>CANTUV010000023.1:12513750-15027500 GCA_947685225.1 Garcia nutans | reverse complement strand
AACTTGATTATGTAGTTTATTATATATTGTGATGGTTGATTTATTTAATTTCAATGCTTGATTTATTTAATTTATAATCGATGGATATTCTCTTTCTTATTATGATTATTATTTGGTTGTTTTAGTATTAAAATTGTAAGAGGTATGTTTCCACTTTGTGGGTACCTCATTAATTACTTTCTATGTAATTTAAAATTGCTTTTATATTTTGGACCAATGTAAAGAACATGTTTTTCACCTTTCGGTGGGTGTCCTATTTAGTTTAGACATGAACGATGTAAGGACATGTTTCCATCCTCGGATGGGTGTCCATTTATTTGCTTTGTTTGGACATTGCTTTGATTTTAATATAATAATGCTTTATTTTAATTGTTGCATGTAATATGGATAATATTGTTATATTTAAGAATTTTATAATATTAAGACCTGCAAAGGAGGCCGGTTCCAATGAACCGGGCATTGTGGGGGGGTGCTGGGCCATTTCTCATCTTCCCCACACGTACCCAACTTTCCGAACCTATTAGGGGGTTGGGGATTCCTTAGGAATCGAGTCATCCACCCCTTTCTTTTTCCCAGCCCATCTGGGTGGAGACTCCATTTTCTCTGTGCTTAGGTCCGTGTTCTCGAAGGCCCCGAGCTTAAACAGTGCCGAAGTCGCAAGAACCATTCTACCAGGAGTGGGGGCAAAAATCCCCGCTCACAGTGGCTACTCCATTGGGGATAAGAGATGTTGATTCCGTTGGCCTTTATATTATTCTATTCTTTTTTATAATGATATTATCCATTGCATCATATTAGATTGCATCATGTGCGTGAGTTAGGACGCCTGTATTACCCGTGTTGTGTTATGTAAGGGATACCATACTTTCACTCAAGGTATGGAGATCGAGCATGGCATAACCACTCATAGCCTCGTACCGTTTGGTATATACTTGCTATGGGAACCTAAGCCTTTTAACCTGGTTAATTTATCTTGGCTTAGATCATGGCTTATTTGGTTTGCTCTTTTTCTAATATGACCTAAGTATATTGTAAGCTCAAAATAAAACTTTTCAAGATGGTCTTTGGACATAAGACTTTTCTAAAAACAAATAAAAAAATTCTTTTTCTCATGACCTAAATACTAAGCCCAAAATCTATTTTTTCTAAAATCTTTTTACAATGGGCTTAGAAACAAAATTATTTTCATCCAACCTTTTCTTACAAAGAGCTTGCAAATTATTTGGGTCAATTACGAAATACCAAAAATCAATTGTGAGCCTAGTTTATACTAAGAATAATTAATCATGGGCTTGTTTTTGGCATGAATCATTAGTTACTTTTTTCAAGTGAGAAATCTATTTATAATAAACCTCTTAATTTAGTTTTAATCCAATATAGCATAAAAGCTACTATTAGTTGGTTGAATGGATTAAAACCTAATTAATGGGAATTATCATAAATTGATTTCCATTTTCGAAAATATAACTATTGGTTAAAACATCCGAGGAAAATATTCAAAAACAAGATACCCCATGTTGGTATTTTGTTAACCATATACCTAGGAAAAGAGACTCGCCATTCGTGTGTGGATGTTATAAGGTTGGAAGGAACATCCTAATTATCTTTCTTTGTTGATTGTTTGTGCATACATGCATACATGCATACATTTGCATCTCATATCATTAATTCTTTATGGCTCACAGCCCTGGATTATGATAGCTCAAAAGCTTACGACAATTTGACCTACGCCGAAGATGAATAATCTAGCAACGACTCAATCTCTTTTTCATCAAAAACAATGGAGCCCGAACAAATTCAAAGAATGGTGGATGAAGCCCTCAATGCCAAGATGGAAGAAATAAAAGAGGCCCTAGCTGAGACCGTGAATAACCAATTGGCTGCAATTTTAGGAAATAATGCTGAAGCGTCTGCTCGCTCCAAGAAGCCAAAGGACAAAGGGAAGGCTAAAGTTGGTGAAGTGGTTTTTGATGATGATAAGGTGATCATTGATGATGATGATTGGGCTTGATACTACCAAGATCCTCAAGACAAGAAGAAGGAACCAAAGATTGTTGAAAGATTAGCTATGGAGAAAATCAAAACCTCTGATGTTGAGAAGATGATTGCTGATTTAGAAAAGAAATTTGAGAAGAAGCTGAAAATCGAAGAGATGTCTGAGATCGACAAACTATTTGAACAAGATGAGGAGGTCCCTTATAAGTTCAAGATGCCATCTTTTGCGAAGTTTGATGGAATAAAAAATCCTCACCTCCATGTGAAGCAGTATATCACTGCCATGCAGTCTGCTCGAGCTACTAAAGCTCAAACTCTGAGATATTTCATGCTCTCATTGGACCCTGTTGTCCAAAATTGGTTCAACACCTTGGAGAAAAGTACTCAAAAAGATTGGGACATGTTATACAAGGCCTTCATCCAACAATATGGGTATAATGTTGAGTTGGAAGTTACCTTAATGGAAGTTGAGTCCATTAGACAAAGGCCAAATGAGAATTTTGTGGACTATGTGAAAAGATGGAGAAATGAGGTTGCTTTGCTCAAGAAAAGGCCCAATGAGTCTGATCAAATAAGGATGATCGTGAGAGGCGTCCTGCCCAATCTCCATGAAAGGATGTCTCACACCCTTATAAGGGATTTCAAAGATCTTCTCCAAGCTGGTCTACAAATTAAAGAGTGGGAAAGGGAGAAAAATAGCTTTTCAATAAGAAGGAATGAGAAAGGAAATTATTAGCCTAGCAATCAATGTACACAAAAGGAAGCTGATGTTAATGCCACTGGTCAAGAAGGAAGGAGGCAGTTTTCAGAATTAGGGAAGCCACTATCTTGGGTTCTCAATAAGCTACAAAAGAAGGGATTGTTACAACCCTTGACTCATCATCCTTTTCCTAATCCTCTTCCACCTAACTTTGATACTAATGCATTTTGTCAATTCCATCAAAGGCCTAGACATGAAATGGACAATTGTATGAAGTTGAGGCATGAGATCCAAAATTTAATTGATAATGGCAAGTTGCCTGAGCCAGATAAGCCCAATACCAAAGGTAATCCATTTCCAAGGTTCAACAGGGTGCCACCACCAGCAACCTTCATGGTAGGAAAAGGATTAGAAGAAAATTTTGTTTTATCATCCTTTTAAGATGGAAATATTGAAGATGTGAAAGGAAAAGAAGCTTAAACTCAACAAACTTTCCTTAGCTTGAATGTTGCTTTTCAATTTTACTTTCTTTAATATTTAATTGGAACAATCTTGTTTTTCAAATTTAAATTTGTTTGAATAAATTATTTTGATTAAAATTTTTGTTGGTCTTTACTCATTTTGGTGCTCAACTGATGAGGAATTTAGCTTGATAATTCGTGAATTAATATATTTATGCATCATGACTTGAATGACTTTACTAGGTGAGGCAATTACTCTATAACATTGAGTTGTGTATGCTTACTTAGAGAGGGCTCCTGCATAATTACCTTTGTCTAGGTCCTAGTTAGTCTTAGAACATGCTTTGAAAAAATTTTGAGGCAAAATTGAATTCTACTTATTTGAGAGAGAAATGATCTAGGCATTGTTTGGTTAGCCAACAGCTAGTATCTACCCAATTAAATATCAATCCCTAGTTGTCCCTTTGAGCCTTCATAAAATTTTAGCTTTCTTTTCATTAGCATATAACCCCAACAACCTACCCTAAGCTGTTGTGATACTTTTGACAAGTCTTATGATCACTAAGGTGAAGAGGCAAGAAGATCAAAGAAAGAAATGAATAGTCAAGACCATGAAGGCGGTTGAAGTTCTCAAGAGCATAAGGGTAGTTGAAGTTCTCAAGACCATAAGGATAGTTGAAGTTTTCCTAATATCTCCAATATATCAAGACAACATCAGAGTAACAATGATTTTATCCCTGTTAAAGAAGATTTATGTCACTCCACTCATCCATTATTAACCCAAGTTGGTACAAACAAGAAAACTCTTTTAGAGATAGAACCAAAAACAAAAAAATAAACGAAAAGAAAAAAGAGAAAAAAGAGAAAAGAAAAGAGAAAGAAAAGCAAAAAAAAAAAAGAAAAAGAAAAAAGAGAAAAAAGAAAAAAAATATAACACCTAAGATGGTTCAGAAAACCAACCGAGTTCTCTTTTACCTAAGACAACCAAAGGCTTCCATTTAGTCTATAAGGACAGTTTGACTTGAATTTGTCTAACCCAATCAAAGTTTTGAAGGAGAAAAATTCATCCAATTTTTGAAAGTTCTGTACTTGACAGTCCTACAAGGAAGAAGGACAAAATGATAAAATGCTCAAAGAAAGGGAGGAGTAAGAAAAAATAAAAAGAAAAGAAAAGGGAGAAGAAGAAAAGAAACGAATTTGGGCACCAAACTTTATGCAAAGAAACAAAGATTGTTCCAATCAAGATCCAGATTAATGCCAAGAAGATAGAAGGAATTTGGAGTCTAGCAAGATTGCTCCCAATTGTCTAAAGTTCCAATAAGAAATTTGTAGTGTGAAGGTTTGTCCTTTGTGTCACACCAGCTCCAATCTCAAAATGGCTTTCATTTAACCCGTGTCCCTTATAGACCCCATTTCAAGCCTATAAAAGACCTATTGATCTCTCTTGGTAGGTAGAGTCTATTAGTGGAGATAGTTTGAATAAGCATGCATATGAGATAGATGATATTTAAATTCAATGAGACCTTTGGCCAAGTAATGTGTATGTGCCTATCTGAAGTGCAACAATTCTTGCTTAAATAGAAATGATTCCCAAGTTTAGTACGATAGCTAGGGTTGTCATGTTATAGATATGTTAATTTGAAAAAATCAAGTCTTGAGGTACATTGACGTTGATTTGGCAAAGCCAACATTTGATTTCAAAATCAAAAATTCAAAAAATAAAAAATGTTTTTGTCACACGAAGCCTTCAAGTTAAGGGGAGTATGTTGAACTATCAAACCTCGAAGAACACATTGGGCAAAGGAAATGATTACTGGCAAGGTCATGAAGAAGCTACCAACTGACATGCTAAATCATAATTTAAAATGGATATATCTCTACTGTTTGGGGCCTCCATTATTCATATTTTCAACAGCTTGAAGATAAAAGCCATAAATGTGAAGCAGCCTATCATTCCAGTGCAAGAAATGAATGGGCATCTCAAAGGAGTCAATGAGAACACTTCTGCTGAACACCTCGGTCTGTGGGTCAATGGAATGGTTGTAAGTATCATTCATGCATATCATGCATATATGAGCATATCACATCGCACTTTCTTGTCTTGTATTGTCTATTCCTTGTCAAAGTGAACAGTAAACACCCTGTGAAGTAAACAATCAAAAGAAGATATCAAATTAGGGGGCATAGAAAGCCCATTGCTTGAGAAAGTTCCAGTAATTTTGCAAAGAGAAGAAATGA
This sequence comes from Garcia nutans, assembly GCA_947685225.1. Classification (NCBI taxonomy): domain Eukaryota; kingdom Viridiplantae; phylum Streptophyta; class Magnoliopsida; order Malpighiales; family Euphorbiaceae; genus Garcia; species Garcia nutans. Next base: position 15,022,106 of record CANTUV010000023.1, on the reverse strand, counting down.
GTGCTTGTGCGAAGAACTAGACAACAAAATTATCAATCAGAGCCCGCATAGAAAAATCATGGGTTTGGGCCTACACAGGGGGAAAAGCTTCTCCTTTTCAATTTTTGAGTTTATGCATGAACAAAACATTTTGACTCACTTCTAATAGTTTATCATGCAGGGGGGCAAGGAGAGGATATGAAGGCTAGCTAAAAAGGGCTGAATTTTTTGCAAAGTGCAAAGGAAGAACAAAATAAGAATGAAAAAAAGAGAAAATTAGAATTCTCAAAAGAATGAAGATGCAAAAGATAAAAGATCAGTCAAGCTAAAAGAGCTAAAGCCAAGGTAAAACCAGATCTCAAACGGATAAAGATCCATGTTTCAAGGGCAAAGACCCAATCTCCAATGGATAAAGATCTATATTTCAAGGGTAAAGACCCAATTTCCAATGGATAAAGATCCATAGTTTAAGGGGGTGAAGACCTGAAGTCCAAAGGATGAAGATTCATTTTCAAGGGTAAAGACCCAATCTCCAAGGATGAAGATCCATTTTCAAGGGTAAAGACCCGATGTCCAAAAGATGAAGATCCATTTGTTCAAGGGTAAATACCTGATTTCCAAAGGATAAAGATCCATTTTCAAGGGTGAAGACCTGATCTCCAAGGATGAAGATCTATTTACAAGGGTGAAAACCCGATCTCCAAGGATGAAGATCCATTTACAAGGGTGAAGACCCGATCTCCAATGTTGAAGATCCATTTTTCAAAGGTGAAGATCTATTTTGAGGGTGAAGAACCACATTGCATAGAACAGCCAGAGCAGTCAGACTTCTCAACTGATAAAAGGTTAGTCAAACTCAGTCTCGGGTCCAAGCACCCAAATTCAATTCTATCTCGGGTCCAAGTACCCAATCTCGGGTCCAAGTACCCAAATTAAATTCGATCTCGGGGCCAAGTACCCAATCTTGGGTCCAAGTACACAAATCAAATTCAGTCTCGGTTTCAAGTACCCAATCTCGGGTCCAAGCACCCAAATCAAATTTAATCTCGGGTCCAAGTACCCAACTCGGGTCTAAGTACCCAAATCAAATTCAATCTCGGGTCTAAGTGCACATTCTTAGGTCCAAGTATCCAAATCAAATTGAATCTCGAGTCCAAGTATCTAATCTCGGGTCTAAGTACCCAAATCAAATTCAATCTTGGGTCCAAGTACCCAAATTTAATTCAGTCTTGGGTCCAAGTACCCAAATCAAATTTAATCTCGGGTCCAAGTACCCAATCTCGGGTCCAAGTATCCAAATCAAATTTAGTCTGTCCAATTACCCAAATCAAGTTCAATCTCGGGTCCAAGTACCCAAATCAAATTCAGTCTTGGGTCCAAGTGCCCAATCTCGGGTCCAAGTACCCAAATCAAATTCAGTCTTGGGCCCAAGTACCCAATCTCGGGTCTAAGTACCCAAATCAAGTTCAGTCTCGGGTCCAAGTACCCAAATAAAATCCAAGTACCCTTCCTCATCAAAAATCAGTCAAAGATCTTATTGTTTTTCACTCTCTTTTCCCGTAGTCTCAGATCGTTCCAGCAGGGGGCAAACCCTTAATTTTTGACCCATTCAAATCTGATAGTCTAAAATAATTTTTGTGGTATTTTATTTATTTTAATAATATTTTAATTACTAATAATATTTCATAGTTATTTTTAATAAAAATAAAAAATATAAAAAATATAAAAGATAAAAAAATAAAAAATCAGACGGATCGGCGAGCGTCGCGTTGCAGCACTGCCGCGCTGGATCGCGCAGCAGCCCAATTCGCCGCAGAAATTATCTGCGGCGAATTGGGCTATCCCAATTTCACCGCAGATGGCATCTGGGGGTGAATTGGGTTGTCCCAATTTGCCGCAGATGGCATCTAGCACGAATTGGCCCGCTGCGCCCATTTTTGCCAATGCAATTTCTGCAAGGACAGCCCACTGGCCCGATAGCCCGCGCACTGCCGATTTTTTTACCAAACCTTATTTTACCTTGTTTCCTAATTTTTCCTGAACAATTCATATTTCCTTATTAAAATAGGATTAGGGCTCTTTATTTTCCTATAAATACCACATTAAAAAGAGAACAAAGGAGGAAAAAAAACCCTAAAAGGAAAGGCAAAGAGTGGCAATTGAGAGGAAAAAAAAAAGAAAGCAGCAACAACGAAGACTCGTCAAATAATCAATCCATCAAAGGTAGCAATACTGCCTTTGTTATTGTTCATCCAAAAAACAATTTGGAGGAGCCTTCAAAGCAGGTTTTGTGTCTTAATCTTGAATTTTCTTAAACATTCAATTGTTATATCATTTTTTATTCTTACTGGTTTTCATTTATTTTTTTTATCACTTTGATTTAATAGTATAAATTGATAAACCCTAATCTGCTTTTCATTTTCCAAAACCTTAAATTTTTTTATTAATTCCCAAAACCCTAATATACTTTTCAATTTTCCAAAACCTTAATCATTTATTAATTCCCAAACCCTAATCTGCTTTAATTTTCCAAAACCTTAAATCATTTTATTTATTCCCAAAACCCTATCTGCTTTTCAATTTTCCAAAACCTTAAATCGTTTTATTAATTCCCAAAACCCTAATCTACTTTTCAATTTCCAAAACCTTAAATCATTTTATTAATTCCCAAACCCTAATCTGCTTTTCAATTTTCCAAAACCTTAATTCTAGAAAACTTAAAACCCTAACTCTACTTGCTTAATTCCCAAACTTAGACCTAAACCCTAATTCAATAACTTAATTCCTAAACCCTAGTTCATAGAAACATTAAAATTTCTTAAACCTTAAATTTCATAATCCTAGCAACCTCAAAAAAATCCTAAACCCTAAATGATGAAACCTCAATTTAAATCCTAATTTAAAAATCCTAATTCCAAAAACCCTATTCTAAGATGCAAATTCTAAATTTATATATTTATTACTTATTTAATTTTAGATTTGATTATGTAGTTTATTATATGTTATGATGGTTGATTATTTAATTTCAAAGCATGATTTATTTAATTTATCATGGATGGATATTCTCTTTCTTATTATGATTATTATTTGGTTGTTTTAGTATTAAAATTGTAAGAGGTATGTTTCCACTTTGTGGGTACCTCATTAATTAATTTCTATGTAATTAAAAATTGCTTTTATATTTTGGACCAATGTAATGGACATGTTCTCCACCTTTCGGTGGGTGTCCTATTTAGTTTAGACATGAATGATGTAAGGACATGTTTCCATTCTCGGATGGTGTCCATTTATTTGCTTTGTTTGGACATTGCTTTGATTTTAATATAATGATGCTTTATTTCAATTGTTGCATGTATATGGATAATATTATTATATTTAAGAATTTTATAATATTAAGACCTGCAAAGGAGGCCGGTTCCAATGAACTGGGTGTTGTGGGGGTGTGAGCGAGGATTTTTGCCCCACTCCCGATGAATGGTTCTTGCGACTTCGACACTATTTAGGCTCGGGCCTTAGAGAACACAGACCTAAGTCTGGAGAAAATGGAGTCACCACCCGGACAGGCCGGGAAAAAGAAATGGTGGATGACTCGATTCCTAAGGAATCCCCAACCCCCTAATGGGTTCGAAAAGTTGGGTACGTGTGGGAAAGGTGAGAAATGGCCCAGCACCCCCATAACGCCCAGTTCATTGGAACCAGCCTCCTTTACAGGTCTTAATTTTATAAAATTCTTAAATATAACAACATTATCCATATTACATGCAACAATTGAAATAAAGCATCGTTTATTTAAAATCAAAGCAATGTCCAAACAAAGCAAATAAATGGACACCCATCCGAAGATGGAAACATGCCCTTACATAATCCATGCCTAAATAGGACACCCACCGAAAGTAGAAACATGTCCTTTACATTGGTTCTAAAATAGAAAAGCAATTTAAATTACATGATATTTAACTAATGAGGTGCCTACCAAGTGGAAACATATCTCTTACAACATTTGAAAATCTAAATAAATCGATCAAAGTAAATAACCATTCATCATAAATAAATCATTCATCAAAGATATTAAACAATGTCCACACCATCACTACCCACTTCAACTGCTGAATCAGTTTTTCTACGATGGTCTAACCCAGCAATTTCAGAATACTTTTGATAATGCAGCTGGGGAGCTATGGAGAAAAGACAGTAGACGAGACTTATGAAATCTTTGAATGTTGGAGCTAATTCTCAACAGAAAAGTGTAAGAGGAAGAAGTAAAGGGGTAAATCAATTGGAAGCTAACAGTGAGATGGTCAATCAGATAGCTGAATTGACAAGGCAAGTGCAGATGCTGAACATGAAGAACAATACTTCTTCATCCACATAAGAAGTGTGGAATTGTGGAACTTTTGGGCATGGAGCAAATATATGCCCCACTGCATACGAGTCTTATGGAAATGAGGTTCAGCAAGTCAATGCTATGGGGGGGGTATCAACCAAGGGCCCGGAATGATCCTTTCTCAAACACTTACAATCCTGGTGGCAAAATCATCCAAACTTTCCTAGCAACAAATAATTCTCAACAACCTTTCCATTTGCTCCAGAGACAAAATCAACCGCCAAGCAATCTTCAAATCAAGGCAGCCTAAGAGAGAAAGTTTGGAGAAGTTTGGAGGATAGTTTACATGCTTTTATCCAAGTCAGTACCAAGAATCAAGAGATGAATAACAAAAGGTTGGATTCATTGGAAGCATCTTTCAAAAGTGGAGACCCAAGTGGGGACAACTTGCACAACAGATGCAGATTCAACAAAAAGAAAATTTTCGTGTCAACCTGAGCAAGCACAAGCAGTGACTATTCTTAGAAGTGGCAAGGTAATAAATAATGATGTTGGAAATAATTCTGTGAATGCAGGTGGTTAAGAGAACAAAAAGGAAGGAGAACCAGAGGACAAGGGTGCTGGAGAAAAATCAATGGAGAATCCTATTCAGCAGATTTACACAAGGCAAGTAATCCTTACCGGCCACCTATACCATTCCCTAGCAGGTTGAAGAATGATAAACAAGATAAGGAATTTTAGACATCTTTAACATGCTGTCTAAGGTAAGTATTAACTTACCTTTACTTGAAGCAATAAAGAACATGCCGACTTATGCCAAATCTTCAAGGAATTGAACACCAAGAAAAAAAGGTATGAGCCAAATGAAAAGGTGATAGTATCAGAGGTAGCTAGTGCTATTTTGCAACATAAACTACCTCCGAAGCTAAAGGATCCTGGTAGTTTCATAATTCAAATTACTATGGTAATGGGAAGGGGACTGATGGCATGTGTGATTTAGGAGCCAGTGTTAATTTGATGCCTTATTGCTGTATCTTGAATTAGAACTTGGGGAAGTAACACCCGCCCCGACCAGGTCGGCTGCCCGGCCCACTAGTGGCTTACGGCCCTGCCTTTTCACCACCTAGGCACGGAGTCCGCAGGAGGCAAGCGATCACTACAGTACTAGACAGCCCTCGCGGCCCACCCAGCAGGATTTGTTTATTTGGCCCAGGGGTCACCTCCCTGGATCGAACCCCTGACCTCCCACTTAAGAGAGCCATCGAGAACCATCCAGTACCATTTCTGCTAGATGCTTAGAAGTTTTGCATATTGTTTTTGTTGCTTAAATGAATGTATATGTTATGTGATAAGAAAAGAAATTGGAAGAGAATGTTTATGTATTTGTGTTTTGGGAAAGAAAAGAGGGTTTAGAGAAAATTGTATATGTTGCTTATATGATAATTTATATACATATAAGTTGGTCAAAAGAGTGGTCAAGGGAAGAAGATATTTTCATTTGTGATAGGTGAAATTACTTAATTGGGCATATAAGAGACAAGAGGTTAATTAAATGGATGAAGGGTGTTTTGGTAATTGCTTGAATGTGAAACACTTGGTGGAGATTAAAAGGGAAATTTGACTTTGCTTCTTCATGTTTTCTGCTTCTTTCTCCATTGATGTGGTCGGCTCCTCCATAGACAAAGGAAGCAAAAGACAAAGTGAAAATCTTGAAGTGTTTAACTCAAATTGAAGGAAGATTGAAGTGATCTAGTGGATGATACAAGAAGTCTTATAACTTTGGTAAGTTCTCTTGTGATCTTTGTGCTTATTTGAAATGATATTTGAGTTGATAGATTTTTAAGAGTGTGTTGGTTGATTTTGAGATGTGAGAAGTGTTTGAGTGATTTGATGATGGATTTTGAGTATGGATTGAAGAAAGAGTAAGTGGTTGGAAGAGATGATGTTGTAGATGTGGTGAGGGTTTTGAGATGATTTTGTGTTTTGTGTTTGATGTGTGTTTGGCTTGTTTTGGTGTGTTGCAAGTTTGAGATGAGTTTTGAATATGTTTTGTTAAGATTGTTTGAAGAGGATGTTAATGAATAGAAGTGTGTTGTTGAGTGTTTGGTTGTTTTGACCAGAGTCTTGATTTGTGGCCGGACACGCCCATGAGCACGTCCAGGGTTTTTAGGCGTGTCAATTGTGTTGAGGCAGTAGGTTTGACACGACCAGTAACACGCTTATGTTATTGAGCGTGTCATAGCTACTGTGAGTTTGGAGAATTGACACGGCCAGGAGCACATTCATGATGTTGGACGTGTTGTTATGGTTGAGAGGCAGTAGGTATTACACACCCATGAACACGCCCGTGTGGGTGAGCGTGTCAGGGTAGGGTTTGCCCTAATTAATCCTAATTGGATTATCTCTTGTGTATCCCTAAGCAAGTATATGCTATTACTTTTGATTTAGGTCTTGAAGATAGTGATTGATCATTTATCTAAGAGGTAGAAGGATCTTGAACAAGGAAGTGTTAAGAGTGGTGTGATTTGCTTTTGAGGTAAGTATAAAACCTATATGATTGTATATAAGTACAAATGTGGCATTATTACATTGTTAATTTATATGAGCAATGTGTGTTGTTATGTTTATATCAATGATGATATATATATGAATAATGTGAATGACATGATGATGCAAATATTGTGTATATGAAAGATTAAAATGTTATGATGTGAATTGAGATGAAATGGAATATAAAGCCATTGTGATTGGCTATGTGATTTATTGAGAATGAATTGATAACAAATTAATAAATGAGTTGTGTGCTAATGTGTTATTCCATTTTCAGAGTTTGTTGTTGGTGGCATGCCTAATGATAGTAACAATCTCTTGAAGTTAGGTTGGGCTTGATCCTTGAAGCCAAGTTGGGTAGAGTTTAACATGTTTTACTCCCCTTGAAGCTTGGTTGGGTCTAGTCCTTGAAGCCTAATTGAGATGTTACAACCCTTGAAGCTAGGTGGGTTTGGTTCTTGAAGCCAAGTTGGGTTGAGACTTAGCATGCTTTGTTCCCCTTGAAGCTTGGTTGAACTAATCCTTGAAGCCTAGTTGTGTATATGTGATAATGATAAATGTGATAAAACCAAAGCGTTAACTCTGAAAATTGAATAGCATATTAGTGTGTTTTTGGCCCATGTGTGTCTTTGTTTAAATGTGATTTATTAAGATGAATTGATTGAATAATGAGATATAGAAGAACTTGTGAAATGTGATATGCTTATATGATCATGAATGGTGTAATGCAAAGGTATGTGTGTCTCTATTATAAGATGTGACATTGCATTGCATTTAAAGCATGATAAGTACATTTTTTGTATTACTAAGCGTTGGCTTAGCGCGATAGTGTTATTCGCGCAGGTGATAGAGTTGAACCCGAGAGTCATCGAGACCGAGTGAGAGTAGACCTTGAAAGTTGATTTTGGAACTTAAAGATCAGAAGAGATTTTCAATCATGTACTACTTCTTTATATTTTGAAAAGTAATATTTATAATGTAAATATATGCACATTGTAAATATGGATTTAAATGTTTCTTATATGTAAATATTTTATAAATTCCGCTGCGTATAAACTAAATGTATCTATATATCTATTTTGTTTTGTATTACAAGTAACTACCTATTTTTTTTATAATGTATATTGAGAAAGAGGATGGTATTATATAAAATGTTTTTTTTAATATTAAGAAAATCCGTAGCATCCCTATGTTTAGTGCATGTATACTACATTGTGGTGTTTGTAGTGTGCATGTATTGAATGTGGGGGTGTTACAACCATTGTCAATTAAATTTTGGATCTCATGTTTTAATCGTAAGCATTTCTTTGTCTCATGTCCTTGTGTTTGATGAAACTCACAAAAGGCTTTAGTATTAAATTTTTGGGTAAAGGATTCAGTAAAGGTCGAGGGGCCAATGGCTGTAATAGTCTCTTCTTTTGTATAGCTTGTTGAAGACCCAAGACAAAGGCTTCCCCAGATTTGAAAACTGCCTTCTATTTGGTTTGACCAGTTGTATTGACATCAACTTCTTTTTGCGTGCTTTGATTTCAGGACTGGTAATTCCCTTTCTCATTCCTTCTTATTGAAAGCAATTTTCTCCCTTTCCCACTTTCAATTTGTAGACCAGCTTGGAGAAGATCTTTGAAATACCTTATAAGGGTGTGAGACATCCTTTCACAGAGACTAGGCAACACCCCTCTCACAATCATCCTTATTTGATCGGATTCATCGGGCCTTTTCTTGAGCAAAGCGGCCTTGTTTCTCCATCTCTTCACATAATCCACAAAATTCTCATTTGGCCTTTGCCTAAAGGACTCCAAGATCCAATGAAAGCATGAAGTACCTTAGAGTTTGAGCCTTAGTAGCTTGGCAAGACTGCATGGCAGTGATATAGTGCTTCACATGGAGATGATGATTTCCAGTTCCATTAAACTTCACAAAAGATGGCATCTTGAACTTGTACGGGACTTCTTTATCTAGCTCAATAATTTGTCAACTTCGGACATTTTCTCGATTTTTAGTTTCTTCTCAAATTTCTTTTCTAAATCAGCAATCATCTCTGTCTTTTTCAATAGTTGCCTTCTCAACAACCTTCGGCTCCTTTTTGTCGTGAGGATCTTGGTAGTATTGAGCCCAATCATCATCATCAATGATCACCTTATCATCATCAAAAACTACTTCACCAACTTTAGTCTTCCCTTGGTCCTTTGCTTCTTAGTGCTAGCAGATGCTTCGGCATGATTTTCTAAAATTGCATTCAATTGGTTCTTCATGGTCTCAGCTAGGGCCTCTTTTATTTCTTCCATCATGGCATTGAGGGCATCGTCCACCATTCTTTGAATTTGTTCAGGATCCATTGTTTTTGGTGAGCAAGTGATTGAGTTGTTGCTAGATACTTCGTCTCCGGCATAGGTCAGATTGTCGTAAGCTTTGAACTATCGCAATCCAGGGCTGTGAGCCAGAAAGGATTAATGATATGAGATGCAAATGTATGCATGTATGCATGTATGTACAAACAATAAACAAACAAGGACAAATAGGACATTCCTTCCAACCTTATAACATCCACACATGAATGGCGAGTCTCTTTTCCTAGGTATATGGTTAGTAAAATACCAACATGGGGTATCTTGTTTTTGAATATTTCCCTCGGACATTTCAACCAATAGTTATATTTTCAAAAATGGAAATCAGTTCATAATAATTCCCATTAAGTAGGTTTTAATCCATTTAATCAACTATAGTAGCTTTTATGCTATATTGGATTAAAACTAAATTAAGAGGTTTATTATAAATAAATTTCTCACTTGAAAAAAGTAACTAATGATTCATGCCAAAAACAAGCCCATGATTAATTATTCTTAGTATAAACTAGGCTCACAATTGATTTTTGGTATTTCGTAATTGACTTAAATATTTTTGCAAGCTCTTTGTAAGAAAAGGTTGGGTGAAAATAATTTTGTTTCTAAGCCCATTGTAAAAAGATTTTAGAAAAAACATATTTTGGGCTTAGTATTTGGGTCATGAGCAAAAGAATTTTTGATTTATTTTTAGAAAAGTCTTATGTCCAAAGACCATCTTAAAATATTTTGAAAAATAGTTTTGGTCTTTTGGACTTTAAAGAAAATTTATTTGAGCTTGCAAATGTACTTGGGTCATATTAGAAAAAGAACAAACCAAATAAGCCATGATTTAAGCCAAGATAAATTAACCATAGTCAAACAACATACATTTGGGGTAAAACCTAAGAAAAGTAACTAGGCCAATTACATGAGCTTTAGTCTTTGGATTAAAAGGCTTAGGTTCCCATAGCAAGTATATACCAAATTGTACGAGGCTATGAGTGGTTATGCCATGCTCGATTTCCATACCTTGAGTGAAAGTATGGTATCCCTTACATAACACAACACGGGTAACATGGGCATCCAAACTCACGCACAAAATGCAATCTAATATGATGCAATGGATAATATCACTATAAGAAAGAATAGATTAAAAAAAAAACAAGAATCAACTTCTCTTATCCCCAGTGGAGTCGCCACTATGAGCGGGGATTTTTTTCCCCACTTTCGGTGGAATAGTTCTTGCGACTTCGGCACTGTTTAGGCTCGGGGCCTTAGAGAACACGGACCTAAGTCCGGAGAAAATGGAGTCGCCACCTGGACAAGTCGGGAAAAAGAAAGGGGTGGATGACTCAATTCCTAAGAAATCCCCAACCCCCTAATGGGTTCAGAAAGTTGGGTACGTGTGGGGAAGGTGAGAAATGGCCCAGCACCCCCAAAACGCCCTGTTCATTGGAACCGACCTCCTTCACAGGTCTTAATAGTATAAAATTCTTAAATATAACAACATTATCCATATTACATGCAACAATTGAAATAAAGCATCATTATATTAAAATCAAAGCAATGTCCAAACAAAGCAAATAAATAGACACCCATCCGAAGATGGAAACATGCCCTTACATAATCCATGAACAAAGCAAATAAATAGACACCCATCCGAAGATGGAAACATGCCCTTACATAATCCATGCCTAAATAGGACACCCACCGAAAGGTAGAAACATGTCCTTTACATTGGTTCTAAAATAGAAAAGTAATTTAAATTACATGATATTTAACTAATGAGGTACCCACCAAGTGGAAACATACCTCTTACAACATTTGAAAATCTCAATAAATCGATAAAAGTAAATAACCATTCATCATAAATAAATCATTCATCAAAGATATTAAACATCAATAGAATGTAAACATCCATCTGTGATAAACTAAATAAATCAAGCATTGAACTTAAATAAACCAACAAAGCATTGAAAATAAATTAGAGCATATAATAAAGGTTCAAATTAGGGCTATTGTTTTTATTTAAGATTCTTTAATGTGTTTAGGGTTTTGGAATTCATGGGTTTAAGCTACTGTAAATTTTAAAAGAATTGAAATGGAGCAAAGTTTTATAATTTAAGAGGTTGATAAAGTTCTTTAATTAACCAAATTAGTGTTTAAGGAGTGAAATCATGAAATTAAGATTTGGACACTTTAAAACATTTAGATTTATGATTTACGGTTATTGGATCATTGTTTTGCATTTACCATATTGAATTTTAATATTTAAATTTATAAGGTTTTAAGATTTTAAAGATTATGATATAGAAAAATTAGGGTTTAAAGTTTTAAGGGAATTAGGGTTTAAGAAAACTAGGGTTTAGAATAATTGGTTTGAGGTTACTCTCTTGATTCTAAAGTTGAATTAGGGTTTAGTGTTTTCGGAGAATATATTTTATTTTATAATTTGGAGAAACAATTTATAGTTCTATGAAGTTTTATGAAAATAAACAAAACGATTTAAGGTTTATAGAAATAAAAAAGATATTTTTTAGGGTTTTGCAAAGAAACAGATTCAATTTAGGATTTTTGGAAAGAAACAGATTCAATTTAGGGTTTTGAAAAATTGAAAAGCAAATTAGGGTTTTGGTAAATCTTGAAGCGATTTAAGGTTTTTAAAAGCTAGAAAGTAGATTAGGGTTTTAAGATTTTGAGGAAACATAAACAACAATTTTTTTATCTTGAGTGATGAAGCTACTGTAAAGAAAAATAAATAAAGAAATTCATACCTTTGTTTGTTGGTTCCACCAAAAATTATTTCTTGGATGAACAAGAACAAAGGCAAGATGGTTGCTTTTGATGGATTGAATTTGTTTGTTTGCTTCTCTCAAAAATTCCGATTGATTCAAAGTTTTTCAATTCATTCGATTGTCCCTTTTTTCTCCTGAATTTCGAATCTAGATTTCCCCTCTTTCTGTGTTGTTTTAGTCTTTATTTATAGAAGATTTTGATGATTAATTTCACTTGTTCACAGAATATAACATTGATTAAGAAAAGGAAACCGAAACTGAATTAAATTTGGTTTTGGAAAAATTTGAGTCGAAAAAATTTTGCTAGCTAAAAAAACTGCTGCGGCAAAATTGCGCTGGCGAAAAAGCTGCCACAGGAGGTAGCGGGCTGCGGCAGGCGAAATTGCCTGTTCCTGCGGGCCATTTCACCGCCTCCCTCTTCGGCGATGAAATTTTCCATCGCCGATTTTTATTTATTTATTATTATTATTATTTTTTATTAATAAAATTAGATACTAAAGTAAATACTATTTAATTAAGATAACACAAAAATTATTTTGGACTAATTAAAATATATTGGACTAGATAAAAAATATTTTGGGATAATTAAAATATATTGGACCGGACTGGGTAAAAAAATTAAGGGTCTACAGGGTGTTGGGCCATTTCTCACCTTCCCCACACATACCCAACTTTCCAAACCAATTAGGGGGTTGGAGATTCATTAGGAATCGAGTCATATACCCCTTTCTTTTTCCCAGCCCATCCGGGTGGCGACTCCATTTTCTCTGGGTTTAGGTCCGTGTTCTCTAAGGTCCTAAGCCTAAACAGTGCCGAAGTCACAAGAACCATTCCATCGGGAGTGGGGCGAAAATCCCTGCTGATAATATGATAATCTATTGTGATTGTTTGAGTAAATAGACAGTAGAATGATGAGTTATGAAATGGTAAAAAGGTAATTGAGAATGAACCTAAGGGGGAGAATAGAAATTGTGCAATTTAATGAAATAATAATTTTGATGAGAATTTAAGATTATGTTTCATTTGGATGATTTATTACCGTACTAGATAATTTCGAGGACAAAATTATTTAAGGGGGAGAAAATTATCACATTCGTGATTTTGGAGATATAAAATTTTATATATACTCAATATATATCTAGAGTATATATAACATATACATATGGTATATTAACTGTATATGTTGGATTAATACATTACATACTTAATAAATTTAATACACATATAAGGTACATTTGATGTGTATATAAGATACACAATACTTATGCATATGTGTAATATCCCAAATTTTTTGAAAAGTTCTAATTTTTGGAAATTTAATAAAATAAATTATAATTTAAAATGGATAAATTAAATTAATGGTTTTAAATGAAAAATGAAGGGATTTTAAATGAAAAAGTGGAATATACATGTGATATATATGTAAAATATCAACATATAAAAGTTAATACTTTTTAAAAGAAAAGTCAAAGTAAAAGGGTATTTTGGTAATTAAATTTTAATAATTTAAAATTAATAAAATAATTCAAAAATAAATAATTTTGGATGGAAGATAATATTTTGGGATTTTAATTAATTAAATAATTAATTAAAAATATATTAAAATAATAATATATATAAGGTTGAAAATGTGAGTGGGAGGAAAGAGAAAATCACTTTTTTTTCATCTTCTTCTTTTTCTTTCTTTCAAGGCCGACTTTCATGGCTTCAAGAGAGGATTTTCCTTCTTCCAAGAAACCATAATTGAAGAGATTTGAAGGATTTAAATGAAGTTTTAGAAGATTCTTCATAAATTGGTAAGCTTCTTTACCAATTTTGCCTATTCTATGGAAAAGTGTGTTATGTGAATTTTTAGATTTCATAGTAGCATGATTTAATTGGTTAATTGGATATGAATGAAGTTGTTTTGATTGGTTATTAATGATTTTAAGGTTAGATTTAAGAAATGGTTGAATTTAAGTTGAGTTTAGTGAAGAGAGAGAATTTAGGGTTATGGGACATTTGGGTTTTTGAAATCATGAGTTTTAATTGTGTAAATTGGTTCCAAATGTGTTGTTTTGATGCATAAACAAGGATTTTAAAATTAAATGATGGATTTAGTTAAGTTTGGATAGATTTTGAAGATGGTAGTATTGATTTAGGGTTTTGGAAAAGTGAATTTTTAAAGAATGATTAATTGTTTGATTTTAATGCTTAAATCATGTTATTTAATGATATAAGTGGTGGAAATAAGATTGAAATGATAATTGGATTGAGTTGGAATGGAGATCCTTCAATGGTGAAGGTTATGCCATTTTGGGATTTTGAACATAAGCATGTGGTTAATTAATGTAATTGGTTTAAACATGTTAAAATATATTTGTAATGATATAAATAAACTCAAAATAATAATTTAATAGGTTAATATGGATTTGCTAAGTTAAAGTAAGAAAAGACTTAATTTTTGAAATTTTGTAGGAGTGTTATTAAATTAAGTTTTGATGTTGAAAATGCCTTAGAATGTGATATTAAATGATTGTTTATGATCACATTTGATATAGGCATTGAGGGAGGTTGATTTTGCTTCATCCAAGTGGTGAAGGGCAAGTTGGAAGGATCGAATTGGAGGTTGTTTTAATCTTGCTTTGGGTTGCTAGTGGAGGTATGTACAAACTTTGAATATATTGTTTATATTTGCATGACATTTGGGCTTAACACATTTTGGTTGGAAATTGTGTTAAGTTACTTGGTTCATTGATTGCGTATGAATAATGTGCTATTGTAACACCCTGATACTCCATATAAGTACTATACATATACCTAGTATACATACAATACGTATATAAAGTATAAGAATGTTACTTTTAGATTCAATTTAAAAAAAACCTTTATCCAAGTTCATCAAATTATACATTAATTTAAAACACATTTACAAAAGTCAGTATTCTTATTTATCAAAACTTCATTCATCCATATGAATATATATATTAACTCAAAAATACAATATAATTTAAAATTACACATGTATGCATCACCTTCTAGTTGGTCTCGAGACACCCTTACCCTTCTCGTGGCATAACAGCTAGACTTCCCGATCAACCGCATACATACCTTATATTTTTAGCATTATGTTTTATGGTTCTCTTACCACGTTTTCCTTTCTCAATGCATTCTTCATATGTTCCCACTAATTTCACAATTATTATACATAATTATATAAAGCCTTTACAACACAGTACTTTCCCTTTCTATCTCATATGCATATAAACATACATCATTTCAACCAAAATACCATTCAACGACCTATTCAACACCTTTATGAAAGCAATTCTCACACATTCCTTATTCATATATATATTCTACACATCATACTATATTTTTATAAAATCATATATCAACAAAGTCCCTCAAACATATTCACCTTCAATACATCAATGCACATATTACAAAATCATACTTTATAACATTATTTTATCCACAATTCATCAGACATGAATCATACTTCCAATAAAGGCAGTTATAGATCTCATTACTCATTTATTTCAACATTTGAATATCACATTGACAACAAAGACAGACTCGGGCCCAAACAACACACTAATATGTTATTCAAAGTTCAGAGTTACTGCTTCGGTTCATAATCACAATAATCAAGCCCGTAGGCATCATGTATCAATAACTCTATCCATGGATAGTGTAACAGACCCAGTCTCTTGGACCATCAACTCCACATGAGGAGATCCTCAACCCGGCAAGACTGTTACCTGTAACAGACCCAGTCTCTTGGACCATCAACTCGACTAACCTCGAGGAGATCCTCAACCCGGCAAGACTGTTACCAATTATATATCTCATAATCATAATTATCATAGTGTAACAGACCCAATCTCTTGGACCTCATTTCATCTCAAATTAAAGAGATCCTCAACCCGGCAAGACTGTTACCTTTCATTTTATAGGCATGCCTCCAAACCCAGAACTCTGAAATTGAATAACACATTAGTTACACAATTCATTTATTATTTCATTATCCATCTCATTCTCAATTGAATCATAATCTAGGCAAACATGCCTCATTTATCACAACTGAATCATCATAGCCAATCACAATGGCTTTACATCACATTTGTGTTATAATAGCCAATGACAATGGCTTCATATTTCATTTGAATCATCATAGCCAATGACAATGGCTTCACATCACATTTGTGTTATAATAGCCAATGACAATGGCTTCATATTTCATTTGAATCATCATAGCCAATGACAATGGCTTCTCATTTCATTTGATTTCAATTCTCATTTCATCTTTCATCACAACATCACATCTTTCACATAACACATTACAATTTACAAAGTTCACAATACATAAAACATAACATTGTTCATATTGTATCTTAAACATCATTGTTATCATCATATCACATTGATCAATTCATCACTCAACAATATATAATCAATGGCATTGCACATACCTTTTTCCATGATCATTATATCTTCCACATTTCCTATATCATCATTGTTATATACAAAACAATTTACATTATACATGAATATAGAATCTTCTATATACATTTGGTTGGATCATTATTGTTTTAAGTGTGTTTAGGTATAAAAGACCTCTGAAGATCCAACAATGTATGAAGAACAAATAACAAACACCCAAGCTAACACCCTCAAGGGACACGGCCAAGCTTGTGGCCGTGTCTCTCAATCCAAACATCCAGTAGCAAACACGGTCAAAGGACACGGCCAAGCCAGTGGCCGTGTCTCTCAATCCAATTCAAGCAGTAGCAAACACGGGCAGTGGACACGGCCAAGCCAGTGGCCGTGTCTCTCAACACAACAATCCAGTAGCAGACACGGGCAAGGGACACGGCCGTGTCTCTCCAAAAATCATCCAACAAGGCCGAGTTTGCCCTAACTTGGCCGTGTCTCACATGACTTGGCCGTGTTCTTCAATGAATTAAAGGCCAAACACTTCCAAATTCATCTAACCCAAACCCAACCTCAACATTTCATCATTTACCTCACAATTTTCTCAACTTATCATCACTTAAATATCAATTCAACATCTTTACATACTTCACTCTTTCATTATCTTCACTTTACACACTAATTATACCAAACATAACCTCAATCCACAAGAATTCAAAACAAGAAGATAAGAATTTAGATATATACATATAATCAATAAAATCAACTCAAAAGGGAGTACTTACTTGAATAACTTGCTAAATCTTCAATATCCACTTGCAAACATCTTGATATCCTTAATCTTTGGTGTAACTAGAAGCAAAATCATCTTTCTCTTTCTAGCTTCTCTCTCTCTCTCTCTCTCTCTCGTTTACAAAGGAAAAGAAGAAGCAGAGGAAGAAAGAACGTTCTCGTTCTTTCTTTCGTTTCTCTCATAATAATAATAATAATAATAATAATAATAATAATAATAATACTTAATATTTCTCAAATAACCTCCACCACACATAATTTTCCAACTTTTGACTTTCTTCTTCTCCTTTCTTTTTGTCCTTATTATCATTATTATTATTATTAACTAATTATACAAATATATATACACAACTCACTTTCCTACACCATTTTATATCCCATGTATATGTGATGTATATGTATATGTCTTATATATATATTATCTTTATATTTCCCATACATACATATACATTAAATCCAAATGCAACAACATTAACTCCAAAACTCTTAGGGTCTATTCTAGGATATTACAATTCTCTCCCCCTTAAATAATTTCGTCCTCGAAATTATCTAGCACACTAACAACCCATTTGGAACAAATCACCATCTTAATTTATCAACTTACATAACTTTTACTCTCCCCCTTTTAGTCAATCATAACTTATCATTATATATCTATTTTTATCTTATAACTTTCTCAACAGAGCAACCAAGATAGCTCATTACATTCCCAATGAATTTTCTTTTATACACTAATCAACTCATCTTATAATCTATATATTCCATTCATCTATTACATTCAAGATATATCACTTCATCTCTTTATAGATAATCAACTTTAACCTTGGAAATTTTTTTGAATTATATCATACTATTGCTTATCTTGTCATTACAATCACTGTCTAAATAAACATTTATCAAACCTCAATGGATAACAAGATCCTTATTTTTCACACATGGAGTTACTTCTTTAGCATGTTTTTCACTTAACTTACATATTAATACATTACCTTTTTTACTTATTTGATAAATAACCAATCTTTTCCCTTTTTATCATGATTAACAACTACTCTAATTCCATTTATTCATGTCCAATCACACTTTAAAATTTTACATCATATACATTATCACGTAAATAATTGTACCCTTGGTATAAATATACATATTGAATCTCAATGATGATTCATAATCTTAGCCAAATCCAGATCAATTGATCCATCTATCACAATATACCCACGTTCTAATCTTGTTCACATCCAATCAACGATTAATTAATCTAACCTTTCACAAAATTTCACAATTTTTATATATATACATATAACTTAATTCCATTAGAGCAAACTTATATTCAATTTCTAATCTCCTTCAATCCATTTTCAGTCAATATCATACGTTATATCTATAACTCATTCACTCAAATCTTGAGTTCATTCCCTTAAACCTTAAGTTACATACCATAAACATATTCAGTATAACTTTCATTCATATATTATAATTTCTCCCTTCTTAATATCTCTTCACATTTCCTATCATTGGTATATTTATTTTGTTTACCTTTTTGTCATATTATTCACAGTTGTAACCAAGTTCTTAACAATAAAATAATAAGATACAACTTTATCCATCATAAATTTTAACTACACTCCTCAACCATAATCTCAATCTCATCAAATCTGTATTACAATCATTTTATCCAAGACCCAAATCCATGGATAACAAATTAACCGATCAAATATACTGAACAGAACACATAGCTTTAAGAGATTAATGTTCAAGCCCGGGACTTTCAAATCAATACTGTTCTTTATATAATTCTATTCTCAATCTTTACACATACAAAGCTAAAGTGTATAATAAGATTTATATAGTCCTTCTTTACATTTTTAGTATAACAGAAATTAACACATTCCAACTCCGTTTCAGCCAATTTGCACTCACTTATATGATCCTTATCAACTTAATTCATGCTTCAGCACTATTACTATATACATATTCAATCATAATAGTTTCCACTGTCCACTATTACTCAAGTCCATTTCATACTTACTATCATCACATAATCCATCTAACTTTGCACAGTTCAAGACCTAATCTCTCTTAGGTCCACTCATACATACAACATCATTTCCATAACACTAATTCTATAATAATACCACATACATATTCATAAGTCACCTTCATAATGTGATTCACACACTTGTTTATATCTCATAATTTCATTCATATTGAAAAACTCAATTCACATAGCATATACATGTATACACTTAATTATATGCTCTTATTCTATTTTCTTTTGTCATACATTCCATACAAATTTAATGTTTATTACTTTCTTTCAAACACTATCATTCTCGTTTCTTCAATATAATGTAAAATATTTATCCTCCAAACAAATATATATATATATATTCTAACCATAATAACATTTCACATACATCTCATTCAGAATCCTTATGTGACATCTCTTTCACTTTTGTCTTTAAAAGTGTTTAATATACCTTCATATCCATTTTTACTCTTTCCACTCAAATGACTTAAAATAACTCATTTTCATTTGCTTACTCACTTTCTTAATTATTTCAAAACAAATTCTCATACCATTAATCACATTACTCAATTCATAATACTTTCATATGCAATACTAGTCATTCCACCTAGCTCATGTATTGAATATACATTAAACTATCAATATCCAAATAATCTTTATCAAATTCCACTAAAACTTTAACTTTTCAACTTACTACTTTGCTTAAACTTCAATTTACCAAACTCATCTTTTCTTAATATCACTTTAAAAACATCTTACGTATATATATCACAAAGCAATATCAAAATATATACTTTTCACAATTACCAAGCTCATTTCAAAATCTCAAATATCACATATTATCATCCTTACCATGAGCTTTCATAATATCAAAGCATCTCACATTTTTAACATTAAATTCACATTATTTACAATATAATCACGATACCAATTTATATTCTTACTTAACCAATATCATCTCTTTTTCCTTTAAACAAAACCTTAACTGTATATATATATCCCAACTTTACATAATCACACTTTGTCTCTACTAATCAACTCATTCAATATTCCACCACACTCTCCTCATTAATAATATAACTTTCGATATTAACAAATTCAACATTAATTCCTCTGTCTAGCAAACTCAACATTAGCTGACCACATAAACTTTATTCTAAGGAAGTTCAAAGTGTAGAAGAAAGAGTACATACTCTTATCTTGATTTGATTTCAACTCATTTTCAACTTTATTCTCCTTTTTTTTTTGTATGTTTCAATTCACATTATGTCCTACATAATATTGCTCATAAACATCAACATTACATTCCATGTTGCACACAACATGACATTTTTCATATGCATCATCAATATACATACATCACATTACATTACATTTCACCATTCGTTTCCCATAATCAATTAGATACTATGCCTCAATTATAATTCATTTCTAACATCATTGCCAACAATCATGATTTCTCATTACATCCAAAATAGTATATACATATATCATCAACTATTTTGAACATCTTTTATAACACAAATATTCTACAACTCATATAATGCCACGTCCGAGACCAAACTAGGTGTGAATGCATATGCATGTATTACCAATTGCATTTCAAAACTTTTCCTTTTTACTTCTCTTTAGGCCTTTCAAAACTTTCTCTTTTTAATTTTACTTAGGCCGAGAATCTCGAACCTAAGCTCTGATACCAAAATAATTGTAACACCCTGATACTCCATATAAGTACTATACATATACCTAGTATACATACAATACGTATATAAAGTATAAGAATGTTACTTTTAGATTCAATTTAAAAAAAAACCTTTATCCAAGTTCATCAAATTATACATTAATTTAAAACACATTTACAAAAGTCAGTATTCTTATTTATCAAAACTTCATTCATCCATATGAATATATATATTAACTCAAAAATACAATATAATTTAAAATTACACATGTATGCATCACCTTCTAGTTGGTCTCGAGACACCCTTACCCTTCTCGTGGCATAACAGCTAGACTTCCCGATCAACCGCATACATACCTTATATTTTTAGCATTATGTTTTATGGTTCTCTTACCACGTTTTCCTTTCTCAATGCATTCTTCATATGTTCCCACTAATTTCACAATTATTATACATAATTATATAAAGCCTTTACAACACAGTACTTTCCCTTTCTATCTCATATGCATATAAACATACATCATTTCAACCAAAATACCATTCAACGACCTATTCAACACCTTTATGAAAGCAATTCTCACACATTCCTTATTCATATATATATTCTACACATCATACTATATTTTTATAAAATCATATATCAACAAAGTCCCTCAAACATATTCACCTTCAATACATCAATGCACATATTACAAAATCATACTTTATAACATTATTTTATCCACAATTCATCAGACATGAATCATACTTCCAATAAAGGCAGTTATAGATCTCATTACTCATTTATTTCAACATTTGAATATCACATTGACAACAAAGACAGACTCGGGCCCAAACAACACACTAATATGTTATTTAAAGTTCAGAGTTACTGCTTTGGTTCATAATCACAATAATCAAGCCCGTAGGCATCATGTATCAATAACTCTATCCATGGATAGTGTAACAGACCCAGTCTCTTGGACCATCAACTCCACATGAGGAGATCCTCAACCCGGCAAGACTGTTACCTGTAACAGACCCAGTCTCTTGGACCATCAACTCGACTAACCTCGAGGAGATCCTCAACCCGGCAAGACTGTTACCAATTATATATCTCATAATCATAATTATCATAGTGTAACAGACCCAGTCTCTTGGACCTCATTTCATCTCAAATTAAAGAGATCCTCAACCCGGCAAGACTGTTACCTTTCATTTTATAGGCATGCCTCCAAACCCAGAACTCTGAAATTGAATAACACATTAGTTACACAATTCATTTATTATTTCATTATCCATCTCATTCTCAATTGAATCATAATCTAGGCAAACATGCCTCATTTATCACAACTGAATCATCATAGCCAATCACAATGGTTTTACATCACATTTGTGTTATAATAGCCAATGACAATGGCTTCATATTTCATTTGAATCATCATAGCCAATGACAATGGCTTCACATCACATTTGTGTTATAATAGCCAATGACAATGGCTTCATATTTCATTTGAATCATCATAGCCAATGACAATGGCTTCTCATTTCATTTGATTTCAATTCTCATTTCATCTTTCATCACAACATCACATCTTTCACATAACACATTACAATTTACAAAGTTCACAATACATAAAACATAACATTGTTCATATAGTATCTTAAACATCATTGTTATCATCATATCACATTGATCAATTCATCACTCAACAATACATAATCAATGGCATTGCACATACCTTTTTCCATGATCATTATATCTTCCACATTTCCTATATCATCATTGTTATATACAAAACAATTTACATTATACATGAATATAGAATCTTCTATATACATTTGGTTGGATCATTATTGTTTTAAGTGTGTTTAGGTATAAAAGACCTCTGAAGATCCAACAATGTATGAAGAACAAATAACAAACACCCAAGCTAACACCCTCAAGGGACACGGCCAAGCTTGTGGCCGTGTCTCTCAATCCAAACATCCAGTAGCAAACACGGTCAAAGGACACGGCCAAGCCAGTGGCCGTGTCTCTCAATCCAATTCAAGCAGTAGCAAACACGGGCAGTGGACACGGCCAAGCCAGTGGCCGTGTCTCTCAACACAACAATCCAGTAGCAGACACGGGCAAGGGACACGGCCGTGTCTCTCCAAAAATCATCCAACACGGCCGAGTTTGCCCTAACTTGGCCGTGTCTCACATGACTTGGCCGTGTTCTTCAATGAATTAAAGGCCAAACACTTCCAAATTCATCTAACCCAAACCCAACCTCAACATTTCATCATTTACCTCACAATTTTCTCAACTTATCATCACTTAAATATCAATTCAACATCTTTACATACTTCACTCTTTCATTATCTTCACTTTACACACTAATTATACCAAACATAACCTCAATCCACAAGAATTCAAAACAAGAAGATAAGAATTTAGATATATACATATAATCAATAAAATCAACTCAAAAGGGAGTACTTACTTGAATAGCTTGCTAAATCTTCAATATCCACTTGCAAACATCTTGATATCCTTAATCTTTGGTGTAACTAGAAGCAAAATCATCTTTCTCTTTCTATCTTCTCTCTCTCTCTCTCTCTCTCTCTCGTTTACAAAGGAAAAGAAGAAGCAGAGGAAGAAAGAACGTTCTCATTCTTTCTTTCGTTTCTCTCATATATATATATATAATAATAATAATAATAATAATACTTAATATTTCTCAAATAACCTCCACCACACATAATTTTCCAACTTTTGACTTTCTTCTTCTCTTTTCTTTTTGTCCTTATTATCATTATTATTATTATTATTAACTAATTATACAAATATATATACACAACTCACTTTCCTACACCATTTTATATCCCATGTATATGTGATGTATATGTATATGTCTTATATATATATATTATCTTTATATTTCCCATACATACATATACATTAAATCCAAATGCAACAACATTAACTCCAAAACTCTTAGGGTCTATTCCAGGATATTACAGCTATGACATTTATAATGTCATATATGCATTAAATGCATTGTGAAAAGCCATTGATAATGGCGAAATTGTGTAGAATGTGAAATATGTATATTATATGAAAATACCCAAAGTAATTGGGTAATGTGTTGTGAATGCAAAAACGAGATATGTGGAATAATGAAATGAATTGATATTGATAAAAATGAGAAAAGTGAGAAAAGTGAGAAAAATGAGAAAGATGTGAAAAATGAGAAAAATGAGAAAAAAAAATGTGAAAATAAGGCAATGTGCCTAGATTGAATATGTGATAATGAGAAAGAGATTAATAATGAGAAAAATGAATAAATGAAAAAAAAAAGTGAGAAAAAGATGATATAAAGGCAATGTGCCTAGTTTGATCATGAGAAAATGAGAAAAGTTTTGATAAAGGAATTATGAAAGAATTTGATAATGAGAAATAGGAATAAATTGTGTGCCTGGTATGTTATTCAATTTTCAGAGTTCTGGGTTTGGCGGTATGCCTATGATTGCCTATGGGCTAAACGCTGGAATGGTGAAAAGACTGGGTCGTAAGCCTGGCCAACTGATAAATATGATGTTTTTGGGGTGAAAAGACTGGGTCGTAACCCTCAAAAACTGTAGCAGTCTAGTCGGGTTGAGGACCAAGATACTGGGGCCTAAGGGTCTACCTGGGTTGAGGTTCAAGAGACTGGTGCTGTTACATTATCCATGGATATATTGCCTACGGGGCTAGACACATGATGTCATTATGGACCAAAGCAGTAACTCTAAAATTTGAATAGCATATTAGATCCTTTTTGGGCTCATTTTTGTCTTTGATTTAATATGGATTATGAATTGTGATACAATTGAGCAATATAATGCTATGAGTTGTGATTATGAAATATTTGAAAAATATAAGAAAGTAGAATGATGTGACATCTATATGCATTGGCATTGCATTGAGTTTTATTGTTATTATCAAAATTTGTACAACTAGGCTTCGGCTTAGCGCGATTGTAATTCGTCGCACAAGTGTCATGGATATTTTGGTAGAGACATAGAGTTCTACTAGACTTGATCGGGTCTATATTTGTATTTATTGAACCTGAAGAGTTTTTCAGTACATCAAGATCAAAGCCAGTTGCCAACATGTAAATATTTGATATTACAATATTTTTTTATATTATATATGTTATGATATATTTTTGAAGTATATAATGTAAATTGTAAAGAATGATTTGAATAATTTGTTTAAGAAGGGATCTTATATGTGATGTTGATATATAAACCTATATATAAGTATTTTGAGAAAATATGGAGAAATTGAGAAGTGTTGGTGAAATAGTGAATTGATTTTATTTGGAGTGTTTGTTTTATGCAGGTTGTGTTTTGTTGAATTTTGGAAACGTCCAAATTACAAATAAAATTCTGGCGAATTTTTTCCAAAGATTTCATATAAAATGTTATTTCGGGTTACTATAGCAAGTAAAGAATATTTATATATTATTTAATTTTATATTTTTAGTATTTGAAATTTTAAAATAGAAATGTGAAAATTTTTATTAAATCAGTATGTGACATTTTTGTACTGTATATGCATATTTTACATATTCTGAAAATATGTATTGTACATATATAGGGTATAAGGGTGTTACATTTGTGTTATTGGAATTAACGGTTACTGGGATTTACTTTGCATGAAGGATAAACAACATCATATCGAAAACTTAATTTGTTGTATTTAAATAGATTTAATTTGGGAGACGTACCTTTGTTTGTTGGCTCCACCACAATTGCTCATTGAAATTCTAGCTGAGCAAGACCAAGACAGTGTATCACTGCCTTTGTAAAGTTTTTAAAATTGTTTGATGCTTCTCTCTCATTTCTACTGCTTTGTTGCTTGCCATTTCAAGTTCCAGTCCATTGAAGGTTGCTAATGGTTGCTTCTCTCTTGGCTGCCAGTTCCCAGTCCAAAAGTCTACTCAAGATAAAAGTTGAAAAGTCCCCGCTCTAGGTTTTTGAAGTCTCTATTTATAAGGGCGTGCATGCATTAGGTTAAATGTCATGGAAGTTTTTTATTTTAAAAATGGATCTTGATGCATATCGAATTATTGAATTCGTAGGAAACTGAGGCCATATCAGATTCAAACCAGGCATACCTAGACAAAAAACAATTTTAATCCATCAAAATATAAGTCCATATTGAATTGGGCTATCCCATATTGATTGGAAGGTCTAGTTTGAATTGGACACACCCTTGAATGCCCTAACATCGAATCAGACCCAATCGAATCTTCAAAACAAGCCTCTTTATGGTTTTAAAGGTTCAACCATTTTACCATCTAATCAAAAGGTTTATGACTCATGTCATGGACTAGTCAGGGCCAAAATCAAGGGTCTATAGTATCTAACAATCCTCAAGTAGTTTTGCTTGGCTACTATCTCTTTTTCTCTTTGATTGCTCTATGCCTCTGTTTATCTTTTTTAATTGATGTGTTTGATCCTTAATCACAGTTGCCTCTTTTCCTTGTGCTTTTGATTCATATTTATAATGTTTGATTAGGGTTAAGCTTGATCCTTCTCCTAATCTGGTTCCAACACTTTATCACAATCCGAGGTTTACCTAA
Organism: Garcia nutans; assembly: GCA_947685225.1. Taxonomy (NCBI): domain Eukaryota; kingdom Viridiplantae; phylum Streptophyta; class Magnoliopsida; order Malpighiales; family Euphorbiaceae; genus Garcia; species Garcia nutans. Next base: position 14,995,622 of record CANTUV010000023.1, on the reverse strand, counting down.
GTAAAACCTGATTAGAGTTCTGATTTAAGCAAAAAACTGAAACCATGTCGAATTGGCCTCAGCCAATTCAATATGGTGCCTACCCATATCGAATTGGCCAGACATTGGGCATGGACCGAATTAAAATTTAACCACATTGGCTAGGTTTAAACTGAACAAGCCTAATTAAAATTTTGAATAATTAGACTTGATTTAATTTAGGCCTTTTTATTGGAACAAAACTTGATCTAGCCTTTAAATGAAAACCATTTTTGAACTGGTACCAAAATTAAGGGTCTATAGTCTTACTCCTTGCTTGAATGATCTTAAATTTATTTAGAGAGTGAAAAAAATTTGTTTTGGACATCTCGATTTGATTTAGAATGTTTGTTTCTGGACCCGTGATTGGTTTAGGTTTTGAACACGTGAGTTAGTTTGGGTTCTGGAACTATGAATGGCTTGGGTTCTGGACCCGTGTGTTAGTTCAAGTTCTGGACCCGAATTTATTTGGGTTATGGACCTTTGACTTGGTTTAGGTTCTGGACCTGTGGACTGGTTTGGATTCTGGATTAGTGGATTGGTTAGGGTTCTGGACCCGGATTTGGTTTGGGATTTGATCCCAGATTTGATTCGAGTTATGGACCCATGATGGCTTCGTTTTGGACTCGTGCTTGATTTGGGTTCTGAACCTGTGAGTTGGTTCAGGTTCTGCACCTGGGAATTAGTTTGGGTTCTTGACCCGTGACTTGGTTTGGGTTCTGGACCCATGGATTGGTTTGGTTCTTGACCAGTGAATTGATTTTGGTTCTGGACCCTAGATACCTGTAAAAGATTGATTTAATATGTTAGCAAAAAATTTGGCTATTTTTAACCATATATTAAGCTAGATATTATCTTCCATGTACTCTTGCCCCCTGCGTGAAAAAATATTTGTAAGTACAAAAATATTTTTAGGCACGCAAAAAAAATTTATCAACATAATAAATATCAACTTAATGTGTATCACAATGTCGAAGAATTATTGATCTGAACTAAACACATGATTTTGTTTTTATTGTTTCTTTTTCTTTCGCCTTCCTTATTATTATTATTATTATTATTATTATTATTATTATTATTATTATTTCTTTACTTTGAATGAATCATAATATGCTTGGCATTTTCCTATCATTCACTCAAGTTTGATCTTATCCATGATGGCTTCTCTATAAAGATGAATTGATTTTGTTTAGTACTTCAAACTTTCAAAAACTTTCAATTTCCTCTCAAATTGGTTTTTCAATCTCCTCTCAAATTGTAGCATATTCATTTTTAAACATTTTAGACTGCAGTCACCAATGGCAGGCAACCATCATGCTTTCAGGAATGGACCTCGACCAAATACAAAGCTGCTAACTTACCTCAGGGCCAGTAGGCTCAACCGAGTCTCTATCTTAGCCAGAATGCATCTCCACCAAAGAAAAAAGACAAAACACAAGTAAATATCATTTTATGGCAATTTAACTATTTAATGGCACAAAATTTATTAGTAATAATCATTGTGAAATGGTAATTCACAACAAATATGCATGAAAAATAAAATTTAAAGACTTATTTAGTGAAAGTTTATATGAGAAATATAATAAAACCAACCTTAAGAAAAAATAAATTCAAGATATTGGACATAAAGGAAAAAATATTATAAAAGTGCCAAAAATAAATATTTAGAGCCTATTAATGAAAAATTACAAGAAAAGAAAAAAATAAATAAGCTTAGTAGAATAAAATCATTAAAGTGCTAAAAATAAATATATAGGAATCGTTTACTTACCTTGTCAGACTTACCTGTGTTATGGTAGTATGACAACTGCATAATACATGGCAGAGGAATTTTCCATAAAGCCCGTCAATGGTATGACCATGTGCCACCTCCAGTAAGGAGGATGATTGAAGAATGAGGCTTTCGAGATTTTGTTCTACAGTTGCCATCTAAAGGGTTCCAGATTGATAGGATTGTAATTCAGGCATTCTCAGAATGACGAATGGACACCACCCACTGCTTTCATTTGCCTGTGGCAGAAGTGGCTATTGGTCCAGTTGACTTTTTAGTGATAGCGGGCCTCAAATGTGACGGAGTGCCAGTTCACTTGACCAATGATATTTTGACCCAAGATGAGATCCACCAACTGATTGGCATGAGGCCTAGGTGCAAAGGATCATGTAAAATCAAATAAGAGTATATTTGAGAGTGCTGGATGAGAAACACCTGACCAGTAGAAGGTGAATGGGCAAACTCTACACTTTACACGCTCAACAAGCGTGTCCCTGACCGTGCCCTAAACCCATAACACAGGAGCTTTTACACACTTAGTGACATGGGCGTGTCACTGCACGTGCCAATTCTCCTCCAACACAGAAGCTATGACACGCTCAGTGACATTGACGTGTCACTGGACGTGCAAATCTTCCAGCAACACAGTAGCTTTGACACGCTCAATGACATGGCCGTGTCACTGGACGTGTCAATCTACTAACAACACAGAAGCTATGACACACTTAGTGACATGGGCGTGTCACTGGACGTGTCACCAATCCAGAAAATAGAACCAACAACACGCCCAAAGACATGGCCATGCTTATGGGCGTGTCAGGCCAAAAACCCTGAAATCGACACCAAAATGCCACAAACAACAAACATCTATCTTTCCCCTTTTTCAACTCCAAACAAACTCAACCAAATCCATCAACAAACCATAAAATACTTGAGTAAACCTCAAAACAACTCAATTACAAACATCAAAACACAATCACAACCATAATCCACAACTCTTGTCTCTTTAACCTAACTTAACCCTTTTCTCTTCAATCCATCCCCAAAATCAAAGTTAACAAAACAAAACAACCTCAAACATACCAAATCAACCATAAACACATCTACAACAACCATTCCAACAAGCTCATAAACACAACTCAAAAGAAATCAAAGAAACAAGTTGAAAAATTACCAAAAGTGAAGAAAATCCTTAAAACTCCAACTTGATCTCTTGAAGTCCTTCAAATTCTTGAGCTTGGAAGCAACAAAATCTCTCCCTCTTAAAGATGGTGGTGATGGCCAGCCAAAGAAAGAAAGAAGAAGAAGAAGATGAAAGAAAAAGAAAGTCAACCTCTTAAACCAAACACTTTCCTCAAATTACTCTCCACCAAGCAATTAACAATATAATAATAACCCAATTACACCATCTTCCACTATCTCTAATTAAATATATTAAATATCATCCTCCACTAAAAATATTTAATATAATTAATTCAAATATCTCATTTTACCAACTCAACTTGTTGACTTATATATAATGTATATATCTCCATATATATAACTTATACACACTCCTATTATCTTTTCACTTAATCAAACATACACTCAAAATCATTTAATTAATTCTCAAAAAATAATATTTCCAAAAATTTAGGGTACTATATGGGATATTACAATTCTCCCCCTCTACAAAATAATTTTGTCCTCGAAATTACCTGTTCTCAAGTTTGGAATAACTGGGGATACTGATCTCGCATTACTTACTCACTTTCCCAAGTTGCCTCTTCCTTAGCATGATTCTTCCAAAGAACCTTCACAAGTGGTACTTTCTTATTTCTCAACTCTTTCACTTCACGTGCCAAAATAGCCACCGGTTCTTCCTCAAAAGTCAGATCTGTAATATCCCAAGGTATAACTCTAAAAGTTTTGGAGTTATTTGTGTATTTGGATTTAATGTATATGTATATATAGGAAATATAACTACTATATATAAGACATATACATATACATCACATATACATGGGATATAAATTGGTGTAGGAAAAGTGAGTTATATATATATAATTGATTAATTATAATAATGATAATAAGGACAAAAAGAAAAAGAAGAAGAAAGTAAAAAGAAATTGTGTGTGGTGGAGATTTATTATTATTATTATTATTATTATTATTATATATATATATGATAAGGATGAAAGAAAGAAGAAATTATTTCTTTCTTCTTCTTATTCTTATTGCACGAGAGATAGAGGGAGAAAGAAAGAGAGAGAGAGAGAGAGAGAGAGAGAGAGGTGATTCCATCCATATGAACATCAAATTCAAAGGAATTTTGAGAGGATTGAAGATGATTATTGAAGATTTGGCTTAATATCCAAGTAAGTATCCATTTTCTTGTTTTGATTCTTATTGTTTGAGTTTGGATTTGATGATGATGATGATGATGATGATGATGCTAATGAAAGATTGAAGTGTATATATGTGTGGAATTGATATTTTAGGTGATGATAATATGTTTAATTATGAGATAACATGGTTAATTGTGAGGATGATGATGAATTATTGAAATGGTTGAGTAAGGGTTTTATATGAATGAATTGAGGAATTTGAGTAGTTGTTATATGGTGGTGTGTATAATGATTGTTGTTATGATATATTGAAGTGATATAAGTGTTAAATTGATAGGTAATTGATGAATATAACCAAGATGTCGATTAAGGGTGATGAAATATGAGTTTTGAAGTGTTTGTGTTTTCATGGTTGGGTGTTCGAATTCTTGATTTCTGGTCTGACACGGTCAGTGACACGGCCGTGTGATTGGGCGTGTAATCGGTACTGAGTTGGACGGTTGTGACACGACCATTAACACGGCCATGTTATTGGGCGTGCTATAGCTACTGTGAGGAATGTAATTGACACGGCCATGAACACGCCCGTGTTGTTGGGCGTGTAAATGTTTCTGTGAGGCAGAATGAACAACACGTCCAGTGACACGCCCGTGTTACTGAGCGTATCAAAGCATCCGTATGGTTGGTTTAGGGCACGATCAGGGACACGCACGTGTTGGTGAGCGTGTCATGTGTAGAGTTTGCCCTAGTTAATCATCATTCTTATTTTCTTATGTATGTAATTATCTTTGGATTAGGTTTTGAAGAGATTGTGTTGCATTAACCTAACTGTTGGGAACTCTTGGAAGAGGAAATGTATAGATTGATGGGAGTAGTTGTTGAGGTAAGTACAAAATTTATAAATGTATTAAGTAATCTATTATAATGTTGATGCATATGTATAATGTAAATTGCTAGAAATATATCGAGGAGGGAATATGAAATGTAAAAGATATGATGATTTAATGAAATATATATATAAAATGTGAAAGCATTCAATATGTATGTGTTATGAAAGGTGAGAGATGTGAAGATATGATTAGTATGATGTGAATGATAGGATGGGTGCTCAAAATGTATGATAATGCAATTGATTATATATGTACTTGAATGATGAATGGTTATGTATATATATATCGATGATGATATATGAAATGTATGTGCAATGCAATTTGTTATGATAAATTGCTTTGATGTAAATGTTATGATTGAGGCATGTTTGCCTAAATAATATGCAATGCAATTGAATGGTGATTTAAATGATATGATTGAAGCCATTGTGATTGGCTATGATGATTTAAATGAAATGATTAAAGCCATTGTGATTGGCTATGATGATTTAAATGAAATGTGAAGCCATTTTGATTGGCTATGATGAGAATTGAGAATGAAATTGATAATGAAATAATAAATGAATTGTGTGGCTAATGTGTTATTCCATTTTCAGAGTTTGTTGTTGGTGGCATGCCTATAGTAACATTCTCTTGAAGTTAGGTTGGGCTTGATCCTTGAAGCCAAGTTGGGTTGAAGTTTAACATGTTTTACTCCCCTTGAAGCTTGGTTGGGTCTAGTCCTTGAAGCCTAATTGAGATGTTACAACCCTTGAAGCTAGGTTGGATTGGTTCTTGAAGCCAAGTTGGGTTGATACTTAGCAAGCTTTGTTCCCCTTGAAGCTTGGTTGAACCTAAATCCTTGAAGCCTAGTTGGGATAATGATAAATGTGATAATTAAACCAAAGCATTAACTCTGAAAGTGGAATGGCATATTAGTGTCTTTTGGGCCCATGCTTGTCTTTGTTGTCAATGTGAATGATGAAGTGTGAAATGAATGAATAAAGAGATCTATGCTTGTTTTGTTGGGAGTGTGATTTATGAATGGGGAATGGTGAATAAAGAATTAATTGAATAATATAAGGACTTGGAATGTTATGAAGTATGACATGATTACAATATATAAATAAACTATTGAAGAGAAATATGATTTGAAATGCTAAGTTAAAAGATGAGATTCTGAAAATATTGTATGACATGTAATATGTGTATGGGTGTGGAGATTGTGAGTATTAGTTATGATTGTTCTTTTAAATTATGAAATTGTGGTTGCACTGATATATGTGTAAATGTATATAAGTTATGAGGTTAGTGGAAAAATATGAAGAATGCTTTGAAAAGAAGAAATCTACGTTAAGACAATAATAATATATGATGTTAAATTGTGAGGTATGTTTCTTCTGTAACATATGTTTATTTTATTTTATTGTACTACTAAGCTTTTATGCTTAGCGCGGTTTTGTGAATCGCGCAGGTGAGTAGATGGTTAATTTGGAGTCAAACAGTTATGCCACGAGAAGGGTAAGTGTATATCGAGACCAACTAGAAGGTGATGCATACATGTCCAATTTGTTTATGTTATATTTTGATAAGAATATATATTCATATGTATAAATGAAGTTTTGGTAAATTTTGATGAGATTATTATATATATAACCATTGAAAACATAATGGTTTTGTAAATGTTCTTTGGATCAATGTAATATTGTTTGAACTTGGATAGAGTTTTTTTTAAATTAAAACTAAAAATGACATTCTTATACTTTATATACGTATTGTATGTATACCAGGTATATGTATAGTACTTATATAGAGTATGGGGTGTTACAAGATCTGAACTCACCTCAATAGATTCCACTGACAAAATATGAAATGGGTCTGACCTGTACCTCTGTAGCATAGAAATGTGAAAGACATTATGAATTCTATCCAACTCAGGAGGCAAAGCGAGTTGATAATCCACTGGTCCAACTCTTTTCCAGTACCTCATAAGGTCCAATAAAATGAGGACTCAGCTTCCCTTTGAGGCCAAATCTCAAAATTCTCTTCCAAGGAGACACTTTCAGAAAAACTTTATCTCTAGTACTGAACTCTATGTCTCTCCTCTTCAAATCTGAATAGGATTTCTATCAGTCTAAAGCTGCTTTCAAACAATCCCGAATTATCTTCACTTTCTCTTCGGTTTCTTTAATAAAATCAGGACTAACCAACTTACCTTCTTCAACCTCATTCCAATATAGAGGCGTTTTGCATCTTCTACCATACAATGCCTCATAAGGTGCCATTCTAATGCTAGACTGATGACTGTTGTTATAAGCAAATTCCATCAATGGCAAGAATCTATCCCAACTCCCAGAGAAATCAATGACACAGCTTCTGAACACGTCCTCCAAAATCTGTATCACTCTCTCTGACTGCCCATCTGTCTGCGGATGAAAAGTAGTGCTAAAATGTAACTGGGATCCCAAAGCATTATGCAAACTTTTCCAAAACCTTGAAGTAAACCTAGGATCTCGATTAGATACCAAAGAAATTGGGACTCCAAGTAATCTCACTGATAAACAACTCAGCCAACTTCTCAAGAGAATAGTCTATCCGAAATGGAAGGAAATGAGTTGTCTTTGTCAATCAATCAACAATCACCCAAATTGCATCATGCTTCTTCTGAGTCAAAGGCAAACCAGTCACAAAATCCATTGTGACTCGCTCCCATTTCCATTCAGGCACTGATAAATGTTGGAGCAACCCTGAAGGAACTTGGTGTTCGGCCTTCACTCTTTGACAAGTGAGACATGTGGATACAAACTCTGCAATGTCCCTCTTCATACCTGACCACCAATAATATTGTTTCAAATCATGATACATCTTAGTACTCCTAGGGTGCATAGCAAAAACTGACTGATGTGCTTCCTCCAAAATAATCTTTTTCAATCTTGCATCATCAGGAACACACAATTTATCTTTATACCAAAGGCTACCATCACTTCTCACATGAAAATCTCTACTCTCTCCTTTTTTACAATCCAAAACAATCTTCTGAATTTTCTCATCTGCCAGCTGAGCTTCTCTAATTTGATCCAACAAGACTAGCCTCAACAAGCAACGAGAGCAAATAAGCAGTCAAACCTGCCAAAGACTTCTGACTCAAGCCATCAGCAGCAACATTCACCTTACCAGAGTGATAATCAATCAAACAGTCATAGTCTTTAATCAACTCCAACCACTGTCTATGCCGAAGATTCAGCTCTCTTTGAACACCCAAGTATTTCAAACTCTTATGATTCGTATAAATGAAACACTTCTCCCCATAAAGGTAATGTCGCCAAATCTTCAATGCAAACACTATAGCTGTCAATTCCAAATCATGCATCGGGTAATTCAACTCATGCGGCTTCAACTGCCGAGAATCATAAGCTATGACTCTACCCTCTTGCATCAAAACACAACCTAAACCACTATGTGAAGCATCACTGTAAATCACATATGGTTTATCTTCCATAGGCAAGGTAAGAACAGGAGCTTGAGTCAACATCTCCTTCAACTGCTCAAAGCTTGCTTGACACTAATCTGTCCACACAAATCTAACTCCCTTCCTAAGTAATCTGGTGAGTGGAGTAGCTATAAAAGAAAAACCTTTTACAAACCATTGATAATAGCCTGCCAAACCCAGAAAACTTCTAACTTCAGTCACTGTCTTCGGTGGACTCCAATTCAAAATGGCCTCAACTTTACTCGGATCAACTCTTATACCATTTGCTGAAACTATATGACCAAGAAAAGTCACTTGATCAAGCCAAAACTCACACTTAGACAGCTTAGCATACAAATGCTTCTCTCTCAAAGTCTGCAATACAATTTGCAAGTGCTTACCATGATCCTCCTCATTATGAAAATACACCAAAATATCATCGATAAAGACCACCACAAACTGATCTAAATAGGGTCTAAACACCCTATTCGTCAAATCCATAAAAGTTGCTGGTGCATTCATCAACCCAAAAGGCATCACAAAAAACTCATAATGCCCATACCTTGTGCAGAAAGATGTCTTGGTAACATCTTCCTCTCTGATTCTCAACTGATGGTACCCTAATCTCAGATCAATCTTGGAGAAAACTACTGCTCCCTTCAACTGATCAAAGAGTTCATTTATCCTAGGCAAAGGATACTTATTCTTGATGGTCACCTTATTCAACTGTCTATAATCAATGCACAATCTCAAAGTACCATCCTTCTTCTTCACAAACAAAATAGGAGCTCCCCACGGAGAAACACTAGGGTGAACAAACCCTTTATCCAGCAACTCCTGCAACTGTACTTTCAACTCTCTCAACTTAGTAGATGCCATTCGATAGGGATTGATAGAGATGGGAGTGGTACCGGGCAACAAATCGATACCAAACTCAACCTCTCTCTCAAGGGAGTATCCCTAGCAACTCCTTAAGAAAAACATCTGGGAAATCAACTACTGTGGGTATACTATCAAGTTGAGAACCCACTACTCTAGTATCTACAACATGAGTAAGATAAGCCTCACATACTTTCTGAATCAACCTCCTAGCTGCAACAGCAGAAACAAACATGGATGCAAGTTGCCTCAGTTCACTAGATACCACCACACTCCTACTGTCAATGGTTCTAAGGGTAACACACTTATTCTGACAATCTACTACAGCCCCATGCTTAGACAACCAATCCATGCCTAAGATCAAATCATACTCCTTAAAAGGCATTTCAATCAAATCACCAAGAAACCCCTCATCCTGAACAACCACTGGACTATCTCGGTGCACCTTACTCACCACAACACTATACCCTAAAGGATTTGTCACCAAAACATCAAATCCTAGGGACTCAGAATGCAATTCAGATACAGGCAAGATGGATGCACTTATAGAGCAAGAACTGAAATGCCAAATAAAGAGAATGTACCCGCAATGATGGCTGAAGCATCTGACTACCTCTGCATCACATACACCCGCTGAGATGGCCCAGCCTCATCTGGCCTACTGCCTCCAGAAGTAGAGCCTTCTCTCTGACTAAACCTAGGTCTACCACCTTGACTGATACCTCTGCCACCTCGACCTCCTCTAACACTAGGTTAAGAAACTGCATAATCTGCTTGCCTATCCTCCTGTAGCTCAGGGAAATCTTTGATGAAATGGTTAGGCGATCCACATCTAAAACACATAGTTGGTCCACCTATCTTCCAGCAAACACCCCCATGTACCCTACCATAATGAACACAAACAGGTGGAGCAGACCTCTGAGCCACTGGGGTTGGTGCACTAGCCATAGAAACTGTAGGTCTCATTATTTGCCTCTGATATGGTACTGACCTAATAGGATACCTATGGCCCCTAATGAACCTCTGAAAAAGACCTCCTCGGCCTCTCTTTGCATATGAAGACCCTGCCTCAAACTGGGGCCTCGTAACTTTGGTCTCCTCCTCAGCAGTAGTTACCGCAATAGCCTGCTCTATCTCAACACTCTGGGCCACTGCAACTATCTGGGAAAGATCCTGATATCGGGAACCAGCAATAATATAAATAATAGAGGGTCTCAACCCCTCCTCAAATCTCCTACACCGGTCTATCTCATCTAAAATAATCCTCCCGGCATAATGACTCAACCTCATACTCTATCACTGTCCAGTTCTCCTGTCTCAGATTTAGAAACACCATCTTCTTGGCATCTTTATACTCCCTTGGAGTATACTTCTGCTCAAACTCCCGTAGAAAATCACTATAAGTCAGGGTTGGTGGATCATCCATCGCATGTGGAACTGTCTTCCTGTAACACCCCCACATTCAATACACACACACTACAACACCACAAAGTAGCATATGTGCACCGAACATAGGAATGCTACGGTTTTTCTTCAACATTTAAAACATTTTAAATGATGCTATCATCTTTATCAATATACATTATAGATAGTAAGTAATCAATTGGTAATATAAACAACATAGATATATAAATACATTTAAGTAGTACACAGCGGAAGTTATAAAATTATTTACATATAGGAAACATTTGAATACATATTTACCATTATACATATATGTACATTATAAACAAAACTTTACAAAATACAAAAGAGTTATACATGATTGGCAAATCTCCTCTGATCTTTAAGTTCCCAAAATCAACTCTTCAATGTCTACTCTCACTCGGTCTCGAAGAGCTCTCGGGTTCGATTCTAACAGTTCTATCACCTGCGCGATTAAACACTATCGCGCTAAGCCAAGGGCTTAGTAAGATAAAATATGCAATAGATATGTTTAGATGCAATACAATGTCAATTCTAATTCATCTCATACATGTAACAATATAGATGAAAAGTTAACATCACCCTTTGCATATCAAAAATCATAATCATATAAACATACCACATTTCAACATCTTTCATTAGTTAATCAAGTTATCATTCATGACTCAAATTAACCAAAGACAAGCATGGGCCCAAGACACACTAATATGCTATTCAATTTTCAGAGTTAATGTTTTGGTTCTATCATCATATTAATCAATATCACAAACCCAACTAGGCTTCAAGGATTAAGTTCAACCAAGCTTCAAGGGGAGCAAAGCATGCTAAGCTTCAACCCAACTTGGCTTCAAGAACTAACCCAACCTAGCTTCAAGGGTGGTAACATCTCAATTAGGCTTCAAGGATTCAATCCAGCCTAACTTCAAGAGATTGTTACACTCATTAGGCATGCCACCAACAACAACCTCTGAAAATGGAATAACACATTAGCCACACAATTCATTTAGGTTTCATTCTCAATTCTCATTATCATTTAGGCAAACATGCCTCATTTATCTCCATTGAATCACCTTAGCCACTAACAATGGCTTCACATTTCATTTCACAATATAACACTTCATTACTCAAGTGTATATTTATCTCATCCATGATCACATTATATCTCACATAGCATCATTCATAAATATCAACATTTCATTCCACATTACTCATGAAACACATTACCATTCACAATGCATAACATAACATTATTCAATCTCAACAATGCAAGAACAATTTATATTATTCATAGCTTTAGGATCATCCACAAGTGTTTGATTAAGTCATTCCTTAGTTTAAGTATGTTTATGTTTAGGTTTAGAAACCAAACTACCTTTGAAGAATCCAAACCAAGCAAAAAGAACAAAGAAATCAAACAATGTCCAATTCATATAAGGGACACGCCCAGCTCACTTGAAGGGCACGCCCAGCCTACTTGATGGACACGCCCGTGTCTCTAAAAATAAAAGAGACAGTAGCCAACACACCCAAGGGACACGGCCAAGCTTGTGGCCGTGTCTCCCAAAACAAGTTGGCAGTAGCAGACACTGGCATGAGACACGGCCGTGTCCTCTCCAACATCACACACACACGGCCAAGATTCCATGGACTTGGCCGTGTCTCTCCAAAACATCAAGTCTTGGCCGTGTCTCTTCTTTGGTTTTGGACGTGTCACTCATAAACAACCCTAACCAAAAACCAACACTCTTCTAAATGCATTTTAACACCTTATGCACATCACAAACTCATCATACACAATATAACATAGTTCAAATGAATGGAAACAATGTTCTAAACACAAATTCATCACAAGAAACACTTCACAAAACATCCATACTAAATTTAAACACAACCCATTTTCAAAACCCTAAAACCAATCTCTTTCATCTTCATCCAAAATCAACATCCACCACTTCCAACATCAACACCTATTCAAACTCTTAACTTAAAACCAAATTAACACTTGAAAACACATCACCACCACATCTTATCATCAAACCAACAAACCCTAATTCACTTCAAAAGAATAAAGAAATCAAAGGAAAGATCTTACCTTAGTCAAAAACTTCTTGAATCAACACTTGAACACTTAATCTTCCTTCAATTTTGAACTCAACTCATCAAGAACCTCTCTTCACCACTTGCTTCCCTTTATCAATGGAGGAGCCGGCCACTTCATGAAAGAGAGAAGAAAATGATGAAGAAGCAAAGTCAATTTTGCTTTTAATCTCCACCAAGTGATTTAATCCAAGCAATTACCAAAATGCCCTCAAACATATAACTAACCTTTTGTCTTATATAAGCCCATATATGTAATTACACACTCAACACAAAAATATCTTCTTCCACTAACCAACACCTTGACTCTCCCTTTGATCCATTTATATGTTATATATATTATCATATACACAACATATACCATTCTCTCTAAACCCTATTTTCTTTCCAAAACACAAACACACAAGCATTCTCCTCCCAATTTCTTTTCTTAGCACAATATAAACATTCAATCCAATTAGTATAACAACAACAACAACAATATGCAAAACTTCTAGGGCATAAATGAGGATATTACACTTCCACCAATCATACGCATCTATTTGCATAAGGGATCTAGCATAATCAAATTTCTTTTCAGAAGTAGCCTGCAGCTGAATGAATACCCTCTGAACTCTATCCAACTACTTCTCAGCTACTGTAGGATCTATAGTACCAAAGAAATCCTCAGCCCCAAACTTTCTCAATTTATCGTACTGCCTCACCGGTACTTGCGGCTGTGGTTGCGGTGGCTGCTGCTGCACTGGAGTCTGTCTCAACAAATCTACCATATGCCATAACCAAACTGGCGAAATCTCATCAGCAGCTGGTCTCTCTGACACAGGAGCAGGTGCCTCTTAAGCTATCTCAACCCTAGCTACATCTCTACCCTCAAAAGGAGCTACACTCTCAGCACTACCTTCTACGAACTGACGTGACTGAGACGCCATTACTACCTATATCTGCAAACACAGCAGAATACCTCATCAAAGATCAGAAACTGCCAGTGCCAATGCATGTATCTTATTTAAAAATCATATTTTAAAAATAAAAATTTTATTTTTCTTACAATTCACCTAGGTTGAGAATCTCAAACCTAGGCTCTGATACCAAAACAGTTGTAACACCCTTACACCCAATATACGTACACCACATACACACACTATATGCGATATACGTATACCGAATACAGGAATGTCACATTCCATTTTAAACAAACCAATCTTTAAAACTTTATCATCAAATAATTGTAAATCAATCTAAGTAAACTTAAAATATTTAATCATATATTATAGAAAATAATATATAAAACAATCCTTACTAAAACACATATTCATATATCTTCATTACCCCAAAAGTTTATCTAAAACATTAGTTTAATAAGCAGCGAAAAATGCAGCGAAATATACATATGTATATATCAAAGGCAATGTTTACAAAATTATAGAGTTTATACATGCTGACAGTTCATCTCTGATCTTGATGTCCATAACTCAACACTGCTCTCACAAACTCAAGCCTAGACTCGGCTCAGTATAGATGAGCTCTACGGCACAACCGGATCTACCCTGTCACCTGCGAGATGAACCACAATCATGCTAAACAGAAAGCTTAGTGGTACAAACTTTGATTCAACTTAGATCCATGTGATGCTAATGCACAATACATATGAATATATCAACTCATTACATTATAACTCAACATATTAATCATTTGCATCATATTTCATAATTCACATTTAAGCAAAAACAAACATGGGCCCAAAACGAATCTAATATGTTATTCAAAGTTCAGAGTTACTGCTTTGGTCCATATTGACATCTTGTGTCTAGCCCTGTAGGCAATATATATATCCATGGATAATGTAACAGCCCAAGTCTCTTGGACCTCAACCTGGCTAGACCCTTAGGCCCCAGTATCTCGGTCCTCAACCCGGCTAGACTGTTACAGTTTTTGAGGCTTATGACCCAGTCTTTTCACCTCAAAAACATCACATTTATCAGCTAGGCTCGCCTTATGACCCGGTCTTTTCACCTACCCAGCAATTCATAGGCATGCCGCCAAACCTAGAACTCTGAAAATTGAATAACATACTAGGCACACAACTTATTCATTTATCTCATTATTGAATACTTTCATAATTCATTTCTCATTTCATTTCTCATAATCAAACTAGGCACATTGCCCCAAATATTTCATTTATCTCATTATAGCCATCAACAATGACTTCACATTTCGTCATTAGAGTACACATAACAAATTACATTGTTCATATTTTTTTTGAATCCTCAACATATATTTCACATAGTTTACATAATACAAATCATAGCACCATTCTCATATATCAACAATATAATAGGTAATCTAACACATTTTTCAACTAAATGTGTTAAGTCCTAAAGTTATGTAAATGTCTGCAATCATGTAAGGTTTGTACTTGCCTCTAAGAGCAACACCACCACTCTATCAACTTCCTCTATCAAAATGTCCCTGAAACCTTGGCATGGGTAACTCAATTCTCTTCAAAACCTAATCCAAAGGTGATCACATATAAGAAAATAAGGAAGAGAACTATCTAGGGCAAACTCTACACTCGAGACGCTCAACAACACGGGCTTGTCCCTGACCGTGCCCTAAACCCACAACACAGGAGCTTTGACACGCTCAGTGACAAGGGCATGTCACTACACGTGTCAATTCTCCTCCAACACAGAAGCTATGACATGCTTAGTGACATGGGCGTGTCCCTGGACCTAACAATCTTCCAGCAACACAGTAGCTATGACATGCTCAGTGACATGGGCGTGCATGGCTGTGCTAATGGGCGTGTTAGGCCAAAAACCCTGAAATCGACACCAAAACGCCACAGCCAACAAACATCTATCTTTCCCCATTTTCAACTCCAAACAAACTCAACCAAATCCATCAACAAACCATAACATACTTGAGTAAACCTCAAAATAACTCAATTACAAACATCAAAACACAATCACAACCATAATCCACAACTCTTGTCTCTTTCACCAAACTTAACCCTTTTCTCTTCAATCCATCCCGAAAATCAAAGTTAACGAAACAAAACAACCTCAAACAAACCAAATCGACCATAAACACATCTACAACAACCATTCCATCAAACCCATAAACACAACTCAAAAGAAATCAAAGAAACATGTTGGAAACTTACCAAAAGTGAAGAAAATCCTCAAAACTCCAACTTGATCTCTTGAAGTCCTTTAAATTCTTGAGCTTGGAAGCAACAAAATCTCTCCCTCTTGAAGATGGTGGTGATGGCTGGCCAAAGAAAGAAAGAAAGAAGAAGAAGATGAAAGAAAAAGAAAGTCAACCTCTTAAACCAAACACTTTCCTCAAATTACTCTCCACCAAGCAATTAACAATATAATAATAACCCAATTACACCATCTTCCACTATCTCTAATTAAATCTATTAAATATCATCCTCCACTAACAATATTTAATATAATTAATTCAATTATCTCATTTGACCAACTCAAATTGTTGACTTGTATATAATGTATATATCTCCATATATATAACATATACACACTCCTATTATCTTTTCACTTAATCAAACATACACTCAAAATCATTTAATTAATTCTCAACAAATAATATTTCCAAAAATTTAGGGTACTGTCACATCCGCCCACCGCATTTATGCATGGCAGGCACGTGCACAGTGAGAGAAGGGGAAAGGAGAAGATACTTCCTGACAACGGGCCCAGATAAGGCTATAGGACCAAAGGGACCTAATTGAAAAAAATGCAAAGTTTTGGGGAGGTGATTGTAATTTTCAAAAAGTTTTGGGGAGGTAACTGTAATTTCCAAAAGTTGTACTAGATGTTCTTAATAGTGCATAACAGACTCCAAAAATGGAGAGTAGAGAAAAATCGGGTCGCAACGACGTGTAACGGTTTTTCCAGGAAACGCCCCGTTAGAGAGAAACAAAGACATGTAGACTAAGGGCATTTTGGTCATTTTAATTAAAATTTATACCTGAATCCAAAGTAGGAAATAAACACACGAGTGCGTAGAGGACATTGAGGGGTTGAATATGAAATGATTGACAGTAGAAACGGAGTCCAGGCAAAACCCGAGCAAAGAAAGGACCTAAAGGGAATTTTGTAAAAAGTCAAGGGCTTATTGGTAATTTTTCAAAATGACATGGAAACCTAAAATAGACCTTAAAAATAGAAAGTAGAGGTCAAGAGGATCAAAACCATATGTAGTTTGCCTCGTGAAACTGTACGGTTTAAAAGTTACGAATGAATAATCGCCGGAGGGTATTTTGGTCTTTTCACACTTTAGACCATAAAATTTCAGCACAAGGAGATTGAGGGGCCAAATTATAATTAAAAGAAAGTCTAAGGGCTTGGGTTTGAAACTAATAAAAGTAAGAGACATTTGGGCTAATGAAAATTAGCCATTTAGGGTTTATAAAAAGAAGAAAAGAAAAAGGTGTGGACATTTGGCCTTAAACTATTCATTCACCCAAAAGTGGACATCATTTCCACTATATATATATCATCATAGCAAGAAGAACAAAACTCTCTCTCTCCCACTTCAAAAATTCGGCCACCATAGGAAGAACACCAAAAAGTTTCAAATTTTTGTCAAGTTTGATTTTCAAGGTAAGTCTTAAGGTTTTCAAGTATGTAGAATTCAATTCTAGTATCAATTTTAAGTATTTATATATCTATTGGAAGATTGGAAATTAGGGTTCTTATGGTGGATTTGGGGAAAATTTTAAGTAGTGATGATATTGATTAATTAAATGGAAGAATCAAGGTTTCTAAGGATTAATAAGGTTAGATTAGGGTTTAGTTTTAAAAGAAATGGAAGGGTAGTTTATTGTTTTAAATTTCTAAGGTTTATGTTTAAGGTTGTGTTCTTGAATTTCTTGAAGGAGAAACAAAGATTAAGGAAGGAGAAGAAGGAAAGGCAAAAAGGAATTAAAAGAACAAGGTTTGGTACTTTACCTTGGAAAAATACTTTACCTTTGAAGAATTAATTTTCCTTCCAATTTTCTTACCAAAACATTATCTATGGAACTTTTTCTATGGATGCATAAATGTATTGTTTGAGTTTGAATTCATTTGTTGAGTGATATTTTTAAACCCATGGGGTGATTGAGTTGTTAAATTCAATTGAAATCTATTGTTTCCAAAGATTTTGGTAAAAGAGTTTATGGACTCTATTTAGTCCAAATTGATTTAAACAATCAAGTTACTTTAAAAGGGAAGTGTTTAAGTCTTCATTATATTATTATGGAAGCTTTGAAATGGGTTTAAAACAGAAAAATAAACAAATTTTGCACTAAATGTAAGTTTGGGCCGAAATGGTTCCAAAGTGGCAGATTTCTGGACTCTTTTTGTGGCAGCTGTTTGAGGTAGCAAATGAATGAATTTTTCATCAAAATTTTACGTGTAATTAGTCAACATATGATATAAGTTTTCTGTAAAATTTCAGCCAAAAATAATATCATTTACCTGGTTAAATGTATGACTGAAGTGGACTGAAATTTTGACAAAAATCCAGATTTTACTATTCATTTGGTCATGCCATTTTGCGTTGCCGATTTTACGTGCCGCGACACTATTCATTTGATCAATTTGTGATTTTTGAGGAATACTTTGAAATGTTTAATATGTTTATTGTGGATGTTAAATATGTGAAAAAGGATAATGGTTTGACTAAAGAATGTGGTGCGCGGCGTAAATGGCAAAGTGCAACGGAAATTAAAATAATTTTTCGAGTCATTCTAAAATGAAGTTTGAGACTTAAATTGAATCATTTTAACCTTTATGCTCTACTGGATAGTTGGGAGTGATAGATAAGGGTATGGTGCACTATACTAACTTATGCAGTACTGCTTAATATTGTGATTGAATTGTTATGATCTGAACTCAATGGTGCGGCCATTGGGGACCAATGGTGAGGGCCATTGGTTATAACCAGGATGGTGAGGGCCATTCCTGTGATTTGATAATGGTGGTGAGGGCCACCTATGTTACAGTGGTGAGGGTCACTGCCTTATCGCTATGGTTCCCTATATACCAGTAGAGCCAAAGTCCTGTTAATTTTTTTTAAAACTACGTACTGCAAATGAGTTGAATTATGATTTTTACATTTGTTGAAAGCATATTTACACTAAATGTACAGTAACTTCCATTGGTTTAATGTTGGTTGATTTATGATTTAATTATTTCTTTTATTTCAAATGCTTTCATGTTTACTTTTATTTCCATTGGTAAAGTACCCACTGAGCGACATTGCTCAGAGTTAAGTTTTCCTTGACTCGTAGGTTCAGAGCAGTAGCTAAATCTTGGGAAGCGATGACCAAACCCACACCATCTCAGGGTAGACCTTTTAGTTTCCATTATGAGTTAGCTAGTCATGGCATGTATATGTGTATATATAAGTTTGAGAATTACTATGTTATACTGTACGTTAGTAGTATGTAATAATAATAAACCTCTACTTTATTTTGTATTAGAAGTGTGAACTTTTCTTGCAGGTTTGTAGTTGAGGGTATAAGGTGGATTCATTGGGAGTGTATTGAAACTGATTGTGTTCGCATTGGTTTTGTAAAAATGTTTTCAAAAATAAGAAAAACCAGTTTTGTCGACACTTGGGACCCAATTTCTAGGCGAACCTCTGGCAAAATTTCTGTAAAAATCGGAACTAAATTTGACCAAGTAAAATTGGTAGCAATATTAGGATAGTGTGGCGCCTCTACTCGGCTTACACTTGTAGGCCGGGAAGGGGTGTTACAATTTTTGGTATCAGAGCCCATTTTAGCCGATTCTGGGTAGTTAGTTGAACTGAACCTTAAATGTATGACACATAGGGTTAGGTTAGGGGTGCTAATTATGTAACCATACATGTGTGTAGTATTGTTAGTTATGTTATTTTAATTATAACAGGAGTAATTATGGGTGATCAAAATGATGAAATGAGGAAGCTGAGGATGGAAGTAGAGAGGCTAAAGCAAATAGTACAGTAGCAAGATGAAACCATAGAAATTCTGGTAGATCGAAGTATACAGGATCGTGAAGACCTGAGAGAAAAAAATGAGATGATTACCACATTGATGAGAGACGTGCAGATGTTAAAGGAGGACAGGCTTAGTCATAGAGTGGAGTTTGATAGTGCCTGTAGGAGCCTCGAGTTAGCACATAGAGAGATCCGTGCTTTGCAGGAGAGGATCCAGGAGCTAGGTCAACACTTACCTGGTGAAGCATCGCATGACCCAGATTTTGATCCTGAGATAGAAGAGTATTTGTCTGACAGTGCCACCTCACCTAGGGCACCTACTCACTGAGCTCCGTGATGTGTTGCTTTTTGGAGGTTCTTTTGGTTATGTATATATGTGACATCGGAGTATCGTGTAAATATTGTATGGAAGTATGACATAATGATATAGTAGTAAGGAGTCCTAAATTTTGGAATGTACATAAGGACTTCCTAGTAATGTAAAAACTTTTGCTTGAAAATAAATAAAAGCTGTGTTGTATATGTGCTATTTAAGAGTTTTTATCTGTATATACATGCCACCTAGGGTAATATAATGTTGTTGGTCTGGGTAGTTACTAATGATGGGATTGTATACGTTTTGCTCTGTTCTTTAGATATCGCGAATAGCGCAGCGTGATATAGAGGAGGAGGTCGAGTCTCAGGCCTCCCGAACTGTAGAAATGCATGTATCAGAGATACCTGCATCGGAGCAACCACCAGCTGATGCTCATATTCCCAACAAAATGTTACAACAAATGGCTGCCGTATTACGACAGATAGCTGGTGCCGCCTCGGCACCACCACCAGTGCCAGCACCCATACCAGTACCTGCTGTAGGAGGGGAAAGGAAACCCCCAATCGAAAAGATAAGAAAGTACGGGAAGGAGTTTAGGGTCCGAAGGGACAATGATTCTTCTATAGTCGAGTATTGGCTGGAAGGAACGGTGCGAGCCTTAGATCAATTACAATGTACGCCAGAAGAGCGAGTGGTATATGCTACTTCCTTATTAGTAGAAGAAGCATATATATGGTGGGACACAGTTCGACAACGAGTTCCACCAGAACAGAGGACATGAGATTTCTTTGTGAATGAGTTCAAGAGGAAGTTTATATCGGAGGCATACCTAGATGCCAAGAAAAAGGAGTTTCTACACTTAAAGCAAGGTCGACTGACCATTGCCGAATACGAAAGGGAATTTACCAGGCTGAGTAGGTATGCCAAGAAGACAATTGAAGACGAACATGATAGGTGTAAACAATTCCAGGATGGTTTGAATAATGATATTAGGATGCAGCTAATTGCTGCTAATATCAAGGAATTTTTTGAGTTGGTCACTAGGGCTCTGGAAGTAGAGCAATGTCAGTCTGATGAGCAGAATAGAAGACAGAAGATGAAACAGAAGAGAGGTACCCAAAACTATTCGGGAAACTACCAATCATCAAGGAAGCGATTCCGAGGCAGTGGTTCCACGGGAGGCGGTCAACACCGGGGTTACAGTCAGGGATCGATTTGCGGTGGCCCAAGTCAAGCTACCTTAGTCGCTAGTACCGGACAATCTGGAAGAGGGCAAGGAAGAGGATTCAACCGAAGTGGAGGTAACTTTTCTATTGGTCCGAGAGGTAATGAAGGCGAAAATACTAATCCACGTTGTGATCAATGCGGACGCCGTCACCCGGGAGAATGTTGGGGTCGGACATTTGCATGCTATATATGTGGATATTTAGATCACTTTATGCGAGAGTGTCCCCAGCAAATGCAGAATCTACCTAGGGAGATTGATGGATCGCAAGCGGTGGCAGGGCGAGGCCGAGGTAGGAGCGAAAATCCGTCACGTGTGCAGTCTGAGATGGTGAATCAATAAGAAGCGAGGACTCCTGCTAGAATATATGCCATGAGGAGGCGAGAAGATGAAGAAGCGCAAGACGTGATTGCAGGTCAGTTGTCTATATTTGGAGTTCCGCTTTATGTTTTAATAGATCCGGGTTCTTCACACTCATATATATGCACGAAAAATGAAAAACTTTGGAACCTAAAGGTAGAACTAGAGGAAGAGGGAATATTAGTTACTAGCCCATTAGGGAGTGAGGTGATTACGAGGAAGGTAGTGAAAGATTGCCCCATGGAGATACACGGACGTATCTTTCGGGGAGACTTATTTGAACTACCATTTCAAGAATTCAACGCTATTCTTGGGATGGATTGGTTGGCCAAACACAATGCACTGGTTGACTGTAAACAGAAGAGAGTTACTCTGCATACTGCAGACGGCGACGAAGTGACCTTAGTGGGAAAAAGGAAGGATTATCTAACTAACATCATTTCCGCTATGACGGATAAGAGGTTAGTGCAAAAAGACTGCGAGCCATACCTGTTATGCGCGTTAGAAGCGAAAGAAGAGGCACCGAAGCTACAAGATATACCTACTGTTTGCGATTTTCCCGACGTTTTTCCTGACGATTTACCCGGATTACCACCTAAACGAGAGGTGGAATTCACCATAGACGTGTACCCTGGAGCTGCACCAGTATCCATCACACCTTATCGAATGGCGCCAGCGGAGTTAAAAGAACTAAAGGTGCAGCTACAGGAACTTTTAGACAAGGGGTTCATTAGGCCAAGCGTGTCACCATGGGGAGCGCCAGTATTGTTCGTGAAAAAGAAAGACGAATCCCTAGGTTGTGTGTGGATTACCTTCAACTCAATAAGCTGACCATTAAGAACAAGTATCTGCTACCTCGCATAGATGATTTGTTTGATCAACTCAAAGGTGCTGGAGTCTTTTCAAAAATCGATCTATGATCGGGTTATCATCAATTGGGGATAAAAGACGAAGACATACCAAAAATTGCATTCAGAACTCGCTATGGACATTATGAATTCATCGTTATGCCTTTCGGATTAACGAACGCACCTGCAGTATTCATGGATTTGATGAACAGAATCTTCCACCCGTATTTGGATCAGTTCATGGTTGTATTCATTGATGACATATTGGTGTATTCAAAGAATCGAGAGGACCATGATCGCCACCTTAGGTTTGTTTTGCAAACCCTGCGAGAAAAGCAGTTATACGCTAAATTCAGCAAATGCGAATTTTGGTTGGAAGAAGTAGCCTTCTTGGGACATATTGTATTGGTAGAAAGAATAAGGGTCGATCCCAAGAAAATAGAAGCAGTATTGGAATGGAAGCCACCTAAGACAGTAACAGAAGTTCGTAGTTTCTTCGGTTAGCAGGATATTATTTGACATTCATCAAAGGGTTTTCCATGATCGCCGCACCTATGACCAAGCTACTTCAGAAGAATGCCAAATTCCAGTGGACCGACACTTGCCAACAGAGTTTTGAAAGGCTGAAGCAAAAACTTATTGAAGCGCCCATTCTTATACAACCCGAATTAGGAAAAGATTTTGTGATCTATAGTGATGCATCCCACATCGACTTAGGTTGCGTATTGATGCAGGAGGGCAAAGTTATTGCGTATGTCTCTCGACAGCTCAAGCCACATGAAAAGAATTATCCCATGCATGACTTAGAACTACCAGCAATTGTTTTGGCTTTCAAGACGTGGAGGCACTACCTATACGGGGAAAAGTGTTACATTTATACGGATCATCAAAGCCTGAAGTATTTGCCCACGCAGAAAGATTTAAACCTGCGACAGTGAAAATGGATGCAATTGTTAGCCAACTACGACTATACAATTAACTATCAACTGGGCAAAGCGAATGTCTTAGCAGATGCACTTAGTAGGAAGTCAATGCAAGCGCTACGTGCTATGGGGGTAGAATTTAAGCCCACAGAGGATGGAGCTATCCTTGCAGAAATGCACGTGCGACCTACCTTACATCAACAAATACGTGAGGCTCAGAAGGAAGATGAACAAGTGAAGAAGTGGAGTCAACAGGCGCAGGAGAATTCATCAGGAGATTATCAAATCCGTTTAGATGGTATCTTATACTACAAGAAGAGAATGGTGGTACCTAAGTTTGAGGAACTGAAGAAACAGATTTTGCAAGAAGCTCATAACAGTCCTTACACAATGCATCCGGTAGCAATAAAAATGTACCGGGACTTGAAGGAGTATTACTGGTGGCCAGGAATGAAAAGAGACATCATGGATCACGTGACGAAGTGTCTAACTTGTCAGCAAGTGAAAGCAGAACATCAACTACCCTCAGGACTACTACAACCTATTATGATTCCAACTTGGAAATGGGATCGTATTACTATGGATTTTGTCATAGGATTGCCTATGACTAGGGACAAACATGACGCGATCTGGGTAATCATGGATTGGTTTACTAAGTCCGCTCATTTCTTACCAGTACATGTGGATTACTCGCTTGACAAGTTGGCAGACTTGTACATCAACCAGATCGTACATCTCCACGGAGTTCCAACTTCCATCATATCAGATCGAGATCCACGCTTTACGTCAAATTTTTGGCAGAAATTCCAAACAGCCCTTGGGACTCGAACGTACCACAGTACAACATTCCATCCCCAGAAAGACGGACAGTCAAAAAGAGTGATTCAAGTTTTGGAAGATATGTTGAGGGCGTGCGTTTTAGAATTTAAAGGTAGCTGGGACAAACACCTGAGCTTAATGGAATTCGCGTACAATAACAGCTATCAATCCAACATACAAATGGCTCCTTACGAAGCACTGTACGGTCAGAAATGTAGAACTCCAGTTTGTTGGACAGAATTGAGTGAGGAAAAGATGTTGGGGCTAGACATCATTAAGGAAAATGAGGAAAAGGTAGAGATCATTCGAGACCGATTAAAAGCAGCGGCGGATAGGCAAAAATCATACGCGGATCTAAAGAGGAAAGACATACAGTTCGAGGTCAGTGACAGAGTATTCCTCAAAGTCTCTCTTTGGAAGAAGGTTTTACGATTTAAACAGAAAGGCAAGCTAAGCCCTAGATTCATCGGAACATATGAGGTCATCAAACGGGTAGGTCCAGTAGCTTACCAATTGGCGTTACCACCCGAATTAAGTAAAATACATGATGTTTTCCACATTTCAATGCTAAGGAGGTATCGTTCATATCCAACCCACGTCATACAAGCTCAAGGCATTGAGATTCAGCCCGACCTGACATACGAGGAAGAGCTGATAGAAATCCTAGCACGGGAAATCAAAGAGTTGCGGAATAAGAAGATCCCATTGGTCAAAGTGCTTTGGAGGAATCACAAAGTAGAAGAAGCTACATGGGAATGCAAAGAAACTATGAGGAAGCAATACCCATATTTATTTCAACCTGATGGGCTTCGGGACGAAGCCTAAATTAACGAGGGAGGAACTGTCACATCCGCTCACCGCATTTATGCATGGCAGGCACGTGCACAGTGAGAGAAGGAGAAAGGAGAAGATACTTCCTGACAACGGGCCTAGATAAGGCTATAGGACCAAAGGGACCTAATTGAAAAAATGCAAAGTTTTGGGGAGGTGATTGTAATTTTCAAAAAGTTTTGGGGAGGTAACTGTAATTTCCAAAAGTTATACTGGATGTTCTTAATAGTGCACATAACAAACTCCAAAAATGGAGAGTAGAGAAAAATTGGGTCGCAACGACGTGTAATGGTTTTTTCAGGAAATGCCCCGTTAGAGAGAAACAAAGACATGTAGACTAAGGGCATTTTGGTCATTTTAATTAAAATTTATACCTGAATCCAAAGTAGTAAATAAACACACGAGTACGTAGATGACATCGAGGGGTTGAATATGAAACAATCGACAGTAGAAACGGAGTCCGGGCAAAACCCGAGCAAAGAAAGGACCTAAAGGGAATTTTGTAAAAAGTCAAGGGCTTATTGGTAATTTTTCAAAACGACTTGGAAACCTAAAATAGACCTTAAAAATAGAAAGTAGAGGTTAAGAGGATCAAAATCATATGTAGTTTGCCTCGTGAAACTGTACGGTTTAAAAGTTACGAATGAATAATCGCCGGAGGGTATTTTGGTCTTTTCACACATTAGACCATAAAATTTCAGCACAAGGAGATTGAGGGGCCAAAATATAATTAAAAGAAAGTCTAAGGGCCTGGGTTTTAAACTAATAAAAGGAAGAGACATTTGGGCTAATGAAAATTAGCCATTTAGGGTTTATAAAAAGAAGAAAAGAAAAAGGTGTGGACATTTGGCCTTAAACTATTCATTCACCCAAAAGTGGACATCATTTCCACTATATATATATCATCATAGCAAGAAGAACAAAACTCTCTCTCTCCCACTTCAAAAATTCGGCCACCATAGGAAGAACACCAAAAAGTTTAAAATTTTTGTCAAGTTTGATTTTCAAGGTAAGTTTTAAGGTTTTCAAGTATGTAGAATTCAATTCTAGTATCAATTTTAAGTATTTATATATCTATTGGAAGATTGGAAATTAGGGTTCTTATGGTGGATTTGGGGAAAATTTTAAGTAGTGATGATATTGATTAATTAAATGGAAGAATCAAGGTTTCTAAGGTTTAATAAGGTTAGATTAGGGTTTAGTTTGAAAAGAAATGGAAGGGTAGTTTATTGTTTTAAATTTCTAAGGTTTATGTTTAAGGTTGTGTTCTTTAATTTCTTGAAGGAGAAACAAAGATTAAGGAAGGAGAAGAAGGAAAGGCAAAAAGGAATTAAAAGAACAAGGTTTGGTACTTTACCTTGTAAAAATACTTTACCTTTGAAGAATTAATTTTCCTTTGAAGAATTAATTTTCCTTCCAATTTTCTTACCAAAACTTTATCTATGGAACTTTTGCTATGGATGCATAAATGTATTGTTTGAGTTTGAATTCATTTGTTGAGTGATATTTTTAAACCCATGGGGTGATTGAGTTGTTAAATTCAATTAAAATCTATTGTTTCCAAAGATTTTGGTAAAAGAGTTTATGGACTCTATTTAGTCCAAATTGATTTAAACAATCAAGTTATTTTAAAAGGGAAGTGTTTAAGTCTTCATTATATTATTATGGAAGCTTTGAAATGGGTTTAAAAAAGAAAAATAAACAAATTTTGCACTAAATGTAAGTTTGGGCCAAAATGGTTCCAAAGTGGCAGATTTCTGGACTCTTTTTGTGGCAGCTGTTTGAGGTAGCAAATGAATGAATTTTTCAACGCAATTTTACATGTAATTAGTCAACATATGAAATAAGTTTTCTGTAAAATTTCAGCCAAAAAATAAGATCATTTACCTGGTTAAATGCATGACTGCAGTGGACTGAAATTTTGACGAAAATCCCGATTTTACTATTCATTTGGTCATGCCATTTTGCGTTGCCGATTTTACGTGCCGCGATACTATTCATTTGGTCAATTTGTGATTTTTGAGGAATACTTTGAAATGTTTAATATGTTTATTCTGGATGTTAAATATGTGAAAAAGGATAATTGTTTGACTAAAGAATGTGGTGCGCGGCGTAAATGGCAAAGTGCAACAGAAATTAAAATAATTTTTCGAGTCATTCTAAAATGAAGTTTGAGACTTAAATTGAATCATTTTAACCTTTATACTCTACTGGATAGTTGGGAGTGATAGATAAGGGTATGGTGCACTATACTAACTTATGCAGTACTGCTTAATATTGTGATTGAATTGTTATGATCTGAACTCAATGGTGCGGCCATTGGGGACCAATGGTGAGGGCCATTGGTTATAACCAAGATGGTGAGGGCCATTCCTGTGATTTGATAATGGTGGTGAGGGCCACCTATGTTACAGTGGTGAGGGCCACTGCCTTATCGCTATGGTTCCCTATATACCAGTAGGGCCAAAGTCCTGTTAATTTTTTTTTTAAACTACGTACTGCAAATGAGTTGAATTATGATTTTTACATTTGTTGAAAGCATATTTACACTGAATGTACAGTAACTTCCATTGGTTTAATGTTGGTTGATTTATGATTTAATTATTTCCTTTTATTTCAAATGCTTTCATGTTTACTTTTATTTCCATTGGTAAAGTACCCACTGAGCGACATTTCTCAACGAGTTAAGTTTTCCTTGACTCGTAGGTTCAAAGCAGTAGCTAAATCTTGGGAAGCGAGGACCAGACCCACATCATCTCAGGGTAGACCTTTTAGTTTCCATTATGAGTTAGCTAGTCGTGGCATGTATATGTGTATATATAAGTTTGAGAATTACTATGTTATGCTGTACGTTAGTAGTATGTAATAATAATAAACCTCTACTTTATTTTGTAATAGAAGTGTGAACTTTTCTTGCAGGTTTGTAGTTGAGGGTATAAGGTGGATTCATTGGGAGTGTATTGAAACTGATTGTGTTCGCATTGGTTTGTGTAAAAATGTTTTCAAAAATAAGAAAAACCAGTTTTGTCGACACCTCTGGCAAAATTTCTGTAAAAACTGGAACTAAATTTGACTAAGTAAAATTGGTAGCAATATTAGGATAGTGTGGTGCCTCTACTCGGCTTACACTTGTAGGCCGGGAAGGGGTGTTACAGGTACTATATAGGATATTACATTCACACTTCATCACTTCTTTGGATCTTTTGGCTCCCATGAAATTAACCATTCCTTTGGTGTTGGAGAAGTGGAAATATGCATACTCACCAAAGCTTTAGCCATAGTTTCATGATGCTTCTTGGATG
Source organism: Garcia nutans (assembly GCA_947685225.1). Classification (NCBI taxonomy): domain Eukaryota; kingdom Viridiplantae; phylum Streptophyta; class Magnoliopsida; order Malpighiales; family Euphorbiaceae; genus Garcia; species Garcia nutans. The sequence continues at coordinate 14,967,147 of CANTUV010000023.1, read as the reverse complement.
TAGCCAATAGGTCCCAAATACTGATGCTAGCTTGGGTCCTTTTCAATTGCTTAAGGACTACATAATCTTCATCTTCTTTTCATTCTTTCTCAGCATCCTTCCCCCTATCAGCTTCTGCTTCTTTTAGAGGAGCTCTGGCAAAAGGTTTACTAGAATGGGTATTCAACACCTCTTCTTCGGGCTTAGAACAATCCCATTCTTCTTGCTTAGCTTCTAATTCTTCATCATTATCAGTTGAATCCCAAAATTCTTTCACCATGCAGATGGTCAACATATTCCACTTAATCAAAATCTTCCTTCTTGTAGCTTCTTCACCTATGTCTTGAAAGGATGATAGGATAAAACTTTCATTCAATCCTCCTCCTATCATGAAAGTTGTTGGTAGAGGCACCCTGTTAAAATTAGGCAAAGGATTACCCTTTGTGTTAGGCTAGTTGGGTTCATGCAACTTTTCACTGTCAGTCATGTTTTGGATCTCATGCTTTAGCCGAATGTAATTATCTATCTCATGGCCTTGCACTTAGTGAAATTGGCAAAAGGCTTTGGCATCAAAGTTTGGTGGTAGTGGATTTGGTAGAGGTCGTAGGGTCAACGACTATAACAACCCCTTTTTTTGAAGCTTATTGAAAACCCAGGACAAAGATCTCTCCAAATCTGAGAACTATCTTCTATTCCTTTGACTAGTAGTTGCATTCACAACCATCGCTTTCTATGTATTCTGTCCACCAGATTAATAACTTTCCTTCTCATTCCTTCTTCCAGTGAAGCGGTTCTTCTCCTTTTCCCACTCTTCTATTTGTAAATCAATTTGGAGAGGATCTTTGAAATCCGTTATAAGGGTATGAGACAAACTCTCATGGAGGTTGGGCATGACACCTCTTACTATCATTCTGATGTTATTAGATTCATTGGGTCTTCTTTTGAGAAGTTCAACCTTATTTCTCCATCTCTTCAGATAATCAACAAAATTTTCATTTTGTTTCTACCTGATAGTCTCCACCTCCATCAAGGTCACTTCTAGTTCAACATTGCACCCATATTGTCGGATGAAGGCCTTGTACAATAAATCCCAATCTTTTTAGATGTTTTCCTCTAAGGTATTGAACCAGTTTTACACATCAGGATCCAAAGACAGTATGAAATACCTTAGCATTTGAGCTTTAGTAGCTTTTACAAACTGCATGGTAGTGATGTATTGCTTGACATGCAAGTGGGGATTTCCAATTTCATCAAACTTAGCAAATGGAGGCATCTTACACTTGTAAGGAATTCCTTCATTGTCTTCAAACAACTTGTCCACCTTTGACACCACTTCAGTTTTTAGCTTCTTTTCAAACTTCTTTTTTAAGCTAGCAATCATCTTCTCAACATCAGCAAATTCAGTCTTTTCCACCTTCCTTTCTTTATTCTTGTGACATCTGCTTTAGGACTAAAATTGTAACACCTTTATACCCTATAAACATATAATACACTCACTCCCAGTATGTAAGATACGTATATACGGTATAAAAATGCCACAATCCGATTTAATTAAAAAAATCTTCCATATTCCCTTATTATTTAAAACATTTGCATTTATACAGATATATATATGTATCAGAATACATGATGCCTCACATTACTCCATTATTTAAAACACTCTTTATAATTTACAATATATATATACATATACTCCCAAAACATAATATAATAAACATAATGTCAAAATATACTATAAAATAAAATATGTACATGCTGGAAAAGTGGCACTGATCTTGCTGTGGCACAAACACTTCAAGTTTAATCAATAAAAGCCTAGACCCGATCTGGCCTAGTAGAACTCTCTGGCTCTACCGGATCACCCCTGTCACCTGTGTGATGAATTATAATCATGCTAAGCCAAAGCCTAGTGGTACAAACTTTGATAATAATAATAATATTCAAATACAATGTCAATTTGGAATGTTCATATGCCATGTCATCACATGATATTCAAGACCATTTTTGGATATATTCTTTCATCACTTGACAATCCACACAAACACATACACAATCATGGGCCCAAACAACTAATACATCATTCAATTCTTAGAGTTACCATTTTGGTCCATAATGACACCATGTGTCTAGCCCTGAAGGCAAAATATCAACATACCAGTCCAACTAGGCATGGGCTTATGACCCGGTCTTATCACCCAGCCCAGCTTCAAGGACTTATTTTTGAGGCTTACGAACCTGGTCTTTTCACCTCAAAAACATTTTCACAATGACGTCAAGCGTCTAGTCCCATAGGCAAATATAGGCATGCCACCAAACAAAGAACTCTAAAAATTGAATAACATACTAGGCACACAATTATGTCATATTTCCATTATCAATCTCCTTTTCATTTTCTCATGATCAAGATAGGCACATTGCCTCATTTATCTCATTTTTATCAACATCATCATATAATCATAATGCATCTCATTTTATACAATCTAGCCATCAACAATGGCTTTACATTTCATTCAATTGAGCCATTAACAATGGCTTTTCATAGTGCATAATAATTCATATATAGCAATTCACATGTCCTAGCACCATACTCATGAATACTTAATGTATCAAGTAGCTTAACACATTTTCCATTAAAAATGTGTTAGGACAAATATAATGCAATCACATATTCCATTTATTAAGAGTTTGTACATACCTTAGGAAACACTCCATAATAAGCTTTAAAACTTTTTCTAACCTTCCCTTCCAAGTTGCCCTTCAACACTAGGGTTGGGAAACTAATCTCTCTCAATGCCTATACCAAATGTGATCATAAACAACCATTTAATATCATATTCTAAGGCATTCTCAATACCAAACCATTTAAATAAGAATTAAAAATGAAAAACAAAGAAAAGAGTTATTCTCAAGTGACACGCCCAACAACACGGGCGTGTTACTGGCCGTGTCATTAACTCACTCACATAGAAGCATTGACACGTCCAATGACATGGGCGTGTCACCAATGACATGGGCGTGTCACTGCCCGTGTCATTCATTCTGCCTCACAGGACGTTTGACATGCCTAACAACATGGGTGTAGACTCTTAATTTTGACCAAGTCCAGTCAAACATCTTAAAACAGTCTCAAATAATTTTTATAGTATTTTAATATTTATTATTTATTTTAATTATATAATATTTATTTTAATTTAATAATATTTATTTTTTAATAAAATAACATTTGTTATTTATTATTTATTTTATTATTTTAATAATAATGTTTTTAATAGTAAAAATAAAAAATAAAAAATAAAAAAATATACATAAAGAATAGAAAATAAAAATTTGACGGTCGAATCGGTGAGTGCCACGTGGTTTCTACTAATTGGCTTGCTGCAAGCTAATTCGCCACAGGCATTGCCTGCGGTGAATTGGCATGCTAGCCCGATTCACTGCAGGCAATGCCTGGGGCAAATTGGGGCTCTCCCAACGCCTCTCGCCCAGGCGCCTCGCAGCCCGCAGGCCCATTCGCGCGCGCTACCAATTTTGCCAAAACCTTCCTTTACTCGGTTTTAAAGTTTTATTTTCTAAACAATCTTATTTTGCTTAAACAATTTTATTTTCTTAACCAATTAGTATTAGATTTTTTTTATTTTCTCTTATAAATACGGCATTAAAAGAATTAGAGAAGGGACGTGGACTTTGAATTTTTTAAAACTTTGCACTTTTTTTGGGACGGACTTTTGGAAGCTTTTAAGGTGGTTTTTTGACAGAAGCTTGGAACTCTAAAACCATAGCAATTTAGCAAGAAAATTAAGGTAGTAAGGAAGCAAACAGTGACTGCCTTGGTTTTAGCTTATCCTAAATTTTCATTCAACAATTTTGGTGGAGCCTTCAAACATAGGTATTTATATCTAATTTTATTTATCAAAAAACCATCTTTATTCATTAATCATTGATCAATTAAAATTGATGAATTATAACTTTCAAAACTCATGTAATAAAACTATGAACATCAACAGACAAATTTATTTATTTCTTTTAAAGAACGCAGTAGCCATTAGTTAGTTTTTATTAAAAAGAAAGTTTTATGCAGTAGCTATTTTGTTGTTATAATTACTACTGTAGCTTAGTTTCTTGTTAATCAAAACCAATAATCATTCAAAATTATAAAACCCTAATTAAATCAATTTTTCAAAATCTTTACAGTAGCCTCTTCTTTCAAAAATAAATATGATAGTATTAGTTTTCTTAGAAATCCAAACCCTAATTTAAATTAAACCCTAATATATTTTCTTAAAACCTTAATCAATTATTATTTTATTATCACAGTAGCTATTGTTTTTAAATATTTAAGTTTTAATCTTATTTTCATAGGTTTGTACCTTATTCACTTAAATCCCAAATTATAATTTTAATCACATTGTAGCATAATCCTTCTAAAATAATAAACCTAACAATAATACTAGTTCTTTAAGATTCCAAAATCCTAACTTTTAGATATAAATTCAAAACCCTAAATATTATCTAAGAAACCCTATGTTGATACATAAACTTAAATTTGCATCTTTATTTGTCTCATTATTAAGTGAGTATTTATTATATAGTTTGATTAATGATTTATTTATATATTCAATTTATGTCTTCAATGAATGATTTATTTATGATGAATGGTTGGTTGGTTGTTTTTATTGATTTGCTTTGGTTTCAAAACATTGTAAGAGGTATGTTTCCATATTTTGGGTACCTCATGTATTAAGTATCATGTAATTTAACTTATGTTCTAGCTTTGGGATTAATGTAAAGGACACATTTCTACTTTTTAGTGGGTGTCCTATTTAGTTTTAGACATTGGACGATGTAAGGACATGTTTTCATCCTTGGATGGATGACCATTTGTTTGTTTTGTTTGGACCTTGCCATGATTTTTAATAAAGTATTCATTTATTCTATTAATCACATGTAGTGTGGATAATATTATCAAATTTAATAATTTTATAATATTAAGACCTGCGAAGGAGGCCGGTTCTAATAAACCGGGCATTGTGGGGGTGCTGGGCCGTTTCTCACCTTCTCCACACGTACCCAACTTTTTGAACCCATTAGGGGGGTTGGGGATTTCTTAAGAATCAAGTCATCCACCCCTTTCTTTTTTTTAGCCCATCCGGGTGGCAGCTTCATTTTCTCTGGGTTTAGGCCCGTGTTCTCTAAGGCCCTGAGCCTAACAGTGCTAAAGTCGCAAGAACCATTCCATCGGGAGTGGGAGCAAAAATCCCCGCTCACTGTGGTGACTCCACTGGGGATAAGAGAAGTTGATTTCATTGGTCTTTATATTATTCTATTCATTCTTATCATGATATTATCCATTGCATCATTTAGATTGCATCATGTGCATGAGTTAGGATGCTCATGTTACCCGTGTTGTGTTATGTAAGGGATACCATACTTTCACTCAAGGTATAGAGATTGAGCATGGCATAACTACTCATAGCCTTATACCTTTTGGTATATACTTGCTATGAGAACCTAAGCCTTTTAACCCAAAGACTAAAGCTCATGTAATTGGCCTAGTTACTTTCCTTAGGTTTTTACCGTAAATGCTAGTTGTTTGACTATGGTTAATTTATCTTGGTTTAAATCATGGCTTATTTGGTTTGTTCTTTTTCTAATATGACCTAAGTACATTGTAAGCTCAAAATAAATTTTTATTTAATATCCAAAAGACCAAAACTATTTTCAAAATTTTCAAAATGGTCTTTGGACATAAAACGTTTCCAAAACAATTCAAAAATTATTTTTCTCATGACCAAATACAAAGCCCAAAATTTGTTTTTTTTTTAAATCTTTTTATAGGCTTTGAAACAAAACTATTTTTCACTTCATTATAACCTTTTCAAAATAGCTTATGAATATTTAAGTCAATTATGGAAATATCAAAAATTAATTGTAAGCCTAGCTTATGCTAAGAACTATTAATCGTGGGCTTGTTTTTAGCATGAATCATCAGTTACTTTTTCAATTGAGAAATCTCTTTATAATAAACCTCTTAATTTAGTTTTAATCTAATATAGCATAAAAGGTGCTTTACTTGATTGGATAGATTAAAGCCTAATTAATGGGAATTATCACGAACTGATATCCATTTTTGAAAATATAACTATTGGTTGAAATGTCTGAGAGAATTTTTTTGAAAACAAGATACCCCATGTTGGTATTTTGTTTACCATAAACCTAGGAAAAGAGACTCGCCATTCATGTATGGAAGTTATAAGGTTGGAAGGAACGTTTTAATTATCTTTGTTTGTTTATTGTTTGTGCATACATGCATACATGCATACATACATTTGCATCACATATCATTAATCTTTTCTGGCTCATAGCCCTAGATTACAATAGTTCAAAAGCTTACGATAATCCGACCTACGCCGAAAATGAAAAATCCAACAACAACTCAATTACTATCTCACCAAAAGCAATGGAGCCCGAACAAATTCAAAGAATGGTGGACGATGCCCTCAATGCTAAAATGGAAGAACTAAAGGAGACCCTGGCTGAGACCATGAAGAACCAATTGACTGCAATTTTAGGGAAAAATGACAAAGTATCTACTAGCACCAAGAAGCCAAAGGACAAAGGGAAGGCTAAGGATGGTGAAGTGGCTTTTGATGATGACAAGGTAGCATTGATGATGATGACGACTGGGTTCAATACTTCTAAGACCCTCAAGACAAGAAGAAGGAGCCAAAGGTTGTTGAAAGATCAGATGTGGAGAAAACTAAAACTTCGAATGTTGAGAAGATGATTGTTGACCTAGAAAAGAAGTTTGAAAAAAAGTTGAAAACCGAAGAAATATCCGAGATTGACAAATTGTTTAAGCTAGATGAAGAAATTCCATACAAGTTCAAGATGTCATCCTTTGCAAAGTTTGATGGAATTGGAAACTCTCACCTCCATATAAAGCAGTATATCACTGCTATGCAATATGCCCGAGCTACCAAGGTGCAAACTCTAAGGTACTTCATGGTCTCATTGGATCCCATTATCCAAAATTGGTTCAATACCTCAGATGATGGCACTCAAAAGAGTTGGGATCTAATATACAAGGCCTTCATCTAACAATATGGATACAATGCTGAATTGGACGTTACTCTAATGGAGGTGGAGTCCATTAGACAAAAGCCGAAGGAGAACTTTATGGACTATATGAAGAGGTGGAGGAATAAGGCTTCATTGCTCAAGAGAAGGCCAGATGAATCCGATCAAATTAGAATGATTGTAAGAGGGGTGTTACCTAGCCTTCACGAAAGGATGTCTCATACACTCATTCTAGATTTCAAGGACCTTTTACAAGCTGGTCTAGAAATTGAAGAGTGGAAAAGAGAGAAGAACCACTACTCAACAAGAAGTAACGAGAAAGAAATCTACTAATCTGGTAATTAAAGCATGTAAAAGGCCGTTGATGTTAATGCTACTAGCCAAAGAGGAAGAAGGCAATTTTCAGAATTGGGGAAGCCGCTGTCTTGGGTCCTCAATAACCTAAAAAAGAAGAGATTGTTACAACCCTTAAATCCTTGTCCTTTGCCTAACCCTCTCCCACCTAATTTTGACACTAAGGCATTTTGTTAATTTCATCAAATGCAAGGGCACGACATGGATAGATGTGTGAGGTTGAGGCATGAGATCTAGAATTTGATTGATAGTGGGAAGCTACTCGATTCCAACAAGCAAAACACTAAAGATAATCCACTGCTAAGGTTCAACAGAGTACCACCACCGGCAACCTTCATGATTGGAGGAGGTTTGCATGAAAGTTTCATCATGTCTTCTTTCCAAGATGTGGATGGAGAAGTAACCAAAGAAGAAGTGGTGTTTAGCAATGTTAAACAAGCTATGGTTGGTAAAGAAGTAGCAATCTGTGTTGTGAATGAGTTTTAGGATTCAAGCGATAGTGATGATGATCTTGAACCCAAGAAGGAGGAATGGAACTGGTCCGAGCTGAAAGAAGATGAAGTAGTGAACACTAGATCTGGTAAGCCTTATGCAAGGCCACTACCCAAGGAAGTAGAAGTTAATAAAGGAAAAGAAGTTGAAGTGGGGAACAAAGAAGAGGAAGATGACACTATGCTTAAGCAGTTGAAGAGAACCCAAGCAAGTGTTAATATTTGGGACTTATCGGCCACTTCTAAGAAGCACTGTGAAACTATGGCCAAGGCCTTGGCTAGCATGCCAATTTTCACCTCTATAACACCTGAGGAGCTAGTTAACTTCTTGAAAGTTGAAGGAGTAATGAAGTGTGAAGAGGTTCAAAAGAAGAGAGAAGTTGACATAGGAATGGTATCTTTCTCAGATGCGAATTTACCAGAAGAGGAGAGAGATCACATCCACCCTCTCTTTATCAAAGTTGAAGTCAAAGGAAAAAGGACTCCATGTGTAATGGTTGATGATGGGTCTCCCATAAATGTTTGCCCACATAAAATTTTGCCAAAGCTAGCTATGTCAACAAGGGATCTAAGCCCAACAGAAGTAACCATTAGGGCTTATGACAATACCAAGAGGCACGCCGAAGGGACATTCAAAGCCATTGTAAAGGTTGGTCCAATTGAATCTATGGTTGAATTTGTTGTTTTGGACATATCTGTTACTTTTGCTCTGCTTTTGGGATGACCATGGTTTCATCCTCTTGGTGGAGTTCCTTCCACCCTTCATAAAAAAATCAAATTCCCTAACGGAGATGAGACGGTGGTCATCGAGGCCGAAAATAATGAGGTGGTCATTGATCTAATGATTGAGAGGCCTCTCAATGGTTTCTAAGTGGCTGCAATTTTTGATGATGAAGTAGTGGACTCCAAGGTCTTGAACATGATGAAGAACATGAGCTATCTTCCTCGTGCTGGCCATGGAAATGGCAAGGCCGGTGTGACAAAGCTTCCAGATTTTAAGACTCAAACTTTCAAGAAAGGATTAGGGCATGAAGAAGCCAACAAAGATGTCCAGCCAAAGAAGAATGAGAAGATAAGCTTCCCACCACTTAAAGAGATCTTTGTCAAAGCTCCAAACATGGGACGACTCCCAGAAAAGCCCGAGGCAATCATATTCATGGGAAGGTTGATCCTGAGATTTGAAATTTTTATTAATGTTGCAGAGCTATTGTAAAAAGTGAAGAAAGAGCTCACCCTTCCAGCCGACAAGGAGCCCAATCTGAAAGAAGAGAAGGAAGTTTTCTTGAAAGCCAAAAAGACTCTGGAGGAGATTGCTGCCTTAGTTGAAGAAAAGTTTGATGTTATGCTTTATGATTTTGAGAACAGTGATTTTGATTTTGATTTTGATTTTAATTTGTCTGCTTTATATGAGGACGATGATGTTTTCTTTTCCAAAAGGAATGCAATAAAGTCTAATTTTGCTTACTTGTGTGATGTTTCTCATGATGGTTGCATACGTTCAAATAGTGGTTACATGAGCATCTTTGATATTAACTCAGTCGATAAACAATCATTAAATTTGGGAACAATTGAAAATCCTAAAAACATTAGCATAGCATCCGACCTTACTCCTAATGAGAGAGAGATTTTAAAAAAATATTTAAAAAATATGAAGAAGTTTTTACTTGGTCTTATGAGGATATTCCTGGAATAGATTGAGACATAGCCGAACATTTGATTCCTACTTACACTCACATGAAACCTGTCAAATAAAAGTTTAGGCGATTAAGACCTGAATGGGCTAAACTGGTTAAAGAAGAAGTCAATAAACAAATACAAGTAAAGTTCCTTGAAGTGATACATTATCCAGATTGGCTGGCCAACATAGTACTTGTACCAAAGAAAGATGGAAGAATTAGGGTCTGTGCGGACTATAGTGACTTAAACTAGGCTTTCCCTAAAGATGATTTTCCTTTACCCCATATAGATGTCCTTATTGATAGTGTAGCTTCTAGCGTGCTACACTCATTTATAGATAGATTTTCTGGATACAACCAAGTGTTAATGGCCCAAGAAGATAAAGCTAAAACTACCTTCATTACTACATGGGGTATATTTTGTTATAGGGTGATACAGTTTGGATTGAAGAATGCTGGAGCAACCTACCAAAGGATGGACACCACCTTGTTTCATGATATGATGAATAAAGAAGTCGAAGTGTATGTTGATGATATGATGGTGAAGTCAGATACAAGGAAACAACACATCCAAAACTTAGAATTATTCTTCGAGAGAGCAGTGAAGTATAAGCTAAGATTAAACCCGAAGAAGTGTGTGTTTGGGGTTACTTCAGGCAAGTTGTTGGGACATATGTCCAAATGGCATTGAGATTGACCATGACAAGGTTAAGGCAATAAGGGATATGCCAGCCCCTAAGACGGAGAGAGAAGTTTGGAGGTTTATTGGTAGATTACAGTACATTAGTAGGTTTATAGCAAAGCTCACCACAATCTATGAACCTATCTTCAAATTGCTTAAAAAGAATCAGCCAGTCAAGTGGAATGAAGAATGTCAAAAGGCCTTTAAGCATATAAAAGAGTATCTGCTAAATCCACCTATTTTGAAACCACCTAAACCCGATAAACCTTATTACTATAGTTAGCAGTAAAAGAAGAGTCAATAGGAGCCATGCTAGCCTAAGCAGATGAGTCAGGGGTTGAACACGTAGTCTACTATTTAAGTAGAAAGCTCCTACCTTATGAAATTAAGTATAGTATCATTGAAAAGACCTGTATAGCTGTGGTTTGGTCTTCTAAGAAGTTACGACATTACTTTCAATCTTATAGTGTGCAAGCAATTTCCAGGTTGGATCCGGTGAAGTACTTAAGGGAGGCACCGTCTTTCATTGGGAAGTATGGGCGATGGTTGATAATATTGGAAGAATTTGAGATTGAGTATGTAACCCAGAAAATAATCAAAGGTAGAGAGGTGGTAGAATTCCTGGCCCAGCAACCATTACCGAATAGTGAAGAGGTAGTCTTGGAATTTCCTGAAGAATATTTAGAAGCCATAGAAGTATAAGGATGGAAAATGTATTTCGATAGAGCAGTGAATATGAAAGGAACAGATTTGGGAGTCATACTAGAATCACCCTAAGGGAAGCTTATCCCTTTATCCAAGAAGTTGAAGTTCAGGACGACGAATAATATGGTGGAGTATGAAGCATGTATTTTTTGTTTGGAAACACTAATGATTATGAAGGTGGATAAGGTGCAAGTCTTTGGCGATTCATTGTTGGTAGTATCCCAAGTAAATGGAGAGTGGAAGTTAAAAGAAGAGAAACTAAAATCATATCACCATTACATGACCTTAATGAAGAAGAATTTTAAGGAGTGCAGGTTTATACACCTACCAAGAGAAGAAAACCAAATGGCTGATGCCCTAGCCACATTGGCTTCAGTATGGGAAAATCCTATCAACCTATTCCTTAATCCTCTGATTTTGACCAGTTCATCAAATCCTTGCTATGAATATAAGACAATAATGGAAACTGATACAGAACATGATGCATGGCATGACACAATAAGGCAGTTTTTAGAGGAGAAGGAATACTCGTTAGGGGCAGCAAAGAAAGAAAGAAGAGCCATAAGGTGATGGTCCTTACAATACATCACCTTTCATGGAGAGTTGTATCAAAGATGGCTTGATGGGGTGCACTTAAGATGCTTGAGGAAGCCTGAAGTAGAGCATATCATGTTAGAAATACACGCGAGAAGTTGCGGACCACACATGAGTGGTTTAGCTCTAGTTAAGAAGATAATTCGACAAGGTTACTACTCGTTGACCATGGAGAAAGATTGTATTGAGTTTGAGAAGAAGTGCCAACAATGTCAGATGTATGGTAATTTGAATCACATGCCTCTTGAAGAATTGCATTCTATGCCTTCATCCTGGCCCTTCGTAACTTGGGGGATTGACGTTATAGGAGAGATACATCTGATAGCTTCAAATGGTCACCGTTTTATTGTAGTAGCAGTAGATTATTTTTTAAAGTGGGTTGATGCTGAATCTTTCAATAAGCTGGGGGTAAGGCAAATGGCTAAATTTATTAAAAAGAATCTCATCTGCAGGTATGGAGTCCCACACAGTGTGATATCAGACAATGGGGTACTGTTTCAAGGTGCAGTTAAGGACTTATTCTCGAAGTACCGAATCCATCATCACCGATCCTCCCCTTATAGACCAAAGGCTAATGCTGTAGTAGAAGCAACAAACAAGACAATTAAGTAGATTCTGTCCAAAATGACTAAGACATACAGGGATTGGTTAGATATGCTTCCTTTTGCTTTGTGGCGATATAGAATAAGTGTGCGAACGCCAATCGGAATGACACCGTTCTCTTTGGTTTATGGGATGGATGCAGTGTTGCCAATTGAAATTGAGATCAAATCATTAAGAGTGGTCTTGGAAGCTGAACTGCCTGAGATGGAGTGGGTAGTAAGCAGGTACACACAATTAGCTTTACTAGAAGAGAGGAGGTTAAAAGCACTGTATCATCATTAACTGTATCAAAGGAAGGTAGCTCGAGCCTATAATAGAAGGATTAGGATCAGAAAGCTCAGAGTCAGTGATTTAGTGTTGAAGCAATGTAAGCCTAATGTATCTGATCCAAGAGAAAAATTTAGGCCTAGTTGGGAAGGACCATATGTTGTGAAACAAGTCATGAACAAGGGTGTAATCAAGTTATCAGACATAGACGAGAATGAGTTTAGTGAACCAGTGAACATCGACAGGCTGAAGAGGTTTTATGTATAAAAAAAAAGAGAAAAAAGAGCTCGCTAGGTTGAAAATACAAAGAGACCAGCCTAGGCAAAAGTTAGACCAGTCCGCTAGTTTCGAAAACTCGAAAGGGCGGACTAGGCAATAATTAGGGCTAAAAGAGAGAAAATTGTCAATTAGAAAATCCGATAGGGCTAGTTGGCGACAGGAGTGATCTTATGTATGCTGGCTTTATGTTTGGATGTTAATATTAAAATTGTTCTAATTTAATAAAATGGAATTAATATTAAAATTGTTCTATGTGCACTATTTTTAGTATTTGACCAAATATGGATAAAACAAATAAACACAATAGTGAAAGGTGATGACAAATTATGAAAGGAAAAGATACATCTCTTATTATTGTTTTCATTATTTTTATATCCTAACAATATTCTTTCTAAAGAAATTGACAAATATAAAACCTATGGCAGGCGATAAGTATAGCGTGTAGGCAAACTTTTCTTCAGCCGATCCAAGTAGGCTTCAGTCAGACAAGGCATGTCCAAATCAGGAGTAAACTCAGAACCTCGAGGCTCATCTCCATATTAACGGTCAAGCCGGCGAGTATCATAGCAAGTACCTCAATGAAGAGCAGCAAGAGGAACATACATTAAATATGTTCGAATGGTAATATGAGAAATCTTCCACCAAGGTACTAACCAACGGATGTTGAGTGCAACACGAGAGTAGATCCAGTCAACCTAGTCAGTATATGAAGAAGCAGGATGAAGTAGTTTCCTAGCAGAATGATGTCACGACAGGTATCTAGTGAAATCCATGGACGGAGTGTCGAGTAAGCAGAGGCGTTCTTGAAGCCAAATCTATAAAAAAAAAAGAGGTCCGCGGTAGACCCTTAATTTTTTACCTAGTCTAGTCCAATATTTTTTATAGTCTAAAATAATTTTTATGGTATTTTAATTAAATAATATTTATTTTAGTATTTATTATTTATATTTTTTAATAAAAATAAATAAGGTAATATTAGTAAAGTTAAAAAATAAATAAATAAATAAATATCGAAAATTGAAGAATTTGTCGCCGAAAGTGAATTGGCTTGGGCCAATTGGCCGCTGGAATTTCCTGCACTGAATTGGTTGGCCCGTGCCCCAGCCCTCGCAATTTTCTGCTGGCCCGCCCGTAGCCCACAACAATTTTTGCCAGTGCAATTTTTTCTAGCGCAGTTTTTTCTGAAACTGAATTCTATTTAGTTTTGATTTCTTTTCCTAAATGGTTTTTATTTCCTTAGACAATTAGAATTAGGTCTAGATTTTTTTCCCTATAAATACCACATTAAAACACTTCATAAGGGACTTTGGAGGACGAAAATTAGATCTTTCAAAAAAAAAAAGAAATTTTAAACCAAATTTGGGACTCTTAAATTCTTTCTGCCAAAAGAAAACCCTAGCAAGCAAGGAGAAATTGAAGACACAACAATCAAAAGAGGCAACAAGCAATCGTCTCCAGATTGCTTTGCTCAACCAAAATTAAATCTGAAGCAGGCAACAACTTGGTTCAATTTCTTCAAATTTTATGGAGCCTTCAAACGTAGGTATGCTCTAACTTCTGTTTATTCAATCATTAATCATCTTCATCTTTTATGCCATCATCACACTGCCTTAGTTATTTAATTCTTCCTTCAATCTAGTTTAGGTAGCAACATAAAATAATTCATACAGTATTTAAGATCTTAATTAAAAATAAATAATATAATCATTCAACACAAATCTAATTTCATAAATCCTAAGTTATTCAAACCCTAAATCTTAATTAACTTTGTTTTCAAACCTTCACAGTAGCTATTTTATTATAATTTTATTCAGTGAGCTATTTTAATCTTTCAACAATAAATTTAGCTTTCTATATTTATTTTACCTAAAAATACATAAGTAGTTGATATAGTCAATATTAAAAGCACACTCAACATTGATCATGGAAAAGCATCAAATTCAAAATTCAAAATCATAATCTATAGAATCAAGATTTCAAACCATAAAACCCTAATATCTTAACCGTAAAACCCTAAAACTTTAATAGCCTTAAAATATGTTTTTCAAATCTAAAATCCTAATTACACCTTTCTAAAAATCAAAACAACAATCTGTTTGCTTTAAACCCTAACCAAACATATTTTTTAAATCACAGCAGTATTATTTTCATAAAAACGTCCAAAACCCTAAATCTTTTAAACATCCAGTAGCTATATTATTACTTTAAAATATTTCTCAACTAATTAAACTAGTATATGCAAAACCTTAGTTATTAAACATTAAACCCTAGAAACCCTAATTGATGCATGAACCCCTAAAGTTAATATATTTACTATTTTATTTAAATTGGATGAATGTTTATTCTATATTTTGATTGATGTTTGATGTCTTTTATGAATGATTTATTTATGATGAATGGTTGTTTACTTTTATTGGTTTATTTTGGTTTCAAAATATTGTAAGAGGTAATGTTTCCATATTTTTGGGTACCTCATGTTGTGAGCATCATGTAATTTATTTTATTTTAAAGTTTTTGGACCAATGTAAAGGGCACATTTCCACCTTTCGGTGGGTGTCCTATTTAGTTTTAAACATGGACAATGTAAGGACATGTTTCCATCCTCGGATGGGTGTCCATTTATTTGCTTTGTTTGGACATTGCTTTAATTTTAATATAATGATGCTTTATTTTAATTGTTGCATGTAATATGGATAATAATGTTATACTTAAGAATTTTATGATATTAAGACCAACAAAGGAGGTCGGTTCCAATGAACCGGGCGTTGTGGAGGTGCTGGGCAGTTTCTCACCTTTCCCATACGTACCCAACTTTCTAAACCTATTAGAGCGTTGGTGATTCCTTAAAAATTGAGTCATCCACCCCTTTCTTTTTCCTAGCCCATCCGGGTGGTGACTCCATTTTCTCCAGGCTTAGGTCCATGTTCTCTAATGCCCCGAGTCTAAACAGTGCCGAAGTTGCAAGAACCATTCCACCGGGAGTGGGGCAAAATCCCCGCTCACAGTGGCGACTCCACTGGGGATAAGAGAAGTTGATTCCTTTGGTCTTCATATTATTCTATTCTTTCTTATCATGATATTATCCATTGCATCATATTAGATTGCATTGTGTGCGTTAGTTAGGATGCCCGTGTTACCCGTGTTATGTTATGTGAGGGATACCATACTTTCACTCAAGGTATGGAGATCGAGCATGGCATAACCACTTATAGCCTTGTACCTTTTGGTATATACTTGTTATGGGAACCTAAGCCTTTTAACCCAAAGACTAAAGCTCATGTAATTGGCCTAGTTACTTACCTTAGGTTTACCCCAAATGCTTGTTGTTTGACTATGGTTAATTTATCTTGGCTTAAATCATGACTTATTTGGTTTGTTCTTTTTCTAATATGACCTAAGTACATTGTAAGCTCAAAATAAATTTTTTCTTTAAAGTCCAAAAGACCAAAGCAATTTTTAAAATTTTTCAAAATGGTCTTTGGATATAAAACTTTTCCATAAACAAATTCTTTTCTCAAGACTCAAATACAAAGCCCAAAATCCATTTTTTTAAAAAAATCTTTTTACAATGGGCTTAGAAACAAAATTATTTTCATCCAACCTTTAAAAGAGCATACAAATATTTAGGTCAATTACGAAATACCAAAAATCAATTGTGAGCCTAGTTTATACTAAGAATTATTAATCATAGGCTTGTTTTTGGCATGAATCATTAGTTACTTTTTCAAGTGAGAAATCTATTTATAATAAACCTCTTAATCTAGTTTCAATCCAATATAGCATAAAAGCTACTTTAGTTGGTTGAATTGATTAAAACCTAATTAATGGGATCATGAACTGATTTCCATTTTCAAAAATATAAATATTGGTTGAAACGTCCGAGAGAAATTTACCAAGACATGATACCTCATGTTGTAATTTTGTTAACCATATACCTAGGAAAAGAGACTCGCCATTCGTGTGTGGATGTTATAAGGTTGGAAGGGATGTTCTACTTATCTTTGTTTATTGTTTGTGCATGCATGCATACATTTGCATCTCATTAGTCCTTTCTGGCTCACAGCCCTGGATTATGATAGTTTGAAAGCTTACAACAATCCGACCTACTCCAGAGATGAAGAATCTAGCAACGACTCAATCACTTGCTCACCAAAAGCAATGGAGCCCGAACAAATTCAAAGAATGGTGGATGATGCCCTCGATGCCAAGATGGAAGAAATAAAAGAGGCCCTGGCTGAGACCATGAAGAACCAATTGGCTGCAATTTTAGGAAATAATGCCGAAGCATCTGCTAGCACTAAGAAGCCAAAGGACAAGGGGAAGGCTAAAGTTGGTGAAGTGGTTTTTGATGATGATAAGGTGATCATTGATGAGGGTGATGATTGGGCTCAATACTTCCAAGATCCTCAAGAAAAGAAGAAAGAACCGAAGATTGTTGAAAGATCAACTATAGAGAAAACTAAAACTTTTGATGTTAAAAAGATGATTGCAGACTTGGAAAAGAAATTTGAGAAGAAGATGAAAATAGAAGAAATGTCCGAAGTTGAAAAATTATTTGAGCTAGACGAAGAAGTTTCGTACAAGTTCAAGATGCCATCCTTAGCAAAGTTTGATGGAACAGAAAATCCTCACCTCCATGTGAAGAAGTATATCATCGCTATGCAGTCTGCCCGAGCTACTAAGGCTCAAACTCTAAGGTACTTTATGCTCTCATTGGATCATGTTATTCAAAACTGGTTCAATACCTTAGATGACAGCATGCAAAAGAGTTGGGATCTGCTATACAAGGCCTTCATCCAACAATATGGATACAATGTTGAGTTGGAAGTTACCTTAATGGAAGTTGAGTCCATTAGACAAAGGCCAAACAAAAATTTTGCGGACCATGTGAAAAGATGGAGAAATAAGGCTGCTTTGCTCAAGAAGAGGCCCAGTGAATCTGATCAAATAAGGATGATTGTGAGAGGGGTGTTGCCTAGTCTTCGTGAAAGGATGTCTCATACACTCATCCATGATTTCAAAGATCTTCTCCAAGCTTGTCTACAAATTGAAGAATGGGAAAGATAAAAGAACCATTTTTCAACAAAAAGGAATGAGAAAAGGAAACTATCAGTCTGGTAACCAAGGCATGTAAAAGGCAGTTGATGTTAATGCTACTAGCCAAGGAACAAGAAGACAGTTTTTAGAATTGGGAAAACCACTGTCTTGGGTTCTCAATAAGCATCAAAGGAAGGGATTGTTGCAACCCTTAAATCCTTGTCCTTTTCCTAACCCTCTCCCACCTAATTTCGACCCTAAGGTATTTTGTCAATTTCATCAAATGCAAGGACACGACACGGATAGATGTGTGAGGTTGAGGTATGAGATCCAAAATTTGATTGATAGTGGAAAGCCTCCCAAGCCCAACAAGCCGAACACCAAAGACAATCCATTACCAATGTTCAATAGAGTACCACCAGCGACAACCTTCATGATTGGAGGAGGTTTGCATGAAAGTTTTTTCATGTCTTCTTTCCAAGATGTGGGTAGAGAAGCAACCAAAGAAGAAGAGGTATTTAGTGAAATTGAACAAGCTATGGTGGGTAAAGAAGTAGCAATTTGTGTTATGAATGGGTTTTGGGATTCAAGTGATAATGATGATGATCTTGTACCCAAGAAGGAGGAATGGACCTGGTCCGAGCCCGAGGAAGATGAAGTAATGAACACTAGATTTGGTAAGCCTTATGCAAGGCCACCGCCTAAGGAGGTAGAAGTTAATAAAGGAAAGGAAGCTGAAGTAGGGAACAAAGAAGAGGAAGATGATACTGTGCTCAAGCAATTGAAAATAACCCAAGCAAGTGTTATTATTTGGGACTTATTTGGCTACTTCTAAAAAGCACCGAGAAACTATGGCCAAGGCCTTGGCTAGCATGCCAATTTCCACCTCTATAACACCGTAGGAACTGATCAACTTCATAAAAATTGAAGGAGTAATGAAATGTGAAGATATTCAAGAGGAAAGCAAAGTTAATATGGGAGCGGTATCTTTCTCAGATGTGGATTTATCAGAAGAGGGGACAGATCACATCCGTCCTCTCTTTATCAAAGTGGAAATCAAAGGAAAAAGGACTCCATGTGTAATGGTTGATGATGGGTCCGCCATAAATATTTGTCCACTTAAAATATTGCCAAAACTAGCCATGTCAATAAGGGATCTAAACCCAACCGAAGTAACCATTCGGGCTTATGACAACACCAAGAGACATGACGAAGGAACTTTCAAAGCTGCTGTCAGGGTTGGTCCAATTGAATCTATTATTGAATTTGTTATTTTAGACATACCTGTTACCTTTGCCTTACTCTTGGGACAACCATGGTTTCATCCTCTTAGTGGAGTTCCTTCCACCCTTCATCAAAAGATCAAGTTCCCTAACGGAGATGAGATAGTGGTCATCGAGGCAGAAGATAATGAGGTTGTTAATGCTCTAATGGTGGAGAGGCCCCTCAATGGTTTCCATGTAGCTATAATTTCTGATGATGAAGTAGTGGACTCTAAGGTCTTGAACATGATGAAGAACATGAACTACCTTACCGAAGCTAGTCTTAGAAAGGGCAAAGCCGGTGTAACAAAGCTTCCAGATTTTAAAACTCAAACTTCCAAGAAAGGGTTGGGGTATGAAGAGGCCAACAAAGTTGTCCAGCCAAAGAAGAATGAGAAGATGAGATACCCGCCACTTGAAAAAATCTTTGTCAAAGCTCCAGACATGGGACGACTCCAAGGATAGCCTAAGCCAATCATGTTCATGGGAAAGTTGATCCCAAATTTTGAAATTTTTGCTGATGTTGCCGAGTTAGTGAAACAAGTGAAGAAAGAGCTCACCCTGCCAGCCAACAAGGAGCCCTGTAGACTCTTAATTTTTTACCTAGTCCGGTCCAATATATTTTAATTAGTCCAAAATAATTTTTGTGTTGTCCAATATATTTTAGTTAGTCCAAAATAATTTTTATGGTATCTTGATTAATTTTAATATTTATTTTAGTAAAAAATGGTGAAATGAATAAAAATTAAAAATAATAAAAAATAACAAAATAACAAAAAAAAATCGTCTTTGAAAGTCAGCATGAAACCGTGGGCATTTCGCCCGCAGGAGACTCCTGCGGGTGAACTGTGGGCGAAATGGCCTTCGGGCCCGTTTCTCCCGCGCTGCCGCAGCCAGCTGCGGCAGCTTTTTTGCCATCGCAGTTTTTCCGCAGCAGTTATTTTTCGCCAGCAAAATTTTTTCGATGTAAATTTTCCGAAACCTAATGCAATTAGGTTTCGGTTTCCTTTTCTTAATAAATAATGTATGCCGTGAGCAACTAGAATTAATCAAGAATTTTTCTATAAATAAGATAAAAAAAACAACACAAAAAAAGGAATGAGAAAGAAGGAAGAAATTGGACAGAAACTTGGAGCAAAAGTGGAGACCGAGACTGTGAAGGAAAACCTTGAACCAAGCTGATTTTTTGAGAGAGCAGAAAAACAATTCAAGCAATTCAAAGGCACAAAGGCTTGTCTTTGACCTTGTTCATCTAAGAAGCAATTTTTGGTGAAACATACAAAATAAGGTTTGAATTCTTAATTTCTTTTATTTTATCACAGTAGCTAGATCATACAATTGTTTCTTTAAAATTAAAAACCTCATAACCTCAATTCACCTTTTCTGAAGTATGAAAATCTTAAATCTTAGCTTTATTTTCCAAAAGTTTAAAGCTATTAGTTTTATTTCTTCAAAACCCCAAAACTAAGATTTGCTTTCCAAATTATCAAAACTTTAATTTGTTTTCTGTTTCCTTCCAAAAGCCTTAAAAATATCTTTTTTGCTCTTATAAACTTTAAATCATTTTCTTTAAATTCATAAAACTTCATGAAATTATCAATTGTCTTTCCAAATCTTAAAATAAAATTCATTACCCGAAACCCAAAATTCAAAAATCCTAAAACCCTAATTTAATTCCAAAACTCAAAATAGTAAACCCTAACCCCCTAAAACCTTAAACCCTAATTTTTTCTAAACCCTAATCCTTGAAAACTTTAAAAACCATAAAAACACAAATATTTTAATTTCACACAGTAAGCTTGAAACAATAAATCAAAAGTATCTTAAAGTGTTCAAACCCTAGTTTCATGATTTCACCATCCAAACATTAATTTGGTTAATCAAAGAGTTTTACCAACCTTTTAAAACATAAAATCTTTAATCCATTTTAGTCAGAGTAGCCTAATTCCACAAATTCCAAAATCCTAAACACATGAAATAACTAACCCAAAATGGAAACAATAGCTATGATTTAGATTTTTATTTGCCTTATTCAATTATATATTTGATTATGCTTTGATTTATTTTACATGCTTTAATTTATTTAAGTTCATTGCTTGGTTCATTTAATTTATCATGGATAGATGTTTACTTTCTATTGATGTTTAATACCTTTGATGAATGATTTATTTATGATGAATGGTTATTTGCTTTTATTTCCAAATGTTGTAAGGGGTATGTTTCCACTTGGTGGGTACCTTATCAGTTAAATATCATGTAATTTAATTTGTTTCTATTTTAGAACCTATGTAAAGGACATGTTTCTACCTTTCGGTGGGTGTCCTATTTAGGCATGTGATGTAAGGACATGTTTCCATCTTTGGATGGGTGTCCATTTAATTGTTTTGCTTGTACCTTGCTTTGATTTTAATATATTGATACTTTCTTTTAATTATTATGTGTAATATGGATAATGTTGTTATATTTAAGAATTTTAAAATATTAAGACCTGTAAAGGAGGTCGGTTCCAATGAACCGGGCGTTGTGGGGGTGCTGGGCCATTTCTCACCTTCCCCACACATACCCAACTTTTCAAACCCATTAGGGGGTTGGGGATTCCTTAGGAATTGAGTCATCCACCCCTTTCTTTTTTCCCGGCCCGTCCGGGTGGCGACTCCATTTTCTCCGGACTTAGGTCCGTGTTCTCTAAGGCCCCGAGCCTAAACAGTGCCGAAGTCGCAAGAACCATTCCACTGGGAGTGGGGAAAAAAATCCCCGCTCACAAGCCCAATCCAAAAGAAAAGAAGGAAGCTATCCTGAAAGCCAAGAAGACTCCGGAGGAGATTGCTGCCCTGGTTGAAGAGAAGTTTAAAGATATTCTACTTCATGATTTTGAGAATAATGATTTTGATTTTGATTTTAATTTATCTCCTTTGTATGAGCATGATGATGTAACACCCTTGTACCCCATATACGTACACCACATATGCCCCCATATGTAATATATGTATACCGAATACAAGAATGTCAGAATCCATTTTAAACAATCCAATCTTTAAACTTTAATTCAAATCATCATAAGTCAAAGTGAATAAACTTAAAACATTTAACTTATATTATAAAAAGTAATAGATAAAACATTCCTTGTTAAAATACTTATATATATATCATCATTACCCAAAAGTTTATCTAAAACATTTGTTTAATAAGCAGTGGAATATACATATGTATACATAAAAAAAATTAATGTTTACTAAAATATAGAATTTATACATGCTGGCAGTTCATTTCTGGTCTTGATGTCCAAATCAACACTACTCTCACAATCTCAAGCCTAGACTCGACTCGGTCTAGCTGAACTCTTAGGCTCAACCGGATCTACCCTGTCACCTGCGTGATAAATCACAATCGTGCTAAGCCAGAAGCTTAGTGATACAAACCTTGATAACAATATGATTCAAATGTAATGCTAAAATCAAACTTTAAAGAATTAGAAATAATATACAAGGATATCATATTTCATAACATTAAATCTCATTATATTGTTCAATTGTTCCATCATTCATAATTCACATTAGAGCAAAGACAAGCACGGGCCCAAAGAAATCTAATATGCCATTCAAATTCCAGAGTCCTTGCTTTGGTCCAATAATCACATTTATTTAGCCTGAAGGCAAATCATAATCACAATGAGGATTACCTCATATGTAACATCCCAACTTGGCTTCAAGGACTAGGCCCAACCCAGCTTCAAGGGGAGCACAGCATCACCCAACTAGGCTTCAAGGACCAAACCCAACTGTGAGCGGGGATTTTTGCCCTCACTTCCGGTGGAATGGTTCTTGTGACTTCGACACTGTTTAGGATCGGGGCCTTAGAGAACACGGACCTAACTCCAGAGAAAATGGAGTCGCCACCAGGATGAGCTGGGAAAAAAGAAAGGGATGGATGACTCAATTCCTAAGGAATCTCCAACCCCCAAATGGGTTCAAAAAGTTGGGTACATGTGGGGAAGGTGAGAAATGGCCCAGCACCCCCACAACGCCCGGTTCATTGGAATCGGCCTCCTTTACAGGTCTTAATTGTAACATCCGTGATTTTGGAGAAATTAAATAAGTATTTGGAGAGATAAATTGTATATACTCAATATATATATCTAGAGTATATATAACATATACATATGGTATATTAATTGTATATGTTGGATTAATACATTACATACTTAATATTTAAAACACACATAAGGTACATTTGATGTGTATATAAGATACACATTACTTGTGCATATGTGTAATATCCTAAATTTTTGAAAAGTTCTAATTTTTAGAAATTTGATAAAATAAATTATAATTTAAATGGATAAATTAAATTAATAGTTTTAAATGAAAAATGAAGGGGTTTTAAATGAAAAAGTGGATAATATATGTGATATATATGTAAAATATACATAACATATAAAAGTCAACACTTTTTAACAGAAAAGTCAAAGTAAAAGGGTATTTTGGTAATTAAATCTTAGAAATTTAAAATTAATAAAATAATTCAAAAATAAATTATTTTTGAATGGAAGAGGGAATTTAGGACTTTTAATTTATTAAATAAATAATTAAATAATTGATTATTAAATTATTTTAATATGTATATATATGGTTTAAAATTAAAGGGTGAAAAGAAAGAGAAATAAAAAAATAAAGTCTTCTTCTTCTTCTTTCCTTCATGGCTTTAAGAGAGGGATTTGCTTCTTCAATACTCCCAAAATTGAAGAGATTTTAAGGATTCAAGTGGAGTTTTAGAAGTTTTTTCATCAATTGGTAAGCTTTCTTACCAAATTTTCAAATTCTATGGAAAAGTGTGTTATGTAAATTTTGGAATTCTATAGTAGCATGATTTAATTGCTTAATTGGATATGAATGAAGTTGTTTTGATTGGTTATTAATGATTTTAAGGTTGGATTAAAGAAATGGTTGAGTTTGGGTAAGATTGGTGAAGAGAGAATTTAGGGTTATGTAATTTTTGGGGTTTTGAAATCATGGTTTTTAATTGTGTAAATTGATTCCAAATGAGTTGTTTTGATACATAAACAAGTATTTTAAAGTCAAATATTGGATTTGATTGTGTTTGGTTGGAGTTTGAGAATGGAAGTGGAGATTTAGGGTTTTGGAAAAGTGATTTTCCAAAGTAGTTGAATTATGTGATTTTTTTGTTTAAGCATGTTGTTTAGTATTAAAAGTGATGAATATAAGCTTGAAATGAGTAATGGATTGTGTTGGAATGGAAAACCTTCAATGGGGGAAGGTTATGCCATTTTTGAGATTTTGTGTATAAGAGTGTATTGTTATAATGTAAATGATTTAAATGTATTAAAATATGTTTTTAATGATATTAATAAACTTAAAACACTAATTTAAATGGCTTGATTTGATTTTTCAAAGTTAATGTGAGGTGAAGCTTAATTTTGGAATTTGGTTTAGAGTGATGTTTAATTATGGTTTGATGTTGAGAATACCTTAGAATATGATATTAAATGATTATGTATGATCACATTTGGTATAGGCATTGAGGGAGGTTGATTTGCTTCATCTAACTGGTGAAGGGCAAGTTGGAAGGATAGGATTGGAGGTTGTATTAAGCTTGCTTTGGGTTGCTAGTAGAGGTATGTACAAACTTTGAGTATAATGTTTATATTTGCATGACATTTGGACTTAACACATTTTGGTTGTAAAATGTGTTAAGCTACTTGGTTCATTGATTGAGTATGAATAATGTGCTATGACATTTGTAATGTCATATATGTGTTAAATGCATTGTGAAAATCCATTGATAATGGCTAAATTGTGTATAGTGTGAAATATGCATATTATGTGAAAAATACCCAAAGTAATTGGGTAATGTATTGTGAATGCAAAAATGAGATATGTGGAATAATGAAATGAATTGATATTGATAAAAATGAGAAAAAAATGAGAAAAGTGAGAAAAATGAGAAAGATGTAAAAAATGAGAAAAATGAGAAAAAAAATGTGAAAATAAGGCAATTAGCCTAGTTTGATTATGAGAAATAAAATGAGAAATGAATTGTGAAAGTATTTGATAATGAGATAACTGAATTAATTGTGTGCCTAGTATGTTATTCAATTTTCAGAGTTCTGGGTTTGGCGGCATGCCTATGAATTGCTGTGCAGGTGAAAAGACCGGGTTGTAAGCCGAGCCCAGCTGATAAATGATAAATATGATGTTTTTAGGGGTGAAAAGACTGGGTCGTAAGCCTCAAAAACAGTAGCAGTCTGGCCGGGTTGAGGACCAAGATATTGGGGCCTAAGTACTAGCCGGTTGAGGTTCAAGAGACTAGGGTTGTTACATTATCCATGGATATATATATTGCCTACGGGCTAGACTCATGGTGTCATTATAGACCAAAGCAGTAATTCTGAAATTTGAATAGCATATTAGATCCTTTTTGTGCCCATGCTTGTCTTTGCTTTAATGTGAATTATGAATTGTGATACAATTGAGCAATATAATGTTATGAGTAGTGAGTATGAAATATTTGAAAAATATAAGAAAGTGAAATGATGTGACCTCTACATGCATTGTGCATTGGCATTACTTTACATTTTTATTATTATAAAAGTTTGTACTACTAGGCTTCGGCTTAGCGCGATTGTAATTCGTCGCGCAGGTGTCATGGACGTTTTGGTAGAGCTGGAGAGTTTTACTAGACCTAGTCGGGTCTAGGCTTGTATTTATTAAGCTTGAAGAGTTGTTTTGGGTACATCAAGATCAGAGCCAGTTGCCAGCTTGTACATTTTTGATATTATGTATGTTATGATATGTTTTTGAAGCATATATTGTAAATTGTAAAGAATGATTTGAATAATTTTGTTTAAGATGGGATTTTATATTTAATATTGATATATATATACCTATATATAAGTATTTTGAGAAAATATGGAGAAATTGAGAAGTATTGGTGAATTGATTTTATTTGGAGTGTTTGTTTTATGCAGGTTGTGTTTTGTTGAATTTTGGAAACGTTCAAATTTCAAACAAAACTCTAGCGAATTTTTTCCAGAGATTTTCATATAAAATATTTATTTTGGATTCCTATAACAAGCAAAGAATATTTATATACTATTTATTTTATATATTAGTATTTGAAATCTTAAAACATAAATGTAACAATTTTTATTAAATCAGTCTGTGACATTTTTATACCGTATATGCATATTTTACATATGCTGAAAATATGTATTGTACGTATATAGGGTATAAGGGTGTTATATTTATTTTGGTATCAGAGTCTAGGTTTGAGGTTCTCGACCTAGGTGGGATGATAGAGAGAGAAATTTGAAATAAAAAAATGATTTTTCAATTGTAATGCATGCATTGACATTGGCAATTTATCTTATCCCTGATGTGGCAATGTCCATTTGATCTAATGGATATGAGTTTAGATGGTGTCTGGGTTGCATAGATCAGAGTGGCACAGTGGAAACGTCATTCTAGAGATTATGGATTAAGAAATTTTGAAATTTAAAATTTATAGCTGATTCAATTGATTAATAAGTGAAATTAGAAAAAAACAATCTAGGAAATAATTTAAGATATAAAAATAAAAAGTTTGAGAAATAAGCATGATAGTTACAAAAAAATTTATAGATGTACTGCAAAGTGAAATTGTCTGAATTGTTGGACAAATCTAGAAATGTTGGATGAGTTTGAACATTTAATAGAAAGTTTTTCTATATGTTAGAATCCAAATGTATAAAATTTTATAAATTTTAAAGATGGATCTCTAATTAAGAAAAATAGAAGAACACAGATTGTTGGAGAAATTTCAGCAACTCAGAATTTGTAGAAATTGAAAAAAAAAATAAATCTAGAAACTATGGTAAAACAACCCATAAAAATCTAAAAATTTATACACAATATCATATGTATTCATATAACTTATGGTTAAAATTTCATGAATTTTTATTAAGGTTTGATACCTAAAACAAATGGACAACCGGGTGCTGCCAGAGAAATTATTAAAGAGACAGATTCTCTGATTTTGGAAGATTTAATTTTTAAATGTATTAAATCAACTTGGAAAAATCTAAAACTTTAAATATAAGTCCATATATGTGTCAAGTGCACACGGATAAAATTTTACAAGCTTTTATAAAGAATTGGTAAGGAATATAAAAATTAAAAGTGAGTTTGATATGAAACTGAGGAAGTTATACAGTTTTGTGTAAGTAAGTAATAAATTAATTTTATGAGACAAATGAATGAAGAAAATTATAAAAATTTATATGCATATGGGTATAAGTATAGAAGGAATATGGAGTTTTTAATAATTTTCAACAAAGAGTTCATAATTAAAATCAAAGAGTGAAATCATATATAATAGCGAATTATTTATTATGGAATAATGATGCATAATTTAGGGTTGAGTGTGTAAAATTAAAGTATCTAAATGGATGATGTTAATTAGTGTAAGGAAATGAATTAGTGTTGTTTAAAAGTAAATGTTATGATCTTAAGATTGAGAATGTGATATGGGTGAGATTTGGTGAGGTTCATGTTGTTGGTTGCATTATATGAACTTTGAATTTTTGAAATGGGTTTCCATAATTGTGAAAGTGATGTGTTTTGATGTTACATTAATATAAAAATAATGTTTATAAAGTTAGCTTTTGAAAGTGAGATTAATAGAATGAAGTTTAAGTAAAATAGTAAATTGGAAATTTAGAGTTGTAAGGGAATTTCGATGAGGATTGTTTAGATATTGATAGTTTAATGTTTAATAAGCATGGAAGTAATTTTGAATGAGTAATGTTACTTATAAAAGTACTAACTAAGGTGTAATGTGGTTGATAATATAGAAATTTATTATGAAATAAAGGGAAATGATTAAGCAAGTGAAAATGAGTTACTTTAGTTAATTGAATTGGAAATGATGAAAATGGATATGAAAGGTGTGATCAATGCAAAAAAAAAAATGTGAGAGAGATGTCACATTGGAAATGTGACTAAGATTTATGTGAAGTGTTAGAAAAAATATATATAAAAAATATATAATAAGAAACTTATTTAAGAGATGAGCGATTGAATAAGGAAGATGGTAATTATGTTGTGGTCAGAGTGTGTATATATGTTGAATTGATGAATAACCTAAATAATGTCAAAAGAATGAGAAATGATAATGTTCTCTGAAAGGTGATAAATGTTAACTTTGTATAGGTTGTATATAAAAGAGGAATTGAGTATAATTGTATGATTTGTGTGATGAGATTTTTTTTTTCTATATGAACACAAATATGATATGTAAGAAAATGTAGAAAGTAAGTCACATTGTGATTATGACTTACGAAGGTGTATGTGGATGATTAAAAAAATATTATCGAGTGTTTACTACCTTATACAAAAACGTGTCTGGTGATATTGAGAATGATATTGCATGTATTAATAGACCTAAGAGAGATTAGGTCTTGACCTGTGTAGAGTTAGGTCATGTGATGAATTGAGATTGAAAATGGACCCGAACAGAGCTGGATGGTGAAATTGTTATTTTAACAACTGAACTTCATGATTGTATAGTGTTTTGGGCCTAAAGTATATGCGTATAAATAAGAGATTGTAAGGAAAAAGGAAAGTATAATGAAGAAAGTATGGAAGTGAAAAAAAAATTGAATGAAAATTTTTATAAGAGATAGATTAGAAATGGAGTAATAAATGAAAATTGTGTAAATTAGCATATGAACAAATGTGTATATGTAAGAGATGTTAATGATAATATTGTTGAAACATGAGTTAGGCTAATGATGATCAAGTGATCAAGAGTAAATTGCTTTGAAACAGAGCTGAAACGTGTTAACTTTTTCTGTATCAAAAGATTAGAAAATGAATATGTGATTTTTGCGATACGAACTTAACATTGTGATTGGAAATGTTTGAAGAACAATGATAGAAGGGCAGTATTTATTTATAAGCCACGCATGTGACCATTATTATGGCATGACCGTTGGATAGTTTTGGTGAGATTGATAGTTATGCTTCAAGAAACATGGTCAAGACTTATGGTTTTCATAGTTGTATCTTATAATTTTATACTAGAAATTTGTTTATAATTATAAAAAGTGTGGAAATAGAAGAGAATTGTAAAAATATGATGAGCTTTATATAATGTATAAGAAAATTGATTTGTGTAAATAGGGTAACTATAAGAAATGTGAGAAAATGGTAAATGAAAGGAATTAGGAAATGTGAGTAAGAGTTATAATAAATGTGTTTGAAAGTGGTATAAAATGAATAAGTTGATGAAAATGATGTGTAAAGTAAATGAGACTAGGGAAAGTGAATATTATCTGTAATGATGAATTCGAAGAGAATTAAAATTTGAGAATAAATTTGACCTAATAGAATTAGATCATGAATTGAAATCAGATTGATGAATTTAAAATAAACAAAAAGTTGGTTAGAATAGAATAAGGTTGTGATGGTCATATTGTAATAGTTAGATCAATTGATCCAAAATATAATAAGTTTACAAGTATTTATTGAAATTCAATGTGTATAGTTGTATTAAGAATATGCAAGCTATATGATATTGTGCATAATACAGCGTTTTGATATGCATATGAAAGGAGCTAAGTTATATTAGTTTCAAATAATTATAAGAGAAAAGTGTTAGTTATAGTATAATTAGAATGAATTTTAATAAGGAAATAAGATTTTGTTGTTGTATAATGGTGATATTAAATTAATATGTGGTAATTGTATAAAGAGTAGGATCAAAGTGAAGATGTGTAAAATTATTGTGTTAAGATAAAAGTTATTAACATTTGAATTTAAGGTGATGAGAGTATATTTTTAAGATAATGAAGTGATCATATATCTTAAGTGCAATAGGTGTGTGGTGTATATATATATTAAGAAGATGAACTAATTTTGTCTAATGACAATTCGATTGAAGATATAATAATCTGTTGTGACTGTTTGAGTAAATAGATAGTATAATGATGTGTTAGGGAATGATAAAAAGGAAATTAAGAATGAACCTAAGGGGGAGAATAGAAATTATGTAATTTGGTAAAATAATGATTTGGACGATGTATTACTATACTGGATAATTTCAAGGACGAAATTATGTGATTTTGGAGAAATTAAATAAGTATTTGGAGAGATAAATTGTATATACTCAATATATATATCTAGAGTATATATAACATATACATATGGTATATTAATTGTATATGTTGGATTAATACATTACATACTTAATATTTAATATACACATAAGGTACATTTGAAGTGTATATAAGATACACATTACTTGTGCAAATGTGTAATATCCTGAATTTTTGAAAAGTTCTAATTTTTAGAAATTTGATAAAATAAATTATAATTTAAATGGATAAATTAAATTAATAGTTTTAAATGAAAAATGAAGGGGTTTTAAATGAAAAAGTGGATAATATATGTGATATATATGTAAAATATACATAACATATAAAAATCAACACTTTTTAAAAGAAAAGTCAAAGTAAAAGGGTATTTTGGTAATTAAATCTTAGAAATTTAAAATTAATAGAATAATTCAAAAATAAATTATTTTTGAATGGAAGAGGGAATTTAGGACTTTTAATTTATTAAATAAATAATTAAATAATTAATTATTAAATTATTTTAATATATATATATATGGTTTAAAATTAAAGGGTGAAAGGAAAGAGAAATAAAAAAAAATAAAGTCTTCTTCTTCTTCTTTCCTTCAAGGCCGAATTTCATGGCTTCAAGAGAGGGATTTGCTTCTTCCATACTCCAAAAATTGAAGAGATTTTAAGGATTCAAGTGAAGTTTTAGAAGTTTGTTCATCAATTGGTAAGCTTTCTCACCAAAATTTCAAATTCTATGGAAAAGTGTGTTATGTAAATTTTGGAATTCTATAGTAGCATGATTTAATTGCTTAATTGGATATGAATGAAGTTGTTTTGATTGGTTATTAATGATTTTAAGGTTGGATTAAAGAAATGGTTGAGTTTGGGTAAGATTGGTGAAGAGAGAGAATTTAGGGTTATGTAATTTTTGGGGTTTTGAAATCATGGTTTTTAATTGTGAAAATTGATTCCAAATGAGTTTTTTTGATACATAATCAAGTATTTTAAAGTCAAATATTGGATTTGGTTGTGTTTGGTTGGAGTTTTAAAATGGAAGTGGAGATTTAGGGTTTTGGAAAAGTGATTTTCCAAAGTGGTTGAATTGTGTGATTTTATTTGTTTAAGCATGTTGTTTAGTATTAAAAGTGATGAATATAAGTTTGAAATGAGCAATGGATTGTGTTGGAATGGAAAACCTTCAATGGGGGAAGGTTATGCCATTTTTGAGATTTTGTGTATAAGAGTGTATTGTTATAATGTAAATGATTTAAATGTATTAAAAATATGTTTTTAATGATATTAATAAACTTAAAACACTAATTTAAATGGCTTGATATGGTTTTTCAAAGTTAATGTGAGGTGAAGCCTAATTTTGGGATTTGGCTTAGAGTGATGTTTAATTATGGTTTGATGTTGAGAATACCTTAGAATATGATATTAAATAATTATGTATGATCACATTTGGTATAGGCATTGAGGGAGGTTGATTTGCTTCATCCAAGTGGTGAAGGGCAAGTTGGAAGGATAGGATTGGAGGTTGTATTAAGCTTGCTTTGGGTTGCTAGTAGAGGTATGTACAAACTTTGAGTATAATGTTTATATTTGCATGACACTTGGACTTAACACATTTCGGTTGAAAAATGTGTTAAGTTACTTGGTTCATTGATTGAGTATGAATAATGTGCTATGACATTTG
This sequence comes from Garcia nutans, assembly GCA_947685225.1. Lineage (NCBI taxonomy): Eukaryota > Viridiplantae > Streptophyta > Magnoliopsida > Malpighiales > Euphorbiaceae > Garcia > Garcia nutans. Next base: position 14,935,323 of record CANTUV010000023.1, on the reverse strand, counting down.
TAATGTCATATATGTGTTAAATGCATTGTGAAAATCCATTGATAATGGCTAAATTGTGTAAAGTGTGAAATATGCATATTATGTGAAAAATACCCAAAGTAATTGGGTAATGTATTATGAATGCAAAAATGAGATATGTGGAATAATGAAATGAATTGATATTGATAAAAAAGAGAAAAGTGAGAAAAATGAGAAAGATGTGAAAAATGAGAAAAAAAAAGTGAAAATAAGGCAATTAGCCTAGTTTGATTATGAGAAATAAAATGAGAAATGAATTGTGAAAGTATTTGATAATGAGATAAATGAATTAATTGTGTGCCTAGTATGTTATTCAATTTTCAGAGTTCTGGGTTTGGCGGCATGCCTATGAATAGATGGGTAGGTGAAAAGACAGGGTCGTAAGCCGAGCCCAGCTGATAAATGATAAATATGATGTTTTTGGGGTGAAAAGACTGGGTCGTAAGCCTCAAAAACTGTAGCAGTCTAGCCGGGTTGAGGACCAAGATACTGGGGCCTAACGGTCTAGCCGGGTTGAGGTTCAAGAGACTAGAGTTGTTACATTATCCATGGATATATATATTGCCTACGGGCTAGACACATGGTGTCATTATGGACCAAAGCAGTAACTCTGAAATTTGAATAGCATATTAGATCCTCTTTGCTTTAATGTGAATTATGAATTGTGATGCAATTGAGCAATATAATGTTATGAGTTGTGAGTATGAAATATTTGAAAAATATAAGAAAGTGAAATGATGTGTCCTCTATATGTATTGTGCATTGGCATTACTTTACATTTTTATTATTATCAAAGTTTGTATTACTAGGCTTCGGCTTAACGCGATTGTAATTTGTCGCGCAGGGGTCATGGACATTTTGGTAGAGCTGGAGAGTTTTACTAGATCTGGTAGGGTCTAGGTTTGTATTTATTGAGCTTGACGAGTTGTTTTGGGTACATCAAGATCAGAGCCAGTTGCCAGCATGTACATTTTTTATATTACGTATGTTATGATATGTTTTTGAAGCATATATTGTAAATTGTAAAGAATGATTTGAATAATTTTGTTTAAGATGGGATTTTATATATAATGTTGATATATATATACCTATATATAAGTATTTTGAGAAAATATGGAGAAATTGAGAAGCAATGGTGAATTGATTTTATTTGGAGTGCTTGTTTTATGCAGGTTATGTTTTATTGAATTTTGGAAACGTTCAAATTACAAACAAAACTCTGGCGAATTTTTCCCAGAGGTTTTCATATAAAATATTTATTTTAGATTCCTATAACAAGCAAAGAATATTTATATACTATTTATTTTATATATTAGTATTTGAAATCTTAAAACATAAATGTAAAATTTTTTATTAAATCAGTCTGTGATATTTTTATACCGTATATGCGTATTTTACATATGCTGAAAATATGTATTGTACGTATATAGGGTATAAGGGTGTTACATTAATATTATAAAATTCTTAAATATAACAACATTATCCATATTACACACAACAATTAAAAGAAAGCATCATTATATTAAAATCAAAGCAATGTCCAAGCAAAACAAATAAATGGACACCCATCCGAAGATGGAAACATGCCCTTACATAATCCATGCCTAAATAGGACACCCACCGAAAGGTAGAAACATGTCATTTACATTGGTTCTAAAATAGAAAAGCAATTTAAATTAGATGATATTTAACTAATGAAGTACCCACCAAGTGGAAACATACCTCTTACAACATTTGCAAATCTAAATAAATCAATAAAAGTAAATAACCATTTATCATGAGTAAATCATTCATCAAAGGTGTTAAACATCAATAGAAAGTAAAAATCCATCCATGATAAATTAAATAAACCAAGCATTGAATTTAAATAAATTAAAGCATATAAAATAAATCAAAGCATAATTAAATATAAAATTGAATAAGGCAAATAAAGATTCAAATTAGGGCTACTGTTTCTATTTAAGATTCTTTATTTCATGTGTTTAGGGTTTTGGAATTTTATGGGCTCAAGCTACTGTATGTTTTAAAGAAATTGAAATGGAGCAAAGTTTTCTAATTTAAGAGCTTGATAAAGTCATTTGATTAACCAAATTAGTGTTTGAGAAGTGAAATCATGAAACTAGGGTTTGGGCCATTCAAAACATTAAGTTTATGATTTACGGTCACTAGATTGTGTTTTTAAGCTTACTGTGTTTGAATATGTTTATAGGGTTTAAGGTTTTAAGGGAATTAGGGTTTACTGTTTTGGATTTTGGAGTTGAATTAGGGTTTTAGAATTTTAGAATTAGGGTTTCGGAGAATGCATTAGGTTTTTAGGATTTGAAAATTATTTGTTAATTTTATGAAACTTTATGAAAATAAAAAAACAATTTAAAGTTTATAGAAACAGAAAAGATGTTTTTTAGGGTTTTTGGAAAGAAATTGTAACACCCCATCTTAGCCTACGTTTATAGACCAAGATGGACTATTATCTCATGGTGGTTATGTCTTAATATTTTACTTAGCCAATTTTAAGTACAGATTTTAAAAAAATTTTGCCAGAGTTTTGCCTATAATTGGAGGTCCCAAGTGTCGACAAAACTGACTTTTCTTATTTTTGAAAAATATTTTATTTCACAATTCAACTCAAGCACACTCCCAATAATCCACCCTTATAACCTCAACTATAATCCTGCAAGAAAAGTTCACACTTCTATATCATTTCTCAAGATTACATATCATTTGCTAAGTTTCATTACCATAGCACTGTTTATTCTCTTGTTACATACACCATAACACTTAATATGTTAACAACCTTTACAATAGATATAACGTACATGCCATACTACTATTTTATGTCAAAAGTCCTATCCTAATCACCGTCAAGCTGATGCGAGCCGCTCCAGAAATGCTGATCTTCTATACACTACCTGCGAGTTAGACATATAACTCGCTGAGCAACTTATTGCCCAGTGGGTACTTTAACCAATGCCATACAATGTCTACTCGATATCACATATAAAAGTAGAATACTGCATAATTAAACTATTTTCATGCAATCATCATATTTATATTTTCTAATTAAGTTAAGATTCACATTCTGTATATAAACAACATGTAATATAACTTCATTATAATTACGAGTTAATATGCTCCACTAGGTAATTATGAATACACCAATCTTGAAATGAGGCCTCGTGTAGAGTTACGCGTGGTCTTGACCTCACAAGACTAATTGCCATGGTCTTGGTCTCACACGATATAGAATAACTGCGTGGTCTTGGTCTCACACGACTAGTTGCCATGATCTTGACCTCACACGATATAACCGCGTGCGCGTAAGTAATATCCCGACCGAAGCCGTTAAGACAGTACTGCCGGTAGGATGGCATGCCAAACCCCCATTCTTGACCGGTTTTACCCATTTACCGAGTAGAACATATATAACATTTCATATATACCCATTCACTTCGTATATATACCACATATTCTCCATGTGTATACAATATATATTTACACAAATATCACATATACTCACATATATATCATATGTATTCACATATTTTCCATCTTAATTTATTCTTCATATCATAATTAAACTCAATACTAAAAATAAAATGATAAAACACCCACACCAAGTTTTTGACCAAGTTAATAATGAAAAATTTCCATATGAACAATAAACTCTGGTTCTTGACCCAACTTGATCCTTGTTTTAGAAAATTTGTATAAAATAATCCACTTGGCTAAAAACTCTAAAATTTTTACAGAATTTATTTTTACATCTTAAAATCATTCCTTTAAAATTTCAGATCAAACTGGACACAAAATCTTGGTCAACTAGTTCACCCAACCAGACTGCTCCAGTTGCCCTGCATTCTGGCAGCAGTTCTGAATTTTATAAATTCCGTAAATTAAATTCAATCAATGTGATTCCAAATTATTTTTATCAAATACTAGACTTATTAAAAAACAACATATCCAAAATTCAACTCAAGATAATTTTTTTATATTTAATTAAAAATCATACAAGTCACAGCATTTACTAATTGTAAAACAGAAAAATTTTAAAAAGAGTTCAATGGTTAAAGTACCAAACCTTGCTCTTTAATTCCCTTTTGCTTTTCCTATTGTGGCCGAAATTTGTAAGTGGAAAAGAGAGAGTTTGTTCTTCATTTCATGATATATATATATAAGGGAAATGATGATCACCTTATGTGTTGGATAAATCCTTTAAGACCACTTGTCCACCTTTCTCTTTCTTAATTTAATACTCATGCTAAATGGTTACTTTTGATTGGCCAACAAGAGATTTTTATAGTTTTCTTTCCCATTACTTCTTCCCACTTGTCCCTCTTCTCATTGGATACCCTAAATTTGTCCCGTGTTACCCATACGGTCCCGACACAAAACCGGGCCCACTTTACGTTCCGGCGATTAATCGATTGTAACTCTTAAACCGTACAGTTCCCCGAGTCAAACTACATATAGTTTTGATCCTCTCGACCTCTACTTTCTATTTGTAAGGTCCATTTTAGGTTTCCAAGTCATTTTAAAAAATTACCAATAAGCCCTCAACTTTTTACAAAATTCCCTTTAGGTCCTTTCTTTGCTCGGGTTTTGCCCGGGTTCCGTTTCTACTGACGATCATTTCATATTCAACCCCTCGACGTCCTCTACTTACTCTTATGTTTATTTTCTACTTTGGATTCATGTATAAATCTTAATAAAAATGACCAAAATGCCCCTAGTCTACATGTCTTCATTTCTCTTTAACGGGGCATTTTCTGGAAAAACTGTTACGCGTAGTTGTGACCCGATTTTTCTCTACTTTCCATTTTTGGAATCTGTTATGTGCACTATTAAGAACCTCCAGTACAACTTTTTGGAAAATTACTCTTAGGTCCCGGCCTTTCAAAAAATTACCTTTAGGTCCCGTCGACTTCACGGGCCTCCTTTGCACACCGATTTTGTTTTTGACTATCTCGAGCCTCTATTTGACCACTTATTTATATCCTTCTTGCCTAATACTCGACTACCTAAATTTTGGGATGTGACAATTCTACCTCCCTTAATTTAAGTTTCGCCCCGAAACTTACTTATTCATGCATGATTCTTACGTTTAATTACACATCATCAACATATAACTCGATTATCAATTCCTATCTGGCATGTACTTTTACCTATTCATAATATAACTTTCTCCTTACTTTATCTTACATGGCATACATAGTTATTTACTTACTACCTATCTCCCAGAATCGACTAAACCTAGGCTCTGATACCACTAAATGTAACACCCCATCTTAGCCTACGTTTATAGACCAAGATGGACTGTTATCTCATGGTGGTTATGTCTTAATATTTTACTTAGCCAATTTTAAGTACAGATTTTAAAAAAATTTTGCCTATAATTGGAGGTCCCAAGTGTCGACAAAACTGATTTTTCTTATTTTTGAAAAATATTTTATTTCACAATTCAACTCAAGCACACTCCCAATAATCCACCCTTATAACCTCAACTATAATCCTGCAAGAAAAGTTCACACTTCTATATCATTTCTCAAGATTACATATCATTTGCTAAGTTTCATTACCATACCACTATTTATTCTCTTGTTACATACACCATAATACTTAATATGTTAACAACCTTTACAATAGATATAACGTACATGCCATACTACTATTTTATGTCAAAAGTCCTATCCTAATCACCGTCAAGCTGATGCGAGCCGCTGCAGAAATGCTGATCTTCTATACACTACCTGCGAGTTAGACATATAACTCGCTGAGCAACTTATTGCCCAGTGGGTACTTTAACCATTGCCATACAATGTGTAACACCCCCACACCCAATACATACACACTACATACACCACAATGTAGTATACATGTATCGAATGTAGGAATGCTACGGATTTTTCTTAACATTCAAATAGTTTTAAATAATACTAAAATCTTTCTCATTATACATTATAGAAAATAAGTCATTAACTTGTAATATAAAACAAATAGATATATATATATACATTTACTAAATACGCAGTGGAATATAGAAAATATTTACATATATAAAAGCTTTTAAATCCATATTTACAAATATACATATATTCGTATCATAAACAATATTTACAAAATATAAAAGAGTTATACATGATTGGCAAATCTTCTCTGATCTTTAAGTTCCCAAAATCAACTCTTCAACGTCTACTCTAACTCGGTCTCGAAGAGCTCTCTGGTTCAACTCCATCAACTCTATCACCTGCGCAATTAAACACTATCGCGCTAAGCCAAGGGCTTAGTAAGTCCAATCATGCTAATGTTATGCTTAAGTGCAATGCAATGTAAATTCTCAATCCATATTATACATGTAACATCATATATGCAAAGCTAACAACATATCTTTACATTTCATAATCCAACATATGTAGACATAACACATTTCAACATCTTTTCATATACCTCATTAGTTACTCATTAAACCATTCATGAACAACATTAAACAAAGACAAGCATGGGCCCAAGACACACTAATATGCCATTCAATTTTCAGAGTTAATGTTTTGGTTTTGTTATCACATTTATCAATATCATATACCCAACTAGGCTTCAAGGATTAAGTTCAACCAAGCTTCAAGGGGAGCAAAGCATGCTAAGCTTCAACCCAACTTGGCTTCAAGAACCAACCCAACCTAGCTTCAAGGGTTGTAACATCTCAATTAGGCTTCAAGGATTCAATCCAACCTAACTTCAAGAGATTGTTACTATCATTAGGCATGCCACCAATAACAAACTCTGAAAATGGAATAACACATTAGCCACACAATTCATTTACATTTAATTCTCAATTCTCATCAATTAGGCAAACATGCCATATATCTTTCAATTGAATCATCATAGCCAATCACAATGGCCTAAAATCAAACAATATCTCAAAAATATCTTTGATTAGGTCATTCTTATCTTTGAAGTATATTTAAAGTGTTTATGTTTAGGTTTAAGTATCAAAAATATCTTTAAAGAATCAAAACCATACAAAAAGAACAAAAATAAAAACAGTAGCCAACACATTTGAGGGACACGGCGAAGCTTGTGGCCGTGTCTCTCAACTTAATTTTGGCAGTGACAGACACTGGCATGGGACACGGCCGTGTCTCTTAAAAATCAACCCAACACGGCCAAAATTTCCATGACTTGGCCGTGTCTCTCTTTGCTTTTGTCCGTGTCACTCATGATCAAAACCCTAACCAAAAACCAACACTCTTTCAATTGCATTTCCATACTTTTTGCACAACAATCATCTCATTCAAATGAACACAATCAATAACATAAACACATATCTTACATAAACATCACAATAATCACTTTAACAACACATTAACATCACATTTAAATACAAACCATTCCAAAACCCTAAAACCAACATCCTTTTCCATCCTTCAAAATCAACATCCACCACTTCCAACATCAATACCTTTTTAAACTCTTAACTTAACACCAATTTTAACACTTTAAAACACATCACAAACACCTATCATCAACTAATCACAGACCCTAATTCACTTCAAATACCACTTCAAAAGAATAAAGAAATCAAAGAAAAGAACTTACCTTAGTTAAAAACTTCTTGAATCAACACTTGATCACTTAATCTTCCTTCAATTTGAGTTTAGAACTTCAAGCACCTCTCTATCTCTCTAGTTTTCTTTTGTCTTTGGAGGAGCCGGCCACTACCAACAAGAAGAAGAGAAAATGATGAAGAAACAAAGTCAATTTCTCCTTAAATCTCCACCAAGTGATTTTAACTAGAAAATTACCAAAACACCCCTCATCACTTAACTTAGCTTTTGTCACTTGCATGCCCAAATATGTAATTCCACCCTCACAAAATAAATATCTCTCTTCCATTGACTCTCCCTTTGACTTATGTATATGTTAATTATATCATCATATAAGCAACATATACACTTCTCTCTAAACCCTCTTTTCTTTCCCAAAACACATATACACAAGCATTCTCTTTCAAATTTCTTTTCTTATCACATAACATATACATTCAATCCAATTGACAACAACAACATAACCAAGACTTATAAGGTAAACATGAGGATATTACACAATGTCTACTCGATATCACATATAAAAGTAGAATACTGCATAATTAAACTATTTTCATGCAATCATCATATTTATATTTTCTAATTAAGTTAAGATTCACATTCTGTATATAAACAACATGTAATATAACTTCATTATAATTACGAGTTAATATGCTCCACTAGGTAATTATGAATACACCAATCTTGAAATGAGGCCTCGTGTAGAGTTACGCGTGGTCTTGACCTCACACGACTAATTGCCATGGTCTTGGTCTCACACGATATAGAATAACTGCGTGGTCTTGGTCTCACACGACTAGTTGCCATGATCTTGACCTCACACGATATAACCGCGCGCGCATAAGTAATATCCCGACCGAAGCCGTTAAGACAGTACTGCCGGTAGGATGGCATGCCAAACCCCCATTCTAGACCGGTTTTACCCATTTACCGAGTAGAACATATATAACATTTCATATATACCCATTCACTTCGTATATATACCACATATTCTCCATGTGTATACAATATATATTTACACAAATATCACATATACTCACATATATATCATATGTATTCACATATTTTCCATCTTAATTTATTCTTCATATCATAATTAAACTCAATACTAAAAATAAAATGATAAAACACCCACACCAAGTTTTTGACCAAGTTAATAATGAAAAATTTCCATATGAACAATAAACTCTGGTTCTTGACCCAACTTGATCCTTGTTTTAGAAAATTTGTATAAAATAATCCACTTGGCTAAAAACTCTAAAATTTTTACAGAATTTAGTTTTACATCTTAAAATCATTCCTTTAAAATTTCAGATCAAACTGGACACAAAATCTTGGTCAACTAGTTCACCCAACCAGACTGCTCCAGTTGCCCTGCATTCTGGCAGCAGTTCTGAATTTTATAAATTCCGTAAATTAAATTCAATCAATGTGATTCCAAATTATTTTTCTCAAATACTAGACTTATTAAAAAACAACATATCCAAAATTCAAATCAATATAATTTTTTTATATTTAATTAAAAATCATACAAGTCACAGCATTTACTAATTGTAAAACAGAAAAATTTTAAAAAGAGTTCAATGGTTAAAGTACCAAACCTTGCTCTTTAATTCCCTTTTGCTTTTCCTATTGTGGCCGAAATTTGTAAGTGGAAAAGAGAGAGTTTGTTCTTCATTTCATGATATATATATATATAAGGGAAATGATGATCACCTTATGTGTTGGATAAATCCTTTAAGACCACTTGTCCACCTTTCTCTTTCTTCATTTAATACTCATGCTAAATGGTTACTTTTGATTGGCCAACAAGAGATTTTTATAGTTTTCTTTCCCATTACTTCGTCCCACTTGTCCCTCTTCTCATTGGATACCCTAAAGTTGTCCCGTGTTACCCATACGGTCCCGACACGAAACCGGGCCCACTTTACATTCCAGCGATTAATCGATTGTAACTCTTAAACCGTACAGTTTCCCGAGTCAAACTACATATAGTTTTGATCCTCTCGACCTCTACTTTCTATTTGTAAGGTCCATTTTAGGTTTCCAAGTCATTTTGAAAAATTACCAATAAGCCCTCAACTTTTTACAAAATTCCCTTTAGGTCCTTTCTTTGCTCGGGTTTTGCCCGGGTTCCGTTTCTACTGACGATCGTTTCATATTCAACCCCTCGACGTCCTCTACTTACTCTTATGTTTATTTTCTACTTTGGATTCATGTATAAATCTTAATAAAAATGACCAAAATGCCCCTAGTCTACATGTCTTCATTTCTCTTTAACGGGGCATTTTCTGGAAAAACCGTTACGCGTAGTTGTGACCCGATTTTTCTCTACTTTCCATTTTTGGAATCTGTTATGTGCACTATTAAGAACCTCCAGTACAACTTTTTGGAAAATTACTCTTAGGTCCTCGGCCTTTCAAAAAATTACCTTTAGGTCCCGTCGACTTCACGGGCCTCCTTTGCACACCGATTTGGTTTTTGACTATCTCGAGCCTCTATTTGACCACTTATTTATATCCTTCTTGCCTAATACTCGACTACCTAAATTTTCGGATGTGACAGAAATAGATTTAATTTATGATTTTGAAAATTTGGAAAGCAAATTAGGATTTTGAGATTTTGAAGAAACAAAAAACAACAATTTTAAGCTTTTTGGAAAACAAAGCAACGAATTAAGGTTTTAAAACTTTAGAAAAGGTGAATTAAGGTTCTTAGGTTTTTTTTTTTTGGATTTTGAAGAAACAGAAACAATTTTTAAGATTTTTGAATGATGAAGCTATTGTGAATTAATGGAACAAATAAAGAAATTCATACATTCGTTTGTTAGTTCCACCAAAAATCACTTATTGGATGAACAAGAACAAAGATAAGCTTTGCTGCCTTTGAATTGCTTGAATTGTTTGTTTGCTCTCTCAAAAAGTCCGATTGATTCAAAGTTTTCCTCATCAATTTCGGTCTCAATTTCTCCTCCAAATCCGATCCAATTTTCCTTTTTTTCTCCCCTCTTTTTTGTGTTGTTTTAGTCCTTATTTATAGAAGATTTTTTATGGTTAATTCTAGTTATTCACGGAATCTAATATTGATTAAGAAAAGAAGAACGAAACCTTATTGCATTAGGTTTCGAAAAAATTTGCGTCGAAAAAATTTCTCTGGCGAAAAAAACTGTTGCGGAAAAATTGCGCTAGCAAAAAAAAACTGCTACGGAAAAAATGCCCAAGGCCATTTTGCCGTACTAATTTTCGGCGATGATTTTTCCGTCGCCGATTTTTATTTTTTTGTTTATTATTATTATTTTTATTTTTTATTAATATAAATTAAATACTAAAGCAAATATTATTTAATTAAGATAACAAAAATTATTTTGGACTAATTAAAATATTTTGGATAACACAAAAATTATTTTAGACTAATTAAAATATATTGTACCAGACTGGGTCAAAAATTAAGGGTCTACACCAACCCAGCTTCAAGGGATTGTTACTTTTAGGCATGCCACCAACAACAAAACTCTAAAAATTGAATAACATACTAGGCACACAATTCTTTTATAATTTCATTATCAAATCCTTTTTCATTTTCTAATGATCATTATAAGCACAATGCCTCAAATATCCCATTTATATCAATATAGCCATCACCAATGGCTTCACACACTATCATTTGTGTATATATAACAAATTACATTATTCATATATTTTAAATCATCATTATATATTTCACATTATACAAATCATAGCACCATTCTCATACACCAACAATATAATAGGTAACTTAACACATTTTCCAACCAAATGTGTTAAGTCAAAAAGTCATGTAAATGTATGCAATCATTTAAGGTTTGCACTTACCTCTAAGAGCAACAAACACCAATTCCAATCTCCTCTTCCAAGATATCCTTCAACTCTTGGATTGGGGTAACTCAAATCTCTTCAAAACCTAATCCAAATGTGATTATACATACTCACTTAGTGATACAGATAAGAAAATAAGGAAAAGCACTATCTATGGTAAACTCTACACATGAAACACTCAACAACACGGGCATGTCCCTGGCCGTGCCCTAAACCCACAACACAGAAGCTTTGACACGCTCAGTGACATGGGCGTGTCACTACACGTGTCAATCCTCCTCCAACACAAAAGCTATGACACGCTCAGTGACATGGGCGTGTCAATCCTCCAACAACACAGTAGCTATGACACGCTCAGTGACATGAGCGTGTCACTAGATGTGTTAATCCTCCAACAACACAGTAACTATGACACGCTCAGTGACATGGGCGTGTGTGAGCGGGGATTTTCGCCCCCACTCTCAGTGAAATGGTTCTTGCGACTTCGACACTGTTTAGACTCGGGGCCTAGAGAACACGAACCTAAGTCTGGAGAAAATAGAGTCACCACCCGGACGGGCAGGGAAAAAGAAAGTGGTGGATGACTCGATTCCTATGGAATCCCCAACCCTCTAATGGGTTTAGAAAGTTGGGTACGTGTGGGGAAGGTGAGAAATGGCCCAGCACCCCCACAACGTCCGGTTCATTGGAACCGGCCTCCTTTGCAGGTCTTAATATTATAAAATTCTTAAGTATAATAATATTATCCATATTACACACAACAATTGAAATAAAGCATCATTATATTAAAATCAAAACAATGTCCAAACAAAGCAAATAAATGGACACCCATCCAAAGATGGAAACATGTTCTTACATCATCCATGTCTAAACTAAATAGGACACTCACCAAAAGGTGGAAACATGTCCTTTACATTGGTTCAAAATATAAAAGCGATTTAAATTACATAAAATTTAACTAATGAGGTACCCACAAAGTGGAAACATACCTCTTACAATTTTAATACTAAAACAAATAAATAATAATCATGATAATAAAGAAAATATCCATCCATGATAAATTAAATAAATCAAGTATTGAAATTAAATAAATCAACCATAAAAAATATAATAAACTATATAATCAAATCTAAAATTAAATAAAGCAATAAATATATAAATTTAGGGTTTTAAAGAATTATCAATTGAATTTAGGGTTTCAGAACTTAGGGTTTTAGAAACTAGGGTTTTACAATTAGGGTTTTGAAATTAGGATTTTTAGGGTTTTTGAAACTAGGGTTTTGGAAACTAGGGTTTTGGAATTAGGATTTTTAAAATTAGGGTTTTGAAATTAGGGTTTTGGATAGTTAGGGTTTTTGGAATTAGGGTTTTGGATAGTTAGGGTTTTTGGAATTAAGGTTTTGGATAGTTAGAGTTTTTGGATTTGACTTACTGCCTAAAAAAACATAATTTTGGATTTGGGAAAATAAATTAAGGTTTTGGAGTTTAATAATGAAATGGTTTAGGCTTTTGGATAAAAATAGTTTGTGGTTTTGAGTTTTAATGAAATAACATACGGTTCTTGAAGTTAAAGTAAACAAGATAGATTTTAACAATTAATTTAAATCGTCGATGGCTACTGGATTGTTTTATGTTTTTATGAAATATGCCAGTGGGGTTACAAATATGAATTGATCAATGTGATAATTAAAGTAAACAATTAAAGTTATTAAAACAAAAACCAATTTACTGCATGTTCAAAGATCAAGGTACTGTGTGTTCAAAGATTAAGTTACTGCATGCATGTTCTTATTAATCAAAGAAATGAAACTATTGTGAACATAAATAATTCATGATTAATGATCAAACCTCCGCTCATTGGTTCCTCCACAATTAACTTCTGGATGAACAATGAATAAAGACAGCATTGCTGTCTTTGATGGATTGATGACTGATGAATGTTTGCTGCTAATCTTTTTTGTTTGTTGTCGACCCCTGTTAATGTTTTTCTCTTGTTAATGTTTTCTCCTCCCTTTCTAAATTCTAAAACATTAATATTTATAGCCAAACCTCACTCAGAATCCTTAACCTAATATAAATCAGTCCCTAAAGCAAATTCTACTTGAATTAGGAAACGTACCATGTCGACTTGGTTGCCCTAGGTCGACATGAGACCAACCTCATGTCGACCTTAGGCTGCCCAAGTCGAAATGAGGCATGCTTATGTCGACCTTGGGCTGCCAAGGTTGACATGAAGCATGCTCATATCAACATAGCTTGCCAAGGTTGACATGAAGCATGCTCATGTCGACCTAGCTTGCCTAGGTCGACATGAGTCCAACCTCATGTCGATCTACCTCATGTCTATCTGGGCTGTCAGATCGACATGAGGCATGCTCATGTCTCCCCGGCCGACCTCATTCAAATTATTCTGGCATCTTTTAACTTATGTATCGAAAAGTTTTAATTTGGCCAATTCCACTTGATTTTAGGGATTTACAATTGAATTTATGCCTCTTTAATCCGAACTGACTCCTTTAAAAATTATAAACTAGGTTTAAATATTTAAAGTCAGATCAAATTTATTTTGGCATCCTTTAATTAGAACCGTATCAAATTGGGGTCAAAAATTAAGAGTCTATAGCGTGTTACTGATCGTGTCACCCTCACTAAAAACAGAACCATCGACATGCCCAAAGACATGGCCGTGCTACTAGGCATGTCAGGCCAAAAACCTAAAATAGACACCAAAAATGCCACATTCAACAAACATCTTTCAACAACCTTATCAACACCACACAAACTCAACCAAATCCATCAATACACCATAATAAATGTGCATAACATCAAAACAACTCAATTACATGCATCAAAACACAATCATAAGCATATTTCACAACTCAAACATGCACAATCCACAACTCTTGTTTTCTTCACCAAACTTAAACTTTTCTCTTGAATCCAACCCCAAAATCAAAGTTAACTAAAAAAAACAACCTCAAATACACCAAAATCAACCATAAACACAACTACACCAAACAACCACCAAACTCATATACACAAACTCAAAAGAAATCAAAGAAACAAGTTAGAAACTTACCAAATATGAAAAAAAATCCTTAAAACTCTAACTTGATCTCTTGAAATTCTTCAATTTCTTGAGTTAGGAATCAACAAAACCTCACTTTCCTTTGCTAATGGTGATGGCCGGCCTCATGAAGAAGAAAGAAGAGGATGACGAAAAATCAAAACCACTCAATACTCTTAACCACTTAAATCTCCACTTAATCTCCACCAAGCAATTAAATTATTATAATAATATAAACAAAAATCATCTTCCACTATCAATATTTAATATATAATTAATTCAAATATCATTTGACCTTATTATTAAAATGTTAACTTGTATATGTTGTATATATCTTCATATATACGACATATACACACTTCCTGTTTCCTTTCTTTCCACTTAATCATATAAATACACTAATCATTTAATTCAATTTCAACAATTAGCATTTTCAAAATTTTAAGGTATCATTTGGGATATTATAGATGATGTTTTCTTTTCCAAGATGAATGCAATAAAGTCTTAATTTGCTTACTTGTGTGATGTTTCTCCTGATGGTTACATACATTCAAATAGTGGTTGCATGAGCATCTTTAAATTTAACTCTGTTGATACACAATCATTAAATTTGGGAACAACCAAAAATCCTAAAAATATTAGCATAGTATCCGACCTTACTCCTGATGAAAGAGAGAGATTTGAAAAAATATTTAAAAAATATGAAGAAGTATTTGCTTGGTCTTATGAGGATAGGCCTGGAATAGATCGAGACATACCCGAACATCTCATTCCTACTTACACTCATATGAAGCCTGTCAAACAAAAGCTTAGGCATTTGAGGTCGGAATGGACTGAATTGGTTAAAGAAGAGGTCACTAAACAAATACAAGTAAAGTTCCTTGAAGTGATAGAATATCCAGATTGGCTAGCCAACATAGTACCCATGCCAAAGAAAGATGGAAGAATTAGGGACTGTGTGGACTATAGAGATTTAAACAAGGCTTCCCCTAAAGATGATTTTCCTTTACCCCATATAGACATCCTCATTGATAGTGCAACCTCTAGCATGCTACACTCATTTGTAGATGGATTTTTCGGATACAACCAAGTGTTAATGGCCCAAGAGGATAAAGCTAAGACTGCTTTCATTACTACATGGGGTATATTTTGTTATAGGGTGATGCCGTTCGGATTAAAGAATGCTGGAGGAACCTACCAAAGGATGGCCACCACATTATTTCATGACATGATGCACAAAGAAGTCAAAGTATATGTTGATGATATGATGGTGAAAGCATATACAAGGGAATAACACTTCCAAAACTTAGAATTATTCTTCGATAGAGCATTGAAATATAAGCTAAGATTAAACCCGAAGAAGTATGTGTTTAGAGTTACCTCAGGCAAATTGTTAGGACATGTGATTGGACCAAATGGCATTGAGATTGACCTTGACAAAGTTAAAGCAATCATGGATATGCCAGCCCCTAAGACGGAGAGAGAAGTTCAGGGATTTATTGGTAAATTACAATACATTAGCAGGTTTATAGCAAATCTCACAACAATCTGTGAACCTATCTTCAAATTGATTAAAAAAATCAGTTAGTCCTATGGAATGAAGAGTGTCAAAAGGCCTTTGATCAAATAAAAGAGTATTTGCTGAATCCACCTATATTGAAACCACCTAAACCCGATAAACCTCTATTACTATACTTAGCAGTAGAAGAAGAGTCAGTAGGAGCTATGTTAGCCCAAGCAAATGCGTCAGGGATTGAGCACCCAGTCTACTATTTGAGTAGAAAGCTCCTACCTTATGAAATTAAGTATACTATCATTGAAAAGACCTGTATAGCTGTGTTTTGCTCTTCTAAGAAGTTGCGGCATTACTTTCAATCTTATATTGTGCAAGCAATTTCCAGGTTGGATCCAATGAAGTGCTTAAGGGAGACACCCTCTTTGATTGGGAAGTATGGGCGATGGCTGATAATATTGGAAGAATTTGAGATTGAGTATGTAATCGAAAAAACAATCAAAGGTAGAGCAGTGGTAGAATTCCTGGCCCAACAACCATTACCGGATAGTGTTTTATTAGTTTTTGTCATAGAATTGTATCTTATTTATTATGATGATTATTGTTTTCTTTAGGTATTTTGGTAGTTTTAATCTGTTTATTTAGTGTTTTCATCAATTTTGGTAGTTTTAATTTATTTTAGTGTTTATGTCATTTTTGCTCTAGATTTTAGTGTGGTGTTTATGTGTTGTTGGTTAATGTTTATTTGATTCTTGTTTAAAGTTTGTTTAAGTGTTTGTTTAAGGTTAATATGCAAATTATTTCCTTGGAAGAAAGAATAACATGAAGCAGAGGGCAAAACTAAGGAACCAAGAGAGAAGGAAAATTTGGTAGTAAGCGACACACTCAAGTGACACGGCCAAGCCACTGGCCATGTCACATGACACGGCCAGTAGCTTGGTCGTGTCCCATACTCAGCCAAGGAAGAAGACCAAAGGAAAGAGAGCAAAGAATGAAGAGATCAGTAGGTGACACACCCACTTGACACGGCCAAGCCACTGGCCTTGTCACATGACACGGCCAGGAGCTTGGCCGTGTCACACTCCATTCCAAAGAAGAAAAGGTGAAAATCACACAGAAGTGGACACATTCAGGTGACACGGCCAAGCCACTGGCCGTGTCACATGACATGGCCTGGAGCTTGGCCGTGTCACTCCATGGGACTGAAGGAAGAAAGAAAACGCAGATTTTTGGAGTGAGGTTTTGTATAAATGAGAGGATTAGGGTTTTTTAAACGAGAGTTTTTTATCATCTGTCAAACATAACTTTAGGGTTTCCATTTTTGGTTTCTTAAAGAATTTGATTACACTTTGATGCAAACAATCTAGATTAAATTTGTTTTTGCCATTGCAACATTCTTCCAGCAAAGATCTGAACAAGAGATTCTTCAGAAGCTGTAGGGAGTTTGTAATTTGGTTTTGTTCTCAAACTTTATCTCTTAAGTTTCATTGGAATTGTATTCATGAATTCTATTATGTCTAAATTGATTTCTTTGAATTTTAATGAGTTGAATATGTTTGATTGCATTATTATGAACTAATTTGATCTAGTCTAGGGTTTGTATGGATCTACTATGATTGTATGAATTGGTTATAGCTCTTAACTGAATTATTTCTGTAGCCTTGATTGAATGGATTATTTGTTAATATATAATTGATTGGCCACCAATTATGTATTTGAGGTATTAGATGAAGGATTGAGAGATGAAGTCTAATGCTGGAACAATTCAATTAGGGACTTAGGTGAATTAGAAATATAAACCTAAGAAAAAGATCATTTCAATTGTAACAAGATTATTTGAGAGAGGATTGAATGCAAGAGCTTATTTCCTTGATTCGATTAATTAAGTTTCTTGAGATCTAATCTTTGAAATTATATTGGTTGAGAAGAATAACCCTTCATACATATAAGTTAGTAGAGAAGTGCAAACCCTAGACCTTTCTATTAAGTGAATCAATATATCAACTCAGTTTATTTTTATTGTTTTAAACTCCAATCGATTTGTCTTCATTAGTTATTAGCAATTTAAATTTATTGATAATTTGTTATTTGCAATCTGATAATAAATTAGCTTATCTAGCTTCCTTGTGAGACGACCTTGAGGTATTCACCAAATTACTACAATAGCCTTGTATACTTGTGAGTGTAGTTCTACTAGTGTTAATTAGAGCGCAACAAGTTTTTGGCGCCGCTGCCGGGGAAGCTAATTGGCGTAATTGTTTATTAGGCATAAATATTTTAGATTATTTTTCATTGTTTACTTTTGATTTTATTTGTCTTTTGTTTTTAATAATTTCTTTTTCTAGAAATTTTGTTTATGCAAGGCAGGAGATCACTCGGAGGAGAACTATACCCAGTTATTCCAGAAATTCAGAGAGTGAAAAGGAGCAGAGAAGAGTTTGAACTGTACACCGGATTTGATACAGAGGAGGACACTTCTGATTTTGAGTCAGATACTGCACAATCTACCAATGTGGGAGAAGAAAGGCAAAGAACTATGAGGGATTTTGCTAGACCTATCATTGGAACTTCCACATCTTGTATAAGATTGACAGATGCAGCATGAAATTATGAGTTGAAGAACATCCATTACAACATGCTGCCATCATTCTATGGAGTTCCAAATGAAGATCCTTTGAACTTTATTCGGGATTTCTATTCCACCCTCCACACTTTTCCATTGGGAGGACTAACAGAGGACCAGTTGAGGATGAGATGTTTTCCGTATACATTGAAGGATAGGGCAAAGAGCTGGCTTATGATGTTGCCTGAAAATTCTTTGACAACTTGGGAGCAAGTTTATAACAAGTTTATGGGCAAGTTTTACTCACATCAGAAGACATCTGAATTGAGAGGGAAAATAGCTACATTCTCTCAATTTGAAGGACAGCCATTTCATGAGGCTTGGGACATGTTTAAGATGTTATTGATCCAATGTCCACATCATCACTACCCACTTCAACTTCTGAATAAGTTTTTCTACGATGGTCTAACCCAGCAATTTCAGAATACTGTTGATAACACAGCTAGGGGAGCTATGGGGAGAAAAGACAGCTGATGAAACTTATGAAATCTTTGAAATGTTGGGAGCTAATTCTGAATAGAAAAGTGTAAGAGGAAGAAGTAAAGGGGTGAATCAACTGGAAGCCAATAGTGAGATGGTCAATCAGATAGATGAATTGACAAGGCAAGTGCAGATGCTGAACATGAAGAACAATACTTCTTCATCCACTCAAGAAGTGTGTGGAATTTGTGGAACTTTTGGGCATGGAGCAAATATATGCCCCTCCGCATATGAATCTTATGGAAATGAAGCTAAGCAAGTCAATGCTATGGGGGGATATCAATCAAGGGCCCGGAATGATCCTTACTCAAATACTTACAATCCTGGTTGGCAGAATCATCCAAATTTTTCCTGGGCAACAAATAACTCTCAACAACCTTTCCATTTGCTCCACAGAAAGAATGTGAATCTTAACTTAATTAGAAAATATAAATATGATGATTGTATGAAAATAGTTTAATTATGCAGTATTCTACTTTTATATGTGATATCGAGTAGACATTGTATGGCAATGGTTAAAGTACCCACTAAGCAATGCTTAGCGAGTTTAGTTTCTTCTAAACTCGTATGTTGTTAGCAAGGAGCCAGTAGCGAGCAGAAGAGTCCTGCAATCCACCGGTCATCAACAAACTTAGGTGGTGCTCTTTATTTTGTATTTTGGTGTTAGAAACTGGCATGTACTTATTTGAGCAATACAAAGAGTTAACTTGATGTAGCATGTAAATCTAGTAATGTATAATAACTGTATGGTTTTGAATTGAATTGGATTGTGGATATAGAAGTGTGAACTTTTCTTGCAGGATTGTAGTTGAGGTTATAAGGGTGGATTATTGGGAGTGTGCTTGAGTTGAATTGTGAAACAAAATGTTTTTCAAAAATAAGAAAAATCAGTTTTGTCGACACTTGGGACCACCAATTATAGGGGAAACTCCGGCAAAAAAATTTTTAAAATCTGCACTTAAAATTGGCTAAGTACAATATTAAGACATAACCACCATGAGATAAAAGTCCATCTTGGTCTATAAACGTAGGCTAAGATGGGGTGTTACATTTAGTGGTATCAGAGCATAGGTTTAGTCGATTCTGGGAGATAGGTAGTAAGTAAATAACTATGTGTGCCATGTAAGATAAAGTAAGGAGAAAGTTATATGATGAATAGGTAGATGTACATGCCAGATAAGAATTGATAATTGAGTTATATGTTGATAAACTAAGCAGATAATTATTTATGTCAATATAGGATGTCTCTAGATTCGTGGAACGAAATGTAGAATCACAAGCTATGTGTAATTATACGTAAGAATTATGTATGAATAAGTAAGTTTCGGGGCGAAACTTAAATTAAGGGAGATAGAACTGTCACATCCCAAAGTTTAGGTAGTCAAGTATTAAGCCAGAAGGACATAAATAAGTGGTCAAATAGAGGCTCGAGATAGTCAAAAACAAAAATCGGTGTGCAAAGGAGGCCCGTGAAGTCGACGGGACCTAAAGGTAATTTTTCAAAAGGCTAAGGACCTAAGAGTAATTTCCAAAAGTCGTACTGGATGTTCTTAATAGTGCACATAACATATTCCAAAAATGGAAAGTAGAGAAAAATCGGGTCACAACTACGCGTAACGGTTTTTCCAGAAAATGCCCCGTTAAAGAGAAATGAAGACATGTAGACTAGGGGCATTTTGGTCATTTTTATTAAGATTTATACATGAATCCAAAGTAGAAAATAAACATAAGAGTAAGTAGAGGATGACGAGGGGTTAAATATGAAATGATCGTCAGTAGAAATAGAGCCGGAGAAAACCCGAGCAAAGAAAGGACCTAAAGGGAATTTTGTAAAAAGTTGAGGGCTTATCGGTAATTTTTTAAAATGACTTGGAAACCTAAAATAGACCTTATAAATAGAAAGTAGAGGTCGAGAGGATCAAAACTATATATAGTTTGACTCATGAAACTATACGGTTTAAAAGATATTATCGATTAATCACCGGAACGTAAAGTGGGCCCGGTTTCGTGTCGGGACCGGATGAGTAACCCGGGACAACTTTATGAGATCCAATGGGAAGAGGGACAAGTGGAAAGAAGTAAAGGAAAAGAAAACTAATAAAAATCTAATGTTGGCCAATCAAAAGAAAACATTTAGAATGTGTAATAAATGTGTAATAAATGAAGAAAGAGAAAAAGTGGACAAGTGGTCTTAAGAGGTTAACCAACACCTAAGGTGATCATCATTTCCTTTGTATATAAATATATGTGAAATGAAAGGGGAAATTCTCTCTTTTTCCACTCACAAAATTCGGCCAACAAAGGGAAACACCAAAGGACTTCCAAGTTTTTTTTTTCCAAGTTTGATTTTTCAAGGTAAGTTGTAAGGTTTTCAAGTATGTAGACTTTAATTTTAGTATCAATTTTAGGTATTTATATATTTATTGGGAGATTGGAGATTAGATTCTTTATGTGGAATTGGAAAATTTTAAGTAAGTGATGAGATTAATTGATTAAATGGAAGAATCAAGATGTATAAAGTTTAATAAGGTTGGATTAGGGTTTCGGTTGAAAAGAAATGGAGGATAACTTATTATTTTAAATTTCTAAGGTTTATATTTAAGATTGTGCTTTTGAATATCTTGAAGGAAAAACAAAGATTAAGGAAGGAGAAGAAGGAAAAGTAAAAGGGAATTAAAAGAGCAAGGTTTGGAACTTTAACCATTGAACTCCTTTTGAAAGTTTTCTGTTTTACGATTAGTAAAATGCTGTGACTTGTATGATTTTTAATTAAATATAGAAAAATTATCTTGAGTTGAAATTTGGATATGTTGTTTTTTAATAAGTCTAGTATTTGACAAAAATAATTTGGAACCACATTGATTGAATTTAATTTACGGAATTTATAAAATTCAGAACTGCTGCCAGGATGCAGGGCAACTGGAGCAGTCTGGTTGGGTGAACTACTTGACCAAGCTTTTGTGTCCAGTTTGATATGAAATTTTAAAGGAGTGATTTTAAGATGTAAAATTAAATTCTGTAAAAATTTTAGAGTTTTTAGCCAAGTGGATTATTTTATACAAATTTTCTAAAACAAGGATCAAGTTGGGTCAAGAACCAGAGTTTATTGTCCATATGGAATATATATGCGTGTATATGGTATATATGTGAATATATATGATACTTATGTGAGTATATGTGGTATTTGTGTAAGTATATATTGTATATACATGGAGAATATGTGGTATATATATGAAGTGAATGGGTATATATGAAATGTTATATATGCTCTACTTGGTAAATGGGTAAAACCGGTCTGGAATGGGGGTTTGGCATGCATCCTACCGGCAGTACTGTCTTAACGGCTTCGGTCGGGATATTACTTACGCGCGCGCATTTATATCGTGTGAGGTCAAGATCATGGCAACTAGTCGTGTGAGACCAAGACCACGCAGTTATTCTATATCGTGTGAGACCAAGATCATGACAATTATTCGTGTGAGGTCAAGACCACGCGTAACTCTATATGAGGCCTCATTTCGAGATCGGTGTATTCATAATTACCGAGTGGAGAAGATTAACTCGTAATTATAATGAAGTTATATTACATGTTGTTTACATACAGAATGTGAATCTTAACTTAATTAGAAAATATAAATATGATGATTGTATGAAAATAGTTTAATTATGCAGTATTCTACTTTTATATGTGATATCGAGTAGACATTGTATGGCAATGGTTAAAGTACCCACTAAGCAATGCTTAGCGAGTTTAGTTTCTTCTAAACTCGTAGGTTGTTAGCAAGGAGCTAGTAGCGAGCAGAAGAGTCCTGCGATCCACCGGTCATCAACAAACTTAGGTGGTGCTCTTTATTTTGTATTTTGGTGTTAGAAACTGGCATGTACTTATTTGAGCAATACAAAGAGTTAACTTGATGTAGCATGTAAATCTAGTAATGTATAATAACTGTATGGTTTTGAATTGAATTGGATTGTGGATATAGAAGTGTGAGCTTTTCTTGCAGGATTGTAGTTGAGGTTATAAGGGTGGATTATTGGGAGTGTGCTTGAGTTGAATTGTGAAACAAAATGTTTTTCAAAAATAAGAAAAATCAGTTTTGTCGACACTTGGGACCACCAATTATAGGGGAAACTCCGGCACTTAAAATTGGCTAAGTACAATATTAAGACACAACCACCATGAGATAAAAGTCCATCTTGGTCTATAAACGTAGGCTAAGATGGGGTGTTACAGACACGGCCGTGTTGGAGGTGCAATGGAGGGACACGGCCACAAGCCTGGCCGTGTCCCTTGCTTGTGTTCGCTTCTGTCTGATTTTCTTCTTTTCTTCTTTGGTTGAGTGACACGGCTGTGTTGGAGGAAGCTTGGCCGTGTTGGACTATTTTGGAGGGATACGGCCACTGACTTGGCCGTGTCCCTTGCCTGTGTCTTCTACTACTTGATTTCCATCTTCTTTTACTTTGGACTTGAGTGAGACACAGCCAAGCTAACCAATCCTGGCCGTGTCTGAGCTTTTTGGAGGGACATGGCCAGTGACTTGGCCGTGTCCCTTGAGTGTGTCCACCTCTGTGTCTTGTGGCTTCTCTTTGGCTTGATATGGGACACGGCCAGTGGCTTGGCCGTGTCCTCTGCATGTGTCAGCTACTGTCCATTGATTTCTTCTCTTGATTCCTTAGTTTTTTCCTTCCTTAGCATAGTTCCTTGCATATTAAACCTAGAACAAAACTTGAAACAACTTTAAATCAGAATTAAATAAACAATAACCAACAAAACATAAACACACACTAAAAACTAGAACAAGAACACTGAAATAAATTAAAACTACCAAAATTAATAAAAACACTAAATAAACCGATTAGAACTAACAAAATACCTAAATAAAACAATAATTATCATAATAAATAAGACACAAATCTATAACAAAAACTAATAAAACAACTACCCCACACTTAAAACTTTGCTTGTCCTCAAGCAAATTCACATGGCATAAATTAAAAACTCAAACAACCTTAACTATAATTCCAGTATATAAGATGAAATCCTTCAAGACTAAGACATAAATAATTGCAATTTCCTTCAATCAAGATTTTCTTAACTCATTCATTAATCCAGACATACAAATCTCATCTCTCATCTAAGTGTTTCACTCGATTTCAAAAGTTAATTCACTCAAACCACTCATGACTGCATACTACCATAAACTTGCTTAATTATCCAATCTCCCTCACTGATTTTCTCAAGAAATAATCCGAAGGTCTTTTATTTGGATGTAATGGGGCTAAGGTGCAGGTGTGAGAAAAAGACATTTAAGCTGGAGCATCAAGAAATGGAGTATCTAAATTAGACAATACTCTTGCTAAGAAACTCATAACTCCCTCAAATGGCATACTCTCCAACCCTTGATACTTTCACATACTTGCATACTTCAAGAAAAATACATGAGTCAACATTCCTCTAGTGCTAGAAAATATATGAATTTTTTGTATATATATCTCTTTTTTTTATCTTCTCTTTTTCTTTTTCTTTTATATATATATATATATATATACAAAATATAAAATTGCATGGAACATCTAGCTTAAAATGAAGAGGAAAAAGAACAACCCACTCTTAGCAAATACAATGTGCAAAGTATGCATTTCAACCCCAAATAGCAATACCATTTTCTTTTTTTTTTACTTGCTTACCCCACAATTTTGAATTAAACCACCCTATTGTCATATCATAAGAACTCCATTCCTTAATGCAGGTATGATGATAATAAGAGAAAGTTGAGTTGTGAATTGTGTTGATCAAACAAGAAAAGGTCAAAGGCTCAACTTGGCTCACTAAGGAATTCAATATTAAGGGAGATCTTTTTAAGCTAAGGGGCTAACCTAATTTGCCTTCATCATTTTAAAACTTGAGATTAAATCATAATGTGAGTTCAATTAGTATGCAAAAGCAAGCTCTAGAGATGCAAAATCATGAAGGTGCACACTTAAGAAAAGAAAATCAATTGACAATAAAATTCAATCTATAAGGTTCAAAACTCACAAAGGTGGGTTCACAAAGATTTATATGTCATGAATTGTAGAATGTGAAAATTAACCTTGAATGAATTCAAATGCTAATCTCTATGCTGATTCTAAAGTCTCAACTATAATGCTAGAATCACAGAAAAGTTAATAAGCTTTCAACAATTATGCCATGCATAACACAATAAAACACATTAAGACAAACAAAACAAAAATTAAAGAAAAGCTAAAAGATTACCCAACACTTTAGAATTTACATTGTCCTCAATGGAAAACAAGAATAATAAAGAGAAAGAGTTAAGTACAACCTGTCTTCCATCGTACCCTGGTGAGGCAAAACCTAACTTTCCATCACAAACACAAATGTTCAAAAACAAACAAAATACAATATATAAAATAAAATATCCATAATATAAAATGTTAACATTAAAAACAAAAATGAAAAACAATAACAAAAATAGCTAAACACAATAAAGCAAGGAACTCAAAATCTACGGTGAAGGTGGGTGTGAAGATGATGCAGCCGAGGGATGGAGACTCAAAATCTTTGCAAGGTTGCTATTAATCTATTCCAACTGCTGCAAGACTGCAGCATGGTTACTGTCCACCTTGCCCTCCAATGCCTCAATCCTATTAAGTATATCTTGATTACCCGAGATCGGAGCATCTTCATCTAAACCAAGTGAATCCGAGTCAAACTCCTCTTGATCCCGTGCTCTCTTCTGCCTGTCCCCCGGTGCTTCTGGCTCAGCTGAAGCCATCATATAAGCCCCTCTTCTGTGCACCACCATGTGCATCTTCTCTAGTGTAGCTAAATCCAAGGAGTCATTACCCAAAATTCTAGTCATGCGACTGGTACTCGGGTTAAAATCATCAATAAGGGGTACTGCTAACGTGGTAATCAATCCTCCAATACAAATTACCCCCCTCCTTTTATTGGTCACACTATCAAAAACATCGGCTAACCAATAGCCAGAACTAACAGGCACTGCATTACAAGCACAATCCAGGAAAAATAGCTCACTCAATTCCACCACACCTGGGCTCTCCTTCCTAGCAAAGAATCCGCAGGACATAAAACGATGCAAATACCTCAAAGCGGGATTGCTCAATTTAGATGCTTTGGCCGATTTGGCCACATAAGTCCCCGAGCCTAATGCTCCCCAAGCAAATTGCTGTTTAAATTCTTTAGGTACCGACCTTTCCCCATGTTGATGGAAACCATATATAGCATTCAATTGTTCAATATTAATCACAAATGATTTCCCAAGCAATCTAAAACTCATCCTAGAGCAAATTTTTTGTTCATCTCTTTCAACCTTAAGAGATGTCAAAAATTCCAAACTCAGCTCTTGAAACTACAAAGGTCGCAAGGAGACTAGGTTCTCCCACCCAAGAATTTGCACATAACGATAAAAATTAGTCCTAATTTGCAGAGCATCAAGGGATTCATCATTTACATACCTCGTCGGGAAGAAACCCCGAGCCAAAAGATTTGCTCTCTTCAAAGATGAAACCGATGAAGATGAAGAAGCCCCTTCAGTTGTAGGTCTCTTCTTCTTGTAGTGTGAAACTATCTTTGTTCTTTGCATCTTGAGAAATCTGAAAAATTCAACACCAAAACTTGATTAAATCGATCTTTGTGAGAGAAAAAGAAGTTTTAACAGATTAATTCTAGTTTTGGTGAAGAAAGATGAGCTTTAATGGAGGTTTTTGGAGCTTGTAAGCACAAGTAATGGAGTTTTTGGGAGAGAGAAGTCGAGAGAGCGAGAGAGACCAAAACAGAAAATTAGGGATTGAATGAGGAAAAAGTGCAAAAATCGTATTTTTTAAAGAGCAAAAGTGAAGGGACACGGCCGTGTTGGGGTGAACTTGGCTGTGTCTAGTGTGTGAAATTGAAGAGACACGGCCAAGTCTTGGTGGACACGGCCGTGTCTGATACTCTTGGAGGGACATGGCTAGTGACTTGGCAGTGTCCCATGGGTGTGTCCTCTACTGTAAGAAAATTTGCAAAAACGAAAGAAAGTTGATTTTTGGTGAAGCTTGGCCGTGTCTCATGTGACACGGCCAAGGGACACGGCCAAGTTCCTTGGCCATGTCACCCACTGTGAAAATTTTGCTAAAAAAATATAAAAGCAAACATATTTTTTCGTTGAGGCATGGCCGTGTCCCATGTGACACGGCCAAGGGACACGACCAAGCTCCTTGGCCATGTCTCCTTCTGCCAAATTTAACTTTTTTTTATTTAATTAAATTCAATTCTTAAAGATTTTGCAAACCTTCTTCTTTAAACCACCCTGAAACACAAAATAAAAACCGATCAAAGCACCCATTCCATTTATTTAAACCGAACGTAAAATCAAAATTTGCTAAATTGAAAATTACAATTATGAAAAAGTAATGCAAACCAATGGGTTGCCTCCCATTTAGCACTTCTTTAATGTCATATAGCTAGACATACTGCAAGACTTAGGGATCATGGATCAAAGTGTTGTCAATGATCCTCACTTCTTGAAATCCTTCATTATATGGCTTAACTCTCTGTCCATTTACTTTAAAAGTCTCATTTGTTCGAGAGTTAAGCAATTCAATAGCACCAGAAGGATATACCTTGATTATCTCAAAAGGACCACTCCATCGAGACTTGAGTTTACCTGGAAACAGACGGAGTCGAGAGTTAAAAAGTAAAACTTTCATACCTGGACTCAATGTCTTTCGCACTATAATTCTATCATGAAGTGCTTTAGTGCGATCCTTGTAAATCCTCGAGCTCTCATACGCCTCATTCCTCAGCTCATCTAACTCTGAAATTTGCAGAAATCGTTCTCTCTTTGCTTTGTCCAAGTCAAAATTCAGAGTCTTGATTGCCCAATATGCTTTGTGCTCCAGCTCCACTGGTAAGTGACAAGCTTTTCCAAAGACCAATCGGTATGGACTCATACCAAGAGGAGTCTTGAAAGCAGTCCGATATGCCCATAGTGCATCATGCAATCTACTTGCCCAATCCTTCCTTGATAAGTTGACTGTTTTCTCCAGAATTCCTTTTATCTGCTTGTTGGATGTTTCCACTTGTCCAGAAGTCTGTGGATGATATGGGGTCACCACCTTGTGCTTTACACCAGATTTGTGCATTAACTTCTCAAAATGTTTGTTGCAGAAATGGCTTCCCCCATCACTGACTATCACCCTTGGTGTACCAAAACTGCTAAGAATATTTTCCTTCACAAATTTAACAACTACATTAGCATCATTAGTACGGGTGGGGATTGCCTCCACCCATTTGGAAACATAATCAACAGTAACTAAAATATATTCAAAACCAAAAGACTTGGGGAAAGGACCCATGAAGTATATTCCCCACACATCAAATAGTTCAACAACAATATATGATTGAAGGGGCATTTCATTCCTCCTCCCAATGTTACCTACTCTTTGACAACGATCACAGTGCTTACAATACTCTTGAGCATCTTTAAATAAGGAAGGCCAGTAAAAACCACTTTGAAGCACCTTTTCTGCAGTCTTTCTTCCTCCAAAATGACCCCCACAGTGAAGGTCATGACAAAATTGAAGAACACTCAGTTGTTCTTCCTCAGATACACACCTGCGAACTATCTCATCTTTGCATATCCGGAATAGATAAGGTTCATCCCAAAAATAAAACTTACTCAAGTGTTTCTTTTCCTGAAATGACATGTTAGTACGCAATATACCACAAGCAAGATAGTTAGCAATATCTGCAAACCAAGGTTCATCAAATACCACAAACAGCTGCTCATCAGGAAATGCTTCTAAATTTTTATGAATGCTATCAGATGCAAGATTTTCACCAAAGAAGGGTAATCTGGATAAATGATCAGCAACAACATTCTCACTACCCTTAGTATCTTTGATTTGGAAATCAAATTCTTGCAATAACAACACCCATCTAATTAAACGCGGTTTAGCATGTTGTTTTGTTAAAAGATAATTTAGATCTGCATGATCAGAATGCACAATAATTTTTTACCCAATTAAATATGCTCTAAATTTATCTAAAGCAAAAACAACAGCTAACATTTCCTTTTCAGTTGTGGTGTAATTTATTTGCGCACTATTCAGGGTCAAACTAGCATAATATATCACTCTCAAGAATTTATCAACCCTTTGCCCAAGAACAGCTCCTACTGCATGATTAGAGGCATCACACATGATTTCAAAAGGTAAAGACCAAACAGGAGCTACAATTACTGGTGCACTAGTCAATTTTTCTTTAAGGGAATTAAAAGCTTGCATGCATTGTGCTGTAAATTCAAATGGATCATCTTTCCCCAACAAATGGCACAATGGTTGGCTTATTTTGGAAAAATCCTTAATAAACCTCCGGTAAAAACCTGCATGCCCTAAGAAACTTCTTATTCCCTTAACAAAGGTAGGTGGGGGTAACTTAGCAATCAATTCAACTTTAGCCTTATCCACCTCAATCCCTTTACTTGACACCACATGACCTAAGACAATACCCTGAGTAACCATAAAATGACTCTTTTCCCAACTCAAAGTGAGGTTACATTCAATGCATCTCTCAAGCATAAGAACAAGTTTATTGAGGCAATTATCAAAAGAATGACCAAAAACAGAAAAGTCATCCATAAATACCTCAATAAAATCATCAATCATGTCTGAGAAGACAGACATCATGCATCTCTGAAAGGTTGCAGGTGCATTGCACAAGCCAAAGGGCATACGCCGAAATGCATAAGTCCCAAAAGGGCAAGTAAAGGTAGTCTTGGACTGATCCTCTGGTGCTATCGGCACCTGATAGTAACCTGAAAGGCCATCCAAAAAACAATAATGTGAGTGTCCAGAAAGTTTATCTAACATCTGATCAATAAAAGGAAGAGGGAAATGATCTTTCTTTGTAGCATTGTTCAACTTCCTATAATCAATACACATTCTCCACCCAGTAGTAGTCCTAGTAGGAACCAATTCATTATTTTCATTTTTCACCACAGTGATTCCTGACTTCTTAGGAACTACATGTACTGGGCTCACCCACTCACTATTAGCAATTGGATAAATTACTCCTTCATCCAGCAATTTAAGCACTTCCTTCTTAACCACTTCACTCATATTTGGGTTAAGTCGCCTTTGGGTCTCCCTCACAGGTTTAGCTCCCTCTTCTAAAGTGATTATATGCATGCACATTGAAGGGCTAATACCCTTGATGTCACTCAATCCCCATCCTATTGCTCTCTTCAATCTTTTAAGCTCACTCACCAACCTCATCTCCTCCCCTTCACTAAGTTCACTAGATATTATCACAGGTAAGGTATTGTGATCTCCTAAAAACACATATTTCATATTTTTAGGTAACTCTTTCAGCTCTAACTCAAGTGAAGGGTTCTTTTCTTCCTTTTTGATGGAGGGAAGTTCAAAAACTGGGTCCTCCTTAAGTTCCTCTATTTCAACACTCTCTAAGGTCTCAAGACAACTGGCTATTTCTGCATCAAAATATCCAAATCACTATCTAAGGTCAATGCCAGCTCCAATTTATCTGAGGAACCTGTCTGCAAGAAAACATCTGAAACAATTGCATCAATACAATCAATTAAAGAACATTCCTCATATAAAGCAGTTGTAGGAATAGGAGAAGTGTTAAAAATAGAAAATTCAACTGTTTGTCCTAAGACAATCATTGACAATTTACCATTTTTAACATCTATCAAGGTGTTGGTAGTTGCCATAAAAGGCCTACCCAGCAGAATAGTGTGTGCTGATGGTGAAGGGTTACTTCCTTCCATGTCAAGAACTATGAAATCCACAGGTACAATCAACCCCCCAACCTTAACTAACACATCTTCTATAACCCCTTTCGGGAATCTAAGAGATCTATCAGCTAATTGCAACACCATTTTTGTAGGTTTAAGTTCCCCCAGTTCTAATTCAAGATAAACAGAATAAGGCATCAAATTTACACTAGCTCCTAAATCACACATGCCATCAGTACCCTTTCCATTCCCCATAGTAATTTGAATTATAAAACTACTAGGATCCTTTAGCTTTGGAGGTAGTTTATGCTGCAAAACAACACTAGCTACCTCTGAAACTATCACCTTTTCATTCGGCTCATACCTCTTTTTCTTGGTATTCAGTTCCTTGAAGAATTTAGCATAAGCCGGCATGTTCTTTATTGCTTCAAGTAAGGGTAAGTTAATACTTACCTTAGACAGCATGTTGAAGATATCTGAAAATTGCTTATCTTTTTTATCATCCTTCAACCTGCTGGGGAATGGTATAGATGGCCGGTATGGATTGCTTGCCTTATGCAAATCTGTTGTAGGGGACTTCTCCATTGATCTTTCTCCAGTACCTTTGTTCTCTGGCTCTTCTTCCATTTTATTCTCTTGCTCACCTGCATTCACAGAATTATTTTCAACATTATTGTTAATTACCTTGCCACTTCTAAGAACAGTCACTGATTGTGCCTGCTCAGGTTGACTTGGGAACTTCCCCTTTTGTTGAATCTGCATCTGTTGTGCAAGTTGTCCCACTTGAGTCTCCACTTTCTTAAAAGATGCTTCTAAGGAATCCAGCCTCTTGTTGTTCATCTCCTGATTTTTAGCACTTACTTGGTTAAAAGCCTGTAAACTTTCCTCCAAACTCTCTCTCTTAGACTGCCCTTGATTTGAGGATAGGCCCTGTTGTTGGTTCTATCTCTGGAGCAAATGGAAAGGCTGCTGAGAATTATTTGTTGCCCAAGAAAAATTTGGCTGATTCCTCCAACCAGGATTATAAGAATTGGTGTAAGGATCATTCCGGGCCCTTGGTCGAAATCCCCCCATAGCATTGACTTACTCAGCTTCATTCCCATAAGTCTCATATGCGGAGGGGCAAATATTTGCTCCATGCCCGAAGGTTCCACAAATTCCACAAATTTCTTGAGTTGATGAAGGAGAATTATTTTTCATATTTAGCATCTGCACTTGCCTTGTCAATTCAGCTATCTGATTGACCATCTCACTATTGGCTTCCAGTTGATTCACCCCTTTACTTCTTCCCCTTACACTTTTCTGTTGAGAATTAGCTTCCAACATCTCAAAGATCTCATAAGTTTCATCAGCTATCTTTTCTCCCATAGCTCCACCAGCTGCGTTCTCAACAGTGTTCTGAAATTGCTGGGTTAATCCATCATAGAAGAACTGATTAAGAAGTTGAAGTGGGTAGTGATGATGTGGACACTGGATCAATAGCATCTTAAATCTATCCCAAGCCTCATGAAATGGCTCTCCTTCAAATTGAGAGAATGTAGCTATCTTCCCTCTCAATTCAGCTGTCTTTTGATGAGAGTAAAACTTGCCCATAAACTTGTTATAAACTTGCTCCCAAGTTGTCAAAGAATTTTCGGGCAACATCATTAACCAGCTCTTAGCCCTATCCTTCAATGTATATGGGAAACATCTCATCCTCAACTGATCCTCTGTTAATCCTCCCAATGGAAAAGTGTTGAGGGTAGAATAAAAATCCCGAATAAAGTTCAAAGGATCTTCATTTGGAACTCCATAGAATGATGGCAGCATGTTGTAATGGATGTTCTTCAATTCATAGTTTCTTGCTGCATCTGTCAATCTTATGCAAGAGGTGGAAGTTCCAATGACAGGTCTAGCAAAATCTCTCATAGTCCTTTGTCTTTCTTCTGCCATTTTAACAGATTGTGCAGATTTTGACTCAAAATCAGAAGTGTCCTCCTCTGTAGTATCAAATTCGGTGTACAGTTCAAACTCTTCCCTACTCCTTTTCACTCTCTGAATTTCTGGAATGAATGGATATAGCTCTCCTTCAAGTGATCTCCTGCCTTGCATAAACAAAATTTCTAGAAAAAGAAATTATTAAAAGCAATAGACAAAATAAAATGAAAAGTAAACAATGAAAAATAATCTAAAGTATTTTTTCCTAATAAACAATTACACCAATTAGCTTCCCCGGCAACGGTGCCAAAAACTTGTTGCGCTCAAATTAACTTTACCACAAAGCGTCACTCGCAAGTATATGAGGTAGCTGTAGCAAAGGTAATCGCCCCAAGGTCATCTCACAAGGAAGCTAAAGTAGCTAATTGATTATCAAATTATAAATAACAAGTAATGAAGAAATTTAAATTGCTAACAATTAATAAAGACAGATTGATCAAAGTTTAAAACAATAAAAGTAAATTGAGCTAATGTTTTGATTCACTTAATAGAAAGGTCTAGGGTTTGCACTTCTCTGCTACTTATATGTATGAACGGTTATTCCTCTTAACCAATTTAATTTCAAAGATTAAATCTCAAGCAACTTAATTAATTGAATAAAGGAAATAAGCTCTCGCATTCAAACCTCTCTCAAATAATCTTGTTCCAATTGAAATAATCTTTTCCTAGGTTATATCTCTAATTCACCTAAGTCCTTAATTGAATTGTTCCAGCATTAGACTTCATCTCTCAATCAATCATCTAATACCTAAAACACATAATTGGTGGCCAATCAATTATATATTAGCAATAATTCATTCAATAAAGGCTTAAAGAAATAATTGAGTTAAGACTAATAACCAATTCATACAATCATAGCAGATCCATACAAACCCTAGACTAGATCAAATTAGTTCATAATGCTATCAAACATACTCATCTCATTAATATTCAAAGAAATCAATTTAGACATGATAATATCCATAAATACAATTCCAATGAAATTAAAGAGATAAAGTTCAAGAACAAAACCAAGTTACAAACTCCTTGAAGCTTCTGAAGAATCTATTGTTCAAATCTTGCAAGAAGGATGTATCAATGGCTAGAACAATCTACTCTAAGCTAGATTAATCAAACTGTAATCAAAATCAAAGAAAACAAGATATCAAAACCCTAAAACTCTCTTTGACGGCTAAACATCTCTCAAACTCTCAACAACCAACTCAAAACCCTAACTTTAATATTTATATGAAACCTCTGTGCGTCTTCATTAATCCATGAGTGACACGGCCAGGTTGAAGGAGACTTGGCCATGTCTGAGGTCTTTGGTCCATGAGAGACATGGCCAGGTTGAAGGAGACACGGCCGTGTTGGAGGTGCAATGGAGGGACACGGCCACAAGCCTGGCCGTGTCCCTTGCTTGTGTTCACTTCTGTGTGATTTTCTTCTTTGGTTGAGTGACACGGCCATGTTGGACAAAGCTTGGCCGTGTTGGACTATTTTGGAGGGACACAGACACTGACTTGGCCGTGTCCCTTGCCTGTGTCATCTACTGCTTGATTTCCATACTCTTTTGCTTTGGACTTGAGTGAGACACGGCCAAGCTAACCAATCCTGGCTGTGTCTGAGCTTTTTGGAGGGACACGGCCAGTGACTTAGCCGTGTCCCTTGAGTGTGTCCACCTCTGTGTCTTGTTGCTTCTCTTTGGCTTGATATGGGACATGGCCAGTGGCTTGGCCGTGTCCTCTGCATGTGTCGGCTACTGTCCATTGATTTCTTCTCTTGATTCCTTAGTTTTTTCCTTCCTTAGCATAGTTCCTTGCATATTAAACCTGGAACAAAACTTGAAACAACTTTAAACCAGAATTAAATAAACAATAACCAATAAAACATAAACACACACTAAAAACTAGAACAAAAACGACAAAAACACTGAAATAAATTAAAACTACCAAAATTAATGAAAACATTAAATAAACCGATTAGAACTAACAAAATACCTAAATAAAACAATAATTATCATAATAAATAAGACACAAATCTATAACAAAAACTAATAAAACAATAATACCTAGCGAACTTAGTGAAGGGGAGGGGAGGAGATGAGGTTGGTGAGTGAGCTAAAAAGATTGAAAAGAGCAATAGGATGGGGATTGAGTGACATCAAAGGTATTAGCCCTTCAATGTACATGCATAGAATCACCTTAGAAGAGGGAGCTAAACCTGTGAGGGAGACCCAAAGGCGCCTTAACCCAAATATGAGTGAAGTGGTTAAGAAGGAAGTGCTCAAATTGCTTGATGAAGGAGTGATATATCCAATAGCTAATAGTGAGTGGGTGAGCCCAGTACATGTAGTGCCTAAGAAATCAGGAATCACTGTGGTGAAAAATGAAAATAATGAATTGGTTCCTACTAGGACTACTACTGGGTGGAGAATGTGTATCGATTATAGGAAGTCGAACAATGCCACAAAGAAAGACCATTTCCGTCTTCCTTTTATTGATCAGATGTTGGATAAACTTTCTAGACACTCTCATTATTGCTTTTTGGATGGACTTTCAGGTTACTATCAGGTGCCAATATCACCAGAGGATCAATCCAAGACTACTTTTACTTGCCCTTTTGGGACTTATGCATTTTGAAGTATGCCCTTTGGCTTGTGCAATGCGCCTGCAACTTTTCAGAGATGCATGATGTCTGTCTTCACAGACATGATAGATGATTTTATTGAGGTATTTATGGATGACTTTTCTATTTTTGGTAGTTCTTTTGATAATTGCCTCAATAAACTTGTTCTTGTGCTTGAGAGATGCATTGAATGTAACCTCACTTTGAGTTGGGAAAAGAGCCATTTCATGGTTACTCAGGGCATTGTCTTAGGTCATGTTGTGTCAAGTAAAGGGATTGAGGTGGATAAGGCTAAAGTAGAGTTAATTGCTAAGTTACCCCACCTACCTCTGTTAAGGGAATAAGAAGTTTTCTAGGGCATGCAGGTTTTTACCGGAGGTTTATTAAAGAATTTTCTAAAATAAGCCAACCATTATGTCATTTGATTGGGAAAGATGTGCCATTTGAGTTTACTGCACAATGCATGCAAGCCTTTAATTCCCTTAAGGAAAAACTGACTAGTGCACCGGTAATTGTAGCTTCTGTTTGGTCTTTACCTTTCGAAATTATGTGTGATGCCTCTAATCATGCAGTAGGAGCTGTTCTTGGGCAAAGGGTTGATAAATTTTTGAGAGTGATATATTATGCTAGCTTGACCCTGAATAGTGCGCAAATGAATTATACAACAACTGAAAAGGAAATGTTAGCTGTTGTTTTTGCCTTAGATAAGTTTAGAGCGTATTTAATTGGGTCGAAAATTATTGTGCATTCTGATCATGCAGCTCTAAAATATCTTTTGACAAAATAACATGCTAAATCTCGCTTAATTAGATGGGTGTTATTATTGCAAGAATTTGATTTCCAAATCAAAGATACTAAGGGGAGTGAAAATGTTGTAGCTGATCATTTATCTAGATTACCATTCTTTAGTGAAAATCTTGCATCTGATAGCATTCATAAAAATTTAGAAGCATTTCCTGATGAGCAGCTGTTTGTGGTAATTAATGCACCTTGGTTTGCAGATATTGCTAACTATCTTGCTTGTAATATTTTGCGTTCTGACATGTCATTTCAGGAAAAGAAAAGGTTTTTGCACGTGAGTAAATTTTATTTTTTGGATGAACCTTATCTATTCCGGATATGCAAAGATGAGATAGTTCGCAGGTGTGTATCTGAGGAAGAACAACTGAGTGTTCTTAAATTATGTCATGACCTTCACTGTGGTGGTCATTTTGGAGGAAGAAAGA
Organism: Garcia nutans; assembly: GCA_947685225.1. Lineage (NCBI taxonomy): Eukaryota > Viridiplantae > Streptophyta > Magnoliopsida > Malpighiales > Euphorbiaceae > Garcia > Garcia nutans. Next base: position 14,898,592 of record CANTUV010000023.1, on the reverse strand, counting down.
CTGCAGAAAAGGTGCTTCAAAGTGGTTTTTACTGGCTTACTCTATTCAAAGATGCTCAACAATATTGCAAGCATTGTGACCGCTATCAAAGAGTGGATAACATTAAGAGGAGGAATGAAATGCCGCTTCAGTCGTATATTGTTGTTGAATTGTTTGATGTGTGGGGAATAGACTTTATGGGTCCTTTTCCCAAGTCTTTTGGTTATGAATATATTTTAGTTGCTGTTGATTATGTTTCAAAATGGGTGGAGGCAATCCCCACCCATACTAATGATGCTAATGTGGTTGTTAAATTTGTGAAGGAAAATATTCTTAGCAGATTTGGCATGCCAAGAGTGATAGTCAGTGATGGGGGAAGTCATTTCTGCAACAAACTTTTTGAGAAATTAATGCACAAATCTGGTGTGAAACACAAGGTGGTGACCCCATACCATCCACAGACTTCTGGACAAGTTGAAACATCCAACAAGCAAATAAAAGGAATTCTGGAGAAAACAGTCAACTTATCAAGGAAGGATTGGGCGAGTAGATTGCATGATGCATTGTGGGCATATCGGATTGCTTTTAAGACTCCTTTAGGTATGAGTCCATACCGATTGGTTTTTGGTAAGGCTTGTCATTTACCAGTGGAGTTGGAGCATAAAGCGTATTGGACAATCAAGACTCTGAATTTAGACTTGGACAAGGCAAAGAGAGAACGTTTTCTGCAAATTTCAGAGTTAGATGAGCTGAGGAATGAGGCATATAAGAGTTCGAGGATTTATAAGGATCGCACTAAAGCACTTCATGACAAAATTATAGTGCGAAAGACATAAAGCCCAGGTATGAAAGTTTTGCTTTTTAATTCTCGTCTCCGTCTGTTTCCAGGAAAACTCAAGTCTCGATGGAGTGGTCCTTTCGAGATAACTCAGGTATATCCTTCCGATGCCATAGAATTGCTTAACTCTCGAACAAATTAAACTTTTAAAGTAAATGGACAGAGAGTTAAACCATATAATGAAGGGTTCCTAGAAGTAAGGATCATCGATAGCACTTTGATCTACAATCCTTAAGTCTTGCAGTAATGTCCAGCTATATGACATTAAAGAAGTGCTAAATGGGAGGCAACCCATAGGTTTGCAATTCCTTTCATAGTTGTAATTTTATATTCAGAAATTTTGATTTTATGTTTGGTTTAAATAAATGGAATGGGTGCTTTGATCAGTTTTTACTTTTCTAATGTGTTTCAGGGTTAATCAAAGAAGAGTATTGCATTTCGTTAATAGTTGGTGACACAAAAAAAAAATATATATATATATATATATATAAAATAAAAAAAAGAGTCAAATGGCAGTGAGTGACACGGCCACTTGACATGGCCAAGCCACTGGCCGTGTCAAGCCAACCCTAAAGACACCATTTCACACAGCCCCTGACATGGCCAACAAGCTTGGCCGTGTCACATGGGACACGGCCAAGCTTCACCCAAAATCCCTTCTCTTTGTTTTTGCAATCCTTTGTTCACAGTGTCAAACACACCCATGGGACACGGCCAAGTCACTGGCCGCGTCCCTCCAAACACATCAGACACGGCCAAGCTCACCCAAGCTTGGCCGTGTCCCTTCAATTTTTAAGTTTAAAAACACGATTTTTAGCACTTTTCGTTCATTTCAATCCCTAATTTTCTTTTTGTTTCCTCTCTCTCTCTCTCGACTTCTCTCTTACAAAATCTCCATTGTTGTTCTTTCAAAGCTTCCAAACTCCCATCAATTCTCAATTTCCTTCACCAAAACTGAAATTAATCCGTTCAATCTTCTTCTTCTCTCCTAAAAAATCAATTTAATCGGTTTAAGTTTCAAATTTTTTTAGATCTTTCAATATGCCAAGAACGAAGATGGTGTCCCACCATAAGAGGAAGCGACCTCCAACTGAAGCTGCAACTTCATCTTCATCTTCTTCATCTTTAAAGAGAGCTACTCTTTTGGCTAGGGGTTTCTTTCCGACGAGGTATGTCAGCGATGAATCCCTTAATGCTCTTCATATTAGGGATAATTTTTGTAGTTATGTTCAAAATCTTGGGTGGGAGAACCTAGTCTCCTTTCGACCTTTGCAATTTCAAGAGCTTACTTTGGAATTTTTAACATCTCTTAAGGTTGAAAGAGATGAACAAAAAATTTGCTCTAAGTATTATTTTAAATTGCTTGGGAAATCATTTGTGGTTATTATTGAGCAATTGAATGTTATATTTGGTTTCCAACAACACGATGAAAGGTCTGTACCTAAGGATTTTAAACAACAATTTGCTTGGGGAGCATTGGGCTCGGGAACTTATGTGGCCAAATCGGCCAAGGCAACTAAATTGAGCAATCCCGCTTTAAGGTATTTGCATCGTTTTATGTCCTGTGGGTTCTTTGCTCGGAAGGAAAGCCAGGGTGTAGTGGAGCTTAGTGAGCTCTTTTTCTTAGATTGTGCATGTAATGCAATACCTATTAGTACCGGCTATTGGTTGGCCGATGTTTTTGATAGTGTGGCAAACAAAAAGAAGGGGGCTATTTGTATTGGAGGATCGGTTACCACATTGGCAACAGCCCTTCTTGATGATTTTGGCCCTAGTACCTATCGTATGACTAGAATTACGGGTAATGATTCATTGGATTTGGCCACACTTGAGAAGATGCATATGGTGGTGCACAGAGGAGGGGCTTATGTGATGGGTTCAGCTGAGCTAGAAGTATCGGGGGGTAGACAAAAGAGAACATGAGTCCAGGAGGAGTCTGACTCGGATTCTCTTGATTTGGAAGAAGATGCTTCAGTTCCAGATAATCAGGAGATACTTAATAGGATAGAGGCACTGGAGAGCAAGGTAGATCATAACCATGCTGCGGTCTTGCAACAGTTGGACCAAATCAATAGCAACCTTGCTAAGATTCTGAGTCTCCATCCTTCGGCTGCATCATCATCACATTCTCCTTCACCGTAGATCACATTGGCTCTAATCTTTTGAGAGAATTCCTTACTTTCTTATGTATAGTTATAGCATATTTTTGTTGTTATTTTTCGTTTTTGTTTTTAATGTTAACATTTTATATTTTGGATATTTTATTTTTATATATTGTATTTTGTTTTTGAACATTTACTGTTTGTGATGGAAAGGTAGGGTTTGCCTCATAGAGGATCGATGGAAAACAGGTTGTACCTTCACTCTTTTTCTTTATTATCCTTGTTTCCATTGAGGACAATGTAATTTATAAGTGTGGGGTAATCTTTAAGCTTTCCTTTAATTCTTGTTTTGTTTGTCGTTGTGTGTTATATTGTGCGTTGTGCATGGCATAATTGTTGAAAACTTATTGACTTTTTTGTGATTCTAGCATTATATTTGAGACTTTAATATCAGCATAGAGATTAGCATTTGAATTCATTCAGGATCAATTTTCACATTCTGCAATTCATGACATATAAATCTTTGAGAACCCACCCTTTGTGAGTTTTGAGCCTCATAAATTGAATATTATTGTCAATTGATTTTCTTTTCTTAAGTGTGCACCTTCATGATTTTGAATCTCTAGAGCTTACTTTTGCATACTAATTGAACTCACATTATGATTTAATCTCAAGTTTTAAAATGATGAAGGCAAATTAGGATTATCCCTTTAGCTTAAAAAGACCTCCCTTAATTATGAATTTCTTAGTGATCCAAGTTGAGCCTTTGACTTTTTCTTGATTGATCAACACAATTCACAACTCAACACTTTCTTATTATCACCATACCTGCATTAAGTAATGGAGTTTCTTATGATATGAAAATAGGGTGGTTTAATTCGGGGTAAGCATTATATAAAAAAAAATAGTATTGCTTTAGTAAGATTTGGGGCTGAAATGCATACTTTGCACATTGTATTTGACTAAGAGTCGATTATTCTTTTCCTCTACATTTTAAGCTAGATGTTCCATGCAATTTTATATTTTGTATATATATATATATAATAATAATAATAAAAGAAAATAAAAGAGAAGATATATATATACAAAATTCATATATTTTCTAGCATTAGTCATCAAAGAGGAATGTCGACTCATGTACTTTTCTTTAAGTATGCAAGTATGTGAGATTATCAAAGGTTTGTGAATATGCTATTTGAGGGAGTTATGAGTTTCTTAGCAAGAGTATTGTCAAATTTAGATACTCCATTTCTTGATGTTCCAACTTAAATGTCTTTTCTCACACCTTCACCTTATCCCCATTACATCCAAATAAAAGACCTTCAGATTATTTCTTGAGAAAATTAGTGAGAGAGATTGGATAATTAAGCAAGTTTATGGCAGTATGCAATCATGAGTGGTTTGAGTGAATTAACCTTTGAAATTGAGTGAAACACTTAGATGAGAGATGAGATTTGTTATGTTCGGATTAATGAATGAGTTAAGAAAATCTTGATTGAAGGAAATTGCAATTATTTATGGCTGAGTCTTAAAGGATTTCATCTTATATACTGGAATTATAGTTAAAGTTGTTTGAATTTTTAATTTATGCCATGTGAATTTGCTTGAGGACAAGCAAAGTTTTAAGTGTGGGGTAGTTGTTTTATTAGTTTTTGTCATAGAATTGTATCTTATTTATTATGATGATTATTGTTTTCTTTAGGTATTTTGGTAGTTTTAATCTGTTTATTTAGTGTTTTCAACAATTTTGGTAGTTTTAATTTATTTCAGTGTTTATGTCATTTTTGCTCTAGTTTTTAGCGTGGTGTTTATGTGTTGTTGGTTAATGTTTATTTGATTCTTGTTTAAAGTTTGTTTAAGTGTTTGTTTTAGGTTAATATGCAAATTATTTCCTTGGAAGAAAGAATAACATGAAGCAGAGGGCAAAACCAAGGAACCAAGAGAGAAGAAAAATTTGGCAGTAAGCGACACACTCAAGTGAAACGGCCAAGCCACTGGGTGTGTCACATGAGCTTGGCCGTGTCCCATACTCAACCAAGGGAGAAGACCAAAGGAAAGAGAGCAAAGAACGAAGAGATCAGTAGGTGACACACCCACTTGACATGGCCAAGCCACTGGCCGTGTCACACTCCATTCCAAAGAAGAAAAGATGAAAATCACACAGAAGTGGACACATTCAGGTGACACGGACAAGCCACTGGTCGTGTCACATGACATGGCTAGGAGCTTGGCCGTGTCACTCCATGGGACTGAATGAAGAAAGAAAATGCAGATTTTTGGAGCGAGGTTTCGTATAAATGAGAGGATTAGGGTTTTTTAAACGAGAGTTTTTTATCAGCCGTCAAACATAACTTTAGGGCTTCCATTTTTGTTTTCTTAAAGAATTTGATTACACTTTGATGCAAACAGTCTAGATTAAATTTGTTTTTGCCATTGCAACATTCTTCTATTTGAACAAGAGATTCTTCAGAAGCTGCAGGGAGTTTGTAATTTGGTTTTGTTCTCAAACTTTATCTCTTAAGTTTCATTGGAATTGTATTCATGAATTCTATTATGTCTAAATTGATTTCTTTGAATTTTAATGAGATGAATATGTTTGATAGCATTATTATGAACTAATTTGATCTAGTCTAGGGTTTGTATGGATCTACTATGATTGTATGAATTGGTTATTGCTCTTAACTGAATTATTTCTTTAGCCTTGATTGAATGGATTACTTGTTAATATATAATTGATTGGCCACCAATTATGTGTTTGAGGTATTAGATGACGGATTGAGAGATGAAGTATAATGATGGAACAATTCAATTAGGGACTTAGGTGAATTAGAAATATAAACCTAAGAAAAAGATCATTTCAATTGTATCAAGATTATTTGAGAGAGGATTGAATGCGAGAGCTTATTTCCTTGATTCGATTAATTAAGTTGCTTGAGATCTAATCTTTGAAATTAAATTGGTTGAGAGGAATAACAATTCATACATATAAGTTAGTAGAGAAGTGCAAACCCTAGACCTTTCTATTAAGTGAATCAATATATCAACTCAGTTTATTTTTATTGTTTTAAAGTCAAATCGATTTGTCTTCATTAGTTGTTAGTAATTTAAATTTATTGATAATTTGTTATTTGCAATATGATAATCAATTAGCTTATCTAGCTTCCTTGTGAGACGACCTTGAGGTGTTCACCAAAATACTACAACAGCCTCGTATACTTGCGAGTGTAGTTCTAGTAGTGTTAATTAGAGCGCAACAGATAGCGAAGAGGTAGTCCTGAAATTTTTGGATGAACATTTAGAGGCCATTGAAGTACAGGGATGAAAAATGTATTTTGAGAGAGTAGTAAATAGGAAAGGAGCAGGTTTGGGAGTCATACTAGAATCGCCCGAAGGGGAACTTATCCCCTTAGCAAAAAAATTAAAATTTAGGGCAACCAATAATATGGTGGAATATGAAGCATGTATCTTTGGTTTGGAAACCCTACTAATTATGAAGGTGGATAAGGTGGAAGTTTTTGGCGATTCATTGCTAGTAGTATTCCAAGTAAATGGAGAGTGGGAATTGATAGAAGAGAAATTAAAACCATACCACCATTACTTGACCATGATAAAGAAGAACTTTAAGGAGTGCAGGTTTATATAGCTACTAAGAGAAGAAAACCAGATGGCTAATGCCCTAGCCACATTGGCTTCGGTATGGGAAAATCCTGTCAACTTATTCCTCAAGCCTTTGATTTTGACCAGTTCCTCAACCCCTTTGATGCGTGGTATGATACTATAAGACGATTTTTAGAGGAAAGGTAATACCCGTCAGGGGCAACAAAGAAAGAAAGAAGAGCCATAAGGCGGTGGTCCTTGTAATACATCACCTTCCATGGAGAGTTATATCGAATATAGCCTGATGTGGTGCATTTGAGATGTTAAACGAAGCTTGAAGTGGAGCATATCATGTCAGAAATACATGCGGTCCACTCATGAGTGGTTTGGCCCTAGTTAAGAAGATAATTTAACAAGGTTACTACTGGCTGACCATTGAGAGAGATTGTATTGAGTTTGTAAAGAAGTGCTAACAATGTCAAATGTATGGTAATTTGAATCATATGCCTCCTGAAGAATTGCATTCTATGTCTTCACCCTGGCCCTTCGCCACTTGGGGGATCGACATTATAGGAGAGATACATCTCATAGCTTCAAACAGCCATCATTTTATTATAGTAGTGGTAAATTATTTTTTAAAATGGGTCAAAGCTGAATCCTTCAACAAACTGGGGGAAAGTCAAATGGCTAGATTTGTTGAAAAGAATCTCATCTGCAGATATGGGGTCCCGCACAGTGTGATATCATACAATGGGGTATAGTTTCAAGGAGCAGTTAAGGACTTATTCTCGAAGTACCAAATCCATCATCATCGATCCTCTCCTTATAGACCAAAGGCTAATGGTGGAGTAGAAGCAACAAACAAGACAATTAAGCGAATTCTGTCCAAGATTACCAAGACATACAGGGATTGGTCAGATATGCTTCCTTTTGCTTTGTGGGGATATAGAACGATTGTGCGAACACCGAATGGAATGACACCATTCTCTTTGGTTTTACGGGATGGAATTAGTGTTGCCAATTGAAATTGAGATCAAGTCATTGAGAGTGGTCTTGGAAGCTAAACTGCCTGAAATGGAATGGGTAGTGAGTAGATACACACTGTTAGCTTTACTAGAGGAGAGAAGGTTAAAAGCATTGTATCATCATCAACTGTATCAAAGTAGAATAGCTCGGGCTTATAATAGAAGGGTTAAGATCAGAAAACTCAAAGTTGGGGATTTAGTGTTGAAACAGTGTAAGCCTAATGTATCTAATCCAAGAGGAAAATTTAGGCCTAGTTGGGAAAGGCCATATGTTGTGAAACAAGTCATGAACAAGGGTGCAATGAAGTTATGAGACATGGACGGGAACGAGTTTAGTGAGCCAGTGAATATTGACAGGTTGAAGAGGTTTTATGTATAAAAAAAGAGAGAAAAAGAAAAAAGAGCTCGTTAGGTTGAAAACCCAAAAAAGGCGGGCTAGGCAAAAGTTAGAGCAGTCCGCTAGTTTCGAAAACCCGAAAGGGTGGGCTAGGCAACAATTAGGGCTAAATGAGAGAAAATCATCAATTAGAAAACCTGAAAGGGCTAGTTGGCAAAAGGAGTGATCTTGTGTATGCTGGCTTTATGTTTGGTTGCTCCCCAATTTAATAAAATATAATTAATATTAAAATTGTTCTATGTGCACTGTTATAAGTATTTGACTAGATATGGATGAAATAAATAAACACAATAGCAAAAGGTGATGACAAATTGTAAAAGGAAAAGAAGCATCTCTTATTATTACTTTTATTATTTTTTCATCCTAACAATACACTTTCTAAAGAAATTGTCAAATATAAAATCTATGGTAGACAATAAGTGTAACGTGCAGGCCAACTTTGCTTCAGCAAATCGAAATAGGCTTTAGTCAGACGAGGCATGTGTAAATTGGGAGTGAATTTAGAACCTCGAGGCTCAGCTCCATACTAACAGTCAAGCCGGTGAGGATCATAGCAAGTACCTCGATGAAGAGCAGCAAGAGAAATATACATCAAGTATGTCCGCATGGTGATACGAGAAATCTTCCACCAAGGTACTAACCAACTGATGTTGATTTCAGCATGTGAGTGGATCCAGTCAACCCACTCAACATACGAAGAAGCAGGATGGAGTAATTTCCTAACAGAATGATTTCGTGGCAGATATCTGTCAAAATTCATAGATGGAGTATTGAGCAAGCAGAGATGCTCCTGAAGCCAAATCTGTAAAAAAAATTAATTAAAAAAGGAAGGTCCGCTAAGCTGAAAACCCACAAGGGCAGCTTAGGCAAAAATTAGGACAACTTGCTAGTTTTGAAAACCCACATGGGTAGACTAGGCAAAAATTAGAGCAATAAAAAAAGGGTCTGCTATGTTGAAAGCCCACAAGGGCGGCTTAGGCAAAAATTAGGACAACTTTCTAGTTTCGAAAACCCATAAGGGCGGACTAGGCAAAAATAAGAGAAACAAAAAAATAATAATAATAAAAGAAAAAAAAGAAGAAAAACCTATATTAAAGACCCGAAAGGGCAGTTTAGGTAATTACCTGAAGCACCAATGGACTCCCGGTCAATTTCTTCAATAATCCCGATTTAAATTGGTCTAGTCCAACTAAAGTCTCAACTAAGATCATGGTTATCGGCGACAAGCCTCCTTCCATTTGGTCCATGATATCCAATACTCGTGGATCAATATCGCCATCAGAAGAAACAAGAAAGAATTGGCCAAGCAAGCATAGACAAAGCATACGTCCCCATGCCTTAGTAGGAACCAAATGAGAAAGGCAAAAGTCAATTAAGGGACCAAGCAGAATTTTCTCACCTCTCATCAACTGTAGAACTTCGGCCATTGAAAGTTGAAATAACATTTGCATCTTTTGTTGAGTCTTGGAAATCAATATAGGTAATGCCATTTTTTTATTGCTTGGATATCCAAGGATGGCTTCAAATTTTTCAATCAAGGGACATATTTCAAAGCTATTAATCTTAAATGTCCTAGAATTCACATTCCAAAAAGAAGCCATGGCATGTAAAAAAGAATAGTCCAATTTAACATTTTGAAAACACTTCAAAATATCAATTTTTGACCAATATATTTGTTTCCAATGAAGGGCATTCATATTTTTAAATAAAACTTTTATTTTCTTCAAATTGAGTTTAGTCATTGTTGACAACTGAAGGAAAATTGGAATTGTTAAAAGGAATTTTTACTTTGAAGTAGAAAATCCCTTGTCTTCTGTATAAAATCATGGTGTGAAAAGAGATTTATATGGGATGATTGTGCTATTCCAAAATTGACAAGGAAAAGTGTGAGACCGAGATGCGCAAGGATAGGGAATTGGCGACGAAAGGATCTTGAATTGTCGCATTGCCTTTGGTTTTGAAATTTAGTGATACTGTGGAAATATTGAATGTGAAGAGGAAAGGTCAATAATTGTATCATAGTAATAATGATGATAGAAAAAAAAGATGCAATAAAGAAGCAAATTATATCTCATCATTATTATTTTTATCATTATGCTTATTATACAATATTTCCTCAATTGGTACAATACTGATAGATCACTAAGTATGAGATGGTGGATCATGATTAAACAAAGCCTTAAAAAAGTTATCGCCTATTGAAGAAGGAGGCATATCACTCATCCCGAGTCCGCCTGAAGTTGGAGCACCTGAATCTCTATTACCCTGAAATTAAGATCTATAATGGTCCTCATCTGAAGTAGACGAAAGGATCTCATGGTCATTAGCTTGGGGGCCTCTAGATGACGAAGCACCAGGATCTCTCATCCCCTGAAATCGAATGTCTGAAAAATCTTGCTTTGAATGGTGATAAAATTTTTCAAAATGGAAAACCTATTGACGACTAGCTGCTAACTCTTCTTGAAGTTTCTTATTTTGTTCCTCAAGCATCCGCTGTGAGCCAGAAAGGGAAATAGTAAGAGCATACATAATCATGCATACATATAGCATAAATTATCATGGAACAAGAAAACCTACCAGGTAGTTCGTATCAATGCCCTGTGGATGAGATGGCATCTCCGATTGATTAGAATGAGCAAATGGAGGAGCGGTAAAGGAAGGTCCTGCCTCATGACCAAATGAGCCAGCAACCTGCAACAATCATTAAAATGTCAAAACAAGTTAAGAAAGAAGCGATTGCAATGGAAAAATGGTAAAAGTTTACCTGAGAAGTGCTAGCCCTGAGATACAAGACAGACTCTCTTCCCTCTCTGTGATACTCCTCCACATCTCTATTCTCATTTTCCTTGGGAATCTCTTGTACACCAACAGGAGATACATCAATGTTCAAGAGTCCTACTCGAATAAACTGGATATAAGAAGCACCCGGTGGATAGAGAAAGGTTTCAACATCATAACCGTGCCGAGCCAACCACCATGCATTCTCAGGCATTGATGTGATATTTAAAGTATACTCCGGGCAACTCATCAGGATCTTCCGCCGCTCAGGACCAAGAAACCACTCATACACTCTCTCCCCGAGAAACCAGCCACTAGACACAGGGCCGACATTGACTCGGCGGGTATGTTGAAAAGGCAATACGGCATTCATGAAAGAAGTCCAGTTCTTCCACTCTTCTGTGTTCCACCAGGCCAAATTTACCTACAAAATGACATAAGGTAAGTGGACTTTTATATAAATTTTAAAGTATACTAATGTTATTTTACCTGGCCCCAGGTTAAGCAACTCAAGAGATAGCGTTGGGTGTGCACATGGTGAGAGCCGGGAACTTCTACACTATCTGACAACCAAAACTTTAATCTCAAATATCCGACTCTCTCTCGGGAAATGCCAGACACCCTCACAAGATTATGCTCATATGCCCATATCTACAACAATAATAAAAATCAAATTCATGCAAGAATAAGAATGGAATTGATAATGGTGGAAGAAGAGTACCTCGACAACCACCATAAAACCAACAAAAGACTTCTTATTCCTGCTAATCTTATCAAGCCCATGGTAAAGATAGGCAAGGCCAGCTTCACCCCAGCCGTAAAGTGGTACCATACTCATATCAATAAGGGCCCTCAACACCAACAAATGGATGGTGGATTCGGTGCTGTATATCGAGCAAATACAGTAAAAATCCTTGAGCATATTGTTTGACTGTTTCTCTATGAATCTGTCCTTCATAGTTCATCCAATAACTCCAAATCAACTCAATTTTTATCTTGAAAGGCCCTTTAAATAATGGTTCCATACCGATTAACTGTTGGACTTCTTCGAATGGTAGAATATCATTGCTAAGAGGGACTGGAAGGCCATAGTACCAGATACCAGTTATGGTTGTATAATCAACTGGGCCAATGGTCATTTCTTCTATAGGTAGGTGAAAAGTATGGGCCGTGTCCATCCACCGCTCTGACAATGCTTGAACTACACTCCTGTCTATCAGACACTCCTCGGATGGTAATTGCAAGATAAAGCTTTCAAAACCGCAATCTCGGATAATCCGTCTTACCCGAGAAGGTGCTACATCATACCATTGTAGGGCTTTATAGACACACCCTTCACCCTGGATAACACAACGATCACTCTAATACGGAGCCAGGTAAGTTAACACAAGGTAAGTATATCATCATATAAATACCACTGATTTTTAGGCTAAATTTATTTATGTTCTATTTTTAGCCTATCTATTTACTTGTTTGTTAAATTATTAAATATATTAATCTAATTAATTTATTTTTCCTAATCTTAAGAATAAATAAAAAATAAAAAGGAAAAAAAGGAAAAAAAATAGAAATAACACAAAAACGAAAAAATGTTTTGCTGTTAAAATAAATAATTGAATTATTACCTTGTTTTTTTTATTTGAACTGCGATGAAACTACATCCCGGCTAGTAGACTTATATTTTCATTTTCATGCTGCTGAATAAACTCCAATAACTTAGCATTAGATCGAGTTCCTGATCTTGAAGAATGCATTTTCTCCTTAGCTCTTTGGTAAACCCTCTGATTTTAAAATATATATGAGTATGGATGAAATGAAGAAATGAGCCGACGTTTATATAGAAAAATTACAAAGGAAAAAGACAAAATAAAAAAGAGAAAAACAGTATTCTCGTGAAGAAAAAAAAAGAAAAAGAAAAAAAAGTAAATGTTACTATTTACAAATAGTAAATGAATAGTTGGTGAATAGTGCATAAATAGTAACTATACATTGAATAAATAGGAAACTCAATTATTCAATTCAATCATTCAGATATTTGCGTGTATATAACTATTTTTGCATTTTTAAAATATTTTTATACGCAGGTGGCAAGAAGATATAGGCATGATAAAAAATAGCTAAATTTTTTGCAAATTTCTTTAGTACCCTACTAACTATAATTATTTTTTATAGATAATCAAATTATTTTTAAGTCTAAAACTTAGCTTGGGTCCAGAACCTAAATTATTTTTAAGTCCAGAACTTGGCCTAGGTCCAGATCCTAAAGTCCCTCTTAAGTCCAGAACTTAGCTCTGGTCCAAAACCCAAATCTTAAATCTAGCTCGGGTCCAGAACTCAAATTATTTTTAAGTCCAGAACTTAGCTTAGGTCCAGAACCTAAATTCTCTCTTAAGTTCAGAACTTAGCTTGGGTCCAGAACCCAAATCCTAAATCTAGCTCGGGTCCAAAATCCAAATTATTTTTATATCCAGAACTTAACTTAGGTCCAAAACCTAAATTTTGTCTTAAGTCCAGAACTTAGCTCGGGTCCAGAACCCAAATCCTAATTCTAGCTTATGTCCAAAACCCAAATAATTTTTAAGTCCAGAACTTAGCTTAGGTCCAGAACCTAAATTCCCTCTTAAGTCCAAAACTTAGCTCGGGTACAGAATCCAAATCCTAAATCTAGCTCGGGTCCAGAACCCAAATTATTTTTGAGTCTAGAGCTCAAACCAACTTTGGGTAACCAGTATGGCTCCAAACCCAGTCAAAAATCACATTGTTTTTAAATCTTTTTTGTCATAGTCTCAGATCGCTCAAGCAGGGGGCAAACTGTAAACCCTTAATTTTTGACCCAGTCTGGTCCAATATTTTTTATAGTGTGAAAGAGGCGAGGATCATTCAAAAGGTACGTGTAATGTAATTTGTTATGATAAATGTTTTAATAATAAATGATGTTAATGTGTTTTGAGAAATGATGAAATGTGATATCATCATGGTTGATGATATAATTGAAACATGTCTAGATGATACGATTGAATAATGAGATATTCAATATAGTTGAAGATATATGTGTATACTATTTCGATGTGATGAGAAACCATGATTGTTGACAATGATGTTAGAAATAAATTATAATTGAGGTATAATGCCTAAATGATTATGAAAAATGAATTGTGAAAAGACAATTGAGCGGACTTATCTGCCTCCTGCGGAACCATGCGGACCCATTGTGTTGGGCAACCGAACTTGGACTACCGACCTGGTTGGGGGAAAGTTCGTATTTGAAGCCATAGTTGTTGGCTATATTGATAAACTTTGAATGAGTATGAGAGATGATGATATAATTATAATAATAATGAAATGTATATTTATAAGCATGATTCTTATTGATTGAATATATGAATCTGAAAAGACTAGAATTTGAATATAAGTTTGACCTAATGGAATTAGGTTATATATATGTATATATTGTGAAATCCAATAATAAATTTTGATAAGTTAATTGTTGGTTTGAATCGAATCAGGTTGAAATGTTAGTATATTGTGATAGATAGATAGATTGATTTAAATTTCGCTAAAGTTGCGAGTTAATATGGAGATTTAATACGTACAGTTGTACTGGGAGTATAAAATTTAAATGGTAATGTGTATGATATAATCTTCTGGCTTATGAATGAACTTAAATAAATTGAATTATATCATTTGTATATGATGAGGAAAAAGGGAAATGTTGTTTACCTGTTGAGTAAGTTTAAAGGTATTGTATTAATAATTATCTTAAGTAAGAAGCAAGCTAAAGAAAGTAACGATATTGTTATCCATTGAGGTTTGGTAAATATTTATTTTGAAAGTGATTGTAAGAACGGAATAATTAATGCTAAGATATTAATTAGTGACTTTTGAGGTTAAAGTTAAGAGGATATTTATAAAGAGATAATGTGATAGTCTGACTCAAATACAAAGATAAAATTCATTGGAGATGTTATGAGATATCTTGATTGTTTTGTTGAGAAAGTAATATGATGTAAAGATATATTTATATACCTATACAAGGATGAATTATGAATTTCAGAGAAGATGATTATCTCTAAGGGGGAGAGTAGAAGTTATAAGATTTGATAAAATTATAATGTAAGATACGATTATCTTCATATGAAAGTAAGATGGTGAATTGTTCTAATTGGGTTGTTATTGTGTTAGATAATTTCGAGGACGAAATTATTAAAGGGGGAGAGAATTGTAATATCCCAAGGTATGCCCTAAAAGTTTTGGAGTTATTGTGGTATTTGGAATTAATGTGTATGTATATGTGGGAAATATAATTACAATATAAAAGACATATACATATACATCACATATACATGGAATATAAAATGGTGTAGGAAAGGTGAGTGGTGTATATATATATATATATTTGTATAATTAGTTAATAGTAATAATAATGATGATAAAGACAAAAAGAAAAAGAAGAAGAAAGTCAAAAGGAATTGTGGGGTGGAGATTTAATGGTATTATTATTATTATTATTATTATTATTATATATATATATGGTTATCGTGAGAAGAGGAGAAGATATTTTCTTTCTTCTTCTTCTTCCCCTTTTTGGTTCTTGCACGAGAGAGAGAGAGAGAGAGAGAAAGAGAGGTGATGATCTTCATTAAATTTCTTAAGGATTTTAAGAGTATTGAAGATGGAGATGAAGATTTGGCAACATATTCCAGTAAGTACTTATCTCTTGAGTTGATTTTATTGATTATATATATATAAGTCTTCATCTTCTTGTTTTGATTTCTTTTGGATTGAGGTTATGTTTGTGATAGTTGGTGTGTAAGATGATGATAATGAAAGATTGAAGTATGTAAATGTATTGAATTGATATCTAAGTGATGATAAGTAGGGATAATTGTGAGGAATATGATGAAATGTTGAGTTAGAGTTTGGTTTAGATAAATTTTGAAGTGTTTGGTCTTTAAATCATTGAAGGACACGGCCAAGTTAGGTGAGACACGGCCAAGTTGGGGAGTCTTGGCCGTGTTGGATGATTTTTAGAGAGACACGGCCACTAGCCCAGCTATGTCACTTGCCCGAGTCTGTGACTGTTTGATTTTTGTTGAGAGACACGGCCGTGTCCCTTACCCGTGTCTGCCTCGGATGATTTGGTGTTGAGTGACACGGCCACAAGCTTGGCCGTGTCCCTTGAGTGTGTTTGCTACTGTATGTTTGTGTTGAGAGACACGGCCACAAGCTTGGCCGTGTCCCATGAGGGTGTTTGATATTGTGTTTGTTATTTGCTCTTACATGGTTGGATCCTCCAAATGTCTTCTTGTATCTACATTTTAAATATACTTAAAACAAAGATGACCTAAACAAATGTGTATTGAGGATTCCAAATCTAAGAATAAGGTAAATTATATATGTGTACATCAATGATGATATTATATGAACAATGTTATGTCTTATGCATTGTGAACCTTGAGAATTGTAATGTTTGATATGAATAATGTAGTTTGTGGTGTTATATCAATGATATTATATATACAATGTGAAGGATATGATGAAGTATGTGGTTATGTACAATTGAATAATGAAATATTATAATATGATTTGAGACATAATATGAAATGAAGCCATTGTTATTGGCTATGATGTGGATTGAAATATGATGTGAAGCCATTGTGATTGGCTATGATAAAACAAATGTAAAGTGAAGCCATTGTGATTGGCTCTGATGATTTAATTGAAAGAAAGAAGGCATGTTTGCCTAGATGATGATGAGAATTGAAAATGATATTGATAATGAAATAATAAATGAATTGTGTGACTAATATGTTATTCAATTTCAGAATTCTGGGTTTGGAGGCATGCCTATAAAATGAAAAAGGTAACAGTCTTGCCGGGTTGAGGATCTCCTCATGTTGAGTTGATGGTCCAAGAGACTGGGTCTGTTACACTATGATAATTATGATTATGAGATATATGATTGGTAACAGTCTTGCCGGGTTGGGGATCTCCTCGAGGTTAGTCGAGTTGATGGTCCAAGAGACTGGGTCTGTTACAGGTAACAGTCTTGCCGGGTTGAGGATCTCCTCATGTTGAGTTGATGGTCCAAGAGACTGGGTCTGTTACACTATCCATGGATAAAGTTATTGATATATGATGCCTACGGGCTTGATTATTGTGATTATGAACCAAAGTAGTAACTCTGAACTTTGAATAACATATTAGTGTCTGTTGGGCCCGAGTCTGTCTTTGTTGTCAATGTGATATTTAAATGTTGAAATAAATGAGAAATGAGATCTATGGTTGCCTCTATTGCAAATGTGATTCATGATTGGTATGATATATAATATATGTGCGTTGATACCTTGATTGTGGGTGTTAGTGATGGATTATGACTGGTAAATTGTGAATAAATAATGTTATGAAGTATGATTTTATAATGTGTGTATTGATATATTGAAAATGAATAATGGGTTGAGGAGCCTTGATAAGAAATGAGTTTATGAAAATATAATATGATGTGTAAATGTATATGAATGTGGAACTTGTAAGAATTGTTTTCATGAAGGTTTGGATAAATCATTGAATGGTGACTTGTTGAAATAACGTATATGGATATGTATATGAGATAGAAATGGTAAGTATTGCTTGGTGAATGTTCTGTGTAAATATGTGTATAATTTATGAGATTAGTAGGAATATGTGAAGAATGCATTGAGAAACGAAAACGGGGTAAGAGAAAGAAAATAAAATATGATGCTAAAAATATGAGGTATGATTCTTTAGTAAGGTATATTTTGTTATTATTTGTATTACTAAGCTTTCGGGCTTAGCGCGGTTGTGTAATCGCGCAGGTGGTTGCGGTTGATTTGGAAGTCCAGCTTTTATGCCACGAGAAAGGTATGAGTGTCTCGAGACCAACTAGAAGGTGATGCATACATGTGTGACTTTAAATTATATTGTATTTTTGAGTTAATATATATTCATATGGATGAATGAAGTTTTGATAAATAAGAATACTAACTTTTGTAAATGTGTTTTAAATAAATGTTCAATTTTATGAATCTGGATAAAGGTTTTTAAATTGAAACTAAAAGTAACATTCTTATACTTTATATACGTATTGTATGTATACTAGGTATATGTATAGTACTTATAGGGAGTATCAGGGTGTTACATGTGGGGGTACTGAGCCGTTTCTCACCTTCCCCACATGTACCCAACATTTCGAACCCATTAGGGGGTTGGAGATTCCTTAGGAATCGAGTCATCCACCCCTTTCTTTTTCTCAGCTCGTCCGGGTGGCGACTCCATTTTCTCTGGGCTTAGGCCCGTGTTTTCTATGGCCCCGAGCCTAAACTGTGCCGAAGTCACTAGAACCATTCCACTAGGAGTGGGGGCAAAAATCCCCACTGATAGTCCACTAAGTTGAAAACCCGCAAGAGTGGCTTAGGCAAAAATTAGGACAGCTCGCTAGTCCCGAAAACCCATAAGGGCGGACTAGGAAAAAATTAGAGCAATAAATAAAGCCTAAATTGAAAACTCAAAAGGGCAATTTAGGTAGTTACCTGAAGCAGTAAGGGACTCCCAGCTAATCTCCTTGAAGATTCTGATTTAAATTGGTCCAATCCAATTGAAGTCTAGGCTAAAATCATAGGTATCGACGACGAGCCTCCTTCCATTTGGTCTATGATATCTAATACTCGTGGATTGATATCTCCATCGGAAGAAACAAGTAAGAATATGCCAAGCAAGCATAGACAAAGCATACGTCCCCATGCCTTAGTAGGAGCCAAATGAAAAATGCAAAAGTCAATCAAAGGATCAAGCAGAATTTTCTCACCTCTTGTCAACTGTAGAACTTCGGGCTTTGAAAGTTAAAGCAACATTTGTATCTTTTGTTGATTTTTGGAAGTCAATATGGGCAATGCCATTGGTTGATTACTTGGATATCCAAGGATGGCCTCAAATTCTTCAATCATGGGACATATCTCAAATTCATATATCTTTAATGTCCTAGAATTTACATCCCAAAATGAAACCATGGCATGTAGAAAAGAATAGTCCAATTTAATATTTTGAAAGTATTTCAAAGTATTAATTGGAGACCAAGATATTTGCTCCCAATGAATAGCTGTTCATGGCTTTAAATAAACCCTTGATTTTTTTCCAATTGAGTTTCATCATTGTTAATGTTGTTCCAAGATGGCAACCAAGAGGGGGGGGGGGTGAATTGGTTTCCTCAAGAAGTAATGACAATTTAAAAAACTCAACAAATAAGAAATGCAGAATAGAGAATTGGTTGAGTAATGGAAGAAAGAAAGAACACACAAGATTTATAGTGGTTCGGATTTACTTCAATCCTACATCCACTTCCTTAACAACTTGTTAAGGTTCCACTAGTCTTTGAAGTTTTCACAAGCTCACTTCCAACTTTACAAGTGTTTTTCTTAGGCTCACACTTACAACCCAAACAAGAGTTTTACAAGGCTCACTCTCACAACCTAACAAGAGTTTTACAAGGCTTACTCTCACAACCCAAGTGTTTCCCAAGCTTACACTCAAACTTATACAATGGTGTTTTCAATGCTAACACCTAACATTCATAACAATTCAAATACAAGTTTAAGTAAAAGAAAATTTGTTGCTTGGCTATGAAAATCTTTTCTCAATATTGTCTATCTTTGTTTTCTCATAGAAACTTTGTATTTATAGCCAATGTGGTCTTACTAGCCATTATTGATGTTGAGAATAAAGTCTTGGCAGATTAGACCTTCTTTACTTAAACTATCCGAAGCACTTCGCGGTCGCCCTTCATACAAGGATGGTCGCGCTCATGCTTCACGCGGTCGTCCTTTTAACAAGGGACGGTCGCTACTTTTGAAAAACTTCAAAGGTCGAATTTTAGTGCTCTGCAGCTGGAATCTTGCCCATGATGTGTTTGTCAGACCGTTTCTTGCCCATGCTGTGTTTGTCGGGACGGTCGCGCCAAGCAGAGGTGCGGTCGCCCTTTTTGAATATTGAAGTGGGTTTACAACGGTCATGTCACGTGTCACTTTCTGACAGAGCAAAAGAGATGTCCGCCATAATT
Organism: Garcia nutans; assembly: GCA_947685225.1. Classification (NCBI taxonomy): domain Eukaryota; kingdom Viridiplantae; phylum Streptophyta; class Magnoliopsida; order Malpighiales; family Euphorbiaceae; genus Garcia; species Garcia nutans. The sequence continues at coordinate 14,878,803 of CANTUV010000023.1, read as the reverse complement.
TGAATCTTCGCGGTCGCCCTTGGTAGCTTTTCGCGATCGAACTCACATTCTCGCGTCGAACTTCTGGACGCACCTGAGGACGCGAACACTACTGTCTCTTTGAGCAATTTCTTCTTGAATTGTTGGGCGGTCGCGACTCTGAATGGAGCGGTTGCTAAAGTGGTAAGCGAGGTCGAATCATTCACCGTTCTTGTCACCCGCGAACCTTACTGTGATTGTAATGATTTAAGTTCCTTGAGTAGCGGTCGGGCAAGTATTTTGGACGGTCGCCATTCTGTAGGAGCGGTCGCGACTATGGTTGAACTTCTGACCGCGAAACCTACTGTGACAAGGTTTCATTCTGTAATTGCATGGAGCGGTCGTATTTAGGTGAGGTGCGACCGCTATAATTGTTCTGTTCACCTTTAATTGAAGCAACCTAATCCTGCAACAAGATTTCTTAAACACAAGTTAAATAGATCATCCATTTGAGTTGTCAAGGGTCAAAATTAAGATCATTTGTCTAACAATCTCCCCCATTTTGACTTTGACAATTCAAATGGAATGATGAGAAAAATAATAAGTCTAAAATGCTCCCCCTTAACATATGCAACAATCATGGTTAAGAGCATTTGTGATTTAGTAGTTTATCTTGGTGCAAATGTTATTGTTTGATGCAAACATTTCTCCCCCATAAACATTTCTCCCCTATTGTAAATGTTCAACAAATTTCAACATGTATAATTTGTTTCTCCCATTATTGTTTTTATTCTTGTTTTCCCATTATTTTTTCTTATTCTTGTTTTCCATTTTGGCATTTTCTCCCCCATTGTCATAGGCAAAATGAAACAAATGTTAAGCAAAACCATTTAACAAAATAGTGAAAGGGAATATAAACATTATATATATTAAAGTGGAAGAAAGTACAAGACAGAAAGCAAAGCAGCAAACATATGAAAATGCAAAAAACAAACTAAAGCTAAGCTATTCTGAGTCATCATCTACATCTAACTCTTCTTCAACTAAAGGAGCTTTCCCTTTATCTTGAGGTGCAACAGAGGCAGAGCTAGTACTAATGGACTCTTCTTCTTCAGCAATGCTTTGGGTGTAATTACTTATATCCCAATCTTCAAGGTTGCATTGAGGCAAGTCCAATTTGCCTTGCATGTCATAAAGATCATGGTGCATGTGGGATATAAGGTCTATTCTCTTGTTCAAGTGCTGGAATCTCTTGGAGACACTTTTCTTGAACTTAGAAAGGTTCCTGGAGAGAGTCTTGATAGCTTGGAGGATGAGTTGTGTGGAGGATGAAGCAGTTTCTTGAGCAGCTTTTGATGAAGTTGCTTTTGGGGGTAATTCCACAGCAACTTCTACAGAATCTCCCTCTCCCTCAATTTTATACCTTGGCCTTTTCTTTTGTTTGTCCATAACACCTTTCTTGCCAAAGGAGTATACATAAGATCCTTCAATCTTCCTTACACATCCAGCATGCTCTAAGTAAACTATTGTGATAGCACTAGAGGCTAGAGTGAAAGGGTTTCTCAAAGTGGCTAAGTTCAAATCATTCAGAAGGTTTAGGTGCCTAGCTATTTGAGTAACTTGAGAGGATAGGAAGAAGGTACCAGTTCTTGTAACAGCATGATGATAAAAGGTATCAATCAAGAACTTGGTGGTGTTTATTTTGATGTTGTGGGTGAAAGCATACAGAAAGATGAGGTCTCTTTTGGTGACTTTCTCATTCCCATCAGCTCTTTGGTGGATGGTGTAGGTGATGATCCTATGGAGCATCCAGTGGGTGAGAGATTTGATATGTCTGGCTTTAGATTTCTTTTCAAAAGAAGTTTCAATGGAAATTTCTCTCCAGAAATCAGAAAGGGTTTGGTTTGAGAAGATTTGGTCATTGTAAGAGGTTATACCTTCAGAAGGGAAGTTCCAAATGCTGCCAAAATCTTCTAGGGTTAAGGATTGATAATGATGAAAAAGCTTAAACCTTACCCCGTACGAACCTAGAGCAGAGTTTGCACTCTTTTCTATTTGAAGAGACATCAGAAATTCTTTGCTAAGACTGGAGTAGCCTACCTCTTCTGGAAAGACAAATTTTTCCCATCCAAGGACATCCAACAATCTTTCAATTTCGTCCTTGATGCCCAGTGCAGAAAGCATCCCACCAAAAGGAGATTTGGTGCCTTCAACTTTCTTTTTCTTAAGCATGGCATACCAAATGATCTTAATTTTGACCCTTGACAACTCAAATGGATGATCTATTTAACTTGTGTTTATGAAATCTTGTTGCAGGATTAGGTTGCTTCAATTAAAGGTGAACAGAACAATTATAGCAGTCGCACCTCACCTAAATACGACCGCTCCATGCAATTACAGAATGAAACCTTGTCACAGTAGGTTTCGCGGTCAGAAGTTCGACCATAGTCGCGACCGCTCCTACAGAATGGCGACCGTCCAAAATACTTGCCCGACCGCTACTCAAGGAACTTAAATCATTACAATCACAGTAAGGTTCGCGGTGACAAGAACGGTGAATGATTCGACCTCGCTTACCACTTTAGCGACCGCCCCATTCAGAGTCGCGACCGCCCAACAATTCAAGAAGAAATTGCTCAAAGAGACAGTAGTGTTCGCGTCCTCAGGTGCGTCCAGAAGTTCGACGCGAGAATGTGAGTTCGACCGCGAAAAGCTACCAAGGGCGACCGCGAAGATTCAAATTATGGCGGACATCTCTTTTGCTCTGTCAGAAAGTGACACGTGACATGACCGTTGTAAACCCACTTCAATATTCAAAAAGGGCGACCGCACCTCTGCTTGGCGCGACCGTCCCGACAAACACAGTATGGGCAAGAAATGGTCCGACAAACACATCATGGGCAAGATTCCAGCTGCAGAGCACTAAAATTCGACCGTTGAAGTTTTTCAAAAGTAGCAACCGTCCCTTGTTAAAAGGACAACCGCGTGAAGCATGAGCGCGACCATCCTTGTATGAAGGGCGACCGCGAAGTGCTTCGGATAGTTTAAGTAAAGAAGGTCTAATCTGCCAAGACTTTATTCTCAACATCAATAACGGCTAGTAAGACCACATTGGCTATAAATACAAAGTTTCTATGAGAAAACAAAGATAGACAATATTGAGAAAAGATTTTCATAGCCAAGCAACAAATTTTCTTTTACTTAAACTTGTATTTGAATTGTTATGAATGTTAGGTGTTAGCATTGAAAACACCATTGTATAAGTTTGAGTGTAAGCTTGGGAAACACTTGGGTTGTGAGAGTAAGCCTTGTAAAACTCTTGTTAGGTTGTGAGAGTGAGCCTTGTAAAACTCTTGTTTGGGTTGTAAGTGTGAGCCTAAGAAAAACACTTGTAAAGTTGGAAGTGAGCTTGTGAAAACTTCAAAGACTAGTGGAACCTTAACAAGTTGTTAAGGAAGTGGATGTAGGATTGAAGTAAATCCGAACCACTATAAATCTTGTGTGTTCTTTCTTTCTTCCATTACTCAACCAATTCTCTATTCCGCATTTCTTATTTGTTAAGTTTTTTAAATTGTCATTACTTCTTGAGGAAACCAATTCACCCCCCCCCCCTCTTGGTTGCCATCTTGGGACAACAATTGGTATCAGAGCCCTGAGATTTCTTGAACTTAATTGTGAAATCTGATCCACAATGGCAACTTCTTCTTCATCAAGCTCTCATGGAAATCTTAACTCTATTCTTAGACCCTACTTTGATGGAACGGATTACTCATACTGGAAACACAAAATGTATTTGTTTCTAGATAGTGAAGGGATTGAACTATGGGATTTCGTGGAAAATGAGTGGAAATCTCCCACTCATGAAGTTGACGGTATTCAAGTTCCACTTCCCAAAGCTCAATGGTCAACTAGCAATATCAGAGATCGATTCAAGAACAATAGAGCTGCTTCCATCTTGATGAACTCCATTTCAAGAGAAGAAGGTGGAAGAGTTCAACATTTAACTTGTGCACATTGCATTTGGAAAACACTTGAAAACTACCATGAAGGTACAACTCAAGTAAGATTTACCAAGAAACAAATGCATGTTCATGAGTATGAGCTATTCAAGATGAAACCAAATGAAAATGTCACCGACATGACCAATCGCTTACTTGCAATTGTCAATGAACTAAAGAAGTATGGCAAGGTATATGATCAAGGTGATGTAAACAGTAAAATCTTGAGAGCCCTAAGAGCTAGAAAGAACTTTGAATCCAAAGTATCATCCATAGAAGAAGCTTATGATCTCAGCACATTAAGAACCGACGAGCTAGTTGGTAAATTACTCACTTTTGAGCTGCACAGTGAAAAAGAAGAAGATCAAGGTGAGAAAGAAAAGAGAAAACCAGTTGCACTCAAAGCAATCAAAGAAGCTAAGAGCTCAAGCAATGAAGATACTGATGATGAAGATGAAATGGCTATGTTCTCAAAAAGAATGATTGAATGGAAAAGGAAGAAAAGATTACAAGCAAACAAAGGTACACCTCCTAAATTCTCCTTCAAAGATAAAGAAAAGAAAAATGAGGTGAAGTGCTATGAATGTGGAAAAACTGGTCACATCAAATCGGATTGCTACAAATTGAAGAACAAAAGGAAATGGGATAAAGAAAAGAAAAAGTCTCTCAAAGCCATATGGGATGACTCTTCCTCAAGTGAAGAAGAAGAAGAGGAAGGAATTGCAAATCTTTGTCTCATGGCTATTGAAGATGACTCCAATGAGGTAAGTACTCAATCCTTTGATCTTGTAGCACATGATGATATAAATGATATAGATGATAGTGACTTGATTGAGCACATGAATTCTAAAATAGAAAAATATTTCTCTAAAATGATGCTCTATAAAGAGAAAAACTCTAAGTTAGAAAAGGATTTTATATGCTTAAAGAACTCTACCTTAGAATTGAAAACCTCAAATGAACACTTAATAAATACAATAGGAGAATTAAATAAAAGCTCACATGACTTAGAAAAGGTGATTAAAGAGAATGAGGCATTGAAGCATGAACTAAAAGAACTAAAAGAATCAATTTCCAGATTTCATAAAGGAAAGGAAGCATTGAACACATTAATTAATAATCAAAGATCACCTTCCTTGAAATATGGATTAGGATTCAATGGCTCAACCAACATTGCACCTAGCAAACCAACATTTGTGAAAGCATCTACAACTAAAATTTCTGATGTTCATATCAAAGATGCTTGCACCAAGTCTAAAAGAACTTCTTATGGTTCACTAGGAGATAAAGCCAAAAATAATTATGCATCGTTGTTCACTAAACTTGTACAAAAGAAATCACATACTTGTAGTTGTATGTATAATGCAAAAAGAAAAATGCAGAAGCATAGGATACCATGGCAATGCACATATTGCAAGAAATTTGGTCACAAAAATTTCTATTGTTATATAAGAAAAGCTCATCTCAATTTAGAAGGCACTCTTTCTACTAACCATCAAGGACCCAACTATATGTGGGTACCTAAAAGAAGATGATCACAATTGTCTTGCAGGTATGCCTAAAATCTACTACCAATGAAAGCACATGGCTTGTGGATAGTGGATGCTCAAGGCATATGACTGGAAATGCAAAGCTCTTTACAAGTATTGCCTATAAACATGGAGGTAACGTAACTTTTGGAAACAATGCTAAAGGTAAAATTCTTGGTGTTGGCTCCATTGGTTCTATTGGTAAGGATTTAATTGAAGATGTATGGCTTGTTGATGGTTTGAAACATAACTTGCTAAGTGTTAGTCAACTTTGTGATAAAGCATACTTTGTCAAGTTTGATTCCAAGGAATGCAAAATCACAAATTCAAATGATGTTATCATATTTAAGGGCACTAGAACAAACAACACTTACAATGTCAGCATACATTCAAATCATACATGTTTAATGTCCACTAATAATGATGCATGGTTATGGCATAGAAGACTAGGACATGCTGGTATGGATCAATTTAAATATATTTGTAATGAGAACTTAGTTGATGGCTTACCTAAGATAAAATATGATAAAGATAGGATTTGTGAACCTTGTCAACATGGTAAGCAACATAAAAGCTCATTTAAATCAAAGAGTGTTATAAGCACATCTAGACCTTTAGAGCTCATTCATTTAGATTTGTTTGGACCAAATAGAGTTACAAGCTTAGGAGGCAAATCATATGCATTTGTTCTTGTTGATGACTACTCTAGATTCACATGGGTTAATTTCTTAGCTCAAAAGAATGAAGCCTTTAATTACTTCAAAACCTTTGCAAAAAGAGTTCAAAATGAAAAAGGATATGTGATCACATCTATTAGAAGTGATCATGGAAAAGAATTTGAAAAATGAAAACTTTGAAAACTTTTGCAATGAACTTGGCATTTCACACAATTTTTCTGCTCCTAGAACTCCACAGCAAAATGGTGTAGTTGAAAGAAAAAATAGAACTTTAATTGAAATGGCTAGAACAATGCTCAATGAATATGATTTACCATCTTATTTTTGGGCGGAAGCCGTTAATACAGCTTGTTACATTGCAAATCGTGTTTATAAAAGGCATTTAACTAATAAAACTTCTTATGAGCTATGGAATGGAAGAATACCCAGAATTGGATATTTTAGAGTATTTGGATGCAAATGCTTCATATTGAATACCAAGGATAATCTCATAAAATTCTCATCCAAATCAGATGAAGGCATATTCTTAGGATATTCATCATATAGCAAAGAATATAGAGTATTTAATATGAAAACTCTAGTTATAGAAGAATCAATGCATGTTGTATTTGATGAATCATCTAAACTTGATCAAAAGAAAGGTATTACTTTCAATGACCCTGCAGGTACTCTTGAACCTCTTGAATCTATTGATGCTCCAAAGATCAATCAACTTGAAGAAAAGACTCAAGATCTACCTAAGGATTGGCAATACAAGAAAGATCATCCAAAGGAACTCATCATTGGAGAAACATCAAAGGGAGTAACTACTAGATCTAAAATTAATCATGTTGATGTTAATGTTGCTTTTGTTTCTCAAATTGAACCAAAAACTATTGAGGAAGCTTTAAATGATGAAAATTGGATAACTGCAATGCAAGATGAACTTAATCAATTTGAAAGAAATAATGTTTGGCAACTTACTCCTAGACCTATAGATCATTCTATAATAGGATGCAAATGGGTTTATAGGAATAAGCTTGATGAAAATGGTCACATTATTAGAAATAAAGCAAGATTGGTAGCCAAAGGTTATAATCAAGAAGAAGCTATTGACTATGATGAAACCTTTGCCCCCGTAGCCAGATTAGAAGCTATTAGAATATTACTTGCTTTTGCATGTCATATGAATTTTAAGCTTTATCAAATGGATGTTAAAAGTGAATTTCTAAACGGACTCATAAATGAAGAAGTTTATGTTGAACAACCTCCTGGTTTTGAAAACTACAAATTTCCTGATCATGTTTTCAAACTTACCAAAGCTTTATATGGATTAAAGCAAGCACCTAGAGCTTGGTATGATAAACTTAGTGCATATTTGCTTGAAAATGGTTTTTCAAAAGGAAAAGTAGACACAACTCTTTTTGTTAAAAAGGATAAGCACAACATTTTGATTGTACAAATTTATGTGGATGACATAATATTTGGAGCTACTAATGAAGCCTTGTGCAAAGAATTTGCTTCTTGTATGACTAGGGAATTTGAAATGAGCATGATGGGTGAACTCAAGTTTTTTCTTGGACTGCAAGTCAAGCAATGTAAAGATGGGATCTTCATCAACCAATCCAAATATACAAAAGAACTCATCAAGAAATTTGGAATGGATGGCTGCAAAACTAGCAAAACTCCTATGAGCACATCATTGAAATTAGGTAAAGATGATAATGGTAAAGCAGTAGATGAGAAGAAATATCGAGGTATCATCGGATCACTACTTTACTTAACTGCTTCTAGGCCTGATATAATGTATAGTGTATGTCTTTGTGCTAGATTTCAAACTAGTCCTAAAGAATCACACTTGAATGCCACTAAGAGAATCTTGAAATATTTGAGTGGTACAATACATTTAGGACTTTGGTATCCTAAAAACACATCATTTCATATTATAGGATTTTCAAATGCAGATTATGCTGGTAGTATATTAGATAGGAAGAGCACAACAGGAGCATGTCACTTTCTTGGTAATTGTCTAGTTTCTTGGCATAGTAAGAAACAAGCATCGGTTGCTTTATCCACAACGGAAGCTGAATATGTTGCAGCATGTTTTTGTTGCACACAAGTATTATGGATGAAACAACAATTGCTTGACTATGGTAAAGTGTTTAACAATATCTCCATTAAATGTGACAACACTAGTGCTATCAATTTGTCTAAAAATCCTATCCAACATTCTAGATCCAAGCATATAGATATTAGACATCATTTCTTGAGGGAAAATGTACAAAATCAGAATATAATCTTAGAATTTATAGATACAGAAAATCAACTTGCTGATGTCTTTACAAAACCCTTGAATGAAGATAGACTTAATTTCATCAAACTCAATTTAGGAATGATTGATGGAATCACTTTGAGCTAATTAAAATTTTTGCCTTACAATAAAGTTTCTATGTGCATGAAATTAATTTTTCTTAACATACTTGGAATATCTTTCATCTTTCCTTGAATCTTTCATTTTTAAGACTGTTGCGGTCGCTCCAGTATCCCTTCGCGATCGCTACTTCGTCTGCTAGTTTCATTCAATAAAAATATCTGTGCGCGGTCTAGAAAATTTGTGCGCGGCTGCACCAATTTGAATAGTTTTGACCGTTACAGACAGTTTCTTCCCTCGCGAGCGTACCTATCTTACTAATGGTCGCTAGACCCCATGTCGCGATCGCACCTTGTTAAATCTGCGACCGCACCCTGTACACTCTGCTCGAAAATTTATAACCGTTGGCTGTGTGATAGGTCTCAACTCTTAACTTTCAACAGTCATAAACGGCTATTTTCTTTACTTCATCTATTTAAGAGTATTTTGCATCAGTTTATCTGATATTTTGCCTATTAAAACACACAAACTTCCTTCTGAAACCCTAAAAAACTTCTACTTCTCAATCACCCTCTGTTTTTCAGATTACTCCTACTCCTTCTGTTTTCAATGGCTCCCAAAAGGAAAACCACCTCCAAAATTAAAGGTCAAGCCAAGAGAGTACCAGGAATCACCATTAGAGAACCTATTGTTGAACCTCCATCTCCTCCACAATCAAAAAGGGGTGAGAAAATTCACAAACCTCATCAGTTAAAGTTAAAAGAAAATCTAAAATTGTTGAAAGAAATTTTTTGTGCTAGAGTAAAATTCATGGAGGATTTTCTGTTGGTTTCTGTTGGAATTGGGGCATGAAAGAAGACTTATATAAGGATTTTCTAAATCAAAGTTTACAAGGAACGCATAAAACTAAGACATGCAAGGAAAAGATTTACGTTTAAATGGTTAAGGACTGCTGCACTCCTATTAGCTTTTGGTTTTTGCAAAATCGTGCCAATTTTGGACTCCAAATTAAAAAAAATTCAAAAGTTATAGTAAAAGTAAAAGTCACTATTTTTCTTTATTATTATTATTATTACAATACTTTATTGATTCCTTAATGTTATTATTAATAATACAATACTTTCTTGATACAATTATGAATCACCGAGGAGGAGGAGGCATATCACTTATTTGAAATTCATCCAATGGAAGGTACTTAAGTCCCTTTTCTCTTAAAATTCAAGCTTTCAGTAGTCATCATCTGAATCAGATGTAAGGATCTCATGATCATCAGTTTGGGGTCTCCTACAAGATGAAGCACCGGGATCTCTCATTCCCTGAAACCGGTAGTTTCGAAAGTTTTGCTCAGACTAATGATACAATCTTTCAAGAAAGGCCATCTGTTGGCGGTTAGAAGCTAATTCTTCTTGAAATTTCTTATTTTGCTCCTCAAGCATCTGCTGTGAGTTAGAAAAGGAAAGGATAAGAACATATATAATCATGCATACATATAGCATAAATCGTCATGGAATAGGATGACCTACCAGATAACTCAAATTAGTGCCTTGTGGATGAGATGGAATTTTTGATTAATAAGAAGGCGCAAATGGAGAGGTGACAGAAGAAGGTCCAGCCTCATGACCAGATGAGTCAGTAACCTACAAAAATAATCAAAACGGTCAAAACAAGTTAAAAAAGAAACAATTGCAATGACCAGATGATGAAAGTTTACTTGAGAGGTGCTAGCCCCGAGAGGAGGGATGGACTCTTTCCCCTCTCCATCGTACTCCTCTTCATCACTATCATCAGGAATTCCCTGAGCACCAACAGGAGATATGTCAATGTTCAAGAGCTGTGTTTGAATAAATTGAACATATGACGTACCCGGTGGATGGAGATAGGTCTCAACATCATAACCATTTTGCGCTAATAGCCACACATTCTCTAGCCTTGAGATAATATTTAAAGGATATGTCAGGTAGTCCATGGGGATCCTCCATCGCTCGGGACCAAGGAACCACTCATACACCCTCTCCTCGAGGAACCAGCCACTGGACAAAAGACCAACAATGATTCGACGGGTATGCTGGCAAGGCAGTGCAGCATTCATGGATGGAGTCCAGTTCTCCCACTCTGCAGCATACCACCAAGCCAAATTGACCTACGAGATGACAAAAGATAAGTAAATTTTTTACATAAACTTTAAAGAATGCTAATATTATTTTACCTGGTCCCAGGTTAGGCAACTCAAGTGATAGCGCTGGGTACACACATGGTGAGAGCCAGGAACTACTGCGCGATCAGATAACCAAAGATTTAACTTAGTATACCCGACTCTCTCTCAATAAATGTCAGGCACCCTCACAAGATTGTGCTCGTATGCCCATTCCTACAATAGCAATAAGAATTAAATTCATACATGTATATGAATGGAATTGACAATGATGGGTGAGAGTACCTCGATAATCACCATGAAGCCAATAAAAGATTTCTTATTCCTACAAATCTTGTCTAGGCCATGATAGAGATAGGCAAGGAAAGCTTCACCCCAGCCGTAAAGCAGCACCAGGACCATATTGGCAAGAGCTCTCAACACCAATAAATGAATGCCAAATTTGGTGCTATAAAAAATAGTCGACCCAAGCAAATACAGCAAAAATCCTCGAGCATATTGCTCGGATGTTTCTCTATGAATCCGTCCATCATAGCTCATCCAATAACTCCAAATTGGCTCAATTTTTATCTTAAAGGGTCCTTTTAGTGACGGTTTCATACCAATTAATTGTTGAATTTCTTCGTGTGTCGGGATATCATTTGTAAGAGGAATCGGAAGGCCATAGTACCGTATACCAGTTATGGCCGTAAAATCGACTGGGCCAATAGTCATCTCTACCACAGGTAGGTGAAATGTATGGGTCGTGTTCATCCACCGCTCTGACAATGCTTGAACTACACTCCTGTCTATCGGACGCTCCTCAAATGGCAATTGCAGAATAAAGCTTTCAAAATCATACACTCGAATTATCTGTTTTACCCGAGAAGGTGCTATATCATACCATTGGCGGGCTGTATAAACACACCCTCCACCTCGGACAACACAACGATCATGCTGACACCGAACCAGGTAGGCCAACACGAGATAAGTATATCATCTCACTAATATTATTGTTTCATAGCTTAGTATTACCCATTATTTTTTTATTTAAATTTCTTTTTATTAATAATCCATTAGTTAATTTATTTTTTTAATATAAATAATAATAAAAATAAAATAAAAAATAAAAAATATAAATAAAATAAAAATAAAAAATATAATAAAAAATATAATTTCTCACATCTTAATTAATAATGAATATATATTTGTAGACCCTTAATTTTTGACCTAGTCCAGTCCAATATATTTTATTTAGTCCAAAATGATTTTTGTTGTCTAATTGGTCCAAAATAATTTTTGTGATAGGTATCTAATTTTATTAATAAAAATTAAAAATAAATGAAATGGCCCAAGCCATTTCGCCCGCATATTTTTTCTGCTGGTGAAATGGTCGCCCGCAGGAATTTCCTTCGGGCGACACCAGCTCCTCGCCTACTGCCGCAGCCAGTTGCGGCAGATTTTTTTCGCCAGCGTATTTTTTCCTGCAGTAATTTTTTCGGCAGCGCAATTTTTTCGATTCAAATTTTTTGAAACCTAATTCAATTAGGTTTTGGTTTCCTTTTCTTATCAATATTACTTTCCGTGATTAATTAGGAATAAATCATATGAAACCTCTATAAATAAGGACCAAAGGCAATGAAATAAGGGGAGGCCGAAAGGGGACAAAAATTGGACAGTATGAGGGAAATCCAAATCCATGAAGGAAAAACTTGATTTCAATTGATTTTTAAAGTAGCAGAAACACGATTTAAGGGATTAAAAAGGCAAAAAGGCTTGTCTTTGGAGCTTGTTCATCCAAGAAGCAATTTTGGTGCAACTTACAAAATAAGGTATGAAATTCTAATTTCTCTATATTTTACACAGTAGCATAAACTAATAAATGATGCCTTTTAATTCTAAAACCCCAAAACCTTAATTCCTTTTGTTCAAAGTTTAAAAACACTAATTCATTGTTTTATTTTCCAAAAAGACTTAAAATTGTTATTTTTACTCCTTCAAAATCTTAAGACCCTAATGAACATGTTTTTCAACAAAACCATAATTCTGATTCTGTTTCTTTCAAAAAGCTTTAAAAAACATCTTTTCTATTTATAAAAACTTTAATCCGTTTGTTTAAATTCATAAAACTTCATAAAATTATCAAATTGATTTCCAAATTTTAAAAGCCAATTCATCACCTGAGACCCTAATTTTAAATCCTAAAACCCTAATTCAACTTCTAAACTTAAAATAGTAAACTTTAACCCCTTTAAAACTTTAAACCCTAACTTTTTCTAAACCTTAATCCTTTAAAACGTTAAAAACCATAAAAACATAAATATTTTAAATTTACACAGTAAGCTTGAAATCACCATTTAAAACCATGAATCAAAAGTATTTTAAAGTGTCTAAAACCCTAGTTTCATGATTTCACCATTCAAACCTTAATTTGTTTAATCAAAGAGTCTTACCAACCTTTTAAAACATAAAACCACAATCTATTTTAATTCCATAAAAAAAGTCACAGTAGCCTAATTTTATGAATTCCAAAGCCTTAACACATGAGATAAAGAACCCTAAATGGAAAAATTAGCTATAATTTGGATTTTTATTTACCTTATTCAATTCCATATTTGATCATGCTTTGTTTTATTTCTTATACTTTAATTTATTTAAATTCAATGCTTAGTTTATTTTATTTATCATGGATGGATGTTTACTTTTTATTGATATTTAATACCTTTGATGAATGATTTATTTATGATGAATGGTTATTTACTTTTATCAATTTATTTACATTTTTAAATGTTATAAGAGTTATGTTTCCACTTGGTGGGTACCTCATTAGTTAAAGTCATGTAATTTAAATTGCTTTTCTATTTTAGAACCAATTTAAAGGACATGTTTCTACCTTTCGGTGGGTGTCCTATTTAGGCATGGATGTAAGGGCATGTTTCCATTTCGGATGGGTGTCCATTTATTTATTTTGCTTGGACCTTGCTTTGATTTTAATATAATGATGATTTTTTTTAATTATTGTGTGTAATATGGATAATGTTGTTATACTTAAGAATTTTATAATATTAAGACTTGTACAGGAGGCAGGTTCCAATGAACCAGGCGTTGTGGGGGTGCTGGGCCATTTCTCACATTCCCCACACGTACCCAACTTTCCAAACCCATTAGGGGGTTGGGGATTCCTTAGGAATCGAGTCATCCACCCCTTTCTTTTTCTCGGCCCGTTCGGGTGGCTACTCCATTTTCTTTAAACTTAGGTCTGTGTTCTCTAAGGGGCCGAGCCTAAATAGTGCCGAAGTCGCAAGAACCATTCCACCGGGAGTGGGGACGAAAATTCCCTCTCACAGTGGTGACTCCACTGGCGATAAGAGAAGTTGATTCCGTTGATTCCGTTGGTCTTTATATTATTCTATTCTTTCCTATAATGATATTATCCATTGCTTCATCTTAGATTGCATCGTGTGCGTGAGTTAGGATGCCCATGCTACCCGTGTTATGTTATGTAAGGGATACCATATTTTCACTCAAGGTATGGAGATCGAGCATGGCATAACCACTCATAGCCTCGTACCATTTGGTATATACTTGCTATGAGAACCTAAGCCTTTTTACCCAAAGACTAAAGCTCATGTAATTGGCCTAGTTACTTTCCTTAGGTTTTACCCCAAATGCATGTTGTTTGACTATGGTTAATTTATTTTGGCTTAAATCATGGCTTATTTGGTTTGTTCTTTTTCTAATATGACCTAAGTATATTGTAAGCTAAAAAAAAATTTTTCTTCAAAGTCCAAAAGAGCAAAGCTATTTTCAAAATTTTTTCAAGTTGGTCTTTGGACATAAGACTTTTCTAAAAACAAATAAAAAATTCTTTGGCCCATGGCCCAAATACTAAGCCCAAAATCCATTTTTCTAAAATCTTTTTACAATGGGCTTAGAAACAAAACTAATTTTACCCAACCTTTTCTTACAAAGAGCTTGCAAAAATATTTAGGTCAATTATGAAATACCAAAAATCAATTGTGGGCCAAGTTTATACTAAGAATAAATTAACCATGGGCTTGTTTTTGGCATTAGTTACCTTTTTTACGTGAGAAATCTATCTATAATAAACCTCTTAATTTAGTTTTAATCCAATAAAGTATAAAGGCTACTTTAGTTGTTTGAATGGATTAAAACCTAATTAATAGGAATTATTATGGATTGATTTCCATTTTCAAAAATATAACTATTGGTTGAAACGTCTGAGGGAATTATTCGAAAACAAGATACCCCATGTTGGTATTTTGTTAACCATATACCTAGGAAAAGAGACTTGCCATTCGTGTGTGGATGTTATAAGGTTGGAAGGAACGTCCTAATTATCCTTGTTTGCTGATTGCTTATGCATACATGCGTACATGCATATCATTGATCTCTCTGGCTCACAGCCCTGAATTATGATATTTCTAAAGCTTACAATAATCCGACCTACGCCGGAGACAAAGTATCTAGCAACGACTCAATCACTTGCTCACCTAAAACAATGGAGCCTGAATAAATTCAAAGAATGGTGGATGAAGCTCTCAATCAGTCCTAAGAAGATTCTTACTTCTATTACTGTCTTTGGTGTTTTCCATTCCAAAATGGCTTTTGTTTTCTTAAGACCTACTTTAATGCCTTATGCTAATATGGTGTGTTTTAAGAATGTCACTTTTTTCCAATCAAAACTCGCATTTGTCATGTTTGACGTACAACTGCTTCTCTCGCAACATTTGCAATATTATACAAAAGTTTCGATCGTATTCTTCTTTGTTCCTTAAATAAACAAAGGTGTCATCTATGAACACCATTTACAAATTGGTCAAAGTATGGATGAAAGATATGATTCATTAAATCTATGAATACTACTGACACATTTGTGAGCTCAAAGGGCATTACAAGGAACTGATAACGTCCGTATCGAGTTCTAGATGTAGTCTTTAGAATGTCTTTTCCTTTGATCCACAGCTGCTGATATCCCAGTCGGTGATCTATTTTTTTTAAAACAAAACCTCGGTTCCCTTAAGTTGGTTGAATACATCGTCGATGGATGGTAATAGATATTTATCCTTAATCGTAAGCTCATTCAACTACTATAGTTCACATATGACCTTAAGGATTTATCTTTCTTCTTGACGAAGAGTACTGGCATGCCCCATGAAGAAATACTTGGCCGTATAAGACTCTTGTCGAGTAGCTTCTATAATTGTGTTTTCATTTCTTTGGGTTCTGCTGGTACCATTCAGTATGAGGCAACCGACACTGGTGCAATTCCCGGATATACATTTATAGTGAATCCTACTTTTCTGTTAGGTGATAATCTGGGTAGCTTGTCTAAAGAAACATCGAGAAAATCACGCATTGTTGATACCTCTTGAATCTTTATCACATTCTTCTTTACTTCCATAGTGCTTATCAAGTGTGCCTCACATCCGTTTTAATGGAATGCCTTGTTGTAACTGCTGCTGTTACGTTGTTTAGGTAATCGGCTCTCTTTCCTACTGCCGTCACTTCCTCATTGTGGGGAGTATGAAGTGTTACTCTCTTTCTTCTTATCATCGCCCACTGTTTTATGCCTTGTTAGCCAATCCAATACCAACATTATGACAAATTCTAGGAATGGTAACTCTATTAAATTTTCTGGAAATGCATTTTCATGTAACTCTATAGAACATTCTTTAATCACTTGTGTGTAACTACCTCGTCTCTTATCGGATTTATAACTAATGTTTCAAACTTAACATATCCTACTGGTAATTCTTCTAAGTTTTCATTGCATAGGCTCTGGCTGGTGTACTTGAATTGAGCTGGTCAACGGTCTCTGATTGTACTCTTTGAAAATTCGAATCACTTTCCTTTCTCCTGCTTCGGCCTCGGCCAAAAGCGGGCCGTGATTTTTTTCTGTCGGTGCTGGTGCATTCACTTGTCTTTTTGGCAGTTCACCCTAACACGATCTGGTGCCCTGCATTCCCAGCATCCATCTGTTAAATACCAGCATTCACTCTTATGTCTTCATCCACAGTGTTTGCATAGAGGAGTAATATATCCTTCAAATCTATATTTCTTTCCAATCCTCCAGTAATTTTTGAATTGTTACTTTTTCCTTTTTCCTTTACCTAGTCCTTGGGTTGTTATTATTTTCATTCTTTCCTTTTTTATCTAATTTTAATTCTGCACTTTCTAACTCTTTGGTTCTTAATTTCTCTCTTTCTCTTCTCTCTCCTTTTTTTTTTCCTGAATTCATAAATCTCATATATCTTCTTCTTATAATTTCTTAATTTTAATGATTACATTGGGGCATTTCAGGATAAAGCACAATACAGTGTTTTAATTAGATCTCATCTAGTTTCTACTCATATGGTCCGTCACCTACCTTATTAAGATTTCACGGGATGGTCACCCATCATCATTGGTCGAGCACGTTTAACTCCGGTTTCCTACTAAATTTCAACACGACGGTGTCAGGTCAGCAGTATCTTCTTAGTGCTCTTACTTCATCTGCTTATATGAATATTGTACATGGGGTTACTGTACATATTCTCTAGTAGCCCGACATGAGAATTTCTCATATACTTATTTCTGTTCACTCATCTTTGTTATCTAAGTTCTATCTATTTTATCTCTTACTGTCTGGTCTTAACATTTTACGTACTTTTCTTTTATCCTCTTATTATGTTCCTCCTTTTATTCCATTCTTCAAATTTCATTTTCTTATATACATTTTCATATTCATATACGCCTATCTAACCTTCTCCTGGAACCCCCTTATAAGGACCCCGGTATACTAGCTACGGATGTCTGGCACTTTGAACCTCGGCCGGATCCTTGGCTTTGTGATCGCCGTCTTTACTATTCAAAACTATCTTCACTTCTAAACTTCTTCTCAACTTGTCGAAATCTTCCCAAGCTTTAAGTTTGTACTCTCTTTTGTTGCATACGTTGGTGTCTACTTCTCTAATCTATGTATACCCTCTCAATACCTAAAACTTTCATAGCTAATCTTGAAAATTTAAACACGTACATGACTACTGATTGTACTTTAATTCCATTATTTAATCCTTCCAAAACCTTTGACGTCTTTCTTGCTTTGTTTCTATCATTTTCTTTGCATACTTACTGAGGCGGGTGAACTCTCTATCATACTCACATACTGTCATTCTTCCTTGCTGTAGATATATAAACTCATTTCTCCTTGCGTTTAAGTATGTTTTACCAAGTGTATGTTTCTTCTACCCAAAGGGACATGGCATAAATAAATCTTTTATCTGGCGTGCATCTCAGTTGTTCCAATGCCCTATTGGTACTGTCCAAACAGTACTCAACTTCTTCAAATCCTTCTTCCCTACTAGCCTTAAATTCTTTAACCCCATATTTCCTTAACTTCTCAATTGGGGACTTCCTTTCTCTTTTGGTAGCAATAGGTACCATTTTTGCCATTTATTGCAATGGTACTGTCATCTATCTTAAATAAACTTCGGGGCCTTCCACAGCCACCGTTGCGGGTCATGGCATAAGTCCAAGACCCATTTCTACATTTATGGTTACGAAAGCGTGTGATTCCTTCTCTTGATCTATAACTCTTTGTGATTCTGCCTCTTGCAACCTTATACAGTATACATATATCGTGATAAGAATTAGCAGCTGGCTTGACTCAACACATTAACTTTCCTATATGGCATGTACGTAAGCTCTATTAGATTTTCCTTTATAACATGTACCCCATATACTTATGTATTTATAATATTCTTTCTACTATACTGACATTTCGTACCTAAATGATATATGCTCTCATTGCTTATCTGCTATAGGATATCCCATTTTACATTGGTAATGGCCACTCCCAACATAAAATGTGTATCCTTCTATGTTGAATTTTCCAGGACCGGCTAAACCTGGCTCTGATACCACTAAATGTAACACCCCATCTTAGCCTACATTTATAGACCAAGATGGACTGTTAACTCACGGTGGTTGTGTCTTAATATTTTACTTAGCCAATTTTAAATGCAGATTTTAAAAAAATTTTGTCATAACCTCCCCTAAAAATGGAGGTCCCAAGTGTCGCCAAAACTAATTTTTCTTATTTTTGAAAAATATTTTGTTTCACAATTCAACTCAAGCACACTCCCAATAATCCACCCTTATAACCTCAACTATATTCCTGCAAGAAGAATTCACACTTCTATACTTGCATACATAAGTGCTAAACCCAAATAAGATTTATTAGATTACTAGTAGTGTACGTGTTCTAGCTTTTCAGTATAATACATTTATTTGCTAGATCATACAAGCTTATGTACATGCCATATTGCTACAATCAATCATATCCAAACTCCTACCCAAAGTAGTAGTCAAGGCCAGCTGCGCAGGACATGCTGCAATCTCGTCTCCTCGTTAACCTACGAGTTTAGAGGGAAACTAAACTCGCTAAGCAATTGCTTAGTGGGTACTTAAATCATTGCAATGAAATAATAAAATGAAAGAATGACTTGAACATACATTTACATACTTTAAATACTTGAAAGGAATAAATACAAAACACAGATGGTAAAAAGGCTTGACTGAATAATTTGAATTTAAATCATTTTTCTTGCTTTTATCATTTTGGTTGCTCTACTGGTTTAACAGAACGTCAGCGGATAAGGAAGGGTCATGATAAACATATCTCGTCATGATCATATTTCATTATCTTTCATCATAATTCTTGCACATGTGCCAATGGCCATTATCATTGCATCATTGATCATGTCATTGCAATCATCGGCCTTCAGCCGGAATATCATATCATGTCATAAGCAGTACTGCAGTGATAGTATGATGCATCATACCCTTATCTCAAGGGTTCTGATATACCAAGTAGAGCATAAATAATTTATTAAATTACTTTGGTCATGATATTCAATAGGTCATGATTTTTCCATAATGCATATATTACTCGGATAACTTCTCATGATGCCTTTCTGATCATTCCCAATTCTCCTTCATGTCATTTTATATGATTTAACATCAATCTATATCATAATATTCAAGTTTTAACACAATTAGAAAAATGACCAAATGAATAGTAGCGCGGTGGGTAAAATCGGCAACGCAATGGTGCGCGACCACTAAATAGTAAAATTTTTTTTACTGCTGAAAATCAGTCAACTTTGGCAACAGTTTTGACCAAGTAAAAAATCTTATTTTTGGATGAATTTTTGTAGGAAAACACTTTCATAAGTTAACTAAATGCATGTAAAATTTCGTCAAAAAATTCTTTCGTTTGCCCCTTCAACGGACTGCCCAAAATGAAAGCTGCAGAATGGTGCCCAAAAGGAACCATTCGGCCCAATTTTCAAAACTTGAGGGAAATTCATTTTTTTTCTTGCAAAATTGATTTTTAGACTCCTTTTGTGATACCATTGAAAGACTAAGGGTCCCTCTTTCAAAAATCAACCCAAAGGGGTGATTAAAAGTTCATCAAAGTTTATGGATATTTGAGCAAAGTTTAGCTAGTTTGTTTTGTTTTCATTCTTTTCACAATCAATTGATTACCAATGGTTCAAGAGTACTTTCCCACATATTTATCACACATAATAACATCATTTCAAAGCAATTTCAAAAGTCCCATAATGCAAAATATGCGAATTAATTGAAAAGGGCAATGATTTAAGTACCAAACCTTAATTCTTTTCACTTGTTTCTAGTTCTTTTATGCCTTCTTTGCTTCCTTCTCTCTCACTTCTTGATTTCCTATAATTTTCATAAAATCCATGTCAAGAACATAATAAAATTTAAGTGCTTCATGCCTTATTTTGCTAACTAATAGTACTAGTCATCCTTTTTATCCTTAATCTTATATGTGCAAGTCATCTCTTTCACTTTTCTTCAACTTCTTAAATTTTCTATAATCATCATATTTATTCTTTCACTTGTATCTTACAAATACTATAACCAATGAAAGAAATATAACCATAGATGAATTTCCTTACCTTAAAATCTTATTCTCCACCCAAGTTTGCAACCTCTCTTTATTCTCCAAAATTAGCTACTTGAAAAAAAAAACAATCTCTCTCTCTTTTCCCTTTCTCTTATTTTCGGCCAAGCAAGAACAAAGAGAGTTCTTGGCTTTATTTTTGTGGTGTTCTCTCCTCCAAATGGCAGCCAAGAGGGGTTAATATGTCATGGTGTAAATGTTGATTTCCCATTGGTACACATATGTGGGAAAATGGCTAATTCTCATTGGTCCAAATGTCTCCTTCTTTTATTTATTTACAACCCAAGCCCTTGGACTTCCTTTTAATTATATTTTGGCCCCTCAACCTCCTTGTGCTGAAATTTTATGGTCTAAGGTGTGAAAAGGCCAAAATACCCTCCGGCGATTACTTGTTCGTAACTTTTAAACCGCGCACTTCCGCCGAATGCTATGGTACACTTTTTGACTTAGTTTTTCCTCTACTTTTCATTTTTGAGATCCATTATTACTTCCAAGACACTTTTGAAAATGACCATAATGCCCCTGGTCAAAATCCCCTATATCTTCCAAACCGTGCGTTTTCAGGAAAAACTGTGTCACGCTGTTGCTACCCGAATTTTCTCTACTTTCCATTTCTGGAGTCAGTTATATGCACTATTAAGGACCTCCGGAACAACTTTTGGTAATTACAGTCACCTCCCCAAAACTTTTTAGAAATTACAGTCACCTCCCCAAAACTTTGTAATCTTTTCAAATAGGTCCTTTCAGTTCTATAGAACTTCCCTTCACTTCGCGCTCTTGAGTAGCTTCTCAGGATGGTTCCTCTTACTGTACGTGGATGTACTGTACATGGATATACTGTACATATGTACTGTACATGGATGTACTGTAAATATGTAAAAATTGGGTCGTGACATTTCTTCCCCTCTAAAATTTAGGCTTCGTCCCGAAGCCGATCGGGTATAAAATTTAGGCTTCCATCCTCATTATTCCTTCCCTTTCCCAAATTATCTCTTCCATTCTATGGTTCTTTCGCCGCACTTTAACTAGAGGAATTCTCTTATTTCTTAATCCTTTGACTTTTCATGCTAAAATTTCTATTGGTTCTTCTTCATAATTTAGGTTAGATTGGACTCTGATGTTTTATGTCTTTATATCGTGTGTGAAGTTCAAACGATATTGCCTTATCATTGAAACGTGAAAAACATTATGTATTTTGTTCAGTTCTGGTAATAGTGTTAACCGATAGGCTATTGATCTATGCGTTCGATGATCTCGTATAGTCCAATAAGCCTAAAGCTTAACTTACTTTTCTGCTTAAATCTTAATACCTTCTTTCATGGGAAAGTCTTATGAAAAATCTTGAGAGTTCTATGTCCCTTCGTTTCGAGTTCGCATATGATTTTATCTTGTCTTTACTTAATTTCGTCCAACACTCTAGTGTTCCATGTTTTCTTTCGTATAATTCTTTATAGGGCGTCACCGTATGCTGAATTAATAGTCGCTGTTATATGCATATTCAATTAAACTCAAATACCTATTCTAGCCACCGTTAAATTCTATAACACATACTCTTAATATGTCCTCCCAAAATTTGGATTACTCTTTCAAATCGTCTATCTGTTTACGGGTGAAAGGCAGTGCTATAATTTGTTTGGGTTTCAGAAGCTGTTTGCGACTTCTTTCATAAATTCATGATGAACTGTGGACCTCTGCCTAAAATGATAGACGTTGGAATCCTGTGTAATCGTATAATTTCTTTGGCGTACATTTTCACCAATTTATCTATTGAATAATCCATTTGTAAAAGTAGAAAATGAGCTAACTTAGTTAGGCATTCAACGATTATCCAAACAACGTCATGCCGACCTCGTGTCATTGGTAGTTCTAGGACAAAATCCATAGTGATATGTTCCCATTTCCATACCAGAGTGGGAATTAGTTGTAACATTCCCGATAGTATTTGATATTTCGCTTTTGCTTGTTGACATATTAAACATTTGGTCATAACTCAACAATATCTCTATTCATTCCAGGCTACCATTAAAAACTTCTTTAGATATTGATACATTTGTAACTCCTGGATGCATTGCATAGAGACTACAATATGCTTTTCGAAAAAAAAAATTTCTTTCTTATGTCTCCCATTGTTAGTATCATTACTCTATTGTCATAATACAAACTACTGTTCTTAGAAATTTTGAATTTTATATCCTTTCCTCCTTGCACTTGCTTGATCCATTTTTGTATTTGTTTGTTTTCCTTTTGCACTTGATGAATTTCTTGAAAAGAAACATATTTTATGCTTGCATTTCTACTACTAGTACTTCCTCTTCCATTGGTCTTAAACTGATCTTTATAATGCCTAAGGCTGGTATCGATTTTCCACCAAGTGCATCGGCCACCACGTTAGCTTTTCCTAGATGATAATTTATAATTTAGCTGTTATTTCCAAAACTTGGGTTTACTTTCCTTACCATAAATTGAGATCCTCTTGGGTTGGCAGATATTTTAAACTTTTGCGTCTGTATAAATATAACACTTTTCTCCATATAAATCATATCTCCAAATCTTGAAAGCCAGTACGATAACTGTTAATTCCAAATAGTGTGTCGCATTATTATTATTATTATTTTTTCGTATGGTTTAAATCATCAAAAGACTTATGCGACTATTTTATCCTTTTGCATAAGCATATAACCTTAACCGATGTGTGAAGCATCACTATATATCACAAATTCTTTGCTGGACATGGCCCGTATGGGTATTGAAGCATTCATTAACTTTTCCTTTAGTTTCTCAAAGTTCCTCTAACATTTATCAATCCATTGGAGTTTGGCATTCCTTTGAAATAACCTTGTCATTGGGATGATAATAATGGAAAACCCTTTTATAAAACATTAATAGTACCCAATCAGTCCTAAGAAGATTCTTACTTCTATTACTGTCTTTGGTGTTTTCCATTCCAAAATGGCTTTTGTTTTCTTAAGACCTACTTTAATGCCTTATGCTAATATGGTGTGTTTTAAGAATGTCACTTTTTTCCAATCAAAACTCGCATTTGTCATGTTTGACGTACAACTGCTTCTCTCGCAACATTTGCAATATTATACAAAAGTATCGATCGTATTCTTCTTTGTTCCTTAAATAAACAAAGGTGTCATCTATGAACACCATTTACAAATTGGTCAAAGTATGGATGAAAGATATGATTCATTAAATCTATGAATACTACTGACACATTTGTGAGCTCAAAGGGCATTACAAGGAACTGATAACGTCCGTATCGAGTTCTAGATGTAGTCTTTAGAATGTCTTTTCCTTTGATCCACAGCTGCTGATATCCCAGTCGGTGATCTATTTTTTTTTAAAATAAAACCTCGGTTCCCTTAAGTTGGTTGAATACATCGTCGATGGATGGTAATAGATATTTATCCTTAATCGTAAGCTCATTCAACTACTATAGTTCACATATGACCTTAAGGATTTATCTTTCTTCTTGACGAAGAGTACTGGCATGCCCCATGAAGAAATACTTGGCCATATAAGACTCTTGTCGAGTAGCTTCTATAATTGTGTTTTCATTTCTTTGGGTTCTGCTGGTACCATTCAGTATGAGGCAACCGACACCGGTGCAATTCCCGGATATACATTTATAGTGAATCCTACTTTTCTCTTAGGTGATAATCTGGGTAGCTTGTCTAAAGAAACATCGAGAAAATCACGCATTGTTGATACCTCTTGAATCTTTATCACATTCTTCTTTACTTCCATAGTGCTTATCAAGTGTGCCTCACATCCGTTTGTATGGAATGCCTTGTTGTAACTGCTGCTGTTACGTTGTTTAGGTAATCGGCTCTCTTTCCTACTGCCGTCACTTCCTCATTGTGGGGAGTATGAAGTGTTACTCTCTTTCTTCTTATCATCGCCCACTGTTTTATGCCTTGTTAGCCAATCCAATACCAACATTATGACAAATTCTCGGAATGGTAACTCTATTAAATTTTCTGGAAATGCATTTTCATGTAACTCTATAGAACATTCTTTAATCACTTGTGTGTAACTACCTCGTCTCTTATCGGATTTATAACTAATGTTTCAAACTTAACATATCCTACTGGTAATTCTTCTAAGTTTTCATTGCATAGGCTCTGGCTGGTGTACTTGAATTGAGCTAGTCAACGGTCTCTGATTGTACTCTTTGAAAATACGAATCACTTTCCTTTCTCCTGCTTCGGCCTCGGCCAAAAGCGGGCCGTGATTTTTTTCTGTCGGTGCTGGTGCATTCACTTGTCTTTTTGGCAGTTCACCCTAACACGATCTGGTGCCCTGCATTCCCAGCATCCATCTGTTAAATACCAGCATTCACTCTTATGTCTTCATCCACAGTGTTTGCATAGAGGAGTAATATATCCTTCAAATCTATATTTCTTTCCAATCCTCCAGTAATTTTTGAATTGTTACTTTTTCCTTTTTCCTTTACCTAGTCCTTGGGTTGCTATTACTTTCATTCTTTCCTTTTTTATCTAATTTTAATTCTGCACTTTCTAACTCTTTGGTTCTTAATTTCTCTCTTTCTCTTCTCTCTCCTTTTTTTTTTCCTGAATTCATAAATCTCATATATCTTCTTCTTATAATTTCTTAATTTTAATGATTACATTGGGGCATTTCAGGATAAAGCACAATACAGTGTTTTAATTAGATCTCATCTAGTTTCTACTCATATGGTCCGTCACCTACCTTATTAAGATTTCATGGGATGGTCACCCATCATCATTGGTCGAGCACGTTTAACTCCGATTTCCTACTAAATTTCAACACGACGGTGTCAGGTCAGCAGTATCTTCTTAGTGCTCTTACTTCATCTGCTTATATGAATATTGTACATGGGGTTACTGTACATATTCTCTAGTAGCCCGACATGAGAATTTCTCATATACTTATTTCTGTTCACTCATCTTTGTTATCTAAGTTCTATCTATTTTATCTCTTACTGTCTGGTCTTAACATTTTACGTACTTTTCTTTTATCCTCTTATTATGTTCCTCCTTTTATTCCATTCTTCAAATTTCATTTTCTTATATACATTTTCATATTCATATACGCCTATCTAACCTTCTCCTGGAACCCCCTTATAAGGACCCCGGTATACTGGCTACGGATGTCTGGCACTTTGAACCTCGGCCGGATCCTTGGCTTTGTGATCGCCGTCTTTACTATTCAAAACTATCTTCACTTCTAAACTTCTTCTCAACTTGTCGAAATCTTCCCAAGCTTTAAGTTTGTACTCTCTTTTGTTGCATACGTTGGTGTCTACTTCTCTAATCTATGTATACCCTCTCAATACCTAAAACTTTCATAGCTAATCTTGAAAATTTAAACACGTACATGACTACTGATTGTACTTTAATTCCATTATTTAATCCTTCCAAAACCTTTGACGTCTTTCTTGCTTTGTTTCTATCATTTTCTTTGCATACTTACTGAGGCGGGTGAACTCTCTATCATACTCACATACTGTCATTCTTCCTTGCTGTAGATATATAAACTCATTTCTCCTTGCGTTTAAGTATGTTTTACCAAGTGTATGTTTCTTCTACCCAAAGGGACATGGCATAAATAAATCTTTTATCTGGCGTGCATCTCAGTTGTTCCAATGCCCTATTGGTACTGTCCAAACAGTACTCAACTTCTTCAAATCCTTCTTCCCTACTAGCCTTAAATTCTTTAACCCCATATTTCCTTAACTTCTCAATTGGGGACTTCCTTTCTCTTTTGGTAGCAATAGGTACCATTTTTGCCGTTTATTGCAATGGTACTGTCATCTATCTTAAATAAACTTCGGGGCCTTCCACAGCCACCGTTGCGGGTCATGGCATAAGTCCAAGACCCATTTCTACATTTATGGTTACGAAAGCGTGTGATTCCTTCTCTTGATCTATAACTCTTTGTGATTCTGCCTCTTGCAACCTTATACAGTATACATATATCGTGATAAGAATTAGCAGCTGGCTTGACTCAACACATTAACTTTCCTATATGGCATGTACGTAAGCTCTATTAGATTTTCCTTTATAACATGTACCCCATATACTTATGTATTTATAATATTCTTTCTACTATACTGACATTTCGTACCTAAATGATATATGCTCTCATTGCTTATCTGCTATAGGATATCCCATTTTACATTGGTAATGGCCACTCCCAACATAAAATGTGTATCCTTCTATGTTGAATTTTCCAGGACCGGCTAAACCAGGCTCTGATACCACTAAATATAACACCCCATCTTAGCCTACATTTATAGACCAAGATGGACTGTTAACTCATGGTGGTTGTGTCTTAATATTTTACTTAGCCAATTTTAAATGCAGATTTTAAAAAAATTTTGCCATAACCTCCCCTAAAAATGGAGGTCCCAAGTGTCGCCAAAACTAATTTTTCTTATTTTTGAAAAATATTTTGTTTCACAATTCAACTCAAGCACACTCCCAATAATCCACCCTTATAACCTCAACTACATTCCTGCAAGAAGAATTCACACTTCTATACTTGCATACATAAGTGCTAAACCCAAATAAGATTTATTAGATTACTAGTAGTGTACGTGTTCTAGCTTTTCAGTATAATACATTTATTTGCTAGATCATACAAGCTTATGTACATGCCATATTGCTACAATCAATCATATCCAAACTCCTACCCAAAGTAGTAGTCAAGGCCAGCTGCGCAGGACATGCTGCAATCTCGTCTCCTCTTTAACCTACGAGTTTAGAGGGAAACTAAACTCGCTAAGCAATTGCTTAGTGGGTACTTAAATCATTGCAATGAAATAATAAAATGAAAGAATGACTTGAACATACATTTACATACTTTAAATACTTGAAAGGAATAAATACAAAACACAGATGGTAAAAAGGCTTGACTGAATAATTTGAATTTAAATCATTTTTCTTGCTTTTATCATTTTGGTTGCTCTACTGGTTTAACAGAACGTCAGCGGATAAGGAAGGGTCATGATAAACATATCTCGTCATGATCATATTTCATTATCTTTCATCATAATTCTTGCACATGTGCCAATGGCCATTATCATTGCATCATTGATCATGTCATTGCAATCATCGGCCTTCAGCCGGAATATCATATCATGTCATAAGCAGTACTACAGTGATAGTATGATGCATCATACCCTTATCTCAAGGGTTCTGATATACCAAGTAGAGCATAAATAATTTATTAAATTACTTTGGTCATGATATTCAATAGGTCATGATTTTTCCATAATGCATATATTACTCGGATAACTTCTCATGATGCCTTTCTGATCATTCCCAATTCTCCTTCATGTCATTTTATATGATTTAACATCAATCTATATCATAATATTCAAGTTTTAACACAATTAGAAAAATGACCAAATGAATAGTAGCGCGGTGCGTAAAATCGGCAACGCAATGGTGCGCGACCACTAAATAGTAAAATTTTTTTTTACTGCTGAAAATCAGTCAACTTTGGCAACAGTTTTGACCAAGTAAAAAATCTTATTTTTGGATGAATTTTTGTAGGAAAACACTTTCATAAGTTAACTAAATGCATGTAAAATTTTGTCAAAAAATTCTTTCGTTTGCCCCTTCAACGGACTGCCCAAAATGAAAGCTGCAGAATGGTGCCCAAAAGGAACCATTCGGCCCAATTTTCAAAACTTGAGGGAAATTCATTTTTTTTCTTGCAAAATTGATTTTTAGACTCCTTTTGTGATACCATTGAAAGACTAAGGGTCCCTCTTTCAAAAATCAACCCAAAGGGGTGATTAAAAGTTCATCAAAGTTTATGGATATTTGAGCAAAGTTTAGCTAGTTTGTTTTGTTTTCATTCTTTTCACAATCAATTGATTACCAATGGTTCAAGAGTACTTTCCCACATATTTATCACACATAATAACATCATTTCAAAGCAATTTCAAAAGTCCGATAATGCAAAATATGTGAATTAATTGAAAAGGGCAATGATTTAAGTACCAAACCTTAATTCTTTTCACTTGTTTCTAGTTCTTTTATGCCTTCTTTGCTTCCTTCTCTCTCACTTCTTGATTTCCTATAATTTTCATAAAATCCATGTCAAGAACATAATAAAATTTAAGTGCTTCATGCCTTATTTTGCTAACTAATAGTACTAGTCATCCTTTTTATCCTTAATCTTATATGTGCAAGTCATCTCTTTCACTTTTCTTCAACTTCTTAAATTTTCTATAATCATCATATTTATTCTTTCACTTGTATCTTACAAATACTATAACCAATGAAAGAAATATAACCATAGATGAATTTCCTTACCTTAAAATCTTATTCTCCACCCAAGTTTGCAACCTCTCTTTATTCTCCAAAATTAGCTACTTGAAAAAAAAAATCTCTCTCTCTTTTCCCTTTCTCTTATTTTCGGCCAAGCAAGAACAAAGAGAGTTCTTGGCTTTATTTTTGTGGTGTTCTCTCCTCCAAATGGCAGCCAAGAGGGGTTAATATGTCATGGTGTAAATGTTGATTTCCCATTGGTACACATATGTGGGAAAATGGCTAATTCTCATTGGTCCAAATGTCTCCTTCTTTTATTTATTTACAACCCAAGCCCTTGGACTTCCTTTTAATTATATTTTGGCCCCTCAACCTCCTTGTGCTGAAATTTTATGGTCTAAGGTGTGAAAAGACCAAAATACCCTCCGGCGATTACTTGTTCGTAACTTTTAAACCGCGCACTTCCGCCGAATGCTATGGTACACTTTTTGACTTAGTTTTTCCTCTACTTTTCATTTTTGAGATCCATTATTACTTCCAAGACACTTTTGAAAATGACCATAATGCCCCTGGTCAAAATCCCCTATATCTTCCAAACCGTGCGTTTTCGGGAAAAACTGTGTCACGCTGTTGCTACCCGAATTTTCTCTACTTTCCATTTCTGGAGTCAGTTATATGCACTATTAAGGACCTCCGGAACAACTTTTGATAATTACAGTCACCTCCCCAAAACTTTTTAGAAATTACAGTCACCTCCCCAAAACTTTGTAATCTTTTCAAATAGGTCCTTTCAGTTCTATAGAACTTCCCTTCACTTCGCGCTCTTGAGTAGCTTCTCAGGATGGTTCCTCTTACTGTACGTGGATGTACTGTACATGGATATACTGTACATATGTACTGTACATGGATGTACTGTAAATATGTAAAAATTGGGTCGTGACAGGTAAGCTACCCGAGCCGGATAAGCTCAATACCAAGAACAACCCTTTGCCTAAATTTGGAAGAGTGCCACCACCGGCAACCTTTATGGTGGGAAAAGGATTGGAAGAAGATTTTGTTTTATCCTCTTTTCAAGATGGGGATATTGAAGGTGTAAAAGGAAAAGAAGCTTAAACTCAACGAACCTTCCTTAGCTTGAATATTGCTTTTCAATTTTACTTTCTTTAATATTTAAATTGGAACAATCGTGTTTTTCAAATTTAAATTTGTTTGAATAAATTACTTTCATCAAAAATTTTGTTCATCTTTGTTCATTTTGGTGTTCAACCAATGAGGAATCTAGCTTGATAATTCATAAATTAATGTGTCTAGGCATCATGACTTGAATGACTTTACTAGGTGAGGGAATTGCTCTATAGCATTGAGTTTTGTATGCTTACTTAGAGAGGGCTCCTGCATAATTACCTTTGTCTAGGTCCTAGCAAGTCTTAGAACATGCTTTGAAAAGCTTTCTAGGCAAAATTGAACTTTACTTATTTAAGAGAGAAATAATCTAGGCATTGTTTGGTTAGCCAACAACTAGTATCCACCCAATTAAATATCAATCCCTAGTTGTCCCTTTGAGCCTTCATAAAATTTTAGCTTTCTTTTCATTGGTTTACAAGCCCCAATAACCTACCTTGAGTTGTTGTGATACTTTTGACAAGTCTTATGATCACTAGGATAAAGAGACAAGAAGATCAAAGAAAGCAATGATTGGTCAAGATCATGAAGATAGTTGAAGTTCTCAAGACCATGAAGATAGTTGATGTTTTCAAGACCATAAGGGTAGTTGATGTTTTTAAGACCATAAGGGTAGTTGAAGTTTTTCTAATATCTCCAATATATCAAGACAACATTAGAGTAACAAATGATTTATCCCTGCTAAAGAAGATTTATGTTACTCCACTCATCCATTATTGGAAGCCCAAGTTGGTACAAACAAGACAACACTTTTAGAGCTAGAATCAAACAAAATAAAAAAAAAACAAACAAACCAAACAAAAAAAAAGAGGAAGAAGAAAAAAAAAGAAAAGAAAAAAAAGAAGGAAAGAAGGAAAAGAGAAAGTAAAGAAAAAGATAAAACCTAAAAAGGCGGTTCGAAAAGCTAAATGAGTCTAAGACAACAAAAGGCTTCCATTTAATTTATAAGGACATTTTGACTTGAATTGGTCCAACCCAACCAAAGATTCAATCAAAATTGGAGGAAAAAGGAAGAAGACCATCCAATTCTTGAAAGTTCTGTACTTGACAGTCCTACAAGAAAGAAGGACAAAATGATAAAAGAAAGGGAAGAATAAGGCAAGAAAAAGAAAAGGGAAGAGTAAGACAAATAAAGGAAAAAAAATGAATTTAAGTACCAAACTTTTTGCAAGGGCAAAGACTGTCCTAATCAATGCCAAGAAGATAGAAGGAATTTGGAGTCTAGCAAGATTACTCCCAACTGCCTAAAGTTCCAACATTAAATTTATAGTGTGAGGGTTTGTCCATTGTGTCACATCAGCTCCTATCTCAAAATGGCCTTCATTTAACCCATGTCCCTCATAGACCCCATTTCAAGCCTATCAAAGACCTGTTGATCTCTCTTGATAGGTAGAGTCTATTAGTAGGAGATAGTTTGGATAAGCATGCATATGAGATAGATAATATTTAAACTCAAATGAGACCTTTGTCTGAGTAATGTGTATGTGCCTATCTGAAGTGCAATAGTTCTTGCTTAAATAGAAATAATTCCCGAGTTTAGTACGGTAACTAGGGTTATCATGTTATAGATATGTTAATTTGGAAAAATCAAGTCCTAAGGTACATTGACATTGATTTGGCAAAGCCAACATTTCATTTCAAATTCAAAAAATAAAAAGTGTTTTGTCATACAAAGCCTTCAAGTTAAGGGAAGTATGTTGAACCTTGAATAACACATTAGGCAAAGGAAATGATTATTGGCAAGGTCATAAAGAAGCTATCAACTGACATGCTGAAATATAGCTCGAAATAGATGAATCCCTGACTCTGCTGCCTGGGGTCTCCACCACTCATGTTCTCAACATCTTGGAGATAAAAGCCATAAATGCAAAGCTTTCTATAATTCCAATGCAAGATTTGAACGAGCGTCGAAAATGAGTCAATGAGAATACTTCTGCTGATCACCTCAGTCTGTGAGTCAAAGAAACCGCTGTGAGTATTACCATGCATATCATGCATACATGAGCATATCACATCACACTTTCATGTCTTGTATTGTCTATTCTTCCTCAAAGTGAACAGCAAAAACCTTGCGAAGTAAAGAATCAAAAGAAGATATCAAATCAGGGGGCATAAAAAGCCCATTGCTTGAGAAAGCTCCAGTAATCTTACAAAGAGAAGAAATACATGCTTGTGCGAAGAACTAGACAACAACAACGTCAATTGGAGTCCGCATAGAAAAATCATGGGTTTGAGCCTACACAGGGGGCAAAGTTTCTCCTTTTCAATTTTTGAGTTTATATGTAAAACATTTTCAAACTCACTTACAAATATTTCGCCACGCAGAGATATAAGGTCCAATTAAAAATAGCTAAATCTTTGCAAAAAGGAAGAACAAAAGAATGGAACATTAGAACTCTCAAAAGAATGAAGATGCAAAAGACAAAAGACCAATCCAGCTCAAAGAGCTGAAGCCAGGGTAAGACCCAACCTCCAATGGATAACAACCCATGTTTCAAGGGTAAAGACCGAATCTCAAAGGATGAAGATCCATTTGCAAGGGTGAAGACCCGATGTTAAAAGATGAAGATTCATTTTCAAGGATGAAGACCCAATCTCAAAGGATGAAGATCCATTTTGAGGGTGAAAAACCACAATGCATAGAATAACCAGAGCAGTCAGATTTCTCAATTGATAAAAGGTTAGTCAAATTCATTCTCGGGTCCAAGTACCCAATCTCGGGTCCAAGTACCCAAATTAAATCAAAATCAATTCAATCTCGGGTCCAAGTACCCAATCTTGGGTCCCAAATAAAATCCCAATCCAGTTTAGGATCGAGTATCCAAAGCCAATTTAGGATCGAGTATCCAAATTCAGTTAGGATAGAGTATCCGAATCCAGTTAGGATCGAATGTCCAAATCCAGTTAGGATCGAGTATCCAAATCCAGCTTAGGATCGAGTGTCCAAATCCAGTTAGGATCGAGTATCCGAACCTAATTTAGGATCGAGTATCCCAATACAAATCCAGTTAGGATCAAGTATGCGAATCCAGCTAGGATCGAGTATCCGAGTCTAGTTTAGGATCGAGTATCCAAATCTCTCGAGTCCAGAATCCAAATTTTTCCTTAGGTCCAGAACCTAGAATTATTTCTAAGTCCAGAACTTAGCTCGGATCCACAACCCAAATTTCCTTAGGTCCAGAACCAAGAATTATTCTTGAGTCCAGAACTCGAACCGGGTCCAAAACCCAAATTTTTCTTTAGGTCCAGAACCTAGAATTATCCTTGAGTCCAGAACTCGAATCAGGTCTAGAAGCCAAATTCTCCTTAGGTCGAGAACCTAGAATTATCCTTGAGTCCAGAACTCGAACAGGGTCCAAAACCTAAATTTTCCTTAGGTCTAGAACCTAGAATTTATCCTTGAGTCCAGAACTCAAACCGGGTCCAAAATCCAAAACCTCAACCATCTCAAAAATTAAGTCTTATTGCTTTTCACTCTCTTTCACTAAAGTTTCAGATCATTCATGCAGGGTGCAAACTGTAGACCCTTAATTTTTGACCCAGTCCGGTCCAATATGTTTTATTTAGTCCAAAATGATTTTTGTTGTCTAATTGGTCCAAAATAATTTTGGTTAAATAATTTTTGCTTTACTATCTAATTTTTATTAATAAAAATTAAAAAAATAAATAAAAGTAAAAAAATAAAAATAAAAATCGGCAACGAAAAAATCGTCGAGCTGGCCCGTGGGCATTTCCCCCGCAGAAGTTGCCTGCGGGCGAAATGGCCCAAGCCATTTTGCCCGCAAATTTTTTCTGCACGCCATTTCACCAGCAGGAAAATTCTGCGGGGGAAATGGTCGCCCGCTCCTCACTGGCTGCGGCAGATTTTTTTGCCAGCGTATTTTTTCCTGCGGCAATTTTTTCGGCAACGCAATTTTTCCGACGCAAATTTTTTGAAACCTAATTCAATTAGGTTTTGGTTTCCTTTTCTTATCAATATTACTTTCCGTGATTAATTAGGAATAAACCTTATGAAACCTCTATAAATAAGGACCAAAGGCAATGAAATAAGGGGAGGCCGAAAGGGGATAAAAATTGGACAGTAGGAGGGAAATCCAAATCCGTGAAGGAAAAACTTTAATTCAATTGATTTTTAAAGTAGCAGAAACACGATTTAAAGGATTCAAAAGGCAAAAAGGCTTATTTTTGGAGCTTGTTCATCCAAGAAGCAATTTTGGTGCAACTTACAAAATAAGGTATGAAATTCTAATTTCTTTATATTTTACACAGTAGCATAAACTAATAAATGATTTCTTTTAATTCCAAAACCCCAAAACCTTAATTCCCTTTGTTCAAAGTTTAAAAACACTAATTCATTGTTTTATTTTCCAAAAAGACTTAAAATTGTTATTTTTACTCCTTCAAAATCTTAAGACCCTAATTGAACATGTTTTTCAACAAAACCATAATTGTGATTCTGTTTCTTTCAAAAAGCTTTAAAAAACATCTTTTCTATTTATAAAAACTTTAATCCGTTTGTTTAAATTCATAAAACTTCATAAAATTATCAAATTGATTTCCAAATTTTAAAAGCCAATTCATCACCCGAGACCCTAATTTTAAATCCTAAAACCCTAATTCAACTTCCAAACTTAAAATAGTAAACTTTAACCCCATTAAAACCTTAAACCCTAACTTTTTCTAAACCTTAATCCTTTAAAACATTAAAAACCATAAAAAAATAAATATTTTAAATTTACACAGTACGCTTGAAATCACCATTTAAAACCATGAATCAAAAGTATTTTAAAGTGTCTAAAGTTGTTTAATCAAAGAGTCTTACCAACCTTTTAAAACATAAAACCACAATCTATTTTAATTCCATAAAAAGTCACAGTAGCCTAATTTTATGAATTCCAAAACCTTAACACATGAGATAAAGAACCCTAAATGGAAAAAGTAGCTATAATTTGGATTTTTATTTACCTTATTCAATTCCATATTTGATCATGCTTTGTTTTATTTCTTATGCTTTAATTTATTTAAATTCAATGATTGGTTTATTTTATTTATCATGGATGGATGTTTACTTTTTATTGATATTTAATACCTTTGATGAATGATTTATTTATGATGAATGGTTATTTACTTTTATCAATTTATTTAGATTTTTAAATGTTGTAAGAGGTATGTTTCCACTTGGTGGGTACCTCATTAGTTAAAGTCATGTAATTTAAATTGCTTTTCTATTTTAGAACCAATGTAAAGGACATGTTTCTACCTTTCGGTGGGTGTCCTATTTAGGCATGGATGTAAGGGCATGTTTCCATCTTTGGATGGGTGTCCATTTATTTGTTTTGCTTGGACCTTGCTTTGATTTTAATATAATGATGCTTTCTTTTAATTATTGTGTGTAATATTGATAATGTTGTTATACTTAAGAATTTTATAATATTAAGACCTGTAAAGGAGGCCGGTTCTAATGAACCGGGCGTTGTGGGGGTGCTGGGCCATTTCTCACATTCCCCACACGTACCCAACTTTCCGAACCCATTAGGGGGTTGGGGATTCCTTAGGAATCGAGTCATCCACCCCTTTCTTTTTCCCAGCCCGTCCGAGTGGCGACTCCTTTTTCTCCAGACTTAGGTCCGTGGTCTCTAAGCCCCGAGCCTAAACAGTACTGAAGTCGCAAGAACCATTCCACCGGGAGTGGGGCGAAAATCCCCGCTCACAATATTTATGTTAAATTGCAATGTTACCTCAGTACTTTGCCTTGAACTATGATGAAGTGGCATTCCAGCTAGTAGATCGATAGTTTCATTTTTATGTCGTCGAATAAATTATAGCAACTCAGTATTTGATCGGGGTCTAAATCTCGAGGCATGTACTTTCTCCATTTCTTGTTCAACTCTCTGCTCGCTCAGAATATGAAATATATAAGTATATAATGGTTTAAAATAAGAGATGATGAAAAATGAATGATGAAAGGGGTTTATATGGAAAATATATGAAGGAAAAACAAAAAATCAATAATAAATCCTTGAACCGAAAAAAGGGTCAAAATCACAGTTGTTAAATAGTTAGTAAATAGTGTATGAACAGTAAATCACTATTGGTAAATAGTTAGTAAATAATATATGAACAGTGTTCAAATAGTATTTAAATAGTAGGATCAATTATTCAATTCAATTATTCAGCTATTTGCGTGTCTAAAAATATTTTTCCACTTTTAAAATAATTTTTCCCACAGGGGGTAAGAGAGCATGGGTATGGTAAAAATAGCTAAATTTTTTATAAATTTCCTAAATTATTTTTGAGTCTAGAACTCGTCTCGGGTCCAGAGTCCAAATTATTTTTTAGTCCAAAACTCATCTCAGGTCCAGAGCCTAAATTATTTTTGAGTCCAGAACTCATCTCGGGTCTAGAGCCCAAATTATTTTTGAGTCTAAAACTCACCTCGGGTCTACAGCCCAAATTATTTTTGAGTCCAGAACTCATCTCGGTTCCACAGCCCAAATTATTTTTGAGTCTAGAACTCATCTCGGGCCAAGAGCCTAAATTATTTTTGAGTTCCTCAAATTATTTTTGAGACCAGATGTAACACCCCTACACCCGTATACGTACACAGCATGCTTATACGATCGTAATATACGTATACTGAATATAGAAATGCCACACTTTTCAAATACACAAATGACATTTAAAATAAAATAAAAATTTAAAGACATACCAAATGTTTAAATGAAAATCATAAGACACAATAGATAAAAATGTTTGTTTGTTACGCAACGGAAGTTACATCCAAAACTTACAAGTGCATATACATTAAACGTCAAAAATTACAAAATTTGAAATATATACATGATTGGCAGCTTGACTCTCTGATCTTTAAGCTCTAATCCAATTCTTCACAATCAAAACAAACTCAACTAGGTCTAGAGGAGTCCTTCGTCTCAACTCTATCACCTCTATCACCTGCGCGATGAATCATAATCGCGCTGAGCCAACAACTCAGTAGTACAAACCATAATGCTATTATGCTTTATCAATAACAATGATATACATTCAAACCATAAAAGGTTGTACTCAATATACAATATCTCATGAATATTACATTTCATCATTTAAGTAATACTAGCATTTCATTACATTATCTCATCCATTATAAGATCATTCATAACATTCATGTAACATAGACACCTATGGGCCCAACAAGTATTTAATACGATATTCAAAATTCAGAGTTACTGCTTTGGTTCATAATCATAATAATCAAGCCCGTAGGCAATATATATATATATATATATATCTCTATCCATGGATAGCGTAACAGACCTAGTCTCTTGGACCATCTACTCAGCTAAACTCGAGGAGATCCTCAACCCGGCAAGACTGTTACTACAATTCACATTTCACATTTATCAAGTAACAGACCCAGTCTCTTGGACCATCAACCCGACTAAATCGAGGAGATCCTCAACCCGGCAAGACTGTTACCAAATCATATATCTCATAATCACAATTATCATAGTGTAACAGACCCAGTCTCTTGGACCTCAATTCATCTCAAATTGAAGAGATCCTCAACCCGGCAAGACTGTTACCTTTCATTTTATAGGCATGCCTCCAAACCCAGAACTTTGAAACTGAATAACATATTAAACATACAATTATTTCATTTGTATAACCATAGCCATTCACAATGGCTTCTCATTACATTTGAATCATCATGTCTCAATTATAATTCATTCCCATCATCATTGCCAATAATCATGGCTTTTCATCACATCAAAACTATCATCATTCAATCATATCATTTATCTCATTATAACTCATAACATTACTTTCACATCAAAGCAATTCATCATTATACATATAGCACATTATATTACACAAGTTTTGCAATGTGCAAAACATAACAATAATCATATATATAACAACAATGCAAGGTTTGTACTTACTTCAAAAGCAATCCACACAATTCTAAACACTTTCCCTTTTCAAAAGTCCTTCACCAAATGAATTAAGGCAACTCACTTTCTTCACAACCTAAACCAAAACAACAATGAACCACATCAATTCCAATACAACTAATCACTTATTAACCTTATACAAGACCCTTAGATCGCCATTACAAACCAACCACCCAACCTTAAAGCCCACGGTCGTGGTCACTCAAGACCCCCACGGGCGTGGGTTAGGTTTGCTTCTGCCCAAAATTATCCAACACCTCACGGCCAAAACATAAAAAAGGCCAAAACATCCGAGATGCCACTGCCTTCCATCAAAACATGTTTTCCAAGCTTCTAATTTCCAACAAATCCCAAAAATCATGAAGACCAACAAAAATAATAAACCAAACTTAGCACTAACAACACTTACCAACTCAAAACCCTAATACAATTTCAACACAACCACTTTCAAAACCAACATCAACTTAACTTACTTCCTTCAAACCAAAACCAACACCATATTTAATAAAATCAAACATACTTCAACCAACACACCCCTATTTTCAAACATCTATCAACAAACTCACACATCACTTCAAATAAACAAAAGAAACCAAGAGAGAGAACTTACCAAAATAATAAAACTTCTTGGACTTTCACTTAATCACTTGAAAACCTCTTCAATTTTGAGCTTGAACATCAAAACAACACTTTCTCTCTCTTGCTTAAGGGTGGCCGGCCATGGAAGGAGAAAAGGAAAGAGGAAGAAATGAGAAAAGTCAACTTCCTCTTCTCTTTAAATCTCCACCAAGCAATCCAAAATGAAAATGACTAAAATACCCTCTTTTAAACATTCTAACTCCTTTATCATTCATTTGCCCTTTTTAGTAATTTCACATTTCACAAATTAAATATCTTCTTACCTTGACCCACCATTTTGACTTATGTATATGTTATTTATACTACCATATATACAACATATACACTTTCTTTAAAAATTCTCTTCTCTTTCAAATTAACATATACATTCAATCCAATTAAAACAACAATAATATTCAAAACTTCTAGGGCACATTTTGGGATATTACACCAGAACTCGCCTCGGGCCTAGAGTTCAAATTATTTTTGAGTCCAGAACCCAAATTAATTTTTCAAAGCACAAACTATTTTTGGGTTTAGAACCCAAAATATTTTTTCAAAAACTCTAAAACCCGATCAAAAGTCATATTGCTTTTCACTATCTTTTGCTGTAGTCTCAGATCGTTCAAGCAGGGGGCAAACTCTAGACCCTTAATTTTAACCAAGTCCAGTCCAAATATTTTAAAACATCCCCAAATAATTTTTATAGTATTTTAATATTTAATATTTATTTAATTATATAATATTTATTTTAATTTAATAATATTTATTTTATAATAAAATAACATTTATTATTTATTATGTATTTTATTATATTAATAATAATGTTTTAATAGTAAAAATAAAAAATAAAAAAATATACATAAAGAATAGAAAATAAAAATCGGACGTTCGAATCGGTGCGTGCCATGTGGGTACGGCCAATTCGCCTGCTGCAGGC
This sequence comes from Garcia nutans, assembly GCA_947685225.1. Lineage (NCBI taxonomy): Eukaryota > Viridiplantae > Streptophyta > Magnoliopsida > Malpighiales > Euphorbiaceae > Garcia > Garcia nutans. The sequence goes on along the minus strand of CANTUV010000023.1, from coordinate 14,839,201 downwards.
CAATTCGTCGCATGCAATGGCGCGTTGCCTATGGAGAATTGGGGCTCGCCCAGGGCCTCTCACCCAGGCTCCTCGCACCCCGCAGGCCCATTCGCGCACGCTGCCAATTTTGCCAAAACCTTCCTTTACTCAATTTTTAATGTTTTATTTCCTAAACAATCATATTTTCATTAAACAATTTTATTTCCTTAACTAATTAGTATTAGGTTTTTTATTTTCTCTTATAAATACGACATTAAAAGAATTAGAGAAGGGACAGAGACTTCGAATTTGTGAAACTTTGCACTTTTTTGGGATGGACTTTTGGAAGCTTTTGAGGTGATTTTTTGACAGAAGCTTGGGACTTTAAAACCATAGAAATTTAGCAAGAAAATTAAGGCAACAATCAAGCAAGCAATGACTGCCTTGGTTTTAGCTCATCCCAAATTTTCATTCAATAATTTTGGTGGAGCCTTCAAACATAGGTATTTATATCTAATTTTATTTATCAAAAACCATCTTTATTCATTAATCATTGACCAATTAAAATTGATGAATTATAACTTTCAAAACTCATGTAATAAAACTATGAACATCAGTGGACAAATTTATTTATTTCTTTTAAAGAACACAGTAGCCATTAGTTAGTTTTTATAAAAAAGAAAGTTTTATGCAGTAGCTATTTTTTTGTTATAATTACTACCGTAGCTTAGTTTCTTGTTAATCAAAACCATTAATCATTTAAAATTATAAAACCCTAATTAAATCAATTTTCCAAAATCTTTACAGTAGCTTCTTCTTTCAAAAATAGATATGATAGTATTAGTTTTCTTAGAAATCAAAACCCTAATTTAAATTAAACCCTAATATATTTTGTTAAAACCTTAATTAATATTTTATTATCACAATAGCTATTTCTTTTTAAATGTTTAAGTTCTAATCTTATTTTCATAGGTTTGTACCTTATTCACTTAAATCCCAAATTGTAATTTTAATCACACAGTAGCATAATCCTTCTAAAATAATAAACCTAAAAATAATACTAGTCCTTTAATATTCCAAAACCCTAGCTTTTAGATATAAATCCCAAAACCCTAAATATTATCTAAGAAACCCTAAGTTGATACATAAACTTAAATTTGCATCTTTATTTGTCTCATTATTAAGTGAGTATTTATTATATAGTTTGATTAATGATTTATTTATATATTCAATTTATGTCTTCAATGAATGATTTATTTATGATGAATGGTTGGTTGGCTGTTTTTATTGATTTGCTTTGGTTTAAAAACATTGTAAGAGGTATGTTTCTATATTTTGGGTACCTCATGTTTTAAGTATCATGTAATTTAACTTTTTTTCTAGCTTTGGGATTAATATAAAGGACAAATTTCTACCTTTTTGTGGGTGTTCTATTTAGTTTTAGACATTGGACGATGTAAGAACATGTTTTCATCCTTGGATCGGTGTCCATTTTGTTGTTTTATTTAGACCTTGCCATGATTTTTAATAAAGTATTCATTTATTCTATTAATCACATGTAGTATGGATAATATCATTATATTTAACAATTTTAAAATATTAAGACCTGCAATGGAGGCCGGTTCCAATGAACCGGGTGTTGTGGGGGTGTTGGGTCATTTCTCACATTCCCCACACGTACCCAACTTTTCAAACCCATTAGAGAGGTTGGGGATTCCTTAGGAATCGAGTCATTCACCCCTTTCTTTTTCCCAGCCCTTCCGATTGGCGACTCCATTTTCTCCGGATTTAGGCCCGTGTTCTCTAAGGCCTCGAGCCTAACAGTGCAAAAGTCGTAAGAACCATTTCACTGGGAGTGGGGGCGAAAAATCCCTGCTCATAACGGGCATGTTCATGGCCGTGTCAACTATTTTACCTTCTAGAAGCTACGACACGCTCAGAGACATGGCCATGCTCATGGTCATGTCATCAACGTGGAACTCAGCACCATCGACATGCCCAACGACATGGCCATATCATTGGCCGTGTTAGGCAAAATTTGCATTTTGAACTCTCAACCAAATGAACACAATCATTCCAAACTCAACAATACAACACCCTAAATTATCATCTTAGCTTATATCCATAATTCTCCCACAAATTTAACATTTATATATCTCCAACATATCATAAGTATCATCTTATTCAATCAATCATCACTTTCTATCACAACACATTCAAAGCAGAAGAAAGAAAAGAAATCTCTTCTCTTTCAATCCAACCTTAAAAATCACAATTAGCTACTTACAACATCTTCTTACATATTCAAATAAGCCATCAAAACACACTAATACAAAATCCCCAAAATTCAAATATCATGTTCTTCCATAGAATTCCAAGGAAACTTGCAAAATGATAAAGGAACTTACCAATTGATGAAGAATCTTTAAAATCTTCACTTGAATCCTTGAAATCCCTTCAATTCTTTGATGATTGGAAGAACTCGCCTCTAGACTATCTCTCTCTCTCAAACTCACGCCAAAGAGGAAGGAAGAAAAGAAAAGACTCCTCTCTTTTCTTTCATCCTTATCTCTATATATATATATTAATTATTTTTTTATATGTGTTGTATATGTTTGGTATATGCATATGTTATATTTACTTTAAATAAATTTTGAATATATATTTCAATTAAAATCCTTTTATTTTATTTAAATTATTCATTTAATGTATCCAAATTTAATTTATTTTATTTAATATTAAAAAATTAGGGGTATTACAATTCTCTTCCCCTTAAGAGAATTTTGTCTGCGAAATTATCTGCTATCACCTCTAGAACAATTGAGGATATTGACTCTGCATTATCTGTTCACTCTCCCATGTTGCCTCCTCAGTGTTATGATTCCTTCAATGAACTTTTACAAGTGGCACTTTCTTATTTCTCAACTCTTTTACTTCTCATGCCAAGATCGCTACTAGTTCTTCCTCATAAGTAAGATCCGAACTTACTTCAATAGGTTCCACTGAAAAAATATGAGATGGGTTTGACATGTACCTCCGAAGCATAGAGATATGAAAAACATTATGTATTTGTTACAACTCAGGTGGTAAAGCCAGTCTATAGGCTACTGGACCAATTCTCTCTAGAATCTCATATGGTCCTATGAAACGAGGACTCAACTTCCCTTCGCGGCCGAATCTCAAAATATTCTTCCAAGGAGACACTTTTAAAAATACTATATCTCCTACACTAAACTCCATGTCTCTTCTTTTTAAATCTGAATAGGATTTCTGTCGATCTGAAGTTGCTTTCAGATGACCCCGAATCACCTTTACTTTCTCTTCTATTTCTTTAATCAAATCGGGACTGACCAATTCCCTTTTCCAATCTCATCCATCATAAAGGTATTTTGCATCTTCTGCCATACAAGGCTTCATAAGGTGCCATTCCAATACTGGACTGATGATTATTATTATATGCAAACTAAATCAATGACAAGAATCTATCCCAACTTCCACTGAAATCAATTATACAACTCCTTAACATATCCTCTAAAATTTGTATCACTCTTTCTAACTTCCCATCTGACTGAGGATGAAAAGCAGTACTAAAATGCAATCGAGACCCCAATACATTATGCAAACTCCTCCAAAATCTTGATGTAAACTGGGGATCTCAATCTGACACCAAAGAAACTAGGACTCCATGCAACCTCACTTCTCACTGATATGCAGCTTAGCCAATCTCTCAAGAGAATAATCCATCTGAACTGGAAGAAAATGAGTTGTCTTCATCATCCGATCAACTATCACCCAAATTGCATCATGCTTCCTTTGGGTCAAAGGCAGTCCAGTCATAAAGTCCATAGTTACTCATTCCCATTTCCACTCTGGTATTGAAAAAGGTTGAAGCAACCCTGAAGGTAAGTGGTGCTTAGCTTTCACTCTTTGACAAGTGAGACATTTGGAAACAAACTCTGCTACGTCCCTCTTCATACCTGACCACCAATAATGCTACTTCAAATCCTGATACATCTTTGTACTCCTAGAGTGCATAGTATAAACTGACTGATGTGATTCTTCCAAAATCACCTTCTTTAATTCAGCATCGTTAGGAATACATAACCTATCTCTGAACCACAGATTTCCATCATCTCTCACATGAAAGTGTTGACTCTCCCCCTTTCAAAAATCCAATACAATCTTCTGAATTTTCTCATCTACCAACTGAGCCTCCCTAATCTGATCCAACAACACTGGCCTTAACTGCAGCTGAGCCATCAAAGCACCATTATCACAAGACTCAAATTTGACATACAATGCTCTTAACTCAACAAGCAACAAGAGTGAAACAGCAGTCAAATTTGCCAAAGACTTCCGACTCAAGGCATCAGCAACAATATTTACCTTGCTAGGGTGATAATCAATCAAACAATCATAGTTTTAATCAACTCTAACCACCATCTAAGCCAAAGATTCAACTCTTTCTAAATACCCAAATACTTCAAACTCTTCTAGTCAGTATAAATGAAACACTTCTCCCCATACAAGTAATGTCGTCAAATCTTCAATGCAAAAACTATGACTGCTAACTCCAAATCATGAGTCGGGTAATTCAGCTCATGTGGCTTCAATTGACGAGAGGCATAAGCAATGACTCTACCCTCCTATATCAGAACTCAACCTAAACCACTATGTGAAGCATCACTATAAATCATATAAGGTTTACCTTTCACAAGCAGAGTAAGAACAGGAGCCTGAGTTAATATCTCCCTCAGTTACTCAAAACTCGTCGGACACCGATCTGTCCACACAAATCTAACTCCCTTCCGAAGTAATCTGGTGAGTGGAGTAGCTATCATAGAAAAACTTTTCACAAACTGATAATAATAGCCTACCAAACCCAGAAAACTTCTAACCTCTGTCACAGTCTTAGGTGGACTCCAATTCAAGATAGCCTCAACTTTACTCAAATCAACTCTAATACCCTATGTTGAAACCACATGACCTAGAAAAGTTACTTAATCAAGCCAAAACACACATTTAGATAGCTTAGCATAAGACTGCTTCTCTCTTAGAGTCTGTAATACAATCTGCAAATGCTTGTCATGATCCTCTTCATTACTTGAATACACCAAAATATCATCAATGAAAATCACCACAAACTGATCTAGATAGGGTATGAATACTCTGTTCATCAAATCCATAAATGCTGCTGGTGCATTCATCAATCTGAAGGGCATCACCAAGAGCTCATAATGCCCATAGCTCATGCGAAAAGCTATCTTAGGCACATCTTCATCGCTGACTCTCAACTGATGGTACCCGGATCTCAAATCAATCTTAGAGAATATTGCTACTCCTTTCAACTGATCAAAGAGATCATTTATCTGAGATAATGGATACTTGTTCTTAATGGTCACTTTATTCAATTGTCGGTAATCAATACACAATCTCAAGGTGCCATCCTTCTTCTTCACAAATAATACAGGCGCTCCCCATAAGGACACACTAGGGTGAATGAACCCTTTATCCAGCAACTACTGCAACTGCACCTTCAACTCTCTCAACTCAGCAAGTGCCATATGATAAGGAGCAATAAAGATGGGAGGGTACCGGGCAACAAATTGATACCAAGCTCAACCTCTATCTCAGGGGGTATCCCTGGCAACTCCTCAGAAAAAATATCTAGAAATAAGGCAATTGTGGGTATACTGTCAAGCTGGGAACCTACTACCCTAGTATCTACAATATGAGCAATATAAGCCTTACATCCCTTTCGAATCATCCTCCTCACTGACAAAACTGAAACAAACATGGATGGAAGATGTCTATGCTCACTAGATACCATCACATTTCTACCATCACAGGTTCTCAGGGTAACATACTTTTGCTGACAGTCTACCAGAGCCCCATGCTTGGATAACCAATCCATGCCTAAAATCAAATCATAGTCCCTAAAAGGCATCTCAATCAGGTCACTAAGGAATTCCTCATCTTGAACAACAATTGGAGTATCACGGTACACCCTACTAACCACAATACTATGCCCTAAAGGATTTATCACCAAAACATCAAATCCTATGGACTCTGAATGAAAATTAGTCACAGGCAAGATGGATGCAGTAATGTATGCATGAGTCGACCCAGGATCTATTAAAGCAAGAACTGAAGTACCGGATAAAAAAAAGTACCAACAATGAATGCTGAAGCATCTGGCTGCCTCTACATCACATAGACTCGCTGCAATGTCCCTGCTTCATCAGGTCTACCTCTGGCTGTAGAACTTCCTCTCTGATCAGACCCAGATCTACCACCCCTACCAAAACCCCTGTTACAATGACTCCCTCTGACACTAGGTCGAGAAACTGTAGTATTTGTCTGTCTATCATATTATGGCTCTGGACAATTTCTAATAAAATGATCTGGTGATCCACATCTATAACTCCAACATATCATTTTATAATATAATAAACAGATCATTTACAATATATATACATATACTCCTAAAATATAATGTTAGTTATGATATGTTGGAGTTATATAAATGTAATAAATATATATACATATACTCCTAGAAAGTGATGCCTCACATTACTCCATTATTTAAAACACTCTTTATAATTTACAATATATATACATATACTCCTAAAATATAATATAATAAACATAATGTCAAAATATACTATAAAATAAAATATGTAAATGCTGGCAAAGTGGCACTGATCTTGCTGTAGCACAAACACTTCAAGCTTAATCAACAGAAGCCTAGACCCGATCTGGCCTAGTAGAACTCTTCGGCTCTACCAGATCACCCTTGTCACCTGTATGATGAATTACAATCACACTAAGCCGAAGCCTAGTGGTACAAACTTTGATAATAATAATAATATTCAAATACAATGTCAATGCAGAATGTTCATATGCCATGTCATCATATGATATTCAAGACCATTTTTGGATATATTCGTTCATCACTTGACAATCCGCACAAACACTTACACAAACATGGGCCCAAACAACTAATACATCATTCAATTCTCAGAGTTACCATTTTGGTCCATAATGACACCATGTGTCTAGCCCCAAAGGCAAAATATCAATATATCAGTCCAACTAGGCATGGGCTTACGACTAAGTCTTTTCACCCATCCCAACTTCAAGGACTTGTTTCTGAGGTTTACGACCCGTTCTTTTCATCTCAAAATTATTTTCACAATGACATCAATCGTCTAGCCCCATAGGCAAATATAGGCATGCCGCCAAACACAGAACTCTGAAAATTGAATAACATACTAGGCACACAATTATTTCATATTTCCATTATCAATCTCTTTTTCATTTTCTCATGATCAAGCTAGGCACATTGCCTCATTTATCTCATTTATATCAACATCATCATATAATCATAATGCATCTCATTTTATACAATCTAGCCATCAGTAATGACTTTACATTTCATTCAATTGAGCCATTAACAATGGCTTTTCACAACGCATAATAATTCATATATAGCAATTCACATGTCCTAGCACCATACTCATGAACACTTAATGTATCAAGTAGCTTAGCACATTTTCCATCCAAAATGTGTTAGGCCAAATGTAATGCAATCACATATTCCATTTATCAAGAGTTTGTACATACCTTAGGAAACACTCTAAAATAAGCTTTAAAACTTTCTCTAACCTTCCTTTCCAAGTTGCCCTTCAACACTAGGGTTAGGCAAACAAATCTCTCTTAATGCCTATACCAAATGTGATCATAAGCAACCATTTAATATCACATTCTAAGGCATTCTCAATATCAAATCATTTAAATAAGAATTACAAATGAAAAACAAAGAAAAGAGTTATTCTCAAGTGACACGCCTGACAACATAGGCGTGTTACTGACCGTGTCATTAACTCACTCACACAGAAGCATTGACACATCCAATAACATGGGCGTGTCATTGTCCGTGTCATTCATTCTGCCTCTTAGAATGTTTGACACGCCCAACAACACGGGCATGTTCATGGTCATGTCAATTATTTTGCCTTACAGAAGCTATGACATGCTCAGAGACATGGCCGTGTTAATGGTCATGCCATCAATGTGGAACTCAGCACTGTTGACACGCCTAATGACATAACTGTGTCACTTGCCGTGTCAGGCAAAATTTGCATATCGAACTCTCAACGAGATGAACACAATCATTCCAAACTCAATAATACAATACCCTAAATCATCATCTTAGCTTATACCCATAATTCTCCCATAAATTTAACATTTATATAACTCCAACATATCATAACTATCATCTTATTCAATCAAACATCACTTTCTCTCAAAATACATTCAAAGAAGAAGAAAGAAAAGAAATCTCTTCTCTTTCAATCCAACCTTAAAAATCATCATTAGCTACTTACAACACCTTCTTACATATTCAAATAAGCCATCAAAACATACTAATACAAAATCCCCAAAATTCAAATATCATGTTCTTTCATAGAATTCCAAAGAAACTTGCAAATTGATAAAGGAACTTATAAATTGATGAAGAATCCTCAAAATCTTCACTTGAATCCTTGAAATCCCTTCAATTCTTTGATGAATGGAAGAACTCTCCTCTAGACTCTCTCTCTCTCTCAAACTCACGCCAAAGAGGAAGGAAGAAAAGAAAAGAATCCTCTCTTTTCTTTCATCCTTATCTATATATATATATATATTAATTATTCTTTTATATGTGTTGTATATGTTTGGTATATGCATATGTTATATTTACTTTAAATATATTTCAAATATATATTTCACTTAAAATCCTTTCATTTTATTTAAATTATTTATTTAATGTATCCAAATTTAATTTATTTTATTTAATATTCAAAAATTAGGGGTATTACAAAAATTAATTAAAATAAATAATTTAAGGGAAAATATTGAGTTAGAATGTAGAAATTAACAAAGGTATTTATGAAATATAAAGAAATATACATGACATATAAATTTAAATCTTAAGTGAGAATAAGACAAAAGATGAATAGTAGAGAGGCGCAAAATGATAATTAAACTTTATAAAAATAAAAGTTAATAAAATAATTTGAAAAGAAAATATTTTTGAATGGAAGATGAAAATTTGAGTTTTTAAAATAAAAAAATAATTAATTAATTAAAATAATATAATATTATATATATATGGTCTTAAATGAAGAAAGAGAAAAATCAAAAGTTGATTCCTCTCTGCTTCTTCTTTGGCCGAGAATTCCATGGCTCCATAGAAGCAAATTTTTTTTCTTCATTCAATTACTCACTTGGGCAAGAATTTTCAAGAATTAATTGAAGTTTTGCTGGATTTTTAATAGGTTAGTAAGTTTCTTTTTTTAATTTTTGAATTTATATGAAACTATGAATATGTTTGATTTGAGATTTTGTTGTAGCATGTTATAATTGTTGAAATTGGAGGGAATGATGTTATTTTAGTTAGTAAGTATTGATTTTTAAGTTATATGGAAGAAATGATTAAGTTTGGTTTGAGTTTAGGTGAAGAAGGTGATTTAGAGTTATGTGTAAAATGGAATTTTGTAATTGTGTGTTTTAATTGTTTGAATGGGTAAGAATGTTGTTTATTTGATGAGTAAACAATGATTTTATGGTTGAATAATTGATTAGCTTGGATTAAGTTGAAGTTTGAGTTGGTTACTAAGGTTTAGGGTTATGGAAAAAGGGGTTTTGTTAAAGAATGCTTGTTCAATCGGTTTTATCATTTAAATCATATTTTTTTAATGATTTAAATGATGGAAATGGACACAAATTGATGACTGGGAATAGTTGGAATGAAGAACAAGAATGGAAGTGAGTTGAGGTACATTTTAGGGTTTTGGGAGGAATGTTTCTAAATTGAGTTTAATTGCTTAAATTGTCTTAAAATATGATGTTATAGACATATTTGAGATTAAAACTCAATTTAGAATGGATTCAATTATAGTTTTAATGTTAAAGTGCCTTGGACCTAAATAAAGGGAAAAATAGTGGAATGTGTTTTAATTTATGTTTTATATTGTAAACACCTTAAAATGTGATTCTAATGTATGCTATACATTTACATTTTGTTTAGGTGTTGAGTAGTTAGTCATTGCACCAACTTAGTAGTGAAGGGTGCTAAGGAATTTTGAAGTGAGGTGGAGCTTTGGCTCACTTTTGTGCATTAAGGAGGTATATACATAATTTGGTATTTAATAATATTGATTGTATTGCTTTTAGCCATAACACATTGAATATGAAAAATGTGTTATGCTACTTGAATGATAATGTGTTTGTATGTGTGGCATTGTTAGGAGTAACAATATTTATTTTGAATTAATGTGTGGTATGATATGACCTTTAAAAATGAATAAAAGTGATGGTGTGAGAAAAATGAGAAAAGTGCAAATATTGCACTAAGATGTAAAATAAACTACATTTGTAAAGAATGAGGAATTGACATTGATTATGAGTAGTAGATAATGAAATATAATGGTATGTTGCCATATATACGGTCTAATTCCAGAATACTATTATTGGATAGTATGACGCCTTCGGGCGAGACACACTAGTGTCACGAATGATTGAGATAGCCCAAAATAGTAGTTCTGGAATTAGAGCAGTATATAGGGCTATATGGGCCCATTGCATGTGTATGGATGATTGGTATGTTAATAAGTTGTATGTATACTTTGTTTGGCATTGAAACATAATGTATGTTATGATCTCACACACATAACATTATGTTCTATTCATGTATATTAAATTATGTACTGCTAAGCATTATGCTTAGCAGTTGAAATTCATCGCGCAGATGACACAGTTGATTTGGAGATTCAGGATAGTGCTACTGGACCACCCCAGGTCTAAGTTGTGGTAGTCATTTTGGGGATTGTTGTGCTACTACGAACCAAAGCCATTGCATCTCATGTAAATATTTTGAACTTTGTTTTTTGACATTTTGTAAAATATGTATAAATGTGGTCATAATATAAATTATAAAGATTATTCTTTTAGATTAAATATTAGAAATTGCAAATGGGATATATATATATATATATATTAATATCTAAAAAGGTTTGAATGTGTCTTGTAAAATATTGATTGTTTTGGGCTTTTGGGCCATTTTGGAGAAATGGATGTATTAAAAGGATATTTGGGAGTGTATTGCATTGCAGGTTGTGTAAATTGAATTTTGGGATTGTTAAAAATACAGATAAAACTCTAATGAATTTTTTTCAGAAATTTTCAATCTATTTTTTATTTGTTTTTTAAGTATGTTCTGATTTTATTTTTTAATAATTTTATAATGAAAATGGAAATGTTGTAAGAATAGAACTGTGACATTTTCATTCTGTATATGTGTATTTTACATATACCATTTTATGTGTATTATGTTTATATATGGTATTAGGGTGTTAAACTTCTTTTCCTGTTGTCTTGAAAATATTGGTCCCATTCATAATCATCGGTTTCCTCCTTCTCATCATCAGAGGCTACCTCTCTTACCTTAGCTTCACCTTTGTCTTTCTGCTTCTTGGTACTAGCAGATGCTTTAGCAATCATATCGAATAATGCAACTAATTGATTTCTCAGGGCCTAAGATAGGGTCCCCTTCTGTTCTTCCATATTGGATGCAATCGCTTCATTCACCAAGTTCTAAACTTGATCATGATCCATTGGTTTTGATGGAAAATTGACTGATCCTTCATTGGATTATGAGTTTCCATCATAGGTAGGGCTGTCATAAGTCCTTGAACTACTGAACTCTAGGTCTATGAGCCAGAAAGGATCAATGCTTATGTGATGTAATGCATGTATGCATGTGTAACAAATAATGCAAACAAACAACTTAAGTCAAGATATTCCTTCCAACCTTATATCTATTACACACGAGCGGTAAGTATCTTTATCTTAGATGGATTAACCAATAGTTGTATTTTCAAATAAGAATTTAGTCTATGATAACTCCCACTAATTGAGCCTTAATCCATTGGGTCAACTAGAAAATAGCTTTTATGTTATATTATGGATTAAAACTAAATTAAAAGGTTTATCATAAGTAGATTTCATAGTTGGAAAAGCGACTGATGATTCATGCCACAAACAAGCAACTGAATTAAAGGCCCATAATTGATTTTAACATTTCATAATTGACCTAATTAGTTGTAAGCCCATTTAAACAATTTTAAATTTTGGGTCATTAAGTAAAAAAATAACTTTAAACCCATCTTTTCAAAAGGTTTATTAAAAATTGAGTCTTGGGCTTTGTGTTTGGGCCATGATACGGAAAAACATTTTTGGCCCATCTAAAAAAGGTTTCCATGCCTAAAGTCCATCTTAAAAACAATTTGAAAATAATTTTGGTCTTTTGCGCTTTTAAAAGAATAATTTAATTTTTAGCTCACAACATAATTAGGCCACATTAGGAAAAGACAAACCAAATGGGTCTTAATTCATGCTAAGACATGTCAACCATTGTTAAATAACAAGCAATTAGGGCAAACCTGAAGAAAGTACTAAGCCAATTACATGGGCTTTAGTCTTTGGGTTGAAAAGCTTAGGTTCCTATAGCAAGTATATACCAAAACGTACAAGACTATGAGTGGTTATACAATGCTCAATCTCCATACCTTGAATGAAAGTATAGTATCACTCACATATACATAACACGGGTTCTAAGGGCATGCTAACTCACACACACAATGCAAATCTAAATGATACAATGAATAACATAATAATAATAAAGAATAGAATAATATAAAGACCAACGGAATTAACTTCTCTTATCTCTAGTGGAGTCACCACTGTGAGTAGGGATTTTCGCCCCCACTCCCGGTGGAATGGTTCTTGTGACTTCGGCACTATTAGAATCTAGGCCTTAGAGAACACGGGCCTAAACCCGGAGAATTTAGAATCACCACCCGGATGGGCCGGGAAGATAGGAAGGGATAGAATCTAGGCCTCCTTTTTATGTCTAAATATTATTCAATTCTTATATTATTATAGCAGTATTCATATTACATTTAATTAAAAATAAACATTCATCATATTATTAGCTTAAAGAAACTAATTAAAATGGGTACCCAATTGAGGATGGAAACATGTCCTTACAACAATCCAAATCCATAAAAATAACTAAAATAGGACACCCACCAAAGGGTGAAAATATGTCCCTTGCAATAGTCTCAAAGTCCTTAAATAAATTGAATTACATAAACTAATCAAATCAAATAAGGAACCCACAAGTGGAAACATGTCTTTCACATACTTAAAATCTAAATAATAATCAAATATAAATCAATCATCCATGATAAATGATTAATTTAAAATGCATAATTAATGTACAAGCTAGAATTAAGACTAAAAAATATGCAAACAAGAATTAAAACATACAAAATTAGTGTTTAAGATACAAATCAAAATTAAAACATGCAAGATTAGGGTTTATGGAATTAGGGTTTTGGATTTGAGGGTTTATAGGTTAGGGCTTTTAGGGATTTATGGAATTTGAGTTTTGGATTTGAGGGTTCATGGAATTGAGAGTTTTGGATTAGGGTTTATAGGTTAGGGTTTTTAGGGATTTGGAATTAGGGTTTTAAAAACTAACCTAGTAAAATTAGTTTTTTAAAAACTAACACCTAGTCAAATTAGGGTTTTAAAAACTAACTTAGTCAAATTAGGGTTTTAGATATGCAAAGTATGATTTTAACATGCAACTTAAGACTAAAGATATGAAAAGTTAGGATTTAAGATAAATTTAATTCTAGGCTAGAAATGCAAAGCTAGAGTTTAAGACATGTGATTAAGATTTTTTTAATATAATCCTATGTTATAAAGTGAAATTAGAGTTTCGGATCCAAGATTAAGTTTTATAGATCTTCGATTAATTTCTAATTGCTTACTATGAAAAATTTAACAAAATTCCATTTTCAAATTAACAACACCACCATAATTGAAATATTGAAAGTCAATCAATGAATTCAACATAGTAATTGGAATATGGAAAATCAATGAAAGAGTTTAACATAGTAATTGAAATATTGAAAACCAATTAATCGATTTAATTGAATTGGTTAACAAAGATTGAACCTCTGTTGTTGGCTCCTCTGCGGTAAGTTTATTCTACCGAGCTTGATTACACAATCAACTGTTGGATAGCTCGAATCAAGCAAAGCCCTTGGTCAGTGTCTAAACAATCCTTAGGTTGTTTAGGTTGGCTACTGTCTCCTCTTCTCTTTGATTGCTCTCTGCCTCTATTTATCTTTTATAATTATTGTATTTGATCTTTAATCACAGCTGCCTCTTTTTCTTGTGCTTTTGATTCATATTTATAATGTGTGATTAGGGTTAAACTTGATCCTTCTCCTAATTCGGTTCCAACACTTCATCGCAATCCGAGGTTTACCTAAGTTAAACCTAATTAGCCTCAACCAATTCGATATGGTGCCTACTCATATTGAATTGGCTTGGCCAATTCGATATGGAGCTAGCCCATGCCAAATTGGCATTCCATATCGAGTTGGCTTGGCCAATTCATTATGGGACATTCCCATATCAAATTGGACATGGACCAAATTAAAATTTATTTGCATTGGCCTGATTTAAATTGAACTGACCTAATTCAAATTTTAAATAATTAGACTTTATTTAATTTGAGCCTTGTTATTGGAACCAAACTTGATCCATCCTTTAAATGAAAATAATATTTGAACTGGCACCAAAATTAAGGGTCTACACATTTATTTTCTCTAAAACTTGGAATGGTCCATCACTTCATGGATCAAGATTTGATTTCCTATGATTAGGAAATTTTTCCTTCCTCATATGTACCCATACCCAATCTCCAGGCTCAGAGGTAATTGCCTTCCTTTCTTTGTTGGCTCGGCATGCATAATGCTCATTCCTCTTCTTAATGTGTTGTTTGGATTTTTCATGTATGGATCTAACCAATTCTTCCTTCTTCTATCCGTTTAAATTAGTAATATCTTTCAAAGTCAAAGGAAACAAATCCAAAGGGGTTAGTAGATTAAAACCATACACAATTTCAAAAGGTGAATAACTTGTAGAAGAATGGATGCTCCTATTGTATGAAAATTCTATTAATGGAAAATAATCTTTCCAAGTTTTCAAGTTTCTTCCAATTACAACACGCAATAAAGATCCTAAAATTCTATTAACCACCTCAATTTTACCATATGTTTAGGGATGAAAAGTAGTTGAATACAATAGTTATGTCCCTAATTTTCTCCAAAGAACACTCCAAAAGTGACTTAAGAATTTAGCATCCCTATTAGAAACAATGGTTTTAGAGATTCCATGTAAACGAACTACATTCCTAAATAATAATTCAACAATATGTGTGGCATCATTGGTTTTATGACAAGCAATAAAGTTTGCCATTTTACTAAATCTATCAACTATAACAAACATGCTATCTTTACCTTTTATTGACTTAGGCAACCGCAACACAAAATCGACAGAAATATCCACCCAAGGTTGACTAAGAACTAGTAAAGGAGTATATAACCCATGGGCTTGGAATCTAGATTTAGCTTGCTTACATTCAACACACTTAGAGCATACCCTATGTAATATCCTAAATTTTTTTAAAAAATTTTAATTTTTTGAAATTTGATAAAATATATTATAATTAAATTGGATAAATTAAATTAATGGTTCTAAATGAAAAATTAAGGGATTTTAAATGAAAAAGTGGAATATATATATATATATGATATATATACAAAATATATACAACATATAAAAGTCAACACTTTTTAAAAGAAAAGTCAAAGTAAAAAAGGGTATTTTGGTAATTAAAATTTAAAAATTTAAAAATATTAAATTAATTCAAAATAAATAATTTTTGAATGGAAGAGGGATTTTTGGACTTTTAATTTATTAAATAAATAATTAATTATTAAAATATTAAAATATATATATGGTTATAATTAAAGGATGAAAGGAAAGAGAAAATCAAAAGCTATTTTCATCTTATTCTTCTTCCTCCTAGGCCAAAACCTCCATTGAAGATGTCCAAGGAATTTTGTTCTTCCATATTCAATTTATTGAACAATTTAACAAGTTTAACGTTAATTTTTGGTAATTTCCACTAAATTTGATAAGTTTCCAACTCCTTTCTTTGAATTCCATAAAAATTTTGATTATGTGTGATTTTGGATTTTTAAGTAGTATGTTATAATTGTTGGAATTTGTGTGTATGAAGTTCTTTTGGGTATTTATTAATGATTTTAAGGTTGGATTAAAGAAATGGTTGAATTTGGATAAAGAACGGTGAAGAGAGAGAATTTAGGGTTATGGACTTTTAGGGTTTGAGAAATTATGATTTTTAATTGTGCAAATTGATTCCAAATGAGTTTTTTTTGATGCATAAACAA
The DNA here is from genome assembly GCA_947685225.1 of Garcia nutans. NCBI lineage: Eukaryota > Viridiplantae > Streptophyta > Magnoliopsida > Malpighiales > Euphorbiaceae > Garcia > Garcia nutans. Next base: position 14,822,858 of record CANTUV010000023.1, on the reverse strand, counting down.
GTATTTTAAAGTTAAATATTGGTTTTGGTTGTGTTTGGTTGTAGTTTGAGAATGGAAGTGTGATTTAGGGTTTTAGAAAAGTGATTTTTCAAAAGTTGTATAATTGTTTTATTTTATTGGCTTAAGTGTATTGTTTGGTGATATAAGTGATGAATATAAGCTTAAAATGATTAATAGATTGTGTTGGAATGGAAAACCTTCAATGGGGAAGGTTATGCCATTTTAGGGTTTTGTGTATAAGAGTGTGTTTTTGTAATGTAAATGGTTTAAATGTATTAAAATATGTTTCTAATAATATAAATAAACTTAATATATTAAAATGACTGGCCTAGTATGAGAATCCAAAGTTAAAGTGAGGTTAGACTTTTGCTTGGATGGGGTTTAATTATGGTTTAATTTTAGAAATGCCATTAAATGTGATACTAAATGATTATTTGCTATCACATTTAGTTTAGGCATTTAGGAAGGTTGATTTACTTAATCCAAGTGGTGAAGGGAAAGTTGGAAGGATAGGATTGGAGGTTGTTTTAAGCTTGTTTTATTTGCTATTTGAGGTAAGTACAAACTTTGAATACATTGGTTATGTTTGCATGACATTTAGGCTTAACACATTTTGCTTGGAGAATGTGTTAAGCTACTTAATACATTGGTTATGTATGAATAATGTGCTATGACATTTGTAATGTCATATATGTGTTAAATGCATTGTGAAAAGCCATTGATAATGGCTAAATTGTTTAAAATGTGAAATATGTGTATTATGTGAAAATGACCCAAAGTGTTTGTACAATGCCATTTGTTGTGTATGCATTAAGTGCATTGTTAAAAAGCCATTGGTATTGGCTAGATTACATTAAATGTGATTAATATGTGAATTATGTTGAAATTCCCAAGGTAATTGGGTAATGTGTTGTAAATGCAAAAATGTGGTATAATGTAATGAGATATGTGGAAACATAATGAAATGAATTGATATCAATATAAATGAGAAATATAAATAAATTGTATTCCTAGTATGTTATTCAATTTTCAGAGTTCTATGTTTGGTGACATGCCTATGATTTGCCTACAGGCTAGACGCTGGGGGTCACTGTGAAAATATTTTTTGAGGTGAAATGATCGGGTCGTAAGCCTCAAAAATAAGTCCTTAAAGTTGGGCTAGGTGAAATGACCGGTTGTAAGCTCAGACCTAGTTGGACTATTACATTGATATTTTGCCTACGGGGCTAGACACATGGTGTCATTATAGACCAAAATAGTAACTTTAGAATTTGAATAGCATATAAGTTATCTTTGGGCCATGTTTGTGTTTGTTTTTATGTGAATTGTGGATTGTGAAATATTATAAAAGTATGAGAAAATGGAATGATGTGATATCTATATGCATTGTGCATTGGCATTGCATTTGAATTTGAATTTTATTGTTATCAAGTTTGTATTACTAGGCTTTTGGCTTAGCGCGATTGTTTACATCGTGCAGGTGACAGGGTAGATTCAGCTAAGCCGGAAAGTTCTTCTAGACCAGGTCGGGTCTAGACTTGTGATTATGCTTGTAGAGTTGATATCAAGATCAGAACACTATCGACAACATGTATATATTTTATGTTATTATATATTTTGGGTATTATGCATATTATATCATATTTTTGGATTTTATGTATTGTAAACTATAAAGAATGTTTAGGTTAAGTTTGTAGTATCCCAAAATTTTTGAAAATTTTTAATTTTTAGAAAATTTGATAAAATAAATTATAATTTAAAAGGATAAATTAAATTAATGATTTTAAATGAAAAATGAAGGGATTTTAAATGAAAAAGTGAAATATATATGTGATATATATGTAAAATATAAATAACATATAAAAGTCAACACTTTTTAAAAGAAAAGTCAAAGTTCAATGGCATTTTTATAAATAAATTTTAGAAATTTAAAATTAATAAAATAATTCAAAAATAAATTATTTTTGAATGGAAGAGGAAATTTAAGACTTTTAATTTATTAAATAAATAAATAATTAATTAATTATTAAATTATTTTAATATATATATATATATGGTTTAAAATAAAGATGAAAGGAAAAAAGAAAATTAAAAAGTTTTTCCATCTTTTTATTCTCCATCAAGGGCCGAACCTGTAACACCCCGATACCCTATATAAGTACTATACATATACTTAGTATACATACAGTAAGTATATAAAGTATAAGGATGTCATTTTTCGTTATCTTTTTAAAAACCTGTAACAAAGTTCAAACCATAATACGTTAATTTAAATAACATTTACAACATCATTATCTTTATCGAAACTCCATTTATACATATAAATATTCTCTCACCAGAAATACATCATAATTAAAAGTTATACATGTATGCATTACCCTCTAGTTGGTCTCGACAAACTCTTACTCTTCTCGTGGCATAACGAAAGACTTCATATCCTCCACCAAGCTACCTGCGCGATTACACATCCGCGCTAAGCCCGAGAGCTTAGTAGTACAAATATAACATATAAACATACATTATAAAAATACTAACATATAATGATATATCAATTCCATGTGTCATTAGTTTCTCATCATGTTTTAACTAATTTCATGTATTATATACATATCATTTTTACCAACCACAATTCATCACTAATAATCACCATCAACATAGTGATACCCACATTACATATCATATCATTATCACCAATCATCAATCCAACATTAATACTCACAATCAATATTTCAATATACATATTACATAACATTTCATGTCATTATTTTATTCACAATTCATCAATCATGAATCACAATTCCAACCAAATCCACCATAGATTTCATTACTCGTTTATTACAACATTTATATATATCATATTGACAACAACGACAGACTCGGGCCCAAACGACACTAATATGCCATTCAATTTTCAGAGTAATGCTTTGGTTCATTCATCACATTTATCATTATCATAGACCCAACTAGGCTTCAAGGATTAGGTTCAACCAAGCTTCAAGGGGAGCAAAGCATGCTAAGCATCAACCCAACTTGGCTTCAAGAACCAATCCAACCTAGCTTCAAGGGTTGTAACATCTCAATTAGGCTTCAAGGACTTAGCCAACCTAACTTCAAGAGATTGTTACTCATTTTAGGCATGCCACCAACAACAAACTCTGAAAATGGAATAACACATTAGTTACACAATTCATTTATTACTTTCATTCTCAATTCTCATCATTAATTAGGCAAACATGCCTTATGTCTTTCAATTGAATCATCATAGCCAATCACAAATGGCTTCACATCACATTTGAATCATCATTATACACATATACAACATCAATTACATTAGCTAAACAAATCGATCATTAGTTTTACATCTCTTTATGTCTCAATTTACATTATACACTTCATTATTCAAGCATACATAATCAATTTCATTGCACATGTATCTTAAATTCATCATCATATAAACAACATGTCCCTTTATAACATTTCAATCATTATTATCAACCATGATGATATCACATTTCATCATTTTTCAAAACACATTGACACCATTCATTATTAAAACATTAATCATAATAAATTGCATTGCACATACCTTTTTGGATGATCCTCATCTCTTCCACACTATACAAGTCATAATATTAGTCACATTGTTCATATAACATACTACCATTCATAAGATTCACAATGTATAATGTTTTATTAGTTTTTGTTATAAGTTTTGTGTCTTGTTTATTATGTTAATTATTGTTTTATTTAGGTATTTCGTTAGTTTTTATCGGTTTGTCTAGTGTTTTCTTTAATTGTGTAGTTTTAGTTTATTTTTAGTTTTATGTCGTTTTTGATTTAGTTTTTAGTTTGTGTTTATGTTTTGTCGGTTATTGTTTATTTACTTAGTGTTTTAAGTTTGTTTTGAGTTTTGTGTTAGGATAAAACAGGCAAGGAAACGAATTGAAGATGAAATGGGCAGTAGCTGACACAGGCAGAGGACACGGCCAAGTCACTGGCCGTGTCCCATACCAAGTTAAAAGGAAGAACAAGTCCCAGTAGCAGACACCAGCAAGGGACACGGCCAAGTCACCTGGCCTTGTCCCTCCAAAGAAGAACAACACGGCCAAGTCACCATGACCTGGCCGTGTCCCACTTGTTACCAAAGGAAAGGGAGATCAGCAATTACACAGAAGTGAACACAGGCAAGGGACACGGCCGTGTCTTGTGGCCGTGTCCCTCACAACTCACTCACATGGCCAAGTCAAGCTCCACTTGGCCGTGTCACTCAACAAAGAAGCAAAGAAGACCAAAAAGCAATAGAGGAGGACACATGCAGGGGACACGGCCGTGTCACCTGGCCGTGTCCCTCCATCAAGCCTCACACGGCCGTGTCCCTCATCCCTTGGCCGTGTCCCTCATGTTCCAAGCCCGCATCGGATTTTTAACACGTACGATTCATATAAAAGAAAAGAAAGTTAGGGTTTAAGGGGTGGACGATTTTTGGAGAGCAAGTTTAGCCGTTTGAGAGAGATATTAGGGTTTAAACATTTGTTTTCTTGGATTTTGATTCTACTTTGGATTACACTAGTTTAGATTAGATTGTTCATGCCATTGTTTCATCCTTCTTGCAAGATTCGATCAAGAGTTCATCAAAAGCTTCAAGGAGTTTGTAACTTGGTTTTATTCTTAAACTTTGTCTCTTTAGTTTCATTGAAATTGTGTTGATGAACATTATCATGTCTAAATTGATTTCTTTGATTATTAATGAGATGAGTATGCTTGATAACATCATGAACTAATTTAATCTAGTCTAGGGTTTGTATGGATTTGCTATGAATTGTATGAATTGGTTATTCTCTTAACTATTGATTTCTTTAGCCTTTATTGAATGAAAAATTGTTACATATAATTGATTGGCCACCAATTGTGTGTTTTAGGTATTAGATGATGGATTGAGAGATGAAATCTAATGCTGGAACAATTCAATTAAGGACTTAGGTGAATTAGAGATATAACCTATTAAAAAGATTGTTTCAATTATAACAAGATTAGTTGTAAGAGGTTTGAATGCGAGAGCTTATTTCCTTGACTCAATTAATTAAGTTGCTTGAGATTTAATCTTAGAAATTAAATTAGTTAAGTGGAATAACCGTTCATACTTATGAGTAGTAAAGAAGTGCAAACCATAGACTCTTTTTATCAAGTGAATCAAAACATAAGCTATTGTTTATTTTTATTGTTTTCAAATTAAATCATTCTTTTTCATTACTTTGCAAATTAAATTTCTTTAATTATTTCTTACTTTAAATTTGATAATCAATTACCCACTTTGGCTTCCTTGAGAGAACGACCTTGGGGCGATCACTTTTGCTACAGCTACCTCGTATACTTGCGAGTGACGCTTTGTGGTAGAGTTAATTTGAGCGCAACAAGTTTTTGGCGCCGTTGCCGGGGAAGCTAATTGGCGTAATTGTTTATTTAAAAATAAAAAAAAAATTACATTTCAGATTATTTTCATTGTTTTCATTTTATTTAATTTGTCTTTTGCTTTTGATATTTCTTTTTCTAGAAATTTTTGTTTATGCAAGGCAGGAGATCACTTGAAGGAGAACTGCATCCATTCATTCCAGAAATTCAGAGAGTAAAAAGGAGCAGAGAGGAGTTTGAGTTTTTCACAGGATTTGATACTTCAGAGGAAGACATTTCGGATTTTGAGTTAGAATCTAAAAAATCTGTAAAGATGGCTGAAGAAAGGCAAAGAACCATGAGAGATTTTGCTAGACCTGTAATTGGGACTTCCAGTTCTTGCATAAGACTGACAGATGCAGCAAGGAACTATGAGTTGAAGAACATTCACTACAACATGCTGCCATCATTCTATGGAGTTCCAAATGAAGATCCTTTGAACTTTATTCCGGATTTTTACTCCACCCTCAACACTTTTCCTTTGGGAGGACTAACAGAAGATCAGTTGAGGATGAGATGTTTCCCTTATACTTTGAAGGATAGGGCAAAGAGCTGGCTCATGATGTTGCCTGAGAACTCACTGACAACTTGGGAGCAAGTTTACAATAAATTCATGGGTAAGTTCTATTCACACCAAAAGACAGCTGAGTTGAGAGGGAAGATTGCTACATTCTCTCAGTTTGAAGGAGAGCCATTTCATGAGGCTTGGGACAGATTCAAGATGCTATTGATCCAGTGTCCACATCATCACTATCCACTTCAACTCCTTAATCAATTTTTCTATGATGGTCTCACTCAGCAATTTCAGAATACTGTTGATAATGCAGCTGGGGGAGCCATGGGAGAAAAGACAGCTGATGAGACTTATGAGATTTTTGAGATGTTGGGAGCTAATTCTCAACAAAAGAGTGTAAGGGGAAGAAACAAAGGGGTGAATCAACTGGAAGCCAATACTGAAATGGTTAGTCAAATAGCTGAGTTGACAAGACAGGTTCAGATGCTAAACATGAAGAACAATGTTTCTTCATCTACTCAAGAAGTGTGTGGAATCTGTGGGACATGTGGGCATGGAGCAAATATATGTCCCTCTGCATATGAGACTTTTGGGAATGAAGCTGAGCAAGTTAATGCTATGGGAGGATTTCAACCAAGAGCCAGGAATGATCCTTACTCTAACACTTACAATCTTGGCTGGAGGAATCACCCCAATTTTTCTTGGACAACAAATAATGCTCAACAGCCTTTCCATTTGCTCCAGAGACAGAACCAGCAGCAGGGTCAATCCTCAAATCAAATGCAGTCTAAGAGAGATAGTTTGGAGGAAAGTTTACAAGCCTTCATCAAAGTCAGTGCACAAAACCAAGAGATGAACAACAAGAGACTGGATTCCTTGGAGGCATCTTTTAAGAAGGTGGAGACCCAAGTGGGGCAACTTGCACAACAGATGCAGATTCAACAAAAGGGGAAGTTTCCAAGTCAACCTGAGTAGGCACAAGCAGTGACTGTTCTTAGGAGTGGCAAGGTAATTAATAACAATGTTGAAAATAATTCTGTGAATGCAGGTGAGCAAGAGAAGAAAAAGGAAGGAGAAGTAGAGAACAAAGGTGCTGAAGAAAGATCAATGGAAAAGACCCCTACACCAGATTTGCACAAGGCAAGCAATCCATACAGGCCACCTATACCATTCCCTAGCAGGTTGAAGGATGATAAAAAAGATAAGCAGTTTTCAGATATCTTCAACATGCTATCTAAGGTAAGTATCAACTTACCATTACTTGAAGCAATTAAGAACATGCCGGCTTATGCTAAATTCTTCAAAGAACTGAATACCAAGAAAAAAAGGTATGAGCCGAATGAAAAGGTGATAGTTTCTGAGGTAGCCAGTGCTGTTTTGCAGCATAAACTACCCCCTAAGCTAAAGGATCCTGGAAGCTTTATTATTCAAATTGCTATGGGGAATGGAAAATGTACTGATGGCATGTGTGATTTGGGAGCTAGTGTGAATTTAATGCCTTACTCTGTGTACCTTGACTTAGAATTAGGGGAACTTAAGCCAACAAAAATGGTGTTGCAATTAGCTGATAGATCTCTTAGATTCCCGAAAGGGGTTATAGAAGATGTGTTAGTTAAAGTAGGTGGTTTGATAGTACCTGTGGATTTCATTGTTCTTGACATGGAGGTAAGTAATTCTTCACCATCTGCACACACCATTCTGCTGGGTAGGCCTTTTATGGCGACTACCAATACTTTGATAGATGTTAAGAATGGAAAATTATCAATGACTGTTTTGGGACAAACTGTGGAATTTTCTATTTTTAACACTTCTCCTATTCCTACAACTGCTTTATATGAGGATTGTTCTTTCATTGATTGTGTTGATGCAGTTGTTTCAGATGTTTTCTTGCAGACAGGTTCCTTTGACAAATTGGAGCTGGCATTGACTTTGGATAGTGATTTGGAAATTTTTGATGCAGAAATAGCTAGTTGTCTTGAGACCTTAGAGGATGTTGAAATAGAGGAGTTTAAGGATGACCAATTTTTGAACCTTCCCCCATTGAAAAAGAAGAGAAGAACCCCTCACTAGAGTTAGAGCTGAAAGAGTTACCTAAGAACCTGAAATATGTGTTTTTAGGGGATAATAACACTTTACCTGTGATAATATCTAGTGAACTTAGTGAAGGGGAGGAGATGAGGCTGGTGAGTGAGCTTAAAAGATTAAAGAGAGCAATAGGATGGGGATTGAGTGACATCAAGGGTATTAGCCCTTCTATGTGCATGCATAGAATCACTTTAGAAGAGGGAGCTAAACCTGTAAGGGAGACCCAAAGGTGACTTAACCCAAATATGAGTGAAGTGGTTAAGAAGGAAGTGCTCAAATTGCTGGATGAAGGAGTAATTTATCCAATTGCTAATAGTGAGTGGGTGAGCCCAGTACATGTAGTTCCTAAGAAATCTGGAATCACTGTGGTAAAAAATGAGAATAATGAGTTGGTTCCTACTAGGACTACTACTGGGTGGAGAATGTGCATTGATTATAGGAAGTTGAACAATGCTACAAAGAAAGATCATTTTCCTCTTCCTTTTATTGATCAGATGTTAGATAAACATTCTGGACACTCACATTATTGTTTTCTGGATGGCCTTTCAGGTTACTATCAGGTGCCAATAGCTCCAGAGGATCAGTCAAAGACAACCTTTACTTGCCCTTTTGGGACTTATGCATTTCGTCGTATGCCCTTTGGCTTGTGCAATGCCCCTGCAACTTTTCAGAGATGCATGATGTCTGTCTTCTCAGATATGATCGACGATTTTATTGAGGTATTTATGGATGATTTTTCTATTTTTGGTAATTCTTTTGATAATTGCCTCAATAAACTTGTTCGTGTGCTTGAGAGATGCATTGAATGTAACCTCACTTTAAGTTGGGAAAAGAGTCATTTTATGGTTACTCAGGGCATTGTCTTAGGTCATGTGGTGTCGAGTAAAGGGATTGAGGTGGATAAGGCTAAAATTGAATTGATTGGTAAGTTACCCCCACCCACCTCTATTAAGGGAATAAGAAGTTTTTTAGGGCATGCAGGATTTTACAGGAGGTTTATTAAGGATTTCTCCAAAATAAGCCAACCATTGTGCCATTTATTGGGGAAAGATGTCCCATTTGAATTTACAGCACAATGCATGCAAGCTTTTAATTCTCTTAAGGAAAAATTGACTAGTGCACCTGTGATTGTAGCTCCTGTCTGGTCTTTACCTTTTGAAATCATGTGTGATGCTTCTAATCATGCAGTAGGAGCTGTTCTTGGGCAAAGGGTTGACAAATACTTGAGAGTAATATATTATGCTAGTCTAACCCTGAATAGTGCACAAATGAACTACACAACAACTGAGAAGGAAATGTTAGCTGTAGTTTTTGCTTTAGACAAATTTAGAGCTTATTTAATTGGGTCAAAAATTATTGTTCATTCTGATCATGCAGCTCTTAAATATCTTTTAACAAAACAGCATGCTAAACCGCGCTTAATTAGATGGGTGTTGTTACTGCAAGAATTTGATTTCCAAATCAAGGATACTAAGGGTAGTGAGAATGTTGTTGCTGATCACTTATCTAGATTACCCTTCTTTAGTGAAAATCTTGCATCTGATAACATTCATAAAAATTTAGAAGCATTTCCTGATGAGCATTTGTTTGTGGTAATTAATGCACCTTGGTTTGCAGATATTGCTAACTATCTTGCCTGTGGTATTTTGCGATCTAACATGTCTTTTCAGGAAAAGAAAAGGTTTCTACACTTGAGTAAGTTTTATTTTTGGGATGAACCTTATCTATTCCGGATTTGCAAAGATGAGATAGTTCGCAGGTGTGTTTCTGAGGAAGAACAACTGAGTGTTCTTCAATTTTGTCATGACCTTCACTGTGGAGGTCATTTTGGAGGAAGAAAAACTGCAGAAAAGGTGCTTCAAAGTGGTTTTTACTGGCCTACTTTATTTAAAGATGCTCAAGACTATTGTAAGCACTGTGATCGTTGCCAAAGAGTAGGTAACATTGGAAGGAGGAATGAAATGCCTCTTCAGTCATATATTGTTGTTGAACTGTTTGATGTGTGGGGAATAGACTTCATGGGTCCTTTCCCAAAGTCTTTTGGTTATGAATACATTTTAGTTGCTGTTGATTATGTTTCCAAATGGGTGGAAGCAATCCCCACCCGTACTAATGATGCTAATATTGTTGTTAAATTTGTGAAGGAAAACATTCTTAGCAGGTTTGGCACACCAAGGATGATAGTAAGTGATGGGGGGAGTCATTTTTGCAACAGGCTTTTTGAGAAGTTAATGCATAAATCCGGTGTGAAGCACAAGGTGGCAACCCCATACCATCCACAGACTTCTGGACAAGTGGAAACATCCAACAAGCAGCTAAAAGGAGTTCTGGAGAAAACAGTCAACACATCCACGAAGGATTGGGCAAGTAGATTGCACGATGCACTATGGGCATATCGGACTGCTTTTAAAACTCCTCTAGGTATGAGTCCATATCGATTGGTGTTTGGAAAAGCTTGTCACTTACCAGTGGAGTTGGAGCATAGAGCATATTGGGCAATCATGTAACACCTCATACTCTATATAAGCACTATACATATACTTAGTATACATACAATGCGTATATAAAGTATAAGAATGTCACTTTTAGTTTCTATTTAAAAATCTTTATCCAAGGTCAAGTAATATTATATTAATTTAAGAAACATTTATAAGAATCATTATTGTTATCAAAAATAAAACATAATTAAAATCATACATGTATGCATCACCTTCTAGTTGGTCTCGAGACACTCTTACCCTTCTCGTGGCATAGCAACTAGGCATCCAGATCATCCACATAAATACCTGCACGATTACATAACCGCACTAAGCTTGAAAGCTTAGTAAGACAAATAAATATTAAAATATACTTTACAAAATATTCATACCTCATGTTTTTAGCATTATGTTCTATTATTCGCTTATCCCATTTTTCCTTTCTCAAAACATTCTTCATATATTCCTACTAATCTCAGAAATTATACACATATTTATATAAAACATTCACAACATAATATCTACCATTTTTATCTCATATACATATGCATAAACATCATTTCAACAAATCACCCTTATTTGGCATATCCAAACTTCCATGGAAACAATTATCACAAATTCCACATTCACATACACTTTACATATCACACAACATTTTCATAAGCTCATATCTCAACAAAACTCCTCAAGCCATATTCACTTTCAATATATCAATACACTTATTACATCATAACATCATTTTATTCACAATTCATTAATCATGAAATACATTTCCATCAAAAGCATTCATAGATCTCATTTAACAATCATGTTACAATTCATGACTCACATTACACAAAGACAAGCATAGATCTCATTGCTCATATATTTCATCATTTGCATATCACATTGAAAACAAAGACAGACTCGGGCCCAAAAGACACTAATATGTTATTCAAAGTTCAGAGTTACTGCTTTGGTCTCTAATCATAATCATCAAGCCCTTAGGCATCATATATATATCTCTATCCATGGATAGTGTAACAGACCCAGTCTCTTGGACCATCAACTCAACATGCTTGAGGAGATCCTCAACCCGGCAAGACTGTTACCATTCATATATCTCATATTCACAATTTCCATAACGTAACAGACCCAGTCTCTTGGACCTCAATTCAATTCAAATTAAAGAGATCCTCAACCCGGCAAGACTGTTACTATAATTCATAGGCATGTCGCCAAATGCAGAACTCTGAAACTTGAATCAACATATTAGACACAACATCATTCCATTTATAACTTTATACATTTCTTTCTCAATTCATTTCATTCTCATCATTATAGCCAACACTCATGGCTTCATATTTCACAATCATAATAGGCAACCATGCCTCAATCATCTCATTAGTATCATCATAGCCAATCACAATGGCTTCATGTCTCATTTAAATCATCATATCATGTCTCAAATCATGTTGTATGATTTCATTATTCAATTATACATAATCAATTACTTCATCATATCCTTCACATATTATATATATATAGCATCATTGATATAACATCACAATTTACATTATTCACATACCACATTACAATTCACAAGGTTCACAATGCATAAGACATCACATGGTTCATATAGTATTAACACTATCATCAAATCATATTGATCAATATATCTTCCACATTTCCTATATTATCATTGATATATTCATACATAACCATTTACCTTATTCAAGGACTTAGAATCTTCCATATACATTTGGTTGAATCATTATTGTTTTAAGTGTGTTTAGGTATAAAAGACATTTGAAGATCCAACAATGTTTGAAGACCAAATAACAAACACAATTGCAAACACCCTCAAGGGACACGGCCAAGCTTGTGGCCGTGTCTCCCAATATAAACATCCAGTAGCCAACTCGCCCAAGGGACACGGCCAAGCTTGTGGCCGTGTCACTCAACACCAATTCAAGCAGTAGCAAACACGGGCAATGGACACGGCCAAGCCAGTGGCCGTGTCTCTCAACACAACAATCCAGTACCAAACACGGGCAAGGGACACGGCCGTGTCTCTCAACACAAATCAGACAGTAGCAAAAACAGGCAAGGGACACGGCCAAGCCAGTGGCCGTGTCTCTCCAAAACTCATCCAACACGACCAATTTTGCCCTAACTTGGCCGTGTCTCCCATAACTTGGCCGTGTCCTTCAATAATTCAAAGACCAAAAAATTCATCTAAACCAAACTCTAATTCAACATTTCATCATTTTCCTCACAATTTTCTCAACTCATCATCACTTAGATATCAATTCCACACATTTACATACTTCAATGTCTTGTTATCATCATTTTACACTCCAATCATACCCAACATAACCTCAATCCAAAAGAAAACCACACAAGAAGGTATATACTTATATATATGTATAATCAATAAAATTCATTCAAGAAATGTGTACTTACCTGTATAGCTTGCCAAATCTTCATCTCCATCTTCAATACTCTTAAAATCCTTAAGAAATTTGATGAAGATCAATCTCTCTCTCTCTCTCTCGTGCTCTCTCTCTCTCTCTCTCTCGTGCTCTCTTGTCCACGAAGAAGAAACAGAAGAAGAGGAAGAAGGAAGGTTCTCCATCCTTCCTTCGTTCTTATCTTATATATATATATATAATAATAATAATAATAATAATAACAATAATAATAACAATAATAACAATTATACCATTAAATCTCCACCACACACAATTCCTTTTTACTTTCTTCTTCTTTTCTCTTTCCTTCAATACACACATTGAATCCAAATACAACAGTAACCCCAACACTTTTAGGGTATACTTTAGGATATTACAAATCAAGACTCTGAATTTGGACTTGGACAAAGTGAAGAGAGAAAGATTTCTACAAATTTCAGAGTTAGATGAGCTGAGGAATGAGGCTTATGAGAGCTCAAGAATTTACAAGGATCGCACTAAAGCACTTCATGATAAAATTATAGTGCGAAAGACATTGAGTCCAGGTATGAAGGTTTTACTTTTTAACTCACGACTCCATCTTTTTCCAGGTAAACTCAAGTCTCGATGGAGTGGTCCTTTCGAGATAACACAGGTATATCCTTCTGGTGCAATTGAATTACTTAACTCTAGAACAGGTGAGACTTTCAAAGTGAATGGACAGAGAGTTAAGCCATACAATGAAGGATTTCAGGAAGTGAGGGTCATTGACAGTACTTTGATTCATGATCCCTAGGCCTTGCATGATGTCCAGCTATATGACATTAAAGAAGCGCTATATGGGAGGCAACCCATCGGTTTGCGTTTATTTTTCGTAGTTGTAATTTTAAGTTTAGCGAATTTTGATTTCTGTTCGGTTTCATTAAATGGACTGTGTATTGATCGGTTTTTCTTTACTTTGTGTTTCAGGGTGTATAAAGAAGAAGGTTTGCAAAATCGTTTTAAAAAAAAAATAAAAAAAAAATAAAAAAAATAATAAATAAAGTTAAAAATGGCAGAAGAGGACACGGCCAAAGGACTTGGCCGTGTCCCTTGGCCGTGTCACTTACTGGACACGGCCAAATTTTTTTAAAAAAAAAATTAAAAAAAAAATAAAAAATATGGAATTGATCGATTTTGCACAGACTTGGACACACCCAGGGGACACGGCCGTGTAACTTGGCCGTGTCCCCCAAAAACCATGAGACACGGCCGTGTGCTCTCCACTTGGCCGTGTCCCTTCACTTTCACACACAGACACGGCCAAGTCAGCACACACACGGTCGTGTCCTTCAATTTTTGCCTTTAAAAAAGCCCGATTTTGCCCAGTTTTATTTCATAAATCCCTAACTTTTCTATCTTCTTCTCTCTCGCTCTCTCGTTCTCTGCAACACCAAACCCTTGATTTTTATTTTCAAATCTCCATCTCTTCCGTTAAAACTTCAAATTACTCCAACAAAACTTGAGATAATCACTTAAAACTTCCTCTTTACTCCTATTATCTTTGATTTACTTAGTTTTGGGTGTTAATTTTTTAGATCTCAAGATGCCAAGAACTAAAACTGTACCACACCGAAAGAAGAAGAAATCTGGAACCGAAGGAGCTTCGTCATCTTCTTCCACCTTATCTCACAAGAGGGCAAGTCTTTTGGCTCGGGGGTTTTTCCCCACAAGGTATGTGAATGACGAATCTCTAGATGCTTTGCAAATGAGGACTGCTTTTTATAGATATGTGCAATATCTTGGGTGGGAGACTTTTGTTTCATTGAGACCTCTGCAGTTTGAGGAGCTCACCCTAGAATTTTTGACAACTCTTAAGGTGGAAAGGGATGATAAGAAAATTTGTAGGAGACTGATGTTTAAATTAATGGGTAGATCATTTGTGCTTACTATAGATCAGTTGAATGATATATATGGTTTTCATCACCATGGAGAAAGATCGATACCCAAAGATTTTAGACAACAATTTGCTTGGGGTGCCTTAGGCTCGGGTACTTATGTGGCCAAATCGGCCAAAGCATCTAAATTGCGGAACCCTACTTTGAGATATTTGCACAGGTTTATGTCATGTGGGTTCTTTGCAAGGAAGGAGAGCCCGGGTGTGGTTGAGTCGAGTGAGCTATTTTTCTTGGACTGTGTTTTGAATGAAATGAATATTAGTGCCGGCTATTGGTTAGCCGATATTTTTGATTCTGTAGCTAATAAGAGGAGGGGGGCTATTTGTGTTGGAGGATTGATCACTACATTAGCAGTAGCCCTTGTGGAGGATTTTGACCCGAGTACTACTCAGATGACTCGAATTTTGGGTAATGATTCCTTGGATTTAGCTATACTGGCGAAGATGCACATGGTGGTGCATAGAAGAGGGACCTTTGTGATGCCGTCAGCTGAGCCTGAAGCACCGGGGGACAGGCAAAAGAGAGCCTGGGTCGAAGAGGAGTCTGACTCGGATTCTCTTGACTTAGATGAGGATGCTCCTGTTTCAAAGAATCTAGAGATACTTCGGAGGATTCAAGCCCTGGAGGGCAAGGTAGATCAATTGGAGGGAAAGGTAGATGGACTGACAGGCACGGTGGACCGAAACCATATTGAGATGTTGCAACAGATGGATCAGATTAACAGTAACCTTGCCAAAATTCTGAGTCTTCATCCCTCGGCTGCATCATCTTCCCGCCCGCCTTTTCCTTAGACTTTGTGTTCCTTGCTTTATTTTATTTTATTTAGTGTACTTTTGTTTTATTTTTCGTTTTTGTTTTTCATGTTAAAACTTTTGTGTTTGGATATTTTATTGTACTTTTGTTATCAAACTTTTGTGTTTGTGATGGAAGGCTAGGATTTTGCCTCACCAAGTACGATGGAAGATAGGTTGTCCTTTAACTCTTTTTATTTATTATTCTTGTTTTCCATTGAGGACAATGTCAATTTTAAGTGTGGGGTACTCTTTAAGCTTTCCTTTAATTCTTGTTGTGCTTATTGTGTTGTTTTGTTTATTGTGTTTGTTGTGCATGGTATAATTGTTGAAAATTTATTGATCTTTTCTGTGATTCTAGCATTATAGTTGAGACTTTGGTATCAGCATAGAAATGAGCATTTGAATTCATTCGGGATTAATTTTCGCATTCTGCAATTCATGACATGTAAATCTTTGTGAACCCACCTGTGTGAGCTTTGAGCCTCATAAAATTTGATATTTTTGTCAATTAATTTTCTTTTCTTAAGTGTGCACCTTCATGATGTTGCATCTCTAGAGTTTGCTTTTGCATACTTATTGAACTCACATTATGATTTAATCTCAAGTTTTAAAATGATGAAGGCAAATTAGGTTAGCCCCTTTAGCTTAAAGAGACTTCCCTTTATATTGATTTCCTTAGTAAGCCAAGTTGAGCCATTCACCGTTTCTTGTTTGATTAACATAATTCTCAACTTAACATGTTCTTATTATCATCATACCTATGCATTAAGGAATGGAGTTGTATGATTAGACAATAGGGTAGTTTATTTCAAGTGTGGGGTAAGTAAAAAAATAATATATGGTATTGCTATTTGGGGTTGAAATGCATACTTTGCACATTGTGTTGGATTAAGAGTTGATTATTCCTTTCTTCTACATTTTAAGCTAGATGTTCTATGCAAGTTTATATTTTGTATATATATATTTAAAAAAATGATAAAATGATAAAAGAAAAAGAAAAAAAGAGAAAATAAATAAAATAAAAAGAGATATATATATACAAAAGTCAAATATGTTCTAGCATTGGTCATCAAAAGAGGAATGTCGACTCATGTATTTTTCTTTGAGTATGCAAGTATGTGAGGTATCAAGGGTTGGTGAGTATGCTATTTGAAAGAGTTATGAGTTTCTTAGCAAGAGTAGTGTCTAATTTAGATACTCCATTTCTTGATGCTCCAGCTTAAATGTCTTTTCTCACACCTTACCTTAGCCCCATTACATCCAAATAAAAGACCTTCGGATTATTTCTTGAGAAAATCAGTGAGGGAGATTGGATAATTAAGCAAGTTTATGGCAGTATGCACTCATGAGTGGTATGAGTGATTAACCTTTGAAATCGAGTGAAACACTTAGTTGAGAGATAAGATTTGTATGTCTGGATCAATGAATGAGTTAAGAAAATCTTGATTGAAGGAAATTGCAATTATTTATGTCTGATGTCTTAAAGTATTTCATCTATGTTCTGGAATTATAGTTAAGGTTGTTTGAATTTTTAATTTATGTCATGTGAATTTGCTTGAGGACAAGCAAAGTTTTAAGTGTGGGGTATAACATAACATTGTTCATACCTAATCATATGCATCATTAAATGTATGTTCAATCTCCACAAAATAAGAAGAGCAAAGTACCATCACAGTAGCCAACACACCCAAGGGACACGGCCAAGCTTGTGGCCGTGTCTCTCAACCAAAAGCCTCTCAACCAAAAGCAACAGAAGCCAACATGAGCAAGGGACACGGCCGTGTCCTCTCCAAAAATCATCCAACACGGCCAAAATTCCAAAGACTTGGCCGTGTCTCCTCCAAAAATCACCCAACACGGCCACAATTCCAAAGACTTGGCCGTGTCTCTCAAAAATCCATAGTTTGGCCGTGTCTCTTCCCTTGGTTTTGGCCGTCTCTCATGTATATAAACCCTAAAAATGGCCAACTCTCTTTTGGTTAAGTAAAAACACCTCATGCACATTACAACCTCATTCAAATGGATATAATCAATGTTATTAACACATATTCATCACAATATACACATTAACAATACATTAACAATCCATTTAATCATTTACCATTTCAAAACCCTAAACCAACCATCACTCTTAACTTGTCATCTTCAAACCAAATCCAACACTAATTCAACATTGTTAACTTATAATCAATCTCAACACTTATAAACTCATCTCAAACACACCTATTCCTAATCTCAACACATCACAACCCATCTCAAACATAACTTCAAAAATAACAAAGATAAACAAGAGAGTACTTACCTTAGATGAAGAAATTTCACAAATCTCCAACCAAAACCTTTGATTCTTCCTTGAATTTGATTCTAGTATCAAGAACACCTCTTGTTCTCTCTTTTGTTTAAGATGGCCGGCCAACCATGGAGAAGAGAAGAAGAAGAATTACCTAAATGCCCTCTTCAACATAATTAAACCTCCTTTCATTTAACATGCCCTTAATAGTAATTTCACACATCACAAGTTAAAATATCTTCTTACCTTGACTCCCCATTTGACCAACTTATATGTTATATATATTACAATATACACAACATATACATTCTCTTAACACACTCATTTCCTTCACAAACACATATATACATTTAATTCTAATCAAAACAACAATTGTATCCAAACTTCTAGGGCACACATTGGGATATTACAGAACCTCCATGGGAGCTAGACCAAGGAATTTGATTCTTCCATACTCCATAAATAGAAGGATTTACTAAGTTTTAAGTGGATTTTTGGTGATTTCCACCAAATTTGGTAAGTTTCCAACTCTTTTTTTTTGTAAATTCTATGGAAAATTAAATTATGTGAGTTTTGGATTTTTGAAGTAGCATGTTATAATTGTTGGAATTGGTGTGTATGATGTTATTTTGGGTAGTTAACAATGATTTTAAGGTTAGATTGAAGAGAATGATGAAGAGAGAGAATTTAGGGTTATGGAACTTTTGGGTTTGTGAAAACATGAGCTTTAATTGTGCAAATTGATTCCAAATGAGTTGTTTTGATGCATAAACAAGTATTTTAAAGTCAAATATTGGATTTTGCTGTGTTTGGTTGGAGTTTGAGAATGGAAGTGGAGATTTAGGGTTTTGGAAAAGTAATTTTTCAAAGTTGTTGAATTGTGTGATTTTATTTGTTTAAGCATGTTGTTTAGTGTTAAAAGTGATGAAAATAAGCTTGAAATGATTAATGGATTGTGTTGGAATGGAAAACCTTCAATGGGAGAAGGTTATGCCATTTTAGGGTTTTGTGTATAAGAATGTGTTTTTGTAATGTAAATGGTTTAAATGTATTAAAATATGATTTTAATAATATAAATAAACTTAAAATACTAATTTAAATGGAATAGAATGGAATCCTAATGTTAAAGTAAGGAAAGGCTAAATTTTTGAAAATTTGTAGGAGTGATGTTTAATTATGGTTTAATATTGAAAATGCCATTAAATGTGATACTAAATAATTATTTGTTATCATATTTAATTTAGACATTGAGGGAGGTTGATTTTCTTCATCCAAGTGGTGAAGGGCAAGTTGGAAAGATAGGGTTGGAGGTTGTTTAAGCTTGCTTTGGGTTGTTATTTGAGGTATGTACAAACTTTGAATACATTGCTTATGTTTGCATGACATTTGGGCTTAACTCATTTTGGTTGAAAAATGTGTTAAGCTACTTGGTACATGGGTTGTGCATGAATAATATGCTATGACATTTGTAATATCATATATGTGTTAAATGCATTGTGAAAAGCCATTGATAATGGCTAAATTGTGTAAATGTGATTAAAATGTGTATTATGTGAAAATACCCAAAGTGATTGGGTAATGCATTGTGAATGAAAAAAAAAGATATGTGGAAATATAATGAAATGAATTGATATTGAGAAAAATGAGAAAAGTGAGAAAAAAATAAGAAAATAAGGCAATGTGCCTATATTGAATATGTGACAATGAGAAAGAGATTAATAATGAGAAATATGAATGAATTGTGTGTCTAGTATGTTATTCAATTTTCAGAGTTCTGTGTTTGGCGGCATGCCTATGATTGCCTATAGGCTAAACGCTGGACGTCATTGTGAAAATATTTTTGAGGTAAAATGACCGGGTCATAAGCCTCAAAAACAAATATTTAAAGCTAGTCTAGATGAAATGACTGGGTCATAAGCTCAGGCCTAGTTGGATTATTACATTGATATATTGCCTACGGGGCTAGACACATGGTGTCATTATAGACCAAAACAGTAACTCTAAAATTTGAATAGCATATTAGTTATCTTTGGACCCATGTTTGTGTTTGTTTTTATGTGAAATATTTGAAAAGTATAAGAAAATGGAATGATGTGATATTCATAAGCATTGTGCATTGGCATTGCATTTGATTTTTGTTATTATCAAAGTTTGTACCACTAGACTTCAGCTTAGCGCGATTGTTTACATCGAGCAGGTGACAGGGTAGATTTAGCTGAGCTAGAGAGTTCTTCTAGACCAAGTCGGGTCTAGACTTGCGGTTGAGCATGTAGAGTTGATATCGAGATCAGAAACACTGTTAGCAGCATGTATATATTTTATGTTATTGTATATTTTGAGTATTATGCATAATATATTATGTTTTGGATTTTATGTATTGTAAACTATAAAGAAAATTTGGGTTAAGTTATTTGAAATGGGAGTGTAAATGTGTTCTAAATTATATTTATATATAAATGTTTGAGAAACTTGGTGAAATTGAGGAGTATGGTTGAGATGGTGAATTGAAATTATTTGGGAGTGTATTCTTTTTGCAGGTTGTGTTTTGCTAAATTTTGGGAATGTCTAAATTATAGAAAAAACTCTAGCGAATTTTTTCCAGAGATTTTCATATAAAATATTTATTTTTGATTCCTATAATGAGCAAAGAATGTTCATATACTATTTAATTTTATATATTTAGTATTTGGAATCTTATATTTGAAATATGAAAATTTTTATTAAACCAGTCGGTGATATTTTTGTACCATATATGCGTATTTTACATATGCTAGAAATATGTATTGTACGTATATAGGGTATAAGCGTGTTACATTAATTTTGGTATCTGAGCCTAGGTTTGAGGTTCTCGACCTAGGTGGGTTGAAAGAGAGAGAAAATTGGGGATTTGAAAATGGTTTTTAATTGTAATACATGCATTGGCACTGATAGTTTCTTATCTCTGATATAGTAATTTCTGTTGTGTTTATAGATATAGGTAGTTATTGCGTCTCGGACGCATCAGGCTGCTAAGGGTAGTGCAGAGAGTGTGGCTCTAGATGAGGGTAGAGATGGAGCTAGAGTTGTGTCTGTAACACCCCTGTACCCAATATATGTATACTGCATAAACTCACATTATAGCATATACGTATAGAAGATATAAGAATGTCACAGTCCATTTTCAATAAACCAAACCTATCATAAATTGAACATCAAATCATCATTTCTATAATCTGAATAAACTTAAAATATTTAACTTATATTATAGATAGTAATAAATGAAGCATCCCTTGTTAAAATACATTTACATATATCTTCATTACCTTAAAAGTTTATCCAAAACATTTGTTTAATAAGCAACGAAAAATGTAGCGGAATATACATACATATACATCAAAATCAATATTTACAAAAATATAGAGTTTATACATGCTGGCAATTTGTTTCTGATCTTAAAGTCCAAAAATCAACACTTCACAAGGGATCACAAGCCTAGACTCGACTCTGTCTAGTTGATCTCTCTGCCTCAACCGGATCTACCCTATCACCTACGCGATAAATCGCAATTGCGCTAAGCCAAAGGCTTAGTGATACAAGCCTTGATAATAATATGACTCAAATGTAATGCCAATGTCACACTTTCAAGAATTTGAAGTAATATACAAGGATATCATATTTCATAACATTAAATCTCATTGCATTGTTCAATTGTTGCATTATTCATAATTCACATTAGAGCAAAGACAAGCATGGGCCCAAAAGAAACTAATATACCATTCAAATTCCAGAGTTACTGTTTTGGTCCAATAATAACATTTATCAAGCCCGTAGGCGAATCATTATCACAATAAGCATTACGTCATATGTAACATCCCAACTAGGCTTCAAGGACTAGGCCCAACCAAGCTTCAAGGGGAGCTCATCATCAACCCAACTTGGCTTCAAGGACCAAGCCCAACCTATCTTCAAGGGACTATTACTTTTAGGCAAGCCACTAACAATAAAACTCTGAAAATTGAATAACATACTAGGCACACAATTCTTTCATTATTTCATTATCAAATCTTTACTCATTTTCTCATGATCATCATAAGCACAATGCCTCAAATATCCCATTTATATCAATATAGCAATCACCAATGCTCCGCATATCATCATTAGGGTATACATAACAAATTACATTATTCATACATTTTGAGTCCTCAACATATATTTCACATAGTTTACATAATGCAAATCATAGCACCATTATCATACATCCACAATATAGTAGGTAACTTAACACATTTTCCAACCAAATGTGCTAAGTCCCAGAGTCATGTAAATGTATGCAATTATGTAAGGTTTGTACTTACCTCTAAGACCAACACACACCAATCTATCAACCTCCTCTTCCAAGAATCCTTCAACACTTAGATTGGCTACTTCAAATCTCTTTAAAACCTAATCCAAAGGTGATTGTACATACTCACTTAGTGATACACATAAGAAAATAAGAATAAGAACTATCTAGGGCAAACTCTACACATGACACGCTCAATAACACGGGCGTGTCCCTGGCCATGCCTTAAACCCACAACACAGAAGCTTTGACATGCTCAGTGACAAGGGTGTGTCACTGCACATGTCAATCCTTCTCCAACACAAAAGCTATGACATGCTCAATGACATGGGCGTGTCACTGGATGTGTCAATCTACCAACAACACAGTAGCTATGACACTCAGTGACATGGGCGTGTCAGTGGATGTGTCACTAACCCAGAAAATAGAACCAATGACACACCCAAAGACATGGCCGTGTTAATGAACGTGTTAGGCCAAAAACCTGAAATCGACACCAAAAATGCTACATCCAACAAACACCTTTCTTTTACCCTTTTCCACACCAAATAAACTTAACCAAAACAATTAATATACCAAAATAAACTTGCATAACATTAAAACAACTCAATTATATGCATCAAACACAACCATATATCACAACTCAAACTTACACACAATCCACAACTCTTGTCTCTTTCACCAAACTTAACCCTTTCTCTTCAATCCAACCCCAAAAATCAAAGTTAACAAAATAACACAACCTCAAACACACCAAAATCAACCATACACATAACTACACCAACCATCCACTGAACTCAAATACACAAACTCAAAAGAAATCAAAGAAACAAGTTGGAAACTTACCAAAAGTGAAGAAAATCCTTAAAACTCCAACTTGATCCCTTGAAATCTTTCAATTGCTTGAGTTGGGAAGCAACAACATCTCTTTTCCTTTGGTTGATAATGGTAGCCGGCCAAAGAAGAAAGAAGAAGTTGAAGAAGAAAGAAGAAAGTCAACCTCTTTTAACCAAACATCTTTTCCCCAAATTACTCTCCACCAAGTATTATACTAATATAATATTAAACCCAATTATGTCATCTTCCACTATCCTTAATTAAATCTATTTAAATAACTAAAATATTTTTAGACCATAATAAGACATTAACTTATATATATTGTATATATCTCTATATATACAACATATACATACTCCTTCCTCTTATCTTTTCACTTAATCAAATATACACACTTATATATCCTTTAATTCAATTTCAACAATTAAAATTTCCAAAAATTTTAGGGTATCATATGGGATATTACAATTCTCCCCCTCTACAAATAAATTTCACCCTCAAAATTACCTGATCTCAAGTCTGGAATAACTGGGGATACGGATCTCGCATCACTTGCTCACTTTTCCAAGTTGCCTCTTCCTTAGCATGATTCTTCCAAAGAACCTTCACAAGTGGCACTTTCTTATTTCTCAACTCTTTCACTTCATTTGCTAAAATAGCCACTGGTTCTTCTTCATATGTCAGATCCGAATTTAGCTCAATAGATTCAATTGACAAAATATGAGATGGGTCTGACCTGTACCTCCATAACATAGAGACATGGAAGACATTATGAATTTGATCCAATACAGGCAGCAAAAACCTATCCCAACTTCCAGAGAATTCAATGACATAACTTCTCAACATGTCCTCCAAAATTTGTATCACTCTCTCTGACTGCCCCATCTGTCTGAGGATGGAAAGCAGTGCTAAAATGCAACCGAGAACCCAAAGCATTATGCAAACTCTTCCAAAATCTCGAAGTGAACCGGAGATCTCGATCAAATACCAAAGAAATTGGGACTCCATACAATCTCACTATCTTACTAATATACAGCTCAGCTAACTTCTCAAGAGAATAGTCCATCCGAACTGGGAAAAAATGAGCTATCTTCATTAACCGATCAACAATCACCCAGATGGCATCATGCTTCTTCTGAGTCAAGGGTAAACCAGTCACAAAATCAATTGTCACTCTGTGAGCGGGGATTTTTGCCCCCACTCCCGGTGGAATGGTTCTTGCGACTTCGGCACTGTTTAGGCTTAAGGCCTTAGAGAACACGGACCTAAGTCCGAAGAAAATGGAGTCACCACTCGGATGGGCCAGGAAAAAGAAAGGGGCGGATGACTCAATTCCTAAAGAATCCCCAACCCCCTAATGGGTTTGGAAAGTTGGGTATGTGTGGGGAAGGTGAGAAATGGCCCAGCACCCCCACAACACCCGGTTCATTGGAACCGGCCTCCTTTACAGGTCCTAATATTATAAAATTCTTAAGTATAACAACATTATCCATATTACACTCAATAATTAAAATAAAGCATCAATATATTGAAAATAAAAAGAAATGTCCAAGCAAAACAAATAAATGGACACCCATCCGAGGATGGAAACATGTCCTTACATCCCATGAGTAAATAGGACACCCACCTAAAGGTAGAAACATGTCCTTTACATTGGTTCTAAAATAGAAAAGCAATTTAAATTACATGATATCTAACTAATGAGGTACCCACCAAGTGGAAACATACCTCTTACAACATTTGGAAATCTAAATAAATAGATAAAAGTAAATAACCATTCATCATAAATAAATCATTCATCAAAGATATTAAATAACAATAGAATGTAAACATCCATCCATGATAAATTAAGTAAACCAAGCATTGAGCATATAAAATAAATCCAAGCATAATCAAATATAAAATTGAATAAAGCAAATAAAGATTCAAATTAGGGCTACTGTTTCCATTTAAGGTTCTTTATTTCATGTGTTTTTGGAATTTATAGGTTTAGGATTTGTAATTCTTAGCTACTGTGAACTTTAAGGAATTGACATGAATTAAAGTTTTATAATTTAAGAGGTTGATAAAGTTCTTTAATTAACCAAATTAGTGTTTGTGTAACACCCCCACATTCAATACATGCACACTACAAACACCACAATGTAGTATACATGCACTAAACATAGGGATGCTACGGATTTTCTTAACATTCAAAACATTTTAAACGATACCATCACCTTTCTCATTATGCATTTTAGGAAATAAGTAATTAGCTTGTAATACAAAACAAAATAGATATATATATGCATTTAGTTAATACGCAGCGGAATTTGTAAAATAGATTTACATATATGAAAACATTTAAATCCATATTTACAATTATACATATATTCACATTATAAACAATACTTTACAAAATATTAAAAGAGTTATACATGATTGGCAAATCTTCTCTGATCTTTAAGTTCCAAAATCAACTCTTCAATGTCTACTCTCACTCGGTCTCGAAGAGCTCTCGGGTTCAACTCTATCAACTCTATCACCTCTATCACCTGCGCGATTAAACACTATCGCGCTAAGCCAACGGCTTAGTAAGATAAATCATGCTAATGATATGCTTTAGTGCAATGCAATGTCAATTCTCAATTCATATTATACATGTAACATCATATATGCAAAGCTAACAATATACCTTTATATTTCATAACCCAACACCTTTTTATATACCTCATTAGTTATTCATTTAACCATTCATGAACAACATTAGACAAAGACAAGCATGGGCCCAAGACACACTAATATGCCATTCAATTTTCAGAGTTAATGCTTTGGTTTTGTTATCACATTTATCAATATCATAATCCCAACTAGGCTTCAAGGATTAGGTTCAACCAAGCTTCAAGGGGAGCAAAGCATGCTAAGCATCAACCCAACTTGGCTTCAAGAACCAAACCCAACCTAGCTTCAAGGGTGGTAACATCTCATTTAGGCTTCAAGGATTCAATCCAACCTAACTTCAAGAGATTGTTACTCATATTAGGCATGCCACCAACAACAAACTCTGAAAATGGAATAACACATTAGCCACACAATTCATTTATATTTCATTCTCAATTCTCATCATCAATTAGGCAAACATGCCATATATCATTCAATTGAATCATCATAGCCAATCACAATGGCCTTGTCTCATATCATCTCTTATTTGAATCATCATAGCATCTTTGATATAACATTTCAATATACATTACTCATGAAACACATTACCATTCACAATGCATAACATAACATTGTTCAATCTCAACAATGCAATTAGGGCAAAGAACAATTTATATCATTTATAGATTTAGGATCTTCAACATCCATTTGATTAGGGCATTCTTTGTTTGAAGTATGTTTAAAGTGTTTATATTAGGGTTTAGGTACCAAAATATCTTTGAAGAATCATAACAATGCAATTAGAACAAAGAATAAAAACCCTAACCAACACATTTGAGGGACACGGGCAGCCCACTTGAGGGACACGGCCAAGCTTGTGGCCGTGTCTCTCAACCTCAATTTGACAGTAAGCAACACGGGCAAGGGACACGGCCAAGCTTGTGACCGTGTCTCTCAACCAAAATCACAGTAGCTAACACGGCTAGGGGACACGGCCGTGTCTCTCAAAAACCAATCCAACACGCCCAAAATCCCTTGGCTTGGCCGTGTCTCTCTTTCCCTTTGGCCGTGTCACCCATGAATTAAAACCCTAACATGCACAACTTTCCTCCAATTGCACTCCAACTCATCATACACAATATAGCATGGTTCAAATGAATGGAAACAATGTTCTAAACACAAATTCATCACAAGAATCACTTCACAAAACATTCATAATACATTTAAACACAAACCATCTCAAAACCCTAAAACCAATATCCTTCTCCATTTTCCAAAATCAACATCCACCACTTCCAACAACAACACCTATTTAAACTCTTAACTTAAAACCAATTTAACACTTGAAAACACATCACCACCACATCTTATCATCAAATCAACAAACCCTAATTAACTTCCAATACCACTTCAAAAGAATAAAAGAAATCAAAGGAAAGATCTTACCTTAGTTAAAACTTCTTGAATCAACACTTGATCACTTAATCTTCCTTCAATTTGAGCTCAACACATCAAGATCCTCTCTTCACCTCTTGCTTTCCTTTGTCTATGGAGGAGCTGGCCACTACAACCAAGAAAAAGAGAAAATGATGAAGAAACAAAGTCAATCCTTCTTTAAATCTCCACCACGTGATTCAATTCAAGTAATTACCAAAACACCCTTATCCATATAACTAACCTCTTGTCTCTTATAAGCCCATTATAGTAATTTCACATATCCCATAAAAATATCTCTCTTCCATTGACTCTCCCTTTGACTTATGTATATGTTATATATATCATCATATAAACAACATATACACTTTTCTCTAAACCCTCTTTCTTTCCCAAAAACACATATACATAAGCATTCTCTTACCAATTCCTTTTCTTATCACCTAACATATACATTCAATCACATTTTAAACCAACAACAACAACAACAACAACATAATCAAAACTTCTAGGGCATACATGAGGATATTACAATTCTCCTCCTCTAAAAAGAAATTTCGTCCTCGAAATTACCTGATATCAACCCTGAAACAATTGAGGATATTGCTCTCGCATGGTTTGCTCACTTTCCCAAGTTGCTTCTTCTTTTGCATGATTCTTCCACAAAATCTATTCTTAAACCAGAGACTCCCATCATCTCTCACAACAAAATCTCCACTCTTCCCATTCTGGCAATCTGAAACAATCTTCTGAATTTTTTCATCAGCCAACTGAGCCTCTTTAATCTGATCTAACAAAACTGGTTTCACTTGCAACTGTGCCAACAATGCACCATCATCACAAGATACAAACTAGCACACAATGCTCTCAACTCAACAAGCAATGAGAGTGAATAAACAGTCAAACCTGCTAAAGACTTCCGACTCAAGGCATCAGCAACAACAGTTGCTTTACTAGGATGATAATCAATCAAACAGTCGTAGTCTTTAATCAATTCCAACCATCTTCTCAGTCGAAGATTGAGCTCTTTCTGGACACCCAAATATTTTAAACTTTTGTGATCTGTGTAGATAAAACACTTTTCCCCATACAGATAATGTCGCCAAATCTTCAATGCAAACACAATGGCTGCTAGCTCCAAATCATGGGTTGGATAATTAAGCTCATGCGGTTTCAACTGTCGAGAAGCATAAGCTATAACTTTACCTTCTTGCATCAACACACACCCCAAACCACTATGTGAAGCATCACTGTAAATCACATATGGTTTGCCTTCCACAAGTAAAGTAAGAACAGGCGCTTGAGTCAACATTTCTCTCAACTGTTCAAAGCTAGCCTGACACTGATCTGTCCACACAAATCTAACTCCCTTTCGAAGCAATCTGGTGAGTGGAGTAGCTATCAAAGAAAATCCTTTCACAAACCGTCGGTAATAGCCTGCCAAACCCAGAAAACTTCTAACTTCAGTTACAGACTTGGGTGGACTCCAATTCAAAATTGCTTCAACTTTACTCGGATCAACTCTAATACCCTCTGCTGAAACTATATGTTCGAGAAAAGCTACTTGATCCAACCAAAACTCACACTTCGACAGTTTAGCAAACAATTGCTTCTCTCTCAAGATTTGCAGCACAATCCGCAAATGTTTATCATGTTCCTCTTCATTCCGCGAATACACCAGAATGTCATCGATGAAGACCACCACAAACTGATCAAGATAGGGTCTAAACACCCTATTCATTAAATCCATAAAAACTGCAGGTGCATTCGTCAAACCAAAAGGCATTACTAGAAACTCATAATGCCCATATCTTATCCGAAAGGCTATCTTGGAAATGTCTTCAGCTTTAACTCTCAATTGATGGTACCCAGATCTCAAATCAATTTTAGAAAACACAGCTGCACCCTTCAATTGATCAAAGAGATCATCAATTCTAGGCAAAGGATATTTATTTTTAATAGTCACCTTGTTCAATTGCATATAATCGATACACAACCTCATAGTACCATCTTTCTTCTTCACAAATAACACAGGAGCTCCCCAAGGAGAAACACTGGGGCGAATAAATCCTTTATCCAGCAACTCCTGCAACTGCACCTTCAGTTCTCTCAACTCAGCCGGTGCCATTCTGTAAGGAGTAATAGAAATAGGAGTGGTACCAGGCAATAATTCAATACCAAACTCCACCTCTCTCTCAGGAGGCAACCCTGGCAACTCCTCTGGAAACACATCTGGAAACTCTGCCACTGTGGTTATATCCTCAAGTTGAGAAACCTTAACTCTAGTATCTACCACATGAGCAAGGTAAGCATCACACCCTTTTCTAATCTATCTCCTAGCTGCAACAGCTGAAACAAACAAGGATGCTAGCTGCTCCTGCTCATTAGATACTATCACTTCTCTACCATCAACTGTTCTCAAAGTAACAACTTTCTTTTTACAATCCACCACAGCTCCATGTCGAGATAGCCAGTCCATGCCTAAGATCACATCATATTCCTTAAAAGGCATCTCAATAAGATCTCCAAGAAACTCCTCACCTTGCACCACTACTGCACTATCTCGGTGCACTTTACTAACAATCACACTATGCCCTAACGGATTTGTCACCAATACATCAAATCCTAGGGACTCAGCATGCACATCAAATACAGGCAAACACAGATGCACTAATATATGAATGCATGGAACCTGCATCAATCAAAGCAAGTACTGAAGTATCAAATAAAGAAAAAGTACCAGCTATGACTGCCGATGCATCTGGCTGCCTCTGCATAACATACATCCTCTGGAAAGATCCAACCTCCTCTGGTCTACTCTCCCTGGATGTAGCACCTCCTCTAGAACTGAACCCTGATCTACCTCCTCGGCTGACACCCCTGCCTCCTCGACCTCCCATCACATTAGGTCGAGAAGCTGCAGTATCAACTGACATCTGTTCTTGCCTCTCAGGACAATCTCTCACAAAGTGATCAGGGGATCCACATCTGAAGCAAACCCCTGCTACACCAGCCTTCCAACAAGGACCTCCATGTGGCCTACCACAATGAATGCAGATGGGTGGGGTGGATCTATGAGTCACCGGGGTCGGAGCACTCGCCACTGAAGCTGTAGATCTAAATCTCTGTCTCTGGAACTGCACTGACCTACCAGCTGATCTCTGACTTCTACTGACCCGAGGAACAAAACTACCTTTACCTCTCTTTGTAGAAGAAGACCCTGCCTCAAACTGGGGCCTCCTCACCCTAACCTCTTCCTCTGAAGCAGCTGCAATACCCTGAGCTCGCTCCACACTCCGAGCTGCTACCACTAGCTGGGAAAAATCATGATATCTGGATCTAGCTACCAGACACATGATAGAGGGCCTCAATCCCTCCTCAAATCTCCTACATCTATCTATTTCATCAGCTATAATGCCCCCAGCATACTGGATCAATCGAATAAACTCAACCTCATACTCAGTTACAGTCTTGCTGTCTTGCTTCAAGCTTAAGAACTCCATCTTCTTCATGTCTTTATACTCCCTCGGAGTATACTTCAATTCAAACTCTCTCAAGAAATCAGCATAGGACAAGGTTGGTGGATCATCCATAGCATGTGGCACTGTCTTCCACCAATCATATGCATCCTTCTGCAGCAAAGATCTTGCATAATCAAACTTTTCCTCTGGGGTGGCTTGCAACTGAATAAAAATCCTCTGTACTTTATCAAGCCATTGTTCCGCTACAGCTGGATCAACTGTACCAAGGAAATCCTCCGCTCCATATTTCCTTAGTTTGTCATAATGCCTCACTGATACCAAAGGCTGAGGGGGTGGTGGCTGTGGTTGTACTGGTGCTTGCCTCAAATCCTCTACCACATGCCTAAGCCAGACTGGCGGAACCTCCTCACCAACTGGTCTCCCCGACACCGAAGCAGGTGCCTCCTCAGCACTATCAACTCTAGCTCCCTCTCTAACCTCATCAGGAGCAACACTTTCAGCACTACCCTCTACTGATTGCCATAAATGAGAGTCCATCACAACTTATGTCTGCAAACATAGCAGATTATACCTTATTAAAGATCAGAGATTGCCAATCCCAAACATGTATTTTATTTCAAAACCAACTTTTTAAAATCAAAACATTTCTTTTTCTTAAATTTTACCTAGGTTGAGAATCTCGAACCTAGGCTCTGATACCAAAACAATTGTAACACCCCCACATTCAATACATGCACACTACAAACACCACAATGTAGTATACATGCACTAAACATAGGGATGCTATGGATTTTCTTAACATTCAAAACATTTTAAACGATACCATCACCTTTCTCATTATGCATTTTAGAAAATAAGTAATTAGCTTGTAATACAAAACAAAATAGATATATATATATATGCATTTAGTTAATACGCAGCGGAATTTGTAAAATAGATTTACATATATGAAAACATTTAAATCCATATTTACAATTATACATATATTCACATTATAAACAATACTTTACAAAATATTAAAAGAGTTATACATGATTGGCAAATCTTCTCTGATCTTTAAGTTCCAAAATCAACTCTTCAATGTCTACTCTCACTCGATCTCGAAGAGCTCTCGTGTTCAACTCTATCACCTGCGCGATTAAACACTATCGCGCTAAGCCAACGGCTTAGTAAGATAAATCATGCTATTGATATGCTTTAGTGCAATGCAATGTCAATTCTCAATTCATATTATACATGTAACATCATATATGCAAAGCTAACAATATACCTTTATATTTCATAACCCAACACCTTTTTATATACATCATTAGTTATTCATTTAACCATTCATGAACAACATTAAACAAAGACAAGCATGGGCCCAAGACACACTAATATGCCATTCAATTTTCAGAGTTAATGCTTTGGTTTTGTTATCACATTTATCAATATCATAATCCCAACTAGGCTTCAAGGATTAGGTTCAACCAAGCTTCAAGGGGAGCAAAGCATGCTAAGCATCAACCCAACTTGGCTTCAAGAACCAAACCCAACCTAGCTTCAAGGGTGGTAACATCTCAATTAGGCTTCAAGGATTCAATCCAACCTAACTTCAAGAGATTGTTACTCATATTAGGCATGCCACCAACAACAAACTCTGAAAATGGAATAACACATTAGCCACACAATTCATTTATATTTCATTCTCAATTCTCATCATCAATTAGGCAAACATGCCATATATCATTCAATTGAATCATCATAGCCAATCACAATGGCCTTGTCTCATATCATCTCTTATTTGAATCATCATAGCATCTTTGATATAACATTTCAATATACATTACTCATGAAACACATTACCATTCACAATGCATAACATAACATTGTTCAATCTCAACAATGCAATTAGGGCAAAGAACAATTTATATCATTTATAGATTTAGGATCTTCAACATCCATTTGATTAGGGCATTCTTTGTTTGAAGTATGTTTAAAGTGTTTATATTAGGGTTTAGGTACCAAAATATCTTTGAAGAATCATAACAATGCAATTAGAACAAAGAATAAAAACCCTAACCAACACATTTGAGGGACACGGGCAGCCCACTTGAGGGACACGGCCAAGCTTGTGGCCGTGTCTCTCAACCTCAATTTGACAGTAAGCAACACGGGCAAGGGACACGGCCAAGCTTGTGACCGTGTCTCTCAACCAAAATCACAGTAGCTAACACGGCTAGGGGACACGGCCGTGTCTCTCAAAAACCAATCCAACACGCCCAAAATCCCTTGGCTTGGCCGTGTCTCTCTTTCCCTTTGGCCGTGTCACCCATGAATTAAAACCCTAACATGCACAACTTTCCTCCAATTGCACTCCAACTCATCATACACAATATAGCATGGTTCAAATGAATGGAAACAATGTTCTAAACACAAATTCATCACAAGAATCACTTCACAAAACATTCATAATACATTTAAACACAAACCATCTCAAAACCCTAAAACCAATATCCTTCTCCATTTTCCAAAATCAACATCCACCACTTCCAACAACAACACCTATTTAAACTCTTAACTTAAAACCAATTTAACACTTGAAAACACATCACCACCACATCTTATCATCAAATCAACAAACCCTAATTAACTTCCAATACCACTTCAAAAGAATAAAAGAAATCAAAGGAAAGATCTTACCTTAGTTAAAAACTTCTTGAATCAACACTTGATCACTTAATCTTCCTTCAATTTGAGCTCAACACATCAAGATCCTCTCTTCACCTCTTGCTTTCCTTTGTCTATGGAGGAGCCGGCCACTACAACCAAGAAAAAGAGAAAATGATGAAGAAACAAAGTCAATCCTTCTTTAAATCTCCACCATGTGATTCAATTCAAGTAATTACCAAAACACCCTTATCCATATAACTAACCTCTTGTCTCTTATAAGCCCATTATAGTAATTTCACATATCCCATAAAAATATCTCTCTTCCATTGACTCTCCCTTTGACTTATGTATATGTTATATATATCATCATATAAACAACATATACACTTTTCTCTAAACCCTCTTTCATTCCCAAAACACATATACATAAGCATTCTCTTACCAATTCCTTTTCTTATCACCTAACATATACATTCAACCACATTTTAAACCAACAACAACAACAACAACAACAACAACATAATCAAAACTTCTAGGGCATACATGAGGATATTACAGTTTGAGTGGTAAAATCATGAAACTAGGGTTTGGGCTCTTCAAAACATTAAGTTTATGACTCTTAGCTACTGAATTATGTTTTTAAGCTTACTGTGTAAAAATTATAACATTTATGTTTATAAGGTTTTTTAAGTTTAAAGGATTAGGGTTTAGAAAACTTTAGGGTTTAAGGTTTTTTGGGAGTTAGGGTTTACTGTTTTGGGTTTTGAGTTGAATTAGGGTTTTAGAATTTTAGAATTAGGGTTTCGGAGAATGCATTAGGTTTTTAGGATTTGAAAATCAATTGATAATTTTATGAAACTTTATGAAAATAAACCAAAAGATTTAAAATTTATAGAAGCAGAAAAGATGTTTTTTTTTAGGGTTTTTGGAAAGAAATAGATTTAATTTATGATTTTGAAAATTTGAAAAGCAAATTTGGGTTTTGTGATTTTGAAGGAACAAAAATAACAATTTTAAGCTTTTTAGAAAACAAAGCAACGAATTAAGGTTTTTAAACATTAGAAAAGGGGAATTAAGGTTCTAAGGTTTTTGAATTAAAAGAAACAATTGGATGATTTAAGCTACTGTGAAGAAATTAGACAATTGATACATACCTCTGTTTGTTGGTTCCACCAAAAATTTCTTCTTGGATGAATAAAAACAAAGACAAGCTTTGCTGCCTTTTATGGATTGAATTGTTGTCTGCTCTCTAAAAAAAATTAGATTGATTCAAAGCCTTTCCTACTCAGTTTCGGTCTCAATTTTTCTCCAAATTTCCATCCCAATTTCTTCTTTTTTTCCTACCCCTTTTTGTGTTCTTTTAGTCCTTATTTATAGAAGATTTCTATGGTTAATTCTAATTATTCACGAAATATAACATTTATTAAGAAAAGAAAACAGAAACCTAATTGTATAGGTTTCGAAAAATTTGCGTCGGAAAAATTTCGTTGGCAAAAAAAAACTGCTGTAGAAAAATTACGCTGGCGAAAAAAAACTGCTGCGGAAAAATTGCACTGGCGAAAAAGCTGCCGCAGGGCGAATTGGCCTGCGGGCCATTTCGACAGCAAGAAATTCCTACGGGCCATTTCGCTGCAGCCAATTTTTTTGTTTATTATTATTATTTTTTTATTTTTTATTAATAAAAATTAGATACTAAAGCAAATATTATTTAATTAAGATAACAAAAAATATTTTGGACTAATTAAAATATATTGGACAACATAAAAATTATTTTGGACTAATTGAAAAATATTGGATCGGACTGGTCAAAAATTAAGGGTCTACGGTTTGCCCCCTGCTTGAATGATTTGAGACTTTAGTGAAAGAGAGTGAAAAGCAATAAGACTTAATTTCTAATGAGATGGTTACTTGAATTTGTTTTGGGTGCTTGGACCTGAGATTGAATTTGATTTGGGTACTTGGACCCGGGATTGGGTACTTGGACTTGAGATTGGGTACTTGGACCCGAGATTGAATTTGATTTGGGTACTTGGACCCGGGATTGGGTACTTAGACCCGAGATTGATTTGATTTGGGTACTTGGACCCTAGAATGAATTTGATTTTGGATACTTGGACCCGAGATTGATTTGATTTGGGTACTTGGACCCGAGATTGGGTACTTGGACCCTAGAATGAATTTGATTTAGGTACTTGGACCCGAGATTGATTTGATTTGGGTACTTATACCTGAGATTGGGTACTTGGACCCGAGCTTGGATTGAATTTAGGTTCTGGACCCGAACTAAGTTCTGGACTTAGAAGAGATTATAGATTCTTGACCTAAGGAAAATTTGGGTTCTAGACCCGAGCTAAGTTCTGGACTTAGGGAAGATTCTAGGTTCTAGACCTAAGGAAAATTTGGGTTCTGGACCCGAGCTAAGTTCTAGACTTAAAAGAGATTCAAGGTTCTGGACCTATGAAAATTTTGGGTTCTGGACCCGAGCTAAGTTCTGGACTTAGAAAAGATTAGGTTTTGGACCAGATATTGAATTTAATTTGGGGGCTTGGACCCGAGACTGAGTTTTTCTGACCTTTTATCATTTGAGAAGTCTGAATGCTCCGGTTATTCTATGCATTGTGGTTTTTCACCCTCAAAATGGATCTTCATCCTTTGAGACCGGGTCTTCACCCTTGAAATATGGATCTTTCTCCATTGGAAATTGGGTCTTTACCTTTGAAATATGGATCTTTATCCATTGAAAATCGGGTCTTTACCCTTGAAACATGGATCTTTATCCATTGGAAATTGGGCCTTTATCCTTGAAATATGGATTTTTATCCATTGGAAATCGGATCTTTACCCTTGCTTCAGTTTTTTTTTTAGCTAGACTAATCTTTTGTCTTTTGCATCTTCATTCTTTTGAGAGTTATAATGTTCCATTCTTTTGTTCTTCCTTTTTGCAAAAATTCAGCTATTTTTAATTGGACCTTATATCCTCTCCCTACCCCCCTTCGTGGCAAAATATTTGTCAGTGAGTTTGAAAATATAGACTCAAAAAATTGAAAAGGAGAAACTTTGCCCCCTGTGTAGGCTCAAACCCATGATTTTTCTATGCGGGCTCTGATTGATGTTTTTGCCGTCTAGTTCACTGCACAAGCTCGTATTTCTTCTTTTGCAAAATGACTGGAGCTTCCATAAGAAAATAGGCTTTTTGTGCCCTCTTGATTCAATATCTTCTTTTGATTCTTTACTTCACAGGGTGTTTGTTGTTCATTTTGACAAGGAATAGACAACACAAGGCAAGAAAGTGCGATGTGATATGCTCATGTATGCATGATATGCATGAATGATATTTACAGTCGTTCCATCAACTCACAGACCGAGGTGATCAGCAGAAGTATTCTCATTGACTCCTTTTCGTCGCTCGTTTAAGAAAGCTTTGCATTTATGGCCTTTTATCTTCAAGATGTTGAAAATATGAATAATGGAGACCCCAAGTAGCAGAGTCAGGGATACATCTATTTCAAACTTGTTTCAGCATGCCAGTTGGTAGTTTCTTCTTGACCTTGCCAATAATCATTTACTTTACCCAATGTGTCTTTCGAGATTTGACAGTTCAACATACTCCCCTTAACTTGAAGGCTTTGTATGACAAAAACATTTTATTTTTTATTTTGAATTTTGA
The DNA here is from genome assembly GCA_947685225.1 of Garcia nutans. Taxonomy (NCBI): domain Eukaryota; kingdom Viridiplantae; phylum Streptophyta; class Magnoliopsida; order Malpighiales; family Euphorbiaceae; genus Garcia; species Garcia nutans. Next base: position 14,785,848 of record CANTUV010000023.1, on the reverse strand, counting down.
TTTTAAATCAAATGTTGGCTTTGCCAAATCAATGTCAATGTAACTCAGGACTTGATTTTTCCAAATTAACATATCTATAACATGACAACCCTAGTTACCGTACTAAACTCGGGAATCATTTCTATTTAAGCAAGAATTGTTGCACTTCAGATAGGCACATAAACATTACTTTGCCAAAGGTCTCATTGAGTCTAAATACTGTCTATCTCATATGCATGCTTATCCAAACTATCTTCACTAATAGACTCTACCTACCAAGAGAGATCAACAGGTCTTTGATAGGCTTGAAATGGGGTCTATGAGGGACATGGGTTAACGTGAAGGCCATTTTGAGATTGGAGCTGGTGTGACACAATGGACAAACCCTCACACTACAAATTTCTTGTTTGAATTTTAGGCAGCTTGGAGGCAATATTGCTAGACTCCAAATTCCTTCTTTCTTCTTGGCATTAATCTGGATCTTGATTAGGACAGTTTTTGCCCTTGCAAAAAAGTTTGGTTTCCAAATTTGTTTCTTTTCTTCTTCTCCCTTTTCTTTTTTTTTCTTACTCTTCCCTTTCTTTGAACTTTTATCATTTTGTCCTTTTTCCTTGTAGGACTGTCAAGTACAGAACTTTCAAGAACTAAATGGTCTTTCTCCTTTGATTTTGATTGAATCTTTGGTTGGATTGGGACCAATTCAAGTCAAAATGTCCTTATGAACTCAAATGGAAGCCTTTTGCTGCTTTAGGTAAAAGAGAACTCAGTTGGTTTTCAGAATCGCCTTTTTAGGTTATATCTTTCTATTTTCCTTTTTGTTTTCTTCTTTTGTTTTCTTTCTTTTTCTTTTGTCCTTTTTTTGTCTTTTCTTTTCTTTTTTTTACTCTTCTCTTCTCCTTTTTTTTATTTGGTTCTAGCTCTAAGAGAGTTGTCTTGTTTGTACTGACTTAGGCTTCCAATAATGGATGAGTGGAGTAACATAAATCTTCTTTAATAGGGTTAAATCATTTGTTACTCTGATGTTGATGTTGTCTTGATATATTGGAGATAGTAAGTGAACTTCAACTACCCTTATGGTTTTGAGAACATCAACTATCCTTATGGTCTTGAAAACATCAACTATCTTCATGGTATTGAGAACTTCAACTATTTTCATGGTATTCATTTCCTTCTTTGATTTTCTTGCCTCTTCATCTTAGTGATCATAAGACTTGTCAAAAATATCATAACAGCTCAGGGTAGGTTGCTGGGCTTATAAGTCAATGAAAAGAAAGCTAAAACTTTACGAAGGCTCAAAGGGACAACTAGGGATTGATATTTGATTGGGTGGATACTAGTTGTTGGCTAATCAAACAATTCCTAGATCATCTTTCCCTTAAATAAGCAGAGTTCAATTTTGCCTCAAAAGTTTGTCTAAGCATGTTCTAAGACTGACTAGGACCTAGACAAAGGTAATTATGCAGGAGCCGTCTCTAAGTAAGCATACACAACTCAATGCTATAGAGTAATTCCCTCATCTAGTAAAGTCATTCAAGTCATGATGCCTAGACACATTAATTTATAAACATCAAGCTAGATTCCTCATCGGTTGAGCATCAAAATGAACAAAGACCAACAAAAATTTTGATGAAAATAATTTATTTCAAGCAACTTTAAATTTGAAAAACACAATAGTTCCAAAAAAAATTAAAGAAAGTAAAATTGAAAAGCAACATTCAAGTTGAGGAAAGTTCATTGAGTTTATGCTTCTTTTCCTTTCACATCTTCAAGGTTTCCATCTTGAAAGGATGATAAAACAAAATCTTCTTCCAATCCTTTTCCCACCATGAAGGTTGCCGGTGGAGGTACTCTATTGAACCTTGGAAATGGATTACCTTCGGTATTGGGCTTGTCCGGCTCCGGCAACTTGCCATTATCAATTAAATTCTGGATCTCATGCCTCAACTCCATACAATTGTCCATTTCGTGTCCAGCCCTTTAATGGAATTGGCAAAATGCATTAGTATCAAAGTTAGGTGGAAGAGGATTAGGCAAAGGATGAGGAGTCAAGGGTTGTAATAATCCCGTCTTTTGTAGCTTATTGAGAACCCAAGACAGTGGCTTCCCTAATTCTAAAAACTGCCTCATTCCTCCTTGACTTGTGGCATTAACATCAACTTCTTTTTGTGTGCTTTGATTGCCCGACTGGCAGTTCCCTTTCTCATTCCTTCTTATTGAAAAACGGTTTTTCTCTCTTTCCCACTCTTCAATTTCCAGACCAGCTTGGAGAAGATCTTTGAAATCCCTTATAAGGGTGTGAGACATCCTTTCACGGAGATTGGCGTCTCACAATCATCCTTATTTGATCAGATTCATCGGGCCTTTTCTTGAGCAAAGCGGCCTTGTTTCTCCATCTCTTCACATAATCCACAAAATTCTCATTTGGCCTTTACCTAATGGACTCCACTTCCATTAAGGTAACTTCCATCGTGACATTATACCCATATTGTTAGATGAAGGCTTTGTAATGCAGATCCCAACTCTTTTATGTTCCATCATCTAAGGTATTGAACCAATTTTGGACAACATGATCTAATGAGAGCATGAAGTACCTTAGAGTTTGAGCCTTAGTAGCTAGGGCAGACTGCATGGCAGTGATATACTGCTTCACATGGAGATGAGGATTTTCGGTTCCATCAAACTTCGCGAAAGATGGCATCTTGAACTTGTACGGGACTTCTTCATCTAACTCAAATAATTTGTCAACTTCGGACATTTCTTCGGTTTTTAGTTTCTTCTCAAATTTCTTTTCTAAATCTATGATCATCTTTTCAACATCAAAATTTTCAATCTTTTCAAAATTTGCCTTCTCAACAACCTCCGGCTCCTTTTTTTCTTGAAGATCTTGGTAGTATTGAGCCCAATCATCATCATCAATGATCACCTTATCATCATCAAAAGCTACCTCATCAACTTTAGCCTTCCCCTTGACTTTCTTGGTGCTAGCAGATGCTTCGGCATTGTTTCCTAAAATTGCAGCCATTTGGTTCTTCATGGTCTTAGCCATGGCCTCTTTTATTTCTTCCATCTTGGCATTGAGGGCGTCATCCACCATTCTTTGAATTTGTTCGGGATCCATTGTTTTTGTTGAGCAAGTGATTGAGTCGTTGCTAGATACTTTGTCTCCGGCGTAGGTCGGATTGTCGTAAGCTTTTGAACTATCGTAATCCAGGGTTGTGAGCCAGAAAGGATTAATGATATGAGATGCAAATATATGCATGTCTGCACAAACAATCAACAAACAAGGATAATTAGGATGCTCCTTCAAACCTTATAACATCCACATACGAATGGTGAGTCTCTTTTCCTAGGTATATGGTTAACAAAATACCATGGGGTATCTTGTTTTCGAATATTTCCCTCGAATGTTTCAATCAATAGTTATATTTTCGAAAATGGAAATCCATTCATAGTAATTCTCATTAATTAGGTTTTAATCCATTCAACCAACTATAGTAGCTTTTATGCTACATTGGATTAAAACTAAATTAAAAGGTTTATAATAGATAGATTTCTCACTTGAAAAGAGTAACTAATGGTTCATGCCAAAAACAAACCCATGATTAATTATTCTTAGTATAAACTAGGCTCATAATTGATTTTTGGTATTTCGTAATTGACCTAAATAATTTGTAAGCTCTTTGCAAGATAATTTGGTTTATAAGCCAATTGTAAAAAGATTTTTAGAAAAAATGGATTTTGGGCTTTACATTTGGGTCATGAGCAAAAGAATTTTTGATTAGTTTTTAGAAAAAAATTTATGTCTAAAGACCATCTTAAAAAGTTTTAAAAATATCTTTGGTCTTTTGGATTTAGAGAAAATTTTATTTTGAGCTTACAATGTACTTAGGTCATATTAGAAAAAGAACAAACCAAATAAGCCATGATTTAAGCTAAGATAAATTAACTATAGTCAAACAACATGCATTTGGGGTAAAACCTAAGGAAAGTAACTAGGCCACTTACATGAGCTTTAGTCTTTAGGTTAAAAGGCTTAGGTTCCCATAGCAAGTATATACCAAATGGTAAGAGGCTATGAGTGGTTATGCCATACTCGATCTCCATACCTTGAGTGAAAGTATGGTATCCCTTACATAACATAACACAGGTAACACGGGAGTCCTAACTCACGCACACGATGCAATCTAAGATGATGCAATGGATAATATCATTATAAGAAAGAATAGAATAATATAACAATCAACTTCTCTTATCCCCAGTGGAGTCACCACTGTGAGCGGGGATTTTTGCCCCCACTTCCAGTGGAATAGTTCTTGCGACTTCGGCACTGTTTAGGATCGGGGCCTTAGAGAACAAGGACCTAAGTCCGAAGAAAATGGAGTCGCCACCCGGACGGGCTGGGAAAAAGAAAGGGGAGGATGACTCGATTCCTAAGGAATCCCCAACCCCCTAAACGATTCAAAAAGTTGGGTGCGTGTGGGGATGGTGAGAAATGGCCCAGCACCCACACAACGCCCGGTTCATTGGAACCGACCTCCTTTACAAGACTTAATATTATAAAATTCTTAAGTATAACAATATTATCCATATTACACACAATAATTAAAATAAAGCATCGATTTATTGAAAATAAAAAACAATGTCCAAGCAGAACAAATAAATGGACACCCATTCGAGGATGGAAACATGGTCTTACATCCCATGGCTAAATAGGACACCCACTGAAAGGTAGAAACATGTTCTTTACATTGGTTCTAAAATAGAAAAGCAATTTAAATTACATGATATCTAACTAATGAGGTACCCACCAAGTGGAAACATACCTCTTACAACATTTGGAAATCTAAATAAATTGATAAAAGTAAATAACCATTCATCATAAATAAATCATTCATCAAAGAAATTAAACAACAATAGAATGTAAACATCCATCCATGATAAATTAAGTAGACCAAGCATTAAGCATATAAAATAAATCCAAGCATAATCAAATATAAAATTGAATAAAGCAAATAAAGATTCGAATTAGGGCTACTGTTTCCATTTAAGGTTCTTTATTTCATGTGTATTTGGAATTTATAGGTTTAGGATTTGTAATTCTTAGCTACTGTGAACTTTAAGGAATTGACATGAATTAAAGTTTTATAATTTAAGAGGTTGATAAAGTTCTTTAATTAACCAAATTAGTGTTTGAGTGGTAAAATCATGAAACTAGGGCTTGGGCTCTTCAAAATATTAAGTTTATGACTATTAGCTACTGAATCATGTTTTTAAGCTTATTGTGTAAAAATTATAACATTTATGTTTATAAGGTTTTTAAAGTTTAAAGAATTAGGGTTTAGAAAACTTTAGAGTTTAAGGTTTCTTGGGAGTTAGGGTTTACTGTTTTGGGTTTTGGAGTTGAATTAGGGTTTTAGAATTTTAGAATTAGGGTTTCGGAGAATGCATTTGGTTTTTAGGATTTGAAAATCAATTGATAATTTTAAGAAACTTTATGAAAATAAACCAAACAATTTAAAATTTATAGAAGCAGAAAAGATGTTTTTTTTAGGGTTTTTGGAAAGAAACATATTTAATTTATGATTTTGAAAATTTGAAAAGCAAATTTGGGTTTTGTGATTTTGAAGGAACAAAAATAACAATTTTAAGCTTTTTGAAAAACAAAGCAATGAATTAAGGTTTTTAAACTTTAGAAAAGGGGAATTAAGGTTCTAGGGTTTTTAAATTAAAAGAAACAATTGGATGATTTAAGCTACTGTGAAGAAATTAGACAATTGATGCATACCTCCGTTTGTTGGTTCCATCAAAAATTTCTTCTTGGATGAACAAAAATAAAGAAAAGCTTTGCTGCCTTTTATGGATTGAATTGTTGTCTGCTCTCTAAAAAAAATCAGATTGACTCAAAGCCTTTCCTACTCAGTTTCGGTCTTAACTTTTCTCCAAATTTCCGTCCCAATTTCTTCTTTTTTTCTCCCCCTTTTTGTGTTGTTTTAGTCCTTATTTATAGAAGATTTCTATGGTTAATTCTAATTATTCATAGAATATAACATTCATTAAGAAAAGGAAACCAAAACCTAATTGTATTAGGTTTTGGAAAATTTGTGTCGAAAAAATTTCGATGGCGAAAAAAATTTGCTGCGGAAAAATTGCGCTGGCGAAAAAGCTGCCATAGTTGGCTGCGATTTTTTTGTTTATTATTATTATTTTTTTATTTTTATTTAATAAAAAATAGATACTAAAGCAAATATTATTTAATTAAGATAACAAAAATTATTTTGGACTAATTAAAATATATTGGACAACACAAAATTATTTTGGACTAATTAAAATATATTGGACCGGACTGGGTCAAAAATTAAGGGTCTACACACTTGCTCCTGGCACTGATAAAGGTTGGAGCAACCCCGAAGGATCTTTGTGCTAGGCCTTCACTCTTTGACAAGTGAGACATTTAGATACAAACTCTGCTATGTCCCTCTTCATACCTGACCACCAGTAATGTTCTTTCAAATTATGATACATCTTGGCACTCCTAGGGTGCATAGCAAAAGCCGACTGATGTGCTTCCTCCAAAATAATCTTTTTCAATCTTGCATCATTAGGAACACACAATCTATCTTTGAACCATAAACTGCCATCACTTCTCACATGAAAATCTCTGCTCTCACCCTTCTGCCAATTCGAAATAACTTTCTGCATTCTTTCATCTGCCAACTGAGCCTCCCTAATCAGATCCAGCAACACCGGTTTCAATTGCAACTGAGCCAATAAAGCACCATTATCCCATTACTCAAATCTAGCATGCAATGCTCTCAATTCAACAAGCAATGAGAGTGAAAAAGTAGTCAAGCCTGACAAAGACTTCTGACTCAAGGCATCAGCAACGACATTTGCCTTACCAGGATGATAATAAATCAAATAGTCATAGTCTTTAATCAACTCCAACCACCGTCTCTGCCAAAACACAACCTAAACCAATATGTGAAGCATCACTATAAATCACATATGGTTTACCTTCCACAGGCAAAGTAAGAACAGGAGCTTGAGTCAACATCTCTTTCAACTGCTCAAAACTTGCTTGACACTGATCTGTCTACACAAATCTAACTCCCTTTCGAAGTAATCTAGTGCGTGGAGTAGCTATTAAAGAAAAACCCTTCATAAATCGTCAATAATAGCTTGCCAAACCCAGAAAACTTCTAACTTCAGTCACAGTCTTCGGTGAACTCCAATTCAAAATAGCTTCAACTTTACTTAGATCAAATCTTATACCATTTGCTAAAACCACATGATCGAGAAAACTTACTTGATCAAGCCAAAACTCACATTTAGACAGCTTAGCATACAATTGCCTGTCTCTCAAGGTCTGTAATTCAATCTGTAAATGCTTATCATGATCCTCCTCATTATGCGAATACACCAAAATATCATCGATATAGACCACTACAAATTGATCTAAATAGGGTTTGAACACGCTATTCATCAAATAAAAAAAAGCTACTGGTTCATTCGTCAATCCAAAAGGCATCATAAAAAACTCATAATGCCCATATCTTGTGCGGAAAGCTGTCTTAGGAACATCTTCTTCTCTGATTCTCAACTGATGGTACCTTGATCTCAAATCAATCTTAGAGAAAACTGCAGCTTCTTTCAACTAATCAAAGAGATCATCAATCCTAGGCAAAGGATACTTATTCTTGATGGTCACTTTATTCAACTGCCGATAATCAATAAACAATCTCAAAGTACCATCCTTCTTCTTCACAAACAAAATAGGATCTCCCTATGGAGATACACTCGGGCGAACAAATCCTTTATCTAACAACTCCTGCAACTGCATCTTCAATTCTCTCAACTCAGTAGGTGCCATTCGATAGGGAGTAATAGAGATGGGAGTGGTACCAGACAACAAATCAATACCTAACTGAACCTCTCTCTCAAGGGGTATCCCTAGTGTAGACCTTTAATTTTTTACCCAGTCCGGTCCAATATATTTTAATAAATCTAAAATAATTTTTTCCGTGGTCCAATATATTTTAATTAGTCCAAAATAATTTTTTTGTTATCTTAATTAAATAATATTTTCTTTAGTATTTAGTTTTTATAATTAATAAAAAATAAAAAATAATAATAATAAACTAATAAATAAAAATAAAAATCGGCGACGAAAAATCAGCAACAAAAAATTTCGTCGCCGAAAAGGGGTAAGACCAAATGGCCTTGGGCCATTTCGCCAGCAGGATTTTCCTGCGGGAGAAATGGCAGGTAGGAAATTTTTGCCCCTACAGCCCGCAAGCTCCTACGGCAACTTTTTCCCCAGCAAAATTTTTCCACAGCAGTTTTTTTTGCCAGCAAAATTTTTCAGACGTAATTTTTTTAGAAACCAAATACAATTTGGTTTCGGTTTCCTTTTCTTAATTAATGTTACATTCCGTGAACAATTAAGATTAATCATATAAATCTTCTATAAATAAGACCAAAAACAACACAAAAAGGGATAAAAAATTTAGAGGACAATCGAGTGAAATTGAAAAACTTTGAATCGATCGGACTGGGAGAAACCTTTGGCAGTGAAATCAATCGGACTTTTTGAGAGAAGAATAAGAAACCAAACAATCAATCCATCAAAGGCAGCCATCTTGCCTTTGTCCTTGTTCATCCAAGAAGTAATTTTTGGTGGAACCAACAAATGAAGGTTTGAATCTTCAATTTCTTTTTATTTCTCACAGTAGCTTCATTCTTTATTTGATTCATAAGATTATGCACATAAAACTTCAATCTTTGAAGATGTACTAACTTAATCTTCGTTTCCAAAAACCTTAAATGATTTCCTCTGTTTCTAAATACTTTAAAAACCTTAATCTATTTCTTTATTTTCCCAAAAACCTTAAATCATTTTTAAACCCTAAAAATCATCCTTCTGTTTCCCTAAAACCTCAAAAACCCTAATTTATTCCTTCTGTCCCCAAAAACCCTAAATTGTCTCTTATGTTTCTATAAACCCTAATCTACTTCCCAACTTTCCAAAACCTTAAATCATTTTATTAATTCCTCAAAACCCTATTCTGCTTTCCAATTTTCCAAAACCCTAAATTGAATCCTTCTCTTTCCAAAAATCCTAAAAAATATCTTTTCTGTTTTTATAAACCTTAAATCATTTTGTTTATTTTCATAAAGCTTTACAAAACTATAAATTGTTTTTCCAAATTCTAAAATCAAATACATATTCCGAAACACTAAAAACCCTAATTCCACTTTAAAACCAAGACAGTAACCTTAAACTAGCTAACATTAAACCCTAGTTTTCTTAAACCCTAACTCCCTTAAAACCTTAAACCCTAATTTTTCTAAACCCTAATGCTTTAAACCTTAAAACCTTATAAACCTAAATATTAAAACTCAACACAGTAAGTTGCTAATAATCATAAATATAATGTTTTAAAGTGTCCAAACCCTAATATCATGATTTCACTCCTCAAATGCTAACTTGGTTAATCAAAGAACTTTATCAACCTCTTAAATTATAAAACTTTAATCCATTTCAATTCCTTTAAAACTTACAGTAGCTTAAACCCATAAATTCCAAAACCCTAAACACATTTAAAAAAGAATCTTAAATAAAGTATCTAGCAACGACTCGATCACTTGCTTACCAAAAACAATGGATTTCGAACAAATTAAAAGAATGGTGGATGATGCCCTCAATGCTAAGATGGAAGAAATAAAAGAGGCCCTAGCTGAGACCATGAAGAACCAATTGACTGCAATTTTAGAAAATCATGCCGAAGCATCTGCTAGCACTAAGAAGCCAAGGGACAAAGGGAAGACCAAAGTTGGTGAAGTGATTTTTGATGATGAAAAGGTGATCATTGATGATGATGATGATTGGGCTCAATACTACCAAGATGCTCAAGAGAAGAAAAAAGAACCGAAGATTGTTGAAAGATCAACTATGGAGAAGACCGAAACTTCTGATGTTGAAAAGATGATTGCTGATTTAGAAAAGAAATTTGAGAAGAAACTGAAAATCGAGGAAATGTCTAAAGTTGACAAATTATTTGAGCTAGATGAAGAAGTTCCGTACAAGTTCAAGATGCCGTCTGTTATGAAGTTTGATGGAACCAGAAATCCTCATCTCCATGTGAAGCAGTATATCACTGCTATGCAGTCTGCCCTAGCTACTAAGGCTCAAACTCTAAGGTACTTTATGCTCTCATTGGACCCTGTTGTCTAAAATTGGTTCAATATCTTAGATGATGGAACACAAAATAGTTTGGATTTGCTTTACAAGGCCTTCATCCAGCAATATGGATATAATGTTGAAATGGAAGTTACCTTAATGGAAGTGGAATCCATTAGGCAAAGGTCAAATGAGAAATTTGTGGATTATGTGAAGAGATGGAGAAACAAGGCTGCTTTGCTCAAGAAGAGGCCCGATGAATCCAATCAAATAAGGATGATTGTGAGAGGGGTGTTGCCTAGCCTTCGTGAGAGGATGTCTCATACACTCATTCGTGATTTCAAAGACCTTCTCCAAGCGAGTTTGCAAATTGAAGAATAGAAAAGAGAGAAGAACCGTTTTTCAACAAGAAGGAACAAGAAAGGGAACTATCAATCTGGTAGCCAAAGCATGCAAAAGGCAATCGGTGTCAATGCTACTAACTAAGGAACAAGGAGACAATTTTCAGAATTGGGGAAATCGATGTCTTGGCTTCTCAATAAGCTTCAAAGAAAGAATTTACTACAACCCTTAAATCCTCATCCCTTGCCTAACCCTCTCCCACTAATTTCGACACTAAAGCATTTTGTCAATTTCACCAATTGCAAGGGCACGACACGGATAGATGTGTAAGGTTGAGACATGAGATCCAAAATTTAATTGATAATGGGAAGCTACCCGAGCCCAACTAGCCAAACACCATAGACAACCCATTACCAAAGCTCAATAGGGTACCACCACCGGCAACCTTCATGATCGGAGGGGATTTGCATGAAGATTTTGTCATGTCTTCTTTTCAAGATGTGGGTGGAGAAGCAACCAAAGAAGAATGGGTATTTGGTGAAATTAAACAAGCTATGGGGGGTAAGGAAGTAACAATTTGTGTTGTCAATGGGTTTTGGGATTCAAGCGATAGTGGTGATGATCTTGTATCCAAGAAGGAGGAATGGACTTGGTCCGAGCCCGAAGAAGATGAAGTAATGAACACTAGATCCTGTAAGCCTTATGCAAGGCAACCACCTAAGGAGGTAGAAACTAATAAGGGAAAGGAAGTTGAAGCAGGAAATAAAGAAGAAGAAGATGATGTTGTGCTCAAGCAATTGAAAAGAACCTAAGCAAGTGTTAACATTTGGGACTTATTAGCTACTTCTAAAAAGCACCAAGAAACTATGGGCAAAGCCTTAGCTAGCATGCCAATTTCTACCTCCACAACACCGGAGGATCTGTTCAACTTCATAAAAATTGGAGGAGAAATGAAATGTGAAGATGTTCAAGAAAAGAGTGAAGTTAATATGGGAGCAATTTCTTTTTCAGATGCGGACTTACCGGAGGAGGGGAGAGATCACATCCACCTTCTCTTTATCAAAATAGAAGTCAAAGGGAAGAGGACTCCATGTGTGATGGTCGATGATGGGTCCGCCATAAATGTTTGTCCACTTAAAATATTGCCAAATCTAGCCATGTCAATAAGGGATCTAAACCCGACCGAGGTAACAATTCGGGCTTATGACAACACTAAGAGACATGCCTGTGAGCGGGGATTTTCGCCCCCACTCCCGGTGGAACGGTTCTTGCGACTTCGGCACTGTTTAGGCTCAGGGCCTTAGAGAACACAGACCTAAGTCCGGTGAAAATGGAGTCGCCACCGGGACGGGCCAAAAAAAAGAAAGGGGTGGATGACTCAATTCCTAAGGAATCCCCAACCCCCTAATGGGTTTGAAAAGTTGGGTACGTGTGGGGAAGGTGAGAAATGGCCTAGCACCCCCACAACCCCCGGTTCATTGGAACTGGCCTCCTTTACAGGCCTTAATATTATAAAATTCTTAAATATAACAATATTATCCATACTACACACAATAAAAAGAAAGCATCATTATATTAAAATCAAAGCAATGTCCAAATAAAACAAAACAAATAAATGGACACCCATCCGAAGATGGAAACATGTCCTTACATCGCATGCCTAGATAGGACACCTACCGAAAGGTAGAAACATGCCCTTTACATAAGTTCTAAGATAGAAAAGCAAATTAAATTACATGATATTTAACTAATGAGGTACCCACCAAGTGGAAACATGCCTCTTACAACATTTAGAAATCTAAATAAATTGATAAAAGTAAATAACCATTCATAATAAATAAATCATTCATCAAAGGTACCAAATATCAATAAAAAGTAAACATCCATCCATGATAAATAAAATAAACCAAGCATTGAATTTAAATAAATTAAAGCATAAGAAATGAAACCAAGCATGATCAAATATGGAATTGAATAAGGTAAATAAAAATCCAAATTAGAGCTACTATTTCCATTTAGGGTTCTTTATCTCATGTGTTAAGGTTTTGGAATTCATAAAATTAAGCTACTGTGACTTTTTTATGGAATTAAAATAGATTAAGGTTTTATGTTTTAAAAGGTTGGTAAGACTCTTTTATTAACTAAATTAATATTTGAATGGTGAAATCATGAAACTAGGGTTTGAACACTTTGAAATACTTTTGATTCATGGTTTTAAATGGTGATTTCAAGCTTACTGTGTAAATTTAAAATATTTATGTTTTTATTGTTTTTAATGTTTTAAGGGATTAAGACTTAGAAAAAGTTAGGGTTTAAGGTTTTAAGGGGTTAAAGTTTACTATTTTAGGTTTAGAAGTTGAATTTTGGGTTTAGTGTTTTAGAATTTAGGGTTTTGGTGATGCATGATTTTTAGGATTTGGAAAACGCAATTGAATATTTTATGGAATTTTATGAAAATTAACCAACGATTTAAAATTTATAAAACAAAAAAAGATATTTTTAAAGTTTTTGGGAAAGTAACAGAACCCAATTTTGAGTTTTGGAAATTTGGAAAAAAAATTTTGATTTTGGAGTTTTGAAGAAATAAATCTAATAACTTTAAACTTTTAGAAAATAAAGTCACGATTTAAGAATTTTAAACCATAGAAAAAGTGAATTGAGGTCCTAAAATTTTTGAATTAAAAGAAACCAAAGGATGATTATGCTACTGTGAAAAAAAACCAAAGAATTTAATACATACCTCCTTTTTATAATTCCTCCAAAAATTATTTTTCTTGGATGATTTAAAATAAAGACAGTTGCTTCCTTTTGAATTGCTTAAATCGTGTCCCTGCTATTCCAGAAAAAATAAATTGAATTGCTCCTTTTCCTTCACTGATTTGGTTTCAACTTTTTCAAAACTGTCCAATTTTTTTTATTTTCGGCCTCCCCTTTTTTGATTACCTTTGGTCCTTATTTATAGAGGTTTCATATGGTTTATTCCTAATTAATCACGGCAAGTAATATTGATAAGAAAAGAAAACTGAAACCTAATTGAATTAGGTTTCAAAAAATTTGCATCGGAAAAATTGCGCTGACGAAAAAAAATACCGCAGGAAAAAATGCGCTGGCAAAAAAATCTGCCTAAGGAAAAATTCTAGGTTCTGGACCCAGTTTGAGTTCTGGACTCAAGGATAAATTCTAGGTTCTAGACCTAAGGAAAATTTGGGTTCTGGACCCGGTTCGAGTTATGGACTCAATGATAATTCTAGGTTCTCAACCTAAGGAAAATTTGGGTTCTGGACCCAGTTTGAGTTCTGGACTCAAGGATGATTCTAGGTTCTAGACCTAAGGAAAATTTAGGTTCTGGACCCGGTTTGAGTTCTGGACTCAAGGATAATTCTAGGTTCTCGACCTAAGGAAAATTTGGGTTCTATACCAGGTTCGAGTTTTGGACTCAAGAATGATTCTAGCTTCTGGACCTAAGGAAAATTTGGGTTCTGGACCCAGTTCGAGTTCTGGACTCAAGGATGATTCTAGATTCTGGACCTAAGGAAAATTTGGGTTCTGGACTCGGTTATAGTTATGGACTCAAGGATGATTCTAGGTTCTGGACCTAAGAAAAATTTAGGTTCTAGACCAGAAAGGTTTGGATACTCGATCCTAAATTGGATTGGGATACTCGATCCTAACTGGATTTGGATACTCGATCCTAAATTGGATTGGGATACTTGATCCTAACTGGATTTGGATACTCTATCCTAAGCTGGATTGGGATACTCAATCCTAACTGGATTTGGATACTTGATCCTAAATTGGGTTGGGATATTCGATCCTAAACTGGATTCGGATACTCAATCCTAACTTGATTTGGATACTCAATCCTAACTGGAGTTGGATACTCGATCCTAAATTGGCTTTGGATACTCGATCCTAAACTAGATTGGGATACTTGATCCTAAATTGGGTTCGGATTCTCAATCCTAAATTGGATTGAGATACTTGGTCCTAACTTGACTTTGGATACTCAATCCTAAACTGGATTGGGATTTGATTTGGGACCTGAGATTGGGTACTTGGACCCGAGATTGAATTGATTTTAATTTTAATTTGGGTACTTGCACTCGAGATTGGGTACTTAGACTCGAGAATGAATTTGACTAACCTTTTATCAGTTGAGAAGTCTAACTGCTCCGGTTGTTCTATGCATTGTGATTCTTCACCCTTGGAGATTGGGTCTTCACCCTTCCAAATGGATCTTCATCCTTGGAGATTGGGTCTTCTTTGGTCTTTGAAGATGGGAGTGACACGGCCAAGCTTGTGGCCGTGTGGCTTGGTCGTGTCTCCTGGGTGTGTCAGCTTCTGTGTCTTTTCTTTGGTTCTTCTTTGTTCTTGGCTTAGGATGGGACACGGCCAAGCTTGTGGCCATGTTGCCTGCCAGTGTCACATACTGTTTCTTTTCTTTCTTTGCTTGGTCCTTCTTGACTTTGCCCTTTAGGTGAGACACGGCCAGTGGCTTGGCCGTGTCTCCTGCCTGTGTCATGTTCTGCCAAGATTTCCTTTGAAGTGAAATGGCCAAGCTTGATTTGGCTTGGCCATGTCTTGCTTGATCTATGCTCTTCTTTCCTTGTTTTGATCTTTCAAGGGAGTTTTTGCACTTTAACCACTTTTCCCTTGCAACTGCTTTTTCCTTTTTTTCTCCAATTTTGATTGGATCTTATATCCTCTCCTTCCCCCCCTAAGGAATTTTTCTTTCATGCAAGCTTTGATTGATGTTTTTCTTGTCTATTTCTTTGCATAACCATGCATTTCTTCTCTTTTCAAAATGACTGGGGCTTCCACAAGCGAATAGGCTTTCCATGCCCCTTTGATTCAATATCTTCTTTTGATTCTTTAATTCGCAGGGTGTTTGCTGTTCATTAAGACAAGAAAGTGTGATGTAATATGCTCATGTATGCATGATATGCATGAATAATACTTACAATCCTTCCATCGACTCACAGACCGAGGTGATTAACAGAAGTGTTCTCATTGGTTCTTTTTTGACGCTCGTTCAAGTCTCTCATTGGAATGATCCAAAGCTTTGCATTTGTGGCTTTTATCTTTAAGATGATGAAAACATGAGTGGTGGAGACCCCAAGCAGCAGAGTCAAGGATGCATTCATTTCCAACTATATTTCAGCATGTCAGTTGATAGCTTCTTCATGACCTTGCCAATAATCATTCCCTTTGCCCAATGTGTCATTTGGAGGTTCAACATACTTCCCTTAACTTGAAGGCTTTGTATGACAAAACATTTTTTGAAAATTTTTTTTTTGAATTTTTTGAATTTTGATTTTGAAATCAAATGTTGGCTTTGCCAAATCAATGTCAATATACCTCAGGACTTGATTTTCCAAATTAATATATCTATAACATGACAACCCTAGTTACCGTACTAAACTCGGGAATTATTTCTATTTAAGCAAGAACTGTTGCACTTCAGATAGGTACATACACATTAATTGGTCAAAGGTCTCATTTGAGTTTAACTATTGTCTATCTCATATGCATGTTTATCCAAACTATCTCCACTAATAGACTCTACCTATCAAGAGAGATCAACAGGTCTTTGATAGGCTTGAAATGGGGTCTATGAGGGACATGGGTTAAATGAAGGCCATTTTGAGATAGGAGCTGATGTGACACAATGGACAAACCCTCACACTATAAATTTCTTGTTTGAATTTTAGGCAGCTTGGAGGCAATCTTGCTAGACTCCAAATTCCTTCTATCTTTTTGGTATTAATTTGGATCTTGATTAAGACAGTTTTTGCCCTTGCAAAAAGTTTAAGACCCAAATCTGTTTCTTTTCTTTTTTTCCCTTTTCTTTCCACTTTATTTTTCTTACTCTTCCCTTTCTTTGAGAATTTTATCATTTTGTCCTTCTTTCTTGTAGAACTATAAGGTACAGAACTTTCAAAAACTGGATGGTCTTTCTCCTTTTCCTTTGATTTTGATCAAATCTTTGGTTGAATTGGACCAATTCAAGTCAAAATGTCCTTATAAACCAAATGGAAGCCTTTTGCTGTCTTAGGTAAAAGAGAACTCAGTTGGCTTTTTGAACCATTTTGGGTTTTTTTCTTTCTTTCTCTTTTTCTTTTTTTTTTCTTTTCTTTTGTCTTTTTTCTTTTCTTTTCTTCTCTTTTTTCTTCTTCTTCTTCTTCTTTTTTTTTTTGGTTCTAGCTCTAAAAGAGTTGTCTTATTTGTACCAACTTGGGCTTCCAATAATGGATGAGTGGAGTAACTTAAATCTCCTTTAACAAGGATAAATCATTTGTTACTCTGATGTTGTCTTAATATATTGGAGATATTAGAAAAACTTCAACTACCCTTATGGTCTTTAAAAACATCAACTACCCTTATGGTCTTGAGAAATTCAACTATCTTCATGGTATTCATTTCTTTCTTTTATCTTTTTGCCTCTTCAGCTTAGTGATCATAAGACTTGTCAAAAGTATCACAACAGCTCAGGGTAGATTATTGGGGTTTTTAAGCCAATGAAAAGAAAGCTAAAATTTTGTGAAGGCTCAAAGGGACAACTAGGGATTGATATTTAATAAGGTGGATACTAGTTGTTGGCTAACCAAACAATGCCTAGATCATTTCTCTCTTAAATAAGTAGAGTTCAATTTTGCCTTGAAAGTTTGTCAAAGCATGTTCTAAGACTGACTAGGACCTTAACAAAGGTAATTATGCAGGAGCCCTCTCTAAGTAAGCATATACAACTCAATGCTATAGAGCAATTCCGTCACCTAGTAAAGTCATTCGAGTCATGATGCCAAGACACATTAATTTATGAACATCAAGCTAGATTCCTCATTGGTTGAGCATCAAAATGAACAAAGACCAACAAAATTTTTGATAAAAGTAATTTATTCAAACAAATTTAAATTTGAAAAACACAATAGTTCTAATTAAAGAAAGTAAAATTCAAAAGCAACATTCAAGCTAAGGAAAGTTTGTTGAGTTTAAGCTTCTTTTCCCTTCACATCTTCAACATCCCCATCTTGAAAGGATGATAAAACAAAATCTTCTTCCAATCCTTTTCCCACCATGAAGGTTGACGGTGGAGGTACTCTATTGAACCTTGGTAATGGATTGTCTTTGGTGTTGGGCTTATCTGGCTCGGGTAGCTTACCACTATCAATCAAATCTTGGATCTCATGCTTTAGATGAGCACATTTATCTATTTCATGCCCTCGCGTTTGATGAAATTGACAGAAGGCCTCAGCATTGAAGTTTGGTGGCAATGGATTATGTAAAGGTCGAGGAGCTAACGGTTGTAACAACCCTTTCTTTTGCAGCTTGCTAAAAACCCAAGATAGAGGTTTCCCCAATTCTCAGAATTGTCTTTTATTCCCTTGACCGGTCACATTAACATCAACTTCTTTTTGTGTGCTTTGATTGTTAGACTGGTTGTTCCCTTTCTCATTCCTTCTTATTGAAAAGCGATTCTTCTCCCTTTCCCACTCTTCAATTTGTAGAACAGCTTGGAGAAGATCTTTGAAATCCCTTATAAGGGTGTGAGACATCCTTTCACGGAGATTAGGCAACACCCCTCTCATAATCATCCTTATTTGATCGGATTCATCGGTCCTCTTCTTGAGTAAAGCGGCCTTGTTTCTCCATCTCTTGACATAATCTACAAAATTCTCATTCGGCCTTTGCCTAATGGACTCCACTTCTATTAAGGTAACTTTCAACTGAACATTATATCCATATTGTTGGATGAAGGCTTTGTAAAGTAGATCCCAACTCTTTTGTGTTCCTTCATCTAAGGTATTGAACCAATTTTGGCCAACAGGGTCCAAGGAGAGCATAAAGTACCTTAGGGTTTGAGCCTTAGTAGCTCGAGTAGACTGCATGGCAGTGATGTATTGCTTCACGTGAAGATGAGGATTTCCGATGCCATTATACTTAGCAAAGGAAGGCATTTTGAATTTATAAGGGACCTCTTCATCTTGTTCAAATAGTTTGCCGATCTCAGACATCTCTTCGGTTTTTCGCTTCTTCTCAAATTTCCTTTCTAAATCAGCAATAATTTTTTCAACATCGGATGTCTTGGTCTTTTCAATAGTTGCATTCTCAGCAACCTTCGGTTCTTTCTTCTTCTCTTGAACATCTTGGTAATATTGAGCCCAATCATCATCATCATCAATGATCACCTTTTCATCATTAAAAACCACTTCACTAACTTTGGTCTTCCCTTTGTCCTTTGGTTTCTTAGTGCTAGTAGATGCCTCGGCATGATTCTCTAAGATTGCAGTCAACTGGTTCTTCATGGTCTCAGCTAGGGCCTCTTTTATTTCTTCCATTTTGGCATTGAGGGCCTCATCCACCGTCCTTTGAATTTGTTTGGGCTCTATTGTTTTTGGTGAGCAAGTGATTGAGTCGTTACTTGTAATATCCCACAATGTACCCTAGAAGTTTTGTTAATTGTTGTTTAATTGGATTTAATGTATATGTGTAATTGGAAAGGAAAGATGTATAGAGAGAATACATATGTTGTGTATATGGCAAGATATATAACATATACCCAAGTCAAAGTCAAAGAAAGTTAGTGGAAGAAGATATTTATGTGTTTTTGAGTTAATAATTAATTATTAAGGAAAATTATTTGAGTGGAAGAGATTGAATGAATTATTTTAATATTATAAGTGCTTGGATGAGAGGGTTTTAAGGAAAAGTATGACTTTGATTTCTTTGGTTTCTTTCCTTCTCTCTTTCTTCATTGTGGTTCTCTTTCCTTTTATTTCTTTTTCCTTTTGCTGTCCGGCCATCAAAGAAATAAGAGAGCAAGAAGAGTTTTGATCTTCCAAGTTCAAGATTGAAGGAAGTTTTCAAGAGATCAAGTGGAGATTTAAGAGTTTCTTCATCCTTGGTAAGTCTTTCCACTTTGTTGTCCCAAGATGGCAACCAAGAGGGGGGGTGAATTGGTTTCCTCAAGAAATAATGACAATTTAAAAAACTCAACAAACAAGAAATGCGGAATAGAGAGTTGGTTGAGTAATGGAGGAAAGAAAGAACACACAAGATTTATATTGGTTCGGATTTACTTCAATCCTACATCCACTTCCTTAACAACTTGTTAAGGTTCCACTAGTCTTTGAAGTTTTCACAAGCTCACTTCCAACTTTACAAGTGTTTTTCTTAGGCTCACACTTACAACCCAAACAATAGTTTTACAAGGCTCACTCTCACAACCTAACAAGAGTTTTACAAGGCTTACTCTCACAACCCAAGTGTTTCCCAAGCTTACACTCAAACTTATACAATGGTGTTTTCAATGCTAACACCTAACATTCATAACAATTCAAATACAAGTAAAAGAAAATTTGTTGCTTGGCTATGAAAATCTTTTCTCAATTGTGTCTCTTTTTTGTTTTCTCATAGAAACTTTGTATTTATAGCCAATGTGGTCTTACTAGCCGTTATTGATGTTGAGAATAAAGTCTTGGCAGATTAGACCTTCTTTACTTAAACTATCCGAAGCACTTCGCGGTCGCCTTTCATACAAGGATGGTCGCGCTCATGCTTCACGCGGTCGTCCTTTTAACAAGGGACGGTCGCTACTTTTGAAAAACTTCAACGGTCGAATTTTAGTGCTCTGCAGCTGGAATCTTGCCCATGATGTGTTTGTAGGACCGTTTCTTGCCCATGCTGTGTTTGTCGGGACGGTCGCGCCAAGCAGAGGTGCGGTCGCCCTTTTTGAATATTGAAGTGGGTTTACAACGGTCATGTCACGTGTCACTTTCTGACAGAGCAAAAGAGATGTCCGCCATAATTTGAATCTTCGCGGTCGCCCTTGGTAGCTTTTCGCGGTCGAACTCACATTTTCGCGTCGAACTTATGTACGCACCTGAGGACGCGAATACTACTGTCTCTTTGAGCAATTTCTTCTTGAATTGTTGGGCGGTCGTGACTTTGAATGGGGCGGTCGCTAAAGTGGTAAGCGAGGTCGAATCATTCACCGTTCTTGTCACCGCGAACCTTTCTGTGATTGTAATGATTTAAGTTCCTTGAGTAGCGGTCGGGCAAGTATTTTGGACGGTCGCCATTCTGTAGGAGCGGTCGCGACTGAGGTCGAACTTCTGACCGTGAAACCTACTGTGACAAGGTTTCATTCTGTAATTGCTTGGAGCGGTCGTATTTAGGTGAGGTGCGACCGCTATACTTGTTCTGTTTACCTTTAATTGAAGCAACCTAATCCTGCAACAAGATTTCTCAAACACAAGTTAAATAGATCATCCATTTGAGTTGTCAAGAATCAAAATTAAGATCATTTGTCTAACAATCTCCCCCATTTTGACTTTGACAATTCAAATGGAATGATGAGAAAAATAATAAGTCTAAAATGCTCCCCCTTAACATATGCAACAATCATGGTTAAGAGCATTTGTGATTTAGTAGTTTATCTTGGTGCAAATGTTATTGTTTGATGCAAACATTTCTCCCCCATAAACATTTTTCTCCCCTATTGCAAATGTTCAACAAATTTCAACATGTATAATTTGTTTCTCCCATTATTGTTTTTATTCTTGTTTTCCCCATTATTTTTTCTTATTCTTGTTTTCCATTTTGGCATTTTCTCCCCCATTGTCATAGGCAAAATGAAACAAATGTTAAGCAAAACCATTTAACAAAGCAATGAAAGGAAATATAAACATTATATAGATTAAAGTGGAGGAAAGTACAAGACAGAAAGCAAAGTAGCAAACATATGAAAATGCAAAAAAAAAAACAAATTAAAGCTAAGCTATTCTGAGTCATCATCTATGTCTAACTCTTCTTCAACTAAAGGAGCTTTCCCTTTATCTTGAGGTGCAACAGAGGCAGAGCTAGTGCTAATGGACTCTTCTTCTTCAGCAACGCTTTGGGTGTGATCACTTATATCCCAATCTTCAAGATTGCATTGAGGCAAGTCCAATTTGCCTTGCATGTCATAAAGATCATGGTGCATGTGGGATATAAGGTCTATCCTTTTGTTCAAGTGCTGGAATCTCTTGGAGACACTTTTTTTTGAACTTGGAGAGTTTCTTGGAGAGAGTTTTGATAGCTTGGAGGATGAGTTGTGTGGAGGATGAAGCAGTTTCTTGAGCAGCTTTTGATGAAGTTGCTTTTGGGGGTAATTCTACTGCATCTTCTACAGAATCTCCCTCTCCCTCAATTGTATACCTTGGCCTTTTATTTTGTTTGTCCATAACACCTTTCTTGCCAAAGGAGTATACATAAGATCCTTCAATCTTCCTTACACATCCAGCATGCTCTAAGTAATCTATTGTGATAGCATTGGAGGCTAGAGTGAAAGGGTTTCTCAAAGTAGCTAAGTTTAAATCATTCAGAAGGTTTAGGTGCCTAGCTATTTGAGTAACTTGAGAGGATAGGAAGAAGGTACCAGTTCTTGTAACAGCATGATGATAAAAGGTATCAATCAAGAACTTGGTGGTGTTTATTTTGATGTTGTGGGTGAAAGCATACAGAAAGATGAGGTCTCTTTTGGTGACTTTCTCATTCCCATCAGCTCTTTGGTGGATGGTGTAGGTGATGATCCTATGGAGCATCCGGTGGGTGAGAGATTTGATATGTCTGGCTTTAGATTCCTTTTCAAAAGAAGTTTCAATGGAAATTTCTCGCCAGAAATCAGAAAGGGTTTGGTTTGAGAAGATTTGGTCATTGTAAGAGGTTATACCTTCAGAAGGGAAGTTCCAAATGCTGCCAAAATCTTCTAGGGTTAAGGATTGATAATGATCAAAAAGCTTAAACCTTACCCCGTACCAACCTAGAGCAGAGTTTGCACTCTTTTCTATTTGAAGAGACATCAGAAATTCTTTGCTAAGACTGGAGTAGCCTACCTCTTCTGGAAAGACAAATTTTTCCCATCCAAGGACATCCAACAATCTCTCAATTTTGTCCTTGATGCCCAATGCAGAAAGCATTCAACCAAAAGGAGATTTGGTGCCTTCAACTTTCTTTTTCTTAAGCATTGCATACCTAATGTCTTCCTCAGAGGTTTGGTGGTGAGGTTTGTGAATTTTCTCACCTCTTCTAGACTGTGGAGGGGATGGAGGATCAACTACAGGTTCTCTAATGGTAATTCCTGGAACTCTCTTGGCTTGACCCTTTATTTTGGAGGTGGTTTTTCTTTTGGGAGCCATTGAAAACAGAAGGAGTAGGAGTAATCTGAAAAACAGAGAGTGATTGAGAAACAGATGAGATTGAGAGGTTTTTAGGGTTTCAGAGGGAGGTTTGTGTACTTTGATAGGCAAAATATCAGATAAACTGTTGTAACACACTCTTAAATAGATGGAATTAAGAAAATAGCCATTTATGACTGTTGAAAATGAAGAGTTGCGACCTGTCACACAGCCAACGGTTATAAATTTTTGAGCAGAGTGTACAGGGTGCGGTCGCAGATTTAACAAGGTGCGATCGCGAAATGGGGTCTAGCGGCCATTAGTAAGATAGGTACGCTCGCGAGGGAAGAAACTGTCTGTAACGGTCGAAACTATTCAAATTGGTGCGGCCGCGCACAAATTTTCTCGACCGCGCACAGAGATTTTTATTGAATGAAACAAGCAGACGAAGTAGCGATCGCGAAGGGATACTGGAGCGACCGCAACAAACTTAAAAATGAAAGATTCAAGGAAAGATGAAAGATATTCCAAGTATGTTAAGAAAAATTAATTTCATGCACATAGAAACTTTATTGTAAGGCAAAAATTTTAATTAGCTCAAAGTGATTCCATCAATCATTCCTAAATTGAGTTTGATGAAGTTAAGTCTATCTTCATTCAAGGGTTTTGTAAAGACATCAGCAAGTTGATTTTCTGTATCTATAAATTCTAAGATTATATTCTGATTTTGTACATTTTCCCTCAAGAAATGATGTCTAATATCTATATGCTTGGATCTAGAATGTTGGATAAGATTTTTAGACAAATTGATAGCACTAGTGTTGTCACATTTAATGGAGATATTGTTAAACACTTTACCATAGTCAAGCAATTGTTGTTTCATCCATAATACTTGTGTGCAACAAAAACATGCTGCAACATATTCAGCTTCCGTTGTGGATAAAGCAACCGATGCTTGTTTCTTACTATGCCAAGAAACTAGACAATTACCAAGAAAGTGACATGCTCCTGTTGTGCTCTTCCTATCTAATATACTACCAGCATAATCTGCATCTGAAAATCCTATAATATGAAATGATGTGTTTTTAGGATACCAAAGTCCTAAATGTATTGTACCACTCAAATATTTCAAGATTCTCTTAGTGGCATTCAAGTGTGATTCTTTAGGACTAGTTTGAAATCTAGCACAAAGACATACACTATACATTATATCAGGCCTAGAAGCAGTTAAGTAAAGTAGTGATCCGATGATACCTCGATATTTCTTCTCATCTATTGCTTTACCATTATCATCTTTACCTAATTTCAATGATGTGCTCATAGGAGTTTTGCTAGTTTTGCAGCCATCCATTCCAAATTTCTTGATTAGTTCTTTTGTATATTTGGATTGGTTGATGAAGATCCCATCTTTACATTGCTTGACTTGCAGTCCAAGGAAAAACTTGAGTTCACCCATCATGCTCATTTCAAATTCCCTAGTCATACAAGAAGCAAATTCTTTGCACAAGGCTTCATTAGTAGCTCCAAATATTATGTCATCCACATAAATTTGTACAATCAAAATGTTGTGCTTATCCTTTTTAACAAAAAGAGTTGTGTCTACTTTTCCTTTTGAAAAACCATTTTCAAGCAAATATGCACTAAGTTTATCATACCAAGCTCTAGGTGCTTGCTTTAATCCATATAAAGCTTTGGTAAGTTTGAAAACATGATCAGGAAATTTGTAGTTTTCAAAACCAGGAGGTTGTTCAACATAAACTTCTTCATTTATGAGTCCGTTTAGGAATGCACTTTTGACATCCATTTGATAAAGCTTAAAATTCATATGACATGCAAAAGCAAGTAATATTCTAATAGCTTCTAATCTGGCTACTGGGGCAAAGGTTTCATCATAGTCAATACCTTCTTCTTGATTATAACCTTTGGCTACCAATCTTGCTTTATTTCTAATGATGTGACCATTTTCATCAAGCTTATTCCTATAAACCCATTTGCATCCTATTATAGAATGATCTATAGGTCTAGGAGTAAGTTGCCAAACATTATTTCTTTCAAATTGATTAAGTTCATCTTGCATTGCAGTTATCCAATTTTCATCATTTAAAGCTTCCTCAATAGTTTTTGGTTCAATTTGAGAAACAAAAGCAACATTAACATCAACATGATTAATTTTAGATCTAGTAGTTACTCCCTTTGATGTTTCTCCAATGATGAGTTCCTTTGGATGATCTTTCTTGTATTGCCAATCCTTAGGTAGATCTTGAGTCTTTTCTTCAAGTTGATTGATCTTTGGAGCATCAATAGATTCAAGAGGTTCAAGAGTACCTGCAGGGTCATTGAAAGTAATACCTTTCTTTTGTTCAAGTTTAGATGATTCATCAAATACAACATGCATTGATTCTTCTATAACTAGAGTTTTCATATTAAATACTCTATATGCTTTGCTATATGATGAATATCCTAAGAATAAGCCTTCATCTGATTTGGATGAGAATTTTCCAAGATTATCCTTGGTATTCAATATGAAGCATTTGCATCCAAATACTCTAAAATATCCAATTCTGGGTATTCTTCCATTCCATAGCTCATAAGAAGTTTTATTAGTTAAATGCCTTTTATAAACACGATTTGTAATGTAACAAGCTATATTAACGGCTTCCGCCCAAAAATAAGATGGTAAATCATATTCATTGAGCATTGTTCTAGCCATTTCGATTAAAGTTCTATTTTTTCTTTCAACTACACCATTTTGCTGTGGAGTTCTAGGAGCAGAAAAATTGTGTGAAATGCCAAGTTCATTGCAAAAGTTTTCAAAGTTTTCATTTTCAAATTCTTTGCCATGATCACTTCTAATAGATGTGATCACATATCCTTTTTCATTTTGAACTCTTTTTGCAAAGGTTTTGAAGTAATTAAAGGCTTCATTCTTTTGAGCTAAGAAATTAACCCATGTGAATCTAGAGTAGTCATCAACAAGAACAAATGCATATGATTTGCCTCCTAAGCTTGTAACTCTATTTGGTCCAAACAAATCTAAATGAATGAGCTCTAAAGGTCTAGATGTGCTTATAACACTCTTTGATTTAAATGAGCTTTTATGTTGCTTACCATGTTGACAAGGTTCACAAATCCTATCTTTATCATATTTTATCTTAGGTAAGCCATCAACTAAGTTCTCACTACAAATATATTTCAATTGATCCATACTAGCATGTCCTAGTCTTCTATGCCATAACCATGCATCATTATTAGTGGACATTAAACATGTATGATTTGAATGTATGCTGACATTGTAAGTGTTGTTTGTTCTAGTGCCCTTAAATATGATAACATCATTTGAATTTGTGATTTTGCATTCCTTGGAATCAAACTTGACAAAGTATGCTTTATCACAAAGTTGACTAACACTTAGCAAGTTATGTTTCAAACCATCAACAAGCCATACATCTTCAATTAAATCCTTACCAATAGAACCAATGGAGCCAACACCAAGAATTTTACCTTTAGCATTGTTTCCAAAAGTTACGTTACCTCCATGTTTATAGGTAATACTTGTAAAGAGCTTTGCATTTCCAGTCATATGCCTTGAGCATCCACTATCCACAAGCCATGTGCTTTCATTGGTAGTAGATTTTAGGCATACCTGCAAGACAATTGTGATCATCTTCTTTTAGGTACCCACATATAGTTGGGTCCTTGATGGTTAGTAGAAAGAGTGCCTTCTAAATTGAGATGAGCTTTTCTTATATAACAATAGAAATTTTTGTGACCAAATTTCATGCAGTATGTGCATTGCCATGGTATCCTATGCTTCTGCATTTTTCTTTTTGCATTATACATACAACTACAAGTATGTGATTTCTTTTGTACAAGTTTAGTGAACAACAATGCATAATTATTTTTGGCTTTATCTCCTAGTGAACCATAAGAAGTTCTTTTAGACTTGGTGCAAGCATCTTTGATATGAACATCAGAAATTTTAGTTGTAGATGCTTTCACAAATGTTGGTTTGCTAGGTGCAATGTTGGTTGAGCCATTGAATCCTAATCCATATTTCAAGGAAGGTGATCTTTGATTATTAATTAATGTGTTCAATGCTTCCTTTCCTTTATGAAATCTGGAAATTGATTCTTTTAGTTCTTTTAGTTCATGCTTCAATGCCTCATTCTCTTTAATCACCTTTTCTAAGTCATGTGAGCTTTTATTTAATTCTCCTATTGTATTTATTAAGTGTTCATTTAAGGTTTTCAATTCTAAGGTAAAGTTCTTTAAGCATATAAAATCCTTTTCTAACTTAGAGTTTTTCTCTTTATAGAGCATCATTTTAGAGAAATATTTTTCTATTTTAGAATTCATGTGCTCAATCAAGTCACTATCATCTATATCATTTATATCATCATGTGCTACAAGATCAAAGGATTGAGTACTTACCTCATTGGAGTCATCTTCAATAGCCATGAGACAAAGATTTGCAATTCCTTCCTCTTCTTCTTCTTCACTTGAGGAAGAGTCATCCCATGTGGCTTTGAGAGACTTTTTCTTTTCTTTATCCCATTTCCTTTTGTTCTTCAATTTGTAGCAATCCGATTTAATGTGAACAGTTTTTCCACATTCATAGCACTTCACCTCATTTTTCTTTTCTTTATCTTTGAAGGAGAATTTAGGAGGTGTACCTTTGTTTGCTTGTAATCTTTTCTTCCTTTTCCATTCAATCATTCTTTTTGAGAACATAGCCATTTCATCTTCATCATCAGTATCTTCATTGCTTGAGCTCTCAGCTTCTTTGATTGCTTTGAGTGCAATTGGTTTTCTCTTTTCTTTCTCACCTTGATCTTCTTCTTTTTCACTGTGCAGCTCAAAAGTGAGTAATTTACCAACTAGCTCGTCGGTTCTTAATGTGCTGAGATCATGAGCTTCTTCTATGGATGATACTTTGGATTCAAAGTTCTTTCTAGCTCTTAGGGCTCTCAAGATTTTACTGTTTACATCACCTTGATCATATACCTTGCCATACTTCTTTAGTTCATTGACAATTGCAAGTAAGCGATTGGTCATGTCGATGACATTTTCATTTGGTTTCATCTTGAATAGCTCATACTCATGAACATGCATTTGTTTCTTGGTAAATCTTACCTGAGTTGTACCTTCATGGTAGTTTTCAAGTGTTTTCCAAATGCAATGTGCACAAGTTAAATGTTGAACTCTTCCACCTTCTTCTCTTGAAATGGAGTTCATCAAGATGGAAGCAGCTCTATTGTTCTTGAATCGATCTCTGATATTGCTAGTTGACCATTGAGCTTTGGGAAGTGGAACTTGAATACCGTCAACTTCATGAGTGGGAGATTTCCACTCATTTTCCACGAAATCCCATAGTTCAATCCCTTCACTATCTAGAAACAAATACATTTTGTGTTTCCAGTATGAGTAATCCGTTCCATCAAAGTAGGGTCTAAGAATAGAGTTAAGATTTCCATGAGAGCTTGATGAAGAAGAAGTTGCCATTGTGGATCAGATTTCACAATTAAGTTCAAGAAATCTCAGGGCTCTGATACCAATTGTTGTCCCAAGATGGCAACCAAGAGGGGGGGTGAATTGGTTTCCTCAAGAAATAATGACAATTTAAAAAACTCAACAAACAAGAAATGCGGAATAGAGAGTTGGTTGAGTAATGGAGGAAAGAAAGAACACACAAGATTTATAGTGGTTCGGATTTACTTCAATCCTACATCCACTTCCTTAACAACTTGTTAAGGTTCCACTAGTCTTTGAAGTTTTCACAAGCTCACTTCCAACTTTACAAGTGTTTTTCTTAGGCTCACACTTACAACCCAAACAAGAGTTTTACAAGGCTCACTCTCACAACCTAACAAGAGTTTTACAAGGCTTACTCTCACAACCCAAGTGTTTCCCAAGCTTACACTCAAACTTATACAATGGTGTTTTCAATGCTAACACCTAACATTCATAACAATTCAAATACAAGTAAAAGAAAATTTGTTGCTTGGCTATGAAAATCTTTTCTCAATTGTGTCTCTTTTTTGTTTTCTCATAGAAACTTTGTATTTATAGCCAATGTGGTCTTACTAGCCGTTATTGATGTTGAGAATAAAGTCTTGGCAGATTAGACCTTCTTTACTTAAACTATTCGAAGCACTTCGCGGTCGCCCTTCATACAAGGATGGTCGCGCTCATGCTTCACGCGGTCGTCCTTTTAACAAGGGACGGTCACTACTTTTGAAAAACTTCAACGGTCGAATTTTAGTGCTCTGCAGCTGGAATCTTGCCCATGATGTGTTTTTCGGACCGTTTCTTGCCCATGCTGTGTTTGTCAGGACGGTCGCGCCAAGCAGAGGTGCGGTCGCCCTTTTTGAATATTGAAGTGGGTTTACAACGGTCATGTCACGTGTCACTTTCTGACAGAGCAAAAGAGATGTCCGCCATAATTTGAATCTTCGCGGTCGCCCTTGGTAGCTTTTCGCGGTCGAACTCACATTTTCGTGTTGAACTTCTGGACGCACCTGAGGACGCGAACACTACTGTCTTTTTGAGCAATTTCTTCTTGAATTGTTGGGCGGTCGCGACTCTGAATGGGGCGGTCGCTAAAGTGGTAAGCGAGGTCGAATCATTCACCGTTCTTGTCACCGCGAACCTTTCTGTGATTGTAATGATTTAAGTTCCTTGAGTAGCGGTCGGGCAAGTATTTTGGACGGTCGCCATTCTGTAGGAGCGGTCGCGACTGAGGTCGAACTTCTGACCGCGAAACCTACTATGACAAGGTTTCATTCTGTAATTGCTTGGAGCGGTCGTATTTAGGTGAGGTGCGACCGCTATACTTGTTCTGTTTACCTTTAATTGAAGCAACCTAATCCTGCAACAAGATTTCTCAAACACAAGTTAAATAGATCATCCATTTGAGTTGTCAAGGATCAAAATTAAGATCATTTGTCTAACACACTTGATTCTTTGATTTGTTTGGGTTTATGAGTTGAGTTTGTGGATGGTATGTGAATATATTTGATTAAGATGTGTTTAAGAGTGTTTGGGTAAACTGATTTCTGGTTTTGGGGATGGATTGAAGGAAAGAGTAAGTTGTTGGAAGTGAATATATTGTGGTTGTGTTTTGGGTTTGAGATGATGATTTTGGATTTGTGTTGGATGTATGTTTTAAGTTTTTTTGGTGTTTTTGTAAGTTTAATATGGCTCTTGGGTATGTTGAGTTAAGTTTGTTTGAAGTGGATTTGGTAAAAGAAAGTGATTTGTTGGATGAAGTGTTGTTTTGGTCGGAATATGTGTTTTTGGCCTGACACGGCCATGAGCACGACCAGGATTTTGGGCGTGTCGATAGTTCTGTGTTTTGGATGGGTGACACGAGCAGTGACACGCCCATGTCACTGAGCGTGTCACAGCTTCTGTGTGGCAGTAGGATTGACACGGCAGTAACACGCCCGTATTATTGAGCGTGTCATAGCTACTGTGTTTTTGGGGAATTGACACGGCCATGAGCATGCTCATGTTGTTGGACGTGTCAATATTTCTAAGAGGCAGAATGTGTTACACGCCCAGGTACACGCCCGTGTTGTTGAGCGTGTAAAAGCTTCTGTGATCTGGAATTAGGGCACGGCCAGGGACACGCCCGTGTTGTTGGGCGTGTCATGTTTAGAGTTTGCCCTAGTTGGTTCTTAGCCTTATGTTCTTATGTGAGTTTCATCTTCCTTTTGGAATAGGTTGTGAAGAAAGTGAATTACCCTAATTCAAGTGGTGTAAGATTATTGGAAGAAGAGGTCTTTAGTATTGTGAGGGTTGCTTTTAAGGTAAGTACAAACTACATTATTGCATACATTCATATGATGTTGAGATTGAACATACATTTGATGATATTGATGATGCATATGAAAAATGTTATATTGTGTACAATGTGGGACATAATGTGAACATTGATGATGCATATCCATAATATTATGTGTTGCATAATGTGAAATGAGATAATTGAGTCATGTATGCCTATATGAAAAATGATATGTTTGTTTAGTGAATGAAATTGATGTTGTATATTATAATGATGGAAATGAGAAATGAATTGAGAAAGTAATGTTTATAGAGATAAATGAACGAACCTATCTGCCTCCTGTGGAACCATGCAGACCCAGTGAGTTGGGCAACCGAACTTGGACTACCGACCTGGTTGCGGGAAGGTTCGATACAGTAAGTATTAGATTCCTATCTGCCTCCTGCGGAACCATGCGGACCCAGTGGGCTGGGCAACCGAGCATGGACTACTGACCTGGTTGGGGGAAGGTTTGTTACTGATAGTTTAATACGTTCCTATCTGCCTCCTGCGGAACCATGCGGACCCAGTGGGCTGGGCAACCGAACTTGGACTACCGACCTGCTTGGGGGAAGGTTTGTATATGAAGCCATGGTTGTTGGCCATAATGGTGAACTTTGAATATTATATTAAATACTTGTTGGGCCAATATGTGTCTATGTTGAATGAGAATAATGGATGATGAAATGATTATGGAAATAATGAAATATGATCTTTATTGGTTGAACATATGACATTGATATTGACATTGCATAATATCATTATGGTTTGTACTACTGAGTCGTTGGCTCAGCGCGATTGTGGTTCATCGCGCAGGTGGTAGAGTTGATAGGGTTGAGACGGAGGATTCTTCTAGACCTAGTTGAGTTTATGCTTGAAGAGTTGGGCTAGAGCTTAAAGATGAGAGAGTCAAGCTGCCAATCATGTATATATTCTATGTTTTGTATATTTTGATTTTTTTTTTGTATTTGAACTTGTAAAAGTTTGTAATAACTTCCGCTGCGGGTTGATAAATGTTTTATCTATTGTGTCTTTTGAATTTCTTTTAAATGTTTAAGATTTGCTTCACTTATTGATGAAAGATATGATTTGAGTATTTTTAAACTGTGACATTTTCTATATTCCGTATACGTATATTACGATCGTATAAGCATGCTTGTACGTATAAGGGATATAGGGGTGTGACAATTATTTTGGTATCAGAGCCTAGGTTTGAGATTCTCAACCTAGGTCAAGTGTAAGAAAAAGAATATTTGATTTTAAAAAGTGGGTTTTGAATAAAATACATGTTTGGTGTCAGCAGTCTCTGATCTTTAATGAAGTATATTCTGCTGTGTTTGTAGATATAGGTTATAATGGATCCTCATTCACGTCAATCTGTTGAGGGTAGTGCAGAGAGTGTAGCTCCTGATGATGGAGCTAGAGTGGATAGAGCTGGAGAGTCCCCTATTTCTGTGTCAGGGTGACCAGCTGGTGAGGAGGTTCCGCCAGTTTGGCTTAGGCATATGGTTGATTTAATGAGGCAGGCACCAATGCAACCACCGCCACCCCCACCCCAGCCTATGGTACCAGTGAGACATTACGATAAATTAAGAAAGTATGGAGCAGAAGATTTTCTGGATACTACTGATCCAGCAGTAGCTGAGCAGTGGCTGGATAAGGTTCAAATAATATTCATTCAGTTGCAAGCCACCCCAGAAGAAAATTTTGATTATGTTAGATCACTGTTGCAGAAGGATGCATATGATTGGTGGAAGACAATTCCGCATGCTATGGACGATCCACCTACTTTGTCCTACAGTGATTTTCTACGGGAGTTTGAGCTGAAATATACTCCGAGGGAGTATAAGGATGTAAAGAAAATGGAGTTCCTGACCTTGAGGCAAGATCACCGGTCTGTGACAGAGCATGAGCTAGAGTTTATCCGGTTGAGCCACTACACCGGGGGAATTATCTCGGATGAGATTGACAGGTGTAGAAGGTTTGAGGAGGGATTGAGACCCTCAATTATGTGTCTTGTGGCTGGTTCTAGATATCATGATTTTTCCCAGCTGGTTGCAGCAGCTAGGAGTGTGGAGAGAGCTCAGAATATTGCAGCAGCTGCCACAGAGGAGGAGACCAGGATTAAGAGACCCTAGTTTGAGGCAGGGTCTTCATCCGTGAAGAGAGGTAGGGGAAGTTTTATTCCCAGGATCATTCGGAGCCAGAGGCAGGCTGGTAGGTCAATTCAGTTTCAGAGACAGAGAACTAGACCTACAGTTTCAGTAACGAGTGCTCCTACTCCAGTAGTTCAGAGATCCACTCCACCTGTGTGTGCTCAGTGTGGTGGAATACATAGGGGTGCTTGTTGGAAGAATAGTGGACCAGCTATGTGCTTCAGATGTGGTTCTTCTGATCATTTTATTAGAGAGTGTCCGGAGATGCAGGAGCAGAGGCCGGCAGATTCTGCAGTTTCTTGACCTAGTGTAAGAGGGGGTCGAGGGAGCAGAGGTTTCAGCAGAGGGGGTAGACCTGGGTATAGTCAGAGAGGAGGATCTTTATCCAGGGATATTAGACCAGATGAGGCTGGACCATCTCAACGAGTGTATGTGATGCAAAGACAACCAGATGCTTCTGCAGTCATTGCTGGTACTTTCTCTTTATTTGGCATTTCAATTCTTGCTTTAATTGATCCAGGCTTTACTCATTCATATATTAGTGCATCTGTTTTGCCTGTGTCTGAGTTGCATTCTGAGTCCCTAGGATTTGATGTATTGGTGACAAATCCGTTAGGGCATAGTGTGATTGTTAGCAAGGTGCACCGAGATAGTGCAATAGTGGTGCAAGGTGAGGAGTTTCGTGGAGAGTTGATTGAAATGCCTTTTAAAGAGTATGATTTGATTTTGGGTATGGACTGATTGTCTAGGCATGGAGCTCTGGTAGATTGTCAAAAGAAATGTGTCACCTTGAGAACTAGTGATGGCAGGAGTGTAATGGTGTCCAGTGAGCAGAGGCAACTTGCATCCTTGTTTGTATCAGCTGTAATAGCTAGAAGGTTGATTAGAAAAGGGTGTGATGCTTACCTTGCTCATGTTGTGGATACTAGAGTAGGGAGTTCTCAAATTGATGATATAACCACAGTTGCAGATTTTCCAGATGTGTTTCCAGAGGAATTGCCAGGGTTGCCTCCTGAGAGAGAGATTGAGTTTGGTATCGACTTGTTGCCTGGTACCACTCCCATCTCTATTACTCCTTATAGAATGGCACCTGTTGAATTGAGAGAGTTAAAAGTGCAGTTATAGGAGTTGTTGGATAAAGGATTTATTCGCCCCAGTGTTTCTCCTTGGGGAGCTCCTGTGTTGTTTGTGAAGAAGAAGGATGGTACCATGAGGTTATGCATTGATTATAGGCAATTGAACAAAGTGACTATTAAGAATAAATATACTTTGCCTAGAATTGATGATCTCTTTGATCAACTGAAGGGAGCATCAGTGTTTTCCATGATTGATTTGAGATCAGGGTACCATCAATTGAGGGTTAGAGCTGAAGATGTTTCTAAGACAGCTTTCCGCACCATGTATAGGTGTAGCGCTCAAATTAACTCTACCACAAAGCGTCACTCGCAAGTATACGAGGTAGCTGTAGCAAAGGTGATCGCCCCAAGGTCGTTCTCTCAAGGAAGCCAAAGTGGGTAATTGATTATCAAATTTAAAGTAACAAATAATTAAAGAAATTTAATTTGCAAAGTAATGAAGAAGAATGATTTAATTTGAAAACAATAAAAATAAACAATAGCTTATGTTTTGATTCACTTGATAAAAAGAATCTAGGGTTTGCACTTCTTTACTACTCATATGTATGAACAGTTATTCCACTTAACTAATTTAATTTCTAAGATTAAATCTCAAGCAACTTAATTAACTGAGTCAAGGAAATAAGCTCTCGCATTCAAACCTCTTACAACTAATCTTGTTATAATTGAAACAATCTTTTTAATAGGTTATATCTCTAATTCACCTAAGTCCTTAATTGAATTGTTCCAGCATTAGATTTCATCTCTCAATCCATCATCTAATACCTAAAACACACAATTGGTGGCCAATCAATTATATGTAACAATTTTTCATTCAATAAAGGCTAAAGAAATCATTAGTTAAGAGAATAACCAATTCATACAATTCATAGCAAATCCATACAAACCCCTAGACTAGATCAAATTAGTTCATGTTGTTATCAAGCATACTCTTCTCATTAATAATCAAAGAAATCAATTTAGGCATGATAATGTTCATAAATACAATTTCAATGAAACTAAAGAGACAAAGTTTAAGAATAAAACCAAGTTACAAACTCCTTGAAGCTTTTGATGAAACTCTTGATCGAATCTTGCAAGAAGGATGAAACAATGGCATGAACAATCTAATCTAAACTAGTGTAATCCAAAGTAGAATCAAAATCTAAGAAAACAAATGTTTAAACCCTAAGATCCCTCTCAGACGGCTAAACTTGCTCTCAAAATCGTCAACTGCTCCTAAACCCTATCTTTTCTTTTGCTTTTATACGAAGCGTCGGCTTTAAAATTCGGTGCACGTTGATTCATGAGGGACACGGCCAGGTGATGAGGGACACGGCCGTGTGAGGGCTTGATGGAGGGACACGGCCAGGTGACACGGCCGTGTCCCCTGCATGTGTCCTCCTCTGTTGCTTTTTGGTCTTCTTTGCTTCTTTGTTGAGTGACACGGCCAGGTAGAGCTTGACTTGGCCGTGTTGCATCATATTTGAGGGACACGGCCGTGTCCCTTCCCAGTGTCTACCTCTGTCTGCTTTACTCTTCCTTTCCTTTGGTAATAAGTGGGACACGGCCAAGTCAAGGTGACTTGGCCGTGTTGCTCTTCTTTGGAGGGACACGGCCACATGACTTGGCCGTGTCCCTTGCTGGTGTCTGCTACTGGGAATTGTTCTTCCTTTTAACTTGGTATGGGACACAGCCAGTGACTTGGCCGTGTCCTCTGCCTGTGTCAGCTACTGCCCATTTCATCTTCAATTCGTTTCCTTGCCTGTTTTAACCTAACACAAAACTCAAAACAAACTTAAAACACTAAGTAAATAAACAATAACCGACAAAACATAAACACAAACTAAAAACTAAAT
Organism: Garcia nutans; assembly: GCA_947685225.1. NCBI lineage: Eukaryota > Viridiplantae > Streptophyta > Magnoliopsida > Malpighiales > Euphorbiaceae > Garcia > Garcia nutans. Next base: position 14,750,237 of record CANTUV010000023.1, on the reverse strand, counting down.
CAAAAACGACATAAAACTAAAAATAAACTAAAACTACACAATTAAAGAAAACACTAGACAAACCGATAAAAACTAACGAAATACCTAAATAAAACAATAATTAACCTAATAAAAAAGACACAAAACTTATAACAAAAACTAATAAAACAACTACCCCACACTTAAAACTTTGCTTGTCCTCAAGCAAATTCACATGGCATAAATTAAAAATTCAAACAACCTTAACTATAATTCCAGAACATAGATGAAATACTTTAAGACATAAGACATAAATAATTGCAATTTCCTTCAATCAAGATTTTCTTAACTCATTCATTGATCCAGACATACAAATCTTATCTCTCAACTAAGTGTTTCACTCGATTTCAAAGGTTAATCACTCATACCACTCATGAGTACATTCTGCCATAAACTTGCTTATTTATCCAATCTCCCTCACTGATTTTCTCAAGAAATAATCCGAAGGTCTTTTATTTGGATGTAATGGGGCTAAGGTAAGGTGTGAGAAAAGATATTTAAGCTGGAGCATCAAGAAATGGAGTATCTAAATTAGACACTACTCTTGCTAAGAATTTCATAACTCCTTCAACTAGCATACTCACCAACCCTTAACAATCTTACATACTTGCACACTAAAAGAAAAGTACACTAGTCAAAATTCCCCTAAGGCTAGAAAATATATGAACTTTGTATATATATATATATCTCTTTTTGTTTTATTTTCACTTTTTTTTATATTAATTTTTATATATATATATATACAAAGTATAAACTTAATGGAACATCTAGCTTAAAATGTAGAGGAAAAGAATACTGACTCTTAATCAAATACAATATGCAAAGTATGCATTTCAACCCTCAATTAGGGATTCCATATATATATATATATATATATTTTTTACTTACTTACCCCACACTTAAAATAAACTACCCTATTGTCTAATCATACAACTCCATTCCTTAATGCATAGGTATGATGATAATAAGAACATGTTAAGTTGAGAATTGTGTTAATCAAACAAGAAACGGTCAATTGCTCAACTTGGCTCACTAAGGAAATCAATATAAAGGGAAGTCTCTTTAAGCTAAAGGGGCTAACCTAATTTGCCTTCATCATTTTAAAACTTGAGATTAAATCATAATGTGAGTTCAATAAGTATGCAAAAGCAAACTCTAGAGATGCAAAATCATGAAGGTGCACACTTAAGAAAAGAAAATCAATCATTTAATCTATAAGGCTCAAAACTCACAAAGGTGGGTTCTCAAAGATTTATATGTCATGAACCGCAGAATGTGAAAATTAATCCCGAATGAATTCAAATGCTCATTTCTATGCTGATACCAAGGTCTCAACTATAATGCTAGAATCAAAGAAAAGATCAATAAATTTTCAACAATTATACCATGCACAAAAAAAAAACACACTAAACAAAACAACCACAATAAGCAAAACAAGAATTAAAGGAAAGCTTAAAGAGTACCCCACACTTAAAATTGACATTGTCCTCAATGGAAAACAAGAATAATAAATAAAAAGAGTTAAAGGACAACCTATCTTCCATTGTACCTGGTGAGGCAAAATCCTAGCTTTCCATCACAAACACAAAAGTTTTATAACAAAAGTACAATAAAATATCCAAACACAAAAGTTTTAACATGAAAAACAAAAACGAAAAATAAAACAGAAGTACACTAAATAAAATAAAATAAAGCAAGGAACACAAAGTCTAAGGAAAAGGCGGGCGGGAAGATGATGCAGCCGAGGGATGAAGACTCAGAATTTTGGCAAGGTTGCTGTTAATCTGATCCATCTGTTGCAACATCTCAATATGGTTTCGGTCCACCGTGCCTGTCAGTCCATCTACCTTTCCCTCCAATCGATCTACCTTGCCCTCCAGGGCTTGAATCCTCCGAAGTATCTCTAGATTCTCTGAAACAGGAGCATCCTCATCTACGTCAAGAGAATCCGAGTCAGACTCCTCTTCGACCCGGGCTCTCTTCTGCCTGTCCCCCGGTGCTTCAGGCTCAACTGACGGCATCACAAAGGTCCCTCTTCTATGCACCACCATGTGCATCTTCGCCAGTATAGCTAAATCCAAGGAATCATTACCCAAAATTCGAGTTATCTGAGTAGTACTCGGGTCAAAATCCTCCACAAGGGCTACTGCTAATGTAGTGATCAATCCTCCAACAAAAATAGCCCCCTCCTTTTATTAGCTACAGAATCAAAAATATCGGCTAACCAATAGCCGACACTAATATTCATTTCATTCAAAACACAGTCCAAGAAAAATAGCTCACTCGACTCAACCACACCCGGGCTCTCCTTCCTTGCAAAGAACCCACATGACATAAACCTGTGCAAATATCTCAAGGTAGGGTTCCGTAATTTAGATGCTTTGGCCGATTTGGCCACATAAGTACCCGAGCCTAAGGCACCCCAAGCAAACTGTTGTCTAAAATCTTTGGGTATCGATCTTTCTCCATGGTGATGAAAACCATATATATCATTCAACTGATCAATAGTAAGCACAAACGATCTACCCATTAATTTAAACATCAATCTCCTGCAAATTTTCTTATCATCCCTTTCTACCTTAAGAGTTGTCAAGAATTCTAGGGTGAGCTCCTCAAACTGCAGAGGTCTCAATGAAACGAATGTCTCCCACCCAAGATATTGCACATATCTATAAAAAGCAGTTCTCATTTGCAAAGCATCTAGAGATTCGTCATTCACATACCTTGTCGGGAAAAAACCCCGAGCCAAAAGACTTGCCCTCTTGTGAGATAAGGTGGAAGAAGATGACGAAGCTCCTTCGGTTCCAGATTTCTTCTTCTTTCGGTGTGGTACAGTTTTAGTTCTTGGCATCTTGAGATCTGAAAAATTAACACCCAAAACTAAGTAAATCAAAGATAATATGAGTAAAGAGGAAGTTTTAAGTGATTATCTCAAGGTTTATTGAAGAAATTTGAAGTTTCAGTGGATGATTTGAAGTTTTGAAATATCAAAATTGGCTATGGCGATACAGAGAGCGAAGGAGAGCGAGAGAGAAGACGAAAGAAAAGTTAGGGATTACGAAAATAATTTGGGCAAAATCGGTTTTTAAAAGGGCAAAACGTGAGGTGACACGGCCGTGTGTGTGGGGACTTGGCCGTGTCTGTGTGTGAAAGTGAAGGGACACGGCCAAGTGGAGAGCACACAGCCGTGTCTCATGGTTTTTGGGGGACACGGCCAAGTGACACGGCCGTGTCCCATGGGTGTGTCCAAGTCTGTGCAAAATCGATCAATTCCATTTTTTTTAAAGAATTTTGGCCGTGTCCAGTGAGTGACACGGCCAAGGGACACGGCCAAGTTTGGCCGTGTCCTCTTCTGCCATTTTTAACTTTAAACACTTTTTTTTTTCAATGATTTTGCAAACCTTCTTCTTTAAACACCCTGAAACACAAAGTAAAGAAAAACCGATCAATGCACAGTCCATTTAATGAAACCGAACAGAAATCAAAATTTGCTAAACTTAAAATTAAACTACGAAAAATAAATGCAAATCGATGGGTTGCCTCCCATATAGCGCTTCTTTAATGTCATATAGTTGGACATCATGCAAGGCCTAGGGATCATGAATCAAAGTACTGTTAATGACCCTCACTTCCTGAAATCCTTCATTGTATGGCTTAACTCTCTATCCATTCACTTTGAAAGTCTCACCTATTCTAGAGTTAAGTAATTCAATTGCACCAGAAGGATATACCTGAGTTATCTCGAAAGGACCACTCCATCGAGACTTGAGTTTACCTGGAAAAAGACGGAGTCGTGAGTTAAAAAGTAAAACCTTCATACCTTGACTCAATGTCTTGCGCACTATAATTTTATCATGAAGTGCTTTAGTGCGATCCTTGTAAATTCTTGAGCTCTCATAAGCCTCATTCCTCAGCTCATCTAACTCTGAAATTTGTAGAAATCTTTCTCTCTTCGCTTTGTCCAAGTCCAAATTCAGAGTCTTGATTGCCCAATATGCTCTGTGCTCCAACTCCACTGGTAAGTGGAAAGCTTTTCCAAACACCAATCGATATGGACTCATACCTAGAGGAGTTTTAAAAGCAGTCCGATATGCCCATAGTGCATCGTGCAATCTGCTTGCCCAATCCTTTCTGGATGTGTTGATTGTTTTCTCCAGAATTCCTTTTAGCTGCTTGTTGGATGTTTCCACTTGTCCAGAAGTCTGTGGATGGTATGGGGTTGACACCTTGTGCTTCACACCAGATTTATGCATTAACTTCTCAAAAAGCCTGTTGCAAAAATGACTCCCCCCATCACTTACTATCACCCTTGGTGTGCCAAACCTGCTAAGAATGTTTTCCTTCACAAATTTAACAACAATATTAGCATCATTAATACGGGTGGGGATTGCCTCCACCCATTTGGAAACATAATCAACAGCAACTAAAATGTATTCATAACCCAAGGATTTGGGGAAAGGACCCATGAAGTCTATTCCCCACACATCAAACAGTTCAACAACAATAAATGACTGAAGGGGCATTTCATTCCTCCTTCCAATGTTACCTACTCTTTGGCAACGATCACATTGCTTACAGTAGTCTTGAGCATCTTTAAATAAAGTGGGCCAGTAAAAGCCACTTTGAAGCACCTTTTCTGCAGTTTTTCTTCCTCCAAAATGACCCCCACAGTGAAGGTCATGACAAAATTGAAGAACACTCAGTTGTTCTTCCTCAGAAACACACCTGCGAACTATCTCATCTTTGCAAATCCGGAATAGATAAGGTTCATCCCAAAAATAAAACTTACTCAAGTGTAGAAACCTTTTCTTTTCCTGAAAGGACATGTTAGATCTCAAAATACCACAAGCAAGATAGTTAGCAATGTCTGCAAACCAAGGTGCATTAATTACCACAAACAAATGCTCATCAGGAAATGCTTCTAAATTTTTATGAATGCTATCAGATGCAAGATTTTCACTAAAGAAGGGTAATCTGGATAAATGATCAGCAACAACATTCTCACTACCCTTAGTATCCTTGATTTGGAAATCAAACTCTTGCAATAACAACACCCACCTAATTAAGCGCAGTTTAGCATGCTGTTTTGTTAAAAGATATTTAAGAGCTGCATGGTCAGAATGAACAATAATTTTGGACCCTATTAAATAAGCTCTAAATTTGTCTAAAGCAAAAACAACAGCTAGCATTTCCTTCTCAGTTGTGGTGTAGTTCATTTGTGCACTATTCAGGGTTAAACTAGCATAATAAATTACCCTTAAGTATTTGTCAACCCTTTGCCCAAGAACAACTCCTACTGCATGATTAGAAGCATCACACATGATTTCAAAAGGTAAAGACCAGACAGGAGCTACAATCACAGGTGCACTAGTCAATTTTTCCTTAAGAGAATTAAAAGCTTGCATGCATTGTGCTGTAAATTCAAATGGAACATCTTTCCCCAATAAATGGCACAATGGTTGGCTTATTTTGGAAAAATCCTTAATAAACCTCCTGTAAAATCCTGCATGCCCTAAAAACCTTCTTATTCCCTTAACAGAGGTAGGTGGGGGTAACTTAGCAATCAATTCAATTTTAGCCTTATCCACCTCAATCCCTTTACTCGACACCACATGACCTAAGACAATGCCCTGAGTAACCATAAAATGACTCTTTTCCCAACTTAAAGTGAGGTTACATTCAATACATCTCTCAAGCACACGAACAAGTTTATCGAGGCAATTATCAAAAGAATTACCAAAAACAGAAAAATCATCCATAAATACCTCAATAAAATCATCGATCATATCTGAGAAGACAGACATCATGCATCTCTGAAAAGTTGCAGGTGCATTGCACAAGCCAAAGGGCATACATCGAAATGCATAAGTCCCAAAAGGGCAAGTAAAGGTTGTCTTGGACTGATCCTCTGGAGCTATTGGCACCTGATAGTAACCTGAAAGGCCATCCATAAAACAATAATGTGAGTGCCCAGAAAGTTTATCTAACATCTGATCAATAAAAGGAAGAGGGAAATGATCTTTCTTTGTAGCATTGTTCAACTTCCTATAATCGATGCACATTCTCCATCCAGTAGTAGTCCTAGTAGGAACCAACTCATTATTCTCATTTTTCACCACAGTGATTCCAGATTTCTTAGGAACTACATGTACTGGACTCACCCACTCACTATTAGCAATTGGATAAATTACTCCTTCATCCAGCAATTTGAGCACTTCCTTCTTAACCACTTCACTCATATTTGGGTTAAGTCGCCTTTGGGTTTCCCTCACAGGTTTAGCTCCCTCTTCTAAAGTGATTCTATGCATGCACATAGAAGGGCTAATACCCTTGATGTCACTCAATCCCCATCCTATTGCTCTCTTTAATCTTTTAAGCTCACTCACCAGCCTCATCTCCTCCCCTTCACTAAGTTCACTAGATATTATCACAGGTAAAGTGTTATTATCCCCTAAAAACACATATTTCAGGTTCTTAGGTAACTCCTTCAGCTCTAACTCTAGTGAGGGGTTCTTCTCCTCTTTTTCAATGGGGGAAGGTTCAAAAATTTGGTCCTCCTTAAGCTCCTCTATTTCAGCACCCTCTAAAATCTCAAGGCAACTGGCTATTTCTACATCAAAAATTTCCAAATCACTATCCAAAGTCAATGCCAGCTCCAATTTGTCAGAGGAACCTGTCTACAAGAAAACATCTGAAACAACTGCATCAACACAATCAATGAAAGAACAATCCTCATATAAAGCAGTTGTAGGAATAGGAGAAGTGTTAAAAATAGAAAATTCCACAGTTTGTCCCAAAACAGTCATTGATAATTTTCCATTCTTAACATCTATCAAAGTATTGGTAGTCTCCATAAAAGGCCTGCCCAGCAGAATGGTGTGTGCAGATGGTGAAGAATTACTTACCTCCATGTCAAGAACAATGAAATCCACAGGTACTATCAAACCACCTACTTTAACTAACACATCTTCTATAATCCCTTTCGGGAATCTAAGAGATCTATCAGCTAATTGCAACACCATTTTTGTTGGCTTAAGTTCCCCTAATTCTAAGTCAAGGTACACAGAGTAAGGCATTAAATTCACACTAGCTCCCAAATCACACATGCCATCAGTACATTTTCCATTCCCCATAGCAATTTGAATAATAAAGCTTCCAGGATCCTTTAGCTTAGGGGGTAGTTTATGCTGCAAAACAGCACTAGCTACCTCAGAAACTATCACCTTTTCATTCGGCTCATACCTTTTTTTCTTGGTATTCAGTTCTTTGAAGAATTTAGCATAAGCCGGCATGTTCTTAATTGCTTCAAGTAATGGTAAGTTGATACTTACCTTAGATAGCATGTTGAAGATATCTGAAAACTGCTTATCTTTTTTATCATCCTTCAACCTGCTAGGGAATGGTATAGGTGGCCTGTATGGATTGCTTGCCCTGTGCAAATCTGGTGTAGGGGTCTTCTCCATTGATCTTTCTTCAGCACTTTTGTTCTCTACTTCTCCTTCCTTTTTCTTCTCTTGCTCACCTGCATTCGCAGAATTATTTTCAACATTGTTATTAATTACCTTGCCAGTCCTAAGAACAGTCACTGCTTGTGCCTGCTCAGGTTGACTTGGAAACTTTCCCTTTTGTTGAATCTGCATCTGTTGTGCAAGTTGCCCCACTTGGGTCTCCACCTTCTTAAAAGATGCCTCCAAGGAATCCAGTCTCTTGTTGTTCATCTCTTGGTTTTGTGCACTGACTTTGATGAAGGCTTGTAAACTTTCCTCCAAACTATCTCTCTTAGGCTGCATTTGATTTGAGGATTGACCCTGCTGCTGGTTCTGTCTCTGGAGCAAATGGAAAGGCTGTTGAGCATTATTTGTTGTCCAAGAAAAATTGGGGTGACTCCTCCAACCAGGGTTGTAAGTGTTAGAGTAAGGATCATTCCTAGCTCTTGGTTGAAATCCTCCCATAGCATTAACTTGCTCAGCTTCATTCCCAAAAGTCTCATATGCAGAGGGACATATATTTGCTCCATGCCCAAATGTCCCACAGATTCCACACACTTCTTGAGTAGATGAAGAAACATTGTTCTTCATGTTTAGCATCTGAACCTGTCTTGTCAACTCAGCTATTTGACTAACCATTTCAGTATTGGCTTCCAGTTGATTCACCACCTTGCTTCTTCCCCTTACACTCTTTTGTTGAGAATTAGCTCCCAACATCTCAAAAATCTCATAAGTCTCATCAGCTGTCTTTTCTCCCATGGCTCCCCCAGCTGCATTATCAACAGTGTTCTAAAATTGCTGGGTGAGACCATCATAGAAAAACTGATTAAGGAGTTGAAGTGGGTAGTGATGATGTGGACACTGGATCAGTAACATTTTGAATCTGTCCCAAGCCTCATGAAATGGCTCTCCTTCAAATTGAGAGAATGTAGCAATCTTTCCTCTCAACTCAGCTGTCTTCTGGTGTGAATAGAACTTGCCCATAAATTTGTTATAAACTTGCTCCCAAGTTGTCAGTGAATTCTCAGGCAACATCATGAGCCAGCTCTTTGCCCTGTCCTTCAAAGTATAAGGGAAACATCGCATCCTCAACTGATCTTCTGTAAGTCCTCCCAAAGGAAAAGTGTTGAGGGTGGAGTAGAAATCCCGAATAAAGTTCAAAGGATCTTCATTTGGAACTCCATAGAATGATGGCAGCATGTTGTAGTGAATGTTCTTCAACTCATAGTTCCTTGCTGCATCTGTCAGTCTTATGCAAGAAGTGGAAGTCCCAATTACAGGTCTAGCAAAATCTCTCATGGTTCTTTGCCTTTCTTCAGCCATCTTTACAGATTTTTCAGATTCTAACTCAAAATCCGAAATGTCTTCCTCTGAAGTATCAAATCCTGTGAAAAACTCAAACTCCTCTCTACTCCTTTTTACTCTCTGAATTTCTGGAATGAATGGATGCAGTTCTCCTTCAAGTGATCTCCTGCCTTGCATAAACAAAAATTTCTAGAAAAAGAAATATCAAAAGCAAAAGACAAATTAAATAAAATGAAAAAACATTGAAAATAATCTGAAATGTAATTTAATTTTTTTTTATTTTTAAATGAACAATTACGCCAATTCGCTTCCCCGGCAGCGGCGCCAAAAACTTGTAGCGCTCAAATTAACTCTACCACAAAGCGTCACTCGCAAGTATACGAGGTAGCTGTAGCAAAGGTGATCGCCCCAAGGTCGTTCTCTCAAGGAAGCCAAAGTGGGTAATTGATTATCAAATTTAAAGTAACAAATAATTAAAGAAATTTAATTTGCAAAGTAATGAAGAAGAATGATTTAATTTGAAAACAATAAAAATAAACAATAGCTTATGTTTTGATTCACTTGATAAAAAGAGTCTAGGGTTTGCACTTCTTTACTACTCATATGTATGAACGGTTATTCCACTTAACTAATTTAATTTCTAAGATTAAATCTCAAGCAACTTAATTAATTGAGTCAAGGAAATAAGCTCTCGCATTCAAACCTCTTACAACTAATCTTGTTATAATTGAAACAATCTTTTTAATAGGTTATATCTCTAATTCACCTAAGTCCTTAATTGAATTGTTCCAGCATTAGATTTCATCTCTCAATCCATCATCTAATACCTAAAACACACAATTGGTGGCCAATCAATTATATGTAACAATTTTTCATTCAATAAAGGCTAAAGAAATCATTAGTTAAGAGAATAACCAATTCATACAATTCATAGCAAATCCATACAAACCCCTAGACTAGATCAAATTAGTTCATGTTGTTATCAAGCATACTCTTCTCATTAATAATCAAAGAAATCAATTTAGACATGATAATGTTCATAAATACAATTTTAATGAAACTAAAGAGACAAAGTTTAAGAATAAAACCAAGTTACAAACTCCTTGAAGCTTTTGATGAAACTCTTGATCGAATCTTGCAAGAAGGATGAAACAATGGCATGAACAATCTAATCTAAACTAGTGTAAACCAAAGTAGAATCAAAATCTAAGAAAACAAATGTTTAAACCCTAAGATCCCTCTCAAACGGCTAAACTTGCTCTCAAAATCGTCAACTGCTCCTAAACCCTATCTTTTCTTTTGCTTTTATACGAAGCGTCGGCTTTAAAATTTGGTGCGCGTTGATTCATGAGGGACACGGCCAGGTGATGAGGGACACGACCGTGTGAGGGCTTGATGGAGGGACACGGCCAGGTGACACGGCCGTGTCCCTTGCATGTGTCCTCCTCTATTGCTCTTTGGTCTTCTTTGCTTCTTTGTTGAGTGACACGGCCAGGTAGAGCTTGACTTGGCCGTGTTGCATCATATTTGAGGGACACGGCCAGATGACACGGCCGTGTCCCTTCCCAGTGTCTGCCTCTGTCTGCTTTACTCTTCCTTTCCTTTGGTAATAAGTGGGACACGGCCAAGTCAAGGTGACTTGGCCGTGTTGCTCTTCTTTGGAGGGACACGGCCACATGACTTGGCCGTGTCCCTTGCTGGTGTCTGCTAGTGGGAATTGTTCTTCCTTTTAACTTGGTATGGGACACGGCCAGTGACTTGGCCGTGTCCTCTGCCTGTGTCAGCTACTGCCCATTTCATCTTCAATTCGTTTCCTTGCCTGTTTTAACCTAACACAAAACTCAAAACAAACTTAAAACACTAAGTAAATAAACAATAACCGACAAAACATAAACACAAACTAAAAACTAAATCAAAAACGACATAAAACTAAAAATAAACTAAAACTACACAATTAAAGAAAACACTAGACAAACCGATAAAAACTAACGAAATACCTAAATAAAATAATAATTAACCTAATAAACAAGACACAAAACTTATAACAAAAACTAATAAAATAATGGGCATTATGAGTTTTTAGTAATGCCTTTTGGATTGACGAATGCACCTGCAATTTTTATGGATTTGATGAATAGGGTGTTCAGGCCCTATTTGGATCAATTTGTGGTAGTTTTCATTGATGATATTTTTGTGTATTTGCGTAATGAGGAAGAGCATGACAAGCATTTGTGGATTGTATTGCAGACCTTGAGAGAAAAGCAATTGTATGCTAAGCTGTCAAAGTGTGAATTCTGGCTTGACCAAGTGACTTTTCTGGGTCATATAGTTTCAGCAGATGGTATAAGAGTTGATCCAAGTAAAGTTGAAGCTATTTTGAATTGGAATCCACCGAAGTCAGTGACTGAAGTTAGAAGTTTTCTGGGTTTGTCAGGCTATTACCAACGGTTTGTAAAAGGTTTTTCTTTGATAGCTACTCCACTCACCAGATTGCTTCGGAAGGGAGTTAGATTTGTGTGGATGGATCAATGTCAAGCTAGCTTTGAACAGTTGAAAGAAATGTTGACACAAGCACCTGTTCTTACTTTACCCGTGGAGGATAAACCATATGTGATTTTTAGTGATGCTTCACATAATGGTTTAGGGTGTGTTTTGATGCAAGAGGGTAAGGTTATAGCTTATGCTTCTCGGCAGTTGAAGCCGCATGAGCTTAACTATCGAACTCATGATTTGGAGTTGGTGGCTATAGTGTTTGCTCTGAAGATTTGGCTGAAGATTTGGCGACATTACTTATATGGGGAGAAATGTTTTATTTATACAGATCGCAAAAGTTTGAAATATTTGGGGGTTCGAAGAGAGCTTAACCTCAGGCAGAGACGATGGCTGGAGTTGATCAAAGATTATGACTGCTTGATTGATTATCATCTTGGTAAGGCAAGCGTTGTTGCTGATGCCTTAAGTCAGAAGTCTTTGGTAGGTTTGGTTGTTTATTCGCTCTCGTTACTTGTTGAATTGAGAGAAATGAATGCTAATTTCGAAGTATGTGATGATGGTGCATTATTGGCTCAACTACTGTTGAGACCAGTATTATTAGATCAGATAAAGGAAGCTCAATTGGTGGATGAGAAAATTCAGAAGATTGTATCAGATTGCCGAAATGGAGAGAACCGAGATTTTCATGTGAAAAGTGATGGTAGTCTTTGGTTCAAGGATAGGTTGTGTGTTTCTGATGATGATAGTTTTAAAAGGATCATTTTGGAAGAAGCATATCAATCGGTTTTTGCTATGCATCCGGGAAGTACAAAGATGTACCATGATTTGAAACAGCATTATTGGTGGTCCGGTATGAAGAGAGACATAATGGAATTTGTGTCCAAATGTCTTACTTGTTAGAAGGTAAAAGCGGAGCATCAGGTTCCAACAGGGTTGCTTCAACCTTTAACAGTGCCTGAATGGAAATGGGAGAGAGTGACAATGGACTTTGTACCTGGTTTGCCATTGACACCAAGGAAACATGATGCTATTTGGGTGATTGTTGATAGATTGACAAAGACAACTCACTTTCTTCCGGTTCGGATGGATTTTTCTCTTGAAAAGTTGGCTGAGCTGTATATCCATGAGATTGTGAAGTTGCATGGAGTCCCGATTTCTTTAGTATCGGATCGGGATCCCCGGTTCACTTCAAGGTTCTGGAAGAGGTTACATGGGGCTTTGGATTCTCGATTGCATTTTAGCACTGCTTTCCATCCGCAGACAGATGGACAGTCAAAGAGAGTGATACAGATTATTGAGGATATGTTGAGAAGCTGTGTCATTGATTTCTCCGGAAGTTGGGACATATTTTTGCCACTTGTGGAATTTGCTTATAACAACAGTCATCAATCCAGTATTGGAATGGCACCATTTGAGGCATTGTATGGTAGGAGATGCCGAACACCTTTATGTTGGAATGAACTTAGAGAAGGCAAACTAATTGGTCCTGATTTGGTTAAAGAGACTGAAGAGAAAGTAAAAATAATTCGGGATCGGTTAAAAGCAGCTTCAGACCGACAGAAATCCTATTCAGATTTGAAGAGGAGAGACATAGAGTTTAATATCGAAGATAAAGTATTTTTGAAAGTGTCTCCTTGGAAAAAGATTTTGAGATTTGGTCGTAAAGGAAAATTGAGTCCTCGTTTTGTTGGACCGTATGAGATATTGGAAAGGGTTGGACCAGTTGCGTATCGACTTGCTTTGCCGCCTGAATTGGATAGAATTCATAATGTCTTCCATGTTTCTATGTTGAGGAGGTACAGATCAGACCCATCTCATGTTTTACCAGTTGAATCTATTGAGGTGAGTACGGATTTGACATTTGAAGAAGAGCCAATCGCTATTTTGGCACATGAAGTAAAAAAGTTGAGAAATAAGAGAGTGCCATTGGTGAAAGTTCTTTGGGAGAATCATGGTAGAGAAGAGGCAACTTGGGAAAGTGAGCAAGCAATGCGAGATCAATATCCTCAATTGTTTCGGACTTAATATCAGGTAATTTCGGGGACGAAATTTCTTTTTAGAGGGGGAGAATTGTAATATCCCACAATGTACCCTAGAAGTTTTGTTAATTGTTGTTTAATTGGATTTAATGTATATGTGTAATTGGAAAGGAAAGATGTATAGAGAGAATACATATGTTGTGTATATGGCAAGATATATAACATATACCCAAGTCAAAGTCAAAGGAAGTTAGTAGAAGAAGATATTTATGTGTTTCTGAGTTAATAATTAATTATTAAGGAAAATTATTTGAGTGGAAGAGATTGAATGGATTATTTTAATATTATAAGTGCTTGGATGAGAGGGTTTTAAGGAAAAGTTTGACTTTGATTTCTTTGGTTTCTTTCCTTCTCTCTTTCTTCATTGTGGTTCTCTTTCCTTTTCTTTCTTTTTCCTTTTACTGTCAGGCCATCAAAGAAATAAGAGAGCAAGAAGAGTTTTGATCTTCCAAGTTCAAGATTGAAGGAAGTTTTCAAGAGATCAAGTGGAGATTTAAGAGTTTCTTCATCCTTGGTAAGTCTTTCCACTTGATTCTTTGATTTGTTTGGGTTTATGAGCTGAGTTTGTGGATGGTATGTGAATATGTTTGATTAAGATGTGTTTAAGAGTGTTTGGGTAAACTGATTTCTGGTTTTGGGGATGGATTGAAGGAAAGAGTAAGTTGTTGGAAGTGAATATATTGTGGTTATGTTTTGGGTTTGAGATGATGATTTTGGATTTGTGTTGGATGTATGTTTTAAGTTGTTTTGGTGTTTTTGTAAGTTTAATATGGCTCTTGGGTATGTTGAGTTAAGTTTGTTTGAAGTGGATTTGGTAAAAGAAAGTGATTTGTTGGATGAAGTGTTGTTTTGGTCGGAATCTGTGTTTTTGGCCTGACACGCCCATGAGCACGACCAGGATTTTGGGTGTGTCGATAGTTCTGTGTTTTGGATGGGTGACACGAGCAGTGACACGCCCATGTCACTGAGCGTGTCACAGCTTCTGTGTGGCAGTAGGATTGACACGGCTAGTAACACGCCCGTGTTATTGAGCGTGTCATAGCTACTGTGTTTTTGGGGAATTGACACTTCCATGAGCACGCTCATGTTGTTGGACGTGTCAATATTTATGAGAGGCAGAATGTGTTACACGCCCAGGGACACGCCCGTGTTGTTGAGCGTGTAAAAGCTTCTGTGTTGTGGAATTAGGGCACGGCCAGGGACACGCCCGTGTTGTTGGGCGTGTCATGTTTAGAGTTTGCCCTAGTTGGTTCTTAGCCTTATGTTCTTATGTGAGTTTCATCTTCCTTTTGGAATAGGTTGTGAAGAAAGTGAATTACCCTAATTCAAGTGGTGTAAGATTATTGGAAGAAGAGGTCTTTAGTATTGTGAGGGTTGCTTTTAAGGTAAGTATAAACTACATTATTGCATACATTCATATGATGTTGAGATTGAACATACATTTGATGATATTGATGATGCATATGAATAATGTTATGTTGTGTACAATGTGGGACATAATGTGAACATTGATGATGCATATCCATAATATTATGTGTTGCATAATGTGAAATGAGATAATTGAGGCATGTATGCCTATATGAAAAATCATATGTTTGTTTAGTGAATGAAATTGATGTTGTATATTATAATGATGGAAATGAGAAATGAATTGAGAAAGTAATGTTTAAAGAGATAAATGAACGGACCTATCTGCCTCCTGCGGAACCATGCGTACCCAGTAAGTTGGGCAACTGAACTTGGACTACCGACCTGGTTGGGGGAAGGTTCGATACAGTCAGTATTACATTCCTATCTGCCTCCTGCGGAACGATGCGGACCCAGTGGGCTGGGCAACCGAACTTGGACAACCGACCTGGCTGGGGGAAGGTTCGTATATGAAGCCATGGTTGTTGGCCATAATGGTGAACTTTGAATATAAATTAAATACTTGTTGGGCCCATATGTGTCTATGTTGAATGAGAATAATGAATGATGAAATGATTATGGAAATAATGAAATATGATCTTTATTGGTTGAACATATGACATTGATATTGACATTGCATAATATCATTATGGTTTGTACTACTGAGTCGTTGGCTCAGCGCGATTGTGGTTCATCACGCAGGTGGTAGAGTTGATAGGGTTGAGACGGAGGATTCTTCTAGACCTAGTTGAGTTTATGCTTGAAGAGTTGGGCTAGATCTTAAAGATCAGAGAGTCAAGCTGCCAATCATGTATATATTCTATGTTTTGTATATTTTGATTTTTTTTTGTATTTGAACTTGTAAAAGTTTGTAATAACTTCCGCTGCGGGTTGATAAACGTTTTATCTATTGTGTCTTTTGAATTTCTTTTAAATGTTTAAGATTTGCTTCACTTATTGATGAAAGATATGATTTGAGTATTTTTAAACTGTGGCATTTTCTATATTCCGTATACGTATATTACGATCGTATAAGCATGCTTGTACGTATAAGGGATATAGAGGTGTTACATTACTAGATACTTCATCTCTGGCGTAGGTCAGATTGTTGTAAGCTTTAGAACTATCGTAATCCAGGGCTGTGAGTCGGAGAGGATCAATGATATGAGATGCAAATGTATGCATGTGTGCATGTATACACAAACAAATCAACAAATAAGGATAAATGGGTCATTCCTTCCAACCTTATAACATCCACACATGAATGGTGAGTCTCTTTTCCTAGGTATATGGTTAACAAAATACCAACATGGGGTATTTTGCTTTCGAATAATTCCCTCAGACGTTTCAACCAATAGTTATATTTTCGAAGATGGAAATCAATCAATGATAATTCCCATTAATTAGGTTTTAATCCATTCAACCAACAAAAGTAGCTTTTATGCTATGTTGGATTAAAATGAAATTAAGAGGTTTATTATAAATAGGTTTCTCACTTGAAAAAAGGTAACTAATGGTTCATGCCAAAAACAAACCCATGGTTAATTTATTATTAGTGTAGCTAGGCCCACAATTGATTTTTGGTATCTCATAATTGACCCAAATAATTTGTAAGCTCTTTGTAAGAAAAGGTTGGGTGAAAATAGTTCTTTTTCTAAGCCCATTGTAAAAGATTTTTAGAAAATTGGATTTTGGGCTTAGTATTTGGGCCATGGGCCAAAGAATTTTTGATTTATTTTTAGAAAAGTCTTATGTCCAAGGACCATCTTAAAAATTTTAAAAAATAGCTTTGGTCTTTTGGACTTTAAAGAAAAATTTCTTTTGAGCTTACAATATACTTAGGTCATATTAGAAATAGGACAGACCAAATAAACCATGATTTAGACTAAGATAAACTAACCATAGTCAAACAACATGCATTTGGGCTAAAACCTAAGGAAAGTAACTAGGCCAATTACATGAGCTTTAGTCTTTGGGTTAAAAGGCTTAGGTTCCCATAGCAAGTATATACCAAACAGTACGAGGCTATGAGTGGTTATGCCATGCTCGATCTCCATACCTTGAGTGAAAGTATGGTATCCCTTACATAACATAACACGGGTAACACGAGCATCCTAACTCACGCACACGATGCAATCTAAGATGATACAATGGATAATATCATTATAAGAAAGAATAGAATAATATAAAGACCAACAGAATCAACTTCTCTTATCCCCAGTGGAGTAGCCACTGTGAGCGGGGATTTTTGCCCCCCACTCCCGGTGGAATAGTTCTTACGACTTCGGCACTGTTTAGGCTCAGGGCCTTAGAGAACACGGACCTAAGTCCAGAGAAAATGGAGTCGCCACCCGGACGGGCTGAGAAAAAGAAAGGGGTGGATGACTCGATTCCTAAGGAATCCTCAACCCCCTAATGGGTTTGAAAAGTTGGGTACGTGTGGGGAAGGTGAGAAATGGCCCAGCACCCCCCACAACGCCCGGTTCATTGGAATTGACCTCCTTTACAGGTCTTAATATTATAAAATTCTTAAATATAACAATATTATCCATACTACACACAATAAAAAGAAAGCATCATTATATAAAAATCAAAGCAATGTCCAAACAAAACAAAACAAATAAATGGACACCCATCCGAAGATGAAAACATGTCTTTACATCACATGCCTAGATAGGACACCCACCGAAAAGTAGAAACATGCCCTTTACATAAGTTCTAAGATAGAAAAGAAAATTAAATTACATGATATTTAACTAATGAGGTATCCACCAAGTGGAAACATACCTCTTACAACATTTAGAAATCTAAATAAATTGATAAAAGTAAATAACCATTCATAATAAATAAATAATTCATGAATATAAAATAAACTAAGCACTGAATTTAAATAAATTAAAGCATAAGAAATAAAACCAAGCATTATCAAATATGGAATTAAATAAGGTAAATAAAAATCCAAATTATAGCTATTGTTTCCATTTAGGGTTCTTTATCTCATGTGTTAAGGTTTTGGAATTCATAAAATTAAGCTATGTGACTTTTTTATGGAATTAAAATAGATTAAGGTTTTATGTTTTAAAAGGTTGGTAAGACTCTTTGATTAACTAAATTAATATTTGAATGGTGAAATAATGAAACTAGGGTTTGAACACTATGAAATACTTTTGATTCATGGTTTTAAATGGTGATTTCAAGCTTACTGTGTAAATTTAAAATATTTATGTTTTTATTGTTTTTAATATTTTAAGGGATTAAGGCTTAGAAAAAGTTAGGGTTTAAGGTTTTAAGGGGTTAAAGTTTACTATTTTAGGTTTAGAAGTTGAATTTTCGGTTTAGTGTTTTAGAATTTAGGGTTTCAGTGATGCATGATTTTTAGGATTTGGAAAAAGCAATTGAAGATTTTACGGAATTTTATGAAAATTAACCAACGATTTAAAATTTATAAAACAAAAAAAGATATTTTTAAAGTTTTTGGGAAAGTAACAGAACACAATTTTGAGTTTTGGAAATTTGGAAAACAAATTTTGGTTTTGGAGTTTTGAAGAAATAAATCTAATAACTTTAAACTTTTAGAAAATAAAGCCATGATTTAAGAATTTTAAACCTTAGAAAAAGTGAATTGAGGTCCTAAAATTTTTAAATTAAAAGAAACCAAAGGATGATTATGCTACTGTGAAAAAAAAACCAAAGAATTTAATACATACCTCCTTTTGATGATTCCTCCAAAAATTGTTTTTCTTGGATGAATTAAAATAAAGGTAGTTGCTGCCTTTTGAATTGCTTAAATCATGTCCCTGCTATTACAGAAAAAATAAATTGGTTTCAACTTTTTTAAGCTACTGTCCAATTTTTTGATTTTCGGCCTCCCCCTTTTTGATTGCCTTTGGTCCTTATTTATAGAGGTTTCATATGGTTTATTCCTAATTAATCACGGCAAGTAATATTGATAAGAAAAGGAAACTGAAACCTAATTGAATTAGGTTTCAAAAAATTTGCGTCGGAAAAATTGCGCTGCCGAAAAAAATTGCCGCAGGCGAAAAAATCTGCCGCAGTCAACTGCGGCAGTGGGTGAGGAGCGGGCGTCGCCTGCAGGATTTTACTTCCATAGAAAAAATCTGCGAGCGAAACGCCCATGGGCCGATTTTTTCGTCGCCGATTTTTTCGACGCCGATTTTTATTTTTATTAATAAAAATTAGATCCTAAAGCAAAAATTATTTAACAAAAATTATTTTGGACTAATTAGACAACAAAAATCATTTAGGACTAAATAAAACATATTGGACCGGACTGGGTCAAAAATTAAGGGTCTACAATGGCGAAGGGACTTTCAAAGCTGCTGTCAAGGTTGGTCCAATTGAATCTATTATTGAGTTTGTTATTTTAGACATATCGGTTACCTTCGCCTTACTCTTGGGGTGACCATGGTTTCATCCTCTTGGTGGAGTTCCTTCCACCCTTCATTAAAAGATCAAGTTCCCCAACGGAGATGAGACAGTGGTCATTGAAGCTGAAGATAATGAGATTGTTAATGCTCTAATGATTGAGAGGCCTCTCAATGGTTTTCAAGTTGCTGCAATTTCTGATGATGAAGTAGGGGACTCCAAAGTCTTGAATATGATGAAGAACATGAACTACCCTCCTGGAGCTGGTCTTGGAAAGGGTAAGGCCAATTTGACAAAGCTGCCAGACTTTAGAACTCAAACTTCCAAGAAAGGGTTGGGATATAATGAAAACAACGAAGTCCAGCCAAAGAAGAGTGAGAAGATGAGCTTCCCACCACTTGAAGAGATCTTTGTCAAAGCTCCAAATAAGGGACCACTCCAAGGAAAGCCCGAGCCAATCATGTTCATGGAAAGTTGATCTTGGGTTTTGAAATTTTTGCAGATGTGGCCGAGCTAGTGTACCAAGTGAAGAAAGAGCTCACCCTATCAGCCAACAAAGAATCCAATCCAAAAGAGAAAAATGAAGCTATCCTAAAAGCCAAGAAGACTCCGGAGGAGATTGCTGCTCTGGTTGAAGAAAAGTTTGAAGACATCCTGCCTTATGATTTTGAGAACAATGATCTTGATTTTGATTTTAATTTGTCTACTTTGTATGAGGATGATATGTTTTCTTTTCCAAAATGATTGCAATATAGTCTGATTTTGCTTACTTGTGTGATGTTTCTCCTGATGGTTGCATACATTCAAATAGCAGTTACATGAGCATCTTTAATATTAATTCTATTAACACACAATCATTAAATTTGGGAACAACTAAAGATCCTAAAAATATTAGCATAGCATCCGACCTTACTCCTGATGAGAGAGAGAGATTTGAAAAAATATTCAAAAAATATGAAGAAGTGTTTGCTTGTTCTTATGAGGATATGCCTGGAATAGATAGAGACATACCCGAGCATCATATTCCTACTTACACTCACATGAAACCTGTCAAACAAAAGCTTAGGCGATTAAGACCTGAGTGGGCTGAATTGGTTAAAGAAGAGGTCACTAAGCAAATACAAGTGAAGTTCCTTGAAGTGATAGAATATCCAGATTGGCTAGCCAACATAGTACCTGTGCCAAAGAAAGATGGAAGGATAAGGGTCTGTGTGGATTATAGAGATTTAAACAAGGCTTCCCCTAAAGATGATTTCCCTCTACGTTATATAGATGTCCTCATTGATAGTGCAGCCTCTAGCATGCTACACTCATTTGTAGATGGATTTTCTGGATACAATCAAGTGTTAATGGCCCAAGAGGATAAAGCCAAAACTGCTTTCATTACTACATGGGGTATATTTTGTTATAGGGTGATGCCATTCAGCTTAAAGAATGCTGGGGCAACCTACCAAAGGATGGCCACCACACTATTTCATGACATGATGCATAGAGAAGTTGAAGTATATGTTGATGATATGATGGTTAAATCAGATACAAGAGAACAACACTTCCAAAACTGTGAATTATTCTTTGATAGAGCTTTGAAATATAAGCTAAGATTAAATCCGAAGAAGTGTGTGTTTGGTGTTACCTTAGGTAAATTATTGGGACATGTGATTGGTCCGAATGGCATTGAGATTGATCTTGACAAAGTTAAAGCAATCAGGGATATGCTAGCCCCTAAGACGGAGAGAGAAGTTTGGGGATTTATTGGTAAATTACAATACATTAACAGATTCATAGGAAAACTCACAACAATTTTTGAGCCTATCTTCAAATCGCTTAAAAAGAATCAGCCGGTCATATGGAATGAAGAATGTCAAAAGGCCTTTGAGCGAATAAAAGAGTATTTGTTGAATCCACCTATTTTAAAACCACCTAAACCCGGCAAACCTCTATTACTATACTTAGCAGTAGAAGAAGAGTCAATAGGAACCATGCTAGCCCAAGCAGATGAGTCAGGGATTGAGCATGTAGCTTACTATTTGAGTAGAAAGCTCCTACCTTATGAAATTAAGTATAATATCATCGAAAAGACATGTATAGTCGTGGTTTGGTCTTCTAAGAAGTTGCGGCATTACTTTCAATCATATAATGTGCAAGCAATTTCCAGGTTGGATCCAGTGAAGTACTTAAGGGAGACACCCTCTTTGATTGGGAAATATGGTTGATGATTGATAATATTAGAAGAATTTGAGATTGAGTATGTAACCAGAAAAATAATCAAAGGTAGAGCGGTGGCAGAATTCCTAGCCGAACAACCATTACTAGAAAGCGAAGAGGTAATCTTGGAATTTTCGGATGAACATTTAGAAGCAATTGAAGTACAAGGGTGGAAAATGTATTTTGATGGAGCAGTAAACAGGAAAATGTGTGCCACTGTCGTGGCAAATGGGTGCCACGGTCGTGGAATTGAAAGTGTGACTGTGCCTTCAAAAATTTTGATAAAACAGAGTAGTTCTAAATGCCACGACAGTGGCCCTGGAAGGCCACAACCACGGGGGTTTTAAAGAAAATTTGATAGATTCAATTGCTATCCCACGATCGTGGGGTTGTGATGCCATGACCGTGGGGACCTAAATAGTGTTTTTAGCTTATATTTTGTGATCTACGGGCCTAGTATGAGACTAATATATGAATAATTCATACTTTTGTATTGAGAATTCATGTGTATGTGTTAAATGTATGAAAAACAGTGAGAAACTTTTGATAAGTGACAAATATATATATATATATCATACTAAATGTTGCTAAGAGTAATGTACCAATGACATGATATAAACAAGTGAAACAATATAAACAAGTGAAATGATATAAACAAGTGAACTTATATAAACAAGTGAAACAATATAAACAAGTGAAATGATATAAACAAGTGAAATGATATAAGCAAGTGAAATGATATAAACAAGTGAAATGATATGAACAAGTGAAATGATATAAACAAGTGAAATGAAATAAACAAGTGTTTATATAAATAAGTGAGTGTTTATATAAACAAGTAAGTGTTAATCAATGACATGAGACTAATATGTGTATAGTCCATACTTTTGTGTTAATGTGTTAAATGTATGAAAACGAGTGATAAACTTTAGATACGTGACACACATATATATCCTACCAATGTTGATAAGAGTATAGTATCAATGAAAGGAAATAAACAATGTAATGCTCATCAAAATTAATGAATTGCCCAAATCATATTAAATTTATATCTAGCTTTGGATTGAATGTATAACCAGAGGATGGATAGTCACAGTGATAGTGGGAACCTCGTGCCTTTAATGGACACATTGTGTTATCAGTGATAGTGGGCATAATTGCCATTATAAATTATTGAGATTGCTACACTAACATGTTATCCAAACCTATGATCTAAGTTTAGTATGTATGGGCATAATTAATGAAAATATATGTGAACATGATAGTTGTGACTAATGAAAGAAATGTAAAATAATAATATCAGTCAATTACTTGAAATTGAAGTATTGTGTTACAATGTATAAGTGAGTGTTAATATATATATTAATGTTTACATGTGACAGTTCTAATATACGTAATGGAAATGTTATGCTCAATGTATTGAATTAATCAAATGATTGAAAGTATATATATAATGCTATGAGATACAAAGTGCTCCAAAGTATATTAAATGAATGAAAGTGTATAGCATGATGTGAGATAGAAAGTGCTCCAAAGTATAGTACTAAAATTAAGTGCTGAAAAGTATAGATTAAATGAAATGATCCTATATGTGAAATTGAAAAGGAAGACTTAATGAAAAGCAAAATAAGCGTATTGTGAATAATGTTATCAAATGAGAAAGCAAGTCTTAAATAAAATGATTCTTAACTAGACAAGTTGCAGTACCGAAAGTATTGTATTACATGATAACTTTTATAAAGGTACATCTATTATTTTGTGTAGTCCACATGGTATGTTGATTTGTTACTGAAATTACTTCATATATTGAAATACTTCTTAAAACTAAGTGTTATTACTATATTTTCATAAGTATTTTTCTTTAATATTAAGTGATAAAATATGTGTATACAAGCACCACTAAGCTTTGCTTAGCGTGTTAGAATTGTTTTCTGACACGCAGGTATCAGGACATCGGAGCAAGATAAGAACAGATGAAGATCTTGTGTATATTGTATACATAAGTGATAAATGTATATAGATACTTCAGTTTGGCTATTTGAGAGATTGTATAAATTTATAACATGAAAGAAATACATGTATTTAGTGAATGAGGTTTGAGATTCTAGTGAATGATTATCACGAAAGAAATGTATTGTTTATTTATTTGATTTGATGAACTTATGGTGTTTATATGATTTATAATTTCTATTCGGATTATTGGAGTTATTGGAAATTGGTCTAATTGTTGGACCTATAAGTGTTGTGATATACATATTGTATTATTATTTGAAAATTTTTATTTATGATGAGAGTTTTATAAGAATTGATTGGAGCGTAGACAGTATATCGAATAACATTCTCTGATAGTTTTTATATAAGAATTGTCAGAGGATGTTACAAAGACAGCTCATTTTCTTCCAGTTCGAATGGAATATTCCCTTGAGAGGTTGGCTGAGTTGTATATCAATGAGATAGTGAGGTTGCATGGAGTCCTAGTTTTTTTGGTGTCAGATCGAGATTCCCTATTTTCTTTGAGGTTTTAGAAGAGTTTGCATGATGCTTTGGGTTCTTGATTGCATTTTAGTACTGCTTTCCATCCTCAGACAAATGGGCAATCAGATAGAGTGATACAGATTCTGGAGGATATGTTGAGGAGCTGTATCATTGATTTTACAGGGAATTGGGATAGATTTTTGCCACTAATTGAGTTTGCTTATAACAACAGTCATCAGTCCAGTATTGAGAAGGCTCCTTATGAGGCCTTATATGGCAGGAGATGCAAGTCACCATTGTATTGGGATGAGGTCGGAGAAGGTAAACTGCTCGGTCCCTATTTGATTAAGGAAACATAAGAGAATGTAAAGGTGATTCTGGGTCGTTTGAAAGCTTCTTCAGACCGACATAAATCCTTTTCAAATTTGAAGGGAAGAGACATAGAGTTCAGTGTAGGAGATAAAGTGTTTCTAAAGGTGTCTCCATGGAAGAAGATTCTGAGGTTCGGTCGAAAAGGGAAGTTGAGTCCTCGTTTCATAGGACCATATGAGGTGTTGGAAAGAGTTGGTCCAGTGGCTTATAGACTAGCTTTGCCATTTGAATTGGATATAATTCATAATGTCTTCCATGTTTCAATGCTTCAGAGATACAGGTCTAACCCATCTCATATCATATCAGTGGAGTCTATTAAGGTGAGTCCAGATCTAACTTACAAGGAAGAACTAGTGGCGATTTTGGCACGAGATGTTAAAGAATTGAGGAATAAGAGGGTGCCACTTGTGAAAGTCCTTTGGAGAAATCATGCCACTGAGGAGGCGTCATGGGAAAGTAAGCAGGCGATGTAGAGTTAGTTTTTCCAATTATTCCAGACTTGAGAACAGGTAATTTCGAGGACGAAATTTGTTTTAGGGGGAGAGAATTGTAATATCCCAAAATTTTTGAAAATTTCTAATTTTTAGAAAATTTAATAAATTTAATAAAATAAATTATAATTTAAAAGGATAAATTAAATTAATGGTTTTAAATGAAAAATGAAGGGATTTTTTTTAAAAAAAGTGGAATATATATATGATATATATGTAAAATATACATAACATATAAAAGTCAACACTTTTAAAAGAAAAAGTCAAAGTCCAATGGCATTTTTGTAAATAAAATTTAGAAATTTAAATTAATAAAATAATTCAAAAATAAATTATTTTTTAATGGAAGAGGAAATTTAGGAGTTTTAATTTATTAAATAAATAATTAAATAAATAATTATTAAATTATTTTAATATATATATGGTTTAAAATAAAGTTAAAAGGAAAAAAGAAAATTAAAAAGTTTTTCCATCTTCTTCTTCTCCATCAAGTGCCGAACCTCCATGGGAGCTAGACCAAGGAATTTAATTCTTCCATACTCTATAAATTGAAGGATTTAACAAGTTTTAAGTGGATTTTTAGTGATTTTCACCAAATTTGGTAAGTTTCCAACTCTTTTCTTTAAATTCCATGGAAAATTGAATTTCGTGAGTTTTGAATTTTTGAAGTAATATGTTATAATTATTGGAATTGGTGTGTATGATGTCATATTTGGTAGTTAACAATGATTTTAAGGTTAGATTGAAGAGATGATGGAGTTTGGATAAAGAATGGTGAAGAGAGGGAATTTAGGGTCATGGAACTTTTGGGTTTGTGTAAACATGAACTTTAATTGTGCAAATTGATTCCAAATGAGTTGTTTTGATGCATAAACAAGTATTTTAAAGTCCAATATTGGATTTAGTTGTGTTTTGTTGGAGTTTGAGAATGGAAGTGGAGATTTAGGGTTTTGGAAAAGTAATTTTCCGAAGTTGTTGAATTGTGTGATTTTATTTGTTTAAGCATGTTGTTTAGTGTTAAAAGTGATGAAAATAAGCTTGAAATGATTAATGGATTGTGCTGGAATGGAAAACCTTCAATGGGGGAAGGTTATACCATTTTAGAGTTTTGTGTATAAGAATGTGTTTTTGCAATGTAAATCGTTTAAATGCATTAAAATATGTTTTTAATAAAATAATTAAACTTAAAACACTAATTTAAATGGAATAGAATGAAATTCTAATGTTAAAGTAAAGAAATAGATATATCTATAATTTAGAACACATTTACACTCCCATTTCAAAAAACTTAACTTAAATATTCTTTATAATTTACAATACAAAAAATCCGAAAACATAATATATTATGCATAATACTCAAAATATATAATAACATAAAATATATACATGCTGCTAACAGTGTTTTTGATCTTGATATCAATTCTGCAAGTGTGAGCAAAAATTTTTGCCCCCAATTCCGGTGGAATAGTTCTTGTGACTTTGGCACTATTTAGGCTCAGGGCCTTAGAGAACACGGGCCTAAGCCCGGAGAAAATGGAGTCACCACCCGGACGGCGGGGAAAAAAAGGGGTGGATGACTCAATTTCTAAGAAATCCCCAACCCCCTAATGGGTTCGGAAACTTGTGTATGTATGGGGAAGGTGAGAAATGGCCCAGCACCCCCACAACGCCCGGTTCATTGGAACCGGCCTCCTTTGCAAGTCTTAATATTATAAAATTCTTAAGTATAACAATATTATCCATATTACATGCAACAATTAAAATAAAGCATCATTATATTAAAATCAAAGCAATGTCCAAACAAAGCAAATAAATGGACACCCATCCGAGGATGGAAACATGTCCTTACAATGTTCATGTCTAATCTAAATAGGACACCCACCGAATGGTGGAAACATGTCCTTTACATTGGTCCAAAATATAAAAGCAATTTAAATTACATAGAAATTAATTAATGAGGTACCCACAAAGTGGAAACATACCTCTTACAATATTTGAAAATCTAAATAAATCAATAAAAGTAATTTTCATAATAAATAAATCATTCATTAAAGATATCAAACATCAATCAAAATATATAATAAACATTCATTCAATTTAAATAAAATAGTAAATATATTAACTTTAGAGGTTCATGCATTAAGTAGGGTTTCTAGAGTTTTATGTTCAATTATTAGTGTTTTGCATATACTAGTTTAATTTGTTGAGAAATATTTTAAAGTAATAACATAGCTACTAGATGTTAAAAAAGATTTAAGGTTTTGGATGTTTTTATGAAAATAATGTTATTGTGATTTAAAAAAAGTAGGTTTAGTTAGGGTTTTAAGCAAACATCATGAAATTAGGTTTTTTAAGACATTAGGGTTTATAATTTTAAAAGATTGGGTTTTAGGTTCACTGGATTATGGTTTTAGGTGTTTGATGAACTTGTCATAAAGTTTTAATTTTTAAGAATTAGGGTTTAAGAAAGCTAGGGTTTATTGGATTAGGGTTTTTAGAAAATTAGGGTTTTTGGTATTTTGGAAAACATGTTTGATCTTAGGATTTAAGAAAACAATTTAGTGTTTTATAGAAACAATTATGATTAAAGTTTTTAGAAACTGTAAAGAAGATTAGGGTTTGGAGATTTAAGAAGATATTTGGAAATTTTGGACAAAAAGAGTTTAGATGATCAAGAAAATAGTTCGGAAAAAAATAATTTAGGGTTTTAAAGTTTTTGGAAATAGGAGAAACAATTTAGGGTTTAAAGTTTTGGAAGCAGAAAGGTAATTTAGGGTTTTTAAAGTTTTAAAAACAGAAGGATGATTTAGGGTTTTTAAAGTTTCAGAAACAGAAGGATGATTTATGGTTTTTGAAGTTTTTAGTTTTTATAAAACATGGAAGTGGAGTTTTAAAAATGAACTGATTAATGTATTAACTAAAGTAAACCATTAAAGTTATTGAAATAAAGATCAAATTACTACATATTCTTATTAGTAAAAGAAAACGAAGCTACTGTGAATATATAATTTATGATTAAAGATCAAACGTGCGTAGTTGGTTGCACCAAAAACTGATTTCTAGATGAACAATAGCAAAGGCAATGTTGCTGCCTTTGATGGGTTGATGATTGCTTCTTGTTGCTAATGTCTTTTGCTCCTAGGGTTTTATGTCTTTTTTTCCTCCCCAAGTCAGAATTCCAAAGTTTCATCCTTTCAGCAAAACAAATTTTCGATCCCATACTTTTGTGTTTTAATGTGGTATTTATAGGAAAAATAATAAACCTACTTCTAATTGTCTAAGGAAATTAAAATCATTTAGGAAAATAAACCAAAACCAAATAAAATTTGGATTCGAAAAAAACTGTGTTGGAAAATTACGCTGGAGAAAAAGTTGCTGTGGGTAAAATTGCGAGTGAGGGCCGAGAATTGCTGCGGGCGGGCGCCAATTCCTACGGCGAATTGGCCCAGGTTGATTCACTTTCGGCGACAATTTTTCCTCGCCGAGTTTATCATCGCCGATTTTTCTATTTTTTTATTATATATATATATTTTAAACTTTACTAATTTTACTTTTTTTATTTTTATAAAAAATTATAAATTATAAATAATAGGTTTTGTGGTATTTTAATTAAATAATAGATATTATTTAATTAAAATACCGCAAAACTTATTTTGGACCATAAAAAAATCAGACTAGACTGGGTCAAAATTTAAGGGTCTATAGTTTGCCTCCTGCTTGAACGATCTGAGACTATGGCAAAAGAGAGTGAAAAGCAATAAGACTTAATTTTTTTGAGATTGTTTAGGTTTTGGGTTCTGGATCCGGTTTGGGTTCTGGACTAGGAAAAGACTTGGGTTCTGGACCCGGGATGGTTTGGGTTCTGGACCCGGTTTGAGTTTTTGACTTGGAAAAGACTTAGATTCTAGACCCGGGATGGTTTGGATTATGGACCCGGTTTGAGTTTTGAACTCAAAAAAGACTTGGGTTCAGGACCCGGGATGGTTTGGGTTCTGGACCCGGTTGGAGTTCTGGACTCGAAAAAGACTTGGGTTCTGGACCGGAGTTAAGTTCTGGACTTAAGGGTAATTTTAGATTCTGGACCCGAGCTAAGTTCTGAACTTAAGAATAATTAGGGTTCTGGACCCAAGCTATGTTTTGGACTTAAGAGTAATTAGAGTTCTGGACCCGAGCTAAGTTCTGGACATAAGAGTAATTAGGGTTCTGGACCCGAGCTAAGTTCTGAACTTAAGAATAATTAGGGTTCTGGTCCCGAGCTAAGTTTTGGACTTAAGGATAATTTAGGTTCTGGACCTAAGCTAAGAGAGATTTAATTGTCTGCAAAAAATAATTGTAGTCAGTAGGATACTTAGTTGATTTAATTGTCTGCAAAAAAAATAGCTGATTTTTACCACTTCTTATCCCTGCTGTGAATACTCAAATTTTGAGGCTCGGAAAGCCGATTTTCTTAGACTGCAAGTGACCAAGCTAGACCGGATGACCATGGCAGAATCCACCGAAAGTATGTCTTCATGGTACTTGAAATGTCCGGAGCAACGCAACGATCACGGATATGGCCTCGGAATAATTTTTGGAGGTCCACGGCTCCCAGAAAATCAGTTTGAACGAAAATCGGGAGATTTTTTGAGGGCTGAACCGCCAAGCTTGGCGGTCCGACCGCTGGGGTCGGCGGTCTGACCTCCAGATCCAGCGGTCCTACCGCCAACGTTGATTTTTTCCAGTTTTTCGGCTGACAGCGCGGTCCGACCGTTGACCACGGCGGTCCGACCGCCGTCCAGTCCGAAATTTTGTCTATAAAAAGGCTTTCGATTCTCAGAAAAAGGGGTTGGCTTTTGGAGCGTGTTACAGGAAGCAAGGATCATATTCTGAGAGAACAAGATCTGGAACTTAGAAGTGGGAAAATTGTAAACAAGGTAATATCCTAATTCATTTTTGTCAATTCAAGCATACATTAAGCATTCCACTTTCTTCTTAATTTCTTTTTGGTCAAAGACCTAATCCTTTTAGGTCTGAGGCCTAATTAACTAATTAATCAACATTTCGGCATTAAGCCATGAATCAATCAATTTTTTGGCATGGAGCCTAAATTGCATTCTTTTTTTGTACCAAGTACCCAAATTTAATCAAATTTAGCACCAAGTGCTCAAAATCACACTATTTTGGCGAAAAGCCCGACAATGCACGAAGCATACACACACACATGCATAAATGCATAATTGCCTTTAAATAGGCTTTTCCGAACTACATGGGCTTTGATCTCTCATAAAAACGAGAGTATGTAGGCATATTTGGGATTCACCCCAAATAGCAAGTCCACAATTTATCAACAATCTCTTCTTCTTCCTTTATGTTTTCCTTTTGGATCCATTTCTTATTTGGCAAATTAATCAAATACATGACATAGTCCCCGAATCCTCCTTGGGTTCGTAGATTAGGAACCTTTACATTGGATGCGTTAATTGGAGTCAAACAAGGGTTTTTCTTAGTTTTTCCCTTCGAACGAAAAAAACTGAGTGGCGACTCCTAACAACACGTTAACGTTCATCTGAATCCTTTTCGGGTGGAATCCGAGGTTCACAGGTTGGCGACTCCACTGGGGACCACAAAAATGATTTATGGCATTCTAAGTGGACTACTATTGTTTATTTTATTAATTTGACACTAGGGACCATAAAAATGATTTATGGGATCCTAGTAGACTATTATTATTCATTTAACTGATTTGCCCTTCTTCAGGGTACTTTTATTCATTTTGCAGGGTACCTTAGCAATATATATCCCCTCCTTGGGGATATTGGATTGAAGATTGACAAAAGGAATCTTTTTCCTTTAATGAACCCTTTGTTTGATTAATTGTGCATTTATTTTGTCATTCAAAGAATCTTTTTCTCTTGCATTATATGGGGGAATCCTTTTCCTCCATTGCATAAAAAAATTGTTTTCAAATGAATTTCTTCTCTTTCTGTTCAAAATTCTGAGTCTGGATAGCAAGTAGCGCTGACCGGCAGGTCTCCTTGATTATGCCGGCGGACATCCAAAGCGTCCTCCCTGTTGTCGCAAACCATTCCAATCCTTTTGGAGTGGCCCATGAGTAATCGTACTGTTGGACCCACGCGAAACTCCTTGTTTCACATGTGGTTAGGTATATCTTACTCAAGACTCAAGGGTCCCTATTATAAGCCATTTCTCTATTTTCATGAACAATAGAACCTTCCCTTAGGTTGTATGTACCCAATGATAGTGCCACATTCCATTAAAATGAATTATGATGTGATGAGGTGCATTCATGCAACATGACAACATTATTTTGGGGGAAAATCTTTTGGGGAAAACTTTTGATGTATATAACTGGACCAAGAGTTTTTCCTATCCTACACACTACCCTGATCTCTTGCCCTTAACCTTTTCAGGTATCCACTATCCGTGTGCCTTCACCCACACAAGCTACACCAACTCCAACTGTGCAATCACCCACAAGTCCTACTACCCCAATTTCACCAACTGCTCCAATTACTGAAATGGCTACTATTGAACAGATTAAGGCCTTGCTAGATGGACAGGTTAAAGAAATTGAAGCTAGGATGCAAGAGAGAATTGATGAAGCTTTGGTTGCCCAAAGGGTAGCCATCCTGGCTGAATTGGGAGGGGCACCAAAGACAGCCTCTACTCCTGGAAATTTAGGAAAGGAACCCATTGTGGGGCAAACTAGTACCCCCATGACTGCTCAGAACAATACCCCTGTCATCAATTTGGAGGATCCACCCTCTAAGAACGAAACTGATGAACTGAAAAAGAAACTTGAATTGCTTGAAAGGTCAATCACTGCCATGGAAACTCATAAAGAGGTGGTAGACATGGATTCCTTATTCTTGTTTCCCCAAGCTAGATTGCCTCCAAAATTCAAGATGCCTGGGATGGACAGATTTGATGGGACCACTTGCCCTAAAACCCATTTGAAGATGTATGTGGGGGCCTTGAGCCCTTGTGGTTTAAATGATGAGCTCTTTGCTCAACTCTTTCAACAATCCTTGACTGGGGCTGCCCTAAAATGGTTTGTAAGCTTGGACCGTGCTAAGATTAAGACCTGGGAAGACATCTGCAATGCGTTTAACACTCAATACCACTACAATATTGAGGTGGATGTCACTAGAAGAGAACTTGAGACTACCAAACAAAACAACAATGAACCCTTCTCCTAGTTCCTTATGAGGTGGAGGGCAAAAGGCGCCCAAATGATCAATCGCCCTTCAGAACAGGAGCAGATTGATATTATAATCAGGAATTTAAGGCCTACATATCAAGCTCAACTGCAAACCCAATACCTACCTACTTTCAAATCGCTCATTGCGACTGCAACTAAGGTAGAAGACTTGATACAATTGGGTAAAATAGTAGATAAGGGAGCTACTTCGAAGTATAGAAAACAAGGCCAGCCTACTTCCTCAAGCAAGGTCAATGAAGTGGCCAATATTGCCCCTGCGAATCCTTTACGTGTGGGCAATCTTGGGCAGAGAAATCAGCCAAGAAGGCAATATACCGACCTTAGGGTGCCCCTTCATCTAGTGTTTAAAAAGGCCGTGGAAGGGAAGTATTTGAATCCTTTGGACCCAAGGCCACCTCCAAACCCATTACCCTCCAGTTATAAGGCCAATGAGTACTGTGAATATCATCAAGGAAAAGGGCATAGAACAGATGCTTGCTGGACTCTGGAAAACCGCATCCAAGATTTGGTGGATAGGGGTGACATCATTCCTCTCAGAAGTCAACCGAACATTAATACTAACCCTTTGCCTAATCATTCCATCCACGCCATCACTGTGGAAGAAGAGCTGTTTGATCCTTTCAAACTTCTCTTAGAAATGAATGAAGTGTGTGTGTTGGATTTGAATGACCTTGCTGAAGAGGTCGACGCTTTGACAAGAAGCGGAAGGCAATATCAGCCACTCGACTTGGGAAAAGCCCCTACAACCTCGAATCACCCCCATAAGAAAACACCAGAGCCAAAAGAAGACCCTGTCCCCACTCAGCTTAAACAAACTCAAGCTAAGGTGTCAATTTGGGAGCTCCTTGCTTCCTCATTCCCACACCGGCAGGCTCTTAGCGAAGCTTTAAGTCAACTTGATACATCAGTGGACACAAGCCCAGAAGCTTTGGTGGCCACTTTCACTCAATCAACCCAGGCATTGAGTATCCGATTTTCTGAACTCCATTTGAAGAAAATAAAAGTTCTATTTAAAAGTATGAATGTCATTCATTAGAAACAAATATCTTGGTCAAAAATTGATACTTTGAAGTGTTTTCAAAATGTTAAATTGGACCATTCTTTTTTTACATGCCATGGCTTCTTTTTTGAATGTGGATTCTAGGACATTTAAAATTAATGGCTTTGAAATATGTCCCTTGATTAAAGAATTTGAGGCCATCCTTTGATATCCATGCAATCAACAAATGGCATTACCTATATTGATTTCCAAGACTCAAGAAAAGATGCAAATATTATTTAAACTTTCAAAGCCCGAAGTTCTACAGTTGATGAGAGGTGAGAAAATTCTGCTTGGTCCCTTAATTGAGTTTTGCCTTTCTCATTTGGTTCCTACTAAGGGATGGGGACGTATGCTTTGCCTATGCTTGCTTGGCCAATTCTTGCTTGTTTCTTTTGATGGCGATATTGATCCACGAGTATTGGATATCATGGACCAAATGGAAGGAGGCTTGTCACCGATACCCATGATCTTAGCTGAAAATTTAGTTGGATTAGACCAATTTAAATCGGCATTATCAAAAAAACTGACCGGGAGTCCATTGTTGCTTCAGGTAATTACCTAAACTGCCCTTTTGGGTTTTCAATTGGAACATGTTAATCTTGCCACTGTAGGTTGTGAAGTATGTGGTGGAAATCACCTATCTTTTGAATGCCTAGCTCAAGATCAAGTAAATTTTATGGGAATCAAAATAGAGATCAACCAATGCCTTATGGAAACACATACAACCCTAGTTGAAAAAACCATCCTAATTTGTCATGGGGTGGAAATCAAAGCAGTCAAGAAAATTAGGGGAACTAATTACTAATCAAGGGAACTAATTACTAATTTGTGAGGAATATACTAACCTCCATTTCCTAATAGGGGTCAAGGTCAAGCTAATTACTAAGATAACAAGATGGGTTATGAAGCTGCTTTAGAAAGATTTATTACCATTTCTAATGAAAGGTTTGACAAAATAGATAAGCAATATGATTGATTGGAAGGTAGGATGGATCAAATTGCGAGTCAAACTAGGAACCTTGAAGTGCAAATCTGGCAAATAGCTAGTTCTTCTAATTCAAAAAGTCAAGGAGCTCTTCATAGTAAAACAGAAATAAATCCCAAGGAGTACTGTAAAGCAATTATGCTTAGAAGTGGGGACTAGTTACAAGAGGTAGTTTCAATGAAGGTTGAATCAAAAAGAGAAAGTGAAGTAGTTAAAGAAGATGAGAAAATAAAGAGAGTGAGCCTGAAAAGGAGCAAAATAAGATACTCCCACCAAAAACAGAAATGAAGCCCTATGTACCACCTGTACCATTTCCTCAAAGGCTTCAAAAGTAAAAAGTGGAAAAACATTATGAAAATTTCTTAAAGTGCATGAAGTGTTTAAACAATTAAGAATTAACATTGCTTTTACAGATGCTCTAGCTCAAATGCCTTCATATGTCAAATTTTGAAGGAGATCCTTTCTAAAAAGAGATCCATTGAGGAAATTACAAGAGTTACCCTAACCAAAGAGTGCAGTGCAATAATCCTAAACAAACTTTCATCCAAATTGAAGGATCCGAGGAGTTTTTCTATACCTTTTACTATTGGTGATTTTAATTTTAGTAAAACTTTATGTGATTTAGGTGCAAGTGTAAGTCTAATGCCAAACTCCATTTGCAGGAAACTTGGACTCACCAACTTGAAATCAACAAGGATGACATTGCAATTAGCTGATCATTCAGTAAAATTCCCCCTGGGAATTATTGAAAATGTTTTGGTTAAAGTTGATAAATTTTTTATACCTGTTGATTTTGTTATTCTTGAAATGGAAGAAGATATTGAAATTCCTCTAATTTTAGGGATACCATTTTTGGCTACTATAGGGGCTATGATAGATGTTAAGGGAGGTAAGCTAACTTTGCAAGTGGGTGAAGAGAATGTAGAGTTCAATCTTAATGAGTCCATGAAAGAATCAAGATTTATGGATGATTGTTACAGAGTTGATGTTGTTGATGAGTTAGTTAAAGAAGCTTATGAAAAAGAGTTTAAAGAGGATCCTTTAGAGGCTTATTTAACCCATAGTGCAACTTAAGAAGATGACAATCAAGAGATTATGGCTTGTGCTTATATCTTGCAGATGACACCACCCATAGCTTTTAGGGGATTTGAAGAAATAGGGAAATCTATACCTTTACCACCACCTTCAATTGAGAGACCACTTATTCTTGAGATGAAACTATTGCCTTCTCATTTGAAATATATATTTCTAGGACCCAATGAAAGCCTTCCAATAATTATAAATGCTCAATTATCTAAGGACCAATTAGATCAAACATTAGGTGTGATTAGGTGATTTAAGAAGGCAATAGGCTAGACTAATTCATATATCAAGGGTATTAGCCCATCTTTGTGTATGCATTGGATTTTGATGGAGGATAATTGTAAACCCGTTGTGGATGCAAAAAGAAGATTAAATTCTAATATAAAGGAGGTTGTTAAGGCTAAAATTACTAAGCTATTAGATACATGAATTATTTCGGATAGCCCTTGGGTTAGTCCAATACATGTGGTACCAAAGAAAGGGGGATGATAGTTGTAAAAAATGAAAAAAATGAGTTGATTTCATTTAGGACAGTTACGGGTTGGAGAGTGTGTATAGATTATAGAAAATTAAATAAAGGCACTCGTAAAGATCATTTTCCATTGCCTTTTATTGATCAAATGTTGGATCGGTTAGCTGGTAATTCATTTTTCTATTTGTTGGATGGATACTCAGGGTATTTTTCAGATACCTATAGCTCCATAAGATCAAGATAAGACAACATTTAATTGTCCATTTGGTACTTTTGCTTATAGAAGGATGCCTTTAGGTTTGTGCAATGCGCTTGCTACATTTCAACATTGCATGATGGCAATCTTTATTAATTTTGCAGAAAACTTTATGGAAATTTTTATGGATGATTTTACTATATATGGTACTTCTTTTGAAATTTCTTTGTAGAATTTAGCTAAGAAGGTGCGAGGAAATAAATTTGGTGCTTAACTGGGAGAAATGCCATTTTATGGTTGAAGAGGGGATAATTCTTGGGCATAAAGTCTCACAAGCAAGGATTGAGGTGGACAAACAAAAAGTTGAAGTGATTGAAAAGTTGCCTCCACCTACAAACGTCAAAGGAATCCGAAGTTTTCTTGGACATGCTAGATTTTATCAATGTTTTATTAAAATTTTTTCTAAAATTTCAAAACCTTTATGCGATTTATTAAGTAAAGATATTATTTTTATTTTTCTAATGATTATTTAAGTAATGTTAGAAATTTTAAATAGCAATTTTCTGTTAACCATTGATAATGAATTGTGTATAATGATGAAAGTGACTTGGGTAATTGAAATAAATGAGAAAGTAGGATGAATCAGGATTTAAAATAAATAGAAAGTTTGATCTGAGTATGGACGAAATTGGTATTTCTAAAAAAAAGAATCTTAAAATGATAGAAATTTATGAAAATACCTTTAACTCTAGAAGTGAATTTTAACAAGTTAGACTATGAAATATAAATTGTAGGACTTTAAATTAACTAAAGAAATTATTTTTATGATTTTGCGTAACTCAAAATAGGATTAGAATTAAATTTAAAGAAGTGAGTGTACCAAAGCTATAATAAACACACCTTATCCAACCAAAACCTATATACTATATAGGAGAGACTAGAAATTTGTTCTCCCTTCTACCATTATCTTCACGCCAAACACCTCTTCATCATCACCATCTCTCTCTTTTCTTCTATCTTCTTCCATTACCATACATCAAGCACAAAGATCTTTAAATATAACTTTAAATTTTCATAGAAATCCACTAGTTTATGAGAAGAATCAATAAGATTATCACCAAAAATAAAAAAGGGGTAAAGAGAAAAGAGAAAGAGAGGAGTTCTTGAAAGAGGTATGTGCTTGTGTATGAGTAATTTGCAAATAGTTTTTTTCTTTGAATTTTAATGCTTGAATAAGTTAATTGGTTCATTTTAATTGAGTTATTTGCTAAAGAATTGAATAAATGATATGTTGTACAAGGAAAGGTGGAAGAATCTCTATATGAATTTTACTTCAATTTTGTAAGAAATAAGTGTGATGATATTATTTTTGGTTAAAGAGTGATGGTTATGGAGTTTTGATAACTAAATTTATTGCTAAAGATTTGATTAATTGAGAATTGAGTAAAGTGTTTGATTTGG
The DNA here is from genome assembly GCA_947685225.1 of Garcia nutans. Lineage (NCBI taxonomy): Eukaryota > Viridiplantae > Streptophyta > Magnoliopsida > Malpighiales > Euphorbiaceae > Garcia > Garcia nutans. Next base: position 14,713,098 of record CANTUV010000023.1, on the reverse strand, counting down.
ATTCTTTTTATTTGAAAGTTTGGTTTTTGGTTCATTTTTTAGCATGGTTATTAAATGTGTTTAGGTTGTTTTAACTTAAAATGCAAGCTGGAACAACTTTGGCTCACAAAAAAGTAAAGTTTTAAGTTTGGTATATGCTGAAAAATCCACACGGGCAAGTAGCTTTGATCCACATGGCCGTGTGAAATATTCAACAGCTGTAACTCTACTTTCAGTAACGTTTTGGTACACACGGGTGTGTGGACTTCTTAGGCACACCCATGTCCACTCTGTAACCCTAATTTTCCTCTTTTTCAACCCCAAAACAAATCATTTCTTATGTTAATATAATTTGCTTATTCAATTAATATTTATAACATAATTATTACTAAAAAATATGGAAGTTTGACAAATTAAAGGTTAAAAATTTTGAAAATGTCTACAAGTTAGTTTGTAAAGAAGCCTTGAAATTTTGTAAGTATTATATAAGGATGATAGCATCATTTTATTGACATGATATGTGATTAAATGTTATTAGAGGTGAATATGTAATAAATTGCCCAAATCATACAGATATTAGACCTAGTTTAGAGTTGAATGGCTTGCCAGAGGGTAGATATCCATAATGAAAGTGGGCACTTCATGCCATTAGTGGACACATCATGTCACCAGTAGTAGGCATATTTGCCAAAAGTGAATACACTTGATAGTGGCCTTTTGGCCATATTTTTTATATTAGGCGTTAAATTGCCGACAGTGACCCGTGATCCGAATCTAAGGCTGAAATTCAGTGTGTATGGATAAAGTAAAAGAATTGCTTATGATATGAACAATATGCCTTATGACTAAGTCATTAAAATTATTGATCGTTGTGTTTTCTAGTGTTGAGTATATCGAATATACAAATTTATTAAATTTCTATTGAAATACCAAAGTGATAATTTTATTATTTTTCATGAATAATAATTCAAAGTTATCTTTCTTAATATTTTTCTTACATATTATAAATACACAAGCACTACTGAGCTTTTCTTAACGTGTTAGATTTGTTTCTAATGTGCATATCAAACAAGATGAGATGAACCTGTTGAGTGAGATTTATAGAGAACCAAATCAGCTGCATCACAAAAAGGTCTTCTAAGAAATATTCTATATAAAGAGTTTTAGACTATTCACATGGCGGAGATATTTATTTTGAATGACAGTTACATAAGTTTATGGGTAGTATGATATATATATAGGTGTATGTCTAGTTTTGATGGACTAGCATAAGAGTTTTATAAATTACAATAATTTCAAGTATGTATATATATATATATATTATATGTTCATATTAATTTATGTTGAGGTTTTACTTAGATTTGTATGGTGTAATAGAAATGGATGGTTTGAGGAATGAATGTATGAAAAATTTAGGAAATGGAAATTTTCTTTGAAAGGAAGATTTAAAATAAAATGCATGGGCGTGTTGTTCTATCACACATGATCGTATTGGTTATTTTTATTTAAAGAGGTAGAGTTGGTTTAAAACACACTGGCATGTCAGCCTTGGTTGACACGAGCGTATCCCTATCTTAAGTAAGAAAATACTTTTCAAGTTCTATTTAATTGAGCGTTTTGACAACATCTCTTTATAGTCAAGTGTACAAACTATTTAGGGGTGTTACAATTTATTTGCATTTAATAGGTTGAAGAAAGCATTAATTACGTCTCTGGTTATGGCATCTCCTAATTGGGCCTTATCTTTCGAGATCATGTGTGATGCTAGTGAGTTTGCAATAGGAGTTGTTCTTTGCCAAAGAAAGGAAAAAAGGTATAAATTCAGTGTGGATGGGCAAAGTAAAAGAATTGCATATGATATGAACAATATGCCTTGCGACTGATTTATTAAAATTATGGATTGTTGTGTTTTCTTGTGTTGAGTATATCGAATATAAAAATTTATCAAATTTCTATTAAAGTACCAAAGTGATGATTTTATTATTTTTTCATGAATAATAATTCAAAGTTATCTTTCTTAGTATTTTTCTTGCATATTATGAATACCCAAGAACCACTAAGCTTTGCTTAGCATGTTAGATTTTTTTCTGACGTGCAGATCAAATGAGATGAGAAGAACCTATTGAGTGAGATTTATAGAGAACCAAATCAACTGCATCACAAAAAGGTCTTTTAAGAAATTTTTTGTATAAAGATTGTTAGATTGTTCACATGGCGGAGATATTTATTTTCAATGATAGTTGTTTAAGTTTATGGGTAGTGTGATATATATATATAGGTGTATGTCTAGTTTTTATGGACTAGCATAAGAGTTTTGTAAATTACAATAATTTCAAGTATGTATATATATAATATATATATCTTCATATTAATTTATGTTAAGGTTTTACTTGGATTTGTATGGTGTAATAGAAATGGATGGTTTGGGGAATGAATGTATGAAAAATTTAAGAAATGGAAATTTTCTTTGAAAGGTATATTTAAAATAAAATGCATGGGCGTGTCGTTTTATTAGACATGGTAGTGTTGCTTGTTTTTGTTTAAAGAGGCAGAGTTGATTTAAAACACACGGGCATGTCAGCCTTGGTTGACACGGGCGTGTCCCTGTCTTTAGTAAGAAAATACTTTTCAAGTTCTATTTAATTGAGTGTTTTGACAACATCTCTTTATAGTCAAGTGTATGATCTATTTAGAGGTGTTACATTTAGTGGTATAAGAGCCCAGTTCAGGCAGTTCTAAGTTTTTAGGTTACGGGAAATGTGAAATACAACTGTCATTGCTATATGGACTATAAGTGAATATGTATTTTGATGCAGTTGATCTCTAAATGTTTATAGGCAGAGATGACTTTTGGATCACATCAGGGTGTGAAGGAACATGTTGCATCCTCACATAGTCAGGCAAGTGTGGGGAACCAGTAATCATCTGGGCCTTCCGCAGAACAAGTACTGTTGGACCCCCAGTTTGTGAGAAACACGGGGGAAGTTCTTAGGTAGATTGTAGGAGTAGCTCCTCCTGCACAACCACCACCACCCATGCCCCATAGAACACCATTAGAGAGAATTAGAAAATTAGGAGCAGAAGATTTCAAAGCATGTGATACTGATGAGTCTTCAGTGGCAAAGTATTGGTTGGAACAGATTGTAAGAGTTTTTGATCTTTTGCACTGTACGGATGAGGAAAGATTAGAGTGTACTATTTCTTTATTACATGAACAAGCTTATAGTTTGTCAAATACGAAGCAGAAATCTATTCCTGCAGATAGACTCACCTGTGCATTTTTCCAGGAAGAGTTTAAGAAGAAATATATTAGTGAGATTTACATAGATGAGAAGCGAAGGGAGTTATTGTATTTGAAGAAAAGGCAGTCATCTGCGTCTGAGTATGAGAGGCAGTTCACTCACCTCAGCAAATATTTTCCTTAGTTGGTTTCAACTGAAGAAGAAAAGTGTAAGAGATTTGAGCAGGGTTTGAACAGTCAGATTTAGGTGTACTTAGTGGCGATGAGAATCAAAGAGTTTTCTACTCTTGTCAACGCAACAATTTCCATTGAAAATGAAACTAAACAAGAGTAGGGAAGAAGACAACAAAAACATAAGGGATTTTCTAGTGAACAACAATAGGGTGGTCAGAAGAGACAGAGGGGTACTCAAGTACAAACCCAGACTCAGGGATCTAGTAAAGGAAGTGGAACTAGTTTTCAAAGATCTTAAGGGGGTAGGTTTAGTGTTTCTATAGGCTTATCTTCACAAACAATTTCCACACCTTGTCAGCATTGTGGAAAGGGACATGGAAGTGATGATTGTTGGTATCGAAGTGGGGCTTGTTTGAAATATGGTTCTAAACAGCATAAAATTAGAGATTGTCCTATGATAAAAGAACCTGAAGTTGCTGAAAGGTAGAGTTCAGTGCAGAGGTGTCAAATAGGCCGTAGATTAGTTAGAGGAGGTTGACCCAGCGCTAGTCAATAGAGAGGAATTGAAACAGTGGATAGACCTCAAACTCGAGGTAGTGCTCTAGCCAGGACTTATGCTATGAGAGCAGTGGAGAACCAGGATGCTCCAAATATTATAGTTGGTAAATTCTCTTTACTTGGTCTTGATGTATATGTATTATTAGATCATGGTTCTACACATTCTTGTATATGCACAACTATAGCCTTATAGAAGAATATGCATGCTTATAAACTTGACTTTGAGATAGAGGTTACCAATCCCTTTGGCCATAGTGTGAGAGTAAACAAAATATACCAGTATTGTCCAATTAGAGTCAATGATGTAGAACTTTCTTTTGATTTATTTAAACTGCCAATCCATGATTTTGATGTAGTTTTGGGAATAGATTAGTTATTTCGGCATTAATCAATTATGGATTGTCATAGTAAAGTTATGACCTTTAAGATTCCAAGCAATTATGAAATTATTGTTCGAGGTGAGAAATAATTCTATCCTTCTAGTTTGATTTCAGTTGCCAAAGCTAAAAGGTTAGTTAGGAAGAAATGTGAAGCTTATCTTGCTTATGTTATTGATGCTTGACATTCAAGCAAAACATTGAAAGACATACCCACAGTGTGTGAATTTTAGGATGTCTTCCCAGAAGAGTTAACAAGGGTATTGCTAGATAGGGAAATAGAATTTGCTATTGATGTAATTCCAGGTACGACACCGATATCTATTCTACCTTATAGAATGGCACCTCCAGAACTAAAGGAGTTAAAGGTGCAACTCCAAGAATTGCTTGATAAAAGATTTATAAGACATAGTGTGTCACCTTGGGGTACACCAGTTTTATTTGTGAAGAAGAAAGATGGTAACCTAAGATTGTGTATAGATTATCGACAGTTGAATAAGGTGACGGTTAAGAATAAATATCTGTTATCTCAGATAGATGATTTGTTCAACTAGTTGAAGGGAACATGTGTTTTTTCCAAGATTGATCTTAAATCAGGTTACTATCAGATGAAAGTTAAGGAAGCTAATGTTCCAAAAATAGCTTTTAGAATGTGATATGGACATTATGAATTTCTTGTTATGCCATTTGGTTTGACTAATGCTCCAGCAACTTTCAATGACTTGATGAATCGAGCCTTTAAACCTTATTTAGATCATTTAATAGTTGTTTTTATTAATGATATATTAGTTTATTCCAAGAATAGAGAGGAGCATGATAAACACTTAAGAGTGGTGCTACAAACATTGACGGATAATCAATTGTATTCTAAGTTGTCAAAATGTGATTTCTTGATGACAGAAGTGACATTTCTAGGACACGTGGTATCAGCTGAGGGTATCCATGTAGGTCCTAGTAAAATTGAGACTATTTTGAATTGGCATCCACCAAAGAATGTAATGGAAGTTTGAAGTTTTCTTGGTTTAGCTGGATATTATAGAAGATTTGGGCAAGAGTTCTCAAAAATAGTGCTTTCTTTGACTAAACTTATTAAAAGGAAAATAAATTTGAGTGGGATGATCAATGTCAATCTAGTTTCGAGCAATTGAAGACTATGTTGACATAAGCACCTATTTTGACACAACCGACTCCAAGTAAAGACTATGTGATTTATAGTGATGCCTCTCATCAAGGACTTGGTTGTGTATTGATGCAGGAAGGTAAAGTAATTGCTTATGCTTCTAGGCAATTGAAACCTCATGAACTGAATTATCCCATATATGATTTAGAACTAGTAGCAATTGTGTTTGATCTAAAAATTTAGTGGCATTATCTGTATGGTAAAAGGTGTTATATCTTTACTGATCATAAAAGTTTGAAGAATTTGCCAACACAAAAAGAGCTCAACTTAAAGCAGAAAAGATGGTTGGAACTAATGAAAGATTATGATTGTATCATCGACTACCATCCTGGGAAAGCTAATGTGGTAGTTGATGCACTAAGCCGAAAAACTTTAGCAGGTATGTTATAGATATAAATTGTATAAATATATGTGTGTATTAAATAACTAAAATGATATAGTATGTTATGATAGTAGAATTAAGAGTAGAACAAAATTTAAGGCAAAAAATTAAAAAAGCTCAGAAACAAAGTCAAATTTTATTGAAAGTGATGGAACAAGTGCACAAGGGTGAAAAGTCAGATTATGTTGTTCTAGAAGATAGTAGTTTGCATTATAGAGGTCGATTGTGTGTTCTGGATGTTAAGAAGCTAAAGGAGAATATTCTTAATGAAGCTCACAAACTGCTTATACTTGTGAGCGGGGATTTTCGCCCCCACTCCCGGTGGAATGGTTCTTGCTTTAGGCTCGGGGCCTTAGAGAACACGGGCATAAACCCGGAGAAAATAGAGTCGCCACCCGGACAGGCCAGAAAAAGAAAGGGGTGGATGACTCGATTCCTAAGGAATCCCCAACCCCCTAATGGGTTTGAAAAGTTGGGTATGTGTGGGGAAGGTGAGAAATGGCCCAACAGCCCCACAACCCCCGGTTCATAGGAACCGGCCTCCTTTGCAGGTCTTAATATTATAAAATTCTTATGTATAACAATATTATCCATATTACATGCAACAATTAAAATAAATCATCATTATATTAAAATCAAAGCAATGTCAAAACAAAGCAAATAAATGGCATGTCCTTAAATTTTTCATGTCTAAACTAAATAGGACACCTACCAAAAGGTGAAAACATGTCCCTTACATTGGTCCAAAATATAAAAGCAATTTAAATTACATAGAAATTTATTAATGAGGTACCCACAAATTGGAAACATAACTCTTACAATATTTGAAAATCAAAATAAATCAATAAAAGTAAATAACCATTCATAATAAATAAATCATTCATGAAAGATATCAAACATCAATCAAAATATATGATAAACATTCATCAAATTTAAATAAAAAAGTAAATATATTAACTTTAGGGGTTCATGAATTAAGTAGGGTTTCTAGGGTTTTATGTTCAATAACTAGGGTTTTGCATATACTAGTTTAATTTGTTGAGAAATATTTTAAAGTAATAACATAGCTACTGGATGTTAAAAAGATTTATGGTTTTGGATGTTTTTATGAAAATAATGTTACTGTGATTTAAAAAAGTAGGTTTAGTTAGGGTTTTAAGCAAACATCATGAAATTACTATTTTTTAAGACATTAGGGTTTATAATTTTAAAAGATTGGGTTTTAGGTTCACTGGATTATGGTTTTAGGTGTTGATGAGCTTGTTATAAAGCTTTGATGTTGTAAGAATTAGGGTTTCAGGAAAACTAGAGTTTACTGGATTAGGGTTTTGAGAAAATTAGGGTTTTTTAATATTTTGGAAAACATGTTTGATCATTAGGGTTTAAGAAAACAATTTAGAGTTTATAGAAGCAATTTTGATTAAACTTTTTAGAAACTATAAAGAAGATTAGGGTTTGGAGATTTTAGAAGACATTTGGAAATTTTGGACAAAAGGTTAGAGTTTAGATGATTAAGAAAATAGTTTGGGAAAAACAATTTAGAGTTTTTAAAGTTTTTGGAAGCAGAAGAGAAATTTAGGGTTTTTAAAGTTTTTGGAAGCAGAAGAAAAATTTAGGGTTTTTAAAGTTTTAGAAACAGAAGGATGATTTAGGTTTTTTTGAAGTTTTAGAAACAGAAGGATGATTTAGGGTTTTTGAAGTTTTAGAAATAGAAGGATGATTTAAGGTTTTTGAAGATTTTAGTTTTATAAAATATGGAAGTGTAGTTTTGAAAACCAACTAATTAATGCATTAACTAAAGTAAACAATTAAAGTTATTGAAATAAAGATCACATTACTACATATTCTTATTAATCAAAGAAAATGAAGCTACTGTGAATATATAATTTATGATTAAAGATCAAACCTGCATTGTTAGTTTTGCCAAAAAATGGATTTATGGATGAACAATAACAAAGGCAATGTCTCTGCCTTTGATGGATTGATGATTGCTTCTTGTTGCTAATGTCTCTTGCTCTTACAGTTTTCTATCTCTTTTTTCTCCCCAAGTCAGAAGTCCAAAGTTTCATCCAATAAAATAATTTCTCCCCCCCTCTAATTCTGAGTTTTAATGTAAAAATCATAAACCTACTTGTAATTGTCTAAGGAAACTAAAACTAATTAGGAAAAAAAACCAAAACAAAATAGAATTTGGTTTCGGAAAAAACTGCGTTGGAAAATTGTGCTGGCAAAAAAACTGCTGCGGGCAAAATTGTGAGCGCTGGCTGGGAATTGCTGCGGGAAGCCACCAATTCGCCGCAGGAAATTCTTGCGGGGAATTGGCCCAAGGCCATTTTCCTACAGCGAATTGGCCTATGGCCAATTTGCCTGCAGGAAATTCCTGTGGGTGATTTGGCCCAAGCCAATTCACTTTCGGCGATGAAATTTTTCGTCGCCGATTTTTATTTATTTATTTTTAACTTTACTCATATTACCTTTTATTTTTATTAAAAATTGTAAATAATAAATAATAAATACTAAATATATATATATATTATTTAATTAAAATACCACAAAAATTATTTTGGACTATATATATAAAAAAATATCAGACCAGACTGGGTCAAAAATTAAGGGTCTACAATACTGTGCATCCTAGAAGTAATAAGATGTGTCAGGATTTAAAGCCTTTTTATTGGTGGGCCGGCATGAAAAAGGATATCAATGAATATGTTACTCGATGTTTGATATGCCAGCAAGTCAAAGCAGAACACCAAGTTCCATCGGGTCTTTTACAACCCATCTCAATACGAGAGTGGAAGTAGGATAGAGTCACCATAGATTTTGTGACTGGTCTTCTGAACACCCAGAAGAAACATGATGCAATATGGGTGGTTGTTGATAGACTAACTGAATCAACTCATTTTCTTCCAATATAGACTGACTACTCTTTGAATAAACTTACTGAATTGTATATTAATGAAATAGCCAGGCTTCATGAAATGTCGATGTCTATTATTTTAGATCGAGATCCGCACTTTACTTTCAGATTTTGAGAAAGTTTTCAAAAAGCGTTGGGTACTCGACTTAATTTTAGTACTGCATTTTATTCCCAAATCGATGGTCAATCAAAAAGGGTGATATAGGTGCTTGAAGATATGCTAAGAAGTTATATAATTGAGTTTGAAGGTAGCTAGACATACATTTGCCTTTAATGGAATTTGCTTATAATAACGGTTACCAGACGAGTATCGACATGTCACCATATGAAGCATTATATGGAAGAAAATGTAGAACTCTACTTTGTTGGACGTAATTAAGTGAGAGCAAGCTTGTGGGACCTGATCTTATAAGGAAAACTGAGGTTAAAGTAAAGATTATAAAGAATCAGGTGAAGATTGAAATGGATAGGCAAAAATCTTAAGCAGACTTGAAGCGGCGAGATATTGAGTACAATGTGGGAGATAGGGTATTCTTAAAAGTATCTCCATGGAAGAAAGTTCTCCATTTTGGAAAGAGAGGAAAACTAAATCCTAGGTTTATTAGACCATATGAAGTACTTGAGCATGTGGGTCTAGTAGCCTATCGACTAGCTTTACCTTCAGAACTAGTAAAGATTCATAATGTATTCCATGTGTTGATGCTTAGAAGATATAGATCAGATCCTTCGCATGTGATACGAGCAGTCTATTGAAGTCCAGCCAGATTTGAGTTATGAAAAAGAAGTAGTCGCTATTTTGGTTCGTGAGATAAAAGAGTTACAAAATAAACATATTCCTTTAGTAAAAGTATTATGGCGGAATCATTCGACTGAGGAAGCCATATGTGCAAGTGAGGCAACAATGAGACAATAATATCCTCAATTATTTCAAACGTCCGAGATTGGCAAATTTCAAGGATGAAATTTCTTAAGAGGGGGAGAATTGTAATGTTTGAAATTTTAAATAGTGATTTTTTGTTAACCATTGATAATGGATTGTGTATAGTGATGAAAGAGACTTGGGTAATTGAAATAAGTGGGAAAGTAGGATGAATTAGGCTTTACAAAAAATAGAAAGTTTGATCTAGGATGGACAAAATTGGTATTTAAATAAAAGAATCTTAAAGTAAAAGAAATTTATGAAAATGCCTTTAACTCTAGAAGTGAATTTTAACGAGTTAGACTATGAAATATAAATTGTAGGACTTTAAATTAACAAAAGAAATTATTTTTATGGTTTTGCAGAACTCAAAATAGGATTAGAATTAAATTTAAAGAAGTGAGTGCACTAAAACTATAATAAGCACACCTTATCCAACCAAAACCTATATACTATATCGGAGAGATTAAAAATTTCTTCTCCCTTCTACCATCATCTTCATGCCAAACACCTCTTCATCATCACCATGTTTCTCTTTTCTTTTATCTTCTTCCATTACCATTCAAACATGAAGATCTTTAATTATAACTCCAAATTTTCATAGGAATCCACTAGTTTATGAGAAGAATCAATAAGATTATCACCAAAAATCAAAAAGGGGTAAAGAGAAAAGAGAAAGAGAGGAGTTCTTGAAAGAGGTATGTGCTTGTGTATGAGAAATTTGCAAATAGTTAGTTTTTTTTTTGAATTTTAATGCTTGAATAAGTTAATTAGTTCATTTTAATTGAGTTATTTGCTAAAGAATTGAATAAATGATATGTTATACAATGAAAAATGGAAGAACCTCTATATGAATTTTACTTCAATTTTGTAAGAAATAAGTGTGATGATATTGTTTTTGGTTAAAGAGTGATGGTTATGGAGCGTTGATAACTAAATTTATTGCTAAAGATTTGATTAATTGAGAATTAAGTAAAGTGTTTGATTTGGGTTCTTTTTATTTGAAAGTTTGGTTTTTGGTTCATTTTTTATCACAGTTATTAAATGCTTTTAGTTGTTTTGACTTAAAATGCAAGTTGGAACAACTTTGGCTCACAAAAAAAAGTGAATTTTTAAGTTTGGTACATCTGAAAAATCCACAAGGGTGTGTGGCTTTGGTCCACATGGCCATGTGAATTATTTAACTTCTGTAACTCTACTTTTAGTAATGTTTTGGTACACACGAGCATGTGGACTTCTCAGGCACTCCCATGTCCACTCTATAACCCTAATTTTCCTCTTTTTCAACCCCAAAACACTTCATTTCTTATGTTAATATATTTTTCTTGTTCAATTAATATTTATATCATAATTATTACTTAAAAATATGCAAGTTTGTCAAATTAAAGGTTAAAATTTTGAAAATGTTTATAAGTTAGTTTGCAAAGAAGCCTTAAAATTTTATAAGTATTAGATAATGATTGTAGTATCATTTTACTAACGTGATATATAATTAAATGTTATTAGAGGTGAATAAGTACTAAATTGCCCAAACCATACTGATGTTAGACCTAACTTAGGGTTGAATGGCTAGCCAGAGGGTGGATATCCATAATGAAAGTCTGCACTTCGTGCCATTAGTGGACACATCGTGTCACCAGTAGTAGACATATTTGCCAAAAGTGAATACACTTGACAGTGGACTTTTGGCCATATTTTTTATATTAGGCATTAAATTGCCGACAGTGACCCGTGATCCTAATCTAAGGCCCAAATTCAATGTGTATGGATAAAGTAAAAGAATTGCTTATGATATGAACAATATGCCTTGTTACTAATTTATTAAAATTATTGATCATTGTGCTTTCTTGTTTTGAGTATATCAAATATACAAATTTTTCAAATTTCTATTGAAGTACCAAAGTGATGATTTTATTATTTTTCATGAATAATAATTCAAAGTTATCTTTATTAATATTTTTCTTGCATATTATGAATACACAAGCACCACTAAGCTTTTCTTAACGTGTTAGATTTGTTTCTAACATGCAGAACAAACAAGACGAGATGAACCTTTTGAGTGAGATTTATCGAGAACCAAATCAGCTACATCTCAAAAAGGTCTTTTAAGAAATATTTTATATAAAGAGTTTTAGACTGTTCACATGGCAGAGATATTTATTTGGAATGACAGTTGCATAAGTGTAGACCCTTAATTTTTTGACCTAGTCCGGTCCAATATATTTTAATTAGTCCCAAATAATTTTTTGTGTTATCTTAATTGAATAATATTTGTCTTAGTATTTAGTTTTTATAATTAATAAAAAATTGAAAAATAATAATAATAAACAAATAAATAAAAATAAAAATAAAATAAAAATCGGCGACGGAAAAATTAGTGACGAAAAAATTCGTCGCCAAAAAGTTTGGATGAAATGGCCTTGCGCCATTTCGCTTGTAGGAAAGTCCTGCGGGCAAAATGCTAGCACGCCAAAGCTACCAAATTTCCACGGCAATCCTCGCAGCAGTTTTTTCGCCAGCAAAATTTTTCCGCAACAGTTTTTTTTCCTCAGTGAAATTTTTTCGACGTAATGTTTTTTGAAACCAAATTCTATTTGATTTCGGTTTTCTTTTCTTAATTAATGTTAGTTTCCATAAACAAGTTGAATTAATCATCAAAATTTTCTATAAATAAGACTAAAAAACAACACAAAATGGGAGAGAAACTTTTGGCGGACAATAAGAGAGGAATCAGACTTTAGATTGGAATTTGGAATTGGAACTTTACGAATTGATCGAACTTTTTAGAAGAGGAAGCAAGCAATCAATCAAATCCATCAAAGGCAGCCATCTTGCCTTTGTGCTTGTTCATCCAAGAAGTAATTTTTGGTGGAACCAACAAACGAAGGTATGAATATCAAATCTCTTTTTTCTTACAGTAGCTTGAATCATTAAATTGTTTCTTTTGATTTCCAAAACCTTAAAACTCTAAATTAATCCTTTTATTTTCAAAAACCTTAGAAAATATCTTTTCTGTTTCTATAAACCTTAAATCGTTTTGTTTATTTCCAAAAGCTTTTAAAAACTCTAAACTGGTTTTCTTCTAATTCTTTTCCAAAATTCCAAATGTTTTGTTAAATATCCAAACTCAAACTCACTTTACAGTTTCTAAAAATCACATAAAGCTTCGTAAAACTATAAATTATTTTTCAAAATTCTAAAATCAAATACATTATCTGAAACACTAAAAACCCTAATTCAACTTCAAAACCAAGACAGTAACCCCAAACTAGCTAACCTTAAACCCTAGTTTTCTTAAATCCTAATTCCCTTAAAACCTTAAACCCTAGTTTTCCTAAACCCTAACCCTTTAATCCTTAAAACCTTATAAACCTAAACATTCAAACCCAATATAGTTAATCAAAAATAATAATCCAGTAACCGTAAATCATTAACCTAATGTTTTAATATTCTAAAACTCTAATTTCGTAATGTTACTCATAAACCCTAGTTTAATTCATGAAACCTTAATCCATTTTAATTTTCTTAAACCTTTACAGTAGTCAAGAATTATAAACCTTAATATGCTAAAATTCCAAAACCCTAAATATTAATTAAAGAACTTTAAATAAGAAATAGTAAACTTCAATTTTTATCTTTACTTACCTTATTTGATTATGTAGTTTATTATATGCTTTGATTTATTTAAGTTCAATGCTTGATTTATTTAAATTATCATAGATAGATGTTTACTTTCTATTCTGATTGATGTTTAATATCTTTGATGAATGATTTATTTATGATGAATGGTTATTTACTTTTATCTATTTATTTTGATCTCCAAATGTTGTAAGAGGTATGTTTCCACTTTGTGGGTGCCTCATTAGTTAAATATCATGTAATTTAAATAGCTTTTATATTTAGGACCAATGTAAAGGACATGTTTCTACCTTTTTGGTGGGTGTCCTATTAGTTTAGATATGGATGATGTAAGGGCATGTCTCCATCTTCGGATGGGTGTCCATTTATTTGTTTTGCTTGGACATTGCTTTGATTTTTAATATAATGATGCTTTATTTCAATTATTGTGTGTAATATGGATAATATTGTTATATTTAAGAATTTTATAATATTAAGACCTGTAAAGGAGGCCGGTTCCAATGAACCGGGCATTGTGGGGGTGCTGGGCCATTATCACCTTCCCCACACGCATCCAACTTTTTGAACCCATTAGGGGGTTAGGGATTCCTTAGAAATCGAGTCATCCACCCCTTTCTTTTTCCCGGCCCGTCCGGGTGATGACTCCATTTTCTCCAAACTTAGGTCCGTGTTCTCTAAGGCCCCAAGCCTAAACAGTGCCGAAGTCGCAAGAACCATTCCACCAGGAGTGGGGGCAAAAATCCCTACTCACAATAAGTTTAAGGGTAGTATGATATATATATAGGTGTATGTCTAGTTGTTGTGGACTAGCATAAGAGTTTTGTAAATTACAATAATTTCAAGTATGTATATATATATATATTATATATGTTCATATTAATCTATGTTGAGGTTTTACTTAGATTTGTATGGTGTAATAGAAATGGATGGTTGGAGGAATGAATGTATGAAATATTTAAGAAATGGAAATTTTCTTTGAAAGGCAGATTTAAAATAAAATGCACAGGCATATCATTCTATCACACACGACCGTACTGCTTATTTTTATTTAAAGAGGTAGAGTTGATTTAAAACACACTGGCATGTCAGCCTTGGTTGACACAGGCATATCCCTATCTTATGTAAGAAAATACTTTTCAAGTTCTATTTAATTAAGTGTTTTGACAACATCTCTTTATAGTCAAGTGTATGAACTATTTGGGGGTGTTACAATTTATTTGCATTTAATAGGTTGAAGAAAGCATTAATCATGGCTTCGGTTATGGCATCTCCTGATTAGGCCTTATCTTTCGAGATCATGTGTGATGCTAGTGAGTTTTCAATAGGAGTTTCTCTTTGCCAAAGAAAGGAAAAAAAGGTGTTATGCCATTTACTATGCTAGCAGGTTGTTTGATGATGCTCAAGTCAATTATGCTACTAAGGAGAAAGAGATGCTAGTGATGGTCTACTCTTTAGATAAGCTTCGATCTTACATTTTCGAGTGGAAGGTGATTGTGTATACAGACCACACTGCCATTAGGTATCTTATGACGAAGAAAGGGGCAAAGCAACGTTTGATTTGTTGGATATTGTTAATTCAAGAATTTAATGTTGAGATTAGAGACAAAAAAGGGCTAGAGAATGTTGTTGCAGACTATCTCTCTAGACTAGAGTTGGGGACATTGGCCATGGAGAAGATACCAATCAATGAAACTTTTACAGATGAGCAAATTTATTCATTGAAAGGGAATTCTCCTTGGTATGCAGACATTGTCAATTATTTGGTAAGTAAAATTGTGCCTTTAGATTTTAATGCTAACAAAAAGAAGAAATTTTTCTCTGAAGTGAAACATTATATGTGGGAGGATCCTCTATTGTTCAAACATTGTAGTGATGGTTTGATCTGAAGATGTGTTCCAGAAGAAGAGTTCCAGTCCATACTCGAGTTTTGTCACTTTAGAGAGTATGGAGGACATGCTAGTTCTTCTGAAACTGTAGCTAAGGTATGACAATCGGGATTCTTTTAGCTCGCACTGTATCATGATTGTGAGGGATTTTTGCCCCCACTATTGGTGAAATGGTTCTTGCGACTTCCACTGCTTAGCTCGGGGCCTTAGAGAACATAGACCTAAACCCGGAGAAAATGGAGTCGCCACCCGAACGGGCCGAAAAAAAATAAAGGGGTGGATGACTCGATTCCTAAGGAATCCCCAACCCCCTAATGGGTTCGGAAAGTTGGGTACGTGTGGGGAAGGTGAGAAATGGCCCAGCACCCCCACAACGCCCAGTTCATTGGAACAGGCCTCCTTTACAGGTCTTAATATTATAGAATTCTTAAGTATAATAACATTATCCATATTATACACAATAATTAAAAGAAAGCATCATTATATTAAAAATCAAAACAATGTCCAAGCAAACAAATAAATGGACACCCATCCGAGGATGGAAACATTCCCTTACATCCCATGCCTAAATAGGACACCCACCGAAAGGTAGAAATATGTCCTTTACATTGGTTCCAAAATATAAGAGCAAATTAAATTACATGATATTTAACTAATGAGGTACCCACCAAGTGGAAACATACCTCTTACAACATTTGGAAATCTAAATAAATTGATAAAAGTAAATAACCATTCATCAAAGGTATTTAAACATCAATAGAAAGTAAACATCCATCCATCATAAACTAAGCTATAAAGCATATAAATCAAAGCATAATCAAATATAAAATTGAATAAGGAAAAATAAAAATCTAAATTATAGCTACTGTTTCAATTTAGGGTTCTTTATTTCATGTGTTTAGGGTTTTGGAATTTATGGAATTAGGCTACTGTGAGTTTTTAATGGAATTAAAATAGATTAAGGTTTTATGATTTAAGAAGCTGGTAAAACTCTTTGATTAACTAAATTAAGGTTTGTGATGTAAAATCATTAAATTAGGGTTTGAACACTTTAAAATACTTAGATTTATGGTTTACGGTTATTCATTGAATTATGTCTTAAGCTTACTGTGTAAAAATTATATTTATATGGTTTTAAAGTTTTACAGAATTAAGGTTTAGAAAACTTTAGGGTTTAGGTTCTAAGGGAGTTAGGGTCCACTATTTTGAGTTTCGGAGTTGAATTAGGATTTTAAGATTTTTGAGTTAGGGTTTCAAGTAATGAGTTAATTTTTAGAATTTAGAAAATCAATTGATAAATTTATGAAACTTTATGAATTTAAACAAAATGATTTAAAGTTTATAAGAGCAAAAAAGATGTTTTTAAGGCTTTTGGAAAGAAACAGAACTCAATTTAGGGTTTTGATAATTTGGAAAGCAAAATAGGGTTTTGGGGTTTGGAAGAAACAAAACTAACAGCTTTAAACTTTTTAGAAAACAAAGCAATGAATTAAGATTTTTAAACCTTAGAAAAAGTGAATTGAGGTTCTAAAGTTTGTGAATTAAAAGAAAGAATGGGATGATTTAGCTACTGTGAACAAAAATTTAAACAATTGATGCATACCTTGGTTTGTTGGTTCCACCAAAAATTTCTTCCTGGATAAACAAAATCAAAGACAAGCTTTGCTGCCTTTGAATTGCTTGAATTATTTTTCTGCTCTCTCAAAAAATCAGATTGATTCACCTCTTTCCTACTTAGTTTCGGATCCAATTTTTCCTCCAAGCTTCTGTCCGATTTCTTCCTTATTTCTTGATTGATTTTTGTGTTGTTTTTGATCTTATTCATAGAAGAATTTATATGACTAATTCTAGTTATTCACGACATCTATTATTCATTAAGAAAAGGAAACCGAAACCTAAATGCATTAGGTTACGAAAAATTTGCGTTGAAAAATTTTGCTAGCGAAAAAAAAACTGCTGCGGAAAAAATGCGTTGGCAAAAAAAAATGCTACGAAAAAATTGCGTTGGCAAAAAAGTTGTTGCAGCTAGTGGGCGAATTGGCCTGCAGGCCCAAAGGAGTTTCCTGAGGGCGAAATGCCCACGGGCCCGCGCTGACTTTCGGCGATGATTTTTTTGTCACCGATTTTTCCGTCACCGATTTTTTTTATTAATTTTTTTTTATTTTTGAATTTTTATTCACTTTACCATTTTTTACTAAAATAAATATTAAAATTAATTAAGATACCATAAAAATTATTTTGGACTAACTAAAATATATTGGACAACACAAAAATTATTTTGGACTAATTAAATTATATTGGACTGGACTAGGTCAAAAATTAAGGGTCTACAGTTTGCCTACTGCTTGAACGATCTGAGACTTTAGTGAAAGAGAGTGAAAAGCAATAAGACTTAATTTTTTAGATGGTTATTTAAATTTGTTTTGGGTACTTAGACCCGAGACTGAACTTGATTTGGGTACTTGGACCCGAGATTGAATTGATTTGGGTACTTGGACCCGAGATTGGGTACTTGGACCCAAGCTTGAATTTGATTTGGGTACTTAGACCCGAGATTGAATTTGATTTGGGTACTTGGACTCAGGATGGGGTACTTGGACCCGAGATTAAATTTGATTTGGGTACATGGACCCGAGATTGGGTACTTGGGCCCGAGATTGAATTGATTTGGGTACTTGGACCCGAGATTGGGTACTTGGACCTAAGATTGGATTGAATTTGGGTACTTAGACCTGAGATTGATTTGATTTGGGTACTTGGACCCAAGATTGAGTACTTGGACCCGAGATTGATTTGATTTTGGGTACTTGGACCCGAGATTGATTTGATTTTGGGTACTTGGACCCGAGATTGATTTGATTTGGGTACTTGGACCCAAATTGGGTATGATTTGACTGAGCTTTTATTAGTTGAGAATTCTGGCATAACTGGTTGTTCCATTTTTATGGATTGTAGGTCTTTACCCACCAAAAATAGATCTTTATCTATTGGAAATTGGGTCTTTAACCCAGGAACATGGATCTTTTTCCATTGGAGATTAGGTCTTTACCCATGAAACATGGATCTTTTATCCATTGGAAATCGGATCTTTACCCATGAAATATGGATCTTTATCTATTTCAAATCGGGTCTTTACCCTTGAAATAAGGATCTTTATCCTTCGGACTTTGGATCTTTACCCGTTGAAATATGGATCTTTATCCATTTGAAATCGGGTCTTTACCCTTGAAACATGGATCTTTATCCATTGCAAATCGGGTCTTTACCCTTGGAACATGGATCTTTATCCATTAGAGATCGGGTCTTTACCCTTGAATCATGGATCTTTATCCATTGGAAATCGGGTCTTTACCCTTAAAACATGGATCTTTATTTATTGTAAATTGGGTTTTTACCCTTAAAACATGGATCTTTATCCATTAGAGGTTGGGTCTTTACCCTGGCTTCAGCTCTTTTAGTTGGACTGACCTTTTGTCTTTTGCATTTTCATTCTAATTTTTTCTTTTGATTGATGATGATTTTTTTTATTCTTTTGAGAATTCTTTTTCTTTTTCATTAATGAACAAAAAAATTCAGCCTTTTTAGCTATCCTTCATATCTTCTCCTTGCCCCCTGCGTGGCAAGATATTCAAAATATTTTATTTATGGATAAACTCAAAAATTGAAAAGAAGAAGTGTTGCCCCCTGTGTAGGCTCAAACCCATGATTTTTCTATGCGGGCTCCGTCTAGTTCTTCGCACAAGCACGTATTTCTTCTTTTGCAAAACGACTGGAGCTTCCACAAGCAAATAGGCTTTCCATGCCTCCTTGATTCAATATCTTCTTTTGATTCTTTAGTTCGCAAGGTATTTGCTATTCACTTTGAAAAGGAATAGACAATACAAGATAAGAAAGTGCGATGTGATATGCTCATGTATGCATGATATGCATGAATAATACTTACAGTCATTCCATCAACTCTCAGATCGAGGTGATCAGCAGAAGTGTTCTCATTGGTTCCTTTTTGACACTCGTTCAAGTCTTGCATTGGAATGATCGAAAGCTTTGTGGCTTTTATCTTTAAGATGTTGAAAACACGAGTGGTGGAGATCCCAAGTTGCAAAATCAGGGATACATCCTTTTTAAACTATGTTTTAGCATGTCATTTGATAGCTTCTCCATGACCTTGCCAATAATCATTTCCTTTGCCCAATGTGTCCTTTGGAGGTTCAATATACTTCCCTTAACTTGAAGGCTTTGTATGACAAAACTTTTTTTTTTTAATTTTTGAATTTAATTTTGAAATCGAATGTTGGCTTTGCCAAATTAATGTCAATGTACCTCAGGACTTGATTTTTCCAAATTAACATATCTATAACGTGACAACCCAAGTTACCGTACTAAACTCGGGAATCATTTCTATTTAAGCAAGAATTGTTGCACTTCAGATAGGCACATACACATTACTTGGCCAAAGTTAAATATTGTCTATCTCATATGCATGCTTATCCAAACTATCTCCACTAATAGACTCTACCTATCAAGAGAGATCAACAGGTCTTTGATAGGCTTGAAATGGGGTCTATAAGGGACAAGGGTTTAAATGAAGGCCATTTGTATGTTGGAGCTATTGTGACACAGTGGACAAACCCTCACACCATAAATTTCTTATTTGAATTTTAGACAGTTGGGAGCAATATTGCTAGACTCTAAATTCTTTCTGTCTTCTTGGCATTAATCTGGATCTTGATTAGGAAAGTCTTTGCCCTTGCATAAAGTTTAGTACCCAAATTCATTTCTTTTTCTTTTTCCCCCTTTTCCTTCTTTTTATTCTTTTTACTCTTCCCTTTCTTTGAGCGTTTTATCATTTTGTCCTTCTTTCTTGTAGGACTGTCAAGTATAGAACTTTCAAGAACTGAATGGTCTTTCTCCTTTTTCTTTGATTTTGATTGAATCTTTGGTTGGGTTGGGACCAATTCAATTCAAAATGTCCTTATGAACCCAAATGGAAGCCTTTTGCTGCTTTGGGTAAAAGAGAACTCAGTTAGCTTTCTGAACTGTCTTTCTAGGTTTTATTTTTCTTTTTCCTTTTTGTTTTCTTCTTTTGTTTTTTGTTTTTTTTTTCTTCTTCTTTTTTTCTTTTCTTTTCTTTTTTTTGTTTTTGTTTTTTTTTGTCTTAGCTCAAATAGAGTTGTCTTGTTTGTACCAACTTGGGCTTTCAATATTGGATGAGTGGAGTAACATAGATCTTCTTTAACAGGGATAAATTATTTGTTACTCTAATATTGTCTTGATATATTAGAGATACTAAGTGAACTTCAACTACCCTTATGGTCTTAAAAACATCAACTACCCTTATGGTCTTGAGAACTTCAACTATCTTTATGGTCTTGAGAACTTACTATCCTCATGATCTTGACTAATAATTATTTTCTTTGATCTTCTTGCCTCTTCATCTTAGTGATCTTAAGACTTGTCAAAAGTATCACAACAGCTCAGGGTAGGTTATCGGAGTTTTATGCCAATGAAAAGAAAGCTAAAATTTTATGAAAGCTCAAAGGGACAACTATGGATTGATATTTAATTGGGTGGATACTAGTTGTTGGCTAACTAAACAATGCCTCGATCATTTCTCTCTTAAATAAGCAGAGTTCAATTTTGCCTCGAAAGTTTGTCAAAGCATGATCTAAGACTGACTAGGACCTAGACAAAGGTAATTATGTAGGAGCCCTCTCTAAGTAAGCATACACAACTCAATGCTATAGAGCAATTCCCTAACCTAGTAAAGTCATTCAAGTCGTGATGCCTAGACACATTAATTTATAAACATCAAGCTAAATTCCTCATTGGTTGAGCACCAAAATGAACAAAGACCAACAAGATTTTGATGAAAGTAATTTATTCAAACAAACTTGAAAAACATAATTGTTCAAATTAAATATTAAAGAAAGTAAAATCGAAAATCAACATTTAAGCTAAGGAAAGTTCATTGAGTTTAAGCTTCTTTTCCTTTCATATCTTTAATATTTCCATCTTGAAAAGAGGATAAAACAAAATCTTCTTCCAATCCTTTTCCTACCATGAAGGTTGCCGGTGAAGGTACTCTTCCAAACTTAGGCAAAGGATTGTTCTTGGTATTGGGCTTGTCCGGCTCCGGTAGCTTACCACTATCGATTAGATCTTGGATCTCATGCTTCAATCGAGTACATCTATCAGTCTCATGTCCTTGAGTCTGATGAAATTGACAAAAAGCCTTAGTATCAAATTTTGGGGGTAATGGACTAGGCAAAGGTCGAGGAGCTAACGGTTGTAACAACCCTTTCTTTTGTAGCTTGCTAAAAACCCAAGATAGTGGTTTCCCCACTTCTGAAAAATGCCTCATTCCTCCTTGACTAGTGGCATTAACTTCTTTTTGTGTGCTTTGATTGCCCGAGTGGTAGTTCCCTTTCTCATTCCTTTAAATTGAAAAGCGATTCTTCTCCCTTTCCCACTCTTCAATTTGTAGACCAACTTGGAGAAGATCTTTGAAATCCCTTATAAGGGTGTGAGACAACCTTTCACGGAGATTGGGCAGAACGCCTCTCATGATCATCCTTATTTGATCGGATTCATCGGGCCTTTTGTTGAGCAAAAGCGGCCTTATTTCTCCATCGTTTCACATAGTCCACAAAATTCTCATTTGGCCATTGCCTAATGGACTCAACTTCCATTAAGGTAACTTCCAACTCGACATTATACCCATATTGCTAGATGAAGGCCTTGTATAGCAAATCCCAATTCTTTTGTGTTCGATCATCTAAGGTGCTGAACAAATTTTGGATAGCAGGATCCAATGAGAGCATGAAGTACCTTAGAGTTTGAGCCTTAGTAGCTCGGGCAGACTACATAGTAGTGATATACTGCTTCACATGGGGATGAGGATTTCCAGTACCATTGTATCTAACAAAGGATGGCATCTTGAATTTGTATGGAACTTCTTCATCTAGCTCAAATAATTTGTCAACTTCGGACATTTCTTTGGTTTTCAGTTTCTTCTCAAATTTCTTTTTTAAATCAGCAATCATCTTTTCAATATCAGAAGTCTCGGTCTTTTCAATAGTTGCCTTCTCAACAACCTTCGGCTCCTTTTCTTCTTGAGGATCTTCGTAGTATTGAGCCCAATCATCATCATCAATGATCACCTTATCATCATCAAAAGCTACTTCATCAATTTTAGCCTTCCCCTTGACTTTCTTAGTGCTAGCATATGCTTCGGCATTGTTTCCTAAAATTGCAGCTAGTTGATTCTTTATGGTCTCGGCCATGGCCTCTTTTATTTCTTCCATCTTGGCATTGAGGGCATCGTCCACCATTCTTTGAATTGTTCGAGATCCATTGTTTTTGGTGAGCAAGTGATTGAGTCATTGCTAGATACTTCATCTCCGGTGTAGGTCGGATTGTAGTAAGCTTTTGAACTATCGTAATCCAGGGCTGTGAGCCAGAAAGGATCAATGATATGAGATGCAAATGTATGCATGTATGCACAAACAATCAACAAACAAGGATAATTAGGACATTCCTTCCAACCTTATATCATCCACACACGAATGGCGAGTCTCTTTCCCTAGGTATATGGTTAACAAAACACCAGCATGGGACATCTTGCTTTCGAATAATTCCCTCGGACGTTTCAACCAATAGTTATATTTTCAAAAAATGGAAATCAATTCATAATAATTCAAATTAATTAGGTTTTAATCCATTCAACCAACTATAGTAGCTTTCATACCATATTGGATTAAAACTAAATTAAGAGGTTTATTATAGATAGATTTCTCACTTGAAAAGAGCAAGTAATGGTTCATGCCAAAAACAAGCCCATGATTAATTATTCTTAGGATAAACTAGGCTCACAATTGATTTTTAGTATTTCATAATTGACCTAAATAATTTGCAAGCTCTTTTTAAGAAAAGGTTGAATGAAAATAATTTTGTTTCTAAGCCCATTGTAAAAAGATTTTAGAAAAAACATATTTTGGGCTTAGTATTTGGGCCATGAGCAAAAGAAAAGTTTTATGTCAAAAGACCATTTTGAAAAGTTTTGAAAATGGCTTTGGTCTTTTAGATTTTAAAGAAAAATTTATTTAAGCTTAAAAATGTACTTGGGTCATATTAGAAAAAAAAACAAACCAAATAAGCCATGATTTAAGCCAAGATAAATTAACCATAGTCAAACAACATACATTTACGGTAAAAACCTAAGGAAAGTAATTAGGCCAATTACATGAGCTTTAGTCTTCGGGTTAAAAGGCTTAGGTTCCCATAGCAAGTATAAACCAAATGGTACGAGGCTGTGAGTGGTTATGCCATGCTCGATCTCCATACCTTGAGTAAAATTATGGTATCCCTTACATAACATAACACGGGTAACACGGGCATCCTAACTCACGCACATGATGCAATCTAAGATGATGCAATGGATTATATCATTATAAGAAAGAATAGAATAATATAAAAACCAACGGAATCAACTTCTCTTATCCCAGTCGCCACTGTGAGCGGGGAATTTTTGCCCCCACTCCGGGTTGAATGGTTCTTGCGACTTCGGCACCGTTTAGGCTCGGGGCCTTAGAGAACATAGACCTAAGTCCGGAGAAAATGGATTCACCACCCGGAAAGGCTGGAAAAAAAGAAAGGGGTGGATGACTCGATTCCTAAGGAATCCCCAACCCTCTAATGGGTTCAGAAAGTTGGGTACGTGTGGGGAAGGTGAGAAATGGCCCAGCACCCCCACAATGCCCGGTTCATTAGAACCAACCTCCTTTATAGGTCTTAATATTATAGAATTCTTAAGTATAATAACATTATCCATATTACACACAATAATTAAAAGAAAGCATCATTATATTAAAAATCAAAACAATGTCCAAGCAAACAAATAAATGGACACCCATCCGAGGATGGAAACATGCCCTTACATCCCATGCCTAAATAGGACACCCACCGAAAGGTAGAAACATGTCCTTTACATTGGTTCTAAAATAGAAGAGCAAATTAAATTACATTATATTTAACTAATGAGGTACCCACCAAGTGGAAACATACCTCTTACAACATTTGGAAATCTAAATAAATTGATAAAAGTAAATAACCATTCATCATAAATGAACCGTTCATCAAAGGTATTTAAACATCAATAGAAAGTAAACATCCATCCATCATAAACTAAATAAACTAAGCATTAAAGCATATAAATCAAAGCATAATCAAATATAAAATTGAATAAGGAAAAATTAAAATTAAAATTATAGCTACTGTTTCCATTTAGGGTTCTTTATTTCATGTGTTTAGGGTTTTGGAATTTATGGAATTAGGCTAATGTGAGTTTTTAATGGAATTAAAAAAGAATAAGGTTTTATGACTTAAGAAGTTGGTAAAACTCTTTGATTAACCAAATAAAGGTTTGTGATGTAAAATCATGAAATTAGGGTTCGAACACTTTAAAATACTTAGATTTATGGTTTACGGTTATTCATTGAATTATGTCTTAAGCTTACTGTGTAAAAATTATATTTATATGGTTTTAATGTTTTAAAGGATTAGGGTTTAGAAAACTTTAGGGTTTAGGTTCTAGGGGAGTTAGGGTCCACTATTTTGAGTTTTGGAGTTCAATTAGGATTTTAAGATTTTTGAGTTAGGGTTTCGGGTAATGAGTTAATTTTTAGAATATAGAAAATCAATTGATAAATTTATGAAACTTTATGAATTTAAACAAAATGATTTAAAGTTTATAAGAGCATAAAAGATTTTTTAAGGCTTTTGGAAAGAAACATAACTCAATTTAGGGTTTTGATAATTTGGAAAGCAAATTAGGGTTTTGGGGTTTGGAAGAAACAAAACTAACAACCTTAAACTTTTAGAAAACAAAGCAACGAATTAAGATTTTTAAACCTTAGAAAATGTGAATTGAGATTCTAAAGTTTTTGAATTAAAAGAAAGAATGGGATGATTTAGCTATTGTGAACAAAAATTTAAACAATTGATGCATACCTTGGTTTGTTGGTTCCACCAAAAATTTCTTCTTGGATAAACAAAATCAAAGGCAAGCTTTGCTGCCTTTGAATTGCTTGAATTATTTTTCTGCTCTCTCAAAAAATCATATTGATTCACCTCTTTCCTACTTAGTTTCGGATCTAATTTTTCCTCCAAGCTTCTGTCCGATTTCCTCCTCATTTCTTGATTGATTTTTGTGTTGTTTTTTTTATCTTATTTAAAGAAGAATTTATATGACTAATTCTAGTTATTCACGGCATCTATTATTCATTAAGAAAAGGAAACCAAAACCTAATTGCATTAGGTTCGAAAAATTTGCGTCGGAAAAATTTCGCTGGCAAAAAAAAACTGCTGCGGAAAAATTGCACTAGCAAAAAAGTTGCCGCAGCAGGCGAATTGGCCCGCGGGCCATTTCGGCCGTAGGAAATTCCTGCGGGCGAAACAGTCTGGCCATTTTGCCCAGGCCATTTCGCCCGAAGGAGTTTCCTGCCGGCAAAATGCCCACGGGGCCGCGCTGACTTTCGGCAACGATTTTTTCATCGCCGATTTTTCCATCGCCGATTTTTTTTGTTATTTTTTATTATTTTTGAATTTTTATTCACTTTACCATTTTTTACTAAAATAAATATTGAAATTAATCAAGATACCATAAAAATTATTTTGGACTAACTAAAATATATTGGACAACATAAAAATTATTTTGGACTAATTAAATTATATTGGACCGGAATAGGTCAAAAATTAAGGGTCTATAGTGATGCACACAATTTTGTTAAGAGATGTGATCATTGCCAAAGGGTAGAAAATATCTCAAGAAGAGATGATATGCCTTTAAACTCTATTTTAGAAGTTGAATTATTTGATGTATGGGGAATTGATTTTATAGGGCCATTTCCTTCTTCTTTGAGTAATCAATATATTCTTGTGGATGTAGATTATGTCTCAAAATGGGTAGAAGAAATTGCTAGTCTAACTAATAATGCTAAGGTAGTGATCCATTTTTTTAAGAAATTCATTTTCTCTAGGTTTGGTGTACGAAGGGCTATTATTAGTGATGGAGATTCACACTTTTGCAATAAAACTTTTGAAACTCTCCTTAGAAAGTATGGAGTTGATCATAAGATAGCTACACCTCATCATCCACAAAAGAGTGGTCAAGTAAAAATCTCTAATAGAGAAATTAAGTGGATATTAGAGAAGACTGTTGGGAATTCTAGGAAAGATTGGGCACTAAAATTAGACGATGCTTTATGGGGTTATAGGACTGCTTTTAAGACACCCATTGGTACGTCTCCTTATAGGTTAGTTTATGGGAAAGCTTGTCATCTTCCAGTAGAGTTAGAACATAGAGCCTATTGGGCAATTAGAAAATTAAATTTTGATATGAAAATAGCTGGTGAAAAGAGGTTACTTCAGTTAAGTCAACTCGAGGAATTGTGCCTTAATTCATTTGAAAATGCTAAGTTATATAAAGAGTGAACTAAGGTGTGGCATGACAAGCATGTCAAAGAGCGTAATTTTTATGAAGGCCAATATGTGTTACTGGTTAATTCTAGACTTAAACTTTTTCCTGAAAAAATTAAGTCTAGATGGTCGAGGCCATTTAAGATAGTTAAGGTTCATCCGTCAGGAGCAGTGGACAATCAAAATAACTCGAATCAAATTTTTACGATTAATGGATAGAGACTGAAGTCATATATAATTGGTGAACCAATTAATAAGACTTTAGCTTGTTATTTTAATACTTGAGAGACATGGAAAAAGTCAAGCTGAAGACTTTAAACAACACTTTTAGGAGGCAACCCAATTTTCTATCCTTTTATTTATGTTTAATCTTTTTATTCTTAGTAGTTTTGTTCATTTGATTTAGTTAATTTGAAGTTATTAAGTTAGTTTGTTGGATTTTGCAGGATGGTATTCTAATTTTATGTTCTTTAATTTTGCATATTTTGTTTTTGTTTGTTAAGTAAATGGCTAAGTTAGAGAAGAAAGAACAAGAAGAGGTGAGTCTGAATTGGGTTTTATTTACTTTGTTTTTATTAAAAAAAAAGAGAAGACAGTTGAGCCTCTTTCACAATCGCGTTGTACAGCATGATCGTATCATAGGTTGCAGCATCTGGTAGCGCGAGCAGCAGTTCAATCGCATTGCTGCATTCATCAGCCCTGCTGCGATCGCAACAGTTATGGCTCTTGAAAAAAAGGTGTGAGGCTCTATTGCGATAGCGATAGCAGCCTATCCCTACCCATCGCTCGAGCAGCAGTGTGATAGCTCTACTGCTACCTGTGAGACTGTCGTGATCGCGACAAGACTGACACAATGAAAAAAAAAATTTTAAAAACCCATTTGCAGCTCTTCTCTCTCCTCACTTTTCTTTTCATCTTCTTCTTCTTTCTCTCACACTCCCAAAAGCTCTCTCAAATCCCTACCTTTTCTTTTCTCAAATCCACACAAATCTCACCCAAATCCTTTAAATTTCTTACTTAATCCAACAAATCTTAACTAAATATACTTTACCCATTCATCAATTCCTTCGAAAATTGCTTCAAGAACCAAGAGTGTTGCAAGGAAAGCTTATTCAAGGAAGGGGGGAAGAGAAGATTTCAAGCTCTTCAAGGGATGAGGTAGATATATCTTCTCATTTTGAGGCCCCTCTTCCAATTTTTGATCAAGAAAAAGGTAACAAATATCTCTCTTTATGCTTATGAAATATTACTCCTTGTAGATATTTTAGTCATGATGTTTTTGAAAATTTGGGTTTAGATGATAAAATGAAACAATTATTTACTAGATTAGGTTGGGAAATTTTAATTCAAAAGAGATATGACACATATAAAGAACTCACTCTTGAATTTTTCACAATCCATAAAATATCTAAATCTAAGGATAAAATTTATGAAATTGATCATGATGTTATGTTCAAAGCTTTTGGTTTGCTTAAAGGAGGTACTAGTACTCATTATAAGGATTTTAAAGTTGACAAAATTTGGAAAACTTTAACTGGCTTTGATTCGTTCAATATAAGAAATGCACCTAATGGACTGAGTCATGATCATAGTTTACTATTATATCATAAGTTTATGTGTCATTTTTTATTTGGAAAAAAGGAAAGTAATAAAGTGTTAGTATAAGAATTATTTATGTTGTATTGTGCTTATAAGATATAAGATTAAAAAAAATATCTACAACATATCATATTTTTCAAAGTGTAATATTTATTGCTTAATATCCTAAGAGTACTATTATATTAGGACTAACAATGCTTCAATGGAATGTATTAGTGGGGAGACATATTCATTTGACATATTATGTCGTGCTGAGATTTTGGATGCTAATAGTAGTTTAAAAAATCCCACAACAAGAAAGTGCTACAGGAAATTATTTTAAGGAGGATCTAGTAGTAGTGCACCAACTAATCAACCAGCACATGAAGAAGAGGACAATGAGGAAGAGGAGAGTGATGATGAAGAAGATGATGATAATGCCAATGATGAGCAGGGATGGCGGTAAGTTTTAAAGTAGCTTAATTCAATGGATGAAAAGAATCAGCAGATGAGCATGCAGCTGAGCATTATGGAGGCGCAACAGAGGTAGAATGATGATCAAATAGGGATCATAAATCACAAACTTGTCAATATGGAAAGGAGTCAGACTTATCACAATTACAAGCTCATGAAGTATATTGAACTTTCAGGTTTGTCTGTTCCTTCGCCGACTCCCTGACCTTCATCGTCGCCATGACTTAGGGTTTATTTAAATAAATTATTATTATTATTAAAAATTATAAATAAATTATTATTATTATTATGTTTTATTTAAATGGTTAGTCATATTTTTTTAGTTTATGTAGGATTAAGATATTATCTTTTATTTTGAATTTAATTCCTTATCCTTAATAAAATAAGAACTAGATTTTAATTAGTAAACTTTAATAATAAGAGTTTAACTAGAATTCCTTTAGTTGAATAGTTTTAGGATTAGTCTTTATTTCTCCTCTATATAAGGTTAAATTCTTTTCACCTTAATTCATAATTAGCATAACCTTAGAAAAGAGAAAGATGAACAATAAAGAGAAATCATTTACATGGGGTTGGAATGGAGATAGCATATGGGATCCTAAAAAACCTTTTTTCAATCCACCTGTAGAAACACCTGAGCAACTTACTGCTTTCTATGCTTTTAGGCATGCTTATCCTAATCCTTATGAATGCACTTTTGATCTCAATGAGATAGTGGAGAGGAAAAAATTAGAGAAAGCATGGGAGAAAGTTGAATCCCAACTTGACTTGGTAGTTTTAGATAATACCTCAAGTGGAGATGATGAACCTAAGCTATTTCCAACAAAGAGGAAGAGAGGTAGGTCATCTAAAAATGAAGAAGACCTCCAAAGATCCCTAAAAATGTTCCGTCGTTGAAGTAACCATTAAGAAAGAAGAGGGAGATGCTTAGAAGTCCATAAATAACTCTTATTACTGTTTGATTTAAATAATATTTTGTTTTAAATTATGTTTTGTTTTATTTAATTTTATGTCTTTTTATTTTAATTATAGCATACTTTAAATTTCAGCTTTTAATAAATAATAGATCTTGTTCTACTCCTACTTTGCAATATATTTGGTTTGTGATCTCTTCTTTTTTTTTTACTTGTTATTAAGCAAATTAATTATTGTTATTTTAGATTTCAACTTGATAATTGAATTCTTTTTGCTAGATTGAAATAAGTTTTGGTTATTCTAAATTTAATGCATGGAATGGATGAGGCTATGACCTTAAAAAATTTTACAAATTAAGAGCACTTATTTTTAAATAATATTTAAAATTATTTTTATCATAGTCTTTTGAGTTTGTTGTAATGAAATAGATTCTTGAGTTAGTATATACCACTAAGGCAGTAAATTGCTTAAGTGTGTTGGGATATGATATGAGAATTATGCCTAATATATATAATTAATATATATTACTTTTAGTGAGATGGAACATAAAACACACTCATTTAAGAAAATTAAGGTGGAACAGAGAATAAAATGCATCCACCATATATAAATAAAAAAAAGAAAAGAAAAGAAAAAAAGAAAAAGAAAATAACGATAATAATGGGATGGAGCATAAAGTGCACCCATATTATAATAAATACATAGTTCTTATTATCCCAGTTTGTTGTGAAAATTTTGTCTACTTAGTGATACTTGCTATATTCTTGGATTAATGAAGTTATGATGAATTTTTTATGACTATGGTTTGGCATGAAAGTTTTTATTAATCACTTAATGTATAAGTATGCTTAGTTTGTGAAGTTGCTTAAGTTTATGATT
Organism: Garcia nutans; assembly: GCA_947685225.1. Taxonomy (NCBI): domain Eukaryota; kingdom Viridiplantae; phylum Streptophyta; class Magnoliopsida; order Malpighiales; family Euphorbiaceae; genus Garcia; species Garcia nutans. The sequence continues at coordinate 14,682,522 of CANTUV010000023.1, read as the reverse complement.
CTTTGAAGTATAGTGTTTTAAGTTAAGAATAAGTGATTCTTTGGTTGATTGTGTTTGATTAATTGTTGAGATTTGACTTAATGATATTAATTTGCTTGAGGACAAGCAAAAGTTAAAGTGTGGGAGAATTTGATAAGTGCAAATTGACCTTATATTTTCTATCATATTTAGTATTTAATTAACTTGAATAAATCTAATCTAAGCTTGTTTATGTGCTTTTATTTCATGATTCTTAAATTTAGCTTAGTTTAAATTAATTTCTTGAAAGTGTGCATAAACTGGAATTTTTAGGTAAAATTGGATCTTCAAAATTTCAAGTACAATTTTGGTGATTTTAAAGGGAAAATTGGAAAAGTGGTCTTCATGAAGTTGATAGAGGACATCTCAACTTTTCAAAGAGTCCTATTTTCATTAAATTCGGAGTTTTTTTGGGCTTCTAACTTGAAAGTTAAAGTTGGGCTTAAATTTCAGAAGCAGAAGTCCAGTCAAAGCCACTGATAGTAATTAGGCCATAATGTGGGACTTTGATGTCCAAATAAGGTAATTTAAAAATCCTAAAATCATAGACTCTTCTTGTAATACAATTTGTTAGGAGGAGCCAATTGGAGACAAGGATGTCATCTAATAGAAAATTGAGTGGAAAGTTTTGAAGTCAAATTCTAGAACAGAAGCTATGTTAGAAGAATCTCTGGAATGAGTGTGATAAACCCAAGGGAGACGTGAATAGGAAAAGACACATCCATACTGGGATTTTCATAATCACTTTTTCATATTTTCTCTGGAGTAGATTAGTTTTTAATCTTTATAAATAAAAAGGAAAAAGAAGATTGTGCTGGAGAAAGACTTCGTCGTCTCTATAAGATTCTTCATTTGTCTAGTTTGAATTCTCTTTTTAGTTTATATTTTTCAAGTTTATATTTTAGTGCTTTGATCTTTTCTTGTTTTGGAGGATCTTGCATAGTGAAGTAAGAGAAGCCTTGAAGTATATGAAAGTTGGTAAAGCTTGTGGCCCGGATGGTATTCCTATAGAGGTTTGGAAGAACCTTGGAGAGGTAGGAGTTGCCTGGTTAACTAAACTCTTTAATGCTATTGTGAAAGGACGTAAGATGCCGAATGCCTGGAGGAAGAGTATCATGGTACCCATATATAAAAATAAGGGAGACATTCAATGCTGTACAAATTATCGGGGTATCAAACTTATGAGCCATACTATGAAATTATGGGAAAGGATTATTGAACACAGATTGAGGAAGCTTACAAGAGTTTCGGAGAATCAGTTTGGGTTTATGCCAGGGAGATCTACCATGGAGGCTATTTCTCTTCTAAGAAGACTAATGGAATTGTATCAAGAGAAGAAGAAAGATCTCCACATGGTATTTATTGACTTGGAGAAAGCCTATGATAGAGTACCAAGAGAAGTGTTATGGTGGGTTTTGAAGAGGAAAGGAGTCAACGGCAAATATATCAACATCATCAAGGACATGTATGAGAATGCATCCACTAGTGTGAAAACACCTGGTGGAGACACTGAGACTTTCCCTATTACTACCGGATTGCATCAAGGTTCGGCCATGAGTCCATATTTATTTACCCTGGTTATGGACGAGCTAACCAGAAGCATACAAGACGATGTTCCTTGGTGTATGTTGTTTGCTGATGACATTATTTTAATTGATGAGACTAGTGCTGGTGTAAACCGTAAGTTGGAAATGTGGAGAAAAACCCTCGAGGACAAGGGTTTTAAGTTAAGTAGGAGTAAAACGGAATATATGCACTGTGAGTTCAGTCTAAGGAAGAAGCAGGAACATGAGGTTAAGTTGGATGGAGTTTTGGTTCCTAAAACCAACCACTTCAAATATTTGGGTTCGGTGTTCCAGAATGATGGCCGTATAGATGAAGATGTGGCTCACAGAATACAGGTAGGGTGGTTGAAGTGGAAGGGTGCGACTGGGGTTTTATGTGATAAGAAAATACCTCTGAAAGTGAAAGGTAAATTCTATAGGACGGTTGTTAGACCTGCGATGCTCTATGGTAGTGAGTGTTGGGCACCAACGGGACAACATTTGCATAAGATGAGTGTGGCAGAAATGAGGATGCTAAGATGGATGTGTGGTCATACCAGACTGGACAAAATTAAGAATGTTCATATTCGACAAAAAGTCCAAGTAGCGGACGTCGGAGATAAGGTGAGGGAAGGAAGACTTAGATGGTATGGGCATATTTTAAGAAGACCTCCTAATGCTGCGGTTCGTAAGTGTGAGAATTTGTTGATTGAGGGGGCTAGAGGTCGTGGCAGACCTAGAACTGTGTGGAAGGAGGTGATAGCAAGAGACTTACGTGCCTTAGATCTTGATGCGGATTTGATTAATGACAGACTTGAATGGAGACGTAAAATCCGTGTCTTGGAAGGGGCCTAAGGCTGGAGTATCTTTTTTGGTGTCTTTTGAGCTTATTTTGTTGAGAATCCATACAGCCGACCCCAATTTGTTTGGGATTAAGGCTTAGTTGTTGTTGTTGTTGTTGTTGATCTTTTCTTGTTTTGAACATTACAATTATGGATTTATTGTTTATTTTATTAATTACTATGTTCTTTATGTTTAATTTAGCCATGAGCAATTAATTCCCTTAGTTGGATTAGTGTTGTGCTCGACTAATTACTACTACAAGTGACACTCGCAAGTATACGAGGTAGTTGTAGCAACGGTGATAGCCCCAAGGTCATCTCACAAGGACGGAATTATTTTGCAATAGTTTGATTAGTAAGAAATTTAAAAACAAGAAGAGTGTGATGTGTTGGAATGGTGAAAGAATAATTTAAATCTAAAAGTAACGTGCGTAATGGTTGTGCAATGGTGCCTAGGGTTGTTGATCAATTTAATTAAAGCTTAATTCTCAAATTATCCATTAACATGACCTTTTATTTTAATTTGTTCCTTAATTTTATTTAGTAATTACCAATTCATTAGTTTTCACATTTATGAATCAACAACAACTAATTGTTTTGCAATTACAAATTAACAAACCCTAGAACTTATATTTCTAATTCATTCTTAGGGTTGTTGATTGCATAATTCTAATATCAAATTTCACCTCTCGGTCCTTCATTCAATATCTAAAGATCAATAGGTAGCTAATCTATCAACCTAACATTCAATCCAATGCAATCAACCAACAACAAGGTATATTAATGGAAATATCGAATCAAGTCATTCAATCAAATATACTACAAGCCCTAGCCATGAGTAATTTAGCTCATCATCATCAATTTAAAATAATTATTCTTCTTAATATAAATCAAATCACAATTGTACATTGAAATATTAATGTTCTTAACAAACAATAACAATCTAGAAATGAATTAAAAGAGAGATCATAAAAACCCCTTTGAAGATGCTAAGAGTTGAACTTCTAGTCTTCCTCCTAGCTCCACCTTGATGTGTGATGAAGAACTAACAAGCCTTCTTCAATCAATGGCTCTCCTCTTGAAAGAAGGAATGGTCACTCTCTCAAGCCCTCAACTCCTCAATCAAGCTTTCTCCAAATCCTAACTTTCACAAGAGCTTGCTCACCCAATTTTATCCTAAAAATGCCAAAGATCTTGTTTATGGAAGAAATGGAAGATGAAGATGAAGGTGATGTTCTTAGTCTCTCTTAAGACCAAGAACAAGATGATGAACCAAGAAAGAACTCTCCCTTTCTTCCTCCAAAATGTGTATATATGTATATCCTCTCCCATTCTTTTTAATGTCTCAAAACACAACCCATGCCTTGCCAACTCACACACTCCACTTTGTCTCCCACTTTCTCATTATTTAAGTCTTCATCCCATAGATTAGGCAACCTTTTTCTTCTTTTAATGTTTCTTTTTAAAAGATGGAGCTTATTTTCCTCCATTTTGTCCCCCATTTCATGTAAAATAATTGAAAGAATTTTCACAAGACATGGTCAAGTCATGAGTGACTTGGCCATGTCACTCATTTTCTTGTGGACACAGCCAAACCATGTGGCCGTGTCCATGGCTGCCCAAATTTTCCTTCTTTTCCAAGTTTGACATGGCTAAGGCTTTGGTTGTGTCATGTGACACAACCAGTGGCTTGGTCATGTCCCCTGAGTGTGTTCTCCACTATTTCAAAAACTTTACTTTGATCTTTAGATGGGACACGACCAATGGCTTGGCTGTGCCTCTTGGGTGTGTCCATTTATGATTTCCTCATTAACTCTTCTTTTCTTTGTTCAATTGGTGAGACACGGCCAAGGCCTTGGCCGTGTCATGTGACACATCCAGTGGCTTGGCAGTGTGTCTTGGGTGTGTCTATCCCTGCCAAAACTTCCTGCCTCTTCCTTGGATGAGGGACATGGCCTAGCCATGAAGTGTCTTGGCCGTGTCTCATGTTTTTCCACTTAATAATCCATCAATTTGAATTGAAGCTCCATTGTTTTATTCTTCAACCTGAATCAAATACTTTAAACAAACTTTAAACACAAATTACAAGAAAAATCAATCAAAAGCAAATAAAATTACACTAAAAACAAATACACAAATGATCAAAACTACTACCCCACACATAATTCTTTGCTTGTCCCCAAGCAAAGTTAAAATTAAAACAAACTAAATAAGATAAATTTAGTCAAGTTCAAGAGTTATAAGGATGTAACAAGACTCCCATTTTATTAAATACACAATCATTATCAAATCAAGAGCAACTAGTACTCAAGCAATTTAATGGTCAATCCATGCATACCAAAAATTGTCACTCCCTCACAAAACCTCTTAAGTGTTTAATCAGGTAGTGTCTAAGCTCTCAACATTCAATGAAAGGTTATCTGTGTAGACTTGCTTACCAATCAAATCTTTACCACCTAATTACAATCAAGCATCAATCATAAGGTCTTTCTTTGGGTTGTAATGGGGCTAAGGTAAAGGCATGACATTTAGGAAATGTGAGCTTATTCATTAAGTTCAAGAGCACATTAAGAATGAAGTAACCGATCATATGTATAACCCAACAATCCCAAAACACTTCCACTCACCTACCACTTGACATTAAAGAGCTTTTCAAGGGAACTCACTTATTAAATTTTGCAATGATCATTCCCAAACTTATTCCAACCCTATGAAAAAGAATAACTTTTATTATTTTGATTTTTCTCTTTTTTTATTTTTTTATTTTTATTTTTGTTTTTGTTTTTTTTGTTTTATATTTTTATGGTTTGCAACTAAAGAAGACAATAATTTATAATTTTGAACCCACTAAATTTAACCCCACACTTTATTTAACACAACACTCAATCATAAACGCTCTTAAAATGCTCTTGACCTAATGCAAGGGCAATAGTTAAAACAATAAGGTTCAAGCTAATGGTGTTGCGAAAAAGAAAGAAAAGGAAAAATAAAATAAGCTCAAAATTGTCTAACTAAGGTCGGATATAAGTTTGGTCTTTTTAAGCCAAAATGGGTTCACCTAATTGCCTTAATCATATTGATGCCTAATTGAAATTTTTATGTAGTCTCAAAATGCATGTCAAAGCAAGTTCTAGCAATTCATCAATCAAAGATGCTTACACACAATAAAGAATAATAAGTTGATGGCTCAATTCCTCATTAGTTAAAAGGTGATGCAAACAATAACCATCAAAATTGACAATAAGTACCAATTCTAATCAATTTTCAAATTCATGCTTCAAAAATTCAAAAGTCATCTATCAACAATCTTATAACAATTGAACTTTTCAACATTCATGTATTCAAGGAAAAACATTAACTAAACTTAAACAAAGATAAATTAAAAATAAAAACACAAACTGCACCGCACACTTAAAGATTCACATTGTCCCCAATGTGAGCATGCATAAATTAAAGGAGAGAGTTTAGATGAAACCTAATTTCCATTGTTCCCATATTCGATATGAAGTGCTCCTTCCATCCTTAATGAAATTGTCGCCCATGTTTCAGAAGATGAATAGCATGTAACTCCGAAAGATACCTAGTGTATTATAAAGCCTAAGTAGCATCCTTTGAAGAGCAATTGTCCAAAGGGAACATGTGAAGATTTTCTTATGGTGATCCTCCAATGCTATAGGAATTTGGTAAAAACCATTTTCAGTCTGGAACATAGTTATATTCATTTTTTGCTCTTCCTCACCACTGAGAGTGGAAGAGATGATCATTGGTTGCATACTGTTCCCCCTAACCAAAACATATTTCAAAATTGTTAGGGTCTTTTTAAGTTTAACCAAGTTCAGTTGGATCTCTTTCTCATCCACTTTAGCAATCTGAAGTCCCCTCTCAACAACCTCATCATTTAAGTTTAATTTTCTCTCCTCAATTTCTGAATTGAAAATTTTAGGCTCTACTTCCAAGAACATGCCCATCTCAAGCTTATCTACACTATCTTCTTTGGAGGGCATGTCGTAGATTTTAGAAAGTGGCATACCTTGCTTCTCATCCTTCAATCTACTTGGGAATGGAAGTGGTGGCATATAAGGATTTGGAGGTTCATGCAATTTTAATGAAGTTGATGCTTCCAAATTCTCCTCCTCCTTTGATTGACTTGGCTCCTCTATGTTGGGTTGTGTCTCCCCATTTTCTTCTTGCCTGCATTAAAGGAATCACAAAATTTGTTATCTATCACCTATTTACTCCTCAAAATTGTGATTGCATTGGCTTCCTCTATTTGGCTAGGAGATTTCACTTTTTGGTGTGCTTGGAGTTGATTTGCCAGTTGTCCAACTTGAGTTTCCACCTTCTTCAATGATACCTCCAAAGAATCAAACCTCTTATTGCTCCCTTCCTAATTTTGTATGCTAACTTGAAGGAAAGCATTCAAATTATCTTCCACTGTGGGTTTCTTGAATTGATCTATATTTTATGCGCTAATTTGAATAAAGGCATTCAAACTATCCTCCAATGTGTGTTTCTTAAGGTGATATTGATTTGAGCATTGTTCTTGAAAGTAAGAAATTCTTTGATAAGGTTGAAAAAATTGTTGAGGTGGAATTTGATGTTGAATTTTCCAAGAAAAATTTTGGTAGTTTCTCCAATTTGGATTATAAGGATTGGAATATGGGTCATTTATACCCCTTGGCTGGAAACTTTTAAAGGTATATTCTTCCTCTTGTCTCTCTTGGAATTGTTCAAAACCAAATGAACACTGTGAATGGGGATTTTCGCTCCCACTCCAGGTGGAATGGTTCTTGAGACTTCGGCACTGTTTAGGCTCGGGGCCTTAGAGAACACGGGCCTAAGCCTAGAGAAAAATGGAGTCGCCACTCGAATGGGCTGGGAAAAAAAAGGGGTTTATGACTCAATTTCATTGGAAAAAAAATCCCCAACCCCCTAATGGGTTCAAAAAGTTGGGTACATATGGGAAAGGTGAGAAATGGCCCATCACTCCCACAATGCCCGGTTCATTGGAACCAGCCTCCTTTGCAGGTCTTAATATATAATATTCTTAAGTATAACAATATTATCCATATTATGTGCAACAATTAAAATAAAGCATCATTATATTAAAATCAAAATAATCTCCAAACAAAGCAAATAAATGGATACCCATCCGAGAATGGAAACATGTCCTTACATCGTTCATGTCTAAGCTAAATAGGACACCCACCGAAAGGTGGAAACATGCCCTTTACATTAGTCCAAAAACTTTAAAATAAAAATAAATTACATTATGCTCATGACATGAGGTACCTAAAAATATGGAAACATACCTCTTACAATATTTGGAAATCAAAATAAATCAATAAAAGTAAATAACCATTCATAATAAATAAATCATTCATCAAAGATATCAAACATCAATCAAAATATATAATAAACATTCATCCAATTTAAATAAAATAGTAAATATATTAACTTTAGGGGTTCATGCATTAAGTAGAGTTTTTAGGGTTTTATATACTAGTTTAATTTGTTGAGAAATATTTTAAAGTAATAACATAGATACTGGATGTTTTAAAGATTTAGGGTTTTGAATGTTTTTTTATGAATATAATGTTACTGTGACTTAAAAAAGGTATGTTTAGTTAGGGTTTTATGGTTTGAAACCTTGATTTTGTAGATTATGACTTAGGATTTGATGCTTTGTCGTGATGAAAGGTAAGTATAGTTTTAGTATTGACTATAATAACTACTTAAGTATTTTTTAAATGAAACAAACATAGAAAGTCTTTAATGGAGTTATTGAAAGATTAAAATATCCCAGTGAATAAAATTATAAAAAGCTACTGTGAAGATTTGAAAACAGAATTATGATTTATGGTTTGAATAAATTAGGGATTTAGGTTTGTATTTTGCATAAAGCTACTGTATTTTGAATAATCATAGTAAAGGAATTTAAACATAAAGATTTATAATACATAAATAAATATTGACCCGAGCCCATGCAGCGGTCTCGCTAGCCTTTTAGCGGGCAAGGTCAAGAGGGCAGCGTCCCTTGTGGGGTCAGGGGCCATGCCCCAAAAGATTTTGAAAACTGGCTTTTAAGGTTGTAGGTTTTGGCGTTGAAAATTAAGATTTTAGGGTTTAAGATTTAGAAAATAGGGTTTCGAGATTGGAATAAACTAATGTTATTTTTAAAATAATAATGCTTACTGTGTGATTTTGGAAAGAAGAATTAATTAGGGTTAAAGGTTTTGATACTTGAAAAAAATAAGGCTACTTGATTTTTGAAATAGAGATTAGATTAGGGTTTTAAATTTTTGGAAGCAGAAGAGTAATTTAGGGCTTTTGAAGTTTTAGAAACAAAAGGATGATTTAGGGTTTTTGAAGTTTTTGAAGGTTTGAAGTTTTTGATCAAATTGTATGATGAAAGAATTAATCCAATTTGAATGATGAAGCTACTGTAAAGAAATAATTAAAGAAAAGAGAGATTCAAACCTCCGTTCGTTGGTTCCTCCACAATTGACTTTTGGATGAATAATGACAAAGGCAATGTTGCTGCCTTTGATGGATTGATGATTGTTTGCTGCCTCTTGATCTTTCAAGCTTGAGGTTGGCTGAAGAAATCCAAAAGTCCCAAGGTCAAGTCCAAAATTTCCGATCCAGTAAAACTATTTTCTCCCCCCCCCTTTTTTTCTGTGTTTTAATGTGGTATTTATAGGGAATAATCATAAACCTACTTCTAATTGTCTATGGAAAATAAAACTAACTAGGAAAACAAACAAAAACGAAATAGAATTTGGTTTCGGAAAAAACTGCGTTGGAAAATTGCGCTGGCAAAAAAACCGTAGGCGAAAAATTGCGAGCGCTGGGCTGGGCGGCCAGCTAATTGGCCGCAGGAATTTCTTGATGTGAATTATCCTGTGGCCAATTTGTTCGCAGGAAATTCCTATGGGAAATTGGCCCAGCCGATTCACTTTCAGCGATGAAATTTTTCATCACTGATTTTTATTTATTTTTTTATATATTTTTTTACTTTAGTAATATTCCCTTTTTTATTTTTATTAAAAATTATAAATAATAAATACTAAAATAAATATTATTCAATTAAAATACCATAAAAATTATTTTGGAGTATAAAAAATTTTTGCCCCCTGCTTGAACGATCTGAGACTTTCAGTAGAAGAGAGCGAAAAGCAATATAATTTTTGACTGATTTTTGATGAGGACGGGTACTTGAATTTGATTTGGGTACTTAGACCCAAGATTGAATTTGATTTGACTGACCTTTTATCAGTTGAGAATTCTGGCATAACTGGTTGTTTCATTTTTATGGATTGTGGGTCTTTTTCCACCAAAAATAGATCTTTATCTATTGGAAATTGGGTCTTTAACCTGGAAACATGGATCTTTATCCATTGGAGATTGGGTTGCCCTTGAAAGATGGATCTTTATCCATTAGAGATCGGGTCTTTACCCTTGAAATATGGATCTTTATCCATTGGAAATCGGGTCTTTACCCTTAAAACATAGATCTTTATCCATTACTGATCGGGTCTTTACCCTTGAAACATGGATCTTTATCCATTGGAGATCAGGTCTTTGCCCTTGAAACATGGATCTTTATACACTGGAGATCAGGTCTTTGCCCTTGAAACATGGATCTTTATACATTGGAAATCGGGTCTTTACCCTTGAAACATAGATCTTTATCCATTGGAGATCAGGTCTTTATCCTTGAAACATGTATCTTTATCCATTAGAGATCGAGTCTTTACCCTTGAAACATGGATCTTTATCCATTGGAAATCGAGTCTTTACCCTTGAAACATGGATCTTTATCCATTAGAAATTTGGTCTTTACCATTGAAATATGGATCTTTATCCATTGAAAATCGGGTCTTTACCCTGGCTTCAGCTTTTTTAGCTGGACTGATCTTTTGTCTTTTGTATCTTCATCCTTTTGAGAATTCTAATTTTCTTCTTTTTTTCATTCTTTTTTTTGTTCTTCCTTTGCACTCTTGCAAAAAAATTTAGAGCTTTTTAGCTAGCCTTTATATCTTCTCCTTGCCCCCCTGCGTGGTAAAATATTGGAAGTGGTCTCAAAATATTTTGTACATAAACTCAAAATTTTGAAAGGGAGAAACTTTGCCCCCTATGTAGGCTAAAACCCATGATTTTGTTTTTGCGGTCTTTGGTTGATGTTTGTAGATTGTCTAGTTCTTCGAACAAGCATGTATTTCTTCTTTTACAAAATGACTGGAGCTTCCTCAAGCAAATAGGCTTTCCATGCCCCCCCTTGATTCAATATCTTCCTTTGATTCTTTACTTCGCAGGGTATTTGTTGTTCACTTTGACAAAGAATAGACAAGAAAGTGCGATGTGATATGCTCATGTATGCATGATATGCATGAATAATACTTACAATTGTTCCATCGACTCACGGACTGAGATTATCAGCTGAAATGTTATCACGGATTTCTTTCTGATGCTCGTTCAGTTCTTGCACTGGAATTATAGGATGCTTCACATTTATGGCTTTTATCTTTGAGATGTTGAAAATATGAGTGGTGGAGACCCCAAGTTGCAGAGTCAGGGATACTTCCATTTCAAACTGTGTTTAAGCATGTCAGTTGGTAGTTTCTTCATTACCTTGCTTATAATCATTTCCTTTACCCAATGTGTTCTTCAAGTTTTGATGGTGCAACAAACTTCTCTTAACTTGAAGGCTTCGTGTGACAAAAACACATTTTTTTTCGAATTTTTTGAATTTTTATTTTGAAATCAAATGTTGGCTTTGCAAAATCAATGTCAATGTACCTCAGGACTTGATTTTTCCAAATTAACATATCTATAACATGACAACCCTAGTTACCATACTAAACTCGGGAATCATTTCTATTTAAGCAAGAATTGTTGCACTTCAGATAGGCACATACACATTACTTGGCCAAAGGTCTCATTGAGTTTGAATATGGTCTATCTCATATGCATGCTTATTCAAACTATCTCCACTAATAGACTCTACCTACCAAGAGAGATCAACAGGTCTTTGATAGGCTTGAAATGGGGTCTATAAGGGACACGAGTTTATGTGAAGGCCATTTTGAGATAGGAGCTGATGTGACACAATGGACAAACCTTTACACTACAAACTGCTTGTTAGAACTTTAGACAGTTGGGAGCATGAAAAGACAGAGCTTTGAACATTCTTCTTTCTTTTTGGCGTTAACCTGAATCTTGATTGGGATAGTCTTTGCCTTTGCAAAATGTTTGGTACCCATATTCATTTCTTTCTTTTTTCTTTTCTTTATCTTTCTTTTTCTTACTCTTTCTATTTCTTTGAGCATTTTATTCTTTTTTTCCTATACGACTATCAAGTACAGAACTTTCAAGAACTAGATGGTCTTTCTCCTTTTCCTCTGATTTTGATCGAATCTTCGGTTTGGTTGGACCAATTCATGTCAAACTGTCCTCATGAACCAAATGGAAGCCTTTTGCTGTTTTAGGTAAAAGAGAACTCAGTTGGTTTTCCTAACTGCCTTTTTGGGTTTTATCTTTCTTTCTTCTTCTTCTTCTTTTTCTTCTTTTTTTTCCTTTTTTTATGTGTTTTTTTCTTTTTTTTTTTTCTCTTTTTCCTTTTTTTTCTACTTTTTTTTGGTTTTAGCTCTAAAAGAGTTATCTTGTTTGTACCAACTTGGGTTTCTAATAATGGATGAGTGGAGTGACATAAATCTCCTTTAACAGGGATAAATCATTTGTTACTATGATGCTATCTTGGTAGATTGGAGATATTAGGATAACTTCAACTACCCTTATGGTATTGATAACATCAACTATCGTCATGGTCTTAACTATTCATTTCTTTCTTTGATCTTCTTGCCTCTTCATCTTAATGATCATAAGACTTGTCAAAAGTATCACAACAGCTCAGGGTAGGTTGTTGGGGTTTGTAAGCCAATGAAAAGAAAGCTAAAATTTTATGAAGGCTCAAAAGGACAACTAGGAATTGATATTTAATAGGGTAGATACTAGTTGTTGGCTAACCAAACAATGCTTAGATCATCTCTCCCTTAAATAAGCAGAGTTCAATTTTGCCTTGAAAGTTTGTCAAAGCATGTTCTAAGACTGACTAGGACCTAGACAACGGTAATTATGCAGGAGCCCTCTCTAAGTAAGCATACACAACTCAATGCTATAGAGCAATTCCCTCACCTAGTAAAGTCATTCAAGTCATGATGCCTGAACACATTAATTTATGAACATCAAGCTAGATTCCTCATCGGTTGAGCACCAAAATGAACAAAGACCAACAAAATTTTTGATAAAAGTAATTTATTCAAACAAATTTAAATTTTAAAAACACAGTTGTTCTAATTAAATATTAAAGCAAAATTTGAAAAGCAACATTCAAGCTAAGGAAAGTTTGTTGAGTTAAGCTTCTTTTCCTTTCACATCTTCAATATCCCCATCTTGAAAGGATGATAAAGCAAAATCTTCTTCCAATCCTTTTCCTACCATGAAGGTTGCTGGTGGTGGCACTCTATTGAATTTTGGCAAAGGATTGTCTTTTGTGCTGGTCTTATCAGGCTCAGGCAGCTTACCACTATCAATTAAATTTTGGATCTCATGTTTTAGTCTCAAACATTTGTCTATCTCATGTCCTTGTGTCTGATGAAACTCACAAAAGGCTTTAGTATTACATTTTAGGGGTAAAGGATTCGGCAAAGGTTGAGGGGCCAATGGCTATAATAGTCCCTTCTTTTGTAGCTTGTTCAAGACCCAAGACAAAGGCTTCCCCAGATCTAAAAACTGCCTTCTATTTGCTTGACCAGTTTTATTGACATCAACTTCTTTTTGCGTGCTTTGATTTCCAGACTGGTAGTTCCCATTCTCGTTACTTTTTGCCAAAAAGTGATTCTTCTCTCTTTCTCATTCTTCAATTTACAGACCAGCTTGGAGGAGATCTTTGAAATCACGGATGAGTGTATGAGTCATCCTTTCACAAAGACTAGACAACACCCCTCTCACAATCATTCTTATTTGATTAGATTCATCGGGCCTCTTCTTGAGCAAAGCGACCTTATTTATCCATCTTTTCACATAGTCCACAAAATTTTCATTTGGCCTTTGTCTAATGGACTCAACTTCCATTAAGGTAACTTCCATCTCGATGTTGTATCCATATTGTTGAATGAAAGTCTTGTATAACATGTCCCAATCTTTTTGAGTACTTTCCTCTAAGGTGTTAAACCAATTTTGGACAACAGGGTCCAATGAGAGCATGAAATATCTTAGAGTTTGAGCTTTAGTAGCTCGGGCAGACTGCATAGTAGTGATGTACTGCTTCACATGGAGATGAGGATTTTCAGTTCCATCAAACTTTGCAAAGGATGGCATCTTGAACTTATAAGGGACCTCCTCATCTTGTTCAAATAGTTTATCGATCTCGGACATCTCTTCAGTTTTCAGTTTCTTTTCAAATTTCTTCTCTAAATTAGTAATCATCTTCTCAACATCAGATGTCTCGATCTTTTCAATAGTTGCCTTTTCAATAATCTTTGGCTCCATTTTGTCTTGAGGATCTTGGGAGTATTGAGCCCAATCATCATCATCAATGATCACCTTATCATCATCAAAAGCCACTTCACCAACTTTAGCCTTCCCCTTGTCTTTCTTGGTGCTAGCAGATGCTTTGACATTGTTTCCTAAAATTGCAGCCAATTGTTTCTTCATGGTCTCAGCCAGAGCCTCTTTTATTTCTTTCATCTTGGCATTAAGGGCGTCATCCACCATTCTTTGAATTTGTTCGGGCTCCATTGCATTTGGCGAAAAAGTGATTGAGTTGCTACTAGATTCTTCGTCTCTGGCGTAGGTCGAATCATCGTAAGCTTTTAAACTATAGTAATCCAGGGCTGTGAGCTAGAGAGGATCAATGATATGAGTTGCAAATGTATGCATGTATGCATGTATGCATAAACAATCAACAAAGAAAGATAATTAGGACGTTCCTTCCAACCTTATAACATCCACACATGAATGGTGAGTCTCTTTTCCTAGGTATATGGTTAACAAAGTACCAACATGGGGTATCTTGTTTTCGAATATTTCCCTCGGACGTTTCAACCAATAGTTATATTTTTGAAAATAGAAATCAGTTCATAATAATTCCCATTAATTAGGTTTTAATCCATTCAACCAACTAAAGTCGCCTTTATGCTATATTGGATTAAAACTAAATTAAGAGGCTTATTATAAATAGATTTCTCACTTGAAAAAGTAACTAATGATTCATGCCAAAAACAAGCCCATGATTAATTATTCTTAGTATAAACTAGGCTCACAATTGATTTTTGGTATTTCATAATTGACCTAAATAATTTGCAAGCTCTTTGTAAGAAAAGGTTGGATGAAAATAATTTTGTTTCTAAGCCATTGTAAAAAGATTTTAGAAAAAATGGAGTTTGGGCTTTGTATTTGAGTCTTCAGAAAAGAATTTTTTAATTTATTTTTAAAAAATTTTTATGTCTAAAGACCATTTTAAAAAGTTTTAAAAATTGCCTTGCTCTTTTGGACTTTAAAGAAAATTTTATTTGAGCTCACAATGTACTTGGGCCATATTAGAAAAAGAACAAACCAAATAAACCATGATTTAAGCCAAGATAAATTAACCATAGTCAAATAACAAGCATTTGGGGTAAAAACCTAAGGAAAGTAACTAGGCCAATTACATGAGATTTAGTCTTTGGGTTAAAAGGCTTAGGTTCCCATAGCAAGCATATACCAAATGGTACGAGGCTATGAGTGGTTATACCATGCTCGATCTCCATACCTTGAGTGAAAGTATGGTATCCCTTACATAACACAACATGGGTAACATGGGCATCCTAACTCACGCACACGATGCAATCTAATATGATGCAAAGGATAATATCATTAAAAGAAAGAATAGAATAATAAAAAGACCAACGGAATCAACTTCTCTTATCCCAAGTGGAGTCACCACTGTGAGCGGGGATTTTTGCCCCCACTCCCGGTGGAATGGTTCTTGTGACTTCGACACTGTTTAGGCTCGGGGCCTTAGAGAACAAGGGTCTAAGACCGGAGAAAAATGGAGTCGCCACCCAGACGGGCCGAGAAAAACAAAGGGGTGGATGACTTAATTCTTAAGGAATCCCCAACCTCCTAATGGGTTCGGAAAGTTGGGTACGTGTGGGGAAGGTGAGAAATGGCCCAGCACCCCCACAACGACCGGTTCATTGGAATCGGCCTCCTTTGCAGGTCTTAATATTATAAAATTCTTAAGTATAACAATATTATCCATATTATGTGCAACAATTAAAATAAGCATCATTATATTAAAATCAAAATAATGTCTAAACAAAGCAAATAAATGGACACCCATCCGATGATGAAAACATGTGCTTACATCGTTCATGTCTAAGCTAAATAGGACACCCACCGAAAGGTGGAAACATGCCCTTTACATTAGTCCAAAAACTTTAAAATAAAAATAAATTACATTATGCTCACAACATGAGGTACCCAAAAATATGGAAACATACCTCTTACAATATTTGGAAATCAAAATAAATCAATAAAAGTAAATAACCATTCATAATAAATAAATCATTCATCAAAGATATCAAACATCAATCAAAATATATAATAAACATTCATCCAATTTAAATAAAACAGTAAATATATTAATTTTAGGGGTTCATGCATTAAGTAGAGTTTCTAGGGTTTTATATACTAGTTTAATTTGTTGAGAAATACTTTAAAGTAATAACATAGCTATTGGATGTTTTATAGATTTAGGGTTTTGAATTTTTTTTATGAAGATAATGTTACTGTGACTTAGAAAAGGTAGGTTTAGTTAGGGTTTTATGGTTTGAAACCTTGATTTTGCAAATTATGATTTAGGATTTGATGCTTTGCCGTGATCAAAGGTAAGTATGGTTTTAGTATTGACTAGAATAACTACTTAAGTATTTTTTAAATGAAACAAACATAGAAAGTCTTTAATGGAGTTATTGAAAGATTAAAATATCGCAGTGAATAAAATTATAAAAAGCTATTGTGAAGATTTAAAAACAGAATTAGGATTTATGGTTTGAATAAATTAGGGGTTTAGGTTTATATTTTGAATAAAACTACTGTATTTTGAATAATCATAATAGAGGAATTTAAACACAAAGATTTATAATACCCAAATAAATATTGACCCGAGCCCATGCGGCAGTCCTGCTAGCCGGTTAGCGGTCGAGGGTCAAGGGGACAGCGCCCCTTGTGGGGTCGGGGGTCGTGCCCAAAAGATTTTGAAAACTGGCTTTTAGGGTTGTAGGTTTTGGTGTTGAAAATTAAGATTGTAGAGTTTAAGATTTAGAAAATAGGGTTTCGAGATTGGAAGAAACTAGTGTTATTTTTAAAATAATAATGCTTACTGTGATTTTGGAAAGAAGAATTAATTAGGGTTAAAGCTTTTGATACTTGAAAAAAATAAGGCTACTGGATTTTTGAAATAGAGATTAGGTTAGGGTTTTAATAACCTATAATTTTTGAAATTTTTCATCGCCGATTTTTATTTATTTATTTTATTATTTTTATATATAGATTTTTTAATTTCATTAATATTCCCTTTTTTATTTTTATTAAAAATTATAAGTAATAAATACTAAAATAAATATTATTCAATTAAAATACAACAAAAATTATTTTGGACTATAAAAAATATTGTACTAGACTGGTTCAAAAATTAAGGGTCGACAAACACATGTTTGCACTATGTCCTGCAATGCCACATGCTGGACATACTTCACGAGTAGGCATACATGCTCTTCCTCTTGCATTTAGCATCTTAAGTTGATTTGTTAATTCTGCTAATTGCCATGCCATTTCAGAATTAGCATTCTGTAGACCCTTAATTTTTAACCCATTCAAATCTGATAGTCCAGAATAATTTTTGTAGTATTTTATTTATTTTAATAATATTTTATTTACTAATAATATTTAATATAAAAATATAAAAAATAAAAAATCGGACTGATCAGTGAGCGACGCGCGGCAGCTCATTTCGCCGCAGAAATTTTCTACGGCGAAATGGCTTACCCAACAAGCCTGTCGCGTCCGTAGCCCACAATAATTTTTTCCAGCGCAACCTTTGGGCCCGACAGCCGGCATGCTGCCAATTTTTTTTATCAAACCTTATTTTACCCGGTTTTGTAGTTTTTCCTAAATAGATAGTATTCCTTATTAAAATAGGATTAGGACTTTATTTTTCCTATAAATACCACATTAAAACAAGAACAAAGAGGATGAAAAAAAAAAGAGAAAACCCTAGAGAAGAAAAAAGGGACAAAAGGATAGAACAGAGAAAAAACCCTAGGGGAAGGAGATCTAGAGGAGTAAACCAGAAAGGCAGAAGACGGCAAAAGAAATTAATAGCAAGTAAGCATTCATCAATCACCAATCCATCAAAGGCAGTAACATTGCCTTTATTTTTGTTCAACTAGAGTCAATTGTGCAGGAACCAACGATCGGAGGTTTGATTATAAATCTTTTATTTGATTATGTTTACAACATTCTTATGTTATTATTCATGAATTGTTTAAGCATACAATATTATTTCCATATTTTCTTTTAAGTGTTTCTATTATTTATTTTGATATTGATTCTTTCAGTAACCAAAATTATTAAACTTGATAGTATGTTTTATAGATCAAATTGTCCATTCATCGAGTAGCCTAAATCATTGATTAAATTATCAAAACCCTAAACTGTTATTTTATTTTCAAAACTTTTAAAACCCTAAATTATTCCATTAAAGTCTCACAAACCTAATTGTTTTCCAAAATCTCAATTTATCTCCAGAATCAATGTTTGTTCTAAAAAGATAAATCAAAACCTTAATTTATTTTAAAGCTTGTCACCCTGTAACCCTTTCCCCAAACTATTATACCTAAAGCCACTAAAAACCCTAACTATCCAAACCCTAGCTTCTTAAAACCCTAATTTCCAAACCTCAATTTCAAAAGCCATAAACTTGAGTTTGCAAATAGTTTAATTGTTAAAATTGATCCCATAAGCCAAATTTCTAAAATCTAACTCTAATAAACTCTAAGAACCAAGCCTTAATTTGCCTTATATTTCCTAAAACCCCAAAATAGCTTTTCAATTATCAAAACCCTAAATTATTTTCTTAAATTCTAAAATTTAAAGTTGCTTTATTGAATCCTAATTTGTTTTCCAAATATCCAGTAACCCTAAAAATGAACTTTCAAACCTTAGATCACAAATTCTTAAGTTCTTCTTCCAGAATCATAAATTGTTCTTCAAACAAATCCTAAAGTGCTTTATTTTTCAAAAAACCCTAAAATCTTATTTCCTCAAACCTTAAATCCTAGAAACCTAATATCTTAAGGATCCAAAACCCTAAATTTCATGATGTTAGCCTTAAACCCTAATTTGATTAACTAAAAACCTTACTACTTTCTCAAATTTATAAAACCCTAATCCATCCCATTTTTCCAAAAAAATTCTCACAGTAACCTAAATAATAATAATAATTCCAAAATCCCAAAACCCTAAATATTAATTTGAAGAACCCTAAGTTGAGACATAAACCTAAATTGGTATCTTTATTTGCTTTATTAAATTTTAGATTTGATTATGTAGTTTATTATATGTTTTGATTTATTTAATTTCAATACTTGATTTATTTAATTTATCATGGATGGATTTTTTCTTTATTATTATGATTATTATTTGTTTGTTTTGGTATTAAAATTGTGAGAGGTATGTTTCCACTTTATGGGTACATCATTAGTTAAATTTTATGTTATTTAAATTGCTTTTATATTTTGGACCAATGTAAAGGACTTGTTTTCACCTTTCGGTGGGTTTCCTATTTAGTTTTAGACATGGACAATGTAAGGACATGTTTCCATCCTGTAAACTCTTAATTTTTGACACAGTCCGGTCCAATATATTTTGTTTAGTCCAAAATAATTTTTGTGTAGTTTAATATATTTTAATTGGTCCAAAATGATTTTTGTTATCTTAATTAAATAATTTTTGCTTTATTATCTAATTTTTATTAATAAAAAATAAAAATAAACAAATAAAAATAAAAATAAAAATCGGTGACGAAAAAATTGTCGACGAAAAATTATTGCCGAAAATTCCAGCGCGAGCTTGGCCGTGGGCCATTTCGCCCGCAGGATTTTCCTGTGGGCGAAATAGCCTGCAGGCCGATTCCCCACCCCCTGCCATAGCCAACTGCGGTAAATTTTTTTGCCAGCATAATTTTTCAAAAGCAGTTTTTTTTTCCAGCAAAATTTTTCGACGCAAATTTTCTGAAACCTAATACAATTAGGTTTCGGTTTCTTTTTCTTATTCTACAATGTATTCCATGAGTAACTAGGAAAAAAATAAAAAAAAACCTTCTATAAATATGGATTAAACAACACGGAAAGATCAGAAAAATTGAGATGAAATTGGAGATTTTGAAACCGAATCTGTGAAGGAAAGCAGTGGAACCAAGCTGATTTTGTTAGAGAGCCGAAAAACAATTCAAGAAATTCATCAAAGGCATCAACTTCCTTTGTTTTTGTTGATCCAAGAAGCAATTTTTTGGGTGTAACTCACGAACCAAGGTTTGATCTCTTAAATTATTTTTTTGTTTTATCACAGTAGCTTAATTCAAGAAATTGTGTCTTTCAAAATTAAAAAAACCTAGAACTTTAATTTAGTTTTTCTAAAGTTAAAAATCTTATTTCATTGGTTTATTTTTCTAAAAGAAATAAAATTGTTATTTTTACTTCTTCAAAACTCCAAAACCCTAATTTAACATGTTTCTTTTGAAAACCTTAAATTAAAATTCTATTTCTTTCCAAAAACCTTAAAAACTACCTTTTTTCTTTTAAAAAACTTTAAATCATTTGTTTATTTTCGTAAAACCTTATAAAAGTATCAAATTGATTTTCAAACCCTAGAAAGCTTCATGCATCACCGAAAACCCTAATTTTAAAACACTAAACCCTAACTCAACTCCAAACCTAAAATAATAAAACCCTAGCCCTTTAAAGCCTTAAACCCTAATTTTTTTATAAACCCTAATCCTTTAAAACCTTAAAAATCATATAAACACAAATATTTTAATTTTACACGGTAAGCTTGAAATCATCATTTAAAACCACAAATCAAAAGTACTTTAAAATGATTAAAACCCTAGTTTCATGATTTCACCATTCAAACCTTAATTTGGTTAATCAAAGAGTCTTACCAACCTTTTAAAACATCTATTTTATTTCTTTTTAAAGTCACAATAGCCTAATTCTATAAAATCCAAAACCCTAAACACATGAAATAAATGACTCAAAATGGAAACAGTAGCTATAATTTAGATTTTTATTTGCCTTATACAATTTTATATTTGATTATGCTTTGATTTATCTTATATGCTTTAATTTATTTAAGTTCAATGCTTGGTTTATTTAATTTGTCATGAATGGATGTTTACTTTTTCATTGATGTTTAATACCTTTGATGAATGATTTATTTATAATAAATGGTTATTTACTTTTATCAATTTTTTTAGACTTCTAAATGCTGTAAGAGGTATGTTTCCACTTGGTGGGTACCTCATTAGTTAAATATCATGTAATTTAATTTGCTTTTCTATTTTAGAACCAATGTAAAGGGCATGTTTCTACCTTTCGGTGGGTGTCCTATTTAGGCATATGATGTAAGGACATGTTTCCATCTTTGGATGGGTGTCCATTTATTTATTTTGCCTGGACCTTGCTTTGATATATTGATGCTTTCTTTTAATTATTGTGTGTAATATGGATAATGTTGTTATATTTAAGAATTTTATAATATTAAGAACTGTAAAGGAGGCCGGTTCCAATGAACAGGGCGTTGTGGGGGTGCTGGGCCATTTCTCACCTTCCCCACACGTACCCAACTTTCCGAACCCATTAGGGGGTTGGGGATTCCTCAGAAATCGAGTCATCCACCCCTTTCTTTTTTCTCGGCCCGTCTGGGTGGCGACTCCATGTTAGACAAATGATCTCTATTTTGATCCTTGACAACTTAAATGAATGATCCATTTAACATGTGTTTGGAGAATCTTGTTGCAGGCTTAGGTTACTTCAAATAAAGGTGAACAGAACACTTCTAGCGGTCGCACCACACATGAATACGACCGCACCATGCAATTACAGGATGAAACCTTATCACAATAGGTTTCGCGGTCAGAAGTCCGACCTCAGTCGTGACCGCTCCTAAAGAAGAGCGACCGTCCCAATTTATGGACGACCGCTAACCAAGGAACTCAAATCTTTTTAATCACAGTAAGGTTCGCGGTGACAAG
The DNA here is from genome assembly GCA_947685225.1 of Garcia nutans. NCBI lineage: Eukaryota > Viridiplantae > Streptophyta > Magnoliopsida > Malpighiales > Euphorbiaceae > Garcia > Garcia nutans. Next base: position 14,660,758 of record CANTUV010000023.1, on the reverse strand, counting down.
AACGGTGAATGACACGGCCTCACTTGCTGCTGTGGCGACCGACCATTAAGAGTCACGACCGCTCTACCAATTCAAGAAGAATTTGCTTAAAGAGACAGTAGTGTTCGCGTCCTCAGGTGCGTCCAGAAGTTCAACGCGAGAACCTCAATTCGACCGCGAGATGCTACCTAGGGCAACCACTACATTCAAATTATGGCGGACATCTCTTCTGCCCTATCAGAGAATGCCACGTGACATGACCGTTAAAAACCCACTTCAAACTTCAAAAAGGGCGATAGCACCATGGTGATGCGCGACCGTCCAGACAATCGCAGCATGGGCAAGATTCCAGCTGCAGAGCACTCAAATTCGACCGTTGAAGCTTGTTTTAAATTCAGCGACCGTGCCTTGTCCAAGGACGACCGCATGAGATATGAGCGCGACCATCCTTGTATGAAGGACGACCGCGAGAAGCTTCGGACAGTTTAAGTAAAGAAGGTCTAAACTGCCAAGACTTTATTCTTACTATCAATAACGGCTAGTAAGACCACATTGGCTATAAATAGAATGGTTCTACAAGAAAAGAACAACAAGAAGCAAGAGAAAACAGATTTTGATAGCCAAGCAACAAATTTTCTTTTACTTAAACTTACATTTGAATTGTAATGAATGTTTGGTGTAAGCATTGAAAATACCATTGTATAAGTTTGAGTGTGAGCTTGGAAAAACACTTGGGTTGTGAGAGTAAGCCTTGTAAAACTCTTGTTTGGGTTGTGAGAGTGAGCCTCAAAAACTCCTTTAAAGGTTCTTGAGTGTAAGCCTTAGAAAACACTTGTGAAGTTAGGTGTGAACTTGTGAAAACACCAAAGTTGGAAGTGAGCTTGTAAAAACTTCAAAGATTAGTGGAACCTTAACAAGTTGTTAAGGAAGTGGATGTAGGATTGAAGTAAAATCCGAACCACTATAAATCTTGTGTGTTCTTTCTTTCTTCCATTACTCAACCATCTCTTAATTCCACACTTCTATTTTGTCGAGTTTTTTTTTTAATTGTCATTATTTCTTGAGGAAACCAATTCACCCCCCCCCCTCTTGGTTGCCATCTTGGGATAACACTCCATTTTCTCTGGACATAGGTCTATGTTCTCTAAGGCCCCGAGCCTAAACAGTGCCGAAGTCACAAGAACCATTCCACTGAGAGTGGGGGGCAAAAATCCCCGCTCACAGTGGTGACTCCACTGGGGATAAGAGAATTTGATTCCATTGGTCTTTTTATTATTCTATTCTTTCTTATAATGATATTATCCATTGCATCATGTTAGATTGCATTGTGTACGTGAGTTAGGACGCTCGTGTTACCCGTGTTGTATTATGTAAGGGATACCATACTTTCACTCAAGGTATGGAGATTAAGCATGGCATAACCACTCATAGCCTCGTACCATTTGCTATATACTTGCTATGGGAACCTAAGCTTTTTAACCCAAAGACTAAAGCTCATGTAATTGGCCTAGTTACTTTCTTTAGGTTTTACCCCAAATGTATGTTGTTTGACTACGGTTAGTTTATCTTAGTCTAAATCATGGCTTATTTGGTTTGTTCTTTTTCTAATATGACCTAAGTATATTGTAAGTTCAAAGTCCTAAAGACCAAAGCTTTTTTTCAAAATTTTTCAAGATGGTCCTTGGATATAAGACTTTTCTAAAAACAAATCAAAAATTCTTTGGCCCGTGGCCCAAATACTAAGCCCAAAATCCATTTTTCTAAAATCTTTTACAATGGGCTTAGAAACAAGATTATCTTCACCCAATCTTTTCTTACAAAGAGCTTGCAAAATATTGAGGTCAATTATGAAATACCAAAAATCAATTGTGGGCCTAGTTTATACTAAGAATAAATCAACCATGGGCTTGTTTTTGGCATGAATCATTAGTTACCTTTTTCAAGTAAGAAATCTGTCTATAATAAACCTCTTAATTTAGTTTTAATCCAATATAGCATAAAAGCTACTTTAGTTGGTTGAATTGATTAAAACCTAATTAATGGGAATTATCATGGATCGATTTCCATTTTCGAAAATATAACTATTGTTTGAAACATCCGAGGGAATTATTCAAAAGCAAGATACCCCATGTTGGCATTTTGTTAACCATATACCTAGGAAAAGAGACTCGCCATTCGTGTGTGGATGTTATAAGGTTGGAGGAACGTCCTATTCATCCTTGTTTGTCTATTGTTTGTGCATCCATGCATACATGCATACATTTGCATCTCATATCATTGATCCTCTCTGGCTCATAGCCCTGGATTACGATAGTTCACAAGCTTACAACAATCCGACCTACGCCGAAGATGAAGTATCTAGCAATGACTCAATCACTTGCTCACCAAAAACAATGGAGCCTGAACAAATTCAAAGGATGGTGGATGAGGCCCTCAATGCCAAGATGGAAGAAATAAAAGAGGCCCTAGCTGAGACCATGAAGAACCAGTTGACTGCAATCTTAGAGAATCATGCCGAGGCATCTGCTAGCACTAAGAAACCAAAGGACAAAGGCAAGACTAAAATTGGTGAAGTGGTTTTTGTTGATGAAAAAGTGATCATTGATGATGATGATGATTGGGCTCAATACTACCAAGATGTTCAAGAGAAGAAGAAAGAACCGAAGGTTGTTGAGAAAGCAACTATTGAAAAGATTGAGACATCCGATGTTGAAAGGATGATTGCCGATTTAGAAAAGAAATTTGAGAAGAAGCTTGTAACACCCCGATACTCTATATAAGTACTATACATATACATCGTATACATACAGTAGGTATATAAAGTATAAGGATGTCACTAGTTATCACAAATTTAAAATCTTTACTTTCATTCCAAAATCATATCATTATATTGAAATATATAAACGTACTTTAAAAATCAATATCCTTTTTATAATAATACATATATATATATATAAATTACATTGTCTCTTCAATAGGTTCATTTATACATATAAATACATTCTTGTGAAAATACAATATAATTAACTGTTACATGCATGCATCACCATCTAGTTGGTCTCGAACTATACTTGCTCTCTTCGTGACATACTGACTTAACTCCAGCTCCATCACCCATTTACCTGCGCGATTAACATAACCGCGCTAAGCTCGAAAGCTTAGTAGAACAAGTAAACATTAAAATATGCAATACAAAGGATACATACCTCATATGTTTAGCCTCACGTTTTATCATTTTCTTACTCTGTTTTCTTCTTTTATATATGCATTCTTCATATATTCCTATTAATCTCATATATGATTTACATATACATATATATAACATAACCATCAAACATAGTTCAATAAATTGATAGAACCTTCATATAATGATACTTACCAATTTCATTTCATACATATCATATATATCGTTTTATACTTCATAATTGCATATTTCATATAACTTCACAAACCACATCTCCTTTCAATAATTCATTTATGTTATATAATCATATCACAACATTACATTTACTTATCATGTCATACTTCATAATATCACATCTCATTCATTTAATTCATTATCCATTATTCACCATTCATAAATCATATTTAAACAAACACAAGCATGGGCCCAAAGACACTAATATGCCATTCAACTTTCAGAGTTAATGTTTTGGTTTATATATCACATTTATCATTATCATTATCCCAACTAGGCTTCAAGGATTATGTTCAACCAAGCTTCAAGGGGAACAAAGCATGCTAAGTATCAACCCAACTTGGCTTCAAGAACAAAACCCAACCTAGCTTCAAGGGTTGTAACATCTCAATTAGGCTTCAAGGACTAGACCCAACCAAGCTTCAAGGGGAGTAAAACATGTTAAACTTCAACCCAACTTGGCTTCAAGGATCAAATCCAACCTAACTTCAAGGGATTGTTACTAATAGGCATGCCACCAACAACAAAACTCTGAAAATGAATAACTTATTAGACACACAATTCATTCATTATTTCATTATCAATTTCATTCTCATTCTTATCATCATTTAGGCAAACATGCCTCAATCATCATTTACATCATCATAGCCAATCACAATGGCATCATTTAGGCAAACATGCCTCAATTGTTTCTTTCAAATCTTTATAGCCAATCACAATGGCTTCATTCATCATCATTCTTTCAAATCTTTATAGCCAATCACAATGGCTTCATTCATCATCATTTCTCAATCCACATTTCATATTTCACTCTTAACACATATATAATCTGTAATATCCTAAAGTATACCCTAAAAGTGTTGAGGTTATTGTTGTATTTGGATTCAATGTGTGTATTGAAGGGAAAGAGAAAAGAAGTGAAGAGAAAATATGGGAATTATAAATGCAATATATATATATGACATATACTTATATCTATATATATCACATATACATGAGGTATAAAATGGTGTAGGAAAAGTGAGTTGTATATATATATATATATATTTGTATGATTAGTTAATAATAATGATGATAAGGACAAAAAGAAAAATAAAGAGAAAAGCAAAAAGAAATTTGTGTGGAGGAGATTTAATTGTATTATTATTGTTATTATTATTATTGTTATTATTATTATTATTATTATTATTATTATTATATATATATATATGATAAGAACGAAAGAAAGAACGAGATCTTTCTTTCTTCTTCTCCTTCGTCTTCTTCTTCATAATAAACGAGAGAGAGAGAGAGAGAGAGAGAGAGAGAGAGAGAGAGAAAGGTGAATTTTGCTTCTAATTACACCAAAGATTAAGGATATCAAGAGGCTTGCAAGTGGATATTGAAGATTTGGCAAGCTATTCAAGTAAGTACTCCTCTCTTGAATTGATTTTATTGATTATGTATATATAGGTTTTTATCTTCTTGTTTTGGGTTTCTTTGGATTGAAGTTATGGTTGGTGTATAAGATGATGGAAATGAAGGATTGAAGTATGTAATTGTGTTGAATTGATATTAAGCATTGATAAGTTGGGGTAATTGTGAGGATGTTGATGAATTGTTGAATTAGGATTTAATAAGAATGAATTGGTATTTTGAGTAATTGGTTATAGTGATGTATATATATATATATTGATTATTATGATGATTTAATGAAGTTATATAAATGTTAAAGTGATATGGAATTGATAAATATGAACAAAGATGATGATTAAAATGGTGTGGTATGAATTTTGGAAAGGCTTGGTCTTTGAATCCTTGAAGGACACGGCCAAGTTATGAGAGACACGGCCAAGTTAGGGCAAACATGGCCGTGTTGGATGGATTTTGGAGAGACACGGCCACAAGCTTGGCCGTGTCCCTTGGGTGTGTTTGTTACTGCCTGACTTTTGTTGAGAGACACGGCCGTGTCCTTTGCCCGTGTCTGCCTCTGTTTGATTTGGTGTTGAGAGACACGGCCACAAGCTTGGCCGTGTCCCATGCCCGTGCTTGCTACTGCCAAAATTGTGTTGAGAGACACGGCCACAAGCTTGGCCGTGTCCCTCAAATGTGCTACCCGTGTCCTGTGAGGGTGTTAATTATTGTGATTGTTATATGTTATTCTTACATTGTTGGATCTTCAAAAGGATCTTTTGGTACTTAAACACACTTAAAACAATAATGATCCAACCAAAGATGTATAGAAGATTATAAATCCATGAATGATGTAAATTGTTATGTATTTAACAATGATGATATAGGAAATGTGGAAGATACAATGATCATGGAAAAAGGTATGTACCATGTTATTGATTATGTGTATTTGAGTGATGAATTGATCAATATGATTTGATGATACTATATGAACAATGTTATGTTCTATGCTTTGTAAATTGTAATGTGTTATATGAATGATGTGAGATTATGATGAAATATGAAATATAAAAGATGTGATGTTGTGATGAGAGATGAAATGTGAGTTGAAATTTAAGAAGATGTGAAGCCATTGTTATTGGCAATGATAATTCAAATGATATGATGATTCAAATGAGATGTGGGCCATTGTTATTGGCTATGATGATTTAAATGTGATGTGATGAAGCCATTGTGATTGGCTATGATGATTCAAATAAAATGAGAGCCATTGTTATTGGTTATGATAATTCAATTGAGAATCAAATGAATTGTGTGACTAATGTGTTATTCCATTTTCAGAGTTTGTTGTTGGTGGCATGCCTAATAAGTGTAACAATCTCTTGAAGTTAGGTTGGATTGAATCCTTGAAGCCTAATTGAGATGTTACCACCCTTGAAGCTAGGTTGGGTTGGTTCTTGAAGCCAAGTTGGGTTGAAGCTTAGCATGCTTTGCTCCCCTTGAAGCTTGGTTGAATCTAATCCTTGAAGCCTAGTTGGGTCTATGATATTGATAAATGTGATAATAAAACCAAAGCATTTACTCTGAAAATTGAATGGCATATTAGTGGGTTGTTTGGGCCCGAGTCTGTCTTTGTTGTTAATGTGATTCATGCTTGATGAATTGTGAATAAAGTGATGTTATGAAGTATGATTTTGTAATATGTGCATTGATGTATTGAAAAGGAATATGTTTGAGGGATTTTGTTGAGATATGGGTTTATGAAAATGTTGTATGATGTGTAAAATGTATATGAATGTGGAATTTGTGAGAATTGCTTTCATGAAGGTTTGCATAGATCATAGAATGGTGTTTTGTGGAAATGATGTATCTACATGTATGTGAAATAAATTGTATGTTACATGTATGTGAAATAAATAGGGCAAGTATTGGGTTATGAATGTTCCATGTAATTCTATATCAAATTTACAAGGATAGTAAGAACTTTTGAAGAATGCATTGAGAAAGGAAAAAGTGGTAAGGAAACAATAAAACTTAATGCTAAAAGTTTGAGGTATGATTCTTTTGGTAAAGTGTATTTATTATTGTTTTCTTTTGTACTACTAAGCTCTCGGGCTTAGCGCGGATGTTTAATCGTGCAGGTATTATGCGGTTGATCTGGAAGTTTAGCTGTTATGCCACGAGAAGGGTAAGAGTGTCTCGAGACCAACTAGAAGGTGATGCATACATATGTTATATTAATTATGTTTTATTTTTATAAGAATAATGTTTCTTGGATTTGGTCTTTATAATTAATGCAATAGTACTTGAACTTGGATAAAGGTTTTGAAATTAAAATGAAAAGTGACATTCTTATACTTTATCTACGCATCGTATATATATACCAGGTATATGTATGGTGCTTATATAGAGTATGAGGGTGTTACAATTATTTTGGTATCAGAGCTTAGGTTCGAGATTCTCGGCCTAAGTAGAATTAAAAAAAGAAAGTTTTGAAAAGTTTAAAGAGAAGTGAAAAGAAAAGTTTTGAAATGAAATTTGTAACCCATGCATATGCATTCACATCTAGGTTGGTCTCGAACGTGGCATTATGTGAATTGTGATGTATTTGAATTACATGAGATAAATGATAGTATGTAAATGAGGTTTCATATGAAAGCAAATTTTAAAATGTTAATACTTGAAAAGTGATTGTGATATAAAGAAATGATATGGAATTTATAAGTAAAAGTGTGATTATTGATATGTGTATGATATATAAAGAAATGGCTAGAAGAATAAAGTTGGAAATGAGTTAAAAACAAAATTTAGATTAAAGTATGTAATCTTTCCTTTATTACTTGAACCTCTTTCTAATAAACTTATGTTTGGATTTCTAGAAAGAGGAAATATTGTTGGATGAGTAATATGGAAAGATATAGCATTTAAATGCAAAGAGTACAGTGAATTATTGAATGAGTTGATTGGTATAGATTAAGTATGATAATTTAAGGTATGGATATAAAAAGTTAAGGTTTTGCTTAAAAGGAAAAAGAGATGATGTTGGTTAAGTATAAAGAGATATTGGTGTTGTTTGTATTGTTAATTTAATGCAAACATGATGATGATATGTAATATTTAAATTTTTTTGGAAAGAGCTTGGTAATGGTGAAACATATATGTTTGATATTGCTTTGTAGTATATACATATAAGATGTTTTGAGGTTGATATTAAGAGGATGAGATGAATAAATTGAAGTTTAAGTAAATTAGTAAGTTGAGAACTTATGGTTGTAATGGAATGTGGATAAAGATCATTTAGATATTGATAGTTTAATGTACTTAATACATGAGATACATGAAATAAATAGTAGTGCTCATAAAAGTATTATGAATTGGGGGATGAGATTGATAATAGGAAAATTTGGTTAGAAATAAAAGAAAAGGGATAGAGTAAATGGGAATGAGTTACTTTAAGTAATTTGGTTGGAAAGGATGAAAATGGGTATGAAAGATATGTTAAAGGTATTTAAAAATAAATGTGAGAGAGATATCACATTGGACATGTGATTAAGGTCTTTGTAAAATAATATTATAAGTAAAGTGTATATATTTATTGAAGTTAATGAATAACTTAAGTTATGTTAAAAGAATGAGAATGATAATAGTCAAAGGAAAGTGATAAATCTTAAATTGTATAAACTATATGTAAAAGAGAAATTTAGTAAATTGCATAATTATGTGTATATATAAAGAGGATATGTGAATTGAATTTTTTTTGACATGAATGTAAAGGTTATATGTAAGAAAAGTGGAAAGTGAGTCACATTATGAATGTGACTTATGAATGTGTATATAATATGTTTATTATTTTATACCATTGCATGTTTAATGGTATTAGAAATGAGATTGCATATAGAAGTGGACCTTATAGAGATTAAATCTTAATTTATGCAGAATAAATTAAGTGATGAAATGGAAAATGAGAATAAACTTGGGTAATATGGAGCAGTGAAATTGTTATGATAATAACTAAATCAGGTTATCATAAGATGATTTGTAACTTGAAGTATTTGTGTGTGGAAATGTTTTATGTATAAGTGTAATAAGAAATTGTAAGGAAAGAATAATGTATTGAAAAAAAAAAATTTAAAAGAGATGGATTGGAAATGGAGTAATGAATGATATGTGTGCAAGATTTGTAATTGATTGAAGATTGAGTGTAGAAAATGTTTAAGATAATATTATTGAGCATGAGTTAGGTTATGATGATTAAATAATCAAAAGTAAACTGTTTGAGATGGACTTAAAAAGGTGTTAACTCTTGGTGTAATAAAAGTTTAGAGTATATATATAATTTTTTGTGATACAATCTAGTTTTATAATTGTGATGGCTGAAAAATCGAATAAGAGAAGAACAATATTGATTTACAAACCTTAAGTGTGATTGTTAATATATCATGGACATATGAGTTGGTTAGTGTGATTAATTGGTTGGTTTTATTATCTTCAGAGTTAGAGCTGAGATGATATAATTGTAGTACAGCTTTGGTGAGAGTGATAAATAGGTTCCTATAAACATGGTTAAAAGATATGATTTAAGCTTGTCTAGATATTATGATTGAATAATGAGATGTTCAATATAGTAAATGATATAGGTGTATACTATTTTGATATGATGAAAAACCATGATTGTTGACAAGGATGTTAAAAATGAATTATAAATGAGGTGGAGTGCTTAATTGATTATGAGAAATAAATTGTGAAAAGATAAATGAACGGACTTGTCTGCCTCCTGCGGAACCAAGCGGACCCATTGTATTGGGCAACCGAACTTGGACTACCGATCTGATTGGGGAAAAGTTTGTTTATGAAGCCATAGTTGTTGACTATATTGATACACTTTGAATGAGTATGAGAAATGATGATATAATTATTGAGATAATGAAAAGTATGATTTTTATTGATTGAGTAAATGGATCTGAAAGGACAAGAGTTTGAAAATAAGTTGGATCTAACGAGATTAGGTTATATATATGTATATATTGTAAAATCCAATGATAAATGTTGATAAGATAATTGTTGGATTGAATCAAATAAGGTTGAGGTATTAGTATATTGTGTTTAATAGATCGATTGATCTAGATTTCGCTAAAGTTGCAAGTCAATATTGAGATTTAATACGTACAGTTGTATTGGGAGTGTAGAAGTTAAATGGTAATGTGTATGATATAATATTCTGGCATATGAATGAACAAGAATAAATTGAATTATATCAATTGTGTTTGGTGAGAAAAAGAGAAATGTTGTTTACTTGTTAAGTAAATTTAAAAGTTGGTAATAATATTTATATTAAGTGAGTAGCAAGTTAAAGGAATTAAGGATATTGTTATCCATTGAGATTTGGTAAATGTTATTTTGAAAGTGATAATAAGAATGGAATAATCAATGTTAAGATATAGATATTTGAAGTTAAGGTTAAAAATATCTATAAAGAGATAATGTGATAATTTGACTTTACTACAAAGATAAAATTCATTGGAAATGTAATAAGTTATCTTGATTGCTTTGTTGAGAAAGTAATGAGATATAAAGGTATATATATCTATACAATGATAAATTGTGACAATTCAGAGAAGATGATTATTACTAAGGGGGAGAGTAGAAGTTATGTGATTTGATAAAATTATAATATACGACACGATTACCTTTATATGGAAGTTAAGATGGTGATTTGTTCTAAATAGGTTGTTATTATGCTGGATAATTTCGAGGACGAAATTATTTAAGGGGGAGAGAATTGTAATATCCTAAAGTATACCCTAAAAGTGTTGAGGTTATTGTTGTATTTGGATTCAATGTGTGTATTGAAGGGAAAGAGAAAAGAAGTGAAGAGAAAATATGGGAATTATAAATGCAATATATATATATGACATATACTTATATCTATATATATCACATATACATGAGGTATAAAATGGTGTAGGAAAAGTGAGTTGTATATATATATATATTTGTATGATTAGTTAATAATAATGATGATAAGGACAAAAAGAAAAATAAAGAGAAAAGCAAAAAGAAATTTGTGTGGAGGAGATTTAATTGTATTATTATTGTTATTATTATTATTGTTATTATTATTATTATTATTATTATATATATATATATGATAAGAACGAAAGAAAGAACGAGATCTTTCTTTCTTCTTCTCCTTCGTCTTCTTCTTCATAATAAACGAGAGAGAGAGAGAGAAGCTAGAGAGAGAAAGGTGAATTTTGCTTCTAATTACACCAAAGATTAAGGATATCAAGAGGCTTGCAAGTGGATATTGAAGATTTGGCAAGCTATTCAAGTAAGTACTCCTCTCTTGAATTGATTTTATTGATTATGTATATATAGGTTTTTATCTTCTTGTTTTGGGTTTCTTTGGATTGAAGTTATGGTTGGTGTATAAGATGATGGAAATGAAGGATTGAAGTATGTAATTGTGTTGAATTGATATTAAGCATTGATAAGTTGGGGTAATTGTGAGGATGTTGATGAATTGTTGAATTAGGATTTAATAAGAATGAATTGGTATTTTGAGTAATTGGTTATAGTGATGTATATATATATATATATTGATTATTATGATGATTTAATGAAGTTATATAAATGTTAAAGTGATATGGAATTGATAAATATGAACAAAGATGATGATTAAAATGGTGTGGTATGAATTTTGGAAAGGCTTGGTCTTTGAATCCTTGAAGGACACGGCCAAGTTATGAGAGACACGGCCAAGTTAGGGCAAACATGGCCGTGTTGGATGGATTTTGGAGAGACACGGCCACAAGCTTGGCCGTGTCCCTTGGGTGTGTTTGTTACTGCCTGACTTTTGTTGAGAGACACGGCCGTGTCCTTTGCCCGTGTCTGCCTCTGTTTGATTTGGTGTTGAGAGACACGGCCACAAGCTTGGCCGTGTCCCATGCCCGTGCTTGCTACTGCCAAAATTGTGTTCAGAGACACGGCCACAAGCTTGGCCGTGTCCCTCAAATGTGCTGCCCGTGTCCTGTGAGGGTGTTAATTATTGTGATTGTTATATGTTATTCTTACATTGTTGGATCTTCAAAAGGATCTTTTGGTACTTAAACACACTTAAAACAATAATGATCCAACCAAAGATGTATAGAAGATTATAAATCCATGAATGATGTAAATTGTTATGTATTTAACAATGATGATATAGGAAATGTGGAAGATACAATGATCATGGAAAAAGGTATGTACCATGTTATTGATTATGTGTATTTGAGTGATGAATTGATCAATATGATTTGATGATACTATATGAACAATGTTATGTTCTATGCTTTGTAAATTGTAATGTGTTATATGAATGATGTGAGATTATGATGAAATATGAAATATAAAAGATGTGATGTTGTGATGAGAGATGAAATGTGAGTTGAAATTTAAGAAGATGTGAAGCCATTGTTATTGGCAATGATAATTCAAATGATATGATGATTCAAATGAGATGTGGGCCATTGTTATTGGCTATGATGATTTAAATGTGATGTGATGAAGCCATTGTGATTGGCTATGATGATTCAAATAAAATGAGAGCCATTGTTATTGGTTATGATAATTCAATTGAGAATCAAATGAATTGTGTGACTAATGTGTTATTCCATTTTCAGAGTTTGTTGTTGGTGGCATGCCTAATAAGTGTAACAATCTCTTGAAGTTAGGTTGGATTGAATCCTTGAAGCCTAATTGAGATGTTACCACCCTTGAAGCTAGGTTGGGTTGGTTCTTGAAGCCAAGTTGGGTTGAAGCTTAGCATGCTTTGCTCCCCTTGAAGCTTGGTTGAATCTAATCCTTGAAGCCTAGTTGGGTCTATGATATTGATAAATGTGATAATAAAACCAAAGCATTTACTCTGAAAATTGAATGGCATATTAGTGGGTTGTTTGGGCCCGAGTCTGTCTTTGTTGTTAATGTGATTCATGCTTGATGAATTGTGAATAAAGTGATGTTATGAAGTATGATTTTGTAATATGTGCATTGATGTATTGAAAAGGAATATGTTTGAGGGATTTTGTTGAGATATGGGTTTATGAAAATGTTGTATGATGTGTAAAATGTATATGAATGTGGAATTTGTGAGAATTGCTTTCATGAAGGTTTGCATAGATCATAGAATGGTGTTTTGTGGAAATGATGTATTTACATGTATGTGAAATAAATTGTATGTTACATGTATGTGAAATAAATAGGGCAAGTATTGGGTTATGAATGTTCCATGTAATTCTATATCAAATTTACAAGGATAGTAGGAACTTTTGAAGAATGCATTGAGAAAGGAAAAAGTGGTAAGGAAACAATAAAACTTAATGCTAAAAGTTTGAGGTATGATTCTTTTGGTAAAGTGTATTTATTATTGTTTTCTTTTGTACTACTAAGCTCTCGGGCTTAGCGCGGATGTTTAATCGCGCAGGTATTATGCGGTTGATCTGGAAGTTTAGCTGTTATGCCACGAGAAGGGTAAGAGTGTCTCGAGACCAACTAGAAGGTGATGCATACATATGTTATCTTAATTATGTTTTATTTTTATAAGAATAATGTTTCTTGGATTTGGTCTTTATAATTAATGCAATAGTACTTGAACTTGGATAAAGGTTTTGAAATTAAAACGAAAAGTGACATTCTTATACTTTATCTACGCATCGTATATATATACCAGGTATATGTATGGTGCTTATATAGAGTATGAGGGTGTTACATAATCATTCATCATATCATTTGCATCATGCAAATCATATCATTCATATTCCATATCACATACATTTCATACTTCATCTTATATATATATATACATATATACATATACATAACCATTCATCATTCAAGTATACACAATCAATTGCATTATCCTATCCTCACACCTTTCACCTTTCATAACACATATATACATTGGATGCTTTCACATTTCACATATTTGATTACACCCTCATATCTTTTGTATTTCATAACATATACATTATTTATATACATATTTATCAATTATATAATAGATTACTTAATACATTTATCATCAAATGTACTAATTTTCCAAGTCATATAAATATATATAAGCAAATAAGGTTTTGTACTTACCTTCAAAGAAACTCACACCCACTTAGACTTCTCTTCCTTAGATTCTTCAATATTTGGATTAGGGCCATTCAATCTCTTAAAAACCTAATCCAAAAGTGATCATACACATGAGATAATATAAATAAGAATCAACTAGAGCAAACTCAACACATGACATGCTCACCCACACGGGCGTGTTCCTGATCGTGCCTAACTCCCCAACACAGAAACATTGACACGCTCATAACCACGGGCGTGTCACTGGGCGTGTAATACCTTCTGTATCTCAAACATATTGACACGTCCCACAACATGAACGTGTTCATGGCCGTGTCAATTCTCCAAACTCACAGTAGCTATGACACGCTCAATAACACGGGCGTGTTACTGGTCGTGTCAATTCTACTGTCACACAGAACTTGTGACACGCTCAGTGACATGGGCGTGTCACTGCTCGTGTTACAAACCCCAAAAACAGAACCAACGACACGCCTAACAATCTGGCCGTGACCATGGGCGTGTCAGGCTAAAAACCCAGATTCCGATCAACACAAAACATCATCTAACAAAACACTTCTTTTAGCCATCATCCACTCCAAACAATCTTCACCAAACACACCCAAAACCATAACAAACTTACAAAAACACCAACAACACTTAAAACACACACCAATCATCATTATAAACATCATCCATGTATTAATTAATCAAATCCCCAAATTCATTAAACTAAACCCTTACTCAACAATTCATCATCATCCATATCAATTAATCATATTATCACCATCAAATTACCAATTCAACACACACACACATAACTTACCAACAATCATCAATCACCAAACCCAATCAAATATCCACACAACTCAAAGAAACAAGAGAATCAAGAAGAAACTTACTTAAATATCTTGTCAAATCCTCATCTCCATCTTCAATCCTCTAAAAATCCTTAAGAATTTGGTGTATAAATCATCTCTCTCTCTCTCTCTCTCTCGTCCAAGAAGAAGAACCTCTCTCTCTCTCTCTCGTACACGAAGAAGAAGAAGAAGAAGAAGAAGAAGAAAGAATCTTCTTTTCTTTGTTCTTATCCCCAAAATATATATATATATATAAATAATAATAATAATAATAATTACTAAAATATCCTTCACCAAAACTTTCTTTCTTTATAATCAAATACCCTTTTTAGTAATTTCACAATCCACAAAATAAATATCTTCTTTTCTTGACTTTCCATTTGACCAACATATATGTTATATATATTGCCATATACACTAAATATACATTCTCTCCACACATTGCTTTCTTTTCAAACAACACATAAACATTCTCTCTTAAATTTTCTTGTCTTATCAACTTAACATATATACGTTCAATCCCCTTATAACAATAATATCACAACTTCTAAGGCACAGTTTGGGATATTACAATTCTCTCCCCCTTAAATAATTTCGTCCTCGAAATTACTCAGTATAATAACACTCCATTCTTAACAATACACCATTTTAAATCTTCATATGACATTAATTGTATTCTTATATTCTGATTTCATCAAATCACATAGTTTGCACTCTCCCCCTTAGAGTCAATTATATTATTCAATTCCATAACTTGTCATGATATAAACCTTTATATCTTATTACACTTTTATCCAATATTCAAAATAACTCATTATTTTCTCAAATACCTTATCTATATACAAAAATTCCATCATCTTACAATATATTTATGTTACATTCCATTATTACATTCAAAATATTTTATCACTTCATCTCTTTATAACTATTCTCTTAACTTTAACCTTAAAGATCATTGACTTATATCTTAATATTGATTATCCCATCATTACAATCATCCTTAAAACAAACATTTATCAAACCTTCATTGATAATAATATTCTTATTTCTCATACACTTCATTCCTTCTTTAGTATTTTCTCACTTAACATCAATACTAACACAAAACTTTTGAACTTACCTTACAGGAAATCAACTTTTTCCCCTTTTCTCATCATTATAATTAATATAATTCAATTGATTCATGTCCGTTCATCGATCCGAATATTACATTGTATACATCATTATCTATCTCTTATACCTTTAGTACAACTATTCATATTAAATCTCAATAATAATTCACAATTATAGCAAAAATCTAGATCAATTGATCTATTCTCCACAATATACTAACATCTCAATCTTGTTTGATTCAAATCAATAATTAACTTATTTAAATTTATCATGAATAACAATCCACTTCAACTTATCTTTCAATATACACATAATTTACCTTTCATTATCTCAAAACAATTCCCATCAAAATTTCATAATTATCTCATACCATACTTATTACTCATAGTTTACTCACTTAAATTTTTAAACTCATCCACTTATTTTCTTTATACCATAAACATATTCAATATAGCTTTCAATCACCTTCTGCAATTTCTTCCATTATTATCTCCTCACCTTTCATACCATTACTACACTCACAATAATTACTTTTTTTCTCATATTATTTATAACTTAAAGTATTTCCCCAATTCTCTTTCCTTTCTTTTCTTTTCCAAAATTTTAACTAAATTGTTAACACAAAAATTATAAAAATACAATTCACCCATCATAACCTTTAGCCACGATTCTAGAACATAATTATCAATCTTATCAAAGCTGTATAATAACCACATTTTCTTAGTTCCAATTCTATGGATAACCAAACTATCCGGCCAACTCAATATACAATTCATATGGCCAAAGGAGATTAATGGTTACATCTGAAACTTATACATCAATACTGTGATTGTATCACAATTATCACATATTCATTCTCCAAACTTTTTCCATATTAAAAGTTAACACATTTCAACTCTATCTCAAAACAATTTACTCTTAATTATTTAATCATCATTAGCTTATCTTATATACAACAATATTATCTTTTTCCAAAAACTTCATACCTTATACTTTCTTTTTCCCTTACAATCTCTTATAATACACATATACATATAACCTTTTCTCACACAATTACCTTGAGTCCATAACATTTATGATAACTCAATTCAATTATTTCCATAACAATATTACTATCCACTATATCCCAAATCAATCCTCATTTCCATAACAATTTCACTATCCAACAATTCTCAAGTTTATTCTCGTTTTTCATTTCATCCCATAATCTTTGCGTCAATTAAGGCCTAATCTCTCTTAGGTCCACTACTACACACAATGTCATTTCCCATATCATCAAACATGCAATTGTATAACACATCCATAGATCACATTCATAATGTGATTTACTTTCCACATTTCTTACATTTTACAATTACATTCATATCAAAAAGCTCCTTCCACACTTTCTATACATGTATACATATAATCATACAATTTTATTTAATTCCTCTTTTACATATTTTCAACACAATTTAACATTTATTATTTCTCATTAAACAACCTCATTCTTATTCCTTTTTGACATAACGTAAATTATTTTTTTAACTCAACACACACATATATATATATATATATATATTCTAACCATGATAATACTTCACAAAATCTTAATCACATTACTAAGATGACATCTCTCACACATTTATTTACCTTTCAACATATATATAGTACTCATATATTTATACATATGTACATTACATCCAATCATATACACATTGAGTCCAATAACCTCTATACACTTTCCAAGTCTTGTTATCACAAATCTCAATTTCTTGAACCAACATTGATTCATCCACTTCTCACTATCAATCTTATCACATGACCTAACTTTGTACAAGTTTGTCAATGCAAGCGTAATCATTCTCATATTCTATAATACTCATTCCTCATAGTTCATAGATTTAACTTACATTAAACTATCGATGTTTAAATAACCTTTATCCAAGTTCCATTAACATTATAAACTCTCAACTTACTATTTTATTCAAACTTCCATTTACTCATCTTATTTTCTTAGTATCAACTTAAGAAAAACATCTTATATATATATACATTACAAAACAACCTCAAGGTATATTCTTTCACAATTAATAAAGCTCATTCAAACAAATTCAAATGTTACATCTTACCACCATTAACATGAGCTTTAACAACACTCAAGCATATCACATTTCTAACATTAAAACCACAATGTTTGCATTTAAAACAACAATGCAAACAACACCATTATATCTTCTTATTTAACCAACATCATCTCTTTTCCTTTTTTTTAAAAAAAAAAACTTTAACTTTACATATTTCAACCTTAAATGATCAAACTTTGTCTATACCCATCAACTCATTCAATATACCACCATATTCTCTTTATTTGGCAACATATCTATTCATATCACCCATCCAACATTATTTCCTCTTTCTAGAAATCCAAACATAAGATTTATTAGAAAGATATTCAAGTTGTAGAGGAAATATTACATACTTTAATCTTGATTTAATTATTAACTCATTCTCAACTTTATTCTTCTAATCATTTCTTTTACATCTCAAGCACATCAATAATCAAAAATTTTACTTGAATAAATTCCCATTCTTGAATTTAACAATTAAACTCATATACATTTTCCCACATTATTCTTTCTTTAATTTCCATTCATGTAAAACTTCATTCACACATTATTATCAATCTCATACAATTTAAATACACTTCAATTCACATAATACCACATTTGAGACCAACCTAGGTGTTAATGCATATGCATGTATCAAAAATTTCATTCTTTTCATTCTTCATTTATCATCATTTTTTTTTAAACTTTTCTTTTTATTTCTCTTTAAGCTTTTCAAAATTTTCTCTTTTTAATTTTACTTAGGCCGAGAATCTCGAACCTAGGCTCTGATACCAAAATAATTGTAACACCCCGATACTCTATATAAGTACTATACATATACATCGTATACATACAGTAGGTATATAAAGTATAAGGATGTCACTAGTTATCACAAATTTAAAATCTTTACTTTCATTCCAAAATCATATCATTATATTGAAATATATAAACGTACTTTCAAAATCAATATCCTTTTTATAATAATACATATATATATATCTTACATTGTCTCTTCAATAGGTTCATTTATACATATAAATACATTCTTGTGAAAATACAATATAATTAACTGTTACATGCATGCATCACCATCTAGTTGGTCTCGAACTATACTTGCTCTCTTCGTGACATACTGACTTAACTCCAGCTCCATCACCCATTTACCTGCGCGATTAACATAACCGCGCTAAGCTCGAAAGCTTAGTAGAACAAGTAAACATTAAAATATGCAATACAAAGGATACATACCTCATATGTTTAGCCTCACGTTTTATCATTTTCTTACTCTGTTTTCTTCTTTTATATATGCATTCTTCATATATTCCTATTAATCTCATATATGATTTACATATACATATATATAACATAACCATCAAACATAGTTCAATAAATTGATAGAACCTTCATATAATGATACTTACCAATTTCATTTCATACATATCATATATATCGTTTTATACTTCATAATTGCATATTTCATATAACTTCACAAACCACATCTCCTTTCAATAATTCATTTATGTTATATAATCATATCACAACATTACATTTACTTATCATGTCATACTTCATAATATCACATCTCATTCATTTAATTCATTATCCATTATTCACCATTCATAAATCATATTTAAACAAACACAAGCATGGGCCCAAAGACACTAATATGCCATTCAACTTTCAGAGTTAATGTTTTGGTTTATATATCACATTTATCATTATCATTATCCCAACTAGGCTTCAAGGATTATGTTCAACCAAGCTTCAAGGGGAACAAAGCATGCTAAATATCAACCCAACTTGGCTTCAAGAACAAAACCCAACCTAGCTTCAAGGGTTGTAACATCTCAATTAGGCTTCAAGGACTAGACCCAACCAAGCTTCAAGGGGAGTAAAACATGTTAAACTTCAACCCAACTTGGCTTCAAGGATCAAATCCAACCTAACTTCAAGAGATTGTTACTAATAGGCATGCCACCAACAACAAAACTCTGAAAATGAATAACATATTAGACACACAATTCATTCATTATTTCATTATCAATTTCATTCTCATTCTTATCATCATTTAGGCAAACATGCCTCAATCATCATTTACATCATCATAGCCAATCACAATGGCATCATTTAGGCAAACATGCCTCAATTGTTTCTTTCAAATCTTTATAGCCAATCACAATGGCTTCATTCATCATCATTCTTTCAAATCTTTATAGCCAATCACAATGGCTTCATTCATCATCATTTCTCAATCCACATTTCATATTTCACTCTTAACACATATATAATCATTCATCATATCATTTGCATCATGCAAATCATATCATTCATATTCCATATCACATACATTTCATACTTCATCTTATATATATATATACATATATACATATACATAACCATTCATCATTCAAGTATACACAATCAATTGCATTATCCTATCCTCACACCTTTCACCTTTCATAACACATATATACATTGGATGCTTTCACATTTCACATATTTGATTACACCCTCATATCTTTTGTATTTCATAACATATACATTATTTATATACATATTTATCAATTATATAATAGATTACTTAATACATTTATCATCAAATGTACTAATGTTCCAAGTCATATAAATATATATAAGCAAATAAGGTTTTGTACTTACCTTCAAAGAAACTCACACCCACTTAGACTTCTCTTCCTTAGATTCTTCAATATTTGGATTAGGGCCATTCAATCTCTTAAAAACCTAATCCAAAAGTGATCATACACATGAGATAATATAAATAAGAATCAACTAGAGCAAACTCAACACATGACACGCTCACCCACACGGGCGTGTTCCTGATCGTGCCCTAACTCCCCAACACAGAAACATTGACACGCTCATAACCACGGGCGTGTCACTGGGCGTGTAATACCTTCTGTATCTCAAACATATTGACATGTCCCACAACATGAACGTGTTCATGGCCGTGTCAATTCTCCAAACTCACAGTAGCTATGACACGCTCAATAACACGGGCGTGTTACTGGTCGTGTCAATTCTACTGTCACACAGAACTTGTGACACGCTCAGTGACATGGGCGTGTCACTGCTCGTGTTACAAACCCCAAAAACAGAACCAACGACACGCCTAACAATCTGGCCGTGACCATGGGCGTGTCAGGCTAAAAACCCAGATTCCGATCAACACAAAACAACATCTAACAAAACACTTCTTTTAGCCATCATCCACTCCAAACAATCTTCACCAAACACACCCAAAACCATAACAAACTTACAAAAACACCAACAACACTTAAAACACACACCAATCATCATTATAAACATCATCCATGTATTAATTAATCAAATCCCCAAATTCATTAAACTAAACCCTTACTCAACAATTCATCATCATCCATATCAATTAATCATATTATCACCATCAAATTACCAATTCAACACACACACACATAACTTACCAACAATCATCAATCACCATACCCAATCAAATATCCACACAACTCAAAGAAACAAGAGAATCAAGAAGAAACTTACTTAAATATCTTGTCAAATCCTCATCTCCATCTTCAATCCTCTAAAAATCCTTATGAATTTGGTGTATAAATCATCTCTCTCTCTCTCTCTCTCTCGTCCAAGAAGAAGAACCTCTCTCTCTCTCTCTCGTACACGAAGAAGAAGAAGAAGAAGAAGAAGAAAGAATCTTCTTTTCTTTGTTCTTATCCCCAAAATATATATATATATATAATAATAATAATAATTACTAAAATATCCTTCACCAAAACTTTCTTTCTTTATAATCAAATACCCTTTTTAGTAATTTCACAATCCACAAAATAAATATCTTCTTTTCTTGACTTTCCATTTGACCAACATATATGTTATATATATTGCCATATACACTAAATATACATTCTCTCCACACATTGCTTTCTTTTCAAACAACACATAAACATTCTCTCTTAAATTTTCTTGTCTTATCAACTTAACATATATACGTTCAATCCCCTTATAACAATAATATCACAACTTCTAAGGCACAGTTTGGGATATTACAAAGCTGAAAACCAAAGAGATGTCTGAGATCGATAAACTATTTGAACAAGATGAAGAAGTCCCGTACAAGTTCAAGATGCCATCCTTTGCAAAGTACAATGGTAGCGGAAATCCTCATCTCCATGTGAAGCAGTATATCACTGTCATGCAGTCTGCCCGAGCTACTAAAGCCCAAACCCTAAGGTACTTTATGCTCTCATTGGACCCTGTTGTCCAAAATTCGTTCAATACCTTAAATGATGGAACACAAAAGAGTTGGGATCTACTTTACAAAGCCTTCATCCAACAATATGGATATAATGTTGAGTTGGAAGTTACTCTAATGGAAGTAGAGTCCATTAGGCAAAGGCCAAATGAGAATTTTGTGGACTATGTGAAAAGGTGGAGAAACAAGGCCGCTTTACTCAAGAAGAGGCCCGATGAATCCGATCAAATAAGGATGATTGTAAGAGGGGTGTTGCCTATTCTTCATTAGAGGATGTCTCATACATTCATCCGTGATTTCAAAGATCTTCTCCAAGATGGTTTGCAAATTGAAGAATGGGAAAGGGAGAAGAGCCGTTTTGCAACAAAAAGGAACGAGAAAGGGAGCTATCAATCTGGTAGCCAAAGCATGCAAAAGGTCGTCGGTGTTAATGCTACTAACTAAGGAACGAGGAGACAATTTTTGGAATTGGGAAAACCGATATCTTGGGTTCTCAATAAGCTTCAAAGAAAGGGGTTGCTACAACCCTTAAATCTTCGTCCTTTGCCTAACCCTCTCCCACTTAATTTTGACACCAAAACATTTTGTCTATTTCACCAAATGCAAGGGCAGGACTGTCACATCCCAAAGGCTAGATAGTCGAGTAATAGGCAAGGAGGACATGAACGAGTGGTCAAATAGAGGCTCGGGATAGTCAAATATGAAATTGGCGTACACAGTGGAGCTGACGGAACCGAATTGAAATTTTTTTAAGAGGCTGAGGACCTAAAGGTACTTTTCCAAAAAGTTATGTCGGTTCTTAATAGTGCCCATAATGGATGTAATAGATGTGTTCTCGGGATTTATCGGGTCGTAACGGTGGCGCACGATTTTTCCCGAATACTCACTGTTTGAAAGTTACTGATGATTTTTCAATAAGGGCATTTTCATCATTTCCACCGGAGTGGCAATTTTGTAAATAGAACCAATTTGAGGGGCAAAATTATAAAGAAGGAAAAGTAACTTTCAAGTGGCCAAATCATGGCCATTTGTTTAATTTTGGTGGATAAATCAAGACCATTCAAGTTAAAAATAATAAATTAATTAATTAAATAATTATCTAACATTTAATTTTTGTCTTAAAGCATAAGACACATGCCTAACACCTAGAAAACTCCATTATCTTCATTTTGGGACTTCATTGCCGTGGGCTTCTTCCAAAAGAGCCAAGGGAAAGTTTTAATTTCTATGTGATTTATCAAGTTTTTTTTTTAAGAGAAATTAAGGTAATTCTTCAAGCTAACTTCTTCTCTTTCATTTAATTTGAGTATTAGGCTTTGTATGGAAGGACTTAAAGTCATGTTTAATTAGGGAAAATATTAGAAAGTTGATGAATATGATGGAGAATAGCAAAATAGTTGGAGAATGAATAGAACTGGTATTTAATGGTGAAAATAAGCTAGCAACCATTAGAAAAATCATAAAATAAGACTGTCTATACTTAGGGTTCTTACCTTTGTATATGTGATGTTAAATTTCATAGGAAATCAAGGAGACAAGGAAGGAAAGGAAGTGATATAGATAAAGGACTAAGAAATAGTAAGGTTTGGTACTTTAACCATTGAACTCCTTTTGAAATTTTTCTGTTTTACAATTAGTAAAATGCTGTGATCTGTATGATTTTTAATTAAATATAAAAAAATTATCTTGAGTTGAATTTTTTATATGTTGTGTCTAAATGAGTTTAGAATGACTGAAAAATATGTTGAGTTGAATTTGGAATGGTTATGATTTTGGAAAAATTATTTTTATTAGACCTGCTCCAGCAGGTACCTTGACTGAGACAGCCATCTTTCTGGATTTTTAATAAAATGTAGAAAAATAATATCTAATTGAATTTTGGATATGTTGTTTCTTAGTGAGTCTATTATTTGAGAAAAATAATTTGGAACCACATTGATTGAATTTAATTTACGGAATTCACAAAATTCAGAACTGCTGCCAAGATGCAGGGCAACTGGAGCAGTCTGGTTGGGTGAACTAGTTGACCAAGATTTTGTGTCCAGTTTGATATAAAATTTTAAAGGAATGATTTTAAGATGCAAAAACTAAATTCTGTAAAAATTTTAGAGTTTTTAGCCAAGTGGATTTTTTATACAAATTATCTAAGACAAGGATCAAGTTGGGTCAAGAACCAGAGTTTATGGTTCATATGGTAAATTTTCATTATTAACTTGGTCAAAAACTTGGTGTGGGTGTTTTATCATTTTATTTTTGGTATTGAGTTTAAGTATGAATATGAAGAATAAATTAGATGGAAAAGAGAAGAAAATCAATCTGAATTTCATAACCGCGATAAAAGTCACGTGATGGAATACATGTTCTTTTTTTTATTTTTATTTTTGTGAAAAAAACTCTGCCATTTTATTTATACTTTAAATAGGGAAGCCCCATACAATCAGTATTAATGATTCCTCTAACTATGTGAGGAAGTGAAGCAAAAGAATTAAAAGTTACAGAGATATTGTTGAGCCTACCAAAAATAGCTAAAGAGTGGGCTACTTGGTTACCCTCCCTATGAATATGAGTGATAAATGATGAAGTGGAAAGAAGAAAAGAATAGATAAACACCACTTGAGGATCCAGATGAAGAGACTGATCTTGTTGAAAAAGGAGAAACAGATGATAGGAGTCAATCTCTATGTGAAACGGAGGCGAGTGAAAAGTTGAAGCCCATTTTATTCCTTCATAGGCCGCATATAATTCTGCCTGACATGGTGAAGTTGCAGAAAACAAAGAAACATGTCCATCTATGAAGCCTCCATGAATGTCACGAAGAACCGAGCCACCTGAAGAGCAATAATTGGTGAAAGACACGTCTATATTCAGTTTCACCGAAGTAGAGCTTGGCTTTCTCCAATAAATCAGGACCGGCTTTCTCAGATTATGGCCAAAATTCTCAGGCAGAAGTTCAAAAAATCTCCTGTCAAGCATACGGGCAAACTTTCTGTTGGAGTTAGCAAGGCCCCAATTATACAGGTAATTTCAAATTTTCTGTAAGAGAAGAGATAGAGTGAAAGTTTCATTGCCCCAAGTATAGCCACAGAAGGCTTTCCAGACGTGCCAGATTATAATCCGAGGAACAAACATATGAAGGATACCGGTAGTAGAATCTGGCCTCGACACTAGCCACCATTTCACTAAATATGGACGCAGAGGCAGCATATTTGCAGTCGGCTCTAAAAAGAAATATTCCTCGAAGAAAGACCAAATACCATGAATTTGAGGACATTGCAAAAAGATATGGTCTCTGGTGGGCCTTGCACAGTGGCAAAAAGGACAACAGTGAGGTCCTACCACATCAAAACGTTCCAAACTATAAGGAAGAAGAAGCAGATCATGCCACAAACGCCAAGTAAAAATTGATATTTTCAGAGGGAAAGGGTGTAACATCCCAAATCCCAGATTGGTAAGAAATAGACATAGAGGATATGATTTAGGCTTAGAACAAAGGAGTTCAGAACGTGACCTATAACTTGAGCTCGAATTTCATCCAAGTTAATGACAGAATTAGAGAGTCTCAAAGAAGACTTAATTGTTTATTTGTGTCTTAGCTAGATTTATAACTTGAAATTATTCAATTTGGAGTTGTAAATAATAAGATATGATGGATTAAGTAGACAATGTGCAAGCTGCCTCAGGACAGCATAGTAGGCTTGAATTCAAAGGACAGCCAAAAATCATATATAGCTCGGATCAACCTCAAATTTTGATACAATATATCCCCGGATGTCTAGTTTCAGTGGGAATAAGAATTACTTAATTTGGAGTTGTGAGTTAAAAGATATTAATAAATAAAGACAGCAAGGTCAAGAAGGGATATCAAAAGGACCTAAGTGGAAATTTCTCAAAAGTTAGGGGCAACTATGTAAACTTAAAAATTAAGTGTCGGAAGTTCTTAATAGTGCCCATATCCGACCCCGAAAGAATATTCTCGAGATTAATCGGGTCATAACCGTGGGTTTCAATTTTTCCTGAAAACGCACGGTTTGTAAGTTACGGGCGATTTTCCGATAAGGACATTTTGGACATTTCCACTGGAGGGGCGATTTTGTAATTAAAATAACTTTGGGGGAAAAATATTAAAAGAACAAAAAACCACTTTCAAGTGGCCAAATCCTAGCCATTAAATCCAAATGTGTTGGACAAATCATGGCCATTGAAAATAAACCAAATCCTAGCCATTAAATCCAAATGTGTTGGACAAATCATGGCCATTGAAAATAAACCAAATCCTAGCCATTAAATCCAAATGTGTTGGACAAATCATGGCCATTGAAAATAAATAAATAAATTAAATGGAAATTAAATTATAAATAACTAATTATGGTCTTCCAAACACAAGTAAGGATCAAAAAGACACCACCATCACCACTTTTCTTCTTCTTTAAGTCGTGCTCCCCCTCCCTTCCATTTTCAAGGAGACAAGTTTCAAGTCCAAGCCATTTCTCAAGTGAAATTCAATAGGAAATAAGGTAAGATATCATCCTAAGTCTTATTCTTTCATTAGAATTAGGTATTAGGCTATGTTTAGGAAGATTTGGTATTATGTTCATGTTGGGAAAGAATTAGTAAGTTGATGATTATGGTGAAAAATGATAAACTACTTAAAGGAAATGATGAAAATGGTGATTATTAGTAAGAATAAGTAAAGGATTGTTAGAAAATCATAAGGTAGCATCATGTTCATATCTAGGGTTTGTTCTTACATATGTGACATATTAAATTCATAGGAAATCAAGGAGATTAGAGAGGAAAGGAAGTGAAATAGATAAGAAGAGCAAGGAAAAGCAAGGTTTGGTACTTTACCTTTGAATAATTAATTTTGATTTGGTGATTTACCATAAAAGAAATTCTATTTGCTTACAAATTTTGGTTTATGGAAGTTTTGAAATTGATGTTTAAATATATTGATTGAGTTTAAAATAAATATTTGTGTTATGTTCTTGTTTTCTTATGGCAATTGGGTTGTTAAATTTAATTGAAACCAAATGTTTTGAGAAAATTTGGCAAGTTGATTTAGTAAGTTGTTTGGACTTTAATTAGTTTGATTTTAGTTAAACTTGCAAAAATTGCTAAAAGGAAGTGTTTGAATCTTCACTTTACTATTAAAGAAGCCTTAATATTGATTTGCAAAAGAAAAATAAACTATCCTATGCATTTCAAAGGTTTGGGCCGAAATGGTCCCAAAGTGACAGCTTCTGGACTATTTTTGTGGCAATCGTTTGAGGTAGCAAATGAATGAATTTTTCAACGAAATTTTACATGCAATTAGTCAACATATGAAATAAGTTTTCTGTAAAATTTCTGTAAAAATTAGAACTAAAATTTGACTAAATAAATTGGTAGCAACAATTAGGATAGTGTGGCACCTCTACTCAGCTTACACATGTAGGTTGGGAAGGGGTGTTACAATTAGTGGTATCAGAGCAAAGGTTTAGCCGGTTCTGGGTAATTAGTTGATGATGGGATCTTTATATACGTGCCACCTAGGATAAGATAATGCTGTTGGTCTGGGTCGTTACGTATGATGGGATTGTATACGTTTTGCTATGTTCTTTAGATGTCGCAAGAAGCGCTAGACGTGATTGCAGGTTAGTTGTCTATGTTTGGAGTTCTGCTTTACGTTTTAATAGATTCGGGTTCTTCACACTCATATATATGCACAAAGAAAAAAAAATTGAGAAATATATGCAATAAAGGTTAAGGCAATTATGAGAGGTAAGTAGTAAAAGCACCGAAAGAATAATAACGAATAGAATACCGACCATAATACAAGAGTCTAAAATTGAAAGAGTGAAGAATAATAGTACGGCAAAAAAAATCATAGAAAATAAAATTGAGAACTAAGAAAAGGAAGCAAAACTAGTTAGATTCTCCAGGATTAATGCTTTCCCTGGTTGAAATCATGTGTTCCTTATATAATGAACTATTTATACTTGTGTTGGAAATGTTTGGTAATGTGTTCTGACAACTTGAGAATTTTTGTGCCTATGTGTGCATTGATATGAATGAAGGAAAGGGAATAAAATATTAGAAAGATATGCTTACCTTGGTAATTCAGATTGAATCAGAGTTGGGATGAGTGTATTTATATGGCATTAACATTTATACTCAATGGTGAGGGCCATTGGGGCCAGTGGTGAGGGCCACTGGTTTGATATTTATCTGGCACCGATATATATACTCAGTGGTTAGGGCCACTGGGGGCCAATGGTGAGGGTCATTGGTTTGATGAAAAAGGTGGTGAGGGCCACCTGTGCCATGGAAATGAAATGGTGGTGAGGGCCACCCATGCCATGCTGGTTCCATATAGTATTGTCTCATGAAAGAAAGAGTTTTAAATGTAAAAAAAAAAGAAAGAAAGAAAGATGTTCTCACCTTATGTTGGGATCGGCCGTAACCAACATAGAGCGAGACACGTAATGAAATAAATAGTACTTCGAGAATGATGGTATCATGGACTGATCACCCATGAGCTATTATTTGAGATGTATATATGACAACACAAGGAAAGTCAGATGAGTTGATACTTAAGGAATGCCACCACACTGCACGAATATACATAGGACATACAAATTCAGTAAGAAGTAAATAAAGAATAACAACAATGCAAAGAGAAGGAAGCTTAGAAATGAATACATTAGAAAGTGAAAAACGTACAAGAAGGAATAAGAAAGAACAAACATGAATCAAAGTTGAAGGAAATACAAGAGAAGTAATAGTGATGTTTCAAATGAGAAATCGTGACAAAAGTCAAAGCATGTTGAACCACATAATAGTCTATTGGATAATCTTGTAGAATAATAAATAGCAAGTGAACAGATATGGGAAGAAAACATAATACAAAAGGTAAAACATGTTGAATCTTAAAATAGTTAATCTCAGTCAAAATAAGGCAATACGTAAACAATATAGAAAGATGACAAAGAGCAATCAAGTTAATAAGGTGAAAGAGTGGCAAAAGCAATAGACAGTAGTTAAAGAACATCAAGTATATAGAATGAGTAAGTTTCGGGACGAAACTTAAATTAAGAGGGATAGAATTGTAACATCCCAAATCCCAGATTGGTAAGAAACAGACATAGAGGATATGATTTAGGCTTAGAACAAAGGAGTTCAGAACGTGACCTATAACTTGAGCTCGAATTTCATCCAAGTTAATGACAGAATTAGAGAGTCTCAAAGAAGACTTAATTGTTTATTTGTGTCTTAGCTAGATTTATAACTTGAAATTATTCAATTTGGAGTTGTACATAATACGATATGATGGATTAAGTAGACAATGTGCAAGCTGCCTCAGGACAGCATAGTAGGCTTGATTTCAAAGGACAGTCAAAATTCAGATATAGCTCGGATTGACCTCAAAGTTTGATACAATATATCCCCGGATGTCTAGTTTCAGTGGGAATAAGAATTACTTAATTTGGAGTTGTGAGTAAAAAGATATTAATAAAGAAAGACAGCAAGGTCAAGAAGGGATATCAAAAGGACCTAAGTGGAAATTTCTCAAAAGTTAGGGGCAACTATGTAAACTTAAAAATTAAGTGTCGGAAGTTCTTAATAGTGCCCATATCCGACCCCGGAAGAATATTCTCGAGATTAATCGGGTCATAACCGTGGGTTTCAATTTTTCCTGAAAACGCACGGTGGACATTTCCACTGGAGGGGCGATTTTGTAATTAAATATAACTTTGGGGGCAAAATATTAAAAGAACAAAAAACCACTTTCAAGTGGCCAAATCCTAGCCATTAAATCCAAATGTGTTGGACAAATCATGGCCATTGAAAATAAACCAAATCCTAGCCATTAAATCCAAATGTGTTGGACAAATCATGGCCATTGAAAATAAACCAAATCCTAGCCATTAAATCCAAATGTGTTGGACAAATCATGGCCATTGAAAATAAACCAAATCCTAGCCATTAAATCCAAATGTGTTGGACAAATCATGGCCATTGAAAATAAATAAATTAATTAAATGGAAATTAAATTATAAATAACTAATTATGGTCTTCCAAACACAAGTAAGGATCAAAAAGACACCACCATCACCACTTTTCTTCTTCTTTAAGTCGTGCTCCCCCTCCCTTCCATTTTCAAGGAGACAAGTTTCAAGTCCAAGCCATTTCTCAAGTGAAATTCAATAGGAAATAAGGTAAGATATCATCCTAAGTCTTATTCTTTCATTAGAATTAGGTATTAGGCTATGTTTAGGAAGATTTGATATTATGTTCATGTTGGGAAAGAATTAGTAAGTTGATGATTATGGTGAAAAATGATAAACTACTTAAAGGAAATGATGAAAATGGTGATTATTAGTAAGAATAAGTAAAGGATTGTTAGAAAATCATAAGGTAGCATCATGTTCATATCTAGGGTTTGTTCTTACATATGTGACATATTAAATTCATAGGAAATCAAGGAGATTAGAGAGGAAAGGAAGTGAAATAGATAAGAAGAGCAAGGAAAAGCAAGGTTTGGTACTTTACCTTTGAATAATTAATTTTGATTTGGTGATTTACCATAAAAGAAATTCTATTTGCTTACAAATTTTGGTTTATGGAAGTTTTGAAATTGATGTTTAAATATATTGATTGAGTTTAAAATAAATATTTGAGTTATGTTCTTGTTTTCTTATGGCAATTGGGTTGTTAAATTTAATTGAAACCAAATGTTTTGAGAAAATTTGGCAAGTTGATTTAGTAAGTTGTTTGGACTTTAATTAGTTTGATTTTAGTTAAACTTGCAAAAATTGCTAAAAGGAAGTGTTTGAATATTCACTTTACTATTAAAGAAGCCTTAATATTGATTTGCAAAAGAAAAATAAACTATCCTATGCATTTCAAAGTTTTGGGCCGAAATGGTCCCAAAGTGACAGCTTCTGGACTATTTTTGTGGCAATCGTTTGAGGTAGCAAATGAATGAATTTTTCAACGAAATTTTACATGCAATTAGTCAACATATGAAATAAGTTTTCTGTAAAATTTCAGCTAAAAGTAAGACAATTTACTTGGTCAAATGCATGACTGAAGTGGACTGAAATTTTGACGAAAACCCAGATTTTACTATTCATTTGGTCATGCCATTTTGCGTTGCCGATTTTTCTCGCCGCAACACTATTCATTTAGTCAATTTGTGATTTTTTGAGGAATACTTTGAAATGTTGGATGTGTTTAGTGTGGATGTTAAATATGTGAAAAAGAGTAACGGTTTGACCAAAGAAAGTGGTGCGCGACATAAATGGCAAAGCGCAGTGAGAATTTAAATTGATTTCTTTAATCATTCTAAAATGAAGTTGAGACTTAAATTGAATCATTTTAATCTTTTTGCTCTGCTGGATAGTGGGAGTGGTAGATAAGGGTATGGTGCACTATACTAACGCATGCAGTACTGCTCATTATTGTGATATGATATTTTATTCGGTGGTGAGGCCACTGAAGCCAATGGGGAGGCCCATTGGTTAACCAGGATGGGGAGGCCCATTCCTGTGATCTGATATTGGTGGCCACTGAAGCCAATGGGGAGGCCCATTGGTTAACCAGGATGGGGAGGGCTATTCCTGTGATTTGATATCGGTGGGGAGGCCCACCTATGTTACAGTGGGGAGGCCCACTGCCTTATCACTATGGTTCCCTATATACCAGTAGAGCCTGAATCAAAGACATATTATTTTTCGTTAAACTATATAATGCCAATGAGTTTGAATTATGATATTACATTATTTAAAGAATATCACACTGAATGTTTCATGATTTCTATTGGTATAAAGTGGGTTGATTGTTGATTTAATTATTTCCTTTGATTTTGAATACTTTCATATACTACTTTTATTTTTATTGGTAAAGTACCCACTGAGCGACAACGCTCAGCGAGTTAAGTTTTTCTTGACTCGTAGGTTCGGAGCAGTAGATTAATCTTGGGGAAGCAACGACCAGACCACAGCAAAATCTCAGGGGTAGATCTTTTAGATCCATTATGAGTTAGCTAGTTGTGGCATGTATATAAATAAATATAAAAGAAAATTTCTATGTTACAATGGTATGTTAGTAGTGTGTAATAATCATAAACCTTTACTTTATGTTGTATTAGAAGTGTGAACTCTTCTTGCAGATTTGTAGTTGAGGGTATAAGGTGAATTCATTGGGAGTGCATTAAATTTGATGGTATTCATATTGGTCTGTGTAAAATGTTTTCAAAAATAAGAAAAATCAGTTTTGTCGACACTTGGGATCCAAATTTCTAGGCGGAACTATGGCAAAATTTCTGTAAAAATTAGAACTAAAATTTGACTAAGTAAATTGGTAGCAACAATTAGGATAGTGTGGCACCTCTACTCAGCTTACACATGTAGGTTGGGAAGGGGTGTTACAAGGGGGACCCCCACAACATCCGGCAAGATAGGGTGCTGGAGAGATGATCTCCGATCTTGTCATAAACCTCTGAAAAAACAAAACTATGCTGCTCAATCATAATATCTGAAGCCAAACTATGGACTTGGCACAACCGTTTCCAGGAGCAAGAATCAATAATTTGATATATCATGAGGCCTGAACGATTATATTTTTGAAACATATAATTCGTCCAGAGAGAATCCCTCTGCGTGTAAGAACACCATAACTTGATGGAAAAGGTATCTTGAATCGAGGCCAATGAGCGAATTCCTAAGCCCCCTCCGACGTGGGAAAACATAGTTTCTCAAATTTAGCCCAATGAAACTTGTCACGGCCATCACTACTGCCCCAAAAGAAATGCGCCATAATAGCTTCCAAAGTGTGCATAACTTTTTTCAGCATTTTCATAGCGCCTAGCATGTGCATTGGAATAGAGCTCAAAACATGTTTTATTAAGAGAAGTCATCCTCCGGGGGACAGAATCTTCTTTGTCCAACTTTAAAGCTTGGCTTGAAATTTAGAAATCAAATCTCCACAGTAAGAAAACCGATTAATACCTTGATATATCGGGGCTCCCAAGTAAGTGAAGGGGAGAGACTTCTTCTTTATAGACAAAACCAAATCTAGTCTGGCAATAGCTTGAGGGGACATTTTTTTTGGTCCATAAAATGAACTCTTGTCAAAATTTATAAGTTGACCCGAGACTGATTGGTACTGCTGAAGGAAACTTTTGAAGTTACCAATACTACGCTTGTCCCCATGTATAAAGACAAGGAGATCATCTGCAAAAGCCAAATGAGAGATAGGGGTGATAGAGCGAGCAAGCTTATAAGGCATAATCTTACCCGTTAAAATGAGATGATTTAAACCTCGAGAAAAACCTTCTGAAGCGATAATGAAGAGAAGTGGCGAGAGGGGATCTCCTTGCTTAACTCCCCGTGATGGCTTAAAAAAACCATATGAAATCCCATTGATGCACACAGAGAGTCTAGTGGAAGCTAAATGGCCCATAATTCTAGAAACAAAAACAGTAGAGAAACCAAATTTTAATAGGATGGACTCCAAATAAGACCAAGAGACCCTATCAAAAGCCTTAGCCATATCAAGCTTAACCGCAATATTACCACCACGTGCCTTCCTATCTAATTCATGTATCATCTCATTTGCAAGCAAGATTTGAGAGTGAATAGACCTGCCCTTCATAAAACCTGCTTGCTCAGGGGGAATTAAGCAATCCAAAATAGGAGCTATTCTGCTAGCAATAATCCGAGTACAAACTTTATTAATAATGTTCGTTAAGCAGATAGGACGGAATTGACTAAAGCTCGAGGGATTACTTACTTTAGGAATGAGAATAATCTGCGAACTGCCAAAGGATGTAGGAATAGGAAGCCCCAGAAAAAACTCTTTGACAGCACTACAAATATCCCAACAAATTATATCCCAACAATCCCTGTAAAATCTGCCATCAAAGCCATCTGGACCAGGAGAACTCGAAGGATCAAGTAACCAAACTGCAGCTTTGATTTCTGCATTAGAAGGCACCGCCATAAGCTTTTCATTTTGGTCATCTGAAACAACTGAAGGAATATTGGACAAAAAGTCATCAAGCTGAGCATTAACCGAATCACCAGAAAACATTTCAGAATAAAAATTAACCATCGCTCTTCCAATGTCATCTTGATCAGAAATCCAATCTCCTTCAGCGTTTTTGATGGAAGAGATCCGCTGAAAATTTCTAGACATCTTGACATAGTTATAGAAAAACCTGCTATTAGTATCACCATCCTCAAGCCATTTGATATGAGATTTCTGTTTCCAGAACATCTCCTCTATACGAAGCTTGCAGAGAAGTTGAGCTTGTTTCGCTTGCCAGATAGACCTGTTAGCCAGGGTAGGAGAATTCACAAATTCAGGTTCTGCTCTTTCAGCTTCAACCTCAGCTTCCTGAACCGCAGAGAAAATATTACCAAACTGTTCTTTGTTCCAACGACGGATAGCCTGCTTAAGATCTTTAAATTTTATATGAAGGCCTTTCATTCCTCCACCATAAAAAGAAGACTCCCAACATTCTCTAACCATCGGCAAGAAAGAGGAATGTGAAAGCCACATGTGCTGAAAATGAAATGGCTTAGGAGCATTAAAAGATATATTCTTACAAATCAAGAGCAATGGCGAATGATCCGAAGAAGATTTTCCTAAGTGACAAACCTGGCAATCATCAAAAGAATTATAAAAAGCTTGATTAGCCATGACTCTATCCAATCTTACCCACACCCTACCAGAAGGGCGCATACCAGTCCAAGTATAGATATTGCCGACAAAGGGAGTATCGATAAGCGCCTATGAATCCGAATAATCCACAAAATCCTGCATGCTAGCTAAGTTGGGGGTGGAATTGCCTTTATACTCAGAAAGACTCTTGATAGCATTGAAATGACCACCAACTAACCAAGGTGTATGGGTATTCAAACCGCACAGTTTATCCCACAGGCAAGCCCTTGCTACCCGTGAATGAGGACCATAAATTGCAGTAAACATGAAGTCGAAGTTCAACCCGGAAAAGTGAGCTTTACAAGAGACTAAAAAACCTTCATCAATTAAATCACTCAGTACCCAGGAGTCATGATTCCAGAAAATCCAAATCTTATTAGAAGAATTTAAAAAATAGCTATTGAACTTCAAAACAGAAGCAAAAAAAGGAGCTTTATCAGCCGACACCATAGGCTCAATAATAATCAGAAATTTAATGTTAGAATCAATACACAATTTATGAAGACGAGACATAGAGGTAGAAATACCTCGAATATTCCAGCAGAGAAAATTCATTGAGAAACCGAAGAGGGAAGAGTTAATGCTTTCTTAGAACGATGGGTCAACATAGGTTCAATAGCAGATGCTTTTTTCTGGGCTGATTTCTTTTTGGTCGCGGCAATAAAACCCTCTTCTAATGTTTCCACAGCCTGTAATTTCTTGCCAATAGAAATACTAACCGCTTTAAAATCTAGCACAGAAACATATTCCTCGATTGACCCATCATCTCCATTTGAACGGTGTCCCAAGGAGGCACAATCATCCTCTAAAGAAGGCTCAACCTCTGAGTGAGACTCCAATAAAGTTGTTGTATGCTTTACGAAAGGCTAATTTTTAGAGCCTGCAACAGCAGGAGAGGCGTGATCATCATCAATTGGAGGGGAACGAGTTCGCGGATCGAAAGAGTTTACAGGTGCTGGAGGATCTGGTGCTTCAGTTTCAATTTGAACAGGCGCAGCTGATTTACGTATAACCCAAGCTTTAGTCGACTTAGCAGTAGTTCATAAAGAAGGCCTCAAAGCCTCAGAGTTCGTAGCAGTAGTTTTAAGAATGTCAAAATTAGCTGCACGTTCATTATTACTAGGACAAGAAACAGAGGAGTGTCCTAATCTCTCACAGCAGGAACAATAATCCGGTAGACACTCATAAATCACAGATTGGAAAAAGCCATGGCCACCATTATTAATCCAGATTTTAGAAGGGAGTTCCTTAGTAAGATTGAGTTCAACACAAACCCGTGCTGCAGAGGGGCGAATACGAGATGAAGTTGCAGCATCAATTTTCAACGGAGTTCCTATCGATCCAGTAATAGAAAATAACGCCTCCTTATCAAAGAGGTGAATCGGTAATCCCTCAAAAGCTAGCCAAATAGGCACAACAGGACTATCAATATCAGATCGAAAATTTGGGGTCCATTTGAAAACTGTCATTGTGAAGCCATTGAAGGTCCATATATGTCTCAGCCAACAACGAAGGTAATCAACCTCTAATTCAAAGTTTATCAGAATATGTCGAGGATCAATGAGTCCAATAGTAAAAGGTCCCGTAAAACCCACGGCATCAAAAAACTTCCTCAAAGCAACCATGTTCGGATGACCAGAATTAAAGGAGCCTATCAGTGCAAAATGAAAGGGTTCAGACAATTTAATAACATCATCTTTTGAGAAGGAAATGGAGGGAAAGCCTTTAAATCTGCCAGAGTTATCAACCGAGAGTCTTTGATTATTATCGATGGAGGCAAAAGAACGGGAATCATCAAGCGCAGAAGGAGCAATTTCGGAACCAGTCAGAGCAGAAGCATAAGAACGAACAGCAGACTCCAGCGGAGCCGCCGCCGTTCGGCTAGGATCTGAAGCCGTCGTGAGAGGATAGAAAAACCTTCAAGATAATTTTCTCGACCCTATGTTATCAAGCTAAAGCCTTCTCTCAAGTATTTCATCAAACAGATTCTTTGCACCATCCAAAACCTTGCACTTCTCTGAAAACCTTAATTGATTCTCTCTCTAAGATCAATGCATTACTCTCACCTTCCAAAACATGATCGAGCAACCAAAAATCATCAGAAACACCAGATGGATTGCGAGGGCTAAGCGAAGAAGAGCTTGCAGTGGTGCGTGGAGATGGCCAAGGCGAGCTTGCAGTGGTTCGTTGCTCCTTATCTCCGTCACCGCTTGTATGGTTCTCAACGGTGATGGAGATGCTGGCTAGAGATGACGATCGATGGAATACATGTTCGTTATCATGTGAATATATAGATAAGGTATATACGTGGGGAATACGTATATATATGGTATATATATGCATGTATATGGTATATATGTGAATACATATGATACATATATGAGTATATGTGGTATTTGTGTAAGTATATATTGTATATATATGGAGAATATATGGTATATATATACGAAGTGAATGGGTATATATGAAATGTTATATATGCTCTACTCGATAAATGGGTAAAATCGGTCTGGAATGGGGGTTTGGCATGCCATCCTACCGGCAGTACTATCTTAACGGCTTCGGTATGGATATTACTTACGCGCGCGTGGTTATATCGTTTGAGGTCAAGATCATGGCAACTAGTCGTGTGAGACCAAGACCACGCAGTTATGTTGTATATTCAATATCGTGTGAGACCAAGACCATGGCAATTAGTCGTGTGAGGTCAAGACCACGCGTAACTCTATACGAGGCCTCATTTCAAGATTGGTGTATTCATAATTACCTAGTGGAGCAGATTAACTCGTAATTATAAGGAAGTTATATTACATGTTGTTTAGATACAGAATGTGAATCTTAACTTAATTAGAAAATATAAATATAATGATTGTATAAAAATAGTTTAATTATGCAGCATTCTACTTTTATATGTGTTTCAACAACCTTCCTTGCACTATTTATATTCGGCAATGGTTAAAGTACCCACTGGGCAATATGTTGCTCAGCGAGTTATATGTCTAACTCGCAGGTAGTGGATAGAAGATCAGCATTTCTGCAGCGGTCCGCACCAGCTCGACGGCGAATAGGGTAGGACTTTTGACATAAAATAGTAGTATGGCATGTACGTTATATCTATTGTAAAGGTTTGTTAAACATATTAAGTATTATGGTGTATGTAACAAGAGAATAAACAGTAGTATGGTAATAAAACTTATCAAATGATATGTGATCTTGAGAAACGATATAGAAGTGTGAAATTTTCTTGCAGGGTGTAGTTGAGGATATAAGGGAGATTATGATTGGGAGTGTTCTTGAGTTGAATTGTGAACAAAAGTGCTTTTTTAAAAAAAATTCATAAGAATTCTTAATTAAGACATTGTAACCAGAGCTCACATCCCGATGTGACATTCCTCCCCGGCTTATTCGTAGGTCGGGAAGGGGTGTTACAATTTGTGGTAGCAGAGCTTTGGTTTAGCCGTTCCTGGGCGATTAGACATAGGAAAGTGTATGATAATTAGGATATCGAGAGATAGTAAATGAAGTGAGTTAGAAAGACTTTAGATAGGAAGAGGAAAATATAGGAGGATATACGTTTTATTTTGGGAGTGGCCATTACCAACGTAAAACGGGATACCCTGTAGTAGTTATGGTATTTGTGAAACAGTTATATATGAAATTATGTTTGTGAAATAAGAAAGAGTCGTGAGTTATTGGGTCTAATGTACATGCCATATAGGAAAAAGGTTATATGTCGAGCTATGCAGACTGCTGATTACTTTTATATTGTAGGATGTCTCTAGATTTGCAATAAGCTATGGAACAGGAGACAGAATCCCAAGCCTCCGCACCAATAGGTGTTGAGGAAGTCCATGGACCAGGACTAGGGCCAGCAGCAGCCGAAGTACCTAGTCTTGAAACTTACCTTAGGCAGATAGCAGCAACATTCCAACAAATGGCCGGAAGGGACCCTGCTGCTGAGGGGGATAGGAAACCCCCAATTGAGAAGCTGAGGAAATTTGGTGCAAAAGAATTTAAGGCTGGTCATGAAGAGGGATTTGAGGAAGCAGAATATTTGTTAGATAGTATCATTAGAGTTCTTGACCAGCTTCGATGCACTCTGGAAGAAAGAGTAATTTGTGCTACGTCACTCCTGACGGAGGAGGCATACATATGGTGGGATACCACTCAGCAACGGTTTTCACTGGAACAACAGACTTGGGAATTTTTCAGGAGCGAGTTCAAAAAGAGATATATCACTGATGCATATTTAGCTGCAAGGTGCAATGAGTTCATCCATTTGAAGAAAGGTAGAATGATGGTATTAGAGTATGAGAAAGAATTTACGCACCTCAGTAAGTATGGGAGGAAGTTAATAGAAACTGAAGCTGAACGATGTGAGAAATTTTTGGAAGGACTTAATGATGAAATTAAGATCCAATTAGTAGTGCTAGAGAATACTGAATTTTCAAGATTAGTAGCTAAAGCACTAGATGTTGAGAAGGTACAAGTGAATCTGAAGAGTTGTCAACAGAAAATCCAGCAAAAAAGGGAACAGGTTCAGAGCACCCCAAGTAATTATCAGCCTGCTAGTAAGAAATCTAGGAGTGGATTTTCTAGACCCCTAAGACAAATACAAAGCTAGGGAACAGTACAAAGGTCGGGTTATTCAACTTCACCAATGGTGAGTTCGGCAGGAACTAATAGAGTGGAATATCCAACCTGTGAAATTTGTGGAAAGAAACATCTTGGAGATTGTTGGTTTGCAATAGATGGAGTATGTTGGGGCTGTGGTGAAAGGGGCCATTTGAAAAGGGATTGCCCAAAGAAAGTTACAACAGTACCCATTGCACAGGAACAACCATCTGTAATTGGAAGTAGAGTTACAGGCAGAGGCAGAGGCAGATCAAGTAATAACAACCAAGCAGGAACGTACTCGAAATCAGTAGATCGCCCCGAATCAAGAGCACCAGCTAGAGTATATTATATGAGGGCAGAGGAGAATAAAACAAAAGAAGAAAAGGAAGGTATTTAAATTTAAAATTTGTGTTTTAAGTATATATATATGTATGATTGTTATTAGTTATATGAACAATGTATTTACATGTATGAACAAGCAAGTTTCGGGGCGAAAACTTAAATTAAGGAGGGTAGAACTGTCAAATTCCAAAGGCTACATAGTCAAGTAATAGGCAAGGAGGACATGAACGAGTGGTCAAATAGAGGCTAGGGATAGTCAAATATGAAATTGGTGTACTCAATGGAGCTGACGGGACCTAATTGAAATTTTTTTAAGAGGCTGAGGACCTAAAGGTACTTTTTCAAAAAGTTACGTCGGTTCTTAATAGTGCCCATAATGGATGTAATAGATGTGTTCTCGGGATCTATCGGGTCGTAATGGTGGTGCACGATTTTTCCCGAATACGCACGGTTTGAAAGTTACGGATGATTTTGCAACAAGGGCATTTTCATCATTTCCACCGGAGTGGTAATTTTGTAAATAGAACCAATTTGAGGGAAAAATTTATAATGAAGGAAAAGTAACTTTCAAGTGGCCAAATCATGGCCATTTGTTCAATTTTGGTGGATAAATCAAGACCATTCAAGTTAAAAATAATAAATTAATTATTTAAATAATTATCTAACATTTAATTTTTATCTTAAAGCATAACACACATGCCTAACACCTAGAAAACTCCATTATCTTCATTTTGGGACTCCATTGCTGTGTGCTTCTTCCAAAAGAGCCAAGGAAAAGTTTTAATTTCTAAGTGATTTATCAAGTTTTTTTTAAGAGAAATTAAGGTAATTCTTCATGCTAACTTCTTCTCTTTCATTTAATTTGAGTATTAGGCTTTGTATGGAAGGACTTAAAGTCATGTTTAATTAGGGAAAATATTAGAAAGTTGATGAATATGATGGAGAGTAGCAAAATAGTTGGAGAATGAATAGAAATGGTATTTAATGGTGAAAATAAGCTAGCAACCATTAGAAAAATCATAAAATAAGACTATGTCTATACCTAGGGTTCTTACCTTTGTATATGTGATGTTAAATTTCATAGGAAATCAAGGAGACAAGGAAGGAAAAAAAGTGATATAGATAAAGGACTAAGAAATAGTAAGGTTTGGTACTGTGAACCTCGGTTTCCACCCGAAAAGGATTCGGATGAACGTTCACTTGTTGTTAGGAGTCGCCACTCAGTTTTTTCTGTTCAAAGGAAAAAACTAAGAAAACCCTTGTTTGACTCCAATAATGCATCCAATGTAAAGGCTTCTAATCTACGAACCCAAGGAGGATTCGGGGACTATGTCATGTATTTGATTAACTTGCCAAAAAGAAACAAACCTAAAAGGGACAAAGAAAAGAAGACAAACAGATTGTTAGTAAATTGTGGACTTGCTATTTGGGGTGAATCCCAAATATGCCTACATACTCTCGTTTTTATGAGAGATTAAAGCCCATGTAGTTCGGAAAAGCCTATTTAAAGGCAATTATGCATTATGCATGCGTGTGTGTATGCTTCGTGCATTGTCGGGCTTTTTGCCAAAATTGTGAGATTTTGAGCATTTAGTGCTAATTTTGATGAAATTTGGATGCTTGGTACCAAGAGAATACAATTTAAGCTCCGTGCCAAAAGGTTGATTTTAGTTGAGATCGGCTTCATGCCCAAAAATTGATTGATTACTTAATTAGGCCTTAGACCTAAAAGGATTAGGTCTTTGACCAAAAAGATTGATTGATTCAAGGCTTAATGCCGAAAGATTGATTGATTAGTTTACTAGGCCTTAGACCTAAAAGGATTAGGTCTTTGACCAAAAAGAACTCAAGAAGAAGATGGAATGCTTATGACATGCTTGAATTGACAAAGGATGAATTAGGATATTACCTTGTTTAGGATTTTCCCACTTCGAAGTTCCAGATCTTATTTTCTTGGACCTTGGATTACGATTATTGATTACGGATTAATTCTTGTAGCACAAGGTTAGATTTATGCAAAGAAAAGTCCAAGAGAAGTTCTTAAGCGTGAAAATAGAGAGTTCGTCAGCACGAGGTCCCGGGATCCTAAAAGCCAACCCTTTTTCTAAAAATTTGGAGGCTTTTTATAGACAAAATTCGGACTGGACTGCGGCCGGACCACCGCCTTCGGCGGTTCTGCCCCTAAAACAGCCCAATTTTCGTCCAAACTGATTTTTCGAGGGATACGGACCTCCAAAAAATATTCCGGGACCATATCCGTGATCCCCGCGTCATACCGGACATTTCAAGTACCATGAAGACATACTTTCGGTGAACTTTACCTTGGACCTCTAGTCCGGCGCGGTCATCAATAGTCTGAGAAAGTCGGCTTTCCGAGCCTCAAAATTCGAGTATTCACAATTGCCCCCCACTGGGGCCTATAAAAATGATTTATGGGGCTCAGTGGTCGTCAGAGTCGAGAATTTTGAGCGAGGTGCAAAAAGACTCGCGTTTTCACCTTTTCCTTATAAATAGGCTCACTTCCATTCCATTTTCATTCGCTTTCATTCCTTCTTCTTCTTTCCTTTCCTTCAAACTTTCTTTTGACAATGTATTTCACTGGCCTAGAAGACTTTAAGATCCCACTCCCTCCCTGCAATCTCTTACTTGAGGAGAAGAAGCACAGCTCCCGGACTGGCTGCTATGAGGTAAGTACCTTCCCCTTTACTCATCTAGTATGCATGCTTAGGAATTTTATTTATTTCCAGTAAGGAACTTAGAAACAAATTTTAGGAATCTTTCCTTTACATGTACTAGTAATGAATTAGGAGTAATACCAGGCTTCATTATGTTCTGCCATCAGTAATTATTTCTAGTAAAGAACTTAGAAATAATCCTCTAGGAGGTCACACCCGGCTGGGGAAAGAACTTAAATTTTTCTGAGGTTGCTCCCCAAATTATCCCCAATAATGAATTAGAAAATCCCTCTCTCTGCTTTTTTAGGATACTGCGATTAAGATATCTATAGCCGAGCGTCCCATGAGCACTATAGATGTGGGCAGAGATATCCACAGGGAGTTGATCTGTGCGTTGGCCGAGCGATGGTGGCCCACTACTGATACCTTCCATTTTGCTTGGGGGGAGATGACGATGACGCCTACCGACTTTTCCATCATTTCTAGGATTCCCTTTGGCGTTGAGATGGTGGAGTTCTATGATGACTGGCGGCATGACATTTCTTCAGCCGACATGGTCACTTTGATCGGGGTTGACTATCCTCGACATCAGGCGCCTCGCTGCATTCAGCGGAGGTGGCTTGTGGAGCAGGCGCCAGGTATTTATACTCGTTACGAGGTAGGCGATCTTACTGCTGATCAGGTGGCCAGGTTTACCCTGATTCTCCTATTCGCTAGCTCCTTCTTAGCAAACCGGAAGGACGCAGTGAATCTCAATGTGCTGAAGAGCCTACTCGACTTGACACGACTCCAGACATATGATTGGGCTAGCATGATGTTGTGTAGATTTTATGACGACATGTCAGACCTCTGCTATACCCGTATTGCTCCATGTGGCCTGTACTACTTCTGGGAGGTAATGTAAAGAACATTTCTTTCATCTTACATATGTTGACATGTACCAACTCTGATATCTTCTTCATCTTTTTCAGACTTGGGCTTATGAGTACTTTCCTGGTATCGCCCCTTTTCTTCGTGAGCCACTTGCCCATGCAGATCCTCTTTCTCCCATTGCTTGGAGATGGTATAAAGAGAGGGTAGAAGCACCAAAGAGGAAGCTTCCTATCAGAGAGCTGAGATCGTTCTTCGACAGCTGCTCCATGAACTCGGTAAATACTTTATTCTCATCCTTATTTATTGTATTAGAGAAAATGATTCACTAACATAATAAATTTTTACAGGTTGCATTTATAGTGATGTCTAGCTGGCTGGTAGAGTGGATTGCTCAAGATCACAGCTTTCAGCGATCATAGTTCCTGACTCGCCGTCGATTCATACTTCCCCATCCAGAGTATCGACGATATTATCTTACTGAGAGAGTGACTTTCCAGATCGCCGGCTTCCGTACAACTCCCTTGGACCCCCCTGATGATATGTTATCTCTGACGCTTCTGCCTGTTACTGCGTCCCAGTATGAGGGTGATCCCTTCAAATTGGCCTATGCCCCAGATGATGTTGATTATGATTTCTACTGTCTTCAGCGACTGATGCTACGCATTGGGACACGGTTCGACTCTGCATCACCTTATCGGTCCTCCCATTCTTCGGCTCCCACTTCTAGCACTCCGGGAGACCATCCTTCTTCCAGCTGGCGAGCTGACAGACCTTCTTCCTCTAGGGCTGAGGCTTCTGCTTTTAGGGCTGGACCATCACACACTGGAGCAAGCAGCAGTTCATCACATATGAGGCCCCCCCATCTATCCTTGCGGCTACCGGTCAATTAGACCCTACTTTGGCTGACTTGAGGCTGCCTTATGTTGTTCGTTATCATGCGCTTGACGGTTGGGTGACCCGACCACTTAGTGTGGAGGGTGTACAATATCGGAGCATTGCTCACATCACTCAGGTATTCTTTTAGAACT
Source organism: Garcia nutans (assembly GCA_947685225.1). Lineage (NCBI taxonomy): Eukaryota > Viridiplantae > Streptophyta > Magnoliopsida > Malpighiales > Euphorbiaceae > Garcia > Garcia nutans. Next base: position 14,616,306 of record CANTUV010000023.1, on the reverse strand, counting down.
TTTCATGAAAAGGATTCAAAAAGTTCTCTTGAAATTGACTGTTATTCTGTCTTTTTTGCAGGTACCTGCGGGCCTAGTTGCTGACATGGTGGTACTGCTCATTGATTTCTCAGATGAGCTGACTGGTGCTTGGACTGATAGTGCTTATGAGAGGCAGAACAGGCCACAAAGACGAAGAGCCCGGCACTGATTTCTCATTTTTGTCTTAGATTGTATTTGTCGCATTTGAATTATTCTTGCTCTGTACTTTGTACTTTCCATGTTTTCCACCTGTTATCTGAATACAAACCTGCACTTATTTGTTAGTATTGACAGCAAATATGTATGTATGATGCTTGTTTTTTTAGAAATCTATTTTCAAAATAAATCCCTGAAACAACCCCCAAAAAATAGCACATAACAGGGCCAAAACACAAGAATTTCACAAAACGTCAAAAACAGGAATCGAAAAATGGGTTGGCGACGGTCGGATCACCGTGGGCGGCTGCTGAACCACCATCTGGGCCAAGGTAGTATAAAAAATTGAAATTAAAGTGCATTTTCGAGGTCAGAAAACAGGTTTTTCACTGCAGGATCTTATTTTTCTCTCAACAACGAACCCTCTTTTTAATCACGTGATGCATAACTGAACCAAGAGCCTCCATAATGTTGAAAGGATCAACATGGGAAGATATGGATTAAAAGTTATTGCCACCCTTAGAGGTGTAGCTGTGGGTTGGAATTTCTTGCATGCTTGTATTAGATTTTGGGATCCCCAAGCCCACGTTTTCAGATTTGGTGCCCGGATGGAGGAGATGTGTCCTCTTTTTGAGGAATTCTGCTTAATTATTGGATGTGACCCAAATGCCCCTCTTGTAAGGCATGAGGTTCAAATTGGCTATGTGGGGTCTTTTCAGAGGCTTTTCAACTTTACAAGGCCTCAAGCTCAAGCCATGATTGTGGATGGGAATAAGGCGATGCTGGTTCCTTTGATTGATGAATTCCTGACCGCTAATTTTGAAGATGAGATTCAACTAAAGCATAGGATGCGAGCTTTTGTTTTCTGCCTGTTAGCCGGGTTTCTTTTCCTGTTAGGCTTACTATTGCTGCCCCTATTACTCTCGGAGTTACTCGAGCTATTCTTCAAACTTGGGTTAGGAACCATCAGATGATCAGGCTTTTTGCAGAGCCTTCCCTTGTCCAGCCTACTCCAGAGTATAGGACTTGGTTTATAACCGAAGTTTGGCCAATTGAAAAGCCAAGGAGGCATGCATTACTGTAGGAGCTGGAGGGAGAGGAAGTGGTTCCTCTTAACGATGAGAGCTCCGGAGCTAAGGAAGATACCGAAGACTCTGCCCCACGTAGGAGGCGTAGGATTTAGGCCATAGGGTTGACTCTATTGTCTACTTTTTTTTTGTTCATTTGACGTTTTGGACTTATGGTTTGACTCTTTTTACTGGTTTGATATTTCATGGAATGGATGACTCTTTTTGGAATGATTCTTTTATTTGCTTTCCAAGCATTATCTACTTTATTTACTTGCTCTAATTTTTGGCTAAGCCGTCCTTTCAGATTTTCAACTTAGCGAGCTCTTACTCATTCTTACCTAAGCCGCCCTTTGTGGGTTTTCAACTTAGTGGAATTTTTTTTTTGGCAAAAGAAAAATGAATAAATGATTTTTATTAAAATTTAGACCATGCTCAAGGAGAGCTGCCTACATATCTCGAATTAGCTTGCGAGAATCAGGTCTAATGTAGTTCCTTACAATGCATGATTATACATAATATTTCTTTAATTGATCCAGATTGCATGGGTTTGTGAACTCCCGACCATCCAAATCAGACAAGATGACGGCTCCGCCGGAAAGTATTTTCTTTACAATGTAGGGTCCAGCCCAAAGAGGATGAAACTTCCCACGAGGATCTGTAACAGGTGTTCTGATCTCTTTCAGAACCAAACAACCTTCTTCCAACTTTCGATCTTTGACCTTTTTGTTGATATGTCTGGCCATTCACCTCTGATACTCTTGAATCTGATGTAGAGCTTAAAGTCTTTTTTCATTCAAACCCAACAACTGATGATGATAATTGCTAATCCATTCAGCTTCATTTATCTGACTTTCTTGAATTATCCTCGCCGATTGAACTTCCAGTTCAATGGGGAGTACTGCTTCCATTCCGTACACCAGTGAATACGGGGTTGCCCCAGTAGGAGTTCTAATTGATGTTCTATATCCCCACAAGGCTAGTGGTAACTTCTCATGCCAACCCCTATGTTCCTTGATCATTTTTTGTATGATCACCTTTATAGACTTATTTGCTGCTTCTATAGCTCCATTTGTTTGAGGTCTATAAGGAGAGGACTTATGATGCTGGACCTTCTTATCCTTTAAGAGTTTAGCAAATTCTGCTTGGAAATGAGTTCCATTATCAGTGATAATCTCGAATGGTGTTCCGTACCGACAAAGGATGTTGGTTTGGACAAACTGTGCTGCCTTTTTAGCGTCTAATTCTGCATAGGAAGCTGCTTCAACCCACTTTGTGAAGTAATCCACTGCTACCAAAATAAACTGATGTCCATTCGAGGCTTTTGGATGTATTTTGCCAATTATATCTATTCCCCAAGTAGCGAAGGGCCATGGAGAGGTGATTGGATTCAGAGCAACGGGAGGTTGCTTCTGCAGCTTAGCAAATATCTGGCACTGATGGCATTCTTGCACAAATGCCACACAGTCTGTATTCATGGTGGACCAATAATATCCTAAATTGGCTATTTTTCAAGCCAAGGCGATCCCATACATATGTGGTCCTAATTCGCCACCATGCACCATTTCCATTATCCGTTTAGCCTATGCTTCATTCACACACCTTAGGTGCATTCCATTCCAACTTCTTTTGTAGAGGATATCTCCATTAAGAATGTAACCCGTGGCTAGCTGCCTTATTGCTCTCTGATCAACCCTTGATGATTCGTCCGGATAACTTCCATCCTTGAGATAACTCTTGATATCCCAAAACCATGGTTTACCATCGACCAAATGCATTACGTTGGCAGGTTGCTTCTGAAGTTGAACTTTCAATGGCCGAATGGCTTTCCCCTCCTTGATATTGACCATGGAAGCTAAAGTAGCTAGGGCATCAGCAAACTGATTCTTTGCTCTTGGGAGATATTCGAAGGACAGATCATCGAATTGTTGTGCCAAATGATCAAGGCGTTGTAGGTAAGGAACCAAACGCTCTTCTCTTATCTTCCATTTTCTTAAAGTTTGTGATACTATTAAAATAGAATCACCGTAGACCTTTAAGTTCTTAATCCGCAATTTCAGAGCAGCTTCAAGCCCATTGATGCAAGCTTCATATTCCGCTTCATTGTTAGTGCAGCTAAAGTCAAGTTTAACTGCAAAGGGAATGTATTCTCCACAAGGAGTTTTGAACACAATCCTAATTCCATTTCCATGATAATTGGATGCCCCATCAAAATACATCTCCCAAACACTTCTTTCCATATTCGAGAGGTCTTCATCAGGGAAATTCATTTCTCGCATCTCATCTTTCACGGGTAATTCTGCTAACTGGTTAGCTATTGCCCCACCTTTCACAGCTTTCCTCTGAATGAATTTTAAGTCAAAAGTTGCCAATGTTGATACCCACTTTGCCATTTTGCTGTCCAAAACAGGCCTCTCCATAAGGAATTTCAAGGGACTCTGTTCTGCGATGACACAAGTAGTGTAAGAAGACAAGTAGTGTTGTAACTTTGTGCAGGTCCAATACAACGCTAAACACAACTTCTCCATCATATTATACTTTAACTCATAGTCCAGTATCCTTTTGCTGAGGTAGTAAATTGCATTTTTCTACCTTTGTACCTTTGGCCTCTTGAGCTAGCATTGCACCCATGGCTTCATCTGTTACAGACAAATACAAGAGCAGAGGTTTTCCCATTCTGGGAGGTTACAGAATTGGTGGACTTAACAAGTATTCTTTTATCTTGTCAAAGGCCTTCTGGCAGTCTTCATTCCATTCTTATGAAGCACCTTTCCTTAGTAGCTTAAAGATAGGACCACAAGTCTCTGCCAAATGTGATATGAATCGACTGATATATTGTAATCTACCTAGCAGGCCTCGAATCTCCTTTTCTGTCCTTGGTGGAGGCATTTTCAGAATAGCCTTTGACTTTGCTGGATCAACTTCTATTCCTTTCTTGCTGACCAAATATCCCAAAAATAAGCCTGACGTTGCTCCAAATAGGCACTTTGCAGGATTAAGCTTCAAATTGTACTTGCAAAGTCTAAGGAAGAACTTCTCAAGTGCTTCAACGTGCTCTTCTGGAGACTTTGACTTGACAATCATATCGTCAACATACACTTCTACTTCTTTGTGAATCATGTCATGAAAGACTGTTGTCGCCATCCTTTGGTAGGTAGCCCCTGCATTTATCAATCCAAAAGGCATAACCCTGTAGCAGAAAGTGCCCCATTCTGTAATGAAAGCTATCTTTTCTTTGTCCAGTGGATGCACCATGATCTGATTGTACCCAATCGCAAGGTCAGTCATGGAAACCATCATATGCCCAGCCATCCTGTCTATTAGCAAATCGATGTGTGGTAGTGGGAAATCGTCCTTGGGACAAGCCTTATTCAAATCTCTATAGTCAACACAGATCCTGACCTTTCCATCTTTCTTCGGGACCGGCACAATGTTTGCTAACTAGGAAGGGTAGACAATTGGTTCTATGAACTTATTATCCAGTTGCTTGGCAATCTCATCTTTAATTTTCAAAGACCATTCTGGCTTCATTCTTCTCAACTTCTGCTTAACCGGCTTTGCATCGGGGTATAGCGGAATCTTATGAACCGCTATTGCTGGGTCTATTCCCATGACATCACTCGTCTTCCACATGAAGCAGTCGACATATCTTCTGATGCACTCAACAACCTGTTCCTTATTCACACAATCATATGCAATGTATGTATATTGATTTCCTTTGCCAATTATTATCTTTTCATTCATTTCTTTTATTTCATTTATTTCATTTTTGCTAGATAATACTTGGAAAGCAAAAGACACAGGGTAACCAAGAACTTGAATAGTTTCATTAATAATGGCGGAGTCACCCTCCAGAATTACATTATATTTGACATCAGGGTTTTCTATTCCTGAAGCTAAGAAAGACTCAGAATTGGACTCTGACTCGGTGTTTGACTCAAGATTTGACTCAGTACAAGACTCAGGTTCGGGGTGTGACACAGGACTAGGTTTGACTATAGCTGCTTGTGCCTCCTCAGCATACCAGTTCATCAGTGGTCCCTCTGTGGTCTTGATCAGCTTCGTGAGGTCCCTTTTGTCTTCGACATTGGTTATCATAGCAACCTCATCAAAGAGACTAGGCTGCATGAAATCCTCCACTTGTGAGTCAGTTATAGGTTCTGGCTCTTCTTCCTTTATGGTCAAAACATCATCGAACATCTTGAAACCCGGTAGCTTCTTTCCAGTCATAGGAGAATAGAATGGCTCCTGGAAACCACAGTAAGGAACTGCTTTCCCAGGTTTGCAGAAGTGACCATTCACAGTTCTAAAGTAAGGACGCATTTCGAGGCTTTTTGCCCACCAAGTCTTCTTTTTCTTCTTCCCATGCCCAAACTCTTCTATCTCCTCATCTGTGGGTTTGTACCCCAAGCAAAAAGTTCCCTTATTTTCAGGTTCTTCCCATGGTCGCACTATGGATTATTTTCTCCTAGACTTTATCATTTCCATTCCGGGTAGCAGACCTACCCTTAGCATCATTCCTACCAGGCAATTGACTTGGACCTCCCCAAAGTCATATAGGATAAATGGCCCCTTGGGCTTTTCTCCTTCAATGCATTGAACAGTGTCATAACGAAATCCAGTCAAGGCCATAGCAGTTTCACCAGGAACAACCTTAAAGAGAGACTGATCCGTGGTTTTCTTGTTGATTTCACATGTGTCTCCTTTAATAGTGATGATTTTTCCTTCAAAAGGGAACTTAAGTTTTTGGTGTAAGTAAGAAGGTACAACATTAATCTGATGAATCCACGGCCTTCCAAGGAGGAGATTAAAGCTCGCGGGTACATCAATGACCTGGAACAGCACTCCCATCTTCACCGGTCCAATAGCAATTTCCAGAGTAGTAACACCCAAAATTTCTCTTCGAGTGTTATCATATGCTCTAACAATTTGATCAGAAGGTGTAAGATCTGTAGCCTCCAATCCCAGACAGCTTACCACTTTCAAGGGACATACATTTAAGGCTGACCCATTATCAATGAGAACCATGGGCACATTCTTTCCTCCAGTTTGTAGGGTGATGTATAGAGCATCATTGTGTTTCATGCCATCTTCTGGTAAATCTTCATCAGAAAACCTGATACTCATTGCCTTGGTTGATTGGGTCAAAGTGGCCACCAAAGCTTCTGGGCTCGTGTCTACTGATGTATCAAGTTGACTCAAAGCTTTACTGAGAGCCTGACGGTGTGGGAATGAGAAAGCAAGGAGCTCCCAAATTGACACCTTAGCTTGAGTTTGTTTAAGCTGAGAGACGACAGGGTCTTCTTTTGGTTCTGGTGTCTTCTTATATGGGTGATTTGGGGTTTTAGAGGCTTCCCCCAAGTTGAGTGGCTGGTATTGCCTTCCACTTCTTGTCAAAGCATCGACCTCTTCAGTGAGGTCATTCAGATCCAGCACACATACTTCATTCATTTCCAAGAGAAGTTAAAGGATCAAACAACTCTTCTTCCACAGTGATGGCGTGGATGGAATGATTGGGCAAAGGGTTAGTATTAATGTTTGGTTGACTCCTGAGAGGAATGATGTCACCACTATCTACCAAATCCTGGATGCTGTTTTTCAGAGTCCAGCAAGCATCTGTTCTATGCCCCTTTCCTTGGTGGTATTCACAGTACTCATTGGCCCTATAACTGAAGGGTAATGGGTTTGGAGGAGGCCTTGGGTCCAAAGGCTTCAAGTACTTTCCTTCCATAACCTTTTTAAACACTAGATGAAGGGGCATCCCAAGGTCTGTATATTGCCTTCTTGGTTGATTTCTCTGCCCAAGATTGCCCACACGTAAAGGATTCACAGGGGCAATATTGGCCACTTCATTGACCTTGCTTGAGGAAGCAGCTTGGCCCTGTTTCTTATACTTTGAAGTAGCTCCCTCATCTACTATCTTACCCAATTGTATCAGATCTTCTACCTTAGTTACAGTCGCAATGAGCGATTTGAAAGTAGGTAGGTATTGGGTTTGCAGTTGAGCTTGATATGTAGGCCTTAAATTCTTGATTATAATATCAATCTGCTCCTGTTCTGAAGGGCGATTGATCATTTGGGCAGCCTTCGCCCTCCACCTCGTAAGGAACGAGGAGAAGGGTTCATTGTTGTTTTGCTTAGTACTCTCAAGCTCCCTTCTAGTAACATTAACCTCAATATTATAGTGGTATTGAGTGTTAAATGCATTGCAGATGTCTTCCCAGGTCTTAATCTTGGCACGATCCAGGCTTAGAAATCACTTAAGGGCAGCACCAGTCAAGGATTGTTGGAAGAGTTGAGCAAAGAGCTCGTCATTTAAACCCCAAGGGCTTAAGGCCCCTACATACATCTTCAGGTGGGTTTTAGGGCAAGTAGTCCCATCAAATCTGTCCATCCCAGGCATCTTGAATTTTGGAGGCAACCTAACTTGGGGAAACAAGGATAAGGAATCCATGTCTACCACCTCTTTATGAGTTTTCATGGCAGTGATTGACCTTTCAAGCAATTCAAGTTTCTTTTTCAGTTCATCAGTTTCAGTAGCATTCTTAGAGGGTAGATCCTCCAAATTGATGACAGGGGAATTATTCTGAGAAGTCATGGGGGTACTAGTTTGTCCCACTATAGGTTCCTTCCCTAGATTTTCAGGAGTAGTGGCTGTCTTTGGTGCCCCTCCCAATTCGGCCAAGATGGCTACCCTTTGGGCGGTCAAGGCTTCATCAATTCTTTCTTGCATCCTAGCTTCAATCTCTTTAACCTGTCCATCTAGCAAGGCCTTAATCTGTTCAATAGTAGCCATTTCAGTAATTGGAGTAGTTGGTGAAGTTGGGATAGTAGGACTTGTGGGTGATTGCACAGTTGGAGTTGGTGTAGCTTGTGTAGGTAAAGGCACACGGATAGTGGGTACCTACAAAGGTTAAGGGTAAAGGATCAGGGTAGTGTGTAGGGTAGGAAGACTCTTGGTCCACTTGCATATATCAAAAAGGTTTTCCCCAAAACAATGTTGTTATGTTGCATGAATGCACCTCATCTTATCATAATTCATTTTAATGGAATGTGGCATTATTATTGGGTACATATAACCTAAGGGAGGGTTCTATTGTTACATGAAAAATAGAGAATAGGCTTATAATAGGGACCCTTGAGTCTTGAGTAAGATATACCTAACCACATGTGAAACAAAGAGTTTCGCGTGGGTCCAACAGTACGTTTACTCATGGGCCACTCCAAAAGGATTGGAATGGTTTGCGACAACAGGGAGGACGCTTTGGCTGTCCGCCGGCATAATCAAGGAGACCTGCCGGTCAGTGCTACTTGCTATCCAGACTCAGAATTTTGAACAGAAAGAGAAGAAATTCATTTGAAAACAATTTTTTATGCAATGGAGAAAAATGATTCCCCCATATAACGTAAGAGAAAAAGATTCTCTAAATGACAAAACAAATGCACAATTAATCAAACAAGGGGTCCATCAAAGGAAAAAGATTCCTTTTGTCAATGTTATTCCAATATCCTTAAGGAAAGGATATATATTACTAAGGTACCCTGCAAAATAAATAAAAGTACCCTAAAGAAGGGCAAGTTAGTCAAATAAACAATTGTAGTCCACTAGGATCCCATAAATCATTTTTATGGTCCCCAGTGGAGTCCCCAAATTGTGAACCTCGGTTTCCACCCGAAAAGTATTCGGATGAACGTTCACTTGTTGTTAGGAGTCGCCACTCAGTTTTTTCTGTTCAAAGGGAAAAACTAAGAAAACCCTTGTTTGGCTCCAATAATGCATCCAATGTAAAGGCTTCTAATCTACGAACCCAAGGAGGATTTGGGGACTATGTCATGTATTTGATTAACTTCCAAAAAGAAACAAACCTAAAAGGGATGAAGAAAAGAAGACAAACAGATTGTTAGTAAATTGTGGACTTGCTATTTGGGGTGAATCCCAAATATGCCTACATACTCGCGTTTTTATGAGAGATCAAAGCCCATGTAGTTCGGAAAAGCCTATTTAAAGGCAATTATGCATTATGTATGCGTGTGTGTATGCTTCGTGCATTGTCGGGCTTTTTGCCAAAATTGTGAGATTTTGAGCATTTAGTGCTAATTTTGATGAAATTTGGATGCTTGGTACCAAGAGAATACAATTTAAGCTCCGTGCCAAAAGGTTGATTTTAGTTGAGATCGGCTTCATGCCCAAAAATTGATTGATTACTTAATTAGGCCTTAGACCTAAAAGGATTAGGTCTTTGACCAAAAAGATTGATTGATTCAAGGCTTAATGCCGAAAGATTGATTGATTAGTTTACTAGGCCTTAGACCTAAAAGGATTAGGTCTTTGACCAAAAAGAACTCAAGAAGAAGATGGAATGCTTATGACATGCTTGAATTGACAAAGGATGAATTAGGATATTACCTTGTTTAGGATTTTCCCACTTCGAAGTTCCAGATCTTGTTTTCTTGGACCTTGGATTACGATTATTGATTACGGATTAATTCCTGCAATACAAGGTTAGATTTATGCAAAGAAAAGTCCAAGAGAAGTTCTTAAGCGTGAAAATAGAGAGTTCGTCAGCACGAGGTCCCGGGATCCCAAAAGCCAACCCTTTTTCTGAAAATTTGGAGGATTTTATAGACAAAATTCAGACTGGACGGCGGTCGGACCGCCGCAGTCGGACCACCGCCTTAGGCCGTTCTGCCCCTAAAACAGCCCAATTTTTGTCCAAACTGATTTTTCGGGGGCTACGGACCTGCAAAAAATATTCCGGGACCATATCCGTGATCCCCGCGTCATACCGGACATTTCAAGTACCATGAAGATATACTTTTGGTGAACTTTACCTTGGACCTCTAGTCCGGCGCGGTCGTCAATAGTCTGAGAAAGTCGGCTTTCCGAGCCTCAAAATTCGAGTATTCACAGGTACTTTAACCATTGAACTCCTTTTGAAATTTTTCTGTTTTACAATTAGTAAAATGCTGGACTTATATGATTTTTAATTAAATATAAAAAAAATTATCTTGAGTTGAATTTTTTATATGTTGTGTCTCAATGAGTCTAGAATGACTTAAAAATATGTTGAGTTGAATTTGGAATGGTTATGATTTTGGAAAAATTATTTTTATTAGACCTGCTCCATCAGATAGATTGACTGAGACAGCCATCTTTCTAGATTTTTAATAAAATGTAGAAAAATAATATCCAATTGAATTTTGGATATGTTGTTTTTTAGTGAGTCTAGTATTTGATAAAAATAATTTGGAACCACATTGATTGAATTTAATTTACGGAATTCACAAAATTCAGAACAGCTGCAGGATGCAGGGCAACTGGAGCCGTCTGGTTGGGTGAACTAGTTGACCAAGATTTTGTGTCCAGTTTGATATAAAATTTTAAAGGAATGATTTTAAGATGTACAAATAAATTTTTTAAAAATTTTAGAGTTTTTAGCCAAGTGGATTATTTTATACAAATTATCTAAAACAAGGATCAAGTTGGGTCAAGAACCAGAGTTTATTGTTCATATGGTAATTTTTCATTATTAACTTGGTCAAAAACTTGGTGTTGGTGTTTTATCATTTTATTTTTGGTATTGAGTTTAAGTATGAATATGAAGAATAAATTAGATGGAAAAGAGGAGAAAATCAATCTGAATTTCATAACTGTGATAAAAGTCACGTGATGGAATACATGTTCGTTATCATGTGAATATATAGATAAGGTATATACGTGGGGAATATGTGTATATATGGTATATATATGCGTGTATATGGTATATATGTGAATACATATGATACATATGTGAGTATATGTGGTATTTGTGTAAGTATATATTGTATATATATGGAGAATATGTGGTATATATTTACGAAGTGAATGGGTATATATGAAATGTTATATATGCTCTACTCGGTAAATGGGTAAAACCGGTCTGGAATGAGGGTTTGGCATGCCATCCTACCAGCAGTACTGTCTTAACGGCTTCGGTCTAGATATTACTTACACGCGTGCGGTTATATCGTGTGAGGTCAAGATCATGGCAACTAGTCGTGTGAGACCAAGACCACGCAGTTATGTTGTATATTCCATATCGTGTGAGACCAAGACCATGGCAATTAGTCGTGTGAGGTCAAGACCATGCGTAACTCTATACGAGGCCTCATTTCGAGATCGGTGTATTCATAATTACCTAGTGGATCAGATTAACTCGTAATTATAAGGAAGTTATATTACATGTTGTTTACATACAGGATGTGAATCTTAACTTAATTAGAAAATATAAATATGATGATTGTATGAAAATAGTTTAATCATGCAATATTCTACCTTTATATGTGTTTCAACAACCTTCCTTGCACTATTTATATTCGGCAATGGTTAAAGTACCCACTGGGCAATAAGTTGCTCAGCGAGTTATATGTCTAACTCGCAGGTAGTGGATAGATGATCAACATTTCTGCAGCGGTCCGCACCAGCTCGACGGCGAATAGGGTAGGACTTTTGACATAAAATAGTAGTATGGCATGTACGTTATATCTATTGTAAAGGTTTGTTAAACATATTAAGTATTATGGTGTATGTAACAAGAGAATAAACAGTAGTATGGTAATAAAACTTAGCAAATGATATATGATCTTGAGAAACGATATAGAAGTGTGAAATTTTCTTGCAGGGTGTAGTTGATGATATAAGGGAGATTATGATTGGGAGTGTTCTTGAGTTGAATTATGAACAAAAGTACTTTTTAAAAAAAATTTCATAAGAATTCTTAATTAAGACATTGTAACCAGAGCTCGCATCCCGATGTGACATTCCTCCCCGGCTTATTCGTAGGTCGGGAAGGGGTGTTACAATGACACGGATAGATGTGTTAGGTTGAGACATGAGATTCAAAATCTAATTGATAATGGGAAGCTACCCGAGCCCAACAAGCCAAACACCAAAGACAACCCATTGCCAAAATTCAATAGGGTACCGCCACCGGCAACCTTCATGATTGGAGGAGGTTTGCATGAGGACTTTGTCATGTCTTCTTTTCAAGATGTTGGTGGAGAAGCAGAAAAAAGAAGAAGAGGCATTTGTTGAAATTGAACAAACTATGATGGGTGGAGAAATAGCAATTTGTGTTGTCAAGATTCAAGTGATAGTGATGATGATATTGTATCCCAGAAGGCGGAATGGACTTGGTCCGAGCCCGAAGTAGATGAAGTAATGAACACTAGGTCCGGTAAGCCTTATGCAAGGCCATGACCTAAGGAGGGAGAAACTAATAAGGTTAAGGAAATTGAAGTAGGAAGTAAAGAAGAAGAAGATGATGCTGTGCTCAAGCAATTGAAAAGAACACAAGCAAGTGTTAGCATTTGGGACTTATTAGCTACTTCTAAAAAGCACCGAGAAACTATGGCCAAAGCCTTGGCTAGCATGCCAATTTCTACCTCCACGACACAGGAGGAGCTGATCAACTTCATAAAAATTGGAGGGTTAATGAAATGTGAAGAGGTCTAAGAGAAGAGCGAAGTTAATATGGGAGCAGTTTCTTTTTTGGATGCAGACTTACCGGAGGAGGGGAGAGATCATATCCGCCCTCTCTTTATCAAAATAGAAGTCAAGGGAAAGAGGACTCCATGTGTAATGGTCGATGATGGATCCGCCATAAATGTTTGTCCACTTAAGATATAGCCAAAGCTAGCCATGTCAACAAGAGAGCAAAACCCAACCGAGGTAACAATTCGTGCTTATGACAACACTAAGAGACACACCGAAGGGACCTTCAAAGCTGCTGTCAAGGTTGGTCCAATTGAATCTATTGTTGAGTTTGTAGTTTTAGACATACCGGTTACCTTCGCCTTACTCTTGGGGCGACCATGGTTTCATCCTCTTGGTGGAGTTCCTTCCACCCTTCATCAAAATATCAAGTTCCACAAAGGAGATGAGACAGTGGTCATCGAAGCTGAAGATAATGAGATTGTTAATGCTCTAATGATTGAGAGGCCTCTCAATGGTTTTCAAGTAGCTGAAATTTCTGATAATGAAGTAGTGGACTCCAAAGTCTTGAATATGATGAAGAACATGAACTACCTTTCCGGAGCTGGTATTGGACAGGGTAAAGCCAGTTTGACAAAGCTGCCAGACTTTAGAACTCAAACTTCCAAGAAGGGGTTAGGATATGATGAAGACAACGATGTCCAACCAAAGAAGAGTGAGAAGATGAGCTTCCCACCACTTGAAGAAATCTTTTTCAAAGCTCCAGACATGGGACCACTCCAAGGAAAGCCCGAGCCAATCATGTTCATGGGTAAGTTAATCCCAGGTTTTGAAATTTTTGCAGATGTGACCGAGCTAGTTGACCAAGTGAAGAAAGAGCTCACCTTGTCAGCCAACAAAGAATCCAATCCAAAAGAGAAGAATGAAGCTATCCTGAAAGCTGAGAAGACTCCAGAAGAGATTGCTGCCCTGGTTGAAGAAAAGTTTGAAGACATCCTGCTTTATGATTTTGAGAACAATGATTTTGATTTTGATTTTAATTTGTCTACTTTGTATGAGGATGATGATGTTTTCTTTTTCCAAAATGAATGCAATAAAGTCTGATTTTGCTTACTTGTGTGATGTTTCTCCCGATGGTTGCATACATTCAAATAGCAGTTACATGAGCATCTTTAATATTAATTCTGTTAACACACAATCATTAAATTTGGGAACAAATGAAAATCCTAAAAACATTAGCATAGCATCCGACCTTACTCCTGATAAGAGAGATAGATTTGAAAAAATATTCAAAAAATATGAAGAAGTATTTGCCTGGTCTTATGAAGATATGTCGGGGATAGATCGAGACATAGCCGAGCATCATATTCCTACTTACACTCATATAAAACCTATCAAACAAAAGCTTAGGCGATTAAGACCTGAGTGGGCTGAATTAGTTAAAGAAGAGGTCACTAAGCAAATACAAGTGAAGTTCCTTGAAGTGATAGAATACCCAAATTGGCTAGCCAACATAGTACCTCTGCCAAAGAAAGATGGGAGGATAAGGGTCAGTGTGGACTATAGAGATTTAAACAAGGCTTCCCCTAAGGATGATTTTCCTTTACCTCATATAGATGTTCTCATTGATAGTGCAGCCTCTAGCGTGCCACACTCATTTGTAGATGGATTTTCCGGATACAATCAAGTGTTAATGGCCTAAGAGGATAAAGCCAAAACTGTTTTCATTACTACATGGGGTATATTTTGTTATAGGGTGATGCCGTTTGGCTTAAAGAATGCTGAAGCAACATACCAAAGGATGGCCACCACACTATTTCATGACATGATGCATAAAGAAGTTGAGGTATATGTTGATGATATGATGGTTAAGTCGGATACAAGGGAGCAACACTTTCAAAACTTAGAATTATTCTTCGATAGAGCTTTGAAATATAAGCTAAGATTAAACCCAAAGAAGTGTGTATTTGGTGTTACCTCAGGTAAGTTATTGGGACATGTAATTGGTCCGAATGGCATTGAGATTGATCCTGACAAAGTCAAAGCAGTCAGGGATATGCCAGCCCCAAAGATGGAGAGAGAAGTTTGGGGATTCTTTGGTAAACTGCAGTACATTAGCATATTTATAGCAAAGCTCACAACAATCTGTGAGCCTATCTTCAAATTGCTTAGAAAGAATCAGTCGGTCGTATGGAATGAAGAGTGTCAAAAGACCTTTGAGGGAATAAAAGAGTATTTGCTGAATCCACCTGTTTTAAAACCACCTAAACCTGATAAACCTCTATTAATATACTTAGCAGTGGAAGAAGAGTCAATCGGAGCCATGCTAGCCCAAGCAGATGAATCAGGGATTGAGCATGCAGTTTACTATTTGAGTAGAAAGCTCATACCTTATGAAATTAAGTATAGTATCATTGAAAAGACTTGCATAGCCATGGTTTGGTCTTCTAAGAAGTTGCGGCATTACTTTCAATCGTATAGTGTGCAAACAATTTCCAGGTTGGATCCAATGAAGTACTTAAGGGAGACACTCTCTTTGATTGGGAAATATGGTCGATGGTTGATAATATTAGAGGAATTTGAGATTGAGTATGTAACCAGGAAAATAATCAAAGCCAACAACCATTACCAGAAAGCGAAGAGGTAATCTTGGAATTTCCAGATGAACATTTAGAAGCAATTGAAGTACAAGAGTGGAAAATGTATTTTGATGGATCAGTAAACAGGAAAGGAGCATGTTTGGGAGTTATACTAGAATCGCTCGAAGGGGAACTTATCCCTTTAGCCAAAAAGTTGAAATTTAGGGCAACCAATAATATGGTGGAATATGAAGCTTGTATTTTTGGTTTGGAAACCCTAATGATTATGAAGGTGGATAAGGTGGAAGTTTATGGCCATTCATTGCTAGTTGTATCCCAAGTAAATGGAGAATGGGAGTTGAAAGAAGAAAAATTGAAACCATACCACCATTACTTGACCATGATGAAGAAGAACTTTAAGGAATGTAGGTTTATACACCTATCAAGGGAAGAAAATCAGATGGCTGATACCCTAGCCACATTGGCTTCGGTATGGGAAAACCCTGTTAGCTTATCCCTTAAGCCTCTGATATTGACCAATTCATCAACTCCTTGCTATGATAATGAGACAATCATGGAAGTTGATATAGACCATGATGCGTGGTATGATACTATAAGATGATTTTTGGAGGAAAGAGAATACCCGCCGAGGGCAACAAAGAAAGGGAGAAGAGCCATAAGGCGGTGGTCATTGCAATACATCACATTCCATGGAGAGTTATATCGAAGATGGCCTGATGGGGGTACATTTGAGATGTTTAAGAAAGCTTGAAGTGGAGCGCATCATGTCAGGAATACATGCGGGAAATTGCGGTCCACACATGAGTGGTTTGGTCCTAGTTAAGAAGATTATTCGACAAGGTTACTACTGGTTGACTATGGAGAAAGATTGTATTGAGTTCGTAAAGAGGTGCCAACAATGTCAGATGTATGGTAACTTGAATCACATGCCTCCTAAAGAATTGCATTCAATGTCTTCACCCTGGCCATTTTCCACTTGGGGTATTGACATTATAGGAGAGATACATCTGACTGCTTCAAATGGTCACCGATTCATTGTGGTAGTAGTAGATTATTTTTCAAAATGGGTTGAAGCCGAACCCTTCAACAAGCTGGGTGTAAGTCAAATGGCTAGGTTTATCGAAAAGAACCTCATCTGCAGATATGAGGTCCCGCATAGTGTGATATCAGACAATGGGGCACAGTTTCAAGGAGCAGTTAAGGATTTATTCTCAAAGTACCAAATTCATCATCATACATCCTCTCCTTATAGACCAAAGGCTAATGGTGCCGTGGAAGCAACAAACAAGACAATTAAGCAAATTTTGTCCAAGATGACTAAAACTTACAGGGATTGGTCAGAGATGCTTCCCTTTGCTTTATGGGGATATAGGACAAGTGTGCGAACACCTACTGGAATGACGCCTTTCTCTTTGGTTTATGGGATGGAAGCAGTATTACCAATTGAAATAGAAATTAAGTCATTGAGAGTAGTCTTGGAAGCTGAACTGCCCGAAACGGAATGGGTAGCAAGCAGATACACACAATTAGCTCTATTAAAAGAGAGAAGATGAAAGACACTATATCATCACCAACTGTATAAAAAGAAGATAGCTCGGGCCTACAATAGAAGGGTTAAAATTAGAAAATTCAGAGTTGTTGATTTGGTGTTGAAGCAATGTAAGCCTAATGTATCTGGTCCAAGAGGGAAGTTCAGACCTAGCTGGGAAAGGCCATATGTCGTGAAACAAGTCATGAATAAAGGTGCGGTGAAGTTATCAGACATGGACAAGAACAAATTTAGTGAGCCAGTAAACATTGACAGGTTGAAGAGGTTCTATGTATGATAGAAAAAAAAGGAAAAAAAGAGCTTGCTAGGTTGAAAACCCAAAAAGGGCGGCGTAGGCAAAAGTTAGAGCAGTCCGCTTGTAACACCCCCATACTCTATATAAGTACTATACATATACCTAGTATACATGCAGTACGTATATAAAGTATAAGAATGTCACTTTTCATTTCAGATTAAAAACCATCACTCTAGTTCCAAACCATAATACATTTATACAAATTTAAAGCACATTTACAAAATCATTATACTTTCGATGATCTTACATATATATATATATAATGATCTTGTCTTTACCAAAATTCATTTATACATATGAATACATTTTTATCAAAATACAACATAATTAAATTGTACATGTATGCACCACCATCTAGTTGGTCTCGAAATACTCTTACCCTTCTTGTGGCATAATGATTTGACTTCAGATCAACCACCTTGTGAACACTCGAATTTTGAGGCTCGGAAGGCCGATTTTCTCAGACTACTGAAAACCGGGCCGGACCGGACGTCCCCGATAAAATTCACCGGAAGTATATCTATATGGTACTTGAAATGTCCGGGACGACGTGAGGATCACGGATATGGTCCCGGAATAATTTTTGGAGTTCTCTAGCTCCCGAAAAATCAGTTTGAGTGAAAACCGAAAAAAATCGGTGGCCCAGCCGCCGTGATCGGCGGCCCGGCCGCCGTGATCCCGGCTCCTCAGCCGAAAAAAACCGGCGGCCCAGCCGCCATGACCCCGGCGGCCCGGCTGCCGTGATCCCGGCGGCTCAGCCGCCAAAATCGGCTGTCGAATTCTTTTCAGATTTCTTCAGATTTTCAGAAAACGAGGGGACTTTTCCGGGTGGGCCTCATGCTGTCGAATTCTTTTCACGCTTAAAAACGATTAAGAACTTTTATTTGCATAAATCTAACCGTGTGCTGCAGGAAACAATCTGTAATCAAGAATCATAATCCCCGGTTCAAGAAAACGAGATCTGGAACTTCGAAGCGGGAAAATCCTAAGCAAGGTAATATTCTAATCCATCATTTGTCAATTTAAGCATATCATAAGCATTCTATCTTCTTCTCAATTTCTTCTCGGTCAAAGACCTAATCCTTTTAGGTCTAAGGCCTAATGGACTAATCAATCAGCCTCTTTGGCACAAAGACTTAAATTACATCTTTTTGGTACAAAGTACCTACATTTCACAATTAAAATCAATCTGTTGGCACGGAGCCTAAATTACACCATTTTGGTACGAAGTACCTAAAATTTCACAATTTAGCACTAAGTGCTGAAATTCACATTTTTGGCATGGAGCCCAACCACACTTGGCCAAAGGCCCAAAATCTGCACTCTTTTGGTACAAAGTACCTAAAATTGGAGAATTTAGCACTAAGTGCTAAATGTCACATCTTTGGCATGAAGCCCAACCACACTTGGCCAAAGGCCTAAATTGCACTCTTTTGGTACAAAGTACCTAAAATTGCACCATTTAGCACTAAGTGCTAAATTTCACAACTCTGGCATGAAGCCCGACTCAATTAAAATCAACCTTTGGCATGGAGCCTAAATTCCACTCTTTTGGTACAAAGTACCTAAATCTCATATCTTTGGCATGAAGCCCGACAATGCACGAAGCATACACACACACATGCATGAAGCATAATTTTCATCGCCTTTAAATAGGCTTTTCCGAACTACATGGGCTTTGATCTCCTATTCAAACGGGAGTATGTAGGCATGTTTGGGATTCACCCCAAATAGCAAGTCCACAAACTACCAACAATCTTTTTCTCTTTAAATTTGTTCCATTTTTGCAAGTTAATCAAAAGCATGACATAGTCCCCGAATCCTCCTTGGGTTCGCAGACTGGAAGCCTTTACATTGGATGCATTATTGGAGTCAAACAAGGGTTTTCTTAGTTTTTCCCTTCGAACAAAATAAACTGAGTGGCGACTCCAGACAACGAGTGGACGCTCGCCCGGATCCTTTCCGGGCGGAAACCGAGGTTCACAGACTGGCGACTCCACTGGGGACCCATAAAAATGATTTATGGGATTCTAAGTGGACTACTATTGCTCATTTGATTAATTTGACACTAGGGACCATAAAAAACGATTTATGGGATCCTAGTAAATTGTTATTATTTGTTTAACCGATTTTCCCTTCTTTAGGGTATTTTTATTTATTTTTGCAGGGTACCCTAGCATTATATATCCCCTCCTTGGGAGATATTGGATTGAAAAATGACAAAAGGAATTTTTTTCCTTTAATGGATCTATTGTTTGACTACTTGTGCATTTATTTTGTCATTCAGAGAATCTTTTTCTCTTGCATATATGGGGGAATCCTTTTCCTCCATTGCATAAAAAATTGTTTTCAAATGAATTTCTTCTCTTTCTGTTCAAAGTTCTGAGTCTGGATAGCAAGTAGCGCTGACCGGCAGGTCTCCTTGATTATGCCGGCGGACAGCCAAAGCGTCCTCCCTGTTGTCGCAAACCATTCCAATCCTTTTGGAGTGGCCTATGAGTAATCGTACTGTTGGACCCACGCGAAACTCCTTGTTTCACATGTGGTTAGGTATATCTTACTCAAGACTCAAGGGTCCCTATGATAAGCCGATTCTCTATTTTTACATAACAATAGAACCTTCCCTTAGGTTGTATGTACCCAATGATAGTACCGCATTCCATTAAAATGAATTGTGATGTGATGAGGTGCATTCATGCAACATAACAACATCGTTTTGGGGAAAAATTTTGATGTACATAAATGGACCAAGAGTTTTCCTACCCTACACACCACCCTGATTTTTTTGCCCTTGACCTTTTCAGGTACCCTCTGTCCGTGTGCCTTCACCTACACCAAACACACCAACACCAACTGAGCTATCCCCTACAAGTTCTACTACCCCAACTTCACCAACTGTTCCGATTACTGAAATGGCCACAATTGAACAGATTAAGGCTTTGCTGGATGGTCAGGTTAAGGAAATTGAAGCTAGAATGCAAGAAAAAATTGATGAAGCTTTAGCTGCCCAAAGGGTAGCCATCCTGGCTGAATTAGGAGGAGCACCAAAGACAGTCCCTATTCCTGGAAATTTGGGGAATGAACCTATTGTGGAACAAACTAGTACCCCCATGACTGCTCAGAATACCCCTGTCATCAATTTAGAGGATCCACCCTCTAAGAATGTCACTGAAACTGATGAACTGAAAAGAAAACTTGAATTGCTGGAAAGGTCAATCACTGCCATGAAAACTCATAAAGAGGTGGTAGACATGGATTCTTTATCCTTGTTTCCCCAAGCTAGATTGCCTCCAAAATTCAAGATGCCTGGGATGGACAGATTTGATGGGTCTACTTGCCCTAAAACTCACCTCAAGATGTATGTGGGGGCATTAAGCCCTTGGGGTTTAAATGATGACCTCTTTGCTCAATTATTCCAACAATCTTTGACTGGTGCTGCCCTCAAGTGGTTTGTAAGCCTAGACCATGTCAAGATTAAGACCTGGGAAGACATCTGCAATGCATTTAACTCTCAATACCACTATAATATTGAGGTGGATGTCACCAGAAGGGAACTTGAGACTACCAAGCAGAACAACAATGAACCCTTCTCCTCGTTCCTTACGAGGTGGAGGGCAAAGGCCGCCCAAATGATCAATCGCCCTTCAGAACAAGAGCAGATTGATATCATAATCAGAAATTTAAGGCCTACATATCAAGCCCAACTGCAAACCCAATACCTACCTACTTTCAAATCGCTCATTGCGACTGCAACCAAGGTAGAAGATCTGATACAATTGGGTAAGATAGGAGATGAAGAAGCTATCTCGAAGTATAAAAAACAAGGCCAAGCTGCTAATGAAGTGGCCAATATTGCCCCTGCGAATCCTTTACGTGTGAGCAATCTTGGGCAAAGAAATCAGTCAAGAAGGCAATATACCGACATTGGAATGCCCCTTCATCTAGTGTTTAAAAAGGCCGTGGAAGGGAAATATTTGAAGCCTTTGGACCCAAGGCCTCCTCCAAACCCATTACCCTCCAATTACAGGGCCGATGAGTACTGTGAGTACCACCAAGGAAATGGGCACAGAACAGATGCTTGCTGGATTTTGAAAAACCGCATCCAGGATTTGGTGGATAGTGGTGACATCATTCCTCGCAGGAGGCAACCAAACATTAACGCTAACCCCTTGCCCAATCATTCCATCAATGCCATCACTGTGGAAGATTTCATGCAGCCTAGTCTCTGTAATGAGGTTGCTATGGTAACTAATTTTGAAGACAAAAAGGGGCTTCATCAAGCTGATCAAGACCACAGATAGACCACTGATGAACTGGTACACCGAAGAGGGACAGGCTGCTCTAGTCAAAACTAGTCCAGTGTCACACCTTGAACCCGAGTCTTGTACCGAGTCAAATCTTGAGTCAAACACCAAGCCAGAGTCTAGTTTTGAGTCCTCTATAGCTTTAGGTTTAGAAAACCCAAATGTCACATTTAATGTAATCTTGGAGAATGACTTCACCATTATCAATGAAACTCTTCAAATTCTTGGTTACCCTGTGTCTTTTGCTTTCCAAGTATTATCTAGCAAAAATGAAATAAATGAAATAAAAGAAATAAATGAAAAGATAATAATTGGCAAAGAAAATGAACATACATACATTGCATATGATTGTGCGAATAAGGAACAGGTTGTCGATTGCATCAGAAAGTATGCCGACTGCTTCATGTGGAAGACAAGTGATGTCACGGGAATAGACCCAGCCATAGCAGTTCACAAGATTCCGCTATACCCCGATGCGAAGCCGGTTAAGCAGAAATTGAGAAGGATGAAGCCAGAATGGTCTTTGAAGATTAAAAAAGAGGTTGCCAAGCAACTGGACAATAAGTTCATAGAACCAATTGCCTACCCTTCCTGGTTAGCAAACATTGTACCGGTCCCGAAGAAAGACGGAAAGGTCAGGATGTGTGTTGACTACAGAGATCTGAGTAAAGCTTGTCCCAAGGACGATTTCCCGCTACCACACATCGATTTGCTAATAGACGGGATGGCAATGACAATCTTTCATGACATGATTTACAAAGAAGTAAAAGTGTATGTTGATGATATGATTGTCAAGTCAAAATCTCCAGAAGAGCACGTCTAAGCACTTGAGAAGTTCTTCCTTAGACTTCGCAAGTACAATTTGAAGCTTAAATCCTGCAAAGTGACTCTTTGGTGTAACATCAGGCCAATTTGGGATATTATTGGTCCACCATGAACACAGACTGTGTGGCATTTGTGCAAGGATGTCATCAGTGCCAAATATTTGCTAAGCTACAGAAGCAACCTCCTGTTGCCCTGAATCCAATCACTTCTCTATGGCCCTTCGCTACTTTGGGAATTGATATAATTGGTAAAATACACCCAAAAGCCTCGAATGGACATCAGCTTATCTTGGTAGCAGTGGATTACTTCACAAAGTGGGTTGAAGCAGCTTCCTATGCAGAATTAGACGCCAAAAAGGCAGCACAGTTTGTCCGAACCAACATCCTTTGTCGGTACGGAACACCATTCAAGATTATCACAGATAATGGAACTCATTTCCAAGCAGAATTTGCTAAGCTCTTGAAGGATAAGAAAATCCAACATCATAAGTCCTCTCCTTATAGACCCCAAACAAATGGAGCTGTAGAAGCAGCGAACAAGTCTATAAAGGTGATCATACAAAAAATGATCAAGGAACATAGGCGTTGGCATGAGAAGTTGCCATTGGCCTTGTGGGGATACAGAACATCAGTTAGAACTCCTACTGGGGCAACCCCGTATTCACTGGTATACGGAATGGAAGCAGTACTCCCCATTGAACTGGAAGTTCAATCGGCGAGGATAATTCAAGAAAGTCAGATAAATGAAGCTGAATGGATCAGCAATTATCATCATCAGTTGTTGAGTTTGGACGAAAAAAGACTTCAAGCTCTACGTCAGATTCAAGGGTATCAAAGGCGAATGGCCAGACATTTCAACAAAAAGATCAAAGATCGAAAGTTGGAAGAAGGTTGTTTGGTTCTGAAAGAGATCAAAACACCCGTTACAAATCCTCGTGGGAAGTTCCGTCCTCATTGGGCGGGACCCTACATTTTGAAGAAAATACTGTCCGGCGGAGCCGTCATCTTGTCTGATTTGGATGGTTTGGAGTTCACAAACCCATGCAATCTGGATCAACTGAAGAAATATTATGCATGATCATGCATTGAAATGAACTACATTAGACCTGATTCTCGCAAACTAATTCGAGATATGTAGGCAGCTCTCCTTGAGCACGGTCTAAATTTTAATAAAAATCATTCATTTTTCTTTTGCCAACATAAAAAAAAAAAAACAACAACAACAACAAACAACAAAAAAATCCCGCTAAGTCGAAAACCCACAAAGGGCGGCTTAGGCAATAGTGGGGCCCGCTAAGTCAAAAACCCGCAAAGGGCGGCTTAGGCAAGAATGGGTAAGAGCTCGCTAAGTTGAAAATCCGAAAGGACGGCTTAGGCAAAAATTAGAGCAAATAAATAAAGTAGATAATGCTTGGAAAGCAAATTAAAGGGTCCTTCATTCAAAAAAGAGTCATTCATCCCAAGAAGAGTCATTCATTCCCAAGGGAGTCATTTATTCAAAAAGAGTCATTCCTTTCATAAAGTACCAAAAACCAACAAAAAAGAGTCAGACCATAAGTCCAAAACGTCAAAAAAAAAAAAGGTCAACCCTAGAATCTGCAGAGTCTGCAGCGTCTGCCTTCTCCTCGTTAAGAGGAACCACCTCATTTCCCTCCAGCTCCTGCAGCAATGCAAGCCTCCTTGGCTTTTCAAGTGGCCAAACTTCAGCTATAAACCGAGTTCTGTACTCAAGAGTAGTCTGAATAAGGGAAGGCTTTGTAAAAGGCCTGATCATCTAATGGTTCCTAACCCAAGTTTGAAGAACAGTTCGAGTAACTCCGGAAATAATTTGGGGGCAACTTCAGAAAAATTCAAGTTCCTTCCCCAGTGGAGTTGGACTTCCTAGAGGATTATTTCTAAGTTCTTTACTAGAAATAATTACTGATAGCTTGAGCTTGAGACCTTGTAAAATTGAAAAGCCTCTGAAAAAACCCCACATAGCCAAATTGAACCTCATGCCTTACAAAGGGGGGCATTTGAGTCACATCCAATGATTGAGCAAAATTCCTCAAAAAGAGGACACATCTCGTCCATCTGGGCACCAAACTTGAAGACGTGAGCTTGCGGAACCCAAAATTTGGTACAAGCGTGCAAGAAATCCCAATCCCCAGCTGCGCCTCTAAGAGTAGCATCAGCTCACAACCCAAGTAGCAACAGCGCACTATCCATATCTTCCCATATTGATCCTTTCAACCTTATGAAGACTCTTGGTCCAGTTGTTCATACAACGGTTGAAAAAAAAAAGAAGAGCCTTTTTGAAAAAAAAGAAGAGGATATCATGCATACATATGTACTGTTTGTGCTAAATGAAAGTGCAGGTACAGAAAAGTCGGAATGCAATCAGAAGTGTTGCAAACAATCCAGAAATGCCAAAAGGCTGATCTTTTTACCCCTCGCTCAAAATTCGCTCTTCAGAAGACCACTGGGCTCCATAAATCATTTTTATGGACCCCAGTGGGGGGCAATTGTGAACACTCGAATTTTGAGGCTCGGAAGGCCGATTTTCTCAGACTACTGAAAACCGGGCCGGACCTGACGTCCCCGGTAAAATTCACCGGAAGTATATCTATATGGTACTTGTAATGTCCGGGACGACGTGAGGATCACGGATATGGTCCCGGAATAATTTTTGGAGTTCTCTAGCTCCCGAAAAATCAGTTTGAGTGAAAACCGAAAAAAATCGGCGGCCCAGCCGCCGTGATCCCGGCTGCTCAGCCGCCAAAACCGGCGGCCCAGCAGCCATGACCCCGGCGGCCCGGCCGCCGTGATCCCGGCGGCTCAGCCGCCAAAATCGGCTGTCGAATTCTTTTCAGATTTCTTCAGATTTTCAGAAAACGAGGGGACTTTTCCGGGTGGGCCTCATGCTGTCGAATTCTTTTCACGCTTAAAAACGATTAAGAACTTTTATTTGCATAAATCTAACCGTGTGCTGCAGGAAACAATCTGTAATCAAGAATCATAATCCCCGGTTCAAGAAAACGAGATCTGGAACTTCGAAGCGGGAAAATCCTAAGCAAGGTAATATTCTAATCCATCATTTGTCAATTTAAGCATATCATAAGCATTCTATCTTCTTCTCAATTTCTTCTCGGTCAAAGACCTAATCCTTTTAGGTCTAAGGCCTAATGGACTAATCAATCAGCCTCTTTGGCACAAAGACTTAAATTACATCTTTTTGGTACAAAGTACCTACATTTCACAATTAAAATCAATCTGTTGGCACGGAGCCTAAATTACACCATTTTGGTACGAAGTACCTAAAATTTCACAATTTAGCACTAAGTGCTGAAATTCACATTTTTGGCATGGAGCCCAACCACACTTGGCCAAAGGCCCAAAATCTGCACTCTTTTGGTACAAAGTACCTAAAATTGGAGAATTTAGCACTAAGTGCTAAATGTCACATCTTTGGCATGCAGCCCAACCACACTTGGCCAAAGGCCTAAATTGCACTCTTTTGGTACAAAGTACCTAAAATTGCACCATTTAGCACTAAGTGCTAAATTTCACAACTCTGGCATGAAGCCCGACTCAATTAAAATCAACCTTTGGCATGGAGCCTAAATTCCACTCTTTTGGTACAAAGTACCTAAATCTCATATCTTTGGCATGAAGCCCGACAATGCACGAAGCATACACACACACATGCATGAAGCATAATTTTCATCGCCTTTAAATAGGCTTTTCCGAACTACATGGGCTTTGATCTCCTATTCAAACGGGAGTATGTAGGCATGTTTGGGATTCACCCCAAATAGCAAGTCCACAAACTACCAACAATCTTTTTCTCTTTAAATTTGTTCCATTTTTGCAAGTTAATCAAAAGCATGACATAGTCCCCGAATCCTCCTTGGGTTCGCAGACTGGAAGCCTTTACATTGGATGCATTATTGGAGTCAAACAAGGGTTTTCTTAGTTTTTCCCTTCGAACAAAATAAACTGAGTGGCGACTCCAGACAACGAGTGGACGCTCGCCCGGATCCTTTCCGGGCGGAAACCGAGGTTCACAGACTGGCGACTCCACTGGGGACCCATAAAAATGATTTATGGGATTCTAAGTGGACTACTATTGCTCATTTGATTAATTTGACACTAGGGACCATAAAAAACGATTTATGGGATCCTAGTAAATTGTTATTATTTGTTTAACCGATTTGCCCTTCTTTAGGGTATTTTTATTTATTTTTGCAGGGTACCCTAGCATTATATATCCCCTCCTTGGGAGATATTGGATTGAAAAATGACAAAAGGAATTTTTTTCCTTTAATGGATCTATTGTTTGACTACTTGTGCATTTATTTTGTCATTCAGAGAATCTTTTTCTCTTGCATATATGGGGGAATCCTTTTCCTCCATTGCATAAAAAATTGTTTTCAAATGAATTTCTTCTCTTTCTGTTCAAAGTTCTGAGTCTGGATAGCAAGTAGCGCTGACCGGCAGGTCTCCTTGATTATGCCGGCGGACAGCCAAAGCGTCCTCCCTGTTGTCGCAAACCATTCCAATCCTTTTGGAGTGGCCTATGAGTAATCGTACTGTTGGACCCACGCGAAACTCCTTGTTTCACATGTGGTTAGGTATATCTTACTCAAGACTCAAGGGTCCCTATGATAAGCCGATTCTCTATTTTTACATAACAATAGAACCTTCCCTTAGGTTGTATGTACCCAATGATAGTACCGCATTCCATTAAAATGAATTGTGATGTGATGAGGTGCATTCATGCAACATAACAACATCGTTTTGGGGAAAAATTTTGATGTACATAAATGGACCAAGAGTTTTCCTACCCTACACACCACCCTGATTTTTTTGCCCTTGACCTTTTCAGGTACCCTCTGTCCGTGTGCCTTCACCTACACCAAACACACCAACACCAACTGAGCTATCCCCTACAAGTTCTACTACCCCAACTTCACCAACTGTTCCGATTACTGAAATGGCCACAATTGAACAGATTAAGGCTTTGCTGGATGGTCAGGTTAAGGAAATTGAAGCTAGAATGCAAGAAAAAATTGATGAAGCTTTAGCTGCCCAAAGGGTAGCCATCCTGGCTGAATTAGGAGGAGCACCAAAGACAGTCCCTATTCCTGGAAATTTGGGGAATGAACCTATTGTGGAACAAACTAGTACCCCCATGACTGCTCAGAATACCCCTGTCATCAATTTAGAGGATCCACCCTCTAAGAATGTCACTGAAACTGATGAACTGAAAAGAAAACTTGAATTGCTGGAAAGGTCAATCACTGCCATGAAAACTCATAAAGAGGTGGTAGACATGGATTCTTTATCCTTGTTTCCCCAAGCTAGATTGCCTCCAAAATTCAAGATGCCTGGGATGGACAGATTTGATGGGTCTACTTGCCCTAAAACTCACCTCAAGATGTATGTGGGGGCATTAAGCCCTTGGGGTTTAAATGATGACCTCTTTGCTCAATTATTCCAACAATCTTTGACTGGTGCTGCCCTCAAGTGGTTTGTAAGCCTAGACCATGTCAAGATTAAGACCTGGGAAGACATCTGCAATGCATTTAACTCTCAATACCACTATAATATTGAGGTGGATGTCACCAGAAGGGAACTTGAGACTACCAAGCAGAACAACAATGAACCCTTCTCCTCGTTCCTTACGAGGTGGAGGGCAAAGGCCGCCCAAATGATCAATCGCCCTTCAGAACAAGAGCAGATTGATATCATACACATATATCATTTCAACAAATCAAAATTCAATGACTGATCAGAACATTCATGAAATAATACTCACAATTTCCACATCCATACATATTACACATCATATTATATTTTCATAATCTCATCATTCAGCATAGTTTCTCAAGCCACATTCATTTTCAGTGTTTTGCTTATATATTGTATTCTTCTCATTCCATAATTATCATCATATATCTCATAACATTATATCTTATTCCATAATTCACATTAAAGCAAAGACAAGCATGGGCCCAAAAATAATCTAATATGCTATTCAATGTTCAGGGTTACTGCTTTGGTCCATAATCACAATCATCAAGCCCGTAGGCGATACATATATATCAATCCATGGATGGTGTAATAGACCCAGTCTATTGAACCTCAACCAGGCTAGACCCAAGGGCCCCAGTATCTTTGTCCTCAACCCGGCTAGACTGTTACTGTTTTTGAGGCTTACGACCCAGTCTTTTCACCCCAAAAACATCATATTTCACATTTTTCAGCTGGACTCGGCTTACGACCTGGTCTTTTCACCTATCCAGCGATTCATAGGCATGCCGCCAAACCCAGAACTCTGAAAATTGAATAACATATTAAGCACACAATTATTTCATTTATCTCTTTATCATCCTCTTTCTCAATTCATTTCTCATTTCATATTCCATAATCAAATAGGCAACCATGTCCCAATTATTTCATTTGCACTATCATAGCCAACAACAATGGCTTCACATCTCATCATATCTCAATTCACATTAAAGCAATTTATCATTAAAATATACATAACCAAATGCATTGAACATACATTTTGAATGATCATCATTTCTTTCACATTATGCAAATCAAAACATTAATCAAATGTATTAACAATGAAATATTTATTACTTAACACATTTACAATCAAATGTGTTAAGTCTCAAAATCATGTAAATGTATGCAACCATGTAAGTTTGTACTTACCTCAAGAACAACTCACACCAATCTATACACTTCCTTTTTCCAAGAATTCTTCACTATATAGATTAGGGCAACTCAACCTCTTCACAACCTAATCCAAAAGGAATAATACACACTTATTTATAAATACACATGAATTCCAATACAATTATTCACATATTAGTCTCATACTAGACTCATAGATCACAAATTACAAACCAAAACCCTTATCTAAGTCCCCACGATCGTGGCCTCACAACCCCACGGCCGTGGGTTAGCAAACGAATCTGCCCACTTTTCTCTAAACCCCCACGGTCGTGTACCCCACTTGCCACGACCGTGGCACTCATTTGCCACGACTGTGGCATCCATTTTGCCTCTGTTTCGGACCAAACTCATGTATTATGTGTTTTTAACTTCAATAAACACAAACATATTGAACATCCAAGATAATAATTGATCAAACTCATAACCTACATCAATTACCAATTAATTTAACACTTATATAACTTCAACATATCATAATAATAATTATTATATACATCATCCATATATCAATTATTCAATTTCCCCAACTCATTTATATTAAACCCTTACTAAACAATTTCTACAATCCATCATCATCCTCACAAATAATCATATTATCATCATCTAAATACCAATTCAACATATATACTTCAATCTTTCATTATCATCATCTTCACACACTAACCACAATCAATAGAAATCAACACAAAGAAATGAACACTTACTTGAATATTTTGCCAAATCTTAAATATCCACCTTCAATTCTCTCAAAACCCTTATGAATTTGATGTGTATGTAAATAAAATCACATCTCTCTCTCTCTCTCTCTCTCTCTCTCTTTCCACGTTCAAGAACAAGAAGAAAAAGAAGAAGAAGAAGAAGAAAGAAAGAAAATCTTCTTTCTTTATTCAAACTTATCTTATCTTATATATATATATATATTAATAATATAATAATATATTAATAATATAATAAAATATCCCAAAAATCCTCCACCACAATTTTTATTCTTCCCTTTGACTTTCTTTTCTTCCTTTTCTCTTGTCATTATTATTATTATTATTATTATTATTATTATTACTTACTCTTCCTACACCAATATATACATCATGTATATGTGATGTATATGTTGATATATGTATATGTCTTATATATTGTATTTATATTTCCCATATTTTTTCAAATACCATATATACATATCATCCTTCATATACATCTATCTCTTATAATATTTCCTTTTAATTAACTTATCTTCTTTTCTCTTTCCATTAAACATATACATTAAATCCAAATACAACAATAATTCCAAAACTTTTAGGGTATACTTTGGGATATTACAATTCTCTCCCCCTTAAATAATTTCGTCCTCGAAATTATCCAGTACAGTAACAATCCATTCTTAACAAAATACCATCTTAACTTTAACCTTAAAAATCATTGATTTATATCTTAATATTGATTATCCCGTCATTACAATCACTTTCAAAATAGATATTTATCAAACCTTAATTGATAACAATATCCTTATTCTTCATACACTTAATTCCTTCTTTAGCATGCTTCTCACTTAACATAAATATTAGTACAATGCCTTTAAACTTACTTTACAGGTAATCAACCTTTTCCCTTTTATCATCATTTATAACTGATATAACTCAATTCATTCATGTCCATTTATTTGTCAGAATATTACATCATATACATTATCATTTAAATTTTATACTCTTAGTACAACTATACATATTAAATCTCAATAATAATTCGCAACCTTAGAAATCTAGCTCAATTGATCTATTTGTTACAATATACTAACGTCTCAATCTTATTTGATTCAAACCAACAATTAACTTATTTAAACTTATCATTAAATTTCACAATATATATATATGACCTAATTCCATTAGGTCAAACTTATATTCAAATTCTAATCTCTTCATATCCATATTCAGCTTTTTGAAATTATGATTATTAATAACAAATCACTTCAAATTATTTTAGTACAATTTCCACAAAATTCTCATGATTATTTCATACCATATTTATTACCCATAGTTCACTCACTTAAACCCTAAGTCCATCCACTTATTCACTTTATACCATAAACATATTCAGTATAACTTTCAATCACATTTTGTAATTTCTCTCATTTAACTTCTCCTCACATTTCATACCATTACTATTTTTACAATAATTACCTTTCTATCGTATTATCCATAACTTAAAACATTTTCACAGTTCTCTTTTCTTCCATACTTTCTATAATTATAAACAAATTTCTAACATAAAATGATAAAGTACAACTTTACCCATCATAACTCTTAACTATGTTTCTAGAAACATAATTGTCAATCTCATCAAAACTATACTATAGTCATGTTATCTCAAGCTCAAATCTGTGGATAACAAAATTAATCGGCCAAATATACTAAACAAATCATATGGCCATAGGAGACTAATGGTCACGCCTGTGGCTTATAAATCAATACTGCCCCTCTATTATTCTGCTTCCAACCCTTCCAATTACAATGCTAAGTTTGTATCGCAAGGATTACATATTCATTCTCTAAACTTTTGCTACACCAAGAGTTAACACATTTCAACTCCGTTTCAACCCAATTTGCACTCGATTATATGTTCATCATTAGCCTAATTCATGTTTCAACAATATTACTATTAACATCTCTTACGTCTACATATTCGATCATATGCAAATCTTACACAATTTCCATTTGTTACTCCATTTCTAATCTATCTCTTCTAAAAAATTTTATACATTATACTTCCCTTTTTTTTTACAATCTCTTATTATACACATATACATAGAACCTTTCCGCATGTAAATACTTTGGGACTCAAAATATTATATGATCATCAAGTTCAGTGATTACTATAACAATTTCACCATCCAGTATTACTCGAGTCCCTTCTCACTCTCAATTTCATCACATAGTCTAGCTCTGCGTAGGTCAAGACCTAATCTCTCTTAGATTCACTAATACATGCAATATCATTCTCAATACCACTAGACCAGTAGTTATACCACATACACATTCATAGGTCACATTCATAATGTGACTTACTTTCCACATTTCTTACATAATACAATTACATTCATATTGAAAAACTCATCTCACATATCCTATACATGTATACACATAATCATGCAATTTTATTTAATTTCTCTTTTGCATACAATCTATACAAATTAAATGTTTATTACTTTTCTTTGAACATTATCATTCTCATTCTTTTAATATGACTTAAATTATTCATCAACACAACAAATATATACATTGTAACCATAATAACACTTCACATACATCCTAGTCACATTTCTAATGTGACATCTCTCTCACATTTGTTTTTAAAAGCATTTAGTATACCCTTCATATCCATTTTCATCATTTCCAGTCAAATTACTTAAAGTAACTCATTTTCACTTGCTTATTCATTTTCCCTTTATTACAAAACAAATTTTCATATTATCAATCACATTACCCAATTCATAGTACTTTCTTATGCAATAATATTCATTCAAATTAGCTCATATGCTTAATATACATTAAACTATTGATATCTAAATAATCCTCATTAGAATTCCATTAAAACTCTAACTCTCAACTTACTACTTTACCTAAACTTCAATTTACAAATCTCATTTTCTTAATATTAACTTTAAAAGCATTATATATATACCATAATGTAACATCAAAACATATCATTTTCACAATTATTAAAGCTCATTTCAAAAATTCAACTTTCACATATTACCACCATTAATATGAGCTTTATTAGCACTTAAACATTTTACATTTCTAATATTAAAATCACAATGTTTGTATCAAAATAACAATACAAACAACACCATTATATCTCCTTACTTTAACCAACACCATCCCTTTTTAAAAACCTGAACTTTACGTACCCAAAACCTTAAATTGTTACACGTTGTCTATACCAATCAACTCACTCAATATTCCACCATACTTTCTTCAATTTAATATCATATCTATCCATTTTAACATTCGAACAATATTTCCTTTCTCTAGCAATTCAAACATAAGCTTTATTAAAAAGAGATCCAAACTTTAGAGAAAAAAGTAATTACTTTAATCTTGATAAAAAAAATTTTAACTCATTTCCAACATTATTCTCCTATTCATTTCTTTATGACCTTTTTCACAAGCATACTTCCATAATCAAAAATTTCAAAATTTACTTTACTTAAGTAAACTTCAATTCTTTAATTTATCAATTATACTTGTACAAATTGTCCTATATCATTTCTTTCTCTAGCTTTACTTTCATGTAAAACCTTATTCACACACTATCATCCATCTCATATAATTCAGATATACTACAAATCACATAATGCCACATCCGAGACCAACCTAGGTGTTAATGCATATGCATGTATCACAATTTCACTTTTTTTTTTAAATTTTCCTCTTTTCGTTTTAAATCTACTTAGGCCGAGAATCTCAAACCTAAGCTCTGATACCAAAATAATTGTAACACCCCCATACTCTATATAAGTACTATACATATACCTAGCATACATGCAGTACGTATATAAAGTATAAGAATGTCACTTTTCATTTCAGATTAAAAACCTTCACTTTAGTTCCAAACCATAATACATTTATACAAATTTAAAGCACATTTACAAAATCATTATACTTTCGATGATCTTACATATATATATAATGATCTTATCTTTACCAAAATTCATTTATACATTTATACAAAATCATTATACTTTCGATGATCTTACATATATATATATATAATGATATTGTCTTTACCAAAATTCATTTATACATATGAATACATTTTTATCAAAATACAACATAATTAAATTGTACATGTATGCACCACCATCTAGTTGGTCTCGAAATACTCTTACCCTTCTCGTGGCATAACGATTTGACTTCAGATCAACCACCTACTCACTTGCGCGATTTACACAACCGCGATAAGTTCGAAAGCTTAGTAGTACAAATAAATATTATAAACATACATTACAGAAAATCATACTCATATGTTAACTTCATGTATCATTATTTTCTTATCATGTTTTCCCATTTCAATTACAATCTTCATATATTTCCACTAATCTCATAATTTATATACACATACACATATATCATTTCAACAAATCAAAATTCAATGACTGATCAGAACATTCATGAAATAATACTCACAATTTCCACATCCATACATATTACATATCATATTATATTTTCATAATCTCATCATTCAGCATAGTTTCTCAAGCCACATTCATTTTCAGTGTTTTGCTTATATATTGTATTCTTCTCATTCCATAATTATCATCATATATCTCATAACATTATATCTTATTCCATAATTCACATTAAAGCAAAGACAAGCATGGGCCCAAAAAGAATCTAATATGCTATTCAAAGTTCAGAGTTACTGCTTTGGTCCATAATCACAATCATCAAGCCCGTAGGCGATACATATATCTATCCATGGATAGTGTAATAGACCCAGTCTCTTGGACCTCAACCCGGCTAGACCCAAGGGCCCCAGTATCTTGGTCCTCAACCCGGCTAGACTGTTACTATTTTTGAGGCTTACGACCCAGTCTTTTCACCCCAAAAACATCATATTTCACATTTTTCAGCTGGACTCGGCTTACGACACGGTCTTTTCACCTATCCAGCGATTCATAGGTATGCCGCCAAACCCAGAACTCTGAAAATTGAATAACATATTAAGCACACAATTATTTCATTTATCTCTTTATCATCCTCTTTCTCAATTCATTTCTCATTTCATATTCCATAATCAAATAGGCAACCATGCCCCAATTATTTCATTTGCACTATCATAGCCAACAACAATGGCTTCACATCTCATCATATCTCAATTCACATTAAAGCAAGTCATCATTAAAATATGCATAACCAAATGCATTGAACATACATTTTGAATGATTATCATTTCATTCACATTATGAAAATCAAAACATTAATCAAATGTATTAACAATGAAATATATATTACTTAACACATTTACAATCAAATGTGTTAAGTCTCAAAATCATGTAAATGTGTGCAACCATGTAAGTTTGTACTTACCTCAAGAACAACTCACACCAATCTATACACTTCCTTTTTCCAAGAATTCTTCACTATATGGATTAGGGCAACTCAACCTCTTCATAACCTAATCCAAAAGGAATAATACACACTTATTTATAAATACACATGAATTCCAATACAATTATTCACCTATTAGTCTCATACTAGACTCATAGATCACAAATTACAAACCAAAACCCTTATCTAAGTCCCCACGGTCACTACAAAAATATTCGGCATTTGCGACGGAAATCTGCGATGGACATGTTTCCGTCGCAAATTTGCTACGGATCTGCGACGGATTTGCGACGGAAGGACAAGTCAGAGGAATTTTGAGAAATTGGTCGCAAATCCGTTGCAAATCCGTCGCAGATCTGCGATGAAAATCATTCCGTCGCAAATAATCGTCGCAAAAGTTGGCGCGGAAACTTGGCGCGAGAAAGAAAACACTAAAAAAAGTAATTTACGACGGAGATCTGCTACCGTCTATTGCCGTCGCAAATTTTACTATAAAAATATTCGGCATTTGCAACGAAAATCTGCGACGGACATGTTTCCGTCACAAATTTGCTAAGGATCTGCGACGGATTTGCGATGGAAGGATGAGTCCATTGCAAATACGTCACAGATCTGCGATGAAAATCTGCGACGAAAAATTTTCGTCACAAATTTGCTACGAAAATCTACGACGAAAAATTTTTGTCACAAATTTGCGACGGATCTGCAATGGTTTTGCGACGGATAAACACAGTGAAGGAATTTTGAGGAAGCCGTCGCAAATCGGTTGCAAATTCGTAGTAAATCTGCGACGGTTGTCTGATCGACGCAAATTTTCTTAAAACTCTCACTCTGCACTAATTTAATCCCCTGCCCGGTGCTATAAGGCAGACAAAGATAAAACATTTAAGTGCAATTGTTCTGCAAGATTCATTGAATTTGAAATTAGTGCAGAGTGAGACAATCTTAAATTTTTTAGATTAGTGCAGAGTGAGATTCATTCAAGATTCTTTTAATTTTTTAAATTGTTCATTAAATACCTGCGTTAAATAGTCTTAAATTCAACATATAACAATATAATTTTCATTAAATATATTAGATATGTGATGAAATCAAATGGAGTCAATGTAATGTTGATGTCATACTCAATTCTGCTAAAATATTTGAAGTGAAAATTATTTTGAGTTTCACAATCAATTCAATTTGCTTTATCATTAGAAAAATTATTTAATTTATTTTTTTACAACAAACCTCAGTTAAAATTATTGTGTTTAAATTCGAATTAAAAAATTATTATGGGCAAAGGTAAAATATTTTTAAAATTTTAGCCACTTTAATAATATTATAATGCATGGATTCTACTTGTATATTCTTCTAGACTAAAATCAAATTCAAAATCCTATGTAATAAAAAGAAAAAAAAATCAATATCTGAATGGTCACGCGACAAAGCCACAACAACAAATAGGAAATACCCACGTCGATCAAACACTGCGCCACCAAACTAATGACGAAGTCATAATGAATTAAAATTATAAACAGTATCTTCTTCCTTTTACTTTTCGTTTCCATTTGTGATTGATCAGAAAGAAAAGAAACAATATTGAGAGAAAAATAAGCAGAAGAATGTAGATCTGTAAATCTCAAGAACCAAATTTGCCCTAACAATGTCTGCTTCACAAACCCTAGGAGGCTCAACTCGCTGCGGCAGAGTTCTTGGTCCTTCTCTCGACAAAATCGTTAAAAACGCTGCTTGGCGTAAACACTCTCACCTCGTTTCCACATGTAAATATGCTCTCGATAAGGTTGAGTCTCTCTCTGATTCGATTTCTGATTCCAATTCTTATTCTCCTCTTCTCGGTTTTTCTTTTTCCAATGCCGAATTCTTTCTTCAACCATTAGTTCTCGCCTTAGGCTCTGCCTATGCTAAGGTTGTTGAGCCTGCACTCGAATGTACCTTCAAGCTATTCTCATTTGGCCTCATTCGTGGTGAGATCGATAACAATAACAATTCCAATGGTAATGTTAGTACTGTTGTTTTTAATTTGATTGAAAGTGTCTGTCAGGTCTGTGGGATTGGAGAGGAAGCTATAGAGCTTGTTGTGCTTAGAGTTTTTCTTGCTGCTGTTCGATCTCCTTGTGTTTTAATTCGTGGAGAGTGTTTGGTTCATCTTGTTAGGACTTGTTATAATGTGTATCTCGGTGGCTTGAATGGGACCAATAAGATCTGTGCTAAGTCTGTTCTTGCTCAAATTGTGCTCATTGTTTTTACCCAGGTTGAGGAGGATTCTATGGATGTTAGTGTTAAAACTATTTCTATTAGTGAATTGTTGTTTTATGCTCTTGACTTTACTATTTCTTAAAGTTTCTGAATATTGATTGAGTCACTTAAATGTTAATTTGGGTTTTAGATATTTCTGGAGTCATGATATGTGTTGTAGTATATATAACATTTGGTTTCATCTTCTTCTTCTGCTACTCGACTGTTAGATGCCTTTTGTTTCTTTGAATGTCATATAGGAATAGCTAAAATGAAAAAAGTGGTCATCGGTTAACTAATTGTTTACTCTATATGCTGTAATGTAAAATAAATGTTGAAATTCTTCTTCCTGTGAGTTTCCTACAAAATTTGTTCATTATTAGTTTGAAGCTGGAAGCTCTAGTGCTATAATCTAACCATTCAGGCATCATTCTGCTCTATTTTGCAGTAAATATGGAGATACAAGAACAAAGAGTGAAAAACACTACTGCTGTTACAGATCTGAAGCCCCCACCAGCTGAAAAATTGGTGGTTGAGAGGTTGCAGGGGAATTTTGGATCTATAAAGAGAATGAAGTCATCAATCACTGCTATTTTATATACTGTTGCTTCTCTGCAAACAGCAACAAATAGTTTTAGTCAAGAGTTTCTGATTGGTGAAGGTTCTCTTGGTTGTGTTTACAGAGGAGATTTTCCTAATGTAAAGGTAATTTTCTTGGTAATTCCATATAAAATCATGTGTTCTTGTGGTTCATGTTGTTCTTCTATGTGTCTCTTACTTTGGGGCATAATGGCTATTAGTGTTTTATATGTTCTGGGAGATTCTACCCTATGGTGCAGACTATTGTAAAAATTATGTTTTGTCCCTGAATATTTTTCTCAACTATAATTTGAGCATGATGTTCTTCTATGTATTTATTGTTCTAAAGTGTTAATCACTTTTTCCTAAGTTAAAGTGCAGAGACAAGTACGTTAAATGTTTGTTATGAGGTTATGTTATACTGCTTCTTTTACCAATGTTGGACTACAAGCCTCCCTTTCCATTTCTCTTACCAATTTGGATAATGCACTGGACATACACAGTAAAGAGGGGATTACTATCATTTAACTCACTTCAGTTCTTTTCTTGTGAACTATGCATGTCGTAATGAAGCCTTTTTGAAGTGTGTGTCTTTATTTATTTGTTTGGATATTTTTGAGTTGTGTCCCAATATGAATTAATCAATTTATGTGCTATTGATGTAGACAATGGCTATTAAGAAGATCGACAATGCAGCACTTTCATTGCAGGAGGAAGATAACTTTCTCGAAGTTGTTTCAAATATGTCTCGTTTGAGGCACCCTAATATTGTTTCCCTGTTAGAATTCTGTGCAGAGCATGGGCAGCGTCTTTTGGTTTATGAATATATTGGAAGTGGAAGTCTGCATGATATGTTACATTTTGCTGAAGATGGCAGTAAGACACTATCTTGGAATGAAATTATTTTGCATAATGGCAGTAAGACCTATTTCCGAGTCTCTGAACTTTTTGATGAAATGAGACGAGGCATGATTGAAGAAGGCAAGGCAACACTCAGAATGAAGCAAGATATGCAGAGTGATAATTATAATATGTATGACCTCATTGCTTATAGAATCAAGGCAAGTGTTATCAGATAAATATAATTTATTGTTCAACTTGTTCAGTTTTTGCATGTATTTAATGGTTTTGCTTTCATTGTCCAGTTTACTCCTCATCCACATTCAGGAGACAAGTGGTGTATCTATCCAAGCTATGATTATGCACATTGCATCGTGGATTCGCTTGAGAATATCACTCACTTGGTACATCATATTTGTCCTTTATGGTTTCTACATATGCTATTCTAATTTTGTAGTTGTTCTTTAAGTTTTTCTATATTTATTTCCTGTGTACTGTTTAGGCAACTGAGATCTGTTTCCAGAGATGGTGTGAGGAACAAACTTTATGGTTTAGTTAAGATTTACACAAAATTTTTGGATAATTATTATCTCAATAACAAGATGTTATAACTGTGATTAATATGATAAGGCTTCTAATTTCAATTTTAAGTTAAGGTTTCATGTACGAGTTCCAAGTTCCAAATTAGGCAGTTGGTTGATTTCTGTATATATATGCTTTTGCTATTATTTTGGGTTCTATTTTATCTTACTCCTAATGTTTTGTTGTATCTTGTGCATCTATGTATGCTGGAATTTGAGACAAGACGTGCTTCCTATTACTGGTTGTTACATTCGTTGGGCATTTATCAGCCATATGTGTGGGAATACTCACGGTTGAATGTTACAAACACTGTGATGTCAAAGCGTAAAGTGAGCAAGCATACTTGGCACTCTTGTTTGGAAGGCATGAAATTTGATTTTGTTGTGCCATTTTACAGTAAACCTTAGTATTGTTGTGCATGCTATGCTGTTGCAGTTAAATTTCTTGGTGACCAAGAACCATGTTGATGGCGGGATCTTGGCTCGATAACGGTTTATTCTCTTTATTCATTTTCTTTATGGTTTTTTTGGAGGTTTCATTTTGGAAGAAAATCAAGTTTCTAAGAGAGAGAAATGCTGGGGCGAGAAGAGCATAGTAAGGAGAAAATGTAACATGATGGTTTCTTTGGTTAAGCTTTGAGATAAAATTGCAACAGCCAAGTAGAAGCCAACCTTGTACAAATAAACACATCTGGTTTTGCTTTGGAAAAGCTAATAGTTGTTACTAGGACGACCAACTGAACCTTCTAGATGGGCTCCAACAGAACAAACCCCACCAGCAGAAGATCAAGTAACAGAAGAACATCCAGATGATGACTACTTTATGCCTTCGGCTAAGTTTTTACTTTTGAAAGTGTTCATATTTTAATACTTTGAAATGTTTAAAACTTATATATTGTAATGACTTTTGAGTTATGTTAGTTTAACTAACTATTGCATTTTATATCAATGAAAAATTATTTTGAAAATTGGTGTAAATTTAGATTTATGTAATTAAATTGTAAATATTATTACTACAGGTGTGTATTTTATATATAAAATCCATATAATGACACAAAACAGTCTGCGACGGAATCTGCGACGGAATCTGCGACGGACAGTCTGCGACAGAATTTGCGACGAAATTTGTGACGGAAAACACCACGGCATATATATACTCCAGAACATCTGCGACGGCCTTTGTGACGGATTTGCGACGACTTTTGCGACAAAATCTGCCACGGAAAATCTGCAACGACAATCTGCGACGGAATACTATGACCTTGAAAATGGCGGGAAGATAAATCTGCGACGGCCTAGTGGTCGTAAATCGGTCGCAATTTGTGACGGCCTGTCGCAAAATTGAAAATTGCGACGCCTTTTTTATTAAAGGATCATATCCGTCACAGATCGGTCGCAAATCTTGATTTGCGACGGATCTGCGACCGATCTGCGACGGATTCTGTCCGTCGCAGATAGCGTTTTTTTTTGTAGTGGGTCGTGGCCTCACAACCCCACGGCCTTGGGTTAGCCACTACAAAAATATTTGGCATTTGCGACGGAAATCTGCGACGGACATGTTTCAGTCACAAATTTGCTACGGATCTGCGATGGATTTGCGACGTAAGGACAAGTCAGAGGAATTTTGAGAAATTGGTCCCAAATCCGTTGCAAATCCGTCGCAGATCTGCGACGAAAATCATTATGTCGCAAATTATCGTCGCAAAAGTTGGCGCAAAAACTTGGCGCGAGAGAGAAAACACTAAAAAAATCAATTTGCAATGGAGATCTGCTACCGTCTATTGCCATCGCAAATTTCACTATAAAAATATTCGGAATTTTATGACGAAATCTGCGACGGACATGTTTTTCGTCGCAAATTTGCTACGGATCTGCGACGGATTTGCGACGGAAGGACGAGTCAGAGGAATTTTGAGAAATTGGTCGCAAATCCATCGCAGATCTGCGACGAAAATCAGTCCATCGCAAATAATCGTCGCAAATAATCCAATTAATCTCTATTCTAAAAAAAATCCCTTATTTCGCTCTCCATTCCTCTTTGCCTTCTTTGCCTGCGCCGCTCACTTCCTCTCACATCTCTCTCAAACCCTCACCATCGCCATCATCGATGCTGCCAAGCCGCTTACTCACCATCGATTTTTTCGTTAGCCGCTTGCTCACCATTGCATGCTCACTATTACTCTGTTAGATTTGCTCACCCAAATTCCCTTGCTTCTGGCGCCACTCCTTTCTATTTTTTTTAAATTTTGATTCAAATTTTCGAAGTCAAAATGCTCATAGTTCTCTCTCTCTAGGATTATCAGCTCTTCTCTAAAAACTCCACAGCAATGGTGAGCAGAGAAAATTTCTGTTTGATCCTCCGTTTTCTACTTCATTTGCAACCTTTGTTCGTTTCTTTAATTCTTTTATCGTCATTTCTCTTCTTGATCTGATGGTGTTTCATCCATTCCCCGTTTCAGGTGGTAGCACAGAAAGTTAAGGAAGCAGAGATCACTGAGCAGGACTCTCTTCCAAACTTTGTGTGTAAATTTTTGGATTCATTTAGATCTGGACCGTGTATGTATTTTTTTCAAATACCTACTGGATATGATAGTTTGAGCTAAAATAAGTTCAATGTGCTGTTGGTCCTCTGGTTTCCCGCAAATTTTATAAACATATTATTTTCTTCATAGATTTGTTGGAGCCTATCGCTTTGAAGCCGTTGAAATTTAGTCGATCTCTGTATTTATATTTTTGTTTATTGTAACTTGCTATCAGTTTTCTATGTGTTAACTAGTCCACGACGCTCCAAATTTCAAATTAGCAAGTATTAGTTGAAATCAGAAATCGACTCTGTAATTTTGTTCTGATACTTGTTTCTGCTAACTCTTAAGTTGATCTTGTGTTGTATCATATAACTTTTTTGAATTAGACAAGGAACCTGCTCCATATTGCCATATTCAATATAAGTTACATCAGAGGCATATTTTCGAAGAAGTATTTCAATGATAAATCTGTTCCTGCTCTAGGTATGCTTTTTCTTCTGTAATTTTGCTTTTCAATAAACACATGTATGTGAGATGTTGATTCGTTATTTTCCTTGAAATTATGATGTGATCAATAGAGATGAAGATCAAGAAATTGATGCCTATGGATGCAGAGTCTCGTAGAATGATTGATTGGATGGAGAAAGGCATGTGGTTTCTCGATGATAGTATTAATCACTATTTTCTTTTTAAACAGATTTGATGGTTTCAACCATCAGTTTTGTTTAACTGAATGTGAATTTCTTGCATGCTATCTTTTTTGTAGGTGTCTGCGATGCATTGCAGAAAAGGCCTCTCAAAATTGATAATTGATGCTTTATTTTGAATAATTTGCTTTCAGTTAAAATATCTGGGGGAGGATAGAGAAAGGACTCATCTTGCTGGGGCGGCTGCTGTTGGTAACCCATGGGATCTCTTGGTAAGTGTTTCAGCTTAACTCAAGACTGTAAAGCAGTTTCATGTTTCAAGCAGAGTGCACATCATGAGGGTATAAATTTCTCTGATTTCATGCATATATGCAGTTATCATTTACACTTATTTTCCCTCCATCTCATCTATTTAGCATCCCATCTCTTTTGGGAGCTTCTGTTGCCAGTCTTTCTAGGTGATTTCTTTGCCAAGCCTTATGAACCGCAACTAATTAGCATCCAGAGAAAACGTGAACTTGCAAAAATTCCACTAACAAATTGAACTGCGTGAGAAATTTAACCAGCTGTGGCATCAGCCAAAAACTGGTATGGAACCAGCAAAACAGTACCTAGCATTGTCCAGCAATGGAAAAGCAAATGCATTAGACACCCACCGATTGCAAACCTAAAGTTCCCCTCCCAACCCTGAAAAATCCAATCAGAGCTCAGTTTATTTCTGATTCATAACAAATGGAGAAACAAATAAATTACTTAGTGAGAGATGGGAGCAATTTACTCAAATCATCCATTTTTAGGAAAAAAAATGACACATATATATGAGGAAAAATCTAATAAGAATTGAAGACAAT
Source organism: Garcia nutans (assembly GCA_947685225.1). Lineage (NCBI taxonomy): Eukaryota > Viridiplantae > Streptophyta > Magnoliopsida > Malpighiales > Euphorbiaceae > Garcia > Garcia nutans. The sequence goes on along the minus strand of CANTUV010000023.1, from coordinate 14,572,920 downwards.
GAAAACAGGAGTTTGTATCCTTCCTGAATGTTATTAGCCCAAATATGCTGCAGCTCCTACTTTCAATCCTTTTGTAAACATTGTCATAAAATGTATGGGAGTATAGGAGGGGCACGGGGTGGGAATCTCCTAGACCAAGGTTGAAAACATGAAACCTCTCTTATTGAATTCAAGCAAGTGTAAAATCTCTGTTTGTTCATTTAGTCAACTTAAGTACAATCTTCTTCCCTCTGTAGTATTATCTACGAATTACTGACATCTTCACACACAACAAGAATTCGTAGATGCATCAAGTTTACTTGCTCATTTCACATCTAATCTATTATCACTTTCATTTTGTAATTAATTACTTTCTTCTTTTGCAGATTATTGATAGATTTTTATGCCGCATGCTGTTGCAAAAGTTCTATGCCAGAGCTTTAGCAGTTGGCCTTCAAGATTATGCAAAATTGTACGAGTGTGTTAACCTTTTCAGTTGACTTATTGAGGGTGAAATTTTGATGATGATATTTCGTAAAATTACTAGAAAAATAAATTTCCCACTTCTCCTTTTCCTTGTGACTGATTTTAGGATGAATTTAAATATCAGTGCTTTGGTTTTAGAGTTGAAATTTGCTTGGCTTGATTTGAATACTTTCCTATGCTCATTGCAGGCATGAGTCTCGACTTACCCGTCTTGCTAATTGGGAAGGCATAAAAAAGGTTGATTTCTTTCAAAATTCTTGATTATCTTCTGTATGCAGGGGAATTTAGTGTGTATGCAATGGTATTTCAATTGTGCATAGAAAAAGATGTAGTTGGTTACTAGAATAGCTCTGTTCTATTGTGCATTTTCAGCTTTTTTGGTTGGTATATGTTCCATCTCAATTTAGTTTCCTATCTGGCAAACAAACATTGGGATATTTTGTATCTAAAATTTTAATTATTCATGTATTATCTTTCTTGTCTCCTCTCTAACAACTGTATTTTTTCATGATTATCTTTTTGGCTTCAAAAGTCACGTTCTATTCGAGAGTTTGACAACCATGCAACCTGCCTCGTTGGAAAATTTGAGGTATCAGTTTTTGGCATTTTCATGATTTCATCTATTTCTTCAGATTTTCTTATCTTCTAAAAGTGACTAAAAATATCATTCTGTTTTCTCAGACTGTGGACACATACTACAGGCACTGTAGCAGTTCCCATTACATTGGGAATGTGTCAGTACCACTACTCTGTATCAATGCTCTGGATGATCCAATCTGTACAATTTGTTGTTGCAAACATTTATCTTGTTTGATTATTGGATATAACATTTGAGGCTCATTAGATCAAGTTTCTGCTCTCCCCATTCCATAATTTTCATTTTCAATTTACTAGACTCTATGCAGTTAATACTTCTTTCTTTTACTGTATTTGCAGGAGCAGACTTCTAACATGCATACATCAGAGGGAACTTCAATTGATCAGGGCCCATACTTGAATGTTTCAGAAGATGGGATGGTTGCTGCAATGGATGGTGAGTAAACAAGATATCATTTGTCTGAATGACCTGAAGAGTTCACAGACGCTTCATTGCAAAAAACTAACGAAATACTTTCTATTGTAGGACAAGAGGACCATCATATAGAAGCAAGGTCTAATTTTGCATCAGGAACTGTCGAGGCTTCTGAACAGCTTAAAAACACAGAGGATATCAATGTCTCTGATGCAATTGCTCGAAAAGATGCCTAAATCAGATTTCTTGACCAAAAGAAAGATGAGTATGGAGGAAAATTATTCAATACCGCCTGTGTAATGCACCTTCAAATCACAAAATTGTGGGATTTACCTTTCATAATGTCATGTGAACCCCATATATTTGTCAATATAAGGTGCACTGAATAATTTACATTAAAATTGACATTTTCATGCTTGTAGTGTAATTAATAATAACTTGGAAGAGGTTTGTGGAATTTTTTCTGAACTGATACATAACCCATGGAATAAAAGGCCTCTCAAAATGGAGATCGGGAATGTCAATAGTAAGCATTTTGTGCTTGCTCTCGAGGTAAGGACTTAAAATTTTCCTAATGGTTTACAATTCAGATTTAGGCTTGTATTTCTGCCAAATTTTTCCTTAATTGGTAATTTGTACAGGTAAAGAGTGTGCTTGATCCGTGTGAAGATGAAAATGATGATATGGAAGATGATGGGGTGAGCTTGGGAGCTGATTCTCTACAAAAGAATGATTCTTTTGAATCTGACAGTGAGGTGAGAGTTCACTTCATTCTTTTAATTTTATGCTTTAGCTGCCCCTTGAGAATTTAATCGAATTAGAGTGAGAATTAGTCAATGATGTATAAGATGGTAATTTTAACGTGTATATATTTATATTTTTCATCGTATTTCTTGCAAAATCCAGGTTAACCAATCAGAAGAAGATAGATGTGTAGTTGCACCAGTTGGTAATTACATTCATTGTCACTCCAGTTACCTTGCTGTATTTGGAGAGTTTGATGCTAGAAGTAATTATTGCATATCTTGACAGACAAGGAGCAACCAGAGGAAGAGAGTGGCATGGTTGATGAAGGTAACATTTCAAACTGAACAAGAAGACTACAGAACAGTCTTCACATCATAATGGGAGTTAGCAATGCAACATTTTGTTTCCTTTTTATTTTTTAGTTGAAATATATGTATTGGTCCTCAGGGTGTTAGGTTCATCTCTGGGCAGCGTAGTCCTTGACTAATTATCTTTTATATATGGTGCAGATGATACTCAGGATCCAGAGGAGGATGAACAGCAATTGACTAGGGTGAAGGATTGGATCACTGCTCATCACCTTGACACTGTAGGACTTAATGATGTTCTCTCCAATTTCCGAGATATATCAGTGGTAAGAGGTTCTTCTGCTCTCCCTAAAATTTTCAATCTTTTCACCTAGTATAATAAAGTAATCATGTTGCACCTAGCTGATTGAAATTTTCGAATTCATTATGTTGATTTTGGTTTTACAGGCTTTGACTGAAGGTAATCGGAGCGACTGATTCTTTGTTAACACTTAAACAGGAAAGGGAATATCTCCAGTTTTTCTTTTCTTAATTCTCTTCTATATTGGTTCTTGTTTATTGAATTTCAGAAATTATGAAATCTTAGTAACAAAGCCACTGACCACATATACATGAAGGTTAAAATTACCTGTTTATGAAATCTTAGTTGCTTTTAATTCAAGTATATCATTATTGCCATTTCATTTAATTTGCTTTTTCCAATTTATAAAATTTGCATTTGCCATTTCATATAACAGTTCTCTTGAAATTATTTCCCACATCATGCACTGACTTCACTTCTTACAATTTCAGGCTTTATATCATGTTCTTCCGATGAATTATTTAACAGTTGCAAAGCTTCAGTCCAAGCTAGATGATGATGCAAGTCATGATTCAATGGAAAATGATAATTGAAGATCTATATTGTTATTTTCAAGATAGATTATTTATAGTAGTGTTCTTAACACTTGTATAGTTAAATTGTAAAATATTTTATTCTATTGAAGATTAATAAAAGAATTATTTTTATCAATATAATTAGTGTTTTTTTAGATTGTGTTTAAATGTTCCAAATGTATTTATAAAGTTCTCATAAAATTAATTGATAATACAAATAGTTCCAATAAAAATAAATATTAAATTATTACGGATTTGCTACGAATCTGCGACGGATATTTGAAATCTATGACGGAATCTGCGACAGATACTGCGACGACAATCTGTGATGGAATCTGTGATGGCAATCTGCAACGAATTTGCGACAAAAATCTGTGACGGAATCTATGACGGAAATCTGCGACGAAATCTGCGACGGCTGCCCTTTACCCGTGAAAATTTAAGCGCGAGATTTGCAACCGCCGAGTGGTTGCAAATCCGTCGCAATCTGCGACGGCCTGTCGCAAAATTGAAAATTGCGACGCCTTTTTTAGTAACGGATCGTATCCGTCGCAGATCGGTCACAGATCGGTCGCAAAATTTGATTTGCGACTGATCTGCGACGGATTTTGTCCGTCGCAGATAGCGTGTTTTTTTGTAGTGAGCAAACGAATCTGCCCACTTTTCTCTAGACCCCCACGGTCGTGTCCCTCACTTGCCACGACCGTGGCACTCATTTGCCAAGACCGTAGCATCCATTTTGCCTCTATTTCGGACCAAACTCATGTATTATGTGTTTTTAACTTCAATAAACACAAACATATAGAAAATCCAAGATAATAATTGATCAAACTCATAACCTACATCAATTACCAATTAATTTAACACTTATATAACTTCAACATATCATAATAATAATCATTATATACATCATCCATATATCAATTATTCAATTTCCCCAACTCATTTATATTAAACCCTTACTAAACAATTTCTACAATCCATCATCATCCTCACAAATAACCATATTATCATCATCTAAATACCAATTCAACATATATACTTCAATCTTTCATTATCATCATCTTCACACACTAACCACAATCAATAGAAATCAACACAAAGAAATGAACACTTACTTGAATATTTTGCCAAATCTTCAATATCCACCTTCAATTCTCTCAAAACCCTTATGAATTTGATGTGTATGTAAATAAAATCACATCTCTCTCTCTCTCTCTCTCTCTTTCCACGTTCAAGAACAAGAAGAAAAAGAAGAAGAAGAAGAAGAAAGAAAGAAAATCTTATTTCTTTATTCAAACTTATCTTATATATATATATTAAGAATATAATAAAATATCCCAAAAATCCTCCACCACAATTTTTATTCTTCCCTTTGACTTTCTTTTCTTCTTTTTCTCTTGTCATTATTATTATTATTATTATTATTATTATTATTATTATTACTACTTACTCTTCCTACACCAATATATACATCATGTATATGTGATGTATATGTTGATATATTTATATGTCTTATATATTGTATTTATATTTCCCATATTTTTTCAAATACCATATGTACATATCATCCTTCATATACATCTATCTCTTATAATATTTCCTTTTAATTAACTTATCTTCTTTTCTCTTTCCATTAAACATATACATTAAATCCAAATACAACAATAATTCCAAAACTTTTAGGGTATACTTTGGGATATTACGCCGCTAGTTTTGAAAACCCGAAAGGGCGGGCTAGGCAACAATTAGGGCTAAATGAGAGAAAATTGTCAATTAGAAAACCCGAAAGGGCTAATTGGCAACAGGAGTAATCTAGTGTGTGCTAGCTTTATATTTGGTTGTTCCCCAATTTAATAAAACAGAATTAATGTTAAAATTGTTCTATGTGCACTGTTATAAGTATTCAACCAGATATGGATGAAATAAATAAACACAATAGCAAAAAGTGATGACAAATTATAAATGGAAAAGAAGCATCTTTTATTACTTTAATTTTTTTTCATCCTAACAATACACTTTATGAATTGAAAAATATAAAATCTATGGCAATCGATAAGTGTAACGTGCAGGCCAGCTTTGCCTCAGATGATCCAAGTAGTCTTCAGTCAAGCAAGGCTTGTCTAAGTCAAAAGCAAAGTCAGAATCATGAAGCTCAGCTCCATACTGACGGCCAAGTCGGCGAGGATCATAGCATGTACCTTGACGAAGAGCGGCAAGGGGAATATACATCAAGTATGTCCGCATGGTGATACGAGAAATCTTCCACCAAGGTACCAACCAACTGATATTGACTTTGGAGCATGAGTGGATTCAGTCAACCCAGTCAGCATATGAAGAAGCAGGATGAAGTAGCTTCCTAGCAAAATGATGACGTGGCAGGTATCTGGAAAAATCCATGGATGGAGTATCAAGTAAACAAAGATTCTCCTGAAGCCAAATCTGTGAAGAAAGAATTAAATTAGAAAAAAAAAGTCCGCTAAGTTGAAAACCCGCAAGGGCAGCTTAGGCAAAATTTAGGACAACTCGCTAGTTTCGAAAACCCGTTTGGGTGGACTAGGCAAAAATTAGAGCAAAAAAAGAGAAAAAGAAAACCTAAATTGAAAACCCGAAAGGGCAGTTTAGGTAATTACCTAAAGCAACAATGGACTCCCTATCAGTCTCTTTGACATTCATAATTTAAATCGGTCTAATCCAACTAAGGTCTTGGCTAAGATCACAGGTACTGGCGACAAGCCTCCTTCCATTTGGACCATAATATCCAATGCTCGTGGATCAATATCGCCGTCGGAAGAAACAACCAAGAATTGGCCGAGCAAGCAAAGATGGAGCATGCGTCCCCATGCCTTAGTAGGGGCCAAATGAGAGAGACAAAGGTCAATCAAAGGGGCAAGTAGAATTTTTTCACCTCTCATCAACCGAAGAACTTCGGATTTTGGAATTGGAAATAACATCTGCATCTTCTGTTGAGTCTTGGAAATCAATGTGGATAACGCCATTTGTGGGTTATTTGGATATCCAAGGATGGCCTCAAATTCTTCAATCAAGGGACATATTTCGAAGCCATTAATTTTAAATACCCTGGAATCTGTATTCCAAAAGGAAGCCATAGCATGTAAGAAGGAGTGGTCCAATTTGACATTTTGAAAACATTTTAAAACATCAAGTTTTGACCATGAAATTTGCTTCCAATGAATGGAATCCATATTCTTAAATACAATTTTTATTCTCTTTAAATGATGCTCAGTCATGGTGAATGAATGAAGAAAAAATTAAAATTGTTAAAGGGAGTCTTCACGTTGAAAGAGAAAGAATTTTGGTTTATGTATTATAATATGGCATGAAGGGTGATTTTTATAGAAGAAACAAACCTTTTTCAAAAGTGAAAAGGAAAAGGTGATGGGAAAGGGTAAGACCGTATGGCATAAGGAAAGGAATTGGTCACAATTTCCTTTTCCACTTTGGATTTGGTTTAGCAAAAGATTATGTACTGTGATATAAAAAAAAGAGTTACATTAAAGAGATACAAATTGTATATTTTTCATTATTGTACAATATTTTACAATTGCTACAATATTTACATATCACTAAGAGGGTGGTGGTAGGTCACCAAATAAGGACTTGAAGAAATCGTCGCCTGTTGGAGGAGGGGGAAAATCACTCGTCCCAAGTCCTCCCGAAGCGGGAGCACCAAAACCCAGTAAATTACTCATCCCAGGATCACCCGAAGCGGGAACACCAAAATCCCTACTACCTTGAGGTTATGATCCGTCATGGTCCTCTTCAGAAGCAGACGAAAGGATCTCATGGTCATCAGTCTGGGGGCCTCTTGATGAAGAAGCACCGGGATCCCTCATCCCCTGAAATTGGAAGTCTCGGAAATATTGTTCAGATTGATGATATAAATCTTCAAAATGAGAAGCCTGCTGATGACTTGCCACCAGCTCTTCTTGAAGTTTCCTATTTTATTCTTCAAGCATTCGTTGTGAGCCAAAGAGGAAAAGGTAAGAACATACATAATCATGCATACATATAGCATAAGTTACCATGAAATAAGGAACGTACCAGGTAATTGAAATCAATACCCTGCGGATGAGATGGCATATCTGGCTGGCTAGGGTGAGCAGATGAAGGGGCAATAAAGGAAGGTCCAGCCTCATGATCAAATGAGCCAACAGCCTGCTACAATCATTGGAAAAAATCAAAGAAAGAAAAAAGTTGGAAGGGAAAAGTGGTTAAATGCAAAAATTCCTTTGGAAGATCAAAACAAGGAAAGAAGAGCATGAATCAAGCAAGACATGGCCAAGCCAAATCAAGCTTGGCCGTGTCACCTCAAATGAAATCTTGGCAGAACATGACACGGGCAGGAGACACGACCAAGCCACTGGCCGTGTCTCACCTAAAGGGTAAAGTCAAGAAGGACCAAGCAAAGAAAGAAAAGAAACAGTAGGTGACATTGGCAGGCAACACGGCCAAGTCATTAGCCGTGTCACATGACACGGCCACAATCTTGGACGTGTCACGTCCTAAGCCAAGAATAAAGAAGAAGCAAAGAAAAAAAACACAGAAGCTGACACACCCAAGAGACACGGCTAAGCCACTGGCCGTGTCACTCTCATCTTTAAAGACCAAAGAAGACCAGAGGAGAAACAGAAGATGACACACTCAGGTGACACAGCCATTTACCTGAAAAGTACTGGTCTCGAGATGTTGAACAGACTCTCCTGCAGCGCCGTGATGTTCTTCTTCATCTCTACCCTCATTTTCATCAGAAATCTCCCGCACACCAACAGGAGATACATCAAAGTTCAAGAATCTTCTTTGAATGAAATAGGCGTAAAATGGACCCGGTAAATGGAGAAATGACTCGGCATCATAACCATACCGGGCTGACCACCATGCATCCTCCGGCATTGACATAATATTTAAAGTACATTCCGGGATTTGCATCAGAAATCTCCGCTGCTCTAGACCGAGAAACCATTCATAAACTCTCTCCCTGAGAAACCAGCAACTAGACACTGGGCCAGCAATAATTTGGCGAGAATGTTGGAAAGACAGTGCAGCCCTCATCAAAGGAGACCAGTTTGCTCGCTCTTCTGGGCTCCACCAGGCCAAATTCACCTGCGAAATAACATAAGGTAAGTAAAACTTTTACATAAAATTTAAAGCATACTAATGTTATTTTACCTGGTCCTAGGTTAAGCGGCTCAACACATAACGGTGAGTATGCACATGATGAGAGCCGGGAATGTCCACACGATCGAACAACCAGAAATTTAATCTCGGATACCCGACTCTCTCTCAGGAAATAATAGGTACCCTCATGAGGTTGTGTTCATATGCCCATACCTACAATAACAATAAAGATCACATTCATGCATGAAAAGAGTGAAAATGACATTGGCGAAGGAAAAGAACACCTCGACAACCGCCATCAAGCCAACAAAAGACTTCTTGTTTCGGTAAAGCTTATCAAGACCATGGTAAAGACAAGCGAGACCAGCTTCACCCCAACCAGAAGATGGTACCATTCTGAGATAAGAAAGGGCACTCAATACTGACAAGTGAATGGATGATTCAGTGCTGCCTAAGATGGTCGACCCAAGCAGATATAACAAAAATCCTTGAGCATACTGTTCGGCTGTGTCTCTGCCAACCCGTCCTTCGTAGTTCATCCAATAACTACGAATTGGCTCGATTTTTATCTTAAAAGGCCCTTTATATGATGGTTCCATAACAATTAATTCCTGAATTTCTTCAAATGTTAAAATATCGTTGGTTAGGGGAACCGGAGCACCATCATATCGAAGGAGAGTTATGGCAGTAAAATCGACCGGACCAATTGTCATCTCTCCAATGGGCAAGTGAAAGTGTGGGTTGTATCCAACCATCGCTCTGCAAGTGCCTGGACTACGCTCCGGTCTATCTGATATTCCTTGAATTGCAATTGTAAGATGAACTGCTCAAAGACGCAATCTCGGATAATCCGCCTTACCCGAGAAGGCACTACATTGTACCATTGTCAGGCTTTGTAAATACACCCTCCAGCTCGAACAACGCAACGATCATGCTAACACAGACCCAGGTAAGTTAATACCAGTTAAGTACATATTATTCTATAACTTAAATTAATTTATTTTTCATAATAACAAAAATAATAAAAAATATAAAAAAAGCGCAAAACAGAAAGACAAAAAAATCAAGAGAAATAAAAAAGGAAAAAATAATTACCTCGCCCTTTGTATTGGAACTGCGATGGAGCGGCATCCCGGCCAGTATATCTAAATTTCCATCTTCATGATGCCTAATAAACTCCAATAACTCGGCATTAGAATGAGTCCCTGACCTCGAAGCATGCATTGTTTTTGAAAAATATGTGCTAAAATTGAAAAAAATTTGAGAGAATTATGAAATTGAAATTGTGTTGTGAAATGAAGTGAATGAATGGTGGCTTTTTATAGAGAAACGACAAGCAAAAAAAAAAAATTCAAAAATGTTCATGAATAGTAAATTTTACTATTCATGAATAGTATTACTATTGGTAAATAGTGAAAGTACTATTTTCAATAGTAAATACTATTTGATACTATTTGCAACTAGTAAATTTACTATTTATAAATAGTAAATAGTGCATGAACAGTGATTACACAGTAAATAAACAGTAAATTCATTTATTCATTTTAATCATTAAAATAATTGCAGGTATATAAATATTTTTACACCCAGGGGGCAATAAGAAGACATATGCATAAAAATTAGCCAAACTTTTTGAAATAAGAAATTATTAGCTTGCGTCCATAACCCAAATTTTCCTTAGGTCCAGAACCTAGAATTATCCTTGAGTCCAAAACTCGAACCGGGTCCAGAACCCAAATTTTTCTTAGGTCCAGAACCTAGAATTATTTCTAAGTCCAGAACTTCGCTCGGGTCCAGAACCCAAATTACCCTTAGGTCCAGAACCTAGAATTATTTCTAAGTCCAGAACTTAGCTCGGGTCCAGAACCCAAATTTTCCTTAGGTCCAGAACCTAGAATTTATTCCTGAATCCATAACTTAGCTCGGGTCCAGAACCCAAATTTTCCTTAGGTCCAGAACCTAGAATCTTCCTTGAGTCCAGAACTCAAACTGGGTCCAGAACCCAAATTTTCCTTAGGTCCAAAACCTAGAACTTATTTCTAAGTCCAAGAACTTTACTCAGGTCCAGAACCCAAATTTTACCATTAGGTCCAAAACCTAGAATTATTTCTAAATCCAGAACTTAGCTTGGGTCCAGAACCCAAATTTGAACCTAGAATTATCTTTGAGTCCAGAACTCGAACCGGGTCCAGAACCTAAAAACTCCACCATCTCAAAAATCAAGTCTTATTGCTTTTCACTCTCTTTCACTAAAGTTTTAGATCATTCAAGCAGGGGGCAAACTGTAAACCCTTAATTTTTGACCCAGTCCGGTCCAATATATTTTGTTTAGTCCAAAATAAATTTTGTGTAGTTTAATATATTTTAATTGGTCCAAAATGATTTTTTTATCTTAATTAAATATTTTTTGCTTTATTATCTAATTTTTATTAATAAAAAATAAAAATAAACAAATAAAAATAAAAATAAAAATCGGCGACAAAAAAATCATCGCCGAAAATTTCAGCGGGGCTTGGCCGCGGGCCATTTCGCCCACAGGAATTTCCTGCTGGCAAAATGGCCAGTAGGCCGATTCCCCACTCCCTGCCGCAGCCAACTGAGGCAAATTATTTTGCCAGCATAATTTTTCGTGCGGCAAATTTTTTCGCCAGCGCAATTTTTCCGCAGCAGTTTTTTTTTCCAGTTAGGTTTCAGTTTCCTTTTGTTATTCTATAATGTATGCCGTAAGCAACTAGGAAAAAAATAAAAAAAAACTTCTGTAAATATGGATTAAACAACACGAAAAGATCAGAAAAATTGGGACGAAATTGGAGATTTTGAAACCGAATTTGTGAAGGAAAGCAGTGGAACCAAGCTGATTTTGTGAGAGAGCCGAAAAACAATTCAAGAAATTCATCAAAGGCATCAACTGCCTTTGTTTTTGTTGATCCAAGAAGCAATTTTTTGGGTGTAACTCACGAACCAAGGTTTGAGCTCTTAAATTATTTTTTTATTTTATCACAGTAGCTTAATTCATGAAATTGTGTCTTTCAAAATTAAAAAAACCTAGAACTTTAATTTAGTTTTTCTAAAGTTAAAAACCTTATTTCGTTGGTTTATTTTTCTCAAAGACATAAAATTGTTATTTTTACTTCTTCAAAACTCCAAAACCCTAATTTAAAATGTTTCTTTTCAAAACCTTAAATTAAAATTCTGAATCTATCCAAAAGCCTTAAAAACTATCTTTTTGCTTTTAAAAAACTTTAAATCATTTGTTTATTTTCATAAAACCTCATAAAAGTATCAAATTGATTTTCAAACCCTAAAAAGCTTCATGCATCACCGAAAACCCTAATTTTAAAACACTAAACCCTAACTCAACTCCAAACCTGAAATAATAAAACCCTAGCCCTTTAAAGCCTTAAACCCTAATTTTTTTTATAAACCTTAATCCTTTAAAACCTTAAAAATCATATAAACACAAATATTTTAATTTTACATAGTAAGCTTGAAATCATCATTTAAAACCACAAATCAAAAGTATTTTAAAATGTTTAAAACCCTAGTTTCATGATTTCACCATTCAAACCTTAATTTGGTTAATCAAAAAGTCTTACCAACCTTTTAAAACATAAAATCCTTAATATATTTTATTTCTTTTAAAGTCATAGTAGCCTAATTCTATAAAATCCAAAACCCTAAACACATGAAATAAAGGACTCAAAATGGAAACAGTAGCTATAATTTAGATTTTTATTTGCCTTATACAATTTTATATTTGATTATGCTTTGATTTATTTTATATGCTTTAATTTATTTAAGTTCAATGCTTGGTTTATTTAATTTGTCATGGATGGATGTTTACTTTTTCATTGATTTTTAATACCTTTGATGAATGATTTATTTATGATAAATGGTTATTTACTTTTATCAATTTATTTAGACTTCTAAATGTTGTAAGAGGTATGTTTCCACTTGGTGGGTACCTCATTAGTTAAATATCATGTAATTTAATTTGCTTTTCTATTTTAGAACCAATGTAAAGGGCATGTTTCTACCTTTCAGTGGGTGTCCTATTTAGGCATATGATGTAAGGACATGTTTCCATCTTCGAATGGGTGTCCATTTATTTGTTTTGCTTGGACCTTGCTTTGTTAGAGTGATGCTTTCTTTTAATTATTGTGTGTAATATGGATAATGTTGTTATATTTAAGAAATTTATAATATTAAGAACTATAAAGGAGGCCGGTTCCAATGAACCAGGCATTGTGGGGGTGTTGGGCCATTTCTCACCTTCCCCACACGTACTCAACTTTCTGAACCCATTAGGGGGTTGGGGATTCCTTAGGAATCGAGTCATCCATCCCTTTCTTTTTCCTGGCCCATCCGAGTGGTGACTCCATTTTCCCCAGTCTTAGGCCCGTATTCTCTAAGGCCTCGAGCCTAAACAGTGTAGAAGTCGCAAGAACCATTTTACCGGGAGTGGGGGCGAAAATCCCCGCTCACACATTTGCATCATAAGCTCCCTCATGCATTGAAAACTGCATTCTTACAATAAATACTTAGTAATTAAAAAATAAAACACATAAAACAATTAAACAATTGAAATAAATAAAAAATTAAACTACTAACAACAATTGCCTTCCCCGACAACGGTGCCAAAAACTTATTGCGCTCTACTAATTACTACTACAAGCTACACTCTCAAGTATACGATATAGTTGTAGCAATGGTGATCGCTCCAAGGTCACCTCCCAAGGAAGGAATTATTTTGCAATAGTTTGATTAGCAAGAAATTTAAAAGCAAGAAGAGTGTGATATGTTGGAATGGTGAAAGAACAATTTAAATCTAAAAGTAACGTGTGTAATGGTTGTGCAAAATTAATACAATTCTAGGAATGGTGCCTAGTGTTGTAGATCAATTTAATCAAAGCTTAATTCTCAAATTATCCATTAACATGACCTTGTATTTTAATTTGTTCCTTGAGTTTAATTAGTAATTACCAATTCATTAGTTTTCACATTCATTAATCAACAACAACCAATTGTTTTGCAATTACAAAATAACAAACCCTAGAACTTATATTTCTAATTCATTCTTAGGGTAGTTGATTGCATAATTCCAATATCAAATTTAACTTCTCAATCCTTCATTCAATATCTAGAGGTCAATAGGTAGCTAATCTATCAACCTAACATTCAATCCAATGCAATCAACCAACAACAAGGTATATTAATGGAAATATCAAATCAAGTCATTCAATCAAATATACTACAAACCCTAGGCATGAGTAATTTAGCTCATCATCATCAATTTAAAACAAATATTCATCTCAATATAAATCAAATCACAATTGTACATTGAAATATTAATGTTCTTAACAAACAATAACAATCTAGAAATGAATTAAAAGAGAGAACATAAAAACCCCTTTGAAGATGCTAAGAGTTGAACTTCTAGTCTTCCTCCTAGCTCCACCTTGATGTGTGATGAAGAACTAACAAGCCTTCTTCAATCAATGGCTCTCCTCTTAAAAGAAGGAATGGTCACTCTCTCAAGCCCCCAACTCTTCAATTAAGCTTTCTTCAAATCCTAACTTTCACAAGAGCTTGCTCACCTAATTTTATCCCAAAAATGCCAAAGATCTTGTTTATGGAAGAAATGGAAGATGAAGATGAAAGTGATGTTCTTGATCTCTCTCAAGACTAAGAACAAGATGATGAACCAAGAGAGAACTCTCCCTTTCTTCCTCCAAAACGTTTATATATGTATATCCTCTCCCATTCTTTTTAATTTCTCATGACACAACTCATGCCTTGCCAACTCACACGCTCCACTTTATCTCCTACTTTCTCATTATTTAAGTCTTCATCCATAAATTAGGCAACCTTTTTCTTCTTTTAATGTTTCTTTTTAAAAGATGGCACTTGTTGTCCCCCATTTTGTCACCCATTTCATGTAAAATAATTGAAATAATTTTCACAAGACATAGCCAAGTCATGAGTGACTTGGCCATGTCACTCATTTTCTTGTGGACACAGGCAAGCCATGTGGCTGTGTCCGTGGCTGCCCAAATTTTCCTTCTTTTCCTAGTGGGACATAGCCAATGCTTTGGTCGTGTCATGTGACACGGCTAGTGGCTTGGCCATGTCCCCTGAGTGTGTTCTCCACTATTTCAAAAACTTTGCTTTAAACTTTAGATGGGACACGGCCAAGGTCTTGGCCGTGTCATGTGACACGACCAATGGCTTGGCCGTATCTCTTGGGTGTGTCCATTTCTACATTTCCTCATTGACTCTTCTTTGCATTGTTAAATTCTTGAGACATGGCCAAGGTCTTGGCCGTGTCATGTGACATAGCCAGTGGCTTGGCCATGTCTCTTGGGCATGTATGCCCCTGCCAAAACTTCTTGCCTCTTTCCTTGGATGAGGGACACAACCAAGCCATTAAGTGTCTTGGCTGTGTATCATGTTTTTCAACTTAATAATCCATCAATTTGAATTAAAGCTCCATTATTTTGTTCTTCAACCTGAATTAAATACTTTAAACAAACTTTAAACACAAATTAAAAGAAAAATTAATCAAAAGCAAATAAAATTACACTAAAAACAAATACACAAATGATCAAAACAATTAGGTGGACATAGGATTGCGGATAATGGAAATTAATTAAATTGATTACTATTTATTTCTTGAAATTGAAGTTTTGTTGAATTTGTTCTTAGTGCTCGTGATTGACTGACCATCAATTGCGTGATCAATTGAAATTATATGATGAGCGAATGCTAGGTATGATTTTAGATTAAGGATTCAACAACTTAAGAAAATTATATTTAGAGATAAAAGAATAATCTTAAGACCAATTTAGTTCCTTTGAGCTTGAGAGGTTGTTGAAATTTATTATTCATGAAAATAAAATTAATAAATTACATCAATCATTAATTTTCTTGCTTGAGAAAGAGGAAAGTTAATATTTAAAGAATTTGTAACTTTGATTCAAGAAAAAATTGAATTAGTCTGAAAAGATGTTTTTACCCATTTGAAACAATCCTAATGAAATCTAATCCTACTAGTTATCTTAATTATTTGAATTTAATTATTTGAATTTGAAGTTTGAATTAAGAGATAATTATCTTAGTTTTATTTCATTTTAAATTTAAATTTTATTTTGAATTTGCAATTAAAGATTAAGAATTTAAGTTTTAAATATCAAATTGATTAATTAGTTTTCAGATAATATTTGTGTGAGCGGGGATTTTTGCCCCCACTCCCGGTGGAATGATTCTCGCGACTTCGACACTGTTTAGGCTCGGGGCCTTAGAGAACTCGAACCTAAGTCCGGAGAAAATGGAGTCGCCACCCGAACGGGCCGGGAAAAAGAAAGGGGGTCGATGACTCGATTCCTAAGGAATCCCCAACCCCCTAATGGGTTCGAAAAGTTGGGTACGTGTGGGGAAGGTGAGAAATGGCCCAGCACCCCCACAACACCCGGTTCATTGGAACTGGCCTCCTTTTCAGGTCTTAATATTATAAAATTCTTAAGTATAACAACATTATCCATATTACACACAATAATTAAAAGAAAGCATCATTATATTAAAATCAAAGCAAGGTCCAAGCAAAATAAATAAATGGACACCCATACGAAGATGGAAACATGCCCTTACATCCATGCCTAAATAGGACACCCACCGAAAGGTAGAAAAATGTCCTTTACATTGGTTCTAAAATAGAAAAGCAATTTAGATTACATGACTTTAACTAATGAGGTACCCACCAAGTGGAAACATACCTCTTATAACATTTAAAAATCTAAATAAATTGATAAAAGTAAATAACCATTCATCATAAATAAATCATTCATCAAAGGTATTAAATATCAATAAAAAGTAAACATCCATCCATGATAAATAAAATAAACCAAGCATTGAATATAAATAAATTAAAGCATAAGAAATAAAACATAGCATGATCAAATATGGAATTGAATAAGGTAAATAAAAATCCAAATTATAGCTAATTTTTCCATTTAGGGTTCTTTATCTCATGTATTAAGGTTTTGGAATTCATAAAATTAGGCTACTGTGACTTTTTTTATGGAATTAAAATAGATTGAGGTTTTATGTTTTAAAAGGTTGGTAAGACTCTTTGATTAAAAAAATTAAGGTTTGAATGGTGAAATCATGAAACTAGGGTTTTAGACATTTTAAAATACTTTTGATTCATGGTTTTAAATGGTGATTTCAAGCTTACTATGTAAATTTAAAATATTTATGGTTTTATGGTTTTTTAATGTTTTAAAGGATTAAGGTTTAGAAAAAGTTAGGGTTTAAGGTTTTAAAGGGGTTAAAGTTTACTATTTTAAGTTTGGAAGTTGAATTAGGGTTTTAGGATTTAAAATTAGGGTCTCGGGTGATGAATTGGCTTTTAAAATTTGGAAATCAATTTGATAATTTTATGAAGTTTTATGAATTTAAACAAACGGATTAAAGTTTTTATAAATAGAAAAGATGTTTTTTAAAGCTTTTTGAAAGAAACAGAATCACAATTATGGTTTTGTTGAAAAACATGTTCAATTAGGGTCTTAAGATTTTGAAGGAGCAAAAATAACAATTTTAAGTCTTTTTGGAAAATAAAACAATGAATTAGTGTTTTTAAACTTTGAACAAAGGGAATTAAGGTTTTAGGGTTTTTGAATTAAAAGACATCATTTATTAGTTTACGCTACTGTGTAAAATATAAAGAAATTAGAATTTCATACCTTATTTTGTAAGCTGCACCAAAATTGTTTCTTGGATGAACAAGCTCCAAAGACCAGCCTTTTTGCCTTTTTTCTTTCCTTAAATCATGTTTCTGCTACTTTAAAAATCAATTGAATTCACGCTTTTCCTTCACGAATTTGGATTTCCCTCCTACTGTCAAATTTTCTCCACTTTTGCCTCCTCCAATTTGATTGCCTTTGGTCCTTATTTATAGAGGTTTCAAATGGTTTATTCCTAATTAATCATGGCAAATAATATTGATAAGAAAAGAAAACCAAAACCTAATTGAATTAAGTTTCGGAAATTTTACGTCGGAAAAATTGCGCTGCTGAAAAAAATTGCCGCAGAAAAAAATGCGCTGGGGAAAAAATCTGTCGCAGTCAACTGCGGCAGTGGGCGAGGAGCGGGCGTCGCCAGCAGGATTTTCCTGTGGGTGAAATGGCATGTGCAATTTTGCTCCTAGGAAAATCCTGCAAGTAAAATGGCTTTGCCATTTCGGTCCGCAGAAAAAATCTGCGGGCAAAATTCCCACGGGCCTGCGCAATGATTTTTTCATCGCTGATTTTTTTGACGCCGATTTTTAAGTTTATTTTTGACTTTTATTTGTTTATTTTTATTTTTTTATTTATAAAAATTAGATACTAAAGCAAAAATTATTTAATTAAGATAACAAATTATTTTGGACCAATTAGACAACAGAAAAATGATTTTGAACTAAATAAAACATATTGGACCGGACTGGGTCAAAAATTAAGGGTCTACAATTTGATTTGAATTTTAGTTAGTCAAATTATTTCTTCCTTGTGGGATCGACCTTTGCTTTCACTATATTACTTGTACGAATCGTGCACTTGCTATTCAAAATCGATACACATAATTGGCCAACAATAATTTACTTGTTAAATTGTGTTTATTAAAATTATGTATAGTAGTTTATTTGAATTGTTCAAATGTGTTTTTGTGATTAAATTGATAATAGAGTGTGGAATGAATGTAGTGAATCCTCAAATATTTCGAGACCAATTTAGACATCAAGTAGCCATGAAAGTGGTGAGGAAACTAGCAACAAAAAAGTGCATTATAAGTTTAGTTTTGATGATATTGTTGGCAATCCTACATTGTGTAACCCAATTGATGAGTTTGATGTTGGAATTAGAGATGATGTTAGGATACAATATTTGGCTAAAGGACTTTGCCAACTATATGACCATAATTTTCCACAATCAGATTTTTCAAAAATTAAGAGGAGTTTTAGAGATCATTAGTTCTCTAAATATGTGTGCTTAGAATATAGTATTTCCAATGATGCGAAATTTTGTTTCTAGTGTTATTTTTTTATCTTGAATAGAGGAGCTAAAAAGGGTGATAATGTTTTCATAAAAATTGGATTTCACAATTGGAAAAAAGCCATAGACAAGTTTAATGAATATATTGACGGTCCAAGTAGTCCACGCAATAAAGCTAAAATGAAATATGTGGGTTTCAAAAATCAAAGACAATGTGTGTCTCATGTCTTATCTTCTCATAATCAGAAACTTGAGGCTTCTTACAGCACCCGTTTGATCGCTATTGTTGATTGCATTCATTTCTTTCTAGTACAAGGGTTGGCTTTTCGAGGGCATGATGAGTCAGTAAATTTACTTCAGGCGGGTAATTTTCTTTTGCTTCTTAGTTGGTATAATGAATGTAATGTTGATGTTGGGAACATTATTAGAAAAATACAAATTAGCGATGAAAATTAGCGACAGATAAAAATTCATCACTAAATAGAGTCAGATTAGTGACAAAAAATTTTAGTGATAATTTTTTTTTGTTGCTAAATCTAGCTCCAACCATTAGTGACTTGTATTTAGCGATGGTATTACAAATCCGTCACTAAAAATCATCGCTAATAAATAAATATAGCGATAGAATTTATTTTATTGATAATTAGTGACATAATTTATTTTTGTTGCTAATTAGCAATGGAACCTATATTTGCCTCTAATTTCATTCGAATTAAATATTTTAAAATGTGAGCTACATTTTTATATTGGCTAAATTTTCATTATTAATTTTTTAGCAATTACATGGATAACTACAAATGCTAGAGGATTATCCGTTGCTAATTCTCATTTTTCTTGTAGTGGAATGCAATTAACTCAAATGCTACTGGAAATAGCCAACTCACTTTTCCAATAATCAACTCAAATGCTTCTGTAAATATTGAGTACTTGTATTATGGAGACGACACTAGCCACTATTGAGGATATTGGAGATAAATTCTACTCTTTATTAATTTATGAGGATCGAGATAATTCAATAAAGGAGCAAATGGTTGTGGTATTGAGATATGTTAACAAGTTAGGACAAGTTGTAGAGTGATCAATTGGAGTAGTACATGTGAGTGATACATCTGCTTTGTGTTTGAAAAGTGCACTTGATGATTTCTTAGCAAAACATAGGTTACCAATAAGTAGAGTTAGAGGTCAAGGTTATGATGGGGTTTATAATATGTAAGGTGAATTCAACGTGATAAGGACCCTCATTTTAAATGAAAATCACTTGGCAAGGTACATTCATTGCTTTGCTAATTAACTCCAATTAGTGCTTGTTGCAACAACAAGAAACAATATATTTGCGAGTAATATTTTTTATTATGTTGCAATGATTGTGAATATTGTTGAAGCTTTATATAACAGGAAAGATGTTGTAACACTCTTATACCCTATATACGTATAATACAGACACTCGTATATGTAAAATACGTATAAAAAGATATATGTATGTCACTATTCCAATCATTAGAAAATTTTCTTTAATATTATGAAGATATTTTAACCTTTTAAAATATAATTTCATAAATATTATAACATATTTATAATAGTAATAAATTATTAAAACATATATTTAGAAGAAAATCTCTAAAAAAATTTCGCTAAAATTTTGTCTGTAATTCGAACAATACTAAATTCAAACTTGCACAACCTACATGAAAATTTGCTCTACCAATATATATATATATATAATCTCCTTCATTTATCCAATTCTCCAATTTCATATGCGTAACCCAAATTTTAAAAACTTCATGATCATAACCCAAAGTTTAAAAACTTCATGATCATATATATATATATATGCAAAATGTATTGAAACATTTACATGTATATAAGTTCCAACACTTTTAGATAAAATATATATTATATATACATTATGAGATTAAACAAAAACACATATTTACATGCTATGTAGTGGCACTGGTCTGGTGGCGAACCACTAGACTTATAGACTATCCATTTAACATGTTACCCACAAGATGAGCAAATTGTGCTAAGCTTTTAGCTTAGTGGTACATACTTTGTTAATGAAAATATATTTAAAACAACACATTATGCTTCTTTTTCAACAAGAAGCACATTATGCACTAAAACAACTTTACTCATATAAAGCAACCACTTATCACACTCACATGCATTGGGCCCAAATAACCTAACACAACATTTAGGTTCCGAGATATTATTATGGTCTATCGTGACACTAGAGATCTAAGTGTCGTATATGTCCCCTGTTGGCACCTATGTGTCTAGCCCCGAAGGCAAAGAACAATCATAAGTTATACCCAATGTCTAGCCCAAAGGCACACCATATCTTAAGTAATGCCTAACGTCTAGCCCGTAGGCAAATCATATTAATAGCACCAAATACAATTTTTTGGAACAAGATACTATGCAGGCTAACACACACTTCATATACATTATTACTTTAGCATAACCAATTCCATCATTACTTATTTTCAACATTTTTTCATCACTTTTCTTAATTTCCATATATAACACAACTCTTGACTACATTCACTATGTGGCCTAACAACACATCCCACATACATAAAACACATTATTTGCAAATTATTCTTATTAATGTGACTAGCCATTCAACAATAGCCTAACATTTTACAATTCATGCCTTTCACACATCAACACATCAAACCATACACTTTACAAATAAAAACCAATATGTAAATAACATAACACTTTCATCAATTACAAAGTGTTATGAACAACACCAATGTAATAAAAACAATAATTATCAAAGTATGTACTAACCTCTAAGGTGTCAAAACCCAAGCCTATTTCCACCTTTAACCTTCACTTTTCTAAAAGCCCTTCAACACTTGAATTGAACAAACTCAATCTACTTATCACCTAACCACATTTTAAATTTAAATACTTCATTAACATCACATTTCTATACACTTTAACCAATTAAACTTAATTTATCACATTCCAGTAAAATTTTAAGTTTTTATCCTAATACACTTTAATTTTAAAAGTATATTCTAATCAATTCCAAATTGAGTTTTAAACTCTTTTATGTCTTTAAAATCATATTATAACACAATTTAAACAATTAAATCCAATTTTCCTTCATTCTTTACAATTTTCCCAATAAAACCCTAAATTCTATTACTTCTTCTCCCAAAATCCAACAAAACCTAATTTTCTCTTCAATCTAATCTTAAAATCATTTCTTCTATATCAAATTAATGTCATTCAAAGCCATTTTATGAATTAAAAGATCTTTCATCAAAGATTGAATTTTTACATAATTTTTCCATAAACTCTAACTCTATTTGAATAATTTTTTTCTACAAGCCAACTATAAAATCTTCATATACACATAAAATGAACTTCAAAACCATTTATTTTAACAATTATCATCATTTTCTCTCTCTACCTAAGTAACAGATAACAAAAAAAAAATAAAGAAATCAAACTTAAATTAAGGAAAACTTACTTGAATTCCTATTTTTCTTCAAAATCCACTTGTTTCCTTGAGCTCTTTGGTGAAATTTAGTGTTTCTATTAAAATCACTCTCTTCCTCTCCCTCTATCATGAATTTTGGCCAACAATGGAAAAAGGAAGAAGAAGATGCAAATTTATATACTCCATTTCCCATTTTACCCTTCTCCTTTTTATATATTTACAAAAATATTAAATTATTAAAATATTACATATTTTTCTTTTCTTCCTATCCATTATTTGACCTTAATTTATATTTAATTTATTTTATTTTATTATTTATATAAATATTAAACTTTTACTTTTACTTTGACTTTTCAACTTATTTTATCTTTTAGTGCAAAATGTATATATCATGTTTACATTGTGTATATACAATGCGTATATCTTATAATCTCTCTTCCAATATACTAACTACCCTTTGATTTAATTATTTAACAATATTTAAAATTCATGGGGGTTATAGATTCTCTTCATAAAAAATATCATAGAAAGAGGTGATATTCAAACTGGAAAAGGCTTGCATCAAGAAACAAATTTAGCTCGACTTGGTGACATGCGTTGGTGTTCTCATTATAAAACAATTGTGCGTATTCTCTCTATGTGGGCATTAGTGAAAGAGGTTCTTGAGAACATTTATGAGGATGGTTCTAATCAAATAAATCGAGGGGTAGTTGTGAGCTTGATTAATAAAATGAAAAGTTATGAATTTATTTTCTTTGCTTTCTGAATGAGGAAACTTTTAGGAATGACAAATAGTCTATCTCAAGCCTTAAAAGGAAATGATCAAATCTGGTTAATGCAATTCATTTAATTGCAACTTTAAAACAAGAATTGCAAAGCTTCAAGGAGAATAGATGGGATGAATTATTTGAAGTTGTTATCGACTTTTGTATAGATCATGATGTTTTAGTGGGAGACAATGTAGGTCGTCTGAGTTCTAAGAATGTTGGTATTTCTATTACTTTTTACCACCACTTTTGAGTGAAAATATTTTATCATGTATTCTTTTTTTTTTATTATATTCAACTGTTTATTATGCTACAACATAATTTTCTTTCCTTTAATTACAAGTTATTGATTTCATTACTGAAGAAATGGAAAATCGCTTTATAGAATCAATTATGAAATTACTTTTATACATTGCTTGTCTTTCTCCTAAAAACTCATTCTCCAGCTTCAAGCTATCCAAATTACTTTGTCTTGTTGAACTATATCCATATGATTTCTCCATCACCGATTGGATGATAATTGGAGATCAACTAAATACATACATTGTTGGTGTTAAAAGAAATGTAGCTTTCTCTTACCTCAATGATATTAGACACTATGTTTCTTTTGGTATATTTGCTTATCAAGTTAGCTATAGTCTTATGTGTTGCAACCGCTATTGTCGAGAGAGTTTTTTCAGTAATGAACATTATCAAGATTGATTTGTGCAGTAAGATGAAGGATGATTTTTTGACTGACTACTTGGTATGTTATAAGAAGAAATATATTTTTTTGAAAACTGAAAATGAGGCTATTATGCAACATTTTCAAAAAATACAAACTCGTTAGATAGAATTAGCATCTCTTAATCATAGTCAATCTAATAGCACAAATTAATTATAGAACTATTGTAATATTAAATATTCAATTTTATAGTGAATTTGCCTATATTTGTTTTTATAAATTTTGAAGCCCCTCAGAAAATTTCTGGTTTTGCCACTGACTGATTCAACTTGAATGACTTAGGTTTAATAACATAATAATATTTTGAATTTTTTATATATAGATATTAATAAAAAAATATAAAAATAAAAATTTTAAAATAAAAGTTTAAAAATAATAAAAATATAGTTTATCATTTCAAAAGCATTACATATTAAATCTAATAAATATGACAAATGAATTTAAAATTGTAAAGTTCATTTCATAAATTCCTGCTTATTTTCTTTCCTTTATTTTTATTTAAAAATGACTTAGTATTTATAATTTAGGTCCAATTTGATCCAATTCAGTATAGTTCATTGGTTTTGATGATTTTAATCAGTTTTTTGTAAATTGGATTTTTAGATATTTTAAACCAAATCAACCTCCGATTCCCAACTAATCTGGTCTAATTGGCCAGTTTGATCCAATTTTAAAAACACTGCATGAAACTCCACTAACGGTCAAAATAAATTTGATATTTATAGAAGTGATATACATTCCATCTAATGAATTAAATAATTTCCTCTAAGTCAATATTAAATTTAGATTGAGAGTTTATGCGTTCACACTTTATTTGGGCCATACCACTCTTTAAGGAATCAATGAAAGGGGAAATTACTCCTTTTACTATTTTTTTTTTCAAAATTTTACTTTTTCTTGCATAGGTTTTATGTCATTTACAAAAGTATCTATGTTTTTTTACTTGGTTCTTATTATTTCTTTCAAATTACAAGATTTCTTAGAAGAAAACACTTTTCATACTCATGGTATAGAGATTTCAATTACTAGAATATTTTCCACATGTGTCGATGTGTGAAGAGTATTGAATTAGAAGGCATGATAAATAATTGATTTTTTGCATTTTAACCTTAATTTGCTGGATGTATATATAATTGACCAAGCTCCAGATTCATGATGGAGTTCAATAGATGCCTATCTAAAGAGCGCTAATCTTGATTTTATTTGTTATTTTAATTTTTCTTCTTGGCTTTAATAGTTTTTGTCAAAGATCTGATGCTTTTTTATATTATTGAAAAGACTCGCAATCTCATTAGAGATACTATCTATGGATGCCACTAGATATATGCCCCATCACCACTCGTTGTTTAAGCCATCCTGCTAAATCATATACTAAGTGGAGAGGCTGGATGAATGCCCTTTGGAGGGGCGGCATCCATTGGATAACCTTCTGGTGCTATATCTTCGATGTGACTCTAAACACGCAAGGAGTTATACCCTGGCTAAACTCTAGAGTGGTGCCAATTATATGCCTTCTCATCTTAACCCCTAGTATGGTTCCCAACACTCAAATTAGGGTCTATTATCTGATCTGGATTTTCCTTGGTTGACTTATCACTTCCTCGACCAGTTGCACTATTTGTGGCTATAGAGGGACACCTTTTGCCTATATGGACTATCTGCATAAATGTTTTATTAGCAACATGTTTTGTGTTTTTCTTAATATCAAAACTCGATGTGTTTTATCATCACTTTTTGCAATAGGCATCCATCTAATATTTGAGATTATTCAACTTTCATAAATAACATGAGATCACAATTATCACAAGTTTTGATGCATTCAATTATGAAAATAAGAAAATTTACATATTAAAATGCATTTAAATAACTTCCCCTGTTGCTAGATGGCCTTTTCAGGTTTTCTACCTAACTATTCTATCTCTCTCTTTAAAAGCCATTTCTTTTAACTGGACTACTAATCCTTGTCAATTTTTAATCCAACATGCATATTATTTTTTTATTATTTTTTTATCTATAAAGAAAATCTTCAACCTGTCTATGTTTATTAGTTTTGAGAACTCGTTCCCATCCATGTCTGAGAATTTGATTGCTCCTTTACCAACAACCTTCTTCATTAGATAGGGTTCCTCCCAATTGGGCCTAAAATTCCCTTTTGGATTAGGTAGGTTTAGATTTCATTGCTTTACACTAGATTCCCTATATGTATCTGCTTATGCTTCACCCTTTTGTTGTAGGCCTAGGCTATCCTCTTCTTATAAAATTTGCTATGGTATAATGCTCTGAGTGTTCATTTGTAATATCCCAAAATGTGCCCTAGAAGTTTTGGTATAATTGTTGTTTTATTTGAATTAAAATGTATATGTTATTGGGAAGAGAAAATAATTTAAAAGAGAGTGTATATGTTGTATATATGGGAATATATATAACATATACACAAGTCAAATGGATGGTCAAAGGAAGAAGATATTTATTTTGTTATGTATGAAATTACTAAAAAGGGCATGTAAATGAAAGGAAGTTAAAATAAATGGATGAGGGTATTTAAGTAATTTCTCAATTGGAATGCTTGGTGGAGGTTTAAAGAGACGAAAAATTTGACTTTGCTTCTATTTTATTGGTTTTTGTTATAGATTTGTGTCTTGTTTATTATGATAATTATTGTTTTAATTAGGTATTTTGTTAGTTTTTATCGGTTTGTTTAGTGTTTTCAGTAATTCTGTTAGTTTTAGTTTATTTCAGTGTTTATATCGTTTTTGATCTAGTTTTTAGTATGTGTTTATGTTTTGTTGGTTAATGTTTATTTACTTCTTATTTACAATTTGTTTGAGTTTTGTTTTAGGTTTAAAAAAAGCCAAGGAACCAAGACTGAAGAAAAAATGGACAATAGCTGACACTGGCTGAGGACACGGCCAAGTCACTGGCTGTGTCCCATATCAAGCTGAAAAGAAGCCACAAGACACAGTGATGGACACAAGCAAGGGACACGGCCAAGTCACTGGCCGTGTCCCTCCAAAAATGCTCCAACACGGCCAAGTCACTCTGACTTGGCCGTGTCTCACCAAGTTCCAAAGGAAAAGAAGATTCAAATCTCACAGAAGAAGACACAGGCAAGGGACACGAACAAGTCACTGGCCGTGTCCCTCCAAAAAGGTCTAACACGGTCAAGTCAAGCTCCAACTGGTCATGTCACTCAACCAAAGAAGAAAAGAAGAAAATTTTCACAGTAGACGACACATGCAAGGGACACGGCCAAGTCACTGGCCGTGTCCCTCCAATGCACTCCAACACGGCCAAGTCACTTCTGACTTGGCCGTGTCCCTCATGAACCAAACACGCAGCGAATTTTAAAGCGGACGTTTCATATAAAAGGAAAAGAAAAGCTAGGGTTTGGGGACTGTTGACGATTTGGAGAAGAGCTTCAGCCGTCAGAGAAAGTCTTAGGGTTTTGACAATTGTTTTCTCTAATTTTGATTACACTTTTGATTACTTTAGCTTAGATTAGATTGTTCTAGCCATTGATTCATCCTTCTTGCAATATTTGATCAAGAGATTCTTCAGAGCTTCAAGGAGTGTGTAACTTGGTTTTGTTTTCGAACTTATTCTCTTTATTTTCATTGAAATTGTATTTATGGATATTATCATGTCTATTTTGATTTCTTTGAACATTAATGAGATGAATATGTTTGATTGCATTATGAACTAATTTGATCTAGTCTAGGGTTTGTATGGATCTGCTATGATTGTATGAATTGGTTATTCTCTTAGCTAATAATTTCTTTAGCCTTGATTGAATGGAATATTGTTAATATATAATTGATTGGCCACCAATTATGTGTTTTAGGTATTAGATGATGGATTGAGAGATGAAGTCTAATACTGGAACAATTCAATTAGGGACTTAGGTGAATTAGAGATATAACCTATTAAAAAGATTGTTTCAATTATAACAAGATTAGTTGTAAGAGGTTTGAATGCGAGAGCTTATTTCCTTGACTCAATTAATTAAGTTGTTTGAGATTTAATCTTTGAAATTAAATTAGTTAAGAGGAATAACCGTTCATACATATCAGTAGTAGAGAAGTGCAAACCCTAGACCCTTTTATCAAGTGAATTAAAACATCAGCTTAATTTACTTTTATTCATTTTTACACTACAATCTTTCTTCTTCAGTATTTAGAAATTTAAATTTATTCATTACTTGTTACTTTTAATTTGATAATCAATTAGCCACTTTACCTTCCTTGTGAGACGACCTTGGGGTGATCACCTTTGCTGCAGCTACCTCGTATACTTGCGAGTGACGCTTTGTGGTAGAGTTAATTTGAGCGCAACAACTTCTTTTGTCTCTTTCATTTTCTTCTTTTCTTTTGGGTGGCCGGGCATCACCAAAACAAGAGAGCAAGAGGTTGTTTTGAGTTCCAAGTTTCAAATTGAAGGAAGATTCAAGTGATTGAGTTAGAAAATTTTGAAGATTCATGAATTTTGGTAAGTTCTCTCTTGATTTCTCTTGTTTATTTGAAGTTATGTAAAAGTTTGATGGTTGATGTTTGAAAGTAGGGTTGTGTTGATTTTTATATGTTGGAATATGTTTAATTTAATTGATTGTGGTGTTGGTTTTGGTTTGAAGATGATAAGTTAAGTGGATGTTGGTATTGAAAGAGTAAGAGTGTTGTTGGTTTTAGGGTTTTGAAGTGGTGAGTGATGTTTAACTTGAGTTTGATCAATTATTTTCATAGATCTTCATGTTGTTTGTGTTTGTTGGAGTTGTAAGCTTAGAATATGTGAATTTGGTCAGAAGCAGTAGCACTTTGGATGCCACGTCCGTCGCCTTGGTTGCCATGGCCGTGGCCATTTGTAGCCATGGCCGTGGAGGTTTGGAGCAAGGGAGGCAGATCCATTCTCCAACCCACGCCCGTGGGGGTTGGGGTGGCCACGGCCGTGGGCTCTAATAGGTGGTGTTGAGTTTTAATTTGTGATCTAAAGGTCTAAGATGAGGTTAATAAGTGATAAATTGTATTGGAATTCATGTATTGTATCATTTTTGGATTAGGTTTTGGAAGAAAGTGATTTGCCTTAATTTAAGAAGTGAAGAACTTTTGGAGGAAGAAGAGTATAGAGTTGTGTGAGTGTTCTTAAGGTAAGTGAAAACTACATTATTGCATACATTTGTATGATGTTGAGGCTTAACACACACTTGTTTGTAAATGTGTTAAGAAAACTAATGCATTGTTGTTGCATATTAATAATGTTATGTTGGTATAATGTGAATGTTGTGATGAGCATGTGAAATGTATGCTAATACAATTGGTTGTGCACACTTGAATAATGAATTGAGATATAATGAAATTTAAAACCAATGTGATGGATTATAATGATGTAAATAGGATGGTTAAAGTATGTTTATCTATATGACAATGAAATGCAATGTGACATGTGAAAGATATGATGAATTGCTCTAATGTGATTTGAGATAAGATGCAAAACCATTGTGATTGGCTATGATGATTCAAATGAAATGTGAGGACATTGTGATTGGCTAAGATGATTCAATTGAAATAAGTGGGGCATGTCTGCCTAAATGATGATGAGAATTGAGAGTGGAATTGATAATGAAATAATGAATCAATTGTGTGTCTAATGTGTTATTCATTTTCAGAGTTTTGTTGTTGGTGGCATGCCTAATAGTAACAATCACTCGAAGTTAGGTTGGGCTTGATCCTTGAAGCCAAGTTGGGTTGAAGTTTAACATTTTTTACTCCCCTTGAAGCTTGGTTGGATCTAGTCCTTGAAGCCTAATTGAGATGTTACAACCCTTGAAGCTAGGCTGGGTTTAGTTATTGAAGCCAAGTTGGGTTGATACTTAGCATGCTTTGTTCCCCTTGAAGCTTGGTTGAACTTAAATCCTTGAAGCCTAGTTGGGATAATGATAAATATGATAATTAAACCAAAACATTAACTCTGAAAGTTGAATGGCATATTAGTGTCTTTGGGCCCATGCTTGTCTTTGTTTAAATGTGACTAATGAATAATGAGATTCAATTTAAGACTGTGATAGATGATATTCTTATGTATAGAGTATAATGTTTGAACATATTATATTGGCATTGCATTGCATCAAAACATAGTATTATTGTAGTTTGTACCACTAAGCCGTTGGCTTAGCGCGATTATGATTTATCGCGCAGGTAACAGGGAAAAACCGGAGAGTTCCTCTAGGCCAAGTAGAGGCTAGATCTTGAGGTGGTGATAGTGAAGCTTAAAGATCGAAGATATACTGCCAAACATGTATATATTTTATGTTTTGTAAATATTGAGTTTTAATGTATAAGTATTTATAAATAGTCGTTATATATATTCCGCTGCTTTTAAATAAACATTTTATCTTTGGTCTTTTATAACTTCTTTTAAATGATTTAAATTTGTTCATGTTTTTAAAAAGGGATGATTCATTTGTTAAGTATATCGTAGCATTTCTATATTCAGTATACATATATTACGATCGTATTAGCATGCTGTGTACGTATACAGGGTATAGGGGTGTTACAATTATTTTGGTATCAGAGCCTAGGTTTGAGATTCTCAACGTAGGTGAATTGTAAGAAAAAGAATATTTTGATTTTAAAAGTTGGTTTTTGAGTAAAATACATGTTTTGGTATGGCAGTCTTTGATCTTTAATGAGGTATATTCTGCTGTGTTTGCAGATATAGGTAGAGATGGCATCTCATTCACGACAGTCTGTTGAGGGTAGTGCAGAAAGTGTAGCTCCGGAAGAGAGTAGAGATGGAGCTAGGATTGAGAGGGTTAGTGAGGCACCTGTCTCTGTGCCAGAGAGATCAGTTGCTGAGGAGGGTCCACCAGGTTGGTTAAGGCATATGGTAGAACTGTTGAGAGGAGCTCCAGTGCAGCCACCACCACCACTACAGCCTCAGGAGACATTATGACAAATTGAGGAAATATGGGGCTGAAGATTTCTTGGGCACTACCGATCCTGCAGTGGCTGAGCAGTGGTTGGATAAAGTACAGAGGATATTCATTCAGCTGCAGGCCACTTCAGATGAAAAATTTGACTATGCCAGATCCCTATTATAGAAGGATGCCTATGACTGGTGGAAGACTGTTCCTCATGCCATGGATGATCCACCTACATTATCATATGGGAATTTTCTGAGGGAGTTCGAGCAAAAGTATACTCCGAGGGAGCATAAAGATATTAAGAAGATGGAATTTTTGAATTTGAGGCAAGACAACCGAACGGTAACAGAATATGAGATTGAGTACATCCGGTTGAGTCGCTATGCCGGGGGAATTATCTCTGATGAAATAGATCGGTGCAGAAGATTTGAAGAGGGATTGAGGCCCTCTATCATGTGCCTGGTGGCTGGTTCTCGATATCAGGATTTCTCTCAGCTTGTTGCAGCAGATAGGAGTGTGGAGAGAGCCCAGAGTATAGCCGCAGCTGCTACTGAGGAAGAGACTAGGGTTAGGAGACCCCAGTTTGAGGTAGGGTCTTCATCTGTGAAGAGGGGTAGAGGAAGTTTTGCTCCAAGGATTAGTAGGAGTCAGAGACAGCCGGGTAGGTCAGTGCAGTATCATAGGCAGAGACCGAGACCTACAGCTTCTGTAGCTAGTGCCCCAACTCCCATGATGCAAAGGTCTACTCCACCTGTATGTGTTCACTGTGGCAAGCCCCATGGAGGTGCTTGTTGGAGGACTGGTGTATCCGGAGTATGTTATAAATGTGGGTCACCAGATCATTTTATTAGAGATTGCCCGGAGATGCAAGATGATAGGTAGGTTGATACTGTAGTTTCTCGACCCAGTGTCAGCAGAGGTGGTCGAGGGGGCAGAGGTTTGAGTAGAGGTGGTAGACCCGGGTTGAGTCAGAGAGGAGGATCATCATCCGGAGGCAGTAGGCCAGAGGAGGCCGGATCTTCTCAGAGGGTGTATGTGATGCAGAGGCAGCCAGATGCTTCGGCAGTTATAGCGGGTACATTTTCTTTATTTGGCATTTCAGTACTTGCTTTAATTGATCCAGGATCTACTCATTCATACATAAGTGCATCCATATTTCCTGTGTTTGAATTGCATTTAGAATCCTTAGGATTTGATGTTTTGGTGACAAATCCTTTAGGACATAGTGTGGTTGTTAGCAAGGTGCACCGTGATAATGCAGTGGTGGTTCAGGGTGAGGAGTTTCTTGGTGATCTGATTGAAATGCCTTTTAAAGAATATGATTTGATCTTAGGCATGGATTGGCTGTCTAAGCATGGAGCTGTGGTAGATTGTCAAAAGAAATGCGTCACCTTGAGAACCAGTGATGGTAGGGATGTGATAGTATCTAGTGAGCAGAGACAACTTACATCCTTGTTTATATCAACTGTAACAGCTAGAAAGTTGATTAGAAAAGGGTGTGAAGCTTATTTCACTCATGTTGTGGATACTAGAGTAGGGAGTTCTCAACTTGATGATATAACCACAGTTTCAGATTTTCCAGATGTGTTTCCTGAGGAGTTGCCAGGGTTACCCCCTGAGAGAGAGGTTGAGTTTGGTATCGATTTGTTACCTGGTACCACTCCTATCTCTATCACCCCTTATCGAATGGCACCTGCTGAATTGAGAGAGTTGAAGATGCAGTTATAGGAGTTGTTGGATAAAGGGTTTATTCGCCCCAGTGTTTCTCCTTGGGGAGCTCCTGTGTTGTTTGTGAAGAAGAAGGATGGTACTATGAAGTTATGTATTGATTATAGGCAATTGAATAAAGTGACTATCAAGAATAAATATCTTTTGCCTATAATTGATGATCTCTTTGATCAATTGAAGGGAGCATCAGTGTTTTCCAAGATTGATTTGAGATCAGGGTACCATCAGTTGAGGGTTAAAGCTGAAGATGTTTCTAAGACAGCTTTCCGCACCAGGTATGGGCATTATGAGTTTTTAGTAATGCCTTTTGGGTTAACGAATGCACCTGCAGCTTTCATGGATTTGATGAATAGGGTGTTTAGGCCTTATCTAGATCAGTTTGTGGTGGTTTTCATCGATGATATTTTGGTGCATTCACATAATAAGGAGGAGCATGACAAGCATTTGCGGATTGTGTTACAGATCTTAAGAGAGAAGCAGTTTTATGCTAAGCTGTCAAAGTGTGAGTTTTGGCTTAATCAAGTAACTTTTCTGGGTCACATAGTTTCAGCAGATGGTATAAGAGTCTATCCAAGTAAAGTTGAAGCTATTCTGAATTGGAGTCCACCAAAGTCTGTAACGGAAGTTAGAAGTTTTCTGGGTTTGGCAGGCTATTATCGTCGATTTGTGAAAGGTTTTTCTTTAATAGCTGCTCCACTCACCAGATTGCTTCGGAAGGGAGTTAGATTTGTGTGGACGGATCTGTGTCAAGCTAGCTTTGAGCAGCTGAAAGAAATGTTGACTCAAGCACCTGTTCTTACTTTACCCGTGGAAGATAAATCATATGTGATTTACAGTGATGCTTCACATAATGGTTTAGGATGTGTTTTGATGCAAGAGGGTAAAGTCATAGCTTATGCTTCTCGGCAGTTGAAGCCGCATGAGCTTAATTATCCAACTCATGATTTGGAGTTGGCAGCTATAGTGTTTGCTTTGAAGATTTGGCGACACTACTTATATGGGGAAAAATGTTTTATCTATACGGATCACAAAAGTTTGAAATATTTGGGTGTTCAGAAGGAGCTGAATCTTCGACAAAGGCGATGGTTAGAACTGATTAAAGACTACGAATGCTTGATTGATTACCATCCGAGTAAGGCGAATGTAGTTGCTGATGCCTTGAGTCGGAAATCTTTAGCAGGTTTGGCTGTTTATTCGCTCTCGTTGCTTGTTGAGTTGAGAGCATTACATGCTAGTTTTGAAGTTTGTGATGATGGTGCATTATTGGCTCAGCTACAGTTAAGACCAGTATTGTTGGATCAGATAAAGGAGGCTCAATTGGCGGATGAGAAAATTCAGAAGATTATATCAAATTGTCGAAATGGGGAGAGTCGAGATTTTCATGTGAAAAGTGATGGTAGTCTTTGGTTCAAGAATAGGTTGTGTGTTTCTGATGATGATAGTTTGAAAAAGATCATTTTGGAAGAAGCACACCAATCGGTTTTTGCTATGCATCCGGGTAGTACAAAGATGTACCATGATTTGAAACAGTACTACTGGTGGTCTGGTATGAAGAGAGACATAGCAGAATTTGTGTCTAAATGTCTCACTTGTCAGAGGGTGAAAGCTGAGCATCAAGTTCCAATAGGATTGCTTCAACCTTTAATAGTGCTTGAATGGAAATGGGAGAGAGTAATAATGGATTTTGTGTCTGGACTGCCATTGACTCAGAAAAAGCATGATGCTATCTGGGTGATTGTTGATCGATTGCCTAAGACAGCTCATTTTCTTCCAGTTCGGATAGATTATTCTCTTGAAAGATTGGCTGAGCTGTATGTAAGTGAAATAGTAAGGTTGCATGGAGTCCCAATTTCTTTAGTGTCTGATCGAGATCCCTAGTTTACTTCGAGGTTTTGGAAAAGTTTACATGGGGCTTTGGGTTCTCGATTGCACTTTAGTACTGCTTTTCATCCTCAGACAGATGGGCAGTCAGAGAGAGTGATACAGATTATTGAGGATATGTTGAGAAGCTGTGTCATTGATTTCTCTGGAAGTTGGGACAGATTTTTGCCACTTGTGGAATTTGCTTACAACAACAGTCATCAATCCAGTATTGGTATGGCACCATTTGAGGCATTGTATGGTAGAAGATGCAGAACGCCTTTATGTTGGAATGAAATTGGAGAGGGCAAGTTAGTTGGTCCTGATTTGGTTAAAGAGATTGAAGAGAAAGTGAAGATAATTCGGGATCGGTTAAAAGCAGCTTCAGACCGACAGAAATCTTATTCAGATTTGAAAAGGAGAGACATAGAATTTGATATTGGAGATAAAGTATTTTTGAAAGTATCTCCTTGGAAAAAGATATTGAGATTTGGTCGAAAAGGGAAGTTGAGTCCTCGTTTCATTGGACCGTATGAAGTGTTGGAAAGAATTGGGCCAGTTGCTTATCGTCTTGCCTTGCCACCTGAGCTAGATAGGATCCATAATGTATTCCATGTTTCGATGTTACAGAGGTATAGATCGGATCCATCTCATATCTTGCCAGTTGAATCCATTGAAGTGAGTCCGGACCTGACATTTGAAGAAGAACCATTTGCTATTTTGGCACATGAAGTAAAAGAGTTGAGAAATAAGAAAGTGCCATAGGTAAAGGTTCTTTGGAAGAATCATGGGAAAGAAGAGGTAACTTGGGAGAGCGAGCAAGTAATGCAAGATCAGTATCCTCAATTGTTTCAGACTTGAAATCAGGTAATTTCGAGGATGAAATTTCTTTTTAGAGGGGGAGAATTGTAATATCCCAAAATGTGCCCTAGAAGTTTTGGTATAATTTTTGTTTTATTTGAATTAAAATGTATATGTTATTGGGAAGAGAAAATAATTTAAAAGAGAGTGTATATGTTGTATATATGGGACAAGTCAAATGGATGGTCAAAGGAAGAAGATATTTATTTTGTTATGTATGAAATTACTAAAAAGGGCATGTAATTGAAAGGAAGTTAAAATAAATGGATGAGGGTATTTAAGTAATTTCTCATTTGGAATGCTTGGTGGAGGTTTAAAGAGAAGAGAAATTTGACTTTGCTTCTTTTGTCTCTTTCATTTTCTTCTTTTCTTTTGGGTGGCCGGGATTCACCAAAACAAGAGAGCAAGAGGTTGTTTTGAGTTCCAAGTTTCAAATTGAAGGAAGATTCAAGTGATTGAGTTAGAAAATTTTGAAGATTCATCAATTTTGGTACGTTCTCTCTTGATTTCTCTTGTTTATTTGAAGTTGTGTAAAAGTTTGATGGTTGATGTTTGAAAGTAGGGTTGTGTTGATTTTTATATGTTGGAATATGTTTAATTTAATTGATTGTGGTGTTGGTTTTGGTTTGAAGATGATAAGTTAAGTTGATGTTGGTATTGAAAGAGTAAGAGTGTTGTTGGTTTTAGGGTTTTGAAGTGGTGAGTGATGTTTAACTTGAGTTTGATCAATTATTTTCATAGATCTTCATGTTGTTTGTGTTTGTTGGAGTTCTAAGCTTAGAATATGTGAATTTGGTCAGAAGCAGTAGCACTTTGGATGCCACCCCTGTGGCCTTGGTTGCCATGGCCGTGGCCATTTGTAGCCATGGCCGTGGAGGTTTGGAGCAAGGGAGGCAGATCCATTCTCTAACCCACGCCCGTGGGGGTTGGGGTGGCCACGGCCGTGGGCTCTAATAGGTGGTGTTGAGTTTTAATTTGTGATCTAAAGGTTTAAGATGAGGTTAATAAGTGATAAATTGTATTGGAATTCATGTATTGTATCTTTTTTGGATTAGGTTTTGGAAGAAAGTGATTTGCCCTAATTTAAGAAGTGAAGAACTTTTGGAGGAAGAAGAGTATAGAGTTGTGTGAGTGTTCTTGAGGTAAGTACAAACTGCATTATTGCATACATTTGTATGATGTTGAGGCTTAACACACACTTGTTTGTAAATGTGTTAAGAAAACTAATGCATTGTTGTTGCATATTAATAATGTTATGTTGGTATAATGTGAATGTTGTGATGAGCATGTGAAATGTATGCTAATACAATTGGTTGTGCACACTTGAATAATGAATTGAGATATAATGAAATGTAAAACCAATGTGATGGATTATAATGATGTAAATAGGATGGTTAAAGTATGTTTATCTATATGACAATGAAATGCAATGTGACATGTGAAAGATATGATGAATTGCTCTAATGTGATTTGAGATAAGATGCAAAACCATTGTGATTGGCTATGATGATTCAAATGAAATGTGAGGCCATTGTGATTGGCTAAGATGATTCAATTGAAATAAGTGGGGCATGTTTGCCTAAATGATGATGAGAATTGAGAGTGGAATTGATAATGAAATAATGAATCAATTGTGTGTCTAATGTGTTATTCATTTTCAGAGTTTTGTTGTTGGTGGCATGCCTAATAGTAACAATCTCTCGAAGTTAGGTTGGGCTTGATCCTTGAAGCCAAGTTGGGTTGAAGTTTAACATGTTTTACTCCCCTTGAAGCTTGGTTGGATCTAGTCCTTGAAGCCTAATTGAGATGTTACAACCCTTGAAGCTAGGTTGAGTTTAGTTCTTGAAGCCAAGTTGGGTTGATACTTAGCATGCTTTGTTCCGCTTGAAGCTTGGTTGAACTTAAATCCTTGAAGCCTAGTTGGGATAATGATAAATATGATAATTAAACCAAAACATTAACTCTGAAAGTTGAATGGCATATTAGTGTCTTTGGGCCCATGCTTGTCTTTGTTTAAATGTGACTAATGAATAATGAGATTCAATTTAAGACTGTGATAGATGATATTCTTATGCATAGAGTATAATGTTTGAACATATTATATTGGCATTGCATTGCATCAAAACATAGTATTATTGTAGTTTGTACCACTAAGCCGTTGGCTTAGCGCGATTATGATTTATCGCGCAGGTAACAGGGAAGAACCGGAGAGTTCCTCTAGGCCAAGTAGAGGCTAGATGTTGAGGTGGTGATAGTGAAGCTTAAAGATCGAAGATATACTGCCAAAAACATGTATATATTTTATGTTTTGTAAATATTAAGTTTTAATGTATAAGTATTTTTAAATAGTCGTTATATATATTCCGCTGCTTTTAAATAAACATTTTATCTTTGGTCTTTTATAACTTCTTTTAAATGATTTAAATTTGTTCATGTTTTTAAAAAGGGATGATTCATTTGTTAAGTATATCATAGCATTTCTATATTCAGCATACGTATATTACGACCGTATTAGTATACTGTGTACGTATACAGGGTATAGGGGTGTTACATCGTTCTTCCAGGAGGGTAAGTTATGCATGCCGGTGTGAGCGGGGATTTTCACCCCCACTCCAGGTGGAATGGTTATTATGACTTCGGCACTGTTTAGGCTCGGGGCCTTAGAGAACACGGGCCTAAGCCAGAAGAAAATGGAGTCGCCATCCGGATGGGCCGGGAAAAAGAAAGGGGTGGATGACTCGATTTCTAAGAAATCCTCAGCCCCCTAATGAGTTTGAAAAGTTGGGTACGTGTGGGGAAGGTGAGAAATGGCCCAGCACCCCCACAATGCCCAGTTCATTGGAACTGGCCTCCTTTGGAGGTCTTAATATTATAAAATTCTTAACTATGACAATATTATCCATACTACATGCTATAATTAAAATAAAGCATCATTATATTAAAAACAAAGCAATGTCCAAACGAGGCAAATAAATGGACAACCATCCGAGGATGAAAACATGTCCTTACATCATTCATGTCTAAAACTAAATAGAACACCCACCGAATGGTGGAAACGTGTCCTTTACATTAATTTCAAAATATAAAAACAAGTTAAATTACATGAAAAATAATTAATGAGGTACCCAATGATGAAAACATAACTCTTACAATTTTAATACCAAAATAAACAAATAATAATCATAATAATAATAAAAATATCCATCCATGATAAATTAAATAAATCAAGTATTGAAATTAAATAAATCAAAATATATAATAAACTACATAATCAGATCTAAAATTTAATAAAGCAAATAAAGATAAAAATTTAGGTTTATGTCTTAATTTAGGGTTCTTTAACTAACATTTAGGATTTAGGGATTTTGGAATTATTATTATTATTATTTAGGCTACTATGAAACTTTTTAGAAAAATGAAATGGACTAGGGTTTTATAAATTTAAGAAAGTAGTAAGGTTTTTGGTTAATCAAATTAGGGTTTAGGGCTAACATCATGAAATTAGGGTTTTGGAACCTTAAGACATTAGGGTTTATAATTTTAAAAGAATGGGTTTTAGGTTCACTGGATTATGGTTACTGAGTTAGGAATTAGAATTTTAGATTTACTAGATTGGGTTTTAGGTTCACTGGATTAGGGATTTAGGGTGTTGATTAACTTGTCATAAAGTTTTGATGTTTTAATAATTAGGGTTTAGGAAAAATAGAGTTTAGTGGATTAGGTTTTAAGAAAATTAGGTTTTAGGAAAATTAAGAATTAAGACACTGGGTTAGGGTTTTGAGAATTAATAAGATAGTTTAGGGTTTTTGATATTTTGGATAACATATTCGATCTTAGGATTTAATAAAACAGTTTAGATTTTTATAGAAATAATTAAGATTAAAGTTTTTAGAAACTGTAAAGAAGATTAGGGTTTGGAATTCTCTGGATTTTTGAGCTATTGGATGAAACAATAATGAACAGAATATATAATTAGGGTTTATCAATTTAAACTATTGAATCAAAGTGATAACAAAAATAAACAAACGAAAACCAATATGAACAAAAATGATATAACAATTGAATGTTTAAGCAAATTTAAGATTAAGACACAAAACCTACGTTGAA
Organism: Garcia nutans; assembly: GCA_947685225.1. Taxonomy (NCBI): domain Eukaryota; kingdom Viridiplantae; phylum Streptophyta; class Magnoliopsida; order Malpighiales; family Euphorbiaceae; genus Garcia; species Garcia nutans. The sequence continues at coordinate 14,533,928 of CANTUV010000023.1, read as the reverse complement.
GGTTCCACCGATTTATTTATTGACTTCGAGCTACTGCCTGCATCAATATTTATTTCTGGCCAAGCAAAGATCAAAGATGGTGATCACTGCCTTTGTTGGTTGATGAATGTTCGTTGTTTACTCCTCAATTTTTGATAATTTATTTTTGTTGTTTTCTGCCTTGCTGTTTTACTCCTATAAATCTAATTGCTGACCCTTGTTAAAGTCTAAAACATTTTTATTTATAGGCCAAAACCTCACTCAGAATCCTTAACCCTAATATTAATCCGTCCTTAAAAAAAAATTTAATTCAATTTAGAAACTAATTAAAAAAAAAACAAATGAAACCATGTCGATCTGGGCAACCAGATCGACATGGACCAAAGCCATGTCGACCTAGGGCAACCAGGTAGACATGGCCTTTGCCTCATGTTGACCTTGGGCATCCAGGTTGACATGAGCTAAGGCTCACATCACCTGGGCCCTCCCAACTTGAACTAGTTTCATATTTTATTTTTTTGCACCGGACCATGTAAAAAACTTAGTTTAGGGTTTTGTATCTGAGTTTCTGCCTTTTAAAATCGGACCAATTTATTTGAAATTATAGATCAGATCAAATTTATTTTGGCATTCTTTAATTAAGACTGTATAAAATTGGGGTTAAAATTAAAGGGTCTACAGTTTCCCCCCTGCTTGAGCGATCTGAAACTACAACAAAAGAGAGCGAAAAGCAATGTGATGTTTGACTGATTTTTGATGAGGATGGGTACTTGAATTTGATTTGGGTACGTGGACCCGAGATTGAACTTGATTTGGGTACTTGGACCTGAGGCTGGATTGAATTTGGGTACTTGGACCCAAGACTAAATTTGATTTGGGTACTTAGAACCGAGATTGGGTACTTAGACCCAAGACTGAACTTGATTTGGGTACTTGGACCCGAGATTGGGTTTGATTTTACTGAACTTTTATCAGTTGAGGATTCTGGCTTAACTGGTTGTTCTATTCTTTTGTTCTTTTGCAAAAATTTAGCTATTTTTAGTTGGCCCTCATATCTTCTCCTTGCCCCCTGCGTTGTGAAATATTTGCAAGTGAGTTTTAAAATGTTTGGTATATAAACTCAAAAAATTGAAAAGAAGAAACTTTTCCCCTTGTGTAGGCTCAAACCCAATATTTTTTCCATGCATGCTTTGATTGATGTTTTTGTTGTCTAGTTCTTCGCACAAGCATGCATTTCTTCTCTTTACAAAATTACTAGAGCTTTCTCAAGCAATGGGCTTCCCATGCCCCCCTGATTTGATATCTTCTTTTGATTCTTTACTTCACATAGTGTTTGCTGTTCACTTTGATAAAGAACAGATAATACAAGAAAAAAATACCATGTGATATGCTCATGTATGCATGATATGCATGAGTAATATTTACAATGGTTCCATCAACACACAGATCGAGGTGATCAGTAGAAGTGTTCTCATTGGTTCCTTTCAGATGCTCATTCAGGTCTTGCATTGGAATGACACAATGCTTCACATTTATGGCTTTTATCTTCAAGATGTTGAAAATATGAATAATGGAGGCCCCAAACAGCAGAGATACATCCATTTTAAATTATGATTTAGCATGTGAGTTGGTAGCTTCTTCATGACCTTGCTAATAATCATTTACATTACCCAATGTTTCCTTTGGAGGTTCAATGATTCGACATACTTCCCTTAACTTGAAGGTTTTGTAATTTATTTTTTTAATTTTCAATTTTGAATTTTGATTTTGAAATTAAATGTTGGCTTTGCCAAATTAATGTCAATGTACCTCAGGACTTGATTTTCCAAATTAACATATCTATAACATGACAACCCTAGTTACCATACTAAACTCAGGAATCATTTCTATTTAAGCAAGAATTATTGCACTTCAGATAGGCACATACACATTACTTGGCCAAAGGTCTCATTGAGTTGGAATATGGTCTATCTCATATGCATGCTTATCTAAACTATCTCCAGTAATAGACTCTACCTACCAAGAGAGATCAACAGGTCTTTGATAGGCTTGAAATGGGATTTATAAGGGACATGGGTTTAAATGAAGGCCATTTGTAAGTTGGAGCTATTGTGACACAATGGACAAACCCTCACACTACAAATTTCTTGTTTAAACTTTAGGCAGCTGGCATCAATCTTGATAGACTTGAAATTCCTTCTATCTTCTTGGCATTAATCTTGATCTTGATTAGGACAGTCTTTGCCCTTGTAAAAAGTTTTGTACCTAAATTTGTTTCTTTTCTTCTTCTCCCTTTTCTTTCTTTTTATTTTTCTTACTCATCCCTTTCTTTGAGCATTTTATCATTTTGTCTTTCTTCCTTGTAGGACTGTCAAGTATAGAACTTTCAAGAACTGGATGGTCTTTCTCCTTTTTCTCTGATTTTGATCAAATCTTTGGTTGGGTTAGACCAATTCAAGTCAAACTGTCCTTACAAACCAAATGGAAGCTTTTTGCTGCTTTAGGTAAAAGAGAACTCAGTTGGCTTTCTAAACCGCCTTTTTAGGTTTTATCTTTCTTTTCATTTTTCCTTTTTTTTCTTTTGTCCTTTTTTTTCTTTTTTTTCTTTTCTTCTTCTCTTTTTTTCTTCTTCTTTTCTTTTCTTCTTTCTTTTTTTGTTCTAGCTCTAAAAGAGTCATCTTGTTTGTACCAACTTGGGTTTCCAATAATGGATTAGTTGAGTGACATAAATCATTTGTTACTCTGATGTCATCTTGATAGATTGGGGATATTAGGAGAACTTCAACTACCCTTATGGTCTTGATAACATCAACTATCCTTATGGCTTTGGCTATGCATTCTATTCTTTGATCTTCTTGTCTCTTCACCTTAGTGATCATAAGACTTGTCAAAAGTATCACAACAACTCAGGGTAGGTTGTTGGGGTTTGTAAGCCAATGAAAAGAAAGCTAAAATTTTATGAAGGCTCAAAGAGACAACTAGGGATTGATATCCAATTGGGTGGATACTAGTTGTTGGCTAACCAAACAATGCCTAGATCATTTCTCCCTTAAATAAGTAGAGTTCAATTTTGCCTCGAAAGTTTGTGTAAGCATGTTCTAAGACTGAATAGGACCTAGACAAAGGTAATTATGCAGGAGCCCTCTTTAAGTAAGCATACACAACTTAATGCTATAGAGCAATTCCCTCACCTAGTAAAGTCATTCATGTCATGATGCATAAATATATTAATTCATGAATTATCAAGCTAGATTCCTCATTGGTTTAGCACCAAAATAAACAAAGACAAAAAAAAATTTTATGAAAGTAATTTATTCAAACAACTTTAAATTTAAAAATAACAATTGTTCCAATAAAATATTAAAGAAAGCAAAATAAATAGAGCACTATTCAAGCTAAGGAAAGTTCATTGAGTTAAGCTCCTTTTCCTTCCACATCTTTAATATTTCCATTTTGAAAGGATGAAAAAACAAAATCTTCTTCCAATCCTTTTCCTACCATAAAAGTTGCTGGTGGTGGCACTCTTCCAAATTTAGGCAAAGGATCATTCTTGGTATTGGGTTTTTCTGGCTTAGGTAGCTTACCACTGTCGATTATATTTTGGATCTCATGCCTCAACTTCATTCAAATGTCTGTTTCGTGTCCAGGCCTTTGATGGAATTGGCAAAATGCATTAGTATCAAAGTTAGGTGGAAGAGGATTAGGCAAGGATGAGGAGTCAAGGGTTGTAATAATCCCTTCTTTTATAGTTTATTGAGAACCCAAGTGTGAGCGGGGATTTTTGGCCCCACTCATGGTGGAATGGTTCTTGCGACTTCGGCACTGTTTAGGCTCGGGGCCTTAGAGAACACGGACCTAAGTTCAAAGAAAATGGAGTCACCACCCGGACGGGCGGGGTAAAAAGAAAGGGGTGGATGACTTGATTCCTAAGGAATCCCCAACCCCCTGATGGGTTCGAAAAGTTGGGTACGTGTGGGGAAGGTGAGAAATAACCCAGCACCCCCACAAAAGCCCGGTTCATTGGAACCGGCCTCCTTTACAGGTCTTAATATTATAAAATTCTTAAATATAACAATATTATCCATATTACACACAATAATTAAAATAAAGCATCGATATATTGAAAATCAAAATAATGTCCAAGCAAAACAAATAAATGGACACCCATCCAAAGATGGAAACATGCCCTTACATAATCCATGCCTAAATAGGACACCCACTGAAAGGTAGAAACATATCCTTTACATTGGTTCTAAAATAGAAAAGCAATTTAAATTACATGATATTTAACTAATGAGGTACCCACCAAGTGGAAACATACCTCTTACAACATTTGGAAATCTAAATAAATCGATAAAAGTAAATAACCATTCATCATAAATAAATCATTCATCAAAGATATTAAACATCAATAGAACCCAAACATCCATCCATGATAAACTAAATAAACCAAGCATTGAACTTAAATAAATTAAAGCATATAAAATAAATCAAAGCACATAATGAACTACAAAATCAAATCTAAGAATAAAGCAAGTAAAAAAAAAATACAAATTAAGGCTACTGTTTTTATTTAAGATTCTTTATTTAATGTTTAGGGTTTTGGAATTTATTGGTTTATGCTACTGTATGTTTTAAGGGAATTAAAATAGATTAAAATTTTATAATTTAAGAGATTGATAAGGTTCTTTGATTAACCAAATTAGGGTTTGAGTGGTAAAATCATAAAATTAGGGTTTGAATACTTTAAAACATTAGATTTATGATTATTAGCTACTGGATTGTTGTTTTTAGACTTACTGTGTTGAATTTTAATATTTTGGTTTATAAGGTTTTAGAGTTTTAAGGATTAGGATTTAGAAAAATTAAGGTTTACGGTTTTAGGGGAATTAGGGTTTTAGAGAACTTTAGGGATTAGGTTAGCTAGTTTGGGGTTACTAGGGTTACTGTCTTTGGTTTTAAAGTTGAAGAAAATAGTTTAGGGTTTTTAAAAGCTTTTGGAAATAAGAAAAACGATTTAAGTTTTATAGAAACAGAAAATATATTTTTTAGGGTTTTTAGAAAGAAAAGGATTCAATTTAGAGTTTGGAAATTGGAAAGTAGATTAGGGTTTTGGTAAATTAATGAAACGATTTAAGATTTTGAAAAATTAGAAAAAACATATTAGGGTTTTGGGGAATTAATAAAACGATTTAAAGTTTTTGAAAGTTGGAAAGTAGATTAGGGTTTTAAGATTTTGAGGAAATAAATTAGGGTTCTTAGATTTTAGAATAATCAGAAAAGTAATTTTAAGGTTTTAGAAAATAGAGGAGACGATTTAAGGCTCTAAGGTTTAGAAAAGGTAAATTAAGGTTCCAAGGTTTTTAAAATCAAAAGAAACCATTTAATGATTCAAGCTACTGTAAAGAAAAAAGAGATTTGATATTCATAACTTCGTTTGTTGGTTCCACCAAAAATTACTTCTTGGATGAACAAGGACAAAGGCAAGATGGCTTCCTTTGATGGATTGATTGTTTGGTTGCTTATTTTTCTCTCAAAAAGTCCGATTGATTTCACTGTCAAAGGTTTTTCCTAGTTCGATCGATTCAAAGTTTTCTCAGTTCACTCTATTCTCCTCCTTTTTTCTATGTTATTTTTAGTCCTATTTATAGAAAATTTTGATGATTAATCTTAATTGTTTAAAAAATCTAACATTAATTAAGAAAAGGAAACCGAAACCAAATTGAATTTGGTTTCGAAAAAAATTGCGTCCGAAAGATTTCACTGGCGAAAAAAAACTGCTGTGGAAAAATTTTGCTGGCGAAAAAAACTGCCGTGGGAACTTGCGGGCTGCGGGAGCGAAAGTGGCTGCTGGCCATTTCATCAACCTACTTTTTGGCGACGAATTTTCTGTCACTGATTTTTATTTTCATTTTTCTTTTTGTTTATTTGTTTATTTATTTATTTATTATTTATTTATTTTTATTAATTATAAAAACTAAATACTAAGACAAATATTATTCAATTAAGATAACACAAAAATTATTTTGGACTAATTAAAATATATTGGACAACACAAAAATTATTTTGGACTAATTAAAATATATTGGACTGGACTAGGTAAAAAATTAAGGGTCTACAATTTGCTCCCTACTTGAATGATCTGAGACTTTAATAAAAGAGAGTGAAAAGCAATAGGACTTAATTTTTGAGATGGTTGAGGCTTTAGGCTCTGGACCCGACTCGAGTTCTGGACTCAAGGATAATTTTAGGTTCTGGACCTAAGCGTAATTTTAGGTTCTGGACCTAAGGAAAATTTGGGTTCTGGACCCTAGCTAAATTCTGGACTTAGAAAAGATTCTAGGTTCTGGACCTAAGGATAATTTGGGTTTTGGACCCGAGCTAAGTTTTGGACTTAGAAGAGATTCTAGGTTCTAAACCTAAGTATAATTTGGGTTCTAGACCCAAGCTAAGTTCTGGACTTACAAAAGATTATAGGTTCTGGACCTAAAGAAAATTTGGGTTCTGGACCCGAGCTAAGTTCTGGACTTAGAAGAGATTCTAGGTTCTGGACCTAAGAAAAATTTGGGCTCTGGACCCGAGCTAAGTTCTGGACTTAGAAGAGATTCTAGGTTCTGGACCTAAGGAAAATTTGGGTTCTGGACCCGAGCTAAGTTTTGGACTTAGAAGAGATTCTAGGTTCTGGACATAAGGATAATTTGGGTTCTAGACCCGAGCTAATTTCTGGACTTAGAAAAGATTCTTGGTTCTGGACCCGAGCTAAGTTCTGGACTTAAAAGAGATTCTAGGTTCTAGACCGAAGGAAAATTTGGATTCTGGACCCGAGCTAAGTTCTGGACTTAGAAGAGATTCTAGGTTCTGGACCTAAAGATAAATTTGGGTTCTGGACCCGAGCTAATAAAGATTTAATTATCTGCAAAAAATAATTTTTTAGTTTCAAAAAGTTTGACAAATTTTTATGCACATGTTTTCTCCTTGCCCCTGCGTGTAAAAATATTTATACACATGCAAGCATTTGAATGATTAATTGAATTTACTATTTATTTACTGTGTAGTCACTATTTATACACTATTTACTATTTATAAAGAGTAACTTACTATTTATAAATAGTGGTAAATATTATGTTACTGCTAAAAATAGTAATTTACTATTTATCAATAGTAATTTACTATTAATCGATAGTAATTTACTATTCATAAATAGTAAAATTTACTATTATCAATTGTAAAGTTTACTATACATGAACAGTAAAGTTACTTTTAAATTTTATTTTTTTTCTTGTCGTTTCTCTATATAAACGAACGAATTCCATCATTTCATTCACAGCGAAATCCTTAATTTCTAAAATTCATTCAAATTTAGCACATAGTTTTCAAAAAAAAATGCATGCTTCAAGGTGAGGAACTCATTATAATGCTGAGTTATTAGATTTTATTCGACATCATGAAGATGAAAATATAGATCTACTAGCCGGGATGCCGCTTCATCGTAGTTCAAGCCAAAAGAGCGCGGTAATTATTATTTGTTTTTTTTAATTTTTTTAATTTTTTCGTCTTTCTGTTATTTGTTTTTTCTTTAATTTATTTTTTTATTTTTTATTTTTTTATTTTTCAATTATTTGTTTATATTATTTATGATTTTTTATTTATGTTTTTATATTATGCTCTTTTATTATTATTGTGTTTGCCTCTATTTTTTATTTATATTTTTATATTTTTATAATTTTTTAGAAAATTTAGGAAAATATATTAATTTAAGCAAATAGGATAATATGTACTTACCTTGTATTAACTTACCTGGCTCCGTGTTAGCGTGATCGTTGCGTTGTTCAGACCGGAGGGTGTATCTATAAAGCCCGACAATGGTATGATGTAGTGCCTTCTTGGGTAAGGCAGATTATCCGAGATTGCAGCTTTGAAAGCTTCATCTTACAATTGCCATCCGAGGAGTATCTGATAGACCAGAGCGTAGTCCAGGCGCTTGCAGAATAATGGTTGGACACAACCCACACTTTTCACTTTCCCATTGGAGAGATGACAATTGGTCTAGCGTTCACAGAGACACGACCCAATAGTATGCTCGAGGATTTTTGTTATATTTGCTTGGGTCGACCATCTTAGGCAGCACTGAATCCTCCATCCATTTGTCAGTGTTGAGGGCCCTTTCTTATTTCAAAATGGTACCGTCTTATGGCTGGGGTGAAGTTGGTCTTGCCTGTCTTTACCATGGTCTGGACAAAATTTGCCGAAACAAGAAGTCTTTCGTTGGCTTGATGGCGGTTGTCGAGGTACTCTTCTTCCACCAATGTCATTTTCACTCTTTTCTTGCATGAATTTGATTTCTATTGTTGTTGTAGGCATGGGCATATGAACACAACCTTGTGAGGGTACCCGGTATTTTCCAAGAGAGAATCGGGTATCTGAGGTTAAATCTCTGGTTGTCAGATTGCGAGGATGTTCCCGGCTCTCACCATGTGCATACCCAATGCTTCGTGTTGAGCCGCTTAACCTGGAACCAGGTAAAATAGTGTTAGTATGCTTTAAAATTTATGTGAAAGTTTATTTACCTTATGTCATTTTGCAAGTGAATTTGGCCTGGTGGAACCCAGAAGAGCGGACAAACTGGTCTCCCTTCATGAAGGCTGCTCTATCTTTCTAACATACTCGCCAAGTCATCGCTAGCCCAATGTCTAGTGGTTGGTTTCTTGGAGAGAGAGTTTATGAGTGGTTTCTTGGTCCACAGCAGCGGAGGGTTCCAATGCATTGCCCAAATTATACTTTAAATATTATGTCAATGCTGGAGGATGCATGGAGGTCGGCTCGGTATGGTTATGGTTTTGAGACATTTCTCCATCTACCGGGTGCATTTTATGCCCATTTTATTCAAAGAAGGCTCTTGAACATTGATGTATCTGCTGTTGGTGTATGGGAGATTCCTAAAGAAAATGAGGATAGAGATGAAGAGGAACATCATGGAGATGCAGGAGAGTTCATTCCACATCTCGTGGCTAGTACTTCTCAAGTAAAACTTTACCATTTTTCCCTTGCAACTGCTTCTTTCTTTTTTGATTCTTTAATGATTGTTGCAGGCTGTTGGCTCATTTGATCATGAGGCTAAACCTCCTTTTACTGCCCCTTCGTTTGCTCATTCTAGCCCGCCAGATATGCCATCTCAACCGCAAGGCATTAATATGAATTACCTGGTAAGTTCTCTTATTTCATGGTAATTTATGCTATATGTATGCATGATTATGTATGCTCTTACCTTTTTCCTATCTAGCTCACAGTGGATGCTTGAAGATCAAAATAAGAAAATTCAAGAAGAGTTGGCTGCAAGTCATCAGCAGGCTTCTCATTTCGAAAATTTGTATCATCAATCAGAACAAAATTTTTGAGACTTTCGATTTCAGGGGATGAGGGATCCTGGTGCTTCTTCATTAAGAGGCCCCCAGACTGATGACCATGAGATCCTTTCATCTACCTCCGATGAGGACCGTGATAGATCAAAACTCCAAGGTAATAGGGATTTTAGTGCTCTTGCTTCGAGTGATTCCGGGAAGAGTAATTTGCCCCCTCCTCCAATAGGCGATGACTTTTTCAGGGCTTTATTTGATGACCTACCACCTCCCTCCTAGTGATGTATAAATATTGTATAAATTATATAAACATTGTACAATAAGCATAATAATACATAATTTCTGCCTTTACTGTAACTTTTTTTTTTCATTACTGCACCACAATTATTATACTTTTTTCAGGTTTCAATATTTACACAGCATCATCACAAAAGCCAAATGCAACACGGTAAAGGACTTTTATCGCTAATTTTTTCCTCATACAACATGGTCTTGTCCTTTTCCATCACCTTTACCTTATCATTTTTGGAAAAGTTTATTTCCTCTATGTAAATCACCTTTCACGCCATAATTTTATACAGAAACTAAAAGACTTTCCATTTCAACGTAAAAACTCCTTTAACAATTTTAATTTTTCTTCATTCATCCACCATGACCGAACTTTATTTAAAGAAGATAAAAATTCTATTTAAGAATATGGATGCCATTCACTGCAAGCAAATTTCATGGTCAAAACTTGATATCTTAAAGTGTTTTCAAAATGTTAAATTGGACCACTCCTTTTTACATGTCATGGCTTCCTTTTGGAATGTGGATTCTAGGACATTTAAAATTAATGGCTTTGAAATATGTCCCTTGATCGAAGAATTTGAGGCAATTCTCGGATATCCAAATAATCAACAAATGGCATTACCCACAATGATTTCCAAAACTCAACAAAAGATGCAGATGTTATTTCAAATTCCAAAACCTAAAGTTCTTCAGTTGATGAGAGGTGAACAAATTCTACTTGCTCCCTTGATTGATTTTTGTCTCTCTCATTTGGCCCCTACTAAGGCATGGGGACACATGCTCTATCTTTGCTTGCATGGCCAATTCTTGATTGTTTCTTCTGACGGTGATATTGATCCATGGGTATTGGATATTATGTACCAAATGGAAGGAGGCTTGTCGCCGGTACCTGTGATCTTAGCTGAAACTTTAGTTGGGTTAGACCAGCTTAAATCAGGATTGATAAAAAGACTGACTGGGAGTTCGTTGCTGCTTCAGGTAATTACCTAAACTGCCCTTTTAGGTTTTCAATTTAGGTTTTCTTTTTTTCTTATTTTTTTCATTTCTCAAATTTTTGCCTAGTCCGCCCATGTGGGTTTTCAGAATTAGCGAGCTGTCCTAATTTTTGCCTAAGCTGCCCTTGCGAGTTTTCAACTTAGCGGACTTTTTTTTTTAATTTAATTCTTTCTTCACAAATTTGGCTTCAGGAGCGTCTTTGTTTGCTTGATACTCCATCCATGGATTTTGCGAGATATCTACCACGTCATCATTCTGCTAGGAAACTACTCCATCCTTTTTCTTCATATGCTGACTGGGTTGACTGGATCCACTCACGCATTTAAGTCAATATCCATTGGTTGGTACCTTGGTGGAAGCTTTCTCGTATCACCATGCAGACATACTTGATGTATGTCCCCCTTACTGCTCTTCGTCAAGGTACATACTATGATCCTCGCCGACTTGGTCGTCAGTACGGAGCTGAGCCTCGCGATTCTGACTTTACTCCTGATTTAGACATGCCTTGCTTGACTGAAGCCTACTTGGATCGGCTGAGGCAAAGCTGGCCTGCACGTTACACTTATCATCTACCATAGATTTTACATTTATCGATTCAGAAAGTGTATTGTTAGGATGAAAAATAATTAAAGTAATAAAAGATGCTTCTTTTCCTTTTTATAATTTGTCATCACTTTTTGCTATTGTGTTTATTTATTTCATCCATATCTAGTCAAATACTTATAACAGTGCACATAGAACAATTTTAACATTAATTCCATTTTATTAAATTAGGGAACAACCAAACATAAAGCCAGCATACACAAGATCACTCCTATTGCCAACTAGCCCTTTTAGATTTTCTAATTGATGATTTTCTCTCATTTAGCCCTAATTGTTGCCTAGCCCATCCTTTTAAGTTTTCAGAACTAGCGAACTGCTGTAACTTTTGCCTAGGCAACCCTTTTTGGGTTTTCAACCTAGCGAGCTCCTTTTTTTTTGCATAAAACCTCTTCAACCTGTCAATATTCACTGGCTCAATAAACTCATTCCCGTCCATGTCTAATAACTTCATCGCTCCCTTGTTCATGACTTGTTTCACGACATATGGCCCTTCCCAGCTAGGCTTGAACTTCCTTCTCGGATCCGATACATTAGGTTTACATTGCTTCAACACCAAATCCCCAACTATGAGTTTTTTTATCTTAACCCTTCTATTGTAGGTCCGAGCTATCTTCTTTTGATACAATTGGTGATGATACAGTGCCTTTAGCCTTCTCTCTTCTAGTAAAGCTAACTGTGTATATCTGCTTGCTACCCATTCTATTTCAGGCAGTTTGGCTTCCAAGATACTCTCAATGACTTGATCTCTATTTCAATTGGCAACACTGCTTCCATCCCGTAAACCAAAAAGAACGGTGTCATTCCAGTAGGTGTTCGTACACTCGTTCTATATCCCCATAAAGCAAAAGGAAGCATCTCTGACCAATCCCTGTAAGTCTTAGTCATCTTGGACATAATTTACTTATTTGTCTTGTTGGTTGCTTCTACCGTACCATTAGCCTTTGGTCTATAAGGAGATGATCTATGATGACAGATTCAGTACTTTGAGAATAAATCCTTAACTGCTCCTTGAAACTATAACCCATTGTCTGACATCACACTGTGGGGGACCCCATATCTGTAGATGAGATTCTTTTCAATAAATCTAGCCATTTGACTTACACCCAGTTTGTTAAAGGATTCGACTTCGACCCATTTTGAAAAATAATCTACTGCTACCACAATGAAACAGTGGCCGTTTGAGGCTATCGGATGTATCTCTCCTATAATGTTGATACCCCAAGTGGCAAATGGCCAGGGTGAAGACATAGAATGCAATTCTTCAGGAGGCGTGTGATTCAAGTTACCATACATCTAACATTGTTAGCGCTTCTTTACAAACTCAATACAATCTCTCTCCATGGTTAACCAGTAGTAACCTTGCCTAATAATCTTCTTAACTAGGGCAAAACCACTCATATGCGGTCTGCAACTTCCTGCATGTATTTCTGACATGATATGCTCCACTTCAGGCTTCCTTAAACATCTTAAATGCACCCCCCATCAGGCCATCTTCGATATAACTCTCCATGGAATGTGATGTATTGCAATGACCACCGCCTTATGGCTCTTCTCTCTTTCTTTGTTGCCCCGACGGGTATTCTCTTTCTTCCAAAAATCGCCTTATAGTATCATACCACGTATCATGGTCTGTATCAATTTCCATGATTGATTCATATTCATAGCAAGGAGTTGATGAACTGGTCAAAATTAGAGGCTTGAGAAATAAATTGATAGGATTTTCCCATACCGAAGCCAATGTGGCTAGGGCATCAGCAATCTGATTTTCTTCTCTTGATAGGTGTATAAACCTACACTCCTTAAAGTTCTTCTTCATCATGGTCAGGTAATGGTGGTATGGTTTTAATTTTTCCTCTTTCAACTCCCACTTGCCATTTTCTTGGGATACTACTAGCAATGAATCGCCAAAAAATCCACCTTATCCACCTTTATAATCATTAGGGTTTCCAAACAGAAAATACAAGCTTCGTACTCCACCATATTATTGGTTGCCCTAAATTTCAACTTTTTGCTAAAGGGATGAATTCCCCTTCAGGCGATTCCAGTACAACTCCCAAACCTGCTCCTTTCCTGTTTACTGCTCCATCAAAATACATTTTCCACCCTTGTACTTCAGTTAAGGATTTATTCTCAAAGTACCAAATCCATCATCATCGATCCTCTCCTTATAGGCCAAAGGCTATAATGGTGCAGTAGAAGCAACGAACAAGACAATTAAGCAAATTCTATCCAAGATGACCAAGACTTACAGGGACTGGTCGGAAATGCTTCCCTTTGATTTATGGGGATATAGGACAAGTGTGCGAACACCTACTGGGATGACACCGTTCTCTTTGGTTTATGGGATGGAAGCGGTATTGCCAATTGAAATTGAGATCAAGCCACTAAGAGTAGTCTTGGAAGCTGAACTGCCTGAAATAGAATGGGTAGCAAGCAGATACACATAATTAGCTCTATTAGAAGAGAGAAGATTAAAGGCGTTATATCATCACCAACTATATCAAAAGAAGATAGCTCGGGCCTACAATAGAAGGGTCAAAATTAGAAAATTCAGAGTTGAGGATTTGGTGTTGAAGCAATGTAAGCCTAATGTATCTGATCCAAGAGGAAAGTTCAGACCTAGCTGGGAAGGGCCATATGTCGTGAAACAAGTCATGAGCAAAGGTGCGGTGAAGTTATCAGACATGGATGGGAATGAATTTAGTGAGCCAATAAACATTGACAGGTTGAAGAGGTTTTATGTATGATAGAAAAAAGGGAAAAAGAAGCTCGCTAGGTTGAAAACCCAAAAAGGGCAACCTAGGCAAAAGTTAGAGCAGTTCGCTAGTTTTGAAAACCCGAAAGGGTGGGCTACGCAACAATTAGGGCTAAATGAGAGAAAATTGTCAATCAGAAAACCCAAAAGGGCTAATTGGCAACAGGAATGATCTTGTGTATGCTGGTTTTATGTTTGGTTGTTCCCCAATTTAATAAAACAGAATTAATGTTAAAATTGTTCTATGTGCACTGTTATAAGTATTTGACCAAATATGGATGAAATAAATAATCATAATTGCAAAAGGTGATGACAAATTATATATGGAAAAGAAGCATCTTTTATTACTTTAGTTATTTTTCATCCTAACAAAACACTTTCTGAATTGACAAATGTAAAATCTATGGCAGTCGATATGTGTAATGTGCAGGCCAGCTTTGCCTTAACCGATCCAAGTAGGCTTCAGTCAAGCAAGGCATGTCTAAGTCGGGAACAAAGTCAGAATCACGAGGCTCAGCTCCATACTGATGCCCAAGTCGGCGAGGATCATAGCATGTACCTTGACGAAGAGCAACAAGGGGAACATACATCAAGTATGTCTGCATGGTGATATGAGAAATCTTCCACCAAGGTACCAACCAACGGATACTGACTTCGGAGCGTGAGTGGATCCAGTCAACCCAGTCAGCATATGAAGAAGCAGGATGGAGTAGCTTCCTAGCAGAATGATGACATGGCAGGTATCTGGCAATATCCATGGAGGGACTATCAAGCAAAAAAAGATGCTCCTGAAGCCAAATCTGTGAAGAAAGAATTAAATTTAAAAAAGAAGAAGAAAAAGAAGAGTCCGCTAAGTTGAAAACCCACAAGGGCAGCTTAGGCAAAAATTAGGACAGCTCTAACTAGGCAAAAGTTAGAGCAATAAAAAAAAACCAAAATTGAAAACCCAAAAGGGCAGTTTAGGTAATTACCTGAAGCAGGAACGGACTCCCAGTCAGTCTCCTTGACAATCCCGATTTAAATCGGTCTAATCCAACTAAGGTCTCAGCTAAGATCATAGGTACCGGCGAAAAGCCTCCTTCCATTTGGTCCATAATATCCAATACTCGTGGATCAACATCGCCGTCAGAATAAACAAGCAAGAATTGGCCGAGCAAGCAAAGACAAAGCATGCATCCCCATGCCTTAGTAGGAGCCAAATGAGAAAAACAAAAGTCAATCAAAGAAGCAAGTAGAATTTTTTCACCTCTCATCAACCGAAGAACTTCAGGTTTTGGAATTTGAAATAACATCTGCATCTTCTGTTGAGTCTTGGAAATCAATGTGGGTAAGCCATTTGTTGATTATTGGGATGTCCAAGGATGGCCTCAAATTCTTCAATCAAGGGACACATTTCAAAGCCATTAATTCTAAATACCCTAGAATCCGTATCCCACAAGGAAGCCACGACATATAAGGAGTGGTCCAATTTGACATTTTGAAAACATTTTAAAACATCAATTTTTGACCATGAAATTTGCTTCCAATGGATGGCATCCATATTCTTAAATAGAATTTTTATTTTCTTTAAATGGTGCTCGGTCATGGTTGATGAATAAAGGAGAACCAAAATTGTTAAAAGGGTCTTCCCGTTGAAAGAGGGAGATTTTTGGTTTATGAATTAAAATATGGCATGCAAGGTGATTTATATAGAAGAAAATAAACCTTTTCCAAAAGTGAAATGGAAAAGATGATGGGAAAGGATAAGACCATATGGCATAAGGAAAGGAAGTGGTCAAAATTTCTTTTTCCACTTTGGATTTGGTTTAACAAAAGAAGTGGATATTAATTATGATGTACTATAAAAAAAAAGAAGAAAAATTGGCAGTAACGAAAAATATGCAAAAAAAAAATTTGCAGTAATGAAAAAATAATAATAATAAAAAAAAGGTTTACAGTAAAGAAGAAAATTGTATATTTTTCATTATTGCACAATGTTTTACAATTGCTACAATATTTACAAATCACTAAGAGGGTGGTGGTAGGTCACCAAATAAAGACTTGAAAAAGTAGTCGCCTGTTGGAGGAGGAGGCAAATTACTCATCCCGGGATCATCCGAAGCAGAAGCACTAAAATCCCTATTGCCTTGGAGTTCTGATTTGTCATGGTCTTCATCAGAAGCAGACGAAAGGATCTCATGTTCATCAGTCCGGGGGCCTCTTGATGAAGAAGCGTCGGGATCCCTCATCCCCCGAAATCAAAAGTTACAGAAATTTTATTTGGATTGATGATATAAACTTTCAAAATGAGAAGCCTGCTGATGACTTGCAGCCAACTCTTCTTGAATTTTCTTATTTTGTTCTTCGAGCATCCACTGTGAGCCAAGAACGAAAAAGGCAAGAGCATACATAATCATGCATACATATAGCATAAACTATTATGAAATGAGGAACGTACCAGGTAGTTCATATCAATACCCTGCGGATGAGATGGCATATCCGGCAGGCTAGAATGAGCAAACGAAGGGGTAGTGAAAGAAGGTCCAGCCTCGTGATCAAACGAGCCAACAGTCTACAACAATTATTAAAGAATCAAAGAAAGGGAAAGCAGTTGCAAGGGAAAAGTGGTAAAAATTTTACCTGAGAAGTACTAGCCCCGAGATGTGGAATAGACTCTCCTACATCTCTGTGATGCTCCTCCTCATCTCTACCCTCATTTCCATCAGAAATCTCCCGCACACCGATAGGAGATACATCAAAGTGCAAGAGTCTCATTTGAATAAAACGGGCATAAAATGGACCCGATAAATGGAGAAATGACTCAGCATTATAACCATACCGGGCCGACCACCAAGCATCCTCCGGCATCGACATAATATTTAAAGTGTATTTCGGTATTTGCATCGGAAACCTCCGCTGATCTGGACCGAGAAATCATTCATAAACTCTCTCCCCGAGAAACCAGCCACTAGACACTGGGCCAGCAATAATTCTGTGAGAATATTGAAAAGACAGTGCGGCCTCATCAAAGGAGACCAGTTTCTTCTGGATTCCACCAGGCCAAATTCACCTGCAGGATAACATAAGGTAAGTAAAATTTTCACATAAAAGGCCCTTTATATGACGGTTCCATACTAATTAATTTCTGAATTTCTTCAAATGTTAAAATTTCATTGGTCAGAGGAACCAGAGCACCATCATATCGAAGGCCGGTTATGGCAGTAAAATCGACCGGACCAATTGTCATCTCCCCAATAGGCAAGTGAAAAGTGTGAGTTGTATCCAGCCATTGCTCTGCAAGCGCCTGGACTACGCTTCGGTCTATCTGATATTCTTCGGACGGTAATTGTAAGATGAACTGCTCAAAGCCGTAATCTCGAATAATCCACCTTACCCGAGATGGCACTACATCATACCATTGTCGGGTTTTATAAATACACCCTCCGGCCCGGATGACACAATGATCATTCTAACACAGACCCAGGTAAGTTAATACCAGGCAAGTACGTGTTATTCTATCTATTTAAATTAATTTATTTTTCACAATAACAAAAAAACAAAAATAATAATAAAAAGAGAAAAAATAATAAAATAATAAATATATATATAATCATCAATCAAATCAATCAAGAGAAAAAGAAAGAAAAATAATTACCTCGCTCTTTTGGTTGGAACTGCGATGGAGCGGCATCCCGGCCAGTATATCTAGATTTTCGTCTTCATGATGCCGAATAAACTCCAATAACTCGGCATTAGAATGAGTCCACGACCTCGAAGCATGAATTATTTTTGAAAAATATATGCTGAATTTGAAAAAAAAAATTGAGAGAATTACAAAATTGAAATTAAAATTGTGAAATGAAGAATTGATGGCCTTTTATAGAGGAACGACAAGCAAAAGAAAACAAATTCTAAACTATTCATGAATAGTAAATTTTACTATTATTGAATAGTAAATTTTACTATTTATAAATAGTATTACTATTAATAAATAGTAAATATTACTGTTTATGAATAGTATTACTATTGATGAAATAGTAAATATTACTATTCATAAATAGTATTACTATTGGTGAATAGTAAAATTATTTTTTCCAATAGTAAATACTATTTGATACTATTTGCAAAATAATAAATTTACTATTTATGAAAAATAAATAGTACATGAACAGTGACTACACAGTAAATAAATAGTAAATTCATTTATTCATTCAAATAATTGCAGGTATATAAATATTTTTACACCTAGGGGCCAATAAGAAGACACATGTCTAAAAATTAGCCAAACTTTTTTATTAGCTCGGGTCCAGAACCCAAATTTTTCTTTAGGTCTAGAACCTAGAATTATCATTGAGTCCAGAACTCGAATCGGGTCCAGAACACAAGTTTACCATTAGGTCCAGAACCTAGAATTATTTTTAAGTCCAGAACTTAGCTCGGGTCCAAAACCCAAGTTTACCAGTAGGTCCAGAACCTAGAATTATTTCTAAGTCCATAACTTAGCCCGGGTCCAGAACCTAAATTTTTCTTTAGATCTAGAACCTAGAATCATCCTTGAGTCCAGAACTCGAACCGGGTCCAGAACCCAAATTTTTCTTTAGGTCCAGAACCTAAAATCATCCTTGAGTCCAGAACTCGAACCGGGTCCAGAATCCAAATTTTTCTTTAGGTCCAAAACCTAGAATCATCCTTGAGTCCAGAACTCGAACTGAGTCCAAAACCCAAATTTTCCTTAGGTCCGAAACCTAGAATTATCCTTGAGTCCAGTACTCGAACCGGGTCCAGAACCCAAATTTTCCTTAGGTCCAGAACCTAGAATTATCCTTGAGTCTAGAACTCGAGCCGGTCCTGAAACCAAATTTTCCTTAGGTCCAAAACCTAGAATTTATCCTTGAGTCTAGAACCCAAACCAGGTCTAGAGCCCAAAACCTTAACCATCTCAAAATTTAAGTCTTATTGCTTTTCACTTTCTTTCACTAAAGTTTCAGATTTTTCAAGCAGGGGGCAAACTGTAGACCCTTAATTTTTGACCCAATCCGATCCAATATGTTTTATTTAGCCCAAAATGATTTTTGTTGTCTAATTGGTCCAAAATAATTTTTGTTAAATAATTTTTTGCTTTAGTATCTAATTTTTATTAATAAAAAATAAAAATAAACAAATCAAAGTCAAAAAATCAAAATCAAAATCAAAGTCGAAAAAATCGTCGCGCGGGCCCCTAGGCATTTCGCCCGCAGGAAATTCCTGCGGGCAAAACAGCCCAAGCTATTTCGGCCGCAGAAAAATCTGCGGGCAAAATAGCTTTTCTATTTTGCTCATAGGATTTTCCTATGAGAGAAATAGCTCACGCTATTTCGCCCGCAGGAAAATCCTGCGGGCGACGCCCCAGCCCGCCCACTGCTGCAACTTTCTATGGCAGTTTTTTTTCGCCAGAGCATTTTTTCCTGAGTTAGTTTTTTTCGGCAGCGCAATTTTTCTGACGCAAAATTTTCAAAACCTAATTCAATTAGGTTTTGGTTTCTTTTTTTTTATTAATATTACTTACCGTGACTTATTAGGAATAAACCACATCAAATCACTATAAATAAGGACCAAAGGCAATTAAATTAGAAGGAGGTCGAATAAGCAATAGAAACTTGAAAATTTTAAACCAAATCAGTGAAGGAAAAGGAGCAATTGAATTTTTTTTCTGGAATAGCAGGGATACGATTTAAGCAATACAAAGGTAGCAATTGTCTTTATTTTTGTTCATCCAAGAAGAATTATTTTTGGAGAATCAACAAAATGAGGTATGTTAAATTCTTTTTGTTTTATTTTTTTTCACAGTAGCATAAACTATGAAATTTTATTTTTTAAATCAAAAACCTTAGAACTTTAATTTAGTTTTTCCAAAGTTAAAAACACTAATACGTTACTCTATTTTCCAAAAAGGCTTAAAATTGTTATTTTTACCTCTTCAAAATCTTAAAACCTTAATTAAACATATTTTCAACAAAAACAAAATTTGTTTCTGTTTATTTCAAAATTTTAAACTAGGTTCTATTTCATTCAAAAAAAACCATAAAAAACATCTTTTCTATTTATAAAAACTTTAATCCGTTTGTTTAAATTCATAAAACCTCATAAAATCATAAAATTGTCTTTCTAAATCCTAATTCAAATTCATCACCCGAGACCCTAATTCTAAAACACTAAAACCCTAATTCAACTTCTAAACCTAAAATAATAAACTCTAACTCCTTTAAAACCTTAAACCTTAATTTTTTCTAAGCCCTAATCCTTTAAAACATTAAAAAACCATAAAACATAAATACTTTAAATTTTACACAGTAGCTTGAAATCATCATTTAAAACCATGAATCAAAAGTATTTTAAAGTGTTTAAAATCCTAGTTTCATGATTTTACCATTCAAATATTAATTTAGTTAATCAAAGAGTCTTACCAACCTTTTAAAACATAAAATCCTAATCTATTTTAATTCCATAAAAAGTCACAGTAGCTATAATTGGACTTTTATTTGCTTTATTTAATTCTATAGTTGATTATGCTTTAATTTATTTAATTTTAATACTTGATTTATTTAATTTATCATGGATGGATGTTTATTTTATATTTTGATTAATAGCTTTGATGAATGATTTATTTATGATGAATGATTATTTACTTTTATCAAATAATTTAGATTTCCAAAAGATGTAAGAGGTATGTTTCCACTTGGTGGGTACCTCATTAGTTAAATATCATGTAATTTAATTTGCTTTTCTATTTTAGAACCTATGTAAAGGGCATGTTTCTACCTTTTGGTGGGTGTCCTATCTAGGCATGTGATGTAAGGACATGTTTCCATCTTCGGATGGGTGTCCATTTATTTATTTTATTTTGTTTGGACATTGTTTTGATTTTAATATAATGATGCTTTCTTTTTATTGTGTGTAGTATGGATAATGTTGTTATACTTAAGAATTTTATAATATTAAGACCTGTAAAGGAGGCCGGTTCCAATGAACCGGGCGTTGTGGGGGTGCTGGGCCATTTCTCACCTTCCCCACACGTACCCAACTTTTCGAACCCATTAAGGGGTTGGGGATTCCTTAGGAATCGAGTCATCCACCCCTTTCTTTTTTCCCGGCCTGTCCATTGTGGCGACTCCATATTCTTCGAACTTAAGTTCGTGTTCTCTAAGGCCCCGAGTCTAACAGTGCCGAAGTCGCAAGAACCATTCCACTGGGAGTGGGGGCAAAAATCCCCGCTCACACCACCTGGATGGGCCGAGAAAAAAGAAAGGGGTGGATGACTCGATTCCTAAGGAATCCCCAACCCCCTAATGGGTTCGAAAAGTTGGGTACTTATGGGGAAGGTGAGAAATGGCCCAGCACCCCCACAACGCCTAGTTCATTGGAACCGGCCTCCTTTATAGGTCTTAATATTATAAAATTCTTAAATATAACAATATGATCCATATTACACACAATAATTAAAATAAAGCATTGATATATTGAAAATCAAATCAATGTCCAAGCAAAACAAATAAATGGACACCCATCCGAAGATGGAAACATGCCCTTACATAATCCATGCCTAAATAGAACACCCACCAAAAGGTAGAAACATGTCCTTTACATTGGTCTAAAATATAAAAGAAATTTAAATTACATGATATTTAACTAATGAGGTACCCACCAAGTGGAAACATACCTCTTACAACATTTGGAAATCTAAATAAATCGATAAAGGTAAATAACCATTCATCATAGATAAATCATTCATCAAAGATATTAAACATTAATCAAATGTAAACATCCATCCATGATAAACGAAATAAATCAAGCATTGAACTTAAATAAATCAAAGCATATAATAAACTGCATAATCACATAAAACAAGTAAAGATACAAATTGACGTTTACTGTTTCTATTTAAGATTCTTTATTTAATGTTTAGGGTTTTGGAATTTATTGATTTACGCTACTGTATGTTTTAAGGGAATTAAAATAGATTAAGGTTTTATAATTTAAGAGATTGATAAGGTTCTTTGATTAACCAAATTAGGGTTTGAGTGGTAAAATCATAAAATTAGGGTTTGAATACTTTAAAACATTAGATTTATGATTATTAGCTACTGGATTGTTGTTTTTAGACTTACTGTGTTGAATTTTAATATTTAGGTTTATAAGGTTTTAGAGTTTTAAGGATTAGGATTTAGAAAAATTAAGGTTTACGATTTTAGGGGAATTAGGGTTTCAGAGAACTTTAGGGTTTAGGTTAGCTAGTTTGGGGTTACTGGGGTTACTGTCTTTGGTTTCGAAGTTGAAGAAAATAGTTTAGTTTTTAAAAGCTTTTGGAAATAAGAAAAATGATTTAAGGTTTATAGAAAAAGAAAATATATTTTTTAGGGATTTTGGAAAGAAAAGGATTCAATTTAGAGTTTGGAAAATTGGAAAGCAGATTAGGGTTTTGGTAAATTAATGAAATTATTTAAGGTTTTGAAAAATTGGAAAAAAAAAGATTAGGGTTTTGGGGAATTAATAAAATGATTTAAGGTTTTTGAAAGTTGGAAAGTAGATTAGGGTTTTAAGATTTTGAGGAAATAAATTAGGGTTCTTAGATTTTAGAAGAAACAAAAAAGTAATTTTACGATTTTTGAAAATAGAGGAGACGATTTAAGGTTCTAAGGTTTAGAAAAGGTAAATTAAGGTTCTAAGGTTTTTAAAATGAAAAGAAACCATTTAATGATTCAAGCTACTGTAAAGAAAAAAGAGATTTGATATTCATACCTTCATTTGTTGGTTCCACCAAAAATTACTTCTTGGATGAAAAAGGACAAAGGCAAGATGGCTGCCTTTGATGGATTGATTGTTTGGTTGCTAATTCTTCTCTCAAAAAGTCCAATTGATTTCACTGCCAAAGGTTTTTCCTAGCCCGATCGATTCAAAGTTTTCTCAGTTCACTCTATTCTTCTCCTTTTTTCTATGTTGTCGGCCATTTCATCAACCTGCTTTTCCGCGACGAATTTTTTCATAGCCGATTTTTTCGTCACCAATTTTTATTTTTATTTTTGTTTATTTATTATTTATTATTTTTTATTAATTATAAAAACTAAATACTAAGACAAATATTATTCAATTAAGATAACACAAAAATTATTTTGGATAATTAAAATATATTGGACAACACAAAAATTATTTTGGACTAATTAAAATATATTAAACCGGACTGGGTCAAAAATTAAGGGTCTACACCGAGACAGCGGCTTCCCTAATTATTAAAACTGCCTCATTCCTCCTTGACTAGTGTCATTAACATCAGCTTCCTTTTGTGTACTTTGATAGCTTGGCTGATAATTTCCTTTCTCATTCCTTCTTGCCAAAAAGCTGCTCTTCTCCCTTTCCCACTTTTCGATTTGCAAGCCAACTTGCAAAAGATCTTTGAAATCATGGATGAGTGTATGAGACATCCTTTCACGAAGACTAGGCAACACCCCTCTCACAATCATCCTTATTTGATCAGATTCATCGGGCCTCTTCTTGAGTAAAGCAGCCTTATTTCTCAACCTTTTCACATAGTCCAAAAAATCTCATTTGGCCTTCATCTAATGGACTCAACTTCCATTAAGGTAACTTCCAGCTTGACATTATACCCATATTGCTGAATGAAAGCCTTGTATAATGTAACACCCCCACACCCAATACATACACACTACATACACCACAATGTAGTATACATGTATCGAATATAGGAATGCTACGGATTTTCTTAACATTCAAAACATTTTAAACTTGATACAATACTCTTATCGTTATATATTATAGAAAAGTAAATCATTTACTTATAAACAAAACATATTAGATATATATATACATACATTTAAATATTACGCAGCGGAATATAGAAAACATTTACATATATGAAAGCATTTGAATACGTATTTACAATTATACATATATTTACATTATAACCCATATTTACAAAATATAAAAGAGTTATACATGATTGGCAAGTCTCCTCTGATCTTTAAGTTCCCAAAATCAACTCTTCACTATCTACTCTCACTCGGTCTCGAAGAGCTCTCGGGTTCAACTCTATTACCTGCGCGATCAAACACTATCGCGCTAAGCCAAGGGCTTAGTAAGACAATTCATGCTAATGTTATGCTTTAGTGCAATGCAATGTTTCACATTTGTATTAATAAATCAACATCAATGATACACACACAATTAGTAAAGATCATACTCAACAAACAATATTCCGTGAATAGTCCGTTTCATTATATAAGTAATATTAACATTTCATTACATTAGAACAACATTTATGTTATATATAAAACCTAGACACCTATGGGCCCATCAAGTACTTAATACGATATTCAGAATTCAGAGTTACTGCTTTGGTTCATAAACACCATCATCAAGCCCGTAGGCAATATATACATATATATATCTCTATCCATGGATAGCGTAACAGACCCGGTCTCTTGGATCATCAACTCATCTAACTCGAGGATATCCTCAACCCGGCAAGACTGTTACAAATCAAATATCTCATAATATCAATTATCATAGTGTAACAGACCCAGTCTCTTGGACCTCAATTCAACTCAATTTGAAGAGATCCTCAACCCGGCAAGACTGTTACCTTTCATTAAATAGGCATGCCTCCAAAAACCAGAACTCTGAAATTGAATACCATATTAAGCATACACTTATTTCATTATTCTCTTTATCAAACTCTTTCTCAATCTTTCTCATTAATTAGGCAAACATGCCATACATCGTTCAATTATATCATCATAGCCAATCACAATGGCTCTATATTCCATTTCATCTCAATTCACAACATAACATTTCAATCTTTCATAAACACATTCATTTGCATCATCATGTCATTCACATTATTCATATATATATATATCATCAGTGATATAAACATAACAATACACATTGCTCAAATAAATTAACAATGTAATAATGCCACATTTGAACTTACACACAATCATATAGGTTTTGTACTTACCTTAAAAACAAATCACACCACTCTTAACACTTCCTTGTTCAAGATCCTTCTACCTCTTAAATCAATGATTAATCACTATCTTCAAGACCTAAATCAAAAGTAATAGCATATACTTGTTTAGGGATACACAAGAGATAATCCAATTAGGAAATAATTAGGGCAAACCCTAACCCTGACACGCTCACCCACACGGGCGTGTCCATGACCGTGCCCTAACTCCACAACACAGAAGTATTTACACGCTCAACAACATGAGCGTGTTCCTGGGCGTGTAAATTCTCAAATCTCACAGTAGCTATGACACGCTCAATAACACGGGCGTGCTACTTGTCGTGTCAAACCTACTGCCTCCAACACAATTGACACGCCTAAAAACCCTGGACGTGCTCATGGGCGTGTCCGGCCACAAATCAAGATTCCGACCAAAACAACCAAACACTCAACAAAACACTTTTATCCAACAACATCCACTTCACACCATCTTAACAAAACATGCTCAAAACTCATCTAAAACTTGCAACACACCAAAACAAGCCAAACACACATCAAGCACAAAACACAAAATCATCTCAAAACCCTCACCAAATATACAACATCATCTCTTCCATCCACTTACTCTTTTCTTCAATCCATACTCAACATCCATCATCCAATCACTCAACCACTTCTCACATCTCAAAATCAACCAACACACTCTTAAAAATCTATCAAACTCAAGTATCATTTCAAATAAACACAAAGATCACAAGAGAACTTACCAAAGTTACAAAACTTCTTGAATCACTAACTTGATCACTTAATCTTTCTTCAATTTGAGCTTCACTCAACAAGATCTTCTCTTTGCCTCTTGCTTCCTTTGTCTAAGGAGGAGCCTGCCACCATGGAAAAGAAAAAGAAAAATATCAAGAAGCAAAGTCAAATTTTGCTTTTAATCTCCACCAAGTGATCTTATCCGAGCAATTACCAAAATGCCCTCAATCATATAACTAACTTTTTGTCTCATATAAGCCCTTATATGCAATTACACACTCAACACAAATAAATATCTCTCCCATTGACTCTTCATTTGACCAATTTATATGTTATATATATCATCATATACACAACATATACCATTCTCTCTAAACCCTATTTTCTTTCCCAATTTCTTTTCTCTTGCAATTAACACATATATACAATCCAATATAACAACAACAACAATAACAATAACATAATAAAAACTTCTAGACCATAAATGAGGATATTACAATTCTCCCCCTCTAAAACGAAAATTTCGTCCTCGAAATTACCTGATATCAAAGCTGAAACAACTGAGGATATTGCTCTCGCATGGATTGTTCACTTTCCCAAGTTGCTTCTTCTTTTGCATGATTCTTCCATAGAACCTTCACCAATGGCACTCTCTCGTTTCTCAGCTCTTTCACATCATGTGCCAAGATAGCAACTGGTTCCTCTTCAAAAGTCAAATCTGGGCTCACTTCGATAGATTCAATTGGCAACACATGAGATGGATCCGATCTGTACCTCCTCAACATAGAAACATGAAACACATTATGAATACGATCCAACTCAGGTGGCAAAGCAAGTCGATACGCAACTGGCCCAACTCTTTCCAAAACTTCATACGGTCCAATGAAACGAGGACTCAATTTCCCTTTCCGACCGAACCTTAAAATCTTCTTCCAAGGAGACACTTTCAGAAATACCTTATCTCCAACATCAAACTCTATGTCTCTCCTTTTCAGATCTGCATAAGACTTTTGTCGGTTTGAAGCTGCTTTTAACCTGCCTCTAATCAACTTTACTTTTTCTTTAGTTTCTTGAATCAAATTAGGACCAACCAACTTATTATCTCCAAGCTCATTCCAACAAAGAGGTGTCCTACACCGTCTGCCATATAATGCTTCAAACGGTGCCATACCAATGCTGGATTGGTGACTGTTGTTGTAAGCAAACTCCACAAGAGGTAAAAACCTATCCCAACTTCCAGAGAAATCGATGACACAGCTTCTCAACATGTCCTCAATAATCTGTATCACCCTCTCTGACTGTCCATCCGTCTGTGGATGAAAAGCAGTACTGAAGTGTAATCGAGAACCCAAAGCACTATGCAAACTCTTCCAAAATCTTGAAGTAAACCTGGGATCTCGATCAGACACTAAAGAAGTTGGAACACCATGCAACTTCACAATCTCATGGATATACAGCTCAGCCAATCTCTCCAAAGAGTAATCCATCCGAACCGGAAGGAAATGAGCTGTCTTAGTCAATCTGTCCACAATCACCCATATAGCATCATGCTTCTTTTGTGTCAATGGCAAACCAGACACAAAATCCATCGTCACTCTATCCCACTTCCATTCTGGTACTGATAATGGTTGAAGCAATCCAGTTGGAACTTGATGCTCTGTTTTAACCTTCTGACAGGTGAGACATTTCGACACAAAATCTGCAATATCTCTCTTCAAACCAATCCACCAGTAATGCTGTCTCAAATCATGATACATCTTTGTATTACCCGGATGCATAGCAAACACTGACTGGTGTGCTTCTTCTAAAATGACTCTTTTCAAATCAGCATCATCGGGTACACACAATCGATTCTTAAACCAGAGACTCCCATCACCTTTCACAACAAAATCTCTAGTCTTCCCATTCTTGCAATCTGAAATAATCTTCTGAATCTTCATATCAATCAACTGAGCCTCTTTGATCTGATCTAACAAAACTGGTTTCAAAAGCAACTGTGCCAACAATGCACCATCGTCACAAGCTACAAAACTGGCATGCAAAGCTCTCAACTCAACAAGCAACGAGAGCGAGTAAACAGTTAAACCAGCTAAAGACTTCCGACTCAAGGCATCAGCAACAACATTTGCTTTACCTGGATGATAATCAATCAAACAGTCGTAGTCTTTAATCAATTCCAACCATCTCCTCTGCCGAAGATTGAGCTCTTTTTGAACACCCAAATATTTCAAACTTTTGTGATCAGTGTAGATAAAACATTTCTCCCCAAACAAATAGTGTCGTCAAATCTTCAATGCGAACACAATTGCTACTAACTCTAAATCATGGGTCGGATAATTAAACTCATGCGGTTTC
This sequence comes from Garcia nutans, assembly GCA_947685225.1. Lineage (NCBI taxonomy): Eukaryota > Viridiplantae > Streptophyta > Magnoliopsida > Malpighiales > Euphorbiaceae > Garcia > Garcia nutans. Next base: position 14,505,853 of record CANTUV010000023.1, on the reverse strand, counting down.
AACTGTCGAGAAGCATAAGCTATCACTCTACCTTCTTGCATCAGTACACAACCCAAACCATTATGTGAAGCATCACTGTAGATTACATATGGTTTGCCTTCTACAGGTAAAGTAAGAACAGGCGCTTGAGTCAACATTTCTCTCAACTGCTCAAAGCTAGTCTGACACTGATCTATCCACACAAATCTCACTCCCTTACGAAGCAATCTGGTGAGTGGAGTAGCTATCAAAGAAAACCCTTTCACAAACCGTCGGTAATAGCCTGCCAAACCCAGAAAACTTCTAACCTCTGTCACCGACTTGGGTGGACTCCAATTCAATATAGCTTCAACTTTGCTCGGATCAACTCTAATGCCTTCTGCTGAAATAATATGTCCGAGAAAAATGACTTGATCCAACCAGAACTCACATTTCAACAATTTGGCAAACAACTGCTTCTCTCTCAAAATCTGCAACACAATCCGCAGATGCATATCATGTTCCTCTTCATTCCGCGAATACACCAGAATGTCATCGATGAAGACCACTACAAACTGATCCAGATAGGGCCTGAACACCCTATTCATCAAATCCATAAAAGCTGCAGGTGCATTCGTTAGACCAAAAGGCATAACTAAAAATTCATAATGCCCATACCTGGTCCGAAAGGCGGTCTTTGGAACATCTTCAGCCTTGACTCTCAGCTGATGGTACCCAGATCTCAAAACAATTTTAGAAAACACAGTTGCACCCTTCAATTGATCAAAGAGATCATTGATTCTAGGCAAAGGATATTTATTTTTAATAGTCACCTTATTCAATTGCCTATAATCGATACACAACCTCATAGTACCATCTTTCTTTTTCACAAATAGCACAGGAGCTCCCCAAGGAGAAACACTGGGGTGAATAAATCCTTTGTCCAACAACTCCTGTAATTGCACTTTCAATTCCTTCAATTCTGCTGGTGCCATTCTATAAGGAGTAATAGAAATAGGAGTGGTACCAGGCAACAATTCAATACCGAACTCCACCTCTCTCTCAGGAGGCAATCCTGGCAACTCCTCTGGAAATACATCTGGGAACTCTGCAACTGTGGCAATACTATCAATGGGAAAACCCTTCACTCTAGTATCTATCACATGAGCAAGATAAGCTTCACACCCCTTTCTAATCAACCTCATGGTTGCAACAGCTGAAACAAATAAGGAGGCTAGCTGTTCCTGCTCATTAGATACTATCACCTCTCTACCATCAACAGTTCTCAAAGAAACAATTTTCCTTTTACAGTCTACCACAGCTCCATGTCTAGATAGCCAGTCCATACCTAGAATCACATCATATTCCTTAAATGGCATCTCAATCAAATCTCCAAGGAACTCCTCACCTTGCACCCTCACTGCACTATCTCGGTGCACCTTACTCACAATCACACTATGCCCTAACGGATTTGTCACCAACACATCAAATCCTAGGGACTCAGCATGCATCTCAGACACAGGCAAAACAGATGCACTAATATAAGAATGTGTGGAACCCGGATCAATCAAAGCAAGCACTGAAGTATCAAATAAAGAAAAAGTACCAGCTATGACTGCCGATGCATTTGGTTGTCTCTGCATAACATATATCCTCTGGGAAGACCCAACCTCCTCTGGTCTACTCTCTCTGGATGTAGCACCTCCTCTAGCACTGAACCCAGATCTGCCTCCCCGGCTGCTACCTCTGCCTGCTCGACCTCCCCTCACACTAGGTCGAGAAGCTGCAGTATCAACTGACATCCGCTCCTGTCTCTCTGGACAATCTCTAATAAAATGCTCAGGAGATCCACATCTGAAGCACACAGCTGACCCACTATACCTCCAACAAGCACCCCTATGTGATCCACCACACTGAGCACACACAGGTAGAGTGGATCTCTGAGTCACTGGGGTCGGAGCACTCGCCACTGAAGCTGTAGGTCTAAATCTCTGTCTCTGAAACTGCACTGACCTACCAGCTGACCTCTGACTCCTACTAACTCTAGGAACAAAGCTTCCTTTACCTCTCTTAACAGAAGAAGACCCTGCCTCAAACTGAGGTCTTCTCACCCTAACCTCTTCCTCTGAAGCAGCTGCAATACTCTGAGCTCGCTCCACACTTCGAGCTGCTGCCACAAGCTGGGAGAAATCGTGATATCTAGATCCAGCCACTAAACACATGATAGAGGGCCTCAATCCCTCCTCAAATCTCCTGCATCTATCTATCTCATCAGCTATAATGCCCCCAGCATACTGGCTCAATCGAATAAACTCAACTTCATACTCAGTTACAGTCTTGCTATCTTGCATCAAGCTTAAGAACTCCATCTTCTTCATGTCTTTATACTCCCTAGGAGTATACTTCAACTCAAACTCTCTCAGAAAATCCGCATATGACAAGGTTGGTGGATCATCCATAGAATGGGGCACTGTCCTCCACCAATCATATGCATCCTTCTGTAGCAAAGATCTTGCATAATCAAACTTTTCCTCCGAGGTGGCTTGCAACTGAATAAAGATCCTCTGTACTTTGTCAAGCCACTGTTCTGCTACAGCTGGATCAGTAGTACCAAGGAAATCCTCCGCTCCATACTTCCTTAGTTTGTCATAGTGCCTCACTGGTACCACAGGCTGAGGGGGTGGTGGCACTGGTTGCACTGGTGCTTGCCTCATAACTTCCATCATATGTCTAAACCAGGCTGGCGGAACCTCCTCTCCAGCTGGTCTACCCGACACCGAAGCAGGTGCCTCCTCAACACTATCAACTCTAGCTCCCTCAGCAGGAGCAATACTATCGGCACTACCCTCAGTCGACTGACGTGAGTGAGAATCCATCACAACCTAACACTGCAAACACAATAGAATACTTCTTATTAAAGATCAGAGATTGCCAATCCCAAACATATATGTTATTCAAAAACCACTTTTTAAAATCAAAATAGTCTTTTTCTTACATTTTACCTAGGTTGAGAATCTCAAACCTAGGCTCTGATACCAAAACAATTGTAACACCCCCACACCCAATACATACACACTACATACACCATAATGTAGTATACATGTATCGAATATAGGAATGCTATGGATTTTCTTAACATTCAAAACATTTTAAACTTGATACAATACTCTTATCGTTATATATTATAGAAAAGTAAATCATTTACTTATAAACAAAACATATTAGATATATATATACATACATTTAAATATTACGCAGCGGAATATAGAAAACATTTACATATATGAAAGCATTTGAATACGTATTTACAATTATACATATATTTACATTATAACCCATATTTACAAAATATAAAAGAGTTATACATGATTGGCAAGTCTCCTCTGATCTTTAAGTTCCCACACCCAATACATACACACTAAATACACCATAATGTAGTATACATGTATCGAATATAGGAATGCTACGGATTTTCTTAACATTCAAAACATTTTAAACTTGATACAATACTCTTATCGTTATATATTATAGAAAAGTAAATCATTTACTTATAAACAAAACATATTAGATATATATATACATACATTTAAATATTACGCAGCGGAATATAGAAAACATTTACATATATGAAAGCATTTGAATACGTATTTACAATTATACATATATTTACATTATAACCCATATTTACAAAATATAAAAGAGTTATACATGATTGGCAAGTCTCCTCTGATCTTTAAGTTCCCAAAATCAACTCTTCACTATCTACTCTCACTCGGTCTCGAAGAGCTCTCGGGTTCAACTCTATTACCTGCGCGATCAAACACTATCGCGCTAAGCCAAGGGCTTAGTAAGACAATTCATGCTAATGTTATGCTTTAGTGCAATGCAATGTTTCACATTTGTATTAATAAATTAGCATCAATGATACACACACAATTAGTAAAGATCATACTCAACAAACAATATTCCGTGAATAGTCCGTTTCATTATATAAGTAATATTAACATTTCATTACATTAGAACAACATTTATGTTATATATAAAACCTAGACACCTATGGGCCCATCAAGTACTTAATACGATATTCAGAATTCAGAGTTACTGCTTTGGTTCATAAACACCATCATCAAGCCCATAGGCAACATATACATATATATATCTCTATCCATGGATAGCGTAACAGACCCGGTCTCTTGGATCATCAACTCATCTAACTCGAGGATATCCTCAACCCGGCAAGACTGTTACAAATCAAATATCTCATAATATCAATTATCATAGTGTAACAGACCCAGTCTCTTGGACCTCAATTCAACTCAATTTGAAGAGATCCTCAACCCGGCAAGACTGTTACCTTTCATTAAATAGGCATGCCTCCAAAAACCAGAACTCTGAAATTGAATATCATATTAAGCATACACTTATTTCATTATTCTCTTTATCAAACTCTTTCTCAATCTTTCTCATTAATTAGGCAAACATGCCATACATCATTCAATTATATGATCATAGCCAATCACAATGGCTCTATATTCCATTTCATCTCAATTCACAACATAACATTTCAATCTTTCATAAACACATTCATTTGCATCATCATGTCATTCACATTATTCATATATATATATATGATCAGTGATATAAACATAACAATACACATTGCTCAAATAAATTAACAATGTAATAATGCCACATTTGAACTTACACACAATCATATAGGTTTTGTACTTACCTCAAAAACAAATCACACCACTCTTAACACTTCCTTGTTCAAGATCCTTCTACCTCTTAAATCAATGATTAATCACTATCTTCAAGACCTAAATCAAAAGTAATAGCATATACTTGTTTAGGGATACACAAGAGATAATCCAATTAGGAAATAATTAGGGCAAACCCTAACCCTTACACGCTCACCCACACGGGCGTGTCCATGACCGTGCCCTAACTCCACAACACAGAAGTATTTACACGCTCAACAACATGGGCGTGTTCCTCGGCGTGTAAATTCTCAAATCTCACAGTAGCTATGACACGCTCAATAACACGGGTGTGCTACTGGTCGTGTCAAACCTACTGCCTCCAACACAATTGACACGCCTAAAAACCCTGGACGTGCTCATGGGCGTGTCCGGCAACAAATCAAGATTCCGACCAAAACAACCAAACACTCAACAAAACACTTTTATCCAACAACATCCACTTCACACCATCTTAACAAAACATACTCAAAACTCATCTAAAACTTGCAACACACCAAAACAAGCCAAACACACATCAAGCACAAAACACAAAATCATCTCAAAACCCTCACCACATATACAACATCATCTCTTCCATCCACTTACTCTTTTCTTCAATCCATACTCAACATCCATCATCCAATCACTCAACCACTTCTCACATCTCAAAATCAACCAACACACTCTTAAAAATCTTTCAAACTCAAGTATCATTTCAAATAAACACAAAGATCACAAGAGAACTTACCAAAGTTACAAAACTTCTTGAATCACCAACTTGATCACTTAATCTTTCTTCAATTTGAGCTTCACTCAATAAGATCTTCTCTTTGCCTCTTGCTTCCTTTGTCTAAGGAGGAGCCGGCCACCATGGAAAAGAAGAAGAAAAATATCAAGAAGCAAAGTCAAGTTTTGCTTTTAATCTCCACCAAGTGATCTTATCCAAGCAATTACCAAAATGTCATCAATCATATAACTAACTTTTTGTCTCATATAAGCCCTTATATGCAATTACACACTCAACACAAATAAATATCTCTCCCATTGACTCTTCATTTGACCAATTTATATGTTATATATATCATCATATACACAACATATACCATTCTCTCTAAACCCTATTTTCTTTCCCAATTTCTTTTCTCTTGCAATTAACACATATATACAATCCAATATAACAACAACAACAATAACAATAACATAATAAAAACTTCTAGACCATAAATGAGGATATTACATATAATATGTCCCAAGCTTTTTAAGTACTTTCCTCTAAGATGTTGAACCAATTTTGGACAACAGGGTCCAATGAGAGCATAAAGTACCTTAAAGTTTGAGCCTTAGTAGCTCAGATAGATTGCATAGAAGTGATATACTGCTTCACATGGAGGTGAGGATTTTTGGTTCCATTAAACTTTGCAAAGGATGGCATCTTGAATTTATAAGGGACCTCCTCATCTTGTTCAAATAGTTTGTCGATCTCATACATCTCTTTGGTTTTTAGTTTCTTTTCAAATTTCTTTTCTAAATCAACAATCATCTTCTCAACATCAGAATTTTTAGTTTTTTCAAAAATTGTCTTGTCAACAACCTTTGGCTCCTTCTTTTTATCTTGTGGATCTTGGAAGTATTAAGCCCAGTCATCATCATCATCAACGAATACTTTGTCATCATCAAAAGCCACTTCACCAACCTTAGCCTTCCCTTTGTCCTTTGGGTTCTTGGTGCTAGCAGATGATTCGGCATTGTTCCCTAAAGTTGTAGCTAGTTGATTCTTCATGGTCTCGGCCAGGGCCTCTTTTATTTCTTCCATCTTGGCATTGAGGGCGTCATCCACCATTCTTTTAATTTGTTCGGGCTCCATTGTTTTTGGTGAAAAAGAGATTGAGTCATTGCTAGATTCGTCATCTCCAGTGTAGGTCAGATTGTCGTAAGCTTTTGAACTATCGTAATCCAGGGCTGTGAGCCAGAGAGGATCAATGATATGAGATGCGAATGTATGTATGCATGTATGCACAAACAATAAACAAAGAAGGGTAAATAGGACATTCCTTTCAACCTTATAACTTCCACACACGGATGGCGAGTCTCTTTTCCTAGGTAATATGGTAAACAAAATACCAACATGGGGTATTTTGTTTTTGAAAAGTTCCCTCGGATGTTTCAACCAATAGTTATATTTTCAAAAATGGAAATCAATTCGTGATAATTCCCATTAATTAGGTTTTAATCCATTTAACCAACTAAAGTAGCTTTTATGCTATATTGGATTAAAACTAAATTAAGAGGTTTATTACAAATAGATTTCTCACTTGAAAAAGTAACTAATGATTCATGCCAAAAACAAGCCCATAATTAATAATTCTTATTATAAACTAAGCTCACAATTGATATTTAGTATTTCATAATTGACCTAAATAATTTGCAAGCTCTTTGTAAGTAAAGGTTGGATGAAAGTAATTTTGTTTCTAAGCCCATTGTAAAATGATTTTAGAGAAAATTGATTTTGGGCTTAGTATTTGGGTCATGAGAAAAAGAATTTGTTTATGGAATAGTTTTATGTCCAAAGACCATTTTGAAAAGTTTTGAAAATAGCTTTGGTCTTTTGGATTTTAAAGAAAAATTTATTTTGAACTTACAATATACTTAGGTCATATTACAAAAAGAACAAACCAAATAAGCCATGAATTAAGCTAAGATAAATTAACCATAGTCAAACAACAAGCATTTGGGGTAAAAACCTAAAGAAAGTAACTAGTCCAATTACATGAGCTTTAGTCTTTGGGTAAAAAGGTTTAGGTTCCCATTGCAAGTATATACCAAATGGTACAAGATTATGAGTGGTTATGCCATGCTTGATCTTCATACCTTGAGTGAAAGTATGGTATCTCTTATATAACACAACACGGGCAACACGGGCATCCTAACTCATGCACACGATACAATCTAATATGATGCAATGGATAATATCATGATAAGAAAGAATAGAATAATAAAAAGACAAACGGAATCAACTTCTCTTATCCCTAGTAGAGTCGCCACTGTGAGCTGGGATTTTCGCCCCAACTCCAGTGGAATGGTTTTTATGACTTCGACGCTGTTTAGGCTCCGGGCCTTAGAGAACACGGGCCTAAGACCGGAGAAAATGGAGTCACCACCCAGAAGGGCCGGGAAAAAGAAAGGGGTGGATGACTCAATTTCTAAGGAATCCCCAACCCACTAATGGGTTTGGAAAGTTGGGTACATATGGGGAAGGTGAGAAATGGCCCAGCACCCCCACAATGCCCGGTTCATTGGAACCGGCCTCCTTTGCAGGTCTTAATATTATAAAATTCTCAAATATAACAATATTATCCATACTACATGCAACAATTAAAATAAAGCATCAGTATATTAAAAACAAAATAATGTCCAAACGAGGCAAATAAATGGACACCCATCTAAGGATGAAAATATGTCCTTACATCGTTCATGTCTAAAACTAAATAGGACACCCACCTAAAGGTGAAAACGTGTCCTTTACATTAATTCCAAAATATAAAAACAATTTAAATTTCACGAAAAATAATTAATGAGGTACCCAATGATGGAAACATACATCTTACAATTTTAATACCAAAATAAATAAATAATAATCATAATAATAATGAAAATATCCATCCATGATAAATTAAATAAATCAAGTATTGAAATTAAATAAATCAAAATATATAATAAATGACATAATTTGATCTAAAATTTAATAAAGCAAATAAAGATAAAAATTTAGGTTTATGTCTTAATTTAGAGTTCTTTAATTAACATTTAGGATTTTGGGATTTTGGAATTATTATTGTAATATCCCAAAGTATACCCTAAAAGTTTTGGAATATTTTATTGTTGTATTTGGATTAAATGTATATGTTTAAATGGAAAGAGAAATGAGGTAAGGGAAGAGTATATATGTTGTATATATAGTGATATATACAACGTATACAAGTCAAAGAAATGGAAGTCAAAGAAGATTAATTAATTATTTTAAATTAATTAAATTAATTAAATGGAAATTAAGTGGAAAGTGGATGATGATATTTGTAATATTTTATTATTTTATTTGCTTGGTTGAGAACAAAAGAGAGATTGAGTGGTTAAGTGAAGAGGGAGAGTTGACTTTGCCATTCAATCATTCTTCTTCTTCTTCTTTCTTTGTTGTTGGCCGGGTATCACCATAGCAAGAGAGGAAAGATAGATTTTGCTCATCCAAACTCAAGATTGAAGGATGTTTCAAGTGATCAAATTGGAATTCTAAGGGTTTTCATCATTTTTGGTAAGTTTCCACTTGATTCCTTAGTTTTCTTTTGAGTTGTATTTGAGTTTGGTGCTTGATTGTTGATGGTATGAGTATGTTTGATTGTGGTGTGTTTGAGAGTGTTGGGTTTAATTGATTTTGATTTTGGGGTTGGATTGAAGAGAAGGAGATAGGTTTGGTGTTGGAAGAGTAAGTGTTGTGTTTGAGTTGTGTGTATGTGATGGTTGTGAATTGGTGTTTGATGTATGTTTTGAATTGTTTTGGTGTTTTTGCAAGTTATTATAGTTTTTGGGTGTGTTTAGTTAAGTTTGTTTGAAGTGGATAATGGTGGAAGAAAGTGGTTTGTTGGATGTAGTGTTGATGTTGCCGGAATCTGCATTTTTGGCCTGACAAGCCCATTAACACGGCCAGGTCTTTAGGAGTGTCAATGGTTATGTGTTCTTGGATAAGTGACATGAGCAGTGACATGCCCATGTCACTGAGCGTGTCACAGCTTCTGTGTTGTAGTAGTATTGACACGTCCAGTGACACGCCCATGTCACTGAGCGTGTCATAGCTACTGTGATGTTGGTGGATTGACACGGCCATGAGCACGCCCGTGTTGTAGGACGTGTCAATGTTTCTGTGAGATAGAATGTATTACACGTTCAGTGACACGCCCGTGGTTCTAAGCGTGTCAAAGCTTCTGTGTTGTGAGTTTAGGGCACGGTCAGGGACACGCCCATGTTGTTGAGTGTGTCATGAGTAGAGTTTTCCCTAGTTGGTTTTTTATCTATATTATCTCATGTGTATCTCTAAGTGAGTGTGTATGTAACACCCCCATACTCTATATAAGTACTATACATATACCTTGTATACATACAGAACGTATATAAAGTATAAGAATGTCACTTTTCGTTTCAGATTAAAAACCTTAAACCTAGTTCCAAACAATAATACAATTTATTTAAAGCACATTTACAAAATCGTTATACTTTCGATGATCTTACATATATATATTAATCTTATCTTTACCAAAATTCATTAATTAAATTGTACATGTATGCACCACCTTCTAGTTGGTCTCGAAATTCTCTTACCCTTCTCGTGGCATAACGGATAGACTTCAGATCAACCATCTGCTCACCTGCGCGATTTACACAACCGCGCTAAGCCCGAAAGCTTAGTAGTACAAATAACTAATATAAACATATTCATATGTTAACTTCATGTATCCTTATTTTCTTATCATGTTTTTCCATTTCAATTACACTTTTCATATATCTCTACTAATTTCATAATTATATACATATACACATATCATTAACACAAACCACAATTCCATAACTAATACTCACAATATCTACATCCATACACATTTTACATGTCATACTATATTCTCAGAATCTCCTCTTTCAACTTAGCTTCTCAAGACATATTTCTTTTCAATAGTTTAATTATGTATTGTAACCATATCATACTTCATAACATTACATGACCTTATTCATTCAATTAATTCATTATTCACAATTCACCATTCATGAATCACATTTCCAACAAAGACAAGCATGGGTCTCATTATTCATCCATTTCACATTTCATGAATCACATTTAAACAAAGACAAGCATGGGTCTCATTATTCATCCATTTCACATTTCATGAATCACATTTAAACAAAGACAAGCATGTGTCTCATTATTCATCCATTTCACATTTCATGAATCACATTTAAACAAAGACAAGCATGGGCCCAAAGACACTAATATGCCATTCAACTTTCAGAGTTAATGTTTTGGTTTAATTATCTCATTTATCATTATCATTATCCCAACTAGGCTTCAAGGATTTAGGTTCAACTAAGCTTCAAGGGGAACAAAGCATGCTAAGTATCAACCCAACTTGGCTTCAAGAACCAAACCCAACCTAGCTTCTAGGGTTGTAACATCTCAATTAGGCTTCAAGGACTAGACCCAACCAAACTTCAAGGGGAGTTAAGCATGCTAAACTTCAACCCAACTTGGCTTCAAGGATCAAGCCCAACCTAACTTCAAGAGATTGTTACTATAGGCATGCCACCAACAACAAAACTCTGAAAATGGAATAACACATTAGACACACAATTCATTCATTATTTCATAATCAATTTAATTCTCATTTTCTCATTATCACTTAGGCAACCATGCCTCAATCATCTCATTTGCATCATTATCATTATAGCCAGCAACCATGGCTCCTCATCTCATCAATAGAGTATACATAATTAGTTGCATTGAATATCATCATCTAGGCAAACATGCCCCACTTATTTCATTTGAATCATCATTACCAATCACATTGGCTTCACATCTCATTATATCATCATATCTTTTACATTACATATTTCGTCATTAACATATATATACATAGCAATTTACATTATTCATATATTTAGACTCTTCAACATACATTCCACATCATTCACATTGTACACAACATAGCATTATTCATATGCATCAACAATGTAATAGATTACTTAACACCTTTACAACTAAATGTGTTAAGATTCAAGGTCATATAAATGTATGCAAATAAGTAGGGTTTGTACTTACCTCAAGAACAATACACAACACCAACTCCTCTTACAAGAATCCTCCAACACTTGGATTAAGGCAACACAATCTCTTCAAAACCTAATCCAAAGATAATTATACATATAAGAAAATAAGAATGATAACTAACTAGGGCAAACTCTACACATGATACGCTCACCAACACGGGCGTGTCCCTGACCGTGCCCTAAACCAACAATACAGAAGCTTTGACACGCTTAGTAACATGGGTGTGTCAATGGATGTGTCACTCATTCTGCCTCACAGAAACATTGACACGCCAAACAACACGGGCGTGATCATGGCCGTGTCAATTACTTTTTCTCACAGTAGCTATGACATGCTCAGTAATATGGCCGTGTTAATGGTCGTGTCACAACCGTCAAACTCAGTACCGTTGACACGCCCAACAACATGGCCGTGTCAGGCAAAAATCATGCATTTCGAACTCTCATTCATGTAAATACAAACACTCCAAAACCCATACTACATCACCCTTAATCAACATCTTGGTTATATTCATCAATTACCTATCAATTTAACACTTATATAACTTCAATATATCATAATAATAATCATTATATACATCACCATGTATCAACTATTCAATTCCCCAATTCATTTATATGAAACCCTTACTAAACAATCACAACAATCCATCATCATCCTCACAAATAACCATATTATCATCATCTAAATACCAATTCAACATATTTATATACTTCAATCTTTCATTATCATCATCGTCACACACCAACCACATCAAATATAAACTCAATCAATAGAAATCAATACAAGAAAATGAATACTTACTTGAATATTTTGCCAAATCCTCAATCTCCACCTTCAATTCTCTTAAAGCCCTTAAAATTTTGATGTATAAACCAACCAAAACCACATCTCTCTCTCTCTCTCTCTCTCTCTCTCTCGTTGAAGAAGAAGAAGAAAGAAAGAAAGAAAATCTTCTTTTCTTTATCCATACTTATTATATATATATATATAATAATATAATACATATTACAAAAATCCTCCACCGCATATCCTTCCCTTTGACTTTCCTTTCTTCTTTTTCTCTTATCATTATTATTATTATTATTATTTAATTATATAAACTTACTTTTCTTGCACCACTTTATACATTATGTATATGTGATTTATATGTTGGTATATGTATATCTCTCATATATTATATTTATATTTCCCATATTTTTCAAATACCACAAATATATACATATATATATATCATCCTTTATATACATCTATCCCTTATAATATTTCCTTTTAATTAATTCAAATAATAATTTATCTTCTTTTGACTTCCATTTCTTTGACTTGTATATGTTATATATATATCTATATATACAACATATACACTCTCTCTTTACTTCTTTTCTCTTTCTATAAAACATATACATTAAATCCAAATACAACACTTATTCCAAAACTTTTAGGGTATACTTTGGGATATTACAATTCTCTCCCCTTTAAATAATTTCGTCCTCGAAATTATATAGTACAGTAACAATCCATTCTTAAAAAACTACCATCTTAACTTTCCTATGAAGTTAATGATATTATTAAGTTATTATATCATCAAATCACATAACTTCTACTCTCCCCTTTAGAGTAAATCATCTTCTCTAAATTTTATAATTCATCATTATATATATTTATATCTTTTTACTTTCTTAACCAAACATTCAAAATAACTCATTACATTCCCAATGAATTTACCTTTATACAAGAATCAGATCATCTTATAATATACTTATACTTCGTCCAATTATTACCTTCAAGATATTTTATCATTTCATCTCTTTACAATAACTCTCTTAACTTTAACCTTAAAAATCATGAATTTATATCTTAATATTGATTATCCCGTCATTACAATCACTTTCAAAATAGACATTTATCAAACCTTAATTGATAATAACATTCTTATTTTTCATACACTTAATTCCTTCTTTAACATGCTTCTCACTTAACATAAATATTAATACAATACCTTTAAACTTACTTTACAGGTAATCAACATTTTCCCTTTTATCATCATTTGCAATTGATATGGCTCAATTCATTCATGTCCATTCATGTATCATAATATTACATCATATACATTATCACTTATATTTTATACTCTTAATACAACTATACATATTAAATCTCAACAATAATTCACAATCTTAGCGAAATCTAGATCAATTGATCTATCTGTCACAATATATTAACCTCTCAATCTTATTTGATTCAAACCAACAAGAAACTTATTTAAACTTATCATTAGATTTCACAATATATATGACCTAATTCCATTAGGTCAAACTTATATTCAAATTCTAATCTCTTCGGATCCATTTTTCAGCGTTTTGAAATTATGATTATTAATAACAAATCACTTCAAATTATCTTAGTAAAATTTTCACAAAATTCTCATGATTATCTCATACCACATTTACTACCCATAGTTCACTCACTCAAACCTTAAGCCCATCCATTTCTTCTCTTCATACTATAAACATATTCAGTATAACTTTCAATCACATTTTGTAATTTCTTCCATTTAATATCTTCTGACATTTCATACCATTACTATATTTATAAAAATTACTTTTTTATCACATCATCCATAACTCAAAACCTTTTCACAGTTCTCTTTGCTTCCATATTTTCTATAATTATAAACAAATTTCTAACATAAAATGATAAAGTATAACTTTACTAGTCATAACTCTTGACCGTGTTTCTAGAAACATAATTATCAATCTCACCAAAACTGTACTACAGTCATGTTATCTCAGTCCCAAATCTGTGGATAAAAAAACTAACCGGCCAAATATATTAAACAAATCATATGGCCACAGAAGATTAATGGCCACGCCTGTGGCTAATAAATCAATACTGTCCCTCTATTATTCTGCTTCCGACCTTTCCAATTACAATACTAAATTGTATCGTAAGGATTACATATTCATTCTTTAAACTTTTGCTACACCAAGAGGTAACACATTTCAACTCCGTTTCAAATCAATTTGTACTCTATTATATGTTCTTCATTAGCCTAATTCATGATCAACAATATTATCTTTAATATTTCTTATGCACAACATTCGATCATATGCAAATTTTTACACAACTTCCATTTATTACTCCATTTCTAATCCATTTATAATCTCTTATTATATATAAATACATAGAACTTTTCCACATGTAGATACTTTGGGACTCAAAATATTATAAGTTTAGTGATTACCATAACAATTTCACCGTCCAGTATTACTCGAGCCCATTCTCTCTCTCAATTTCATCACATAGTCTAGCTCTGTGCAGGTCAAGACCTACTCTCTCTTAGGTCCACTAATACATGCAATATCATTCTTACTACCACTAGACCAGTAGTTATACCACATACACATTCTTAGGTCACATTCATAATGTGACTTACTTTTCATATTTCTTACATAATACAATTTCATTCATATCGAAAAATTCATCTAACATATCCTATACATGTATACACATAGTCATGCAATTTTATTAAATTTCTCTTTTGCATACAATCTATACAGATTTAATGTTTATTACTTTTCTTTGAACATTATCATTCTCATTCTTTTAACATCACTTAAATTATTCATCAACACAACAAATATATACATTCTAACCGTAATAACACTTCACATACATCCTGGTCACATTTCTAATGTGACGTCTCTCTCACATTTGTTTTTAAAAGCATTTAGTATACCCTTCACATCCATTTTCATCATTTCCAGTCAAATTACTTAAAGTAACTCATTTTCACTTGCTTATTCGTTTTCCCTTTATTTCAAAACAAATTTTCATATTATCAATCACATTATCCACTTCATAATACTTTCATGTGCAATAATGGTCATTCCACATAACTCATATATTTAATATACATTAAACCATCAATATCTAAATAATCCCCATTAAAATTATATTAAAACTTTAAACTCTCAACTTGTTACTTTTACCTAAACTTCAATTTACTAATTTCAATTTCTTAATATCAACTTTAAAACATCTTATATATATACCACAAAGCAACATCAAAACATATAACTTTCACAATTATTAAAGCTTATTTCAAAAATCCAAATGTCACATATTACCACCCTTAACATGAACTTTATCAACACTTAATCACATCACATTTCTAACATTAAAATCACAATGTTTGCATTAAAATAACAATACAAACAACACCATTATATCTCCCTACTTAAACAACATCATCTCTTTTTCTTTTAAAAACCTTAACTTTACATACCCAAACCTTAAATGGTCACACTTTGGCTATACCAATCAACTCACTTAATATTCCACCATACTCTCTTCATTTTAATAGCATATCTATCCATATTAACAATCCAACAATATTTCCTCTCTCTAGTAATCCAAACATAAAGTTTATTTGAAAGAGATTCAACTTGTAGAGGAAAGAGTACATACTTTAATCTTAATTTTATTTTTAACTCATTTTCAACTTTATTCTCCTATTCATCATTTTTTTTTTACAATCACATTTCAATAATCAACATTTCAAAATTTGCTTACCTTAAGTAAACTCCCATTCTTTAATTTATCAATTAAACTTGTATAAATTTTCCCATATCATTTCTTTCTCTAATTTTCCTTTCATGTAGAACTTCATCCGCACACTATCATTCATCTCATCTAATTCAGATACATTACAATTCACATAATGCCACATCCGAGACCAACCTAGGTGTTAAGGTAAATGCATGTATCACAAATTTCATTTTTCTTTTCAAAACTTTTCTTTTTAATTCTATTTAAGCTTTTCAAAACTTTTTCTTTTTAATTCTACTAAGGCCGAGAATCTCGAACCTAAGCTCTGATACCAAAATAATTGTAACACCCCCATACTCTATATAAGTACTATACATATACCTTGTATACATACAGTACGTATATAAAGTATAAGAATGTCACTTTTCGTTTCAGATTAAAAACCTTAAACCCAGTTCCAAACAATAATACAATTTATTTAAAGCACATTTACAAAATCGTTATACTTTCGATGATCTTACATATATATATTAATCTTGTCTTTACCAAAATTCATTAATTAAATTGTACATGTATGCACCACCTTTTCGTTGGTCTCGAAATACTCTTACCCTTCTCGTGGCATAACGGATAGACTTCAGATCAACCATCTGCTCACCTGTACGATTTACACAACCGCGCTAAGCCCGAAAGCTTAGTAGTACAAATAAATAATATAAACATATTCATATGTTAACTTCATGTATCCTTATTTTCTTATCATGTTTTCCATTTCAATTACACTTTTCATATATCTCTACTAATTTCATAATTATATACATATACACATATCATTAACACAAACCACAATTCCATAACTAATACTCACAATATCTACATCCATACACATTTTACATGTCATACTATATTCTCAGAATCTCCTCTTTCAACTTAGCTTCTCAAGCCATATTTCTTTTCAATAGTTTAATTATGTATTGTAACCATATCATACTTCATAACATTACATGACCTTATTCATTCAATTAATTCATTATTCACAATTCACCATTCATGAATCACATTTCCAACAAAGACAAGCATGGGTCTCATTATTCATCCATATCACATTTCATGAATCACATTTAAACAAAGACAAGCATGGGTCTCATTATTCATCCATTTCACATTTCATGAATTACATTTAAACAAAGATAAGCATGGGTCTCATTATTCATCCATTTCACACTTCATGAATCACATTTAAACAAAGACAAGCATTGGTCTCAATATTCATCCATTTCACATTTCATGAATCACATTTAAGCAAAGACAAGCATGGGCCCAAAGACACTAATATGCCATTCAACTTTCAGAGTTAATGTTTTGGTTTAATTATCTCATTTATCATTATCATTATCCCAACTAGGCTTCAAGGATTTAGGTTCAACCAAGCTTCAAGGGGAACAAAGCATGCTAAGTATCAACCCAACTTGGCCTCATGAACTAAACCCAACCTAGCTTCAAGGGTTGTAACATCTCAATTTGGCTTCAAGGACTAGACCCAACCAAACTTCTAGGGGAGTTAAGTATGCTAAACTTCAACCCAACTTGGCTTCAAGGATCAAGCCCAACCTAACTTCAAGAGATTGTTACTATAGGCATGCCACCAACAACAAAACTCTGAAAATGGAATAACACATTAGACACACAATTCATTCATTATTTCATAATCAATTTAATTCTCATTTTCTCATCATCACTTAGGCAACCATGCCTCAATCATCTCATTTGCATCATTATCATTATAGCCAGCAACCATGGCTCCTCATCTCATCAATAGAGTATACATAATTAGTTGCATTGAATATCATCAACTAGGCAAACATGCCCCACATATTTCATTTGAATCATCATTACCAATCACATTGGCTTCACATCTCATTATATCATCAAATCTTTTACATTTCATATTTCATCATTAACATATATATACATAGCAATTTACATTATTCATATATTTAGACTCTTCAACATACATTCCACATCATTCACATTGTACACAACATAGCATTATTCATATGCATCAACAATGTAATAGATTACTTAACACCTTTACAACTAAATGTGATAAGATTCAAGGTCATATAAATGTATGCAAACAAGTAGGGTTTGTACTTACCTCAAGAACAATACACAACACCAACTCCTCTTCCAAGGCTCCTCCAACACTTGGATTAAGGCAACACAATCTCTTCAAAACCTAATCCAAAGATAATTATACATATAAGAAAATAAGAATGATAACTAACTAGGGCAAACTCTACACATGACACGCTCACCAACACGGGCGTGTCCCTGACCGTGCCCTAAACCAATAATACAGAAGCTTTGACACGCTTAGTAACACGAGCATGTCAATGGACGTGTCACTCATTCTGCCTCACAGAAACATTGACACGCCAAACAACACGGGCGTGATCATGGCCGTGTCAATTACGTTTTCTCACAGTAGTTATGACACGCTCAGTAACATGGCCGTGTTAATGGTCGTGTCACAACCGTCAAACTCAGTACCATTGACACACCTAAAAACATGGTCGTGTCACTGGCCGTGTCAGGCAAAAATCATGCATTTCGAACTCTCATCCATGTAAACACAAACACTCCAAAACCCATACTACATCACCCTTAATCAACATCTTGGTTATATTCATCAATTACCTATCAATTTAACACTTATATAACTTCAATATATCATAATAATAATCATTATATACATCACCATGTATCAACTACTCAATTCCCCAATTCATTTATATGAAACCCTTACTAAACAATCTCAACAATCCATCATCCTCCTCACAAATAACCATATTATCATCATCTAAATACCAATTCAACATATTTATATACTTCAATCTTTCATTATCATCATCTTCACACACCAACCACATCAAATATAAACTTAATCAATAGAAATCAATACAAGAAAATGAATACTTACTTGAATATTTTGCCAAATCCTCAATCTCCACCTTCAATTCTCTTAAAGCCCTTAAAAATTTGATGTATAAACAAACCAAAACCACATCTCTCTCTCTCTCTCTCTCTCGCGTTGAAGAAGAAGAAGAAAGAAAGAAAGAAAATCTTCTTTTCTTTATCCATACTTATTGTATATATATAATAATAATAATAATATAATACATATTACAAAAATCCTCCACCGCATATCCTTCCCTTTGACTTTCCTTTCTTCTTTTTCTCTTATCATTATTATTATTATTATTTAATTATATAAACTTACTTTTCCTACACCACTTTATACATTATGTATATGTGATGTATATGTTGGTATATGTATATCTCTCATATATTATATTTATATTTCCCATATTTTTCAAATACCACAAATATATACATATATATATATATCATCCTTTATATACATCTATCCCTTATAATATTTCCTTTTAATTAATTCAAATAATAATTTATCTTCTTTTGACTTCCATTTCTTTGACTTGTATATGTTATATATATATCTATATATACAACATATACACTCTCTCTTTACTTCTTTTCTCTTTCTATAAAACATGTACATTAAATCCAAATACAACACTAATTCCAAAACTTTTAGGGTATACTTTGGGATATTACAATGTATGATCACCTTTGGTTTAGGTTTTGAAGAGAGTTGAGTTGCTCTAATCCTAGTGTTGAGGATTTTTGGAAGAGGAGTTTGGTGTTGTGTGAGTTGCTCTTGAGGTAAGTACAAACCCTACATTATTGCATATATTTACATGACATTGTGACTTAACACATTTGGTTGTAAATGTGTTGAGTAATCTATTACATTGCTGATACATTTGATTAATGCTATGAATTGTATAATGTGAAAGATATGATGACCATTCAAATTGTATATCCAATGTAATTGGTTGTGGATACTCTAATGATGAGATGTGAAGCCATTGTTGTTGGCTATAATGATGCAAATGAAATAATTGGGGCATGTTTGCCTAAATGATTATGAGGAAATGAGAATGGAATTTTGTAACACCCCTTCCCGACCTATGAATAAGCTGAGGAGGAATGTTACATCGAGTTACAAGCTCTGGTTATGTCAGCTTACTTAATGTTCCTTATAAAAAATTTCCAAAAATTTTGACGGAGTCTCCCTTAAAATTCTAGGTCCCAAGTGTCGACAAAACTGATTTTTCTTATTTTTGAAAAACATTTTGTTTCACAATTCAACTCAAGCACACTCCCAATAATCCACCCTTATAACCTCAACTACAATCCTACAAGAAGAATTCACACTTCTATATTCACAACCCAACTCAATTTAAAACCATACAGTTATTATACATTACTAGATTTACATGCTACATCAAGTTATCTCTTTGTATTGTTCAAATAAGTACATGCCAGTTTCTAATACCAAAATACAAAATGAAGAGCACCACCTAAGTTTGTTGATGACCGACAGATCGCAGGACTCCTCTGCTCGCTACTGGCTCCTTGCTAATAACCTACGAGTTTAGAAGAACTAAACTCACTAAGCATTGCTTAGTGGGTACTTTAACTAATTACGAAAAATAAATAATAAAAGCATAATGCACTTTTAAAAGCAATGAGTTGTATTGAAAAATAATATCACAGTAAAAACAATCCATACATGTCATATATTCAGTTATTATCATTTTATCAGTTCGCTCCACAAGGTAATTTGGCAGACTAACAAATGGTAAGGAACTAACTGAAACAACTATATATGTAACGACCCTCCCCGACCAGGTCGGCTGCCCGGCCCACTAGTGGCTTACGGCCCGGCCATTTCACCACCTGGGCACGGAGTCCGCAGGAGGCAAGCGACCGCTACAGTACTGGACAGCCCTCGCGGCCCACCCAGCAGGATTTGTTTATTTGGCTCCCTAAGGAGTCGCCTCCCTGGATCGAACCCCTGACCTCCCACTTAAGAGAACCAGCGAGAACCATCCAGTACCATTTCTGCTAGTAGCAGAAATGGTACTGGATGGTTCTCGCTGGCTCTCTTAAGTGGGAGGTCAGGGGTTCGATCCAGGGAGGCGACTCCTTAGGGAGCCAAATAAACAAATTCCTGCTGGGTGGGCCGCGAGGGCTGTCCAGTACTGTAGCGATCGCTTGCCTCCTACGGACTCCGTGCCCAGGTGGTGAAATGGCCGGGCCGTAAGCCACTAGTGGGCCGGGCAGCCGACCTGGTCGGGGAGGGTCATTACAGTATATATATTTTGTGGCTGTGGCCCTAAAAAATTGAGGACCAAGCCCTGTGGAATCTGTGGCCGAAGCCCTTGGAACGGAGTCCTATATAACTCGGGCGATTGCCCTATATAACTCGGACCGAAGTCCTATATAGCTCGGGTCATCACCCTATATAACTCGGACTGGAGTCCTATATAGCTCAGGTCGTCATCCTATATAACTCAGACCGAAGTCCTATATTAAAGTAGTACTGCATATAGTATGATATATCATACCCTTACCGTACTCAGTACTATCCCAGATACCCAGTGGAGCCAAAAATTTTCATGCCATTTCTTAATCGAATATGCATTATACAATTATCGACTTATGTTTCTTATATTATTTCAACGTGAAATACCATATTTTGTCATTTTAATAACATATTATGCTCATTTATATGCATAAGGAATCAATTGGATTACTTTTGAAAAATGACCAAATGAATATTAGCAAAATGACCATATGAATAGTAAATTCTGGTTTTGGACTCAACTTGATCCTTATTTTGAAAAATTGTATAAAATAATCTACTTGACTAAAAACTCAAAACTTTTTACAGAATTTAGTTTTACATCTTAAAATCATTCCTTTAAAATTTCAGATCAAACTGGACACAAAATCTTGGTCAAGTAGTTCACCCAACCAGACTGCTCCAGTTGCCCTGCATCCTGGCAGCAGTTCTGAATTTTGTCAATTCTGTAAATTAAATTCAATCAATGTGGTTCAAAATTATTTTTCTAAAATACTAGACTCACTAAAAACAACATATCCAAAATTCAATTGAAGATTATTTTTCTAAATTTTATTAAAAATCCGGAAACATGGCTGTCTCAGTCAAGGTACCTCCTAGAGCAGGTCTAACAGAAATAATTTTTCCATA
The DNA here is from genome assembly GCA_947685225.1 of Garcia nutans. Taxonomy (NCBI): domain Eukaryota; kingdom Viridiplantae; phylum Streptophyta; class Magnoliopsida; order Malpighiales; family Euphorbiaceae; genus Garcia; species Garcia nutans. The sequence goes on along the minus strand of CANTUV010000023.1, from coordinate 14,483,592 downwards.
ATCATAACCATTCCGAATTCAACTCAAAATATTTTTCCGTCATTCTAGACGCATTGAGACACAACATATCAAAAATTCACTTCAATAACATTTTTCTATATTTAATTAAAAAGAATACAAGTCACAACATTTCACTAATTCTAAAACAGAAAAATTTCAAGAAAATGAACAAACAATTAGTTAAAGTACCAAACCTTGCTTTTCCTTGCTCTTCTTGTCTATTTCACTTCCTTTCCTCTCTAATCTCCTTGATTTCCTATAAATTTAATATGTCACATATGTAATCATAAGAACCCTAGGTATAGACATAGTCTTATCTTATGATTTTTCTAATGGTTGCTAGCTTATTTTCACCATTAAATACCATCATTTCTTTCATCAAATCCTTCAAATAATTATTTCTTGAATTTTATCCAAATCTAGCTACATGAACTCTAATTTCAATCTCTTAAATTAACCATTAATCCATGAAACTAAAACTAGAGATAGGTTTCTCTTACCTTATAATCTTGTTTGTCGCCAAAATCTTCAACCAAAAGTCGTAAACTTTGGAAAAATCACCTCCTTCTTCCTTCTCTTATGGTTTGGACGAGTTCACCATGTAAGAGAGGGCTTTTATTTTCTTTCCTTAGCTTATTTTGATCCAAATGGCAGCCATAAGTGGTGAAAATATATTGGTATAGATGTTGACTTCCAATTGGTACACCTTATAGCAAAAATGGCCACTTTTAATTGGTCCACTTGCCTTCTTATTTTATCTATTTATTTGGCAAGCCATTAGGCTTCCTTTTATTCATATTTTGACCCCCCAAAGTTATATTTAATTACAAAATCTCCCCTCCAATGGAAACATCCAAAATGCCCTTGTCAGAAAATCGCCCGTAACTTACAAACCGTGCTTTTTAGGGAAAAATTGTGCGCCACCATTACGACCCGATTACTCCCAAGAAAACATTTATTGCATCTGTTAGGGTCACTATTAAGAACCGACACAACTTTTTGGAAAATTACTCTTAGGTCCTCGGCCTTTCAAAAAATTACCTTTAGGTCCCGTCGGCTTCACGGGCCTCCTTTGCACACCGATTTTGTTTTTGACTATCTCGAGCCTCTATTTGACCACTTATTTAAGTCCTTCTTGCCTAATACACATCTACCTAAACTTTGGGATGTGACAGTTCTACCTCCCTTAATTTAAGTTTCGCCCCGAAACTTACTTATTCATGCATGATTCTTACGTGTAATTACACATCATCAATATAACTAATAATCGTCACATATACACACATATGTACTCAAGACACTGATTTTAAACTTACGTACCTTCATTTCCTTCTTCTGCTTTATTCTCTTCTACCCTTATGTAATATATCCTGGCTGGCGCTCTCGATTTAGGGCAATCTACTGTCTCCGATCTTGTTCCTATTTGATTACTACCATTTTCTCTGCCTCTTCCTCTTTCTCGACCTTTACCGCTGCTACTTGCTACTTGTGTTCTTTTAGGAACTTTTGAAATCCCTTCCACATTTCTAGGACAATCCTTCTTAAGGTGATCAGTGGCACCACAAAGTATACAAGCTCCAGTAACTAACCAACATTCTCCCCTATGCTTTCGTCCACAATGCTCACACGAGGGGTATGGTGTATATTCAGTCCTTCCAAAACCTTTACTTGATCCTCTGCTTATTCCTCCCGTGCTGGCTACTGAGTAGCTTGAAAATTAGGTCCTTTAGATGGTCTTAAATTCTTCTTTACACTCATAAAGGATCCTTCACTCTTAGCTCTCTTGCTAGCAGACTGATGATTACCTGGGGCACTATGTGCTTGCTCTCTTTTCTGTTGAACTCTCTGTTGACGATTCCTCAGATTTACTTGCACCTTTTCAACATCCAATGCTTTAGCCACCAACTTTGAAAACTCTGTATTATCTAATGCCACTAGCTGTATCTTAATTTCATCATTAAGTCCTTTTAAAAATTTCTCGCATCGCTCAGCTTCAGTTTCTATTAACTTCTTTCCATACTTACTAAGGCGCGTAAACTCCTTCTCATATTATGATGCCGTCATTCTGCCTTGTTTCAAATGAATGAACTCATTGTGCCTTGCAGTTAAATATGCATCAGTGATATACCTCTTTTTAAACTCACTCTTAAAGAATTCCCAAGTTCGTTTGTTCTAGTGGAACCCGCTGCTGCGTGGTATCCCACCATATGTACGCCTCCTCTGTCAGGAGTGAGGTAGCACAAACCACTCTTTCCTCCGGAGTGCATTGGAGCTGGTCAAGAACTCTAATGATACTATCTAACCAATATTCTGCTTCCTCAGATCCCTCTTCACGACCAGCCTTAAATTCCTTTGCACCATACTTTCTTAACTTCTCGATCGGGGGTTTCCTATCTCCCTCAGCAGCAGGGCCCCTTCCGGCCATTTACTGAAAAGCTGTTGCAATCTACCTAAGATAAGTCTCTGGACCGGGTATTTCAGCTGCTGCTGACCCTGGTCTATGAGCTTCCCCGGCATTTGCAGACCCGGATGGTTGCGATTCTATGTTTCGTTCCATAGCTTGCCACGAATCTAGAGACATCCTACATTGACATAAATAGCTATCTGCTTAATTCATCAACATATAACTCGATTATCAATTCCTATCTGGCATGTACATCTACCTATTCATCATATAACTTTCTCCTTACTTTATCTTACATGGCACACATAGTTACTTACTTACTACCTATCTTCCAGAATCGACTAAACCAATGCTCTGATACCACAAATTGTAACACCCCTTCCCGACCTATAAATAAGCCGAGGAGGAATGTTACATCAGGATACGAGCTCTGGTTATGTCAGCTTACTTAATGTTCCTTATCAAAATTTTTCAAAAATTTTGACGGAGTCTTCCTTAAAATTCTAGGTCCCAAGTGTCGAAAAAATTGATTTTTCTTATTTTTGAAAAATATTTTGTTTCACAATTCAACTCAAGCACACTCCCAATAATCCACCCTTATAACCTCAACTACAATCCTGCAAGAAGAATTCACATTTCTATATTCACAGCCCAACTTTATTTAAAACCATACAGTTATTATACATTACTAGATTTACATGCTACATCAAGTTATCTCTTTGTATTGTTCAAATAAGTACATGCCAGTTTCTAATAACAAAATACAAAATGAAGAGCGCAGGACTCCTCTGCTCGCTACTGGCTCCTTGCTAATAACCTACGAGTTTAGAAGAACTAAACTCGCTAAGCATTGCTTAGTGGGTACTTTAACTAATTACGAAAAATAAATAATAAAAGCATAATGCACTTTTAAAAGCAATGAGTCGTATTGAAAAATAATATCACAGTAAAAACAATCCATACATGTCATATATTCAGTTATTATCATTTTATCAGTTCGCTCCACAAGGTAATTTGGTAGACTAACGTATGGTAAGGAACTAACTGAAACAACTATATATATATTCTACGGCTGTGGCCCTAAAAAATTACTGACCAAGCCCTGTGGAATCTGTGGCCGAAGCCCTCGGACCGGAGTCCTATATAACTCGGGCGATTGCCCTATATAACTCGGACCGCGGGTCGTCACCCTATATAACTCGGACCGGAGTCCTATATAGCTCGAGTCGTCACCCTATATAACTTGGACTGAAGTCCTATATTAAAGCATCACTGCACATAGTATGATATATCATACCCTTACTGTACTCAGTACTATCCTAGATACCCAGTGGAGCCAAAAATTTTCATGCCATTTCTTAATCGAATATGCATTATACAATTATCGACTTATGTTTCTTATATTATTTCAACATGAAATATCATATTTTGTCATTTTAATAACATATTATGCTCATTTATATGCATAAGGAATCAATTGGATTACTTTTGAAAAATGACCAAATGAATATTAGCAAAATGACCATATGAATATTAGCAAAATGACCATATGAATAGTAAATTCTGGTTTTGGACTCAACTTGATCCTTATTTTAAAAAATTGTATAAAATAATCTACTTGACTAAAAACTCTAAAATTTTTACAGAATTTAGTTTTACATATTAAAATCATTCGTTTAAAATTTCAGATCAAACTGGACACAAAATCTTGGTCAAGTAGTTCACCCAACCAGACTGCTCCAGTTGCCCTGCATCCTAGCAGCAGTTCTGAATTTTGTGAATTCCATAAATTAAATTCAATCAATGTGGTTCCAAATTATTTTTCTCAAATACTAGACTCACTAAAAAACTACATATCCAAAATTCAACTAAAGATTATTTTTCTAAATTTATTAAAAATCCGGAAACATGGCTGTCTCAGTCAAGGTACCTCCTAGAACAGGTCTAACAAATAATTTTTCCATAATCATAACCATTCCGAATTCAACTCAAAATATTTTTCAGTCATTTTAGACGCATTGGGGCACAACATATCAAAAATTCACTTCAAGAACATTTTTCTATATTTAATTAAAAATCATACAAGTCACAGCATTTCACTAATTCTAAAATAGAAAAATTTCAAGAAAATGAACAAACAATTAGTTAAAGTACCAAACCTTGCTTTTCCTTGCTCTTCTTGTCTATTTCACTTCCTTTCCTCTCTAATCTCCTTGATTTCCTATAAATTTAACATGTCACATATGTAAAGGTAAGAACCCTAGGTATAGACATAGTCTTATCTTATGATTTTTCTAATGGTTGCTAGCTTATTTTCACCATTAAACACCATCATTTCTTTCATCAAATCCTTCAAATAATTATTTCTTGAATTTTCTCCAAATCTAGCTACATGAACCCTAATTTCAATCTCTTAAATTAACCATTAATCCATGAAACTAAAACTAGAGATAGGTGTCTCTTACCTTATAATCTTGTTTGTCACCAAAATCTTCAACCAAAAGCCTTAAACTTTGGAAAAATCACCTCCTTCTTCCTTCTCTTATGGTTTGGACGAGTTCACCATGTAAGAGAGGGCTTTTATTTTCTTTCCTTAGCTTATTTTGATCCAAATGGCAGCCATAAGTGGTGAAAATATGTTGGTATAGATGTTGACTTCCAATTGGTACACCTTATAGCAAAAATGGCCACTTTTAATTGGTCCACTTGCCTTCTTCTTTTATCTATTTATTTGGCAAGCCATTAGACTTCCTTTTATTCATATTTTGACCCCCAAAGTTATATTTAATTACAAAATCGCCCCTCCGGTGGAAACGTCCAAAATGCCCTTGTCAGAAAATCGCTCGTAACTTAAAAACCGTGCGTTTTCGGAAAAATCGTGCGCCACCATTACAACCCGATTACTCCCGAGAACACATTTATGACATCCGTTAGGGTCACTATTAAGAACCGACACAACTTTTCAGAAAATTACTCTTAGGTCCTTGGCCTTTCGAAAAATTACCTTTAGGTCCCGTCGGCTTCACGGTCCTCCTTTGCACACCGATTTTGTTTTTTACTATCTCGAGCCTCTATTTGACCACTTATTTATGTCCTTCTTGCCTAATACTCGACTACCTAAACTTTGGGATGTGACAAATTTATAATGAAATAATAAAAGAATTGTGTGTCTAATGTGTTATTCACTTTTCAGAGTTTTGTTGTTGGTGGCATGCCTAATAGTAACAATCTCTTGAAGCTGGGTTGGGCTTGATCCTTGAAGCCAAGTTGGGTTGAAGTTTAGCATGCTTAACTCCCCTTGAAGCTTGGTTGGGTCTAGTCCTTGAAGCCTAGTTGAGATGTTACAATCCTTGATGCTAGGTTAGGTTTGGTTCTTGAAGCCAAGTTGGGTTGATGCTTAGCATGCTTCGCTTCCCTTGAAGCTTGGTTGAGCCTAATCCTTGAAGCCCAGTTGGGATAATGATAAATGTGATAATTGAACCAAAGCATTAACTCTGAAAGTTGAATGGCATATTAGTTTCTTTTCGGCCTATGCTTGTCTTTGTTTAAATGTGATTCATGAATGGTGAAACAAATGAATAATGAGATTTAATGTAAGACTTTAAAATATGATATTCTTATGTATTGTTTATGATATATAAATGTGTGACATTAGCATTACAATAAAGCATATTGTTGTTGTGGTTTGTACCACTAAGCCTATGGCTTAGTGCGATTGTGGTTCATCGCGCAGGTTACAGGGTAGAACCAGAGAGTTTAGCTAAACCGAGTCGAGTCTAGACTTTGAAGTGTTGATTGTGGGCTTAAAGATCAGAGACAAACTGCCAAACATGTATAAATTTTTTGTTTTGTATACATGGATTTTGATGTATTTATACATGTAAATACCACTACATTTTCCGCTGCATAATGAATAAATGTTTTATCTAGTATAATTTATAATATAATATGAAGTGTTTTAAGTTTTCTTATAATGTTATTAAATTAAAAGATTGGTTTGCTTATTACAAACCGTGGCATTCCTGTATTCGGTATACGTATATTACAGGTGTAGTAGTATGTAGTGTGCATATACGGGGTATAGGGGTGTTAGAACTATTTTGGTATCAGAGCCTAGGTTTGAGATTCTAAACCTAGGTCAATTGTAAGAAAAAGAAAATTTTGATTTTAAAATATGGTTTTTAAATATGATACATGCTTTGGCACTGGTAGTCTCTGATCTTTGATGAGGTATATTCTGTTGTGTTTGCAGATATAGGTAGTGATGGCATCCGAGACACGTTAGTCCATAGAAGGTAGTGCTGAGAGTGTAGCTCCTGAAGAGGGTAGAGATGGAGCTTGGGTTGAGAGAGCTGGAGAGGCACCTATTCCTGTGCCAGAGAGACCAGCAGCTGATGAGGCTCCACTAGTTTGGCTAAGACATGTGGTAGAATTGTTGAGGCAAGCTCTAGTTCAACTGGCACCGCCACCACAGCCACAAGTACCAGTGAGACATTATGATAAATTGAGGAAGTAAGGGGCTGAAGATTTATTTGGTACTATAGATCCTACAGTAGCTGAACAGTGGTTGGATAGAGTGCAAAGGGTATTTATTCAGTTGCAAGCTACTTCTAAAGAGAAATTTGATTATGCTAGATCCCTTCTGCAGAAAGATGCTTATGATTGGTAGAAGACAGTTCCACATGCCATGGATGATCCACCTACTTTGTCTTATAGTGATTTTCTGTGGGAGTTTGAGCAGAAATATACTCTGAGGGAGTATAAGGATGCTAACAAGATGGAATTTCTGAATCTGAGATAAGATAACCGGACTGTGATAGAGTATGAGATAGAGTATATCCGGTTGAGTCACTATGCCGGTGGGATTATTTCATATGAGATTGACCGGTGTAGGAGATTTGAGGAGGGATTGAGGCCCTCTATTATGTGTATTCTTGCTGGTTCTCGGTACTAAGACTTTTCTCAATTTGTTGCAGCAGTTAGAAGTGTTGAGAGAGCACAGGGTATTGCAGCAACTGCTACTGAAGAGGAGACCAGAGTTAGGAGATCCCAGTTTGAAGTAGGGTCTTCTTCTATGTAGAGAGGCTGAGGAAGTTTTATTCCGAGAGTCAGTAGGAGCTTGAGGCAGTCAGGTAGATCAGTTCAGTATCAGAGGCAAAGATCGAGACCTACAGTTTCTGTAGCTAGTGCTCCGACTCCAGTAGTTCAGAGATCCATTCCACATATATGTGTTCATTGTGGTAGGGCACATGGGGGTACTTGTTGGAAGACGGGTGGATCAGGAGTATGTTTTAGATGTGGGTCACCAGCTCATTTTATTAAAGATTGCCCTGAGCTATAGGAGGATAGACAGACTGATACTGCAGCTTCTCGACCCAGTGTCGGTAGAGGTGGTCGAGGGGGCAGAGGTTTCAGTAGAGGCGGTCGACCCGGGATCAGTCAGAGAGGAGGCTCTACATCCGGAGGCAGTAGGCCAGATGAGGCTGGGCCATCTCAGCGAGTGTATGTGATGCAGAGGCAACCGGATGCTTCAGCAGTTATTGCGGGTACATTTTCTTTATTTGGCATTTCAGTTCTTGCTTTGATTAATCCAGGATCTACTCATTCATACATAAGTGCATCTATCTTGCCTGTGTCTGAATTGCATTCTGAGTCCTTAGGATTTGATGTCTTGGTGACAAATCCTTTAGGACATAGTGTTGTGGTGAGTAAGGTGCATCGTGATAGTTCAGTTGTGGTGCAAGGTGAGGAGTTTTTGGGTGATTTGATTGAAATACCTTTTAAGGAGTATGATTTGATCTTAGGCATGGATTGGTTGTCTAAGCATGGAGCTGTGGTAGACTATCAAAAGAAGTGTGTTACCTTGAGAACCGGTGATGGTAGAAGTGTGATGGTATCTAGTGAGCAGAGACAACTTGCATCCTTGTTTGTGTCAGCTGTTGCAGCTAGAAAGTTGATTAGAAAAGGGTGTTATGCTTATCTTGCTCATGCTGTGGATACCAGAGTAGTGAGTTCTCAACTTGATAGTATACCCACAGTTGCGAAATTTCCAGATGTTTTTCTGGAGGAGTTGCCAGGGTTATCCCCTGAGAGAGAGGTTGAGTTTGGTATCAAATTGTTGCCTGGTATCACTCCCATCTCTATTACTCCTTATCGAATGGCACCTGCTGAGTTGAGAGAGTTAAAGGTGCAGTTGTAGGAGTTGTTGGATAAAGGGTTTGTTCGCCCTAGTGTTTCTTCGTGGGGAGCTCCTGTTTTGTTTGTGAAGAAGAAGGATGGTACTTTGAGGTTGTGCATCGATTATAGGCAATTGAATAAGGTGACTATTAAGAATAAGTATCCTTTGCCTCGGATAGATGATCTCTTTGATCAATTGAAGTGAGCAGCAGAGTTTTCCAAGATTGATTTGAGATTAGGGTACCATCAGTTGAGGGTTAGAGCTGAAGATGTTCCTAAGACAGCTTTCCGCACAAGATATGGGCATTATGAGTTCTTAGTGATGCCTTTTGGGTTGATGAATGCACCTGCAGCTTTTATGGATTTGATGAATAGGGTGTTTAGACCCTATCTGGGTTAGTTTGTGGTAGTCTTTATTGATGATATTTTGGTATATTCGCATAGTAAGGAGGATCATGATAAGCATCTGCGGATTGTATTGCAGACCTTGAGAGAGAAACAATTGTATGCTAAGCAGTCGAAGTGTGAGTTTTGGCTTGATCAAGTGACTTTTCTGGGTCATATAGTTTCAGCAGATGGTATAAGAGTTGATTTGAATAAAGTTGAGGCCATTTTGAATTGGAGTCCACCGAAGTCTGTGACTGAAGTCAGAAGTTTTCTGGGTTTGGCAGGCTATTATCGACGGTTTGTGAAAGATTTTTCTTTGATAGCTACTCCACTCACCAGATTGGTTCGGAAAGGAGTTAGATTTGTATGGACAGATCAGTGTCAAGCTAGCTTTGAGCAGTTGAAGGAGATGTTGACTCAAGCTCCTGTTCTTACCTTGCCTGTAGAAGATTAACCATATGTGATTTATAGTGATGCTTCACATAATGGTTTAGGTTGTGTTTTGATGCAAGAGGGTAAAGTCATAGCTTATGCTTCTTGGCAGTTGAAGCAGCATGAGCTTAATTATCAGACACATGATTTGGAGTTAGCAGCCATAGTGTTTGCTTTGAAGATTTGGCGACACTACTTGTTTGGGGAGAAGTGTTTTATTTATACAGATGATAAGAGTTTGAAATATTTGGGTGTTCAGAGGGAGCTGAATCTTCGACAAAGATGATGGTTGGAGCTGATCAAAGATTACAACTGTTTGATTGATTATCACCCTGGTAAGGCAAATGTTGTTGCTGATGCCTTGAGTCGGAAGTCTTTGGCAGGTTTGACTGTTTATTCGCTCTCGTTGCTTGTTGAGTTGAGAGCGTTGCATGCTAGTTTTGAATCATGTGAGGATGGTGCGTTGTTTTGAATCATGCTAGTAGCAGAAATGGTACTGGATGGTTCTCGCTGGCTCTCTTAAGTGGGAGGTCAGGGGTTCGATCCAGGGAGGCGACTCCTTAGGGAGCCAAATAAACAAATTCCTGCTGGGTGGGCCGCGAGGGCTGTCCAGTACTGTAGCGATCGCTTGCCTCCTGCGGACTCCGTGCCCAGGTGGTGAAAAGGCCGGGCCGTAAGCCACTAGTGGGCCGGGCAGCCGACCTGGTCGGGGAGGGTCGTTACATCCTTAGTTTTCTTTTGAGTTGTATTTGAGTTTGGTGCTTGATTATTGATGGTATGAGTATGTTTGATTGTGGTGTGTTTGAGAGTGTTGGGTTTAATTGATTTTGATTTTGGGGTTGGATTGAAGAGAAGGAGATAGGTTTGGTGTTGGAAGAGTAAGTGTTGTGTTTGAGTTGTGTGTATGTGATGGTTGTGAATTGGTGTTTGATGTATGTTTTGAATTGTTTTGGTGTTTTTGCAAGTTATTATGGTTTTTGGGTGTGTTTAGTTAAGTTTTTTTGAAGTGGATAATGGTCGAAGAAAGTGGTTTGTTGGATGTAGTGTTGATGTTGCTGGAATATGCATTTGTGGCCTGACACGCCCATTAGCATAGCCAGGTCTTTAGGCGTGTCAATGGTTCTGTGTTCTTGGATGGGTGACACGAGCAGTGACACGCCCATGTCAATGAGCGTGTCACAGCTTCTGTGTTGTAGTAGTATTGACACGTCTAGTGACACGCCTATGTCACTAAGCGTGTCATAGCTACTGTGATGTTGGTGGATTGACATGGCCATGAGCACGCCCGTTTTGTAGGACGTGTCAATGTTTCTATGAGACAGAATGTATTACACGTTCAGTGACACACCCGTGGTTCTAAGCGTGTCAAAGCTTCTGTGTTGTGAGTTTAGGGCACGGTCAGGGACACGCCCGTGTTGTTGAGCGTGTCATGTGTAGAGTTTGCCCTAGTTGGTTTTTTATCTATATTATCTCATGTGTATCTCTAAGTGAGTGTGTATGATCACCTTTGGTTTAGGTTTTGAAGAGAGTTGAGTTGCTCTAATCCTAGTGTTGAGGATTTTTGGAAGAGGAGTTTGGTGTTGTGTGAGTTGCTCTTGAGGTAAGTACAAATCCTACATTATTGCATATATTTACATGACATTGGGACTTAACACATTAGGTTGTAAATGTGTTGAGTAATCTATTACATTGTTGATACATTTGATTAATGCTATGAATTGTATAATGCGAAAGATATGATGATCATTCAAATTGTATATCCAATGTAATTGGTTGTGGATACTCTAATGATGAGATGTGAAGCCATTGTTGTTGGCTATAATGATGCAAATGAAATAATTGGGGCATGTTTGCCTAAATGATTATGAGGAAATGAGAATGGAATTTATAATGAAATAATAAAAGAATTGTGTGTCTAATGTGTTATTCACTTTTCAGAGTTTTGTTGTTGGTGGCATGCCTAATAGTAACAATCTCTTGAAGCTGGGTTGGGCTTGATCCTTGAAGCTAAGTTGGGTTGAAGTTTAGCATGCTTAACTCCCCTCGAAGCTTGGTTGGGTCTAGTCCTTGAAGCCTAGTTGAGATGTTACAACCCTTGAAGCTAGGTTGGGTTTGGTTCTTGAAGCCAAGTTGGGTTGATGCTTAGCATGCTTCGATCCCCTTGAAGCTTGGTTGAGCCTAATCCTTGAAGCCTAGTTGGGATAATGATAAATGTGATAATTGAACCAAAACATTAACTCTGAAAGTTGAATGGCATATTAGTTTCTTTTGGGCCCATGCTTGTCTTTGTTTAAATGTGATTCATGAATGGTGAAACAAATGAATAATGAGATTTAATGTAAGACTTTGAAATATGATATTCTTATGTATTGTTTATGATATATAAATGTGTGATATTAGCATTACAATAAAGCATATTGTTGTTGTGGGTTGTACCACTAAGCCTATGGCTTAGCGCGATTGTGGTTCATCGCGCAGGTGACAGGGTAGAACCGGAGAGTTCAGCTAGACCGAGTCGAGTCTAGACTTTGAAGTGTTGATTGTAGGCTTAAAGATCAGAGACAAACTGCCAAACATGTATAAATTTTTTGTTTTGTAAACATGGATTTTGATGTATTTATATATGTAAATACCACTACATTTTCCGCTACATAATGAATAAATGTTTTATCTAGTATAATTTATAATATAATATGAAGTGTTTTAAGTTTTCTTATAATGTTATTAAATTGAAAGATTGGTTTGCTTATTATAGATCGTGGCATTCCTGTATTTGGTATACGTATATTACAGGTTTAGTAGTATGTAGTGTGCGTATACGGGGTATAGGGGTGTTACAATTATTATTATTAATTAGGCTACTATGAGACTTTTTAGTAAAATGAAATGGATTAGGATTTTATAAATTTAAGAAAGTAGTAATGTTTTGGGTTAATCAAATTAGGGTTTAGGGCTAACATCATTAAATTAGGGTTTTAGAACCTTAAGACATTAGGGTTTATAATTTTAAAAGATTGGGTTTTAGGTTCACTGGATTATGGTTACTGAGTTAGGAATTAGGATTTTAGATTTACTAGATTGGGTTTTAGGTTCACTGGATTAGGGCTTTAGGGTGTTGATGAACTTGTCATAAAGTTTTGATGTTTTAAGAATTAGGGTTTAGGAAAACTAGGGTTTACTGGATTAGGTTTTAAGAAAATTAGGGTTTAGGAAAATTAAGGAACTAAGACACTAGAGTTAGGGTTTTCAGAATTAATAAGATAGTTTAGGGTTTTTGATATTTTGGAAAACATATTCGATCTTAGGATTTAAGAAAATAGTTTAGAGTTTTATAGAAATTATTAAGATTAAAGTTTTTGAAACTGTAAAGAAGATTAGGGTTTGGAATTCTCTAGAATTTTGAGCTATTGGATGAAACAATAATGAACATAATATATAATTAGGGTTTATCAATTTAGACTATTGAATCAAAGTGATAACAAAAATAAACAAACAAAAACCAGTAAGAACAAAAATGATATAATAATTGAATGTTTAAGCAAATTCAAGATTAAGAAATAAAACCTGCATTGAAGGTTCCACCGAATTGTTTATTGACTCCAAGCTACTGCCTGCATCAATATTTATTTCTAGCTGAGCAAAGGTCAAAGATGGTGAACACTGCCTTTGTTGGTTGAAGAATGTTCATTGTTTACTCCTCGATTATTGATAATTTATTTTTGTTGTTTTCTGCCTTGCTGTTTTACTCCTATAAATCTAATTGCCGACCCTTGTTAAAGTCTAAAACGTTATTATTTACAGGCCAAAACCTCACTCAGAATCCTTAACCCTAATATTAATCCATCCTTAAAACAAATGAAACCATGTCGATCTTGGCAACCAAATTGACATGGACTAAATCCATGTCGACCTGGGGCAACCAGGTCGACATGGCCTTTGGGTCATGTCGACATGGGCATCCAGGTCGACATGAGCCAAGGCTCACATCACTTGGGCCCTCCCAACTTGAACTTGTTTCATATTTTTATTTTTTTTTTTTGGATCGGACTGTCTAAAAAACTTGGTTTAGGGTTTTGTAGCTGAGTTTGTGCCTTTTAAAATTTGATCGACGTATTAGAAATTATAGATCAGATCAAATTTATTTTGGCATTCTTTAATTAAGACCGTGTCAAATTGGGGTCAAAATTAAAGGGTCTACAGCCAGTCGTTCACCCATTTAGCCTCTAGTAATTCTGGCTCCATTAGAACCCTTAAAGACATTATCTCTACTTCTATTGGCAGGGCAACCTCCATCCCATATACCAGAGAATATGGAGTTTCCTTGGTATGGGTCTAGATGCTGGTTCTATAACCCATAATACAAAGGAAGCATGTCGCATCCCAAAGTTTAGGTAGTCAAGTATTAGGCAAGAAGGGCATAAATAAGTGGTCAAATAGAGGCTTGAGATAGTAAAAAACAAAATCGGTGTGCAAAGGAGGCCCGTGAAGTCGACGGGACCTAAAGGTAATTTTTCGAAAGGCTAAGGACCTAAGAGTAATTTCCAAAACTTTTGGGGAGGTGACTGTAATTTCCAAAAGTCATACTGGATGTTCTTAATAGTGCACATAACAGATTCCAAAAATGGAAAGTAGAGAAAAATTGGGTCGCAACTACGCGTAACGGTTTTTCCAGAAAACGCACGGTTTGGGAGATATAGGAGATTTTGACTAGGGACATGTTGGTCATTATTAATTAAAATTTATAAATGAATCCGAAGTAGGAAATAAACACAAGAGTGAGTAGAGGATGTCAAGGAGGTAAATATGAAACGATCGACAGTAGAAACGGAGTCCGGGCAAAACCCGAGCAAAGAAAGGACCTAAAGGGAATTTTGTAAAAAGTCGAGGGCTTATTGGTAATTTTTCAAAATGACTTGGAAACCTAAAATAGACCTTAAAAATAGAAAGTATAGGTTGAGAGGATCAAAACTATACGTAGTTTGCCTCGTGGAATTGTACGGGTTAAAAGTTACGAACAAATAATCGCCAGAGGGTATTTTGGTCTTTTCACACCTTAGACCATAGATATTTCAACACAAGATGGTGGAGGGGCCAAAATATAATTAAAATAAAGTTTAAGGACTTGGGTTTTTAAATAAATAAAAGTAGGAGACATTTGGGCTAATGAAAAGTGGACATTTAAAAGTTATAATAAAGAAGAAAGAGAAAAGAGTGGACATTTGGCTTTAAAACATTCATCCAACCCAAAAGTGAGCATCATTTCCCTTATATATATATCATGGCATGAAGAACAAATCTCTCTCTCCCAAAGCTCTCCAAAATTTCGGTCACCATAGGGAAGAACACCAAAGAGTTCCAATTTTTGTCAAGTTTGATTTTCAAGGTAAGTTTTAAGGTTTTCAAGTATGTAGAATTCAATTCTAGTATCAATTTTAAGTATTTATATATCTATTGGAAGATTGGAAATTAGGGTTCTTATGGTGGATTTGGGAAAATTTTAAGTAGTTATGATATTAATCAATTAAATGAAAGAATCAAGGTTTCTAAGGTTTAATAAGGTTAGATTAGGGTTTAGTTTGAAAAGAAATGGAAGGGTAGTACATGTTCTAAATTCTAAGGGTTATATTTAAGGTTGTGTTCTTGAATTTCTTGAAGGAGAAACAAATATTAAGGAAGGAGAGAAAGGAAAAGAAAAGGGGAATTAAAAGAGCAAGGTTTGGTACTTTAACCATTGAACTCCTTTTGAAAATTTTTCTGTTTTACAATTAGTAAAATGCTGTGAATTGTATGATTTTTAATTAAATATAGAAAAATTATCTTGAGTTGAATTTTGGATATGTTGTTGTTTAATAAGTCTAGTATTTGAGAAAAATAATTTGGAACCACATTTCTTGAATTTAATTTACGGAATTTATAAAATTCAGAACTACTGCCAGGATGCAGGGCAACTGGAGCAGTCTGGTTGGGTGAACTACTTGACCAAGAGTTTGTGTCCAGTTTGATCTGAAATTTTAAAGGAATGCAAAACTAAATTCTGTAAAAATTTTAGAGTTTTTATCCAAGTGGATTATTTTATACAAATTTTCTAAAACAAGGATCAAGTTGGGTCAAGAACCAGAGTTTATTGTTCATATGGAAATTTTTCATTATTAACTTGGTCAAAAACTTGGTGTGGGTGTTTTATCATTTTGTTTTTAGTATTGAGTTTAATTATGATATGAAGAATAAATTAAGATGGAAAATATGTGAATACATATGATACATATGTGAGTATATGTGATATTTGTGTAAATATATATTGTATATACATGGAGAATATGTGGTATATATACAAAGTGAATGGGTATATATGAAATGTTATATATGCTCTACTCGGTAAATGGGTAAAACCGGTCTAGAATGGGGGTTTGGCATGCCATCCTACCGGCAGTACTGTCTTAACGGCCTCGGTCGTGATATTACTTACGCGCGCGCGGTTATATCGTGTGAGGTCAAGATCATGGCAACTAGTCGTGTGAGACCAAGACCACGCAGTTATTTTATATCATGTGAGGTCAAGATCATGGCAACTAGTCGTGTGAGACCAAGACCACGTAGTTATTCTATATCGTGTGAGACCAAGACCATGACAATTATTCGTGTGAGGTCAAGACCACGCGTAACTCTATATGAGGCCTCATTTCGAAATCGGTGTATTCATAATTACCGAGTCGAGCAGATTAACTCGTAATTATAATGAAGTTATATTACATGTTGTTTACATACAGAATGTGAATCTTAACTTAATTAGAAAATATAAGTATGATGATTGTATAAAAATAGTTTAATTATGCAGTATTCTACTTTTATATGTGATATTAAGTAGACATTGTATGGCAATGGTTAAAGTACCCACTGGGCAATAAGTTGCTCAGCGAGTTATATGTCTAACTCGCAGGTAGTGTATAGAAGATCAGAATTTCTGCAGCGGCTCGCATCAGCTCGACGGTGATTAGGATAGGACTTTTGACATAAAATAGTAGTATGGCATGTACGTTATATCTATTGTAAAGGTTTGTTAACATATTAAGTATTATGGTGTATGTAACAAGAGAATAAACAGTGGTATGGTAATGAAACTTAGCAAATGATATGTAATATTGAGAAATGATATAGAAGTGTGAACTTTTCTTGCAGGATTGTAGTTGAGGTTATAAGGGTGGATTATTGGGAGTGTGCTTGAGTTGAATTGTGAAATAAAATATTTTTCAAAAATAAGAAAAATCAGTTTTGTCGACACTTGGGACCCAAATTTCTAGGCGAACCTCTGGCAAAATTTCTGTAAAATCGGAACTAAAATTTGACTAAGTAAAATTGGTAGCAATATTAGGATAGTGTGGCGCCTCTACTCGGCTTACACATGTAGGCCGGGAAGGGGTGTTACAAAGCATGTCCGACCAATCTTTATATGTTTAGGTCATCTTGGAGAGGATAGCCTTCATTAATTTGTTTGCTACTTCTACTCCTCTATTGGCTTGTGGAAGGTAAGGAGAAGATTTGTGATGTTCAACCCAATACTTTGTAAATAGCTCTTTGACCTCCCCTTGGAACTATACCCTATTATCTGTCACTACATGATGCAGCACCCCATACCGACAGAATATATTCCATCGAATAAAATTAGCCATTTGCTTTGCCTCCAGCTTGTTGAACGATTTGGCCTCTACCCATTTAGAGAAATAATCGATGACCATGACAATGAATCCATGGCCATTAGAAGCTACAAGATATATCATATTACATCAATCCCCAAGCTAAGAATGGCTATGTCAATGTTAGGGAGTGAAGTTCAATTAGTGGTAAGTGATTCAAATTACCTCGTATGGGATTGTAGGCATTTTCCCACAAAATCTATGTAGTCATGCTCTATGGTGAGCAAATAGTATCCTTGCCTCATAATATTTTTTAGCCAGCACATATTTTTTCATGTGGGGCCTATAAACTCCTAAATGTACCTCTATCATTAATTGTTTGGCTTCATCCTTAGACATATCAAATTCACTCAATTGGCCCCTCTTTTGTATATGTCCCCCACAAATGCCATATAATTCTAAGCCCGACTTGTAATTACCCTTTTTTCATCTTTGATAGCCCTTTTGGATACTTACAGTTCTCTAAATATTGTCTTATTGTATCATGCCATGCATCATGATCTATGTGTACGACTGACACCATTTGATACTCATAACAAGGTTGGGAGGAACTTGTAATACCCTTATACCGTACAAACGTATAATACATACACCCTATAAATATAAAATACATATATAGAATACAAGAATGTCACCAATATTAGAAGTAGAAAATTAATTATTTGTTACCAAAAATAAGTTAACCATTTAAAGATTAATTTAATAGGTAAATAAATATATATAAATAATTAAATGTCAAAATACAAATTTAAAAGAAAATCTTTGGAAAAAATTTACCAGAGTTTTGTCTGTAATTCCAACGTTTCCCTATCTCAACAAAACACAACTTGTAATTAAAAATTACACTCCCAAAATCTCAAATCAATCCAAACTCAACCTTTTCTCCAAAAACCATCAAAGATTCCATATATATGTAATGTACTTTAAATATTTTATAATTCTTTACTGAACATTAACTATACAATATTTTTAAATAAGAACATAATGTTTGAAAACATAATAAGTTTAAACAAAAACGTATATATTTACATTATATGTGAATTGGCACCAAACACCCTGGTCTTGTGGAAAAAATCTCTAACTTCTAGTATTACTCAAAATCTAGACCTAGTCAAGTCTATTAGAGCTCTCAACCTCTACTTTGTCACCTGCGCGATAAAGTTAATTGTGCTAAGCTACTAGCTTAGCGATACATACTTGATAACAATTGTAATTTAAAAGAATGCATTATATATTCCTTTATGATGTAAAATATACTATGCCTCAATGCACATAAAAGTCACAAAAATTCCACAGTCACATACTAACATAGTGGAAGGTAAATGAACAAAGGGATAAATGTGTTTCAACATGTTTAGTCTGAGAATGCCCAGAAAATAAATACAAATGAGAGAGAAAACTTCTCTACTGATTTTTGTTAGAATATCAATTTTTTTTTCTTCACCTTCTAAAAGGTTATATTATTTAGAGTTAGGGCTACAGAGACCCTAATTACATATAAAAAAAATTTATTTAAAAGGCAACATACTACCAAAACTAAAAGAAAATTCATAAAAGGAAAGAAAATATTTTTAAAGGAAAACAAAATACTAAAACGGTGCCTTGATTTGATATTCCTGCCAAAATTAAATAAGGAAACAAATATCTATATATTTTAAATTGATTTGAAATCTTCTTTCCTTTTTTTGACTCCATCATTCTCCCTTGCTTGGATAAAACTCGACCTTAAGCTTTGTAATGCCGAAGAATCAATCATATAAAACATGTTTCGTACCCATATTCTCGATGTGGGCCACTTTCATATTTCTCATGCATTATACACACTTTTTCCAAATCATACATAACAATGTCATTAGCCATTCTATAATTGCTTAACATTTTACATTTCATGCAATTCTCACATATTTACTCACAAAAAAGCTCATATCATGTAAAAACCAATATCAAAGTGATATAACATATTCATAAAATCATAATGTGTTAGGCCAAATACAATGTAATTAAAACATAAATTATTAATGTACTAACATTTAAATATAACAAATTCAAGGCCAAACTCTCACTCTAATCTTCACTCCTGGAATGCTTAAAAATTTTAAGTACTGATTTTCTGCATTAAGTGTATTTATAGGTATATATTGGACTCATTGTGATACTATATGTGGTTTGAGTATTTAGAATTAGTAGAAATAAGGTTGATTAAGCTCTAAAAAATGGAAAATTAAATTCAACTATTGATTTGATACGTATTTGTGGAGAAGATTTTTAAAGGGGCAAGAAATTATGAAAATGCTCTTATGACTCTATAATCGAATTTTATCGAAATTAGAATGAGAGATATGGATAATAGAGCTTTAAATTAACTAAAAAATTATTTTTACAATTTTATAGAATTAAAAGTCGGATTTAAAAATAACATAAGAAAGTTGGTGCACCAAAGTTGTGGTGAGCACACTTTATAGGATCAAAACACAAAATACTAAAAAAAAGGGGAGAAAAGGAAGAAGCCAAATTGGATTTTACTTTATTCTTCTTTCTTTATCTAACCCATAACCCTCACCATCTCCATGACCTCCATCTTCTTCTTTCTTCATCCTTTTCCAAATGTCACTTAAAAATTACGAGATTTTTTGAAACACATTATGATTTTATTGGGAAATAATTGATTTAAGTGTGATTCCCCAAGACAAACATCATCAAATCAAAGTATTGAATGGAAAGCTAGTGGAAGAGTATTTCCAATGAGGCTAGTGCTTGTATGTTAAATAATTTTTTATTATTTAGATTTTCTTGATTTTAATATCTTATGGAAGATTAATAATTTCTAATAAAAGAATTGTTTGTGATAGAATTGATTAATTGAATAATTTGAATAAAGAATTAAATATGGAACCAATAAATAAGAAATTGATTATGGATTAATTAGTGAATGAGTTTAAATGGGTTTTTAACCTAAAACTATGCTAAAAAAACTTTGAACTATTAAAGAGTTGGTTTAAGGTTATGGAAAAAATTTAGCGTTTTGATTAGAGGATTGATTTAAATTTCTTATGGAAGATTAGGAATTGACTAAACAAACTAAATTGTGAAAATAATTAATTATGGATTAAATCAATGATAATAATTGAAAATGGAATAATTGAGAAAATAATTGACTATGAATTATTTAGGGATGACAAATGATTAAGGATTAATTTGTAAAAATAAGTGATTGTAGATTAAATTGTAATAATATTTGATTATGGATAACTTGTGATAGTAAATGTTTATTGATTAGTTTATGAAGAACATTTGATTAAGGATTAAATTGTGAAAATAATTAATTATTTATAACAATAATTGAGTATGGATTTATTTGTAAAAATAATTGATTATGAACTAGTTTATGATAATAATTGATTATAGATTAGCTTGAGGAATAATTGTTTATGGATTAACTTGTGGATGTAATTGAATATGGAATAAGTTGTAAAGAGTTTAATTATGTAACCTTTTATGAAAGAAATTGATTATAGGTTTAATTATGAATGAAACTAAGTATGTTTGTGTAATCTTTAACTTTAAATTATGTTTCAAAGAACTATTGAACTATTCAAGTATTGAATTTTTTAGGATTATGGAACAAAATAAATATTTGTAGCAGAATTGACACCACTAGGAGAATTAAGATAATTTATAGATTGTATGTGAATTGTTGGACAAGCTAAATTATTATTGTATATCAAGTAACTAAAGAGAAAGAAGTAGTATAATTGTGATTTTTTTGAGAAGATAGATTTAAAGAGGAAATATACATCATGTATACACAATATACTCACAAAATATACACCTTTAGAATTACGATGATAATTTATAAAACTTATGTATTTGCAAAGAGTTAATCAAGGGAAACTAGAGTTTCCATTTAGATTTTAATTATAAAAAAAAAGAATGTGAAATATAAGCTTGAAATGATAAAATTGTTATATGAATAAAGTTGACCAAATTACATCCATTTATATGTTTAAAGTAAGTGATAAAAGAATGTGTAAATAGTAATGTATAATGTTACTTTTATATGTGATATTTGATTGGAAATAAATTTTATTTATATGTATTTCCAAACATGCATGTTGAGTAATTTCATTGGTGAAGAATTTAATAATAATTAATAAAAATATGTTAACCATTGATTGGTGTATGATTAATGAGAGAATGGACTATTACTTAAAGAATTGTTAAAAACAAAATTATTATTAATGATTGTGAGCTTGACTGGAAATGAAAAAATGACTGGATTGCCTGAATTATATTCATGATGAACCTGGTTGTCGAATTGAATAGCTAACCAGAGGGTAGACGTCTATACTGTTACTAGGCACTATGTGCCATTACAGTTACTAGGCATTCATGCCGTTACTAGGCTGCTGGCTATACTAACTGATATTTTACTAGGTATTTAATTATTGTTATTGAGCCTGTTATCCAAGTCTAGGATTTGTAACTCAGTATATAAGGGCAATTAAAGGATATATGCTGAAATAAATGGTATTTATTGAAGTGAATGATATTTACTAAAATAAATGGTATACACTGAAATAAAAGATATTTACTAAAATAAATGATATTTTTTGAAATAAGTGGCGTTGGTCAAAATAAGTGAAAGTTACTAAAATGTGTGTACATGCATGTAAAATAAGGAATATAAATATATATTAGAGAAATGATGAGATTGGAGTTAAGGTTGGATGTGTGAAATGTTGGAAGTGTTTTTCTTCTACAGGTTGTATTTTGATTGGAGAAGATGTTAGCAGTGTCAAATTTTAGGAGAGACTCCGCTGAAATTTTTGTTAATATTATTAGCTTTAGTATTTATTAATAATTGAATGAATAAGTGTATAGACATTATGTGACATCTCTTGATAGTTCTTAATAGGATTATCAATGGGTGTTACATTTGGTGGTATCACAACCTGGTTTAGGCGTTTCTGGCATGTGGAGTTATGGGAAAAGTGAAATATAATTGGCTAAGTTATGTGAAATGAATATGTGTATATGTATTTTGATATAATTGATATTTTATATGTTTATGGTAATCGAATGGTTTCTAAGAACAAATTGATTAAGAGTTCATAGTATATTATTTGGATTGTACTTGATTTGTTTATGGAAAAGAATGATATAAAAAGAAACTAAAGATGGGAACGGTTAGATAGATATATTAGAATAATGCAACAGAATCATGATAATTTATTGGAGTCTGAGGTATTTGAGGCTGAAATTCTTAGGAGGAATGAATTACAACCGAATAGGTAAGTTTCAAGGATAAATTTTTTTTAAGGGAGAGAGAATTGTAATGCCTCAAAATTTTAAGTACTGATTTTCTGTATTACTTGTATATATAGGTATAAATTTGACTAATTATGATACTATATGTGGTTTGAGTATTTAAAATTAGCAGAAAATAAGGATGATTAAGCTCTAAAAAGTGAAAAATTAAATTCAACTATGGATTTAATTGGTATTTCTGGAAAAGATTTTTATTGGGGCAAGAAATTATGAAAATGCCCCTATGACACTAAAATTTAATTTTATTAAAATTAGAATAATAGATATGGATAATAGAGCTTTAGTAGAGATATGGATAATTAGAATGAGAGAATGAGAGATATGATTACAAGTTTCATGAAAAGCTTTAATGAATGATCAAAAATCAAAGCTAAGGTATTGGCCAATGCATTAGCCATCTGATTCTCATTTCTGGGCACATGAACAAATTAACAATATTTGAAATTCTTAGTTAAAGACTCTTTGATGTTTTAACTCAATGTTCACAAAAACAAAATACTCCTTTCACCAAAATTAATCTACTTCCATCACCATCTCAAACAAGGGTAACGTCCAAAAAAGACCTAGGCAAATCAAAGAAGACCTCCCTATGCACTTTGGCGAGTTGAAAGATTGAAGGAACTAATAATAGAGGTTTCATAATCCAAACCTATCTACTAATCTACTTTTTTTGCTATGCTATATGTTCATTTATTTGTGATCCTTATTTTTGTTATCGTTTTTGGATTTTACATCTGAGCTATTTGTTTTTTTATCCATTATTCATGCATGTTGTGTCTTATATAATGGGATAAAAACATTTAAGTCTAAAATTCTTTTTTACTTGATGCTTGAAGAGATTCAAAACATGATAAAATAAGAATCTAATAACCATAAACCTAATAATGAACAAAAACTAATTATATAGACCTTCTATTAATTCAACGTGGACCAAAGTATATGGATACATAATATGAACTCCCAAAACTCTTAAAGGATTATAGATGATCTAGATAATAAAATTCGGATGGTGTGAGTGGGGATTTTCGCCCCTACTCCCACGTGGAATGATTCTTGCGACTTCGATACTGTAAGGCTCAGGACCTTAGAGAACACGGGCCTAAATCCGGAGAAAATGGAGTCGTCATCCATACGGGCTGGAAAAAAAAGAAAGGGGTGGATGACTCGATTCCTAAGGAATCCCTAACCCCATATTGGATTCAAAAAGTTGGGTACACGTGGGGAAGGTGAAAAATGACCCAGCACCCCTACAGCGCCCAGTTCATTGGAACCGATCTCCTTTTCAGGTCTTAATATTATAAAATTCTTGAATATAATGATATTATCCATAATAACATGCAATCATAAGAATAAACAAATACTTTATTAAAATTCATAGCAATGTTCAAACAAAATAAATAAATGGACACCCATCCGAGGATGGAAACATGTCCTTACATCGTCCAATGTCTAAAACTAAATAGGACACCCACGAAAAAGTGAAAATGTGTCCTTTACATTAATCCCAAAATATAAAAATAATTTAAATTACATGAAGCTTAACTAATGAGATATCCATAAAGTGGAGACATACCTCTTACATTATTAATAAACAAATAATAATCAAGAAAATATTCATCCATTCATTCATAATAAATTCAATAAATCCAAAATTTAAATAAATCATTCATAAAAACATATAATAAACTACATAATCAAATCTAAAACTAAATAAAACAATAAATATATAAGTTTAGGTTTACATATTGAATTAGGGTTTCTTAAATGAAATTAGGGTTTTGTAGGTTTAGATTTAGGAATTATTATTTTAGGGTTTATACTTAGAAAAGAGGGTTTTAAGGTTTTGATTTGGTCTTGAAAACTGATTTTTAGGATTTTAATAATTAAGTTACTAGGATAATAAGGATTAAGAAATTATTTGGCTATTGTATACTTAATCCAATAAAACAAAAAACAAAAATAGATGAATCATAATAAAATAATGAATCAAAATAGATGAATCACAATAAAACAGTGAAGCAAGATTATTTGGCCACAGTATACGTTGAATTTAAATTATCATGTACTAAAAAATATCAATTCAATAAGTATAAGTTAATGGAACTTAAACTAACAAATTATAAATTTATTTTGTAGGAATACAAAATAATATCATCAAGTTTCTCATGTTAAGCTTATATAGATTTAATTAAGAAAACATACCTACGTTTGAAGGCTCCACCACAAATTAAAGTGTTGAACAAACTGCTTGTTGCAAATATTATTTCTGGCCAAGCAATCACCAAGACAAAAGACACTGCCTTACTGCCTTGGTTTAGTAAATGAGATAGTCCCTCGTTGATTCTTCCTTGCTAGGGTTTTGCTAATGTTGCTGCTTCCAAAAGTCCTACATCAAAGTCTCCTTCAAAAGTCCTAAAAGTCCTCTAGTCTCAAAAGGTCCAAAAAGTGCATAATAGCTACTGCCCTCTTTTTTGGCCGTTCCAAGTTCTGAAAGAAAAGTCCCAGAAAATTTCTCTAAAGAAATCCCTAATAGCTTCTGTCATTCCAAGTTCCAAAAGAAAATCAAAAGTCCTTGAGTAATTTGCCCAAAATTCCCAGTTCTCAATAATTGCAAAAGTCCTTTTTTCAAACTTATAACTATGTTATTTATAGGAAAACAAAAAAATCTAATACTATTTTGATAAGGAAATATAAACTGTTTAGGAAAAATAAAAAAATCGAGTAAAATAAGGTTTTGGCAAACGCGTCATTCGACGATTCGTTCGTTTTTTTTATTTTTTTTTATTTTCTTTTTATTTTTTATTAAAATAAATATTTAAATTTTGTTTTTTTCTTTTAATATATTAAATAATAAATAATAAAAAAATAATTTCAGACTATTTTAAATTTTTGGACTGGACTTGGTAAAAAATAAGGGTCCATAGTTTGCCCCCTGCTTGAACGATCTGAGACTTTAGTAGAAGAGAGTGAAAAGCAACATGATTTTGAGCGGATTTTGGTTGAGGATGGGTTCTCGACCCAAAATTGGTAACGGTTGGATTGATTTGGGTTCTGGATTGGATTTGGGTACTTGCACCCTAGACTGACCTTTTATCAGTTGAGAATTATGGCTTAACCGGCTATTCCATTCTTTAATGGATTGTGTAATACCCCTTCCCAGCCTACATGTGTAAGCCGAGTAGAGGAGCCTCACTATTCTAATGTTGCTACCAATTTTACTTAATTCAAATTTTAGTTCCGATTTTACAGAAATTTTGCCAGAGGTTCGCCTAGAAATTGGATCCCAAGTGTCGACAAAAACTGTTTTTTCTGATTTTTGAAAACATTTTTACACAAACCAATGCAATCAATTTCAATACACTCCCAATGAATCCTCCTTATACCCTCAACTACAAACCTGCAAGAAGAGTTCACACTTCTAATACAAAATAAGTAGAGGTTTATTATTATCACATACTACTAACGTACAGTATAACTGTAACACCCCCATACTCTATATAAGTACTATACATATACCGGGTATACATACAGTACGTATATAAAGTATAAGAATGTCACTTTTTGTTATAGTTTAAAAACCTATATCTGAGTTCAAATAATATTACATTAATTTAAATATAGAACATTTACAAAATCATTATACTTTCAATAATCTTACATATATATGATAATCTTGTCTTTACCAAAATTTCATTTATACATATGAATACATTCTTGTTAGAAATACAACATAAAGAAATTATACATATATGCATCACCTTCTAGTTGGTCTCGAAATACTCTTACCCTTCTCATGGCATAACATTTGACTTCTAGATCAACCACCTACTCACCTGCGCGATTTATACAACCGCGCTAAGCCCGAAAGCTTAGTAATACAAATAAATATTATAAACATACATAACAGACAATCATACTTATATGTTAACTTCATATATTATTATTTTCTTATCATATTTTCCCATTTCAATTACACCTTATATATATTACTACTAATCCCATAATTATATACATATGCACGTATTTCATTAATACAACCCACAATTCCATGACTTATTAAAACATTCATAAAATAATACTCACAATGTCCACAACCACATCCATATTATACATCATATTGTATTTTCATGTAGTACCTTCAGATCTCATCATTCAACATATTTTTTCCATCCACATTCACCTTCAATAATTTACTTATACATTGTAATCATCTCATTTCATAATTATCATCATATATCTCATAACATTACATCTTATTCCATAATTCACATTTAAACAAAAATAATCACTAGTCTCATTATTCATTCATTTCACATTTCATGAATCACATTTAAACAAAGACAAGCAT
Source organism: Garcia nutans (assembly GCA_947685225.1). Classification (NCBI taxonomy): domain Eukaryota; kingdom Viridiplantae; phylum Streptophyta; class Magnoliopsida; order Malpighiales; family Euphorbiaceae; genus Garcia; species Garcia nutans. The sequence continues at coordinate 14,456,825 of CANTUV010000023.1, read as the reverse complement.
GGGCCCAAAAGACACTAATATGCTATTCAAAGTTCAGAGTTACTGTTTTGGTCTATAATCATAATCATCAATACATTTATCCATGGATATTCAACTAGATTTGAGCTTACGACCCAGTCATTTCACTCAATCTAGTTTCAATAATTTGTTTTTGAGGTTTACGACCCGGTCATTTCACCCCAAAAACATCACATTTCACATTTTCCAACTGGAATCGGCTTACGACCCGGTCATTTCACCTATCCAGTGATTCATAGGCATGCCGCCAAAAACAGAACTCTGAAAATTGAATTAACACATTAGGCACACAATCATTTCATTTATCTCTTTATCAATCTCTTTTAATTTCATTTCTCATAATTAATTAGGCAACCATGCCTCAATTATATATTTCATTTGCATCATCATAGCCAACAACCATGGCATCATATCTCATATGATCTCAAATCACAATAAAACAATTCAAATGTATATAATCAATGGCATTAACACACATTTTACATACTCATCACAACATTCATATTATACCAAACATAACATTATTAATATACATCAACAATGCATTACGTTTCCTAATATTAATATACATCAACAATGCACTACATTTCCTAACACATTTACAACCAAATGTGAATCAAGTCTCAAAGTCATATGCATTTATGCAATAATGTAGTTTGTACTTACCTTAAAACCAACTCACACCAATCTATACACTTACTCTTCCAAGAATCCTCAACACTTAGATTAGGGCAATTCAACCTCTTCACAACCTAATCCAAAAGGAATATTAGCAAAATGACCATATGAATAGTAAATTCTGGTTTTGGACTCAACTTAATCCTTATTTTGAAAAATTGTATAAAATAATGTACTTGACTAAAAACTCTAAAATTTTTACAGAATTTAGTTTTACAACTTAAAATTATTCCTTTAAAATTTCAGATCAAACTGAACACAAAATCTTGGTAAAATAGTTCACCCAACCAGACTGCTCCAATTGCCCTGCATCCTGGCAGCAGTTCTGAACTTTGTGAATTCCGTAAATTAAATTCAATCAATGTGGTTCCAAATTATTTTTCTCAATTACTAGACTCACTAAGAAACAACATATCCAAAATTCAATTGGATATTATTTTTCTACATTTTATTAAAAATCCCGAAAGATAGCTGTCTCAGTTAAGGTACCTGCTGGAACAGGTCTAATAAAAATAATCTTTCCAAAATCATAACCATTCCAAAATCAAATCAACATATTTTTAAGTCATTATAGACTCATAGAGGCACAACATATCAAAAATTCACTTCAAGAACATTTTTCTATATTTAATTAAAAATCATACAAGTCACAGCATTTACTAATTGTAAAACAGAAAAATTTCACTAAACACTACTCTTACTCTTCCATCACCAACACCAACCTAACTTCTTAACTTTAGTTCCATTTCAACACTTTTACACACACCATACACAAACACACTCCAACCATCAACAACAATCCATCAAACTCAAACAAAAATTCCATATAGAACAAGAGAAATCAAAAGAAAACTTACTTGAATATTATGCCAAATCTTCAACATCCATCTTCAATTCTCTCAAAATCCCTATGAATTTGATGTGTATATAAGTAAAATCACATCTCTCTCTCTCTCTCTCTCTCTCTCTCTCTCGTGTAAGAAGAAGAAGAAGCTCTCTCGTGTAAGAAGAAGAAGAAGAAGAAAAATATCTTTTCCCTTCTTCTTTTCATGTTTATCATATATATATATAATAATAATAATAATATAATATAATAAATTATTTCTAAAAACCTCCACCACACACTTTTGTCCCTTTGACTTTTCTTTCTTCTTTTTCTTTTATTATTATTATTATTATTAATTAATTATATAAACTTACTTTTCCTACACCACTTTATACATTATGTATATGTAATATATATGTTGGTATATGTATATCTCTTTTATATTTTCCATATTTTTCAAATACCACATAAATATATATCATCCCTCATATACACCTATTTCTTATAATATTTTCCTTACATATTTTACCAACATATCTTCTCACAACTACCATTCCAATGTATACCAAAATCGGATATTAAATTAATTCTTTTATCTTCTTTTGACTTTCATTAGTTTAACTTATATATGTTATATATATACCTTCACTTCTTTTCTCCTTCCATTAAACATACACCTTAAATCCAAATACCACAATAATTATTCCAAAACTTTTAGGGTGTACCTTGGGATATTACAATTCTCTCCCCCTTAAATAATTTCGTCCTCGAAATTATCTAGTACAATAGCAATCCATTCTTAACATAATACCATCTTAACTTTCATATGAAGTTAATTATATTCTTAAGTTATTATGTCATCATATCATATAACTTTTACTCTCTCCCTTAGAGTCAATCATCTTCTCTAAATTTCATAACTCATCATTAGATTTATATATATATCTTATTATTTTTTTATCCAAACATTCAAAATATCTCATTACATTCCCAATTAATTTATCTTGATGCAAGAATCATATCTTCTTATATTATACATGTACTTTGTCTAATTATTACACTCAATACATTAACGTTCATTTATTTATTAGAATATTACATCATATACATTATCACTTAAATCTTATGCTCCTAGTACAACTGTACACATTAAATTTCAATAATGATTCATAATCTTCATAGAATCTAGATCAATTGATCTATCTGTCACAATATACCCACGTTTCAATCTTGTTTAATTCAAATCAACAATTAATTTATTTAAACTTATCATGAAATTTCACAATATATATATATAACTTAATTCCATTAGATCAAACTTATATTCAAATCCTGATCTCTTCAGATCCATATTCAGTAAAATTATCATGATTACAAATCACTTTAAATTATCTTTCAATATACACATAGTTTATTTTCTACTATCTTAGTATAATTTCCACCAATTCTCATGATAATCGCATACCATACTTTCCATCCATAGTTCACTCACTTAAACCTTAAGTCCATTCACTTATTCACTTTATACCATAAACATATTTAGTATAACTTTCAGTCACATTTTGTAATTTCCCCTTTTTAATATCTCCTCACATTTCATACCATTACGATCTTTATATAATCAACTTTCTATCACATTAGCCATAACTCAAAACATTTTACATTTCTCTTTTCTTTCCTTACTTTTCATAATTATAATCAAATTTCTAACAAAACAAAAAAAATGATAAAGTATAACTTTACCAGTCATAATTCTTGACCATGTTTCTAGAAACATAATTATCAATCTCACCAAAACTGCACTACAGTCATGTTATCTCAGTTCCAAATCTGTGGATAACAAAATTAATCGACCAAAATATACTAAACAAATCATAGAATTATAGGAGATTAATGGTCATACCTGAAGCTTATAAATTCATACTGTTCCTTTATTATTCAACTTCCAACCTTTCTAATTACAATGCTAAATCATATCAGAAGAATTACATATTCATTCTCTAAACTTTTGCTACACCAAGAGTTAACACATTTCAACTCTATCTCAAAACAATTTGCACTCGATTATGTTCATCATTAGCCTAACTCATGTTCAACAATATTATTATTAACATCTCTTATGTATACATATTCAATCATATGCAATTCTTACACAATTTCCCTTTTGTTACTCCATTTCGAATCTATTTCTAATCCATTTACAATCTCTTATTATACACATATACATAAAACCTTCCCACATGTGGATACCTTGGGACTCAAAATATTATATAATCATTAGGTTCAGTGATTACCATAACAATTTCACCATCCAATATTACTCGAGTCCATTCTCACTCTTAATTTAGTTACATAATCCATCTAGCTTTGCACAGTTCAAGACCTAATCTCTCTTAGGTCCACTAATACATGCAATATCATTCTTAATATCATTATACCAGTAATTATACCACCTACATATTCATAGGCCACATCCATAATGTGACTCACTTCCCACATTTCTTACATAATACAATTTCATTCATATCGAAAAACTCATCTCACATATCCTATGCATGTATACACTTGATCATGTAATTTTATTAAATTTTCCCTTTTGCATACAATCTGTACAAATTTAATGTTTATCATTTTTCTTTGAACATTATCATACTCATTCTTTTGACATGATTTAAATTATTCATCAACACAACAAATATATACATTCTAACCATAATAACACTTCACATATATTCAAGTCACATTTCTAATGTGACATCTCTCTCATTTATTTTTTTTAAAGCATTTAATGTACCTTCATATCCATTTTCACCCTTTCCAGTCAAATGACTTAAAGTAACTCATTTTCACTCGCTCAATCACTTTTTTTTTTCAAAACAAATTCTCATACTATCAATCTCATTACCTAATTCGTAGTATTCTCATATGCAAGAATATTCATTGCAAATAGCTCATATGTTTAATATCTAAATAATCTTTATCAACATTCAATTAAAATTCTAAATTCTCAAATCACTATTTCACCTAAACTTCAACTTACAATTCTCATCTTTTCTTAATATCAACTTTAAAAACATCTTATATATATACCACAAAGCAACATCCAAACATATAATTTTCACAATTATTAAGCTCATTTCAAAAATCCAAATGTCACATATTACCACCATTAACATGAGCTTTCAAAATATTCAAACATATCACATTTCTAACATTGAAATAACAATACAAACAATACCAATATATCTTTTTACTTAACCAACATCGTCTCTTTTTCTTTTAAACAAAACTTTAACTTTATACACCCAAACCTTAAATGATCACATTTTGTCTATACCAATCAACTCACTCAATGTTCCACCATTTTTCCTTCAAGTTAACAATTTCTATTCTTTAATTTATCAATTAAACTCATATGAATGTTTCCATATCATTTTTCATTTTTTTTTTCATTTCATGTAGAACTTCATCCACATACTGTAATATCCCGAGATATACCTTAAAAGTTTTGGAGGAGTTGTTGTATTTGGATTTAATGTATATGTGATGTATATGTATATGTCTAATTGTAATATCCCTAAGTGTGCCTAGAAGTTATGATAATATTGTTATAATTGATTTGAATGTGTAATTGATAAGTGGTATATTTGTATAGGGTTTGGTTGAATGGTAAAAGTATTTGAGAGAAATGAATATGTGTATTTGCAAAGGAAAGAATTGTATAGAGAGAGATAGTGTATATGTTGGGTATATGGCAATATATATGACATATATGTTGGTCAAAGTGCTTAGTCAAGGGAAGAAGATATTTAAATTGTTGAATGTGAAATTACCAAAATGGGCAAGAGCTTGTAAAGAGAATTAAAATGTGTATGAGGTAAGATAGTAATTTTCTTTTGGAGGAGTATTTAATGCCTATTGACTTTGTGTTTTCTTCATCATTTCTTCTTCTTTTTCCTTATGTGGCCGGCTCACCTAAGACAAAGGAAAGAAAGAGAGTAAAAGAAGGGTTTGATGTTCTAAGCTCCAAAGTTGAGAGAGATTCCAAGTAACCAAGTTGGAATTTCAAGGAATTTCATCATTTTGGTAAGATTTCTCTTGTTTGCTTTGGTTCTTTTTGAAGTTGTGTATGGATTGAGTTAGGTTTATGGATAGTATGATTAAGTGTGTTTGTGTATGGTGTGTGTAAAAGTGTTGAAATGGAAGTAAAGATAAGAAGCTAGGTTGGTGTTGGTGATGGAAGAGTAAGAGTTGTGTTTAGTGAATTTTTTTTCTGTTTTACAATTAGTAAAGGTTGTGACTTGTATGATTTTTAATTAATTATAGAAAAATGTTCTTTAAGTGAATTTTTGATATGTTGTGCCTCTATGAGTCTAGAATGACTGAAAAATATGTTGATTCGATTTTGGAATGGTTATGAGTTTAGAAAGATTATTTTTATTAGACCTGTTCCAGCAGGTACCTTAACTGAGACAGCTATATTTCGGGATTTTTAATAAAATGTAGAAAAATCATATCCAATTGAATTTTGGATATGTTGTTACTTAGTGAGTCTAGTATTTTAGAAAAATAATTTGGAACCACGTTGATTGAATTTGATTTATGGAATTCACAAAGTTCAGAACTGCTGCCAGGATGCAGGGCAATTGGGGCAGTCTGGTTAGGTGAACTATTTGACCAAGATTTGTGTTCAGTTTGATCTGAAATTTTAAAGGAATGATTTTAAGATACAAAACTAAATTCTGTAAAAATTTTAGAATTTTTAGTCAAGTATATTATTTTATACAATTTTTCAAAATAAGGATAAAATGGAGTCTTAAACCAGAATGTACTATTCATATGGTCATTTTGCTAATATTCCTTTTGGATTAGATTGTGAAGAGGTTGAATTGCCCTAACCGTGTCCCTCAAGTGGTGCTGCCCGTGTCCCTCAAAGGTTTTGAAGAGATTGGGTTGCATTAACCTAAATGTGGAGAATTCTTGGAAAGAAAAGAAATGTATAGATTGATGGGACTAGTTCTTGAGGTAAGTACCAATACATATGATTGTATTTAATTACATAATTTGAGGCTTAACACATTTTTTTGCAAATGTGTTAAGTGATCTATTATATTGTTAACATAATTGGACTAAGGTGATGATTGAATGATGTAAAGGATGTGAAGATCATTAACAAGGTAAGCATAAACCCTATTTGATTGTATATCCTTATATATCTTTGAACATTAACACATTGGGATGAAAGTGTTAAATAAGCTATTATATTGTGAATGTAAATGAAGAATATATATAAAGGATGAAATATGAAATGGGAAAGGTAGGAAGAAATGAGGATCATTCTTAAGGTATGTGCAATTTGTTATGATAAATGCTCTAGTAATGAATGATGTTAATGTGTTTTGAGAAGTGAGAAAATGTTATGTTATATGCATTGTGAATCTTGTGTATGGCAATGTATTATATGAATAATATACTTTGAAATGTGATATCGATGATGCTATATGTATCATATGGATTGAGATATGATATGATATGAAGCCATTGTGATTGGCTATGATAATTCAATTGAAAGAGATAAGGCATGTTGGCCTAATTGATGATGAGATTGATAATGAAATAATAAATGAATTGTTTGTTTAATATGTTATTCAGTTTCAGAGTTCTGGATTTGGGTGGCATGCCTAAGAAATGATGAAAGGTAACAGTCTTGCCGGGTTGAGGATCTCCTCATATGTGTTGAGTTGATGGTCCAAGAGACTGGGTCTGTTACACTATAAGAATTGTGAATATGAGATATATGATTTGTAACAGTCTTGCCGGGTTGAGGATCTCCTCATATGTGATGAGTTGATGGTCCAAGAGACTGGGTCTGTTACACTATGAGAATTGTGAATATGAGATATATGATTTGTAACAGTCTTGCCGGGTTGAGGATCTCCTCATATGTGTTGAGTTGATGGTCCAAGAGACTGGGTCTGTTACACTATGAGAATTGTGAATATGAGATATATGATTTGTAACAGTCTTGCCGGGTTGAGGATCTCCTCATATGTGTTGAGTTGATGGTCCAAGAGACTGGGTCTGTTACACTATCCATGGATAGAGAGACATGTATATACATTGCCTACGGGCGTGATGATTGTGACTATGAACCAAAGCAGTAACTCTGAACTTTGAATAACATATTAGTGTTTTGGGCCCGAGTCTGTCTTTATTGTCAATGTGAAATGCAAGTATTGAAATATTGATTGTGAGTATTAATAATGAATTATGCTTGGTGAATTGTGAATAATATAATGTTATTAAGTGTAATATGTAAATGAATTGTGGTTGATGATAAAGGTTGTCTTTATTGGAAATATGATTTATGATTTGTATGATATGTAAATTGTGTATTGCAATAATGGTTGGTGTGGTATATATATAATGTAGGGGTATTAATATATTGGTTTTGAGTATTGGTGATGCATTGGGGTTGGTGATAATATTATGTATATATATACATCATATATGAAATTATTTAGGATATATTAAAGATAAAATTAAAAAGAAAAGAAGATATGATAAGAACTAATTATATATTGAATCGATGTATCATTATATATCAATACTTCTATACTATATGTTTATATTTTATATTTGGACTACTAAGCTCTCGGGCTTAGCGCGAGTGTTTATTCGCGCAGGTATATAGATGGAAGTTATGAAGTCTTTTGTTATGCCACAAGAAGAGTAAAGTTTGTCGAGACCAACTAGAGGGTAATGCATACATGTATAAAATTTAATTATAATGTATTTCTGACGAGAGAGTATTTATATGTATAAGTGAAGTTTTAATAAACATAATGATTTTGTAAATGTTATTTAAATTAATGTATTATGGTTTGAACTCCGTTATAAATATTTTAAAAGGTAACGAAAAGTGACATCCTTATACTTTATATATTTACTGTATGTATACTAGGTATACGCATAGTACTTATATAGGGTATCGGGGTGTTACACATACTATCATCCATCTCATCTAATTCAAATACATTACAATTCACATAATGCCACATCCGAGACCAACCTAGGTGTTAATGCATATGCATGTATTATAAATTTCATTTCAAAACTTTTCTTTTTAATTCTCTTTAAGCTTTTCAAAACTTTCTCTTTTTAATTCTACTTAGGCCGAGAATCTCGAACCTAAGCTCTGATACCGAAAATTGTAATACCCCTTCCCAGCCTACATGTGTAAGCCGAGTAGAGGAGCCTCACTATTCTAATGTTGCTACCAATTTTACTTAATTCAAATTTTAGTTCCGGTTTTACAGAAATTTTGCCAGAGGTTCGCCTAGAAATTGGAACCCAAGTGTCGACAAAAACTGTTTTTTCTGATTTTTGAAAACATTTTTACACAAACCAATGCAATCAATTTCAATACACTCCCAATGAATCCTCCTTATACCCTCAACTACAAACCTGCAAGAAGAGTTCACACTTCTAATACAAAATAAGTAGAGGTTTATTATTATCACATACTACTAACGTACAGTATAACTGTAACACCCCCATACTCTATATAAGTACTATACATATACCGGGTATACATACAGTACGTATATAAAGTATAAGAATGTCACTTTTTGTTACAGTTTAAAAACCTATATCTGAGTTCAAATAATATTACATTAATTTAAATATATAACATTTACAAAATCATTATACTTTCAATAATCTTACATATATATGATAATCTTGTCTTTACCAAAATTTCATTTTTACATATGAATACATTCTTGTTAGAAATACAACATAAAGAAATTATGCATATATGCATCACCTTCTAGTTGGTCTTGAAATACTCTTACCCTTCTCGTGGCATAACATTTGACTTCTAGATCAACCACCTACCCACCTGCGCGATTTATACAACCGCGCTAAGCCCGAAAGCTTAGTAATACAAATAAATATTATAAACATACATAACAGACAATCATACTTATATGTTAACTTCATATATTATTATTTTCTTATCATATTTTCCCATTTCAATTACACCTTATATATATTTCTACTAATCCCATAATTATATACATATGCACGTATTTCATTAATACAACCCACAATTCCATACTTATTAAAACATTCATAAAATAATACTCACAATGTCCACAACCACATCCATATTATACATCATATTGTATTATCATGTAGTACCTTCAGATCTCATCATTCAACATAGTTTTTCAATCCACATTCACCTTCAATAATTTACTTATACATTGTAATCATCTCATTTCATAATTATCATCATATATCTCATAACATTACATCTTATTCCATAATTCACATTTAAACAAAAATAATCATTGGTCTCATTATTCATTCATTTCACATTTCATGAATCACATTTAAACAAAGACAAGCATGGGCCCAAAAGACACTAATATGCTATTCAAAGTTCAGAGTTACTGTTTTGGTCTATAATCATAATCATCAATACATTTATCCATGGATATTCAACTAGATTTGAGCTTACGACCCAGTCATTTCACTCAATGTGGTTTCAATAATTTGTTTTTGAGGTTTACGACCCGGTCATTTCACCCCAAAAACATCACATTTCACATTTTCCAACTGGAATCGGCTTACGACCCGGTCACTTCACCTATCCAGTGATTCATAGGCATGCCGCCAAAAACAGAACTCTGAAAATTGAATTAACACATTAGGCACACAATCATTTCATTTATCTCTTTATCAATCTCTTTTAATTTCATTTCTCATAATTAATTAGGCAACCATGCCTCAATTATATATTTCATTTGCATCATCATAGCCAACAACCATGCAATCATATCTCATATGATCTCAAATTGCAATAAAACAATTCAAATGTATATAATCAATGGCATTAACACACATTTTACATACTCATCACAACATTCATATTATACCAAACATAACATTATTAATATACATCAACAATGCATTACGTTTCCTAATATTAATATACATCAACAATGCACTACATTTCCTAACACATTTACAACCAAATGTGTATCAAGTCTCAAAGTCATATGCATTTATGCAATAATGTAGTTTGTACTTACCTTAAAACCAACTCACACCAATCTATACACTTACTCTTCCAAGAATCCTCAACACTTAGATTAGGGCAATTCAACCTCTTCACAACCTAATCCAAAAGGAATATTAGCAAAATGACCATATGAATAGTAAATTCTGGTTTTGGACTCAACTTAATCCTTATTTTGAAAAATTGTATAAAATAATGTACTTGACTAAAAACTCTAAAATTTTTACAGAATTTAGTTTTACATCTTAAAATTATTCCTTTAAAATTTCAGATCAAACTGAACACAAAATCTTGGTCAAATAGTTCACCCAACCAGACTGCTCCAATTACCCTGCATCCTGGCAGCAGTTCTGAACTTTGTGAATTCCGTAAATTAAATTCAATCAATGTGGTTCCAAATTATTTTTCTCAATTACTAGACTCACTAAGAAACAACATATCCAAAATTCAATTGGATATTATTTTTCTACATTTTATTAAAAATCCCGAAAGATAGCTATCTCAGTTAAGGTACCTGCTGGAACAGGTCTAATAAAAATAATCTTTCCAAAATCATAACCATTCCAAAATCAAATCAACATATTTTTAAGTCATTATAGACTCATAGAGGCACAACATATCAAAAATTCACTTCAAGAACATTTTTCTATATTTAATTAAAAATCATACAAGTCACAGCATTTACTAATTGTAAAACAGAAAAATTTCACTAAACACTACTCTTACTCTTCCATCACCAACACCAACCTAACTTCTTAACTTTAGTTCCATTTCAACACTTTTACACACACCATACACAAACACACTCCAACCATCAACAACAATCCATCAAACTCAAACAAAAATTCCATATAGAACAAGAGAAATCAAAAGAAAACTTACTTGAATATTATGCCAAATCTTCAACATCCATCTTCAATTCTCTCAAAATCCCTATGAATTTGATGTGTAAATAAGTAAAATCACATCTCTCTCTCTCTCTCTCTCTCTCTCTCTCTCTCTCGTGTAAGAAGAAGAAGAAGCTCTCTCGTGTAAGAAGAAGAAGAAGAAGAAAAATATCTTTTCCCTTCTTCTTTTCATGTTTATCATATATATATATAATAATAATAATAATAATATAATATAATAAATTATTTCTAAAAACCTCCACCACACACTTTTGTCCCTTTGACTTTTCTTTCTTCTTTTTCTTTTATTATTATTATTATTAATTAATTATATAAACTTACTTTTCCTACACCACTTTATACATTATGTATATGTAATATATATGTTGGTATATGTATATCTCTTTTATATTTCCTTTATATTTTCCATATTTTTCAAATACCACATAAATATATATCATCCCTCATATACACCTATTTCTTATAATATTTTCCTTACATATTTTACCAACATATCTTCTCACAACTACCATTCCAATGTACACCAAAATCGGATATTAAATTAATTCTTTTATCTCCTTTTGACTTTCATTAGTTTAACTTATATATGTTATGTAATATCCTCATGTATGCCCTAGAAGTCTTGGTTATGTTGTTGTTATTGTTGATGTTGTTGTTAGTGTTGTTGTTGTTATATGTTGGATTGAATATATGTGTTAAATTGTAAGAGAAAAGAAATGGGAAGAGAATGTATATGTATATGTGTTTTGGAGAAGAAATTTAGGGTTTAGAGACAAATGTATATGTTGTGTATATGATGATATATATAACATATAGATTGGTCAAATATAGAGTCAATGCAAGAAGATATTTTTGTGGAATGTGCAATTACATATAAGGGCTTAGATGAGACAAAAGGTTAGTTAAATGGTGAAGGGTGTTTTAGTAATTGCAAGGTTAAAAACACTTGATGGATATAAGAAGCCAAATTTGACTTTGCTCTTCATATTTTCTTCTTCTCTTCATGTGTGGCCGGATTCTCCATAGACAAAGAGAGAAAGAGAGGTGATCTTGAGGTTTGAAGCAAATTGAAGAAGGAATCAAGGGTGTTGGTTAGAGATTTGTGGAATTCTTCATTTAAGGTAAGTTTTCTCTTGATTTCTCTTGTTCTATTTGGAATTTTGTTTGAGTTTGATGGAGTGTGTTTGTGTATGGTGTGTGTAAAAGTGTTGAAATGGAATTAAAGATAAGAAGCTAGGTTGGTGTTGGTGATGGAAGAGTAAGAGTTGTGTTTAGTGAATTTTTTTCTGTTTTACAATTAGTAAAGGCTGTGACTTGTATGATTTTTAATTAATTATAGAAAAATTTTCTTGAAGTGAATTTTTGATATGTTGTGCCTATATGAGTCTAGAATGACTGAAAAATATGTTGATTGGATTTTGGAATGGTTATGAGTTTAGAAAGATTATTTTTATTAGACCTGTTCCAGCAGGTACCTTAACTGAGACAGCTATATTTCGGGATTTTTAATAAAATGTAGAAAAATCATATCCAATTGAATTTTGGATATGTTGTTGCTTAGTGAGTCTAGTATTTGAGAAAAATAATTTGGAACCACGTTGATTGAATTTGATTTATGGAATTCACAAAGTTCAGAACTGCTGCCAGGATGCAGGGCAATTGGGGCAGTCTGGTTAGGTGAACTATTTGACCAAGATTTTGTGTTCAGTTTGATCTGAAATTTTAAAGGAATGATTTTAAGATACAAAACTAAATTCTGTAAAAATTTTAGAATTTTTAGTCAAGTAGATTATTTTATACAATTTTTCAAAATAAGGATAAAATGGAGTCTAAAACCAGAATGTACTATTCATATGGTCATTTTGCTAATATTCCTTTTGGATTAGATTGTGAAGAGGTTGAATTGCCCTAACCGTGTCCCTCAAGTGGCTGTCCGTGTCCCTCAATTGTGTGGGTTAGGGTTTTAATTCTTTGTTCTTCTTGCATTGCTTTGGTTCTCCAAAGGTAGGTTGGTCCTTAAACCTAACCCTAAACACTTTAAACACACTTGAATCAATGAATGATATAATCAAATGCATGTGTAAGGTCCTAAAACTATGAATCATATCAATTGTTCTTTGCCCTAATTGTATTGTTGAGATTGAACAATGTTATGTTATGTATTGTGAATGGTAATGTGTTTCATGAGTAATATACATTGAAATTGAAATGTATATCAAAGATGCAATGATAATTTAAATAAGACATGATATGAGGCAATGCCATTGTGATTGGCTATGATGATGATATTGAAAGAAAGAAGGCATGTTTGCCTAAATGTGATGAGAATTTGAGAATGGAAATGGTAACTATATAATAAATGAATTGTTTGTTTAATATGTTATTCAGTTTCAGAGTTCTGGATTTGGGTGGCATGCCTAAGAAATGATGAAAGGTAACAGTCTTGCCGGGTTGAGGATCTCCTCATATGTGTTGAGTTGATGGTCCAAGAGACTGGGTCTGTTATACTATGAGAATTGTGAATATGAGATATATGATTTTTAACAGTCTTGCCGGGTTGAGGATCTCCTCATATGTGTTGAGTTGATGGTCCAAGAGACTGGGTCTGTTACACTATCCATGGATAGAGATACATGTATATACATTGCCTACGGGCGTGATTATTGTGACTATGAACCAAAGCAGTAACTCTGAACTCTGAATATCGTATTAAATACTTATTGGGCCCATAGGTGTCAAGGTTATATGAATGTCTTAAATAATGTTATGAGTTAATGAAATGAGATGTTGTTTATTGAGTATGATTGATTAATGTTGAATGTGGAAAGATGTTGAAATGTGGTATGCTCATATGACTATGATTTGTGAAATGCATAATTATGTGGTTAACTTTTATATTTATGATGTTGATCTTATCAATAACATATGTGACATTGCATTACATTAAAGCATACCATTAGTATGTTTTATCTTACTAAGCCGTTGGCTTAGCGCGATAGTGTTTAATCGCGCAGGTAATAGAGTGGATAGAGTTGAACCCGAGAGTTCATCAAGACCAAGTGAGAGTAGACCTTGAAGAATCCATTTTGGGAGCTTAAAGATCAGAGCAGACTTGCCAATCATGTATATTTATTTATATTTTGTAAAGAAATGTTTAATATGTAAATATGTACATATTTTATAACTTCCGCTGTGTAATATTTAAATGTATATACATATATAACTAATATGTTTTGTTTTATAAGTAAATGATCTACTTTTCTATAATGTATAATGATAAGGGTATTGTATCAAGTTTAAAGTGTTTTGAATGTTAAGAAAACCGTAGCATCCCTATGTTTGATGCACTTATGCTACATTGTTGTAGTTGTAGTGTGTGGGCATTGGATATGGGGGTGTTACAATTGTTTTGGTATCAGAGCCTAGGTTTGAGATTCTCAACCTAGGTAAAATGTAATAAAAAGACTATTTTGACTTTAAAAGTGGTTTTTGAATAATATACATGTTTGGGATTGGCAACCTCTGATCTTTAATGAGATGTAGTATGTTGTGTTTGCAGATTTAGGTTGTGATGGATTCTCACTCACGTCAGTCGATTGAGGGTAGTGCCGAGAGTATCGCTCCTGCTGAGGGAGCTAGAGTTGATAGTGTTGAGGAGGCACCTGCTTCGGTGTCGGGTAGACCAGCTGGAGAGGAGGTTCTGCCAGCCTGGTTTAGACATATGATGGAAGTTATGAGACAAGCACCAGTGCAACCAGTGCCACCACCCCCTCAGCCTTTGGTATCTGTAAGGCACTATGATAAACTAAGGAAGTATGGAGCGGAGGATTTCCTTGGTACTACTGACCCAGCTGTAGCAGAACAGTGGCTTGACAAAGTACAGAGGATCTTTATTCAGTTACAAGCCACCCCTGAGGAAAAATTTTACTATGCAAGATCTTTGCTACAGAAGGACGCCTACGATTGGTGGAAGACAGTGCCACATTCTATGGATGATCCTCCAACACTGTCTTACACTGATTTTCTGAGGGAATTTGAGTTGAAGTATACTCCTAGGGAGTATAAAGATGGGAAGAAAAGAGAGTTTCTAGATTTGAAGCAAGATCATTGGACCGTAACTGAGTATGAAGTTGAGTTTATTCTACTGAGTCAGTATGCTGGGGGTATCATTGCTGATGAGATTGATAGATGCAGGAGGTTTGAGGAGGGATTGAGGCCCTCTATCATGTGCTTAGTGGCTGGATCTAGATATCAGGATTTCTCACAGCTTGTGGCAGCAGCTCGAAGTGTAGAGCGAGCTCAAGTTATTGCAGCTGCTTCAGAGGAAGAGGTTAGGGTTAGGAGGCCCCAGTTTGAGGCAGGGTCTTCTTCTGTTAAAAGAGGTAAAGGAAGCTTTGTTCCTAGAGTTAGTAGGAGTCAGAGGTTAGCTGGTAGGTCAGTGCAGTTCCAGAGACAGAGATTTAGACCTGCAGCTTCAGTAGCGAGTGCTCCTACTCCTGGAGTTCAGAGATCCACCTTACCTGTGTGTAACCAGTGTGGTGGAAGACATGGGGGCGTTTGTTGGAGGCATAGTAGATCAAGGGTATGCTTCAGGTGTGGATCACCTAACCACTTTGTGAGAGACTGTCCTGAGAGGCAGGAGCAGATGCCAGTTGATTCTGTTGCTTCTCGAGCTAGTGTGAGGGGAGGCAGAGGAGGCAGAGGAGGCAGAGGTGCCAGCCGAGGAGGTAGACCAGGGTTCAGTTCTAGAGGAGGTGCTACATCCAGGGAGGGTAGACCAGAGGAGGTTGGATCTTCCCAGAGGATGTATGTTATGCAGAGGCAGCCAGATGCATCGGCAGTCATAGCTGGTACTTTTTCTTTATTTGATATTTCAGTACTTGCTTTGATTGATCCGGGTTCCACACATTCACATGTTAGTGTATCTGTTTTGCCTGTATTTGATTTGCATGCTGAGTCCCTAGGATTTGATGTGTTGGTGACAAATCCGTTAGGGCATAGTGTGGTTGTAAGTAAGGTGCATCAAGATAGTGCAGTAGTGGTGCAGGGTGAGGAGTTCTTAGGGGATTTGATTGAGATGCCATTTAAGGAATATGATGTGATCTTAGGTATGGATTGGCTATCTCGACATGGAGCTGTGGTGGATTGTAAAAAGAAAATTGTTTCTTTGAGAACGGATGATGGTAGAGAGGTGATAGTATTTAATGAGCAGGAACAGCTAGCCTCCTTATTTGTTTCAGCTGTTGCAGCCAGGAGGTTGATTAGAAAGGGGTGTGAAGCCTATCTTGCTCATGTGGTGGATACTAGAGTGAAGGGTTCCCCTATTGATAGCATTGCCACAGTTGCTGAGTTCCCGGATGTGTTTCTAGAGGAGTTGCCATGGTTGCCTCCTGAGAGAGAGGTGGAGTTCGGTATTGAATTGTTGCCTAGTACCACTCCTATCTCTATTACTCCTTATAGAATGGCACCAGCAGAATTGAGGGAGTTGAAAGTGCAATTACAGGAGTTGTTGGATAAAGGATTCATTCGCCCCAGTGTTTCTCCTTGGGGAGCTCCTGTGCTATTTGTGAAAAAGAAAGATGGTACTATGAGGTTGTGTATCGATTATAGGCAATTGAACAAGGTGACTATTAAAAATAAATATCCTTTGCCTAGAATTGATGACCTCTTTGATCAATTGAAGGGTGCAGCTGTATTTTCTAAAATTGATTTGAGATCTGGGTACCATCAGCTGAGAGTCAGAGCTGAGGATGTTCCGAAGACCGCCTTTCGGACCAGGTATGGGCATTATGAATTTCTAGTTATGCCTTTTGGTCTAACGAATGCACCTGCAGCTTTTATGGATTTGATGAATAGGGTGTTTAGGCCCTATTTGGATCAGTTTGTAGTGGTCTTCATTGATGATATACTGGTGTATTCGCGGAATGAAGAGGAACATGATATGCATCTGCGGATTGTGTTGCAGATTTTGAGAGAGAAGCAGTTATTTGCCAAATTGTCGAAGTGTGAGTTCTGGTTGGATCAAGTTGCTTTTCTCGGACATATAGTTTCAGCAGAGGGTATTAGAGTTGATCCGAGCAAAGTTGAAGCTATATTGAATTGGAGTCCACCCAAGTCTGTGACAGAGATTAGAAGTTTTCTGGGTTTGGCAGGCTATTACAGACGATTTGTGAAAGGGTTTTCTTTAATAGCTACTCCACTCACTAGATTGCTTCGTAAGGGAGTGAGATTTGTGTGGACGGATCAGTGTCAGGCTAGCTTTGAGCAGTTGAGAGATATGTTGACTCAAGCGCCTGTTCTTACTTTACCTGTGGAAGGCAAACCATATGTGATCTACAGTGATGCTTCACATAGAGGTTTGGGGTGTGTATTGATGCAGGAAGGTAAAGTTATAGCTTATGCATCTAGGCAGTTGAAACCGCATGAGCTTAACTATCCGACCCATGATTTGGAATTGGCTGCCATTGTGTTTGCATTAAAGATTTGGCGCCACTATCTGTTTGGGGAGAAATGTTTCATCTACACTGATCACAAGAGTTTGAAGTATTTGGGTGTCCAGAAAGAACTCAATCTTCGTCAGAGGAGATGGTTAGAATTGATTAAAGACTACAACTACTTGATTGACTATCATCCAGGTAAAGCAAATGTTGTTGCTGATGCCTTGAGTCGGAAGTCTTTAGCTGGTTTAACAGTTTACTCGCTCTCGTTGCTTGTTGAGTTGAGAGCATTGCATGCCAGTTTTGTACCTTGTGTTGATGGTGCATTATTGGCACAGTTGCAATTGAAGCCGATTTTGTTAGATCAGATCAAAGAAGCTCAGTTGGCCGATAAGAAGATTCAGAAGATTATTTCAGATTGTAAGAATGGGAAGACAAGAGATTTTGTTGTGAAAGACGATGGGAGTCTCTGGTTTAAAAACCGATTGTGTGTACCCGATGATGCTAAATTGAAAAGAGTCATTTTAGAAGAAGCACATCAGTCAGTGTTTGCTATGCATCCGGGTAATACGAAGATGTATCATCATTTGAGACAGCATTATTGGTGGATTGGTTTGAAGAGAGACATTGCAGATTTTGTGTCGAAATGTCTCACTTGTCAGAAGGTTAAAGCAGAGCATCAAGTTCCAACTGGGTTGCTTCAACCATTGTCAGTACCAGAATGGAAGTGGGAAAGAGTGACAATGGATTTTGTGTCTGGTTTGCCATTGACACAAAAGAAGCATGATGCTATATGGGTGATTGTGGATAGATTGACTAAAACAGCTCATTTCCTTCCGGTGCGGATGGATTACTCTTTGGAGAGGTTGGCTGAGCTGTATATCCATGAGATTGTGAAACTGCATGGTGTTCCAACTTCTTTAGTGTCTGATTGAGATCCCAGGTTTACTTCCAGATTTTGGAAGAGTTTGCATAGTGCTTTAGGTTCGCGACTGCACTTCAGCACTGCTTTTCATCCACAGACGGATGGACAGTCAGAGAGGGTGATACAGATTCTTGAAGACATGTTGAGAAGCTGTGTCATTGATTTCACTGGAAGTTGGGATAGATTTTTACCTCTTGTGGAGTTTGCATACAACAACAGTCACCAATCCAGCATTGGTATGGCACCGTTTGAAGCATTGTATGGCAGACGGTGTAGGACACCTCTTTGTTGGAATGAGCTTGGAGATAATAAGTTGATTGGTCCTGATTTGATTCAAGAAACTGAAGAAAAAGTAAAGTTGATTCGAGACAGGTTAAAAGCAGCTTCAGACCGACAGAAATCTTATGCAGATCTGAAAAGGAGAGATATAGAGTTTAATGTTGGAGATAAGGTATTTCTGAAAGTGTCTCCTTGGAAGAAGATTTTGAGGTTCGGTCGGAAAGGAAAATTGAGTCCTCGTTTCATTGGGCCGTATGAAGTGTTGGAAAGAGTTGGGCCAGTTGCGTATCGACTTGCTTTGCCACCTGAGTTGGATCGTATTCATAATGTATTTCATGTTTCTATGTTGAGGAGGTACAGGTCGGATCCATCTCATGTGTTGCCATTTGAATCTATTGAAGTGAGCCCAGACTTGACATTTGAAGAGGAACCAGTTGCTATCTTGGCACGAGAAGTGAAAGAGTTGAGGAACAAGAGTGTGCCATTGGTGAAAGTTCTATGGAAGAATCATGCAAAAGAAGAAGCGACTTGGGAGAGTGAACAATCCATGCGAGAGCAATATCCGCAGTTGTTTCAGCTTTGATATCAGGTAATTTCGAGGACGAAATTTTCTTTTTAGAGGGGGAGAATTGTAATATCCTCATTTATGCCCTAGAAGTCTTGGTTATGTTGTTGTTATTGTTGATGTTGTTGTTAGTGTTGTTGTTGTTATATATTGGATTGAATATATGTGTTAAATTGTAAGAGAAAAGAAATGGGAAGAGAATGTATATGTATATGTGTTTTGGAGAAGAAATTTAGGGTTTAGAGACAAATGTATATGTTGTGTATATGATGATATATATAACATATAGATTGGTCAAATATAGAGTCAATGCAAGAAGATATTTTTGTGGAATGTGCAATTACATATAAGGGCTTAGATGAGACAAAAGGTTAGTTAAATGGTGAAGGGTGTTTTAGTAATTGCAAGGTTAAAAACACTTGATGGATATAAGAAGCCAAATTTGACTTTGCTCTTCATATTTTCTTCTTCTCTTCATGTGTGGCCGGATTCTCCATAGACAAAGAGAGAAAGAGAGGTGATCTTGAGGTTTGAAGCAAATTGAAGAAGGAATCAAGGGTGTTGGTTAGAGATTTGTGGAATTCTTCATTTAAGGTACGTTTTCTCTTGATTTCTCTTGTTCTATTTGGAATTTTGTTTGAGTTTGATGGAGTGTGTTTGTGTATGGTGTGTGTAAAAGTGTTGAAATGGAATTAAAGATAAGAAGCTAGGTTGGTGTTGGTGATGGAAGAGTAAGAGTTGTGTTTAGTGAATTTTTTTCTGTTTTACAATTAGTAAAGGCTGTGACTTGTATGATTTTTAATTAATTATAGAAAAATGTTCTTGAAGTGAATTTTTGATATGTTGTGCCTCTATGAGTCTAGAATGACTTAAAAATATGTTGATTCGATTTTGGAATGGTTATGAGTTTAGAAAGATTATTTTTATTAGACCTGTTCCAGCAGGTACCTTAACTGAGACAGCTATATTTCGGGATTTTTAATAAAATGTAGAAAAATCATATCCAATTGAATTTTGGATATGTTGTTGCTTAGTGAGTCTAGTATTTGAGAAAAATAATTTGGAACCACGTTGATTGAATTTGATTTATGGAATTCACAAAGTTCAGAACTGCTGCCAGGATGCAGGGCAATTGGGGCAGTCTGGTTAGGTGAACTATTTGACCACGATTTTGTGTTCAGTTTGATCTGAAATTTTAAAGGAATGATTTTAAGATACAAAACTAAATTCTGTAAAACTTTTAGAATTTTTAGTCAAGTATATTATTTTATACAATTTTTCAAAATAAGGATAAAATGGAGTCTAAAACCAGAATGTACTATTCATATGGTCATTTTGCTAATATTCCTTTTGGATTAGATTGTGAAGAGGTTGAATTGCCCTAACCGTGTCCCTCAAGTGGCTGCCCGTGTCCCTCAATTGTGTGGGTTAGGGTTTTAATTCTTTGTTCTTCTTGCATTGCTTTGGTTCTCCAAAGGTAGGTTGGTCCTTAAACCTAACCCTAAACACTTTAAACACACTTGAATCAATGAATGATATAATCAAATGCATGTGTAAGGTCCTAAAACTATGAATCATATCAATTGTTCTTTGCCCTAATTGCATTGTTGAGATTGAACAATGTTATGTTATGTATTGTGAATGGTAATGTGTTTCATGAGTAATATACATTGAAATTGAAATGTATATCAAAGATGCAATGATAATTTAAATAAGACATGATATGAGACAATGCCATTGTGATTGGCTATGATGATGATATTGAAAGAAAGAAGGCATGTTTGCCTAAATGTGATGAGAATTTGAGAATGGAAAGGGTAACTATATAATAAATGAATTGTTTGTTTAATATGTTATTCAGTTTCAGAGTTCTGGATTTGGGTGGCATGCCTAAGAAATGATGAAAGGTAACAGTCTTGCCGGGTTGAGGATCTCCTCATATGTGTTGAGTTGATGGTCCAAGAGACTGGGTCTGTTACACTATGAGAATTTTGAATATGAGATATATGATTTGTAACAGTCTTGCCGGGTTGAGGATCTCCTCATATGTGTTAAGTTGATGGTCCAAGAGACTGGGTCTGTTACACTATCCATGGATAGAGATACATGTATATACATTGCCTACGGGCGTGATTATTGTGACTATGAACCAAAGCAGTAACTCTGAACTCTGAATATCGTATTAAATACTTGTTGGGCCCATAGGTGTCAAGGTTATATGAATGTCTTAAATAATGTTATGAGTTAATGAAATGAGATGTTGTTTATTGAGTATGATTGATTAATGTTGAATGTGGAAAGATGTTGAAATGTGGTATGCTCATATGACTATGATTTGTGAAATGCATAATTATATGGTTAACTTTATATTTATGATGTTGATCTTATCAATAACATATGTGACATTGCATTACATTAAAGCATACCATTAGTATGTTTTATCTTACTAAGCCATTGGCTTAGCGCGATAGTGTTTAATCGTGCAGGTAATAGAGTGGATAGAGTTGAACCCGAGAGTTCATCAAGACCAAGTGAGAGTAGACCTTGAAGAATCCATTTTGGGAGCTTAAAGATCAGAGCAGACTTGCCAATCATGTATATTTCTTTATATTTTGTAAAGAAATGTTTAATATGTAAATATGTACATATTTTATAACTTCCGCTGTGTAATATTTAAATGTATATATATATAACTAATATGTTTTGTTTTATAAGTAAATGATCTACTTTTCTATAATGTATAATGATAAGGGTATTGTATCAAGTTTAAAGTGTTTTGAATGTTAAGAAAACCGTAGCATCCCTATGTTTGATGCACTTATGCTACATTGTTGTAGTTGTAGTGTGTGGGCATTGGATATGGGGGTGTTACATGTTATATATATACCTTCACTTCTTTTCTCCTTTCATTAAACATACACCTTAAATCCAAATACCACAATAATTATTCCAAAACTTTTAGGGTGTACCTTGGGATATTACAGATTGTGGGTCTTTACCCACCAAAAATGGATCTTTATTCATTGGAGATCGGGTCTTTACCCTTGAAACATGGATCTTTATCCATTGGAGATCGAGTCTTTACCCTTGATACATGGATCTTTATCCATTACAAATCGGGTCTTTACCCTTGAAACATGGATCTTTATCCATTGGAGATCGGATATTTACCCTTGAAACATGGATCTTTATCCATTGGAGATCAAGTCTTTACCCTTGAAACATGAATCTTTATCCATTGGAGATCGAGTCTTTACCATTGAAACATGGATCTTTATCCATTGGAGATCAGGTCTTTACCATTGAAACATGGATCTTTATCCATTGGAGATCAGGTCTTTACCCTTGAAACATGGATCTTTATCAATTGGAGATTGGGTCTTTACTCTTGAAACATGGATCCTTATCCATTGGAGATAGGGTCTTTACCCTTAAAACATGGATGTTTAGCCATTGGAGATCGAGTCTTTATCCTTAAAATATAGATCTTTATCCATTGGAGATCGAGTCTTTATCTTTGAAACATGGATCTTTATCCATTGCTGATCGGGTCTTTACCCTTGAAACATGGATCTTTATCCATTGGAGTTGGGGTCTTTACCCTTGAAACATGGATCTTTATCCATTGAAGATCGGGTCTTTACTCTTGAAATATGGATCTTTATCCGTTGGAGATCGGGTCTTTACCCTTGAAACATGAATCTTTATCCATTAGAGATCGGGTCATTATCCTTAAAATATGGATCTTTATCCATTGGAGATCGGGTCTTTACCCTTGAAACATGGATCTTTATCCATTGGAGATAGGGTCTTTACCCTTGAAACATGGATCTTTATCCATTGGAGATCGGGTCTTTACCCTTTAAACATGGATCTTTATCCATTGGAGATCAGATCTTTACTCTGGCTTCTACTTTTCTAGCTGGATAGATCTTTTTCCTTTTGCATCATTATTTCTTTTTGGTTTCTTACTTTCTTCTTATTTCATTCTCTTTGTTCTTCCTTTGCGTTTTTGCAAAAAATTCAGCTATTTTTTAGCTGGCCCCTTATATCTTCTCCTTTCCGGCTTCATGGCAAAATATTGGAAGTGAGTCTGAAAATATTTTCTACACGCGTAAACTCAAAAAATTTAAAGGAGAAACTTTTCCTCCTATGTAGGCTCAAACCCATGATTTTTCTATGCGAGCTTTGGTTGATGTTTCTATATTGTCTAGTTCTTCGGACAAGCATGCATTTCTTCTTTTGCACAATGATTGGATCTTCCTCAAGCAATGGGCCTTCCATGCCCCCTGATTCCATATCTGCTTCATGGTTGCTTCATAGAGTATTGCTGTTTACTTTTGACAAAGAAAAATACAGTGTGATATGCTCATGTATGCATGATATGCATGAATAATGCTTACAGTGGTTTCATCGACTCATAAAACACCCCAACAATGCCCGGTTCATTGGAACCTGCCTCCTTTGCAGGTCTTAATATTATAAAATTCTTAAATATAACAATATTATCCATACTCCATGCAACAATTAAAATAAAGCATCATTACATTAAAATCAAAGCAATGTCCAAACAAGACAAATAAATAGACACCCATCCGAGAATGGAAACATGTCCTTACATCGCCCGTGTCTAAAACTAAATGGGACACCCATAGAAAGGCGGAAATGTGTCCTTTACATTGGTCCAAAAAACTTTAAAATAATTTCAATTACATAATGTTTAACTAATGAGGTACCCACAAAGTGGAAACATACCTCTTACAATTTTAGAACTAAGGCAAATAAAAGAATATTCGATTATCTAATTATAAATAAAAGCAAACCATTCATAAAATAAATTAAACCATTAACATATAACAAATCACATAATCAAATAAATAAATAAAATTAGAATTCAATCCATTAAATAAACAAAGTTTAGGTTTAAGATTTAGGATTTAAGAAATTAGGGTTCTGGGATTTAAAGTTTTAGAGTTTTTAGTTTTATTTATGGCTTTAGGCTACTGGGGTTACTAGATGTTTTTTATGATTCTAAATTTTAGTTTTGAAGAATTAAGGTTTTGGCATTTAGAATTAGTGTTTTAAAGAATTAGGGTTCGAGAAAAAGGATTTAGAGTTTTTGTCAAAACATGATTATTATAAAACTATAAGACTATTTTAACATGGATTTTTGATAAATACTTATATGTAATATAACTACTGGACATTTAAAATATTATTTGAATAATCTAATACTATAGTGATTTAATGGAATAAGCTATTATGATGATAATAAATAATAATTGATTAAGGTTTTAACTAAATAAGTTAGGGTTTAATTTAAATTAGAATTAGGTTTTCTAAGAAAACTATCAATATCATATTCAATTTTGAAAGAGGAGGCAACTGTGAAGATTTTGGAAAATTAATTTGATTAGGGTTTTTTAAGAAAACATATTATTATAGTTTTTAGAAAAGTGTAATTAGGGTTTGTGATTTCAAAAATATGTGTTACGGGCATTAAGACATTAGGGTTTTGGAAAAATTCTTTCTAGGGTTTTTAAATAAAGTTTGGATAATAAGCATAACCATTTATCAAGTAACAAAAATATGCATGCTTGAACAATTTATCAAATTGTATAATGAAGTTACTGTGAATATAAGCAAAGAAATAAAGGTTCAAACCTCCATTGTTGGTTCCACCACAATCTTTGAATTCTAGTTGAACAATAATAAAGACAGTGTAGATTGCCTTTGATGGATTTGTGTTGCTTCCTCACTACCTCTTGCTTCTTCAAGGTTTTCTTTTGGCCGAAAGAATTCAAGAGTCCCAAGTCCTGTTAAAAATTTCAGTTCCAAAATTTTCCCCCCTTTTTCTTTGTTTTAATGTGGTATTTATAGAAAAAATAAAAAACCTACTTCTAATTGTCTAAGGAAATAAAACCATTTAAGAAAAGAAATAAAAACCAAATAGAATTGGGTTTTGAAAAAAACTGCGCTGGCAAAAAATTGCTGCGGGCTATGGGCGGGCCAGCTATGAGAATCTATGAGAATTGCATGCGAGCTACGGGCGTGGGCCAGCCAATTCGTCGCAGGAATTTCCCGTGGCAAATTGGCCCAAGCCAATTCATCTTTAGCTTCCATCGCCGACTTTTATTTATTTATTTTTTATGTTCTTTTTTTTACTGTTACCTTTTTTATTTTATTAAAAATATTGTAAGTAATGAATATTAAAATAAATATTATTTAATTAAAATACCACAAAAATTATTTTGGACTGTTTAAAAAATATTGGACTGGACTTGGTCAAAAAGTAATTGTCTATAGTTTGGCCCCTGCTTGAGCGATCTGAGATTACAGCAAAAGAGAGCGAAAAGCAATGTGATTTTTTACTGGATTTAGAGCCATATTGGACTCCACACCCAAGGTTGGTTTGAGCTCTGGACTTAAAAATAATTTAAATTCTGGACCTAAGGTAAACTTAGGATTTGGATTCTGGACCCGGGGTAAGTTGTGGACTTGAAAATAATTTAGGAAGGTAAGTTCTAGACTTAATTTGGGTTCTGGACCAGTGGTAAGTTCTGAACTTAAAAATAATTTGAGTTCTGGACCCGAGGTAAGTTCTGGAATTAATTTGAGTTTTGGACCCGAGGTAAGTTATGGACTTAAAAAATAATTTGGGTTATGGATCCGAGCTAAGTTCTGAACTTAAGAGTAATTTGGGTTCTACACCCGAGCTAAGTTTTGGACTTAAGAGTAATTTCAGGTTTTGGACCCGAGCTAAGTTCTAGATTTAAGGGTAATTTGGGTTCTGGACCTGAGCTAAGTTCTATACTTAAGAGTAATTTGGATTCTGGACCCGAGGTAAGTTCTGGACTTAAGAGTAATTTGAGTTATTTGCAAAAAATGAATGTAGTAAGTAGGATACTATAGAAATTTGCAAAAAAAAATTTAGCTTTTTTTTTACCATGCATTTATTTTCTTGCGCTCTGGGTGTAAAAATATTTAAAAAGGGCTAAAATCTTTGTATACAAGCAAATATCTGAATAATTGAGTTGAATAATTGAGTTTATTATTTATTTACTGTGTATTCACTATTTATGAACTATTCACTCACTATTCATTTACTATTTATTAATAGTAATATTTAATTTTTCTTTTTCTTTCACGAGAATACTGTTGTTTCCTTTTTATTTTTTTATTTTTCCTTTGCAATTTTTCTATATAAGCCTCAGCTCATTTCTACCATATTCATCCTCACACCACTTCCGAAACTTTTATCTTCATTTCCTTTCTCTTTTGCTTTGTAATTTATCTTTATAAACGATGAAATTTTTGTTTCTTCAATACTCAGCAAAATGTTTAGCAGAGAGTTAAGGAAAAAAAAATACATGCTTCGAGATCAGGACCCCGATCCAATGCTGAGTTATTAGAATTTATTCGACGGCATGAAAAATGAAATTATAAGTCTACTAGCTGGGATGCAGCTTCATCGTAGTTCAAGTAAAAAAAAACTAAGGTAACAATGCAATTTAATGTTTATTATTTTAACAGCACAAATATGTATATGTTTTTTGTTTTTGTTTTTGTTTTGTTTTTGTTTTTGTTTTTTTTTTAGATTTAGGAAAAATAAATTAATTAGATTACTATATTTAAGAATTTAATGGACAAATATATATATAGATTAAAATAGAACATAACGAATAAATTTAGTCTATAAATCAGTAGTATTGATATGATGATATACTTACCTTGTGTTAACTTACCTGGCTCTGTGTTAGCATGATCGTTGCGTTATCCGGGGCAGAGGGTGTGCCTGTAAAGCCCGATAATGGTATGATGTAGCACCTTCTCGGGTAAAACGGATTATCCGATATCGCGATTTTAAAGCTTTATCTTGCAATTACCGTCCGAAGAGTGTCCGATAGATAGGAGTATAGTTCAAGCATTGTCAAAGCGGTGAATGGACATGACCCATGCTTTTCACCTACCTATAGGAGAGATGACCATTGGCCCAGTTGATTATACAGTCATAAATGGTATTCAGTACTATGGGTCCCTCTTACCAATGATATTCTGACATTTGAAGAAGTCCAATAGTTAATCGGTATAGAACCGTCATTAAAAGGGCCTTTCAAGATAAAAATTGAGCCGATTCGGAGTTATTGGGTGAACTACGAAGGACGGGTTCATAGGGAAACAACCAAACCATATGCTAGAGGATTTTTACTATATTTGCTCGGGTCGACCATTTTATGCAACAACGAATTTGCCATCCATTTGTCGGTGTTGAGGGCACTTATTGATATGAGTATGGTACCGCTTTACGGATGGGGTGAAGCCGGCCTTGCCTTTCTCTATCATGGACTAGACAAGATTTGCAGAAATAAGAAGTCTTTTATTCTACCAATGTCAATTCCATTCTTATTCTTACATGAATTTGATTTTCATTATTGTTGTAGGTATGGGCATATGAGCATAATCTTATGAGGTTTCCTGGCATTTCTAGAGAGAGACTTGGGTATCCGAGATGAAATTTTTGGTTGTTGGATGGTGTAACAGTTCCCGGCTCTCACCATGTGCACACCCAACGCTATCTCTTGAGTTGCTTAACCTGGGGCCAGGTAAGATAGTATTAGTATACTTTAAAATTTATATAAAACTTCACTTACCTTATGTCATTTTGTAGGTCAATTTGGCTTGGTGGAACACTGAAGTTCGGATGAACTGGACTTCTTCTATGAATGCCACATTGCCTTTTTAACATACCCGCTAAGTCATTGCCGGCCCTGTGTCTAGTGGTTGGTTTCTCGAGGAGAGAGTGTATCAGTGGTTCCTTGGTCCTGAGCGATAGAGGATCCTGATGAGTTGCCCGGAGTATACTTTAAAGATCACATCAATGCCGGAGAATGCATGGTGGTTAGATCAGCACGGTTATGATGTTGAAACCTTTCTCTACCCACCAGGTGCATCTTATACCCAGTTTATTGGAGTAGGACTCTTGAACTTTGATGTATCTCTTGTTGGTGTATGGGAGATTCCCGAGAAAAATGAGGATAGCGATGAAGAGGAGAATCATGGAGAAGGAGGAGAGTCCATCCTACATCTTGGGGCTAGCATCTCTCAGGTAAACTTTTACCATTTTTCCATTGCAATTACTTCTTTCTTAACTTGTTTTGACTTTTTTAATGATTATTACAGGCTGCTGACTCATTTGGTCATGAGGCTGGACCTTCCTTTACCGCTCCTCCGTTTGCTCATTCTAATCAACTGGAGATGCCATCTCATCCACAGGGCACTGATATGAATTACTCAGCAGGTTTTCCTGTTCCAAGATAATTTATGCTACATGTATACATGATTATGTATTCTCTTACCTTTTTCTTTCTGGCTCACAGCGGATGATTGAGGAACAAAACAAGAAACTTCAAGAAGAGTTAGCTGCTAGTCGTCAATAGGGTGCCCATTTTGAAAAATTGTACCACCAGTCAGAGCAAGATTTTTGAGACTTCCGATTTTAGGGGATGAGAGATTTTGGTGCTTCGTCATCTAGAGGACCCCAAGCTGATGACCATGAGATCCTTTCATCTACTTCGGATAAGGACCGTTACAGATCTGAATTTCAAGGCAATAGAGATTCAAATGCTCCTGCTTTGGGTAGACTCGGGATAGGTGATATGCCTCCTCCTCAAATAGACGATGACTTTTTCAAGGCTTGTTTGATCATGATCTACCACCTCCTTCTCAGCGATCTATCAGTATTGTATTAATTAAGAAAATATTGTATAATGATAAAAATAATATTGATGATATATAATTTGCACTTTTACAGTAACTTTTGACTTTTTTTTACGTTACAATTGTTGGTCTTTCCTTTTCACATTCGAAATTTCCACAGTAGCACTAATTTACAAAACCAAAGACAGCGCGGCAACTCAACCTTTTCGTCGCCAATTTCCTATCCCTGTGCGTCTCGGTCTCAAGCTACTCCTTGTCAATTTTGGAATAGCCAGTCATCCCATATAAATCTCTTTTCATGCCATGATCTCATACAAAAGCCAGGAAATTTCCCACTTGAGCATCAAAATTCCTTTTAATCAATTCTAACTTTCCTTCAATTGTCAACAATGACTGAATTTAATTTGAAGAAAATAAAACGTCTATTTAAAAATATGAATGCCATTCATTGAAAACAAATATCTTGGTCTAAAATTGATACTTTGAAGTGTTTTCAAAATATTAAATTGGACCATTCTTTTTTACATGTCATGGCTTCTTTTTGGAATGTAAATTTTAGGACATTTGAGATTAATGGCTTTGAGATATGTCCCATGATTGAAGAATTTGAGGCCATCCTTGGATATCCAAGTAATCAACCAATAGCATTACCTATATTGATTTCCAAGACTCAACAAAAGATGCAAATGTTATTTCAACTTTTAAAGTCCGACGTTCCACAGTTGATGAGAGGTTAGAAAATTCTGCTTGGTCCCTTAATTGACTTTTGCCTTTCTCACATGGCTCCTACTAAGGCATGGGGACGTATGCTTTGTCTATGCTTACATGGATAATTTTTGCTTGTTTCTTCTGATGGCGATATTGATCCAAGAGTATTGGATATCTTGGACCAAATGGAAGGAGGCTTGTCACGGATACCCATTGTTAGACAAATAATCTCAATTTTGATCCTTGACAACTCAAATTGAATAACCCATTTAACATGTGTTTGGAGAATCTTGTTGCAGGCTTAGGTTACTTCAAATAAAGCTGAACAGAACACTTCTAGCGGTCGCACCAAACCTGAATACGACCGCACCATTTAATTAAAGGATGAAACCTTATCACAGTAGGTTTCACGGTCAGAAACCCGACCTCAGTAGCGACCGCACTTTAATAAGAGCGATCGTCCCCAAGTTATGGATGACCGCTACTCAAGGAACTCAAATCATTTTAATCACAGTAAGGTTCGCGGTGACAAGAACGGCGAATGACATGGCCTCGCTTGCCACTTTAGCTACCGCGCGTTCATATTCACTACAGCTCTGCCAATGCAGGAGAAAATTGCTTAAAGAGACAGTAGTGTTCGCATCCTTAGGTGCATCCAGAAGTTTAACGCGAGTTTCTCAACTCGACTGCGAGATGCTACCTAGGGCGACCGCGATATTCAAATTTTGGCGGACATCTCTTCTGCCCTGTCAGAGAATGACACGTGACATGACCGTTATAAACCAACTTCAACATTCAAAAAGGGCGACCGCACCTTTGTGATGTGCGACAGTCCCGACAACCACAGCATGGGCAAGATTCCTACTGCAGAGCACTCAAATTCGACCGTTGAAACTTTTCTAAATTCAGCGACCGTACCATATACAAGGACGACCGCGTGTGGCAATAGCGCGGCCATCCTTATATGAAGGACGACCGTGAAATACTTCGGACAGTTTAATAAAGAAGGTCTAAACTGCCAAGACTTTATTCTTACTATCAATAACGGCTAGTAAGACCACATTGGCTATAAATACAGTGCTTCTATATGTTAGACAAATGATCTCTATTTTGATCCTTGACAACTCAAATGAATGATCCATTTAACATGTGTTTGGAGAATCTTGTTGTAGGCTTAGCTTACTTCAAATAAAGGTGAACATAACACTTCTAGCGGTCACACCACACATGAATACGACCGCACCATGCAATTACAGGATGAAACCTTATCACAGTAGGTTTTGCGGTCAGAAGTCCAACCTCAGAAGCGACCGCTCCTAAAGAAGAGCGACCGTCCCAATTTATGGACGACCGCTAACCAAGGAACTCAAATCTTTCTAATCACAGTAAGGTTCGCGGTGACAAGAACGGTGAATGACATGGCCTCACTTGCTGCTGTGGCGACCGCCCATTAAGAGTCGCGACCGCTCTACCAATTCAAGAAGAATTTACTTAAAGAGACAGTAGTGTTTGCGTCCTCAGGTGCGTCCAGAAGTTCGACGCGAGAACCTCAATTCGACCGCGAGATGCTACCTAGGGCGACCGCTACATTCAAATTTTGGCGGACATCTCTTCTGCCCTGTCAGAGAATGCCACGTGACATGACCGTTAAAAACCCATTTCAAACTTCAAAAAGGGCGACCGCACCATGGTGATGCACGACCGTCCCGACCACATTGGCTTCAAGCTTCGGACAGTTTAAGTAAAGAAGGTCTAAACTGCCAAGACTTTATTCTTACTATCAATAACGGCTAGTAAGACCACATTGGCTATAAATAGAATGGTTCTACAAGTAAAGAACAACAAGAAGCAAGAGAAAACAGATTTTGATAGCAAAGCAACAAATTTTCTTTTACTTAAACTTACATTTGAATTGTAATGAATGTTAGGTGTAAGCATTGAAAACACAATTGTATAAGTTTGAGTGTGAGCTTGGAAAAACACTTGGGTTGTGAGAGTAAGCCTTGTAAAACTCTTGTTTGGGTTGTGAGAGTGAGCCTCAAAAACTCCTTTAAAGGTTCTTGAGTGTAAGCCTTAGAAAACACTTGTGAAGTTAGGTGTGAACTTGTGAAAACACCAAAGTTGGAAGTGAGCTTGTAAAAACTTCAAAGATTAGTGGAACCTTAACAAGTTGTTAAGGAAGTGGATGTAGCATTGAAGTAAAATCTGAACCACTATAAATCTTGTGTGTTCTTTCTTTCTTCCATTACTCAACCATCTCTTAATTCTGCACTTCTATTTTGTTGAGTTTTTTTTTAATTGTCATTATTTCTTGAGGAAACCAATTCACCCCCCGCCCTCTTGGTTGCCATCTTGGGATAACAATTGGTATCAGAGCCTGAGATTTCTTAAACTTAATTGTGAAATCTGATCCACTATGGCAACTTCTTCTTCATCAAACTCTCATGGAAATCTTAACACTATTCTTACACCCTACTTTGATGGAACTGATTATTCATACTGGAAACACAAAATGTATTTGTTTCTAGACAGTGAAGGGATTGAACTATGGGATTTCGTGGAAAGTGAGTGGAAACCTCCCACTTATGAAGTTGACGGCATTCAAGTTCCACTTCCCAAAGCACAATGGTCAGCTAGCAATGTCAAAGATCGATTCAAGAACATTAGAGCCGCTTCCATCTTGATGAATTCCATTTGAAGAGAAGAAGGTGGAAGAGTTCAACATTTAACTTGTGCACATTGCATTTCGAAAACACTCAAAAACTACCATGAAGGTACGACTCAAGTCAGATTCACCAAGAAACAAATGCATGTCCATGAGTATGAGCTATTCAAGATGAAACCAAATGAAAATGTCACCGACATGACCAATCGCTTGCTTGCTATTGTCAATGAACTGAAGAAGTATGACAAGGTATATGATCAAGGTGATGTAAACAGTAAAATTTTGAGAGCCCTAAGAGCTAGAAAGAACTTTGAATCAAAAGTATCATCCATAGAAGAAGCTCATGATCTCAGCACATTAAGAACTGATGAGCTAGTTGGTAAACTACTCACATTTGAGCTACACAGTGAGAAAGAAGATGATCAAGGTGAAAAAGAAAAGAGAAAACCAATTGCACTCAAAGCAATCAAAGAAGCTGAGAGCTCGAGCAATGAAGGTACTGATGATGAAGATGAAATGGCAATGTTGTAAAAAAGAATCAATGAATGGAAAAGGAAGAAAAGATTACAAGCAAATAAAGGTACACCTCCAAAATTCTCCTTCAAAGATAAAGAAAAGAAAAATGAGGTAAAATGCTATGAATGTGGAAAAACTAGTCACATTAAATCGGATTGCTTCAAATTAAAGAACAAAAGGAAATGGGATAAAGAAAAGAAAAAGTCTCTCAAAGCCACATGGGATGACTCTTCTTCAAGTGGAGAAGAAGAAGAAGAAGGAATTGCAAATCTGTGTCTCATGGCTATTGAAGATGACTCCAATGAGGTAAGTACTCAATCCTTTGATCTAGTAGCACATAATGATACAAATGATATAGATGATAGTGATTTGATTGAGCACATGAACTTTAAAATAGAAAAATATTTTTCTAAAATGATGCTTCATAAAGAGAAAAACTCTAAGTTAGAAAAAGATTTTATATGCTTAAAGAACTCTACCTTAGAATTGAAAACCTCAAATGAACACCTGATGAATATGATAGGAGAGTTAAATAAAAACTCACATGACTTAGAAAAGGTGATTAAAGAAAATGATACATTGAACCATGAGCTAAAAGAACTAAAAGTATCAATTTCCAGATTTAATAAAGGAAAGGAAGCATTAAACACATTAATTAATAACCAAAGATCACCTTCCTTAAAATATGGATTAGGATTCAATGGCTCAACCAACATTGCACCAAGTAAACCGACATTTGTAAAAGCATCTACAATTGAAATTTCTGATGATCATATCAAAGATGCTTGCACCAAGTCTAAAAGTACCAAAAGTACTTCTTATGGTTTGCTAGGAGAAAAAGCCAAAAATAATTATGCATTGTTGTTCACCAAACTTGCACAAAAGAAATCACATACTTGTAGCTGCATGCATAATACGTTAAATACAAAAAGAAAAATGCAGAAGTATAGAATGCCATGGCAATGCACATACTGCATGAAATTCGGACACAAAAATTTCTATTGTTATATAAGAAAGGCTTATCTCAAGTTAAAAGACACTTTTACTACTAACCATCAAGGACCCAACTTCATGTGGGTACCTAAAAGAAGATGATCACTATTGCCTTGCAGGTATGCCTAAAATTTACTATCAACGAAAGCACATGGCTTGTAGATAGTGGATGCTCAAGGCATATGACTGGAAATGCAAAGCTCTTTACAAGTATTACCTACAAACATGGAGGTAATGTAACTTTTGGAAACAATGCTAAAGGAAAAATTCTTGGTGTTGGCTCCATTGGTTCTATTGGTAAGGATTTAATTGAAGATGTATGGCTTGTTGATGGTTTGAAACATAACTTGCTAAGTGTTAGTCAACTTTATGATAAAGCATACTTTGTCAATTTTGATTCCAAGGAATGCAAAATCACAAATTCAAATGATATTATCATATTTAAGGGTACTAGAACAAACAACACTTATAATATCAACATTCATTCAAATCATAAATGTTTAATGTCCACTAATAATGATGCATGGTTATGGCATAGAAGACTAGGACATGCTGGTATGGATCAATTGAAATATATTTGTAATGAAAACTTAGTTGATGGCCTACCTAAGATAAAATATGATAAAGACAGGATTTGTGAACCTTGTCAACATGGTAAGCAACACAAAAGCTCATTTAAAACAAAGAATGTTATAAG
Source organism: Garcia nutans (assembly GCA_947685225.1). Lineage (NCBI taxonomy): Eukaryota > Viridiplantae > Streptophyta > Magnoliopsida > Malpighiales > Euphorbiaceae > Garcia > Garcia nutans. The sequence continues at coordinate 14,421,805 of CANTUV010000023.1, read as the reverse complement.
CACTTTTAGACCTTTAGAGCTCATTCATTTGGATTTGTTTGGACCAAATAGAGTTACAAGCTTGGGAGGCAAATCATATGCATTTGTTCTTGTTGATGATTACTCTAGATTCACATGGGTTAATTTCTTAGCTCAAAAGAATGAAGCCTTTAATTACTTCAAAACGTTTGCAAAAAGAGTTCAAAATGAAAAAGGATATGTGATCACATCTATTAGAAGTGATCATGGCAAAGAATTTGAGAATGAAAATTTTGAAGGCTTTTGCAATGAACTTGGCATTTCACATAATTTTTCTGCTCCTAGAACTCCACAGCAAAATGGTGTAGTTGAAAGGAAAAATAGAACTTTAATTGAAATGGCTAGAATAATGCTCAATGAATATGATTTACCATCTTATTTTTGGGCAGAAGCCGTTAATACAACTTGTTACATTGCAAATCGTGTTTACAAAAGGCATTTAACTAATAAAACTTCTTATGAGCTATGGAATGGAAGAATACCCAGAATTGGATATTTTAGAGTATTCAGATGCAAATGCTTCATATTGAATACCAAGGATAATCTTGGAAAATTTTCATCCAAATCAGATGAAGGCATATTCTTAGGATATTCATCATATAGCAAAGCATATAGGGTATTTAACTTGAAAACTCTAGTTATAGAAGAATCAATGCATGTTGTATTTGATGAATCATCTAATCGTGATCAGAAGAAAGGTATTACTTTCAATGACCCTGCAGGTACTCTTGAACCTCTTGAATCTATTGATGCTCCAAAGATAAATCAGTATGAACTTGAAGAAAAGACTCAAGATCTACCTAAGGATTGGCAATACAAGAAAGATCATCCTAAGGAACTCATCATTGGAGAAACATCTAAGGGAGTAATTACTAGATCTAAAATTAATCATATAGATGTTAATTTCGCTTTTGTTTCTCAAATTGAGCCAAAGACTGTTGAGGAGGCTTTAAATGATGAAAATTGGATAACTGCAATGCAAGATGAACTTAATCAATTTGAAAGAAATAATGTTTGGCAACTTACTCCTAGACCTACAGATCACTCTATAATAGGATGCAAATGGGTCTATAGGAATAAACTTGATGAAAATGGTCACATTATTAGAAATAAAGCAAGATTGGTAGCCAAAGGCTATAATCAAGAAGAAGGTATTGACTATGATGAAACCTTTGCCCCCGTAGCCAGATTAGAAGCTATTAGAATATTACTTGCTTTTGCATGTCATATGAACTTTAAGCTTTTTCAAATGGATGTTAAAAGTGCATTTCTAAACGGACTTATAAGCAAAGAAGTTTTTGTAGAACAACCTCCTGGTTTTGAAAACTAAAAATTTCCTGATTATGTTTTTAAACTTACCAAAGCTTTATATGGATTGAAACAAGCACCTAGAGCTTGGTATGATAAACTTAGTGCATATTTACTGGAAAATGGTTTTGCAAAAGGAAAAGTAGACACAACTCTCTTTGTTAAAAAGGATAAGCATAACATTTTGATTGTACAAATTTATGTGGATGACATAATATTTGGAGCTACTAATGAAGCCTTGTGCAAAGAATTTGCTACTTGTATGACTAGGGAATTTGAAATGAGCATGATGGGTGAACTCAAGTTCTTCCTTGGACTGCAAGTCAAGCAATGTGAAGATGGGATCTTCATCAACCAATCCAAATATACGAAAGAACTCATCAAGAAATTTGGAAAGAACTCATCAAGAAATTTGGAATGGATGGCTGCAAAACTAGCAAAACTCCTATGAGCACATCCTTGAAATTAGGTAAAGATGAAAATGGTAAAGCAGTAGATGAGAAGAAATATCGAGGTATCATCGGATCACTACTTTACTTAACTGCTTCTAGGCCTGATATAATGTGTAGTGTATGTCTTTGTGCTAGATTTCAAACTAGTCCTAAAGAATCACACTTGAATGCCACTAAGAGAATCTTGAAATATTTGAGTGGCACAATGTATTTAGGACTTTGGTATCCTAAAAACACATCATTTCATATCATAGGCTTTTCAAATGCTGATTATGCTGGTAGTATTTTAGATAGAAAGAGCACTACAGGAGCATGTCACTTTCTTGGTAATTGTCTAGTTTCTTGGCATAGTAAGAAACAAGCATCGGTTGCTTTATCCACAACGGAAGCCGAATATGTTGCAGCATGTTTTTGTTGCACACAAGTATTATGGATGAAACAACAATTGCTTGACTATGGTAAAGTGTTTAACAATATCTCCATTAAATGTGACAACACTAGTGCTATCAATTTGTCTAAAAATCCTATCCAACACTCTAGATCCAAACATATAGATATTAGACATCACTTCTTGAGAGAAAATGTACAAAATCAGAATATAATCCTAGAATTTATAGATACACAAAATCAACTTGCTGATATCTTCACAAAACCCTTGAATGAAGATAGACTTAACTTCATTAAACTCAATTTAGGAAAGATTGATGGAATCACTTTAAATTAATTAAAACTTTTTCCTTTTAATAAATTTTCTTTGTGCATATATGTATATTTTTGCCTAAATATTAGAAAAATCCTCCATCTTTCCTTGAATCTTTCATTTCTAAGTTAGTCGCGTTCGCTCCAGTGTCCATAGCGACCGCTATCTTGTCTGCCAGATTCATTCAAACAAATAACTCTGTGCACGATCGAGAAAATTTATGCGCGGGCGCAAAAATTTGAACAGTTTCGACCATTACAGATAGTTTCTTCACCCGCGAGTGTATTGATCATGCTAATGGTCGCTAGACTAAACTTCGCGATCGCACCTTGTTGAATCTGCCACCGCACTCTATACACTCTGCTCAAAATTTTGTAACCGTTGGCTGTGTGACATGTCGCAACTCTTAACTTTCAACAGTCATAAACGGCTATTTTCTTAATTTCATCTATTTAAGAGTATGTTACATCAGTTTCTTTGATATTTTGCTTATTAAAACATACAAACTTCCCTTTGAATCTCTAAAATCTTCTCAAAATCATCTGTTTCTCAATCACCCTCTGTTTTCCAGTTTTCTTCTCTTTCTTTATGTTCTAATGGCTCCCAAAAAGAAAACCACCTCCAAAATAAAAGGACAAGCAAAAAGAGTTACAGGAATCACAATAAGAGAACCCATAGTTGATCCTCCATCCCCTCCACAATCTAGAAGAGGTGAAAAAATTCACAAACCTCACCACCAAACTTCTGAGGAAGATATTAGGTATGCCATGCTAAAGAAAAAGAAAGTTGAGGGAACCAAATCTCCTTTTGGTGGGATGCTCTCTGCCCTAAGTATCAAGGACAAAATTGAGAGATTGCTAGATGTCCTTGGATGGAGAAAGTTTGTATTTCATGAGGAGGTAGGATATTCCAGTTTAAGCAAGGAGTTTCTAATGTCCTTTCAAATAGAAAAGAGTGCTAACTCTGCACTAGGATGGTATGGGGTTAGGTTTAAACTCTTTGATCAATACCAATCCTTAACCCTAGAAGATTTTGGCAGCATTTGGAACTTTCCTACTGATGGTATAACCTCCTACAATGACCAAATCTTCTCAAACCAAACTCTTTCTGAATTCTGGAAAGAAATTTTGGTGGAAACTTCTTTTGAAAAGGAATCAAAAGCCAGACACATCAAATCTCTCACCCATTGGATGCTCCATAGGATTATCACCTACACCATCCATGTAACACCCCGATACCCCATATAAATACTGTACATATACCAGGTACACATACAATATGTATATAGAGTATAAGAATGTCACTTTCCATCACCATTATAACTCTTTACTTTAATTTTTAAAACCATAATACATTTTAATCATATGAAAGTATTTACAAAATGGTTATTCTTATCATGGTAATACATAAATATAAGTTACATTGTTTCTTCCAAAGATTCATTTATACAAATGAATACATTCTTATGAAAATACAGTATAATTACATGCATGCACCACCATCTAGTTGGTCTCGAACTATACTTGTCCTCGCTGTGACGTAGTAGCTTAACTCCAGCTTCATCACCTATATACCTGCGCGATTAAGATAACCGCGCTAAGCTCGAAAGCTTAGTAGTACAAGTAACCATTAAAATATACAATATAAAGGAAACATACCTCATATGTTTAGTCTCATGTTTTAACATTTTCTTACTCCGTTTTCCCCTTTTTCAATGCATTCTTCATATAATCCTATTAACCTTATAGAGGGTATACATATACACATATAACATAACCATCAAACATAATTCAATAAATTGATAGAACCTTCATATTATGATACTTACCAATTTCACCTCATACATATCATATATATCATTTTATACTTTATAATCGCATATTGCATATAACTTCACAAACCATATCTCCTTTCAATAATTCATGTATGTTATATAATCATATCACTAACCACAATTCATCATTCACAACTCACATTTCCAACAAAGGCAACATAGATCCCATTACTCATTTATTTCAACTTGTATATACTTCACATTAACAACAAAGACAGACTCGGGCCCAAAAGACACTAATATGTCATTCAAAGTTCAGAGTTAATGCTTTGGTTTTGTTATCACATTTATCAATATCATATACCCAACTAGGCTTCAAGGATTAAGTTCAACCAAGCTTCAAGGGGAGCAAAGCATGCTAAGCTTCTACCCAACTTGGCTTCAAGAACTAACCCAACCTAGCTTCAAGGGTGGTAACATCTCAATTAGGCTTCAAGGATTCAATCCAACCTAACTTCAAGAGATTGTTACACTTATTAGGCATGCCACCAACAACAAAACTCTGAAAATGAATAACACATTAGCCACACAATTCATTTATTATTTCATTATCAATTTCATTCTCATTCTCATCATCATTTACATCATCATAGCCAACCACAATGGCATCATTTAGGCAAAACATGCCTCATTTATCTCATTCTCAATATCACAGCCAACCACAATGGCTTTATACATCATCACCTCTCAATTTACATTTCATATTCCATCACAATATCACATTTCATAGTTCACCACAATATCACATTATCACATTCATAGTTCATCACAATATCACATTATCACATTTCATAGTTCATCACAATATCACATTATCACATTTCATAGTTCATCACAATATCACATTATCACATTTCATAGTTCATCATTGATATTTATATACATAATCATTCATTACTCAAGTATGCACAATCAATTGCATTACCATATAAATTGGAATACACATCATACAAATCATATCCTCACATCTTTCACATTTCATAACATATATATATTGAATGCCTTCACATCTTATATGTATTAATGTATTATCATATCTCTTATCTTTTCATTGCATATACAATATTAATATTTATTTTAACAATATACTTATATGCAATCCAATAGGGTTTTGTACTTACCTCTAAAGAACTCACTCCCATATAACTTCTCTTCCATAGATCTTTCAATACTTGGATTAGGGGCAATTCCATCTCTTAAAACCTAATCCAAAAGTAATCATACACACTCACTTAGAAATACACATGAGATAATACAAATAAGAATCAATTAGGGCAAACTCAACACATGACACGCTCATCAACACGGGAGTGTCCCTGATCGTGCCCTAACTCCACAACATAGAAACATTGACACGCTCATAACCACGGGCGTGTCACTGGGCATGTAATACATTCTGTATCTCAAAAACATCAACACGTCCAATCAACAAGAGCGTGCTCATGGCCGTGTCAATTCTCCAAACTCATAGTAGCTATGACACGCTCAATAACACGGGCGTGTTACTGGTCGTGTCAATTCTACAAACTCACAGTAACTATGACACTCTCAATAACACGGGCGTGTTACTGGTCGTGCTACCAACTCCAGAAAACAGAACCAACGACACGCCTAACAAACTGGCCGTGTCTCTGGGCGTGTCCGGCTAAAAACCCAGATTCCGGTCAACACACAACAACATCCAACAATACCCATCTTTTTATCATTACTCACTTCAAACAATCTTCATCAAACACACCCAAAAACCATAACAAACTTACCAAAACATCAACAACACTCAAAACACACACCAATCATCATTATAAACATCATTCATATACCAATTTATCAAATCCCCAAATTTCATTAAACTCAACCCTTATTCAACAATTCATCATCATCTTCACAAATAATCATATTATCATCATCCAAATACCAAATCAACACATATATATACTTAAATCTTTCAATATCATCATCATCACACATCAACCATACCAAACCCAACTCAAACAATGAAAATCAATTTAAAGAAATAATTACTTACTTGAATCCTTTATCAAATCTTCATCTCTATCATCAAATCTCTTGAATTCCTTAAGAAATTTGGTAAGAAAATCACATCTTTCTCTCTTTCTCTCTCTCTCTCTCTCTCTCTCTCTCTCTCTCTCTCTCTCTCGGCCAAGAAGAACGAAGAAGACGAAGAAGGAGTAGAAGGAAGAAGAAGTTTCTACTTCTTTCCTTTGTCCTTATCCATATATATAATAATAATAATAATAATAATAATAATAATAACAATAACAATAACAATAGTAATAATAATAATAATAATAATAATAACAATAACAATAATAATACTTTAAATCTCCACCACATATTCTTTCTTTGATTTTCTTCTTCTCTTTTCTTTTTGTCTTTATTATTATTATTATTATTTAGTTATACAAATATATATACAACTCACTTATCCTTCACCATTATATATATCCCATGTATATGTGATGTATATGTATATGTCTTACATATATTATCCTTATATTTCACATATACACATATACATTAAATCCAAATACAACAACAATAACTCCAAAACTCTTAGGGTCTATTCCGGGATATTACAATCCATCAAAGAGCAGATAGGAATGAAAAGGTAACCAAGAGAGACCTCATCTTTTTATATGCTTTCACCCACAACATTCAAATGAACACAACCAAGTTCTTGATTGACACCCTCTATCATCATGTTGTTACAAGAACTGGAACTTTCTTCCTATCCTCACAAATTACTCAAATAGCTAGGCACCTAAACCTACTAAATGATTTGAACTTAGCTACTTTGAGAAACCCTTTCAATCTTGCCTCTAGTGCCATCACCATTGACTACTTAGAGCATGCTAGATGTGTAAGGAAGATTGAAGGCTCATATGTGTATTACTTTGGCAAGAAAGGAGTTGTGGATAGACAGAAGAAAAGGCCAAGGTACACAATTGAGGAAGAGGGAGACTCTGTGGAAGTTGCTGTGGAATTACCTCCAAAAGCTACTTCATCAAAAGCTGCTCAAGAAACTACCTCATCCTCTACACAACTCATCCTCCATGCTATCAAATCTCTCTCCAGGAAACTCTCTAAGTTCAAAAAAAGTGTCTCCAAAAGATTCCAACACTTGAACAAGAGAATTGACCTTATATCTCACATGCACCATGACCTCTATGATATGCAAGGCAAACTGGACTTGCCTCAATGCAATCTTGAAGATTGGGATATAAGTGATCATACTCAAAGCCTACCTGAAGAAGAAGAGTCCATTAGCACAAGCTCTACCTCTTTTGCTCCTCAAGATAAAGGAAAATCACCTTTAGTGGAAGAAGAGATAGATGAGGATGATGAATCTGAATAGCTTAACTAGTTTGCATTTTTCATTTTATGTCTTAAATATGTTTGTTGCCTTAATAGTTCTGCCTTTGTACTTTCCTTTAATGCTTAATAAACATATTGTATTAGTATCCTTTGATTTTTTGTTTAAATAAGCATTTGATTGTTTAATCTGCCATTGTCCTTTCACTTTCATTGTTTTATTTTGCCTATGACAATGGGGGAGAAAATAGTATACATAATGGGGGACAACATATAAACAATGGAACGATTGTTTAACCATAACTCAATGCACCAAGATACTCAAAAAATATCAAATTGCTTAACCATGATTCATGCATATGTTAAGGGGGAGCATTTTAGACTTATTTTTTTATCATTCCATTTGAATTGTCAAAGTCAAAATGGGGGAGATTGTTAGACAAATGATCTCTATTTTGATCCTTGACAACTCAAATGAATGATCCATTTAACATGTGTTTGGAGAATCTTGTTGCAGGCTTAGGTTACTTCAAATAAAGGTGAACAGAACACTTCTAGCGGTCGCACCACACATGAATACGACCGCACCATGCAATTACAGGATGAAACCTTATCACAGTAGGTTTCACGGTCAGAAGTCCGACCTCAGTCGCGACCGCTCCTAAAGAAGAGCGACCGTCCCAATTTATGGACGACCGCTAACCAAGGAACTCAAATCTTTCTAATCACAGTAAGGTTCGCGGTGACAAGAACGGTGAATGAAACGGCCTCACTTGCTGCTGTGGCGACCACCCATTAAGAGTCGCGACCGCTCTACCAATTCAAGAAGAATTTGCTTAAAGAGACAGTAGTGTTCGCGTCCTCAGGTGCGTCCAGAAGTTCAACGCGAGAACCTCAATTTGACCGCGAGATGCTACCTAGGGCGACCGCTACATTCAAATTTTGGCGGACATCTCTTCTACCCTGTCAGAGAATGCCACGTGACATGACCGTTAAAAACCCACTTCAAACTTCAAAAAGGGCGATCGCACCATGGTGATGCGCGACCGTCCCGACAATCGCAGCATGGGCAAGATTCCAGCTGCAGAGCACTCAAATTCGATCGTTGATGCTTGTTTTAAATTCAGCGACCGTGCCTTGTCCAAGGACGACTGCGTGAGATATGAGCCCGACCATCCTTGTATGAAGGATGACCGCGAGAAGCTTCAGACAGTTTAAGTAAAGAAGGTCTAAACAGCTAAGACTTTATTCTTACTATCAATAACGGCTAGTAAGACCACATTGGCTATAAATAGAATGGTTCTACAAGAAAAGAACAACAAGAAGCAAGAGAAAACAGATTTTGATAGCCAAGCAACAAATTTTCTTTTACTTAAACTTACTTTTGAATTGTAATGAATGTTAGGTGTAAGCATTGAAAACACCATTGTATAAGTTTGAGTGTGAGCTTGGAAAAACACTTGGGTTGTGAGAGGAAGCCTTGTAAAACTCTTGTTTGGGTTGTGAGAGTGAGCCTCAAAAACTCCTTTAAAGGTTCTTGAGTGTAAGCCTTAGAAAACACTTGTGAAGTTAGGTGTGAACTTGTGAAAACACCAAAGTTGGAAGTGAGCTTGTAAAAACTTAAAAGATTAGTGGAACCTTAACAAGTTGTTAAGGAAGTGGATGTAGGATTGAAGTAAAATCCGAACCACTATAAATCTTGTGTGTTCTTTCTTTCTTCCATTACTCAACCATCTCTTAATTCCGCACTTCTATTTTTTTGAGTTTTTTTTAATTGTCATTATTTCTTGAGGAAACCAATTCACCCCCCCCCCTCTTGGTTGCCATCTTGGGATAACACTATAAGAAAAGAATAAGTAGGGAAGCAAAAAAAAAGAATTTGATAGCCAAGCAACAACTTTTCCTTTACTTAAACTTACATTTGAATTGTAATGAATGTTAGGTGTAAGCATTGAAAACACCATTGTATAAGTTTGAGTGTGAGCTTGGAAAACACTTGGGTTGTGAGAGTAAGCCTTGTAAAACTCTTGTTTAGGTTGTGAGAGTGAGCCTTAAAAACTCCTTTAAAGGTTCTTGAGTGTAAGCCTTAGAAAAACACTTGTGAAGCTAGGTGTGAACTTGTGAAAACACCAAAGTTGGAAGTGAGCTTGTAAAAACTTCAAAGATTAGTGGAACCTTAACAAGTTGTTAAGGAAGTGAATGTAGGATTGAAGTAAATCCGAACCACTATAAATCTTGTGTGTTCTTTCTTTCTTCCATTACTCAACCATCTCTCTATTCCGCATTTCTATTTTGTTGAGTTTTTTAATTGTCATTATTTCTTGAGGAAACCAATTCACCCCCTCCCCCTCTTGGTTGCCATCTTGGGACAACACCCATGATCTTAGCAGAGACTTTAGTTGGATTAGGCCAACTTAAATCAGGATTATCAAAGAGATTGGCCTGGAGTCCGTTGCTGCATTAGGTAATTACCTGAACTGCCCTCTTGGGTGTTCAATTTAGGTTTCCTTTTTTTCTTTTTTTTATTTTTCTAATTTTTTCTTAGTCCGCCCTTGTGGTTTTCAAAACTAGCGAGCTGTCCAAATTTTTGCCTAAGCCGCCCTTGCGGGTTTTCAATTTAGCGAACGTTCTTTTTTTATTATTATTTTTTAATTATTTTCTTGTACTTACAAATTTTGCTTTAGGAGCATCTCTACTTACTTGATACTCCATCTATGGATTTTGCCAAATATCTACCGTGACATCACTCTGCTAGGAAACTACTCCCCCCTACTTCTTCATATGCCGACTAGGTTGACTGGATCCTTTCTCTTGCTGAAGTCAACATCTGTTGGTTAGTACCTTGGTGGAAGATTTCTCATATCACCATTCGGACATAATTGATGTATGTTCCTCTTGCTACTCTTCATCGAGGTACTTGTTATGATCCTCGCCATCTTGACCGTCAGTATGGAGCTGAGCCATGAGGTTTTGATTTTAATATTGATTTGGACATGCCTTGTCTGACTAAAGCCTACTTGGATCAGCTAAAGCAAAGCTGGCCTACACGTTACAATTATGGTCTGCCATAGATTTTACATTTGTCAAATTCTTTAGAAAAAATTTGGTTAGGATGAAAAAATAATAAAAGTAATAATAAGAGATGTTTCTTTTTCTTTATAATTTGTCATCACCTTTTGCTATTGTGTTTATTTATGTCATCCATATCTGGTAAAATACTTATAACAGTGCTCATAGAACAATTTTAATATTAATTCTATTTTATTAAATTGGGGAACAACCAAACATAAAGTCAGCATACACAAGATCACTCCTGTTGCCAACTAGCCCTTTCGGGTTTTCTAATTGGTGATTTTCTCTTGTTTAGCCCTAATTGTTTCCTAGCTTGCCCTTTTGGGTTTTCAAAACTAGTGAACTGCTCTAACTTTTGCCTAGGCCGCCCTTTTTGGGTTTTCAATCTAGCGAGCTCTTTTTCTTTTTCTCTTTTTTATACATAAAACCTCTTCAACTTGTCAATGTTTATGGGCTTACTAAACTCGTTCCCGTCCATGTATGATAACTTCACTGCACCCTTGTTCATGACTTATTTCACAATATATGGCCCTTCCTAGCTAGGCCTAAATTTCCCTCTTGGATAAGATACGTTAGGCTTACATTGTTTCAACACTAAATCACCGATTTTGAGCTTTCTGATTTTAACCCTTCTATTGTAGGCCCGAACTATCCTCCTTTGATATAGTTGATGATGATACAATGCCTTTAACCTTCTCTCCTCCAGTAAATAGCTATCTGCTTAATTCATCAACATATAACTCGATTATCAATTCCTATCTAGCATGTACATCTACCTATTCATCATATAACTTTCTCCTTACTTTATCTTACATGGCACACATAGTTACTTACTTACTACCTATCTTCCAGAATCGACTAAACCAATGCTCTGATACCACAAATTGTAACACCCCTTCCCGACCTATAAATAAGCCGAGGAGGAATGTTACATCGGGATACGAGCTCTGGTTATGTCAGCTTACTTAATGTTCCTTATAAAAATTTTCCAAAAATTTTGACGGAGTCTCCCTTAAAATTCTAGGTCCCAAGTGTCGACAAAATTGATTTTTCTTATTTTTGAAAAACATTTTGTTTCACAATTCAACTAAAGCACACTCCTAATAAATCCACCCTTATAACCTCAACTACAATCCTGCAAGAAGAATTCACACTTCTATATTCACAACCCAACTCAATTTAAAACCATACAGTTATTATACATTACTAGATTTATATGCTACATCAAGTTATCTCTCTGTATTGTTCAAATAAGTACATGCTAGTTTCTAATACCAAAATACAAAATGAAGAGCACCACCTAAGTTTGTTGATGACCGACAGATCGCAGGACTTCTCTGCTCGCTACTGGCTCCTTGCTAATAACCTACGAGTTTAGAAGAAACTAAACTCGCTAAGCATTGCTTATTGGGTGCTTTAACTAATTACGGAAAATAAATAATAAAAGCATAATGCACTTTTAAAAGTAATGAGTTGTATTGAAAAATAATATCACAGTAAAAACAATCCATACACATACATGTCATATATTTAGTTATTATCATTTTATCAGTTCGCTCCACAAGGTAATTTGGTAGACTAACGTATGGTAAGGAACTAACTGAAACAACTCTATATATATTTTGTGGCTGTGGCCCTAAAAAATTGCATACCAAGCCCTGTGGAATCTGTGGCCGAAGCCCTCGGACCGAAGTCCTATATAGCTCGGGTCGTCACCCTATATAACTCAGACCGAAGTTCTATATTAAAGCAGCACTGCATATAGTATGATATATCATACCCTTACCCTACTCAGTACTATCCCAAATACCCAGTGGAGCCAAAAATTTTCATGCCATTTCTTAATCGAATATGCATTATACAATTATCGACTTATGTTTCTTATATTATTTCAACGTGAAATATCATATTTTGTCATTTTAATAACATATTATGCTCATTTATATGCATAAGCAATCAATTGGATTACTTTTGAAAAATGACCAAATGAATATTAGCAAAATGACCATATGAATAGTAAATTCTGGTTTTGGACTCAACTTGATCCTTATTTTGAAAAATTGTATAAAATAATCTACTTGCCTAAAAACACTAAAATTTTTACAGAATTTATTTTTACATCTTGAAATCATTCCTTTAAAATTTTAGATCAAACTGGACACAAAATCTTGGTCAAGTAGTTCACCCAACAAGACTGCTCCAGTTGCCCTGCATCTTGGCAGCAGTTCTGAATTTTGTGAATTCCGTAAATTAAATTCAATCAATGTGGTTCCAAATTATTTTTCTCAAATAATAGACTCACTAAAAAACAATATATCCAAAATTCAATTGAATATTATTTTTCTAAATTTTATTAAAAATCCGGAAGCATGGCTGTCTCAGTCAAGGTGCCTCCTAGAGCAGGTCTAACAGAAATAATTTTTCCATAATCATAACCATTCCAAATTCAACTCAAAATATTTTTTAGTCATTCTAGACACATTTAGACACAATATATCAAAAATTCACTTCAAGAAAATTTTTCTATATTTAATTAAAAATCATACAAGTCACAACATTTCACTAATTCTAAAACAGAAGAATTTCATGAAAATGAACAAACAATTAGTTAAAGTACCAAACGTTGCTTTTCCTTGCTCTTCTTGTAACACCCCTTCCTGACCTACATGTGTAAGCCGAGTAGAGGTGCCACACTATCCAAATGTTGCTACCAATTTTACATAGTCAAATTTATGTTCCGATTAAAAAAAATTTTGCCAGAGTTTCCCCTATAATTGGTGGTCCCAAGTGTCGACAAAACTGATTTTTCTTATTTTTGAAAACATTTTACACAGACCAATATGAATACCATCAAATTTAATGCACTCCCAATGAATTTACCTTTTACCCTCAACTACAAATCTGCAAGAAGAGTTCACACTTCTAATACAACATAAAGTAAAGGTTTATGATTATTACACACTACTTACATACCATTGTAACATAGAAATTCTCTTTTATATTTATTTATATACATGCCACAACTAGCTAACTCATAATGGATCTAAAAGATCTACCCCTGAGATTTGCTGTGGGTCTGGTCGTCGCTTCTCAAGAAATAGCTACTGCTCCGAACCTACGAGTCAAGGAAAACTTAACTCGCTGAGCAATGACGCTCAGTGGGTACTTTACCGATGAAAATATAGTAAAACATGAAAGCATTTGAAATAAAAGGAATTAATTAAATCATAAATCAACCAACATTACACCAAAGAAAGTTATTGTCCATTCAGTGTAGATATACTTTCAACAATTGTAAAAACCATAATTCAAACTCATATTGCAGTACGTAGTTTTAGAAAAATAGGACTTTGGCTCAGGCTCTGGCTTTAGCTCTACTGGTATATAGGGAACCATAGTGATAAGGCAGTGGGCCTCCCCACTGTAACATAGGTGGGCCTCCCCACCGATATCAAATCACAGGAATGGGCCTCCCCATCCTGGTTAACAAATGGGCCTCCCCATTGGCTTCAGTGGCCACCGATATCAGATCACAGGAATGGGCCTCCCCATCCTGGTTAACCAATGGGCCTCCCCATTGGCTTCAGTGGCCTCACCACTGAATAAAATATCATATCACAATGATGAGCAGTACTGCATGCGTTAGTATAGTGCACCATACCCTTATCTACCACTCCCACTATCCAGTAGAGCAAAAAGGTTAAAATGATTCAATTTAAGTCTCAAACCTCATTTTAGAATGACTTGCGAAATCATTTTAAATTCCCATCGCACTTTGCCGTTTATGCCGCGCAACACATTCTTCAGTCAAACCATTCCCCTTTTTTACATATTTAATATCCACAATAAACATATTAAACATTTCAAAGCATTCCTCAAAATATCCCAAATTGACCAAATGAATAGTGTTGTGGCGAGAAAAATCGGCAACGCAAAATGGCATGACCAAATGAATAGTAAAATCTGGATTTTCGTCAAAATTTCAGTCCACTTCAGTCATGCATTTGGCCAAGTAAATGATCTTATTTTTGGCTGAAATTTTACAGAAAACTTATTTCGTATGTTAACTAATTGCACGTAAAATTTCGTTGAAAAATTCATTCATTAGCTACCTCAAATAATTGCCACAAAAGGATCCAGAAAGCTGTCTTTTTGGGACCATTTCGGCCCAAACATATGAAATACATAGGATAGTTTATTTTTCTTTTGCAAATCAATATGAAGGCTTCTTTAATAGTAAAGTGAAGATTCAAACACTTCCCTTTGATAACTTTTGCATGTTTAACTCAAATCAAACTAATTAAAGTCCAAAACAACTTACCAAATCAACTTGGCAAATTTTCTCAAAACATGTGGTTTCAATTAAATTTAAACAACCCAAAATTAATTATTCAAAGGTAAAGTACCAAACCTTGCTTTTCCTTGCTCTTCTTATCTATTTCACTTCCTTTCCTCTCTATTCTCCTTGATTTCCTATGAATTTAATATGTCACATATGTAAGAACAAACCCTAGATATGAACATGATGCTACCTTATGATTTTCTAACAATCCTTTACTTATTCTTACTAATAATCACCATTTTCATCATTTCCTTTAAGTAGTTTATCATTTTTCACCATAATCATCAACTTACTAATTCTTTCCCAACATGAACATAATACCAAATCTTCCTAAACATAGCCTAATACCTAATTCTAATGAAAGAATAAGACTTAGGATGATATCTTACCTTATTTCCTATTGAATTTCACTTGAGAAATGGCTTGGACTTGAAACTTGTCTCCTTGAAAATGGAAGGGAGGGGGAGCACGACTTAAAGAAGAAGAAAAGTGGTGATGGTGGTGTCTTTTTGATCCTTACTTGTGTTTGGAAGACCATAATTAGTTATTTATAATTTAATTTCCATTTAATTAATTTATTTATTTTCAATGGCCATGATTTGTCCAACACATTTGGATTTAATGGCTAGGATTTGGTTTATTTTCAATGGCCATGATTTGTCCAACACATTTGGATTTAATGGCTAGGATTTGGTTTATTTTCAATGGCCATGATTTGTCCAACACATTTGGATTTAATGGCTAGGATTTGGTTTATTTTCAATGGCCATGATTTGTCCAACACATTTGGATTTAATGGCTAGGATTTAGCCACTTGAAAGTGGTTTTTTGTTCTTTTAATATTTTGCCCCCAAAGTTATATTTAATTACAAAATCACCCCTCCAGTGGAAATGTCCAAAATGTCCTTATCGGAAAATCGCCTGTAACTTACAAACCGTGCGTTTTCAGGAAAAATTAAAACCCACGGTTATGACCCTATTAATCTCGAGAATATTCTTCAGGGGTCAGATATGGGCACTATTAAGAACTTCCGACACTTAATTTTTAAGTTTACATAGTTGCCCCTAACTTTTGAGAAATTTCCACTTAGGTCCTTTTGATATCCCTTCTTGACCTTGCTGTCTTTCTTTATTAATATCTTTTTACTCACAACTCCAAATTAAGTAATTATTATTCCCACTGAAACTAGACATCCGGGGATATATTGTATCAAAATTTGAGGTTGATCCGAGCTATATCTGATTTTTGACTGTCCTTTGAAGTCAAGCCTACTATGCTGTCCTGAGGCAGCTTGCACATTGTCTAGTAAATCCATCATATCTTATTATGTACAACTCCAAATTGAGTAATTTTAAGTTATACGTCTAGCTAAGACACAAATAAACAATTAAGTCTTCTTTGAGACTCTCTAATTCTGTCATTGACTTGGATGAAATTCGAGTTCAATTTATAGGTCATGTTCTAAACTCCTTTGCTCTAAGCCTAATTCATATCCTCAATGTCTGTTTCTTACCAATCTGGAATTCGGGGTGTTACACTTCTTGTCTATTTCACTTCCTTTCCTCTCTAATATCCTTCATTTCCTATGAATTTAACATGTCAAATATGTAAGAACTAACCCTAGATATGAACATGATGCTACCTTATGATTTTCTAACAATCCTTTACTTATTCTTACTAATAATCACCGTTTTCATCATTTCCTTTAAGTAGTTTATCATTTTTCACCATAATCATCAACTTACTAATACTTTCCCAACATGAACATAATATCAAATCTTCCTAAACATAGCCTAAAACCCAATTCTAATGAAAGAATAAGACTTAGGATGGTATCTTACCTTATTTCCTATTGAATTTCACTTGAAAAATGGCTTAGACTTGAAAATTTTCTCCTTGAAAATGGAAGGGAGGGGGGAGCACGACCTAAGGAAGAAGAAAAGTGGTGATGGTGGTGTTTTTTTTTTGATCCTTTACTTGTGTTTGGAAGACCAAAAGTAGTTGTTTATAATTTAATTTCCATTTAATTAATTTGTTTAATTTCAATGGCCATGATTTGTCCAACCCATTTGTACTTAATAGCTAGGATTTGACCACTTGAAAGTGGCTTTTTGTTCTTTTAAATTTTGCCCCCAAAGTTATATTTAATTACAAAATTGCCCCTCCGGTGGAAATGTCCAAAATGCCCTTGTCGAAAAATCGCCCGTAATTTACAAACCGTGCGTTTTCGAAAAAAATCGTGCACCACCATTACGACCCGATTAATCCCGAGAACACATTTATGGCATCTGTTAGGGTCACTATTAAGAACCGACACAACTTTTCTGAAAATTACTCTTAGGTCCTCGGCCTTTCGAAAAATCACCTTTAGGTCCCGTCGACTACACGGGCCTCCTTTGCACACCAATTTTGTTTTTTGACTATCTCGAGCCTCTATTTGACCACTTATTTATGTCCTTCTTGCCTAATACTCGACTACCTAAACTTTGGGATGTGACAAGTTTATTATATGCTTTGATGGTTGATTTATTTAAGTTCAATGCTTGATTTATTTAATTTATCATGGATGAATGTTTATTATATGTTTTCATTATCATGGATTACATATTTATTATATATTATCATGGATGAATGTTTATTAATATCTTTGATGAATGATTTATTTATGATGAGTGGTTATTTACTTTTATCGATTTATTTTGATTTCCAAATATTGTAAGAGATATGTTTCCACTTTGTGGGTACCTCATTAGTTAAATATCATGTAATTTAAATTGCTTTTATATTTTGAACCAATGTAAAGGACATGTTTCTACCTTTCGGTGGGTGTCCTATTAGTTAGACATGGATGATGTAAGGACATGTTTCCATCTTCGGATGGGTGTCCATTTATTTGCTTTGTTTGGACATTGCTTTGACTTTAATATAACGATGTTTTATTTCAATTGTTGCGTGTAATATGGATAATATTATTATATTTAAGAATTTTATAATATTAAGACCTGCAAAGGAGGCCGGTTCAAATGAACCGGGCATTGTGGAGGTGCTGGGCCATTTGTCAACTTCCCCACACGTACCCAACTTTCCAAACCCAATTAGGGGGTTGAGGATTCCTTAGGAATCGAGTCATCAACCCCTTTCTTTTTCTGGCCCGTTTGGGTGGCGACTCCATTTTCTCCTGACTTAGGTCCGTGTTCTCTAAGGCCCCGAGCCTAAACAGTGCCAAAGTTGCAAGAACCATTCCACCGGGAGTGGGGGCGAAAATCCCCGCTCACAGTGGCGACTCCACTGGGGATAAGAGAAGTTGATTCCGTTGGTCTTTTTATTATTCTATTCTTTCTTATCATGATATTATCCATTGCATCATATTTGATTGCATAGTGTGCGTGAGTTAGGATGCCCGTGTTATCCGTGTTGTGTTATGTAAGGGATACCATACTTTCACTCAAGGTATGGAGATCGAGCATGGCATAACCACTCAAAGCCTCTTACCTTTTGGTATATACTTGCTATGGGAACCTAAGGTTTTTAACCCAAAGACTAAAGCTCATGTAATTGGCCTAGTTACATTCCTTAGGTTTTACTCCAAATGCATGTTGTTTGACTGTTGTTAAGTTATTTTGGTTTAAATCATGGCTTATTTGGTTTGTTTCTTTTTCTAATATGACCTAAGTATATTGCAAGCTCAAAATAAATTTTTTTTTAAAGTCCAAAAGACCAAAACTATTTTTAAAACTTTTCAAGAGGGTCTTTGGACATAAAACTTTTCTAAAAACAAATCTAAAATTCTTTGTTTATGACCCAAATACTAAGCCCAAAATCTATTTTTTCTAAAACCTTTTTTACAATGGGCTTAGAAACAAAATTATTTTCATCCAAAAGAGCTTACAAATATTTAGGTCGATTATGAAATACCAAAAATCAATTGTGAGCCTAGTTTATACTAAGAATAATTAATCATGGACTTGTTTTTGGCATGAATCATTAGTTACTTTTCAAGTGAGAAATCTATTTATAATAAACCTCTTAATTTAGTTTTAATCCAATATAGCATAAAGGCTACTTTAGTTGGTTGAATGGATTAAAACCTAATTAATGGGAATTATCATGAACTGATTTCCATTTTTAAAAAATGTGACTATTGGTTGAAACGTCTGAGGAAATTATTTGAAAGATCATGTCAAAGCATCTGCTAGCACTAAGAAACCAAAGGACAAAGGGAAGACTAAAGTTGGTGAAGTGGTTTTTAATGATGAAAAGGTGATCATTGATGATGATGATGATTGGGCTCAATACTACCAAGATCCTCAAGATAAGAAGAAAGAACCGAAGATTGTTGAAAGATCAGCTATGGAGAAAACCAAAACTTCTAATGTTGAAAAGATGATTGCTGATTTAGATAGAAATTTGAGAAGAAACTGAAAACCAAAGAAATGTCCAAAGTTGACAAATTATTTGAGCTAGACGAAGAAGTTCCATACAAGTTCAAGATGCCATCTTTTTGCGAAGTTTAATGGAACCGAAAATCCTCACCTCCATGTGAAGCAGTATATCAGTGCAACGCATTCTTCCCTAGCTACTAAGGCTCAAACTCTAAGGTACTTTATACTCTCATTGGATCTTGTTATCCAAAATTGGTTCAATACCTTAGATGATGGAACACAAAAGAGTTGGGATTTGCTATACAAGGCCTTCATCCAACAATATAGATACAATGTTTAGATGGAAGTTACATTAATGGAAGTTGAGTCCATTAGACAAAGGCCAAATGAAAATTTTGTGGACTATGTGAAAAGATGGAGGAATAAGGCTGCTTTTCTCAAGTAGAGGCCCGATGAATCTGATCAAATAAGGATGATTATGAGAGGGGTGCTTCCTAGTCTTCATGAAAGGATGTCTCATACACTCATCCGTGATTTCAAAGATCTTCTCCATGCTAGTCTGCAAATTGAAGAATGGGAAAGGGAGAAGAATCGCTTTTCGGCAAGAAGGAATGAGAAAGGGAACTACCAGTCTGGAAATCAAAGCACACAAAAGGAAGCTGATGTTAATGTCACTAGTCAAAGAGGAATGAGGTAGTTCTTAGAATTAGGGAAGCCACTATCTTGGGTTCTCAATAAGCTACAAAAGAAGGGATTGTTACAACCCTTGACTCCTCATCCTTTGCCTAATCCTCTTCCACCTAACTTTGATATTAATGCATTTTGCCAATTCCATCAAAGGTCTGGACACAAAACGGACAATTGTATGAAGTTGAGGCATGAGATCCAGAATTTAATTGATGATGGCAAGTTCCCTAAGCCGGATAAGCCCAATACCAAAAGTAATCCTTTTCCATGGTTCAACAGAGTACCACCACCAGCAACCTTCATGGTAGGAAAAGGTTTTGAAGAAGATTTTGTTTTATCATCTTTTCAAGATGGAAATATTGAAGATGTGAAAGGAGAAGGAGCTTAACTTAACAAACTTTCCTTAACTTGAATGTTGCCTTTCAATTTTACTTTCTTTAATATTTAATTGGAACAATCATGTTTTTTAAATTTAAAGTTGTTTGAATAAATTACTTTTATTAAAATTTTTGTTGGTCTTTGTTCATTTTGGTGCTCAACCAATGAGGAATCTAGCTTGATGATTCATAAATTAATATATCTATGCATCATGATTCGAATGACTTAGTAAATGAGAGAATTATTCTATAGCATTGAGTTGTGTGCTTACTTAGAGAGGGCTCCTGCATAATTACCTTTGTCTAGGTCCTAGTCAGTCTTAGAACATGCTTTGACAAACTTTCGAGGCGAAATTGAACTCTGCTTATTTAAGAGAGAAATGATCTAGGCATTGTTTGGTTAGCCAACAACTAGTATTCACCCTATTAAATATCAATCCCTAGTTGTCCCTTTGAGCCTTCATAAAATTTTTAGCTTTCTTTTCATTGACTTATAAGCCCAACAACCTACCCTGAGCTGTTGTGATACTTTTGGCAAGTCTTATGATCACTAAGATGAAGAGGCAAGAAGATCAAAGAAAGAAATGAATACCATGAAGATAGTTGAAGTTCTCAAAACCATAAGGGTAGTTAAAGTTTTCAAGACCTAAGGGTAGTTAAAGTTTTCTTAATATCTCCAATATATCAAGACAACATCAGAGTAACAAATGGTTTATCCTTATTAAAGAAGATTTATGTCACTCCACTCATCCATTATTAGACACCCATGTTGGTACAAACAAGACAACTCTTTTAGAGCTAGAACTGCAAAAAAAAAAGAAAAAAGAGAAAAAAAGGGAAAAGAAAAAAGGACAAAAGAAAAAAAGAGAGAAAATAAAAAATAAAAAAACAAAAAAAAAGAAGAAATAAAACCCAAAAAGGCGGTTCAAAAAGCCAACTGAGTTCTCTTTTACCTAAGATAGCAAAAGGCTTCCTTTTGTTTTATAAGGACGGTTTGACTTGAATTGGTCCAACCCAATTAAATATTCGATCAAAATCAGAGAAAAAGGAGAAAGACCATCCAGTTCTTGAAAGTTCTGTACTTGACAGTCCTATAAGGAAGAAGGACAAAATGATAAAATGCTCAAAGAAAGAGAAGAGTAAGAAAAATAAAAAGAAAGAAAAGGGAGAAGAAGAAAAGAAACAAATTTGGGTAACAAACTTTTTACAAGGGCAAAGACTGTCCTAATCAAGATATAGATTAATGCCAAGAATATAGAAAGAATTTAGAGCCTATCAAGATTGCTCCCAGCTGCCTAAAGTTCAAACAAGAAATTTGTAGAGTGAAGGTTTGTCTATTATGTCACATCGGCTCCAACTTACAAATGGCTTTCATTTAACCCGTGTCCCTTATAGTCCCCATTTCAAGCCTATCAAAGGCCTATTGATCTCTCTTGGTAGGTAGAGTCTATTAGTGGAAATAGTTTGAATAAGCATGCATATGAGATAGACCATATTTAAACTCATTGAGACCTTTGGCCAAGTAATGTGTATGTGCCTATCTGAAGTGCAACAATTCTTGCTTAAATAGAAATGATTCCCGAGTTTAGTACGATAACTAGGGTTGTCATGTTATAGATATGTTAATTTAAAAAATCAAGTCCTGAGGTACATTGACATTAATTTGGCAAAGCCAACATTTGATTTCCAAAAAAAAAAATTTACAAAGCCTTCAAGTTAAGGAAGTATGTTGAATCATTGAACCTCCAAATGATACATTGTGCAAAGGAAATGATTACTGGCAAGGTCATGAAGAAGCTACCAATTGACATGCTGAATCATAATTTAAAATGGATGTATCTCTGCTGTTTGGGACCTCCATTATTCATATTTTCAACATCTTAATGATAAAAGCCATAAATGTGGAGCATTGTGTCATTCCAATGAAAGACCTGAATGAGCATCTAAAAGGAACCAATGAGAACACTTCTGCTGATCACCTCGGTCTGTGAGTCGATGGAATGAATGTAAGTATCATTCATGCATATCATGCATACATGAGCATATCACATCGCACTTTCTTATCTTGTATTGTCTATCCTTTGTCAAAGTGAACATCAAACACCCTATAGTAAACAATTAAAAGAAGATATCAAATCAGGGGGGCATGGAAAATCCATTGCTCGACAAAGTTCCAGTAATTTTGCAAAGAGACGAAATGCGTGCTTGTGCGAAGAACTAGACAACAAAAACATCAATAAAAGCTTGCATGGAAAAAAATCTTTGGTTTGAGCCTACATAGGGGGCAAAGTTTCTCCTTTTTAATTTTTTGAGTTTATATACAAAACATTCTCAAACCCACATGCAAATATTATGCCATGTAGAGGACAGGAGAAGATATGAGGGCCAACTAAAAATAGCTAAATTTTTGAAAAAATGAAGAACAAAAGAATGGAACATTAGAACTATCAAAAGAATGAAGAAGCAAATAAAAAAAGATCAGTCCAGCTAGAAGAGCTGAAGACAATATAAGACTTAATCTCTAATGGATGAAGATCCGATCCAGTTTAAAGGATGAAGATCCAATTTCAAAGGGTGAAGACCTGATGCAAAGGAAGAAGATCCAACTTAAAGGATGAAGATCCAATTTCAAGGGTGAAGATCCAATCTCCAAGGATGAAGATCCATTTAAAGGGGTGAAGACCCGATCTCCAAGGATGAAGATCCATTTTCAAAGGTGAAGATCTGATACTAAGGATGAAGATCCAAGGTCCAAGGATGAAGATCAATTTTGGTGGGTAAAGACCCACAATCCATTAAAGAATGGAATAACAAATTAAGTCTAGAACTTAGCTTAGGTCCAGAACCTAAATTCTCTCTTAAGTCTAGAACTTAGCTCGGGTCCAGAACCCAAATTACCCTTAGGTCCAACACCTAAAATCTCTTTTTAGTCCAGAACTTAGCTCGGGTCCAGAACCCAAATTATCCTTAGGTCCAGAACCTAAAATCTATTCTAAGTCTAGAACTTGGCTCGGGTCCAGAACCCAAATTATCCTTAGGTCCAGAACCTAAAATCTCATTTAAGTCCAGAACTTAGCTCGGGTCCAGAACCCAAATTATCCTTAGGTCCAGAACTTAAATTCTCTTCTAAGTCCAGAACTTAGCTCGGGTCAATAACCCAAATTACCCTTAGGTCCAGAACCTAAAATTCCTTTTAAGTCCAGAACTTAGCTCTGGTCCAGAACCCAAATTACCTTTAGGTCCAGAACCTAAAATTCCTCCTAAGTCTAGAACTTAGCTTGAGTCCAGAACCCAAATTACCCTTAGGTCCAGAACCTAAAATCTCTTTTAAGTCCAGAATTTAGCTCGGGTCCAGAACCCAAATTATCCTTAGGTCCATAACCTAAAATCTCTTTTAAGTCCAGAACTTAACTCGGGTCCTAAACCCAAATTACCCTTAGGTCTAGAACCTAAAATTATCATTGAGTCCAGAACTCGAACCAGGTCCAGAACCCAAAACCTCAGCCATCTCAAAAAATTAAGTCTTATTGCTTTTCACTCTCTTTTACTAAAGTCTCATATCGTTCAAGCAGGGGGCAAACTGTAGACCCTTAATTTATGACCCGGTCCGGTCCATTATTTTTTATATAGTCCAAAATAATTTTTATGGTATTTTAATTAAATAATATTTATTTTAGTATCTGTTTTTTTTAATTTTTAATAAAATAAAAATAATAATAAATAATAATAATAAATAAATAGATGAAAATAAAAATAAAAATAAAAATCGGCGACGGATAAATCGACGATGAAAAATTCGTCGTAGAAAGTAATTGGCCAAGGCCAATTTCTCCCACAGGTGAAATTGGCTGGCCGCACCAATTCTTGCGCCCAGCTTTCGCAATTACGCACCTCGCCTCACAGTTTCTCGCCAACGCTCGCAATTTTGCCAGTGAAATTTTCCAATGCAATTTTTTCCGAAACTAAACTCTATTTTATTTTTGTTTCTTTTCCTAATTAATCTTAGTTTCCTTAAACAATTAGGATTAATCTTATAAATTTTCCTATAAATAACACTTTAAAATACAGAAAAAGAGGAGGAGAACTTGGGACTTGGTTCGGAGAGTAGGACTTCAAATTTGAGAGGAGCAAGAAGAAGCAATCAGTCCATCAAAGATAACAACCTTACCTTTGTCTTTGTTCATCCAGAAGGCAACTTTTTGGTGGAACCAACTACGCAGGTTTGATCCTTAATTATACATTACTCATTATCACAATAGCTTTGTTTCTTTGATTCATAAGAATATACACACAAAACTTTGATCTATAAATATGTAGTAACATTGATCTTCATTTCAATAACCTAAATGATTTCTTCTATTTCAAAATACCTTAAAATCCCTAATTCGTTTCTTTTGTTTCCAAAAACCTTAAATTATTTTGCCTATTTCCAAATACCTTAAAAACCCTAATTCATTTCTTTAGTTTCCAAAAAGCTTAAATCATTTTGTCTATTTCCAAAAACATTAAAAAAAACCCTAAACTGTTTTCCTCTAGCTTTTTTCCGAAATTTCCAAATGTTTTGTTAAATCTCTAAACTCTAACTTACTTTACAGTTTCTAAAAATCACAATTACTTTTATAAAACTCAACTTTTTTCTCAAATCCTAAAACCAAATATATCTTCTAAAATATCAAAACCCCTAATTCTCTCAAAACCAAAACAGTAAACCGTAGTTTTCCTAAATCCTAATCTTTAAAACCTTAAAACTCAATACAATAAACCTAAAATCACAATCCAATAAACATGAATTTTAAACCTAATGTCTTCAAATTCTAAAACCCTAATTTCATAATGTTACCCCTAAACCCTAATTTGATTCATGAAACCCTAATCCATTCTAATTTCCCAAAACCATTACAGTATCCTAAACAAATAATAATAATAATAATAATACTAAAATCCCAAAACCCTAAATATTAATTAAAGAACTTTAAATAGAAACAGTAAACCCTAATTTGTATCTTTACTTGTTTTATTTTTAGATTTGATTATGTAGTTTATTATATGCTTTGATGGTTGATTTATTTAAGTTCAATGCTTGATTTATTTAATTTATGATGGATAAATGTTTATTATATATTTTGATTGATATCTTTGATGAATGATTTATTTATGATGAGTGGTTATTTACTTTTATCTATTTATTTTGATTTCCAAATATTATAAGAGGTATGTTTCCACTTTGTGGGTACCTCATTAGTTAAATATCATGTAATTTAAATTGCTTTTATATTTTGGACCAATGTAAAGGATATGTTTCTACCTTTCGATGGGTGTCCTATTAGTTAGACATGGATGATGTAAGGACATGTTTCCATCTTCGGATGGGTGTCCATTTATTTGCTTTTTTTAGACATTTCTTTGATTTTAATATAACGATTATTTATTTCAATTGTTGCCTGTAATATGGATAATATTATTAAGACCTACAAAGGAGGCCGGTTCCATTGAAACGGGCGTTGTGGGGGTGTTGGTCCATTTCTCACCTTCCCACACGTACCCAACTTTTCTAACCCAATTAGGGGGTTGGGGATTCCTTAGGAATTGAGTCATCCACTCCTTTCTTTTTCTCGGCTCATCCGAGTGGCGAGTCCATTTTCTCCAGACTTAGGTCTGTGTTCTGTAAGGCCCTGAGCCTAAACAGTGCTGAAGTCGCAAGAACCATTCCACCGGGAGTGGGGGCGAAAATCCCCGCTCACAGCTGCACTGTCAATGAGAATATCTATATGGGGTAAAGGAAAATCATCTTTAGGGGAAGCCTTGTTTAAGTCTCTATAGTCTATACAGACCCTAATTCTTCCATCTCTCTTTGGTACGGGTACTATGTTGGCTAGCCAGACTGGATAATCTATCACTTTAAGGAACTTTACTTGTATTTGTTTAGTGTCCTCTTCTTTAACCAATTCACCCCATTCAGGTCTTAATCGCCTAAGATTTTGTTTGACATGTTTCATGTGGGTGTAAGTAGGAGTAAGATGTTTGGCTATGTCTCGATCTGTTCCAATCATATCCTCATAAGACCAAGTAAATACTTCTTCATATTTTTTAAATATTTTTTCAAATCTCTCTCTCTCAGTAGGAGTAATGTCGGATGTTATGCTGATATTTTTAGGATTTTTGATTGTTCCCAAATTAAATGATTGTGTATCAACAGAGTTAATACTAAAGATGCTCATGTAACCACTACTTGAATGTATGCAACCATCAGGAGAAACATCACACAAGTAAGCAAAATCAAACTTTATTACATTCATTTTGGAAAAGAAAACATCATCATCCTCATACAAAGCAAACAAATTAAAATCAAAATCAAAATCATTATTCTTAAAATCATAAAGCAGAACATCTTCAAACTTCTCTTCAACCAGGGAAGCAATCTCCTCTGGAGTGCTTTCAAGACAACTTCCTTCTCCCCTTCTGGATTAGGCTCCTTGTTAGCTGGCATGGTGAGCTCTTTCTTCACTTGTTCTACTTGCTCGGCAACATCAGTAAAAATTTCCAAACCCAGGATCAACTTTCCCATGAACATGATTGGCTCGGGCTTTCCTTAGAGTTGTCCCATGTCTGGAGCTTTGACAATGTTTTTTTTTGAGTGGCGGGAAGCTCATCTTCTCATTATTCTTTGGCTGGACATCTTTGTTGGCCTCTTCATACCCTAACCCTTTCTTAGAAGTTTGAGTCTTAAAATCTGGAACCTTTGTTGCATCGGCCTTGCCCTTTCCAAGACCAGCTCCGGGAAGGTAGCTCATGTTCTTCATCATGTTCAAGACCTTAGAGTCCACTACTTCTTCATAAAAAATTATAGCTACATGGAAACCATTGAGAGCCTCTCCACCATTAGAGTATTAACAACCTCATTATCCTGGGCCTGGATGACCACCGTCTCATCTCCGTTAGGGAACTTGATCTTTTGATGGAGGGTGGAAGGACCTCCACCGAGAATGAAACCGTGGTCATCCCAAAAGTAGAGCAAAGGTAAAAGGTATGTCCAAAACAACAAATTCAACAATAGTTTCAATTGGACCAACCTTCACAGCAGCTTTGAAATTTCCTTCGGTGTGCCTCTTGGTATTATGATAAGCCCGAATGGTTATCTCGATTGGGCTTAGATCCCTTGTTGACATAGCTAGCTTTGGCAATATTTTAAGTGGACAAACATTTATGGTGGACCCATCATCAACCATTACACATGGAGTCCTTTTTACTTTGATTTCCACTTTGATAAAGAGAGGACGGATGTGATCTCTCCCCTCTTTCGGTAAATCCGCATCTGAGAAAGATACCATTCTCATGTCAACTTCGTTCTTCTTTTGAATGTCTTCACACTTCATTACTCCTTCAACTTTTATGAAGTTAATCAGTTCCTCCGGTGTTATAGAGGTGGAAATTGGCATGCTAGCCAAGCCCTTGGCCATAGTTTCATGGTGCTTCTTAGAAGTGGCCAATAAGTCCCAAATGCTAACAATTGCTTGGGTTCTCTTCAACTGCTTAAGCACAATATCATCTTCCTCTTCTTTGTTTCCCACTTTGACTTCCTTTCCTTTATTACCCTCTACCTCCTTAGTCGGTGGCCTTGCATAAGGCTTACCAGACTTGTGTTTATTACTCCATCTTCTTTAGGCTTTGACCAGGACCATTCCTCCTTCTTGAGTACAAGATCATCATCACTATCGCTTGAATCCCAAAACTCATTCACAACAGAGATTGCTACTTCTTTACCCACCATAGTTTGTTCAACTTTTCTAAATACCACTTCTTTTTTTGTTGCTTCTTCATCCAAATCTTGGAAAGAAGACATGACAAACCTCCTCCAATCATGAAGGTTGCCAGTGGTGGTACTCTATTGAACCTCGGTAATGGATTGTCTTTGGTGTTTGGCTTGTTGGGCTCGGGCAGCTTCCCACTATCAATCAAATTCTGGATCTCATGCCTCAACCTCACACATCTATCCGTGTCATGCCCTTGCATTTGATGAAATTAAGTGGGAGAGGGTTAGGCAAAGGACGAGGATTTAAGGGTTATAACAATCCCTTTTGTAGCTTATTGAGGACCCAAGACAGTGGCTTCCCTAATTATGAAAATTGCCTTCTTCCTCCTTGGCCAGTAGCATTAACACCAACTGCCTTTTGCATGCTTTGGTTACCATATTGGTAGTTTCCTTTCTCATTCCTTCTTGTTGAAAAGCGGTTCTTCTCTCGTTCCCACTCTTCAATTTATAGACCAGCTTGTAAATGGTCCTTGAAATCCTTAATGAGTGTATGAGACATCCTTTCTCGAAGGCTAGGTAACACTCCTCTCACAATCATTTTAATTTGATCGGATTCATTAGGTCTTCTTTTGAGCAAAGCAGCCTTATTCCTCTATCTTTTCACATAGTCCACAAAATTCTCATTTGGCCTTTGTCTAATGTACTCAACTTCCATTAAGGTAACTTCCATCTCGACATTGTATCCATATTGTTAGATGAAGGCTTTGTATAGCAGGTCCCAACTCTTTTATGTTCCATCATCTAAGGTATTGAACCAATTTTGGATAATAGGGTCCAATGAGAGCATGAAGTACCTTAGAGTTTGAGCCTTAGTAGCTCGGACAGACTGCATAGTAGTGATATATTGCTTCACATGGAGGTGAGGATTTTTTATTCCATTAAAATTTGCAAAGGATGGCATCTTGAACTTGTATGGAACTTCATCGTCTAGCTTAAATAATTTGTCAACTTTGGACATTTCTTCGGTTTTCAGCTTCTTCTCAAATTTCTTTTCCAAATCTATAATCATCTTTTCAACATCAGAATTTTCAGTTTTCTCCATAGCTGGTCTTTCAACAATCCTCGGCTCTTTCTTCTTGTCTTGAGGATCTTGGAAGTATTGAGCCTAATCGTCATCATCATCAATGATTACCTTATCATCATCAAAAACCACTTCACCAACTTTAGCCTTCCCCTTGTCCTTGGGCTTCTTGGTGCTAGCAAATGCTTTGGCATTGTTTCCTAAAATTACAGCCAATTGGTTCTTCATAGTCTCAGACAGGGCCTCTTTTATTTCTCCCATCTTGGCATTGAGGGCGTCATCCACCATTCTTTGAATTTGTTCAGGCTCCATTGCTTTTTGTGAGCAAGTGATTGAGTCATTGCTAGATTCTTCATTTCTGTAGTAGGTCGAATTGTCGTCAGCTCTCAAACTATCATAATCCAGGGCTGTGAGCCAGAAAGGATTAATGATATGAGATGCAAATGTATGCATGTATGCACAAACAATAGACAATGATAAGTAGAACATCCCTTCCAACCTTATAACTTCCACACACGGATGGCGAGTCTTTTTTCCTAGGTATGTGGTTAACAAAGTACCAACATGGGGTTTCTTGTTTTTGAATATTTCCCTCGGACGTTTCAACCAATAGTTATATTTTTTAAAATGGAAATCAGTTCATGATAATTCACATTAATTAGGTTTTATTCCATTCAACCAACTGAAGTAGCTTTTATGCTATATTGGATTAAAACTAAATTAAGAGGTTTATTATAAATAGATTTCTCACTTGAAAAAGTAACTAATGATTCATGCAAAAAACAAGCCCATGGTTAATAATTCCTAGTATAAAGTAGGCTCACAATTGATTTTTGATATTTTCATAATTGACCTAAATATTCGTAAGCTCTTTTAAGAGGTTAAGAAAATAATTTTATTTCTAAACCCATTGTAAAATGATTTTAGAAAAAATGGATTTTGGACTTTATATTTGGGTCATGAGCAAAAGAATTTTTTATTTGTTTTTAGCAAAGTTTTATCTCCAAAGATCGTCTTGAAAAACTTTGAAAATAGCTTTGGTCTTTTTTACTGTAAAGAAAATTTATTTTGAGCTTACAATGTACTTAGGTCATATTAGAAAAAGAACAAGCCAAATAAGCCATGATTTAAACCAAGACAAATTAACCATAGTCAAACAATAAGCATTTGGGGTAAAACCTAAGGAAAGTAACCAGGCCAATTACATGAGCTTTAGTCTTTGGGTTAAAAGGCTTAGGTTTCCATAGCAAGTATATACCAAAAGGTAAAAGGCTATGAGTGGTTATGCTATGCTCGATCTCCATACCTTGAGTGAAAGTATGGTAAACCTTATATAACACAACATGGGTAGCACGGGCGTCCTAACTCACGTACACGGTGCAATCTAATATGATGCAATAGATAATATCATGATAAGAAAGAATAGAATAATAAAAAGACCAACGTAATTAACTTCTCTTATCCCCAGTGGAGTCACCACTGTGAACGGGGATTTTTGCCCCCACTCCCGGTGGAATGGTTCTTGCGACTTCGGCACTATTTAGGCTCGGGGCCTTAGAGAACACGGGTCTAAGCCCGGAGAAAATAGAGTTGCCACTCGGAAGGGCCAGAAAAAAGAAAGGGGTGGATGACTCAATTCCTAAGGAATCCCCAACCCCCTAATGAGTTCAAAAGGTTAGGTATGTGTGGGAAGGTGAGAAATGGCCCAGCACACCCACAATGCCCGGTTCGTTGGAATCGGCCTCCTTTACAGGTCTTAATATTATAAAATTCTTAAATATAATAATATTATCCATACTACATGCAACAATTAAAATAAAGCATCATTACATTTAAATCAAAGCAATGTCCAAACAAGACAAATAAATGGACACCCATCCGAGGATGGAAACATGTCCTTACATCGCCCATGTCTAAAACTAAATGGGAAACCTATCAAAAGATGGAAACGTGTCCTTTACATTGGTCCAAAAAATTTTAAAATAATTTAAATTACATAATGTTTAACTAATGAGGTAACCACAAAGTGGAAACTGTAGACCCTTAATTTTTTACTCAGTCCAATCTGATAGTCTAAAATAAATTTTGTGGTATTTTAATTATTTTAATAATATTTTAATTACTTATAATATTTAATAGTTATTTTTAATAAAAACAAAAAATAAAAACAATAAAAAAAATAAAAATTGGACGGATCGGCGAGCGCCGTGCGGCAGCCCATTTCGCCGCAGAAATTGTCTACGGTGAATTGGGCAGTGCCCAATTCCCCGCAGCTGGGCTTGCCCAGTTCTGTGATGAACGCATTTTCCCAACTAGCCCACCACACCCGTAGCCTCTAGTAATTTTTGCCAGCGCAATTTTTGCTAGCCCTCGCGCTGCCGATTTTTTGACCAAATCTTGTTTTACCCGATTTTGTAGTTTTTCCTAAATAGATAGTATTTCCTTATTAAAATAGGGTTAGGACTTTATTTTTCCTATAAATACCACATCGAAACACAAGAACAAGAGAAACGGAGAAAAGGGGACAAGAAGAAAACCCTAGAAAAAGAATAATGAGAAGGGAACGGGGAAATCCGAAGGATTAGACTTAATCTTTCTGAGGTAAACTAAGAGGAAGAGATCAAGAGGCGACTGGATTTTTAAAAAGACCAACAGGAGACATGTTATAAGCTTGATTCAAGGCAATAAAAGCAGTGTTGTCTTGATCTAGCTCAACCCAAAAAATAAACTTTGATTCAGGCAGCAACACATATCCAAATAAGCTTGATTCAAACACTTTAAATTCGGTGGAGCCTTCAAATGTAGATCAGTTCTCTAAATTTAGTTTATTGAATAAATAACTATCTTCTCCTTTCAAATTTTCATCACACTATTTGTACAATCAAATTCTCTTCTTTTAATTCAAACAGTAGCTAAGGTTCTACTTAA
Organism: Garcia nutans; assembly: GCA_947685225.1. Taxonomy (NCBI): domain Eukaryota; kingdom Viridiplantae; phylum Streptophyta; class Magnoliopsida; order Malpighiales; family Euphorbiaceae; genus Garcia; species Garcia nutans. The sequence continues at coordinate 14,389,540 of CANTUV010000023.1, read as the reverse complement.
AGTAAATATGATTATTAAAATATTAATCTAATTCTAAAAACCCTAACTATCCAAAACCCTAGCTTCCTAAAACCCTAATTCTCAAACCTCAATTCCAAAAACCATAAACCTGAGTTTGCAAATAGTTTAATTATTACAATTGATCCAATAAGCCGAATTTTAAACTTCTAGTAAACTCTAAGAACCAAACCCTAATGTGCCTTATATTTCCTAAAACCCCAAAATAGCTTGTCAATTATCAAAACCCTAAATTACTTTCTTAAATTCTAAAATTCATAGTTGCTTTATTGAATCCTAATTTGTTTTCCAAATATCCAGTAACCCTAAAAATTAACTTTCAAACCTTATATCCCAAATTCTTAAGTTCTTCTTCCAGAACCATAAATTATTCTTCAAATAAACCCTAAAGTGCTTTGCTTTTCAAAAAACCCTAAAATCTTATTTCTTCAAACCTTAAATCCTAAAACCCTAATAACTGAAGGATCTAAAACCCTGAATTCATTATGTTAGCCCTAAACCCTAAATTGATTAACCAAAAACCTTACTACTTTCTTAAAATTATAAAACCCTAATCAATTCCATTTTTCCAAAAAACCCTCACAGTAGCCTAAATAACAATAATAATAATTCCAAAATCCCAAAACCCTAAATGTTAATTAAAGAACCCTAAATTGAGACATAAACCTAAATTTGTATCTTTATTTGCTTTATTTAATTATAGATTTGATTATATAGTTTATTATATGTTTTGATGGTTGATTTATTTAATTTCAATGCTTGATTTATTTAATTTATCATGGATGGATATTTTCTTTATTATTATGATTATTATTTGTTTATTTTGGTATTAAAATTATAAGAGGTATGTTTCCATTATTGGGTACCTCATTAATTAATTTTTATATAATTTAAATTATTTTTATATTTTGGAATTAATGTAAAGGACACATTTCCACCTTTCGGTGGGTGTCCTATTTAGTTTTAGACATGGACGATGTAAGGACATGTTTCCATCCTCGGATGGGCGTCCATTTATTTGTCTTGTTTGGACATTGCTTTGATTTTGATGCTTTATTTTAATTGTTTCATGTAGTAAGGATAATATTATTATATTTAAGAATTTTATAATATTAAGACCTGCAAAGGAGGCCGATTCCAATGAACAGGGCTATGTAGGGGTGCCAACCCATTTCTCACCTTCCCCACACGCACCCAACTTTTCAAACCCATTAAGGGGTTAGAGATTCCTTAGGAATCGAGTCATCCACCCCTTTCTATTTCCCGATCTGTCTGGGTGGAGACTCCATTTTCTTGGGGCTTATGTTCATGTTCTCTAAGGCCCAGAGCCTAAACAGTGCCGAATTCGCAAGAACCATTCCACCGGGAGTGGAGGTGAAAATCCCCTCTTACAGTGGCGACTCCACTGGGGATAAGAGAAGTTGATTCCGTTGGTCTTTTTATTATTCCATTCTTTCTTATCATGATATTATCCATTGCATCATATTAGATTGCACCGTGTGCTTGAGATAAGTGGCCCGTCTTACCCGTATTGTGTTATGTAAGGAATACCATACTTTCACTAAAGGTATGGAGATCAAGCATGGCATAACTATTCATAGCCTTGTACCTTTTGGTATATACTTGCTATGGGAACCTAAACCTTTTAACCCAAAGACTAAAGCTCATGTAATTGACCTCGTTACTTTCCTTAGGTTTTACTCTAAATGCTTGTTGTTTGACTATGGTTAATTTGTCTTGGCTTAAATCATGGCTTATTTGTTTTGTTCTTTTTATAATATGACTTAAGTACTGTTTGATTAGTTTTTGTCATAGAATTGTGTCTTATTTATTATGTTAATTATTGTTTTCTTTAGGTATTTTGGTAGTTTTAATATGTTTATTTAGTGTGTTCATCAATTTTGGTAGTTTTAGTTTATTTCAGTGTTTATGTCATTTTTGTTCTAGTTTTTAGTGTGGTGTTTATGTGATTGATGGTTTATTTGATTCTTCTTTAAGGTTTGTTTAAGTGTTTGCCTTAGGTTAATATGCAAGGCATTTCATTGGAAGAAAGAGTAGCATGAAGCATGTCTTACCTTAAGGGCAAAACCAAGAACCAAGAGAGGAAGGAAAATTCAGAGGCAGTAGCTGACACATTCACTTGACATGGCCAAGCCACTGGCCGTGTCACATGACACGGCCAGGAAACTTGGCCGTGTCCCATACTAAGCCAAGGAAGAAGACCAAAAGGAAAGAAAGAAAAGAACAGAAGGTGACACACTCAGGGGACACGCCAAGCCACTGGTCGTGTTCCTCCAAACATACCAAACACGGCCAAGCTCACCCAAGCTTGGCCGTGTCACACTTAAATCCAAAGAAGAAGAGATGAAAATCACACAGAAGCGGAAACATTCAGTAGACACGGCCAAGCCACTGGCCGTGTCACATGACACGGCCAGGAGCTTGGCCGTGTCACTCCATGGACTAAAGGAGCGGAGTTTTAAGCGAGGTTTCGTATAAATAATACGATTAGGGTTTTATTCGGGAGATTAGAGAGATTTTTTTATCAGCCGTCAAAGAGAATAACTTAGGGTTTCTATTTTGTTTTCTTTTAGATTTTTTATTACACGTTGATTCAAACAGTCTAGATTAAATCTGTTTTTGCCATTGCAACATTCTTCTAGCGAAGATCTGATCAAGAGATTCTTCAGAAGCTTAAGGGAGTTTGTAATTTGTTTTTGTACTCAAACTTTATCTCTTAAATTTCTTTGGAATTGTATTCATGAATTCTATTATGTCTAAACTGATTTCTTTGAATTTTAATGAGATGAATATGTTTGATAACATCATTATGAACTAATTTGATCTAGTCTAGGGTTTGTATGGAACTACTATGATTGTATGAATTGGTTATTGCTCTTAACTGAATTTATTTCTTTAGCCTTGATTGAATGGAATTACTGTTAATATATAATTGATTGGCCACCAATTATGTGTTTGAGGTATTAGATGAAGGATTGAGAGATGAAGTCTAATGCGGGAACAATTCAATTAGGGACTTAGGTGAATTAGAAATATAACCTAAGAAAAGGATTATTTCAATTGTAACATGATTATTTGAAAGAGGTTTGAATGCGAGAGCTTATTTCCTTGATTCGATTAATTAAGTTGCTTGAGATTTAATCTTTGAAATTAAATTGGTTGAGAGGAATAACCATTCATACACATAAGTTAGTAGAGAAGCGCAAACCCTAGACCTTTCTATTAAGTGAATCAATATATCAGCTCAGTTTACTTTTATTATTTTAAACTCCAATCATCTATTTTCATTAGTTGCTAGCAATTTAAATTTATCATAATTTGTTATTTGCAACCTGATAATCAATTAGCTTATCTAGCTTCCTTGTGAGATGACCTTGGGGCGATCACCTTTGCTCCAGCTACCTCGTATACTTGCGAGTGACGCTTATAGTAGAACTTAATTCGAGCGCAACAAGTACATTGTAAGCTCAAAATTAATTTTTTTGTAAAGTCCAAAAGACCAAAGCTATTTTCATAACTTTTTCAAGATGGTCTTTAGACGTAAAACCTTTATAAAAATAAAGTAAAAAATCCATTTTTTCTTAAAATCTTTTTTACAATGGGTTTTTCAAACAAAACTATTTTTGCATTTCATCCAACCTTTTCTTACAAAGAGCTTGCAAATTATTTAGGTGAATTATGAAATACCAAAAATCAATTGTGAGCCTAGTTTATACTAAGAAGTATTAACCATGAGCTTGTTTTTGGCATGAATCATTAGTTACTTTTTAAAGTGAGAAATCTATTTATAATAAACCTCTTAATTTAGTTTTAATCCAATATAGCATAAAAGCTACTTTAGTTGGTTCAATGGATTAAAACCTAATTAATGGGAATTATCATGAACTAATTTTCATTTTTGAAAATATAACTATTACTTGAAAAGTCTGAGGGAAATATTCAAAAACAAGATACCCAATGTCGGTATTTTGTTAACCATATACCTAGAAATTCGTGTGTGGAAGTTATAAGGTTGAAAGGGACGTTCTACTTATCTTTGTCTATTATTTGTGCATACATGCATACATGCATACTTTTGCATCTCATATCATTAATCTTTCTGGCTCACAGCCCTGGATTACGATAGTTCAAAATCTTACGACAATCCGACCTACACCAAAAATGAAGAATCTAACGACTCAATCACTTGCTCACCTAAAACAATGGAGCCTGAACAAATTCAAAGAATGATGGACGATGCCATTAATTCTAAGATGGAAGAAATAAAGGAGGCCCTGGCTGAGACCATGAAGAATCAATTGGCTGTAATCTTAGGGAACAATGTCGAAGCATCTGCTAGCACCAAGAAGCCAAAAGAAAAAGAGAAAGCTAAGGTTGGTGAAGTGGCTTTTGATGATGACAAGGTAGTCGTTGATGATGATGACGACTGGGCTCAATACTTCCAAAATCCTCAATATAAGAAAAAGAGTCAAAGGTTGTTGAAAGATCAGCTATGGAGAAAACTGAAACTTCTGATGTTGAGAAGATGATAGCGGACCTAGAAAAGAAATTTTAGAAGAAATTGAAAACCGAAGAGATGTCCAAGATTGACAAACTACTTGAACAAGATGCGGAGGTCCCTTATAAGTTCATGATGCCTTCCTTCACTAGGTACAATAGTACTGAAAATTCTCGCCTCCATGTGAAACAGTATATCACTGCTATGCAGTCTGCCCGAGCTACTAAGGCTCAAACTCTAAGGTAGTTCATGCTCTCATTGGACCCTTTTATCCAAAATTGGTTCAATACCTTAGATGATGGCATACAAAAGAATTGGGATATGCTATACAAGGCCTTCATTCAGTAATATGGTACAATGTCGAGCTGGAAGTTACCTTAGTGGAAGTTGAGTCGATTAGACAAATGCCAAATGAGAATTTTGTGGACTATGTGAAAAGATGGAGGAATAAGACTGCTTTGCTCAAGAAGAGGCCCGATGAATCTGATCAAATAAGGATGATTGTGAGAGGGGTATTGCCTAGTGTTTGTGAAAGGATGTCTCATACACTCATCCAGGATTTCAAAGATCTTTTCCAAGCTGGTCTACAAATTGAAGAGTAGGAAAGGGAGAAGAACCATTTTTCTGCAAAATGAAATTATCATCCTAGCAATCAAAGCATGCAAAAAGAAGTTGATGTTAATACAACTGGTCAAGCAAATAGAAGGCTACTTTTTCATATCTGGGGAAGCCTTTGTCTTGGGTCTTTAGCAAGATACAAAAGAAGGGACTATTAGAGCCATTGGCCCCTCGACCTTTGCCTAATCATTTACCCCCAAAATTTGATACTAAGGCTTTTTGTCAATTTCATCAGACTCAAGGACATGAGGCCGATAGATGTACTCGATTGAAGCATGAGATCCAAGATCTAATCGATAGTGGTAAGCTACCTGAGCCGAACAAGCCCAATACCAAGAATAATCCTTTGCCTATTTTTGGATGAGTACCTCCACTGGCAACCTTCATGGTGGGAAAAGAATTGGAAGAAGATTTTGTTTTGTCATCCTTTCAAGATGGAAAAATTGAAGATGTGAAAGGAAAAGAAGCTTAATTCAACAAACTTTCATTAGCTTGAATGCTGCTTTTCAATTTTTCTTTCTTTAATATTTAATTGGAACAATCGTGTTTTTCAAATTTAAATTTGTTTGAATAAATTACTTTCATCAAAATTTTTATTGGTCTTTGTTCATTTTGGTGCTAAACCAATGAGGAATCTAGCTTGATGTTCATAAATTAATGTGTCTAGGCATCATGATTTGAATGAATTTACTAGATGAGGAAATTGCTCTATAGTATTGAGTTGTGTATGCTTACTTAGAGAGGGCTCTTACATAATTACCTTTGTCTAGGTCCTAGTAAGTCTTAGAACATGCTTTGACAAACTTTTGAGGCAAAATTGAACTCTGCTTATTTAAGGGACAGATGATCTAGGCATTATTTGACGAGCCAACAACTAGTATCCACCCCATTAAATATCAATCCCTAGTTGTCCCTTTGAGCCTTCATAAAATTTTAGCTTTCATTTCATTGGCTTACAAATCCCAACAACCTACCCTAAGCTGTTGTGATACATTTGACAAGTCTTATGACCACTAAGATGAAGAGGCAAGAAGATCAAAGAAAGAAATGAATAGTCAAGATCATAAGGATAGTTGATGTTCTCAAGACCATAAGGGTAGTTGAAGTTCACCTAAAATCTCCAATCTATCAAGACAACATCAGAGTAACAAATGATTTATCCCTGTTAAAGAAGATTTATGTCACTCTACTCAACCATTATTGAAAACCCAAGTTGGTACAAATAAGACAACTCTTTTAGAGCTAGAACCAAAAGAAAAGAAAAGAAAAAAGACAAAACAAAAAAAGAAAAGAAAAAAAATGAAAAAAGAGAGAAGAAAAATAAAATCCAAAAAGGCAGTTCAGAAAGCCAACTGAGTTCTCTTTTACCTAAAGCAGCAAAAGGCTTCCATTTGGTTTATAAGGATAGTTTGACTTGAATTGGTCCAATCCAAGCAAAGATTCAATCAAAATCAGAGAAAAAGGAGAAAATTCATCCAGTTCTTGAAAGTCCTGTGCTTAACAATCCTCCAAGGAAGAAGGATAAAATGATAAAATGCTCAAAGAAAAGGAAGAGTAAGAAAAATAAAAAGAAAGAAAAGGGAGAAAAGGAAAAGAAGCGAATTTGGGTACCAAACTTTTTTCAAGGGCAAGGACTGTCCCAATCAAGATCTAGATTAACGCCAAGAAGATAGGAGAGCGTTCAAAGCTCTATCTTTTCATTTTTAGTGTAAGGGTTTGTCCATTGTGTCACATCTGCTCCAACTTACAAATGGCCTTCATTTAACCCATGTCCCTTATAGACTCCATTTCAAGCCTATCAAAGACATGTTGATCTCTCTTGATAGGTAGAGTCTATTAGTAGAGATAGTTTGAATAAGCATGCATATAAGATAGACAATATTTAAAATCAATGAGACCTTTGGCCAAGTAATGTGTATGTGCCTATCTGAATTGTAACAATTCTTGCTTAAATAGAAATGATTCCCAAGTTTAGTACGGTAACTAGGGTTTTCATGTTATAGATATGTTAATTTGAAAATCGAGTCCTGAGGTAAATTGACATTGATTTGGCAAAGCCAACATTTGATTTTAAAATTAAAATTTAAAAAATAAAAATTATTTTTGTCGCACAAAGACTTCAAGTTAAGAGAAGTTTCTTAAACAGTCGAACCTCAAAGGACACATTGGGCAAGCGAAATGATTACTGACAAGGTTATGAAGCTACCAATTGACATACTGAATCATAATTTGAAATGGATGTATCTCTGCTGTTTGGGGCCTCCATTATTCATATTTTCAACATATTGAATATAAAAGCCATAAATGCAAAGCTTTCTGTCATTCCAATGCAAAATCCTGAATGGGCATCTAGATGGAGTCAATGAGAATACTTCTGCTGATCACCTTGGTCTGTGAGTCGATGGAACCACTGTAAGTGTTATTCATGTATATCATGCATACATGAGCATATCACATTGCATTTTCTTGTATTGTATTGTCTATTCTTTTTCAAAGTGAGCAACAGACACTCTATGAAGCAAAGATGAAGCGAGTATGGAATTAGGGGACATGGAAAGCCCATTGCGAGAGGAAGCTCCAATAATTTTGCAAAAGAAAGAAGAAATCCATGCTTGTGTGAAGAGCTAGACAAGACAAACATTAATTAGAGCCCGCATAGAAAAATCATGGGTTTGGGCCTACACAGGGGGCAAAGTTTCTCCTTTTCAATTTTTGAGTTTATGCATGTACAAAGCATTTTGAAACTCACTTTGAAATATCTTGCCACACAGGGGGCAAGGAGAAGATATGAAGGCTAGCTAAAAAATGGCTGAATATTTTTTTTTTTTTGCTTTGCAAAAAGTGTAAAGGAAGAACAAAGAGAATGGGAAAAGAAGAAAATTAGAACTCTCAAAAGAATGACGATGCAAAAAGATAAAAGATCAGTCTAGCTAAAAGAGCTGAAGCCAGGGTAAAGACCCAACCTCCAATGGGTAAAGATCCATTTTTTGTGGGTAAAGACCCAAAATCCATTAAAGAATGGAACAGCCAGTTAAGCCAGAATTCTGAATTGATAAAAGGTCAATCAAACTCACCTCGGGTCCATAACCCAAATTAGTTTTAAGTCCAAAACTTACCTAGGATCCAGAATCCAAATTACTTTTACGTCCAGAACTTACCTAGGGTCCAGAATCCAAATTACTCTTAAGTACAGAGCTTACCTAGGGTCCAGAACCAAAATTACTCTTAAGTCCATAACTTAGCTTGGGTCCAGAACCCAAATTACTTTTAAGTCTAGAACTCACCTCAGGTCCAGAACCAAATTTACTTTTAAGTCCAGAACTTACCTAGGGTCCAGAACCAAAATTACTCTTAAGTTCAGAACTGAGCTCGGGTCCAAAACCTAAATTACTTTTAAGTCCAGAACTTACCTAGGGTCCAGAATCAAAATTATTCTTAAATCCAGAACTTAGCTCGGGTCTAGAACCCAAATTACTCTTAAGTCCAGAACTTAACTCGGGTCCTGAACCCAAATTTCTCTTAGGTCCATAACCCAAATCACTTTTTAAGTCCAGAACTCACCACCGGGTCTAGAACCCAAATCACTTTTGATTTCAGAACTCACCACCGGGACCAGAATCCAAATCACTTTTGAGTCCAAAATTTAGCCTCGGGTCGAGAACCCAATAAAATTCAATCTAGGATCGAGCATCCAAATCCAGTTTAGGATCGAGTATCCAAATCTAGTTTAGGATCTAGTATCCAAGTCTAGTTTAGGATTGAGTATCCAAATTGAGTTTCATGTCAAGAATCCAAATTACCTATAAGTCCAAAACTTAGCTCGGGTAAAAAATCCAAGTCTTTTTTGAGTCGAGAACTCGAACTGGGTCCAGAACCCAAACCATCACAGGCCTAGAACCCAAGTCTTTTTCGAATCCAAAACTCGAACCTGGTCCAGAACCCAAATTTTTTTCGAGTCCAGAACTCAAACCAGGTCTAGAACCCAAACCATCCCGGGTCCAGAACTCATGTCTTTTTCGAGTCCAAAACTCGAACCCGGTCTAGAACCCAAGCCATCTCTAGTCTAGAACCCAAGTATTTTTTGTGTCCAAAACTCGAACCGGGTCTAGAACCTAAAACCTAAACCATCTATGGAAAATTAAGTCTATTTTGTCAAAATTATAAGTCTTGTTGCTTTTCGCTCTCTTTTGTCATAGTCTCAGATCGCTCAAGCAGGGGGCAAACTGTAGACCCTTAATTTTTGACCAGTCCAATCTGATAATCTAAAATAATTTTTGCGGTATTTTAATTATTTTAATAATATTTTAATTACTTATAATATTTAACAGTTATTTTTAATAAAAACAAAAAATATAAAAGAAATATATAAAGAAATAAAAAAATAAAAATCAGAAGGATCGGCGTGCTATGTGCGGCAGCCCATTTCACCACAGAAATTGTCTGCGGTGAATTGGGCTTTCCCATTTCTGCGATTGTGAGCGGGGATTTTTGCTCCCACTCCCAGTGGAATGGCTCTTCCGACTTCGGTACTGTTTATGCTCAGGGCCTTAGAGAACACGGACCTAAGTCTAGAAAAAATGGAGATGCCACCAGGACTGGCTGGGAAAAAGAAAGGGGTGGATGACTCGATTCCTAAGGAATCCCCAATCCCCTTATGGGTTTGGAAAGTTGGGTACATGTGGGGAAGGTGAGAAATGGCCCAGTACCCCCACAACGCCCAGTTCATTGGAACAGGCCTCCTTTACAAGTCTTAATATTATAAAATTCTTAAGTATAACAATATTATCCATATTACACACAATAATTAAAATAAAGCATCGATATATTAAAAATCAAAATAATGTCCAAATAAAGCAAATAAATGGACACCCATCCAAGGATGGAAACATGTCCTTGCATCTCATGCCTAAATAGGACACCCACCGAAAGGTAGAAACATGTCCTTTACATTGGTTCTAAAATAGAAAAGCAATTTAAATTACATGATATTTAACTAATGAGGTACCCACCAAGTGGAAACATACCACTTACAACATTTGGAAACCTAGATAAATTGATAAAAGTTAAATAAACATTCATAATTCATCAAAGGTATTAAACATCAATAGAAAATAAACATCCATCCATGATAAATTAAATGCAACAAGCATTGAACTTAAATAAATTAACGCATATAAAATAAATCAAAGTATAATCAAATATAGAATTGAATAAGGCAAAAAAAAATCTAAATTATATCTACTGTTTCCATTTAGGATCCTTTTATTTCATGTGTTTAGGGTTTTAAAATTTGTGGAATTAGGCTACTGTGAGTTTTTAAAGGAATTAAAATAGATTAAGGTTTTATGATTTAAGAAGTTGGTAAAACTCTTTGATTAACCAAATTAAGGTTTATGATATAAAATCATGAAATTAGGGTTTTAACACTTTAAAATACTTAGATTTTATGGTTTATGGTTATTCATTGAATTATGTCTTAAGCTTACTGTGTAAAATTATAATATTTGTATTTTTATGGTTTTTAAAGTTTTAAAGGATTAGCGTTTAGAAAAAATTAGGGTTTAAAGTTTTAAAGGCGTTAGGGTTCACTGTTTTAAGTTTGGAAGTTGCATTAGGGTTTAGTGTTTTAGAATTAGGGTTTCGGTGAATGCTTAGGTTTATTAGAATTTGGAAAAAGCAATTGATAAATTTATGAAAGTAAACAAATGATTTAAGGTTTATATAAATAGAAAATATGTTTTTAGGGTTTGTTGAAAGAAACATAATCAAATTTTGGTTTTGAAGAAAAACATGTTCAATTAGGGTTTTAAGATTTTGAAAAGGTAAAAATAACAATTTTAAGCCTTTTTGGAAAACAAAGCAAAGAATTAAGGTTTTTAACTTTATAAAAGGGGAATTAAGGTTCTGGGATTTTTGAATTAAAAGAAACAACTAGATGAATTAAGCTACTGTAAAAAAACAAAAAGAATTTAAGAATTCAAAACTTCTTTCGTAGGTTACACCAAAATTGCTTCTTGGATGAACCAAATCAAAGACAAGCTTTGCTGCCTTTGAATTACCTGAATTGTTTTTCTGCTCTCTCAAAAAATTGGATTGATTTACTGCCTTTCCTGCTCAGTTTCGGATCAATTTTGTTCCAAGCTTCTATCCGATTTCCTTCCTTCTTTCTCATTCCCCTTTTTGTGTTGTTTTTTTGGTCTTATTTATAGAAGTTTTATATGACTAATTCTAGTTATTCACGGCATCCATTATTCATTAAGAAAATAAAACCGAAACCTAATTGAATTAGGTTTTGGAAAATTTGCGTCGAAAAAATTTCGCTGGCAAAAAAAAAAGCTGCTGAGAAAAAATTGTGCTGGCAAAAAAAAATTGCTGCAATTGGTTGCGGTAGGGGGCGAGGACCGGCGTGCAGGCCATTTCGCCCGCAGAATTTTCCTACGTCGCCAATTTTTATTTATTTATTTATTTTTATTTTTTATTAATAAAAATTAGATATTGAAGTAAAAATTATTTAATTAAGATAACAAAAAAAATATTTTGGACCAATTAAAACACAAAAATTATTTTGGACTAAATAAAATATATTGGACCGGACTGGGCCAAAAATTAAGGGTCTACAGCGATGAACTGGCTTGCCCAGCTAGCCCTCCGCACCCGTAGCCGGCAGTAATTTTTGCCAGCGCAGCCCGCGCGCTGCCGATTTTTTTACCAAACCTTGTTTTAACTGGTTTTGTAGTTTTTCCTAAATAGATAGTATTTCCTTATTAAAAAGGATTGGAACTTTATTTTTTCTATAAATACCACATTAAAACATAAGAACAAGAGAAACGGAGAAAAATGGGACAAAAAGAAAACCCTAGAAAAAGAATGGAGAGAAGGGAACGGAGAAATCCTAAGGATTGGACTTAATCTTTCCGAGGAAAACTAAGAGGAAGAGATCAAGAGCCGACTGGATTTTTAAAAAGAGAAATAGGAGACAGAGAGAAAAACATCAAGAAGTGACTATCTAACTTACAAAATCAAGGCAATAAAAGTAGTGTTGTCTTGATTTAGCTCAACCCAAAAAATAAACTTTGATCCAGGCAGCAACACCAGCATGATTCAAACACTTTAAATTCGGTGGAGCCTTCAAATGTAGGTAAGTTCCCTAAATTTAGTTTATTGAATAAATAACTATCTTCTCCTTTCAAATTTTCATCACAGTGTTTGAATAATTAAATTCACTTTTTTTAATTCAAACAGTAGCTAAGGTTCTACTTAAAGTAAATATGATCAATAAAATATTAGTCTAACTCTAAAAACCCTAACTATCTAAAACCCTAGCTTCCTAAAACCCTAATTCCCAAACCTCAATTCCAGAAACCATAAACCTGAGTTTGCAAATAGTTTAATTATTAAAATTGATCCAATAAGCCGAATTTCTAAACTCTAACTCTAGTAAACTCTAAGAGCCAAAACCTAATGTGCCTTATATTTCCTAAAACCCCAAAAATAGCTTGTCAATTATCAAAACCCTAAATTATTTTCTTAAATTCTAAAATTCAAAGTTGCTTTATTAAATCCTAATTTATTTTCCAAATATCCAGTAACCCTAAAAATTAACTTTCAAACCTTAGATCCCAAATTCTTAAGTTCTTCTTCCAAAACCATAAATTATTCTTCAAATAAATCCTAAAGTGCTTTGCTTTACAAAAAACCCTAAAATCTTATTTCTTCAAACCATAAATCCTAGAACCGTAATATCTTAAGGATCCAAAACCCTGAATTCATGATGTTATCCCACCAAAAACTTACTACTTTCTTAAAATTATAAAACCCTAATCAATTCCATTTTTTCAAAAACCCTCACAGTAGCCTAAATAATAATAATAATAATTCCAAAATCCCAAAACCCTAAATGTTAATTAAAAAAATGAGACATAAACCTAAATTTGTATCTTTATTTGCTTTATTTAATTTTAGATTTAATTATATAGTTTCGTATATGTTTTGATGCTTGATTTATTTAATTTCAATGCTTGATTTATTTAATTTTTTCATTGATGGATATTTTCTTTATTATTATGATTATTATTTGTTTATTTTTGCATTAAAATTGTAAGAGTTATGTTTCCATTATTGGGTACCTCATTAATAAATTTTCATATAATTTAAATTATTTTATATTTTAGAATTAATGTAAAGGATACGTTTTCATCTTTCGGTGGGTATCCTACTTAGTTTTAGACATGGACGATGTAAGGACATGTTTCCATCCTCGGATGGGTGTCCATTTATTTATCTTGTTTGGACATTACTTTAATTTAATGTAATTGTGAGCGGGGATTTTCGGCCACACTCCCTGTAGAATGGTTTTTGCGACTTCGGCACTGTTTAGGCTCGGGGCCTTAGAGAATATGGACCTAAGTCCGGAGAAAATGCAGTCGCCACCCGGACAGGCCGGGAAAAAGAAAGGGGTGGATGACTCGATTCCTAAGGAATCCCTAACCCCCTAATGGGTTCGGAAAGTTGGTTACGTGTGGGAATGTGAGAAATAGCCAAGCACCCCCACAACGCCTGGTGCATTGGAACCGGCCTCCTTTACAGGTCTTAATATTATAAAATTCTTAAATATAACAATATTATCCATATTACACACAATAATTAAAATAAAACATCGTTATATTAAAATCAAAGCAATGTCTAAGCAAAACAAATAAATGGACACCCATCCGAAGATGGAAACATGCCCTTACGTCATCCATGTCTAAACTAAAAGGACACCCACCGAAAGGTAGAAACATGTCCTTTACATTGGTTTAAAATATAAAAGCTATTTAAATTAGATGATATTTGACTGATAAAGTACCCATAAAGTGGAAACATACCTCTTACAACATTTGAAAATCCAAATAAATTGATAAAAGTAAATAACCACTCATCATAAATAAATCATTCATCAATGATATTAAACATCAATGAAAATATAAACATTTGTTGCTCTCGAATTAAGAATACTACAAGCGGCACTCGCAAATATACGAGGTAGCGGTAGCAAAGGTGATCGCCGCAAGGTCGTTTCCCCAAGAAGGTGTGGTTCGTAATAGCTTGATTAAAGCAATTAAATTGAAAGCGAGAGTTTGTTGTTTGGAATGCTAAAGAACAATTTAAACCTAAAATTAACGTATGTAGGGTTTGATGTGTGTGATGGGTGCACAAGATCAATTCAGTTCTTGGGAAAGTGCCTAGGGTTATAGGTCCATTCAATCAAAGCTCAATTCTCAATTATCCATTAACATAGCCTTGTAATTAATTTGTTCCTTAAGGTTAATTAGTCAATTTTCAATTCATTAGTTCTCACATTCATGAATTAGCAACAACCAATTATTTTACATTACCAAATTAATGAAACCCTAGAACTTATATTTCTAATTCATTCATAGGGTGATCGATTATATAGTTCCGATATCGGATTTCACCTCTCGGTCCATCATCCAATATTCAAAGGTTAATAGGTAGCTAATCTATCAACCTAGCATTTAATACAATACAATCAACCAATCAACAAGGAACATCAATGTAAATATCAAATCAAAACATTCAACCAAATATACTACAAACCCTAGGCATGGGTATTTAGCTCAACATCATCAAATTAAAACATTCATTCAACTCAATATAAATCAAATACAGGTTGTTCATTGTAATATCAATCTCTTAATACAGCAAAAACAATATTGAAATGAATTAAAAGAGAGAATAGAAAAACCCCTTGTGAAGATGCCAAGAGTAGGATTACTAGTCTTCCTCCTAGCTCCACTTTGATGTTTGATGAAGAACTCAAGCCCTCTTCAATGGTTGATTTCCCTTTTATAATATGGAATGGAGCTTTCTCAAGTCACCAAGCCTTCAATTGATTGTGCCTTTGGAAGATGGAATGGAGCTTTCTCAAGTCACCAATCCTTTCAATGAAGCTTCTTCAACCTTTAAGAGCTTGTTAACCCAACTTATCCCAAAGAACCTCAAAGATCTTATCAATGGAAGATGGAGAAGATGAAGATGGAGGATGAAGATGAGGGACAAGGAGAGTGTTAATGTCTCCTCATCCCCTAGTGTGTTTTCCCTCTCCTTCTCTTTTCTTTTCTCTAACTCAAACCCTAGCCGTCCTCTCCTTTTTTTTATCATGCGAAAGAATTTATATGCTTTTGGTGTGACACGGCCAAGCCAAGAGTGGCTTGGCCGTGTCTCTTCTTCCTTTCTTCCTTTCCATGAGGTGACACGGCCAAGCCAAGGTTGGCTTGGCCGTGTCTCTTGATTTCCATGGGACACGGCCAAGACAGTTGGTCGTGTCCCTCACTGGCTCTTCTTTTCTTTCTTTCTTTTCTTTCTTTTCTTTAGAGAGGTGACACGGCCAAGCCATGTGGAGCTTGGCCGTGTCTCTTATTTTTCTTTCTTGGGACACAGCCAAGCTCCTGGCCGTGTCCCTCACTGTTGCTTGCTCCTTGAGTGAGACACGGCCAGAGGCTTGGCCGTGTCTCTGGGTGTGTCTCTCTTTGTTGCTCATTTTTCTTCTCTTCTTTGGCTTGTTCTTTGATTTGCTCTTTGAGTGAGACACGGCCAGAGGCTTGGCCGTGTCTCTGGGTGTGTCTGCTTCTGCCTTGAATTTCTTTTGAGGGACATGGCCAAGCTTGCTTTGGCTTGGCCATGTCTTGCTTGGTTCATGCTTTTCTTGCCCTGTTTTGATCTTCCAAGGGTGTTTTTGTGCCAAAACCTAAAAACAACACTTTAAACACACTTAAAACAACAATTAATCAAAACATTAACTAAAACACACATAAAATCATACTAAAAACTAGTACAAAAATGACCTAAACAACATTCATCCATGAAAATTTAAATAAACCAAGCATTGAACTTAAATAAATCAAAGCATATAATAAACTACATAATTAGATCTAAAAATAAAGTAAGTCAAGATACAAATTAGGGTTACTGTTTCTCATTTAAAGTACTTTAATTAATATTTAAGGTTTTGTAATTTATTGGTTTAGGCTACTGTAAGTTTTAAGGGAATTAAAATGGATTAAGGTTTAATAATTTAAGAGATTGATAAGGTTCTTTGATTAACAAATTTAGGGTTTGAGGAGTAAAATCATGAAATTAGGGTTTGGATATTAAGACATTAGGTTTATGATTATTAGCTACTGGATTGTTGTTTTTAGGCTTACTGTGTTGAATTTTAATATTTAGATTTATAAGGTTTTAAGGTTCTAAGGATTAGGGTCTAGGAAAATTAGGGTTTACGATTTTGGTTTTGAGAGATTCAGGGTTTTTGGTATTTTGAAAAACATGTTTTGGTTTTAGGATTTGAGAAAACAGTTTATAGTTTTATAAAGTTTTTGGAAATAAACAAAATGATTGAAGGTTTATAGAAATAAATAATATATTTTTTAGGGTTTTTGGAGATAAAAGGATTCAATTTAGAGTTTTAATGTTCTGGAAAATTGGAAAGCAGATTAGGGTTTTGGTAAATTAATAAAATGATTTAAGGTTTCGAAAAGTTGGAAAGTAGATTAGGGTTTTAAGATTTTGAAGAAATAGATTAGGGTTCTTGGGTTTTAGAAGGAACAGAAAAGTAATTTTAGGGTTTTTTGAAAATAGAGAAACGAATTAAGGTTTTTAGAATCAAAAGAAACAATTTAATGATTGAAGCTCCTGTAAAGAAAAAGAGAGTAGATATTCAAACCTTCGTTTGTTAGTTCCACCAAAAATTGCTTCTTGGATGAACAAGGACAAAGGCAAGATGGCTGCCTTTGATGGATTGATTGCTTGCTTGCTTATCCTTCTCAAATCTGAAGTTCCATTGTTCAAGTCTAAATCTAAAGTTCAAAATCCAGTCCGATCGTCCAAAGTATCTTCCAAAATTTTCCCGTTGTTCCCCCAAAGTTTTCTGTGTTGTTTTTAGTCTTATTTATAGGAAATTTCCATGATTAATCTTAATTATTTACGGAATCTAACATTAATTAAGAAAAGAAAACTGAAACCAAATATAAAAAAAAATTGCATCAGAAAAATTTTGCTGGGGAAAAAAACTGCTGCGGAAATATTTCGCTGGCAAAAAAGCTGTTGTGGCTGGCTACGAGGACTGGCGAGCGAAACTTGCGAGAGTTGGCATGCTGGGCATTTCACCGATTTTTCTGTCGTCGATTTCTATTTTTATTTTTATTTTTGTTTATTTATTTATTATTTTTGTTTTAATTTTAAAAACTAAATACTAAAACAAATATTATTTAATTAAGATAACACAAGAATTATTTTGGACTAATTAAAATATATTGGACAACACAAAAATTATTTTGGACTAATTAAAATATATTGGACCGGACTGGGTCAAATATTAAGGGTCTACAGTTTGCCCTCTACTTGAATGATCTGAGACTTTAGTAAAAGAGAGTGAAAAGCAATAAGTCTTAATTTTTGAGATGGTTGAGGTTTTCAGTTCTTGTATTTGGTTTTGGTACATAGACCTGAGATTGAATTTGATGTGACTGACCTTTTACCAGTTGAGAATTTTGACATAACTAGTTGTTCAATTTTTATGAATTGTGGGTCTTTACCCACCAAAAATAGATCTTTATCTATTGAAAATTGGGTCTTTAAACTAAGAACATGGATCTTTATTCATTGGAGATTGGGTCTTTACCCTTGAAACATGGATCTTTATCCATTGAAAATCGGGTCTTTACCCTTGAAATATGGATCTTTATCCATTGGAAATCGGGTCTTTACCCTTGAAACATCGATCTTTATCCATTAGAGATCGAGTCTTTACTCTTGAAATAAGGATCTTTATCCATTGGAAATTGGGTCTTTACCCTTGAAACATGGATCTTTATCCATTGGAAATCAGGTCTTTACCATTAAAACATGGATCTTTATCCATTAGAGATCGGGTCTTTACCCTTGAAGCATGGATCTTTATCCATTGGAAATCGAGTCTTTACCCTTGAAACATGGATCTTTTTCCATTGGAAATTGGGTCTTTACCATTGAAACATGGATCTTTATCCATTAGAGATCGGGTCTTTAACCTTGAAACATGGATCTTTATCCATTAGAAATCGGGTCTTTACCCTTGAAACATGGATCTTTATCAATTGGAAATCGGGTCTTTACCTTGGAAATCAGGTCTTTACCCAAAAAACATGGATCTCTATCCATTGGAAATCGGGTCTTTACCCTGGCTTCAGCTTTTTTAGCTGAACTGATCTTTTGTCTTTTGCATCTTCATTCTTTTGAGAATTCTAATTTTCTTTTTATCCCATTCTTTTTTTTTCTTCCTTTGCACTTTTGCAAAAAATTTAGCCCTTTTTAGCTAGCCTTCATATCCTCTCCTTGCCCTCTGCGTGGCGAAATATTTTCAAGTGAGTTTGAAAATGTTTTATATATAAACTCAAAAATTGAAAAGGAGAAACTTTGCCCCCTGTGTAGACTCAAACCAAAGATTTTTTCCATGCAAGCTTTGATTGACGTTTGTATTTTGTCTTGTTCTTCGCACAAGCACGCATTTCTTCTTTTTGAAAAATTACTGGAACTTTCTCAAGCAATGGGCCTTCTATGCCCCCCTGATTTGATATCTTCTTTTGATTGTTTACTTCACGGGGTGTTTGATGTTCACCTTAGTAAAGAATAGACAAGACAAGACAAGAAAGTCTGATGTGATATGCTCATGTATGCATGATATCCATGAATAATACTTACAGTCGTTCCACAGGCCGAGGTGTTCAGCAGAAGTGTTCTCATTGATTCCATTCAGATGCTTGTTCAGGTCTTGCATTAGAGTGACACAATGCTTCACATTTATGGCTTTTATCTTCAAAATGTTGAAAACATGAATAATGGAGGCCCCAAATAGCAGAGATACATCCATTTTAAATTATGATTCAGTATGCCAGCCGGTAGCTTCTTCATAACCTTGCCAGTAACCATTTCCTTTGCTCAATGTGTTCTTCGAGGTTTGATAGTTCAACATACTTCCCTTAACTTGAAGGTTTTGTATGACAAAAACATTTTTGAATTTTTTTTGAATTCTGATTTTGAAATCAAATGTTGGATTTGCCAAATCAATATCAATGTACCTCAGGACTTGATTTTTCCAAATTAACATATGTATAACATGACAACCCTAGTTACCATGCTAAACTCGAGAATTATTTCTATTTAAGTAAGAATTGTTGCACTTCGGATAGGCACATACACATTACTTGGTCAAAGGTCTCATTGAGTTTAAATTTTGTCTATCTCATATGCATGCTTATTCAAACTATCTACACTAATAGACTCTACCTACCAAGAGAGATCAATAGGTCTTTAATAGGCTTGAAATGGGGTCTATAAGGAACACGGGTTTAAAATGAAGGCCATTTTGAGATAGGAGGTGATGTGACACAATGGACAAACCTTCACACTACAAACTGTTTGTTGAAACTTTAGACAGTTGGGAGCATTCTTGCTAGACTCCAAATTCTTTCTATCTTCTTGTCATTGATCTAGATCTTGATTAGGACAGTCTTTGCCCCCACAAAAAGTTTGGCACCCAATTTCATTTCTTTTCTTCTTCTCCCTTTTCTTTCTTTTTATTTTTCTTACTCTCCCTTTCTTTGAGCATTTTATCATTTTGTCCTTCTTCCTTGTAGGACTGTCAAATACAGAACTTTCAAGAATTGGATGGTCTTCCTCCTTTTTTTCTCTAATTTTGGTTGGGCTGGACCAATTCAAGTCAAAATTTCCTTATGAACCAAATGGAAGCCTTTTGCTGCTTTAGATAAAAGGGAACTCAGTTGGCTTTCTGAACCGCCTTTTTAGGTTTTATCTTTTTTCTTTTCTTTTTGTCCTTTTTTCCTTTTGTCCTTTTTTCTTTTCTTTTTCTTCTTTTTTTTTGGTTGGTTCTAGTTCTAAAAGAGTTGTCTTGTTTGTACTAACTAGAGCTTCCAATAATGGATGAGTGGAGTGAGATAAATATTCTTTAATAGGGATAAATCATTGGTTACTCTAATGTTGTCTTGATTTATTGGAGATATTAAGAAAACTTTAACTACCTTTATGGTCTTGAGAACTTCAACTATCTTCATGGTATTGAGAACTTCAACTATCTTCATGGTATTCATTTCTTTCTTTGATTTTCTTGCTTCTTCATCTTAGTGATCATAAGACTTGTCAAAAGTATCACAACAGCTCAGGGTAGGTTGTTGGGGTTTGTAAACCAATGAAAAGAAAGCTAAAATTTTATGAAAGCTCAAAGGGACAACTAGGGATTGATATTTAATAGGGTGGATACTAGTTGTTGGCTAACCAAGCAATGCCTAGATCATCTCTCTCTTAAATAAATAGAGTTCAATTTTGCCTTGAAAGTTTGCCTAAGCATGTTCTAAGACTGACTAGGACCTAGACAAAGGTAATTATGCAGGAGCCCTCTCTAAGTAAGCATACACAACTCAATGCTATAGAGCAATTCCCTCACCTAGTAAAGTCATTCGAGTCACGATGCATAAATATATTAATTCATGAATTATCAAGCTAGATTCCTCATTGGTTGAGCACCAAAATGAACAAAGACCAACAAAAATTTTGATGAAAATAATTTATTCAAACAAATTTAAATTTGAAAAACACAATAGTACCAAAATATTAAAGAAAGTAAAATTGAAAAGCAACATTCAAGCTAAGGAAAGTTCATTGAGTTTAAGCTTCTTTTCCTTTCACATCTTCAATATTTCCATCTTGAAAGGATGATAAAACAAAATCTTCTTCCAATCCTTTTCCCACTATGAAGGTTGCCGGTGGAAGTACTCTTCCAAATTTAGGCAAAGGATTGTCTTTTGTGCTGGTCTTATTAGGCTTAGGCAGCTTACCACTGTCAATTAAATTTTGGATCTCATGTTTTAATCGCAAGCATTTGTCTGTCTCATGTCCTTGTGTTTGATGAAACTCACAAAAGACTTTAGTATTAAATTTTGGGGGTAAAGGATTCGACAAAGGTTGAGAGGCCAATGGCTGTAATAGTCCCTTCTTTTGTAGTTTGTTGAAGACCCAAGACAAAGGCTTCCCCAGATTCAAAAATTGCCTTCTATTTGCTTGACCAGTTGTATTGACATCAACTTCTTTTTGCGTGCTTTGATTGTTAGGCTAATAATTCCCTTTATCATTCCTTTTTATTGAAAAGTGATTCTTCTCCCTTTCCCATTCTTCAATTTGCAGACCAGCTTGGAGAAGATTTTTGAAATCACGGATGAGTGTATGAGACATCTTTTCACGAAGACTAGGCAACACCCCTCTCACAATCATCCTTATTTGATCAGATTCATCGGGCCTTTTCTTGAGCAAAGCAGCCTTATTTCTCCATCTTTTCACATAGTCCACAAATTTCTCATTTGGCCATTGTCTAATGGACTCAACTTCAATTAAGGTAACTTCCAACTCGACATTTTACCCATATTGTTGAATGAAAGCCTTATACAACATGTCCCAATATTTTTGAGTACTTTCTTCTAAATTGTTGAACCAATTTTTGACAACAGGGCCCAATGAGAGCATGAAATATCTCAGAGTTTGAGTTTTAGTAGCCCGGGCAAACTGCATGGCAGTGATGTATTGCTTAACATGGAGATGAGGATTTCCAGTACCATTGTATCTAGCAAAGGATGGCATTTTGAATTTGTATGGAACTTCTTCGTCCTGTTCAAACAATTTGTTGATCTCGGACACCTCTTCGGTTTTCAATTTCTTCTCAAATTTCTTTTCTAGGTCAGTAATCATCTTTTCAACATCAGAATTTTCGGTTTTCTCCACAACCTTTGACTCCTTTCTGTCTTGAGGATCTTGGTAGTATTGAGCCCAATCATCGTCATCAATGATCACCTTATCATCATCAAAAGCTACTTGACCAAATTTAGCCTTCCCTTTATCCTTTGGCATCTTGGAGGTACCAGACACTTCGACATTATTTCCTAAAATTGCAGCCAATTGATTCTTCACGGTCTCGGCCATGGCCTCTTTTATTTCTTCTACTTTGGCATTGAGGGCATCATCCACCATTCTTTGAATTTGTTCGGGCTCCATTGCTTTTGGTGAAAAAGAGATTAAGTCGTTGCTCAATTCTTCATCTCCGACGTAGGTCGAAATTGTGGCAAGCTCTTGAACTATCATAATCCAGGGCTATGAGCTAGAAAGGATTAATGATATGAGATGCAAATGTATGCATGTATGCACAAAAAATCAAGAAACAAGGACAAATAGGACATTCCTTCCAACCTTATAACATACACACACTAATGGCAAGTCTCTTTTCCTAGGTATATGGTTAACAAAATACCAACATGGAGTATCTTGTTTTCGAATATTTCCCTCAGACGTTTCAACCAATAGTTATATTTTCAAAAATGGAAATCAGTCCATTATAATTCCCATTAATTAGGTTTTAATCCATTCAGCCAACTAAAGTAGCTTTTTAGGCTATATTGGATTAAAACTAAATTAAGGGGTTTATTATAAATAGATTTCTCACTTGAAAAAGTAACTAATGATTCATGCCAAAAACAAGCCCATGATTAATTATTTCTCAGTATAAACTAGGCTTACAATTGATTTTTAGTATATCATAATTGACCTAAATAATTTGCAATCTCTTGAAAATAATTTTATTTCTAAGCCATTGTAAAAAGATTTTAGAAAAAAATGGATTTTGGGCTTAGTATTTGGGTTATGAGCAAAAGAATTTTTGATTTGTTTATGGAAAAGTTTTATATCCAAAGGCCATTTTGAAAAGTTTTGAGCTCAAAATTTTTGATTTGTTTATGGAAAAGTTTTGGTCTTTTAGATTTTAAAGAAAAATTTTTTTTGAGCTCACAATGTATTTAGGTCATATTAGAAAAAGAACAAACCAAATAAGCCATGATTTAAGCTAAGATAAATTAACCATAGTCAAACAACATGCATTTGGGGTAAAACCTAAGGAAAGTGACTAGGTCAATTACATGAGCTTTAGTCTTTGGGTTAAAAGGCTTAGGTTCCCATAGCAAGTATATACGAAATGGTATGAGGCTATGAGTGGTTATGCCATGCTCGATCTCCATACCTTGAGTGAAAGTATGGTATCCCTTACATAACACAACACGGGTAACACGGGCGTCCTAACTCACGCACACGATGCAATCTAATATGATGCAATGGATAATATCATTATAAGAAAGAATAGAATAATATAAAGACCAATGGAATCAACTTCTCTTATCCCTAGTGGAGTCGCCACTTTGAGTGGGGATTTTCGCCCCCACTCCCGGTGGAATGGTTCCTGCGACTTGGGCACTGTTTAGGCTCGGGGCCTTAGAGAACACTGACCTAAGTCCAGAGAAAATGGAGTCGCCACCCGGACAGGCCGGGAAAAAGAAAGGGGTGGATGACTCGATTCCTAAGGAATCCCCAACCCCCTAATGGATTCGGAAAGTTAGGTACGTGTGGGGAAGGTGAGAAATGGCCCAGCACCCCTACAATGCCCGGTTCATTGGAACCAGCCTCCTTTACAGGTCCCACAAAGTGGAAACATACCTCTTACAACATTTGAAAATCCAAATAAGTTGATAAAAGTAAATAACCACTCATCATAAATAAATCATTCATCAACGATATTAAACATCAATCAAAATATAAACATTCATCCATGATAATTTAAATAAACCAAGCATTGAACTTAAATAAATCAAAGCATATAATAAACTACATAATTAAATCTAAAAATAAAGAAAGTCAGGATACAAATTAAGGTTACTGTTTCTCATTTAAAGTTCTTTAATTAATATTTAGGGTTTTGGAATTTATTGGTTTAGGCTACTGTAAGTTTTAAGGGAATTGAAATGGATTAAGGTTTTATAATTTAAGAGATTGATAAGGTTCTTTGATTAACCAATTTAGGGTTTGAGGAGTAAAAACATGAAATTAGGGTTTGGATATTAAGACATTAGGTTTATGATTATTAGCTACTAGATTATTGTTTTTAGGCTTACTGTGTTGAATTTTAATATTTAGATTTATAAGGTTTTAAGGTTCTAAGGATTAGGGTCTAGGAAAATTAGGGTTTACGATTTTGGTTTTGAGAGATTTAAGGTTTTTGGTGTTTTGAAAAACATGTTTTGGTTTTAGGATTTGAGAAAACAGTTTTAGTTTTATAAAGTTTTTGGGAATAAACATAATGATTTAAGGTTTATAGAAATAGAAAATATATTTTTTCAGTTTTATGGAGATAAAGGGATTCAATTTAGAGTTTTAACGTTCTGGAAAATTGGAAAGCAGATTAGGGTTTTGGTAAATTAATAAAACGATTTAAAATTTTGAAAAGTTGGAAAGTAGATTAGGGTTTTAAGATTTTGAAGAAATAGTCTTGGGTTTTAGAAGGAACAAAAAAGTAATTTTAGGGTTTTTTGAAAATAGAGAAACGAATTAAGGTTTTTAGAATCAAAAGAAACAATTTAATGATTGAAGCTACTGTAAATAAAGAGAGAGTAGATATTCAAACCTTCGTTTGTTGGTTCCACCAAAAATTGCTTCTTGGATGAACAAGGACAAAGGCAAGATAGCTGCCTTTGATGGATTGATTGCTTGCTTGCTTATACTTCTCAAATCTGAAGTTCCACAATTCAAGTCTAAATCCAAAGTTCAAAATCCAGTCCGATTGTCCAAAGTTTCTTCCAAAATTTTCTCGCTGTTCCCCCAAAGTTTTCTGTGTTGTTTTCAGTCTTATTTATAGGAAATTTCCATGATTAATCTTAATTTTTTACGGAATCTAACATTAATTAAGAAAAGGAAACCGAAACCAAATAGAATTTGGTTTCGAAAAAAATTGAGTCGGAAAAATATCGCTGGCGAAAAAAACTGCTGCAGAAAAATTTTACTGGCGAAAAAACTGTTGTGGCTGGCTACGAGGACTGGCGAGCAAAACTTGTGGGAGTTAGCGTGCTGGGCATTTCGCCCGCAGGACTTTCCTGTGGGCGAAATGGCCCAAGGCCATTTCGTCCTAACTTTTCAGTGATGAATTTTTCGTTGCCGATTTTTATTTTTATTTTCAATTTTGTTTATTTATTTTATTATTATTATTTATTTTTAATTAATTATAAAAACCAAATACTAAAACAAATATTATTTAATTAAAATAGCACAAGAATTATTTTGGACTAATTAAAATATATTGGACAACACATAAATTATTTTGGACTATTTAAAATATATTGGACCGGACTGGGTCAAAAATTAAGGATCTACAGTAATGATGCTTTATTTTAATTGTTGCATGTAGTATGGATAACATTATTATATTTAAAAATTTTATTATATTAAGACCTGCAAAGGAGGCCGATTCTAATGAACAGGGTGTTGTGGGGGTGCTGGGCCATTTCTCACCTTCCCCACACGTACCCAACTTTTTGAACCCATTAGGGGGCTGGGGATTCCTTAGGAATCGAGTCATCCACCCCTTTCTTTTTCCTAGCCTGTCTGAGTGGTGACTCTATTTTCTTTAAGCTTAAGCCCGTGTTCTCTAAGGCCTTAATCTAAATAGTGCTGAAGTCACAACAACCATTCCACCAGGAGTGGGGGTAAAAATCCCCACTCACAGAAACATACCTCCTACAATTTTAGAACTAAGGCAAATAAAAGAATATTCGATTATCTAATTATAAATAAAAGCAAACCATTCATAAAATAAAATAAACCATTAACATATAACAAATCACATAATCAAATAAATAAATGAAATTACAATTCAATCCATTAAATAAACAAAGTTAAAGTTTAAGATTTAGGATTTAAAAAATTAGGGTTCTGGGATTTAAAGTTTTAGAATTTTTAGTTTTATTTATGGCTTTAGGCTATTGGGGGTACTAGATGTTATTTTTTATGATTTCTAAATTTTAGTTTTGAAGAATTAAGGTTTTGGCATTTAGAATTAGTGTTTTAAAGAATTAGGTTTTGGGCAAAACGATTTAGGATTTTTGTCAAAACATGATTATTATAAAACTCTAAGACTATTTTAAAATGGATTTTTGATAAATACTTATATGTAATATAACTAATGGGCGTTTAAAACATTATTTGGATAATATAATACTGCAGTGATTTAATGGAATAGGCTACTAAGATGATAATAAATAATAATTGATTAAGTTTTTACCTAAACAAGTTAGGATTTAATTTAAATTAGAATTAGGGTTTCTAAGAAAACTATCACTATCATATTCAATTTTGAAAGAGGAGGCTACTGTGAAGATTTTGAAAAATTGATTTGATTAGGGTTTTTTAAGAAAACAAATTATTATAGTTTTTAGAAAAGTGTAATTAGGGTTTGTGATTTCAAAAATATATGTTACGGGCATTAAGGCATTAGGATTTTGGTAAAATTCTTTCTAGGATTTTTAAAAAAAGTTTGGATAATAAGCATAACCATTGATCAAGTAACAAAAATATGCATGCTTGAATAATTTATCAAATTGTATAATGAAGTTACTGTGAATATAAGCAAAGAAATAAAGATTCAAACCTCCATTGTTGGTTCCACCACAATCTTTGAATTCTGGTTGAACAATAATAAAGACAGTGTAGGCTGCCTTTGATGGATTGGTGTTGCTTCCTCACTACTTCTTTCTTCTTCAAGGTTTTCTTTTGGCAGAAAGAATTCAAGAGTCCCAAGTCCGGTTAAAAATTTTAGCTCCCAAAAATTTCCCCCCTTTTTCTGTGTTTTAATGTGGTATTTATAGAAAAAATAAAAAACCTACTTCTAATTGTCTAAGGAAATAAAACCATTTAGGAAAAGAAATAAAAACTAAATAGAATTGGGTTTCGAAAAAAATTGCGCGGGCAAAAAATTACTGCTGGCTACAGGCCGGCTAGCTACGAGAATCTACGAGAATTGTGTGCTAGCTGCGGGGGCGGGCCAGCCAATTCCTGCGGCGAAATGGCCCAAGCCAATTCATCTTCGGCGAGGAAAATTTTTTGTTGCTGATTCTTCCGTCTTCGATTTTTATTTATTTATTTTTTTGTCTTCTTTTTTTACTATTACTTTTTTATTTTTATTAAAAATAAATATTGTAAGTAATGAATATTAAAATAAATATTATTTAATAAAAATACTACAAAAATTATTTTGGACTATTTTAAAAAATATTGGACTGGACCGAGTCAAAAATTAAGGGTCTACATTATCGCAGTGTTACCGCAAGTGCACGGGTCGTTGAAGTAATAAAACAGTAAGTAAGATATCATTCCACTGGGGATAAGGTCAAATATTATTGCAAATTTTAACTGTTATTTAGTGAATCAATAGTTTGTGTGATGATTAAAATAAAAGACAATTTACTTAATAAACTAAAGTGAAGAAAAATTGAATGTTGTGCAAAAAAAGTTGTTGATGAAAATACTATCCAGATATTGAATCCCCTTAGTGATGAAAAGTATTTATGAATATCAATTCAATTAAATCAAATAATAGAGCTGAATTGGCATTCTCTTAAATTAGATTAAAACCTCTCTTAAATGAATTAATCCCTAATCACTAAGTAGAATGCTAGGAATCTCTTCTCAAGCATAATTAAATAGATCTTGCAATAAGAACAAGGAACTTTAAACCAAAGGGTCTTATAAGTCTATCTCTAGCACTCCAATGAACCCTCAATCCTAATGTGCATTCTGTTCATATCAAGCTTTCTCAAGTCAATAATATGAAAATTGCAATCAATCAATAAGCATGCTATTATCATTTGGAAATAAGAAATTAAGAATCAAAATGATAAAACAACTCAATCAAATGATTTAATTTAATAAGAACTATTCAATCCATACAATAAAGCTAGGGTTCATCAATATCCATATAGATAAAATGTTTAGCTAACGTTCATACCCAGAAAACCAAAACAAAGGAAATAAATAAAAGAATTCAAACAATCCATGATGAATGATTTGTGTTTCTTCACTTCAATCCTCAGATCTTGGATTAAATCTCGCAGAAATTAGGTCTCCACCTTCACTCTTAGCTGCCAAAAGCTCTCTTTTTCTTTGGAGTTCGGCTCTAAATAATAAACTCTATATTATGTATCCCTAATTTGCTCTTTAGCTCAGATTTTATAGCCCAGATATTTTTGCCTGACATGCCCATGGACACACCCGTGTCTGTAGGCGTGTCAACGGTGCTATTTTGAACTTTAATGACATGGGCAATGACATGCCCATGTCCTTGGTGTGTTGTTGCTACTGCAATATTGAGTTAGAGACACGGTCAGGGACACGCCCGTATCATTGGGCATGTCACAGCTTCTGTAAGACGGGAGTAATGGCACGTCCATGAACACGCCCATGTCACTGGGTGTGTCACTTGAAGAATCTACCCAAAATAGCTTCTTACCTTGTCTTTCGTCCGTGATTCTGGCCTAAATAACCTTAAGGTCCCAACATGTCAAAAGTCCCTGGAATCAACCCTAATAACCACTTGAACAAACAAATTAAACTCAATTTGGCAATAAATATATTAAGAAATAGGGATAAAAATATCATCAATTATACACTTATCACTTTTCCTAGGTGTATGGTTAACAAAATATCAACATGGACATCTTATTTTTAAAAAATTCCCTTAGACGATTTTAACCAGTAATTATATTTTCAAACATGGAAGTCAATCTATGATATTTTCTATTAATTAGGCTTTAATCCATTGAATCTCCACTAAAATGGCTTTTATGCTATATTGGATTAAAATAAAATTAATAGGTTTATCATAAATATAATTTCCATTTGGAAAGACAACTAATGATCCATGCTAAAAACAAGCCCACAATTAACAATTCTTAGTACAAATTAGTCCCACAATTGGTTTTTAGCATTCCATAATTGACCAAAATATTTTGTAAGCTCATTTTAGGAAAAGTTGTAATGAAGTGAAAATTAGTTTTGTTTCAAAGCCCATAAAAAAATTTTAGGAAAAATTAATTTTGAGCTTTGAACTTGGGCAATGTGGTGAAAAAGAATTTTTTGATCCATTTTGTTAGCGGGGATTTTCGCCCCCACTCCAAGTGGAATGGTTCTTGCGACTTTGGTACTGTTTAGGCTTGGGGCCTTAGAGAACACAGGCCTAAGCCCGAAGAAAATAGAGTCACCACCCGGACGGGCCGAAAAAAAAGAAAGGGGTGGATGACTCTATTCCTAAGGAATCCCCAACCCCTTAATGGGTTCGGAAAGTTGGGTACTTGTGGGGAAGGTGAGAAATGGCCCAGAACCCTTACAATGCCCGGTTCATTGAAATCAGCCTCCTTTGCAGGTCTTAATATTATAAAATTCTTAAATATAACAATATTATCCATACTACATGCAACAATTAAAATAAAGCATCGTTATATTAAAATCAAAGCAATATCCAACCAAAATAAATAAATGGACACCCATCCGAGGATGGAAACATGTCCTTACATAGTCCATGTCTAAAACTAAATGGGACACCCACCGAAAGGTGGAAACGTGTCCTTTACATAGGTCCAAAATATAAAAGCAATTTAAATTACATGATGCTTAATACATGAGGTACCCAAAATATGGAAACATACCTCTTACAATGTTTTGAAACCAAAGCAAATTAATAAAAACAACCAACCAACCATTCATCATAAATAAATCATTCATTAAAGACATAAATTGAATATATAAATAAATCATTAATCAAACTATATAATAAATACTCATTTAATAATGAAACAACTAAAGATGCAAATTTAAGTGTATCAACTTAGGGTTTCTTAGATAACATTTAGGGTTTAGGAATTTATATCTAAAATCTAGGGTTTTGGAATCTTAAAGTACTAGTATTATTGTTAGGTTTATTATTTTAAGAAGATTACACTGCTGTGTGATTAAGATTATAATTTGGGATTTAAGTGACTAAGGTACAAGCCTATGAAAATAAGATTAAAACTTAAATATATTAAAAAGAAATAGCTACTGTGATAATAAAATAAAAAAATTTGATTATGGTTTTAACAAAATAAGTTAGGGTTTAATTTCAATTAGGGCTTGGATTTCTAAGAAAATAAACATTATCATATTTATTTTTGAAAGGAGAGGCTACTGTAAAGATTTTGAAAAATTGATTTAATTAGGGTTTAATAATTTTAAGAAAGTGATAGGGTTTTTGGTTAATCAAATTAGGGTTTAAGGCTAACATCATGAAATAGGGTTTCTAGGGTTTTAAATATGAAATATGGCTTACGACTATTAAGGTTTACTGTATTGATTAGGGTTTAAGAAAATAGACAATTGTTTTGAGGTATTTAAAAATATGTGATTGAGGTTTTGATAATTAAGCTACTGCATGAAACAATATTTTGATAAATAAACTACTATGATCGTATTCTGAAAGATGACTTGCAAATACTGAATAAATAATTTAGATTAAAAAGCTAAACCTGCATTTGAAGGCTCCACCAAAGCTATATCTTTGAACCAAACTTTGAGTTTGCTTAGATCAATTAAGGTGTTGGTGGGGTGGAACAATTGTTTGCACAATTGTTGGATGTCCCTAGTTTGTCTCTATATCTTGCTTCTATCTCTCTGTCTCGCTTTTCTCAAAGTCCCTGGTTTGTTTAAAAAAAATACCTTTTCTCAATCCGTGTGTTTTATGCTTGTATTTATAGGAAAACAAAATACCTAATCCTATTTTAATAAGGAAATGCCAACTGTTTAGGAAAAAAATCACAAAACCGAGTGAAATAAGGTTTGGTCAAAAAATCAGCAGTGCGCTGGCTGCTGGGTCTACAAGGCTGCACTGGCAAAAATTGCTGGAAGGATTAGGCTGGGTGGACTAGGGCTGCTTGCTGGCATATGTGGTGAATTGGCAAGCAATGATTTCACCGCAGATCCAACCCTGTGGAGAATTGGCTGCTTGCCAATTCGCCATAGGTCGAGTAATTGCTTGTAGCTGCTCCTTTGGGTTTGGCTCAGTATTGCTAAAAAAACTCCCTTGTGGTCATTTGCTGAGTAACTTGGCAATTTTCCCCACCTAATTTTCTAAATTGTGGTTGGAGGATTGCTGATTTCTAAGGGTAGTTTCTGTTGATTCAA
This sequence comes from Garcia nutans, assembly GCA_947685225.1. Classification (NCBI taxonomy): domain Eukaryota; kingdom Viridiplantae; phylum Streptophyta; class Magnoliopsida; order Malpighiales; family Euphorbiaceae; genus Garcia; species Garcia nutans. The sequence continues at coordinate 14,358,261 of CANTUV010000023.1, read as the reverse complement.
ATTTGGTTTCCAAAGTTGCTATAAACTTCTCCATCATTTCCTCCAAATTGTTCTTTCTTGGAAGGGTAGCTTGTTGATGTTGAGGCTGCTAAAATCCAAGAGGAGGCCTTGGATTATTTTAATTATTCCAGGAGAAATTGGGATGATTTCTCCACCCTGGATTATATGTGTTGCTGTAGGAGTTGTTCTGCTGCTGCTTAGGCATGTTTTCAACATAATCCATGTGCTCTTGTCTATCAAACATATTGCCACTTTGGCAATCTTGACTTTGATGTCCACTCTCACACCATTCATAAGACATCACTTGCATTGATCTCCCTAACGATGAAGCTAAAGAATTAATCTTTTTATTCATTGCTTCCAACTGTGTTGTCAAAGCAACTATGGGATCCAATTGATGTGAACCAGTAACCCTTAATTTTCCTTGTTCCCTTGGAGTTTGCCACTGATAATTGGTAAGGGCCATATCTTCAATCAAATCCCTTGCTTTTCAGGTGTTTTATTATTTACGGTACCTCTGCCAGCTGTATTGATGGACTACTTACTTGCATAATTCAATCCGTTGTAAAAAGTTTGAATCTGTAGCCACAGCGAAAGCCCATGGTGAGGATACCTTCTCAATAAATCTTTGAATCTTTTCCAAGCATCATAAAAAGTTTCACCATCTAGCTGGAGAAAAGATGAAATATCATTCCTCAACTTGGCAGTCTTGGATGGTGGAAATTATTTCTCTAAGAATTTTTCTGCCAATTGACCCAATGTGGTGAAAGTGTTTGGGGGGAAAGACTTCAGCCATTTCTTTGGTCGATCTCTAAGCATGAATGGGAAGAACCTTAGCCTAATTGCATCATTGGAGACATTCTATATCTTGAATGTGTCAAATATTTCCAGAAAAGTCTCAATATGTGCAATAGGATCTTCATCTGGAAACCCATCAAACTGACAAGTCCACTGCACCATTTGAATTACATTTATCTTTATCTTGGATTTATTTGTAGCAACTACCGGTCTCTATATGCTTGAATCGACCCCATTAAGAGTAGGCCTAGCAAATTCCTGCATTGTCCTTGGCTCATTTCCTGCCATCATTTCTAGTTCTTCTTTTGAGCTGAGATCTTCAAAGTTTGGTTTGGTTTCTACCAAAACTGCTTCCTCTTCTTCCTTTCGTTTTCTTCTCAACATTTTCTCTAGCTCTTGATCTAATTCAAGTAGTTGAGAAGAGATAGCTCAGGTCATAAATGGGAAGAAGTACCTAGAATGACAATCAACAAGCAAGAGCTAATGTTAAAACAACTAATATAAAAACTAAATTAACAGTCTTGATTATATTACTAATATTGAAAACCGTTATCCTCGGCAACGGCGCCAAAAACTTGATAATGGATTTATGCTATCGCAGTGTTACCACAAGAGTACAGATCACTCAAGTAATAAAATATGAGTAAGATATCATTCCACTGGGGAAAAGGTCAAATATTAGTGTAAATTTTAACTGTTATTCAGTGAATCAATAGTTTGTGTGATGATTGAAATAAAAGACAATTTACTTAATAAACTAAAGTGATTAAAAATTGAACATTGTGTGACAAAAGTTGGTGATGAAAATACTATCCAGATATTAAATCCCCCTAGCCATGAAAAGTATTTATGAATATCAATTCAATTAAATCAAATAATAGAGCTGAATTGGCATTCCCCTAAATTAGATTAAAACCTCTCTCAAGTGAATTAATCCCTAATCACTAAGTAGAATGCTAGGAATCTCTTCTCAAGCATAATTAAATAGATCTTGCAATAAGAACAAGGAACTTTAAACCAAAGGGTCTTGTAAGTCTATCTCTAGCACTCCAATGAACCCTCAATCGTAATGAGCATTCGGTTCATATCAAGCTTTCACAAGTCAATAATATTAAAATTGCAACCAATCAATAAGCATGCTATTATCAATTGGAAATAAGAAATTAAGAATTAAAAGGATAAAACAACTCAATCAAATGATTTAATTTAATAAGAACTATTCAATCCATACAATAAAGCTAGGGTTCATCAATATCTAGATAGATAAAATGTTTAGCTGATGTTCATAATCAGAAAACCAAAACAGAGGAAATAAGTAAAAGAATTCAAACAATCCATTATGAATGATTTGTGTTTCTTCACTTCAATCCTCGGATCTTATATTAAATCTCACAGGAATTAGGTCTCGACCTTCACTCTTCACTGCTAAAACTCTCTTTTTCTTGGGAGGTTGGCTTTGAATAATAAACTCTATATTCTGTATCCCTAATTTGCTTTTTAGCTCAGATTTTATAGCCCATATATTTTTTCCTGACATGCCCATGGACTCGCCCGTGTCTATGGGCGTGTCAATGGTGCTGTTTTGAACTTCAATGACATGGGCAGAGACATGCCCATGTCCTTGGGCTTGTTGTTGCTACTGTAATGTTGAGTTAGGGACACAGTCAGGGACATAACCCTGTCATTGGGTGTGTCACAACTTCTGTAAGACAGGAGTAATGACAAGTTCAGTGACACACCCATGTCTCCGGGCGTGTCGAAGCTTCTGTAAAGCAGTTGAATGACATGCCCACGGACACGCCCATGTCACTGGGCATGTCACTTGAAGAATCTGCCCAAAATAGCTTCTTCCCTTGTCTTTCATTCATGATTCTGGCCTAAATTACCTTAAGGTCCCAACGTGTCAAAAGTCCCTAGAATCAACCCTAATAACCACTTGAACAAACAAATTAAACTCAATTTGACAATAAATATATTAAGAAATAGGGACACAAATATCATCAATTATACACTTATCAAATTCCCCCATACTTGAGTTTTTGCTTGTCCTCATGCAAACCAAATCACTATAATAGGTAGAAATGTAATACCTCTATATCCAAAGAAAATAAAAGTTTTTACAATACTTGAATTAGAAAATCCAACATTCTCAACCAAAAACTAAATCCCAAACATGGTAGCTGAATTAAGAAGTTTCAAAACAAAAATCTAACATATCTAAAATTTAAAAGTTCAAAGTTAAAAGATTGAGCATAAAATTGCAAGAACTCAAAAGTCATGAACGAAGTAAGGAAGTAAGTTTTCTCTTAGGTTCTTTGAACCCTTCATAAAATGCATTGCATGAAAATTAATTTTTTTTTCAAAAGGAGCTCGACTTGTTTGAACTGATTCTAACTTTTTGACGCGAAAGTAAACATTTGTGATGCCGACCCTCGGTTATTCAGTTAGAATCACCATTCAAATGGCTACTAGCACTATTCATGATTCCAACTCATTTGTTTCAATTCAAGAGTTAAAATAAGCGGAATATGGATAAATTTTCAAAGCTCTTGAAAAATTGATTTAATTGATTTAATTAATTTTTTTATAAAGTTTTCAAGAACTTAAGATAATAAAGATGTCATACTAAGTTTGACTCAAGTATCTAAAGAATTGGGATATTCTAAATAATGGAACTGTGAGCAAGGATTTTTGCCTCCATTCCCGGTGGAATGGTTCTTGCGACTTCAGCACTGTTTAGGCTCGGAGCCTTAGAGAACACGGACCTAAGTCCAGAGAAAATGAAGTTGCCACTCGGACGGGATGGGAAAGAGAAAGGGGTGGATGACTCGATTCCTAAGGAATCCCCAACCCCCTAATGGGTTCAGAAAGTTGGGTACGTGAGGGGAAGGTAAGAAATGGCCCAGCACCCCCCACAACGCCCGGTTCATTGGAACCGGATTCCTTTACAGGTCTTAATATTATAAAATTCTTAAATATAACAACATTATCCATATTACAGACAATAATTAAAAGAAAACATCAATATATTAAAATCAAAGTAAGGTCCAAGCAAAACAAATAAATGGACACCCATCCAAAGATGGAAACATGCCCTTACATCCCATGCCTAAATAGGATACCCACCGAAAGGTAGAAACATGTCCTTTGCATTGGTTCTAAAATAGAAAAGCAAATTAAATTACATGATATTTAACTACTGAGGTACCCACCAAGTGGAAACATACCTCTTACAACATTTGAAAATCTAAATAAATTGATAAAAGTAAATAATCATTCATCATAAATAAATCATTCATCAAAGATATTAAACATCAATAGAAAGTAAACATCCATCCATGATAAATTAAATAAACCAAGCATTGAACTTAAATAAATTAAAGCATATAAAATAAATCAAAGCATAATCAAATATAAAATTGAATAAGGCAAATAAAAATCTAAATTATAGCTACTGTTTCCATTTAGGGTTCTTTATTTCATGTGTTTAGGGTTTTGGAATTTGTGAAATTAGGCTACTGTGAGTTTTTAAAGGAATTAAAATAGATTAAAGTTTTATGTTTTAAAGGTTGATAAAACTCTTTGATTAACCAAATTAATGTTTGGATGGTGAAATCATGAAACTAGGGTTTGAACACTTTAAAATACTTTTGATTTGTGGTTTACGGTTACTCATATGGTTTCAAGCTTAAGTTATTGTGTAAAATTAAACATTTGTGTTTTTATGATTTTTAAAGTTTTAAAGGATTTAGGGTTTAAAAAAAATTAAGGTTTAAGGTTTTAAGCGGTTAGGGTTTACTATTTTGAGTTTTGGAATTAAATTAGTGTTTTAGGATTGTTGAATTTAGGGTTTCGAGTAATGAATTTTATTTTAGGATTTGGAAAAACAATTGACAATTTCATGAAGTTTTATGAATTTAAACAAAACAATTTAAAGTTTATAAGAGCAAAAAAGATATTTTTAAGGCTTTTGGAAGGAAACAGAACACAATTTAAAGTTTTGATAATTTGGAAAGCAAATCTTAGTTTTGGGGTTTTGAAGAAATAAAACTAATAGCTTTAAACTTTTGGAAAATAAAGCCACGATTTAAGATTTTCATACTTCAGAAAAGGTGAATTGAGGTTATGAGATTTTAATTTAAAAGAAACAATTACATGATCTAGCTACTGTGACAAAATAAAAGAAATTAAGATCTCAACCCTTCTTTTGTAAGTTACACCAAAAATTGCTTCTTGGATGAACAAGGTCATAGACAAGCATTTTTGCCTTTGAATTGCTTGAATTGTTTTTCGCTCTCTCAAAAAAACTGCTTGATTCAAGGTTTTCCATCACAGTTTTGGTTTCCATTTATTGATCCAAGTTTCTGCCCAATTTCTTTCTTATTTCCACCCCTTTTTTTGTGTTGTAATTGATCTTATTTATAGAAGCTTTTCTGGTTTAATTCTAGTTGCTTACGGCATACATTATTCATTAAGAAAAGGAAACCGAAACCTAATTGCATGAGGTTTTGAAAAATTTGCGACGGAAAAATTTCGCTTGCGAAAAAAACTACTACAGAAAAATTGCACTGGCAAAAAAAATTGACTGCAGCCGGGGGTGAGGACCAGCCTGTGGGCCATTTCGCCTGCAGGATTTTTCTAAGGGCGAATGGCCCACGGCCATGCCCGCACAGGTTTTCGGCGACGATTTTTTCGTCGTCGATTTTTATTTTTATTTTTATTTTTTATTAATAAAAATTAGATACTAAAGCAAAAATTATTTAATTAAGATAACAAAAATTTTTTTGGACTAATTAAAATATATTAGACAACACAAAAATTATTTGGACTAAATAAAATATATTAGACCGGACTAGGTCAAAAATTAAGGGTCTACAGTTTGCCCCCTGATTGAATGATCTGAAACTTTAGTGAAAGAGAGTGAAAAGCAACAAGACTAATTTTTGAGATGGTGGAGGTTTTGGGTTCTAGACCCGGTTTGAGTTCTGGACTCAAGGATAATTCTAGGTTCTGGACCTAAGGAAAATTTAGGTTCTAGACCCGATCTAAGTCCTTGGACTTAGAAATAAATTCTAGGTTCTGGACCTAAGGGTAATTTGGGTTCTGGACCCGAGCTAAGTTCTTGGACTTAGAAATAAATTCTAGGTTCTGAAGCTAAGAAAAATTTGGGTTCTGGACCCGAGCTAAGTTCTGGACTTAGAAAAGATTCAAGGTTCTGGAACTAAAGAAAATTTGGGTTCTGGACCCGAGCTAAGTTCTGGACTTAAAAGAGATTCTAGGTTCTAGACCTAAGAAAAATTTGGGTTCTGGACCCGAGCTAAGTTCTGGACTTAGAAAAGATTCTAGGTTCTGGACCTAAGAAAAATTTGGGTTCTAGACCCGAGCTAAGTTCTTGGACTTAGAAATAAATTCTAGGATCTGGACCTAAGGAAAATTTGGGTTTTGGACCCGAGCTAAGTTCTTGGACTTAAAAATAAATTGTAAGTTCTGGACCAAAGAAAAATTTGGGTTCTGGACCCGAGCTAAGTTCTGGACTTAGAAATGATTCTAGGTTCTGGACCTAAGGAAAATTTGAGTTCTGGACCTGAGCTAAGTTCTGGACTTAGAAAAGATTTTAGGTTCTAGACCTAAGGAAAATCTAGGTTCTGGACCTGAGCTAATAATTTTTAATTTCAAAAAGTTTGGCTAATTTTTATGCATATGTCTTCTTATTGCCCCTTGGGTGTAAAAATATTTATATACCCGCAATTATTTGAATAATTAAAGTGAATAATTGAATTTACTGTTTATTTTACGGTGTAGTCACTGTTCATGCACTATTTACTATTCATAAATAGTAATTTACTATTTATAAATAGTAGTAAATAATATTTACTATTGTTTATCAATAGTAATACTATTTATAAATAGTAATATTCACTATTCATCAATAGTAATACTATTTATGAATAGTGAAATTAACTATTCATGAACAGTTTTGAATTTGTTTTTTTTTTTGCTTGCTGTTTCTTTATATAAAAGAGCTGATTCTTCATTCATTTCACAGCAAAATTTCTTAAGTTATATAATTCTCTCAAATTTCTTTCAATTTTAGCACATATTTTTCAACAACAATGCATGCTCCGAGGTCAGAGACTTATTCTAATGCCGAGTTATTGGAGTTTATTTGGCATCATGAAGACGAAAATATAGATATACTAGCCGGCATGCCGCTTCATCGTAGTTCCAACGAAAAGAGCGCGGTAATTATTTTTTCCTTTTTCTTTTCTCTTGATTTTTCGTCTTTCTGTTTTGCGCTTTTTTTATTGTTGTTATATATTTTTTTGTTATTATTTTCGTTATATATTTTTTTTGTTATTATTCTTTATTTATTATTTTTATTTTTGATTTTTTTTACTACTCATATTTTTTCTATTATTTTTTATTTTTTTTCTCTTCTTTTTTTATTTATTTATTTTATTTATTTTTTTGTTTTATGTTTTTTAGAAATTTTAAGAAAAATATATTAATTTAAGTAGATAGAATAATATGTACTTACCTAGTATTAACTTATCTGGGTTTGTGTTAGCATGATCGTTGCGTTGTTCAGGCTGGAGGGTGTGTTTACAAAGCCCGACAAAGGTACGATGCAATGCCTTCTCGGGTAAGGCGGATTATCCGAGATTGCAGCTTTGAGCTGTTCATCTTACAATTGACATCCGAGGAATATCAGATAGACCGGAGCGTAGTCCAGGTGCTTGCAGAGCGACGGTTGGATACAACCCACACTTTTCACTTGCCCATTGGGGAGATGACAATTGGTTCGGTCGATTTTACTGCTATAACCGGTCTTCGATATGATGGTGTTCTGGTTCCTTTGACCAATGATATTTTAACATTTGAAGAAATTTAGGAACTAATTGGTATGGAACCATCATATAAAGGGCCTTTTAAGATAAAAATTGAGCCAATTCGTAGTTATTGGATGAACTACGAAGGACAGGTTGGCAAAGACACGGCCGAACAGTATGCTCGAGGATTTTTGTTATATCTGCTCGGGTCGACCATCTTAGGCAGCATTGAATCCTCCATTCACTTGTCAGTGTTGAGTGCCCTTTCTTATCTCAGAATGGTACCATCTTCTGGCTGGGGTGAAGCTAGTCTCGCGTGTCTTTACCATGGTCTTGATAAACTTTGCCAAAACAAGAAGTCTTTTGTCGGCTTGATGGCGGTTGTCGAGGTATTCTTTTCCTTCACCAATGTTATTTCCACTCTTTTCTTGCATGAATTTGATCTTTATTATTATTATTGTTGTAGGTATGGGCATATGAACATAACATCGTGAGGGTACCCGCTATTTCCCGAGAGAGAGTCATGTATCCGAGATTAAATTTCTGATTATCTAATCGTGTGGATGTTCCCGGCTCTCATCATGTGCATACTCACCGCTATGTGTTAAGCTGCTTAACCTGGGATCAGGTAAAATAACATTAGTATGCTTTAAATTTTATGTGAAAGTTTACTTACCTTATCTTATTTTGCAGGTGAATTTGGCCTGGTGGAGCCCAGAAGAGCGAGCAAACTGGTCTCCTTTGATGAGGGCTGCATTGTCTTTCCAACATTCTCGCTGAGTGGTTGGTTTCTCGAGGAGAGAGTTTATGAATGGTTTCTCAGTCCAGAGCAGCGGAGGATTCCGATGCAAATCCTAAAATATACTTTAAATATTATATCAATGCCGGAGGATGCATGGTGGCCGGCCCGGTATGGTTATGGTGCTGAGTCATTTCTCTATTTACCGGGTCCATTTTATGCTCATTTTATTCAATGAAGACTATTGAACTTTGATGTATCTCCTATTGGTGTGTGGAAATTTCCGACAAAAATGAGGGTAGAGATGAAGAGGAACGTCACGGAACAAGAGAGTCTATTCCATATCTCGGGACTAGTACCTCTCAGGTAAAACTCTTACCACTTTTCCCTTGCAACTGCTTTTTTCTTTCCTTGATTCTTTAATGATTGTTGCAGGCTGTTGGCTCATTTGATCATGAGGCTAGACCTTCTTTTACTGCCCCTTCGTTTGCTCATTCTAGCCCACCAGATATGCCATCTCATCCGCAGGGCATTGATATGAACTACCTGGTACGTTTCCTTATTTCATAGTAACTTATGCTATATGTATGCATGATTATGTATGCTCTTACCTTTTCCCTCTTGGCTCACAGTGGATGCTCGAAGAATAAAATAGGAAACTTCAAGAAGAGTTGGCTGCAAGTCGTCAGCAGGCTTCTCATTTTGAAAGTTTATATCATCAATCCGAACAACATTTTTGAGACTTCCGATTTTAGGGGATGAGGGATCCCGACGCTTCTTCATCAAGAGGCCCCCAGACTGATGAACATGAGATCCTTTCATCTGCTTCTGATGAGGACCATGATGGATTGGAACCTCAAGGTAATAGGGATTTTGGTGCTTCTGCTTTGGGTGATCCCAGGATGAGTAATTTGCCGGGTTTTGGTGCTCCCGCTTCGGGCGAACTCGGGATGAGTGATTTGCCCTCACCACCACCCTTTTAGTGATATGTAAATATTGTAGCAATTTTAAAATATTGTACAATAATGAAAAATATACAATTTCCATCTTTAATGTAACCCTTTTTTTTCATTACTGCACCACAATTATTATTATTATTATTATTTTCTTATCACAGTACATCATAATTTCATAATTCACATCATTTGCTAAACCAAATCGAATGTGGTAAAGGAAATTGCCACCAATTCCTTTCCTTATGCCATATGGTCTAACCCTTTCCCATCAACTTTTCCTCATCACTTTAGGAAAAGGTTTATTTTCTTTTATATAAATCACCTTGCATGCCCTATTTTAATACAAAAACCAAAATTCTTTCTCTTTCAACTTGAAGACTCCCTTTAACAATTTTAATTTTTTTCTTTATTCATTCACCATGACCGAGCATCATTTAAAGAGAATAAAAATTCTATTTAAGCATATGAATGCCATTCATTGGAAGCAAATTTCATGGTCAAAACTTGATGTTTTAAAATGTTTTCAAAATGTCAAATTGGACCACTCCTTCTTACATGCTATGGCTTCCTTTTGGAATACGGATTCTAGGGCATTTAAAATTAATGGCTTTGAAATATGTCCGTTGATTGAAAAATTTGAGGCCATCCTTGGATATCCGAATAATCAACAAATGGCGTTAACCACATTGATTTCCAAGACTCAACAGAAGATGCAAATGTTATTTCAAATTCCAAAACCCGAAGTTCTTCGGTTGATGAGAGGTGAAAAAATTCTACTTGCTCCTTTGATTGACTTTTGTCTCTCTCTTTGCTTGCTAGGCCAATTCTTGCTTGTTTCTTCTGATGGCGATATTGATCCATGAGTATTGGATATTATGGACCAAATGGAAGGAGGCTTGTTGCCGGTACCTGTGATCTTAGCCGAGACCTTAGTTGGATTAGACCGATTTAAATCAGTATTGTCAAAGAGACTGACTGGGAGTCCGTTGCTGCTTCAGGTAATTACCTAAACTGTCCTTTCGGGTTTTCAATTTAGATTTTCTCTTTTCTTCTCTTTTTTTTCTTTATTGCTCTAATTTTTTCCTAGTCCGTCCGTGTGGGTTTTCGGAACTAGCGAGCTGTCCTAATTTTTGCCTAAGCTGCCCTCACGGGTTTTCAACTTAGCGGACCTTTTTTTTAATTAATTTTTTTCTTCACAGATTTATCTTCAGGAGCATCTTTGCTTGCTTAATACTCCATCCATGGATTTTGCCAAATACCTGCCACGTCATCATTCTGCTAGGAAGCTACTCCATCTTGTTTCTTCATATGCTGACTGGGTTGACTGGATCCACTCACGCTCTGAAGTTAATATCCATTGATTGGTACCTTGGTGGAAGATTTCTCATATCACCATGCGGATATACCTGATGTATGTTCCCCTTGCTACTCTTCGTCAAGGTACATGCTATGATCCTCACCGACTTGGCCGTCAGTACGGAGCTAAGCCTCATGATTCTGACTTTACTCATAATTTAGACATGCCTTGCTTGACTGAAGCCTACTTGGATCGACTGAGGCAAAGCTGGCCTGCACGTTACATTTATCGACTGCCATAGATTTTACATTTGACAATTCAGAAAGTGTATTGTTAGGATGAAAAATAATTAAAGTAATAAAAGATGCTTCTTTTCCATTTAAAATTTGTCACCACCTTCTGCAATTGTGTTTATTTATTTCATCCATATCTTGTCAAATACTTATAACAGTGCATATAGACTAATTTTAACATTAATTCTATTTTATTAAATTGGGGAACAACCAAGCATAAAGCCAGCATACAGAAGATCACTCCTGTTGCCAACTAGCCCTTTCGGGTTTTCTAATTGATGATTTTCTCTCATTTAGCCCTAATTGTTGCCTAGCCTACCCGTTTGGGTTTTCAGGACTAGCGGACTGCTCTAACTTTTGCCTAGGCCACCCTTTTTGGGTTTTCAACCTAGCGAGCTCTTTTTTTTTCATACATGAAACTTCTTCAACCTGTCAATGTTTACTGGCTCACTAAATTTGTTCCCGTCCATGTCTGACAACTTCACAGCACCTTTGTTCATGACTTGTTTCATGGCATATGGCCCTTCCCAGCTAGGTCTGAACTTCCCTCTTGGATCAGATACATTAGGCTTACACTGCTTCAACACCAAATACCCGACTCTGAATTTTCTGACCTTAACCCTTCTATTGTAGGCCCGAGCTATCTTCTTTTGATACAGTTGGTGATGATATAGTGCTTTTAACCTTCTCTCTTCTAGTAGAGTGAATTGTGTGTATCTACTCGCTACCCATTCCATTTTAGGCAGTTCAGCTTCCAAGACTACTCTTAACGACTTGATCTCAATTTCAATTGGCAATACTGCTTCCATCCCATAAACCAAAGAGAACGGTGTCATTCTAATAGGTGTTCGTACACTTGTCCTATATCCCCAAAAAGCAAAGGTAAGCATATATGACCAATCCCTGTAAGTCTTGGTCATCTTGGATAGAATTTGCTTAATTGTCTTGTTTGTTGCTTCTACGACACCATTAGCCTTTGGTCTATAAGGAGAGGATCTATGATGATGGATTTGGTACTTCGAGAATAAATCTTTAACTGCTCCTTGAAATTGTACCCCATTGTCTGATATCACACTGTGCGGGACCTCGTATCTATAGATGAGGTTCTTTTCAATAAACTTGGCCATTTGGCTTGCACCCAGTTTATTGAAGGATTCGGCTTCGACCCATTTTGAAAAATAATCTACTGCTACCACAATGAATCAGTGACTGTTTGAAGCTGTCGGATGTATCTCTTCTATAATGTCGATACCCCAGGTGGCAAATGGCCAGGGTGAAGACATTGAATGCAATTCTTCAGGAGGCATGTGATTCAAGTTACCATACATCTGACATTGTTGACACTTCTTGACAAACTCAATACAATCTCTCTCCATGGTCAACCAGTAGTAACCTTGTTGAATAATCTTCTTAACTAGGGTCAAACCATTCATGTACGGACCGCAACTTCCCGCATGTATTTTTGACATGATGCGCTCCACTTCAGGCTTTCTTAAACATCTCAAATGCACCCCATCAGGCCATCTTTGATATAACTCCCCATGGAAGGTGATGTATTGCAAAGACCACCACCTTATGGCTCTTCTTTCTTTCTTTGTTGCCCCCGGTGGGAATTCTCTTTCCTCCAAAAATCATCTTATAGTATCATACCACGCATCATGGTCTGTATCAATTTCCATGATTGTTTCATATTCATAGCAAGGAGTTGATGAACTGGTCAAGATCAGAGGCTTAAGGAATAGACTAATAGGGTTTTCCCATACCGAAGCCAATGTGGCTAGGGCATCAGCCATATGATTTTCTTCTCTTGATAGGTGTATAAACCTGCACTCCTTAAAGTTCTTCTTCATCATGGTCAAGCAATGGTGGTATGGTTTTAATTTTTCTTCTTTCAACTCCCATTCTCCATTTACTTGGGATACAACTAGTAATGAATCGCCAAAAACTTTCACCTTATCCACCTTCATAATCATTAGGGTTTCCAAACCGAAAATACAAGCTTCATACTCCACCATATTATTGGTTGCCCTAAATTTCAATTTTTTGGCAAAAGGGATGAGTTCCCTTTTAGGCATTTCTAGTATAACTCCCAAACCTGCTCCTTTCCTGTTCACTGCTCCATCAAAATACATTTTCCACCCTTGTATTTCAATTGCTTCTAAATGTTCATCTGGAAATTCCAAGATTACCTCTTCACTATCTGGTAATGGTTGTTGGGCCAGGAATTCTGCCACCGCTCTACCTTTGATCATTTTCCTAGTTTCATACTCAATCTCAAATTCTTCTAATATTATCAACCATCAACCATATTTTCCAATCAAAGAGGGTGTCTCCCTTAAGTACTTTATTGGGTCCAACCTGGAAATTGCTTGCACACTATACGATTGAAAGTAATGATGTTACTTCTTAGAAGACAAAACCATGGCTATACAGGTCTTTTCAATGATACTATACTTAATTTCATAAGGTAGAAGCTTTCTACTCAAATAGTAAACTGCATACTCAATCCCTGACTCATCTGCTCTAGCTAGCATGGCTCCTATCGACTCTTCTTCTACTGCTAAGTATAGTAATAGAGGTTTGCCGGGTTTAGGTGATTTTAAAACAGGTGGATTCAACACAAATTATTGTGAGTTTTGCTATGAATCTGCTAATGTATTATAATTTACCAATGAATCCCCGAACTTCTCTCTCTGTCTTAGGGGCTGGCATATCCCTGATTGCTTTAACTTTGTCAGGATCAATCTCAATGCCATTGGGACAAATTACATGTCCCAATAATTTACCTGAGGTAACACAGAATACACACTTTTTCGAGTTTAATCTTAACTTATATTTCAAGGCTCTATCGAAGAATAATTATAAGTTTTGGATGTGTTACTCCCTTGTGTCCGATTTAACCATCATATCATCAACATATACTTCAAATTATTTGTGCATCATGTCATGAAATAGTGTGGTGGCCATCCTTTGGTAGGTCACTCCAGCATTCTTTAAGCCGAACGGCATCACCCTATAACAAAATATACCCCATGTAGTAATGAAAGCAGTTTTGATTTTATCCTCTTGGGCCATTAACACTTGGTTGTATCCGGAAAATCCATCTACAAATGAGTGTAGCACGCTAGAGGCTGCACTATCAATGAGAACATCTATATGAGGTAAAGGAAAATCATCCTTAGGGGAAGCCTTCTTCAAATCTCTATAGTCCACACAGACCCTTATTCTTCCATCTTTATTAGGCACGGGTACTTGTTAGCTAACCAATCTGGATATTCTATCACTTCAAGGAACTTCACTTGTATTTGCTTAGTGACCTCTTCTTTAACCAATTCAGCCCACTCAGGTCTTAATCGCCTAAGATTTTGTTTGACAGGTTTCATGTGAGTGTGAGTTGGAATATGATGCTCGGCTATGTCTCGATCTATTCCAGGCATATCCTCATAAGACCAAGTAAACACTTCTTCATATTTTTTTGAATATTTTTTCAAATCTCTCTCTCTCTCATCAGGAGTAAGGTCGGATGCTATGCTAATATTTTTAGAATTTTCAGTTGTTCCCAAATTTAATGATTGTGTGTTAACAGAATTAATATTAAAGATGCTCATGTAACTGCTATTTGAATATATGTAACCATCAGGAGAAACATCACACAAGTAAGCAAAATCAAACTTTTTTACATTCATTTTGGAAAAGAAAACATCATCCTCATACAAAGCTGACAAATTAAAATCAAAATCAAAATCATTGTTCTCAGAATCATAAAGCAGAATGTCTTCAAACTTTTCTTCAACCAGGGCACCAATCTCTTCCGGAGTCTTCTAGGCTTTCAAGACAGCTTCATTCTTCTCTTTTGGATTGGATTCTTTGCTGGTTGGCAGGGTGAGTTCATTCTTCACTTGGTCCACTAGCTCGGCCACATCTGCAAAAATTTCAAAACCTGGAATCAACTTACCCATGAACATGATCGGCTCGGGCTTGCCTTGGAGCGGTCCCATATCTGGAGCTTTGACAAAGATCTCTTCAAGTGGTGGGAAGCTCATCTTCTCACTCTTCTTTGGCTGGACATCATTGACTTCATCATATCCCAACCCTTTCTTGGAAGTTTGAGTTCTAAAATCTGGCAACTTTGTCAAACCGGCCTTACTCTTTCCAAGACCAGCTCTAGGAAGGTAGTTCATGTTCTTCATCATATTCAAGACTTTGGAGTCCATTACTTCATTATCAGAAATTGCAACTACTTAGAAACCATTGAGAGGCCTCTCAATCAGTAGAGCATTAACAATCTCATTATCTTCAGCTTCAATAACCACTGTCTCATCTCCATTGGGGAACTTGATCTTTTGATGAAGGGTGGAAGGAACTCCACCAAGAGGATGAAAGCATGGTCGCCCCAAGAGTAAGGCGAAGGTAACCAGTATGTCTAAAACAACAAACTCAATAATAGATTCAATTGGACCAACCTTGACAGCATCTTTGAAAGTCCCTTCGGCATGTCTCTTAGTGTTGTCATAAGCTCGAATTGTTACCTCGGTCGGGTTTAGGTCTCTTGTTGACATGGCTAGCTTTAGAAATATCTTAAGTGGACAAACATTTATGGTGGACCCATCATCGACCATTACACATGGAGTCTTCTTCCCCTTGACTTCTATTTTGATAAAGAGAGGGCAGATGTGGTCTCTCCCCTCCTCCGGTAAGTCCGCATCCGAAAAAGAAACTACTCCCATATTAACTTCACTCTTTTCTTGAACCTCTTCACATTTCATTACTTCCCTAATTTTTATGAAGTTGATCAACTCCTCCGGTGTTGTGGTGGTAGAAACTGGAATGCTAGCTAAGGCTTTGGCCATAGTTTCTCGGTGCTTTTTAGAAGTAGCTAATAAGTCCCAAATGCTAACACTTGCTTAGGTTTTTTTCAATTACTTGAGCACAGCATCATCTTCTTCTACTTCAACTTCCTTTCCCTTATTAGTTTCTACCTCCTTAGGTAGTGGCCTTGCATAAGGCTTACCGGATCTAGTGTTCATTACTTCATCTTCTTCGGGCTCGGACTAAGTCCACTCCTCCTTCTTAGAATCAATATCATCATCACTATCACTTGAATCCCAAAACCCGTTGAAAACACAAATTGTTACTTCTCCACCCATCATAGCTTGTTTAATTTCACCAAATACCTCTTCTTCTTTGGTTGCTTCTCCACCCATATCTTGAAAAGAAGACATGACAAAATCCTCATGCAAACCTCCTCCAATCATGAAGGTTGCCGGCGGTGGTACTCTATTGAACTTCGATAATGGGTTGTCTTTGGTGTTTGGCTTGTTGGGCTCGGGTAGCTTCCCATTATCAATTAGATTTTGGATCTCATGTCTCAACCTTACACATATATCCATGTCATGCCCTTGCGTTTGGTGGAATTGACAAAATGCTTTAGTGTCGAAATTAGGTGGGAGAGGGTTAGGCAAAGGACGAGGATTTAAGGGTTGTAGCAATCCCTTTCTTTGAAGCTTATTGAGAACCCAAGACATCGGTTTTCCCAATTTCAAAAATTGTCTCCTCGTTCCTTGGTTAGTAGCATTAACACCGACAGCCTTTTGCATGCTTTGGCTACCAGATTGATAGCTCCCTTTCTCTTTTCTTTTTGTTGCAAAATGACTCTTCTCCCTTTCCCATTCTTCAATTTGTAAACCATCTTGGAGAAGGTCTTTGAAATCACGGATGAGTGTATGAGACATCCTCTCACGAAGACTAGGTAGTGCCCCTCTCACAATCATCCTTATTTGATCGGATTCATCGGGCCTCTTCTTGAGCGAAGTAGCCTTGTTTCTCCATCTCTTTACATAATCTACAAAGTTCTCATTCGACCTTTGCCTAATGGACTCCACTTCCATTAATGTAACTTCCAACTCGACATTATACCCATATTGCTGAATGAAGGCCTTGTAAAGCAAATCCCAATTCTTTTGTGTTCTATCATCTAAGGTATTGAAGCAATTTTGTACAACAGGGTCCAACGAGAGCATGAAGTACCTTAGAGTTTGAGCCTTAGTAGCTCGGGCAGATTGCATGGCAGTGATATACTGCTTCACATGGAGATGAGGATTTCTAGTACCATTGTATCTAGCAAAGGAAGGCATCTTGAACTTATAAGGGACCTCCTCATCTTGTTCAAATAGTTTATAAATCTCGGACATCTCTTCAGTTTTTAGCTTCTTCTCAAATTTCTTTTCTAAATCAGCAATCATCTTTTCAATATCAAAAGTTTCGAAATTCTCCATAGTTGATCTTTCAACAATCTTTGGTTCCGTTTTCTTCTCTTGATCATCTTAGTAGTATTGAGCCCAATCAATGATCACCTTTTCATCATCAAAAACCACTTCGCCAACTTTAGTCTTCCCTTTGTCCTTTGGCTTCTTAGTGCTAGCAGATGCCTCAACATGATTCTCTAAGATTGCAGTCAATTGGTTCTTCATGGTCTCAGCTAGGGCCTCTTTTATTTCTTCCATCTTGGCGTTAAGGGCCTCATCCACCATCCTTTGAATTTGTTCGGGCTCTATTATTTTTGGTGAGCAAGTGATTGTGTAATATCCCGGAATAGACCCTAAGAGTTTTGGAGTTATTGTTGTTGTATTTGGATTTAATGTATATGTGTATATGTGAAATATAAGGATAATATATGTAAGACATATACATATACATCACATATACACGGGATATATATAATGGTGAAGGATAAGTGAGTTGTATATATATTTGTATAACTAAATAATAATAATAATAATAAAGACAAAAAGAAAAGAGAAGAAGAAAATCAAAGAAAGAATATGTGGTGGAGATTTAAAGTATTATTATTATTATTATTATTACTATTGTTATTGTTATTATTATTATTATTATTATTATTATTATTATATATATATGGATAAGGACAAAGGAAAGAAGTAGAAACTTCTTCTTCCTTCTACTCCTTCTTCGTCTTCTTCGTTCTTCTTGGCCGAGAGAGAGAGAGAGAGAGAAAGAGAGAGAGAGAGAGAGAGAAAGAGAGAAAGATGTGATTTTCTTACCAAATTTCTTAAGGAATTCAAGAGATTTGATGATAGAGATGAAGATTTGATAAAGGATTCAAGTAAGTATTTATTTCTTTAAATTGATTTTCATTGTTTGAGTTGGGTTTGGTATGGTTGATGTGTGATGATGATGATATTGAAAGATTTAAGTATATATATGTGTTGATTTGGTAATTGGATGATGATAATATGATTATTTGTGAAGATGATGATGAATTGTTGAATAAGGGTTGAGTTTAATGAAATTTGGGGATTTGATAAATTGGTATATGAATGAAGTTTATAATGATGATTGGCGTGTGTTTTGAGTGTTGTTGATGTTTTGGTAAGTTTGTTATGGTTTTTGGGTGTGTTTGATGAAGATTGTTTGAAGTGAGTAATGATAAAAAGATGGGTATTGTTGGATGTTGTTGTGTGTTGACCGGAATCTGGGTTTTTAGTCGGACACGCCCAGAGACACGGCCAGTTTGTTAGGCGTGTCGTTGGTTCTGTTTTCTGGAGTTGGTAGCACGAGCAGTGACACGCCCATGTTATTGAGCGTGTCATAAGTTCTGTGTGGCAGTAGAATTGACACGACCAGTAACACGCCCGTGTTATTGAGCGTGTCATAGCTACTGTGAGTTTGGAGAATTGACACGGCCATGAGCACGCTCTTGTTGATTGGACGTGTTGATGTTTTTGAGATACAGAATGTATTACACGCCCAGTGACACGCCCGTGGTTATGAGCGTGTCAATGTTTCTGTGTTGTGGAGTTAGGGCACGATCAGGAACACGCCCGTGTTGATGAGCGTGTCATGTGTTGAGTTTGCCCTAATTGATTCTTATTTGTATTACCTCATGTGTATTTCTAAGTGAGTGTGTATGATTACTTTTGGATTAGGTTTTAAGAGATGGAATTGCCCTAATCCAAGTATTGAAAGATCTATGGAAGAGAAGTTATATGGGAGTGAGTTCTTTAGAGGTAAGTACAAAACCCTATTGGATTGCATATAAGTATATTGTTAAAATAAATATTAATATTGTATACGCAATGAAAAGATAAGAGATATGATAATACATTAATACATATAAGATGTGAAGGCATTCAATATATATATGTTATGAAATGTGAAAGATGTGAGGATATGATTTGTATGATGTGTATTCCAATTTATATGGTAATGCAATTGATTGTGCATACTTGAGTAATGAATGATTATGTATATAAATATCAAAGATGAACTATGAAATGTGATAATGTGATATTGTGATGAACTATGAAATGTGATAATGTGATATTGTGATGAACTATGAAATGTGATAATGTGATATTGTGGTGAACTATGAAATGTGATATTGTGATGGAATATGAAAAGTAAATTGAGAGGTGATGATGTATAAAGCCATTGTGGTTGGCTATGATATTGAGAATGAGATAAATGAGGCATGTTTTGCCTAAATGATGCCATTGTGGTTGGCTATGATGATGTAAATGATGATGAGAATGAGAATGAAATTGATAATGAAATAATAAATGAATTGTGTGACTAATGTGTTATTCATTTTCAGAGTTTTGTTGTTGGTGGCATGCCTAATAAGTGTAACAATCTCTTGAAGTTAGGTTGGATTGAATCCTTGAAGCCTAATTGAGATGTTACCACCCTTGAAGCTAGGTTGGGTTAGTTCTTGAAGCCAAGTTGGGTAGAAGCTTAGCATGCTTTGCTCCCCTTGAAGCTTGGTTGAACTTAATCCTTGAAGCCTAGTTGGATATATGATATTGATAAATGTGATAACAAAACCAAAGCATTAACTCTGAACTTTGAATGACATATTAGTGTCTTTTGGGCCCGAGTCTGTCTTTGTTGTTAATGTGATGTATATACAAGTTGAAATAAATGAGTAATGGGATTTATGTTGCCTTTGTTGGAAATGTGAGTTGTGAATGATGAATTGTGGTTAGTGATATGATTATATAACATACATGAATTATTGAAAGGAGATATGGTTTGTGAAGTTATATGCAATATGCGATTATAAAGTATAAAATGATATATATGATATGTATGAGGTGAAATTGGTAAGTATCATAATATGAAGGTTCTATCAATTTATTGAATTATGTTTGATGGTTATGTTATATGTGTATATGTATATCCTCTATAAGGTTAATAGGATTATATGAAGAATGCATTGAAAAAGGGGAAAACAGAGTAAGAAAATGTTAAAACATGAGACTAAACATATGAGGTATGTTTCCTTTATATTGTATATTTTAATGGTTACTTGTACTACTAAGCTTTCGAGCTTAGCGCGGTTATCTTAATCGCGCAGGTATATAGGTGATGAAGCTGGAGATAAGCTACTATGTCACAACGAGGACAAGTGTAGTTCGAGACCAACTAGATGGTGGTGCATGCATGTAATTATACTGTATTTTCATAAGAATGTATTCATTTGTATAAATGAATCTTTGGAAGAAACAATGTAACTTATATTTATGTATTACCATGATAAGAATAACCATTTTGTAAATACTTTCATATGATTTAAATGTATTATGGTTTTAAAAATTAAAGTAAAGAGTTATAATGGTGATGAAAAGTGACATTCTTATACTCTATATACATATTGTATGTGTACCTGGTATATGTACAGTATTTATATGGGGTATCGGGGTGTTACAATTATTTTGGTATCAGAGCTTAGGTTTCGAGATTCTCGGCCTAAGTAAATTTACAAAGAAAAGTTTTAAAAAAAATGATGATAAATGAAAATAAAAAGAATGAAAATTTTGATACATGCACATGCATTAACACCTAGGTTGGTCTCGGATGTGGCATAATATGATTTGTAAAATATTTGTGTTACATGAGATGTTTAATATAGTTGATGATATATGTGTATACTATGTTGATGTGAGAAGAAACCATGATTGTTGGCAATGATGTTGGAAATGAATTATAATTGAGGCATAGTGCCTAATTATTTATGAGAAACGAATTACGAAATGTAATGTGAAATATGCATGTTGATGAGACATATGAAAAATGTTATGTCATGTGCAACATGGAATGTAATATTGATGTTTATGAGTAATATTATGTATGACATAATATGAATTGAAAAATAAAGAAATGGAAAGGAAAATAAAGTTGGAAATGAGTTGAAAATCAAATTAAGATAAGAGTATGTACTCTTTCTTCTATACTTTAAACCTCTTTATAAGAAAGTTTATGTTGAGTTTGCTAGACAGAGGAAATAATGTCGAATTGTGAATATTGAAAGTTATGTTATTTAAATGAAGAGAGTATGGTGGTATATTGAATGAGTTGATGGGTATAGACAAAGTTTGACCATTTATGATTTGAATATGTAAAGTTAAAGTTTTTAAAAGAAAAAGAGATGATGTTGGTTAAATAAGGAAATATAATGGTGTTGTTGCATTGCTGTTTTAAATGCAAACATTGTGATTTTAATGTTAGAAATGTGATACGCTTGAGTGTTGTTAAAGCTCATATTAATGGTGGAAAGATGTGATAATTAGATTTTTGGAAATGAGCTTTAATATTTGTGAAAAGAATATACTTTGAGGTTGTTTTGTAATGTGTATATATAAGATGTTTTTTTTTAAGTTGATATTAAGAACATAAGATGAGTGAATGGAAGTTTAAGTAAAGTAGTAAGTTGTGAAATTTTAGTGTTAATGGAATTTGGGTAAAGACTATTTGAGTATTAATAATCTTAATGTAAGTTAAACCCATGAGCTTGTGGAATGAATATTACTGTATATGAGAGTACTATTAAATTGAATAATGTGATTGATAGTATGAGAATGATTATGCTTGCATTGACAAACCTGAGCAAAGCTAGGTCATGGGATAATATTGACAGTAAGAAATGGGATGGATCAATGTGGATTTAAGAAATTGAGATTTGTCATAATTAGACTTGGAGAGTATAAAGAGATTATTGAGCCCAATGTATATATGAGTGGATGTAATGTACATGTGTATAGATATGTGAGTAATATATATATATCTATGTGTTGAAGAATAAACAAATGGATGTATAGATGGTATACTAATGCATTTACAAATATATGTGAGAGAGATGTCACCTTAGTAGCGTGACTAAGATTTTGTGAAGTAATATCATGGTGATAATGTATATGTGTTGGGTTGATAAACAACTTAAGTCATGTCAAAAAGGGATAAAAATGATGTTGTTCACGGAATAGTAAAATGTTAAATTGTGTTGAAAATATGTAAAAGAGGAATTAAATATCATTGTATGATTATGTGTATACATGTATAGAAAATGTGGAATGAGTTTTTGATATGAATGTAATTGTAAAATGTAAGAAATGTGGAAAGTAAATCACATTGTGAATGTGATCTATGGATGTGTTATATAATTGCATATTTGATGTATATTGGAAATGACATTGCATGTAGTAGTGGACCTAAGAGAGATTAGGCCTTGATTGACATAAAGAGTATGTGATGAAATGAAAATAAGAATAAACTTAAGAAATGTTGGATAGTGAAATGGTTATGGAAATAAGGATTAATTTGGGAAATGGTGGACAGTAATATTGTTATGATAATAACTGAATTTGGCTATCATAAATGTTATGAGCCAAAGTATTTGTGTGAGGAAATGTTCTGTGTATATAAATTTAATAAGAAATTATAAGGGAAAAAGAAAGTATAAAGAATGAAATTTATGTAAGATCTGTATAAGATTGAATGATGTGTGAAGGAGAGGTTAAGGATAATATTGTTGTATATGAGACATGCAAATGGTGATCAAATAATTAAGAGTAAATTGTGTTGAGATAGAGTTGACATATGTTAATTTTGGATGTAGTAAAGTTTGGAGAATGGAGATATTATATTTGTGATGCAACTTAGTAGTATAATTGGAAAGTTGGAAATAAAATAATAGAGGAACAGTATTGATTTATAAGTTTCAGATGTGATCATTAATCTCCTATGGCCATATAGTGTATTTATGGTATTTGGCCGATTAACTTTGTTATCCACAGAATTGAGACTAAGAAAGTATAACTGTAATACTACTTTGGTAAGATTGATAATTATGTTTCTAGAAACATGATTAACGGTTATGATTGATGAAGTGTATTTTATGGTTTTTGTGTTAGCAATTTGGTTATAATTCTGGAAAAGAAAAGACAGAAAGAGAATTGTGGAAATACTTTAAGTTATGAGTAACGTGAGAAAAAGGTAATTATTGTTAATATAGTAATGATATGATAAGTGAGAAGATGATAATGAAAGAAGATTGCAGAATGTGTTTGAGAGCTATATTGATTATGTTTATGGTATACGGTGAATAAGTGGATGAGTTTAATATTTGAGTGAGTAAACTATGAATGATAAGCATGGTATGAGATAATTATGAATTTTGGTGGAATTTTATTGAGATAATGAAAGATAAACTATGTGTATATTGAAAGATAAATTAAAGTGGATGGTTATTCATGATAAATTTAGATAAGTGAACTATTGATTTGAATCAAACAAGATTATGATGTTAAGATATTGTGGAGAATAAATCAATTGATCTGGATTTTTGCTATAATTGTGAATTATTATTGAGATTTAATATGTATGGTTGTGCTAAAGGCATAAGAGATAAATAATGATGTATACAATGTAAAATTTTGATAGATGAACGGACATGAATTAATTGAATTATATCAATTTTAATGATGAGAAAAGGGAAGAAGTTGATTTCCTGTAAAGTAAGTTCAAAAGCATTGTATTAATATTGATGTTAAGTGAGAAAATACTAGAGAAGGAATGAAGTGTATGAGAAATAAGAATATTATTATCAATGAAGGTTTGATAAATGTTTGTTTGTAAGGATAATTGTAATGATGGGATAATTAATATTAAGATATAAGTTTATGATCTTGAAAGTTAAAGTTAAGAGAATAGTTATAAAGAGATGAAGTGATAAAATATTTTGAATGTAATAATGGAATGTAACATAAGTATGTTAAAGGATGATTGAATTTTTGCATATAGATAAGGTATTTGAGAGTATAATGAGTTATTTTGAATATTGGATGAGAATGTAATAAGGTATAAAGATTTTTATCGTGACAAGTTGTGGAATTGAATAATATAATTGACTCTAAGGGGGAGAGTGCAAACTATGTGATTTGATGAAAATTTTAAATGGTGTATTTATAAGAATGGAATGTTATTGTACTGAGTAATTTCGAGGACGAAATTTTTTTTTAGGGGGAGAGAATTGTAATATCCCGGAATAGACCCTAAGAGTTTTGGAGTTATTGTTGTTGTATTTGGATTTAATGTATATGTGTATATGTGAAATATAAGGATAATATATGTAAGACATATACATATACATCACATATACATGGGATATATATAATGGTGAAGGATAAGTGAGTTGTATATATATTTGTATAACTAAATAATAATAATAATAATAAAGACAAAAAGAAAAGAGAAGAAGAAAATCAAAGAAAGAATATGTGGTGGAGATTTAAAGTATTATTATTATTATTACTATTGTTATTGTTGTTATTATTATTATTATTATTATATATATATATATATGGATAAGGACAAAGGAAAGAAGTAGAAACTTCTTCTTCCTTCTACTCCTTCTTCGTCTTCTTCGTTCTTCTTGGCCGAGAGAGAGAGAGAGAGAGAGAGAGAGAGAGAGAGAAAGAGAGAAAGATGTGATTTTCTTACCAAATTTCTTAAGGAATTCAAGAGATTTGATGATAGAGATGAAGATTTGATAAAGGATTCAAGTAAGTATTTATTTCTTTAAATTGATTTTCATTGTTTGAGTTGGGTTTGGTATGGTTGATGTGTGATGATGATGATATTGAAAGATTTAAGTATATATATGTGTTGATTTGGTAATTGGATGATGATAATATGATTATTTGTGAAGATGATGATGAATTGTTGAATAAGGGTTGAGTTTAATGAAATTTGGGGATTTGATAAATTGGTATATGAATGAAGTTTATAATGATGATTGGTGTGTGTTTTGAGTGTTGTTGATGTTTTGGTAAGTTTGTTATGGTTTTTGGGTGTGTTTGATGAAGATTGTTTGAAGTGAGTAATGATAAAAAGATGGGTATTGTTGGATGTTGTTGTGTGTTGACCGGAATCTGGGTTTTTAGTCGGACACGCCCAGAGACACGGCCAGTTTGTTAGGCGTGTCGTTGGTTCTGTTTTCTGGAGTTGGTAGCACGAGCAGTGACACGCCCATGTTATTGAGCGTGTCATAAGTTCTGTGTGGCAGTAGAATTGACACGACCAGTAACACGCCCGTGTTATTGAGCGTGTCATAGCTACTGTGAGTTTGGAGAATTGACACGGCCATGAGCACGCTCTTGTTGATTGGACGTGTTGATGTTTTTGAGATACAGAATGTATTACACGCCCAGTGACACGCCCGTGGTTATGAGCGTGTCAATGTTTCTGTGTTGTGGAGTTAGGGCACGATCAGGAACACGCCCGTGTTGATGAGCGTGTCATGTGTTGAGTTTGCCCTAATTGATTCTTATTTGTATTACCTCATGTGTATTTCTAAGTGAGTGTGTATGATTACTTTTGGATTAGGTTTTAAGAGATGGAATTGCCCTAATCCAAGTATTGAAAGATCTATGGAAGAGAAGTTATATGGGAGTGAGTTCTTTAGAGGTAAGTACAAAACCCTATTGGATTGCATATAAGTATATTGTTAAAATAAATATTAATATTGTATACGCAATGAAAAGATAAGAGATATGATAATACATTAATACATATAAGATGTGAAGGCATTCAATATATATATGTTATGAAATGTGAAAGATGTGAGGATATGATTTGTATGATGTGTATTCCAATTTATATGGTAATGCAATTGATTGTGCATACTTGAGTAATGAATGATTATGTATATAAATATCAAAGATGAACTATGAAATGTGATAATGTGATATTGTGATGAACTATGAAATGTGATAATGTGATATTGTGATGAACTATGAAATGTGATAATGTGATATTGTGGTGAACTATGAAATGTGATATTGTGATGGAATATGAAATGTAAATTGAGAGGTGATGATGTATAAAGCCATTGTGGTTGGCTATGATATTGAGAATGAGATAAATGAGGCATGTTTTGCCTAAATGATGCCATTGTGGTTGGCTATGATGATGTAAATGATGATGAGAATGAGAATGAAATTGATAATGAAATAATAAATGAATTGTGTGACTAATGTGTTATTCATTTTCAGAGTTTTGTTGTTGGTGGCATGCCTAATAAGTGTAACAATCTCTTGAAGTTAGGTTGGATTGAATCCTTGAAGCCTAATTGAGATGTTACCACCCTTGAAGCTAGGTTGGGTTAGTTCTTGAAGCCAAGTTGGGTAGAAGCTTAGCATGCTTTGCTCCCCTTGAAGCTTGGTTGAACTTAATCCTTGAAGCCTAGTTGGGTATATGATATTGATAAATGTGATAACAAAACCAAAGCATTAACTCTGAACTTTGAATGACATATTAGTGTCTTTTGGGCCCGAGTCTGTCTTTGTTGTTAATGTGATGTATATACAAGTTGAAATAAATGAGTAATGGGATTTATGTTGCCTTTGTTGGAAATGTGAGTTGTGAATGATGAATTGTGGTTAGTGATATGATTATATAACATACATGAATTATTGAAAGGAGATATGGTTTGTGAAGTTATATGCAATATGCGATTATAAAGTATAAAATGATATATATGATATGTATGAGGTGAAATTGGTAAGTATCATAATATGAAGGTTCTATCAATTTATTGAATTATGTTTGATGGTTATGTTATATGTGTATATGTATATCCTCTATAAGGTTAATAGGATTATATGAAGAATGCATTGAAAAAGGGGAAAACAGAGTAAGAAAATGTTAAAACATGAGACTAAACATATGAGGTATGTTTCCTTTATATTGTATATTTTAATGGTTACTTGTACTACTAAGCTTTCGAGCTTAGCGCGGTTATCTTAATCGCGCAGGTATATAGGTGATGAAGCTGGAGATAAGCTACTATGTCACAACGAGGACAAGTGTAGTTCGAGACTAACTAGATGGTGGTGCATGCATGTAATTATACTGTATTTTCATAAGAATGTATTCATTTGTATAAATGAATCTTTGGAAGAAACAATGTAACTTATATTTATGTATTACCATGATAAGAATAACCATTTTGTAAATACTTTCATATGATTTAAATGTATTATGGTTTTAAAAATTAAAGTAAAGAGTTATAATGGTGATGAAAAGTGACATTCTTATACTCTATATACATATTGTATGTGTACCTGGCATATGTACAGTATTTATATGGGGTATCGGGGTGTTACAGATTGAGTCGTTGCTAGATACTTCTTCTCCGGCATAGGTCAGATTGTTGTAAGCTTTTGAACTGTCGTAATCCAGGGCTGTGAGCTAGAGAGGATTAATGATATGAGATACAAATGTATCCATGTATGCATGTATGCACGAACAATCAACGAAGAAAGATAATTTAGACGTACCTTCCAACCTTATAACATCCACACACGAATGGCGAGTCTCTTTTTCTAGGTATATGGTTAACAAAATACCAACATGGTGTATCTTGTTTTTGAATAATTCCCTTGGACGTTTCAACCAATAGTTATATTTTCAAAAATGGAAATCCATCCATGATAATTCCCATTAATTAGGTTTTAATCCATCCAACCAACTAAAGTAGTTTTTATGCTATATTGGATTAAAACTAAATTAAGAGGTTTATCGTAGATAGATTTCTCACTTGAAAAAGGTAACTAATGATTCATGCCAAAAACAAGCCCATGGTTAATTTATTCTTAGTGTAAACTATGCCCACAATTGATTTTTGGTATTTCTTATTTGACCAAAATATTTTTGCAAGCTCTTTGTAAGGAGAGGTTAGATAAAAACAATTTTGTTTCTAAGCCCATTATAAAAAGATTTTAGAAAAATAGATTTTGGGCTTAGTATTTGGGCCATGAGCCAAAGAATTTTTGATATATTTTTAGAAAATTTTTATGTCCAAAGACCATCTTGAAAAATTTTGAAAATAGCTTTGGTCTTTTGGATTTTCTAAAGAAAAATTTATTTTGAGCTTATAATGTACTTAGGTCATATTAGAAAAAGAACAAACCAAATAAGCCATGATTTAAGCTAAGATAAACGAACCATAGTCAAACAACATGCATTTAGGGTAAAACCTAAGGAAAGTAACTAGGCCAATTACATGAGCTTTAGTCTTAGGGTTAAAAGGCATAGGCTCCCATAGCAAGTATATACCAAATGGTACGAGGCTATGAGTGGTTATGCCATGCTCGATCTCCATACCTTGAATGAAAGTATGGTATCCCTTACATAACATAACACGGGTAACACGGGCGTCTTAACTCACGCACACGACGCAATGGATAATATCACTATAAGAAAGAATAGAATAATATAAAGACCAATGGAATCAACTTCTCATATCCCCAGTGGAGTCGCCACTGTGAGCGGGGATTTTTGCCCCCACTCCTGGTGGAATGGTTCTTGCGACATCGGCACTGTTTAGACTCGGGGCCTTAGAGAACACAAACCTAAGTCCAGAGAAAATGGAGTCGCCACTTGGACGGGCCGGTGTTTTATTAGTTTTTGTTATAGATTTGTGTCTTGTTTATTATAATAATTATTGTTTTATTTAGGTATTTTGTTAGTTTAAATCGGTTTATTTAGTGTTTTCATTAATTTTGTTAATTTTAGTTTATTTCAGTGTTTATATCATTTTTGATCTAGTTTTTAGTATGTTTTACGTTTTGTTGGTTAATGTTTATTTACTTCTTATTTACAATTTGTTTGAGTTTTGTTTTAGGTTAAAAAAGCCAAGGAACCAAGACTGAAGGAAAAATGGACAGTAGCTGACACAGGCAGAGGACACTGCCAAGTCACTGGCCGTGTCCCATATCAAGCTGAAAAGAAGCCACAAGACACAGTGATGGACAGAGGCAAGGGACACGGCCAAGTCAGTGGCCGTGTCCCTCCAAAGAAGCTCAAACATGGCCAAGTCACTCCAACTTGGCCGTGTCTCACCTAAATCCAAAGCAAAGAAGAGGAATTCTCACAGTAGGTGACACATGCAAGGGACACGGCCAAGTCACTGGCCGTGTCCCTCCAAAATGGTCCAACTTGGCCGTGTCACCATCAACTTGGCCGTGTCTCTCCCTCAAATTCACCTCCAACACGGCCAAGTTCACTCTAACTTGGCCGTGTCACTCAAGGATCAATAAAGACGCTCGGAGGTTTCGTATAAATATTAAAGTTAGTGTTTTTCTTAAGAATGTTGATGATTTGGAGAGCAGATGGAGCCGTCAAAGAGATTAGGGTTTTCATAACTTTGTTTTCTTTTGATTTTGATTAAACTTTGGATCAAATCTAGCTTAGATTAGATTGTTCTAGCCATTGATACATCCTTCTTGCAAGATTTGAACAAGAGATTTGTCATAAGCTTCAAGGAGTTTGTAACTTGGTTTTGTTCTCGAACTTATTCTCTTTATTTTCATTGAAATTGTATTAATGGATATTATCATGTCTAATTTGATTTCTTTGAACATTAATGAGATGAGTATGTTTGATTGCATCATGAACTAATTTGATCTAGTCTAGGGTTTGTATGGATCTGCTATGATTGTTTGAATTGGTTATTCTCTTAGCTAATAATTTCTTTAGCCTTGATTGAATGAAATATTGTTAATATATAATTGATTGGCCACCAATTATGTGTTTTAGGTATTAGATGATGGATTGAGAGATGAAGTCTAATGCTGGAACAATTCAATTTAGGACTTAGGTGAATTAGAGATATAACCTATTAAAAAGATTATTTCAATTATAACATGATTAGATGAAAGAGGTTTGAATGCGAGAGATTATTTCCTTGACTTGATTAATTGAGTTGTTTGAGATTTAATCTTTGAAATTAAATTAGTTAAGAGGAATAACCATTCATACATATAAGTAGTAGAGAAGTGCAAACCCTAGACCTTTCTATCTAGTGAATCAATACATCAGTTTTAGTTACTTTTATTTGTTCTAAACTTTAATCAATCTTCTTCATTATTTAGCAATTTAAATTTCTTTAATTACTTGTTATTTATATTCTGATAATCAATTAGCCACTTTAGCTTCCTTGTGAGACGACCTTGGGGCGATCACCTTTGCTACAGCTACCTCGTATACTTGCGAGTGATGCTTTGTGGTAGAGTTAATTCGAGCGCAACAAGTTTTTGGCGCCGCTGCCGGGGAGGCTAATTGGCGTAATTGTTTATTAGAAAAAAAAACTTTAGATTATTTTTCATTATTTACTTTTTTTTTTATTTTTCTTTTGTTTTTAATAATTTCTTTTTTCTAGAAATTTTTGTTTATGCAAGGCAGGAGATCACTCGAAGGAGAGCTACATCCATTCATTCCAGAAATTCAGAGAGTGAAAAGGAGTGGAGAAGAGTTTGAGCTCTACACCGGATTTGATACAGAGGAGGACACTTCTGAATTTGAGTCAGATACTGCACAATCAGTTAACATGGGAGAAGAAAGGCAAAGAACCATGAGAGATTTTGCTAGACCTGTCATTGGGACTTCTACATCTTGTATAAGGTTGACAGATGCAGCAAGGAACTATGATTTGAAGAACATTCACTACAACATGCTGCCATCATTCTATGGAGTTCCAAATGAAGATCCTTTGAACTTTATTAGGGATTTCTACTCCACCCTCAATACTTTTCCATTGGGAGGATTAACAGAGGATCAGTTGAGGATGCGGTGTTTTCCATATACTTTGAAGGATATGGCAAAGAGCTGGCTTATGATGTTGCCCGAAAACTCTTTGACAACTTGGGATCAAGTTTATAACAAATTCATGGGCAAGTTCTATTCACATCAAAAGACAGCTGAGTTGAGAGGGAAGATTGCTACATTCTCTCAATTTGAAGGAGAGCCATTTCATGAGGCTTGGGACAGATTTAAGATGCTATTGATCCAGTGTCCGCATCATCACTACCCACTTCAACTTCTTAATCAGTTTTTCTATGATGGTCTAACCCAGCAATTTCAGAACACTGTTGACAATGCAGCTGGGGGAGCCATGGGAGAAAAGACAGCTGATGAGACTTATGAGATCATTGAGATGTTGGGAGCTAACTCTCAATAGAAGAGTGTAAGAGGAAGAAGTAAAGGGGTGAATCAATTGGAAGCCAATAGTGAGATGGTAATCAGATAGCTGAGTTGACAAGGCAAGTGCAAATGCTGAACATGAAGAATAATATTTCTTCATCTGCTCAAGAAGTGTGTGGAATCTGTGGAACTTTAGGGCATGGAGCAAATAGTTGCCCCTCTGCATATGAATCATATGGGAATGAAGCTGAGCAAGTCAATGTTATGGGAGGATTTCAACCAAGAGCTCGGAATGATCCTTATTCAAATTCATACAATCCTGGTTGGAGGAATCACCCAAATTTTTCTTAGGCAACAAATAATTCTCAGCAGCCTTTCCATTTGCTTCAAAGACAGAACCAAGAGCAGGGCCTATTCCTCAAATCAAGGGAAGTCTAAGGTAGAGAGTTTGGAGGAAAGTTTACAGGCTTTTATCCAGGTCAGTGCTAAGAATCAAGAGATAACAAACAAGAGGCTGGATTCCTTAGAAGCATCTTTTAAGAAAGTGGAGACACAAGTTGGACAACTTGCACAACAGATGCATATTAAACAAAAGGGGAAATTCCTAAGTCAACCTGAGCAGACACAATCAGTGACTGTTCTTAGAAGTGGTAAGGAAATTAACAATAATGTTGAAAATGATTCTGTGAATGCAGGTGACAAAGAGAACAAAGAGGAAGGAGAACCAGAGAACAAAGGTGCTGGAGATAGATCAATGAAGAAGTCCTCTTCAACAGATTTGCATAAGGCAAGCAATCCATACCGGCCACCTATACCATTCCCCAGCAGGTTGAAGGATGAAATAAAAGATAAGCAATTTTCTAACATCTTCAACATGCTGTCTAAGGTAAGTATTAACTTACCTTTACTTGAAGCAATAAAGA
This sequence comes from Garcia nutans, assembly GCA_947685225.1. Lineage (NCBI taxonomy): Eukaryota > Viridiplantae > Streptophyta > Magnoliopsida > Malpighiales > Euphorbiaceae > Garcia > Garcia nutans. The sequence goes on along the minus strand of CANTUV010000023.1, from coordinate 14,326,145 downwards.
ACATGCCAGCTTATGCCAATTTGATCACCAAGAAAAAGAGGTATGAGATGAATGAAAAGGTAATAGTTTCTGAGGTAGCTAGTGCTGTTCTGCAGCATAAACTACCTCCCAAGCTAAAGGATCCTGGTAGCTTTATAATTCAAATTTTTGTGGGGAATGGAAAGGGGACTGAGGGCATGTGTGATCTAGGAGCTAGTGTGAATTTGATGCCTTATTCTATGTATCAAGAATTAGAACTAGGGGCACTTAAACCAACCAAAATGGTGTTGCAATTAGCTGATAGATCTCTTAGATTCCCGAAAGGGGTTGTAGAAGATGTGTTAGTTAAGGTTGGAGGGTTAATAGTACCTGTGGATTTCATAGTTCTTGACATGGAAGGGAGTAACCCTACACCATCAGCACACACTATTTTGCTGGGTAGGCCTTTCATGGCTACTACCAACACCTTAATAGATGTTAAAAATGGTAAACTATCAATGACTGTCTTGGGTCAAACTGTTGATTTTTTCTATTTTTAACACTTCTCCCATTCCTACAACTGCTTTATATGAGGAATGTTCTTTAATTAATTGTGTTGAAGCAGTTGTTTCAGATGCTTTCTTGCAGACAGGTTCATCAGATAAATTGGAGCTGAAGCTGACCTTAGAAGAGGGGGCTAAACCAGTGGGGGAGACCCAAAAATGCCTTAACCCAAAGGCATATGAGAGCTCGAGGAATTATAAGGATCACACAAAAGCACTTCATGACAGATTTAATATGCGAAAGACATTGAGTCCAGGTATGAAAGTTTTACTTTTTAATTATCGACACCGTCTGTTTCCAGGTAAATTCAAGTCTCGATGGAGTGGTACTTTCGAGATAACTCAGGTATGTCCTTGTGGGGCCATTGAATTGATTAACTCTCGAACCAATAGGATTTTTAAAGTAAATGGACAGAGAGTTAAACCTTATAAGGAAGGATTTCATGAAGTGAGGATCATTGACAGTACTTTGATCCACGATTCCTAGTCTTGCATGATGTCCAGCTTTATGACATTAAAGAAGCGCTAAATGGGAGTCAACCCATCGGTTTGAATTTCTTTTTCATAGTTATAATTTTATATTTTACAATTTTGATTTTATGTTTAGTTTAAATAAATGGAAACCCTAAAGTTCTCTTGCATCTTGTTTTTGAACATTTGTGTTTGTGATAAAAAGGTAGAGTTTTGCCTCATCAGGGGACGATGGAAGACAGGTTGTACTTAATTCTTTCTCTTTATTATTCTTGTTTTCCATTGAGGACAATGAAAATTCTAAAGTGTGGGGTAATCTTTTAGCTTTTCTTTAATTTTTGTTTTGGTTGCCTTGGTGTGTTTTATTGTGTTGTGCATGGTATAATTGTTGAAAATTTATTGATCTTTTATGTGATTCTAGCATTATAGTTGAGACTTTAGTATCGGCATAGAAATGAGCATTTGAATTCATTCAGGATCAATTTTCACATTCTGCAATTCATGACATATAAATCTTTGTGAACCCACCTGTGTGAGTTTTGAGCCTCATAATTTGATATTATTATCAGTTGATTTTCTTTTCTTAAGTGTACACCTTCATGATTTTGTATCTCTAGAGTTTGCTTTTGCATACTAATTGAACTCACATTATGATTTAATCTCAAGTTTTAAAATGATGAAGGCAAATTAGGTTAGCCCTTTAGCTTAAAAAGACCTCCCTTAATATTAAATTCCTTAGTGAGCCAAGTTGAGCCTTTGACCTTTTCTTGTTTGATCAACACAATTCTCAACTTAGCATTCTCTTATTATCATCATACCTGCATTAAGGAATGGAGTTTTATGATATGACAATAGGGTGGTTTATTTCAAAGTGTGGGGTAAGCAAGTAAAAAAAAATATGGTATTGCTATTTGGGGTGAAATGCATACTTTGCACTTTGTATTTGATTAAGAGTTGACTATTCTTTTCCTCTACATGTTAAGCTAGATGATCTATGCAATGTTATATTTTGTATATATATGTATAAAAAAAAATTTTATATAATAAGAGAAAAAGAAAAAGAGAAAAAAAAAGAGATATATATATACAAAAGTCAAATATGTTCTAGCATTGGTTATCAAAAGAGGAATGTCGACTCATGTATTTTTCTTTGAGTATGCAAGTATGTGAGGTATCAAGGGTTGGTGAGTATGCTATTTGAAGGAGTTATGAGTTTCTTAGCAAGAGTAGTATCTAATTTAGATACTCCATTTCTTGATGCTCCAGCCTAAATGTCTTTTCTCACACCTTTACCTTAGCCCCATTACATCCAATTGAAAGACCTTCAGATTATTCTTGAGAAAATCAGCGAGAGAGATTGGATAATTAAGCAAGTTTATGGTAGTATGCAGTCATGAGTGGTTTGAGTGATTAACCTTTGAAATCGAGTGAAACACTTAGATGAGAGATGAGATTTGTATGTCTGGATTAATGAATGAGTTAAGAAAATCCTGGATTGAAGTAAAGTGCAATTATTTATGCTGTCTTAAAGGATTTCATCTTATATACTGGAATTATAGTTAAGGTTGTTTGAGTTTTTAATTTATGCCATGTGAATTTGCTTGAGGACAAGCAAAGTTTTAAGTGTGGGGTAGTTGTTTTATTAGTTTTTGTTATAGATTTGTGTCTTGTTTATTATAATAATTATTGTTTTATTTAGGTATTTTGTTAGTTTAAATCGGTTTATTTAGTGTTTTCATTAATTTTGTTAATTTTAGTTTATTTCAGTGTTTATATCGTTTTTGATCTAGTTTTTAGTATGTGTTTATGTTTTGTTGGTTAATGTTTATTTACTTCTTATTTACAATTTGTTTGAGTTTTGTTTTAGGTTAAAAAAGCCAAGGAACCAAGACTGAAGGAAAAATGGACAGTAGCTGACACAGGCAGAGGACACGGCCAAGTCACTGGCCGTGTCACATATCAAGCTGAAAAGAAGCCACAAGACACAGTGATGGACACAGGCAAGGGACACGGCCAAATCAATGGCCGTGTCCCTCCAAAGAAGCTCAAACATGGCCAAGTCACTCCAACTTGGCCGTGTCTCACCTAAATCCAAAGCAAAGAAGAGGAATTCTCACAGTAGGTGACACATGCAAGGGACACGGCCAAGTCACTGGCCGTGTCCCTCCAAAATGGTCCAACTTGGCCATGTCACCATCAACTTGGCCATGTCTCTCCCTCAAATTCACCTCCAAGACGGCCAAGTTCACTCTAACTTGGCCGTGTCACTCAAGGATCAATAAAGACGCGCGGAGGTTTCGTATAAATATTAATGTTAGGGTTTTTCTTAAGACTGTTGACGATTTGAAGAGCAGATGGAGCCGTCAAAGAGATTAGGGTTTTGATAACTTTGTTTTCTCTTGATTTTGATTAAACTTTGGATCAAATCTAGCTTAGATTAGATTGTTCTAGCCATTGATACATCCTTCTTGCAAGATTTGAACAAGAGATTTTTCAAAAGCTTCAAGGAGTTTGTAACTTGGTTTTGTTCTCGAACTTATTCTCTTTATTTTCATTGAAATTGTATTAATGGATATTATCATGTCTAATTTGATTTCTTTGAACATTAATGAGATGAGTATGTTTGATTGCATCATGAACTAATTTGATATAGTCTAGGGTTTGTATGGATCTGCTATGATTGTATGAATTGGTTATTCTCTTATCTAATAATTTCTTTAGCCTTGATTGAATGAAATATTGTTAATATATAATTGATTGGCCACCAATTATGTGTTTTAGGTATTAGATGATGGATTGAGAGATGAAGTCTAATGCTGGAACAATTCAATTTAGGACTTAGGTGAATTAGAGATATAACCTATTAAAAAGATTATTTCAATTATAACAAGATTAGTTGAAAGAGGTTTGAATGCGAGAGCTTATTTCCTTGACTTGATTAATTGAGTTGTTTGAGATTTAATCTTTGAAATTAAATTAGTTAAGAGGAATAACCGTTCATACATATAAGTAGTAGAGAAGTGCAAACCCTATACCTTTCTATCCAGTGAATCAATACATTAGTTTTAGTTACTTTTATTTGTTTTAAACTTTAATCAATCTTCTTCATTATTTAGCAATTTAAATTTCTTTAATTACTTGTTATTTATAATCTAATAATTAATTAGCCACTTTAGCTTCCTTGTGAGACGACCTTGGGGCGATCACCTTTGCTACAGCTACCTCGTATACTTGCGAGTGACGCTTTGTGGTAGAGTTAATTCGAGCGCAACAGCCGGGAAAGAGAAAGGGGTGGATGACTCGATTCCTAAGGAATCCCTAACCCCCTAATGGGTTCGAAAAGTTGGGTACGTGTTGGGAAGGTGAGAAATGGCCCAGCACCCCCACAACGCCCAGTTCATTGGAACCGGCCTCCTTTATAGGTCTTAATATTATAAAATTCTTAAATATAACAACATTATCCATATTACACACAATAATTAAAAGAAAACATCAATATATTAAAATCATAGCAAGGTCCAAGCAAAACAAATAAATGGACACCCATCCAAAGATGAAAACATGGCCTTACATCCCATGCCTAAATAGGACACCCACCGAAAGGTGGAAACATGTCCTTTGCATTGGTTCTAAAATAGAAAAGCAAATTAAATTACATGATATTTAACTAATAAGGTACCCACCAAGTGGAAACATACCTATATAACATTTGGAAATCTAAATAAATTGATGAAAGTAAATAATCATTCATCATAAATAAATCATTCATCAAAGATATTAAACATCAATAGAATGTAAACATCCATCCATGATAAATTAAATAAACCAAGCATTGAACTTAAATAAATTAAAGCATATAAAATAAATCAAAGCATAATCAAATATAAAATTGAATAAGGCAAATAAAAATCTAAATTATAGCTACTGTTTCCATTTAGGGTTCTTTATTTCATGTGTTTAGGGTTTTGGAATTTGTGGAATTAGGCTACTGTGAGTTTTTAAAGGAATTAAAATAGATTAAAGTTTTATGTTTTAAAAGGTTGATAAAACTCTTTGATTAACCAAATTAATGTTTGGATGGTGAAATCATGAAACTAGGGTTTGAACACTTTAAAATACTTTTGATTTATGGTTTACGGTTACTCATATGGTTTCAAGCTTAAGTTTACTGTGTAAAATTAAACATTTGTGTTTTTATGGTTTTTAAAGTTTTAAAGGATTTAGGGTTTAGAAGAAAAATTAAGGTTTAAGGTTTTAAGGGGTTAGGGTTTACTATTTTGAGTTTTGGAATTAAATTAGGGTTTTAGGATTGTTGAATTTAGGGTTTCGGGTAATGAATTTTATTTTAGGATTTGGAAAGACATGTAATATCCCAAAATGTGCCCTAGAAGTTTTAGTATAATTGTTGTTTTATTTGAATTAAAATGTATATGTAATTGGAAAGAGAAAAGAATTTAAAAAGAGAGTGTATATGTTGTATATATGGAAATATATACAACATATACACAAGTCAAATGGATGGTCAAAGGAAGAAGATATTTATTTTGTTACGTATGAAATTACTAAAAAGGGCAAGTAAGTGAAAGGAAGTTAAAACAAATAGGGAGGGTATTTAAGTAATTTTCTTTTTAGAATGCTTGGTGGAGGTTTAAAGAGATGAGAAGTTTGACTTTGCTTCATTTCTTCTTCTTTCCTTTTCCTTTGTTGGCCGGCCATCCTAAGCAAGAGAGAAAGGGTGAGTTGTGTTTGTTCTAAGCTCAAATTGAAGGAAGATTCAAGTGATAAAGTTGGAATTTGTGAAGTTTTATCAACTTTGGTAAGTTCTCTCTTGATTTCTTTTGTTATATTTGAAGTTGTATATGAGTTTGATTGTTGATATTTGTAAGTAGGGCTGTGTTGATTGTAGTATGTTGAAAGGTGTTTGATTTAATTGATTGTGGTGTTGGTTTTGAATTGAAAATAAGAAGTTAGGTTGATGTTGGTATTGGTATTGGAAGAGTAAGGGTGATGTTGGTTTTAGGGTTTTGAAGTGGCAAGTGATGTTTAACTTGAGTTTGATCAATTTTTTTCATAGATTTTCATATTGTTTGTGTTTGTTGGAGTTGTAAGCATAGAATATGTGAATTTTGCCATAAGCAGAAATGTTTTGGATGCCACGCCCGTGGCCCTTGGTTGCCATGGCCGTGGAGGTTTGAAGCAAGGGAGGCAGAACCATTCTCTAACCCACGCCCGTGGGGGTTGGGGTGGCCACGGCCGTGGGCTTTAGTTAGTGGTGTTGAGTTATAATTTGTGATCTAAAGGTCTAAGATGAGGTTAATAAGTGATAAATTGTATTGGAATTCATGTATTGTATCATTTTTGGACTAGGTTTTGGAAGAAGGTGATTTTCCCTAATTTAAGAAGTGAAGAATTCTTGGAAAAATAAGTGTATAGATTTGTATAATTGGTGCTTCAGGTAAGTACAAATTGCATTATTGCATACATTCATATGATGTTGAGACTTAACATACATTTGATTGTAAATGTGTTAAGAAATCTAATGTATGGTTGATGCTTATTAATAATGTTATGTTGAATATAATGTGAATATTGATGATGCATATGAATAATGCTATGTTGTGCACAATGTGGATTATGTGGAATGTATGTTGAAGATTCTAAATCTATGAATAAGGTAAATTGCTATGTAAATATATATCAATGATGATCATTCTTAATGGATGTTCAATGTAATTGATTGTGAGTACTTAAATGATGAATTGAGACATAATGAGATGGTTAAAGCATGTTTGTCTATATGAAATATGGAATATGAAATGTGAAAGATATGGTGATATGATAAATTGTATTAATGTGATTTGAGATATTATGAGATATGAGGCCATGGTTGTTGGCTATGATAATGCAAATGAGATAATGGAGGCATGACTGCCTATTTGATTAGGAGAATGAAATAAATTGAGAAAGAAATGTACAAAGATATAAATAAATGAAAAGATTGTGTGCCTAATGTGTTATTCAACTTTCAGAGTTCTGAGTTTGGCGGCATTCCAATGAATCACTGGATAGGTAAAAAGACCGGGTCGTAAGTCGATTCCAGTTGAAAAATGTGAAATGATAAATGTGAAATGTGATGTTTTTAGGGTGAAAAGACTGGGTCGTAAGCCTCAAAAATAGTAACAGTCTAGCCGGGTTGAGGATTTCCTTGATTCTAACCGGGTTGAGGTCCAAGAGACTGGGTCTGTTACACTATCCATGGATAGAGATATATATATATATGTTGCCTATGGGCTTGATGATTATGATATGGACCAAAGCAGTAACTCTGAACTTTGAATAACATATTAGTTTCTTTTTGGGCCCTTGCTTGTCTTTGTTTTCCATGTGATTTATAAATAATGAAATAAATAAATATTGAGATCTAGGTTTGTTTTGAGTTCAATATGTCCTATGATTGATGACACAAATGTTTGATACAATGAAAAGTAATGTCATGAAATAAAAGATTCTAGAGAATCACTTGTATGTTGGAAAGTATGACATTGGCATTTCATTATAGCATGATATCATTGTAGTTTGTACCACTAAGCCATTGGCTTAGCGCGATTGTGGTTTATCGCGCAGGTGACAGGGAAGAACTGGAGAGTTCATCTTGGCCGAGTAGAGTCTAGATCTTGAGGTGTTGATAGTGGAGCTTAAAGATCAAAGACATACTGCCAAACATGTATATACTTTATGTTTTGTAAAACTTGAGTTTTAATGTATAAGTATTTGTAAATATTTGTTATATTTTCCGCTGCTTTTAATTAAACATTTTATCTTTTGTCTTTTATAATTTCTTTTAAATGATTTAAACTTGTTCATGTTTTTTGTAAAGGGATGAGTCATTTGTTAAGTATATCGTGGCATTTCTATATTCAGTATATGTATATTACGATCGTATTAGCATGCTGTGTACATATACGGGATATAGGGGTGTTACAATTGTTTTGGTATCAGAGCCTAGGTTTGAGATTCTCAACCTAGGTGAATTGTAAGAAAAAGAATATTTTGATTTTAAAAGTTGGTTTTTGAGTCCAATACATGTTTTGGTATGGCAGTCTTTGATCTTTAATGAGGAATATTCTGCTGTGTTTGCAGATATAGGTAGTAATGGAGTCGCATTCACGTCAGACTGTAGAAGGAAGTGCTGAGAGTGTAGCTCCAAGAGAGAGTAGAGATGGAGCTAGAGTTGATAGAGTTAGTGAGGCACCTGTTTCTGTGCCAGAGAGACCAGCTGTAGAGGAGGTTCCGCCGGGTTGGTTAAGGAATGTGGTAGAACTGTTGAGGGGAGCTCCAGTGCAGCCACCACCACCACAGCCTCAGGTGCCAGTAAGACATTATGATAAATTGAGGAAATACGGGGCTGAGAATTTCTTGGGCACTACTGATCCTGCAGTGGTTGAGCAGTGGTTGGATAAAGTGCAGAGAATATTCATTCAGTTGCAAGCCACTTCAGATGAGAAATTTGACTATGCCAGATCCCTCCTACAGAAAGATGCCTATGACTGGTGGAAGACGGTTCCTCATGCCATGGATGATCCACCTACACTATCTTATAGTGATTTCCTGAGGGAGTTCGAGCAGAAGTATACTCCGAGGGAGTATAAAGATATTAAGAAGATGGAATTCCTGAATTTGAGGCAAGACAACCGGACGGTAACAGAGTATGAGATTGAGTACATCCGGTTGAGTCGATATGCCGGGGGAATTATCTCTGATGAAATAGACCGGTGTCGAAGATTTGAGGAGGGATTGAGGCCCTCTATTATGTGCATTGTGGCTGGTTCTCGGTACCAGGATTTCTCTCAGTTAGTTGCAGCAGCTAGAAGTGTTGAGAGAGCGCAGAATATTGCAGCAGCTACTACTGAGGAGGAGACCAGAGTAAGGAGATCCCAATTTGAGGCAGGATCTTCATCTATGAAGAGGGGCAGAGGAAGTTTTGTTCCGAGGATTAGTAGGAGTCAGAGACAGTCGGGTAGGTCAGTGCAGTATCAGAGACAGAGATCGAGACCTACAGCTTCTGTAGCCAGTGCTCCGACTCTAGTGATTCAGAGGTCTACTCCACCTACATGTGAGTTTTGTGGTAGAAACCATGTGGGTGTTTGCTGGAAGATTAGTAGATCGACTGTGTGTTTCAGGTGTGGATCGCCTGATCATTTTATTAGAGAGTGTCCTGAGATGCCAGAGCACAGGCAGGCTGAGTCTGCAGTTTCTCGACCCAGTGTTAGTAGAGGTGGTCGAGGGGGCAGAAGTTTCAGTAGAGGTGGTCGACCCGGGTTTAGTCAGAGAGGAGGATCATCATCCGGAGGTAGTAGGCCAGAGGAGGCCGGATCTTCTCAGAGGGTATATGTGATGCGGAGGCAGCCAGATGCTTCAGCAGTTATAGCGGGTACGTTTTCTTTATTTGGCATTTCAGTACTTGCTTTGATTGATCCAGGATCTACTCATTCATACATAAGTGCATCCATATTGCCTGTGTCTGAATTGCATTCAGAATCCTTAGGATTTGATGTTTTGGTGACAAATCCTTTAGGACATAGTGTGGTTGTTAGTAAGGTGCACCGTGATACTGCAGTTGTGGTGCAAGGTGAGGAGTTTCTTGGTGATTTGATTGAAATGCCTTTTAAAGAATATGATTTGATCTTAGGCATGGATTGGCTGTCTAAACATGGAGCTGTAGTAGATTGTCAAAAGAAGTGTGTCACCTTGAGAACCAGTGATGGTAGGGATGTGATAGTATCTAGTGAGCAGAGACAACTTGCATCCTTGTTTGTATCAGCTGTAACAGCTAGAAAGTTGATTAGAAAAGGGTGTGAATCTTATCTTGCTCATGTTATGGATACTAGGGTAGTAGGTTCTCAACTTGATAATATAACCACAGTTGCAGATTTTCCAGATGTGTTTCCTGAGGAGTTGCCAGGGTTACCCCCTGAGAGAGAGGTTGAGTTTGGTATCGAATTGTTGCCTGGTACCACTCCCATCTCTATCACTCCTTATCGAATGGCACCTGTTGAATTGAGAGAGTTGAAGGTGCAGTTACAGGAGTTGTTCGATAAAGGGTTTATTCGCCCCAGTGTTTCTCCTTGGGGAGCTCCTGTGTTGTTTGTGAAGAAGAAAGATGGTACTATGAGGTTATGCATTGATTATAGGCAATTGAATAAAGTGACTATTAAGAATAAATATCCTTTGCCTAGGATTGATGATCTCTTTGATCAATTGAAGGGAGCAGCAGTGTTTTCCAAGATTGATTTGAGATCCGGGTACCATCAGTTGAGGGTTAGAGCTAAAGATGTTCCTAAGACAGCTTTCCGTACAAGGTATGGGCATTATGAGTTTTTAGTAATGCCTTTTGGATTGACGAATGCACCTGAAGCTTTTATGGATTTGATGAATAGGGTGTTTAGGCCCTATTTGGATCAGTTTGTGGTGGTTTTCATTGATGATATTTTGGTGTATTCACATAATAAGGAGGAGCATGACAAGCATCTTCGGATGGTATTACAGATTTTGAGAGAGAAGCAGTTGTATGCCAAGTTGTCAAAATGTGAGTTTTGGCTTGACCAAGTTATTTTTCTGGGTCATATAGTTTCAGCAGAAGGTATAAGAGTTGATCCAAGTAAAGTTGAAGCTATTTTGAATTGGAGTCCACCAAAGTCTGTAACTGAAGTTAGAAGTTTTCTGGGTTTGGCAGGCTATTACCGACGGTTTTTGAAAGGTTTCTCTTTGATAGCTACTCCACTCACCAGGTTACTTCGGAAGGGAGTTAGATTTGTGTGGACGGACCAGTGTCAAGCTAGCTTTGAATAGTTGAAAGAGATGTTGTAACACCCCCATATTCAATGCACACACACTATAACCACAACAATGTAGCATAAGTGCACCAAACATAGGGATGCTACGGTTTCCTTAACATTCAAAACATTTTAAAACTTGATACCATATCCATATCATTATATCTTATTAACAAAATAGATCATTTACTTATAAAATAAAACATATTAGTTATCTATATATATATATATATACATTTATATATTACACAGCGGAAGTTATAAAATATGTATATATATGAAAACATTTGAATACATATTTACTATTATACATATATTTACATTATCAACAAAACTTTACACAATATAAAAAAATTTATACATGATTGGCAAGTCAGCTCTGATCTTTAAGCTCCCAAAATCAATTCTTCAATGTCTACTCTCACTCAGTCTCGAAGAGCTCTCAGGTTCGATTCTATCAGTTCTATCACCTGCGCGATTAAACACTATCGCGCTAAGCCAAGGGCTTAGTAAGATAAAACATGCAATAAACATGCTTAAATGCTATACAATGCCAATTCTAATTTATCATACATGTAACAACATAAATGCAAAGCTAACAACATACTTTTACATTTCATAACCTAACATACATATATGTATATCAGAATTCAACATCTTTGCATATATTTTATTAGTTAATCATTTAATCATTTATGAACAACACTAAGCAAAGACAAGCATGGGCCCAAGACACACTAATATGCCATTCAATTTTCAGAGTTAATGCTTTGGTTTTGTTATCACATTTATCAATATCAATATCATATACCCAACTAGGCTTCAAGGATTAAGTTCAACCAAGCTTCAAGGGGAGCAAAGCATGCTAAGCATCAACCCAACTTGGCTTCAAGAACTAACCCAACCTAGCTTCGAGGGTCGTAACATCTCAATTAGGCTTCAAGGATTCAATCCAACCTAACTTCAAGAGATTGTTACACTCATTAGGCATGCCACCAACAACAAACTCTGAAAATGGAATAACACATTAGCCACACAATTCATTTAGATTTCATTCTCAATTCTCATTATCATTTAGGCAAACATGCCTCATTTATCTCCATTAAATCACCTTAGCCAATAACAATGGCTCCACCTTTCATTTCACAATATAACACTTCATTATTCAAGTGTATTTTTATCTTACATAGCATCATTCATAAATATTAACATTTCATTCCACATTTCTCATAAAACACATTACCATTCAAAGTGCATAACATAACATTGTTAATTCTCAACAATGCAACTAGGGCAAAACACAATTGACATGATTCATAGCTTTAGGACCATCCACATTCATTTGATTAGATCATTCTTGTGTTTGAAACATGTTTATAATGTTCATGTTTAAGTTTAGGAACAATGGAACTTTTGAAGAATTTAAACCATGCAAAGAGAACCAAGAAATCAAACAATGTTCAAATCATTTGAAGGGCACGCCCAACTCACTTGATTGACACGCCCAACCATCTTGAGTGACACGCCCGTGTCCTTAAAAAGAAAAGAGGCAGTAGCTTCCTCAAATAAATGACACGCCCAACCAACTTGAGTGACACGCCCGTGTCCTTAAAAAGAAAAGAGGCAGTAGCTAATTCAAACAATTGACACGCCCACTCCCCTAAATTGATTTTGGCCGTGTCACCAAATCATAAAACCTTAACTAAAACCAACCCTTTCTCAATTGCACTCAAACACAATATTCATCATATAACATATTTCACATGAACATAATCAATGTTCTAAACACATATTCATCATAAAAACTACTTCACCACACATTAATATCACAATTAAACACATATTCACCACAAAACCCTAAAATCCAACATCCTTCTCCCTCCATCCAAATCAACAACCATCATTTCCAACAACAACCTTCAATTAAACTCATAACTTAAAATCAATTTAACATTTGAAAGCACAACCAAACACATCTCAAATCCACCAAATCACAAAATCATCAAACCCTACTTTACTTCCAACACAACTTCCAAATAAGTAAAGAAAACAAGAAAATACTTACTTGAAAAGAAGAAATTCCACAAATCCTTTGTCAAAACCTTGGATTGCTTCATCAACTTGCTTCTATCATCAAGAACACTTCTTTTTCTCTTTTCAATTTGGAGAGCCGGCCACTTCATGAAGAAAGAAGACAATGATCAAGATACAAAGTCAAATTTTGCTTTTAATCTCCACCAAGTGTTCTTATCCAAGCAATTACTAAAACACCCTCAATCATATAACTAACCTTTGTCTCATATAAGTCCTTATATGTAATTTCATTAACAACCAAAAATATCTTCTTCCACTTAACCATCACCTTGACTCTTCATTTGACCACTTTATATGTTATATATATCATAATATACACAACATATACATTTGTCTCTAAACCCTAATTCTTTCTCCAAAACACATATGCACAAGCATTCTCATCCCAATTCTTTTCTTACCCCATCATATGCATTCAATTCAATTTAACAATAACAACAACAACAACAACAACAATATAATCAAAACTTCTAAGCCACATATGAGGATATTTCAATTCTCCCCCTCTAAAAAGAAAATTTCGTCCTCGAAATTACCTGAAATTAACTCTGAAACAACTGAGGATATTGCTCTCGCATCGTTTGCTCATTTTCCCAAGTTGCTTCTTCTTTCCCATGGTTCTTCCAAAGAATCTTCACCAATGGCACTCTCTTGTTTCTCAAATCTTTCACATCACGTGCCAAGATAGCAACTGGTTCCTCTTCAAAAGTCAAGTCTGAGTTCACTTCAATTGATTCAAATGGCAACACATGAGATGGATCCGACCTGTACCTCCTCAACATGGAAACATGGAATACATTATGAATACGATCCAACTCAGGTGGCAAAGCAAGTCGATAAGCAACTGGCCCAACTCTTTCTAACACTTCATACGGCCCAATGAAACGAGGACTCAATTTTCCTTTCCGACCGAACCTCAAAATCTTTTTCCAAGGAGACACTTTCAAAAATACCTTATCTCCAACATCAAACTGAATGTCTCTCCTTTTCAGATCTGTATAAGACTTCTGTCGGTCAGAAGCTGCTTTTAACCTGCTTCGAATCAATTTTACTTTCTCTTCAGTTTCTTGAATCAAATCAGGACCAACCAACTTATTATCTCCAAGCTCATTCCAACAAAGAGGTGTCCTACACCCTCTGCCATACAATGCTTCGAATGGTACCATACCAATGCTGGATTGGTGACTGTTGTTGTAAGCAAACTCCACAAGAGGTAAAAACCTATCCCAACTTCCAGAGAAATCGATGACACAGCTCCTTAACATGTCTTCAAGAATCTGTATCACCCTCTCTGACTGTCCATCCGTCTGTGGATGAAAAGCAGTACTGAAGTGCAGTCGAGAACCCAAAGCATTATGCAAACTCTTCCAAAATCTTGAAGTAAACCTGGGATCTCGATCAGACACTAAAGAAGTTGGAACACCATGCAGTTTCACAATCTCCTGGATATACAGCTCAGCCAACCTCTCCAAAGAGTAATCCATCCGCACCGGAAGGAAGTGAGCTGTCTTAGTCAATCTATCCACAACCACCCAAATGGCATCATGTTTCCTTTGTGTCAATGGCAATCCAGACACAAAATCCATTGTCACTCTTTCCCACTTCCATTCAGGCACTGACAACGGTTGAAGCAACCCGGTTGGAACTTGATGCTCTGCTTTAACTTTCTGACAAGTGAGACATTTCGACACAAAATCTGCAATGTCTCTCTTCAAACCAATCCACCAATAATGTTGTCTCAAATCATTATACATCTTCGTATTACCCGGATGCATAGCAAACATCGACTGATGAGCTTCTTCTAAAATGATTCTTTTCAAATTAGCATCCTCGGGCACACACAATCGGTTCTTAAACCAGAGACTCCCATCATTTCTCACAACAAAATCTCTAGTCTTCCCAATCTTGCAATCTGAAATAATCTTCTGAATCTTCATATCAACCAACTGAGCCTCTTTGATCTGATCTAACAAAACTGGCTTCAATTGCAACTGTGCCAACAATGCACCATCATCACAAGGTACAAAACTGGCATGCAATGCTCTCAACTCAACAAGAAACGAGAGCGAGTAAACTGCTAAACCAGCTAAAGACTTCCGACTCAGAGCATCAGCAACAACATTTGCTTTACCTGGATGATAGTCAATTAAGCAGTCGTAGTCTTTAATCAATTCTAACCATCTCCTCTGACGAAGATTGAGTTCTTTCTGGACACCCAAATACTTCAAACTCTTGTGATCAGTGTAGATGAAACATTTTTCCCCAAATAAATAATGGCGCCAAATCTTTAATGCAAACACAATGGCAGCTAATTCCAAATCATGGGTCGGATAGTTAAGCTCATGCGGTTTCAACTGTCGAGATGCATAAGCTATAACTTTCCCTTCCTGCATCAATACACATCCCAAACCTCTATGTGAAGCATCACTGTAGATCACATATGGTTTGCCTTCAACAGGTAAAGTTAAAACAGGCGCTTGAGTTAACATATCTCTCAACTGCTCAAAGCTAGCCTGACACTGATCCGTCCACACAAATCTCACTCCCTTACGAAGCAATCTGGTGAGTGGAGTAGCTATCAAAGAAAACCCTTTTACAAACCGCCGGTAATAGCCTGCCAAACCCAGAAAACTTCTAATCTCTGTCACAGACTTGGGTGGACTCCAATTCAGAATAGCTTCAACTTTACTTGGATCAACTCTAATGCCTTCTGCTGAAACAATATGTCCGAGAAAAGCTACTTGATCCAACCAGAACTCACATTTCGACAATTTGGCAAACAACTGCTTCTCTCTCAAAATCTGCAACACAATCCGCAGATGCATATCATATTCCTCTTCATTCCGCGAATACACTAGAATGTCATCGATGAAGACCACAACAAACTGATCCAGATAGGGCCTAAACACCCTATTCATCAAATCCATGAAAGCTGCAGGTGCATTCGTCAGACCAAAAGGCATAACTAAAAATTCATAGTGCCCATACCTGGTCCTGAAAGCTGTCTTCGGAACATCTTCAGCTCTGACTCTCAGCTGATGGTACCCAGATCTCAGATCAATTTTAGAAAATACAGCTGCACCTTTTAATTGATCAAAGAGATCATAGATTCTAGGCAAAGGATATTTATTCTTAATGGTCACTTTGTTCAATTGCCTATAATCGATACATAACCTCATAGTACCATCTTTCTTCTTCACAAATAGCACAGGAGCTCCCCAAGGAGAAACACTGGGGCGAATAAATCCTTTGTCCAACAACTCCTGTAATTGCACTTTTAACTCCCTCAATTCTGCTGGTGCCATTCTATAAGGAGTAATAGAGATAGGAGTGGTACCAGGTAACAATTCAATACCAAACTCCACCTCTCTCTCTGGAGGCAATCCAGGCAACTCCTCTGGAAACACATCAGGGAACTCAGCAACTGTGGCAATGCTATCAATGGGAAAACCCTTCATTCTAGTATCTATCACATGAGCGAGATAGGCTTCACACCCCTTTCTAATCAACCTCTTGGCTGCAACAGCTGAAACAAATAAGGAGGCTAGCTGTTCCTGCTCATTAGATACTATCACTTCTCTACCATCAACGGTTCTCAAAGAAACAATTTTCTTTTTACAATCCACCACAGCTCCATGTCGAGATAGCCAATCCATACCTAAGATCACATCATATTCCTTAAATGGCATCTCAATCAAATCTCCAAAGAACTCCTCACCCTGCACCCTCACTACACTATCCCGGTGCACCTTACTCACAACCACACTATGCCCTAACGGATTTGTCACCAACACATCAAATCCTAGGGACTCAGCATGCACATCAGATACAGGCAAGACAGATACACTAACATAAGAATGCGTGGAACCCGGATCAATCAAAGCAAGTACTGGAGTATTAAATAAAGAAAAAGTACCATCTATGACTGCCGATGCATCTGGCTGCCTCTGCATAACATACATCCTCTGGGAAGAACCAACCTCCTCTGGTCTACCCTCTCTGGATGCAGCACCTCCTCTAGAACTGAACCCTGGCCTACCTCCTCGGCTGACACCTCTTCCTCCTCTACCTCCTCTCACACTAGCTCGAGAAGCAGCAGAATCAACTGGCATCTGCTCCTGCCTCTCAGGGCAATCTCTCACAAAATGGTCTGGTGATCCACACCTGAAGCATACCCCTGTAACACCAGCCTTCCAACAAGGACCACCATGTGGCCTCCCATAATGGATGCAGATGGGAAGAGTGGATCTCCGAATCATCGGGGTCGGAGCACTCGCCACTGAAGCTGTAGGTCTAAATCTCTGCCTCTGGAACTGCACTGGCCTACCAGCTGATCTATGACTTCTACTACTCCGAGGAACAGAACTTCCTCTACCCCTCTTAGCAGAAGAAGACCCTTCCTCGAACTGGGGCCTTCTAACTCTAACCTCCTCTTCAGAAGCAACTGCAACTATGGCCTGGGCTCTCTCTACACTCCTAGCTGCTGCAACTAACTGGGAGAAATCCTGATACCTGGAGCCTGCCACATGACATATAATTGAGGGCCTCAATCCCTCCTCAAATCGCCGACATCGATCAATCTCATCAGCAATGATACCCCCAGCATACTGACTCAGTCGAATAAACTCAACTTCATACTCAGTAACAGTCTTGCTGTCTTGTTTCAAGCTTAAGAACTCCATCTTCTTCATATCCTTATACTCCCTAGGAGTATACTTCAACTCAAATTCCCTCAGAAAATCAGTGTAAGACAGTGTTGGAGGATCATCCATAGAGTGTGGCACTGTCTTCCACCAGTCATATGCGTCCTTCTGCAGTAATGACCTGGCATAATCAAACTTTTCCTCAGGGGTGGCTTGTAACTGAATAAAGATTCTCTGCACTTTGCCTAACCATT
Source organism: Garcia nutans (assembly GCA_947685225.1). Classification (NCBI taxonomy): domain Eukaryota; kingdom Viridiplantae; phylum Streptophyta; class Magnoliopsida; order Malpighiales; family Euphorbiaceae; genus Garcia; species Garcia nutans. Next base: position 14,308,329 of record CANTUV010000023.1, on the reverse strand, counting down.
GCTCAGCCACTGCTGGATCAGTGGTTCCCATAAAATCTTCCGCCCCAAACTTCCTCAATTTATCATACTGTCTCATCTGAACCTGAGGCTGGGGTGGTGGTGGAGGTGGCTGTACTGGTGCTTGCCTCATTACTTCCATCATATGCCTAAACCAGGCTGGCGGAACCTCCTCTCCAGCTGGTCTACCCGACACCGAAGCAGGTGCCTCCTCAACACTATCAACCCTAGCTCCCTCGGCAGGAGCAATGCTCTCGGCACTACCCTCAACTGACTGTCTTGAGTGAGGATCCATCAACACCTAATACTGCAAACACAACAGATTACATCTTATTAAAGATCAGGGACTGCCAATCTCAAACGTATATGTCATTCAAAACTCACTTTTTAAGTAAAAATATTCTTTTTATTACATTTTTCCTAGGCTGAGAATCTCAAACCTAGGCTCTGATACCAAAACAATTGTAACACCCCCATATTCAATGCACACATACTACAACAACAACAATGTAGCATAAGTGCACCAAACATAGGGATGCTACGGTTTCCTTAACATTCAAAACATTTTAAAACTTGATACCATATCCATATCATTATATCTTATTAACAAAATAGATCATTTACTTATAAAACAAAACATATTAGTTATCTATATATATATATATACATTTATATATTACACAGCGGAAGTTATAAAATATGTATATATATGAAAACATTTGAATACATATTTACTATTATACATATATTTACATTATCAACAAAACTTTAAACAATATAAAAAAATTTATACATGATTGGCAAGTCAGCTCTGATCTTTAAGCTCCCAAAATCAATTCTTCAATGTCTACTCTCACTCGGTCTCGAAGAGCTCTCAGGTTCGATTCTATCAGTTCTATCACCTGCGCGATTAAACACTATCGCGCTAAGCCAAAGGCTTAGTAAGATAAAACATGCAATAAACATGCTTAAATGCTATACAATGCCAATTCTAATTTATCATACATGTAACAACATAAATGCAAAGCTAACAACATACTTTTACATTTCATAACCTAACATACATATATGTATATCAGAATTCAACATCTTTGCATATATTTTATTAGTTAATCATTTAATCATTTATGAACAACACTAAGCAAAGACAAGCATGGGCCCAAGACACACTAATATGCCATTCAATTTTCAGAGTTAATGCTTTGGTTTTGTTATCACATTTATCAATATCAATATCATATACCCAACTAGGCTTCAAGGATTAAGTTCAACCAAGCTTCAAGGGGAGCAAAGCATGCTAAGCATCAACCCAACTTGGCTTCAAGAACTAACCCAACCTAGCTTCAAGGGTTGTAACATCTCAATTAGGCTTCAAGGATTCAATCCAACCTAACTTCAAGAGATTGTTACACTCATTAGGCATGCCACCAACAACAAACTCTGAAAATGGAATAACACATTAGCCACACAATTCATTTAGATTTCATTCTCAATTCTCATTATCATTTAGGCAAACATGCCTCATTTATCTCCATTAAATCACCTTAGCCAATAACAATGGCTCCACCTTTCATTTCACAATATAACACTTCATTATTCAAGTGTATTTTTATCTCACATAGCATCATTCATAAATATTAACATTTCATTCCACATTTCTCATAAAACACATTACCATTCAAAGTGCATAACATAACATTGTTAATTCTCAACAATGCAACTAGGGCAAAACACAATTGACATGATTCATAGCTTTAGGACCATCCACATTCATTTGATTAGATCATTCTTGTGTTTGAAACATGTTTATAATGTTCATGTTTAAGTTTAGGAACAATGGAACTTTTGAAGAATTTAAACCATGCAAAGAGAACCAAGAAATCAAACAATGTTCAAATCATTTGAAGGGCACGCCCAACTCACTTGATTGACACGCCCAACCATCTTGAGTGACACGCCCGTGTCCTTAAAAAGAAAAGAGGCAGTAGCTTCCTCAAATAAATGACACGCCCAACCAACTTGAGTGACACGCCCGTGTCCTTAAAAAGAAAAGAGGCAGTAGCTAATTCAAACAATTGACACGCCCACTCCCCTAAATTGATTTTGGCCGTGTCACCAAATCATAAAACCTTAACTAAAACCAACCCTTTCTCAATTGCACTCAAACACAATATTCATCATATAACATATTTCACATGAACATAATCAATGTTCTAAACACATATTCATCATAAAAACTACTTCACCACACATTAATATCACAATTAAACACATATTCACCACAAAACCCTAAAATCCAACATCCTTCTCCCTCCATCCAAATCAACAACTATCATTTCCAACAACAACCTTCAATTAAACTCATAACTTAAAATCAATTTAACATTTGAAAGCACAACCAAACACATCTCAAATCCACCAAATCACAAAATCATCAAACCCTACTTTACTTCCAACACAACTTCCAAATAAGTAAAGAAAACAAGAAAATACTTACTTGAAAAGAAGAAATTCCACAAATCCTTTGTCAAAACCTTGGATTGCTTCATCAACTTGCTTCTATCATCAAGAACACTTCTTTTTCTCTTTTCAATTTGGAGAGTCGGCCACTTCATGAAGAAAGAAGACAATGATCAAGATACAAAGTCAAATTTTGCTTTTAATCTCCACCAAGTGTTCTTATCCAAGAAATTACTAAAACACCCTCAATCATATAACTAACCTTTGTCTCATATAAGTCCTTATATGTAATTTCATTAACAATAAAAAAATATCTTCTTCCACTTAACCATCACCTTGACTCTTCATTTGACCACTTTATATGTTATATATATCATCATATACACAACATATACATTTGTCTCTAAACCCTAATTCTTTCTCCAAAACACATATGCACAAGCATTCTCATCCCAATTCTTTTCTTACCCCATCATATGCATTCAATTCAATTTAACAATAACAACAACAACAACAACAACAATATAATCAAAACTTCTAAGCCACATATGAGGATATTACAGATGTTGACTCAAGCGCCTGTTCTTACTTTACCCGTGGAAGATAAACAATATGTAATTTACAGTGATGCTTCACATAATGGTTTAGGATGTGTTTTGATGCAAGAGGGTAAAGTGGTAGCCTATGCTTCTCGGCAGCTGAAGCCGCATGAGCTTAATTATCCGACTCATGATTTGGAGTTAGCAGCTATAGTGTTTGCTTTGAAGATTTGGCGACACTACTTATATGGAGAGAAATGTTTTATCTATATGGATCACAAAAGTTTTAAATATTTGGGTGTTCAGAAGGAGCTGAATCTTCGTCAAAGGCGATGGTTAGAATTGATTAAAGACTACGACTGTTTGATTGATTACCATCCTTGTAAGGCGAATGTAGTTGCTGATGCCTTGAGTCGGAAATCTTTAGCAGGTTTGGCTATTTATTAGCTCTCGTTGCTTGTTGAGTTGAGAGCATTGCATGCTAGTTTTGAAGTATGTGATAATGGTGCATTATTGGCTCAGCTACAGTTGAGACCAGTATTGTTGGATCAGATAAAGGAGGCTCAATTGGCGGATGAGAAAATTCAGAAGATTGTATCGGATTGCCAAAATGGGGAGAGCTGAAATTTTCAAGTGAAAAGTGATGGTAGTCTTTGGTTCAAGGATAGGTTGTGTGTTTTTGATGATGATAGTTTGAGAAAGATCATTTTGGAAGAAGCACACCAATCGATTTTTGCTATGCATCCGGGAAATACAAAGATGTACCATGATTTGAAACGGCACTACTGGTGGTCTGGTATGAAGAGAGACATAGCGAAATTTGTGTCCAAATGTCTCACTTGTCAGAGGGTGAAAGCTGAGCATCAAGTTCCAACAGGATTACTTCAACCTTTAACAGTGCCTGAATGGAAATGGGAGAGAATAACAATGGATTTTGTGTCTGGTTTGCCATTGACTCAGAAGAAGCATGATGCTATTTGGGTGATTGTTGATCGGTTAACTAAGACAACTCATTTTCTTCCAGTTCGGATGGATTATTCTCTTGAAAGGTTGGCTGAGCTGTATATTAGTGAGATAGTAAAGTTGCATGGAGTCCCAATTTCTTTAGTGTCTGATCGAGATCCCCGGTTTACTTCAAGGTTTTGGAAGAGTTTACATGGTGCACTGGGCTCTCGACTACACTTTAGTACTGTTTTTCATCCACAGACAGATGGGCAGTCAGAGAGAGTGATACAGATTATTGAGGATATGATGAGAAGCTGTGTTATTGATTTCTCTGGAAGTTGGGACAGATTTTTGCCACTTGTGGAATTTGCTTATAACAACAGTCATCAATCCAGTATTGGTATGGCACCATTTGAGGCATTGTATGGTAGAAGATGCAGAACGCCTTTATGTTGGAATGAAATTGGAGAGGGCAAGTTAATTGGTCCCGATTTGGTTAAAGAGACTGAAGAGAAAGTGAAGATAATTCGGGATCGGTTAAAAGCGGCTTCAGATCGACAGAAGTCTTATTCAGATTTGAAGAGGAGAGACATAGAGTTTGATATTGGAGATAAAGTATTTTTGAAAGTGTCTCCTTGGAAAAAGATATTGAGATTTGGTCGAAGAGGGAAGCTGAGTCCTCGTTTCATTGGACCGTATGAAGTTTTGGAAAGAGTTGGGCCAGTTGCTTATCGTCTTGCCTTGCCACCTGAGTTGGATAGAATCCATAATGTATTCCATGTTTCTATGTTGCGGAGGTATAGATCAGATCCATCTCATATCTTGCCAGTTGAATCCATTGAAGTGAGTCCGGATCTGACATTTGAAGAAGAACCAGCTGCTATTTTGGTACATGAAGTAAAAGAGTTGAGAAATAAGAAAGTGCCATTGGTAAAGGTTCTTTGGAAGAATCATGGGAGAGAAGAGGCAACTTGGGAGAGCGAGCAAGCAATGCAAGATCAGTATCTTCAACTGTTTCAGACATAATATCAGGTAATTTTGAGGACGAAATTTCTTTTTAGAGGGGGAGAATTGTAATATCCCAAAATGTGCCCTAGAAGTTTTAGTATAGTTGTTGTTTTATTTGAATTAAAATGTATATGTAATTGGAAAGAGAAAAGAATTTAAAAAGATAGTGTATATGTCACATCCCAAAATTTAGATAGTCGAGTATTAGGCAAGAAGGATATAAATAAGTGGTCAAATAGAGGCTCGAGATAGTCAAAAACAAAATTGGTGTGCGAAGGAGGCCCGTAAAGTCGACGGGACCTAAAGGTAATTTTTTTAAAGGCTAAGGACCTAAGAGTAATTTCCAAAAGTTGTATCGGAGGTTCTTAATAGTGCACATAACATATTCTAAAAATGAAAAGTAGAGAAAAATTGGGTCACAACTACGCGTAACGGTTTTTCCAGAAAACGCCCCGTTAAAGAGAAATGAAGACATGTAGACTAGGGGCATTTTGGTCATTTTTATTAAGATTTATACATGAATACAAAGTAGAAAATAAACATAAGAGTAAGTAGAGGACGTCGAGGGGTTGAATATGAAACGATCGTCAGTAGAAACGGAACCCGGGCAAAACCCGAGCAAAGAAAGGACCTAAAGGGAATTTTGTAAAAAGTTGAGGGCTTATTGGTAATTTTTTAAAATGACTTGGAAACCTAAAATAGACATTATAAATAGAAAGTAGAGGTCGAGAGTATCAAAACTATATGTAGTTTGACTCATGGAACTGTACGGTTTAAGAGATATGATCGATTAATCGCCGGAATGTAAAGTGGGCCCCGTTTCGTGTCGGGACCGTATGGGTAACACGGGACAACTTTAGGGTATCCAATGAGAAGAGGGAAAAGTGGGAAGAAGTAATGGGAAAGAAAACTATAAAAATCTCTTGTTGGCCAATCAAAAGTAACCATTTAGCATGAGTATTAAATGAAGAAAGAGAAAGGTGGACAAGTGGTCTTAAAGGATTTATCCAACACATAAGGTGATCATCATTTTCCTTATATATATATATATCATAAAATGAAGAACAAACTCTCTCTTTTCCACTTACAAATTTCGGCCACCATAGGGAAGAACACCAAAGAGTTTCAATTTTTGTCAAGTTTGATTTTCAAGGTAAGTTTTAAGGTTTTCAAGTATGTAGACTTTAATTATAGTATCAATTTTAGGTATTTATATATTTATTGGGAGATTGGATATTAGAGTCTTTATGTGGATTTGAAAAAATTTTAAGTAAGTGATGAGATTAATTGATTAAATGGAAGAATCAAGATGTATAAAGTTTAATAAGGTTGGATTAGGGTTTCGGTTGAAAAGAAATGGAGGATAAATTATTATTTTAAATTTCTAAGGTTTATATTTAAGATTGTGTTCTTGAATATCTTTAAGGAAAAACAAAGATTAAGGAAGGAGAAGAAGGAAAAGCAAAATGGAATTAAAAGAGCAAGGTTTGGTACTTTAACCATTGAACTCTTTTTGAAAATTTTCTGTTTTACAATTAGTAAAATGTTGTGACTTGTATGATTTTTAATTAAATATAGAAAAATGTTCTTGAAACGAATTTTGATATGTTGTTGTTTAGTGAGTCTAGTATTTGAGAAAAATAATTTGGAACCACATTGCTTGAATTTAATTTACGGCATTTAAAAAATTCAGAACTGCTGCCAGGATGCAGGGCAACTAGAGCAGTCTGGTTGGGTTAACTACTTGACCAAGATTTTGTGTCTAGTTTGATCTGAAATTTTAAAAGTATGATTTTGAGATGTAAATATAAATTCTGTAAAAATTTTAGAGTTTTTAGCCAAGTGGATTATTTTATACAAATTTTCTAAAACAAGGATCAAGTTGGGTCAAGAACCAGAGTTTATTATCCATATGGAATATATATGCGTGTATGTGGTATATATGTGAATACATATGATACATATGTGAGTATATGTGATATTTGTGTAAATATATATTGTATATACATGGAGAATATGTGGTATATATACGAAGTGAATGGGTATATATGAAATGTTATAAATGCTCTACTCGGTAAATGGGTAAAACCTGTCTGGAATGAGGGTTATATCGTGTGAGGTCAAGATCATGGCAACTAGTCGTGTGAGACCAAGACCACTCGGTTATATCGTGTGAGGTGAAGATCATGGCAACTAGTCATGTGAGACCAAGACCACGCAGTTATGTTTTATATTCCATATCGTGTGAGACCAAGACCATGGCAATTAGTCGTGTGAGGTCAAGACCACACGTAACTCTATACGAGGCCTCATTTCGAGATCGGTGTATTCATAATTACCTAGTGGAGCAGATTAACTCGTAATTATAATAAAGTTATATTACATGTTGTTTACATACAGAATGTGAATCTTAACTTAATTCATTGTATGGAAATAGTTTAATTATGCAGTATTCTACTTTTATATGTGTTTCAACAACCTTCCTTGCACTATTTATATTCGGCAATGGTTAAAGTACCCACTGGGCAATAAGTTGCTCAGCGAGTTATATGTCTAACTCGCAGGTAGTGGATAGAAGATCAGCATTTCTGCAGCGGCTCGCATCAGCTCGACGGTGATTAGGATAGGACTTTTGACATAAAATAGTAGTATGGCATGTACGTTATATCTAATGTAAAGATTTGTTAACATATTAAGTATTATGGTGTATGTAACAAGAGAATAAACAGTGGTATGGTAATAAAACATAGCAAATGATATGTAATCTTGAGAAATGATATAGAAGTGTGAACTTTTCTTGCAGGATTGTAGTTGAGGTTATAAGGGTGGATTATTGGGAGTGTGCTTGAGTTGAATTGTGAAATAAAATATTTTTCAAAAATAAGAAAAATCAGTTTTGTCGACACTTGGGACCTCCATTTTTAGGGGAGGTTATGGCAAAATTTCTGTAAAAAAAAAAATCTGCACTTAAAATTTGCTAAGTAAAATATTAAGACACAATCACCATGAGATAACAGTCCATCTTGGTCTATAAACGTAGGCTAAGATGGGGTGTTACATTTAGTGGTATCAGAGCATAGGTTTAGTAGATTTTGGGAGATAGGTAGTAAGTAAGTAACTATGTGTGCCATGTAAGATAAAGTAAGGAGAAAGTTATATGATGAGTAGGTAGATGTACATGCCATATAGGAAAAAGGTTATATGTCGAGCTGTGCAGACTGCTGATCATTTTTATATTGTAGGATGTCTCTAGACTCGCAACAAGCTATGGAACAGGAGACAGAATCCCAAGCATCCGCACCAATAGGTGTTGAGGAAGCCCATGGACTAGGACTAGGGCCAGCAGCAGCCGAAGTACCCGGTCCGAAAACTTACCTTAGGCAGATAGCAGCAGCATTCCAACAAATGGCCGGAAGGAGCCCTGCTGCTGAGGGGGATAGGAAACCCCCGATTGAGAAGCTGAGGAAATATGGTGCAAAAGAATTTAAGGCTGGTCATGAAGAGGGATCTGAGGAAGCGGAATATTGGTTAGATAGTATCATTAGAGTTCTTGACCAGCTTCGATGCACTCCGGAAGAAAGAGTAATTTGTGCTACGTCACTCCTGACGGAGGAGGCATACATATGGTGGGATACCACTCAGCAATGGGTTCCACTGGAACAAAGGACTTGGGAATTTTTCAGGAGCGAGTTCAAAAAGAGATATATCACTGATGCATATTTAGCTGCAAGGCACAATGAGTTCATCCATTTGAAGCAAGGTAGAATGACGGTATTAGAGTATGAGAAAGAATTTACGCGCCTCAGTAAATATGGGAGGAAGTTAATAGAAACTAAGATCCAATTAGTAGTGCTGGAGAATACTGAATTTTCAAGATTAGTAACAAAAGCACTAGATGTTGAGAAGGTACAAGTGAATCTGAAGAGTAGTCAACAGAAAATCCAGCAAAAAAGGGAACAGGATCAGAGCACCCCAAGTAGTTATCAGCCTGCTAGTAAGAAATCTAGGGGTGGATTTTCTGGACCCCTAAGACAAATACAAAGCCAGGGAATAGTACAAAGGTCGGGTTATTCAACTGCACCCATGGTGAGTTCGACAGAAACTAATAGAGTGGAATATCTAACCAGTGAAATTTGTGGAAAGAAACATTTTGGAGATTGTTGGTTTGCAATAAATGGAGTATGTTGGGGCTGTGGTGAAAAGGGCCATTTGAGAAGGGATTGCCCAAAGAAAGTTATAACAGTACCCATTGCACAGGAACAATCATCTGTAATTGGAAGTAGAGTTACAGGCAGAGGCAAAGGTAGAGGTAGAGCAAGTAGTAACAACCAAGCAGGAACGTATTCGGAATCGGTAGATCGCCCCGAATCAAGAGCACCAGCTAGAGTATATTATATGAGGGCGGAGAAGAATAAAACAAAAGAAGAAAAGGAAGGTATTTAAATTTAAAATTTATGTTTTAAGTATATATATATATGTATGACTGTTATTAGTTATATGAACAATGTATTCACATGTATGAACAAACAAGTTTCGGGGCGAAACTCAAATTAAGGGAGGTAGAACTGTCACATCCCAAAATTTAGATAGTCGAGTATTAGGCAAGAAGGATATAAATAAGTGGTCAAATAGAGGCTCGAGATAGTCAAAAACAAAATTGGTGTGCAAAGGAGGCCCGTGAAGTCGATGGGACCTAAAGGTAATTTTTTTAAAAGGTTAAGGACCTAAGAGTAATTTCCAAAAGTTGTATCGGAGGTTCTTTGTAACATCCCAAATCCCAGATTGGTAAGAAACAGACATTGAGGATATGATTTAGGCTTAGAACAAAGGAGTTTAGAACATGACCTATAGCTTGAACTCAAATTTCATCCAAGTTAATGACAAAATTAGAGAGTCTCAAAGAATACTTAATTGTTTATTTGTGTCTTATCTAGATGTATAACTTGAAATTACTCAATTTGGAGTTGTACTGAATAAGATATGATGGATTTAGTAGACAATGTGCCAGCTGCCTCAGGACAGCATAGTAGGCTTGAATTCGAAGGACCGTCAAAAATCAGATATAACTCAGATCGATCTGAAATTTTGACACAATATATCCCCGGATGTCTAGTTTCAGTGGGAATAAGAATTACTTAATTTGGAATTGTGAGTAAAAAGATATTAATAAAGAAAGACAGAAAGGTCAGGAAGGGATATCAAAAGGACCTAAGTGAGAATTTCTCAAAAGTTAGGGGCAACTATGTAAATTTAAAAATTAAGTGTCGGAAGTTATTAATAGTGCCCATATCCGACCCCGGAAGAATATTCTCGAGATTAATCGGGTCATAACCGTGGGTTTCAATTTTTCCCAAAAATGCACGGTTTAAAAGTTACAATCGATTAATCGCCGGAACGTAAAGTGGGCCTGGTTTCGTGTCGGGACCGTATGGGTAACACGGGACAACTTTAGGGTATCCAATGGAAAGAGGGACAAGTGGGAAGAAGTAATGGGAAAGAAAACTATAAAAATCTCTTGTTGGCCAATCAAAAGTAACCATTTAGCATGAGTATTAAATGAAGAAAGAGAAAGGTGGACAAGTGGTCTTTAAGGATTTATCCAACACATAAGATGATCATCATTTTTTCCCTTATATATACATATATCATGATATGAAGAACCAATTTCTCTCTTTTCCACTTACAAATTTCGGCCACAATAGGAAAAGCAAAAGGAAATTAAAGAGCAAGGTTTGGTACTTTAACCATTGAACTCCTTTTAAAATTTTTCTGTTATACAATTAGTAAAATGCTGTGACTTGTATGATTTTTAATTAAATATAGAAAAATTGTCTTGAGTTGAATTTTGGATATGTTGTTGTCTAATAAGTCTAGTATTTGATAAAAATAATTTGGAACCACATTGATTGAATTTATGTTACGGAATTTATAAAATTCAGAACTGCTGCCAGGATGCAGGGCAACTGGAGCAGTCTGGTTGGGTGAACTACTTGACCAAGAGTTTGTGTCCAGTTTGATCTGAAATTTTACAGGAATGATTTTAAGATGTAAAAATAAATTCTTTAAAAATTTTAGAGTTTTTAGCCAAGTGGATTATTTTATACAAATTTTCTAAAACAAGGATCAAGTTGGGTCAAGAACCAGAGTTTATTGTTCATATGGAAATTTTTCATTATTAACTTGATCAAAAACTTGGTGTGGGTGTTTTATCATTTTATTTTTGGTATTGAGTTTAATTATGATATGAAGAATAAATTAAGATGGAAAATATGTGAATACATATGATACATATGTGAGTATATGTGATATTTGTGTAAATATATATGGTATATACATGGAGAATATGTGGTATATATACGAAGTGAATGGGTATATATGAAATGTTATATATGCTCTACTCGGTAAATGGGTAAAACCGGTCTGGAATGGGGGTTTGGCATGCCATCCTACCGGCAGTACTGTCTTAACGGCTTTGGTCGGGATATTACTTACGCGCGCGCGGTTATATCGTGTGAGGTCAAGATCATGGCAACTAGTCGTGTGAGACCAAGACCACACAGTTATTCTATATTGTGTGAGACCAAGACCATGGCAATTATTCTTGTGAGGTCAAGACCACGCGTAACTCTATATGAGGCCTCATTTCGAGATCGGTGTATTCATAATTACCTAGTGGAGCATATTAACTCGTAATTATAATGAAGTTATATTACATGTTGTTTATATACAGAATGTGAATCTTAACTTAATTAGAAAATATAAATATGATGATTGTATGAAAATAGTTTAATTATGCAGTATTCTACTTTTACATGTGTTTCAACAAACCTTCCTTGCACTATTTATATTCGGCAATGGTTAAAGTACCCACTAAGCAATGCTTAGCGAGTTTAGTTTCTTCTAAACTCGTAGGTTATTAGCAAGAAGCCAGTAGCGAGCAGAGGAGTCCTGCGATCTACCGGTCATCAACAAACTTAAGTGGTGCTCTTCATTTTGTATTTTTGTATTAGAAACTGGCATGTACTTATTTGAACAATACAAAGAGATAACTTGATGTAGCATGTAAATCTAGTAATGTATAATAACTGTATGGTTTTGAATTGAGTTGGGTTGTGAATATAGAAGTGTGAATTCTTCTTGCAGGATTGTAGTTGAGGTTATAAGGGTGGATTATTGGGAGTGTGCTTGAGTTGAATTGTGAAAAAAAATGTTTTTCATAAATAAGAAAAAAACCAGTTTTGTCGACACTTGGGATCCAAATTTCTAGGCGAAACTATGGCAAAATTTCTGTAAAAATCAGAACTAAAATTTGACTAAGTAAATTGGTAGCAACAATTAGGATAGTGTGGCACCTCTACTTAGCTTACACATGTAGGTTGGGAAGGGGTGTTACATTCTTAATAAAGCACATAACAGATTCTAAAAATGGAAAGTAGAGAAAATTCGGGTCACAACTACGCGTAACGGTTTTTCCAGAAAACGCCCCGTTAAAGAGAAATGAAGACATGTAGACTAGGGGCATTTTGGTCATTTTTATTAAGATTTATACATGAATCCAAAGTAGAAAATAAACATAAGAGTAAGTAGAGGACGTCGAGGGGTTGAATATGAAATGATCGTCAGTAGAAACGGAACCCGGGCAAAACCCGAGCAAAGAAAGGACCTAAAGGGAATTTTGTAAAACGTTGAGGGCTTATTGGTAATTTTTCAAAATGACTTGGAAACCTAAAATAGACCTTATAAATAGAAAGTAGAGGTTGATAGGATCAAAACTATATGTAGTTTGACTCGTGGAACTGTACTGTTTAAGAGATATGATCGATTAATCGCCGGAACATAAAGTGGGCCCGGTTTCGTGTCGGGACCGTATGGGTAACACGGGACAACTTTAGGGTATCCAATGAGAAGAGGGACAAGTGGGAAGAAGTAATGGGAAAGAAAACTATAAAAATCTCTTGTTGGCCAATCAAAAGTAACCATTTAGCATGAGTATTAAATGAAGAAAGAGAAAGGTGGACAAGTGGTCTTAAAGGATTTATCCAACACATAAGGTGATCATCATTTTCCTTATATATATATATATATCATAAAATGAAGAACAAACTCTCTCTTTTCCACTTACAAATTTCGGCCACCATAGGGAAGAACACCAAAGAGTTTCAATTTTTGTCAAGTTTGATTTTCAAGGTAAGTTTTAAGGTTTTCAAGTATGTAGACTTTAATTATAGTATCAATTTTAGGTATTTATATATTTATTGGGAGATTGGAGATTAGAGTCTTTATGTGGAATTGGAAAAATTTTAAGTAAGTGATGAGATTAATTGATTAAATGGAAGAATCAAGATGTATAAAGTTTAATAAGGTTGGATTAGGGTTTCGGTTGAAAAGAAATGGAGGATAACTTATTATTTTAAATTTCTAAGGCTTATATTTAAGATTGTGTTCTTGAATATCTTGAAGGAAAAAAAAAGATTAAGGAAGGAGAAGAAGGAAAAGCAAAAGGGAATTAAAAGAGCAAGGTTTGGTACTTTAACCATTAAACTCTTTTTGAAAATTTTCTGTTTTACAATTAGTAAAATGTTGTGACTTGTATGATTTTTTATTACATATAGAAAAATGTTCTTGAAATGAATTTTTGATATGTTGTTGTTTAGTGAGTCTAGTATTTGAGAAAAATAATTTGGAACCACATTGCTTGAATTTAATTTACGGAATTTATAAAATTTAGAACTGCTGCCAGGATGCAGGGCAACTGGAGCAGTCTGGTTGGGTGAACTACTTGACCAAGATTTTGTGTCCAGTTTGATCTGAAATTTTAAAAGAATGATTTTGAGATGTAAAAATAAATTCTGTAAAAATTTTAGAGTTTTTAGCCAAGTGGATTATTTTATACAAATTTTCTAAAACAAGGATTAAGTTGGGTCAAGAACCAGAGTTTATTATCCATATGGAATATATATGCGTGTATGTGGTATATATGTGAATACATATGATACATATGTGAGTATATGTGATATTTGTGTAAATATATATTGTATATACATGGAGAATATGTGGTATATATACGAAGTGAATGGGTATATATGAAATGTTATAAATGCTCTACTCGGTAAATGGGTAAAACCGGTCTGGAATGGGGGTTATATCGTGTGAGGTCAAGATCATGGCAACTAGTCGTGTGAGACCAAGACCACTCGGTTATATCGTGTGAGGTCAAGATCATGGCAACTAGTCATGCGAGACCAAGACCACGCAGTTACGTTTTATATTCCATATCATGTGAGACCAAGACCATGGCAATTAGTCGTGTGAGGTCAACACCACGCGTAACTCTATACGAGGCCTCATTTCGAGATCGGTGTATTCATAATTACCTAGTGGAGCATATTAACTCGTAATTATAATAAAGTTATATTACATGTTGTTTACATACAGAATGTGAATCTTAACTTAATTCATTGTATGGAAATAGTTTAATTATGCAGTATTCTACTTTTATATGTGTTTCAACAACCTTCCTTTCACTATTTATATTCGGCAATGGTTAAAGTACCCACTGGGCAATAAGTTGCTCAGCGAGTTATATGTCTAACTCGCAGGTAGTGGATAGAAGATCAGCATTTCTGCAGCGGCTCACATCAGCTCGACGGTGATTAGGATAGGACTTTTGACATAAAATAGTAGTATGGCATGTACGTTATATCTATTGTAAAGATTTGTTAATATATTAAGTATTATGGTGTATGTAACAAGAGAATAAACAGTGGTATGGTAATAAAACTTAGAAAATGATATGTAATCTTGAGAAATGATATAGAAGTGTGAACTTTTCTTACAGGATTGTAGTTGAGGTTATAAGGGTGGATTATTGGGAGTGTGCTTGAGTTGAATTGTGAAATAAAATATTTTTCAAAAATAAGAAAAATCAGTTTTGTCGACACTTGGGACCTCCATTTTTAGGGGAGGTTATGGCAAAATTTCTGTAAAAAAAAATCTGCACTTAAAATTTGCTAAGTAAAATATTAAGACACAATCACCATGAGATAACAGTCCATCTTGGTCTATAAACGTAGGCTATGATGGGGTGTTATAGTATATGTTGTATACATGGAAATATATATAAAATATACACAAGTCAAATGGATTGTCAAAGGAAGAAGATATTTATTTTGTTATGTATGAAATTACTAAAAAGGGCAAGTAAGTGAAAGGAAGTTAAAACAAATAGGAGAGGGTATTTAAGTAATTTTCTTTTTAGAATGGTTGGTGGAGGTTTAAAGAGATGAGAAGTTTGACTTTGCTTCATTTCTTCTTCTTTCCTTTTCCTTTGTTGGCCGGCCATCCTAAGCAAGAGAGCATGGGTGAGTTGTGTTTGTTCTAAGCTCAAATTGAAGGAAGATTCAAGTGATAAAGTTGGAATTTGTGAAGTTTTATCAACTTTGGTAAGTTCTCTCTTGATTTCTTTTGTTATATTTGAAGTTGTATATGAGTTTGATTGTTGATATTTGTAAGTAGGGTTGTGTTGATTGTAGTATGTTGAAAGGTGTTTGATTTAATTGATTGTGGTGTTGGTTTTGAATTGAAAATAAGAAGTTAGATTGATGTTGGTATTGGAAGAGTAAGGGTGATGTTGGTTTGAAGTGGTAAGTGATGTTTAACTTGAGTTTGATCAATTATTTTCATAGATTTTCATGTTGTTTGTGTTTGTTGGAGTTGTAAGCATAGAATATGTGAATTTGGCAAGAAGCAGAAACTTTTTGGATGCCACACCCGTGGCCCTTGGTTGCAACGGCCGTGGCCATTTGTAGCCATGGCCGTGGAGGTTTGGAGCAAGGGAGGCAGAACCATTCTCTAACCCATGCCCGTGGGGGTTGGGGTGGCCATGGCCGTGGGCTTTAGTTAGTGGTGTTGAGTTATAATTTGTGATCTAAAGGTCTAAGATGAGGTTAATAAGTGATAAATTGTATTGGAATTCATGTATTGTATCATTTTTGGACTAGGTTTTGGAAGAAGGTGATTTGCCCTAATTTAAGAAGCGAAGAATTCTTGGAAAAAGAAGTGTATAGATTTGTATAATTGGTGCTTGATGTAAGTACAAACTACATTATTGCATACATTCATATGATGTTGAGACTAACATACATTTGATTGTAAATGTGTTAAGAAATCTAATGTATTGTTGATGCTTATTAATAATGTTATGTTGAATATAATGTGAATATTGATGATGCATATGAATAATGCTATGTTGTGCACAATGTGGATTATGTGGAATGTATGTTGAAGATTCTAAATCTATGAATAAGGTAAATTGCTATGTAAATATATATCAATGATGATCATTCTTAATGGATGTTCAATGTAATTGATTGTGAGTACTTAAATGATGAATTGAGACATAATGAGATGGTTAAAGCATGTTTGTCTATATGAAATATGGAATATGAAATGTGAAAGATATGGTGATATGATAAATTGTATTAATGTGATTTGAGATATTATGAGATATGAGGCCATGGTTGTTGGCTATGATAATGCAAATGAGATAATGGAGGCATGATTGCCTATTTGATAATGAGAATGAAATAAATTGAGAAAGAACTGTACAAAGATATAAATAAATGAAAAGATTGTGTGCCTAATGTGTTATTCAACTTTCAGAGTTCTGAGTTTGGCGGCATGCCAATGAATCACTGGATAGGTGAAAAGACCGGGTCTTATGCCGATTCCAGTTGAAAAATGTGAAATGATAAATGTGAAATGTGATGTTTTTAGGGTGAAAAGACTGGGTCGTAAGCCTCAAAAACAGTAACAGTCTAGCCGGGTTGAGGATTTCCTCAGTTCTAACTGGGTTGAGGTCCAAGAGACTGGGTCTGTTACACTATCCATGGATCGAGATATATATATATGTTGCCTATGGGCTTGATGATTATGATATGGACCAAAGCAGTAACTCTGAACTTTGAATAACATATTAGTTTCTTTTTGGGCCCTTGCTTGTCTTTGTTTTCCATGTGATTTATAAATAATGAAATAAATAAATATTGAGATCTAGGTTTGTTTTGAGTTAAATATGTCCTATGATTGATGACACAAATGTTTGATACAATGAAAAGTAATGTCATGAAATATAAGATTCTTGAGAATCACTTGTATGTTGGAAAGTATGACATTGGCATTTCATTATAGCATGATATCATTGTAGTTTGTACCACTAAGCTGTTGGCTTAGCGCGATTGTGGTTTATCGCGCAGGTGACAGGGAAGAACCGGAGAGTTCATCTAGGCTGAGTAGAGTCTAGATCTTGAGGTGTTGATAGTGGAGATTAAAGATCAAAGACATACTTTCAAACATGTATATACTTTATGTTTTGTAAAACTTGAGTTTTAATGTATAGTATTTGTAAATATTTGTTATATTTTCCGCTGCTTTTAATTAAACATTTTATCTTTTGTCTTTTATAATTTCTTTTAAATTATTTAAACTTGTTCATGTTTTTTGTAAAGGGATGAGTCATTTGTTAAGTATATCGTGGCATTTCTATATTCAGTATATTTATATTACGATCGTATTAGCATGCTGTGTACGTATACGAGATATAGGGGTGTTACAAGACAATTGAAAATTTCATGAAGTTTTATGAATTTAAACAAAATGATTTAAAGTTTATAAGAGCAAAAAAGATATTTTTAAGGCTTTTGGAAGGAAACAGAACACAATTTAAAGTTTTGATAATTTGGAAAGCAAATCATAGTTTTGGAGTTTTGAAGAAATAAAACTAATAGCTTTAAACTTTTGAAAAATAAAGCAGCAATTTAAGATTTTCATACTTCAGAAAAGGTGAATTGAGGTTATGAGATTTTTAATTTAAAAGAAACAATTACATGATCTAGCTACTGTGACAAAATAAAAGAAATTAAGAATTCAAAACTTTTTTTGTAAGTTGCACCAAAAATTGCTTCTTGGATGAACAAGGTCAAAGACAAGCCTTTTTGCCTTTGAATTTCTTGAATTGTTTTTCGGCTCTCTAAAAAAAAACTGCTTGATTCAAGGTTTTCCTTCACAGTTTCAGTTTCCACTTATTGATCCAAGTTTCTGCCCAATTTCTTCCTTATTTCCACCCCTTTTTTTGTGTTGTAATTGATCTTATTTATAGAAGTTTTTCTGATTTAATTCTAGTTGCTCATGGCATACATTATTCATTAAGAAAAGGAAACCGAAACCTAATTGCATTAGGTTTCGAAAAATTTGTGTCGGAAAAATTTCGCTGGCAAAAAAAAGCTGTTGCGGAAAAATTGCGTTGGTGAAAAAAATTGCCGCGGTTGATGCGGCAGGGGGCGAGGACCGGCCTGCGGGTGAAATGGTGTGGGCCATTTTGCCCGCAGAAAAATTCTACGGGCAAAATGGCTTTGGCAGGAAAATGGTTTTCGGCGATGATTTTTTCATCTCCGATTTTTTCGTTGCCGATTTTTATTTTTATTTTTTGATTTTTATTTGTTTATTTTTATTTTTTTATTAATAAAAATTAGATACTAAAGCAAAAATTATTTAACTAAGATATCAAAAATTATTTTGGACCAATTAAAATATATTAGACAACACAAAAATTATTTTAGACTGATTAAAATATATTGGACCGGACTGGGTCAAAAATTAAGGGTCTACAGTAACTAAGGTTTTAAACTTCAGATGTGCAACTCTCATAAATTAACTACCTAATTCAGACTAGCATATTTAGTCTTTAGCAATCAATTAAGAACACCAAGTCAACCTCAATAAGAGATTGTTGTTCGTTAAATTAATCATTATTTTAATGAAAAGGGGAACCATTTCGCTTCATATTATGATAGTCATCTATTTTACTTGAATCCAAAAATAAAATCAAAGAAACTAATTGAGACAAATGCAACCGATGGCAAAAAAAATGAAAATAAAAGCTCAATTTAAAAGATGCCCCTCCCCCACACTTAAGACACACATTGTCCCCAATGTGTGTAAAATAGTAAAAAGAATAGAAGAGAGAAAACTACCATGACATGTCCTAAATCGACATATATGAATAGGGTTCCAAAAGTGTTGCGATGTCGAAGGAGGTATAGGACAAAAAAAATTGACATAGAAAATGGTGAAGGTTCAAAGACATATATAAAAATAAGAATAATAAAAAAACAAAAACATGAAAATATTAAAAATGAAACGTATAGTAATTCATAAGAAAATAAAAATGAAAATAAAAAAAAAAATAAATAAACAAAACGAACTAGTCGATCATGGGCTCAGCACTGGAATCGTTACTAGCGCCAGTATTATCACCGCTGGCACTAGCAAAATCGCTATCATCATCGTCAGAGATAGCAACATGGGGCACTGAAGGTTGGTACGGTGGTGGTGATGGCTGTGAAGGGCTAAATCCCTGATGCCTCCAGAAATCGAGCATAGATTGCTCGAGCCATTGCCTCCTCAGTATCTCATGATCTAGTTGTGCTTGGAAGGATGTGTAGTGCTGCTCTATGGAACGCTGGATCTGATCCTGCTGAGTCAATAACTTATTCTAGTTCAACTCGATGTTATCAATCTTTCCTTCTATCCTGCATATCTAGCACACAAACTCCATTGGTTTCCGATCATCATCCCACTCAATATTCACAGAATGATGCAGTCTTTAAAAGTAGGGGCTGGAGTAAAAGACGGGCCAGCTGAGGAAGAAGGTCCGATAGTGGTGGATGGGCCTGGGATGTCTGTCAGTGGAGGTGGAGCTATGTTGAAAGTGGGAGCAGGAGGAACTGGCTCAAAATTCATGGGTGGAACTGGCTCAGAATCTGTACGTGGCGCTTGTTGTTTGACCACCTTTTCCTGGTTCAACCATTTCAAAGTATCCATGCCCAAAAGTTTGGGGAGCCCATCCAAAGTCATTGGGAGGCATCCATCCAGCACTCCCAAGCTGCGAACGATTCTCGTAACATACATGCCACCGTGCAAGTTACCCGGTGCCCTTTTCTTTGACTGCTCATGGAAAAAATGTGTGATAGCATGAGCTACGTTGCACTGGATCTTATGGACCATGCAGTTCAAGAAGTATAGCTCCCTTAGGCCAACAACTCCCGTGCTGCTAAGCCGAGCCACAACAGTGTTAACCAATAGATTATGCACTACTCGACGAGGGAAGGACTCAAAATTTGATGCCTTGGATACCTTCAGCTAATACTTGGCAGCATTCGGTGCAAACGTGCTCCAAACCCTAGGAGGAATGACATTGTACTCCGCAAAGTCCACCTCGGAGTTAAGATACTCTACGGTATGCACCTCCTCCGTAGTAAATAAACCCAAATGTATGCCAAGTTTATTGATGTTCATGTGAAATCGCTGACTGCCTAACCAAAATTTCATCATTGGCTCGATGATGGAGATCTTATTTTTATCAAATTGAAAAGTGCAGAATAACTCCAGGGTTAACTCTCTGTAGGAAGGCTCACTGATGGAGAAGAGCCCAGACCTTAGTCATTATGTTGGCTCGCTCCATGGCACCCTAATCCAAAACCCTAGGTGGCAACCAGTCCTTATTCCCTAACAGTTCAAACCATCTTCGCTCCTTCGCAGTAGAGAATCGAAGGCATTTATGGCCGGCCATGAATTTTGAGATGGGATTGGTAGCAGTCGGCTTGAGCTAGCTTCACCTCTAGCCCATTTTGTCACATCCGCCCACTGTATTTATGTCTAGCAGTCATGTGCACAGCAAGAGAAAGGATCTGGAGAGGTCATCTCTGATGGCGGTTCCTAGAGAAGGTCGCAGGACCAAAGGGACTTAATTGTAGAAATGCAAAGTTTTGGGGAGGTAACTGTAATTTTCAAAAGTTGTACTGGAAGTTCTTAATAATGCACATAACAGACTCCAAAAATGGAGAGTATAGAAAAATCGGGTCACAACGACGCGTAACGGTTTTTCCAGAAAACGCCCCGTTAGAGAGAAACGAAGACATGTAGACTAGGGGCATTTTGGTCTTTATTAATTAAAATTTATACATGAATCTAAAGTAAGAAATAAACACATGAGTGAGCAGAGAACGTCAAGGGGTTGAATATGAAGTGATGGTCAGAAGAAACGGAGCCCGGGCAAAACCCGAGCAAAGAAAGGACTTAAAGGGAATTTTATAAAAAGTCGAGGGCTTATTAGTAATTTTTTAAAATGACTTGGAAACCTAAAATAGACCTTAAAAATAGAAAGTAGAGGTCTAGAGGATCAAAACCATATGTAGTTTGCCTCGTGGAACTGTACAGTTTAAAAGTTATGATCGATTAATCGCCGAAACGTAAAGTGGGCCCGGTTCCATGTAGGGACCCTATGGGTGACATGAAACAAATTGGGGTATCAAATGGGAAGAGGGACAAGTTGGAGGACTTAATTGGAAAGAAAAATATAAAAATCTTTTGATGGCCAATCACCATTAGCCTTTTAGCATTTATTAAAAGAAGAAAAGAAAGAGGGATGGACAAATGGCCCTAAGGCATTCATCCAACCCAAAATTGGGACATCATTTCCACTATATATATCATGGCAAGAAGAACAAAAACTCTCTCCCAGAACACCAAATAATTTCTAATTTTTGTCAAGTTTGATTCAAGTTCAAGGTGAGTTTTAAGGTTTTAAAGCATGTAGATTTCAATTCTAATATCAATTTCGAGTATTTATATATCTATTGGAAGATTGGAAATTAGGGTTCTTATGGTGGATTTGGGAAAAATTTTAAGTTGAGATGATATTGATTAATTAAATGAAAGAATCAAGATTTCTAAGGTTTAATAAGGTTAGATTAGGATTTAGTTTGAAAAGAAATGGAAGGGTAGTGCATGTTCTAAATTTCTAAGGTTTGTGTTTAAGGTTGTGTTCTTGAATTTCTTGAAGGAAAAACAAAGATTAAGGAAGGAGAAGAAGGAAAAGAAAAAGGGAATTAAAGGAACAAGGTTTGGTACTTTACCTTGGAAGAATTAATTTTCCTTTCATTTTCTTACCAAAACTTTATCTATGGAACTTTTGCTATGGATGCATAAATGTGTTGTTTGAGTTTGAATTCAATTGTTGAGTGGTATTTTTAAATCCATGTAGTGATTGGGTTGTTTAAATTAAAATGAAATCTAATGTTTCCAATGATTTTGGTAAAAGAGTTTATGAACTCCATTTAGTCAAAATTGATTTAAACAATCAAGTTATTTTAAAAGGGAAGTGTCTAAGTCTTCATTACATTATTAGGGAAGCTTTGAGATGGGTTTAAAACAGAAAAATAAACAATTTTGAACCAAATGCAAGTGTGGGCCGAATTGGTGTCCTTTGGGATCCAATTCTGGACCTAATTTTGGGCAGCCAGTTGAGGCAGCAAACGATGAAATTTTTCAATGAAATTTTACATGCAATTAGTCAACATATGAAATAATTTTCCTGCAAAATTTCAGCCAAAAATAAGATCATTTACCTGGTCAAATGTAAGCCTGAAGTGGACTGAAATTTTGACGAAAACCCAGATTTTACTATTCATTTGGCGCTTGCCTTTTGCGTTGCCGATTTTACGCACCGCGACACTATTCATTTTGTCAATTTGTGAACTTTTGAGGAATGCTTTGAAATGTTTGATATGTTTATTGTGGATGTTAAATATGTGAAAAAGGGTAATGGTTTGACTAAAGAATGTGGTGCGCGGCGTAAATGGCAAAGCGTAATGGGAATTAAAATGATTTCTCGAGTTATTCTAAAATGAAGTTTGAGACTTAAATTGAATCATTTTAACCTTTGTGCTCTGCTGGGTAGTTGGGAGTGGTAGATAAGGGTATGGTGCACTATACTAACTTATGCAGTACTGCTTGATATTGTGATTGAATTGTTATGATCTAAACTCAATAGTGAGAGCCATTAAAGCCAGTGGTGAGGGCCATTGGTTGTAACCAGGATGGTGAGGGCCATTCCTATGATATGATAATGGTGGTGAGGGCCGCCTATGTTACAGTGGTGAGGGCCACTACCTTATCGCTATGGTTCCCTATATTTCAGTAGAGCCAAAGTCCTATTTTTCTAAACTACGTAATGCAAAATCAGTTTGAATTATGGTTTTTACGTTTGTTGAAAGCATATTTACACTGAATGTACAATAACTTCCATTGGTTTAATGTTGGTTTATTTTTGATTCAATTATTTCCTTTTATTTCAAATGCTTTCATGTTTTACTTTTATTTTCATTGGTAAAGTACCCACTGAGCGACATTGCTCAGCGAGTTAAGTTTTCCTTGACTCGTAGGTTCGGAGCAGTAGCTAACTGTTGGGAAGCGACGACCAGACCCACAGTATCTCAGGGTAGATCTCTTAGTTTCCATTATGAGTTAGCTAGTTGTGGCATGTATATGTATATATAAGATTGAGAATTACTATGTTATATTGTACGTTAGTAGTATGTAATAATAATAAACCTCTACTTTATTTTGTACTAGAAGTGTGAATTCTTCTTGCAGGTTTGTAGTTGAGGTTATAAGGGGGATTCATTGGGAATGTATTGATACCAATTGTGTTCGCATTGGTTTGTGTAAAAATGTTTTCAAAACTCAGAAAAACCAGTTTTTTCGACACTTGGGACCAAATTTCTAGGCGAACCTCTGGCAAAATTTCTGTAAAAATCGGAACTAAAATTTGACTAAGTAAAATTGGTAGCAACATTAGGTTAGTGTGGCACCTCTACTCGGCTTATACACGTAGGCCGGGAAGGGGTGTTACAATTTTTGGTATCAGAGCCCCGCTTTAGTCGGTTCTGGGTAGTTAGTTGAACTAAACCTTAAATGTATGACACATAGGATTAGGTTAGGGGTTCTAATTATGTAACTATAAATGTGTGTAGTATTGTTAGTTATGTTACTCTAATTATAACAGGAGTAATTATGGGTGATCGAAATGATGAGATGAGGGAGCTGAGGATGGAAGTAGAGAGGCTAAAACAAATAGTGCAGGAGCAAGATGATACCCTAGAAATTTTTGCAGATCGAAGTATATGGGATCGTGAAGACCTGAGATTAAAAGATGAGATGATTACCTCCTTGATAAGAGACGTGCAGATGTTAAAGGAGGACAGGCTCAGTCATAGAGTGGAGTTTGATTGTGCCTGTAGGAGCCTCGGGGTAGCACATAGAGAGATCCGTGTGTAACACCCCCACATCCAATGCACACACACTACCACTACAACCATGTAGCATAAGTGCACCAAACATAGGGATGCTACGGTTTTCTTCAACATTCAAAACATTTAAATAGATACAATACTATTATCATTATATAATATAGAAAAGTAGATCATTTACTTTTAAAATAAAACACATTAGATATATATATATACATACATATAGTTATTTCACAGCGGAAGTCATAAAATATTTACATATTTGAAAACACTTAATTCCATATTTACAAATATACAAATATGTACATTTAATCAATACTTTACAAAGCAAAACAAACATCATTCATGACTCACATTAACCATAGACAAGCATGGGCCCAAGACACACTAATATGCCATTCAATTTTCAGAGTTAATGTTTTGGTTCTATCATCACATTTATCAATATCAATATCATAGACCCAACTAGGCTTCAAGGATTAAGTTCAACCAAGCTTCAAGGGGAGCAAAGCATGCTAAGCTTCTACCCAACTTGGCTTCAAGAACTAACCCAACCTAGCTTCAAGGGTGGTAACATCTCAATTAGGCTTCAAGGATTCAATCCAACCTAACTTCAAGAGATTGTTACTATCATTAGGCATGCCACCAATAACATACTCTGAAAATGGAATAACACATTAGCCACACAATTCATTTACATATCAATTATCATTTCCATTCTCAATTCTCATCAACATTTAGGCAAACATGCCTTCATTCTCTCAATATTATCATCATATAGCATCATTCATCATAGCCAAACACAATGGCATTGTCTCATATCATATCTTATTTGAATTATCAATTCATCTTTGATACAACATTTCAAGGTACATTACTCATAAAATACAATACCTTTCACAATGCATAACATAACCTTGTTTAAATCTCAACAATGCAATTAGGGCAAAGAACAACTTATATGATTCATAGCTTTAGGATCTTCCATATGCATTTGATTAGTTCATTCATTGATTCAAGTGTGTTTAAAGTGTTTTAGGGTTAGGTTTAAGAACCAACCCACCTTTGAAGAACCAAAACAATGCAAAAAGAACAAAGAAACAAAACCCTAACCAACTCATTTGATGGACACGGGCAGCACACATGAGGGACACGGCCAAGCTTGTGGCCGTGTCTCTCAATTCAACTTTGGCAGTAGCAAACACGGCTTAGGGACACGGCCGTGTCTCTTCAACCAAAACTCACAGTAGCTCACACGGCTTGGGAACACGGCTATGTCACCCAAAAATGAATCCAACACGTCCAAAATCATATGACTTGGCCGTGTCTCACATGGCCTTTGGCCGTGTCTCCCAAAACCAAAACCCTAATTCTAACCAACTCTCTTCCAAATGCATTAAAACTCAATATACATCATACCACATGCTTCAAATGAACATCATCAATGTTCTAAATACATATTCATTACAATAATCACTTTAAAACACCTTAATATCACAATTAAACAAACACCATCTCAAAACCCTAACTCAAACTCTACTCTTGATTTTCCACTATCAATCTTCACTTATTTTTCCATAATCACAACCAAACCAACACAACCTCCAATTTTTAACTTACAATCAACTCTAACACTTATAAACACACATCAACACACTAAATCATCATCTCAACAATTCTCAATACACCTTAACCACAATTTCCAAATTAATAAAAGAAAACAAGAAATTACTTACCTAAAGTGAAGAAATTCCACAAATCTTCAACTTGATTCTTCAATTCTCCCTTCAATCTTGATTTTACTATCAAGAACACTTCTCCTTCTCTTTTGCTAATGGAGAGCCGGCCACTACCATCAAGAGGAAGAGAAAATGATCAAGAATCACAAAATCAATCTTCCTTTAAATCTCCACCACAAAATTTCCAAAAGTAAATTACCTCAAGGCCCTTAACCATATAACTAACCTTTTGTCTTATATGAGCCCATATATGAACTTTCATACTCAACAAGAAAATATCTTCTTCCACTAACCAACACCTTGACTCTCCCTTTGACCATTTTATATGTTATATATATCACAATATACATAACATATAAACTTGTCTCTAAACCCTAAATTCTTTCCCAAAGCACTTATACTTTTCTTTCTCAATTTAAACCAACAATCCAATAACAACAACAACAACAACATGCAAAACTTCTAGGGCATAAATGAGGATATTACACCGTGCTTTGCAGGAGAGGGTCCAGGAGCTAGGCCAGTACTTACCTGGTGAAGCATCGCATGACCCAGAGTTTGATCCTAAGATAGAAGAGTATTTGTCTGACAGTGCCACCTCACCTAGGGCACCTATTCACTGAGCTTTGAGATGTATTGCTTTTTGGAGGTTCTTTTGGTTATGTACATATGTGACATTGGGGTATCGTGTAAATATTGTATGGTAGTATGACATGATGATATAGTAGTAAGGAGTCCTAAATTTTGGAATGTACATAAGGGATTCCTAGTAATGTAAATACTTTTGCTTGGAAATAAATAAAAGCTATGTTGTATATGTGTTATTTAAGAGTTTTATCTTTATAAACATGCCACCTAGGGTAATATAATGCTGTTGGTCTGGGTCGTTATTGATGATGGGATTGTATACGTTTTACTTTATTCTTTAGATGTCGCGAGTAGCGCAGCGTGATATAGAGGAGGAGGTCAAGTCTCAGGCCTCCCGGACTGTAGAAACGCATGTATCAGAGATACCTACATCTGAGCAACCACTAGCTGATGCTCCTATTCCCAACGAAATGTTGCAACAAATGGCTACCGTATTACGGCAAATAGCCGGCGCCGCCACCAGTGCCAGCACCCATACCAGTACCTGCTGTAGGAGGGGAAAGGAAACCTCCGATTGAAAAGATAAGAAAGTACAGGGCGAAGGAGTTTAGGGCCCAAAGGGACGATGATTCTTCTACAGCCGAATATTGGCTGGAAGGAACAGTACGAGCCTTAGATCAGTTACAGTGTACGCCAGAAGAGTGAGTGGTATGTGCTACTTCCTTATTAGTGGAAGAAGCATATATATGGTGGGACACAGTTCACCAACGAGTTCCACCAGAACAGAGGACATGGGATTTCTTTGTGAATGAGTTCAAAAGGAAGTTTATATCGGAGGCATACCTAGATGCCAAGAAAAAGGAGTTTCTACAATTAAAGCAAGGTTGATTGACCGTTGCCGAATACGAGAGGGAATTTACCAGGCTGAGTAGGTATGCCAAGAAGACAATTGAAGACGAACATGATAGGTGTAAACAATTCCAGGATGGTTTGAATAATGAGATTAGGATGCAGCTAATTGCTGCTAATATCAAGGAATTTTCTGAGTTGGTCACTAGGGCTCTGGAAGTAGAGCAATGTCAGTCTGATGAGCAGAATAGAGGACAGAAGATGAAATAGAAGAGAGGTACCCAAAACTATTCGGGAAACTACCAATCATCAAGGAAGCAATTCCGAGGCAGTGGTTCCACGGGAAGAGGTCAACGCCGAGGTTACAGTCAGGGATCGAATCGCAGTGGCCCAAGTCAAGCCACCTCAGTTACTAGTACCGGACGATCCGGAAGAGGGCAAGGAAGAGGATTTAACCTAAGCGGAGGTAACTTTTCTACCTGTTCGAGAGGTAATGAAGGCAAAAATACTAATCCACGCTGTGATCATTGTGGACGCCGCCACATGGGAGAATGTTGGGGTCGGACATTTGCATGTTACATATGTGGATCTCTAGATCACCTTATGCGAGAGTGTCCCCAGCGAATGCAGAATCTACCTAGGGAGACTGAGGGATCATAAGCGGCAGCAGGGCGAGGCCGAGGCAGAGGTAGGGGCTAAAATCCATCACGTGTGCAGTCTGAGACGGTGAATCGATCAGAAGCGAGGGCTCCTGCTAGAATGTATGCCATGAGGGGGCGAGAAGACGAAGAAGCGCTAGACATGATTGCAGGTCAGTTGTCTATGTTTGGAGTTTCGCTTTATGTTTTAATAGATCTGGGTTCTTCACACTCATATATATGCACAAAAAAAGAAAAACTTGGGAACCTAAAGGTAGAACTAGAGGAAGAGGGAATATTAGTTACTAGCCCATTAGGGAGTGAGGTGATTACGAGGAATGTAGTGAATGATTGCCCCGTGGAGATACACGGACGTATCTTTTGGGGAGACTTATTTGAACTACCATTTCAAGAATTCGACGCTATCCTTGGGATGGATTGGTTGGCCAAACACGATGCACTGGTTGACTGTAAATGGAAGAGAGTTACTCTGCATACGTCAGACGGCGGTGAAGTGACCTTAGTGGAAAAGAGGAAGGACTATCTAACTAACATCATTTCTGCTATGCCAGCTAAGAGGTTAGTGCAAAAAGGCTGCGAGGCATACCTGTTATGCGCGTTAGAAGCGAAAGAAGAGGCACCGAAGCTACAAGATATACCTACTGTTTGCAATTTCCCCGACGTATTTCCTGACGATTTACCTGGATTACCGCCTAAATGAGAGGTAGAATTCACCATAGACGTGTACTCGGGAGTTGCACCAGTATCCATCGCACCTTACTGAATGGTGCCAGCGGAGCTAAAAGAACTAAAGGTACAGCTACAGGAACTTTTAGACAAGGGGTTCATTAGTTCAAGCGTGTCACCATGGGGAGCGCCAGTATTGTTCGTGAAAAAGAAAGACGGATCCCTAAGGTTGTGTGTGGATTACTGTCAACTCAATAAGCTGACCATCAAGAACAAGTATCCGCTACCTCACATAGACGATTTGTTTGATCAACTCAAAGGTGCTGGAGTCTTTTCAAAAATCGATCTACGATCGGGTTATCATCAATTGGGGATCAAAGATGAAGACATACAAAAGACCGCATTCAGAACTCACTATGGACATTATGAATTCATTGTTATGCCTTTCGGATTAACGAACGCACCTGCAGTATTCATGGATCTGATGAACAAAATTTTCCACCCTTATTTGGATCAGTTCATGGTTGTATTCATTGACGACATATTGGTGTATTCAAAGAATCGAGAGGACCATGATCGCCACCTTAGGATTGTTTTGCAAACCCTGTGAGAGAAGCAGTTATACGCTAAATTCAGCAAATGCGAATTTTGGTTGGAAGAAGTAGCTTTCTTGGGACATATTGTATCGGCAGAAGGAATAAGGGTCGATCCCAAGAAAATAGAAGCAGTATTGGAATGGAAGCCACCTAAGACAGTAACGGAAGTCCGTAGTTTCTTGGGGTTAGCAGGATATTATCGTAGATTCGTCAAAGGGTTTTCCATGATCGCCGCACCTATGACCAAGCTACTTTAGAAGAATGCCAAATTCTAGTGGACCGATGCTTGCCAACGGAGCTTTGAAAGACTGAAGCAAAAACTTACTGAAGTGCCCATTCTCATACAACCCGAATCAGGAAAAGATTTTGTGATCTATAGCGATGCATCCCACATCGGGTTAGGTTGTGTATTGATGCAGGAGGGCAAAGTCATTGCGTATGTCTCTCGACAGCTCAAGCCACACGAAAAGAATTATCCCACGCATGACTTAGAACTAGCAGCGATTGTTTTGGCTTTCAAGACGAGGAGGCACTACCTATACGGGGAAAAGTGTTACATTTATATGGATCATCAAAGCCTGAAGTATTTGCCCACGCAGAAAGATTTAAACCTGCGATAGCAAAAATGGATGCAATTGTTAGCCAACTACGACTATACGATTAACTATCACCCAGGCAAAGTGAATGTCGTAGCAGATGCACTTAGTAGGAAGTCAATGCAAGCGCTACATGCTATGAGGGTAGAATTAGAGCCCACAGAAGATGGAGCTATCTTTGCAGAAATGCACATGCGACCTACCTTACATCAACAAATACGTGAGGCTCAGAAGGAAGATGAACAAGTGAAAAGGTGGAGTCAATAGGCACAGGAGAATTCATTAGGAGATTATCAAATTCGTCCAGATGGTATCCTATACTACAAGAAGAGAATGGTGGTACCTAAGTTCAAGGAATTGAAGAAACAGATTTTGCAAGAAGCTCATAACAGTCCTTATACAATGCATCCAGGATCAACAAAAATGTACCAAGACTTGAAGGAGTATTACTGGTGGCCAAGAATGAAAAGAGACATTGTGGATCAAGTGACGAAGTGTCTGATCTGTCAGCAAGTGAAAGCGGAACATCAACTACCCTCAGGACTACTACAACCTATCACGATTCCAACCTGGAAATGGGACCGTATTACTATGGATTTTATCACAGGATTGCCGATGACTAGGGACAAACATGACGCGATCTGGGTAATCGTGGATCGGTTTACTAAGTCTGCTCATTTCTTACCCAGTACGTGTGGATTACTTGCTAGACAAGTTGGCAGACTTGTACATCAAAGAGATCGTACGTCTCCACAGAGTTCCAACTTCCATCATATCATATCAAGATCCACGCTTTACGTCAAATTTTTGGCAGAAATTCCAAACAGCCCTTGGGACTCTAACGTACCACAGTACAACATTCCATCCTCAGACAGATGGACAGTCGGAAAGAGTGATTCAAGTTTTGGAAGATATGCTGAGGGCGTACGTTTTAGAATTTAAAGGCAGCTGCGACAAACACCTGAGCTTAATAGAATTCGCGTACAACAACAGCTATCAATCCAGCATACAAATGGCTCCTTACGAAGCACTGTACGGTCGGAAATGCAGAACTCCAGTTTGATGGACAAAATTGAGCGAGGAAAAGATGTTGGGGCCAGACTTAATTAAGGAAACTGAGGAAAAGGTAGAGATCATTCGAGACCGATTAAAAGTAGCGGCGAACAGGCAAAAATCATACGCGGACCTAAAGAGGAAAGACATACAATTCAAGGTCGGCGACAGAGTATTCCTCAAAGTCTCTCCCTAGAAGAAGGTATTACGATTTAAACAGAAAGGCAAGCTAAGCCCTAGATTCATCGGACCATATGAGATCATCAAATGGGTAGGTCCGGTAGCTTACCAGTTGGCGTTACCACCCGAATTAAGTAAAATACATGATGTTTTTCACGTTTCAATGCTAAGGAAGTATCGTTCAGATCCAAACCACGTCATACAAGCTCAAGACATCGAGATTCAGCTCGACTTGACATACGAGGAAGAGCCGGTAGAAATCTTAGCACGAGAAATCAAAGAGTTGCGGAATAAGAAGATTCCATTGGTCAAAGTGCTTTGGAGGAATCACAAAGTAGAAGAAGCTACATGGGAACACGAAGAAACTATGAGGAAGCAGTACCCATATTTATTTCAGCCAGATAGGCTTCGGGGCGAAGCCTAAATTAACGAGGGAGGAACTGTCACATCCGCCCACTGTATTTATGTTTAGCAGTCATGTGCACAGCAAGAGAAAGGATCTTGAGAGGTCATCTCTGATGGCAGTTCCTAGAGAAGGTCGCAAGACCAAAGGGACTTAATTGCAGAAATGCAAAGTTTTGGGGAGGTAACTGTAATTTCCAAAAGTTGTACTGGAGGTTCTTAATAATGCACATAACAGACTCCAAAAATGGAGAGTAGAGAAAAACCGGATCACAACGACGTGTAACGGTTTTTCCAGAAAACACCCCGTTAGAGAGAAACGAAGACATGTAGACTAGGGGCATTTTGGTCTTTATTAATTAAAATTTATACATGAATCTAACGTAGGAAATAAACACATGAGTGAGTAGAGAACGTCGAGGGGTTGAATATGAAGTGATCGTCAGAAGAAACGGAGCCCAGGCAAAACCCGAGCAAAGAAAGGACTTAAAGGGAATTTTATAAAAAGTCGAGGGCTTTTTGGTAATTTTTTAAAATGACTTGGAAACCTAAAATAGACCTTAAAAATAGAAAGTATAGGTCGAGAGGATCAAAACCATATGTAGTTTGCCTCGTGGAACTGTACGGTTTAAAAGTTATAATCGATTAATCGCCGGAACGTAAAGTGGGCCCGGTTCCATGTAGGGACCCTATGGGTGACATGAAACAAATTGGGGTATCAAATGGGAAGAGGGACAAGTTGGAGGACTTAATTGGAAAGAAAAATATAAAAATCTTTTGATGGCCAATCACCATTAGCCATTTAGCATTTATTAAAAGAAGAAAAGAAAGAGGGATGGACAAATGGCCCTAAGGCATTCATCCAACCCAAAAGTGGACATCATTTCCACTATAAATATCATGGCAAGAAGAACAAAAACTCTCTCCCACAAACACTCCAAACCGTCGGCCTCCATAGGAAGAACACCAAAGAATTTCTAATTTTTGTCAAGTTTGATTCAAGTTTAAGGTGAGTTTTAAGGTTTTAAAGCAAGTAGATTTCAATTATAGTATCAATTTTGAGTATTTATATATCTATTGGAAGATTGGAAATTAGGGTTCTTATGGTGGATTTGGGAAAAATTTTAAGTAGAGATGATATTGATTAATTAAATGAAAGAATCAAGATTTCTAAGGTTTAATAAGGTTAGATTAGGATTTAGTTTGAAAAGAAATGGAAGGGTAGTGCATGTTCTAAATTTATAAGGTTTATGTTTAAGGTTGTGTTCTTGAATTTTTTGAAGGAAAAACAAAGATTAAGGAAGGAGAAGAAGGAAAAGAAAAAGGGAATTAAAAGAACAAGGTTTGGTACTTTACCTTGGAAGAATTAATTTTCCTTTCATTTCCTTACCAAAACTTTCTCTATGGAACTTTTGCTATGGATGCATAAATGTGTTGTTTGAGTTTGAATTCAATTGTTGAGTGGTATTTTTAAATCCATGTAGTGATTGGGTTGTTTAAATTAAAATGAAATCTAATGTTTCCAATGATTTTGGTAAAAGAGATTATGAACTCCATTTAGTCCAAATTGATTTAAACAATCAAGTTATTTTAAAAGGGAAGTGTCTAAGTCTTCATTTCATTATTAGGGAAGCTTTGAGATGGGTTTAAAACAGAAAAATAAACAATTTTGCACCAAATGCAAGTGTGGGCCGAATTGGTGTCCTTTGGGATCCAATTCTGGACCTAATTTTGGGCAGCCAGTTGAGGCAGCAAACGATGGAATTTTTCAACGAAATTTTACATGCAATTAGTCAACATATGATATAAGTTTCCTGCAAAATTTCAGCCAAAACTAAGATCATTTACCTGGTCAAATTTAAGCCTGAAGTGGACTGAAATTTTGACGAAAACCCAGATTTTACTATTCATTTGGCGCTTGCCTTTTGCGTTGCCGATTTTACGCACCGCGACACTATTCATTTGGTCAATTTGTGACCTTTTGAGGAATGCTTTGAAATGTTTGATATGTTTATTGTGGATGTTAAATATGTGAAAAAGGGTAATAGTTTGACTAAAGAATGTGGTGCGTGGCGTAAATGGCAAAGCGCAACGGGAATTAAAATGATTTTTCGAGTTATTCTAAAATGAAGTTTGAGACTTAAATTGAATCATTTTAACCTTTGTGCTCTGCTGGGTAGTTGGGAGTGGTAGATAAGGGTATGGTGCACTATACTAACTTATGCAGTACTGCTTGATATTGTGATTGAATTGTTATGATCTGAACTCAATGGTGAGGGCCATTGAAGCAAGTGGTGAGGGCCATTGGTTATAACCAGGATGGTGAGGGCCATTCCTGTGATATGATAATGGCGGTGAGGGCCACCTATGTTACAGTAGTGAGGGCCACTGCCTTATTGCTATGGTTCCCTATATTCCAGTAGAGCCAAAGTCCTGTTTTTCTAAACTACGTAATGCAAAATGAGTTTGAATTATGGTTTATAAATTTGTTGAAAGCATATTTACACTGAATGTATAATAACTTCCATTTGTTTAATGTTGGTTGATTTTTGATTCAATTATTTCCTTTTATTTCAAATGCTTTCATGTTTTACTTTTATTTTCATTGGTAAAGTACCCACTGAGCGACATTGCTCAGCGAGTTAAGTTTTCCTTGACTCGTAGGTTCAGAGCAGTAGCTAACTCTTGGGAAGCGACGACCATACCCACAGCATCTCAGGGTGGATCTCTTAGTTTCCATTATGAGGTAGCTAGCTGTGGCATGTATATGTTTATATAAGATTGAGAATTACTATGTTATATTGTACGTTAGTAGTATGTAATAATAATAAACCTCTACTTTATTTTGTACTAGAAGTGTGAATTCTTCTTGCAGGTTTGTAGTTGAGGTTATAAGGGGGATTCATTGGGAGTGTATTGAGACCAATTGTGTTCGCATTGGTTTGTGTAAAAATGTTTTCAAAACTCAGAAAAACCAATTTTGTCGACACTTGGGACCAAATTTCTAGGCGAACCTCTGGCAAAATTTCTGTAAAAATCGGAACTAAAATTTGACTAAGTAAAATTGGTAGCAACATTAGGTTAGTGTGGCGCCTCTACTCAGCTTATACACGTAGGCCGGGAAGGGGTGTTACACATTTAGTTGGTAATTTAGATGGTATTTGTTTGCGAGGACCCATGATTTGTAAAACAAAGAAGAATAGCCTCAAAAAAAAAGTACACCAAACAATCCAAAAAGAGCGCCATAATATGAGGTTAGCCTTAAATTAATGGTTTTTTGCTTGGATGGGGTTTAATATTGGAAATGCCATTAAATGTGATTCTAAATGATTATTTTCTATCACATTTGGTTTAGGCATTGAGGAAGGTTGATTTGCTTCATCCAAGTAGTGAAGGGCAAGTTGAAAGGATAGGATTGGAGGTTTTTTTAAGCTTATTTTGGTTGCTATTTGAGGTAAGTACAAACTTTGAATACATTGGTTATGTATGAATAATGTACTATGAAATTTGTAATGTCATATATGAGTTAAATGCATTGTGAAAAGCCATTGATAATGGCTAAATTGTGTAAAGTGTGAAATATGTGAATTATGTGGAAATACCAAAAGTAATTGGGTAATGTGTTGTAAATGCAAAAATATGGTATAATGTAAAGAGATATGTGGAAACATAATGAAATGAATTGATATCGATATAAATGAGAAAAGTGAGAAAAGTGAGAAAAGATGAGAAAATAAGGCAATGTGCCTAGCTTGATTATGTGACATTGAGAAAGAGATTGATAATGAGAAATATGAATAAATTGTGTGCCTAGTATGTTATTCAATTTTCAGAGTTCTATATTTAGCGGCATGCCTATGATTTGCCTACGGGCTAGACGCTGGGCATCACTGTGAAAATATTTTTGAGGTGAAATGACTGGGTCGTAAGCCTCAAAAACAAGTCCTTGAAGCTGGGCTGGGTGAAATGACCAGGTCATAAGCTCAGACCTAGTTGGACTATTACATTGATATTTTGCCTACGGGGCTAGACACATGGTGTCATTATAGACCAAAATGATAACTCTGAATTTGAATAGCATATTAGTTATCTTTGGGCCCATGTTTGTGTTTGTTTTTATGTGAATTGTGAATTGTGAAATATTTGAAAAGTATTAGAAAATGGAATGATGTGATATCCATAAGTATTTTGCATTGGCATTACTTTACAGTTTTATTATTATTAAATTTGTACAGCTAAGCTTTTAGCTTAGCGATTGTAATTTGTCGCGTAGGTGACATTGGCGATTTGGTAGAGCCAGAGAGTTCTACTAGACCTAGTCGTGTCAAGGCTTGCATTTATCGAGCTTGAAGTGTTTTTGGACATATCAAGATCAAAGCCATTTGCCAGCATGTACATATTTGATATTATAGTATATTTTGATATTATGTATATTATGTTTTATTTTTGAAGTATATATATTGTAAATTGTAAAGAATGTTTTGGATAATTTGTTTAGAATGGGATTCTATATGTGTTGTTGATATATATATACATCTATGTATAAATATTTTGAGAAAATATGGATAAATTAAGAAGTATTTGTGAAATATAGATTTAATTTTATTGGGAGTGTATGTTTTATGCAGGTTGAGCTTATTAAATTTTGGGATGTCCAGACAAAACTTTGGAGAATTTTTTCTAGAGATTTTCATATAAAATGTTTATTTTGGGTTCCTATAACAAGTAAAGAATATTTATATACTATTTAATTTTATATATTTAGTTTTTGAAATTTTAAATCAGAAATGTGAAAATTCTTATTAAACCGGTCTGTGACATTTTTGTACCGTATATGCATATTTTACATATGCTGAAAATATTTATTGTATGTATATAGGGTATAAGAGTGTTACACATAGAGCATTGTCTAATTTCTCGTATCAATCCTTTCGGGATCGTTTTATAGTTTTTTCATGGATCCTTTTTATTTCTGCATTCGTGTTCTCAACTTGTCCACTAGCTTGGGAATGGTAAGGAGTAGAGAACCTATGTGTAACACCTAGCCTTTTGAAAACTTTATAAAGCTGAGTATTACAAAAGTGAGTACCCCTGTTGGTGTACCAAATCTTGAAAACAACTTTTTTCATTTGTTACTAAAGCTTGGGCATCAGGCCATTTGGAAACATAGTCTATAACTACAAGAATATATTTGTTACCAAAAGAACTAGGAAATGGTCCCATAAAATTGATCCCCCATACATCAAAGACTTCACACACTAGAATTCCATTTTAGGGCATCTCATCAAGAGAGGAGATGTTTCCAGTTCTCTGACAATGATCACAACATTTCACAAAATTATAGCTATCCCAAAACAGTGTGGGCCAATAAAATCTTGATTCTAGCACTTTTTGAGCAGTCCTATTAGCTCCCATATGACCACCAGCTGGTCCAGCATGACAATGACGAAGAATATTCAATGTTTCAGGCTATGCCATGCAATGCCGGATCATGTTGTCCTTACATAACCTAAATAAGAAAGGATCCTCGCAGAAGTAATATTTCAAGTCAGAAAAGAATTTCTTATTCTCTTGATAGGTCATATCTTTATGGAGTTCCCTAGCAACCAAGTAATTAGCGAAATTTACAAACCAGGGTACATCAAAAGTTGAAACACTTACCATGGTGCAAAGCTGCTCATCAAGGAAATAATCATCAATTTTCCTTCTTCAAACTTCTCCAATGATGGGTTCTCTAAGCGCGAAAGGTGATCTGCTACCAGA
This sequence comes from Garcia nutans, assembly GCA_947685225.1. Taxonomy (NCBI): domain Eukaryota; kingdom Viridiplantae; phylum Streptophyta; class Magnoliopsida; order Malpighiales; family Euphorbiaceae; genus Garcia; species Garcia nutans. The sequence continues at coordinate 14,271,141 of CANTUV010000023.1, read as the reverse complement.
TTTTTAGCTCCCTTTTTGTCTTGAATCATCAAATCAAACTCCTGCAATAATAAAACCCAATGAATTAGCCTAGGCTTTGCATCTGTTTTAGAAATAAATTCCTCAAAGCCGAGTGATCCATATACACAATCACTTCGGACAAGATCAGATATGATCTAAACTTGTCAGAAGCAAAAACCACAGCTAGAAGTTCTTTCTCTGTAGTTGTGTAACTGACCTGGGTAGCGTTCAGTGTCTTACTTGTATAATAAATGGGCTGATAATACTTCTCTTTATTTTGACCCAAAACTATCCCCACTGCAATATCACTTGCATCACACATTAGTTTGAATGGTAAATTCCAATCAGGAGCTACCATGATTGGGGCATGGGTCAATTTCTCCTTAAGAGTTGTGAAAGCTCTTAAACATTATTCGTCAAACATAAAATCAACATCCTTCTCAAGGAGTTTTGTTAGAGGACGAGCTATCTTAGAAAAGTAGCGTATAAACCTCTGATAGAAGCCTGCATGTCCCAAAAAGCTTATGATAGCCTTGACTGATGTGGGGGGTGGCAGTTTTTCAATGGTTTCCACCTTAGCCTGGTCCACCTCAATACCCTTGCTTGAAATCTCATGTCCCAAAATGATTCCTTCTTGAGCTATGAAATGATATTTTTCTCAAGTAAGTACCAGGTTTGTTTTCTCACATCTTATCAAGACCCTCTCAAGGTTTTCCAAACAACCTTCGAATGAGCTGCTATAAATCGAGAAATCATCCATCAACACCTCTATAATATCCTCAATGAGCTCATCGAAGATTGCCACCATGCATCATTGAAAAGTTACAAGTGCGTTGCATAATCCAAATGGCATCCTTCGATATGCGAATGTCCCATATGGGCAGGTGAATGTAGTTTTCTCTTGGTCTTTCAGGGCAATAGGAATTTGGAAGTAGCCTGAAAGGCCATTCAAAAAGCAGTAATACTCATGCCTGGACAATCTCTCCAACATTTGATCAATGAAGGGTAAAGGAAAATGGTCCTTCCTAGTTTCATCATTCAACTTCCGGAAGTCAATGCAAACCCTCCTACCTATAACTGTTCTTGTTGGAATTAGCTCATTATTCTCATTAGGAATCACCTTTGTCCCTCCTTTCTTTGGTACTACTCGAACTGGACTCACCCAAGAGCTATCCAAAATTGGATATATAATTTCGGCATCAAGTAGCTTGATCACTTCAGCTTTAACTACTTCTTTCATCTTAGGGTTTAGTCTCCGTTGCAGTTGCACCACTGGCTTTAACTCATCCTCCATCACTATTTTGTGAGAGCAATAGGATGAACTATGTCTACTATCTTCCAAGCTATAACCTGCTTATGATTTTGTAATAGCTCAATGAGTTTTACCTTCTGCTCAGAAGATAGGTGGGAACTTAAAATAATTGGCAATTTATTCTCCTCTCCCAAAAATCCATACTCAAGATGATCCAAAAGGATCATGAGATCTAAATTAGGTGGATCAATCACAGATGGTCACGGCTTCTGTTCTTTTGGCATTTTAATAGTTTCATATGCCCGACTTTGAAATGACTTGCTTGCTTCAAGATAAGGAAGCTGCTCCAGTGCTTCCTGATCCTCAACATTATCCTGCAATAAACACAACTCAAGGGGATCCTTGGAAAAAATGTTAGTAACACAATTTAATGTTTCATGCTCAATGATATCATTGCATGAATCCACCTCATCTAGTGTAAGTGGGTACTTCATAGCATAATGTATATTAAAAACTACTTTATCATTTCCCACTCTTAAGGTCAATGTGCCATCATGGACATCGATAAGGGCATGGGTTGTATTAAAAATGGCCTACCAAGATAAGCGAAACATCTGCATCCTCATCTACATCAATGATAACAAAATCATTGGGAAAAATGAATTCCCCGACTTTTACCAACACATCCTCTATAATGCCACGAGGGTGAATTACTGACTTATCAGCAAGTTGAATGGTCATGAGTGTTGGTTTAGGTTCTCTGACACCTAACTCTTTAAACATCTTATAGGGCATAACACTTATGCTAGTGCCCAAGTCAGCCAATGCACTTTGAACTTCAAGATTACCTATCAAATATGGAATAGTAAAACTACCAAGATCTTTTAATTTCTTACGTAATCTCTTCTGCAAAATTGTTGAACTCTTTTTTGACAATTGCACCAAAAATACCTCCTCAAGTTTCCTTTTGATGGAAATGATATCTTTCAAAAATTTAGCATATTTGGGCATCTGCGATAAAGCTTCAGCAAATGGAATATTAATGTGCAGTTGTTTAAAGAGTTTAACGAACTTGACGAATTGAGCATCCATCTTGTCCTTATTTAACCTTACTGGATATGGTACCTGAGGTCGGTATTCCTTCACTACTGGACTGGGTTCTTGAGGTTGATTTTCTTTTTTATTTCCCACTGCATCCTTCTCTCCCAAAGTGATAGTAGAGTTATCTTCTTCTTCTTTCTGTGTCTCAACCTTTTTTGCTTGTGACTCCACTTCTTTTTCAACTACACCACCCTTAATTTCCTTTCCACTCCTTAGAGTAATTGCCTTTAGCTGCTCCTTCGGGTTTGCCTTAATATTGCTAGGAAAACTCCCTTGTGGTCATTCATTGAGTAACTTGGCAATTTGCCACACTTGATTTTCTAAATTGTGGATGGAGGCTTCCTGATTTCTAAGGGTAGTTTCTATTGATTGAAATCTAGTTTCCAAAGCTGCTATAAACTTCTCCATTAATTCCTCCAAATTATTCTTTCTTGGAGGGGAAACTTGTTGATGTTGAGGCTGCTAAAATCCAAGAGGAGGCCTTGGATTATTCTAATTATTCCAGGAGAAATTGGGATGATTTCTCCACCTTGGATTATATGTGATGCTGTAGGGGTTATTCTGCTGCTTCTTAGGCATGTTTCCAACATAATCCACCTGCTCTTGTCTAGCAAACATATTGCCACTTTGGCAATCTTGACTTTGATGTCCATCCCCACACCATTCACAAGACATCACTTGCATTGATCTCCCTAAAGATGAAGCTAAAGAATTAATCTTTTTATTCATTGCCTCCAACTGTGCTGTCAAAGAAACTACGGGATCCAACTGATGTGAACTAGTAACCCTTAATTTTCCTTGTTCCCTTGGAGTTTGCCACCGATAATTGGTAAGGGCCATATCTTCAATCAAAACCCTTGCTTGTTCAGGTGTTTTATTATTTATGGTACCTCCGCCAGTTGCATTGATGGACTGCTGACTTGCATAATTCAATCCATTGTAAAAAGTTTGAATCTGTAGCCACAGCGAAAGCCCATGGTGAGGACACCTTCTCAATAAATCTATGAATCTTTTCCAAGCATCATAAAGAGTTTCACCATCTAGCTGGAGAAAAGATGAAATATCATTCCTCAACTTGGCAGTCTTGGACTGTGGAAAATATTTCTCTAAGAATTTTTCTGCCAATTGACCCCATGTGGTGAAAGTGTTTGGGGGGAAATACTTCAGCCATTTCTTCGGTCGACCTCTAAGTGTGAATGGGAACAACCTCAGCCTAATATCATCTTTGGAGACATTTTGTATCTTGAATGTGTCACATATTTCCAAAAAAGTCTCAATATGCGCATTAGGATCTTTATCTGGAAACCCATCAAATTGACAAATCTGCTGCACCATTTGAATTACATTTATCTTTATCTAAAATTTATTTGCAGCAACTACTGGTCTTTATATGCTTGAATCGACCCCATTAAGAGTAGGCATAGCAAATTCCTACATTGTCCTTGGCTCATTTCCTACCATCATTTCCAGTTCTTCTTCTGAGCTGAGATCTTTAAAGTTTGGTTTTGTTTCTATAAGAACTGCTTCCTCTTCTTCCTTTCGCTTTCTTCTTAATGTTTTCTCTAGCTCTTGATCTAATTCAAGTAGTTAGGATGAGATAACTCAGGTTATAAATGAGAAGAAGTTTCTATAATGACAATCAACAAGCAAGAACTAATGTTAAAATAAACAAAATAAAAACTAAGTCAACAGTCTTGATTATATTTCTAATATTAAAAATCGTTATCCCCAGCAGCGGCACCAAAAACTTGATAACAGATCTATGCTATTGCAGTGTTACCACAAGTATACGGGTCGCTCAAGTAATAAAATAGTGAGTAAGATATCGATCCATTGGGAACAAGGTCAAATATTAGTGGAAATTTTAACTGTTATTTAGTGAATCAATAGTTTGTGTGATGATTAAAATAAAAGACAATTTACTCAATAAACTAAAGTGAAGAAAAATTGAATATTGTGCAACAAAAGTTGGTGATGAAAATACTATCCAGATATTGAATCCCCCTATCCATGAAAAGTATTTATGAATACCAATTCAATTAAATCAAATAATAGAGCTGAATTGGCATTCCCCTAAATTAGATTAAAACCTCTCTCAAGTGAATTAATCCCTAATCACTAAGTAGAATGCTAGGAATCTTTTCTCAAACATAATTAAATAGATCTTGCAATAAGAACAAGGAACTTTAAACCAAAGGGTCTTGTAAGTCTATCTCTAGCACTCCAATCAACCCTCAATCCTAATGAGCATTCTATTCATATCAAGCTTTCTCAAGTCAATAATATGAAAATTGCAACCAATCAATAAGCATGTTATTATTATTTGAAAATAAGAAATTAAGAATCAAAAGGATAAAACAACTCAATCAAATGATTTAATTAAATAAGAACTATTCAACCCATACAATTAAGCTTGTGTTCATCAAATCTAGATAGATAAAATGTTTAGCTCATGTTCATAACCAGAAAACCAAAACTGAGGAAATAAGTAAAAGAATTCAAACAATCCATGATGAATGATTTGTGTTTCTTCACTTCAATCCTCGGATCTTGGATTAAATCTCGCAGGAATTAGGTCTCCACCTTCACACTTGGCTTCCAAAAACTCTCTTTTTCTTGGGAGGTCAGCTCTAAATAATAAACTCAATATTTTGTATCCCTAATTCGCTCCTGACTCTCCTATGGACACACCCGTGTTTATGGGTGTGTCAACGATGTTGTTTCAAACTTTAATGACATGGCAGTGACAAGCCCATGTCCTTGGGTGTGTTACTGCTACTGCAATGTTGAGTTAGGGACACGGTTAGGGACACGCCTGTGTCATTGGGTGTGTCACAGCTTCTATAAGACAAGAGTAATGGCACGTCCATGGACACGCCCATGTCACTGGGCGTGTCACTTGAAGAATCTACCCAAAATAGCTTCTTTCCTTGTCATTCATCAGTGATTTCAGCCTAAATAACCTTAAGGTCCTAATGTGTCAAAATTCCCTGGAATCAACCATAATAACCACTTGAACAAACAAATTAAACTCGATTTGACAATAAATATATTAAGAAATAGGGAAAAAAATATCATCAATTATACACTTATCACTTTTCCTTGGTGTATAGTTAACAAAATATCAACATGAGACATCTTATTTTCAAAAAATTCCCTTGGATGATTTTAACCAGTAGTTATATTTTCAAACATGGAAGTCAGTGTATGATAATTTCCATTAATTAGGCTTTAATCCATTGAATCTCAACATAGTCCAGAAAATTCTCGTCTGGTCGTTGCCTAATGGCTTCCACCTCCATCAAGGTAACTTCCAGCTCGACATTGTACCCATACTGCTGAATGTAAGCCTTGTACAACATGTCCCAATCTTTTTGAGTACTTTCCTCTAAGGTGTTGAACCAATTTTGGACAATAGGCTCCAATGAGAGCATGAAATATCTTAGAGTTTGAGCTTCACTAGATTGGGTACACTGCATAGCAGTGATGTACTGCTTCACATGGAGATGTGGGTTTCCAGTTCCATCAAATTTGGTAAAGGAAGGCATCTTGAACTTGTATGGGACCTCCTCATCACGTTCAAACAACTTGTCAACCTCGGACATCTCTTCAGTTTTCAGCTTCTTTTCAAATTTCTTTTCTAAATTAGCAATCATCTTCTCAACATCAGACATCTTGATCTTTTCATTAGTTCTCTTCTCAATAACCTTTGGCTCCTTCTTTTTATCTTGAGGATCTTGGAAGTATTGGGCCCAGTATTCATCACCATCCATAACCATCTTGTTATCATAAAAGACTACTTTGCCAACTTTAGCCTTTCCCTTGTCTTTCTTGGTGCTTGCGGTTGCTTCAGTAGTGTTCCCAAACATTGCAACCATTTGACTTTTCATGATCTCAGCTAGGGCCCCATTTAGTTTTCCCATCTTGACTTCAAGTGCATCATCCAACATCCTTTGAATGTATTCAGGTTGCATTGCTTTTGGTGAGAAGCTAACTGAGTTGTTGCTGGATTCTTCATCACCAGCATAGGTCGGATTGTCATAATCTTTTAAACTATTGTAATCTAGGACTGTGAGCTAGAAAGGATCAATGATATGCAAATGTATGTATGCATGCATATATGCACAAACAATAAACAAGCAAGGATAAATAGGACTTTCCTTCCAACCTTATAACATCCACACACAAATGGCGAGTCTATTTTCCTAGGTTTATGGTCAACAAAATACCAACATGGGATATTTTGTTTTTAAAAAATTCCTCGCACGTTTTAACCAATTGTTGCATTTTCTAATATAGAAGTCGGTCCATTATAATTCCCATTAATTAAGCTTTAATCCATTGAATCTCAACAAAATTAGCTTTTATACTATATTGTATTAAAAATAAAATTAACAGGTTCATCATAAATAGATTTCTTTATTTGAAAAAGTAACTAGTGATTCATATTAAAAATAAGCCCATGATAAATAATTCTTAGTATAAACTACGCTCACAATTGATTTTTGGTATTTCTATAATTGACCTAAATATTTGTAAGCTCTTTCAAAAGGTTGTGAAATTAATTTTGTTTCTAAGCCCATTGTAAAAAGATTTTAGAAAAAATGGATTTCGGGCTTTGTATTTGGGTCATGAGAAAAGAATTTTTGATTTGTTTTTAGAAAAGTTTTATGTCCAAAGACCATCTTAAAAATTTTAAAAATAGTTTTTGGTGTTTTGGATTTAGAGGAAAAAATTATTTGAGCTCACAATGTAATTAGGTCATATTAGAAAAAGAACAAACAAAATAAGCCATGGTTTAAACCAAGATATATCAATCATAGACAAACAACAAGCATTTAGGGTAAAACCTAAGGAAAATAACTAGGCCAATTACATGAGCTTTAGTCTTCGGGTTAAAAGGCTTAGGTTCTCATAGCAAGTATATACCAAAAGGTACAAGGCTATGATTGGTTATGCCATACTCGATCTCCATACATTGAGAGAAAGTATGGTATCCCTTACATAACACAACACGGGTAACACGGGCGTCCTAACTCACGTATACGATGCAATATAAATGATGTAATGGATAATATCAAGATAAGAAAGAATAGAATAATATAAAGACCAAGGGAATCAACTTCTCTTATCCCTGGTGGAGTCGTCACTGTGAGTGGAGATTTTCGCCCCCACTCCTGGTGGAATGGTTATTGCGACTTTGGCACTGTTAGGCTCAGGGCCTTAAAGAACATGGGCCTAAGCCCAGAGAAAATAGAGTTGCCACCCAGATGGGCCGAGAAAAAGAAAGAGGTGGATGACTCGATTCCTAAGGGATCCCCAACCCCCTAATAGGTTTGAAAAATTGGGTATGTGTGGGGAAGGTGAGAAATGGCCCAGCACCCCCACAATACCCAGTTCATTGGAACTGGTCTCCTTTTTAGGTCTTAATATTATAAAATTCTTAAATATAATGACATTATCCATATTACATGTGATCATAATAATAAATAAATACTTTATTAAAAATTATAATAATGTTCAAACAAAACAAATAAATGGATACCCATCAGAGGATGGAAACATGTCCGTACATTGTCCATGTCTAAGACTAAATAGGACACCCAACTAAAGGTGGAAATGTGTCCTTTACATTGATCCTAAAATACAAAAATAATTTAAATTACATAAGGACTAATTAATAAGGCACCCTTAAGGTGGAAACATACCTCTTACTTAATGAAAAAGATAAGGTAAATCAATAAAAAAAATATTCAACCATTCATTATGAAAGGAAACCATTCATTATAAGCCAAGTAAGGATCAAGATATGAAGATGTAAACTAAATACATCGAGCAGAATGCCAATAACAATTAAAGATTAAATACACAAGTTAGGGTTTTATGGGTCATGGTTTAAGAAACCAAGGTTTGTGGTTTGGAATTAGGGTTTGGAACTAAATTTGGAAATTGAACTTACTAGAATTAGGGTTTTAGGTTTTGGGGTTTTGGTTTTGGGAATCATAGTTTAAGGATTTTAAGGCTCTTTGACTAGGGTTTGGGACAAATTAGGTTTTAAGTCTACTAGGTTACAGTTTTGGTATTTTGGGTAAAATAATTTGAAAATAGGGTTTTTGGATACCAAGCCTTAAAAGAAGATTTATGTCACTCCACTCATCCATTATTTGAAGCCCAAGTTAGTACAAACCAAGACAACTCTTTTTAGAGCTAGAAATAAACAAAAAAAAAGGAAGGGAAAAAAGGAGAAAAAAAAAGAAGAAAAAACAAGAAAAAAGAAAAAAAAAGAAGAAGAAAGAAAAAAAAACAAGAAAAAAAAAGAAAAGAAGAAAAATAATACTTAAAAAGGCGGTTCAAAAAGCCAATTGAGTTCTTTTTTACCTAAAGCAGCAAAAGGCTTCCATTTGGTTTATAAGGACATTTTGACTTGAGTTGGTCCAACCCAACCCAAGATTCAATCAAAATTGGAGAAAAAATGAGGAAGACCATCCAGTTTTGAAAGTTCTGTACTTGACAGTCCTACAAGGAAGAAGGACAAAATGATAAAATGCTCAAAGAAAGGGAAGAGTAAGAAAAATAAAAGAAAAGAAAAGGGAGAAGAAGAAAAGAAGCGAATTTGGGTACCAAACTTTTTGCAAGGGCAAAAACTATCCTAATCAAGATTTAGATTAATGCCAAGAAGATAGAAGGAATTTGGAGTCTAGAAAGATTACTTCCAACTGTCTAAAGTTCCAACAAGAAATTTGTAGTGTGAGGGTTTGTCCATTGTGTCACACCAGCTCCAATCTCAAAATGGCCATCATTAAACCTGTAACACCCCCACATTCAATACATGCACACTACAAACTCCACAATGTAGTATACATGCATTAAACATAGGGATGCTACGGATTTTCTTAACATTCAAAACATTTTAAACGATACCATAATCTTTCAATTGCATCATCATAGCAAAATAGGTAGGTACTTGTAATACAAAACAAAATAGATATATAGATACATTTAGTTAATACACAGCGGAATTTATAAAATATTTGCATATATGAAACATTTAAATCCATATTTACAAATGTGCATATAATTACATTATAAATACTACTTTACAAAATATAAAGAAGTAGTACATGATTGGCAAATCTCTTCTGATCTTTAAGTTCCCAAAATCAACTCTTCAAGGTCTACTCTCACTCGGTCTCGATGAACTCTCGGGTTCAACTCTATCACCTGCGCGATTAACACTATCGCGCTAAGCCAACGGCTTAGTAAGACAAATCATGCTAAAGATATGCTTCAATGCAATACAATGCCATACATATTATTTATAAACACACAACATAAATGAGAAGCTAACATCTTTGAATTTCACCAATCATAATCATATAAGCATATCACATTTCAACATCCTTCCATATTCCTCATTTATCAATCATGTTATCATTCATAAATCTCATTAAACAAAGACAAGCATGGGCCCAAAACACACTAATATGTCATTCAATTTTCAGAGTTAATGCTTTGGTTTTGTTATCACATTTATCAATATCATATACCCAACTAGGCTTCAAGGATTAGGTTCAACCAAGCTTCAAGGGGAGCAAAGCATGCTAAGCATCAACCCAACTTGGCTTCAAGAACCAACCCAACCTAGCTTCAAGGGTGGTAACATCTCAATTAGGCTTCAAGGATTCAATCCAACCTAACTTCAAGAGATTGTTACACTTATTAGGCATGCCACCAACAACAAACTCTGAAAATGGAATAACACATTAGCCACACAAATCATTTATTATTTAATTATCATTTCCATTCTCAACTCTCATCATAGCCAATAACAATGGCCTCATATCACATATAAGTTACCATAGCCAATCACAATGGCAATATATTCCATCAAATTATACATATAGCACTATTGATATAAACATAATAAAACACATTACTCATCACATGAGTCACAATACATGAAATATCACATTGTTCACATAGTATCATATACATTACCATTATCATCATATGCAACAATGCAATAATACAAGATTTGTACTTACCTCACTAACAATTCATACAACTCCTAACACTTCCTTGTCCAAGATTTTTTAACCTCTTAGATCAAAGATCAATTACTTTCTTCAAGACCTAAATTAAAAGTAATAGCATATACTTGTTTAAGGATACGCAAGAGATGATCCAATTAGGAATTAATTAGGGCAAACCCTAACCCTGACACGCTCACCCACACGGGCGTGTTCATGACCGTGCCCTAACTCCACAACACAGAAACATTTACACGCTCAACAACATGGGCGTGTTCCTGGGCGTGTAAATTCTCAAATCTTACAGTAGCTATGACACGCTCAATAACACGGGCGTGCTACTGGTCGTGTCAAACCTACTGCCTCCAACACAATTGACATGCCTAAAAACCCTGGACGTGCTCATGGGCGTGTCCGGCCACAAATCAAGACTCCGATCAAAAACAACCATACACTCAACAACACACTTCTATACATTAACATCCTCTTCAAATAATCTTAACAAAACATACTCAAAACTCATCTCAAACTTGCAACACACCCAAAACAAGCCAAAACACACATCAAACACCAAACACAAAATCATCTCAAAACCCTTACCACATATACAACATCATCTCTTCCAACCACTTACTCTTTTCTTCCAAAAATCAACATCCACCTATTTAAACTCTTGACTTAAAACCAATTTAACACATGAAAACACATCTCAACCACCTCTTAAACACACCAAATCACAAAATCAACCAACCCTAATTCACTTCAAACACAACTTCAAAATAAGTAAAGAAAACAAGAGAATACTTACATTAGATGAAGAACTTCCACAAATCTCTTGTCAAATCCTTTGATTGCTTCTTCAATTTGCTTCTAGCATCAAGAACACCTCTCTTTCCTTTTGGTTTTTGGAGAGCCGGCCACTTCTTGAAAGAAAGAAGGAAATGATGAAGACAGAAAGTCAAATTTTGCTTTTAATCTCCACCAAGTGTTCCAATTCAAACAATTACCAAAACACCCTTTTATCATATAACTAACTTTTTGTCTCATATAAGCCCTTATATGTAATTGCACATTCCACATAAAATATCCTCTTATATTGACTCTATATTTGACCAATTTATATGTTATATATATCATCATATACACAACATATACCATTCTCTCTAAACCCTAATTCTTTTCCCCAAAACACATATACACAAGCATTCACTTTCCAATATCTTTTCTCTTGCAATTTAACACATATATTCAATCCAATATATCACTACAACAACAATAACAACAACATCAACAACTTAATCAAAACTTTTAGGCCATATATGAGGATATTACAATTCTCCCCCTCTAAAAAGAAAATTTCATCCTCGAAATTACCTGATATCAAAGCTGAAACAACTGAGGATATTGCTCTCGCATGGATTGTTCACTTTCCCAAGTTGCTTCTTCTTTTGCATGATTCTTCCATAGAACCTTCACCAATGGCACTCTCTTGTTTCTCAGCTCTTTCACATCATGTGCCAAGATAGCAACTGGTTCTTCTTCAAAAGTCAAATCTGTGCTCACTTCGATAGATTCAATTGGCAACACATGAGATGCATCCGATTTGTACTTCCTCAACATAGAAACATGAAATACATTATGAATACGATCCAACTCAGGTGGCAAAGCGAGTAGATAAGCAACTGGCCCAACTCTTTCCAAAACTTCATACGGTCCAATGAAACGAGGACTCAATTTCTCTTTCCGACCGAACCTCAAAATCTTCTTCCAAGGAGACACTTTCAGAAATACCTTATCTCTAACATCAAACTCTATGTCTCTCCTTTTCAGATATGCATAAGACTTCTGTCGGTCTGAAGCTGCTTTTAACCTGCCTCGAATCAACTTTACTTTTTCTTCAGTTTCTTGAATCAAATCAGGACCAACCAACTTATTATCTCCAAGCTCATTCCAACAAAGAGGTGTCCTACACCGTCTGCCATACAATGCTTCAAATGGTGCCATACCAATGCTGGATTGGTGACTGTTGTTGTAAGCTAACTCCACAAGAGGTAAGAATCTATCCCAACTTCCAAAGAAATTGATGACACAGCTTCTCAACATGTCCTCAATAATCTGTATCATGCTCTCTGACTGTCCATCCGTCTGTGGATGAAAAGCAGTGCTGAAGTGCAGTCGAGAACCCAAAGCACCTTGCAAACTCTTCCAAAATCTTGAAGTAAACCTGGGATCTCGATCAGACACTAAAGAAGTTGGAACCCCATGCAACTTTACAATCTCATGGATATATAGCTCAGCCAATCTCTCCAAAGAGTAATCCATCCGAACCGGAAGGAAATGAGCTGTCTTAGTCAATCTATCCACAATCACCCAAATAGCATCATGCTTCTTTTGTGTCAATGGCAAACCAGACACAAAATCCATCATCACTCTATCCCACTTCCATTCTGGTACTGATAATGGTTGAAGCAATCCAGTTGGAACTTGATGCTCTGCTTTAACCTTCTGACAGGTGAGACATTTCGACACAAAATCTGCAATATCTCTCTTCAAACCAATCCACCAGTAATGCTGTCTCAAATTATGATACATCTTTGTATTACCCGGATGCATAGAAAACACTGACTGATGTGCTTCTTCTAAAATGACTCTTTTCAAATCAGCATCATCGGGTACACACAATCGATTCTTAAACCAGAGACTCCCATCACCTTTCACAACAAAATCTCTAGTCTTCCCATTCTGACAATCTAAAATAATCTTCTGAATCTTCTTATCAGCCAACTGAGCCTCTTTGATCTGATCCAATAAAACTGGTTTCAAATGCAACTGTGCTAACAATGCACCATCATCACAAGTTACAAAACTGGCATGCAAAGCTCTCAACTCAACAAGCAATGAGAGCGAGTAAACAGTTAAACCAGCTAAAGACTTCCGACTCAAGGCATCAGCAACAACATTTGCTTTACCTGGATGATAATCAATCAAACAGTCGTAGTCTTTAATCAATTCCAACCATCTCCTCTGTCGAAGATTAAGTTCTTTCTGGACACCCAAATATTTCAAACTTTTGTGATCAGTGTAGATAAAACATTTCTCCCCAAACAGATAGTGTCGCCAAATCTTCAATGCAAACACAATGGCTGCTAGCTCCAAATCATGGGTCGGATAGTTAAGCTCATGCGGTTTCAACTGTCGAGAAGCATAAGCTATAACTTTACCTTCCTGCATCAGCACACACCCCAAACCACTATGTGAAGCATCACTGTAAATCACATATGGTTTGCCTTCTACAGGTAAAGTAAGAACAGGCGCTTGAGTCAGCATATCTCTCAACTGTTCAAAGCTAGCCTGACACTGATCCGTCCACACAAATCTCACTCCCTTACGAAGCAATCTGGTGAGTGGAGTAGCTATCAAAGAAAACTCTTTCACAAATCGTCGGTAATAGCCTGCCAAACCCAGAAAACTTCTAACTTCAGTCACCGACTTGGGTGGACTCCAATTCAAAATAGCTTCAACTTTACTTGGATCAACTCTAATGCCTTCTGCTGAAATAATATGTCCGAGAAAAGCGACTTGATCCAACCAGAACTCACACTTCAACAATTTGGCAAACAACTGCTTCTCTCTCAAAATCTGCAACACAATCCGCAGATGCATATCATGTTCCTCTTCATTCCGCGAATACACCAGAATGTCATCGATGAAGACCACTACAAACAGATCCAGATAGGGCCTGAACACCCTATTCATCAAATCCATAAAAGCTGCAGGTGCATTCATTAGACCAAATGGCATAACTAGAAATTCATAATGCCCATACCTGGTCTGAAAGGCGGTCTTAGGAACATCTTCAGCTCTGACTCTTAGCTGATGGTACCCTGATCTCAGATCAATTTTAGAAAACACAGCTGCACCCTTTAATTGATCAAAGAGGTCATCAATTCTAGGCAAAGGATATTTATTTTTAAAGGTCACCTTGTTCAATTGCCTATAATCGATACACAACCTCATAGTACCATCTTTCTTTTTCACAAATAGCACAGGAGCTCCCCAAGGAGAAACACTGGGGCGAATAAATCCTTTGTCCAACAACTCCTGTAATTGCACTTTCAATTCCCTCAATTCTGCTGGAGTCTAGAAAGATTACTTCCAACTGTCTAAAGTTCCAACAAGAAATTTGTAGTGTGAGGGTTTGTCCATTGTGTCACACCAGCTCCAATCTCAAAATGGCCATCATTAAACCTGTAACACCCCCACATTCAATACATGCACACTACAAACGCCACAATGTAGTATACATGCATTAAACATAGGGATGCTACGGATTTTCTTAACATTCAAAACATTTTAAACGATACCATAATCTTTCAATTGCATCATCATAGCAAAATAGGTAGTTACTTGTAATACAAAACAAAATAGATATATAGATACATTTAGTTAATACGCAGCGGAATTTATAAAATATTTGCATATATGAAACATTTAAATCCATATTTACAAATGTGCATATAATTACATTATAAATACTACTTTACAAAATATAAAGAAGTAGTACATGATTGGCAAATCTCTTCTGATCTTTAAGTTTCCAAAATCAACTCTTCAAGGTCTACTCTCACTCGGTCTCGATGAACTCTCGGGTTCAACTCTATCACCTGCGCGATTAACACTATCACGCTAAGCCAACGGCTTAGTAAGACAAATCATGCTAAAGATATGCTTCAATGCAATACAATGCCATACATATTATTTATAAACACACAACATAAATGAGAAGCTAACATCTTTGAATTTTACCAATCATAATCATATAAGCATATCACATTTCAACATCCTTCCATATTCCTCATTTATCAATCATGTTATCATTCATAAATCTCATTAAACAAAGACAAGCATGGGCCCAAAACACACTAATATGTCATTCAATTTTCAGAGTTAATGCTTTGGTTTTGTTATCACATTTATCAATATCATATACCCAACTAGGCTTCAAGGATTAGGTTCAACCAAGCTTCAAGGGGAGCAAAGCATGCTAAGCATCAACCCAACTTGGCTTCAAGAACCAACCCAACCTAGCTTCAAGGGTGGTAACATCTCAATTAGGCTTCAAGGATTCAATCCAACCTAACTTCAAGAGATTGTTACACTTATTAGGCATGCCACCAACAACAAACTCTGAAAATGGAATAACACATTAGCCACACAAATCATTTATTATTTAATTATCATTTCCATTCTCAACTCTCATCATAGCCAATAACAATGGCCTCATATCACATATAAGTTACCATAGCCAATCACAATGGCAATATATTCCATCAAATTATACATATAGCACTATTGATATAAACATAATAAAACACATTACTCATCACATGAGTCACAATACATGAAATATCACATTGTTCACATAGTATCATATACATTACCATTATCATCATATGCAACAATGCAATAATACAAGATTTGTACTTACCTCACTAACAATTCATACAACTCCTAACACTTCCTTGTCCAAGATTTTTTAACCTCTTAGATCAAAGATCAATTACTTTCTTCAAGACCTAAATTAAAAGTAATAGCATATACTTGTTTAAGGATACGCAAGAGATGATCCAATTAGGAATTAATTAGGGCAAACCCTAACCCTGACATGCTCACCCACACGGGCGTGTTCATGACCGTGCCCTAACTCCACAACACAGAAACATTTACACGCTCAACAACATGGGCGTGTTCCTGGGCGTGTAAATTCTCAAATCTTACAGTAGCTATGACACGCTCAATAACACGGGCGTGCTACTGGTCGTGTCAAACCTACTGCCTCCAACACAATTGACACGCCTAAAAACCCTGGACGTGCTCATGGGCGTGTCCGGCCACAAATCAAGACTCCGATCAAAAACAACCATACACTCAACAACACACTTCTATACATTAACATCCTCTTCATATAATCTTAACAAAACATACTCAAAACTCATCTCAAACTTGCAACACACCCAAAACAAGCCAAA
Organism: Garcia nutans; assembly: GCA_947685225.1. Classification (NCBI taxonomy): domain Eukaryota; kingdom Viridiplantae; phylum Streptophyta; class Magnoliopsida; order Malpighiales; family Euphorbiaceae; genus Garcia; species Garcia nutans. The sequence continues at coordinate 14,254,729 of CANTUV010000023.1, read as the reverse complement.
ACACACATCAAACACCAAACACAAAATCATCTCAAAACCCTTACCACATATACAACATCATCTCTTCCAACCACTTACTCTTTTCTTCCAAAAATCAACATCCACCTATTTAAACTCTTGACTTAAAACCAATTTAACACATGAAAACACATCTCAACCACCTCTTAAACACACCAAATCACAAAAATCAACCAACCCTAATTCACTTCAAACACAACTTCAAAATAAGTAAAGAAAACAAGAGAATACTTACATTAGATGAAGAACTTCCACAAATCTCTTGTCAAATCCTTTGATTGCTTCTTCAATTTGCTTCTAGCATCAAGAACACCTCTCTTTCCTTTTGGTTTTTGGAGAGCCGGCCACTTCTTGAAAGAAAGAAGGAAATAATGAAGACAGAAAGTCAAATTTTGCTTTTAATCTCCACCAAGTGTTCCAATTCAAACAATTACCAAAACACCCTTTTATCATATAACTAACTTTTTGTCTCATATAAGCCCTTATATGTAATTGCACATTCCACATAAAATATCCTCTTATATTGACTCTATATTTGACCAATTTATATGTTATATATATCATCATATACACAACATATACCATTCTCTCTAAACCCTAATTCTTTTCCCCAAAACACATATACACAAGCATTCACTTTCCAATATCTTTTCTCTTGCAATTTAACACATATATTCAATCCAATATATCACTACAACAACAATAACAACAACATCAACAACTTAATCAAAACCTTTAGGCCATATATGAGGATATTACAAAACCTGTGTCCCTTATAGACCCCATTTCAAGCCTATCAAAAACCTGTTGATCTCTCTTGGTAGGTAGAGTCTATTAGTGGAGATAGTTTGGATAAGCATGCATATGAGATAGACAATATTTAAACTCAAGATAGATCTTCGGCCAAGTAATGTGTATGTGCCTATCTGAAGTGCAACAATTCTTGCTTAAATAGAAATGATTCTCAAATTTAGTATGGTAACTAGGGTTGTCATATTATAGATATGTTAATTTGGAAAAATCAAGTCCTGAGGTACATTTACATTAATTTGGCAAAGCCAACATTTGATTTCAAAATCAAAATTCAAAAAATAAAAAAAAATGTTTTTGTCACACAAAGCCTTCGAGTTAAGGGGAGTATGTTGAACTATCAAACCTTGAAGAACACATTGGGTAAAGGAAATGATTACTGGCAAGGTCATGAAGAAGCTACCAACTGACATGCTGAATCATAATTTAAAATGGATGTATCTCTACTGTTTGGGGCCTCCATTACTCATATTTTCAATATCCCAAAGATAAAAGCCATAAATGTGAAGCATCATGTCATTTCAATGCAAGACTTGAACGACCATCAAAAAGGAACCAATGAGAATACTTCTGTAAGTATTATTATGCATATCATGCATACATGAGCATATCACATCGCACTTTCTTGTCTTGTATTGCCTATTCTTTATCAAAGTGAACAGCAAATACACTGCGAAGTAAAGAATCAAAAGAAGATATTGAATCAAAGGGGGCATGGAAAGCATATTGCTTGAGAAAGTTCCAGTAATTTTGCAAAAGAAGAAATACGTGTCTGTGTGAAAAGCTAGACAAGACAAACATCAATTGAAGCCCGCATAGAAAAATCATGAGGGCAAGGAGAAGATATGAAGGCTAGCTAAAAAATGACTGAAATTTTTTGCTTTGCAAAAGTGCAAAGGAAGAACAAAAAGAATGGAACATTACAACTATCAAAAGAATGAAGATGCAATAGACAAAAGATCAGTCCGGCTAGAAGAGCTGAAGCCAATATAGGATAAATCTCTAAGGATGAAGATCCACTTTCAAGGGTGAAGACCCGATTTTCAAGGATGAAGATCCAGCTTAAAGGATGAAGATCCATTTTCAAGGGTGAAGACCCGATTTTCAAGGATAAAGATCCATTTTCAAGGGTGAAGGCCTGATTTCCAAGGATGAAGATCTAATTTCAAAGGGTGAAGACCCAAAGTTTAAAGGATGAAGATCCATTTTAAAAGGTGAAGACCTGATTCCAAGGATGAAGATCCAATTTCAAAGGTTGAAGACCTGAAGTCCAAAGGATGAAGATCCATTTTCAAGGGTGAAGACCCGATTTACAAGGATGAAGATCCATTTTTCAAAGGTGAAGACCTGATTCCAAGGATGAAGATCCAACTTCAAAAGGTGAAGACCCAATCTCAAAGGATGAAGATCCATTTTCAAGGGTGAAGACCCGATCTCAAAGGATGAAGATCCATTTTCAAGGGTGAAGACCTGATCTCAAAGGATGAAGATCCATTTTCAAAGGGTGAAGACCCGAAGTCCAAAGGATGAAGATCCATTTTCAAGGGTAAAGACCCAATTTCCAAGGATGAAGATCCATTTTCAAGGGTGAAGACCTGATCTCAAAGGATGAAGATTTATTTACAAAGGGTGAAGACCCGAAGTCCAAAGGATGAAGATCCATTTTCAAGGGTGAAGACCCAATTTCCAAGGATGAAGATCCATTTTCAAGGATGAAGACCTTATCTCAAAGGATGAAGATCCAATTTCAAAGGGTGAAGACCCAAAGTCCAAAGAATGAAGATCCATTTTCAAGGGTGAAGACCCGATGCAAAGGATGAAGATCCAGCTTAAAGTATGAAGATCCAATTTCAAGGGTGAAGACCCAATCTCCATGGATGAAGATCCATTTACAGGGGTGAAGACCCGATCTACGAGGATGAAGATCCAATTTCAAGGGTGAAGACCCAATCTCCAAGGATGAAGATCCATTTACAAGGGTGAAGACCCGATCTCCAAGGATGAAGATCCATTTACAAGGGTGAAGACCCGATCTCCAAGGATGAAGATCCATTTTCAAAGGCAAAGATCTAATGCTAAGGATGAAAATCCAAGGTCCAATGATGAAGATCCATTTTGAGGGTGAAGAGCCACAATGCATAGAACATCCGGAGCAGTTAGACTTCTCAATTGATAAAAGGTCAGTCAAATTCAATATCGGGTCCAGAACCCAAATTATCCTTAGGTCCAGAACCTAAAATCTTTTTTAAGTCCAGAACTTAGCTACGGTCCAGAACCCAAATTATCCTTAGGTCTAGAACCTAAAATCTCTCTTAAGTTCAGAACTTAGCTCGAGTCCAGAACCTAAAATTACCCTTAGGACCAGAACTCGAACCGGGTCTAGAACCTAAAACCTCAACCATCTCGCAAAAATTAAGTCTTATTGCTTTTCACTCACTTTTACTAAAAGTCTTAGATCGTTCAAACAGGGGGCAAACTGTAGACCCTTAATTTTTGACCCAGTCCGGTCCAATATATTTTATATAGTCCAAAATAATTTTTGTGGAATTTTAATTAAATAATATTTATTTTAGTATTTTTTTTATAAGATTTAATAAAATAAAAATAATAAATAAATAAATAAAAATAAAAATCGACGACGAAAAAATCAGGGACGAAAAAATTCATCGCCGAAAACAGTGGATGAAATGGCTCGCAGCCCGCCCCTCGCAATTTTTCTCCAGCTGTAATATCCCTATGCATGCCCTAGAAGTTTTGTATGTTGTTGTTGTTGTTGTTGTTGTTATTGTTGGTTTAAATTGAAAAAAAAATATATGTATATGTGTTTTGGGAAGAAATAGGGTTTAGAGACAAGTTTATATGTTGTGTATATGGTGATATATATAACATATAAAATGGTCAAAGAGAGAGAGAGTCAATGCAAGAGGAGATTTTTATATGGCATGTGAAATTACTTAATTGGGTTTATAAGAGACAAAAGCTAAGTTAAATGATGAGGGGTATTTGAGTAATTGCTTGAAGTGGAATGCATGGTGGAGATTAAAAGAAGAAAAGGTGTTTGACTTGTGCATTTTCTTCTTTCTTTCTTGAAGAGGCCGGCCATTGAAGAGAAGAGAGAGCAAGAGAGGTATTCATGGTGCTAGAAGCAAATTGAAGAAGCAATCAAAGGATTTGACAAGAGAATTGTGGAATTTCTTCATCTTAGGTAAGAAATCTCTTGAATTCCTTTGGTAATTTTGAGGTTATGTCTATATTGAATTGTGATTTGTTGATGTGATGATTTGGTGTGTTTGATATGTGTTTACAAGTGTTAAAGTTGATTGTTAGTTAAAAGATTGAATTGAGGTTGGTTTGGTTGTGAAGGTTGTAAGTTTAAATGGATTTTGATAGTGGAAGTTCAAGTGTAAAGTTGGTTTTAGGGTTTGAGATGGTATGTGTTTAAATGTTTTGGTTGATGTGTTTTAATAAGGAATATTGTGTTAAACATGTAGAATTTGTGTTTAGAACATTGATTCCATTCATTTGAAACATGTTATATGGTGTTTGATGAGTTTGAGTGCAATTGGAGGAGAGTTGTGCATATTAGGTTTTGTGTTTTGGGAGACACGGCCAAAAGCAATGTGAGACACGGCCAAGCCAAGGGATTTTGGGCATGTTGGATTAGTTTTTGGGTGACATGGCCGTGTTCCCAAGCCGTGTTAGCTACTGTGAGTTTTGGTTTAAGAGACACGGCCACAAGCTTGGCCGTGTCCCTTGCCCGTGTTGCTTACTGTCCAATTGGTTTGAGTGACACGGCCACAAGCTTGGCCGTGTCCCTCAAGTGGCTGCCCGTGTCCCTCAATTGTGTGGGTTAGGGTTTTAATTCTTTGTTCTTCTTGCATTGCTTTGGTTCTCCAAAGGTAGGTTGGTCCTTAAACCTAACCCTAAACACTTTAAACACACTTGAATCAATGAATGATATAATCAAATGCATGTGTAAGGTCCTAAAGCTATGAATCATATCAATTGTTCTTTGCCCTAATTGCATTGTTGAGATTGAACAATGTTATGTTATGCATTGTGAATGGTAATGTGTTTCATAAGTAATATACATTGAAATGTATATCAAAGATGCAATAATAATTCAAATAAGACATGATATGAGACAATGCCATTGTGTTTGGCTATGATGATGCAATTGAAAGTAATAAGGCATGTTTGCCTAAATGTTGTTGAGAATTGAGAATGAAAATGATAATTGAATAATAAATGAATTGTGTGGCTAATGTGTTATTCCATTTTCAGAGTTGGTTGTTGGTGGCATGCCTAATAAGTGTAACAATCTCTTGAAGTTAGGTTGGATTGAATCCTTGAAGCCTAATTGAGATGTTACCACCCTTGAAGCTAGGTTGGGTTAGTTCTTGAAGCCAAGTTGGGTAGAAGCTTAGCATGCTTTGCTCCCCTTGAAGCTTGGTTGAACTTAATCCTTGAAGCCTAGTTGGGTATATGATATTGATAAATGTGATAACAAAACCAAAGCATTAACTCTGAAAATTGAATGGCATATTAGTGTGTCTTGGGCCCATGCTTGTCTTTGTTTAGTGTTGATTATGAATGGTTAAATGAATACTAATGAGGTATATGAAAAGATATTGAAATGTGATATGTAATGTGAAAGTTTGTTGTTAGTTTTGCATATATGATGTTACATGTATAATATGGATTGTGAAATGACATTGCATTGCACTAAGTCATATCATTTGCATGATTATCTTACTAAGCCGTTGGCTTAGCGCGATAGTGTTTAATCGCGCAGGTAATAGAGTTGATAGAGTTGAACCCGAGAGTTCATCAAGACCCAGTGAGAGTAGACCTTGAAGAATCCATTTTGGGAGCTTAAAGATCAGAGCAAACTTGCCAATCATGTATACTTCTTTATATTTTGTAAAGAAATGTTTAATATGTAAATATGTACATATTTTATAACTTCCGCTGTGTAATATTTAAATATATATATATATAACTAATATGTTTTGTTTTATAAGTAAATGATCTACTTTTCTATAATGTATAATGATAAGGGTATTGTATCAAGTTTTAAAGTGTTTTGAATGTTAAGAGATCCGTAGCATCCCTATGTTTGGTGCACTTATGCTACATTGTTGTGGTTGTAATGTGTGTGCATTGGATATGGGGGTGTTACACCAGCGCTCGTAGCCCCTCGCAGCCCGACATAGTTTTTGCCAGCGAAATTATTTTTGACGCAATTTTTTCTGAAACCAAATTATATTTGGTTTCGGTTTTCTTTTCCTAAGTAAAAATAGTTTCCTTAAACAATTAAAATTAATCATCTAAATTTTCTATAATTGAGACTAAAAAACAAAGAAAAAGGGGAGGACTTGAACTTTGAAACGATCAGACTTTAAAATTTTTTGTAGTGAAACAATCAGATTTTTTTTAGAGAGGAGAGCAATAAGCAAGCAAAGAATCAAGCCATCAAAGGCAGCAACCTTGCCTTTGTCCTTGTTCATCCAAGAAGCAATTTTTGGTGGAACCAACAAACGAAGGTTTGAATATCTAATTTCTTTTTCTTTTCTCTTACCGTAGCTTCAATCACTAAATTGTTTCTCTTGATTCTAAAACCTTGGAACCCTAATTTATTTCTTCTAAACCTTAGAACCTTAAATCGTCTCTTCTATTTTCAAAAACCCTAAAATTACTTTTCTGTTTCTTCTAAAACTTAAGAATCGTAATCTATTTCTTCAAAACCTTAAGAACCCTAATTCGTTTCTTTTGATTCCAAAAATCTTAAATCATTTTGCCAAATTCCTTAAGCCTTAAAAATCAAAATAATAATCTGTCATAAAACCTATTCTTTTTAAATCACAGTAGCATTATTTTCATAAAACATCCAAAACCCTAAATCTTTAAAACGTCCAGTAGCATTATTCATTTTAAAAATAATATTAGTTACTCAAAATTCCAAAACCCTATTTTCTAAATTCTAAACCCTAAAATCTTAATTTTCAATACTAAAACCTACAATCCTAGAAGCCAGTTTCTAAAATTTTCGGGGGTGCTGCCCCTTTGACCCCCGCCCGCTAACCGGCTAGCGGGACTGCCTTATGGGCTCGTCGAAGGGGTCAATATTCATTTGCGCATTATGAGTTCGTGTATTTAACTTTCCTTTTTCCAAAGCCCTAATTTAGTAATTAAAATTCTAAAATCTTATTTTAAGATGCGAACCATAAATTATATATTTATTGCTTTATTTAATTTTAGATGTGATTATGTAGTTTATTATATGCTTTGATTTATTTAATTTCAATGCTTGATTTATTTAATTTATCATGGATGAATGCTTATTATATATTTTGATTGATGTTTAATATCTATGATAATGATTTATTAATTATGAATGGTTATTTACTTTTATCGATTTATTTTTGATTTCCAAATGTTGTAAGAGGTATGTTTCTACTTTGTGGGTACCTCATTAGTTAAATATCATGTAATTTAAATTTTTTTTATATTTTGTACCAATGTAAAAGACATGTTTCTACCTTTCGGTGGGTGTCCTATTAGTTTAGACATGGATGATGTAAGGACATGTTTCCATCCTAGGATGGGTGTCCATTTATTTGCTTTGTTTGGATATTGCTTTGATTTTAATATAACGATGCTTTATTTCAATTGTTGCATGCAAAATGGATACTTAAGAATTTTATAATATTAAGACCTGTAAAGGAGGTCGGTTCCAATGAACCGGGCGTTGTGGGGGTGCTGGGCCATTTCTCACCTTCCCCACACGTACCCAACTTTCCGAATCCATTAGGGGGTTATGGATTCCTTAGGATACGAGTCATTCACCCCTTTCTTTTTCCCAGCTTGTCCGGGTGGTGAATCCATTTTCTCCGGACTTAGGTCCGTGTTCTCTAAGGCCTCGAGCCTAAACAGTGCCGAAGTTGCAAGAACCTGCAATATCCCAAAGTGTGCCCTAGGAGTTTTGATATAATTGTGGTTTTATTTGAATTAAAATGTATATGTGTAATTGGAAAGAGAAAAGAATTTAAAAGAGAGTGTATATGTTGTATATATAACAATATATATATCATATACACAAGTCAAATGGATGGTCAAAGGAAGAAGATATTTATTTTGTTAATTATTAAATTACTAAAAAGGGCATGTAAGTGAAAGGAAGTTAAAACAAATAAGAAGAGGGTATTTAGGTAATTTCTTATTTTGGAATTCTTGGTGGAGGTTTAAAGAGATGAAAAGTTTGACTTTGTTTCTTCATTTTCTTTTCTTCTCCCTTGGTGGCCGGACATCATCAAGACAAGAGAGCAAGAGGAAGGTTTTGAGTTCTAAGATCAAATTGAAGGAAGATTCAAGTAATTAAGTTGGATATTTGTGAAGTTCCATCAATTTTGGTAAGTTCGCTCTCTTAATTTCCTTTGTTCTTTTTGAAGTTGTGTTTGAGGTTGATGAATTGTTGTTGATGGTATGATTAGGGTTGTTTGTGGTGTGTTTATAAGTGTTGAAATTGATTTTAAGATAAAAAGTTTAATTGATGATGGTATTGAAAGAGTAAGAGTGATGTTGGTTTTAGGGTTTTGAAGTGGTAAGTGATGTTTAACTTGAGTTTGATCAATTATTTTAATAGATCTTCATGTTTTTTGTGTTTGTTGGAGTTGTAAGCCTAGAATATGTGATTTTGGTCGAAGGCAGTAGCATCTTGGATGCCACACCCGTGGCCCTTAGATGCCATAGCCGTGGGGGTGTTGAAAAAATTGGGCAGAATTGTTTTCTACCCCACGCCCGTGGGGGTTGGGGTGGCCACAGCCGTGGGCTCTAATATGTGGTGTTGAGTTATAATTTGTGATCTAAAGGTCGAAGATGAGATTAATAAGTGATAAATTGTATTGGAATTCATGTATTGTATCATTTTTGGATTAGGTTTTGGAAGAAAGTGATTTGCCCTAATTTAAGAAGTGAAGAACTCTTGGAAGAAGAAGAGTATAGGGTTGTGTGAGTGTTCTTGAGGTAAGTACAAACTACATGGTTGCATACATTTGCATGTTTTGATACTTAATATACTTGGTTGTAAATGTATTGAGTAATCTATTGCATTGTTCATACATTTGATTGATGTTATGTTTTGTACATTGTGAATGATTGGTGAACATCTAAAATATGTGTTAATATTATTGGTTATATACCCTTGAATATGAATTGAGATATAATGAGGTGTGAAATCAATGTGAGTGGTTATAATGATGTAAATGACATAATTGTGGCATGTGTTCCTAAATGATGATGTTCAATGCAATTGATGATATATACTCTTTTGATGAGATGAGAAGCCATTGTTGTTGGCTAAAATAATGTGAATGAGATGATGGAGGCATGTTTGCCTAAGTGATGATGATGAGAATTGAGAATGGAATTGATAATGAAATAATAAATCAATTGTGTGTCTAATGTGTTAATCATTTTCAGAGTTTTGTTGTTGGTGGCATGCCTAATAGTAACAATCTATAGAAGTTAGGTTGGGCTTGATCCTTGAAGCCAAGTTGGGTTGAAGTTTAACATGTTTTACTCCCCTTGAAGCTTGGTTGGGTCTAGTCCTTGAAGCCTAATTGAGATGTTACAACCCTTGAAGCTAGGTTGGGTTTGGTTCTTGAAGCCAAGTTGGGTTGATACTTAGCATGCTTTGTTCCCCTTGAAGCTTGGTTGAACCTAAATCCTTGAAGCCTAGTTGGGATAATAATGATGAGAAATGTGATAATTAAACCAAAACATTAACTCTGAAAGTTGAATGGCATATTAGTGTCTTTTGGGCCCATGCTTGTCTTTGTTTTCAATGTGATTTTTGAATGGTGAAACCAATGAATAATGAGATTGATGGTATAGCATAAGTATCTTGTTGAGAATGAATGTTTGATATGACCTTAAGCAAAGTAAGATATTGAAGTATAACATTTCTTGTGAATAGTGTATGGAATTGATTGTGTGACATTGGCATTGCATCAAAACATAATATTATTGTAGTTTGTACCACTAAGTCGTTGGCTTAGCGCGATTATGATTTATCGCGCAGGTAACAGGGAAGAACCAGAGAGTTCCTCTAGGCCGAGTAGAGTCTAGATCTGGTGGTGTTGATAGTGAAGCTTAAAGATCGAAGACATACTGCCAAACATGTATATATTTTATGTTTTTGTAAAACTTGAGTTTTGATGTATATGTAATTGTAAATATTTGTTATATTTTCCGCTGTGTTTTGAATAAACTTTTTATTAATTGTGTTTTATAAATTTCTTTAAATGTTTTAAATTTGCTCATATGATTATAAAAGAAGCGAGTCATTTGTTTATTAATCTGTGACATTTTTATATTCAGTATACGTATATTACGATCGTAATAGCATGCTATGTACGTATACGGGGTATAGGGGTGTTACAATTATTTTTGTATCAGAGCCTAGGTTTGAGATTCTCAACCTAGGTGAATTGTAAGAAAAAGAATATTTTGATTTTAAAAGTTGGTTTTTGAGTAAAATACATGTTTTGGTATGGCAGTCTTTGATCTTTAATGAGGAAAATTCTGCTGTGTTTGCAGATATAGGTAGTAATGGAGTGCCATTCACGTCAGACTGTAGAAGGAAGTGCTGAGAGTGTAGCTCCAGGAGAGAGTAGAGATGGAGCTAGAGTTCATAGAGTTAGTGAGGCACCTGTTTCTGTGCCAGAGAGATCAGCTGCAGAGGAGGCTCCGCCGGGTTGGTTAAGGCATGTGATAGAACTATTGAGGCCAGCTCCAGTGTAGCCACCACCACCACAGCCTCAGATGCCGGTAAGACATTATGACAAGTTGAGAAAATATGGGGCTGAAGATTTCTTGGGCACTACCGATCCTGCAGTGGCTGAGCAGTGATTGGATAAAGTGCAGAGGATATTCATTCAGTTGCAAGCCACTTAGGATGAGAAATTTGACTATGCTAGATCCCTCCTTCAGAAAGATGCCTATGACTGGTGGAAGACTGTTCCTCATGCCATGGATGATCCACCTACACTATCTTATAGTGATTTTCTGAGGGAGTTCAAGAAGAAATATAATCTGAGGGAGTATAAAGATATTAAGAAGATGGAATTCCTGAATTTGAGGCAAGATAACCGGACGGTGACAGAATACGAGATTGAGTACATCCGGTTGAGTCGTTATGCTGGGGGAATTATCTCTGATGAAATAGATCGGTGCAGAAGATTTGAGGAGGGATTGAGGCCCTCTATCATGTTTATTGTGGCTGGTTCTAGATACCAGGATTTCTCTCAGCTTGTTGCAGCAGCTAGAAGTGTTGAGAGAGCGCAGAGCATCGCAGCAGCTGCTTCTGAGGAGGAGACTAGAGTAAGGGGACCCCAGTTTGAGGCAGGGTCTTCATCTGTGGAGAGGGGTAGAGGAAGTTTTGTTCTGAGGATTAGTAGGAGTCAGAGGCAGTCAGGCAGATCAGTGCAGTATCAGAGGCAGAGGCCGAGACCGATAGTCTCTGTAGCTAGTGCCCCGACTCCCGTGATGCAAAGGTCTACTCCACCTGTATGTGTTCACTGTGGCAGGCCCCATGGAGGTGTTTGCTGGAGGACTGGTGTATCCGGAGTATGTTATAGATGTGGGTCACCAGAACATTTTATTAAAGATTGCCCTGATATGCAAGATGATAGGCAGACTGATACTATAGTTTCTCGACCCAGTGTTAGCAGAGGTGGTTGAGGGGGTAGAGGTTTTAGTAGAGGTGGTAGACCCGGGCTTAGTCAGAGAGGAGGATCATCATCCAAAGGCAGTAGGCTAGAGGAGGCCGGATCTTCTCAGAGGGTATATGTGATGCAGAGGCAGCCAGATGCTTCAGCAGTTATAGCGGGTACATTTTCTTTATTTGGCATTTCAGTACTTGCTTTGATTGATCCAGGACCTACTCATTCATACATAAGTGCATCTGTATTGCCTGTGTCTGAATTGCATTCAGAATCCTTAGGATTTGATGTTTTGGTGACAAATCCTTTAGGACATAGTGTGGTTGTTAGTAAGGTGCACCGTGATAGTGCAGTTGTGGTGCAAGGTGAGGAGTTTCTTGGTGATATGATTGAAATGCCTTTTAAAGAATATGATTTGATCTTAGGCATGGATTGGCTGTCTAAGCATGGAGCTGTGGCAGATTGTCAAAAGAAGTGTGTCACCTTGAGAACCAGTGATGGTAGGGATGTGATAGTATCTAGTGAGCATAAACAACTTGCATCCTTGTTTGTATCAGCTGTAACAGCTAGAAAGTTGATTAGAAAAGGGTGTGAATCTTATCTTGCTCATGTTGTGGATACTAGGGTAGTAGGTTCTCAACTTGATAATATAACCACCGTTGCAGATTTTCCAGATGTGTTTCCTGAGGAGTTGCTAGGGTTACCCCCTGAGAGAGAGGTTGAGTTTGGTATCGAATTGTTGCCTGGTACCACTCCCATCTCTATCACTCCTTATAGAATGACACCTGCTGAATTGAGAGAGTTGAAGGTGCAGTTGCAGGAGTTGTTGGATAAAGGATTTATTAGCCCCAGTGTTTCTCCTTGGGGAGCTCCTGTGTTATTTGTGAAGAAGAAAGATGGTACTATGAGGTTATGCATTGATTATAGGCAATTGAATAAAGTGACTATCAAGAATAAATATCCTTTGCCTAGGATTGATGATCTCTTTGATCAATTGAAGGGAGCAGCAGTGTGTTTCCAAGATTGATTTGAGATCCAGGTATCATCAGTTGAGGGTTAAAGCTGAAGATGTTTCTAAGACAGCTTTCCGCACCAGGTATGGGCATTATGAGTTTTTAGTAATGCCTTTTGGGTTGACGAATGTACCTGCAGCTTTCATGGATTTAATGAATAGGGTGTTTAGGCCCTATCTGGATCAGTTTGTGGTGGTTTTCATTGATGATATTTTGGTGTATTCACGTAATGAGGAGGAGCATGACAAGCATTTGCGGATTGTGTTACAGATCTTGAGAGAGAAGCGGTTATATGCTAAGCTGTCAAAGTGTGAATTTTGGCTTGACCAAGTTTCTTTTCTGGGCCATATAGTTTCAGCAGATGGTATAAGAGTCGATCCAAGTAAAGTTGAAGCTATTTTGAATTGGAGTCCACCAAAGTCTGTAACTGAAGTTAGAAGTTTTCTGGGTTTGGCAGGCTATTACCGACGGTTTGTGAAAGATTTCTCTTTGATAGCTACTCCACTTACCAGATTGCTTCGGAAGGGAGTTAGATTTGTGTGGACGGATCAGTGTCAAGCTAGCTTTGAATAGTTGAAAGAAATGTTGACTCAAGCACCTGTTCTAACTTTACTCGTAGAAGATAAACCTTATGTGATTTACAGTGATGCTTCACATAATGGTTTAAGATGTGTTTTGATGCAAGAGGGTAAAGTCATAGCTTATGCTTCTCGGCAGTTGAAGCCACACGAGCTTAATTATCCGACTCATGATTTGGAGTTGGCAGCTATAGTGTTTGCTTTGAAGATTTGGCGACATTACTTGTATGGGGAGAAATGTTTTATCTTTACGGATCATAACAGTTTGAAATATTTGGGTGTTCAGAAGGAGCTGAATCTTCGGCAAAGGCGATGGTTAGAACTGATTAAAGACTATGACTGTTTGATTGATTATCATCCTGGTAAGGCGAATGTAGTTGCTGATGCCTTGAGTCGGAAGTCTTTAGCAGGTTTAGCTGTGTATTCGCTCTTGTTGCTTGTTGAGTTGAGAGCGTTGCATGCTAGTTTTGAAGTATGCGATGATGGTGCATTATTGGCTCAGCTGCAGTTAAGACCAGTATTGTTGGATCAGATAAAGAAGGCTCAATTGGCTGAAGAGAAAATTAAGAAGATTGTATCAGATTGCCAAAAGGGGGAGAGCCGAGATTTCTATGTAAAAAGTGATGGTAGCCTTTGGTTCAAGAATAGGTTGTGTGTACCTGATGATGATGGTTTGAGAAAGAACATTTTAGAGGAAGCACACCAATCGGTTTTTGCTATGCATCCGGGTAGTACAAAGATGTAACATGATTTGAAACAGCACTACTGGTGGTCTGGTATGAAGAGAGACATAGCAGAATTTGTGTCCAAATGTCTCACTTGTCAGAGGGTGAAAGCTGAGCATCAAGTTCCAACAGGGTTACTTCAGCCTTTAATAGTGCCTGAATGGAAATGGGAGAGAATAACAATGGATTTTGTATCTGGTTTGCCATTGACTCAGAAGAAACATTATGCTATTTGGGTGATTGTTGATCATTTGACAAAGACAGCTCATTTCCTTCCTGTTAGAATGGACTATTCTCTTGAAAGGTTGGCCGAGTTGTATATCAGTGAGATAGTGAAATTGCTTGGAATCCCAATTTCTTTAGTGTCTGATCGAGACCCCCGGTTTACTTCGAGGTTTTTGAAGAGTTTACATGTTGCATTGGGTTCTCGGTTACACTTCAGTACTGCTTTTCATCCACAGATAGATGGGCAGTCAGAGAGAGTGATACAGATTATTGAGGATATGTTGAGAAGCTGTGTCATTGATTTCTCTAGAAGTTGGGATAGATTTTTACCACTTGTGGAATTTGCTTACAACAACAGTCATCAATCCAGTATTGGTATGGCACCATTTGAGGCATTGTATGGTAGAAGATGTAGAATGCCTTTATGCTGGAATGAAATTGGAGAGGGCAAGTTAATTGGTCCTGATTTGGTTGAAGAAACCGAAGAGAAAGTGAAAATAATCCGGGATCAGTTGAAAGCAGCTTCAGATCGACAGAAGTCTTATTCATATTTGAAGAGGAGAGACATAGAGTTTGATATTGGAGATAAAGTATTTTTGAAAGTGTCTCCTTAGAAAAAGATATTGAGATTTGGTCGAAGAGGGAAGCTGAGTCCTCGTTTCATTGGACCGTATGAAGTTTTGGAAAGAGTTGGGCCAAATGCTTATCGTCTTGCCTTGCCACCTGAGTTGGGTAGAATTCATAATGTATTCCATGTTTCTATGTTACGGAGGTATAGATCAGATCCATCTCATATCTTGCCAGTTAAATCCATTGAAGTGAGTTCGGATCTGACATTTGAAGAAGAATCAGTTGCTATTTTGGCACATGAAGTGAAAGAGTTGAGGAATAAGAAAGTGCCATTGGTGAAGGTTCTATGGAAGAATCATGGGAGAGAAGAGGCAACTTGGGAGAGCGAGCAACCAATGTAAGATCAGTATCCTCAACTGTTTCAGACATAATATCAGGTAATTTCGAGGACAAAATTTCTTTTTAGAGGGGAAGAATTGTAATATCCCAAAGTGTGCCCTAGGAGTTTTGATATAATTGTGGTTTTATTTGAATTAAAATGTATATGTGTAATTGGAAAGAGAAAAGAATTCAAAAGAGAGTGTATATGTTGTATATATAGAAATATATATAACATATACACAAGTCAAATGGATGGTCAAAGGAAGAAGATATTTATTTTGTTAATTATGAAATTACTAAAAAGGGCATGCAAGTGAAAGGAAGTTAAAACAAATAAGAAGAGGGTATTTAGGTAATTTCTTATTTTGGAATGCTTGGTGGAGGTTTAAAGAGATGAAAAGTTTGACTTTGTTTCTTCATTTTCTTTTCTTCTCCCTTGGTGGCCGGACATCATCAAGACAAGAGAGTAAGAGGAAGGTTTTGAGTTCTAAGATCAAATTGAAGGAAGATTCAAGTGATTAAGTTGGATATTTGTGAAGTTCCATCAATTTTGGTAAGTTCTCTCTCTTAATTTCCTTTGTTCTTTTTGAAGTTGTGTTTGAGGTTGATGAATTGTTATTGATGGTATGATTAGGGTTGTTTGTGGTGTGTTTATAAGTGTTCAAATTGATTTTAAGATAAAAAGTTAAATTGATGATGGTATTGAAAGAGTAAGAGTGATGTTGGTTTTAGGGTTTTGAAGTGGTAAGTGATGTCTAACTTGAGTTTGATCAATTATTTTCATAGATCTTCATGTTGTTTATGTTTGTTGGAGTTGTAAGCCTAGAATATGTGATTTTGGTCGAAGACAGTAGCATCTTGGATGCCA
Source organism: Garcia nutans (assembly GCA_947685225.1). Classification (NCBI taxonomy): domain Eukaryota; kingdom Viridiplantae; phylum Streptophyta; class Magnoliopsida; order Malpighiales; family Euphorbiaceae; genus Garcia; species Garcia nutans. The sequence goes on along the minus strand of CANTUV010000023.1, from coordinate 14,238,817 downwards.
CACCCGTGGCCCTTAGATGCCATGGCCGTGGGGGTGTTGAAAAAATTGGGCAGAATTGTTTTCTACCCCACGCCCGTGGGGGTTGGGGTGGCCATGGCCGTGGGCTCTAATATGTGGTGTTGAGTTATAATTTGTGTTCTAAAGGTCTAAGATGAGATTAATAAGTGATAAATTGTATTGGAATTCATGTATTGTATCATTTTTGGATTAGGTTTTGGAAGAAAGTGATTTGCCCTAATTTAAGAAGTGAAGAACTCTTGGAAGAAGAAGAGTATAGGGTTGTGTGAGTGTTCTTGAGGTAAGTACAAACTACATGGTTGCATACATTTGCATGTTTTGATACTTAATATACTTGGTTGTAAATGTATTGAGTAATCTATTGCATTGTTCATACATTTGATTGATGTTATGTTTTGTACATTGTGAATGATTGGTGAACATCTAAAATATGTGTTAATATTATTGGTTATATACCCTTGAATATGAATTGAGATATAATGAGGTGTGAAATCAATGTGAGTGGTTATAATGATGTAAATGAAATAATTGAGGCATGTGTTCCTAAATGATGTTGTTCAATGCAATTGATGATATATACTCTTTTGATGAGATGAGAAGCCATTGTTGTTGGCTAAAATAATGTGAATAAGATGATGGAGGCATGTTTGCCTAAGTGATGATGATGAGAATTGAGAATGGAATTGATAATGAAATAATAAATCAATTGTGTGTCTAATGTGTTATTCATTTTTAGAGTTTTGTTGTTGGTGGCATGCCTAATAGTAACAATCTATTGTAGTTAGGTTGGGCTTGATCCTTGAAGCCAAGTTGGGTTGAAGTTTAACATGTTTTACTCCGCTTGAAGCTTGGTTGGGTCTAGTCCTTGAAGCCTAATTGAGATGTTACAACCCTTGAAGCTAGGTTGGGTTTGGTTCTTGAAGCCAAGTTGGGTTGATACTTAGCATGCTTTGTTCCCCTTGAAGCTTGGTTGAACCTAAATCCTTGAAGCCTAGTTGGGATAATAATGATGATAAATGTGATAATTAAACCAAAACATTAACTCTGAAAGTTGAATGGCATATTAGTGTCTTTTGGGCCATGCTTGTCTTTGTTTTCAATATAATTTTTGAATGGTGAAACCAATGAATAATGAGATTTATGGTATAGCATAAGTATCTTGTTGAGAATGAATGTTTGATATGACCTTAAGCAAAGTAAGATATTGAAGTATAACATTTCTTATGAATAGTGTATGGAATTGATTGTGTGACATTGGCATTCCATCAAAACATAATATTATTGTAGTTTGTACCATTAAGCCGTTGGCTTAGCGCGATTATGATTTATCGTGCAGGTAACAGGGAAGAACCAGAGAGTTCCTCTAGGCCGAGTAGAGTCTAGATCTGGTGGTGTTGATAGTGAAGCTTAAAGATCAAAGACATACTGCCAAACATGTATATATTTTATGTTTTTGTAAAACTTGAGTTTTGATGTATATGTAATTATAAATATTTGTTATATTTTCCGCTGTGTTTTGAATAAACTTTTTATTAATTGTGTTTTATAAATTTCTTTAAATGTTTTAAATTTGCTCATATGATTATAAAAGAAGCGAGTCATTTGTTTAGTAATCTGTGACATTTCTATATTCAGTATACGTATATTACGATCGTAATAGCATGCTATGTACGTATACGGGGTATAGGGGTGTTACAGAACCATTCCACCGAGAGTGGGGGCGAAAATCCCTGCTCACAATCGCCAATTCTTCCGGTGTCGATTTTTATTTATTTATTTATTATCTTTTTTTACTATTACCTTTTTTATTTTTACTAAAAATAAATATTATAAGCAATGAATATTAAAATAAATATTATTTAATTAAAATACCAAAAAAAGAATTTTGGACTATTTTAAAAATATCGGACTGGACTGGGTCAAAAATTAAGGGTCTACAGATTGCCCCCTACTTGAGTGACCTGAGACTACGGAAAAATAGAGCGAAAAGCAATGTGATTTTTGACCGGGTTTAGAGCCATAGTGGACTCCTACCTAAGGTTTGTTTGAGTTATGGACTCAAAAAGAATTTTGGTTCTTGACCCAAGGTAAATTCTAGACTTAAAAATGATTTGGGTTCTGGACCCAAGGTAAGTTCTAGACTTAAAAATAATTTGGGTTCTGGACCGGAGCCAGATTTTGGGCTTGATTTGGGTTCTGGACCGTAGGTAAGTTCTGGACTTAAAAATAATTTAGGTTGTGGACCGGAGGTGAATTTAAGATTTGGGTTCTGGACCCGAGGTAAACTTAGAATTTGGGTTCTAGACTCGAGATAAGTTCTGGACTTAAGGGTAATTTGGGTTCTGGCCCTGAGCTAGATTTTAGGTGATGGATAGGAAACTAGATTTGGATACTCGATCCTGAACTGAATTTGGATACTCGATCCTAAATAAGATTTGGATACTCAATCCTAAACTAGATTTGGATACTCAATCTTAAACTGGATTTGGATACTCGATCCTAAACTGGACTTGGATACTCGATCCTAAACTAGATTTGGATACTCGATCCTAAACTGTATTTGGATACTCGATCCTAAACTAGATTTGGATGCTCGATTATAAACTGGATTTGGATACTCGATCCTAAACTGGATTTGGATACTCAACCCTAAACTGGATTTGGATACTCGATAATAAACTGGATTTGGATACTCGATCCTAAGCTAGATTTGGATACTCGATCCTAAACTGGATTTGTATACTCTATCGATCCTAAACTGGATTTGGATACTTGATCCTAAACTGAATTTGGATACACGATCCTAAACTAGATTTGGATTCTGGACCAAGAAATTTGAAAGTTAGTTTGAAAATATTTTGTATACGTATAAACTCAAAAATTAAAATGGAGAAACTTTGCCCCCTGTGTAGGCTCAAACCAATAATTTTTCTCATGCAGGCTCTGATTGATGTTTGTATTTTGTCTGGTTCCTTTCATAAACATGCATCTCTTCTTTCTCTTGCAAAATGACTAGAGCTTCCTCAAGAAAAGGGTCTTCCATGCCCCCTGATTCAATATCTTCTTTTGATTCTTTACTTCACAGGATGTTTGCTGTTCACTTTGACAAAGAATAGACAATACAACACAAAACAAAGTTCAATGCAATAAGCTCATGTGTGCATGATATGCATGAATAACACTTACAATGGTTATATTGACTCATAGGCCGAGATGATCAACTGAAGTGTTCTCATTGACTCCATCCAGATGCTCATTCAGGCCTTGCATTGGAATGACAGAATGCTTCACATTTATGGCTTTTATCTTTAAGATGTTGAAAACATGAATAATGGAGGCCCCAAGCAATAGAGATACATCCATTTCAAATTATGATTCAGTATGTCAATTGGTAGCTTCTTCATAACCATGACAGTAATCATTTCCTTTGCCCAATGTGTCCTTCAAGGTTCAATAGTTCAACATACTCCCCTTAACTTGAAGGCTTTGTAAATTTTCTTTTTTCTTTTTTTTTTGCATTTTCAATTTTGAATTTTGATTTTAAAGTCAAATGTTGGCTTTGCCAAATCAATGTCAATTTACCTCAGGACTTAATTTTTTAAATTAACATATCTATAACATGACAACCCTAGTTACTGTACTAAACTCAGGAATTATTTCTATTTAAACAAGAACTGCTGCACTTCAGGTAGGCATATACACATTACTTGGTCAAAGATCTCATTTGAGTTCAAATATTGTCTATCTCATATGCATGCTTATTCAAACTATCTCCACTAATAGACTTTGCCTACCAAGAGAGATCAACAGGTCTTTGATAGGCTTGAAATGGGGTCTATAAGGGACATGGGTTAAATGAAGGCCATTTGTAAGTTGGAGCCGTTGTGACACTATAGGCAAACCCTCACACTACAAATTTCTTGTTTGAACTTTAGGCAGTTGGGAGCAATCTTGCTAGACTCCAAATTCCTTCTATCTTCTTGGCATTAATCTGGATCTTGATTAGGACAGTCTTTGCCCTTGCAAACAGTTTGGTACCCAAATTCGTTTACTTTCTTCTTCTCACTTTTCTTTCTTTTTATTTTTCTTACTCTTTCCTTTCTTTGAGCATTTTATCATTTTGTCCTTCTTCCTTATAGGACTGTCAAGTACAGAACTTTCAAGAACTAGATGGTCTTTCTCCTTTTTCTCTGATTTTGATCAAATCTTTTATTGGGTTGGACCAATTCAAGTCAAACTGTCCTTATAAACCAAATGGAAGCCTTTTGCTGGTTTAGGTAAAAGAGAACTCAGTTGGCTTTCTGAACTGCCTTTTTAGGTTTTCTTTTTTTTTTTTTTCTTTTTTCTTTTTTTATTTTGTTCTTTTTTTTTTTGGGTTCTAGCTCAAAAAGAGTTGTCTTGTTTGTACCAACTTGTATTTCTAATAATGGATGAGTGGAGTGATATTAATCTGCTTCAGTCTTGACTTTATTTGTGATATTTGGTATAATTCAGGTGAACTTCAACTACCCTTATGGTCTTGAGAACTTCAACTATCCTCATGATCTTGACTATTCATTCTTTTCTTTGATCTTCTTGCCTCTTCATCTTAGTGATCATAAGACTTGTCAAAAGTGTAACAACAGCTCAGGGTAGGTTGTTGGGGTTTGTAAGCCAATGAAAAGAAAGTTAAAATTTTATGAAGGCTCAAAGGGGCAACTAGAAATTGATATTTAATTGGGTTCATACTAGTTGTTGGCTAACCAAAAAATGCCTAGATCATCTCTCCCTTAAATATGCAGAGTTTAATTTTGCCTCAAAAATTTGTCAAAGCATTTTCTAAGACTGACTAGGACCTAGACAAAGGTCATTATGTAGGAGCCCTCTCAAAGTAAGCATACACAACTCAATGCTATAGAGCAATTCCCTCACCTAGTAAAGTCATTCAAGTCATGATGCATAAATACATTAATTTATGAACATCAAGCTAGATTCCTCATTGGTTGAGCACTAAAATGAACAAAGACCAACAAAAATTTTAATGAAAGTAATTTATTCAAACAACTTTAAATTTGAAAAACATGATTGTTCCATAAAACACCAAGAAAAACAAGCAAGCCAAGGGAAGTTTGTTGAGTTAAGTTTCTTCTCCCTTCACATGTTCATTATTCCCAACTTGAAAGGAGGATAAGACAAAATTTAACTCCAATCCTCTTCCTACCATGAAAGTTGCTGGTGGTGGCAATCTATTGAACCTAGGCCGAGGATTACTTTTGGTATTGGGCTTATCCGGCTCGGGTAGTGTAATATCCCAAAGTATGCCCTAGAAATTTTGATATAATTGTTGTTTTATTTTGGATTAAGTGTATATGTTAAATTTGAAAGAGAAAAGAATTTAAGAGAGAGTGTATATGTTGTATATATAGAAATATATACAACATATACACAAGTCAAATATGGAAGTCAAAAGAAGAAGATATTTTGTTATTTTTTTATTTTTTTTATAAAGTAATTAAAGGAAATTAAGTGTATGGAAGGGAGAAATTTGAATATTTTATTATTTAAATACTTGGTGGAGGTTTTAAAGAGGTTGAGTATTTGACTTCTCCTTCTCATTTTCTTTCCTTTTTTTTCCAATTGCTTGGCCGGACATCACAAAGACAAGAGAGCAAGAGAGGGTTTTTGATTTCAAAGATCAAATTGAAGGAAGATTCAAGTGATTAAGTTGGAAAATTGTGAAGTTTCATCAACTTTGGTAAGTTCTCTCTTGATTTCTCTTGTTTTAATTGAAGTTGTGTTTGAGTTTGATAGATTATTATTGATAGTAAGAGTGTGTTATTGATTGTGGTGTGTTTAAGAGTGTTTGATTCAATCGATTATGGATTTTGAGGTTGGATTGAAGGAAAGAATAAGTTGTTGGAAGAGAAAGTGTTGTGGTTGTGTTTAGGGTTTGTGGTGAAGATTATGATTTGTGTTTGATGTATGTTTTAAGTTGATTTGGTATGTTTGCAAGTTTGTTATGGTTTTTGGGTGAGTTTAATTAAGTTTGGTTGAAGTGGAAAATGGTGGAAGGAAGTGATTTGTTAGAGGTAGTGTTGTTGTGGCCGGAATCTGCATTTTTGGCCTGACACACCCATGAGCACGGCCAGATTTTAGGAGTGTTAATGGTTTTGTATTCTTGGATGGGTGACACGAGCAGTGACACGCCCATGTCACTGAGCATGTCATAGCCACTGTGTTGGTGAAGAATTGACACGTCCATGAGCACATCCGTGTTGTTGGACGTGTCAATGTTTCTGTGAGACAGAATGTACTACACGTCCAGTGACACGCCCGTGGTTCTGAGCGTGTCAAAGCTTCTGTGTTGTGAGTTTAGGGCATGGTCAGGGACACGCCCGTGTTGTTGAGCGTGTCATGTATAAAGTTTGCCCTAGTTGGTTCTTAGTCTTATTATCTCATGTGTAATATTCCTTTTTGAATTAGGTTGTGAAGAGATTGAGTTGACCTAACCTAAGTGTGAAGGATTCTTGGAAGAGGAAGTGTGTAGATTGGTGTGAGTTGGTTTTGATGTAAGTACACACTACATTATTGCATACATTCATATGATGTTGAGACTTAACATACATTTGATTGTAAATGTGTTAAGGAAATCTAATGTATGGTTGATGATTATTAGTAATGTTATGTTTGGTATAATGTAAATGATTGATGAACATCTAAAATGTGTGTTAATACCATTGACTATGTACACCTAAATGATGAATTGAATTAATGTGAATTGAGAAATAATGAGATGTGAAACCAATGTGGTTGGTTATAATGATGTAAATGACATATTTGAGGCATGTTTGCCTAGATGATGTTTAATGTAATTGATGATATATATATACTTTCTTGGTGAGATATGGAGCCATGGTTGTTGGCTAGAATGATAATGATGTCAATGAGATGATTGAGGCATGGTTGCCTAAATGATGATGAGAAAATGAGAATGAAATTGATAATGAATTAATGAATGAATTGTGTGTCTAATATGTTATTCATTTTCAGAGTTTTGTTGTTGGTGGCATGCCTAATGGTAACAATCTCTTGGAGTTAGGTTGGGCTAAATCCTTGAAGCCAAGTTGGGTTGAAGTTTATCATGCTTAACTCCCCTTGAAGCTTGGTTGGGTCTAGTCCTTGAAGCCTAATTGAGATGTTACAACCCTTGAAGCTAGGTTGGGATTGGTTCTTGAAGCCAAGTTGGGTTGATACTTAGCATGCTTTGTTCCCCTTGAAGCTTGGTTGAACCTAAATCCTTAAAGCCTAGTTGGGATAATTATAATGATAAATGTGATAATTAAACCAAAACATTAACTCTGAAAGTTGAATGGCATATTAGTGTCCTTGGGCCCATGCTTGTCTTTGTTTAAATGTGATGTAATATCCTGGAATAGACCCTAAGAGTTTTGGAGTTAATGTTGTTGCATTTGGATTTAATGTATATGTATGTATGGGAAATATAAAGATAATATATATATATAAGACATATACATATACATCACATATACATGGGATATAAAATGGTGTAGGAAAGTGAGTTGTGTATATATATTTGTATAATTAGTTAATAATAATAATAATGATAATAAGGACAAAAAGAAAAGAGAAGAAGAAAGTCAAAAGTTGGAAAATTATGTGTGGTGGAGGTTATTTGAGAAATATTAAGTATTATTATTATTATTATTATTATTATTATTATTATTATTATATATATGAGAGAAACGAAAGAAAGAACGAGAACGTTCTTTCTTCCTCTGCTTCTTCTTTTCCTTTGTAAACGAGAGAGAGAGAGAGAGAGAGAGAGAGAGAAGCTAGAAAGAGAAAGATGATTTTGCTTCTAGTTACACCAAAGATTAAGGATATCACGATGTTTGCAAGTGGATATTGAAGATTTAGCAAGCTATTCAAGTAAGTACTCCCTTTTGAGTTGATTTTATTGATTATATGTATATATCTAAATTCTTATCTTCTTGTTTTGAATTCTTGTGGATTGAGGTTATGTTTGGTATAATTAGTGTGTAAAGTGAAGATAATGAAAGAGTGAAGTATGTAAAGATGTTGAATTGATATTTAAGTGATGATAAGTTGAGAAAATTGTGAGGTAAATGATGAAATGTTGAGGTTGGGTTTGGGTTAGATGAATTTGGAAGTGTTTGGCCTTTAATTCATTGAAGAACACGGCCAAGTCATGTGAGACACGGCCAAGTTAGGGCAAACTCGGCCGTGTTGGATGATTTTTGGAGAGACACGGCCGTGTCCCTTGCCCGTGTCTGCTACTGGATTGCTGTGTTGAGAGACACAGCCACTGGCTTGGCCGTGTCCACTGCCCGTGTTTGCTACTGCTTGAATTGGATTGAGAGACACGGCCACTGGCTTGGCCGTGTCCTTTGACCGTGTTTGCTACTGGATGTTTGGATTGAGAGACACGGCCACAAGCTTGGCCGTGTCCCTTGAGGGTGTTAGCTTGGGTGTTTGTTATTTGTTCTTCATACATTGTTGGATCTTCAGAGGTCTTTTATACCTAAACACACTTAAAACAATAATGATCCAACCAAATGTATATAGAAGATTCTATATTCATGTATAATGTAAATTGTTTTGTATATAACAATGATGATATAGGAAATGTGGAAGATATAATGATCATGGAAAAAGGTATGTGCAATGCCATTGATTATGTATTGTTGAGTGATGAATTGATCAATGTGATATGATGATAACAATGATGTTTAAGATACTATATGAACAATGTTATGTTTTATGTATTGTGAACTTTGTAAATTGTAATGTGTTATGTGAAAGATGTGATGTTGTGATGAAAGATGAAATGAGAATTGAAATCAAATGAAATGAGAAGCCATTGTCATTGGCTATGATGATTCAAATGAAATATGAAGCCATTGTCATTGGCTATTATAACACAAATGTGATGTGAAGCCATTGTCATTGGCTATGATGATTCAAATGAAATATGAAGCCATTGTCATTGGCTATTATAACACAAATGTGATGTAAAGCCATTGTGATTGGCTATGATGATTCAGTTGTGATAAATGAGGCATGTTTGCCTAGATTATGATTCAATTGAGAATGAGATGGATAATGAAATAATAAATGAATTGTGTAACTAATGTGTTATTCAATTTCAGAGTTCTGGGTTTGGAGGCATGCCTATAAAATGAAAGGTAACAGTCTTGCCGGGTTAAGGATCTCTTTAATTTGAGATGAAATGAGGTCCAAGAGACTGGGTCTGTTACACTATGATAATTATGATTATGAGATATATAATTGGTAACAGTCTTGCCGGGTTGAGGATCTCCTCGAGGTTAGTCGAGTTGATGGTCCAAGAGACTGGGTCTGTTACAGGTAACAATCTTGCCGGGTTGAGGATCTCCTCATGTGGAGTTGATGGTCCAAGAGACTGGGTCTATTACACTATCCATGGATAGAGTTATTGATACATGATGCCTACGGGCTTGATTATTGTGATTATGAACCAAAGCAGTAACTCTGAACTTTGAATAACATATTAGTGTGTTGTTTGGGCCCGAGTCTATCTTTGTTGTCAATGTGATATTCAAATGTTGAAATAAATGAGTAATGAGATCTATAACTGCCTTTATTGGAAGTATGATTCATGTCTGATGAATTGTGGATAAAATAATGTTATAAAGTATGATTTTGTAATATGTGCATTGATGTATTGAAGGTGAATATGTTTGAGGGACTTTGTTGATATATGATTTTATAAAAATATAGTATGATGTGTAGAATATATATATGAATAAGGAATGTGTGAGAATTGCTTTCATAAAGGTGTTGAATAGGTCGTTGAATGGTATTTTGGTTGAAATGATGTATGTTTATATGCATATGAGATAGAAAGGGAAAGTACTGTGTTGTAAAGGCTTTATATAATTATGTATAATAATTGTGAAATTAGTGGGAACATATGAAGAATGCATTGAGAAAGGAAAACGTGGTAAGAGAACCATAAAACATAATGCTAAAAATATAAGGTATGATTCTTATGGTAAAATGTGTTTTAGTATTTATTTGTACTACTAAGCTTTCGGGCTTAGCGCGGATGTTTAATCGCGCAGGTATGTATGCGGTTGATCGGGAAGTCTAGCTGTTATGCCACGAGAAGGGTAAGGGTGTCTCGAGACCAACTAGAAGGTGATGCATACATGTGTAATTTTAAATTATATTGTAATTTTGAGTTAATATATATATTCATATGGATGAATGAAGTTTTGATAAATAAGAATACTGACTTTTGTAAATGTGTTTTAAATTAATGTATAATTTGATGAACTTGGATAAAGGTTTTTTTTTAAATTGAATCTAAAAGTAACATTCTTATACTTTATATATGTATTGTATGTATACTAGGTATATGTATAGTACTTATATGGAGTATCAGGGTGTTACATGTGATGTGTGAATGGTGAAACTAATGAACAATAAGATACATGATTGTGAGATATAATGTTATAAGATGATTCTAATACATAAGTACCTTATTGAAATTGATTGTGTGACATTGGCATTGCATTGAAGCATCGTATTATTGAAGTTTGTACCACTAAGCCGTTGGCTTAGCGCGATTATGATTTATCGCGCAGGTAACAGGGAAGAACCAGAGAGTTCCTCTAGGCCGAGTAGAGTCTAGATCTTGAGGTGTTGATAGTGAAGCTTAAAGATCGAAGACATACTGCCAAACATGTATATATTTTATATTTTTGTAAACCTTGAGTTTTGATGTATATGTACTTGTAAACATTTGTTATATTTTTCGTTGCGATTTAAATAAACTCTTTATCTTTTGTGTTTTATAATTTATTTTAAATGATTCAAATTTGTTCATATTATAAAAAAAAGGATGTTTGAGTTTCTTGTAAATGGTGGCATCTCTATATTCAGTATACGTATATTACGATCATATCAGCATGTTGTGTACGTATACGGGGTATAGAAGTGTTACAGGTAGCTTACCACAGTAAATCAAATCTCGGATCTCATGTCTTAGACGAGCACATTTATCCATTTCATGCCCTTGCATTTGATGAAATTGACAGAAGGCCATTGAAGTTTGGTGGTAGAGGATTATGTAGCGGTCAAGGAGCCAATGGTTGTAACAACCCCTTCTTCTGTTGCTTGATGAAAACCCAAGATAGAGATTTCCCTAATTATGAGAATTGTCTTTTATTTCCTTGAACAGTCTCATTAACATCAACTTCTTTTTGCGTGCTTTTATTGCTCGACTGGTAGTTCCCTTTCTCATTCCTTCTTACTGAAAAGCGGTTCTTCTCCCTTTCTCATTCTTTAATTTGCAAACCAGCTTGGTAAAGATCTTTGAAATCACGGATGAGTGCATGAGACATCCTTTCACGAAGACTAGGCAATCATCCTTATTTGTCAAATTTATCGGGCCTCTTCTTGGGCAAAGTAGCCTTATTTCTCCACCTTTTCAAATAGTCCACAAAATTCTCATTTGGCCTTTGTCTAATGGACTCAATTTCTATTAAGGTTACTTCCAGCTCGACATTGTACCCATATTACTAAATGAAAGCCTTGTAAAACATGTCCCAATCTTTTCTAGTACTTTCTTTTAAGGTGTTGAACCAATTTTGGACAACATGGTCCAATAAGAGCATGAAATACCTCATAGTTTGAGCTTTAGTAGCTCGGGCAGACTGCATAGCAGTGATGTACTGCTTGAGGATTTCCAGTACCATTGTACCTAGCGAAAGAAGGCATCTTGAACTTATAAGGGGCCTCCTCATCTTGTTCAAATAGTTTATCGATCTCAGACATCTCTTCAGTTTTTAGCTTCTTTTCAAACTTCATTTCTATATCAGCAATCATCTTCTCAACATCAGATATCTCGGACTTTTCAACAATTATCTTTTTAACAACCTTTGGCTCCTTCTTTTTGTCTTAAGGATCTTGGAAGTATTGAGCCCAATCGTCATCATCATTAATGATCACCTTATCTTCATCAAAAACCACTTCACCAACTTTAGCCTTCCCCTTGTCCTTTGGCTTCTTGGTGCTAGCAAATTCTTTGGCATTATTCCCTAAAATTACAGCCAATTGGTTCTTCATGGTCTCAGCTAGGGCCTCTTTTATTTCTTCCATTTTAGCATTGAGGGCATCATCTACCATTCTTTGAATTTGTTTGGGCTCCATTGCTTTTGGTGAGCAAGTGATTGAGTCATTGCTAGATTCTTCTTCTTCGATGTAGGTCAGATTGTCGTAAGCTTTTGAATTATCATAATCTATGGTTGTTAGCCAGAAAGGATCAATGATATAAGATGCAGATGTATGTATGTATGTATGCATAAATAATAAACAAAGAATGGTAAATAGGATGTTCCTTCCCACCTTATAACTTCCACACACGAATGGTGAGTCTCTTTTCCTAGGTATATGGTTAACAAAATACCAACATGGGGTATCTTGTTTTCGAATATTTTCCTCGGATGTTTCAACCAATAGTAGTATTTTTAAAAAGGAAAATCAGTTCATGATAATTCCCATTAATTAGACTTTAATCCATTCAATCAACTAAAGTAGATTTTATGCTATTTTGGATTAAAACTAAATTAAGAGGTTTATTATAAATAGATTTATCACTTGAAAAGGTAACTAGTGATTCATGCCAAAAAACAAGCCCATGATTAATAACTCTTACTATAAACTAGGCTCACAATTGATTTTTTATATTTCATAATTGACCTAAATATTTGTAAGCTCTTTTAAAGGTGGGATGAAATGCAAAAAATAGCTTTGTTTGAAAAACCAATTGTAAAGAGATTTTTGAAAAAAATGGATTTTGGGCTTTGTATTTGAGTCTTGAGAAAATAATTTTTGATTTGTTTTTAAAAAAGTTTTATGTCCAAAGACCACCTTGAAAAGTTTTGAAAATAGCTTTGGTCTTTTGAATTTTAAAGAAAAATTTATTTTGATCATACAAATGTACTTGGGTCATATTAGAAAAAGAACAAACCAAATAAGCCATGATTTAAACCAAGATAAACTAACCATAGTCAAAGAACAAGCATTTGGGGTAATAACCTAAGGAAAGTAACTAGGCCAATTACATAAGCTTTAGCCTTTGGGTTAAAAGTTTTAGGTGCCCATAGCAAGTATATACCGAAAGGTACAAGGCTATGAGTGGTTATGCCATGCTCGATCTCCATACCTTGAGTGAAAGTATGGTATCACTTACATAACACAACACGGGTAACACGGGCATCCTAACTCATGCACATGATGCAATCTAATATTAAGCAATGGATAATATCATGATAACAAAGAATAGAATAATATAAAGACCAATAGAATCAACATCTCTTATCCCTAATGGAGTCACCACTATGAGCGGGGATTTTTGCCCCCACTCCCGATAGAATGGTTCTTGCGACTTCGGTACTGTTTAGGTTCAGGGCCTTAGAGAACACGAGCCTAAGCCTGAAAAAAATAGAGTCATCACCCGGACGGGCCAGGAAAAAAGAAAGGGGTGGATGACTCAATTTCTAAGGAATGCCCAACCCCTTAATGGGTTTGGAAAGTTGGGTACATGTGGGGAAGGTGAGAAATGGCCCAACACCCCCACTGTTAGTGTATGTGCCCTAGGCCATTTATTTGGATCTTTATGTTATACATTAATTATTAATAAATGAGGTTTTATTATCATTATTGTTTGTTTGCATGTTACACAATTTTGATATTTGCCCCTGGTTTATTATTGTTATAGAGATAAAAAAATAATTCTTAACCAGTATGAACATTGATTTGATAATCATCAGATGGTTACGTGTATAGTGATACAAATCAATTTCATAGATACTTGATAGAGAACAATGTATTGGATAGACCCATCATGAGATTACTACATGGGTTAGTGTCATAAGCAAATCTCATGATAGTTATGTATTAATTCTTTGACTTGAGATTGTCATAGTTTCCAATATAAGGACTATTATATCTTGACATGATCAAACATTATCCGTAACTGGATAGTAATAAAGGTTATGATCATATATGATAGAAATTATGTAGAGGATAATGAACAATCAAGATAGAATTTATCCCTCTATTTGAGAGAGATATCTTTTGGGCCCCTCGATGAGTGAGACTGTGAAATGCATGGCCGTGCTCAAATGAATTGATAGTGTGATCAATTTCATTTGTTTTTATCAGTCTACTTGGAGATCGAGTAATCATAAGTTTGAAAAATATAAGTATGACGTTGACCATGACTTATGTTCAAGCTAGATATCGTGTGACCAAGAGGAAGGCATAGACTATGATGAGACATTTTCCCCCGTTGCTAGATTAAAAGCTATTAGGATACTACTTGCATTCACATAGAACATCTCTAAAGCTTAACAAGGATGAAAGTGGTAAGGTAATAGATGAGAAAAAATATTGATGTATTATCGAATCTTTACTTTACTTAACCACATCTAGACCCGATATAATGTATATTGTTTGTTTGTGTGCTAGATTTCAATCATGCCCTAGGGAATCTCATTGGAATGCTACTAAACAAATTTTAAAATACTTGAATGGTACATTGCATTTAGGACTTTGGTATCCTAGGAATACATCATTCAACATATTTGGCTTTTCGATGCCGATTATGCCAGTAGTCTTTTACATAAAAAGAGAACGACCGAGGCATATTATTTTCTTGGTGAATACCTAGTTTCTTGGTTTAACAAGAAATAAGTGTCGGTTACCCTATCTAACACGAAAGCCAAATATGTTGCTGTATGTTTTATTATACTCACGTTCTTTGGATGAAACAACAATTATTTGACTATGGAAAATATTTTGAACACATTCCCTTTAAGTGTGATAACACTAGTGCCATTAATTTATTCAAAAATCTAATTCAACATTCTAGGTCAAAACATATAGATATTAGGCATCATTTCTTAAGAGACAATGTCCAAAACCAAAATGTTGTCCTGGAGGTCATTAATACACAAAACAAACTTGCTGACATATTCACCAAACCTCTAAATAAAGAAAGGTTAAACTTCATAAAACAACACTTAGGAATGTTAGATGGGAGCACAATTTCATAAGCTCAAAACTATTTGAAAAAAATCTACTTTACTTAATAAAAAATTTCAAATCAATATTTATTTTTGTTCATATGTTTATATCTTCACTTTAAAAATATCCTTTTCCTTAAAATAGTTTTATTTTTGAGAGTTTCCCAATTGGACCATCCTTTAGTCTGACCGCACTTATTAGAAAATTCTTGATTTCATTTTTTCTGCAAAAGTATGACCATACTTTCTATGGTACAACATGAAATTTTTCAAAATTTAATAACTGTTATGCTTAAAAGCTAAATTACATTCAATCCTTACATAGTCAGACCATGCTTTTCAAAATTTTCAAATTTCACCACCAAACTTCTCAAAGTCCGACCGGACATTACCTTTAAATTTAAAAATTTCTAGCCATTGAATCTAATTCAAAATGTGCATATTTTGTCTCCAACAGCTATAAACAGCTATTTTTCATCCTAAACACTATAAATATCCCTCAATATCAGTTTTTAGATTCTTTAATCAAACTCTAAATATTTAAATACTAAAAACACTCAAACTTGCTTGAATCAAACTCTCTTCTTCATATATTCTTTCTTAAACTAAATAATGGCACCTAAAGAATACAAGAAGAAGGCTTCAAGAGCTGAAAAAGGAAAGGGAATTGTTTCCCCATCTCTTCTCCTCCCTCACTCTATAATCATTAGGGATTGAGAATGACATTAGGGGTTGTCTTAGAACCTTGGGATGGGAAAAATTTGTGTTCTTGGAGTGTGATAATCATGGTTGGGAATCCTTGACAAAGGAATTCCTAACAACCTTGGTTGTTAGCAAAAAGAGCACAAATCCCTTAGGCTATTATGGTGTTTCCTTTAGAGTATTCAACCAAGAATATGGCCTTACACTAGAAGATTTTTATCATCCATTTGGGGCTTTCTGTAACACCCCTATACCCCATATACGTACGCAGCATGCTAATATGATCGTAATATACGTATACTGAATATAGGAATGCCACGGTTTACTAAACAAACGACTCACTTCTTTTACAATAATATAAGCAAACTCAAAACATTTAAGTTATCTTTTGAAATATAGTAGATAAAACATTTATTCAATACACAGCGGAAAATATAACAATATTTATAAATACATATACATCAAAACTCAAGTTTTACAAAACATAAAATTTATACATGTTTGGCAGTAAGTCTTTGATCTTTAAGCCCTCATCAACTCTTCAGAATCTAGACTCAACTCGGTCTAGAGGAACTCTCTGGTTCTACCCTGTTACCTGCGCGATGAACCACAATCGCGCTAAGCCAACGGCTTAGTGGTACAAACTACAATAATATTATACTATAATGAAATGCAAATGTCATACTTTCAAACATATAACCAATTCTCAAGAATCTCATTATTTATTTATTTCATCATTCATAAATCACATTGAAAACAAAGACAAGCATGGGCCCAAAAAGAAACTAATATGTTATTCAAAGTTCAGAGTTACTGCTTTGGTCCATAATCACAATCATCAAGCCCGCAGGCGATACATATACATATCTCTATCCATGGATAGTGTAACAGACCCAGTGTCTTGGACCTCAACCCGGCTAAACTCGAGAAGATCCTCAACCCTGCAAGACTGTTACTGTTTTTGAGGCTTATGACTCAGTCTTTTCACCCCAAAAACATCATATTTCTCATATTTCACATTTCTCAACTGGAATCGGCTTACGACCCGGTCTTTTCACCTATCCAGTGATTCATAGGCATGTCGCCAAACCCAGAACTCTGAAAATTGAATAACACATTAGGCACACAATTCAGTTATCAATTTCATTCTCATTTCCTCATCATCATTTAGGCAATTATGCCTCAATCATCTCATTTGCATCATTATCATTATAGCCAACAACCATGGCTTCATATCTCATCAATAGAGTATACATAATTAATTACATTGAATATCATCATCTAGGCAAACATGCCCCACTTATTTCATTTGAATCATCATAATCAATCACATTAGTTTCACAACTCATTACATCTCAATTCATCATTCAAATGTACACAACCAATTGCATTAACATACATTTTAAATGCTCATCAATCATTCACATTATACAAATCATAACATTCATCAAATGTATTAACAATGTAATCAATTACTTAACATAAATACAACCAAATATGTTAAGTATCAAAATCATGTAAATGTATGCAACCATGTAGTTTGTACATACCTCAAAACCAACTCACACCAATCTATACACTTCCTCCTCCAAGAATCCTCAACACTTAGGTTAGGGAAATTCATGTCACGACCCAATTTGTACATATGTATGGTACATCCATGTACAGTACATCCGCGTACAGTAAGAGGAGCCATCCCGAGTAACCACCAAAGAACACGAAGTGAAAGGAAGCTCTATAGGACAAAAAGGACCTAACTGAAAAGATTGTAAAGTTTTTTGGAGGTGGCCGTAATTAACAAAAATTGTTCTGGAGGTCCTTAATAGTGCACATAACAGACTCCAGAAATGGAAAGTAGAGAAAAATCGGGGTAGCAACGGTGCGACACGGTTTTTCCCGAAAATGCACGGTTTGGAAGATATAGGGGATTTTGACCAGGGGCATCATGGTCATTTTTAAAAGTGTCTCGAAAGTAATAATGGATCTCAAAAATGAAAAGTTGAGGAAAAACTGAGTCAAAAAGTGTACCACAGCATTCGGTGGAAGTGCGCGGTTTAAAAGTTACGAACAAGTAACCGTCGGAGGGTATTTTGGTCTTTTCATATTTTAGACCATAAAATTACAGCACAAGGAGGTTGAGGGGCCAAATATATAATTAAAATGAAGTCCAAGGGCTGGGGTTGTAAATAAATAAAAGAAGGAGACATTTGGACCAATGAGAATTAGCCATTTTCCCACATATGTGTACCAATGGGAAATCAACATTTACACCATGACATATTACCCTCTCTTGGCTGCCATTTGGAGGAGAGAACACCACAAAAATAAAGCCAAGAACTCTCTTTGTTCTTGCTTGGCCGAAAATAAGAGAAAGGGAAAAGAGAGAGAGATTGTTTTTTTTTTCAAGTAGCTAAATTTGGAGAATAAAGAGAGGTTGCAAACTTGGGTGGAGAATAAGATTTTAAGGTAAGGAAATTCATCTATGGTTCTATTTCTTTCATTGGTTATAGTATTTGTAAGATAAAAATGAAAGAATAAATATGATGATTATAGAAAATTTAAGAAGTTGAAGAAAAGTGAAAGAGATGATTTGCACATATAAGATTAAGGATAAAAAGGATGACTAGTAGTATTAGTTAGCAAAATAAGGCATGAAGCACTTAAATTTTATTATGTTATTGACATGGATTTTATGAAAATTATAGGAAATCAAGAAGTGAGAGAGAAGGAAGCAAAGAAGATATAAAAGAACTAGAAACAAGTGAAAAGAATTAAGGTTTGGTACTTAAATCATTGCCTTTTCAATTAATTCACATATATTGCATTATGGGATTTTTGAAATGGTTTTCAAATAATGTTATTATGTGTGGTAAATATGTGGGAAAGTGCTTTTGAACCATTTGTAATCAATTGATTGTGAAAAGAATGAAAACAAAACAAACTAGCTAAATTTGCTCAACTATCCATAAACTTTGATGAACTTTTAATCACTCCTTTGGTTTGATTTTTGAAAGAAGGACCCTTAGTCTTTCAATGGTATCACAAAAGGAGTCTAAAAATCAATTTTGCAAGAAAAAAATGAATTTCCCTCAAATTTTGAAAATTGGGCCGAATGGTCCCTTTTGGGCACCATTCTGCAGCTTTCATTTTGGGCAGTCCGTTGAAGGGGCAAACGAAAGAATTTTTCGACGAAATTTTACATGCATTTAGTTAACTTATGAAAGTGTTTTCCTGCAAAACTTCATCCAAAAATAAGGTTGTTCACTTGGTCAAAACTGTTGCCAAAGTTGACTGATTTTCAGCAGTAAAACAGATTTTACCATTTAGTTGTCGCGCGCCATTGCGTTGCCGATTTTATGTGCCGCACAACTATTCATTTGGTCATTTTTCTAAATGTGTTAAAACTTGAATATTATGATATGGATTGATGTTAAATCATATAAAATGACATGAAGGAGAATTGGAAATGATCAGAAAGGCATCATGACAAGCTATTCCGACAATACATACCTTATGGAAAAATCATGATCTATTGAATATCATTACCAAAGTAATTTAATAAATTATTTATGCTCTACTTGGTATATCAGAACCCTTGAGATAAGGGTATGATGCATCATACTATTACTGCAGTACTGCTTATGACATGATATGATATTCCGGCTGAAGGCCGATGATTACAATGACATGATCAATGATGCAATGATAATGGCCATTGGCACATGTGCAAGAATTATGATGAAAGATAATGAAATATGATCATGACAAGATATGTTTATCATGACCCTTCCTTATCCGCTGACGTTCTGTTAAACCAGTTGAGCAACCAAAATGATAAAAGCAAGAAAAATGATTTAAATTCAAATTATTCAGTCAAGCCTTTTTACCTTCTGTGTTTTGTATTTATTCCTTTCAATTATTTAAAGTATATAAATGTATGTTCAAATCATTCTTTCATTTTATTTATTTATTGCAATGATTTAAGTACCCACTAAGCAATTGCTTAGCGAGTTTAGTTTCCCTCTAAACTCGTAGGTTAAACGAGGAGACGAGATTGCAGCATGTCCTGCGCAGCTGGCCTTGACTACTACTTTGGGTAGGAGTTTGGATATGATTGATTGTAGCAATATGGCATGTACATAAGCTTGTATGATCTAGCAAATAAATGTATTATACTGAAAAGCTAGAACACGTACACTGCTAGTAATTCAATAAATCTTATTTGGGTTTAGCACTTATGTATGCAAGTATAGAAGTGTGAATTCTTCTTGCAGGATTGTAGTTGAGGTTATAAGGGTGGATTATTGGGAGTGTGCTTGAGTTGAATTGTGAAACAAAATGTCTTTCAAAAATAAGAAAAATCAGTTTTGGTGACACTTGGGACCTCCATTTTTAGGGGAGGTTATGGCAAATTTTTTTTTAAAATCAGCACTTAAAATTGGCTAAGGAATATATGAAGACACAACCACCATGAGTTAACAGTCCATCTTGGTCTATAAACGTAGGCTAAGATGGGGTGTTACATTTAGTGGTATCAGAGCACCGGTTTAGCCGGTCCTGGAAAATTCAACATAGGAGGATACACATTTTATGTTGGGAGTGGCCATTACCAATGTAAAATGGGATATCCTATAGCAGATAAGAAATGAGAGCATCTATCATTTAGGTACGAAATGTCGGTATAGTAGAAAGAATATTATAAATACATAAGTATATGAGGTACATGTGATAAAGGAAAATCTAATAGTGATTACGTACATGCCATATAGGAAAGTTAATGTGTTGAGTCAAGCCAGCTGCTAATCCTTATCACGATATATGTATACGGTATAAGGTTGCAAGAGGCAGAATCACAAAGAATTATAGATCAAGAAAAGGAATCACACGCTTTTCGTACCCATAAATGTAGAAATGGGTCTCGGACTTATGTCACGACCCGCAATGGTGGCTGTGGAAGACCCCGAAGTTTTTTTACGATAGATGACAGTACCATTGCAATAAACGGCAAGAATGGTACCTGTTGCTACCAAAAGAGAAAGGAAGTCCCCAATCGAGAAGTTAAGGAAATATGGGGCTAAAGAATTTAAGGCTAGTAGGGAAGAAGGATTTGAAGAAGTTGAGTACTGTTTGGACAGTACTAGTAGGGCATTGGAACAACTGAGATGCACGCCAGATAAAAGATTTATTTATGCCATGTCCCTTTGGGTAGAAGAAACATACACTTGGTAAAACATACTTAAACGCAAGGAGAAATGAGTTTATATATCTACAGCAAGGAAGAATGACAGTATCTGAGTATGATAGAGAGTTCACCGCCTCAGTAAGTATGCAAAGAAAATGATAGAAACAAAGCAAGAAAGACGTCAAAGGTTTTGGAAGGATTAAATAATGGAATTAAAGTACAATTAGTAGTCATGGACGTGTTTGAATTTTCAAGATTAGTTGTGAAAGTTTTAGGTATCGAGAGGGTATACATAGATTAGAGAAGTAGACACCAACGTATGCAACAAAAGAGAGTACAAACTTAAAGCTTAGGAAGATTTTGACAAGTTGAGAAGAAGTTTAGAAGTGAAGATAGTTTTGCACAGTAAAGCCAGGGATCCGACCGAGGTTCAAGGCGCCAGACATCCGTAGCCAGTATTCCGGGGTCCTTATAAGGGGGTTCCGGGAGAGGGTTAGATAGGCGTATATGAATGTAAAAATGAAAATGTATATAAGAAAATGAAATTTGAAGATTGGAATAAAAAGAGGAACAGAATAAGAGGATAAAAGAAAAGTACGTAAAATGTTAAGACCAGACGGTAAGAGATAAAATAGATAGAACTTAGATAATAAAGATGAGTGAACAGAAATAAGTATATGAGAAATTGTCATGTCCGGCCACTAGAGACTATGTACAGTAACCCCATGTACAATATTCACATAAGCAGATGAAGTAAGCGCACTAAGAAGATACTGCTGACCCAACACCGTCGTGGTGAAATTTAGCAGAAAACCAGAGTTAACCATGCTCGACCAATGATGATGGGTGACCATCCCGTGAAGTCTTAATAAGGTAGGTGACAGACCATATGAGTAGAAACTAGACAAAATCTAATCAAAACACTGTATTGTGATTCCTCCTGAAAATGCCCCAATGTAATCATCAAAATTAAGAAATTATAAGAAGAAGATATATGAGATTTATGAATTCAGGAAATGATGGGAAAAAAAAAGAGAGAGAGAAGAGAAAGAGAGAAATTAAAGAACCACAAAGGTAGAAGGTGCAGAATTAAAATTAGATCAAAAAGGAAAGAATGAAAGTAATAACAACCCAAGGACTAGGTAAAGGAAAAAGAAAAAAGTAACAATTCAAAAATTACTGGAGGATTGGAAAGAAATATAGATTTGAAGGATATATTACTCCTCTATGCAAACACTGTGGATGAAGACGTAAGAGTGAATGCTGGTAATTAATAGATGGATGCTGGGAATGTGGGGCACTAGATCGTGTTAGGGTAAACTACCAGAAAGACAAATGAAAGCACCCGCACCGACAGAAAAAAATCACGGCCCGCTTTTGGCCAGGCCGAAGCAGGGGAAAGGAAAGTGATTCGAATTTTCAAAGAGCACAATCAGAGACCGTTGACTAGCTCAATTCAAGTACACCAGCTAGAGCCTACGCAATAAAAACTTAGAAGAATTACCAGTAGGATATGTTAAGTTTGAAACATTAGTTATAAATCCGATAAGAGACGAGGTAGTTACACACAAGTGATTAAAGAATGTTCTATAGAGTTACATGAAAATGCATTCTAGAAAATTTAATAGGGTTACCATTCCGAGAATTTGACGTAATGTTGGTATTGGATTGGCTAACAAGGCATAAAACAGTGGTTGATTATAAAAAGAAAGAGAGTAACACTTCATACTCCCCACAAGGAGGAAGTGACGGCAGTAGGAAAGAGAACCGATTACCTAAACAACGTAACAGCAGCAGTTACAACAAGGCGTTCCATACAAACGGATGTGAGGCATACTTGGTAAGCACTATGGAAGCAAAGAAGAATGTGATAAAGATTCAAGAGGTATCTACAATGTGTGATTTTCTCGATGTTTCTTTAGACGAGCTACCCGGATTATCACCTAAGAGAAAAGTAGGATTCACTATAAATGTATATCCGGGAACTGCACCGGTGTCGGTTGCCTCATACCGAATGGTACCAGCGGAACCCAAAGAAATGAAAACGCAATTATAGGAGCTACTGGACAAGAGTCTTATATGGCCAAGTATTTCTTCATGGGGCATGCCAGGTACTCTTCATCAAGAAGAAAGATAAATCCTTAAGGTCATATGTGAACTATAAGTAGTTTAATGAGCATACGATTAAGGATAAATATCCATTACCGTCCATCGATGATGTATTCGACCAACTTAAAGGAACCAAGGTCTTTAAAAAAATAATAATAATAAAATATAAAAAAAAATAGATCACCGACTGGGATATCAGCAGCTACGGATCAAAGGAAAAGACATTCCAAAGACTACATCTAGAACTAGATACGGAAGTTATAAGTTCCTTGTAATGCCTTTTCAGCCCACAAATGTGTCAGTAGTATTCATGGATTTAATGAATCATATCTTTCATCCATACTTTGACCAATTTGTAAATGGTGTTCATAGATGACACCTTCATTTATTTAAGGAACAAAGAAGAATAGGATCGATACTTTTGCATAGTATTGCAAATGTTGCGAGAGAAGCAGTTGTA
Source organism: Garcia nutans (assembly GCA_947685225.1). Classification (NCBI taxonomy): domain Eukaryota; kingdom Viridiplantae; phylum Streptophyta; class Magnoliopsida; order Malpighiales; family Euphorbiaceae; genus Garcia; species Garcia nutans. The sequence continues at coordinate 14,215,251 of CANTUV010000023.1, read as the reverse complement.
CGTCAAACATGACAAATGCGAGTTTTGATTGGAAAAAGTGACATTCTTAGAACACACCATATTAGAATAAGGCATTAAAGTAGGTCTTAAGAAAATAAAAGCCATTTTGGAATGGAAAACACCAAAGACAGTAATAGAAGTAAGAATCTTATTAGGACTGGATGGGTACTATTAATGTTTTATAAAAGGGTTTTCCATTATTATCATCCCAATGACAAGGTTGTTTCAAAGGAATGCCAAACTCCAATGGACTAATAAATGTTAGAGGAACGTTTAGAAACTAAAGGAAAAGTTAACAAATGCTTCAATACCCATACGGCCCGTGTCCAGCAAAGAATTTGTGATATATAGTGATGCTTCACACATCGGTTAAGGTTATATGCTTATGCAAAAGGATAAAATAGTCGCATAAGTCTTTTGATGATTTAAACCATACGAAAAAAAAATTAATAATAATAATAACTCGGCACACTGTTTGGATTTAATAGTTATCATATTGGCTTTCAAGATTTGGAGATATGATTTATATGGAGAAAAGTGTTAAAAGTTTAAAATATCCGCCAACTCAAGAGGATCTCAATTTATGGTAAGGAAAGTAAACCCAAGTTTTGGAAACAACAGCTAAGTTATAAAGTATCATCTAGGAAAAGCTAACGTGGTGGCCGACGCACTTGGTAGAAAATCGATACCAGCCTTAGGCACTATAAAGATTAGTTTAAGACCAGTGGAAGAGGAAGTACTAGTAGTAGAAATGCAAGCATAAACTATGTTTCTTTTCAAGAAATTCATTAAGTACAAAAGGAAAATGAACAAATACAAAAATGGATCAAGCAAGTGCAAGGAGGAAAGGATATAAAATTCTAAATTTCTAAGAACAGTAGTTTGTATTATGACAATAGAGTAATGATACTAACAATGGGAAACATAAGAAAGAAAATTTTTCAAAAAGCATATAGTAGTCTCTACGCAATGCATCCAGGAGTTACAAATGTATCAATATCTAAAGAAGTTTTAATGGTAGCCTGGAATGAAGAGAGGTATTGTTGATTTTATGACCAAATGTTTAATATGTCAACAAGCAAAAGCGAAATATCAAATACTATCAGGACTGTTGCAACTAATTCCCACTCTAGTATGGAAATGGGAACATATCACTATGAATTTTGTCATAGAATTACCAATGACACGAGGCTGGCATAACGTTGTTCGGATAATCATTGACTGCCTAACTAAGTTAGCTCATTTTCTACTTTTACAAATGGATTATTCAATAGATAAATTGTTGGAAATGTACGCCAAGGAAATTGTATGATTATACAGGATTCCAATGTATATCAATTTTGGCAGAGGTCTACAGTTCACCATGAATTTATGGAAGAAGTCGCAAACAGCTTCTGAAACCCAAACAAATTATAGCACTGCCTTTCACCCGTAAACAGATGGACGATTTGAAAGAGTAATCCAAATTTTTGGAGGATATATTTAGAGTATGTGTTATAGAATTTAAGGTCGGCTGGAATAGGTATTTGAGTTTGATTGAATATGCATATAATAACGACTATTAATTCAGCATACGTTGATGCCCTATAAAGAAGTATACAAAAGAAAACTTGGAACACCAGAGTGTTGGACGGAATTAAGTAAAGACAAGATAAAATCATATGCGGGTAGTTAGGAGCAAAATCATATGCGGACTCGAAACAAAGGGACATAGAACTCTAATTGAAAAGGGCAATGATTTAAGTACCAAACCTTAATTCCTTTAATTCCCCTTTGCTTTTCCTTCTTCTCCTTCCTTAATCTTTGTTTTTCCTTCAAGAAATTTAAGAACACAGCCTTAAACATAAACCTTAGAAATTTAGAACAATAAGCTACCTTCCAAATTCATATGAATTTCTACCTAAATTAACCATCTCTCATCATTAATCAACATATTTTTCCATTAAATTAATTTTCTAACCATCCTACAAACTTTCCCCAAATTCAACCTTTATGAACCTTAACTTAGATCTCTTAAAATAGCCAACAATTTATGAAATTAAAGCTACAAATAAAACCCCTTACCTTAAAGGCTTGTTCTCCACCAATGTTTGCAACCAAAAATAGCTACTTGAAAACAATCTCTCTCTCTTTTCCCTTTCTCTTCTATTCGGCCAAAGCAAGAACAAAGGAGAGCTATTGGCTTTTATTTTTTTGGTGTTCTCTCCTCCAAATGGCAGCCAAGGGAGGTTAAGATGTGATGGTGTAAGTGTTGGTTTCCCATTGGTACACTTAAGTGGGAAAATGGCTAATTTTCATTGGTCCAAATGTCTCTTTCTTTTATTTATTCAAAACCCAAGCCCTTGGAATTTCTTTTAATTATATTTTGGCTCCTCAACCTATTTGTGCTGTAATTTTTATGGTCTAAGGTGTGAAAAGACCAAAATACCCTCCGGCGATTACTCGTTCGTAACTTTTAAACCGCGCACTTCCGCTGAAAGCTGTGGTACACTTTTTGACTCAGTTTTTCCTCTACTTTTCATTTTTGAGATCCATTATTACTTTCAAGATACTTTTGAAAATGACCATAATGCCCCTGGTCAAAATCCCCTAATCTTCCAAACCGTGCGTTTTTGGAAAAAACCGTGTTGCGCCGTTACTACCCAATTTTTCTCTACTTTCCATTTTTGTAGTATGTTATATGCACTATTAAGGACCTCCGGAACAACTTTTGTTAATTACAGCCACCTCCACAAAACTTTACAATCTTTTCAGTTAGGTCTTTTTTGTCCTATAGAGCGTCCTTTCACTTCGTGTTCTTTGGTGGTTACTCGGGATAGCTCCTCTTACTGTACGCGGATGTACTGTACATATGTACAAATTGGGTCATGACAGGATACTAGTTGTTGGCTCGTCAAATAATGCCTAGATCATCTCTCCCTTAAACAAGCAGAGTTCAATTTTGCCTCGAAAGTTTGTCAAAGCATATTCTAAGACTGACTAGAACCTAGACAAAGGTAATTATGCATGAGCCCTCTCTAAGTAAGCATACACAACTCAATGCTATAGAGCAATTCCCTCGCCTAGTAAAGTCATTCAAGTCATGATGCCTAGATACATGAACATCAAGCTAGATTCCACATTGGTTAAGCACCAAAATGAACAAAGACCAACAAAAATTTTAATGAAAATAATTTATTCAAACAACTTTAAATTTGAAAAACACAATTGTTCCAATTAAATATTAAAGAAGGCCAAGTAAATAGAGCAACATTCTAAGCTAAGGGAAGTTTGTTGAGTTAAGCTTCTTTTCCTTTCACATCAATTTTTCCATCTTGAAAGGATGATAAATTAAAATCTTCTTCCAATCCTTTTCCCACCACGAAGGTTGCCGGTGGAGGTACTCTTCCAAACTTAGGCAAAGGATTATTCCTAGTATTGGGCTTGTCTGGCTTAGGGAGCTTACCACTATCGATTAAATTCTGGATCTCATGTCTCAACTTCATACAGTTGTTCATTTTGTCTCCAGGCCTTTGATGGAATTGGCAAAATGCATTAGTATCAAAGTTAGGTGGAAGAGGATTAGGCAAAGGACGAGGAGTCAAGGGTCGTAACAATCCCTACTTTTGTAGCTTATTGGGAACCCAAGACAGTGGCTTCCCTAATTATGAAAACTGCCTCATTCCTCCTTGACTAGTGGTATTAACATCAGCTTCATTTTGTGTACTTTGATTGTTAGGCTGATAATTTCCTTTCTCATTCCTTCTTGCCAAAAAGCGGCTCTTCTCCCTTTCCCATTCTTCAATGACCAGCTTGGAGAAGATTTTAAAATCATGGATGAGTGCATGAGACATCCTTTCACAAAGACTAGGCAACATCCCTCTCACAATCATCCTTATTTTATCATATTCATCAGGGCTCTTCTTGAGAAGTGCAGCCTTATTTCTCCATCTTTTCACATAGTCCACAAAATTCTCATTTGGCCTTTGTCTAATGGACTCAACTTCCATTAAGGTAACTTCCAACTCGACATTATACCAATATTGCTGAATGAAAGCCTTATATAACATGTTCCAATCTTTTTGAGTACTTTCCTCTAAGGTGTTAAACCAATTTTAAAGAATAAGGTCCAATGAGAGCATGAAATATCTTAGAGTTTGAGCTTTAGTAGCTCAGGCTGACTGCATAGCAGTGATGTACTGCTTCACATGGAGATGATGATTTCCAGTACCATTATACTTAGCGAAGGAAGGCATCTTGAACTTATAAGGGACCTCCTCATCTTGTTCAAATAGTTTGTCGATCTCAGACATCTCTTCGGTTTCAGTTTCTTCTTAAATTTCTTTTCTAGGTCAGTAATCATCTCCTCAACATTAGAATATTCAGTCTTTTCAAAAGTTGTCTTCTCAACATCTTTCGGCTCCTTTTTGTCTTGAGGGTCTTGAAAGTATTAAGCCCAGTCGTCGTCGTCATCAATGATCACCTTATTGTAGACCCTTAATTTTTTACCCAGTCCGGTCCAATATATTTTGTTTGGTCCAAAATAATTTTTGTGTTGTCTAATATATTTTAATTGGTCCAAAATAATTTTTGTTATCATAATTAAATAATTTTTGCTTTAATATCTAATTTTTATTAAAAAAATAAAAATAAACAAATAAAAATCAAAAAAATAAAAATAAAAATAAAAAATCGGCGACAATTAACGCGGGTCCGTGGGCATTTTGCCCACAGAAGTTGCCTGCGGGCGAAATGGCAACTCCTGCAGGCGAAATGCCCATGGGCCCGCGCTAACTTTCGGCGATGAAAAAATCGTCGTCGATTTTTTTTATTTATATTTATATTTATTTTTATTTTTATTTTTTATTAATAAAAATTAGATACTAAAGCAAAAATTATTTAATTAAGATAACAAAATTATTTTAGACCAAACAAAATATATTGGACCGAACTGGGTCAAAAATTAAGGGTCTACAGTTTGCCCCCTGCTTAAATGATCTGAAACTTTAGTGAAAGAGAATGAAAAGCAACAAGACTTAATTTTTGAGACGGTTGAGGTTTTGGGTTCTGGACCTGAGAGATTTGGATACTCGATTCTAAACTAGACCTGGATACTCGATCCTAACTGGATTCGGATACTCTATCCTAAACTGGATTTGGATACTCGATCCTAACTGGATTTGGATACTCGATCCTAAATTGGATTGGGATACTCGATCCTAACTTGATTTGGACACTCAATCCTAACTGGACATGGATATTCGATCCTAAACTGGATTTGGATACTCGATCCTAAACTGGATTTGGATGCTCGATCCTAAATTGGATTGGGATACTCGATCCTAACTGGATTTGGATACTTGATCCTAAATTGGATTTGGATACACTCGATCCTATCTGGATTTGGATACTCGATCCTAACTAGATTTGGATATTTAATCCTAAATAGAGTTTAGATACTTGATCCTAAACTGGATTGGGATACTCGATCCTAACTTGATTTGGATACTCGATCCTAAACTGGATTTGGATACTCGATCCTAAACTGGGTTCGGATACTCGATCCTAAATTGGGTTCGAATACTCAATCATAAATTGGGTTCAGATACTCGATCCTAACTTGAATTGGATACTCGATCCTAAACTGGATTTGGATACTCGATCCTAAACTGGATTTGGATACTCGATCTTAAATTGGATTGGGATACTCGATCCTAACTTGATTTGGATATTCAATCCTAAACTAAATTTGGATACTCGATCCTAACTTGGATTTGGATACTCGATCCTAAATTGGATTGGGATACTCGATCCTAACTTGATTTGGATACTCGATCCTAAACTGAATTTGGATACTCGATCCTAACTTGGATTCGGATACTCGATCCTAAACTGGGTACTTTGACTTGAGATTTGAATTTGATTTGGGTACTTGGACCCGAGATTGAATTGATTTTGGTTTAATTTGGGTACTTGGACTCGAGATTGATTTGATTTGGGTACTTGGACCCAAGCTTGAATTAATTTTGGTACTTGGACCCGAGAATGGGTGCTTGGACTCAAGAATGGGTGCTTAGACCCAAGATTGACTTTGACTGGCCTTTTATCATTTGAGAAGTCTGACTGCTCCGACTATTTTAGGCATTGTGATTCTTCACCATCAAAATGGATCTTCATCCTTTGAGATCGGGTCTTCACCCTTGAAAATGGATCTTCATCCTTGGCATCGGGTCTTCACCCTTTGAAAACGGATCTTCATCCTTTGGACTTCGAGTCTTCACCCTCTGAAAATGGATCTTCATCCTTTGGATTTTGCTTTTTAGCTAGCCTTCATATCTTCTCCTTGCCCCCTGCGTGGCAAGATATTCAAAATATTTTGTTTATGCATAAACTCAAAATTTGAAAAGGAGACGCGTTGCCCCCTGTGTAGGCTCAAACCCATGATTTTTCTATGCGAGCTCCATCTAGTTCTTCACACAAGCACGCATTTCTTCTCTTTACAAGATTACTGGAGCTTTCTCAAGCAATGGGCTTTCCATGCCCCCTTGGTTCAATATCTTCTATTGATTCTTTACCTCGCAAGGTGTTTTCTGTTCATTTTGACAAGGAATAGACAACACAAGACAAGAAAGTGCGATGTGATATACTCATGTATGCATGATATGTATGAATGATACCTACAGCCATCCCATCGACTCACAGACCGAGGTGATCAGCATAAGTGTTTTCATTGGTTCCTTTTTGACACTTGTTCAAGTCTTGCATTGAAATGATTGAAAGCTTTTCATTTTTGGCTTCTATCTCCGAGATGTTAAAAATATGAGTGGTGGAGACCCCAAGTTGCAGAGTCAGGGATACATCCATTTTAAGCTATGTTTCAGCCTGTCAGTTGGTAGCTTCCTTGTAACCTTGCCAATAACTATTTACCTTGCCCAATGTGTCCTTTGGAGATTCAACATACTTCCCTTAACTTGAAGGCTTTGTATGAAAAAATATTTTTTTTATTTTTTTTATTTTTTGAATTTTGATTTTGAAATCAAATGTTGGCTTTGCCAAATTAATGTCAATGTACCTCAAGACTTGATTTTTCCAAATTAACATATCTATAACATGACAACCCTAGTTACCATACTAAACTCGGGAGTCATTTCTATTTAAGCAAGAATTATTGCACTTCAGATAGGCACATACACATTACTCGGCCAAAGGTCTCATTGAGTTTAAATATTGTCTATCTCATATGCATGCTTATTCAAACTATCTCCACTAATAGACTCTACCTACCAAGAGAGATCAACAGGTCTTTGATAGGCTTGAAATGGGGTCTATGAGGAATATGGGTTTAAACAAAGGCCATTGTAAGTTGGAGCTGATGTGACACAATGGACAAACCTTCACACTACAAATTTCTTACTGAAACTTTAGATAGTTGGGAGCAATCTTTCTAGTCCCCAAATTCCTTCTATCTTCTTGGCATTAATCTGGATCTTGATTAGGATAGTTTTTTACCCTTGCAAAAAGTTTAAGACCCAAATTTGTTTCTTTTCTTCTTTTCCCTTTTCTTTAGTCTTTATTTTTCTTACTCTTCCCTCTTCTTTCTCTTTCCTTACTCTTCCCTTTCTTTAAGCGTTTTATCATTTTGTCCTTCTTCCTTGTAGGACTGTCAAGTATAGAACTTTCAAAAACTGAATGGTCTTTCTCCTTTTCCTTTGATTTTGATTGAATCTTTGATTGGGTTGGACCAATTCAAGTCAAAATGTCCTTATAAACCAGATGGAAACCTTTTGCTGCTTTATGTAAAAGAGAACTCAATTGGCTTTTTGTACCACCTTTTTAGGTTTTCTTTTCTTCTTGTTGTTTTCTTCTATTCTTTTTCTTTTCTTTTTTCTTTTTCTTTCTTTTCTTTTTCTTTTGTCCTTTTTCTTTTCTTCTTCTTCTTTTTCCCTTCTCTCTCTCTTTTTTTTTGTTTTTTTTGTTTGGTTCTAGCTCTAAAAGAGTTGTCTCGTTTGTACTAGCTTGGGCTTCCAATAATGGATGAGTGCAGTAACATAAACCTTCTTTAACAGGGATGAATCATTTGTTACTCTGATGTTGTCTTGATATATTGGAGATATTAAGAGAACTTCAACTACCCATATGGTCTTGAAAACTTCAACTACCCTTATGGTCTTGAGGACTTCAACTATCTTCATAGTCTTGAAAACTTTAACCGTCCTCATGATCTTGACTAATAATTGCTTTCTTTGATCTTCTTGCCTCTTCATCTTAGTGATCATATGACTTGTCAAAAGTATCACAACAGCACAAGTTAGGTTATTGGGGTTTGTAAGCCAATGAAAAGAAAGCTAAAATTTTATGAAGGCTTAAAGGGACAACTAGGGATTGATATTTAATTGGGTGGATAATAGTTGTTGGCTAACCAAACAATGCCTAGATCATCTCTCCCTTAAATAAGCAGAGTTCAATTTCGCCTCGAAAGTTTGTCTAAGCATGTTCTAAGACTGACTAGGACCTAGACAAAGGTAATTATGCAGGAGCCCTCTCTAAGTAAGCATACACAACTCGATGCTATAGAGCAATTCTCTCATCTAGTAAAGTCATTCAAGTCATGATGCCTAGACACATTAATTTATAAACATCAAGCTAGATTCCTCATCGGTTGAGCATCAAAATGAAGAAAGACCAACAAAAATTTTGATGAAAGTAATTTATTTCAAGCAACTTTAAATTTGAAAAACAAGATTGTTCCAATTAAACATTAAAGAAAATAAAATAAAAGAAACAAACAAGCCAAGGGAAGTTTGTTGAGTTAAGTTTCTTCTCCTTTCACATCTTCAATTTTTCCATCTTGAAAGGATGATAAAATAAAATCTTCTTCCAATCCTTTTCCGTCCATAAAGGTTGCTGGTGGTGACACTCTTCCAAATTTAGGCAAAGGGTTGTTCTTGGTATTGGGCTTATCCGTCTCGGGTAGCTTGCCACTATCGATTAGGTCTTGGATCTCATGCCTTAGACGAGCACATTTATTTGTTTCATGTCCTCGCATTTGATGAAATTGACAGAAGGCCTTGGCATTGAAGTTTGGTGGCAGTGGATTATGTAGTGGTCGAGGAGCTAACGGTTGCAACAACCCTTTCTTTTGCAACTTGCTAAAAACCCAAGATAGAGGTTTTCCCAATTTTGAGAATTGTCTTTTATTTCCTTGATCAGTCACATTAACATCAACTTCTTTTTGTGTGCTTTGATTGCTAGGTAGGTAATTCCCTTTCTCATTCCTTCTTACTGAAAAGCGATTCTTCTCTCTTTTCCACTCTTCAATTTGTAGACCAGCTTGGAGAAGATCTTTGAAATCCCTTATAAGGGTGTAAGACATCCTTTCACGGAGATTGGGAAGGACGCCTCTCACGATCATCCTTATTTGATCAGATTCGTCAGGCCTTTTCTTGAGTAAAGCGGCCTTATTTCTCCATCTTTTCACATAGTCCACAAAATTCTCATTTGGCCTTTGCCTAATGGACTCAACTTCCATTAAGGTAACTTCCAACTCGACATTATATCCATATTGTTGGATGAAGGCTTTGCAAAGCAGATCCCAACTCTTTTGTGTTCCTTGAAATAATAACTAATGGTTCATGCCAAAAACAAGCCCATGGTTAATTTATTCTTAGTATAAACTAGGCCCACAATTGATTTTTGGTATTTCTTAATTGACCTAAATAATTTGCAAGCTCTTTTATTTCTAGGCCCATTGTAAAAAGATTTGAGAAAAAATGGATTTTGGGCTTAGTATTTGGGCAATGAGCAAAAGAGTTTTTAGAAAAGTCTTATGTCCAAAGACCATCTTGAAAAATTTTGAAAATAGCTTTGGTCTTTTGGATTTTAAAGAAAAATTTATTTTGAGCTTACAATGTACTTAGGTCATATTAGAAAAAAAACAAACCAAATAAGCCATGATTTAAGCCAAGATAAATTAACCATAGTCAAACAACATGCATTTGGGGTAAAACCTAAGGAAAGTAACTAGGCCAATTACATAAGCTTTAGTCTTTGGGTAAAAAGGCTTAGGTTCCCATAGCAAGCATATACCAAATGGCACGAGGCTATGAGTGGTTATTCCATGCTCGATCTCCATACCTTGAGTGAAAGTATGGTATCCCTTACATAACACAACACGGGTAACACGGGCGTCCTAACTCACGCACACGATGCAATTTAAAATGATGTAGTGAATAATATCATTATAAGAAAGAATAGAATAATATAAAGACCAACGAAATCAAATTCTCTTATCCCTAGTGGAGTCGCCACTGTGAGCGGGGATTTTCGCCCACACTCCCGGTGGAATGGTTCTTGCGACTTCGGCACTGTTTAGGCTCGAGGCCTTAGAGAACACGGAATTAAGTCCGGAGAAAATGGAGTCGCCACTCGGATGGGCCGGAAAAAAGAAAGGGGTGGATGACTCAATTTCTAAGAAATCCCCAACCCCCTAATGGGTTCGAAAAGTTGGGTACGTGTGGGGAAGGTGAGAAATGGCCCAGCACCCCCACAACGCCCGGTTCATTAGAACCGGCCTCCTTTACAGGTCTTAATATTATAAAATTCTTAAATATAACAACACTATCCATATTACACACAATAATTAAAAGAAAGCATTAATATATTAAAATCAAAGCAAAGTCCAAGCAAAACAAATAAATGGACACCCATCCGGAGATGAAAACATGTCCTTACATCACATGCCTAAATTGGACACCCACCAAAAGGTAGAAACATGCCCTTTACATTGGTTCTAAAATAGAAAACCAATTTAATAAATGGATAAAAGTAAATAATCATTCATCATAAATAAATCATTCATCAAAGGTATTAAACATCAATAGAAAGTAAACATCCATTCATGACAAATTAAATAAACCAAGCATTGAACTTAAATAAATTAAAGCATAAGAAATAAATCAAAGCATGATCAAATTTAGAATTGAATAAGGAAAATAGAATTCCAATTATAGCTACTGTTTCCATTTGGGGCTCTTTATTTCATGTGTTTAGGGTTTTGGAATTAATGGAATTTGGCTACTGTGACTTTAAGAGAATTAAAATAGATTGAGGATTTTATGTTTTAAAAGGTTGATAAAATTCTTTGATTAACCAAACTAGGGTTTGTAATGTAAAATCATGAAACTAGGATTTGAACTTTTTAAAATACTTTTGATTTATGGTTTCAAGTTTACTGTGTGAAATTAAAATATTTGTGTTTTATGATTTTTAAAGTTTTAAAGGATTAAGGTTTAGAAAAAATTAGGGTTTAAGGTTTTAAAGGGGTTAGGATTTACTATTTTAGGTTTGGAAGTTTAATTTGGGTTTAGTGTTTTAGAATTAGGGTTTCGGTGGATGCTTAGGACTTTTAGAATTTGGAAAAAGCAATTGATAATTTTATGAAGTTTATGAAAGTAAACCAAACGAATTAAAGTTTTTATAAATAGAAAAGGTGTTTTTAGGATTTGTTGTAAGAAACAGAATCAAATTTTGGTTTTGTTGAAAAACATGTTCAATTAGGGTTTTAAGATTTTGAAGAAGTAAAAATAATAATTTTAAGCCCTTTTGGAAAATAAAGCAATGAATTAGTGTTTTTAAACTTTAGAAAAACTAAATTAAAGCTCTAGGGTTTTTGAATTAAAAAACACAATTTCATAGTTTATGCTACTGTGAAAATATATAACAATTAATACATACCTCCTTTTGATGGTTTCTCCAAAAAAAATCTTCTTGGATCAACAAAAACAAAGGCAATTGCTGCCTTTGATGATTTGTTAATGCTTTGCTTCTTCGTCTCTCAAAATGTCAGATTTGATTAAAGTTTTCCTTCACAGATTCGGTTTCAAACTCCCTCAATTTTCGTCCCAATTTCTCCCCTTTTTGTGTTGTTTTTTGGTAATATTTATAGAAGAATTCTATATATAATCCTAGTTACTCACGGCATATAATATTGAATAAGAAAAGGAAATCAAAACCTAATTGTGTTAGGTTTTGGAAAATTTGCGTCGAAAAAATTTCGCTGGCGAAAAAAAACTGCTGTAGAAAAATTGCGCTGGCGAAAGAAAGCTGCCGCAGAGTGGGCAAAACGGGCCCGCGGGCCATTTTGCCCGTAGGAGTTTCCTGTAGGAGAAATGCCCACGGGCCTGCGCTGACTTTCGGCGATGATTTTTTTATCGCCGATTTTTTCTTCGCGATTTTTTTATTATTTATTATTTATTTATTATTATTTTTTATTTTTTATTAATAAAAATTAGACACTAAAACAAAAATTATTTTGGATTAATTAAAATGTATTGGACGACACAAAAATTATTTTGGGCTAATTAAAATATATTAAACCGGACCGGGTCAAAAATTAAGGGTCTACACTTATCATCATCAAAGCTACTTCACCAACTTTAGCCTTCCCTTTGTCCTTTGGCTTCTTGGAGCTAGCAGACGCTTTGGCATTATTTTCTAAAATTGCTGCCAATTGGTTCTTCACGGTCTCAGCTAGGGCCTCTTTTATTTCTTCCATCTTGGCAATGAGGGTGTCGTCCACCATTCTTTAAATTTGTCCGGGCTCCATTGTTTTTGGTGAGCAAGTGATTGAGTTGTTGCTAGATTTTTCATCTCCGACATAGGTCGGATTGTCGTAAGCTTTTGAACTATTATAATTCAGGGCTGTGAACCAAAAGGGATTAATGATATGAGATGAAAATGTATGTATGCATGTATGCACAAACAATAAATAAGGAAGGGTAAATATGACGGTCGTTCCAACCTTATAACTTCCACACACGAATGGCGAGTCTCTTTTCCTAGGTAATATGATTAACAAAATACAAACATGGGGTATCTTGTTTTCGAATATTTCCCTCAGACGTTTCAACCAATAGTTATATTTTAAAAAATGGAAATCAGTCCATGATAATTCCCATTAATTAGGTTTTAATCCATTCAACCAACTAATGTAGCTTTTATGCTATATTGGATTAAAACTAAATTAAGAGGGTCATTATAAATAGATTTCCCACTTGAAAAAGTAATTAATGATTCATGCCAAAAACAAGCCCATGATTAATAACTGTTAGTATAAACTAGGCTCACAATTGATTTTTGGTATTTTCATAATTGACGTAAATAATTTGCAAGCTCTTTGTAAGAAAAAGGTTAGATGAAAATAACTTTGTTTCTAAGCCCATTGTAAAAAGATTTTTGAAAAAATGGATTTTAGGCTTTGTATTTGAGTCTTGAGAAAATAATTTTTAATTTGTTTTTAGAAAAATTTTATGTCCAAAGACAACCTTAAAAAGTTTTGAAAATTGATTTGGTCTTTTTGATTTTAAAGAAAAAATTATTTTGAGCTTAAAATGTACTTTAAGTCATATTAGAAAAAGAACAAACCAAATAAGTCATGATTTAAATCAAGATAAATTAACCATAGTCAAACGACATGCATTTGGGGTAAAAACCTAAGGAAAGTAACTAGGCTAATTACATGAGCTTTAGTCTTTAGGTTAAAAGGCTTAGGTTCCCATAGCAAGTATATACCAAAAGGTACAAGGCTATGAGTGGTTATGCCATGCTCGATCTCCATACCTTGAATGAAAATATGGTATCCCTCACAAAACACAACACGGGTAACAAGAGAATCCTAACTCACGAACACGATGCAATCTAATACGATGCAATGGATAATATCAAGATATGAAATAATAGAATAATAAAAAGACCAACAGAATCAACTTCTCATATCCCCAGTGGAGTCACCACTGTGAGCAGGGATTTTAACCCCCACTCCCGGTGGAATGGTTCTTGCGACTTTGGCACTATTTAGGCTCGTGGTCTTAGAGAACATGGGCCTAAGTCCAGAGAAAAATGGAGTCACTACCCGGACAGGCCGAGAAAATGAATGGGGTTGATGACTCGATTCCCAAGGAATCCCCAACCCCCTAATGGGTTTAGAAAGTTGGGTACGTGTGGAGAAGGTGAGAAATGGCCCAGCACCCCCACAACGCCCGGTTCATTGGAACCGGCCTCCTTTTGCAGGTCTTAATATTATAAAATTCTTAAATATAACAATATTATCCATACTACATGCAATAATTAAAATAAAAGCATCATTATATTAAAATCAAAGCAATGTCCAAACAAAGTAAATAAATGGATACCCATCCAAAGATGAAAACCTATCCTTACATCGTTCATGTCTAAACTAAATAGGACACCCACCGAAAGATGGAAACATGCCCTTTACATTAGTAAAAAAGCTTTAAAATAAAATAAATTACATTATTCTCACGACATGAGGTACCCAAAATATGGAAACATACCTCTTACAATATTTGGAAATAAAAATAAATCAATAAAAGTAAATAGCCATTCATAATAAATAAATCATTCATCAAAGATATCAAACATTAATCAAAATATATAATAAACATTCATCCAATTTAAATAAAACAGTAAATATATTAACTTTAGCGATTCATGCATTAATTAGGGTTTCTAATTTTAAAAGACTAGAATTAGGGTTTAAGATTTTTTAGGTTTGGCAACTGGAATTAAGGTTTTAGGTTTATTGGATGAGGGTTTGAAAAATGGGGTTTTGACGTTTTGGGAATAAATTAAGGCTTTCTCGGATTAGGTTTTTCGATGTTTTGGCAGAATAGTTTGGATTAGGGTTTTGGTGGCTTTAGTGGAATAGTTTGGGGAAAGGGTCACGGGGTGACAAGTTTTAAAGTAAATTAAGGTTTTGACTTATCAGTTTAGAAGAAAAATTGATTCTGGAAATAAATTATGATTTTGAAAAACAATTAGGTTTTGAGATTTTAATAGAATAATTTATGGTTTAAAGTTTTGGAAACAGAAGAATAGTTTAGGGTTTTAAAGTTTTGAAAACAGAAGAACAATTTAGGGTTTTTAAAGTTTAAGAAACAGAAGGATGATTTAGGGTTTTTGAAGTTTTGATCAAAGACTTAGGCTACTGGATGAATGGTTGATTTAATCTGTAAAATATATTACTAAGTTTAATAATTTAGGTTACTGAATCAATATCAAAACAAATGATAAAAACATTAGGAAATTGGGTAAAACAAGGTTTGGACAAAAAATCGGCAGCCCGCGGGCTGTCGGGCCCGAGGGCTGCGCTGGCAAAAATTACACTGGCAAGCCAATTCATCGTAGAACTGGCTGCGACGAATTGGACAGTGCCCAATTCACCCAAGATTGCTATCTGCGTACCGCGCGGCAGCGCTGCCGCATGTCGCTCGCCGATCAGTCCAATTTTTTATTTTTTTATTTTTTATATTTTTATTTTTATCAAAAATAACTATTAAATATTATTAGTAATTAAAATATTATTAAAATAAATAAAATACCATAAAAATTATTTTAGACTATCAGATTTGAATGGGTCAAAAATTAAGGGTTTACAATATGTGAATTTTGGATTTTTGAAGTAGTTTGTTATAATTGTTGAAATTGGTGTGTATGAAGTTATTTTGGGTAGTTATTAATGATTTTAAGGTTGGATTGAAGAAATGGTTGAATTTGGATAAAGAATGGTGAAGAGAGAGAATTTAGGGTTATGGACTTTTAGGATTTGAGAGATCATGATTTTTAATTGTGAAAATTGGTTCTAAATGAGTTGTTTTGGTGCTTAAACAAGTATTTTAAAGTCAAAATTGGATTTGGTTGTGTTTGGTTGGAGTTTGAAAATGGAAGTGTGATTTAGGGTTTTGAAAAATAATTTTTCCAAAGTTGTTGAATTGTATAATTTTATTGGTTTAATCTTGTTGTTTAGTGATATAAGTGATGTATATAAGCTTAAAATGATTAATGGATTGTGTTGAAATGAAAAACCTTCAATGGGGGAAGGTTATGCCATTTTAGAATTTTGTGTATAAGAGTGTGTTTTTGTAATGTAAATGGTTTAAATGTATTAAAATATGTTTCTAATAATATAAATAAACTTAATATATTAAAATGAATGGCCTAGTATGAGAATCTAAAGTTAAAGTGAGGTTAGCCTTAAATTTTGGATTTTTTCTTGGATGGGGTTTAATTATGGTTTAATTTTAGAAATGTCATTAAATGTGATACTAAATGATTATTTTCTATCACATTTGGTTTAGGCATTGAGGGAGGTTGATTTGCTTCATCCAAGTGGTGAAGGGCAAGTTGGAAGGATAGGATTGGAGGTTGTTTTAAGCTTGTTTTGGTTGCTATTTGAGGTAAGTACAAACTTTGAATACATTGGTTATGTTTGCATGACATTTGGACTTAACACATTTTGGTTGGAAAATGTGTTAAGCTACTTGATACATTGGTTATGTATGAATAATGTGCTATGACATTTGTAATGTCATAAATGTGTTAAATGCATTGTGAAAAACCATTGATAATGGCTAAATTATGTAAAATGTGAAATATGTGTATTACATGAAAATGTCACAAAGTGTTTGGGTAATGCCATTTGTTGTGTATGCATTATGTGCATTGTTAAAAAGCCATTGGTATTGGCTAGATTACATTAAATGTGATTAATATGTGAATTATGTGGAAATACCCAAAGTAATTGGGTAATGTGTTGTAAATGCAAAAATGTGGTATAATGTAATGAGATATGTGGAAACATAAAAAATGAATTGATATTGATATAAATGAGAAATATGAATAAATTGTGTGCCTAGTATGTTATTCAATTTTCAAAGTTCTATGTTTGGCGGCATGCCTATGATTTTCCTACGGGCTAGACGATGGGCGTCACTGTAAAAATGTTTTTGAGGTGAAATGGCCAGGTCGTAAGCCTCAAAAATAAATCCTTGAAGCTGGGCTGGTTGAAATGACAGGGTCGTAAGCTCAGACCTAGTTGGACTATTACATTGATATTTTGCCTATGAGGCTAGACACATGGTGTCATTATAGACCAAAATAGTAACTCTATAATTTGAATAGCATATTAGTTATCTTTGGGCCCATGCTTGTGTTTGTTTTAATGTGAATTGTAGATTGTGAAATATTAAAAAAAATATGAGAAATGGAATGATGTTATATCCATATGCATTGTGCATTGTCATTACATTTGAGTTTTATTATTATCATGTTTGTAGTACTAGGCTTTTAGCTTAGCATGATTGTTTACATCGTGCAGGTGACTGGGTAAATTCGGCCGAGTCGGAGAGTTCTTCTAGACCAAGTCGGGTCTAGACTTGTGGTTGCGCTTGTAGAGTTGATATCTAGATCAGAAACACTATCAGCAACATGTATATATTTTATGTTATTTTATATTTTGGGTATTATGCATATTATATTATATTTTTAGATTTTATGTATTGTAAACTATAAAGAATGTTTAGGTTAAGTTACTTGAAATGGGGGTTTAAATGTTTCTAAATTATATATATATATAAATGTTTGAGAAACTTGGTGAAATTGAGGAGTATGGGTGAAATGGTGATTTGAAATTATTTGGGAGTGTTTTCTGATGCAGGTTGTGTTTTGCTAAATTTTGGAATGTCCAAATTACAGGCAAAACTTTGGCGAATTTTTCCTAGAGATTTTCATATTAAATATTTATTTTGGGTTCCTATGACAAGTAAAGAATATTTATATACTATTTAATTTTATATATTTAGTATTTGAAATTTTAAATCAAAAGACATTTTTATATCGTATATGCATATTTTACATATGCTGAAAATATATATTGTACGTATATATGGTATAAGGGTCTTACAAGTCAAAACTAGAGGCTCAAGAAATAAGTTGATAGGATTCTCCCACACCAAAGCCATTGTGGCTAGGGCATCGGCCATCTGGTTTTCTTCTCTTGGTAAGTGTATAAATTTGCACTCCTTAAAATTCTTCTTCATTATGGTTAAATAATTATGGTATGGTTTTAACTTCTCTTCTTTCAACTCCCACTCTCCATTCACTTGGGATACCACTAACAACAAATAGCCGAAAACTTGTACCTTATCCATCTTCATAATCATCACGGTTTCCAAGCCAAAAAAACATGCTTTATACTCCTCCATATTATTGGTTGCCTCAAATTTCAACTTCTTAGCTAGAGGAATGAGCTCCTCTTCAAGTGATTCTAGTATTACTCCCAAACATGCTCCATTTCTATTTACCGTGCCATCAAAATACATCTTTCATCCTTATACTTATATGGCCTCTAAATGTTCATCTAGGAATTCCAAAACCATTTCCTCATTGTTTGGCAATGGCTCCCCAGGAATTCTGCTACTGCTCTACCTTTGATGGTTTTTCTGGTTACATAGTCAATCTTAAATTCTTCTAAAATTATCAACCATCGACCATACTTCCCAATCAACAAGGGTGTCTCCCTTAAATACTTTACTGGATCCATCTGGGAAATTGCTTGCACACCATAAGACTGAAACTAATGCCGCAACTTCTTAGATGACCAGACCATAGCTATATAGGCCTTTTCAATTATACTATACTCAACTTCATAAGGTAGGAGCTTTCTGCTCAAATAGTAGATTGCATTCTCTACCCCCGATTCATCTGCTTAGTCTAGCATTGCACCTATCAACTCTTCCTTTAGTGCTAAGAATAGTAACAAAGGTCTACCGGGTCTAGGTGCTTTCATGAAAGGTGGATTTAGCAAATAATATTTTATACACTCAAAGGCCTTTTTCTAATTGCCTTAACCTTGTCAAGGCAAATCTCAATGCCATTTGGGCCAATCACGGGCCCTAGCATTTTTCTTGAAGTAACTCCAAACATACACTTCTTTGGATTTAACCTTAGATTATACATGTAATATCCCAAAGTATACCCTAAAAGTTTTGGAATATTTATTGTTGTATTTGGATTAAGTGTATTTATTTTAGTGGTAAGAGAAGAGGTTTTGAGTAGAGTGTATATGTTGTATATATTAGGATATATACAACATATACAAGTCAAAGAAATGGAAGTCAAAAGAAGATTAGTGAATTAATTAATTAGTGGAAAATGAAAATTTAATTAGTGGAAGAGGATATTTTATAATATTTTCATATTAAATTGCTTGGTGGAGGTTTAAAGAGAAAGACTTGACTTGGTTTTTGCCATTCATTTTGATCCTTGTTTTCTTTTCTCTTTGGGTTGGCCGGCCATCAAAGAAGCAAGAGAGGAAGAGAGTTTTTGATCTTCCAAACTCAAGATTGAGGGAAGTTTTCAAGTGATCAAGTTGGAAATTTAAGAGTTTCTTCATTTTTAGTAAGTCTCCACTTGATTCTTTGGTTTTTCTTTTATGTTTGTGTTGTGGGTTTAATGGTTGATTATTGATTGTTTGAGTATGTTTTGATTGTGGTGTGTTTAAGAGTGTTTGGTTCAATTGATTTTGGATTTTGGGGTTGGATTGAAGGAAAGAGTAAGTTTGTTGGAAGAGAAAGTGTTGTGGTTGTGTTTTGGGTTTGTGGTGATGATTATGATTTGTGTTTGATGTATGTTTTGAGTTGTTTGGTATTTTTGCAAGTTTGTTATGGTTTTTGGGTGTGTTTAGTTAAGTGGGTTTGGAGTGGATGATGGTGGTGGTAAGAGGTTTGTTGAATGTGTTGATGTTGTTGTTACCGGAATCTACATTTTTGGCCTGACACTCCCATGAGCACGGCTAGGTCTTTGGGCGTGTCAATGGTTCTGTGTTGTAGTAGCATTGACATGGCCAGTAACACGCCCGTGTTATTGAACGTGTCATAGCTACTGTGTTGATGAAGAATTGACACGGCCATGAGCACGCCCGTGTTGTTGGACGTGTCAATGTTACTGTGAGACAGAATGTATTACACGTTCTGTGACACCCCCGTGGTTCTGAGCGTGTCAAAGCTTCTGTGTTGTGGGTTTAGGGCACGGCCAGGGACACGCCCATGGTGTTGAGCGTGTCATGTGTAGAGTTTGCCCTAGTTGGTTCTTATCCATATTATCTCATGTGTATCTCTAAGTGAGTATGTATGATCACCTTTGGTTTAGGTTTTGAAGAGAGTTGAGTTGCCCTAATCCAAGTGTTGAAGGATTCTTGGAAGAGGAGTTTGGTGTGAAATGAGTTGCTCTTGAGGTAAGTACAAACCCTACATTATTGCATATATTTACATGACATTGGGACTTAACACATTTGGTTGTAAATGTGTTGAGTAATCTATTACATTGTTGATACATTTGATTAATGCTATGAATTGTATAACGTGAAAGATATGATGATCATTCAAAATGTATGTGCAATACAATTGGTTATGTTGAATTACTTTAATGTGAATTGAGATATGATGAGATGTGATGCCATTGTGGTTGGCTATAATGATGCAAATGAGATAATTGAGGCATGGTTGCCTAGATGATTGTGAGAAAATGAGAATGGAATTGATAATGAAATAATGAATGAATTGTGTGTCTAATGTGTTATTCCATTTTTAGAGTTTTGTTGTTGGATGCCTAATAGTAACAATCTCTTGAAGCTGGGTTGGGCTTGATCCTTGAAGCCAAGTTGGGTTGAAGTTTAGCATGCTTAACTCCCCTTGAAGCTTGGTTGGGTCTAGTCCTTGAAGCCTAGTTGAGATGTTACAACCCTTGAAGCTAGGTTGGGTTTGGTTCTTGAAGCCAAGTTGGGTTGATACTTAGCATGCTTTTTTCCCCTTGAAGCTTGGTTGAGCCTAATCCTTGAAGCCTAGTTGGGATAATGATAAATGTGATAATTGAACCAAAACATTAACTCTGAAAGTTGAATGGCATATTAGTGTCTTTTGGGCCCATGCTTGTCTTTGTTTAAATGTGAATCATAAATGGTGAAATAAATGAATTATAAGACTTAATGTAAGGTTTTGAAATAAGATATTCTTATGTATTGTTTATTATATATCAATGTGTGACATTAGCATTACATTAAAGCATATAGTTATTGTGGGTTGTACCACTAAGCCGTTGGCTTAGCGCGATTGTGGTTCATCTCGTAAGTGATAGGGTAGAACCGGAGAGTTCAGCTAGACCGAGTCGAGTCTAGATTCTGAAGTGTTGATTGTGGACTTAAAGATCAGAGACAAACTGCCAAACATGTACAAATTTTATGTTTTGTAAACATGGATTTTGACGTATTTATATATGTAAATACCACTACATTTTTCGCTGCGTAATAAATAAACGTTTTATCTAGTATAGTTTATAATGTAATTTGAATGTTTTAAGTTTTCTTATAATATTGTTAAAGTGAAAGATTGGTTTGCTTATTATAAATTGTGGCACTCTTGTATTTGGTATACGTATATTACAGGTGTAGTAGTATGTAGTGTGCGTATATGGGGTATAGGGGTGTTACAATTGTTTTGGTATCAGAGCCTAGGTTTGAGATTCTCAACCTAGGTAAATTGTAAGAAAAAGAAAATTATGATTTTAAAATGTGATTTTTAAATAAGATACATGTTTTGACACTGGGAGTCTCTGATCTTTGATGAGGTATATTATGCTGTGTTGCATATATAGGTAGTGATGGCGTCTCAGTCACGTCAGTCCATAGAAGGTAGTGCTGAGAGTGTAGCTCCTGAAGAGGGTAGAGATGGAGCTAGGATTGAGAGAGTTGGAGAGGCACCCGCTCCTGTGCCGGAGAGACTAGCTGCTGATGAGGTTCCACCAGTTTGGCTAAGACATGTGGTAGAATTGTTGAGGCAAGCTCCAGTGCAGCCGCCACTGCCACCACAGCCACAAGTGCCAGTGAGACATTATGATAAATTGAGGAAGTATGGGGCTGAGGATTTCTTTGGTGCTATAGATCCTGCAGTAGCTGAGCAGTGGTTGGATAGAGTTCAGAGGGTATTCATCCAGTTGCAAGCCACTCCTGAAGAGAAATTTGATTATGCTAGATCCCTTCTGCAGAAAGATGCTTATGATTGGTGGAAGACGGTTCCTCATGCCATGGATGGTCCACCTACTTTGTTTTATGGTGATTTTCTGAGGGAGTTTGAGCAAAAATATACTCCGAGGGAGTATAAGGATGTCAAGAAGATGGAATTTCTGAATCTGAGACAAGATAACCGTACAGTGACAGAGTATGAGATAGAGTATATCCGGTTGAGTCACTATGCCGGTGGAATTATTTCAGATGAGATTGACCGGTGTAGGAGATTTGAGGAGGGATTGAGGCCCTCTATTATGTGTATTGTTGCTGGTTCTCGGTACCAAGATTTTTCTCAATTGGTTGCAGCAGCTAGAAAGTGTTGAGAGAGCACAGGGTATTGCAGTAGCTGCTACCGAGGAGGAGACCAGAGTTAGGAGATCCCAGTTTAAGGCAGGGTCTTCATCTATAAAGAGAGGCCGAGGAAGTTTTATTCCTAGAGTTAGTAGGAGCCAGAGGCAGTCAGGTAGATCAGTCCAGTATCAGAGGCAGAGATCTAGACCTACAGTTTCTGTAGCGAGTGCTTCGACTCCAGTGGTTCAGAGATCCATTCCACCTATATGTGTTCATTGTGGTAGGACCCATGGGGGTGCTTGCTGGAAGACGGGTGGATTAGGAGTATGTTTTAGATGTGGGTCACCAGCTCACTTTATTAAAGATTGCCCTGAGCTACAGGAGGATAGATAGACTGATACTGCAGCTTCTTGACCTAGTGTTAGCAGAGGAGGTCGAAGTGGCAGAGGTGTTACTAGAGGTGGTCGACCTAGAATCGGTCAGAGAGGAGGTTCTACATCCGGAGGCAGTAGGCCCGATGAGGCTGGGTCTTCTCAGCGAGTGTATGTGATGCAGAGGCAGCCGGATGCTTCAGCAGTTATTGCGGGTACATTTTCTTTATTTGGCATTTCAGTTCTTGCTTTGATTGATCCAGGATCTACTCATCATACATAAGTGCATCCATTTTGCCTGTGACTGAATTGCATTCAGAGTCCTTAGGATTTGATGTCTTGGTGACAAATCCTTTAGGACATAGTGTTGTGGTGAGTAAGGTGCATCGTAATAGTTCAGTTGTGGTGCAAGGTGAGGAGTTTTTGGGTGATTTGATTGAAATGCCTTTTAAGGAGT
The DNA here is from genome assembly GCA_947685225.1 of Garcia nutans. Classification (NCBI taxonomy): domain Eukaryota; kingdom Viridiplantae; phylum Streptophyta; class Magnoliopsida; order Malpighiales; family Euphorbiaceae; genus Garcia; species Garcia nutans. The sequence goes on along the minus strand of CANTUV010000023.1, from coordinate 14,192,237 downwards.
ATGATTTGATCTTAGGCATGGATTGGTTGTCTAAGCATGGAGCTGTGGTAGACTGTCAAAAGAAATGTGTTACTTTGAGAACCGGTGATGGTAGAAATGTGATGGTATCTAGTGAGCAGAGACAACTTGCATCCTTGTTTGTTTCAGCTGTTACAGCTAGGAAGTTGATTAGAAAAGGATATGATGCTTATCTTGCTCATGTTGTGGATACCAGAGTTGTGGATTCTCAACTTGATAGTATACCCACGGTTGCTGAATTCCCAGATGTTTTTCCTAAGGAGTTGCCAGGGTTACCCCTTGAGAGAGAGGTTGAGTTTGGTATCGATTTGTTGCCTGGTACCACTCCCATCTCTATTACTCCTTATCGAATGGCACCTGCTGAGTTGAGAGAGTTAAAGGTGCAGTTGCAGGAGTTGTTGGATAAAGGGTTTGTTCTCCCTAGTGTTTCTCTGTGGGGAGCTCCTGTTTTGTTTGTGAAGAAGAAGGATGGTACTTTGAGGTTGTGCATCGATTATAGGCAATTGAACAAGGTGACTATTAAGAATAAGTATCCTTTGCCTCGGATTGATGATCTCTTTGATCAGTTGAAGGGAGCAACAATGTTTTCCAAGATTGATCTGAGATCAGGGTACCATCAGTTAAGAGTTAGAGAAGAAGATGTTCCTAAGACAGCTTTCCGCACAAGGTATGAGCATTATGAGTTTTTAGTGATGCCTTTTGGGTTGACGAATGCACCTGCAGCATTTATGGATTTGATGAATAGGGTGTTTAGGCCCTATCTGGATCAGTTTGTGGTGGTTTTCATTGATTATATTTTGGTGTATTCGCATAATAAAGAGGAACATGACAAGCATCTGCGGATTGTACTGCAGACCTTGAGAGAGAAGCAATTGTATGCTAAGCTGTCAAAGTGTGAGTTTTGGCTTAATCAAGTGACTTTTCTGGTTCATGTGGTGTCGGCAGATGATATAAGAGTTGATCCGAGTAATGTTGAGGCCATTTTGAATTGGAGTCCACCGAAGTCAGTGACTGAAGTTAGAAGTTTTCTGGGTTTGGCAGGCTATTATCGACGCTTCATGAAAGGTTTTTCTTTGATAGCTACTCCACTCACCAGATTACTTCGAAAGGAATTAGATTTGTGTGGACAGATCAATGTCAAGCAAGCTTTGAACAGTTGAAGAAGATGTTAACTCAAGCTCCTGTTCTTACTTTGCCTGTGGAAGATAAACCATATGTGATTTACAGTGATGCTTCACATAATGGTTTAGGTTGTGTTTTGATGCAAGAGGGTAAAGTCATAGCTTATGCTTCTCGGCAGTTGAAGCCGCATGAGCTTAATTATCCGACGCATGATTTGGAGTTGGCAGCTATAGTGTTTGCTTTGAAGATTTGGCGACACTACTTGTATGGGGAGAAGTGTTTTATTTACACGGATCATAAGAGTTTGAAATATTTGGGGGTTCAAAGAGAGCTTAATCTTCGGCAAAGATGATGGTTGGAGCTGATTAAAGATTACAATTTTTTGATTGATTATCATCCTGGTAAGGAGAATGTTGTTGCGGATGCCTTGAGTTAGAAGTCTTTAGCAGGTTTGACTATTTATTCGCTCTCGTTGCTTGTTGAGTTGAGAGCGTTGCATGTTAGTTTTAAATCATGTGATGATGGAACCTCATTAGCTCAGTTGCATTTGAGACCGGTGTTGTTGGATTAGATTAAAAAGGCTCAATTGGCAGATGAGAAAATTCAGAAAGTTGTGTCAGATTGCCAAAATTGAGAGAGCCGAGATTTCCATGTGAGAGGTGATGGTAGCCTTTGGTTCAAGGATAGATTGTGTGTTCCTGACGATGCTAGTTTAAGAAAGATTATTTTGGAAGAAGCACATCAATCGATTTTTGCTATGCACCCTGGGAATACTAAGATGTATCAAGATTTGAAGCAACATTACTGATGGTTAGGTATGAAGAGAGATATAGCGGAGTTTGTATCCAAATGTCTCACTTGTCAGAGGGTGAAAGTTGAGCATCAAGTTCCAACAGGGTTGCTTCAACCTTTAGCAGTGCCTGAATGGAAATGGGAACGTGTGACAATGAATTTTGTATCTAGTTTGCCATTGACTCAGAAAAAGCATGATGCTATTTGGGTGATTGTTGATCCATTGAAGAAGGCAGCTCATTTCCTTCCAGTTACAATGGATTATTCTTGTAATATCCCAAAGTGTGCCTTAGAAGTTGTGATAATATTGTTATTATTGAATTGAATGTGTATTTGATAAGTGGTGTATTTGAGTATGGTTTATTTGAATGTTAAAAGAATTTGAGAGAGAATGGTTATGTGTTGTTTGGAAAGAAAGCAATGTATGGAGAAAGTGTATATGTTGGGTATATGGCAATATATATAACATATATTCAAGTCAAAGTGCTTAGTCAAGGGAAGAAGATATTTAGATTGTTTAGTGTGAAATTACCAAAGTGGGCAAGAGATGATAAAAGGAATTAAAATGTGTATGAGGGTCTTATAGTAATTTTCTTTTGGATGAGTATTTAATGAGTGTTGACTTTGTGATTTCTTCATTATTTCTCTTCTTCTTCATTGTGGTGGCCGGCTACCTAAAGGGAAAGAGAGAGCAAAGGAGGTGTTCTTGATTCTAAGCTCAAATTGAAGGAAGAATCAAAGGATTGGTTAGAGATTTGTGAAATTTCTTCATCTAAAGTAAGTACTCTCTTGTTTTTCCTTTGGTATTTTGAAGATGTGTTTGATGTGTGTTGTGAATTGTTAATATCATGATTTAGAGTGTTTGAGAGGTGTTTAAAGGTATGGAAATTGATTGTGAGTTAGAAAGGTTAAATTTGTGTTGGTTTTGTTTAAAAATGGTAAGTTAAATGGATGTTGTTATAGAAAGAAGAAGATTGATGTTGGTTTTTAGGGTTTGATGTGGAAAGTGTTTGAATGTGTGGTGGATATAGTGTTAAAATGAATATTGTGATGAATATGTGTTAATAACATGAATTACACTCATTTGAATGAGATTGTGTTGTGCATAAGTTGTTCTTAATTCAATCAAAGAAATGTTGGATATGTTTAGGGTTTTATATTTGAGAGACACGGCCAAAATAAGAATGGAACACGGCCAAGATCTATTAATTTTGGGAGACACGGCCAAGTTGAGGGAAGTTTGGCCGTGTTGGTTGAATTTTGGAGAGACACGGCCACAAGCTTGGCCGTGTCCCTTGAGTGTGTTTGCCATTGCCTGAATTTTGTGGAGAGACACGGCCGTGTTCCCTTGCCCGTGTCTGCCTCGGCTTGAATTGGTATTGAGAGACACGGCCACAAGCTTGGCCGTGTCCCTTGGGTGTGTTGGCTACTGTGTTTGGTTTTTGTTCTTCTTATATGGTTGAAATGGAACTTACATTTGTTGATGCATGTGATATTAAATGAACAATGTTATGTTTTGTATAGTGTGGAAGAGATGAGGATCATCTAAAAAGGTATGTACAATGCAATTTATTTGATGAATGTTTTAATAATGAATGATGTTAATGTGTTTTGAGAAATGATGAAATGTGATGTTATCATGATTGATAATGATGATCAAAATGAAATGAATAGACATATGGATTATATGACCATGAATTTAAGAGATATGTGCAAGGAAATGGATTAGGTATACTTGAATGATATGATTGAAGCATGCCTATATAGTATGATTGATTAATAATATGTTTGTGTAGTAATGTAATTGATGTTGCATATATCAATGATGAAACATGAAATGTGATTTAAGATAAAATGGGATATGAAGCCATTGTTATTGGCAATGATAACTCAAATGTGATATGAAGCCATTGTGATTGGCTATGATAATTCAATTGAGATATGTGAGGCATGTTTGCCAAAATGATGATGAGAATTGAAAATGATATTGATGATGAAATAATCAATGAATTGTGTATCTAATGTGTTATTCATTTTCAGAGTTTTGTTGTTGGTGGCATGCCTAATGGTAACAATCTCTTGAAGTTAGGTTGGGCTTGATCCTTGAAGCCAAGTTGGGTTGAAGTTTAACATGTTTTACTCCCCTTGAAGCTTGGTTGGGTCTAGTCCTTGAAGCCTAATTGAGATGTTACAACCCTTGAAGCTAGGTTGGATTAGTTCTTGAAGCCAAGTTGGGTTGATACTTAGCATGCTTTGTTCCCCTTGAAGCTTGGTTGAACTTAATCCTTGAAGCCTAGTTGGGATATTGATGAATGTGATAATTAAACCAAAGCATTAACTCTGAAAGTCGAATAGCATATTAGTGTCTTTTGGGCCCGAGTCTGTCATTTGTTGTAAATGTGATATATATAGATTGTGGATATTAGTGATGAATGATGGTTGGTGTTAATAATTGCCTTTGTTGGAAATGTGATTGATGATTAGTAAATTGTGAACAAACTAATGCTATGAAGTATGATATGTGAGGTGTGTATTGATTGTGGATATCAATGATGAATTGTGTGGTGATAAGGATTGTCTTCTTTGGAAGTGTGACTCTTGGTTGGTATGACATATAATGTATGTATAATGATATATTGATTGAGAAGTGATGGGTTGGAATTGGTAATAACGTTATGTATATATGTGTTTAATATATGAAATTAATTAAGATCTATGAAAGATGAAATTAAAAAGGAAAAACATGATAAGAAACTAATGATACCTAAATTTGACATATCATTACATGTTGGCATTTCTATAAGGTATGTTTATCTTTTATATTTGTACTACTAAGCTTTCGGGCTTAGCGCGGATGTGTAATCGCGCAGGTAGCTTGGTGGAAGATACAGAGTTGTTCGTTATGCCACGAGAAGAGTAAAGATTTGTTGAGACCAACTAGAGGGTAATGCATACATGTATAACTTTTAATTTTGATGTATTTTTGACGAAAGGAATGTTATATGTATAAATGAAGTTTTGATAAAGACAATGATTTTGTAAATATTATGTAAATTAACATATCGTGGTTTGAACTCTGTTACAGGTTTTTAAAAAAAAAAGGTAACGAAAAGTGGCATCCTTATACCTTATATACTTACTGTATGTATACTAGGTATATGTATAGTACTTATATAAGGCATCAGGGTGTTACAATTATTTTGGTATCAGAGCTTAGGTTCGAGATTCTCGGCCTAAGTGAAATTAAAAAGAGAAAGTCTTGAAAAACTTAAAGGGAATTGAAAAGAAAAGTTTTGAAATGAAATTGATAATACATGCATATGCATTTACACCTAGGTTGGTCTCGGATGTGGCATAATATGACTTGTAGAATATTTGTGTTATATAAAATGTTCAATATAGTTGATGATATATGTGTATACTATGTTGATGTGATGAGAAACCATGATTGTTGGCAATGATGTTGGAAATGAATTATAATTGAGGCATAGTGCCTAATTGATTATGAGAAACAAATTGCGAAATGTAATGTGATATATGCATATTGATGATGAATATGAAAATGTTATGTAGTGTGCAACATGGAAGGTAATGTTGATGTTTATGAGCAATATTATGTAGGACATAATATGAATTGAAACATAAAAAAATGAAAAGTAGAATAAAGTTGAAAATTAAATCAAGATAAGAGTATGTACTCTTTCTTCTATAATTTGAACCTCTTTATAATAAAACTTATGTTGGGTTTGTTAATGTTGAGTTTGTTAGACAGAGGAAATAATATCGAATTGTTAATATTGAAAGTTATGTTATTTAAATGCGGAGAGTATGGTGGAATATTGAATGAGTTGATTAGTAGAGACAAAGTGTGATTATGTAAAGTTGGGGATGTATATACAGTTAAGGTTTTGTTTGGTTAAGTAAGAATATAGATTGGTATTGTTATTTTAATGCAACCATTGTGAATTTAATATTAGAAATGTGAGATGTTTGAATATGGTGAAAGCTCATCGTAATGGTGGTAATATACGATATTTGAGATTCTGAAATGAGCTTGGTAATTGTGGAAATTATATGTTTTGATATTGCTTTGTGATATATAAATATATACGATGTTTTTTTAAGTAATATTAAGAAAAGATGAGTTTGGCAAATTGAAGTTTAAGTGAAGTAGTAAGTTGAAAAGTTAAAGTTTTAGTGGAAATTGATAAAGATTATTTGAATGTTGATGGTTTAGTGTATATGCAATACATGAACTAGATGAAATGATTAATATTGCATATGGAAGTATTATAAATGGAGTGATGTAATTGATAGTATGAGGATTTGTCTTGAAGTAAAAAGGGAAGTGGATAAGCTATTTTAAGTCACTAATTGAGAAGGGTAAAAATGGATATGGAAATATATATTAAATGTTTTTAAAGATGGAAGTGAAAGAGATGTTACATTGGAAATGTGGCTAAGATGGATATAAAGTGCTATTATAGTCAGAAAAATATATATATATATATATGTGTGTGTTGTGTGAATAGATACTTTGTATCATATTGGAAGAAATGGTACTGGATGAATTTCGCTGATTCTCTTAAGGGGGAGGTCAGGTGTTCGGTCCGGAGAGGCGACTTGCATTCATGTGTCTTGGGTGTAAGTCAAATAAGCGAATCCTGTTGGAAGGCTGTGAGGGCAGTTTAGTACTGTAGCAGCCCAGCTAGAGGCCCTGAGGGTTTCTCCGAATAGGAATGGCTCAGCAGGTGGACTGGGATGGTTGTTATAGTTATAAAGGAAAATTTGTATTGAATGTATGATAAATAAGAGCATCTAACTAAGTGTATACATGTATATGATATATGAACTGAGTTTTCGATATGAATGAAATTATGACATATAAACAAATGGGTGAATCACATTATGAGGGTGACCCATGAAAATGTATGTGGTATTATTATGGAATTAGTGATATGAAAATGATGTTGTATGTATTAGTAGACCTAAGAGAGATTAGGTCTTGAACTGTGTAAAGCCAAATTAATTATATGATGGAAGTGAGAATGGCATAGACTTGAATAACAGTAAATAGTGGAAATTGTCATGATGAGCATTGAACTTGACGATTATGTGATATTTAGAGTTCCAAAGTATTCATATATGAAAAGTTCTATGTAAATATATATTAAGAGATTGTAAATGGATTAGAAATGAAGTGACGAATAGAAATGATATGGGAATTGTATGTGATTAAATATGTTTATAGTAATATTGTTAAAACTTGAATTAAGTTGATTAAGATTGTATAATTGAGTGCAAATTGGGTTGAAACGGAGTTGGAATGTGTCAACTTCTGATATTGCAAAAGTGCAAAGTAGGAATATGTAATTTTTTTTTTTTAGATACATCTTAGCTTTGTATCTGTAAAGATTGAGAATAAAATTATATAAGAATAGAAATGATTTGAAAGTTCTAGGCTTGAATATTACTCTCTTAAGGCCATGTGTTTTGTTCAATATATTTGATCGATTAAATTGTTATCAATGAATCTGGATCTTGGATAAGATGATTGTAATACAGATTTGGTGAGATTGGAATTTTGTTTGAGAAGTATAGTTAAAAGTTGTGATGGATAAGGTTGTACCTTATCGTTTTATGTTAAGAACTTGGTTATACTTATGAAGGTAAAGAGAGAAAGGAAATTATGGAAATGTGTTGAGTTATGGGTAATATGACTGAAAGTTATACTGAATATGTTTATGGTATGAAATGAAATAAATGAATGGACTTGAGAATTAAGTGAAAGAACTATTGATAGTAAATATGGTATAAAATTATTATGAGAATTGGTGAGAATTATATTAAGATAATTTGAAATGATTTGTTATCATAATAATTTGATTAAATATGGATCAGAAGAGATCAGGAATTGTATATAAGTTTATTCTAATGGAATTAGGTTATATATAAACATATATGAATATTGTGAACTTTCATGATGAATTTGAATAAATTGATTTTTAGTGGGAATTGAACAAGATTGGAATGTGAGTATATCGTGATAGATAGATCAGTTGATCTGGTCTTGGCTAAGATTATAAATCATTATTGAGATGTAATGTGTGTATTTGTACCAAGAGTGTAATTATTTACATGATAATGTGTTTGACGTAAAAAGTTAAAGTATGATGGGACATAAATGAATGGAGTTATAGTAGTTATAAATCATGATAAAAAAGGGAAAAGATTTGGTTATTTGTAACATAAGTAGAAAGATAATGTATTAGAAGGCAAGTTAAATAAAAAGCATGTTAAAGAGGTGACTTTATTTGTGAGAAATAAGAATCTTGTTATCCATTGAGGTTTGACAAATGACTATTGAGACAGTGATTGTAAAGATGGGATGATTAATACTCAGATATAAACCAATGATTTCTAAAGTTAAAGCTAAGAGAGTAATATCAAAGAGATGAAGGAACAATGTATATTAAATATAAAGATTGGATGACGTATAAGTGTGCTATAAAATAATTTGATTCTTGTAAAAAAAAAATGTTGATAAGAAATGTAATGAGTTCTTTTGAATGTTTGATCAAGGAAGTGATAAGACATATAAATTATGTGATTTGATGATATAACAACTTAAGAATTTAATTAACTTCATATGGAAGTTAAGATAGTATTTTGTTAAGAATGAAGTGTTATGGTACTGATAATTTCGAGGACGAAATTTCTTTTTAGAGGGGGAGAATTGTAATATCCCAAAGTGTGCCTTAGAAGTTGTGATAATATTGTTATTATTGAATTGAATGTGTATTTGATAAGTGGTGTATTTGAGTATGGTTTATTTGAATGTTAAAAGAATTTGAGAGAGAATGGTTATGTGTTGTTTGGAAAGAAAGCAATGTATGGAGAAAGTGTATATGTTGGGTATATGGCAATATATATAACATATATTCAAGTCAAAGTGCTTAGTCAAGGGAAGAAGATATTTAGATTGTTTAGTGTGAAATTACCAAAGTGGGCAAGAGATGATAAAAGGAATTAAAATGTGTATGAGGGTCTTATAGTAATTTTCTTTTGGATGAGTATTTAATGAGTGTTGACTTTGTGATTTCTTCATTATTTCTCTTCTTCTTCATTGTGGTGGCCGGCTACCTAAAGGGAAAGAGAGAGCAAAGGAGGTGTTCTTGATTCTAAGCTCAAATTGAAGGAAGAATCAAAGGATTGGTTAGAGATTTGTGAAATTTCTTCATCTAAAGTAAGTACTCTCTTGTTTTTCCTTTGGTATTTTGAAGATGTGTTTGATGTGTGTTGTGAATTGTTAATATCATGATTTAGAGTGTTTGAGAGGTGTTTAAAGGTATGGAAATTGATTGTGAGTTAGAAAGGTTAAATTTGTGTTGGTTTTGTTTAAAAATGGTAAGTTAAATGGATGTTGTTATAGAAAGAAGAAGATTGATGTTGGTTTTTAGGGTTTGATGTGGAAAGTGTTTGAATGTGTGGTGGATATAGTGTTAAAATGAATATTGTGATGAATATGTGTTAATAACATGAATTACACTCATTTGAATGAGATTGTGTTGTGCATAAGTTGTTCTTAATTCAATCAAAGAAATGTTGGATATGTTTAGGGTTTTATATTTGAGAGACACGGCCAAAATAAGAATGGAACACGGCCAAGATCTATTAATTTTGGGAGACACGGCCAAGTTGAGGGAAGTTTGGCCGTGTTGGTTGAATTTTGGAGAGACACGGCCACAAGCTTGGCCGTGTCCCTTGAGTGTGTTTGCCATTGCCTGAATTTTGTGGAGAGACACGGCCGTGTCCCCTTGCCCGTGTCTGCCTCGGCTTGAATTGGTATTGAGAGACACGGCCACAAGCTTGGCCGTGTCCCTTGGGTGTGTTGGCTACTGTGTTTGGTTTTTGTTCTTCTTATATGGTTGAAATGGAACTTACATTTGTTGATGCATGTGATATTAAATGAACAATGTTATGTTTTGTATAGTGTGGAAGAGATGAGGATCATCTAAAAAGGTATGTACAATGCAATTTATTTGATGAATGTTTTAATAATGAATGATGTTAATGTGTTTTGAGAAATGATGAAATGTGATGTTATCATGATTGATAATGATGGTCAAAATGAAATGAATAGACATATGGATTATATGACCATGAATTTAAGAGATATGTGCAAGGAAATGGATTAGGTATACTTGAATGATATGATTGAAGCATGCCTATATAGTATGATTGATTAATAATATGTTTGTGTAGTAATGTAATTGATGTTGCATATATCAATGATGAAACATGAAATGTGATTTAAGATAAAATGGGATATGAAGCCATTGTTATTGGCAATGATAACTCAAATGTGATATGAAGCCATTGTGATTGGCTATGATAATTCAATTGAGATATGTGAGGCATGTTTGCCAAAATGATGATGAGAATTGAAAATGATATTGATGATGAAATAATCAATGAATTGTGTATCTAATGTGTTATTCATTTTCAGAGTTTTGTTGTTGGTGGCATGCCTAATGGTAACAATCTCTTGAAGTTAGGTTGGGCTTGATCCTTGAAGCCAAGTTGGGTTGAAGTTTAACATGTTTTACTCCCCTTGAAGCTTGGTTGGGTCTAGTCCTTGAAGCCTAATTGAGATGTTACAACCCTTGAAGCTAGGTTGGATTAGTTCTTGAAGCCAAGTTGGGTTGATACTTAGCATGCTTTGTTCCCCTTGAAGCTTGGTTGAACTTAATCCTTGAAGCCTAGTTGGGATATTGATGAATGTGATAATTAAACCAAAGCATTAACTCTGAAAGTCGAATAGCATATTAGTGTCTTTTGGGCCCGAGTCTGTCATTTGTTGTAAATGTGATATATATAGATTGTGGATATTAGTGATGAATGATGGTTGGTGTTAATAATTGCCTTTGTTGGAAATGTGATTGATGATTAGTAAATTGTGAACAAACTAATGCTATGAAGTATGATATGTGAGGTGTGTATTGATTGTGGATATCAATGATGAATTGTGTGGTGATAAGGATTGTCTTCTTTGGAAGTGTGACTCTTGGTTGGTATGACATATAATGTATGTATAATGATATATTGATTGAGAAGTGATGGGTTGGAATTGGTAATAACGTTATGTATATATGTGTTTAATATATGAAATTAATTAAGATCTATGAAAGATGAAATTAAAAAGGAAAAACATGATAAGAAACTAATGATACCTAAATTTGACATATCATTACATGTTGGCATTTCTATAAGGTATGTTTATCTTTTATATTTGTACTACTAAGCTTTCGGGCTTAGCGCGGATGTGTAATCGCGCAGGTAGCTTGGTGGAAGATACAGAGTTGTTCGTTATGCCACGAGAAGAGTAAAGATTTGTTGAGACCAACTAGAGGGTAATGCATACATGTATAACTTTTAATTTTGATGTATTTTTGACGAAAGGAATGTTATATGTATAAATGAAGTTTTGATAAAGACAATGATTTTGTAAATATTATGTAAATTAACATATCGTGGTTTGAACTCTGTTACAGGTTTTTAAAAAAAAAGGTAACGAAAAGTGGCATCCTTATACCTTATATACTTACTGTATGTATACTAGGTATATGTATAGTACTTATATAAGGCATCAGGGTGTTACAATTCTCTTGAGAAGTTGGCTGAGCTATATATCAGTGAGATAGTGAAGTTGCATAGAGTCCCAATTTCTTTGGTGTCCGATCGAGATCCTCGGTTTACTTCAAGGTTTTGGAAAAGTTTACATGGTGCTTTGGGTTCTCGATTGCACTTTAGCACTGCTTTTCATCCGCAGACAGATGGGCAGTCAGAAAGAGTGATACAGATTTTGGAGGACATGTTGAGAAGCTGTGTCATTGATTTCTCTGGAAGTTGGGATAGATGTTTGCCACTGATGGAATTTGCTTACAACAACAGTCATCAATCCAGTATCGGAATGGCACCATATGAGGCATTGTATGGTAGAAAATGTAGAACGCCTCTGTGTTGGAATGAAGTTGGAGAAGGCAAGTTGGTTGGTCCCGATTTGATTAAAGAAACTGAAGAGAAAGTGAAAATAATTCGGGATCGGTTGAAAGCAGCTTCAGATCGGCAGAAATCTTATTTAGATTTGAAGAGGAGAGACATAGAGTTTGATGTTGGAGATAAAGTTTTTCTGAAAGTGTCTCCTTGGAAGAAGATTTTGAGATTTGGCAGAAAAGGGAAGCTAAGTCCTCATTTTATTAGACCTTATGAAGTATTAGAAAAAGTTGGACCAGTTGCTTATCGACTTGTTTTGCCGCCTGAATTGGATAGAATCCATAATGTCTTCCATGTTTCTATGCTGCGGAGGTACAGATCAGATCCATCTCATGTTTTGTCCGTTGAATCTATTGAGGTGACTCCGGATCTAACTTTTGAAGAAGAACCAGTTGCTATTTTGGCACATGGAGTGAAAGAGTTGAGACTTAAGCAAGTGCCACTTGTGAAGGTTCTTTGGAAGAATCATAGTAAGGAAGAGTCAACTTGGGAGAATGAGTAAGCGATGCGAGATCAGTATCCTCAATTGTTTCAGACTTAAGATCAGGTAATTTCGAGGATGCAATTTCTTTTTAGAGGGGGAGAATTGTAATATCCCAAAGTATACCCTAAAAGTTTTGGAATATTTATTGTTGTATTTGGATTAAGTGTATTTATTTTAGTGGTAAGAGAAGAGGTTTTGAGTAGAGTGTATATGTTGTATATATTGGGATATATACAACATATACAAGTCAAAGAAATGGAAGTCAAAAGAAGATTAGTGAATTAATTAATTAGTGGAAAATGGAAATTTAATTAGTGGAAGAGGATATTTTATAATATTTTAATATTAAATTGCTTGGTGGAGGTATAAAGAGAAAGAGTTGACTTGGTTTTTGCCATTCATTTTGTTCCTTGTTTTCTTTTCTCTTTGGGTTGGCCGGCCATCAAAGAAGCAAGAGAGGAAGAGAGTTTTTGATCTTCCAAACTCAAGATTGAGGGAAGTTTTCAAGTGATCAAGTCGGAAATTTAAGAGTTTCTTCATTTTTAGTAAGTCTCCACTTGATTCTTTGGTTTTTCTTTTAAGTTTGTGTTGTGGGTTTGATGGTTGATTATTGATAGTTTGAGTATGTTTTGATTGTGGTGTGTTTAAGAGTGTTTGGTTCAATTTATTTTGGATTTTGGGGTTGGATTGAAGGAAAGAGTAAGTTTGTTGGAAGAGAAAGTGTTGTGGTTGTGTTTTGGGTTTGTGGTGATGATTATGATTTGTGTTTGATGTATGTTTTGAGTTGTTTGGTATTTTTGCAAGTTTGTTATGGTTTTTGGGTGTGTTTAGTTAAGTGGGTTTGGAGTGGATGATGGTGGTGGTAAGAGGTTTGTTGGATGTGTTATTGATGTTGTTGTTACCGGAATCTGCATTTTTGTCCTAACACGCCCATGAGCACAGCCAGATCTTTGGGCATGTCAATGGTTCTGTGTTGTAGTAACATTGACACGGCCAGTAACACGCCCGTGTTATTGAACGTGTCATAGCTACTGTGTTGATGAAGAATTGACACGGTCATGAGCACGCCCGTGTTGTTGGACGTGTCAATGTTTCTGTGAGACAGAATGTATTACACGTTCTGTGACACGCCCGTGGTTCTGAGCGTGTCAAAGCTTCTGTGTTGTAGGTTTAGGGCACGGCCAGGGACACGCCCGTGGTGTTGAGTGTGTCATGTGTAGAGTTTGCCCTAGTTGGTTCTTATCCATATTATCTCATGTGTATCTCTAAGTGAGTATGTATGATCACCTTTGGTTTAGGTGTAATATCCTCATGTATGCCCTAGAAGTCTTGGTTATGTTGTTGTTATTGTTGATGTTGTTGTTAGTGTTGTTGTTGTTATATATTGGATTGAATATATGTGTTAAATTGTAAGAGAAAAGAAATGGGAAGAGAATGTATATGTATATGTGTTTTGGAGAAGAAATTTAGGGTTTAGAGACAAATGTATATGTTGTGTATATGATGATATATATAACATATAGATTGGTCAAATATAGAGTCAATGCAAGAAGATATTTTTTGTGGAATGTGCAATTACATATAAGGGCTTAGATGAGACAAAAGGTTAGTTAAATGGTGAAGGGTGTTTTAGTAATTGCAAGGTTAAAAACACTTGATGGATATAAGAAGCCAAATTTAACTTTGCTCTTCATATTTTCTTCTTCTCTTCATGTGTGGCCGGATTCTCCATAGACAAAGAGAGAAAGAGAGGTGATCTTGAGGTTTGAAGCAAATTGAAGAAGGAATCAAGGGTGTTGGTTAGAGATTTGTGGAAATTCTTCATTTAAGGTAAGTTTTCTCTTGATTTCTCTTGTTCTATTTGGAATTTTGTTTGAGTTTGATGGAGTGTGTTTGTGTATGGTGTGTGTAAAAGTGTTGAAATGGAATTAAAGATAAGAAGCTAGGTTGGTGTTGGTGATGGAAGAGTAAGAGTTGTGTTTAGTGAATTTTTTTTCTGTTTTACAATTAGTAAAGGCTATGACTTGTATGATTTTTAATTAATTATAGAAAAATGTTCTTGAAGTGAATTTTTGATATGTTGTGCCTCTATGAGTCTAGAATGACCGAAAAATATGTTGATTCGATTTTGGAATGGTTATGAGTTTAGAAAGATTATTTTTATTAGACCTGTTCCTGCAGGTACCTTAACTGAGACAGCTATATTTCGGGATTTTTAATAAAATGTAGAAAAATCATATCCAATTGAATTTTGGATATGTTGTTTCTTAGTGAGTCTAGTATTTGAGAAAAATAATTTGGAACCACGTTGATTGAATTTGATTTATGGAATTCACAAAGTTCAGAACTGCTGCCAGGATGCAGGGCAATTGGGGCAGTCTGGTTAGGTGAACTATTTGACCAAGATTTTGTATTCAGTTTGATCTGAAATTTTAAAGGAATGATTTTAAGATACAAAACTAAATTCTGTAAAAAGTTTAGAATTTTTAGTCAAGTAGATTATTTTATACAATTTTTCAAAATAAGGATAAAATGGAGTCTAAAACCAGAATGTACTATTCATATGGTCATTTTGCTAATATTCCTTTTGGATTAGATTGTGAAGAGGTTGAATTGCCCTAACCGTGTCCCTCAATTGTGTGGGTTAGGGTTTTAATTCTTTGTTCTTCTTGCATTGCTTTGGTTCTCCAAAGGTAGGTTGGTCCTTAAACCTAACCCTAAACACTTTAAACACACTTGAATCAATGAATGATATAATCAAATGCATGTGTAAGGTCCTAAAACTATGAATCATATCAATTGTTCTTTGCCCTAATTGCATTGTTGAGATTGAACAATGTTATGTTATGTATTGTGAATGGTGTGTTTCATGAGTAATATACATTGAAATTGAAATTTATATCAAAGATGCAATGATAATTTAAATAAGACATGATATGAGACAATGCCATTGTGATTGGCTATGATGATGATATTGAAAGAAAGAAGGCATGTTTGCCTAAATGTGATGAGAATTTGAGAATGGAAATGGTAACTATATAATAAATGAATTGTTTGTTTAATATGTTATTCAGTTTCAGAGTTCTGGATTTGGGTAGCATGCCTAAGAAATGATGAAAGGTAACAGTCTTGCCGGGTTGAGGATCTCCTCATATGTGTTGAGTTGATGGTCCAAGAGACTGGGTCTGTTACACTATGAGAATTGTGAATATGAGATATATGATTTGTAACAGTCTTGCCGGGTTGAGGATCTCCTCATATGTGTTGAGTTGATGGTCCAAGAGACTGGGTCTGTTACACTATCCATGGATAGAGATACATGTATATACATTGCCTACGGGCGTGATTATTGTGACTATGAACCAAAGCAGTAACTCTGAACTCTGAATATCGTATTAAATACTTGTTGGGCCCATAGGTGTCAAGGTTATATGAATGTCTTAAATAATGTTATGAGTTAATGAAATGAGATGTTGTTTATTGAGTATGATTGATTAATGTGGAATGTGGAAAGATGTTGAAATGTGGTATGCTCATATGACTATGATTTGTGAAATGCATAATTATGTGGTTAACTTTATATTTATGATGTTGATCTTATCAATAACATATGTGACATTGCATTACATTAAAGCATACCATTAGCATGTTTTATCTTACTAAGCCGTTGGCTTAGCGCGATAGTGTTTAATCGCGCAGGTAATAGAGTGGATAGAGTTGAACCCGAGAGTTCATCAAGACCAAGTGAGAGTAGACCTTGAAGAATCCATTTTGGGAGCTTAAAGATCAGAGCAGATTTGCCAATCATGTATATTTCTTTATATTTTGTAAAGAAATGTTTAATATGTAAATATGTACATATTTTATAACTTCCGCTGTGTAATATTTAAATGTATATATATATATAACTAATATGTTTTGTTTTATAAGTAAATGATCTACTTTTCTATAATGTATAATGATAAGGGTATTGTATCAAGTTTAAAGTGTTTTGAATGTTAAGAAAACCGTAGCATCCCTATGTTTGATGCACTTATGCTACATTGTTGTGGTATTAGTGTGTGGGCGTTGGATATGGGGGTGTTACATTAGGTTTTGAAGAGAGTTGAGTTGCCCTAATTCAAGTGTTGAAGGATTCTTGGAAGAGGAGTTTGGTGTGAAATGAGTTGCTCTTGAGGTAAGTACAAACCCTACATTATTGCATATATTTACATGACATTGGGATTTAACACATTTGGTTGTAAATGTGTTGAGTAATCTATTACATTGTTGATACGTTTGATTAATGCTATGAATTGTATAACGTGAAAGATATGATGATCATTCAAAATGTATGTGCAATGCAAATGGTTATGATGAATTACTTTAATGTGAATTGAGATATGATGAGATGTGATGCCATTGTGGTTGGCTATAATGATGCAAATGAGATAATTGAGGCATGGTTGCCTAGATGATTGTGAGAAAATGAGAATGGAATTTATAATGAAATAATGAATGAATTGTGTGTCTAATGTGTTATTCCATTTTTAGAGTTTTATTATTGGTGGCATGCCTAATAGTAACAATCTCTTGAAGCTGGGTTGGGCTTGATCCTTGAAGCCAAGTTGGGTCGAAGTTTAGCATGCTTAACTCCTCTTGAAGCTTGGTTGGGTCTAGTCCTTGAAGCCTAGTTGAGATGTTACAACCCTTGAAGCTAGGTTGGGTTTGGTTCTTGAAACCAAGTTGGGTTGATACTTAGCATGCTTTGTTCCCCTTGAAGCTTGGTTGAGCCTAATCCTTGAAGCCTAGTTGGGATAATGATAAATGTAATAATTGAACCAAAACATTAACTCTGAAAGTTGAATGGCATATTAGTGTCTTTTGGGCACATGCTTGTCTTTCTTTAAATGTGAATCATAAATGGTGAAATAAATGAATTATAAGACTTAATGTAAGGTTTTGAAATATGATATTCTTATGTATTGTTTATTATATATGAATGTGTGACATTAGCATTACATTAAAGCATATCATTATTGTTGGTTATACTACTAAGCCGTTGGCTTAGCGCGATTGTGGTTCGTCGCGCAGGTGACAGGGTAGAACCGGAGAGTTCAGCTAGACCGAGTCGAGTCTAGATTCTGAAGTGTTGATTGTGGGCTTAAAGATCAGAGACAAACTGCCAAACATGTATAAATTTTATGTTTTGTAAACATTGATTTTGATGTATTTATATATGTAAATACCACTACATTTTCCGCTGCGTAATAAATAAACGTTTTATCTAGTATAGTTTATAATGTAATTTGAATGTTTTAAGTTTTCTTATAATATTGTTAAAGTGAAAGATTGGTTTGCTTATTATAAACCATGGCACTCTTGTATTCGGTATACGTATATTATAGGTATAGTAGTATGTAGTGTGCGTATACGAGGTATAGGGGTGTTACAATACATCACCGCTCTCTCAAAGAATATCTCTAGGTTTTGGAAATTTTGTTCTCTTATATCCGACTTCACCATCATATCATCAATATAGAGCTCAACTTCCTTATGCATCATGTCATGAAAAAAGGTGGTGGCCATCCTTTGGTAGGTTGCTCCAACATTCTTTAATTCAAATGGCATCACCCTATAACAAAATAGTGACCTCTATTTGGGTTAAAGGAAAGTCATCCTTAGGGGAAGCTTTGTTCAAGTCTCTATAGTCATCACAAACCCTAATTCTTCCATCTTTCTTTGGTACGGGAACTATGTTGGCTAAGCAGTCTAGATAATCTATCAATTCAAGATACTTTACTTGTATCTACTTAGTGACTTCTTCTTTCATCAACTCTGCTCATTTTGGCCTTAACGGCATAAGCTTTTGTTTGACAGGTTTCATGTGAGTGTAAGTGGGAATCATGTGCTTGACTATATCTCGATCAATTCTAAGCATATCCTCATAAGGGCAAGCAAAGACTTCTTCATATTTTTTAAATATTTTTTTCTATTCTCACTCTCTCTTTCAAGAGTAAGGTCGGATGTTATGCTAATGTTTTTAGGATTATCGATTATTCCCAAATTTAATGATTGTGTATCAATAGAGTTAATATTAAAAATGCTCATGTAACTACTATTTGAATGTATGCAACCATCAGGAAAAAATATCATACAAGTAAGCAAAATTAGACTTTATTACATTCATTTTGGAAAAGAAAACATCATCATCCTCAAACAAAAGCAGAAAAATTAAAATCAAAATCAAAATCAACTTCAATGTTCTCATCATCATAAACTACAAGGTTCTCAAACCATTCTTCAATGAGAGAAGCAATTTCCTTAGGAGTCTTCAAGATCTTCAGGGCAGCTTCTTTCTTTACTTTTAGGCTGGATTCTTTGTCAGTTAGCAAGACAAGCTTTTTCTCCTTCTGTTCCACCAATTCAGCAACATCAGCGAAGATCTCAAACCCAGGATCATCTTTCCCATGAACATAATAGGCTCCGACTTTCCTTGCAGCTGTCCCATATCTAGAGCTTTGACAAAAACCTCTTCGAGTGGAGGAAAGCTCATCATCT
The DNA here is from genome assembly GCA_947685225.1 of Garcia nutans. Lineage (NCBI taxonomy): Eukaryota > Viridiplantae > Streptophyta > Magnoliopsida > Malpighiales > Euphorbiaceae > Garcia > Garcia nutans. The sequence continues at coordinate 14,173,225 of CANTUV010000023.1, read as the reverse complement.
CAATCTTCTTCAGCTGAGCTTCTTCATTAGCTTCATTGTATCTCAACTCTTTCATGGAAGTTTGAGCCTTGAAATATGAAAGCTTTATCACACTTATCTTCCCTTTCCCAAGACCAGCACCACTTGGAATCCATTGAGAGGCCTTTCAATCATCAGAACATTTACCACTTTGTTATCCTTAGCTTCGATAACCACTGTCTCAACCCCATTTGGGAACTTGATCTTCTCATGGAGTGTGGAAGGAAATCCACTATGAGGATGAAACAAGGGTCTTCCCAACAACAGTGCGAAGGTGGCAGGTATATCCAAGACTACAAAGTCTACCATGGATTCGATTGAGCCAACCTTCACATTAGCTTTAAAAGTTACCTCAGTATGTCTCTTAGTATTATGATAAGCCATAATCGTCACCTCGGTCGAGCTCAAATCTCTGGTTGACATAGCTGGCTTTGGTAGGATCTTGAGTGGGCATACATTTATAGTAGATCCATCATCGACCATGACACATGGAGTCCTCTTTTCTTTGACTTCTACTTTGATAAAAAGTAGGCAGATATGATCTCTTCCCTCTTCCGGTAAATCCGCATCAGAAAATGACATCATTCCTACATCAACCTTATTTTTCTTCTGGACATCTTCGCACTTCATCACTCCTTCAATTTTCATGAAATCAACCAACTCATCTAGTGTTATAGAAGTGGAAATTGGCATGCTAGCCAAGGCTTTGGACATAGTTTCATAGTGTTTCATAGATGCTAAACCATGCTTGGGCCCTTTTTCAATTGCTTAAGGATTATGTCATCTTCATCTTCCTTCACTTCTTTTTTAGTATCCTTCCCCTTATCGGCTTCTGCTTCCTTTGTTGGTGGCCTTTTATAAGTCCAAGGCAGGTGTTCATTGCCTCATCCTCTTTGAGCTCGGACCAGGTCTACTCCTCCTTCTTTGATTTAGAATCATCATCACTATCCTTGAATCTTAAAACTCGCTCACAACACAGATGGCCACTTCATTTTCAGCCACAACTTGCTCCATCTTGCAAAGTACCTCTTCTTCTTTATTTTCTTTATCACCTACATCTTGGAAAAAAGACAAAAAAAACTTCTCATTCAAGCCTCCTCCGATCATGAAAGTTGCTGGTGATGGTACTCTGTTGAATCTTGGCAGTGGATTGTCCTTCGTACTAGGCTTGTTAGGCTCGGGCAACTTTCCACTATCAATCAAATTTTGGATCTCATGCCTCAACCTTAAATATTTTTTCATCTCATGCCCTAGCATTTGATGGAACTGGCAGAAAGCTTTAGTAACAAAGTTAGGTGGTAGAGGATTTGGCAAAGGGTGAGGAGTCAAAGGTTGTAACAGTCCCTTCTTTTGTTGCTTATTAAGAACCCAAGAGAATGGCTTTCCCAACTCCAAAAATTGCCTCCTTCCTTCTTGACCAGTTGATTTAATATTAACTACCTTTGTGTGCTTTGATTTCCAGACTGATAATTCCCTTTCTCATTCCTTCTTATAGAAAAATGATTCTTCTCTCTTTCCCATTCTTCTATTTGCAAGCCAGTTGAAGGAGATTCTTAAAATATCTAATAAGGGAGTGGGAAATTCTTTCACAAAGATTAGGTAGGACCCCTCTCACAATCATCCAAATCTGATCTGACACATATGGCCTTTTCATGACCAATGCAGCTTTGTTCTCCATCTCTTCACATAGTCAATGAAGTTCTTATTTTGTTTCTGCCTTATCGACTCAACTCCCATCAATGTAACTTCTAATTTAGCATTGTACCCATATTGTTGGATGGAAACCTTATACAATGAATCCCAATTCTTTTGTGTGTTGTCCTCTAAGGTGTTGAACCATTTCTGCACAACATGATCCAATGAAAGCATGAAGTACCTTAGAGTTTGAGCTTTGGTTGCTCGGGCAAATTACATTGCAATGATGTATTGCTTGACATGAGAATGAGAGTTGCCAGTTTCATCAAACTTAGCAAAAGAAGGCATCTTGAATTTGTATGGGACTTCCTCATCTTGTTCAAAAAGCTTGTCCACCTCCAAATTTCTTCAGTTTTCAGCTTCTTTTCAAACTTCTTCTGTAAATCAGTAATCATCTCCTCTACGTCTAATGTTTCAGTCTTTTCCACAGTTGATTTCTCCACAACCTTTGGCTCTTTCTTCTTATCTTGAGGATCTTTGAAATATTGAGCCCAGTCACCTTCATCAACAATAACTTCTTTATCATCATCAAAGGCTACTTTGCCAACCTTAGCGCTTTCCTTTATCCTTCTACTTCTTAGTACTAGTAGATGCCTCAGCAGTGTTCCCCAAAAGTGCAGCCAGTTGGCTTTTCATGGCCTCAGCCAGGACCCCCTTTAGTTCTTCCATCTTGGCATTAAGCGTAACACCCCTATATCCCGTATACGTACCAAGCATGCTTAAACGATCGTAATATACGTATACTGAATATAGAAGATGCCACAGTTTTAAAATAATACACAACCAATATCTTTGTAAATAAGTGAAACCAATCTCAAACATTTTAAAAGGAATCCAAAAGACACCATATATAAAAACATTTATTAATTCACAGCGGAAGTTATTACAAATATGTTATAAATCAAAGATTACAAAACATAGAATATATATACATGATTGGCAGCTCTTCTCTGATCTTTAAGTCCCAAAAGAAAATCCTCAGTGTCTAGGCTCACTTGGTCTCGAAGAGCTCTCAGGTTCAACTCTGTCACTTGCACGATCAAACACTATCGCGCTAAGCCAACGGCTTAGTAGTACAAAGTATACTAACATGATGCTTTAATATGATATAATGTCACAATTAATCTCATACATCATTTAAAAGAATATCACATTTCCACATCATACTTTGTTCAATGTCATAACAACATTCATATTACATCTTCATAGTTCCATTAGTTTTACCATTTGAAAATCACATTAAATACAAAGACAAGCATGGGCCCAAAACACACTAATATGCCATTCAATTTTCAGAGTTAATGCTTTGGCTTTGTTATCACATTTATCATTATCATAAACCCAACTAGGCTTCAAGGATTAGGTTCAACCAAGCTTCAAGGGGAACAAAGCATGCTAAGTATCAACCCAACTTGGCTTCAAGAACCAACCCAACCTAGCTTCAAGGGTTGTAACATCTCAATTAGGCTTCAAGGATCAAATCCAACCTAACTTCAAGAGATTGTTACCATTAGGCATGCCACCAACAACAAAACTCTGAAAATGAATAACACATTAGACACACAATTCATTTATTATTTCATTCTCAATTCTCATCATCAATTAGGCAAACATGCCTTATGTCTTTCAATTGAATCATCATAGCCAATCACAATGGCTTCACATCATATTTGAGTTATCATAGCCAATCACAATGGCCTCATATCATATCTCAATTCATATTACACATATAGCATCATTGATATAACATTTCAAAGTACATTATTCATATAACACATTACCATTCATAAGATGCACAATGCATAAAACATAACATTGTTCATATAGTATCATATGCATCATCAAATGTATGTTCAATCTCAACAAAGCAAGAAGAGCAAAGGAAAATCACAGTAGCCAACACACTCAAGGGACACGGCCAAGCTTGTCGCCGTGTCTCTCAACACAATTCAAGCCGAGACAGACACGGGCAAGGGACACGGCCAAGACAGTGGCCGTGTCTCTCCAAAAATCATCCAACACGGCCAAATTTCCTTAGACTTGGACGTGTCTCCCAAAAATTCTTTAGTTTGGCCGTGTCTCTCAAGAATAAAAACACTAAACATGGCCAAATCTCTTTTGATTGAATTACAACACATTAAACACAACATAACCTTATTCAAATGGGTATAATCAATGTTATTAACACTTATTTTACATATACATCACAATATTCACATTAACAATACATTTAATCACTTACCACTTCAAAACCCTAAAACTAACATCATTCTTATTCTTTCAATATCAACATCCACTTAACTTACCATCTTCAAACCAAAACCAACACCAATTTAACTTTGTAACTTACAATCAATTTCAACACTTATAAACACATCTCAAACACACCTAATTATAATATTAACAAATCACAACTCACTTCAAACATAACAAAAGAAAACAAGAGAGTACTTACTTAAAATTGAGGCAATTTCACAAATCTCCAACTTAATCCTTTGATTCTCCCTTCAATTTGATTTTAGAAATCAACAAAAATCACTCTTGTTCTTTGGCTTTGGAGGGCCGGCCACCACAAGAGAAATAGGAGAAGAAGAAAAGAAAATGAAGACAAGTCAACTTCTCTTCTTCTTTAAATCTCCACCAAGCAATTCTAACAAAGCAAAATTACTTAAATGCCCTTTTCTATTTGTTCTCACTTCCTTTAAAACTCTTGCCCTCTTTAGTAATTTCACTCATCCCAAATTAAAATATCTTCTTCCCTTGACTCTCCATTTGACCAACATATATGTTATATATATTAACATATATACAACATATACATTCCATTAACACAATCATTTCCTTTGCAAAAACATATATACATTTAATTGAAATCAAACAACAATTGTATTAAAACTTCTAGGGCATACATTGGGATATTACATTAAGGGCATCGTCTACCATCTTTTAATTTTTTCAGATTTCATTGCTTTTGGTGAGAAGTTAATCGAGTCGTTACTATATTCTACATCACTGGTATAGGTCATATTGTTGTATATTCTTGAACTGCTATGCTCCAGTTCTGTAAGCATGAAAGGATCAATGACATATAATGCAATACATGTATGCATGTATGCACAAGTAACAAACAAAGAAAGATAATTTAGAACATTCCTTCCAACCTTATATCACAAACACGCGAATGGCGAGTCTCTTTTCCTAGGTATATGGTTAACAAAATACCACCATGGGATATCTTATTTTCAAAAAACTCACTCAGATGGCTTAACCATTAATTGTATTTTCAAACGTAGAAGTCAGTCCATGATGATTCTCTTTAATTAAGTAGTAACCCATTGGTCCAACAAAATATAGATTTTATGCTATATTATGAATTAAAAATAAATTAAAGATTTTATCATAAATTGATTTTCTATTAGGAAAAGCAACTAATGATTCATACCAAAAACAAGCCCATGATTAATAATTATTAGTATAAATTAGGCCCACACTTTATTTTTAATATTCCATAATTGACCTAAATAGTTGTAAGCTCATTTTAGAATTTACATGAAGTAAAACATAATTTTGTTTTTAAGCCCCTCATAAAATATTTTGTTTAAAACTTAATTTTAGGCTTTGTATTTGGGCCACAAAGTAGAAAAAAGTTTTTGACCCATTTTAAAAAAGTTTTATATCCAAAGACTATCTTAAAAATTTTAAAAATAGTTTTGGTCTTTTGGATTTAAAGGAAAAATTATTTTGAGCTTATAATATAATTAGGTCATATTAGGAAAAGAACAAACCAAATAAGCCATGGTTCAGGCCAAGATAAATTAATAATAGTCAAACAATAAGTATTTGGGTAAAAACCTAAGAAAAGTAACTAAGCCAATTACATGAGCTTTAGTCTCTGGGTTGAAAGGTTTAGGCTCCCATAGCAAGTATATACCAAAAGGCATAAGGATATGAGTGGTTATGCCATGCTCGATCTCCATACCTTGAGTGAAAGTATGGTATCCCTTGCATAACAAAACATGGGTAACACGGGCATCCTAACTCACACACACAATATAATATAAATGATACAATGGATAATATCATAATAAGAAAGAATAAAATAATATAAAGACCAACATAATCAACTTCCCTTATCCCTAGTAGAGTCGCTACTGTGAGTGGCTATTTTCGCCTCCATTCCCATGTTCAATGGTTCTTGTGACTTCGGCACTGTTAGGCTCAGGGCCTTAGAGAATACGGGCATAAATATGGTGAAAATGGAGTTACCACCAGGAGAGGCCAAGAAAAAGAAAGGGGTGGATGACTCAATTCCTAAGAAATCCCAAACCCCCTATTGGGTTCAAAAAGTTGGGTACGTATAGAGAAGTTGAGAATGACCTAGCACCCCCATGACGCTTGGTTTATTGGAACTGACCGCCTTTTTAGGTCTAAACATTATTAAATTCTTGGTTATTATGATATTATGCATACTACACACAATTTAAAAGAAATAAATATCCATCAAAACAAGTACTCATCCATGGATGGAAACATGCCCCTACAACAATTGTCCAATGTCCAAAACTAAATAAAATAGGACACCCACCGTTTGGTGGAGACATGTCCTTTACATTAATTCGAAAACTTAAAAGAAATTAAATTACATTGAAATTAGCTAATGAGGTACCCATAAAGTGGAAACATACCTCTTACATTATTGAAATCAAAAAATAATTTATCAAATAAATTAAATCATTCAAACATTCACAATAATTGAAAGTAAGTCATTCAAAATAAACCATCCATCACAAAATAACATAATTAAGATTAATATATAAGGATACACATTAAAATTAAAATATGTAAAGTTGGATTTTAAATTACAATTAATGGCTAAATATGTAGACTAGGGTTTACACCTAAAGAATAGAAGTCTTGGACTAGGGTTTTGGAATAACTGGAATTAGGATTTTGGATTAAAACTTTTAGAAATTTGGTTTTAGGGATCTAAATTATGATTATTTAAAAAAATAGGATTAAGGTTTTGATTCTTTGAGAATTAGGGTTTGGAAATTTAGGAAATTAGGGTTTTAAAAATTAGGTTACTGGGTTTACAAATTTAAATTTAGGAGTTTAGGGTTTGGAAATTAAGTTATTGGTTATTGTGGTTAGGATTTCTTGTTTCTGGATACTAGGGTTTTACAGACTGTGATTTCTTAAATAAATGTTAGGGTTTTTATATTTTATGAATATGCAAAAGTGGTTTTGGTAATCTAATTTAGGGTTTTGATAATTGTACCAGTGATTTAAATTGAACCTTAAGCTACTGTGAAATTGAAATAAATAAATATAAAGTATGCTGCTGGATGAGACAAATGGATTGAGTTTTGGTTTTATAAAATATGTAACTAGAGTTTTAGTAATTAAGCTATTGTATTAAAATAACAAACCACAAAAAAAAAGAAAATCAAAATGTTTAAAGAAAAAAAAACATAGCTATTGTACGTTTAAACAAATTAAATTTAGAAGGACCAGACCTACGTTGAAGGCTCCACCAAATTAAGTAGGTTGATCCAAGCTGCTACCTGCACCAAATTGAAATTCTGGCCGAGTAAAAATCAAGACAGTAGCCACTGCCTTGATTTATGAATTTGATAGTATTTTGTGTTTGATAGTTGCTCTCTCTATTTTAATAATCCTTGCCAATTGTTGATGCTTGGTTGCTTCGTGTTAGTTGCTAATCAAAATTGTCGGTCCTATTTAAGTATAAATCTTTATTATTTATAGGCAAAGAAAATAAAACCCTTATACTAATCTGACGGTTAAACAAAACAAATATTGATTAGGAAACTTAATAAACCAAGTTAGGTCGGGTAATAACAATTAAAAATCAAATTTTAAAGACCATGGCGAATTAGGAATTCCCAATTTTCCATGGGTGGGTGTCCATGGCAAATTGGGGTTGCCAATTCACCATGGTCACCACACCATGGCAAATTGGCCATAGCTAATTCGCCATGGAGGCCCCACCATGGTGAATTGGCTAGCCAATTCATCATTGATTAATATTTTTGGTCTGGTTTGGCTTGATTTTGCATTTAAAATTGAATCAAACCTATTTTATCTTTAAACAATAAATCAGACTAGGTTTAGGGCTTTAAAAATTAAACTAACTTATTTTAGGCTTTTAGAATCAAACAAAATTTAGCTTAGCCTCTTTTAATTAGTATCAGACTAGTTTAGGGCCAACATTAATGGTCTACATAAAGTGATGATTGATGATGATGATGACTGGGCTCAATATTTTCAAGATTCTTAAGATAAAAAGAAAGAAACGAATAATGTGGAGAAATCAACTATGGAAAAGACTGAAACATCAGATGTAGAAAGGATGATTACTAATTTAGAGATAACGTTTAAGAAGAAGTTGAAGGCCGAAGAGGTTTCAGAAGTGGACAAGCTATTTGAGCAAGATGAAGAAGTTCCTTACAAAATCAAGATGCCTTCTTTCATTAGGTACAATGGTACAAGAAATCCTCACTTTCATGTTAAGCAGTACATCATTGCCACGTAGTCCACTCGAGCTACTAAAGCCCAAACTCTGAGGCATTTTATGCTTTCTTTGGACTCTATTATGCAAAATTAGTTTAATACTTTGGAGGAAAGTACCCAAAAAGATTTGAATATGCTGTGCAAAGCCTTCATTCAGTAATATGGGTACAATATCAAACTGGAAGTGACTTTGATGGAGGTGGAAATTATTAGACAAAAGCAAAATGAGAATTTTGTTGATTATGTGAAGAAGTGGAGAAAAAAAGGTTGCACTGCTTAAGAAGAGACCAGATGAGTCCGGCCATATTCGAATGATAGTAAGGAGTGTCCTACCCAGTCCACATGAACGAATGTCTCACACTCTCATAAGGGATTTCAAGATCTTCTCCGAGTTGGCTTATAGATAGAAGAATGGGAGTGAGAGGAGCTATTTTTCTGGAAGAAAGAATCAGAGGGGAAATTATTAGTCTGGCGGCCAGAGTACACAAAATGCAATAGATGCCGATACAACTGGTCAAGAAAATAAAAGACAGTTTTCAGATATGGGGAAATCTTTGTCTTAAATTTTCAACAAGCTGCAGAAATATGGGTTATTATAGCCACTGGCTCCTGGACCGCTATACAATCCTCTGCCATTAAACTTTAATGCCAAAGACTTCTGTCAATTCCATCAAATGCAAGGGAATAAGACATATAAATGTGCTCATTTAGGGCACGAGATCCATGATTTGATTGACAGTGGAAAGTTGCCTAAGCCTGATAAGCCCAATAACAAGAGCAATCCTTTGCCTAAGTTTGGTAGAGTATCTCCACCAGAAACCATCATAGTGGGGGAAGGATTGGAGGAAGATTTTCTCTTATCATCCCTTCAAGATGAGAGTGTAAAAGACATGAAGAGAGAAGAGGCTTGTCTTAACAAACTTCCCTTGGCTTGAGTGTTGCTCATTTTATTTTGCTTTCTATGGTATTTTATTAGAATAATTATGTTTTTCAAATTTAAATTTTTTGAATAAATTATTTTTATTGAATTTATAGTTTTGTTGACTTTTGGCATTCTGATGCTCAACCGATGATGAATCTAGCTTGATATATATAAATTAGTGTATCTATGCATCATGGTTCGAATGACTTTACTAGGTGAGGGAGTTGTTCTATAGCATTGAGATGCATATGCTTACTTAGGGAGGGCTCCTGCATAATTATGAGTGTCTAGGTCCTAGTCAATCTTAGAACATGCTTTGATGAACTTTCGAGGTGAAATTGAACTTTTCTCATTTAAGAGGGAGATGATCTAGGTATTGTTCCGTAAGCCAACAACTAGAATCCACCCTACTAATATCAATCCCTAGTCTACCCTTTGGGCCTTCTTGAGATTTTCTCTCTCTTTTCATTGGCTTATAAACCCCAACAACCTATCCAAAAAATTCAATTTCACCATTAAAAAATTTCAAAATTAAAAGAAGCTAAGGAAAGAAGTGTTTTTTGTGACATGGGCTTTCAAGTTAAGGAAAGTATGTTGCATTGTTAAACTTCAAAGGACATAATGGGAAAAAGTGGACTAATGAAAGGATCAATTGCAAGGTCACATCATAAAGAAGTTACTAACCAAATGGATGTCTCTCGTGTCTCTACACTACTGGGGCCCCCTTTGCTCATACTTTGTACTTCTAGAAGATAAAAGCTATAGACGTAAAGTCTTCTGAAGTTCTAACGCAAGATCTGAACAAGCATCTAGAAGGAATCCATGGGAGCACTTCAGCTAATCACCTCAGTCTATAAGTCAATGGAACTACTATAAGTATTATTCATGCATATTATGCATACATAAGCATATCACACTGCATTTTTTTCTTGCATTGTCTATGTTGTCCCAAGATGACTGTAACACCCCGATACTCCATATAGGTACTATACATACCCCTGGTATACATACAGTAAGTATATAAAGTATAAGGATGTCACTTTTCGATACATTTTTTAAAACCTTTAGCAAAGTTCAAACCACAATACATTAATATAAAGAACATTTACAAATCATTATATTTTTAATGATCTTACATATATATCATAATCTTATCTTTATCAAAAACTTCATTTATACATATACATACATTCTTGTCAGAAATACATCATAATTAATATTTATACATGTATGCATCACCCTCTAGTTGGTCTCGACAAACTCTTACTCTTCTCGTGGCATAACGAAAGACTTCATATCTTCCTCCTAGACACCTGCGCGATGACACATCCGCGCTAAGCCCGAGAGCTTAGTAGTACAAATATAATATATAAACATACATTATAGAAATTCTAACATATAATGATATATCAAGTCAATGTACCATTAGTTCTTATCATGTTTTTCCTTTTTCATTGCACCTTTCATATATCTCGACTAATTTCATATTATATGCGTTTATACACTCCATTATCATCAACCACAATCCATTACTAATACTCACAATCAATATATCAATACACATACATTATATATCATTCCAATCATGAATCACATTTCCAATGAAAACAATCCTTATCACCAACCACAATCCATCATTAATACCCACAATCAATATATCAATACACACATCACATATCATTCGTCATAACATTATTTTATTCCCAAGTCACCAATCATAAATCACATTTCCAACAAAGGCAACCATAGATCTCATTACTCATTTATTTCCATATTTATATATATCACACTGACAACAAAGACAGACTCGGGCCCAAAAGACACTAATATGCCATTCAATTTTCAGAGTTAACGCTTTGGTTCAATCATCACATTTATCATTATCCCAACTAGGCTTCAAGGATTAGGTTCAACCAAGCTTCAAGGGGAACAAAGCATGCTAAGTATCAACCCAACTTGGCTTCAAGAACCAATCCAACCTAGCTTCAAGGGTTGTAACATCTCAATTAGGCTTCAAGGACTAGACCTAACCAAGCTTCAAGGAGAGTAAAACATGTTAAACTTCAACCCAACTTGGCTTCAAGGATCAATTCCAACCTAATTTCAAGAGATTGTTACTAATATTAGGCATGCCACCAACAACAAACTCTGAAAATGGAATAACACATTAGCTACTCAATTCATTTATCAATTTCATTCTCAATTCACATCATCAATTAGGCAAACATGCCTTATGTCTTTCAATTGAATCATCATAGCCAATCACAATGGCTTCACATCACATTTGAGTTATTATAGCCAATCACAATGGCTTCACATAATACATATATCATCATTGATTTATACAATATCAATTATCTTAACTAGCAAACATATCCTTATTCAATCATACATAATCAATTTCATTGCATATGTATTTTAAATTCATTGTCATATAAACAACATGTCCATTTATTTTATTTCAATCATTTTTCAAGACACATTAACACCATTCATTATTAAAACCTTTATCATAACAATTTACATCGCGCGTACCTTTTTGAATGATCCTCGCATCTTTCACACTATATAAGTCATAACACTAGTCACATTATATTAACAATATAATAAATTGCATAACATTGTTTATATAACATCATTGGTATAACACTTCAAAGTAAATTATTCATATAACACATTACCATTTATAAGATTCACAATGTTTAATACATAACCTTCTTCATATAATATCATATGCATTATCAAATGTAAGATCAATCTCAACCATGTAAGAAGAGCAAGGGATAATCACAATAGCCAATACATTCAAGGGACACGGCCAAACTTGTGGCTGTGTCTCTCAACACCAATTCAAGCCGAGGCAGACACGGGCAAGGGGACACGGCCGTGTCTCTCAACAAAATTCAGGCAGTGGCAAACATGGGCAAGGGACACGGCCAAGCTTGTGGCCGTGTCTCTCCAAAATCCATCCAACACGGCCAAAATTCCTTAGACTTGGCCGTGTCTCCCAAAAATCTTAAGTCTTGGCCGTGTCTCACAAGAATGAAAACCCTAAACATGGCCAAGTCTCTTTTGATTGCATTACAACACCTTATGCACATCATACTCTCATTCAAATGGATATAAACAATGTCATTAAGACTTATTTTACATATTCATCACAATATTCTCATTAACAAAACATTAAAAACACATTTAAACACATACCACTTTAAAACCCTAAAACCAACATCCTTCTTATTCTTTCAATACCAACATCCACTTAATTTACCATCCTCAAACCAAAACCAATACCAATTTAACTTACAATCCATTTCAACACTTATAAACACATCTCAACAACACCAAATCATAATCTCAACACAACAAGACTCACTTCAAACACAACTTCAAAAATAACCAAGGAAAACAAGAAAGTACTTACCTCAATTGAAGAAATTACACAAATCTCCAACTTAATCCTTTGATTCTTCCTTCAATTTGATGTTAGAAATGAAAACACTTCTCTTGCTTTCCCTTTCCTTATGGTAGCCAGCCAAACAATGCAAAGAAGAGAGAAATGAATTCAAGTCAACCTTTTCTTCTTCTTTAATTTCCACCAAGCAAATCTACATGAGCAATTACTAACATACCCTCATCCATATAACTTAACTTCTTTTTCTTATATGCCCTTTATAGTAATTTCCCATATCACAAATAAAATATCTTCTTCCCTTGACTCCTCATTTTGACCAACATATATGCTATATATATTACCATATACCCAACATATACACTTTCTCTAAAAATGCTTTTCTCTTTCAAATTAACATATACATTCAATTCAATTAAAACAACAATAATATTCAAAACTTCTAGGGCATACATTGGGATATTACAATGACAACCAAGAGGGGGATGAATTGGTTTTCTTGAGAAATGATAGCAAATAGAAACAAAGAATTCAAAGCTCAACAACAAGAAATGTAGAAGAAATAAATGGTTGAGTAGTGAGTAGCAGAAAGAACACACAAGTTTTATAGTGGTTCGGATTTACTTCAATCCTACATTCACTTCCTTAACAAGCTTAACTCTAACTTTACAATTGGTTTGAGATCATATACCTCACAACCCTTACAAGAGTTTTTCCCAGGCTCACTCTTACAACCTAAGTATTTCCAAGCTCACACTCAAACTTTTAGAATGGGGATTTTAATGCTCACACCCAACACTTATTACAATTCAAAAGTTAATTGCAGTAATAAAAGAAAATATGTTGCTTGGCTATTAAATTCAGGATTCCTCTTTTTGATAAAATAATAATGTGTGAATTTATAGCCAATGTGGTCTAACTAGCCATTATAGATAGTGAGAAATAAGTCTTGGTAGTTTAGACCTTGTGTTAATAGACAGTTTGAAGTAGGTAGCAGTCGTCCTTGATACTAGGATGGTTGTGCCAACATCTCATGTTGTCGCCCTTAGACAAGGGATGGTTGCTACATTCAAATTTGCTTCAACGGTCGAATTTAAGTGCTCTGCTACTGGAATCTTACCCATGTTATGGTTGTCGGGATGATCGAGCATAAGCTAGGTGTGGTTGCCCTTTCTGAATAATGAAGTGGGTTTATAACGGTTATTCCTCGTGGAATTCTTTAACTGGGCAAAATAAACTTCTGCTGAAATATGAATATCGCGGTCGCCCTAGGTGCCAATTAGCGATCGAATTGAGAGACTCGCTTTGACCTTCTGGACACACTTAAGGATGTGAACACTACTGTCAGTTTGAGTGACTTTCTCTTGAATTAGCAAAGCGGTCGCGGATTATTCAGGACCATCGCGAAGACAGTAAGCGAGACCATATCTTCCACCGTGCTTTTCATCGCGAACCTTATTGGAATTTGGATGATTTGGGTTACTCATGTTGTGGTAGTCCTTGTTTGTTGGTCGGTCGCTCATGTTGATGTGCGGTCGCTACTATGGTTGAGTTTATGACCGCGAACCCTACTGTGATATGGTTTCATCCTTCAATTCAATGGGGCGGTCGTCTCTAGGGTTGTGCAACCACGAAATGTGCCCTGTGTTGACTTATTTGAAACAATCTAATCCTGCAACAAGGTTCATAAAACACATGTTAAATAAGTCATTCAATTTGAGTTGTCAAGGAACAAAATTGAGATCATTTGGCTAACAATCTCCCCCATTTTGACTTTGACAATCAAATGGAAAGATGATATAAAGTGAGAGAAATGTAAATTCAAGGAAAGAAATTTTAACTTCTCATGTATTGAGGGTTAATACACTTTTAGAGGAATTCTATAAAGCTCCCCCTAAACATATGCATGTATCATGTTTATTTTGGAGTGTATAGTTTATTTTATCGTAATAACTTGGCACATACACATACACATTAGTATAATAACTTTACACACATTAGTTATACTCATATTTGTATATTTCTCCCATTTCTCATATTTGTATATTTCTCCCCCTTTGTCATAGACAAAATGCATAAGAAGATTATGAACATAAAAACCATAATGTCATTAAAAATAGGGCAATACAAAGGATATCAAAGACAATAGTAAGAGAGAAAAATAGAAACAACAAAACAGAAACAGAAACAGTAAAGGTAAACTAATCAGAATCTTCATCCTCATCTAGCTCTTCTTCTTCTATAGGACCTTTTCCCTTATCAAGAGGGACATTGCTGGTAGAGCTAGTGCTAATGGATTCTTCTTCTTCAGGGGGACTCTCCGTATGATCACTCATATCCCAATCCTCAAGATTACATTGAGGCAAATCCATTTTGCCTTGCATGTCATAGAGATCATGATGCATGTGAGATATAAGATCAATCCTTTTTTCAAGTGATGGAATCTCTTGGATATGCTCTTCTTGAAGTGAGAGAGTTTCCTTGAAAGAGATTTGATGGCTCTCAAAATGAGTTTTATAAGAGAGCTATTTTTCGTTGGTTTAGATGAGGAAGCCTTGGGAGGTAGTTCAACAGCAACTTCCAAAGAGTCTCCTTCTTCCTCAATGATGTACCTTGGTCTTTTCTTATGCCTATCTACAACTCCTCTTTTGCCAAAAGCAGTACACATATGTGCCTTCAATATTTCTAACACAGCTAGCATGTTCTAGATAGTCTATTGTGATGGCACTAGAGGCAAGATTGAAAGGATTTCTTAAGGTAGCTAAATTAAGATCATTAAGTTTAGGTGCCTAGCTATTTGAGTGATTTGGGAGGATAAGAAGAAGGTTCCAGTTGTTGTGACAGCATGGTGATACAATGTGTCAATCAAGAATTTTGGTGTGTTCATATGGATGTTGTGGGTGAATGCATATAAGAAGATGAGGTCTCTTTTGGTGACCTTTTCATTCCCATCAACCCTTTGGTGAATAGTGTATGTTATAATTCTATGAAGCATCCAGTGGGTGAGGGACTTGATGTGTCTTGCTTTTGACTCTTTCTCAAAGGACTTCTCTATAGAAATTTCTTGCCAAAAGGTAGAGAGGGTTTGGTTGGAGAAGGCTAAATCATTGTAACAGGTGACTCCACCAATTGGAAAGTCCCAAATTTTTCCAAATGTCCTCTAAGGTTAAGGCTAGGTATTGATCAAAAAGCTTAAATCTAACCCCATACCACCCTAGTGCAAAATTTGCACTCTTTTCAATCTGAAGGGACATAAGAAATTCCCTACTAAGACTAGAGTAACCTACCTCATCGGGGAAAACAAATTTCCTCCAACCAAGAACATCAAGTAGACTCTCAATCTCTTCCTTAATGTTGAGGGTAGAGATCATGCCACCAAATGGAGATTTGGTTCCTTTAAATTTCTTCCTTTTCAGCATAGCATATCTCACATCTTCCTCAGGGGTTTGATGGTGAGGTTTATGAATTTTTTTACCTCTTCTAGATTGTGGAGGAGATGGAGGAACATATTGAGGTTCACTTATGGTGATTCCTAAAGGTTTCTTCCCTTTCCCTTTGGAAATACTTCTCATTTTGGGGGCCATGAGAACTGAAGAAGTGGAGGAAACATGAAAACAGAGAGTGTTTGAGAAGGAGATTATCTTGAGAGGATTTGGAGACATGGAGGGAAGTTTGTATGTAATAAGTGGTACAAGACCTATGTAACTGATGTAAGATGGTCTTAAATAGAAGAAATTAAGAGAGTAGCTGTTTATGACCATTAGAAGGTTGAAAATTGCGACCTGTCATACTGCCAATGGTTATAAAATTTTGAGTAGAGTGTATAGAGTTTAGTCGCCTATTTGTATAGGTGCGATCGCTAAAAACACTATAGCGACCGTTAGCATAAAATGAGTGCTCGCGAATGGAGAGAATGTCTGTAACGGTCAAAACTATTCAAATTATTGTGACCGCTCATCAATGTTTCCCGACCGCTCGCTGAAGGGACATTTCAGATGAGTCTAACTGGCAAGGTTGCGACCGCAATAAGCATTGGAACAACCGTGAGTATCTCAAAAAAAATGAAAGGGGCAACAATTATGGATTGTTATAGTTTTACAAAAGTGATCAAAGTTGTTGCCTAGAGAAGTTTGACAGATTTTTGTTAATAGGCAATATTTTATTCATTCACGGATGTTCCATCAATCATTCCTAAATTATGCTTAATGAAGTTAAGCCTATCTTCATTCAAAGGTTTTGTAAAGATATCAGCAAGTTGATTATGTGTATGTATAAACTCTAAAACAATATTTTAGTTTTGTACATTATCTCTCAAAAAATGATGTCTAATGTCTATATGTTTAGACCTAGAGTGTTGGATAGGATTTTTGGACAAGTTGATAGCACTAGTGTTATCACATTTAATGGAAATATTATTAAACACTTTACCATAGTCAAGCAATTATTGCTTCATCCATAACACTTGTGTGCAATAGAAACATGCCGCAACATATTCGGCTTTCGTCGTAGATAAGGCTACCGATGCTTGTTTCTTACTATGCCAAGAAACTAGACAATTGCCAAGAAAGTGACATGCTCCTATTGTGCTTTTTCTGTCCAAGATACTGCCGGCATAGTCCACATCCAAAAATTCTAAAATATGAAATGATGTGTTTCTAGGATACCAAAGACCTAAATGCAATGTACCGTTTAAGTATTTCAAAATTCTCTTAGTAACATTCAAGTGTGATTATTTAGGACAAGTTTGAAATCTAGCACAAAGACATACACTATACATTATATCAGGTCTAGAAGCGGTTAAGTAAAGTAGTGATTCGATAATACCTCGATATTTCTTTTCATCTACCGCTTTACCATTTTCATCTTTACCCAATTTCAAGGATGTGCTCATAGGAGTCTTGCTAGTCTTGCAGCCATCCATTCCAAATTTCTTGATGAGTTCCTTTGTATATTTGGATTGGTTGATGAAGATTCCATCTTTGCATTACTTGATTGGTAGTCCAAGGAAGAACTTGAGTTCACCCATCATGCTCATTTCAAATTCCCTAGTCATACAACAAGCAAATTCTCTGCACAAGGTTTCATTAGTAGCTCCAAATATTATGTCATCCACATAAATTTGCACAATTAAAATGTTATGTTTATCCTTTTTAACAAAGAGAGTTGTGTCCACTTTTTCCTTTGAAAAACCATTTTCAAGTAAATATGCACTAAGTCTATCATACCATGCCCTTGGTGCTTGTTTCAATCCATATAAAGCTTTGATGAGTTTGAAAACATGATTTGGAAAATTGTAGTTTTCAAAACCTGAAGGTTGTTCAACATAGACTTCTTCATTTATAAATCCATTTAGAAATGCACTTTTAACATCCATTTGAAAGAGTTTAAAATTCATGTGACATGCAAAAGCAAGTAATATTCTAATAGCTTCTAATCTATCTACGGGGGCAAATGTTTCATCATAATAAATGCCTTCTTCTTGGTTATAGCCTTTGGCTACCAATCTTGCTTTATTCCTAGTGATGTGACCATTTTCATCAAGTTTATTTCTATAGACCCATTTGCATCCTATGATTGAATGATCTTTAGGTATAGAAGTAAGTTCCCATACATTATTTCTATCAAATTGATTAAGTTCATCTTGCATTGCAATCATCCAACTCTCATCATTTAGAGCATCCTCAATGGTCTTTGGCTCAATTTGAGAAACAAAAGCAAAGTTAACATCTATATGATTAGTTTTAGATCTAGTAATTACTCCCTTAGATGTTTCTCCAATGATGAGTTCCTTTGGATGATCTTTCTTGTATTGCCAATCCTCGGGTAGAACTTGAGTTTTTTCTTTAAGTTCATTATGATCGATCCTTGGAGCATCAATAGTCTCTTGTGGTTTAAGAGTACCTGCAAGGTGATCAAAAGTACTACCTTTCCTTTGATCAAGCATAGATGATTCAACAAAACAACACGCATTGACTCTTCAACTACTAGAGTTTTCTTATTAAATACTCTATATGCTTTGCTAGATAAAGAGTATCCTAAGAATATGCCTTCATCCAATTTGGATGAAAATTTTCTAAGATTTTCCTTGGTGTTCAATATAAAGCATTTGCATCCAAATACTCTAAAATATGAAATTCTGTGAATTCTTCCATTCCATAGCTCATAAGAAGTTTTATTAATTAAAGGCCTTTTGTAAACACAATTTGAAATGTAACAAGCGGTATTAATGGCTTCCGTCCAAAAATAAGATGGTAATTCATATTCATTGAGCATTGTTCTAGCCATTTCAACCAAGGTTCTATTTTTCCTTTCAACCACACCATTTTGTTGTGGAGTTCTAGGAGCTGAAAAATTATGTGAAATGGAAAATTCATTACAAAAATTTTCAAAATTTTCATTCTCAAATTCTTTGCCATGATCACTTCTAATAGATGTGATTACATATCCTTTTTCATTTTGAACTCTTTTTGCAAATGTTTTGAAGTGATTAAAAGCTTCATTCTTTTGAGCTAAGAAATTAAACCATGTAAATCTAGAGTAATCATCTACAAGGACAAATGCATATGACTTGCCACCTAGGCTTGCAATTCTATTTGGTCCAAAAAAATCCAAATGAATGAGCTCTAAAGGTCTCGAGGTACTCACAACATTTTTTGATTTAAATGATCTCTTATGTTGCTTACCAAGTTGACAAGGTTCACAAGTTCTATCTTTTTCATATTTCATTTTAGGGAGACCATCAACTAGGTTTTCATTACAAATGCATTTTAATTGATCCATACTTGCATGTCAATGTCTTTTGTGCCATAACCAAGCACCATTATTAGTAGAGATTAAACATTTAAATGCATTATTGGAATGTATGTCAATTTTATACGTGTTGCTTATTCTCGTTTCTTTAAATACACTAACACCATTTTAATTTGTGATCTTGCATCCTATCGAATCAAAATTTACATTGTATTTTCTATCACATAATTGACTAACACTTAGCAAATTATGTTTCAACCCATCAACAAGACATACATCTTCAATCATGTTTTTACCAAGTATTCCAATGGAGCCAACACCAATAAGTTTACCTTTAGCATTATTTCCAAAAGTTACATTACCTTCAAGTTTGTATGTTTAACTCATAACATTTTTTAAGTCATATGAATTTTTGTTTAACTCATTTATTGATTTCACCAAGTGTTCATTTGAGGTTTTCAATTCTAGGGTAGAGTTCTTTAAGCATATAAAATCCTTTTCTAACTTAGAACTCTTTTCCTTATAGAGCATCATCTTGGAGAAATAATTTTCTATTTTAAAGTTCATGTGCTCAATCAAATCACTATCATCTAGGTCATCAATATCATCATGTGCTAATAGATTCAAGGATTGAGTACTTACCTCATTGGAGTCATCTTCAATAGCCATGAGACATAAGTTTGCAATCCCTTCTTCTTCTTCTTCCTTTTCACTTGAAGAAGGGTCATCCCATGTGGATTTGAGAGACTTTTTCTTTTCCTTGTCCCATTTCTTTTTGTTCTTTACTTTGAAACAGTCTGTTTTGAAGTGACCAGGTTTACCACATTCATAGCACTTTACCTCATTTTTCTTTTCTTTATCTTTGAAGGAGGATTTAGTAAATGCACCTTTTTTAGCTTGTGATCTTCTCTTTCTTTTCCATTCACTTATTCTTTTTGAGAACATTGCCATTTCATCTTCATCATCAGTACCTTCATTGCTTGAGCTCTTAACTTCTTTGATTGCTTTGAGAGCAATTGGTTTTCTCTTTTCTTTCTCACCTTGATCTTCTTCTTTTTCATTGTGTAGCTCAAATGTGAGTAGTTTTCCCACAAGCTCATCAGTTCTCAATGTGCTAAGATCATGAGCTTCTTCAATGGATGATACTTTTGATTCAAAGTTCTTTCTAGCTCTTAGGGCTCTCAAGATTTTGCTATTTACATCACCTTTATAATTTATCTTGCCATACTTCTTTAGCTCATTGACAATAGCAAGCATGCGATTTGTCATGTCGGTGACATTTTCATTTAGTTTCATTTTGAATAGCTCATACTCATGAACATACATTTGTTTCTTGGTGAATCTCACTTGAGTGGTACCTTCATGATAGTTTTCAAGTGTCTTCCAAATGCAATGTGCACAAGTTAAGTGTTGAACTCTTCCACCTTCTTCTCTTGAAATGGAATTCATCAAGATGGAAGCGGCTCTATTATTCTTGAATCGATCTTTAACATTGACAATTGACCATTGTGCTTTGGGAAGAGGAACTTGAATACCATCAACTTCATGAGTAGGAGGTTTCCACTCACTTTCCACAAAATCCCATAGCTCAATCCCTTCACTATCTAGAAATAAATACATTTTGTGTTTCCAATAGGAATAATCCGTTACATCAAAATAGGGTCTAAGGATGGTGTTAAGATTTCCATGAGAGGTTGAGTTTGATGAAGAAGAAGTTGCCATAGTGGATCAAATTTCACAATTAAGTTTAGGAAATTTTTAACTCTGATACAAATTGTTGTCCCAAGATGGCAACCAAGAGGGGGGTGAATTGGTTTCTTGAGAAATGATGTCAAATAGAAATAAAGATTTCAAAGATCAACAACCAGAAATGTAGAAGAAATAAATGGTTAAGTAATGAGTAGAAGAAAGAACACACAAGTTTTATAGTGGTTCAGATTTACTCCAATCCTATATCCACTTCCTTAACAACTTGTTAAGATTCCACTAACTTTGAGTTTTGTTCTTACAAGCTTAACTCTAACTTTACAATTGGTTTGAGATCATATACCACACAACCCTTACAAGAGTTATTCCCAGGCTCACTCTTACAACCTAAGTGTTTCCAAGCTCACACTCAAACTTTTACAATGCTGGTTTTAATGGTCACACGCAACAATTATTACAATTCAAATGTTAATTACAGTAATAAAAGAAAATATGTTGCTTGTCTATTAAATTCAAGATTCCTCTTTTTGACAGAATAATAATGTGTGAATTTATAGCCAATGTGGTCTAACTAGCCATTATAGACAGTGAAAATTAGTCTTGGTAGTTTAGACCTTGTGTTAATTGATGGCAGCAACCTATGCTATTGCAATACCGCAAGTGCACGGGTCGCTCAAGTAATAAAGTAGTGAGTGAGTTATCATTCCACTGGGGACAAGGCTAAGTACTAGTACAAAATTTAACTGTTGTTTAGCAAATCAATAGTTTTGTGAAGTTTTGTAATTAAAGATAATTAACATAATTACTAAAAATAGAGAGAAATTGAGTGTTGAATGAATTGGTCGAAAGAAAATATGAAAGAAGTGAAAGAAGAAGAATGAATGAAAGCAAATGAAAATTGAATGAAATGAGCCTATTTATAGGAAAAACTGAAAACGCGGGTCTTTTTGCACCTCGCTCAAAATTCGCTCTTCAGAAGACCACTGAGTTCCATAAATCATTTTTATGGACCCCAGTGGGGGGCAATTGTGAACACTCGAATTTTGAGGCTCGGAAAGCCAATTTCCTCAGACCAGGCCGGACCGGGAGACAACGGTAAAAGTCCACCGAAAGTATGTCTTCATGGTACTTGAAATGTCCGGTGCGACGCAAGGATCATGGATATGGTCTCGGAATAATTTTTGGAGGCCCGTGGCTCCCGGAAAGTCAGTTTTAGCAGAAATAGCGCGAGTCGCGGTGGGCCAGGACAGCGGCCCGGCCGCTGTGATTCCGGCGGCCAGCCGCCGTGACGCCGGCTGCCCGGCCGCCGTACAGCCCGTTTTTGCCTATAAATAGGCTTCAGATTTTCAAAAGAAGGGAGCTTTTGGGACATCCTACGCCCAGGTGCTGACGAAATTTTTATGCTTAAGAATTTCTAATATTGTGTTGTAGAAAGCAAGAATCATACTCAAAAGTGTAAGGAAAAAAGATCTGGAACTTAGAAGTGGAAAAATTCTAATCAAGGTAATACCATAATTCATCTTTGGTCAATTCGAGCATATCATAAGCATTCTAATCTTCTTCTTAATTTCTTCTTGGTCAAAGACCTAATCTTTTTAGGTCTGAGGGCCTAATGGACTAATCAATCAACCTTTCGGCATTAAGCCGTGAATAAAATCAACCTTTTGGCACGGAGCCTAAATTACATTCTTTAAATACGAAGTATTTAAATATTACAATTAAGATCAAAATTTGGCATGAAGCCTAAATCGAACTCTTTTGGTACCAAGTACCCGAAATTATACAATTTTTGCACTAAGTGCTAAAACTCACAACTCTGGCAAAATGCCTGAAAAATGCACGAAGCATACACACACACACATGCATGAAGCATAAATTTCATCGCCTTTAAATAGGCTTTTCCGAACTACATGGGCTTTGATCTCCTATTCAAACGGGAGTATGTAGGCATGTTTGGGATTCACCCCAAATAGCAAGTCCACAATTTGCCAACAATCAGTCTTTTTTTTTTCTTTTCTTCATCCCTTTTATATTTACTTCTTTTTATTGTCAAGTTAGTCAAATGCATGACATAGTCCCCGAATCCTCCTTGGGTTTGCAGACTAGAAGCCTTTACATTGGATGCATTATTGGAGTCAAACAAGGGTTTTCTTAGTTTTTCCCTTCGAACAAAATAAACTGAGTGGCGACTCCTGACAACGAGTGAACTTTCGCCCGGATCCTTTTCGGGCGGAAAACCGAGGTTCACAGTATTAAAGTAATTTTCTTTTGGAAATCACTTGGTGGAGATTTAAGGAGAAATTGACTTTGTTTCTTCATCATTTTCTCTTCTTCTTGATGGTAGTGGCCGGCTCCTCCAAAGACAAAAGAAAACTAGAGAGCTAGAGAGGTGTTTGAAGTTCTAAACTCAAATTGAAGGAAGATTGAAGTGATCAAGTGTTGATTCAAGAAGTTTATAGCTTTGGTAAGTTTTCTTTTGGATCTTTTGCTTGTTTGAAATGATGTGTGGATTTTGATAGATGTTCTAAGAGTGTGTTGCTTGATTTTGTTATACTCAAGTGTGTTTGATTAGTTTAATCTTGGATATTAGGATGAATTGATGAAAGAAGTAAGTTCTTTTCTTTGATTTCTTTATTCTTTTGAAGTGGTATTTGAAGTGAATTAGGGTGGGTTTGTTGATTAGTGGATGATAGGTGTTTGTGATGTGTTTTCAAGTGTTAAAATTGGTGTTAAGTTAAGAGTTTAAAAAGGTATTGATGTTGATTTTGAAGGATGTTGGTTTTAGGGTTTTGGAATGGTTTGTATTTAAATGTGATGTTAATGTATTGTTAAAGTGATTATTGTGATGTTTATGTAAGATATGTGTTTATGTCATTGATTGTGTTCATTTGAATGAGAGGATTGTTGTGCAAAAAGTATGGAAATGCAGTTTAAAGAGTGTTGGTTTTTGGGTTAGGGCTTTGATCATGAGTGACACGGCCAAAAGCAAAGAGAGACACGGCCAAGTCATGGAAATTTTGGCCGTGTTGGGTTGATTTTTAAGAGACACGGCCGTGTCTCATGCCAGTGTCTGTCACTGCCAAAATTAAGTTGAGAGACACGGCCACAAGCTTGGCCGTGTCCCTCAAATGTGTTGGCTACTGTTTTTATTTTTGTTCTTTTTGTATGGTTTTGATTCTTCAAAGATATTTTTGATACTTAAACCTAAACATAAACACTTTAAATATACTTCAAAGATAAGAATGATCTAATCAAATGTATGTGGAACATACATTCATTGATGTTGAGATTGTAGCACACATTTGTTGATATTGATGAAACATATGAACAATGTTAGGCTATATGCATTGTGAATGGTAATGTGGTATGTACTTTGAAATGTGGTATCAATGATGTTATATGATTAATATGAATTGAGATATTGTTTGATTTGAGGCCATTGTGATTGGCTATGATGATTCAATTGAAAGATATATGGCATGTTTGCCTAATTGATGAGAATTGAGAATGAAATGTAAATGAATTGTGTGGCTAATGTGTTATTCCATTTTCAGAGTTTGTTATTGGTGGCATGCCTAATGATAGTAACAATCTCTTGAAGTTAGGTTGGATTGAATCCTTGAAGCCTAATTGAGATGTTACAACCCTTGAAGCTAGGTTGGGTTGGTTCTTGAAGCCAAGTTGGGTTGATGCTTAGCATGCTTTGCTCCCCTTGAAGCTTGGTTGAACCTAATCCTTGAAGCCTAGTTGGGTATATGATATTGATAAATGTGATAACAAAACCAAAGCATTAACTCTGAAAATTGAATGGCATATTAGTGTGTTTTGGGCCCATGCTTGTCTATGTCTAATGTGAGTCATGAATGATAACTTGATTGATTAATGAAGGATGTGGAAATATGTTGAATTGTGGTATGCTTATATGATTTGTGATAGGCAAAGGATTAATGTTAGCTTTTCACCTATGTTGTTGCTTTTATTAATAAGGTGTGTTGCATTGCATTGCACTTAAGCATAACATTAGCATGATTTGTCTTACTAAGCCCTTGGCTTAGCGCGATAGTGTTTAATCGCGCAGGTGATAGAATTGATAGAGTTGAACCCGAGAGCTCTTTGAGACCGAGTGAGAGTAGACATTGAAGAGTTGATTTTGGGAACTTAAAGATCAGAGAAGATTTGCCAATCATGTATAATTCTTTCATATTTTGTAAATATTGTTTATAATGTAAATATTTCCTATATTCCGCTGCGTATTAAGTAAATGTATATTCTATATATATATCTATTTGTTTTATATTATAAGTTAATGACTTATTTTATGTAATGTATATGAGAAAGATGATGGTATTATTTAAAATGTTTTGAATGTTAATAAAATCCGTAGCATTCCTATATTCGATACATGTATACTACAGGGTGGTGTATGTAGTGTGTATGTATTGGGTGTGGGGGTGTTACAATGTTGTGATTCTTTAAGGGTCTCTTTGCACCTATACATGAAAATGAACATTCTAAATACCCTTAAAACAATAATGATTCAATCAAAGGAATATGAAAGATTATAAATCTATGAACAATGTTATGTTATATACATTGTGAATGGTAATGTGATTCATGAATAATGTACCTTGAAATGTTATAGCAATGATGCTATATGTATAAAATGAGTTGAGATATAATTGTGATATGAAGCCATTGTGATTGGCTATGATGATGAGAATTGAGAATGGAAATGATAACTAAATAATAAATGAATTGTGTGGCTAATGTGTTATTCCATTTTCAGAGTTTGTTGTTGGTGGCATGCCTAATAAGTGTAACAATCTCTTGAAGTTAGGTTGGATTGAATCCTTGAAGCCTAATTGAGATGTTACCACCCTTGAAGCTAGGTTGGGTTGGTTCTTGAAGCCAAGTTGGGTGGAAACTTAGCATGCTTTGTTCCCCTTGAAGCTTGGTTGAACCTAATCCTTGAAGCCTAGTTGGGTATATGATATTGATAAATGTGATAACAAAACCAAAACATTAACTCTAAAAATTGAATGGCATATTAGTATGTTTTGGGCCCATGCTTGTCTTTGTTTAATGTGACTCATAAATGGTAACATAATTGATAAATGAGGTATATGATATTGAGAAATGTGATATGTTCATATATTGTGGTTTATGGAATGTAAAAGTATGTTGTTAGCTTTACATCTATGATGTTGTTCTTTTTAATAAGGTGTGTGGCATTGCATTGCACTAAAGCATAATATTAGCATGATTTGTCTTACTAAGCCGTTGGCTTAGCGCGATAGTGTTGATCGCGCAGGTGATAGAGTTGAACCTGAAAGCTCTTCGAGACCGAGTGAGAGTAGACACTGAAGAGTTGATTTTGGGACTTAAAGATCAGAGAAAGCTGCCAATCATGTTTAACTTCTTTATGTTTTGCAAAGTATTGTTTATAATGTAAATATTTTATAAATTCCGCTGCGTATTAACTAAATGTATCTATATATCTATTTTTTTTTGTATTACAAATTGATTACTTAATTTCTATAATGTATAGTGATAAGGATTATGGTATAATTTAAAATGTTTTGAATGTTAAGGAAATCCGTAGCATCCCTATGTTCAGTGCACGTATAGTACATTGTGGTGTTTGTAGTGTGCATGTATTGAATGTGGGGGTGTTACAAAAAGAGTATCAACACAAAGATGAAGCAACCATTAAATACAAAAATACTATCTAATCTATAAAACAAGGTAGTGACTACTGTCTTGGATTTTGTTCAGCTAGAGTTCCAAGTTGGTGCAAGAAAAGTTTAGATAAACATATAATTTTGGTGGAGCCAACAACCAAGGTACATTCTCTAAGTTTAATCCGCTTAAATTCAATACAAGATGTTTTGATGATGATTTCAAAATTTGATTGTATTTATCCTTTTGTCAAAATAATTCTAGTAGTTTATATTCATTGATTTCAATTCATATGTATTTATTAAAACATATCCAGTAGCTTGTGTTGATTAATTTTAAACTCACAGTAGGTTACATATTTAATTCTTGCTTCGTACAATAACTCATTTAGTCATCTTTTATTTGTTCAAGATTTAGAATGACTTAAGATTTAACTTGAAACTTTTATTCACATACTGGTTTATATGTTTTGAAAAACCATAATTAGTTTTATAGTGTCCAAAATCCTAAATAGTTTTTTAAATTCTAAAACCCTAAAAACCCTAATTCCAAAACCCTAATTCAAAAACCTAAGAACCTTAATCCTATTTTTAAAAACCCTAAACCATAATTGTATTTTCCTAAACCCTAATTCATAAAAACCTAGTTTGTATATCTATTGTTTAACATGATATTTAAATGCAGACTTGGTTATTAATGCATGGATGATTTATTTTATCTAATTTATAATGAATGGTTTACTTTTATGATGAATGGCTGAATGTCTTTTGTTGGTTTATTTTAGCTTCAATGATGTAAGAGGTATGTTTCCACTTTGTGGGCACCTCATTAGTTAAGTTTAATGTAATTTAATTTATTTTGAGTTTTGATTAATGTAAAGGGCATGTTTCCACCAATAATGGGTGTCCTATTTTATTTAGTTTTGGGACATTAGACAATTGTTGTAAAGGTATGTTTCCATCCTTGGATGGGTGCCTATTTTGATTACTTCGTTTTAATAAAAGTGATGAATGATTATTCATTTTGATGATTACATGTATTATGGATGATATTTCAATATGTTAAGAATTCAATAATATTTAAGCCTGAAAAGGAGGCCGATTCCAATAAACAGGGCGTTATGGGGCTGCTGGGTGATTCTCACCTTCCCCATACGTACCCAAATTTACAAACCTAATAGGGGTTGAAAATTCCTTAGGAATCGAGTCATTCACCCCCTTCTGTTTTCCCGACCCATCCGGGTGGCAACTCCATTTTCTCTGGGTTTATGCTCGTGTTCTCTAAGGCCTTAAGCCTAACAGTGCCAAATTCGCAACAACCATTCCACATGGGAGTGGAGGCAAAAATCCCCGCTCACAGTGGCTAATCCACTGGGGATGACAGAAGTTGATTTTGTTGGTCATTATATTATTTTTTTCTTTCTTATTATGATATTATCCATTACTTCATTTAGATTGAACTGTGTGCGTGAGTTAGGATGTTCGTGTAACCTGTGTTGTATTATGTAAGGGATACCATACTTTTACTCAAGGTATGAAGATCGAGCATGGCATAACCACTCATAGCCTTATACCTTTTGGTATATACTTGCTATGAGAAACTCAGCTACTAAAGCTCATGTAATTGGCCTAGTTACTTTCCTTAAGTTTTTACCCAAATGCTTGTTGTTTGACTATGATTGATATATCATGGTTTGAACCATGACTTATTTGGTTTGTTCTTTTCTAATATGACCTACCTATGTTGTAAGCTCAAAATAATTTTTCCTTTAAATCCAAAAGACCAAAACTATTTTCAAAATTTTCAAGAAGGTCTTTAGATATGAAAACTTTTTAAGATGGGTTAAAAATCTTTTTCCCCATAGCCCAAGTTCAAAGCCCAAAAATTATTTTTAACAAACCTTTTTAGTGGGCTTTTAAAAAAAAACCTTTTCTTAAATGAGCTTACAACTATTTAGGTCATTTATGGAATACCAAAAATCAATTATGGGCCTAATTTATACAAAGAATTAGTCATGGTTCAGACCCATACTGCTATGTAGTCTACTAGAGCTACCAAGGCTCAAACTCTAAGGTACTTGATGCTTCTACTAGATCCTGTTGTGTAAAATTGGTTCAATACCTTAGAGGAAAGTACTCAAAAGAATTGGGATTCATTGTACAAAGCCTTCATCCAGCAGTATGGGTACAATGCTTAATTGGAAGTGACTCTTATGGAGGTAAAATCAATAAGGCAAAAGTAGAATGAAAATTTTGTTGATTATGTGAAGAGATGGAGGAATAAGGCTACACTGCTTAAGAAGAGGCCCGATGAATTTTACCAGATCAGAATGATTGTGAGATGGGTGCTACCCAACCTTCATGAGAGACTGTCTCACACCCTTATTAGAGATTTCAAAGATCTTCTCCAAGCTCACATGGAAATAGAAAAGTGGGAACATGTAGACCCTTAATTTTGGCCAGGATTAAATTTAGATCTTATTAAAAGGCCAAAATTGATTCAAGAAGATTAAACCTAGTCTGGTTCAATTTTAAAAGCCCAATTCAAGGTTAGTTTAATTTCAAAAGCCTAAAATGGGTCTGATACAGTAAATCCCAAATCAATTTGAACTAACCTAAAATTGGCTTAGCTAATTCATTATTCACCACAAGCCCTTGCCTGGGCAGAATTGGCCTTGCCAATTCATCCCAGATTTTGCCTGGGGAAAATTGGTATGGCTAATTCATCCCAAGCCCTTGCCTGGAGTGAATTGGCCTTGCAAATTCATCCTAAACCTTGCCTGGGGCAAATTGGCATTATCCCAAATCTTGCCTGGGGCAAACTGGCATGGCCAATTCGTCCCAGTCCTTTCCTAGGGTGAATTGGCATAGCTAATTTTCCACAGGAGACATGGACCAAGCCCTCACTGATTTAGCTTAGCCTAATTCAAATCAAGCTTGGTTTCCAGCGTAAATTAATTTTCCTAATCATGCTAAATTGGTATACTCTTGGATTTCAATAGGATTTGAAGAGCATTAGGACTCAGGAAAATTCTTTTAAACCTAGATTGAGCACTATAAATATATTAAGAAGAGACAGAGAGAGGGATGAACACAATTATTTAAAAGTAACCATCAGCAACACAAAGAATTAAGATAGGGTAACCAACAATTGATAATTAAGAAGAGATAGCAATAGAGAGCAAGAATTAAAGAAAAGGCAAGGGATAACTAAGCAACAAGCAAGGAAGAAAACAATCAAAAAACAAAAAGCAAAGTAAAGTGGCAGTAGCTGATCTTCAGATCACGAGATCTCCAACCAAGAATCAATTGGTCCAGGTAGGCAGAAAACGGTAGCTTGGATCAACACATCAATTTGGTGGAGCCTTAAAATGTAGATATGTTTTCCTAACTCAATTCATTTAATTAACAACTTTTACATTAATCACCTAAAATCCTAATCCAAGAAGCCTTAATTTAATATCCAGTAGCTTAGTACTAAATTATTTTCTAAAAGTTACAAAACCCTAATTCAATATTCAAAACCCTAAATTATTTTCCTAATCCTAGAAACCCTAATTCAATCCTTTGGTATTATTTTCTAAACCCCAACTCTGTTTTCCTCAAAACCTTAACTTTATTTTCAAAAAATCTTTAAACCCTAACTTTGTTTTCTAAAACCCTAAAAATCCTAATTCATGTCACTAAACCCTAGTTTTTATATCTATTATTTAATAAAATATTTAAGTGTAAATTTAATTATTTAACTTATTAATACATACTTACAATGAGTGATTTATTGATGTTTTATGATGGCTGATTTGTTTTTATTATCATAAATTATTGAATGGTTTAATTCATTTCATTAACTATTTTAATATAGATTATTCTAGTTTCATTATGTAAGAGGTATGTTTCCATATTGTGGGTACCTTATTTGTTAAACTTTATGTAATTTAATTTATTTTAAGTTTTGGATCAATATAAAGGATGCGTTTCCACCAATTAGTGGGTATCCAATTTTTATTTGTTTTCTTTTGTACATTTGACAATTATAAATGCATGTTTCCATCAATGGATGGGTGCCTATTCATTTATTTTGATTGAACTCATTATGATTTTAATAAAGTGATTATTTATTCTTATGATTGCATATAGTATGGATAATATTATTATAATTAAATTTTATAATATTAAGACCTGAAAAGGAGGCCAGTTCTAATGAATCGAGCGCTATGGGAGTACTGAGTCATTCTCACCTTCCCCACGTTTACTCAACTTTTTGAACCTAATAGGGGGTTGGGGATTCCTTAGGAATTGAGTCATCCACCCTTTTCTTTTTCTCAGCTAGTCTAGGCGGTGACTCCATTTTCTCCGAATTTAGGCCCGTGTTCTCTAAAGCCCTGAGCCTAAAAGTGCCGAAGTCACAAGAACCATTCTACATGGAAGTTAGGGACGAAAAACCCTACTCATAGAATGGGAGAAGAATTGCTTTTTTGGAAGGAGGAATGAAAAATGAAACTACTAATCTGGATGTCAGAGTGCATAAAAAGAAATGGATGTCAATGCAACTATTGGCCAAGAAAATAGAAGACGATTTTTAGATCTGGGAAAACCTTTGTCTTGAGTTTTCAACAAGTTACAGAAAAAGGGGTTATTATAGCCGTTTGCTTCTCGATCGCTACATGATCCTCTGCCATCAAACTTTGATGCCAAGGTCTTCTGTCAATTCCATCAAATGCAAAGGCATGAGATAGATAAGTGTGCTCAATTAAGACATGAAATTCAAGATCTTATTGATAGTGGTAAGCTACCTGAGCTGGATAAGCCCAATACCAAGAGCAATCCTTTGCCTAAATATAGAAGTGTGCCACCACCAGTAACCTTCATGGTAGGAGGAGGATTGGAGAAAAATTCTATCTTATTCTCCTTTCAAGATGAGAGTATTGAAGATGTAAAGTAATGAGAAATTTCATTTAAGAAACCTCCCTTAGCTTGAAGTATTGCTCATTTTATTTTGTTTTCTTTAGTACTTATTTGGAACAATTATATATTTGAAATAAAGATTTTATGAATAAATTACTTTCGTCAAAATTTTTGTTTATGTTGATATTTGTTCATTTTGGTGCTCAACCAATGACGAGTCTAGCTTGATAATCATAAATTAGTATATCTATGCATTATAATTTGAATGACTTTACTAGGTGAGGGAATTATTCTATAATATTAAGCGGTGTATGCTTACTTAGAGACGGCTCCTACATAATGACTTTTGTCTAGGTCCTAGTCCATCTTAGAATATACTTTTATGAACTTTTAAGGAAAAATTGAACTCTACTTATTTAAGAGAGAGATGATCTAGGTATTGTTTGGTATGCCAAGAACTAGAATCCACCCAATTAAATATCAATCCTTAGTTGTCTCTTTGAGACTTCATGAGATTTTAGCTTGCTTTTTATTGGCTTATAAGCCCGATAACCTATCCTATGCTATTGTGACTCTTATGACAAGTCTGTTGATCACTAAATTACTAAGGGGAAAGAAGATCAAATAGAAGGATATATGGTTAAGACAATAATGATAGTTGAAGGATGCCTGAATTAGATCTAATATCACAGACTTATTGAGACAAAGTCAGGACTAAAGCAAATTTATGCCATTCTACTCATCCATTATTAGAAGCATAAGTTGGTACAAAAAAGATAACTTTTTTAGAGCTAGAACATAAAAAAAAGAAAAGAAAAAAAAAGAAAAAAAGAAAAAAAGAAGAAAGAAAAGAAAAAAAAAGAAGAAAGAAAAAAAGAAAAAAAGGAAAAGAAGAAGAAAAAGAAAAAGAAAAAAAGGAACAGAAAATAAAACCCAAAAAGGCAGTTTAGAAAACTAATCGAGTTATCTTTTACCTAAAGCAGCAGAAGACTTCCACTTAGTTTATGAGGATATTTTGATTTTAATTGGTCCAATCAAACTAGAGATTCAACCAAAATAAGAGAGATAAGAGAAAGGCCATCTAGTTATTAAAAGTCCTGTACTTGCCAGCCCTACAAAGGAAAAGAAAAAAATGATGAAATGCTTAAGAAAAAAGAGGGAGAGAAAAAAGAAAAGAATGAGGGTTTGAAGTTTTTTTTTTTTTTGCAATGGCAAAGACTATCCTAATCAAGATCTAGATTTTTACAAAGAAGAAGGAAGGACATCCAAGCTTTATATTTTCATGAAGTCAAAACATAAAAGTGATGCCCAGATGGTGAAAATGTTCCAACAAGAAGATTGTAGTGTGAAGATTTGTTAGTAGTGTCATATAAGCTCCAATCTAAAAATGACCTTCACTTAACCCATGTCCCTTATAGACCCCATTTCAAGCCTATCAAAAACTTGTTGATCTCTCTTGGTAGGTAGAGTCTATTAAAGATAGGTTAGATAAGCATTTATATGAGATAGACAATATTCAAACTCAATGAGACCTTAGGCCAAGTAATGTGTATGTGCTTATCTGAAATACAACAGTTCTTACTTAAATGGAAATGATTCTCGAGTTTAGTACGATAACTAGGGTTGTCACGTTATAGATATATTAATTTGAAAAATTGAGTCCTGAGGTACAATGACACTAATTTGACAATGCCAAAATATGATTTTAAGATTAAAAAAAATGTTTTTGTCATATAAAGCCTTCAAGTTAAGGGAAATATATTGCATTGTCAAATCTCGAAGGAAACAATAGGCAAAAGAGGGCTAATGAAAGAATCACTTGCAAGGTCATGTCATTAAGAAGTTATCAACCAAACGAATATCTCCCATGTCTTTGGCTACCATGCTTGGGCCTCCACTACTCATGTTTCCAACTTTGAAGACTTTTGTTTTTCCAATGCAAGACCTGAACGAGCATCTAGAAGGAACCAATGAGAACACTTCAGTTGAGTGCCTCAGTCTATGAGTCAATGGAACCACTGTAAGTATTATTCATCCATATCATGCATACATGAGTATATCATACTCGATTTTTTATTTTGTAATGCCTATTCTTTGTCAAAGTGACCAATAGATACTCTATGAAGCAAACATGAAGCAGATATGAAATCAGGGGGGCATGGAAGGCCCATTATTTGAAGAAGATCTAATCATTTTACTAAAATGGAGATGCATGCTTGTGCAAGGAAGTAGACAAATCAAAAAAATCAATCAGAGTCTGCATGGGAAAAAACCATTGGTTTGACACGGGGGTAAAACTTTCTCTTTTCAATTTTTAAGTTTATGAATGTACAAAATATTTTCAGACTCACTTTTAATATTTTTCCACGCAGGAAAAAAATAGAGGATAAGAGGACTAGCTAAAAAATAGTTGAATTTTTTTTTTTGCAAAAGGAAGAACAAAAAGAATGGATCAAGAAGAAAATTAGAACTCTCAAATGAATAAAGGTGCAAAAGACAAAAGATCAGTCCAGCTAGAAGAGCTGAAGTCAATGCAGACCCGATGTCCAAGGATGAAGATTCATTTTAAAGGGTGAAGACCCGATGCTCAAGGATGAAGATCCATTTTTGAAGGGTGAAAACCCGATGTCCAAAGGATGAAGATCCATTTTTAAAGGGTGAAGTCCCGATGTCCAAAGGATGAAGATCCATTTTAAAGGGTGAAGACTCGATGCCCCAGGATAAAGATCCATTTTAAGGTTGAAGACCTACAATCCATTAAAGAATGAAATAATTGGGTAGAAGACAGCCAAAACTCTCAACTGACAGAAAGTCACCAAAATTTAGTCTTGGTCCAGAACCCAACCAATCCAATCTTGGGTCTAGAACCCAAATAAATCTTGGGTCCAGAACCCAACCAATTCAGTCTTGAGTCCAGAGCCCAACCAATCTAATCTCGGGTCTAGAATCCAAATAAATCTCAAGTCCAGAATCCAACTAATCCAGTTTTGGGTCCAAAACCCAACCAACCTCGGGTCTATAACCCAAACAGCCTCGGGTTCAGAACCCAACCAATTCAGTTTTGGGTTGAGAATCCAAATCTAGTCTTGGGTTAAGAACCTAAATCTACTCTCAGGTTGAGTACCCAAATCAAAATCCAGTCTCAGGTCAAGAACCCAAATATAGTCTTGGGTTGAGTACCCAAATCAAATCCAATCTCGGGTCGAGTACCTAAATCAAATCTAGTTTTGGGTCAAGAACCAAAATCTAGTCTTGGGTCAAAAATTCAAATCTAGTCTTAGGTCGAGTACCCAAATCAAAATCTTTGAACAAACAACTTCAAATTGATGAAAAAGCTTCAAAATCTTCTTCTTGATGAGTAAATTCTTGGAAGATTGTTTGAATATGTGTTTTTGAGATTGTAAAGATATATTTTTATACAAAATAGGGGTATTTATAGACAAAAACTTGAAAACTAGCCTTTTTTACCGTTTGGGGACAAAAAATTTTGAATTTTTTAAAAGTTCCAATGTTAAAAAAAATTAGTTACACATATTGTGCGGTCGCCCGAGTTGTTGGGCAACTGCTATCTTGATCTGCCTAGCTCTCACAGTAGTGCGTGCTCGCACAAGCTTGAGAAGAGTGTAACGATCAAAAAATTTAACCAGAGCAAGTGTCAACTACCCTATTGTGCACTCACTGAAGAGAGATGCTTTGAAGCTCGGGCTAGATAGAAATGCAAGTAAAAGCTCGGGAGAAAAGTATTAAGGCTAAAAAAAAGATGACTTGTATGGCTCAGGCTCAGGAAGAGTAGATGATGTGAGATTGCTCGGTAAACTAGGGTGCCCGCACAAACTGAGCCATTTTGGATTTTGAAAAATTTTAAGCTCATATGATAAAAATGCATTTTGAGATAAGTGAAGAATCATTATGCAAGAGATTTTTTTTATCAATCATGCCAATATTTTGTTTTATAAAATTGATTCTTTCTTCATTTAAAGGTTTTGTAAAAATATCCGCAAGTTGATTTTGAGTTTCAACAAATTCTAACACTATGTTGTGATTTTAAACATTATCCCTTAAGAAATGATGTTTGATGTTTATTTTCTTAGACCTAGAATGTTGAATGGAGTTCTTGGATAAATTGATTGCACTAGTGTTATCACATTTAATAGGAATGTGATCAAATGTTTTTCCATAGTCAAGCAATTATTGTTTCATCTAAAGAACTTGTGTGCCATAAAAGCATGCATCAACATATTCAGCTTCCACGGTAGATAGGGTAGTTGACACTTGCTTCTTGCTAAACCAAGAAACTAAGCATTCACCGTGAAAATGGCATGCTCTGGTGGTGCTTTTCCTATCTAGTAGTCTGCAGGCAAAATCCGCATTGAAAAATTCTAATATGTTAAATGATGTGTTTCTAGGATACCATAGACCTAAATGCAATGTACCACTCTAGTATTTTAAAATTCTTTTAGTTGCATTCAAATGTGATTCCCTAGGACAAGAATAAAATCTAGCACACAAACATACACCATACATTATATCCAGTCTTGATGTGATTAAGTAAAGTAGTTATCCGATAATACCTTGATATTTCTACTCATCTACTGCCTTACCACTTTCATCTTTGTCAAGTTTCAAGGATGTGCTCATTGGAGTCTTACTTGATTTGCAACCATCCATTCCAAACTTCTTTAGAAGTTCCTTTGTGTACTTGGATTGGTTGATGAAGATCCCATCCTTGCACTGCTTGATTTGTAGTCCAAGGAAGAATTTGAGTTCACCCATCATGCTCATTTCAAATTTTCTAGTCATACAAGAAACAAATTCCTTGCACAAAGATTCATTAGTAGCACTAAATATAATGCCAACAACATAAATTTCCACAATTAAAATGTTATGCATTTTTTTAAAATAAAAAATGTTGTGTCAACTTTACCATTTGAAAATCCATTTGTAGACCTTTATTTTTTAACCAAGTCCAGTCCAACACTAATTAAAAGACGGTTAAGTGAACTATGAATATTTAAAATAATATGAAATAATTTTTATAATATTTATTATTTATTTTAGTAATAATAATATAATATTTATTATTTAAAATAAAAAAGGAAAAAAGAAAATATAAATATTTATTAAAATATAATATTTATTTTTAATAATAATAATAATAATAAATTGGGCGGGCATATAAATTTGCCATTGGGCATGCCCGTGACGAATATGGCATGCCAATTTGCTGCAAGGCGTGTCCACGGTGAATTGAGGCATGCCAATTTACCGCAGGTCATGCCCACGGTGAATTGGCTTGTGCTAGCACACCACGCAGCAGTCACACCCACGACCTGCATGTATTTTCCCTTATCTATTTTGCAAAAGCCTTATTTAACTCGGACAGATTTTAAATACTTCCTTAACCGATAATAATTAGGTTTTTGATTGATTGATTGCATATAAATAACAGAATGAAAGATAGAAAGGGGGCATTTTTTTTTTGGACTTTTGGCAAACTTTTGGAATGAGAGACGGTAGCAGTTTTATAAAACCTTGAATATAAAAAAAAAGAGCAATAGAGATGGAGAGCAAAAAAAAGGAGCAACTATGTACAATATATATTTTCAGTATATGTAAAATATGCATATACGGTACAAAAATGTCACAGACCGGTTTAATAAAAATTTTTCACATTTCTAATTTAAAATTTCAAATTCTAAATATATAAAAATTAAATAGAATATAAATACTCTTCACTTGTTATAAGAACCCAAAATAAATAATATATATAAAAATCTCTGGGAAAAATTCACCAAAATTTTGTCTGTATTTTGGATATCCCAAAATTTAGCAATTACTCAACCTACAAAAAGAAAACACTCCCAAATAATTTCCAATCACCATCTCAACCATACTTCTCAATTTTACCAAGTTTCTCAAACATTTATACATACATATATAATTTAAAACACACTTACTCTCCTATTTCAAATACATTAACCCAAACATTCTTTATAATATATAATACGTAAAATTCAAAACATAACATATTATGCATAATACTCAAAATGTTTAATAACATAAAAATATATACATGCTGCTGGTAGTGTTTCTGATCTCGATAGCAATTCAACAAGCTTAACTAAAGGTCTAGACCTGACGCGGTCTAGTGGAACTCTCTGGCTCAACTAGGTCTACCCTGTCATCTGCGCGATGGAAACAATTACACTAAGCCGAAGCCTAGTGGTACAAACTTTGATAATAACAATATAACTCAATGTAATACCAAATGCAGAATGCATATAGATGTCACATCAATCCACTTTCTTTTATTTTTCAAATATTTCATAAGCATAACTCATAACATTATATTACTCAATTGTATCATAATTCATAATTCACATTAAAACAAAGACAAGCATGGGCCCAAAAAGGATCTAATATGCTATTCAAATTTCAGAGTTACTGCTTTGGTCCATAATGACACCATGTGTCTAGCCCCTTAGGCAATATATATCCATGGATAATGTAACAGCCCCAGTCTCTTGGACCTCAACCCGGCTAGACCCTTAGGCCCCAGTATCTTGGTCCTCAACCCAGCTAGACTGCTACAGTTTTTGAGGCTTATGACCCAATCTTTTCACCCCAAAAACATCATATTTATTAGCTGGCCTGGCTTACGACCCAGTCTTTTCACCATTCCAGCGTGTAGCCCATAGGCAATCATAGGCATGCCACCAAACCCAGAACTCTAAAAATTGAATAACATACTAGGCATACAATTTATTCATATTTCTCATTATTAATCTCTTTCTCAATTTTACATATTCAATCTAGGCACATTGCCTTATTTTCACATTTTTTTTCTCGCTTTTCTCATCTTTCACATCTTTCTCACTTTTCTCATTTTTATCAATATCAATTCATTTCATTATTACACATATCTCATTTTTGCATTCACAACACATTACCCAATTACTTTGGATATTTTCACATAATATGCATATTTCACATGTTACACAAATTAGCCATTATCAATGGCTTTTCACAATGCATTTAACACATATATGATATTACAAATGTCATAGCATATTATTCATACACAATCAATGAACCAAGTAGCTTAACACATTTTTCAACCAAAATGTGTTAAGTCCAAATGTTATGCAAATATAGACATTATATTCAAAGTTTGTACATACCTCCACTAGCAACCCAAAGCAAGCTAAAAACAACTTTCAATCCAATCTTTCTAACTTGCCCTTCACCACTTGGATGAAGCAAATCAACCTCCCTCAATGCCTAAACCAAATGTGATAGCAAATAATCATTTAGTATGACATTTAATGGCATTTCCAACATTAAACCATAATTACACATCACTCCTACAAATTTCCAAAAATTTAGCCTTTCCTTACTTCAACATTGGAATTCCATTTTATTACAATTAAATTAGTGTTTCAAGTTTATTTATATTATTAAAAACATATTTTAATACATTAAAATCATTTACATTATAAAAATACACTCTTATACACAAAATCTCAAAAATGGCATAACCTTCCCCCATTGAAGGTTTTCCATTCCAACACAATCCATTACTCATTCCAAGCTTATATTCATCACTTTTAACACTAAACAACATGCTTAAACAAATAAAATCACACAATTCAACCACTTTGGAAAATCACTTTTCCAAAACCCTAAATCTCCACTTCCATTCTCAAACTCCAACCCAACACCACCAAATCCCATATTTGACTTTAAAATACTTGTTTATGAATCAGAACAACTCATTTGGAATCAATTTGCACAATTAAAGTTCATGTTTTCAAAACCCCAAAAATCCATAACCCTAAATTCTCTCTCTTCACCATTCTTTAACCAAACTCCATCATCTCTTCAATCTAACCTTAGAATCATTGTTAACTACCCAAAATAACATCATACACACCAATTCCAACAATTATAACATACTACATAAAAATCCAAATTCTCACATAATCTCATCTTCCATGGAATTCAAAGAAAAGAGATGGAAACTTACTAATTTTGGTGGAAATCACCAAAAATCCACTTGAAACTTGTTAATTCTTTCAATTTATGGAGTATGGAAGAAGCAAAATCCTTACTTCCATGGAAGCCACGTTCTTGAAGAAGAAGAAGAAGAAGAAGACTTTTAATATTCTTTTCCTTTCATCTTTTTTTTAATCACACATATATATATTAAAATAATTTAATATTTAATATTTAATTATTTTTTTAATAAATTAAAAGTCCTAATTTCCCTCTTCCATTCAAGATTAATTTATTTTTGAATTATTTTATTAATTTTGAATATATAAGATTTAATTACCAAAATACCCTTTTCTTTTAAAAAGTGTTGACTTTTATATATGTTATGTATATTTTGCATATATATCACATATATATTCCACTTTTTTTTATTTAAAATCCCTTCATTTTTCATTTAAAACATTTAATTTAATTTATCCTTTTAAATTATAATTTATTTTGTCTAATTTTTTAAAAATTAGAAAATTTTAAAAATTTTAGGATGTTACAATTCTTTCCCCCTAAAACAAATTTCGTCCCCGAAATTACCTGTCCTCAAGTCTGGAACAAATGGGGAAACTGACTCTGCATCTCCGGCTCACTTTACCATGTCGCCTCCTCAGTGGCATGATTCCTCCAAAGGACTTTCACAAGTGGTACCCTCTTATTCCTCAATTCTTTAACCTCTCGTGCCAAAATTGCCTCTGGTTCTTCCTCATAAGTCAGATCTGGACTCACCTCAATGGACTCCACTGACAAGATATGAGATGGGTCAGACCTGTATCTCCGAAGCATCAAAACATGGAAAATATTATGTATTTGATCCAACTCAGGCGGCAAAGCTAGTCTATAAGCCACTGGACCAACTCTCTCCAACACCTCATATGGTCCTATGAAACGAGGACTCAACTTCCCTTTGCGGCCAAATCTCAAAATCTTCTTCCATGGAGACACCTTCAAAAACACTTTATCTCCCACACTGAACTCTATGTCTCTTCTCTTGAAATCTGAATAGGATTTCTATCGGTCTGAAGCTGCTTTCAAACGACCCCGAATCACCTTCACTTTCTCCTCTGTTTCCTTAATCAAATCGGGACCAATCAGTTTACTTTCTCCAACTTCATCCCAACACAAAGGTGTCCTGCATCTCCTACCATATAAAGCCTCATAAGGAGTCATCCAAATATTTAACTAATGACTGTTGTTATAAGCAAATTAAATTAATGGCAAAAATCTATCCCAATTCCCGGTAAAATCAATGATACATATCCTCAACATATCCTCCAGAATCTGTATCACTCTCTCTGACTGTCCATCTGTCTTAGGATGGAAAGCAGTACTAAAATGCAATTGAGAACCTAGAGCATTATGCAAACTTTTCCAAAACCTTGAAGTAAACCGGGGATCTCGATCCGACATCAAAGAAACTGGGACTCCATGCAACCTGACTATCTCATTGATATACAGCTCAACCAATATCTCAAGAGAATAATCCATCCGAACTGGAAGAAAATGAGTTGTCTTCATCATTCCATCAACTATCACCCAGATTGCATCATGCTTCTTCTGAGTCAAAGGCAATCCAGTCACAAAATCTATTGTCACTCGCTCCCATTTCCACTCTGGCACTGATAAAGGTTGGAGCAATCTTGAAGGAACTTGGTGCTCAGCCTTCACTTTTTGGCAAGTGAGACATCTGGATACAAACTCTGCTATGTCCCTCTTCGTACCTGACCATAAATAATGTCACTTCAAGTCCTGATATATCTTAGTACTCCCAGGGTGCATAGCAAAAAGTGACTGATGTGCTTCCTCTAATATCATTCTTTTCAATTCTGCATCATCAGGAATACACAATCTATCTCTGTACCATAGACTGCCATCATTCCTCACATAAAAGTCTCGACTCTCCCCCTTCTGACAAACCAACACAATTTTCTGAATTCTCTCATCTGTTAATTGAGCATCCCTAATATGATCCAACAAGACTAGCCTCAACTGCAACTGAGCCATCAGAGCACCATCATCATAAGATTTAAATATAGCATGCAACGCTCTCAAATCAACAAGCAACGAGAGTGAATAAGCAGTCAAACCTGCCAAAGATTTTTTACTCAAGGCATCAGCAACAATATTTGCCTTACCAGGATGATAATCAATCAAACAGTCATAGTCTTTAATCAACTCTAACCACCGTCTCTGCCGAAGATTCAGCTCTCTCTGAACACCCAGGTATTTCAAACTCTTGTG
The DNA here is from genome assembly GCA_947685225.1 of Garcia nutans. Taxonomy (NCBI): domain Eukaryota; kingdom Viridiplantae; phylum Streptophyta; class Magnoliopsida; order Malpighiales; family Euphorbiaceae; genus Garcia; species Garcia nutans. Next base: position 14,131,323 of record CANTUV010000023.1, on the reverse strand, counting down.
ATCTATATAAATGAAACACTTCTCCCCATAAAGATAATGTCGCCAAATCTTCAAAGCAAAAACTATGGCTGTCAACTCCAAATCATGCATCAGATAATTCAACTCATGCGGTTTCAACTATCGAGAAGCATAAGCAATGACTCTACCCTCCTGCATCAAAACACAACCTAAACAACTGTGTGAAGCATCACTATATATCACATATGGTTTACCTTCCACAGGCAGGGTAAGGATAGGAGCTTGAGTCAACATCTCCCTCAGCTGCTCAAAACTCGCCTAACACTGATCTGTCCACACAAATTTAATTCCTTTCCGAAGTAATCTGGTGAGTGGTGTAGCTATTATAGAAAAACCCTTCACAAATTAACGATAATAGATTGCCAATCCCAGAAAACTTCTAACCTCTATCACAGTCATCAGTGGACTCCAATTCAAGATAGCCTCAACTTTACTCTAATCAACTCTAATACCCTTTGCTGAAACCACATGACTAAGAAAAGCTACCTGATCAAGCCAGAACTCACACTTAGACAGCTTAACATACAATTGCTTCTCTCTCAGAGTCTACAATACGATCCGCAAATGCCTATCATGATCCCCCTCATTACGTGAATACACCAAGATGTCATCAATGAAGACTACCACAAACTGATCCAAAAATGGTCTGAATGCCCTGTTCATCAAATCCATAAAAGTTGTTGGTGCATTCGTCAATCCAAAGGGCATCACCAGAAGCTATCTTGGGTATATCCACATCTCTGACTTTCAACTGATGGTACCCTAATCTCAGATCAATCTTAGAGAATATTGCTGTTCCCTTCAACTGATCAAAGAGATCATCTATTCGAGGCAAAGGATACTTGTTCTTGATGGTCACCTTATTCAACTGCCTATAATCAATACAAAATGCCATGGTGCCATCCTTCTTCTTCATAAACAACACAGGCGCTCCCCACGGGGACACACTAGGGTGGATGAACCCTTTATCCAATAACTCCTGCAACTGCACCTTCAACTCTCTCAACTCAGCAGGTGCCATCCAATAAGGGGTAATAGAGATAGGAGTGGTACCAGGCAACAAATCGATACCAAACTCCACTTCTCTCTTAGGAGGTACCCCTAGAAACTCATCAGGGAAAACATCTGGAAACTCGACAACTGTGGGTATACTTTCAAGCAGGGATCCCACTACTCTAGTATCTACAATATAAGCAAGATAAGCCTTACATCCCTTCCGATTCATCCTCCCAGCTGAAACAGCTGAAACGAACATAGATGAAAGATACCTCTGCTCACTAGATACTATAACATCCCTACCATCCCGTGTTCTCAAAGTAACACATTTCTTCTGACAGTCTACCATAGCCCCATGCTTGGATAACCAATCCATTCTCAAAATCAGATCATATTCCCTGAAAGACATCTCAATCAGGTCACCAAGAAACTCCTTATCCTAAACAACAACTGGACTACCTCGGTGCACCCTGTCACCACAACACTATGCCCTAAAAGATTTGTTACCAAGACATCAAATCCTAGGGACTTAGAATGCAATTCAGTCACAAGCAAGATGGATGCACTTATGTATGAATGCGTAGATCCAGGATCTAATAGAGCAAGGACTGAAATACCAAATAAAGAAAATGTACCTGTAATGACGGCTGAAGCATCCGGCTGCCTCTGCATCACATAAACCCACTGAGATGGCCCAGCCTCATATGGCCTACTGCCTTCGGATGTAGAACCTCCTCTCTGACTAAACCCAGAGCGAACACCTCTACAAAAACCTCTGCCACCACGACCCCTTCTAACACTGGGTTGAGAAGATGCAGTATCTGCCTGCCTAACCTATGGTGGCTCGGGACAATCTCTGATAAAATGGTCTGATGACCCACATCTAAAATACACTCCCGAAGCACCTCTCCACCAGCAAACACCTCCATGTACTCTACCACAATGAACGCAAGTAGGTGGAGTAGGTCTCTGAGCCACTGGAGTTGGAGCACTAGCTACTGAAATTGCAGGTCTCTGTCTCTGTCTCTGCTGCTGTACTGACCTGCCAAACTACCTCTGACTCCTACTAAACCTCTGAAAATATCCCCCTAGGCCTCTCTTCATTGATGAAGACCCTGCCTCAATCTAGGGTCTCCTAACTCTGGTCTCCTCAATCTTGGCAGCTGCTGCAAGACTCTGCGCCCTCTCAACACTCCTGGTAGCTGCAACTAACTGGAAGAAATCCTGATACCGAGAGCCTGCGGTGATGCACATGATAGAGGGTTTCAGTCCCTCCTCAAACCTCCTACACCTGTCAAACTCGTCAGAAATGATCCCACCAGCATAGAGACTCAACCGAATAAACTCGATCTCATACTCGGTCACTGTCCTGGTATCCTGTCTCAGACTTAGGAATTCCATCTTCTTCACATCTTTATACTCTCTCGGAGTATACTTTTGCTAAAATTCCCACAGAAAATCATCATAGGTCAGGACTTGTGGATCATCTAGAGCATGTGGAACCGTCTTCCACCAATCATATGCATCTCTCTGCAGAAGAGATCAGGCATAATCAAACTTCTCTTCTGGACTGGCCTATAACTGAATAAATATCCTCTGAACCCGGTCTAGCCACTACTCTGCTACAGCAGGGTCTGTAGTACCAACAAAGTCCTCAGCCCCATACTTTCTCAGTTTATCATACTGCCTCACCGGTAACTGCGGCTGTGGCTGTAGCGGCTGCGGAACTGGAGCCTGCCTTAACAACTCTACCATATGCCATACCCAGCCAGGAGGAACCTCATCAGCTGCGGGTCTTACAGGCACAGAAACAGATGCCTCACCAGCAGATACAAACTCTAGCTCCATCTCTACCCTCATTTGGAGCCACACTCTCTGCACTACCCTCAGCAGCCTGATGCGGTCGAGACGCCATAACTACCTATATCTGCAAACAAAGCAAAAAATACTATATCAAAGATCAGAAACTGCCAGTGCCAATGCATGTATCTTATTTAAAAACCACATTTTAAAATCAAAATTTTCTTTATCTTACAATTTACCTAGGTTGAGAATCTCAAACCTAGGCTCTGATACCAAAACAAATGTAACACCCTTATACCCTATATATGTACAATACATATTTTCAGCATATGTAAAATATGCATATACAGTACAAAAATGTCACAGACTGGTTTAATAAAAAATTTTCACATTTCTAATTTAAAATTTAAAATTCTAAATATATAAAAATTAAATAGAATATAAATATTCTTTGCTTGTTATAAGAACCCAAAATAAATAATATATATAAAAATCTCTGGAAAAAATTCACCAGTGTTTTGTGTCTATTTTGGACATCCCAAAATTTAGCAATTACTTAACCTGCAAAAAGAAAACACTCCCAAATAATTTCCAATCACCATCTCAACCATACTTCTCAATTTCACCAAGTTTCTCAAACATTTATACATATAGATATATATAATTTAAAACACACTTACTCTCCCATTTCAAATACATTGACCCAAACATTCTTTATAATATAAGTAGACCCTTAATTTTTGGCCTAGTCCGGTCCAATATATTTTAATTATTTAATTTTTGTGTTGTCTAAAATATTTTAATTGGTCCAAAATAATTTTTGTTATCTTAATTAAATAATTTTTGCTTTAGTATCTAATTTTTATTAATAAAAAAATAAAAATAAAAATAAAAATAAAAATAAAAATAAAAATAAAAATAAAAATAAAAATAAAAATAAAAATAAAAATAAAAATAAAAATAAAAAATCGGCGACGAAAAAATCGGCGCTGAAAACCAGCGTGAGGAACGATGGCTGTGGGCCATTTCGCCCACAGGCCGGTCCTCGCCCCCTGCTGCAGCCAACTGCGGCCAGCGCAATTTTTTCGCAGCAGTTTTTTTTCGCAAGCGAAATTTTTCCGAGACAAATTTTCTGAAACCTAATGCAATTAGGTTTCGGTTTCCTTTTCTTAATGAATATTATGTTCTGTGAATGATTAGGAATGAACCATAAAAACTTCTATAAATAAGACCAAAAACAACACAAAAAGTGGAGGAAATCGGACAGAAACTTGGAGGAAAAGTTGGATCCGAATCTAAGTAGGAAAGAGGTGAATCAATCTGATTTTTGAGAGAGCAGAAAAACAATTCAAGCAATTCAAAGGTAGCAAAGCTTGTCTTTTTTTTTTTGTTCATTCAAGAAGCAATTTTGGTGTAACTTACAAAAGGAGGTTTGAATTCTTAATTTCTTTTATTTCTTCACAGTAGCTAGATCATCCCATTATTTCTTTTAATTCAAAAACTTAAGAACCCTAATTCACCTTTTCTGAAGTTTGAAAACCTTAATTCGTTGCTTTGTTTTTCAAAAAAAGTTTAAAGTTATTAGTTTTGTTTCTTCAAAATCCCAAAACCAAAATTTGCTTTCTAAATTTTCAAAACTCTAAATTGTGTTCTATTTCCTTCCAAAGGCCCTAAAAACTTCTTTTTTTGCTTTTATAAACTTTAAATCGTTTATTTATTTTCATAAAACTTCATAAAGTTATCAATTGTTATTTTCCAAATCCTAAAATAAAATTCATTCCCCGAAACCCTAAATCAAAAATTCTAAAACCCTAATTCAATTCCAAAACTCAAAACAGTGAACCCTAACCCCTTTAAAACCTTAAATTCTAATTTTTCTAAACCCTAATCCTTTAAAACTTTAAAAATCATATAAACACAAATGTTTAATTTTACACAGTAAGCTTAAAAAATAATTCAATGAGTGATAAGTCATAAATCTAAGTATTTTAAAGTGTCCAAACCCTAGTTTCATGATTTTGCCATTCAAATATTAATTTGGTTAATCAAAGAACTTTATCAACCTTTTAAAACATAAAACCTTAATCTATTTTAATTCCCTTAAAAACTAACGGTAGCCTAATTTCACAAATTCCAAAACCCTAAGCACATGAAATAAAGAACCCTAAATGGAAACAGTAGCTATAATTTAGATTTTTATTTTCCTTATTCAATTCTATATTTGATTATGCTTTGATTTATTTTATATGCTTTAATTTATTTAAGTTCAATGCTTGGTTTATTTAATTTATCATGGATGGATGTTTACTTTATATTGATATTTAGCACCTTTGATGAATAATTTATTTATTATGAATGGTTATTTACTTTTATCGATTTATTTAGACTTCTAAATGTTGTAAGAGGTATGTTTCCACTTGGTGGGTACCTCTTTAGTTAAATATCATGTAATTTAAATCACTTTTTTATTTTAGAACCAATGTAAAGGACATGTTTCTACCTTTCGGTGGGTGTCCTATTTAGGCATGGGATGTAAGGACATGTTTCCATCCTCGGACGGGTGTCCATTTATTTGTTTTGCTTGGACATTATTTTGATTTTCAATATATTGATGCTTTATTTTAATTATTGTGTGTAATATGGATAATGTTGTTATATTTAAGAATTTTATAATATTAAGACCTGTAAAGGAGGTCGTTCCAATGAACCGGGCGTTGTGGGGGTGCTGGGCCATTTCTCACCTTCCCCACACGTATCCAACTTTCCGAACCCATTAAGGGGTTAGGGATTCTTTAGGAATCAAGTCATCCACCCCTTTCTTTTTCCCGGCTCGTCTGGGTGGCGACTCCATTTTCTCCGGACTTAGGTCCGTGTTGTCTAAGGCCCCGAGCCTAAATAGTGCCGAAGTCGCAAGAACCATTCCACAGGGAGTGGGAGCGAAAATCCCCGCTCACAATATACAATATGTAAAATTCAAAACATAACATATTATGCATAATACTCAAAATGTACAATAACATAAAAATATATACATGCTGCTGGTAGTGTTTCTGATCTTGATAGCAACTCAACAAGCTTAACTATATGTCTAGACTCGACCTGGTCTAGAGGAACACTCTGGCTCAACTAGGTCTGCCCTGTCACCTGCGCGATGGAAACAATCGTGCTAAGCCGAAGCCTAGTGGTACAAATGTAGACCGTTAATTTTTGACCCAGTTTGGTTCAATATATTTTAATTAGTCCAAAATTATTTTTGTGTTGTCCAATATATTTTAATTAGTCCAAAATAATTTTTGTTAAATAATATTTATTAATGAAAAATAAAAAATAACAATAATAAACAAAAAAAATAAAAATAAAAATAAAAATCGAAGACGAAAAAATCGACGATGAAAAAATCATCTCCAAAAACCAGCGTGGGATGAATGGTCGTGGGCCATTTTGCCCATAGGAGTTTCCTGCGGGCGAAATGGCCCACAGGCCAATTACCCCCCACTGCAGTAGCCAGTTGCGACAGTTTTTTTTTTGCCAGTGCATTTTTTTCGCAGCAGTTTTTTTTCGCCAGCAAATTTTTTCCGACGCAAATTTTTTCGAAACCTAATATAATTAGGTTTCGGTTTCCTTTTCTTAATGAATGTTATATTCCATGAATAACTAAGATTAATAAAAAAATCTTATATAAATAATACCAAAAACAACACAAAAAAATGAAGAAATTGGATCGAAAAATCAAAATTTGGAGGAGAAAATTGAGACCGAAGTTGAGAAGGAAAACCTCGAATCAATCTGATTTTTTGAGAGAGCAGAAAAACAATTCAAGCAATTCAAAGGCAGCAAAGCTTGTCTTTGACCTTGTTCATCCAAGAAGCAATTTTTAGTGTATCCTATGAACGAAGGTTTGAATTCTTAATTTCTTTTTATTTTTTCACAGTAGCTTAATCATCTAATTATTTCTTTTAATTCAAAAAACCTAAGAACCCTAATTCACCTTTTCTAAAGTTTAAAAACCTTAATTCGTTGCTTTGTTTTCCAAAAAGCTTCAAATTATTATTTTTGTTTCTTCAAAATCTCAAAACCCTAATTTGCTTTCCAAATTTTCAAAATCCTAAATTGAGTTCTGTTTCTTTCCAAAAGCCCTAAAAACATCTTTTTTGCTTCTATAAACTTTAAATCATATTGTTTATTTTCATAAAACTTCATAAAATTATTAATTGTTTTTCCAAATTCTAAAAACTAATTCATTCTCCGAAACCCTAATTCAAAAATCCTAAAACCTTAATTCAACTCCAAAACCCAAAACAACGAACCCTAATCCCCTTAAAATTTTAAACCCTAATTTTTTCTAAACCCTAATCCTTTAAAACTTTAAAAAACCGTATAAACATAAATGTTATAATTTTACACAGTAAGCTTAAAAACATAATTCAGTAGCTAATAGTCATAATCTAAATGTTTTGAAGAGCCCAAACTCTAATTTCATGATTTTACATTAGAAACCCTAATTTGGTTAATCAAAGAATTTTACCAACTTCTTGAATCATAAAACTTTAATTCATTTCAATTCTCTTAAAATCATAGTAGCTTAAAGCCATAAAATTCAAAAACCTTAAACACATGGAATAAATAATCTTCAATAGAAACAGTAGCCCTAATTTGAATGTTTATTTGCCTTATTCAATTTTATATTTGATTATGCTTTGATTTATTTTATATGCTTTAATTTATTTAAGTTCAATGCTTGGTTTATTTTATTTTATCATGGACGGACGTTTACTTTCTATTGATATTTAGTACCTTTGATGAATTATTTATTTATTATGAATGGTTATTTACTTTTATCTATTTATTTAGGTTTCCAAATATTGTAAGAGGTATGTTTCCACTTGGTGGGTACCTCATTAGTCAAATATCATGTAATTTAAATTACTTTTCTATTTTAGAACCAATGTAAAGGACATGTTTCTACCTTTCAGTGGGTGTCCTATTTAGGCATGGGATGTAAGGACATGTTTCCATCCTCGGATGGGTGTCCATTTATTTATTTTGTTTGGACATTGCTTTGATTCTTTTAATATAACGATGCTTTATTTTAATTATTGTGTGTAATATGGATAATATTGTTATACTTAAGAATTTTATAATGTTAAGACCTGTAAAGGAGGCCAGTTTTAATGAACCGGGCGTTGTGGGGGTGATGGGCCATTTCTCACCTTCCCCACATGTACCCAACTTTCTAAACCCATTAGGGGGTTGGGGATTCCTTAGGAATCTAGTCATCCACCCCTTTCTTTTTTCCCGGCCCGTCCGGGTGGCGACTCCATTTTCTCTGGACTTAGGTCAGTGTTCTCTAAGTCCCCGAGCCTAAACAGTGCCGAAGTCGCAAGAACCATTCCACCGGGAGTGGAGGCAAAAATCCCAACTCACAGTGGCGACTCCACTGGGGATATGAGAAGTTGATTCCGTTGGTCTTTATATTATTCTATTCTTTCTTATAATGATATTATCCATTGCATCATATTAGATTGCATCGTGTACGTGAGTTAGGACGCCCGTGTTACCCGTGTTGTGTTATGTAAGGGATACCGTACTTTCACTCAAGGTATGGAGATCGAGCATGGCACAATCACTCATAGCCTCGTACCATTTGGTATATACTTGCTATGGGAACCTAAGCCTTTTAACCCAAAGACTAAAGCTCATGTAATTGGACTAGTTACTTTCCTTAGGTTTTACCCCAAATGCATGTTGTTTGACTATGGTTAATTTATCTTGGCTTAAATCATGGCTTATTTAGTTTGATCTTTTTTCTAATATGACCCAAGTTCATTTATAAGCTCAAAATAAATTTTTCTTTAAAAAATCCAAAAGACCGAAGCTATTTTCAAAATTTTTCAAGATGGTCTTTGGACATAAAACTTTTCTAAAAACAAATAAAAAATTCTTTTGCTCATGGCCCAAATACTAAGCCCAAAATCCATTTTTTTCTAAGATCTTTTTACAATGGGCTTTGAAACAAAATTATTTTCATTCAACCTTTTCTTACAAAGAACTTGCAAATTATTTAGGTTAATTAAGAAATACCAAAAATCAATTGTGAGCCTAGTTTATACTAAGAATAATTAATCATGGGCTTATTTTTGGCATGAATCATTAGTTACTTTTTCAAGTGAGAAATCTATCTATAATAAACCTCTTAATTTAGTTTTAATCCAATATAGCATAAAAGCTACTATAGTTGGTTGAATGGATTAAAACCTAATTAATGGGAATTATTATGAAATGATTTCCATTTTCGAAAATACAACTATTGGTTGAAACATTCGAGGAAAATATTCAAAAACAAGATACCCCATGTTAGTATTTTGTTAACCATACACCTAGGAAAAGAGACTCGCCATTCGTGTGTGGATGTTATAAGGTTGGAAGGAACATCCTATTCATCCTTGTTTGTCTATTGTTTGTACATACATGCATACATTTGCATTTCATATCATTAATCCTTTCTGGCTCATAGCCCTAGATTACGATAGTTCAAAAGCTTACAAAGATCCGACCTATGCTGGAGACGAAGATTCTAGCAATAACTCAATCACTTGCTCACCAAAAGCAATGGATCCCGAACAAATTCAAAGAATGGTGGATGATGCCCTCAACGACAAAATGGAAGAAATAAAAGAGGCCCTAGCTGAGACCATGAAGAACCAATTGACTGCAATTTTAGAAAATCATGCCGAGGCATCTGCTAGCACTAAAAAGCCAAAGGACAAAGGGAAGACCAAAGTTGGTGAAGTGGTTTTTGATTATGAAAAGGTGATCATTGATGATGATGATGATTGGGCTTAATACTACCAAGATGCTCATGAGAAGAAAAAAGAACCGAAGGTTGTTGAGAAGGCAACTATTGAAAAGACCGAGACATCTGATGTTGAGAAGATAATTGCTGACTTAGAAAAGAAATTTGAGAAAAAACTAAAAACTGAGGAAATGTCCGAAGTTGACAAATTATTTGAGCTAGATGAAGAAGTCCCGTACAAGTTCAAGATGCCATCTTTCGCGAAGTTTGATGGAACTGAAAATCCTCATCTCCATGTGAAGTAGTATATCAGTGCCATGCAGTCTGCCCGAGCTACTAAAGCTCAAACCCTAAGGTACTTTATGCTCTCATTGGACCCTGCTGTCCAAAATTGGATCAATACCTTAGATGATGGAACACAAAAGAGTTGGGATCTGCTTTACAAAGCCTTCATCCAACAATATGGATATAATGTTGAGATGGAAGTTACCTTAATGGAAGTGGAGTCCATTAGGCAAAGGTCGAATGAGAATTTTGTGGACTATGTGAAGAGATGGAGAAACAAGGCCACTTTGCTCAAGAAGAGACCCGATGAATCTGATCAAATAAGGATGATTGTGAGAGGGGTGTTGCCTAGTCTCCGTGAAAGGATGTCTCACACCCTTATAAGGGATTTCAAAGACGTTCTCCAAGCCGATTTGCAAATTGAAGAATGGGAAAGAGAGAAGAACCATTTTTCAATAATAAGGAACGAGAAAGGGAACTATCAATTTGGTAGCCAAAGCATGCAAAAGGCAGTCGGTGTCAATGCTACTAACCAAGGAACGAGGAGACAATTTTCGAAATTGGGGAAACCGATGTCTTAGGTTCTCAATAAGCTTCAAAGAAAGGGATTGCTACAACCCTTGAATCCTAGTCCTTTGCCTAACCCTCTCCCACCTAATTTCGACAATAAAGCATTTTGTCAATTTCACCAAATGCAAGGGCATGACACGGATAGATGTGTGAGATTAAGACATGAGATCCAAAATCTAATTGCTAATGGGAAACTACCCGAGCCCAACAAGCCAAACACCAAAGACAACCCATTACCAAAGTTCAATAGAGTACCACCGCCAACAACCTTCATGATTGGAGGAGGTTTGCATGAGGATTTTGTCATGTCTTCTTTTCAAGATGTAGGTGGAGAAGCAACCAAAGAAGAAGAGGTATTTGGTAGAGTTAAACAAGCTATGGTGGCTAAAGAAGTAACAATTTGTGTCGTCAATGGGTTTTGGGATTCAAGCGATAGTGATAATGATCTTGTATCCAAGAAGGAGAAGTGGACTTTGTCCGAGCCCAAAGAAGATGAAGTAATGAACACTAGATCCGGTAAGCCTTATACAAGGCCACAACCTAAGGAGGTAGAAACTAATAAGGGTAAGGAAGTTGAAGTAGGAAATAAATAAGAAGAAGATGATGTTGTGCTTAAGCAATTGAAAAGAACCCAAGCAAGTGTTAGCATTTAGGACTTATTAGCTACTTCTAAAAAGCACCGAGAAACTATGGCTAAAGCCTTAGCTAGCATGCCAATTTCTACCTCCATGACACCGGAGGAGCTAATCAACTTCATAAAAATTGGAGGGGTAATGAAATGTGAAGAGGTTCAAGAGAAGAGTAACGTTAATATGGGAACAGTTTCTTTTTCAGACATGGATTTACCAGAGGAGGGGAGAGATCACATCCGCCCTCTCTTTATCAAAATAGAAGTCAAGGGGAAGAGGACTCCATGTGTAATGGTCGATGATGGGTTCACCATAAATGTCTGCCCACTTAAGATATTGCCAAAGCTAGCCATGCCAATAAGGGATCTAAACCCGACCGAGGTAACAATTCGGGCTTATGACAACACTAAGAGACAGGCCGAAGGGACTTTCAAAGCTGCTGTCAAGGTTTGTCCAATTGAATCTATTGTTGAGTTTGTTGTTTTAGACATACCAGTTACCTTCGCCTTACTCTTGGGGTGACCATGGTTTCATCCTCTTGGTGGAGTTCCTTCCACCCTTCATCAAAAGATCAAGTTCCCCAACGGAGATGAGATAGTGTTCATTGAAGCTGAAGATAATGAGATCGTTAACGCTCTAATGATTGAGAGGCCTCTCAATGGTTTCCAAGTAGTTGCAATTTCTGATGATGAAGTTGTGGACTCCAAAGTCTTGAATATGATGAAGAACATGAACTACCTTCCCAGAGCTGGTCTTGGAAAGGTTAAAGCCGGTTTGACAAAGCTGCCGGACTTTAGAACTCAAACTTCTAAGAAGGGGTTGGGATATGATGAAGACAACGATGTCCAGCCAAAGAAGAGTGAGAAGATGAGCTTCCCACCACTTGAAGAAATTTTTGTCAAAGCTCTAGATATGGGACCACTCCAAGGAAAGCCCTAGCCGATCATGTTCATGGGTAAGCTGATCCCATGTTTTGAAATTTTTGCAGATGTGGCTGAACTAGTGTACCAAGTGAAGAAAGAGCTCACCCTGTCAGCCAACAAAGAATCCAATCCAAAAGAGAAGAATGAAGCTATCTTGAAAGCTGAGAAGACTCCGAAGGAGATTGCTGCCATGGTTGAAGAAAAGTTTGAAGACATCCTGCCATATGATTTTGAGAACAATGATTTTGATTTTGATTTTAATTTATCTGCTTTAGGATGATGATGTTTTCTTTTCCAAAATGAATGCAATAAAGTCTGATTTTGCTTACTTGTGTGATGTTTCTCCTGATGGTTGCATATATTCAAATAGCAGTTACATAAGCATCTTTAATATTAATTCTGTTAACACACAATCATTAAATTTGGGAATAACCAAAAACCCTAAAAACATTAGCATAGCATCCGACCTTACTCCTGATGAGAGATAAAGATTTGTAAAAATATTCAAAAAATATGAAGAAGTGTTTGCTTGGTCTTATGAGGATATGCCTGGAATAGATTGAGACATAGCCGAGCATCATATTCCTACTTACACTCACATGAAACCTGTCAAACTAAACCTTAGATGATTAAGACCTGAGTGGGCTGAATTTCTTAAAGAAGAGGCCACTAAGCAAATACAAGTGAAGTTCCTTGAAGTGATAGAATATCCGGATTGGTTAGCCAATATAGTACCTGTGCCAAAGAAAGATGGAAGGATAAGGGTTTGTGTGGATTATAGAGATTTAAACAAGGCTTCCCCTAAAGATGATTTTCCTTTACCTCATATAGATGTTCTCATTGATAGTGCAGCCTCTAGTGTGCTACACTCATTTATAGATGGATTTTCCGGATACAATCAAGTGTTAATGGCCCAAGAGGATAAAGCCAAAATTGCTTTCATTACTACATGGGGTATATTTTGTTATAGAGTGATGCATTCGGCTTAAAGAATGCTGGGGCAACCTACCAAAGGATGGCCACCACGCTATTTCATGACATGATGCACAAAGAAGCTAAAGTATATGTTGATGATATGATGGTGAAATCAGACATAAGGGAACAACACTTCCAAAACTTAGAATTATTCTTCGATAGAGCTTTGAAATATAAGCTAAGATTAAACCCGAAGAAGTGTATGTTCAGTGTTACCTCAGGTAAATTATTAGGACATGTAATTGGTCCGAATGGCATTGAGATTGATCCTGACAAAGTTAAAGCAATAAGGGATATGCCAGCCCCTAAGACGGAGAGAGAAGTTCGGGGATTTATTGATAAATTACAATACATTAGCAGATTCATAGCAAAACTCACAACAATTTGTGAGCCTATCTTCAAATTGCTTAAAAAGAATTAGCCGGTCATATGGAATGAAGAATGTCAAAAGGCCTTTGAGCGAATAAAAGATTATTTATTGAATCCACCTGTTTTAAAACTACCTAAACCCAGAAAACCTCTATTACTATACTTAGCAGTAGAAGAAGAGTCAATAAGAGCCATGCTAGCCCAAGCAGATGAGTCAGGGATTGAGCATGCAGTTTATTATTTGAGTAGAAAGCTCCTACCTTATGAAATTAAGTATAGTATCATTGAAAAGACCTGTATATCCGTGGTTTGGTCTTCTAAGAAGTTGAGGCATTACTTTCAATCTTATAGTGTGCAAGCAATTTCCAGGTTGGATCCAATGAAGTACTTAAGGGAGACACCCTCTTTGATTGGGAAATATGGTCCATGGTTGATAATATTATAAGAATTTGAGATTGAATATGTAACCAGGAAAATAATCAAAGGTAGAGCGTTGGCAGAATTCCTGGCCCAACAACCATTGCTAGAAAGCAAAGAAGTAACCTTGGAATTTTTGGATGAACATTTAGAAACAATTGAAGTACAAGGGTGGAAAATGTATTTTGATGGAGCAGTAAACAGGAAAGGAGCAGGTTTGGGAGATATACTAGAATCGCCCGAAGGGGAACTTATCCCTTTAGCCAAAAAGTTAGAATTTAGGGCAACCAATAATATGGTGGAATACGAAGCTTGTATTTTCGGTTTAAAAACCCTAATGATTATGAAGGTGGATAAGGTGGAAGTTTTTGGTGATTCATTACTAGTAGTATCCCAAGTAAATGGAGAGTGGGAGTTGAAAGAAGAAAAATTAAAACCATACCACCATTACTTGACCTTAATGAAGAAGAACTTTAAGGAGTGTAGGTTTATATGCCTATCGAGAGAAGAAAATCAGATGGCTGATGCCCTAGCCACATTGGCTTCTGTATGGGAAAATTCTGTCAGCTTATTTCTTAAGCCTCTGATTTTGACCAGTTCATCAACTCCTTGCTATGAATATGAGACAATCATGGAAATTGATACAGACCATGATGCATGGTATGATACTATAAGGTGATTTTTGGAAGAAAGGGAATACCCGCCGGGGGCAACAAAGAAAGAAAGAAGAGCCATAAGGTGGTGGTCTTTACAATACATCACATTCCATGGGGAGTTATATCGAAGATGGCCTGATGAGGTGCATTTAAGATGTTTAAGAAAGCCTGAAGTAGAGCGTATCATGTCAGAAATACATGCGGGAAGTTGCAGTCCGCATATGAGTGGTTTGGCCCTAGTTAAGAGGATCATTTGACAAGGTTACTACTGGTTGACCATGGAGAGAGATTGTATTGAGTTTGTAAAAAAGTGCCAACAATGTTAGATGTATGGTAACTTGAATCACATGCCTCTTGAAGAATTGCATTCCATGTCTTCACCCTGGCCATTTGCCACTTGGGGTATCGACATTATAGGAGAGATACATCTAACAGTCTCAAACGGTCACCGTTTCATTGTGGTAGCAGTAGATTATTTTTCAAAATTGGTCGAAGCCGAATCCTTCAACAAATTGGGTGCAAGCCAAATGGCTAGATTTATTGAAAAGAACCTCATCTGCAGATATTGGGTCCCACACAGTGTGATATCAGATAATGAGGTACAGTTTTAAGGTGCAGTTAAGGATTTATTCTCGAAGTACCGAATCTGTCATCATAGATCCTCTCGTTATAGACCAAAGGCTAATGGTGCAGTAAAAGCAACAAACAAGACAATTAAGCAAATTCTGTCTAAGATGACCAAGAATTACAGGGATTGGTCAGAGATGCTCCCCTTTGCTTTATGGGGATATAGGACAAGTGTACGGATGCCCACTGAAATGACACCGTTCTCTTTGGTTTATGGGATGGAAGCGGTATTGCCAATTGAAATTGAGATCAAGTCATTAAGAGTAGTCTTGGAAGCTAAATTGCCTGAAACAGAGTGGGTAACGAGCAGATACACACAGTTAGCTTTACTAGAAGAGAGAAGGTTAAAGGCACTGTATCACCACCAACTGTATCAAAAGAAGATAGCTCAGGCCTACAATAGAAGGGTTAAAATCAGAAAATTCAGAGTTGGAGATTTGGTGTTGAAGCAATGTAAGCCTAATGTATCTGATCCAAGAGGGAAGTTCATGCCTAGTTGGGAAGGGCCATATGTCATGAAACAAGTCATGAACAAAGGTGCGGTGAAGCTATCGAACATGGATGGGAATGAGTTCAGTGAGCCAGTAAACATTGATAGGTTGAAGAGGTTTTATGTGTGATAAAAAAAAGAGAGCTCGCTAGGTTGAAAACCCAAAAAGGGCGGCCTAGGCAAAAGTTAGCTCAGTCCGCTTGTCCCGAAAACCCGAAAGGGCGGGCTAGGCAATAATTAGGGCTAAATGAGAGAAAATCGTCAATTAGAAAACCCGAAATGGCTAGTTGGCAGTGATCTTGTGTATGCTGGCTTTATGTTTAGTTGTTCCCCAATTTAATAAAACAGAATTAATGTTAAATTGTTCTATATGCACTGTTATAAGTATTTGACTAGGTATGGATGAAATAAATAATCACAATAGCAAAAGGTGATGACAAATTATAAATAGAAAAGAAGCATCTTTTATTACTTTAATTATTTTTCATCCTAACAATATACTTTCTGAATTGACAAATGTAAAATCTATGGCAGTTGATAAATGTAACGTGTAGGCCAGCTTTGTCTCAGCCGATCCAAGTAGGCTTCAGTCAAGCGAGGCATGTCTAAATAGGGAGTAAAATCAGAATCATGAGGCTCGGCTCCATACTGACGGCCAAAACGTCGAGGATCATAGCATGTACCTTGATGAAGAGCAGCAAGGGGAACATACATCAAGTATGTCCGCATGGTGATACGAGAAATCTTCCACCAAGGTACCAACCAACGGATATTGACCTCAGAGTGTGAGTGGATCCAGTCAACCCAGTCAGCATATGAAGAAGCAGGATGGAGTAGCTTCTTAGCAGAATGATGACATGGCAGATATCTGGCAAAATCCATGGATGGAGTATCAAGCAAACAAAGATGCTCCTAAAGCCAAATCTATGAAGAAAGAATTAAAAAAGAAAAAAATGAAAAAAAAAGTCCGCTAAGTTGAAAACCCGCAAGGGCAGCTTAGGCAAAAATTAGGATAGCTCGCTAGTTTTGAAAACCCACATGGGCGGACTAGGCAAAAATTAGAGCAATAAAAGAAGAGAAAAAGAAAACCTAAATTGAAAACCCGAAAGGGCAGTTTAGGTAATTACCTGAAGCAGCAACGGACTCCCAGTTAGTCTCTTTGTCAATCGTGATTTAAGTCGGTCTAATCCAACTAAGGTCTCAGCTAAGATCACAGGTATCAGCGATAAGCCTCCTTCCATTTGGTCCATAATATCCAATACTCATGGATCAATATCACCGTCAGAAGAGACAAGCAGGAATTGGCCGAGCAAGCAAAGACAGAGCATGCGTCCCCATGCCTTAGTAGGAGTCAAATGAGAGAGACAAAAATTAATCAAGGGAGCAAGTAGAATTCTTTCGCCTCTCATCAACTGAAGAACTTCGGGTTTTGGAATTTGAAATAACATCTGCATCTTCTATTGAGTCTTGAAAATCAATGTTGGTAACGCCATTTGTTGATTATTTGGATATCCAAGAATGGCCTCAAATTCTTCAATCAAGAGACATATTTCAAAGCCATTAATTTTAAATACCCTTGAATCCATATTCCAAAAGGAAGACATGGAATGTAAAAAGGACTGGTCCAATTTAACATTTTGAAAACATTTTAAAACATTAAGTTTTGACCATGAAATTTGCTTCCAATGAATGGCATCCATATTCTTAAATAGAATTTTTATCTTCTTTAAATGGAGTTCGGTCATGGTGGGTGAAGGAAGAAAAATCAAAACTATTAAACACGTTGAAAGGGAAAAGTTTTTTGGTTTCTGTATGAAATATAGCATGAAAGGTGATTTATATAGAGGAAATTACCTTTTCCAAAATTGACTTGGTAAAGGCAATGGAAAAGGATGAAACCATGTTGTGTAAGGAAAGGAATTGGCGACGAATTTACTTTACCATATTGCATTAGGTTATTTCGGTGGTGACTGTATGAATATTGAAATATGAAAAAGAAAGTTTAATAATTATGCAGTAACGATGAAAAGTTAAATAAAAAAAATATATAAAAAAGTGGCGCAGTAATAAAAAAAAAAGCTATAGTAAAGATGGAAATTGTATTTTCTTCATTATTGTACAATATTTATACAATTGATATAATATTTATACAACACTAAGAGGGTGGTGGTAGGTCATCAAATAAAGCCCTGAAAAAGTCGTTGCCTCTTGGAGGAGGGGCCAAATTACTCGTCCCAAGTCCGCCCGAAGCGGGAGCACCAAAATCCGGCAAATTACTTGTCCCGGGATCACCTGAAGCAGGAGCACCAAAATCTCTATTACCTTGAAGTTTTGATCCGTCACGGTCCTCATTAGAAGCAGACAAAAGGATCTCATGGTCATCGGTCTGGGGGCCTCTTGATGAAGAAGCGCCAGGATCCCTCATCCCCTAAAATCAAAAGTCTCAAAAATTTTGTTCGGATTGATGATATAAACTTTCAAAATGAGAAGCCTGTTGACGACTTGCAGCCAACTCTTCTTGAAGTTTCCTATTTTGTTCTTCGAGCATCCACTGTGAGCCAAAAAGGGAAAGGTAAGAGCATACATAATCATGCATACATATAGCATAAATTACCATGAAATAAGGAACTTACCAGGTAGTTCATATCAATGCCCTGCGGATGAGATGGCATATCTGGTGGGCTAGAATGAGCAAATGAAGGGGCAGTAAAAGAAGGTCCAGCCTCATGATCAAATGAACCAACAGCCTACAACAATCATTAAATAATGAAAGAAAGAAAAAAGCAATTGCAAGGGAAAATGGTAAAAGTTTTACCTGAAAAGTACTAGCCTCGGGATGTGGAACAAACTCTCCTGCATCTCCGTTATGTTCCTCTTCATCTCTACCCTCATTTTCTTCGGGAATCCCCTGCACACCAACAGGAGATACATCAAAGTTCAAGAGTCTTCTTTGAATAAAATGGGCATAAAATGGACCCAGTAGATGAAGAAATGACTCAACACCATAACCATACTGAGTCGACCACCATGCATCCTCCGGCATTGACATAATATTTAAAGTATATTTTGGGATATGCATCGGGACCCTCTGCTGCTCTAGACCGAGAAACCATTCATAAACTCTCTCCCTGAGAAACTAGCCACTAGACACTGGGCCAGCGATGACTCGACGAGAATATTGGAAAGATAGCGCAACCCTCATGAAAGGAGACCAGTTTGTCCACTCTTCTGGGTTCCACCAGGCCAATTTCACCTGCAAAATAACATAAGGTAAGTAAACTTTTACATAAAATTTAGAGTATACTAATATTATTTTACTTGGTCCCAGGTTAAGTGGCTCAACACAAAGTGGTGAGTATGCACGTGGTGAGAGCCGGGAACGTCCACATGATCTGACAACCAGAAATTTAATCTCGAATACCCGATTCTTTCTCGGGAAATACCGGGTACCCTCACGAGGTTGTGTTCATATGCCCATACCTACAACAATAATAGTAAAGATCAAATTCATATAAGAAAAGAGTGGAAATAACATTGGTGAAGGAAAAGAATACCTCGACAACCGCCATCAAGCTGACAAAAGACTTCTTGTTTCGGCAAAGTTCACCCCAGCCAGAAGAAGGTACCACTCTGAAATAAGAAAGGGCACTCAACACTGACAAGTGGATGGAGGATTCAGTGCTGCCTAAGATGGTCGACCCAAGCAGATATAATAAAAATCCTCGAGCATACTGTTCGGCCGTGTCTCTGCCAACCCGTCCTTCGTAGTTCATCCAATAACTATGAATTGGCTCAATTTTTATCTTAAAAGGCCCTTTATATGATGGTTCCATACCAATTTATTCCTGAATTTCTTCAAATGTTAAAATATTGTTGGTCAGAGGAACAAAACACCATCATATCGAAGGCCGATTATAGCAGTAAAATCGATCGGACCAATTGTCATCTCTCCAATGGGCAAGTGAAAAGTGTGGGTTGTGGCCAACCATCGCTCTGCAAGCTTCTGGACTACGCTCTGTTCTATCTGATATTCCTCGGATGGTACTTGTAAGATGAAGCTCTCAAAGCCGCAATCTCGGATAATCTGCCTTACCCGAGAAGGCACTACATCATACAATTGCCGGGCTTTGTAAATATACCCTCTAGCCCGAACAACGCAACGATCATGCTAACACAGAGCCAAGTAAGTTAATGCAAAGTAAGTACATACTATCCTAGATTAATTTATTTTTCCTAAAAATTATTATAATATAAAAATATAAATAAAAATTAGGCAAATACAATAATAATAAAGGAACATAATATAAAAACAAAAATAAAATAATAAAACAAAAATAATAACAGAAAGATGAAAAATAAAAAAAAAGAGAAAAATAACAGAAAAAAAAATAAATAATAATAAAATAAAAAAGGAAAAAATAATTACCTCACTCCTTTGGTATGAACTGCGATGGAGCAGCATCCCGGCTAGTATATCTATATTTCCATCTTCATGATGCTGAATAAACTCCTATAACTCAGTATTAGAATGAGTCCCTGACCTTGAAGCATACATTTTTTTTTTAAAACTATGTGCTAAAATTGAAAGAATTTGAGAGAATTATAGAATTGAGAAATCTTCTGTGAATTGAATGAAAGAAATCGTGGGTTTATATAGAGAAACGGCAAGGAAAAAATAAAAATTCAAATGTAAGTTTTACTATTTATGAATAGTAAATTTCACTATTTATGTATAGTAAACTTTACTGTTCATAAATAGTAAATTACTATTTATGAATAGTAATTAGTATTTCTAATAGTAAATACTATTTATTACTATTTATAAATAGTAAATTTACTATTTATAAACAGTGAATAGTGCATGAACAGTAATTACACAGTAAATAAATAGTAAATTCAATTATTCACTTTAAACATTTAAATGCTTGCGTGTCTATAAATATTTTTACACACATGGGCAAGGAGAAGACATGTGCATAAAAATTAGTCAAACTTTTTGAAACCAAAAAATTATTTTTTGCAGATAATTAAATTTTTATTAGCTCGGGTCCAGAACTCAAATTTTTCTTAGGTCCAGAATCTAGAATTTTTCCTAAGTCCAGAACTTAGCTCGGGTCCAGAACCCAAATTTTTCTTAGGTCCAGAACCTAGAATCTTTCCAAAGTCCAGAACTTAGCTCGGGTCCAGAACCCAAATCATTCTTAGGTCCAGAACCTAGAATCTCTTCTAAGTCCAGAACTTATCTCGGGTCCAGAACCCAAATTTTTCTTAGGTCCAGAACCTAAACTTACACTCAGGTCCAGAACCTAAAATTATCCATGAGTCTAGAACTCGAACCGGGTCCAGAACCCAAAACCTCAACCATCTCAAAAATTAAGTCTTATTGCTTTTCACTCTCTTTCACTAAAGTCTCAGATCATTCAAGCAGGAGGCAAACTGTAGACCCTTAATTTTTGACCCAGTCCGGTCCAATATATTTTAATTAGTCCAAAATAATTTTTGTGTTGTCCAATATATTTTAATTAGTCCAAAATAATTTTTTTAATAAAAAATAAAAATAACAATAATAAATAAAAAAATAAAAAAAAATCGGCGATGAAAAAATCGTTGCCGAAAACCAACGCGGGATGAATGGCCATGGGCCATTTCGCCCGCAGGCCAATTCGCCCCCCGCTGCCGCAGCTGGCTGCGGTAGTTTTTTTTTCGCCAGCGAAATTTTTTCGACGCAAATTTTTCTGAAACATAATACAATTAAGTTTCAGTTTCTTTTTCTTAATGAATATTATATTCTGTGAATAACTAAGATTAATCAAAAAATCTTCTATAAATAAATACCAAAAACAACACAAAAAGAATGAAGAAATTGGATATGAAAATCAAGATTTTGGAGGAGAAAATTGAGACCGAATTTGAGAAGGAAAACCTTGAATCAATCTGATTTTTTGAGAGAGCAGAAAAACAATTCAAGCAATTCAAAGGCAGCAAAGCTTGTCTTTGACCTTGTTCATCCAAGAAGCAATTTTTTGTGTAACCTACGAACGAAGGTTTGAATTCTTAATTTCTTTTTATTTTTTCATAGTAGCTTAATCATCTAATTGTTTCTTTTAATTCGAAAAATCTAAGAACCCTAATTCAACTTTTCTAAAGTTTAAAAACCTTAATTTGTTGCTTTGTTTTCCAAAAAGCTTCAATTTATTATTTTTGTTTCTTCAAAATCTCAAAACCCTAATTTGCTTTCCAAATTTTCATAAATCCTAAATTGAGTTCTGTTTCTTTCCAAAAGCCCTAAAAACATCTTTTTTGCTTCAATAAACTTTAAATCGTTTTGTTTATTTTCATAAAACTTCATAAAATTATCAATTTTTTTTCCAAATTCTAAAAACTAATTCAAAAATCCTAAAACCCTAATTCAACTCCAAAACCCAAAACAGTGAACCCTAATCCCTTTTAAACCTTAAACCCTAATTTTTTCTAAACCCTAATCTTTAAAACTTAAAAAAACTGTATAAACATAAATGTTATTGTAGACCCTTAATTTTTGACCCAGTCCGGTCTAATATATTTTATTTAGTCCAAAATAATTTTTTTGTTGTCTAATATATTTTAATTGGTCCAAAATAATTTTTGTTATCTTGATTAAATAATTTTGCTTTATTATCTAATTTTTATTAATAAAAAATAAAAATAAACAAATAAAAATAAAAAAAAATAAAAATAAAAATCGGCGACAAAAAAATCGTCGCCTAAAATTCCACCAGGCTTGGTCGTGGTCCTATTCCCCGCCCCCTGCCGCAGCCAACTGCAGCAGATTTTTTTCCCAGTGCAATTTTTTTCTGCGGCAAATTTTTTCGCCAGCGTAATTTTTCTCGCAGTAGTTTTTTTTCGCCAGCGAAATTTTTCGACGTAAATTTTTCGAAACCTAATATAATTAGGTTTCAGTTTCCTTTTCTTATTAAATATTATATGCCGTGAGTAACTAGGAAAAACCATAAAAAAAATCTCTATAAATTACATCACAAAAATGAGGAAAAGGAATCAGAAATTAGGGAGGAAATTAGAGGGAACTTTGAAACCGAATCTGTGAAGAAAAGCAGTGAAATTAAATCTGACTTTTTGAGAGACGAAGAAGATAAAGAATCCATCAAAGGCAGCAATTGTCTTTGTTTTAATTCCTCCAGGAAAAATGATTTTTGGAGGAATCATCAAAAGGAGGTATGAATTAAATTTTTTTTTTTTGCTTTTCACAGTAGCTTAGATTATAAAATGTGTTTTTCAAAATTTAAAACCTTAGAACTTTAATTTAGTTTTTCTAAAGTTAAAAACCTTATTTCATTGGTTTATTTTCCAAAAGGCTTAAAATTGTTATTTTTACTTCTTTAAAATCTTAAAACCCTAATTGAACATATTTTTCAACAAAACCAAAATTTGATTCTGTTTCTTTCAAAATTTTAAACTATGTTCTGTTTCTTTCAACAAACCTTAACAAATATCTTTTCTATTTTTATAAACTTTAAATCGTTTATTTAAATTCATAAAACTTCATAAAATTATCAAATTGATTTCCAAATTCTAAAAAGCAATTCATCACCCGAAACCCTAAATTCAAAAATCACTAAACCCTAACTCAACTCCAAACATAAAATAGTAAACACTAACCCCTTTAAAACCTTGAACCTTAATTTTTTCTAAACCTTAATCCATTAAAACCTTAAAAATCATATACACACAAATATTTTAATTTTACACAGTAAACTTGAAATCACAAATTAAAAGTATTTTAAAGTGTCCAAAACCCTAGTTTCATGATTTCACCATTCAAACCTTAATTTGGTTAATCAAATAGTCTTACCAACCTTTTAAAATATAAAACCTTAATTTATTTTAATTCCTTAAAAAAAGTCACAGTAGCCTAATTTTATGAATTCCAAAACCCTAACACATGAAACAAAGAACTCTAAATGGAAACAATGACTATAATTTGAAATTTTATTTGCCTTATTCATTTCCATATTTGATTATGCTTTGATTTATTTTACATGCTTTAATTTATTTAAGTTCAATGTTTGGCTTATTTAATTTATTTAAGTTCAATGTTTGGCTTATTAAATTTATCTATGATGAATGATTATTTATTTAGGTTTCTAAATGTTGTAAGAGGTATGTTTCCACTTGGTGGGTACCTCATTAGTTGAATATCATGTAACTTAAATTGCTTTTCTATTTTAGAACTAATGTAAAGGGCATGTTTCTACCTTTCGGTGGGTGTCCTATTTAGGCATGAGATGTAAGGACATGTTTCCATCCTTGGATGGGTGTCCATTTATTTGCTTTGTTTTGGACATTGCTTTGATTTTAATATAATGATGCTTTCTTTAAATTATTGTGTGTAATATGGATAATATTATTCTAATTAAGAATTTTATAATATTAAGACTTATAAAGGAGGCCAGTTCCAATGAACCGGGCGTTGTGGGGGTGCTTGGCCATTTCTCACCTTCCCCACACGTACCCAACTTTTCGAACCCATTAGGGGGTTGGGGATTCCTTAGGAATTGGGTCATCCACCCCTTTCTTTTTTTTCCCGGCCCGTCCGAGTGGCGACTCCATTTTCTCCAGACTTAGGTCCGTGTTCTCTAAGGCCTCGAGCCTAAACAGTGCCGAAGTCGCAAGAACCATTCCACTGGGAGTGGGGGCAAAAATCTTCGCTCACAGTGGCGACTCCACTGGGGATAAGAGAAGTTGATTCCATTGGTCTTTATATTATTCTATTCTTTCTTATGATGATATTATCCATTGCATCATATTAGTTTGCATCGTGTGCATGAGTTAGGATGCCCGTGTTACCCGTGTTGTGTTATATAAGGGATACCATACTTTCACTCAAGGTATGGAGATCGAGCATGGAAAAACCACTCATAGCCTAGTACCATTTGGTATATACTTGCTATGGGAACCTAAGCCTTTTAACCCAAAGACTAAAGCTCATATAATTGGCCTAGTTACTTTCCTTAGGTTTTTACCCCAAATGCATATTGTTTGACTATGGTTAATTTATCTTGGCTTAAATCATGGATTATTTGGTTTGTTCTTTTTCTAATATGACTTAAATATCTTGTGAGCTCAAAATAAATATTTTCTTTAAAATCCAAAAGACCAAAGCTATTTTCAAAATTTTTCAAGATGGTCTTTTGATATAAAACTTTTCTAAAAATAAATCAAAAATTCTTTTGCTCATGGCCCAAATACTAAGCCCAAAATCCATTTTTTCTAAAATCTTTTTACAATGGGCTTAGAAACAAAATTATTTTCACCCAACCTTTTCTTACAAAGAGCTTGCAAAATATTTAGGTCAATTATGAAATACCAAAAATCAATTGTGGGCCTAGTTTACACTAAGAATAAATTAACCATGGGCTTGATTTTGGCATGAATGATTAGTTACCTTTTTCAAGTGAGAAATCTATTTACAATAAACCCCTTAATTTAGTTTTAATCCAAACTACTTTAGTTGGTTGAATGGATTAAAACCTAATTAATGGGAATTATCATGTATTGATTTCCATTTTCGAAAATATAACTATTGGTTGAATCCGAGGGAATTATTCAAAAGCAAGATGCCCCATGTTGGTATTTTGTTAACCATATCCCTAGGAAAAGAGACTCGCCATTCGTGTGTGGATGTTATAAGGTTGAAAGGAACATCCTATTTATCCTTGTTTGTTGATTGTTCATCTCATATCATTGATCCTCTCTGGCTCACAGCCCTGGATTACGATAGTTCAAAAGCCTACAACAATCCTACCTACGCCAGAGACGAAGTATCTAGCAATGACTCAATCACTTGCTCACCAAAAACAATAGAGCCTGAACAAATTCAAAGGATGGTGGATGAGGCCCTCAACGCCATGATGGAAGAAATCAAAGAGGCCCTAGCTGAGACCATGAAGAACCAGTTGACTGCAATCTTAGAGAATCATGCCGAGGCATCTGCTAGCACTAAGAAACCAAAGGAAAAAGGGAAGACTAAAGTTAGTGAAGTGGTTTTTGATGATGAAAAAGTGATCATTGATGATGATGATGATTGGACTCAATACTACCAAGATATTCAAGAGAAGAAGAAAGAACCGAAGGTTGCTGAGAAAGCAACTATTGAAAAGACCGAGACATCCGATGTTGAAAAGATGATTGCTGATTTAGAAAAGAAATTTGAGAAGAAGTTGAAAACCAAGGAGATGTCCGAGATCGATAAACTATTTGAACAAGATGAAGAGGTTCCTTATAAGTTCAAGATGCCTTCCTTTGCTAAGTACAATGGCACCGGGAATCCTCATCTCCATATGAAGCAGTATATCACTGCCATGCAGTCTGCCCGAGCTACTAAGGCTCAAACCCTAAGGTACTTTATGCTCTCATTGGACCCTATTGTCCAAAATTGGTTCAATACCTTAGATGATGGAACACAAAAGAGTTGGGGTCTACTTTAAAAAGCCTTCATCCAACAATATGGATATAATATTGAGTTGGAAGTTACCTTAATGGAAGTGGAGTCCATTAGGCAAAGGCCGAACGAGAATTTTGTGGATTATGTGAAGAGATGGAGAAACAAGGCTGCTTTACTCAAAAAGAGGCCCGATGAATCTGATCAAATAAGGATGATTGTGAGAGGGGTGTTGCCTAGTCTTCGTGAGAGAATGTCTCATACACTCATCCGTGATTTCAAAGACCTTCTCCAAGCTGGTTTTCAAATTAAAGAATAGGAAAGGGAGAAGAGTCGTTTTGCAACAAAAAGGAATGAGAAAGGGAGTTATCAATCTGGTAGCCAAAGCATGCAAAAGGCCGTCGGTGTTAATGCTACAAACCAAGGAACAAGGAGACAATTTTTAGAATTAGGAAAACCAATATCTTGGGTTCTCAATAAGCTTCAAAGAAAGGGATTGTTACAACCCTTGAATCCTCGTCCTTTGCCAAACCCTCTCCCACCTAATTTTGACACCAAAGCATTTTGTCAATTTCACCAAATGCAAGGGCATGACATGAATAGATGTGTGAGGTTGAGACATGAGATTCAAAATCTAATTGATAATGGGAAGCTACCCGAGCCCAACAAGCCAAACACCAAAGACAACCCATTACCAAAGTTCAATAGGGTACCACCACCTGCAACCTTCATGATTGGAGGAGGTTTGCATGAGGATTTTGTTATGTCTTCTTTTCAAGATGTGGATGGAGAAGCAACCAAAGAAGAAGAGGTATTTGGTGAAATTAAACAAGCTATGATGGGTGGAGAAGTAACGATTTGTGTTGTCAATAGGTTTTGGGATTCAAGTGATAGTGATGATGATATTATATCCAAGAAGGAGGAGTGGACTTGGTCTGAGCCCGAAGAAGATGAGGTGATGAACACTAGTTCCGGTAAGCCTTATGCAAGGCCACCACCTAAGGAGGTAGAAACTAATAAGGGAAAGGAAGTTGAAGTAGAAGAAGATGATGCTGTGCCCAAGCAATTGAAAAGAACCCAAGCAAGTGTTAGCATTTGGGACTTATTAGCTACTTCTAAAAAGCACCGAGAAACTATGGCTAAAGCCTTAGCTAGCATGCCCATTTCTACCTCCACAACACCAGAGGAGCTGATCAACTTCATGAAAATTGGGGAGGTAATGAAATGTGAAGAGGTTCGAGAGAAGAGTGAAGTTAATATGAGAGCCATTTCTTTTTCATATGCGGATTTACCGGAGGAGGGGAGAGACCACATCCGCCCACTCTTTATCAAAATAGAAGTCAAGGGGAAGAGGACTCGATGTGTAATGGTTGATGATGGGTCCGCTATAAATGTTTGTCCACTTAAGATATTGCAAAAGTTAGCCATGTCGACAAGAGATCTAAACCCGACTGAGGTAACGATTCGTGCTTATGATAACACTAAGAGGCATGCCGAAGGGACTTTCAAAGCGACTGTCAAGGTTGGTCCAATTGAATCTATTGTTGAATTTGTTATTTTAGACATACCAGTTACCTTTGCCTTACTCTTGGGGCGACCATGGTTTCATCCTCTTAGTGGAGTTCCTTCCACCCTTCATCAAAAGATCAAGTTCCCCAACGGAGATGAGACAGTGGTCATTGAAGCTGAAGATAATGAGATTGTTAATGCTCTAATGGTTGAGAGGCCTCTCAATGGTTTTCATGTAGCTGTAATTTCTAATGATGAAGTAGTAGACTCCATAGTCTTGAATATGATGAAGAACATGAACTACCTTCTCGGAGCTGGTCTTGGAAAGGGTAAGGCTGGTTTGACAAAGCTGCCAGATTTTAGAACTCAAACTTCTAAGAAAGGGTTGGGATATGATGAAGCCAACGATGTCCAGCCAAACAAGAGTGAGAGGATGAGCTTCCCACCACTTGAAGAGATTTTTATCAAAGCTCCAGATATGGGACCACTCCAAGGAAAGCCCGAGCCAATCATGTTCATGGGTAAGTTAATCCCAGGTTTTGAAATTTTTGCAGATGTTGCCGAGCTAGTGGAGCAAGTGAAGAAAGAACTCACCTTGTTAGCTAGCAAAGAATCCGATCCAAAAGAGAAGAATAAAGCTGTCCTGAAAGCCGAGAAGACTCCGGAGGAGATTGCCGCCCTAGTTGAAGAAAAGTTTGAAGACATCCCGCTTTATGATTCTGAGAACAATAATTTTGATTTTGATTTTAATCTGTTTGCTTTGTATGAGGATGATGATGTTTTATTTTCCAAAATGAATGCAATAAAGTCTGATTTTTCTTACTTGTGTGATGTTTCTTCTGATGGTTGCATTTATTCAAATAGCAGTTACATGAGCATCTTTAATATTAATTCTGTTAACACACAATCATTAAATTTGGGAACAACTAAAAATCCTAAAAACATTAGCATAGCATCCAACCATACTCCTGATGAGAGAGAGAGATTTGAAAAAATATTCAAAAAATATGAAGAAGTGTTTGCTTGGTCTTATGAAGATATGACGGGGATAGATCGAGACATAGCCGAGCATCATATTCCAACTTACACTCATATAAAACCTATCAAACAAAAGCTTAGGCGATTAAGACTTGAGTGGGCTGAATTGGTTAAAGAAGAGGTCACTAAGCAAATACAACTGAAGTTCCTTGAAGTGATAGAATACCCAAATTGGCTAGCCAACATAGTACCTGTGCCAAAGAAAGATGGAAGAATAAGGGTCTGTGTAGACTATAGAGATTTGAACAAGGCTTCCCCTAAGGATGATTTTCCTTTACCTCATATAGATGTTCTCATTGATAGTGCAGCCTCTAGCGTGCTACACTCATTTGTAGATTGATTTTCCGGATACAACCAAGTGTTAATGGCCCAAGAGGATAAAGCTAAAACTGCTTTCATTACTACATGGGGTATATTTTGTTATAGGGTGATGCCTTTCGGCTTAAAGAATGTTGAGAAACTTATCAAAGGATGGCCGCCACACTATTTCATGACATGATGCACAAAGAAGTTGAAGTATATGTTGATGATATGATAGTTATGTCGGATACAAGGGAGCAACACTTCCAAAACTTAGAATTATTCTTCGATAGAGCTTTGAAATATAAGCTAAGATTAAACTCAAAGAAGTGTGTATTCGGTGTTACTTCAAGCAAATTATTGGGACATGTAATTGGTCCGAATGGTATTGAGATAGATCCTGACAAAGTCAAAGCAATCAGGGATATGCCAGCCCCAAAGACGGAGAGAGAAGTTCGGGGATTCATTGGTAAACTGCAGTACATTAGCAGATTTATAGCAAAGCTCACAACAATTTGTGAGCCTATCTTCAAATTGCTTAGAAAGAATCAGTCGGTCGTATGGAATGAAGAATGTCAAAAGGCCTTTGACCGAATAAAAGAATATTTGTTGAATCTGCTTTTTTAAAACCACCTAAACTCGGCAAACCTCTATTACTATACTTAGCAGTAGAGGAAGAGTTGATAGGAGCCATGCTATCCCAAGAAAATGAATCAGGGATTAAGCATGCAGTTTACTATTATGAAATTAAGTATAGTATCATTGAAAAGACATGTATAGCCGTGGTTTGTTCTTCTAAGAAGTTGCGACATTACTATCAATCGTATAGTGTGCAAGCAATTTCCAGGTTGGATCCAATGAAGTACTTGAGGGAGACTCCCTCTTTAATTGGAAAATATGGTCGATGGTTGATAATATTAGAAGAATTTGAGATTGAATATGTAACCAGGAAAACAATCAAAGGTAGAGCGGTGGCAGAATTCCTGGCCCAACAACCATTACCAGATAGCGAAGAGGTAATCTTGGAATTTTTGGATAAACATTTGGAAGCAATTGAAGTACAAGGGTGGAAAATGTATTTCGATGGAGCCGTGAATAGAAAAGGAGCAGGTTTGGGAGTTATACTAGAATCACCCGAAGGGGAACTCATCCCTTTAGCCAAAAAATTGAAATTTAGGGCAACCAATAATATGGTGGAGTACGAAGCTTGTATTTTTGGTTTGGAAACCCTAATGATTATAAAGGTGGATAAGGTGGAAGTTTATGGCGATTCATTGCTAGTTGTATCCCAAGTAAATGGAGAATGGGAGTTGAAAGAAGAAAAATTGAAACCATACTACCATTACTTGACTGTGATGAGGAAGAACTTTAAGGAGTGTAGGTTTATACACCTATCAAGGGAAGAAAATCAGATGGCTGATGCCCTAGCCACATTGGCTTCGGTATGGGAAAACCCTGTAAGCCTATTCCTTAAGCCTCTGATCTTGACCAGTTCATCAACTCCTTGCTATGAATATGAAACAATCATGGAAATTGATATAGACCATGATGCGTGGTATGATACTATAAGATGATTTTTGGAAGAAAGAGAACACCCGCCGGGGGCAACGAAGAAAGAGAGAAGAGCCATAAGGAGGTGGTCATTGCAATACATCACCTTCCATGGAGAATTATATAGAAGATGGCCTGATGGAGTGCATTTAAGATGTTTAAGAAAACCTGAAGTGGAGCGTATCATGTCAGAAATACATGTGGGAAGTTGCGGTCCGCACATGAATGGTTTGGCCTTGGTTAAGAAGATTATTCGACAAGGTTACTACTGGTTGACCATGGAGAAAGATTGTATTGAGTTTGTCAAGAAGTGCCAACAATGTCAGGTGTATGGTAACTTGAATCATATGCCTCTTGAAGAACTACATTCAATGTCTTCACCCTGGCCATTTGCCACCTGGGGTATTGTGAGCAGGGATTTTCGCCCCCACTCCCGGTGGAATGGTTCTTGCGACTTCGGTACTGTTTAGACTCGGGGCCTTAGAGAACATGGACCTAAGTTTGGAGAAAATGGAGTTGCCACCCAGACGGGCCGGTAAAAGAGAAAGGGGTGGATGACTCGATTCCTAAGGAATCCCCAACCCCCTAATGGGTTCAGAAAGTTGGGTACGTGTGGGGAAGATGAGAAATGGCCCAGCACCCCCACAACGCCCGGTTCATTGGAACCAGCCTCCTTTACAGGTCTTAATATTATAAAATTCTTAAATATAATAACATTATCCATATTACACACAATAATTAAAAGAAAGCATAAATATATTAAAATCAAAGCAATGTCCAAACAAAGCAAATAAATGGACACCCATCCAACGATGGAAACATGTCCTTACATCACATGCCTAAATAGGACACCCACCAAAAAGGTAGAAACATGCCCTTTACATAGGTTCTAAAATAGAAAATCAAATTAAATTACATGATGTTTAACTAATGAGGTACCCACCAAGTGGAAACATACCTCTTACAACTTTTGGAAATCTAAATTAATTGATAAAAGTAAATAATCATTCATCATAAATAAATCATTCATCAAAGCTATTAATCAAAATATAAAATAAATATCCATCCAAGATAAATTAAATAAATCAAGTATTGAAATTAAATAAATTAAAGCATAAGAAATAAATCAAAGCATAATCAAGTATGGAATTGAATAAAGCAAATAAAAGTCCAATTATGGCTACTCTAACTTTTTATGGAATTAAAATAAATTAGGGTTTTATGTTTTATAGGGTTGGTAAGACTCTTTGATTAACAAAATTATGGTTTGAATGATGATATCATGAAACTAAGGTTTTAAACACTTTAAAATACTTTAATTTGTGATTTTTGGTTATTGGGTTCCTAAGCTACTGTGTAAAATTTAGGTTTTTATGTTTTTATGTTTTTTAATGTTTTAAAAGGATTAGGGTTCATAAAAATTAGGGTTTAAGGTTTTAAAAGTGTTAGTGTTCATTATTTTGGGTTTAAAAGTTGAATTTTGGATTTTAGGATTTAGAAGTAGGGTCACGGGTGGTGAATAATTTTTAGGGTTTTAGAAATCAATTTGATAATTTCATGAAGTTTTATGAATTTAAACAAATAAATTAAAGTTTTTATAAGTAGAAAAGATGTTTTAGAAGACTTTTTGAATGAAATAGAACCTACTTTAAAATTTTAAAAGAAGCAGAATTTACATCTTAGTTTTGTTGAAAAATATGTTCAATTAGAGTTTTAAGGTTTTTAAGAAGAAAAAATAACAATTTTAAGCCTTTTGGAAGATAAACCAACAAAATAATATTTTTTTTTTGCTTTAGAAAAACTAAATTAAAGTTCAAAGGTTTTTAATTTTGATTTCATAGATTTGCTACTGTGTAAAAAAAAACAATTAAAGAAAATTAATTAACACATACCTTCTTTTGATGATTTCTCCAAAAATAATTCTTCTTGGATGAACTAGCTCAAAAGACAAGATTTTTTTGCCTTTGAATCCTCCAAATCGTGCTACTGCTGTTCCAGAAAAAAATTGAATTGAATTTCTTCTTTTCCTTCCTTGATTTGGTTTCAAATTTTCCAAACACCTCTTGGATTTTTTGCCTCCCTTAAATTAATTGCCTTTGGTCCTTATTTATAGTGGTTTGAGGTTGTCTATTCCTAATTAGCTAAGGTAAGTAATATTAATAAAAAAAATGAAACCAAAACCTAATTGGATTAGGTTTCGAAAAATTTGCATCGGAAAATTTACGCTACCGAAAAAAATTGCTGCGGAAAAACTGCGCTGGCAAAAAAAATCTACCTCAGCTGGCTGTGGCAGCACGCGCGGAGCGGTCCCATAAGCTATTTTGCAGGCAGAAAATTTCTGCATGCGAAATAGCACAGTGATTTCTCCCACGGGCCCGCGCGACGATTTTTTTGTCGCCGATTTTTCCGACTCCAATTTTTATTTTTATTTTTTGACTTTTATTTGTTTATTTCTATTTTTTATTAATAAAAATTTGATACTAAATAAAAAATTATTTAATAAAAATTATTTTGGACCAATTAGACAACAAAAATCATTTTGGACTAAATAAAACATATTAGACCGGATTGGCTCAAAAATTAAAGGTCTACAGTTTGCCCCCTGCTTGAATGATCTAAAACCTTAGTGAAAGAGATTGAAAAGCAATAAGACTTAATTTTTGATGAAACGGTTGAGGTTTTAGGTTCTGGACCCGGTTCGAGTTCTGGACTCAAGGATAATTCTAGGTTCTGGACCTAAGGAAAATTTGGGTTCTGGACCCGGTTCGAGTTCTGGACTCAAGGATAATTCTAGGTTCTCGACCTAAAGAAAATTTGGGTTCTGGACCCGGTTCGAGTTCTGGACTCAAGGATAATTCTAGGTTATGGACCTAAAGAAAATTTGGGTTTTGGACCCGGTTCGAGTTCTGGACTCAAGGATAATTCTAGGTTCTAGACCTAAGAAAAATTTGGGTTCTAGACCTGGTTCGAGTTCTGGAGTCAAGGGAGATTCTAGGTTTTGGACCTAAGGAAAATTTGGGTTCTTGACCCGGTTCGAGTTCTGGACTCAAGGATAATTCTAGGTTCTGGACCTATGGAAAATTTGGGTTTTGGGCCAAGTATTGGGTACTTGGACCCAAGATTGATTTGATTTGGGTACTTGGACCCAAGATTAATTTGATTTGGGTACCTGGACCCGAGATTGATTTAATTTGGGTACTTAGACCCGGGACTGGGTACTTGGACTCGAGAATGGGTGCTTGGACCTGAGATTGAGTTTGACTGACTTTTTATCATTTGAGAAGTCTGACTGCTCCGGCTGTTTTATGCATTGTGATTCTTCACCATCAAAATGGATCTTCGCCCTTTGAGATAGGGTCTTCACCCTTAAAACTAGATCTTGATCCTTTGAGATCGGGTCTTCACCCTTAAAAATGGATCTTCATCCTTTGAGATCGGGTCTTTGCCCTTGAAAATGGATCTTCATCCTTTGAAATTGGGTCTTCACCCTTGAAAATGTATCTTCATCCTTTGAGATTGGGTCTTCACCCTTGAACATGGATCTTCATCCTTTGAGATCGGGTCTTCACCCTTGAAAATGGATCTTTATCCTTTGGAGGTCGGGTCTTTACCCTGGCTTCAGCTCTTTTAGCTGGATTGGTCTTTTGTCTTTTGCATCTTCATTCTTTTGAGAGTTCTAATGTTCCATTCTTTTGTTCTTTCTTTTTGCAAAGATTTAGCTATTTTTAATTGGACCTTATATCCTCTCCTTGTCCCCCTGTGTGGTAAAATATTTGTAAGTGAGTTTAAAAATATTTGGTATATAAACTCAAAAAATTGAAAAGGTGAAACTTTGCCCCCTGTGTAGGCTCAAACCAAAGATTTTATCCATGCAAGCTTTGATTGATGTTTTTGCCGTCTTGTTCTTCGCATAAGCACACATTTCTTCTCTTTGCAAGATTACTGGAGCTTTCTCAAGTAATGGGCTTTCTATGCCCCCCTGATTTGACATCTTCTTTTGATTTTTCACTTCACAGAGTGTTTGCTGTTCACCTTGATAAAGAATAGATAATACAAGACAAGAAAGTGCGATGTGATATGCTCATATATGCATGATATGCATGAATAATACTTACAATTATTCCATCGACTCACGGACTGAGGTGATTAGCAGAAGTGTTCTCATTGGTTCCTTTTTGACGCTTGTTCAAGTCTTGCATTGGAATTATAGAAAGCTTTGCATTTATGGCTTTTATCTTCAAGATGTTGAAAACATGAGTGGTGGAGACCCCAAGCAGCAGAGTCAGGGATACATCCATAGCATGTCGGCTGATAGATTCTTCATGACCTTGCTAATAATCATTTCCTTTGCCCAATGTGTCCTTTGGAGGTTCAACATACTTCCCTTAACTTGAAGGCTTTGTATGACAAAACATTTTTTGAATTTTTTGAATTTTGATTTTGAAATCAAATGTTGGCTTTGCCAAATCAATGTCAATGTACCTCAGGACTTGATAAATTAACATATCTATAACATGACAACCCTAGTTACCGTACTAAACTTGGGAATTATTTCTATTTAAGCTAGAATTGTTGCACTTCAGATAGGCACATACACATTACTTGGCCAAAGGACTCATTTGAGTTTAAATATTGACTATCTCATATGCATGCTTATCCAAACTATCTCCATTAATAGACTCTACCTACCAAGAGAGATCAACAGGTCTTTGATAGGCTTGAAATGGGGTCTATGATGGACATGGGTTAAATGAAGGCCATTTTAAGATTGGAGCTGGTGTGACACAATGGACAAACCCTCACACTACAAATTTCTTGTTTGAACTTTAGGCAGTTGGGAGCAATCTTGCTAGACTCCAAATTCTTTCTATATCTTCTTGGTATTAATATGGATCTTGATTAGGACAGTCTTTGCCCTTGCAAAAAGTTTAAGACCCAAATTCGTTTCTTTTCTTCTTCTCCCGTTTCTTTCCACTTTATTTTTCTGACTCTTCCCTCTCTTTGAGCATTTTATCATTTTTTTATCCTTCTTCCTTATAGGACTGTCAAGCACAGAACTTTCAAGAATTGAATGGTCTTTCTCCTTTTTCTTTGATTTTGATCGAATCTTTGGTTGGGTTGGACCAACTCAAGTCAATCCGTCCTTATAAACCAAATGGAAGCCTTTTGTTGTCTTAGGTAAAAGAGAACTCAGCTGGCTTTTTGAACTGCCTTTTTAGGTTTTCTTTTTTTTTTCTTTTTTTTCTTTTCTTTTGTCTCTTTTTTCTTTTTCTCTCTTTTTTTCTTTTTTTTTTCTTTTTTTCTCACTTTTTTTTTCGATTCTAGCTCTACAAGAGTTGTCTTATTTGTACCAACTTGGACTTCCAATAATGGATGAGTGGAGTGACATAAATCTTCTTTAATAAGGATAAATCATTTGTTACTCTAATGATGATGTTGTTTTGATATATTGGAGATATTAAGGGAACTTCAACTACCCTTATGGTATTTGAAAAATTCAACTACCCTTATGATCTTGAGAACTTCAACTATCTTTATGGTCTTGAGAACTTTAACTATCTTTATGATCTTGACTAATCATTGCTTTCTTTGATCTTCTTGCCTATTCATCTTAGTGATCATAAGACTTGTCAAAAGTATCACAATAGCTCAGGTAGGTTATTGGGGTTTTTAAGCCAATGAAAAGAAAGCTAAAATTTTATGAAGGCTCAAAGGGACAACTAGGGATTGATATTTAATTGGGTGGATACTAGTTGTTGGCTAAGCAAACAATGCCTAGATCATTTCTCTCTTAAATAAGCAGAGTTCAATTTCACCTCGAAAGCTTGTCAAAGCATGTTCTAAGACTGACTAGGACCTAAACAAAGATAATTATGCAGGAGCCCTCTCTAAGTAAGCATACACAACTCAATGCTATAGAGCAATTCCCTCACCTAGTAAAGTCATTCGAGTCATGATGCATAAATATATTAATTCATGAATGTCAACCTAGATTCCTCAGTGGTTGAGCACCAAAATGAATAAAGACCAACAAAAATTTTAATGAAAGTAATTTATTCAAACAAACATAATTTGAAAAACATAATAGTTCCAAAATATTAAAGAAAGTAAAATTGAAAAGCAACATTCAAGCTAAGGAAAGTTCGTTGAGTTTAAGCTTCTTTCACATCTTCAATATTTCCATCTTGAAAGGAGGATAAGACAAAATCTTCTTCCAATCCTTTTCCCACCATGAAGGTTGCTGGTGGAGGCACCCTGTTGAACCTTGGAAATGGATTATCTTTGGTGTTGGGCTTATCCGGCTCGGGTAGCCTGCCACTATCAATCAAATTCTGGATCTCATGCCTCAACTTCATGCAATTGTCTGTTTCGTGTCCAGGCCTTTGATGGAATTGGCAAAATGCACTAGTATCAAAGTTAGGAGGAAGAGGATTAGGCAAAGGACAAGGAGTCAAGGGTTGTAACAATCCCTTCTTTTATAGCTTATTGAGAACCCAAGACAGTGGCTTCCCTAATTCTGAAAGCTGTCTCATTCCTCCTTGACTAGTGACATTAACATCAGCTTCCTTTTGTGTGCTTTGATTACCAGGTTGATAGCTCCCTTTCTCGTTCCTTTTTGTTGCAAAGCGGCTCTTCTCCCTTTCCCATTCTTCAATTTGCAAACCAGCTTAGAGAAGGTCTTTGAAATCCCTTATAAGGGTGTGAGACATCCTTTCATGGAGATTAGGCAACACCCCTCTCACGATCATCCTTACTTGATCAGATTCATCGGGCCTTTTCTTGAGCAAAGGAGCCTTATTTCTCCATCTCTTCACATAGTCTACAAAATTCTCATTTGGCCTTTGTCTAATGGACTCCACTTCCATTAAGGTAACTTCCATCTCGATATTATATCCATATTGTTGGATGAAGGCCTTGTAAAGCAAATCCCAATTCTTTTGTGTTCCATCATCTAAGGTATTGAACCAATTTTGGACAACAGGATCCAATGAGAGAATGAAGTACCTTAGAGTTTGAGCCTTAGTAGCTTGGGCAGAATGCATGGCAATGATATACTGCTTCAAATGGAGATGAGGATTTCCGATGCCATTGTACTTTGCAAAGGATGGCATCTTGAATTTGTATGGAACTTCTTCATCTAGCTCAAATAATTTGTCAATCTCTGACATCTCTTCAGTCTTCATTTTCTTCTCAAATTTCTTTTCTAAATCAGCAATCATCTTTTCAACATCAGAAGTCTCGGTCTTTTTAATAGTTGCCTTCTCAACGACCTTTGGTTCTTTCTTCTTTTCTTGAACCTCGTGGTAGTATTGAGCCCAATCATCATCATCATCAATGATCACATTTTCATCATCAAAAACCACTTCACTAACTTTGGTCTTCCTTTTGTCCTTTGGTTTCTTAGTGCTAGCAGATGCCTCGGCATGGTTTTCTAAGATTGCAGTCAATTGGTTCTTTATGGTCTCAGCTAGGGCCTCTTTGATTTCTTCCATCTTGGCATTAAGGGCTTCATCCACCATCCTTTGAATTTGTTTAGGCTCCATTGCTTTAGGTGAGCAAGTGATTGAGTCGTTGCTAGATACTTCATCTCCGGCGTAGGTCGGATTGTTGTAAGCTTTAGAACTATCGTAATCCAGGGCTGTGAGCCAGAGAGGATCAATGATATGAGATGCAAATGTATGCATGTATGCATGTATGCACAAACAATCAACAAATAAGGATAAATAGGATGTTCCTTCCAACCTTATAACATCCACACACGAATGACGAGTCCCTTTTTCCTAGGTATATGGTTAACAAAATACCAACATGGGGTATCTTGCTTTCGAATAATTCCCTCGGACGTTTTAACCAATAGTTATATTTTCGAAAATGGAAATCAATCCATGATAATTCCCATTAATTAGGTTTTAATCCATTCAACCAACTATAGTAGCTTTTATGCTATATCGGATTAAAACGAAATTAATAGGTTTATTATAAATAGATTTCTCACTTGAAAAGAAAACTAATGGTTCATGCCAAAAACAAGCCCATGGTTAATTTATTCCTAGTGTAAACTAGGCCCACAATTGATTTTTGGTATTTCATAATTGACCTAGATATTTTTGCAAGCTCTTTGTAAGAAAAGGTTGGGTGAAAATAGTTTTGTTTCTAAGCCCAACGTAAAAGATTTTAGAAAAATGGATTTTGGGCTTAGTATTTGGGCCATGGGCCAAAGAATTTTTGATTTGTTTTTAGAAAAGTTTTATGTCCAAAGACCATCTTAAAAATTTTGAAAAATAGCTTTGGTCTTTTAGACTTTAAAGAAAAATTTATTTTGAGCTTACAATATACTTACGTCATATTAGGAAAAGAACAAACCAAATAAGCCATGATTTAGACTAAGATAAACTAACCATAGTCAAACAACATGCATTTGGGGTAAAACCTAAGGAAAGTAACTAGGCCAATTACATGAGCTTTAGTCTTTGGGTAAAAAGGCTTAGGTTCCCATAGCAAGTATATACCAAATGGTACAAGGCTATGAGTGGTTATGCCATGCTTGATCTCCATACCTTAAGTGAAAGTATGGTATCCCTCACATAACATAACACGAGTAACACGGGTGTCCTAACTCATGCACACGATGCAATCTAAGATGATGCGATGGATAATATCATTATAAGAAAGAATAGAATAATATAAAGACCAACGGAATCAACTTCTCTTATCCCCAGTGGAGTCGCCACTGTGAGCGGGGACTTTCGCCCCCACTCCCGGTGGAATGGTTCTTGCGACTTCGACACTGTTTAGGCTCGGGGCCTTAGAGAACACGGACCTAAGTCCAGAGAAAATGGAGTCGCCACCCGGACGGGCCAAGAAAAAAGAAAGGGGTGGATGACTCGATTCCTAAGGAATCCCCAACCTCCTAATGGGTTCGGAAAGTTGGGTACATGTGGGGAAGATGAGAAATGGCCCAGCATCCCCACAATGCCCGGTTCATTGGACCGGCCTCCTTTACAGGTCTTAATATAATAAAATTCTTAAATATAATAACATTATCCATATTACACACAATAATTAAAAGAAAGCATCAATTTATTAAAATCAAAGCAATGTCCAAACAAAGCAAATAAATGGACACCCATCCAAGGATGGAAACATGTCCTTACATCACATACCTAAATAGGACACCCACCAAAAAGGTAGAAACATGCCCTTTATATAGGTTCTAAAATAGAAAAGAAAATTAAATTACATGATGTTTAACTAATGAGGTACCCACCAAGTGGAAACATACCTCTTACAACTTTTGGAAATCTAAATTAATTGATAAAAGTAAATAATCATTCATCATAAATAAATCATTCATCAAAGCTATTAATCAAAATATAAAATAAACATCCATCCATGATAAATTAAATAAATCAAGTATTGAAATTAAATAAATTAAAGCATAAGAAATAAATCAAAGCATAATCAAGTATGGAATTGAATAAAGCAAATAAAAGTCCAATTATGGCTACTGTGACTTTTTATGGAATTAAAATAAATTAGGATTTTATGTTTTAAAGGGTTGGTAAGACTCTTTGATTAAGAAAATTAAGGTTTGAATGATGATATCATGAAACTAGGGTTTTAAACACTTTAAAATACTTTAATTTGTGATTTTTGGTTATTGGGTTCCTAAGCTATTGTGTAAAATTTAGGTTTTTATGTTTTTATGTTTTTTAATGTTTTAAAAGGATTAGGGTTCATAAAAATTAGGGTTTAAGGTTTTAAAAGATTTAGTGTCCATTATTTTGGGTTTAAAAGTTGAATTTTGAATTTTAGGATTTAGAAGTAGGGTCACGGGTGGTGAATAATTTTTAGGGTTTTAGAAATCAATTTGATAATTTCATGAAGTTTTATGAATTTAAACAAATAAATTAAAGTTTTTATAAGTAGAAAAGATGTTTTAGAAGACTTTTTGAATGAAATAGAACCTACTTTAAAATTTTAAAAGAAGCAGAATTTACATCTTAGTTTTGTTGAAAAATATGTTCAATTAGAGTTTTAAGGTTTTTAAGAAGAAAAAATAATAATTTTAAGCCTTTTGGAAGATAAACCAATGAAATAAAGTTTTTTTTTTGCTTTTGAAAAACTAAATTAAAGTTCAAAGGTTTTTAATTTTGATTTCATAGATTTGCTACTGTGTAAAAAAAACAATTAAAGAAAATTAATTAACACATACCTTCTTTTGATGATTTATCTAAAAACAATTCTTCTTGGATGAACTAGCTCCAAAGACAAGCTTTTTTTTGCCTTTGAATCCTCTAAATCATGCTACTGCTGTTCCAGAAAAAAGTTGAATTGAATTTCTTCTTTTCCTTCCTTGATTTGGTTTCAAATTTTCCAAACTCCTCTTGGATTTTTCGCCTCCCTTAAATTAATTGCCTTTGGTCCTTATTTATAGTGGTTTGAGGTTGTCTATTCCTAATTAGCTAA
The DNA here is from genome assembly GCA_947685225.1 of Garcia nutans. Taxonomy (NCBI): domain Eukaryota; kingdom Viridiplantae; phylum Streptophyta; class Magnoliopsida; order Malpighiales; family Euphorbiaceae; genus Garcia; species Garcia nutans. The sequence goes on along the minus strand of CANTUV010000023.1, from coordinate 14,090,466 downwards.
GGTAAGTAATATTAATAAAAAAAAGAAACAAAAACCTAATTGGATTAGGTTTCGAAAAATTTGCATCGAAAAATTTACGCTGCCGAAAAAAAACTGCTGCGGAAAAACTGCGCTGGCGAAAAAATCTACTGCAGCTGGCTGCGGCAGCTCGTACGGAGCGGGCCCGTAAGCTATTTCGCAGGCAGAAAATTTCTGCGTGGGAAATAGCACAGTGATTTTGCCCACGGGCCCGTGCAACGATTTTTTCGTTGACGATTTTTTTCACTCCGATTATTATTATTATTTTTATTTTTTGACTTTTATTTATTTATTTCTATTTTTTATTAATAAAAATTAGATACTAAAGCAAAAATTATTTAATAAAAATTATTTTGGACTAATTAGACAACAAAAATCATTTTAGACTAAATAAAACATATTAAACCGGATTGGGTAAAAAATTAAGGGTCTACAGGTATCGACATTATAGGAGAGATACATCCAACAGCTTCAAACAGTCACCGATTCATTGTGGTAGCAGTAGATTATTTTTCAAAATGGGTCGAAGCTGAATCCTTCAATAAACTGGGTGCAAGCCAAATGGCTAGGTTTATTGAAAAGAACCTCATATGTTGATACGGGGTCCCGCATAGTGTGATATCAGACAATGGGGTACAGTTTCAAGGAGCAGTTAAGGATTTATTCTTGAAGTACCAAATCCATCATCATCGACCCTCTCCTTATAGACCAAAGGCTAATGGTGCCGTGGAAGCAACAAATAAGACAATTAAGCAAATTCTGTCCAAGATGACCAAGACTTACAGGGATTGATCAGAGATGCTTCCCTTTGCTTTATGGGGATATAGGTCAAGTGTGCGAACACCTACTGGAATGATACCTTTCTCTTTGGTTTATAGGATGGAAGTGGTATTCCCAATTGAAATTGTGATCAAGTCGTTAAGAGTGGTCTTGGAAGCTGAACTGCTTGAAACGGAATGGGTAGCAAGCAGATAAACACAGTTGGCTCTGCTAGAAGTGAGAAGGTTAAAAGCACTATACCATCACCAACTGTATCAAAAGAAGATAGCTCGGGCCTATAATAGAAGGGTTAAGATCAAAAGATTCAGAGTTGGGGATTTGGTGTTGAAGCAGTATAAGCCTAATGTATCTGATCCAAGAGGGAAGTTCAGACCTAGCTGGGAAGGGCCATATGTCGTGAAACAAGTCATGAGAAAAGGTGCGGTGAAGTTGTCAGACATGGACGAGAATGAATTTAGTGAGCCAGTAAACATTGATAGGTTGAAGAGGTTTTATGTATAAAAAAAGAAAGAGCTCGCTAGGTTGAAAACCCTAAAAGGGCGGCCTAGGCAAAAGTTAGAGCAGTCCGCTAGTTCTGAAAACCCGAAAGGGCAGATTAGGCAATAATTAGGGCTAAATGAGAGAAAATCGTCAATTAGAAAACCCGAAAGGGCTAATTGGCAACAGGAGTAATCTTGTATATGCTGGCTTTATGTTTGGTTGTTTCCCAATTTAATAAAACAGAATTAATGTTAAAATTGTTTTATGTGCACTGTTACAAGTATTCGACCAGATATGGATGAAATAAATAAACACAATAGCAAAAGGTGATGACAAATTATAAATGGAAAAGAAACATCTTTTATTACTTGAATTATTTTTTCATCCTAACAATACACTTTATGAATTGACAAATGTAAAATCTATGGCAATAGATAAGTGTAACGTGCAGGCCAGCTTTGTCTCAGCCGATCCAAGTAGGCTTTAGTCAAGCAAGGCATGTCTAAGTCGGGAGCAAAGTCAGAATCACGAGGCTCAGCTCCATACTGATGCCCAAGTCAGCGAGGATCATAGTATGTACCTTGATGAAGAGTGGCAAAGGGAACATACATCAAGTATGTCCGCATGGTGATACGAGAAATCTTCCACCAAGGTACCAACCAACGGATATTAACTTCAGAGAGTGAGTGGATCCAGTCAACCCAGTCAGCATATGAAGAAGCAGGATGGAGTAGCTTCCTAGCAGAATGATGACGTGGCAGGTATCTGGCAAAGTCCATGGATGGAGTATCAAGCAAGCAAAGACGCTCCTGAAGCCAAATCTGTGAAGAAAGAACTAAGTTGAAAACCCGCAAGGGCAGCTTAGGCAAAAATTAGGACAGCTAGCTAGTTCTGAAAATCCGCATGGGCGGACTAGGCAAAAGTTAGTGCAATAAAAAGAAAAAAGAAAACCTAAATTGAAAACCCGAAAGGGCAGTTTAGGTAATTACCTGAAGCAGCAACGGACTCCCAGTCAGTCTCTTTGATAATCCTGATTTAAATCGGTCTAATCCAACTAAGGTCTCGGCTAAGATCACAGGTACCGGCGACAAGCCTCCTTCCATTTGGTCCATAATATCCAATACTCATGGATCAATATCGCCGTCAGAAGAAACAAGCAAGAATTGGCTGAGCAAGCAAAGACAGAGCATGCGTCCCCACGCCTTAGTAGGGGCCAAATGAGAGAAACAAAAATCAATCAAGGGAGAAAGTAGAATTTTTTCACCTCTCATCAACCGAAGAACTTCGGGTTTTGGAATTTGAACTAACATCTGCATCTTCTGTTGAGTTTTGGAAATCAATGTGGGTAATGCCATTTTTTGATTATTGGGATGTCCAAGGATGGCCTCAAATTCTTTAATCAAGGGACACATTTCAAAGCCATTAATTCTAAATACCCTAGAATCCGTATTCCAAAAGGAAGCCACGACATGTAAGAAGGATTGGTCCAATTTGACATTTTGAAAACCTTTTAAAACATCAAGTTTTCACCATGAAATTTGCTTCCAATAAATGGCATCCATATTCTTAAATAGAATTTTTATTCTCTTTAAATGATGCTTGGTCATGGGGAATGAATGAAGAAAAGTTAAAATTGTTAAAGGGAGTCTTCACATTGGAAGAGAAAGAATTTTGAATTATGAATTAAAATATGGCATGAAGGGTGATTTATATAGAGGAAACAAACCTTTTCCAAAAGTGAAATGGAAAAGGTGATGGGAAAGGATAAGACCATATGGCATAAGGAAAGGAATTAGTGGCAATTTCCTTTACCACGTTAGATTGGGTTTAGCAAATGATGTGTATTCTAAAATTATGATGTACGGTAATAAAGAAATAAAAAAAAGGGAGTTACGTTAAACATACAAATTGTATTTTTTTGATTATTGTACAATATTTTACAATGGCTACAATATTTACATATCACTAAGAGGGTGGTGGTAGGTCACCAAATAAAGACTTGAAAAAATTGTCGCCTGTTGGAGGAGGGGGCAAATCACTCGTCCCGAGTCCGCCCAAAGCGGGAGCAAAAAAACCCAGCAAATCACTTGTCTCGAGATCACCCGAAGTAGGGGCACCAAAATCCCTATTACCTTGAGGTTTCGATCCGTCATGGTCCTCATCAGAAGCAAACGAAAGGATCTCATGGTCATCAGTCTGGGGGCCTCTTGATGAAGAAGCACCGGGATCCCTCATCCCCTGAAATCGGAAGTCTCGAAAATGTTGTTCGGATTAATGATATAAACTTTCAAAATGAGAAGCTTGCTGACGACTTGCAGCCAACTCTTCTTGAAGTTTCTTATTTTGTTTTTCGAGCATCCACTGTGAGCCAAGGAGGAAAAGGTAAGAACATGCATACATATAGCATAAGTTACCATGAAATAAGGAATGTACCAGGTACTTCAAATCAATACTCTGTGGATGAGATGGCATATCTGGTGGTCTAGGGTGAGCAGATGAAGGGGCAGTAAAGGAAGGTCCAGCCTCATGATCAAATGAGCCAACAGCCTGCAACAATCATTGAAAAATCAAAGAAAGAAAAAGTTGCAAGGGAAAAGTGGTTAAAATGCAAAAATTCCTTTGGAAGGTTAAAATAAGGAAAGAAGAGCATGAATCAAGCAAGACATGGCCAAGCCAAATCAAGCTTGTCTGTGTCACCTCAAATGAAATATTGGCAGAACATGACACGGGCAGGAGACACCGCCAAGCCACTGGCCATTTCTCACCTAAAGGGAAAAGCCAAAAAGGACCAAGCAAATAAAGAAAAGAAACAGTAGGTGACACCGGCAGGCAACACGGCCAAGTCACTGGCCGTGTCACGTGACACGGCCACAAGCTTGGCCGTGTCCCATCCTAAGCCAAGAACAAAGAAGAATCAAAGAAAAAACACAGAAGCTGACACACCCAGGAGACACGACCAAGCCACTGGCCGTATCACATGACACGGCTAGGAGCTTGGCCGTGTCACTCTCATCTTCAAAGAACAAAGAAGACCAGAGGAGAAACAGAAGATGATACTCTCAAGTGACACAGGCATTTACCTGAGAAGTACTGATCCCGAGATGTAGAACAGACTCTCCTGCAGCGCTGTGATGTTCTTCATCATCTCTACCCTCATTTTCGTCAGAAATCTCCCACACACCAACAGGAGATACATCAAAGTTCAAGAGTCTTCTTTGAATGAAATAGGCGTAGAATGGAACCGGTAAATGGAGAAACGACTTTGCATCATAACCATACCAGGCCGACCACCATGCATCTTCTGGCATTGACATAATATTTAAAGTATATTTTGGGATTTGCATCGGAAACCTCCGCTGCTCTGGACCGAGAAACCATTCATAAACTCTCTCCCCGAGAAACCAGCCACTAGACACTAGGCCAACAATAATTCGGTGAGAATGTTGGAAAGACAGTGCAGCCCTCATCAAAGGAGACTAGTTTGCTCGCTCTTCTGGGCCCCACAGGCTAAATTCACCTGCAAAATAACATAAGGTAAGTAAAACTTTCACATTATTTTACCTAGTCCCAGGTTAAGCGGCTCAACACATAGCGGTGAGTATGCACGTGATGAGAGCCGGGAACGTCCACATGATCGGACAACTAGAAATTTAATCTCGGATACCCAACTCTCTCTCTCGGGAAATACCGGGTACCCTCACGAGGTTATGTTCATATGCCCATACATACAACAATGATAGTAAAGATCAAATTCATGCAAGGAAAAAAGTGGAAGTAACATTGGTGAAAGAAAAGAATACCTCGACAACCACCATCAAGCCGACAAAAGACTTCTTGTTTCGGTAAAGGTTATCAAGACCATGGTAAAGACACGCGAGACCAGCTTCACCCCAGCTAGAAGATGGTACCATTCTGAGATAAGAAAGGGCACTCAACACTGACAAGTGAATGGAGGATTCAGTGCTACCTAAGATAGTCGACCCGGGCAGATATAACATAAATCCTTGAGCATACTGTTCGGCCATGTCTCCGCCATCCCGTCCTTCATAGTTAGTCCAATAACTACAAATTGGCTCGATTTTTATCTTAAAAGGCCCTTTATATGATGGTTCCATACCAATTAATTCATGAATTTCTTCAAAAGTTAAAATATCGTTGGTCAGGGGAACCGGAGCGCCATCATATCGAAGGCCAGTTATGGCAGTAAAATCGACCGGGCCAATTGTCATCTCTCCAATGGGCAAGTGAAAAGTGTGGGTTGTATCCAACCATTGCTCTGCAAGTGCCTGGACTACGCTCCGGTCTATCTGATATTCCATAGATGGCAATTGTAAGATGAACTACTCAAAGCCGCAATCTCGGATAATCTGCCTTACCCGAGAAGGCACTATATTGTACCATTGTCGGGCTTTGTAAATACACCCTCCAGCCCGAACAACGCAATGATCATGCTAACACAGACCCAGGTAAGTTAATACCAGATAAGTACATATTATTCTATCACTTAAATTAATTTATTTTTCACAATAACAAAAAATATAAAAAATATATAGCAAAAAAAAGCACACAAAAATCAAGAGCAATAAAAAAAGGAAAAAATAATTACTTTGCTCATTAGATTGGAACTGCGATGGAGCAGCATCCCGGCCAGTATATCTAAATTTCCATCTTCATGATGCCGGATAAACTCCAGTAACTCAGCAATAGAATGAGTCCCTGACCTCGAAGCATGTATTGTTTTTGAAAAATATGTGCTAAAATTGAAAGGAAATTTGAGAAAATTACGAAATTGAAATTGTGCTGTGAAATGGAATAAAGGAATGGTGGCCTTTTATAAAGGAACAGCAGGAAAAAACAAAATTCAAAACTGTTCATAAATAGTAAATTTTACTATTTATGAATAGTAAATTTTACTAGTAATGAATAGTGAATTTTACTATTTATAAATAGTATTACTATTGATTAATAGTAAATATTACTATTTATAAATAGTATTACTATTTATGAATAGTAAAAATACTATTTCCAATAGTACATAATATTTGATACTATTTGCGAATAGTAAATTTACTATTTATAAATAGTAAATAGTGTATGAACAGTGACTACACAGTAAATAAATAGTAAATTCAATTATTCACTTTAGTCATTCAAATAATTGCGGGTATATAAATATTTTTATACCCAGGGGCAATAAAAGACATGCATAAAAAGTAGGCAAACTTTTTGAACTAAAATATTTTTTATTAGCTCGGGTCCAGAACCCAAATTTTTCTTAGGTCCAGAATCTAGAATCTTCTTTGAGTCCAAAACTCGAACCGGGTCCAGAACCCAAATTTTTCTTAGGTCCAGAACCTAGAATCTTCCTTGAGTCCAGAACTCGAACCGGGTCCAGATCCCAAATTTTTCTTAGGTCTAGAACCTAGAATTATCCTTGAGTCCAGAACTCGAACCGGGTCCAGAACCCAAATTACCATTAAGTCTAAAACCTAGAATTATTCATAAGTCCAGAACTTAGCTCTAGTCCAGAACCCAAATTTTATCATTAGGTCCAGGACCTAGAATTATTCCTAAGTCCAGAACTTAGCACGGGTCCAGAACCCAAATTTTTCTTAGGTCCGGAACCTAGAATTTATTCCTAAGTACAGAACTTAGTTCGGGTCTAGAATCCAAATTTTGCTTAGGTCCAGAACATAGAATTATTTTTAAGTCCAGAACTTAGCTCGGGTCAAGAATCCAAATTTTATCATTAGGTCCAGAACCTAGAATTATTCCTAAGTCCAGAACTTAGCTCGAGTCCAGAACCTAGAATTATTTGTAAGTCCAAAACTTAGTTCGGGTCCAGAACCCAAATTTTCCTTAGGTCCAGAACCTAGAATTATCCCTGAGTCCAGAACTCGAACTGGGTCCAGAACCCAAAAACTCCACCATCTCAAAAATCAAGTCTTATTGCTTTTCACTCTCTTTCACTAAAGTTTTAGATCATTCAAGCAGGAGGCAAACTGTAGACCCTTAATTTTTTACCCAGTCCGGTCCAATATATTTTATTTAGTCCAAAATAATTTTTTTGTGGTCTAATATATTTTAATTGGTCTAAAATAATTTTTTTATCTTGATTAAATAATTTTTGCTTTATTATCTAATTTTTATTAATAAAAATAAAAATAAACAAATAAAAATTAAAAAAATAAAAATAAAAATCAGCGACGAAAAAATCATCGCCGAAAATTCCAGTGGGCTTGGCCGTGGGCCATATCGCCCACAGGTGTAACACCCCATACTCTATATAAGCACTATACATATACTTGGTATACATACAATGCGTATATAAAGTATAAGAATGTCACTTTTAGTTTCTATTTAAAAATCTTTATCCAAGGTCAAGCAATATTATATTAATTTAAGAAACATTTATAAGAATCATTATTGTTATCAAAAATAAAACATAATTAAAATCATACATGTATGCATCACCTTCTAGTTGGTCTCGAGACACTCATACTTTTCTCGTGGCATAGCAGCTAAGCATCCAGATCATCCGCATAAATACCTGCGCGATTACACAACCGCGCTAAGCCCGAGAGCTTAGTAGTACAAATAAATAATAAAATATACATTACAAAATAATCTTACCTTATAATTTTAGCATCATGTTTTATTGTTTTCTTACCACTTTTTCCTTTCTCAATGGAGTCTTCATATATTGCCACTAATCTCATAAATTAAATACATCATTACATAGCATATTCACAACACAATACCTACCCTTTCTATTTCATATACACATATATATGTATATATAATCACAACAAAACACCATTCAAACCTTTAAAAGAACAATTCTCACAAATTCCACATTCACAAACATGTTACACATGATACAACAATTCCATAACCTCATATCTCAACAAAATCAATACATATATTACAAACTCATACTTCATAACATCACTTTATTCACAATTCATTAATCATGAAACACATTTCCATCAAAAGCATTCATAGATCTCATTATTCATTTGTTTCAACATTGTTTCCATATATCTTATTTATCAATCATGTTACCATTCATGACTCACATTACACAAAGACAAGCATGGGCCCAAGACACACTAATATGCCATTCAATTTTCAGAGTAATGCTTTGGTTTATTCATCATATTTATCATTATCATAGACCCAACTAGGCTTCAAGGATTAGGCTCAACCAAGCTTCAAGGGGAACAAAGCATGCTAAGTATCAACCCAACTTGGCTTCAAGAACCAAACCCAACCTAGCTTCAAGGGTTGTAACATCTCAATTAGGCTTCAAGGATTAGACCCAACCAAGCTTCAAGGGGAGTAAAACATGTTAAACTTCAACCCAACTTGGCTTCAAGGATCAAATCCAACCTAACTTCAAGAGATTATTACTAATAGGCATGCCACCAACAACAAACTCTGAAAATGGAATAACACATTAGTCACACAATTCATTTATTATTTCCTTATCATTTCTATTCTCAATTCTCATCATCATTTAGGCAAACATGCCTTATTTCTTTCAATTGCATCACCATAGCCAATCACAATGGCTTTATATTACATTTGAGTCATCATTGCCAAGAACAATGGCTTTATATCACATTATATCTCAAATCACATTTCAAGTTTCATCATTGATATATGCAACATCAATTACATTACTACACAAACATATCATGAATCAATCATACCATATAGGCATGCTTCAATCATAACATTAAAGTAATTCATCATCAATGATCTCATGATATTCCACATTATACACAACATGCCATTATTCATATGCATCCTCAATCTACATATAGTACAATACAATTTATGAGATTGACAATGCATAAAACCTAACATGGTTCATATAATATCAACGTTATCATCAAATCATATTGATCAATTCAATTCATCACTCAAGTATACATAATCAATGACATTGCACATACTTTTTCATTGATCATTATATCTTCCACATTTCCTATATTATCATTGATATATTCATACATAACAATTTACCTTATTCAAGAACTTAGAATCCTCCATATACATTTGGTTGGATCATTATTGTTTTAAGTGTGTTTAGGTACAAAAGACATTTGAAGATCCAACAATGTTGAAGACCAAATAACAAACACATTTGCAAACACCCTCAAGGGACACGGCCAAGCTTGTGGCCGTGTCTCCCAATATAAACATCCAGTAGCCAACACGCCCAAGGGACACGGCCAAGCTTGTGGCCGTGTCACTCAACACCAATACAAGCAGTAGCAAACACGGGCAATGGACACGGCCAAGCCAGTGGCCGTGTCTCTCAACACAACAATCCAGTACCAGACACGGGCAAGGGACACGGCCGTGTCTCTCAACATAAATCAGACAGTAACAAACACAGGCAAGGGACACGGCCAAGCCAGTGGCCGTGTCTCTCCAAAACTCATCCAACACGGCCAAATTTGCCCTAACTTGGCCGTGTCTCCCATAACTTGGCCGTGTCCTTCAATAATTCATAGACCAAACACTTCGAAATTCATCTAAACCAAACTCTAATTCAACATTTCATCATTTTCCTCACAATTTTCTCAACTCATCATCACTTAGATATCAATTCCACACATTTACATACTTAAATCTCTTGTTATCATCATTTTACACACCAATCATACCCAACATAACCTCAATCCAAAAGAAAACCACACAAGAAGGTATATACTTATATATATGTATAATCAATAAAATTCATTCAAGAAATGTGTACTTACCTATATAGCTTGCCAAATCTTCATCTCCATCTTCAATACTCTTAAAATCCTTAAGAAATTTGATGAAGATCAATCTCTCTCTCTCTCTCTCGTGCTCTCTCTCTCTCTCGTGCTCTCTTGTCCACGAAGAAGAAACAGAAGAAGAGGAAGAAGGAAGGTTCTCCATCCTTCCTTCGTTCTTATCTTATATAATAATAATAATAATAATAATAATAATAATAATAACAATTATACCATTTAAATCTCCACCACACACAATTTCTTTTTGACTTTCTTCTTCTTTTCTCTTCAACACACACATTGAATCCAAATACAACAGTAATCCCAACACTTTTAGGGTATACTTTAGGATATTACAATTCTCTCCCCCTTAAATAATTTCGTCCTCGAAATTATCCAGTATAATAACAACCCATTTAGAACAATTTACCATCTTAATTTCCATATGAAGATAATCGTATCTTACAATATAGTTTTATCAAATCACATATCTTCTACTCTCCCCCTTAGAGATAATCATCTTCTCTGAAATTCATAATTCATCATTGTATAGGTATATATATATATATATATCTTTACCTCTTATTACTTTCTCAACAAAGCAATCAAGATATCTCATAACATCTCCAATACATTTTATCTTTGTACTAAAGTCAGATTATCACTTTAACTCTTTATAGATATTCTCTTAACTTAATCCTCAAAAATCATTAATCAATATCTTAGCATTGTTTATTCCATTCTTACCATCACTTTCAAAATAAACAACTTCAATGGATAACTAAATTCTTACTCTCTTAAGCTTGTTTCTCACCATGTACAATTAATATACCTCAATTTATTTATGTTCATTCATAAATCAGAATATTATATCATACACATTACCATTAAATCTTACACTCCCAATACAATTGCACATATTAAATCTCAATGTTGCCTTGCAACTTTAACGAAACCTAGATCAATCGATTTATCCATCACAATATACTAACATTTCAACTTTATTTAATTCAAACCAACAATTAACTTATTGGAATTTATCATTGGATTTTACCATATATGCTTATATATAACCTAAGTTCATTAGGTCAAACTTATATTCAAATTCTAATCTTTCCAAATTCATATATTCAATCAATATGAATCATGCTTATACATATACATTTCCTTATTTCAATAATTATTTCATCATTTCTTATACTCATTCAAAATTTATCAATATAGCCAACAACTATATCTTCATAAACGTACTTTTCCTCCAACCAAAATTAGTAATCCAAGTTCAATTGCCCAACACATTGAGTCTGCATGGTTCCACAGGAGGCAGATAAGTCCGTTCATTTATCTTTTCACAATTCATTTTTCATAATCATTTAGGCATTATACCTCAATATAATTTATTTCTAACATCATTGCCAACAATTATGATTTCCCATCATATCAAAATAGTATACTTATATATCATCGACTATTTTGAACACCTCATTATTCAATCATATCATTTCCAACATTATTGATATACACATATTAATTTACATTATTCATACTCCCATAAATTTTAAGTTTAATCACTTAATCACTTTATACTATAAATATATTCAGTATAACTTTCAATCATGATTACAATTTCTTTCATGTTATTATTTCTTCACTCAATATTACTATATTTATATAATTATTGTTCTATTACACAATTCATAACTTAAAACATTATCACAATTCTCTTCCCTTGCTTTACTTCTCATAAGTATAATTAACTTTTTAACATCGAAATTATAAAATATAACTTCCCCAATCATATCTTTTAACCATGTTTCTAGAAACATAGTTATCAATCTCAGTTCTAAATCTGAAGATAATAAAACTAACCACTAATCACACTAACCAAGTCATATGACCATAATATATAAGCAATCACATTTGGGGTTTGTAAATCAATCTCGTTCTTCTATTATTCGATTTCCAACCTTTACAATTATAATATTAGATTATATCACAAAAATTATATATATGTATTCTCCAAACTTGTATTACACCAAGAATTAACACATTTTAATTCTATTTCAAAACAGTTTGCTTTTGATTATTTAATCATCATTAACCCAACTCATGTTCAATAATATTATCTTTAACATTTCCAATACCCAACCTTCAACTAGATACAAATCTTACACAAGTATCTTTCATTACTCCATTTCCAATCCATCTCTTCTAGAAATTTTCAAATACATAATTCCTTCCTTACAATTCTTATTATACATTTATACATAAAACATTTTCACACTCAAATACTTTGAGTTCCACAACATCTTATAATAACCTCATTTAATTATTGCCATAACAATTTCACTGTTCAATATTACCCAGGTCCATTCTTACTTCTAATACCATTAAACATTTAATGATATAAAATAATAAACATATTATATACACCTTCATAGGTCACATTCATATCGAAAAGTTCATTTCACAATCCTCTTTATACAAACACATAATTATGCAATTTACTGAATTTCCCTTCTGCATATAATTTATACGAATTTAATATTTATCACTTTCCTTTAACTATTATCATTCTCATTTGTTTACCATAACTTAAGTTATTCATTAACTTCAATAAATATACATACTGTACTTATAATATTATTTCACAAGGAACTTAATCACATTTCCAATGTGATATCTCTCTTACATTTGTTTATAAATATCTTTAACACATCTTTCATAGTCATTTTTCATCCTTCCCAATCAAATTACTTAAAGTAACTCATTTTCTTTTGCTCAATTCCTTTTCTTTCATTTCACACCAAATTTTCCTACTATCAATCACATCTCCCAATTCATAATACTTTCATGAGCACTAATATTCATTTCATATATCTCATGTATTAAATACATTAAACTATCAATACTTCATTGATCTTCATCCACATTCCATGAAAACTATAAATTTCCAACTTACTAATTTACTCAAACTTCAATTTATTCATCTCCTACTATTCATATTAACTTTAAAACATCTTATATGTATATACCACAAAGTAACATCAAAACATATACGTTTCACAATTATTAAACTTATTCCAAAGAAAATCTAAATATCTCATATCTCCACCATTAACATGAGCTTTCACAAAATTCAAGCATATCACATTTCTAATAGTGAAATCACCATGTTTGCATTAAAATAGCAATACAAATAACACCAATGTATATTTGTACTTAACCAACGTCATCTCTTTTTCTTTTGAACATAACCTTAACTTTACATATCGACACCTTACATTATCACAATTAATCTATACCAATCAACTCATTCAATAGTTCATTGTACTCTTTGCATTTACATAATATATCTTTTCATATTACCCATCCAACAATATTTCCTCTTTCTATAAATCCAACCATAAAGTTTATTAGAAAGAGATTCAAACAATAGAGGATAGATCACATACTTTAATCTTAATTTGTTTCTAACTCATTTCCCACTTAATTCTTCTAGCCATTTCTTTAAATATCATACACATGTCAATAATCAAACTTTTTACTTATACCTTCCATATCATTTCTTTGTATCACACTCATCTCTTAATTATCAACATTTCAAAATTTGCTTTTATATGAAACCTCATTTATACACTATCATTTATTTCATGTAATTCAAATACATCACAATTCACATAATGCCACGTTCGAGACCAACCTAGATGTGAATGCATATGCATGTCTTACCAATTGCATTTCAAAAATCTTCTTTTCACTTCTTATTTAAACTCTTCAAAAAATTTTCTTTTAAATTTCACTTAGGCCGAGAATCTCGAACCTAAGCTCTGATACCAAAATAACTGTAACACCCCATACTCTATATAAGCACTATACATATACTTGGTATACATACAATGCGTATATAAAGTATAAGAATGTCACTTTTAGTTTCTATTTAAAAATCTTTATCCAAGGTCAAGCAATATTATATTAATTTAAGAAACATTTATAAGAATCATTATTGTTATCAAAAATAAAACATAATTAAAATCATACATGTATGCATCACCTTCTAGTTGGTCTCGAGACACTCATACTTTTCTCGTGGCATAGCAGCTAAGCATCCAGATCATCCGCATAAATACCTGCGCGATTACACAACCGCGCTAAGCCCGAGAGCTTAGTAGTACAAATAAATAATAAAATATACATTACAAAATAATCATACCTTATAATTTTAGCATCATGTTTTATTGTTTTCTTACCACTTTTTCCTTTCTCAATGGATTCTTCATATATTGCCACTAATCTCATAAATTAAATACATCATTACATAGCATATTCACAACACAATACCTACCCTTTCTATTTCATATACACATATATATGTATATATAATCACAACAAAACACCATTCAAACCTTTAAAAGAACAATTCTCACAAATTCCACATTCACAAACATGTTACACATGATACAACAATTCCATAACCTCATATCTCAACAAAATCAATACATATATTACAAACTCATACTTCATAACATCACTTTATTCACAATTCATTAATCATGAAACACATTTCCATCAAAAGCATTCATAGATCTCATTATTCATTTGTTTCAACATTGTTTCCATATATCTTATTTATCAATCATGTTACCATTCATGACTCACATTACACAAAGACAAGCATGGGCCCAAGACACACTAATATGCCATTCAATTTTCAGAGTAATGCTTTGGTTTATTCATCACATTTATCATTATCATAGACCCAACTAGGCTTCATGGATTAGGCTCAACCAAGCTTCAAGGGGAACAAAGCATGCTAAGTATCAACCCAACTTGGCTTCAAGAACCAAACCCAACCTAGCTTCAAGGGTTGTAACATCTCAATTAGGCTTCAAGGATTAGACCCAACCAAGCTTCAAGGGGAGTAAAACATGTTAAACTTCAACCCAACTTGGCTTCAAGGATCAAATCCAACCTAACTTCAAGAGATTATTACTAATAGGCATGCCACCAACAACAAACTCTGAAAATGGAATAACACGTTAGTCACACAATTCATTTATTATTTCCTTATCATTTCTATTCTCAATTCTCATCATCATTTAGGCAAACATGCCTTATTTCTTTCAATTGCATCACCATAGCCAATCACAATGGCTTTATATTACATTTGAGTCATCATTGCCAAGAACAATGGCTTTATATCACATTATATCTCAAATCACATTTCAAGTTTCATCATTGATATATGCAACATCAATTACATTACTACACAAACATATCATGAATCAATCATACCATATAGGCATGCTTCAATCATAACATTAAAGTAATTCATCATCAATGATCTCATGATATTCCACATTATACACAACATGCCATTATTCATATGCATCCTCAATCTACATATAGTACAATACAATTTATGAGATTGACAATGCATAAAACCTAACATGGTTCATATAATATCAACGTTATCATCAAATCATATTGATCAATTCAATTCATCACTCAAGTATACATAATCAATGACATTGCACATACTTTTTCATTGATCATTATATCTTCCACATTTCCTATATTATCATTGATATATTCATACATAACAATTTACCTTATTCAAGAACTTAGAATCCTCCATATACATTTTGTTGGATCATTATTGTTTTAAGTGTGTTTAGGTACAAAAGACATTTGAAGATCCAACAATGTTGAAGACCAAATAACAAACACATTTGCAAACACCCTCAAGGGACACGGCCAAGCTTGTTGCCGTGTCTCCCAATATAAACATCCAGTAGCCAACACGCCCAAGGGACACGGCCAAGCTTGTGGCCGTGTCACTCAACACCAATACAAGCAGTAGCAAACACGGGCAATGGACACGGCCAAGCCAGTGGCCGTGTCTCTCAACACAACAATCCAGTACCAGACACGGGCAAGGGACACGGCCGTGTCTCTCAACATAAATTAGACAGTAACAAACACAGGCAAGGGACACGGCCAAGCCAGTGGCCGTGTCTCTCCAAAACTCATCCAACACGGCCAAATTTGCCCTAACTTGGCCGTGTCTCCCATAACTTGGCCGTGTCCTTCAATAATTCATAGACCAAACACTTCGAAATTCATCTAAACCAAACTCTAATTCAACATTTCATCATTTTCCTCACAATTTTCTCAACTCATCATCACTTAGATATCAATTCCACACATTTACATACTTAAATCTCTTGTTATCATCATTTTACACACCAATCATACCCAACATAACCTCAATCCAAAAGAAAACCACACAAGAAGGTATATACTTATATATATGTATAATCAATAAAATTCATTCAAGAAATGTGTACTTACCTATATAGCTTGCCAAATCTTCATCTCCATCTTCAATACTCTTAAAATCCTTAAGAAATTTGATGAAGATCAATCTCTCTCTCTCTCTCTCGTGCTCTCTCTCTCTCTCGTGCTCTCTTGTCCACGAAGAAGAAACAGAAGAAGAGGAAGAAGGAAGGTTCTCCATCCTTCCTTCGTTCTTATCTTATATAATAATAATAATAATAATAATAATAATAATAATAACAATTATACCATTTAAATCTCCACCACACACAATTTCTTTTTGACTTTCTTCTTCTTTTCTCTTCAACACACACATTGAATCCAAATACAACAGTAATCCCAACACTTTTAGGGTATACTTTAGGATATTACAACAGGCCTATTTCCCGCCCCCTGCCGCAGCCAACTGAGGCAGATTTTTTTGCCAGCGCAATTTTTCCTGCGACAAATTTTTTCGTCAGCGTAATTTTTTCCGCAGCAGTTTTTTTCGCCAGGGAAATTTTTTGACGCAAATTTTCCAAAACCTAATACTATTAGGTTTCGGTTTCCTTTTCTTATTAAATATTGTATCCCGTGACTAACTAGGAAAAACCATAAAAAAAAAACCTCTATAAATAACAACACAAAAAAGAGGAAAAGGAATAAGAAATTAGGGAGGAAATTAGAGGGAACTTTGAAACAGAATCTTTGAAGGAAAGCAGTGAAATTAAATTTGACTTTTTGAGAAACGAAGAAGTGAAAGAAACCATCAAAGGCAGCAATTGTCTTTGTTTTAATTCATCCAAGAAAAATGATTTTTGGAGGAATCATCAAAAGGAGGTATGAATTAAGTTCTTTTTTTTGCTTTTCATAGTAGCTTAGATTATACAATGTGTTTTTCAAAATTTAAAACCTTAGAACTTTAATTTAGTTTTTCTAAAGTTAAAAACCTTATTTCGTTGGTTTATTTTCCAGAAGGCTTAAAATTGTTATTTTTACTTCTTTAAAATCTTAAAACCCTAATTGAACATATTTTTCAACAAAACCAAAATTTGATTCTGTTTCTTTCAAAATTTTAAACTTGGTTCTATTTCTTTCAACAAACCTTAACAAATATCTTTTCTATTTTTATAAACTTTAAATCGTTTGTTTAAATTCATAAAACTTCATAAAATTATCAAATTGATTTCCAAATTCTAAAAACCAATTCATCACCCGAAACCCTAAATTCAAAAATCACTAAACCCTAACTCAACTCCAAACCTAAAATAGTGAACACTAACCCCTTTAAAACCTTGAACCTTAATTTTTTCTAAACCTTAATCCTTTAAAACCTTAAAAAATCATATAAACACAAATATTTTAATTTTACACAGTAAACTTGAAATCACAAATTAAAAGTATTTTAAAGTGTCAAAAACCCTAGTTTCATGATTTCATCATTCAAACCTTAATTTGGTTAATCAAAGAGTCTTACCAACCTTTTAAAATATAAAACCTTAATTTATTTTAATTCCTTAAAAAAAGTCACAGCAGCCTAATTTTATGAATTCCAAAACCCTAACACATGAAACAAAGAACTCTAAATGGAAACAATGGCTATAATTTGAATTTTTATTTGCCTTATTCAATTCCATATTTGATTATGCTTTGATTTATTTTACATGCTTTAATTTATTTAAGTTCAATGTTTGGCTTATTAAATTTATCATGGATGGATGTTTTAATATCTTTGATGAATAATTTATCTATGATGAATGATTATTTATTTAGGTTTCTAAATGTTGTAAGAGGTATGTTTCAACTTGGTGGGTACCTCATTAGTTGAATATCATGTAACTTAAATTGCTTTTCTATTTTAGAACTAATGTAAATGGCATGTTTCTACCTTTTCGGTGGGTGTCCTATTTAGGCATGAGATGTAAGGACATGTTTCCATTCTTGGATGGGTGTCCATTTATTTGCTTTGTTTTGGACATTGCTTTGATTTTAATATAATGATGCTTTCTTTCAATTATTGTGTGTAATACGGATAATATTATTCTACTTAAGAATTTTATAATATTAAGACCTATAAAGGAGGCCGGCTCCAATGAACCAGGCATTGTGGGGGTGCTGGGCCATTTCTCACCTTCCCCACATGTACCCAACTTTCCGAACCCATTAGGGGGTTGGGGATTCCTTAGGAATTGAGTCATCCACCCCTTTCTTCTTTTTCCCGGCCCGTCCGGGTGGCGACTCCATTTTCTCCGGACTTAGGTCTGTGTTCTCTAAGGCCCCGAGCCTAAACAGTACTGAAGTCGCAAGAACCATTCCACCGGGAGTGGGGGCAAAAATTCACGCTCACAGTTATAATTTTACACAGTAAGCTTAAAAACATAATTCATTAGCTAATAGTCATAATCTAAATGTTTCGAAGAGCCCAAACTCTAATTTCATGATTTTACATCACAAACCCTAATTTGGTTAATCAAAGAATTTTACCAACTTCTTGAATCATAAAACTTTAATTCATTTTAATTCTCTTAAAATCACAGTAGCTTAAACCCATAAAATTCCAAAACCCTAATCACATGGAATAAAGAATCTTAAATAGAAACAGTAGCCCTAATTTGAATCTTTATTTGCCTTATTCAATTTTATATTTGATTATGCTTTGATTTATTTTATATACTTTAATTTATTTAAGTTCAATGCTTGGTTTATTTTATTTTATCATGGACAGATGTTTACTTTCTATTGATATTTAGTACCTTTGATGAATGATTTATTTATTATGAATGGTTATTTACTTTTATCGATTTATTTAGGTTTCCAAATGTTGTAAGAGGTATGTTTCCACTTGGTGGGTACCTCATTAGCTAAATATCATGTAATTTAAATTACTTTTCTATTTTAGAACCAATGTAAATGACATGTTTCTACCTTTCGATGGGTGTCCTATTTAGGCATGGGATGTAAGGACATGTTTCCATCCTCGGATGGGTGTCCATTTATTTGTTTTTTTTGGACATTGCTTTGATTCTTTTAATATAACGATGCTTTATTTTAATTATTGTGTGTAATATGGATAATGTTATTATACTTAAGAATTTTATAATGTTAAGACCTGTAAAGGAGGCCGGTTCCAATGAGCCGGGCGTTGTGGGGGTGCTGGACCACTTCTTACCTTCCCCAGACATACCCAACTTTTCAAACCCATTAGGGGGTTGGGGATTCCTTAGGAATTGAGTCATCCACCCCTTTCTTTTTTTTTTCAGCCCGTCTGGGTGGCGACTCCATTTTCTCCGGACTTAGGTTCATGTTCTCTAAGGCCCCGAGCCTAAACAGTGCTGAAGTCGCAAGAACCATTCTACCAGGAGTGGGGGCAAAAATCCCCGCTCACAACAAACTTTGATAATAACAATATAACTCAATGCAATACCAAATGCATAATGCATATAGATGTCAGATCAATCCACTTTCTTATATTTTTCAAATATTTCATAAGCACAACTCATAGCATTATATTACTCAATTGTATCATAATTCATAATTCACATTAAAACAAAGACAAGCATGGGCCCAAAAAGGATCTAATATGCTATTCAAATTTTAGAGTTATTGCTTTTGTCCATAATGACACCATATGTCTAGCCCCGTAGGCAATATATATATCCATGGATAATGTAACAGACCCAGTCTCTTGGACCTCAACCCGGCTAGACCATTAGGCCCTAGTATCTTGGTCCTCAACTCGGTTAGACTGCTATAGTTTTTGAGGCTTACGACCCAGTCTTGTCACCCCAAAAACATCATATTTATCAGCTGGCCTGGCTTACGACCCAGTCTTTTCACCATTCCAGCGTGTAGCCCGTAGGTAATCATAGGCATGCCGCCAAACCCAGAACTCTGAAAATTGAATAACATACTAGGCACACAATTTATTCATATTTCTCATTATTAATCTCTTTCTCATTTTTACATATTCAATCTAGACACATTGCCTTATTTTTACATTTTTTTTCTCACTTTTCTCATTTTTCACATCTTTCTCATTTTTCTCATTTTTATCAATATCAATTCATTTCATTATTACACATATCTCATTTTTGCATTCACAACACATTACCCAATTACTTTGGGTATTTTCACATAATATGCATATTTCACATGTTACACAAATTAGCCATTATCAATGGCTTTTCACAATGCATTTAACACATATATGACATTACAAATGTCATAGCATATTATTCATATACAATCAATGAACCAAGTAGCTTAACACATTTTTCAACCAAAATGTGTTAAGTCCAAATGTTATGCAAATATAGACATTATATTCAAAGTTTGTACATACCTCCACTAGCAACCCAAAGCAAGCTAAAAACAACCTTCAATCCAATCTTTCTAACTTGCCCTTCACCACTTGGATGAAGCAAATCAACCTCCCTCAATGCCTAAACTAAATGTGATAGCAAATAATCATTTAGTATCACATTTAATGGCATTTCCAATATTAAACCATAATTACACATCACTCCTACAAATTTCCAAAAATTTAGCCTTTCCTTACTTCAACATTGGAATTCCATTTTACTACAATTAAATTAGTGTTTCAAGTTTATTTATATTATTGAAAACATATTTTAATACATTAAAATCATTTACATTATAAAAATACACTCTTATACACAAAATCTCAAAAATGGCATAACCTTCCCCCATTGAAGGTTTTCCATTCCAACACAATCCATTACTCATTCCAAGCTTATATTCATCACTTTTAACACTAAACAACATGCTTAAACAAATAAAATCACACAATTCAACCACTTTGGAAAATCACTTTTCCAAAACCCTAAATCTCCACTTCCATTGTCAAACTCCAACCCAACACCACCAAATCCCATATTTGACTTTAAAATACTTGTTTATGAATCAAAACAACTCATTTGGAATCAATTTACACAATTAAAGTTCATGTTTTCAAAACCCCAAAAATCCATAACCCTAAATTCTCTCTCCTCACCATTCTTTAACCAAACTCCATCATCTCTTCAATATAACCTTAGAATCATTGTTAACTACCCAAATTAACATCATACACACCAATTCCAGCAATTATAACATACTACATAAAAATCCAAATTCTCACATAATCTCATCTTCCATGGAATTCAAAGAAAAGAGATGGAAACTTACTAATTTTGGTGGAAATCACCAAAAATCCACTTGAAACTTGTTAATTCCTTCAATTTATGGAGTATGGAAGAAGAAAAATCCTTAGTCTTCAAACTCCCATGGAAGCCACGTTCTTGAAGAAGAAGAAGAAGAAGAAGAAGACTTTTAATATTCTTTTCCTTTCATCTTTTTTAATCACATATATATATATATATTAAAATAATTTAATATTTAATTATTTAATTATTTTTTAATAAATTAAAAGTCCTAATTTCCCTCTTCCATTCAAAATTAATTTATTAATTTTGAATATATAAAATTTAATTACCAAAATACCCTTTTCTTTTAAAAAGTGTTGACTTTTATATATGTTATGTATATTTTGCATATATATCACATATATATTCCACTTTTTCATTTAAAATCCCTTCATTTTTCATTTAAAACCATTAATTTAATTTATCCTTTTAAATTATAATTTATTTTGTCCAATTTTCCAAAAATTAGAAATTTTTAAAAATTTTAGGATGTTACATGATCAAACTGAGAGAAAGAAATGCAGAGAAGGAGGAGCAACAGAGATGATAACTGATAATTTAAAGAAAAAGGTAGCAACAAAAATCAACAAGGCAGTGTCAAGGCAATTGCCAAATTGCCAAAGTTCAACCGAAGAAGTAAATTGATTCAGGCAGTAGCAAATATCAAACTGAGCTTGATTCAAACTCTTTAAATTCGGTGGAGCCAACAAATGAAGGTTAGTTTGTTATGTTTAATTTGTTTAAAACATAATAGTTACATTATTGTTTTCTCATGCAGTAATTTACAAGATATTTAAACAATTCAATAGTAATGTTCATGGTTACTTTATTTATCACATTAGCTTGTATTAAACTTTAATCTCTTTTGCCAAATATCCATTTAATCCTATTTTCATAAACCCTAATCCTTTTTTAGAAAATCCTAAACCTTAATATTGTTTTCATACAAATTCCAAACCCTAATTAAAGAAACCCTAATTGTACAGTAGCTAAATTCTATTTCTCTAAAAATTAAAAACCATAGCTTGTAAATCTATTGTTTAAATATGACACTTAAATGTAGGATTGATTACTAATGCATGTGTATTTATGATATGTCTTATTGGATGGTTTATTTGGTCTATGATGAATTATTTATTTATGATGAATGATTGCTTGTTTTTTATTAGTTTATTTTGGTTTCAAGAATTGTATGAGGTATGTTTCCATATTATGGGTATCTCAATTGTTGATTATCATGTAATATAATTTATTTAAGTTTTGGATTAATGTAAAGGATACTTTTCCATCAATTGGTGGGTATTCTATTTTATTTGTTTTCTTTTGGACATTGGATCATTTTAAAGGCATGTTTCCATCCTTGGATGGGTGCCTATTCATTTATTTTATTTAAAATTGTTGTGATTTTAATAAAGTATTTATTTATTCTTATGATTATATTTAGTATGGATAATATTATTATATTTAAGAAATTTATAATATTAAGACCTGAAAAGGAGGCTGGTTCCAATGAACTGGGCACTGTGAGGGTGCTGGGTCATTCTCACCATCCCCACATGTACCTAACTTTTTGAACCCAATAAGGGGTTGGGGATTCCTTAGGAATCGAGCAATCCACCCCTTTCTTTTTCCCAGCCCACCCGGGTGGCGACTCTATTTTCTCTAGGTTTAGGCTCATGTTCTCTAAAGCGCTGATCCTAATAGTGCTGAAGTCGTAAGAACTATTCCACATGGGAGCGGGGAAAAACATTTCTGCTCACAGTGGCGACTCCACTAGGGATAAGAGAAGTTGATTTCGTTCGTCTTTATATTATTTTATTCTTTCTTATTATGATTTTATCCATTACATCATTTAGATTGCATTGTGTGCATGAGTTAGGATACCCGTGTTACCCGTGTTGTGTTATACAAGGGATACCATACTTTCACTCAAGGTATGTAGATCGAGCATGACATAACTACCCATAGCCTTGTACCTTTTGGTATATACTTGTTATGGGAACCTAAGCCTTTCGAACCAAAGACTAAACTCATGTAATTGGCCTAGTTATTTTTTTAGATTTTTACCCCAAGTGCTTGTTGTTTGACTATGGTTAATTTATCTTGGTTTAAATCATGGCTTATTTGGTTTGCTCTTTTTTCTAATATGATCTACCTATATTGTAAGCTCAAAATAATTTTTTTCCTTTAAATCCAAGAGACTAAATTTCAAATTTTCAAAATCTTCAAGATAATCTTTTCAAGATAGTCAAAAATCTTTTTCAACCCTATGGACCAAGGGCTTTGAAACAAAATTAATTTTTTATTACAAAAGAGCTTATAAATATTTAGGTCAATTATGGAATACCAAAAATCAATTGTGAGCCCAACTTATACTAAGAACTATTAATCATGGGCTTTGTTTTTGGCATGAATCATTAGTTACTTTTTAAAAATAGGAAATCTATTTATGCTAAACCTTTTAATTTAGTTTTAGTCCACCAAATAGCATAAAAGCTATGTTTAGTTTAGATTCAATGGATTAAAGCCTAACTAATAGGAATTATCATGGACTGATTTCCATGTTTGATAAGCCTAAGTAATAGCATAAAATTGTTTGAGGGAATTGCTCGAAAATAAGATATCCCATGTTGGTATTTTGTTGACCCTATACCTAGGGAAAGAGACTCACCATTCATGTGCGGAAGTTATAAGGTTGGAAGGAACGTCCTAATTATCTTTCTTGTTGTTTGTGCATACATGCATACATGCATTGCATAATATATCATTGATCCTTTCTGGCTCACAAACCTAGAGTACAGAAGTTCAAGAGCGTACGACAACCCAACCTACGCCAGTGATGTAGACTCCAGTAGCAACTCAATTAGCTTCTCACATAGAGTAATGTATCTTGAACAAATTCAAAGGATGGTGGACGATGCTCTCAATGCCAAGATGGAAGAACTAAAGGGGGTCTTGGCTAAGACTATAAGGAGCCAACTGGCTGTACTTTTGGGGAACACTGCTGAGGTATCTGGCAGCACTAAAAAGCCGAAGGACAAAGGGAAGGCTAAGGTTGGCGAAGTAGCCTTCGATGATGACAAGGTAGTTGTTGTTGTTGATGATGATGACTGAGCTCAATACTTCCAAGATCCAAAATATAAGAAGAAAGAGTAGAAGGTTGTGGAACGATCAACTGTGGAAAAGATTGAAACTTCAGATGTTGAGAAACAGATTGCTGATTTAGAGAAGAAATTTGAAAAGAAGTTGAAAGCTGATGAGATGTCAAAAATTGACAAGCTATTCGAACAAGATGAGGGGGTCCCTTATAAGTTCAAGATGCCTTCCTTCTCTAGGTACAATGGTACATGAAATCTTCACTTGCATGTTAAGCAATACATCACTACCATGGATGGTATTTCAAGCTCTCATTGGATCCTGCTGTGCAGAATTAGTTCAATACCTTGGAGGAAAGTACCCAAAAAGATTGGGATGTGCTATACAAAGCTTTCATTCAGCAGTATGGGCATAATGTCGAGCTGAAAGTTACCTTGATAGAGGTGGAGACCATTAGGCAAAGACTAAATGAGAACTTTGTTGATTATGTAAAGAGATGGAGAAATAAGGCTACACTTCTCAAAAGGAGGCCTGATGAGTTATGTCACGACCCAAACTGGGGAGCCGGGACCGGCGTGAGGCTGTACCTAAGTACAACCTTACAAGCCTAATTTAAATTTATTATTATAGTGCATAATTACTAAGTTCAATAAATTTATTCCAAAATCAAGTCATCAATAAAAATGATACTATTAAAAATCAAGTTCAATAATTAAAACTCAAACTAGATGCAAAGAAACAGTTTACTCCTTATTACAAGAAAAAGGGTTCGGACATGGTCCGCCCAAAAATATCCAGAAATCTCTATGGAGTAAAGAAATATGTAGACGAACTAAAATTCACAACCAACTAGAAGAATCACAAGGAGGACGACCGAGCTCACTAAGGAATATAACTTCCACCTGCAAGTCAATCTATAAGGGTGTGAGCGATATAAATACACTCAGTAAGCTCATGAGAGGCAGAGAAACACTAATACAATTTAACAAGTAATATATATCAAGTAACAACCACAATACATACATGATGGTGTATCAGGGTCTACAAAATATAACATCCTCCTCTTCCAACCATATCCAAGAACAAGTAGGCACGTGGCCCCAAGAGCAAGTAGGCATAAGCCCCAAGAACAAGATCGATATCGATATACAAGATAATCTCCATAATAACAATCCATATCCTTCATCCCCATTAGACACACCATCGCACATCACAATAATATTCAAAATCATAACAAAGCATTTAGCAAATAGCATACAAGTTTCTCTATCTCCTATTCACATGCAAGGCTAGGGCAAGAAAGGATAATATATCGAAATTAGAAAGAATAGTATATTCGAAGGGTTTATATAGATATAATAGTTTAGTTAGCAAGTAGCACATCACAAACAATACACATACACCCATGAACTTACCTGGTATCCAAAGAAAGCTTAGCCCAATCCTCACAACCTACTAACCTCGAGCTTTAGCCGGATTATTGCCTAAGGAAAGATAATTACATAGTCCAACAATCAATCCCACTATCTCATCTATCATGAGGGATGCAATGCATGCTATGAATGCAAAAAGACCAATACTTAACCAACAATTAACCAAGATAATCCAAAATCAAAAACCAACCCAACTCAACCCAAAATTATGGTTCAACCCAATGTTTAAACCGATTGCACCTCAAAAATACAAAATCAATTAATTCATTAAAATTTATTAGAACCAAAACCTCAACTCAATTTTTATAACTCATATATCAAATAATATCACATCAGTCCCTATGCAAAAATCATAATTCATACCAACACCCAAAACTGATAAAAATTCATAAGTAGCCCCTATAATTCAAATATTTCCAGAAAATAATTTCATCATTCAAAAACTCTGAAACAATTCCACTAGCTTCTCCAACATCAAAACAACGTGTGTGAAAAATTTCAGATTAATCCAAATTTATTTGATCCCCCAAAAATATTTTACAACATTCTGGTCCTGTTTGAACCACTAAAAACCAGTACAGAAAAAATCATCATAAATCCTTCACATTTCATTACCACAAAATTACCCAAATAATTTTCTCATATTATAGACATCAGGATGGACAACATATAAAAATTTCATAATTTTTCAAGACATCTAAGGCCTTCAAAATAATTTTCAAAACAGACATCATCAGAAAACCCTTAACCAACAGCAGTGCCAATACTTAATTTATTTTGGAACCTAAACATTAGAACCAGACTCAAAATTATTTTTCACAGATTAAAAACATCCTAATAAACAACATATCAAAATTTCATAAATTTTAGAAACTTCTAATTCCCTCAATTTAATTTTTAAATCGGATTCATACAACCAGTTACCATACTGGCAGCAGTTGAGAAATAAATTTATTTCGAAATACCAACATTTGACCCAGACCTCAAAATATTTTTTTATAAACATCTAACATCATATCCTAAAACATATCAAAAATTCAGACCTAGATTATTTACTAATAATTTTTAAAAATTCGACAAAGTTACTGAAATATTAGTAATCACAAGCAGAAATAATTTTTCACTTTATTAATGAATTAAAAATATAAATCAAATATGAAAATTCTAAAATAAATTTCTAGATCAAGTTTAACATCCTTAAAACAGATTACAATTGCCAAAAATACCAGATCATTAACTTAAACTCCCAAATCAAATATTAAACATCAAGAACCTCCAAAATCATCCTATAACTTTTTAATTATTTTTAATTAATTAAAAATCGAAATAAATCAAAAATATTATTTTCTAACACCCTAAACATCATACAAACATCCAACAACACAAATTATGCCATGAAGTTGAAAGAAATTGAAGAAAAATTGAAGAAACCTCAAAAAATCAAAGCTGCCAGAATTTGGAAGCCAAAAACGACAGGGGCGACGCAGCCCGCAGCACGCCTAACGACAGACCTCCACACGCCGAACGACAGAGCTCGCCTCGCCAAACGACACCAGCGCCTCGCCAAACGACACCGGCAAATGGCACGTCCACTAACGAAACGACAGCCACTCGGTTTTTGAAGAAAAATTATTTTTTTCTCTCTTTTCTCTCTCTGATGGCACAATAATTTTAGACACTCAATTGGGTGCCCTAACACTCCTATTTATACAATTTTTAGTTAAAAAATTATCAATATACCCCTAGATTAATTTTTTTAAAAAAATACCCTAAAACTCTTTAAAATTTCAAAAAAACACCCAACTAACTTATAAAAATTTACAACTAACCCCAAATTCAATTATTTTCAGAATTATATTAATTAGTTAATTAATTATTTAATTTATTTATTTATTTAATTTATTTTAATTAAAAATTAATAAATACCCGAAAAATTTTCAAAACACAACCCCTAGCAAAATTATACTTAAAATAATCGTAACGACATCACGGTCACCAAAATGACATCAAAAATAGCAAAACGAAACCCAAAAATTTTCCGACAGCCAAAATGACCAAAATACCCCTGAAGCCAAAAACACAATATTATACTCAAAACAAATATCTCAACACCCACATTAAAAAAATAAGCACCAAACGTTATAAAATTCACACGAATGTGAATTGAAGGTAAAATTACCATTTTGCCCTTAGACTCCAATTTTCCCAAAAATCAAGGGTTTTACAAGTTAGACCAAATCAGAATGATAGTCAGAGGCATCTTGCCCAACATTCGTGAGAGGCCATCTCACACCCTTATAAGGGATTTCAAAGATCTTCTCCAAGCTGGATTGCAAATAGAAGAGTGGGAAAGGGAGAATAACCGCTTTTTGACAAGAAGGAATGAGAAAGGGAACTATCAGTCCGGTAATCAGAGTACCTAGAAGGAAGTCAATGTTAATGCAACTAGTCAAGGAAATAGAAGATAATTTACAGAATTGGGAAAACCTCTATCTTGAAAATAAACTACAAAAGAAGGGGTTGTTACAACCATTGGTTCCTCGACCCTTGTCGAATCCTTTATCAGCAAATTTTGATACTAATGATTTTTGTCAATTTCATCAGACTCAAGGACATGAGACAGATAGATGCACCTGATTAAAGCATGAGATCCAAGATTTGATAGACAATGGTAAATTGCCTGAGCCCGATAAGCCCAATACAAAGGACAATCCTCTGCCTAGGTTCAACAGAGTGCCACCACCAGCAACCTTCATGGTAGGAGGAGGATTGGAGGAAGATTCAGTTTTATCCTCTTTTTAAGATGGGAGTATTGAAGATGTGGAATAAGGAGAAATTTTATTCAACAAACCTCCCTTAGCTTAAAGTGTTGCTCTTTTTATTTTGCTTTCTTTAGTACTTATTTGGAACAATTATGTTTTTAAAATTAAGATTATTTGAATATATTACTTTCATTAAATTTTATATTGATCTTTTATAATTTTGGTTTTCTATCGATGACAAATCTAGCTTAATATTTATAAATTAGTGTATCTATGCATCATGATCTGAATGACTTTACTAGGTGAGGGAGTTATTCTATAGCATTGAGTTGTGTATGCTCACTTAGAGAGGGCTCCTGCATAATGACCTTTCTCTTGGTCCTAGTCAATCTTAGAATGTGCTTTGATAAACTTTTGAGGCAAAATTGAACTCTGCTTATTTAAGGGAGAGATGATCTAGGCATTATTTGATAAGCCAACAACTAGTATCCTCCTAATTAAATATCAATCCCTAGTTGTCCCTTTGAGCCTTCATAAACTTTAGCTTACTATTTATTGGCTTATAAACCCCGATAACCTACCCTAAGCTATTATGATACTTATGATAAGTCTGATGATCACTGAATTACAATGAAGAAAGAAGATCGTGGAAAAGTCTATTGAAGTTTATCTAAACTAGACCTAATATCTCAAATCTATAACATCAAGATAACAAAGGATTCATCCTCATTGAAACAAACTCATCCTACTCTATTCATCCATAGTCAAAAGCAAAGAATGGTGTAGGCAGAATAATCCTCTTAGAGTTGGATAAAAAAAAACAAAAATACAAAAAAAGGGAAACACCAAAGAAAGAAAAAAAGGAAAAAAATGGGTCCTGAGTTTGTGCAAAAGCAAAAGAAAAAGATGAAGATCATATTAATTAGTTCTATATTTCTTCCAAGGAGATAGAAGGAAATAGAAGTCTCACGAGATTGCTCCTAGCTGCCTATGGATCCAATAAAAAATTTTGGTGTGAAGGTTTGTCAGCTGTGTCACATCTGGTCCAGTTCAAAAATGGCCTTCATTTAACCCCCTGTCCCTTATAGACCCCATTTCAAGCTTATCAAAGATTTATTGATCTCTCTTGGTAGGTAGAGTCTATTAGTGGAGATAGTTTAGATAAGAATGCATATGAGATTGATAATATTTAAACTCGATGAGACCTTTGGCCAAGTAATATGTATTTGCCTATATGAAGTGCAATAGTTCTTACTTTAATGGAAATGATTCCCAAGTTTAGTATGGTAACTAGTATTGTTATGTTATAGATATGTTAATTCAAAAATTTGACTCATGAGGTACAAGGACACTGACTTAACAAAGTCAACATTTGATTTAAAAAAAATAATAAAAAAGGTTTTTTTCATATCAAGCATTCAAGTTAAGGGAAGTATGTTGCAATTTCAAACCTTGAAGGAAACAATGGGCAAAAGAGGGCTAATGAAAGAATCACTTGCAAGGTGATGTCATAAAGTAATTATCTACCAAATAGATATCTCCCATGTCTTTGGCTACCATACTTGGGGCCTCCATACTCATGTTTTCAACATCTTCAAGATAAAAGCCTTAAATGTGAAGCCTTCTATCATTCCAAACCAAGACCTGAATGAGAATCTAGAAGAAACCAATGAGAACACTTTAGCAGATCACCTTAGTCTATGAGTCAATGGAACTTCTGTAAGTATTATTCATGCATATCATGCATACATAAGCATATCACACTACATTTTTTGTCTTGCTTGTCTATTCTTTGTCAAAGTGAACAACAAATACTCTATGAAGCAAACTTGAAGCACATATGGAATTAGGAGGACATGCAAGGCTCATTACTTGACAAAGATCTAGTCACTTTGCAAAAGAAAGAAGAGATGCATGCTTATGCACGAAACCAAACAAAATACAAACATCAATCAAAGCCTGCATGGGAACAAAATTGTTTGTTTGAGCCTACACAGGGGGTAAAGTTTCTCTTTTCAATTTTTGAGTTTATGCATGTATAAAAAATTTTTAGACTCACTTTCAATATTTTGCCACATAGGGGGCAAAGAGAGGATATAAAGGCCAGCTAAAAAATAGCTGAATTTTTTGCACAAAGAAGAGAAAAAGAAATGAGGATGAGTCCAGCTAGAAGAGTTGAAGCCAATATAGAACAAATATCCAAAAGGATGAAGATTCAATTTAAAGGGTGAAGACCCAAAGTCCAAAGGATGAAGATCCAATTTAAAGGGTGAAGACTCGAAGTCCAAAGGATAAAGATCCAATTTAAAGGGTGAAGACCTAAAGACCAAGAATGAAGATCCGACGTCCAAAGGATGAAGATCCGTTTTGACAGGTGAAGACCTAATGCTAAGGATGAAGATCCATTTTGATGGGTGAAGACCCGAAGTCCAAAGGATGAAGATCCTTTTTGAAGGGTGAAGACCCGATGCAAAGGATGAAGATCCATTTTGAAGGGTGAAGACCCAATGCTAATGGATAAAGATCCATGTTTTAAAGGTAAAGACTCGATCTCCAGTGGATAAAGATCCATGTTTTAGGGGTAAAGACTTGATCTCCAATGGATAAAGATCCATGTTTTAAGGGTCTTCAATGGATAATGATCCATGTTTTAAGGGTAAAAACTTGATCTCCAATGGTTAAATATTCATGCAAGGGTAAAGACTCAATCTCCAATGGATAAAGATCCATTTTTGCTGGATAAAGACCCACAATCCATTAAAATGGAACAATCGGTTAGAAGGAAGCTAAAATTCTCAGCCGATAAAAAGTTAGTCAAATCCAATTTCAGGTTGAGAATCCAAATCCAGTATTGGGTCGAGCGCCCAAAATCCCATATTTGGTCGAGCACCTAAAATCCAGATTTGGGTTATGAACCCAAATCCAGTATTGGGTCAAGCACCCAAAATCCCGTATTTGGTTGAGCACCCAAAATCTAGTTTCGGGTCCAAGTACCAACTCTCAGGTTTAAATACCCAAGTCCAATTCAGTCTCAAGTCCAAATACCCAAGTCAAATTTAGTCTCGAGCTGAGAACCCCAATCCAGCCTTAGGTCGAGAACCCAAAATCTAGTTTAGGTCGAGAAATAAAAATCCAGTTTCAGGCCGAGAACTCCAATTCAGTCTTGGGTTGAGAATCTAAAATTCTGTTTAGGGTCGAGAACCCAAAATTTAGTCTCGAGCTAAGAACCCAAATCCAATTTTGGGTTGAGAACCCAAAGCCAGTTTAGGGTCTTGAACCCAAATATAGTTTAGGGTTCAAATTCAGTCTCGAGTCTAGGAACCCAAATCTATTTCGAGTTCAAAACTCATTTTGGGTCTAAAAACCAAATCCAATCAATCAACCTCGGGTTGAGAACCCATCCTTATCCAAATTTGTTCAAAGTTATGTTGCTTTTACTCTCTTCTACTGAAGTCTCAGATCGCTCAAGCAGGGGACAAACTGTAGACCCTTATTTTTTTACCAAGTCCAGTCCAACTGTTTAGATCATTTTTGTACTAGTTTTTAGTGTGATTTTTATATGTTTTTAGTTAATGTTTTGATTAAATTTTGTTTTAAGTGTGTTTAAAGTGTTGTTTTTAGGTTTAGGTGCAAAAACACTCTTGGAAGATTAAAACAGTGCAGGAAAAGCATGAACCAAGCAAGACATGGCCAAGCCAAATCAAGCTTGGCCGTGTCCCTCAAAGATTGAAGAAGGCAGAGCATGACAAGGCCATGAGACACGGCCAAGCCTCTGGCCGTGTCTCATCCAAGGAGCAAAGCCAAAGAAACCAAGAAAAGAAGAGCAAAATTGAAGAAGCAGGAAGAGACACACTCAGTGACACGGCCAAGCCACTGGCCGTGTCACATGACAAGGTTAGCAAACTTGGCCGTGTCCCATTTCAAGCCAAAGAACAAGGGAGCAAGCAAAGAAGGAAAGAAAAGAGACAGTAGTGGACACACCCACTTGACACGGCCAAGCTAGTGGCCATGTCACATGACACGGCCACAAGCTTGGCCGTGTCACCCCTTGAGACCAAAAGAAAAGAAAGAAAGAAAAAGGTTAGTGAAGGACACTGCCAGATGGCTTGGTCGTGTCCCAAAGGAAAACAAGAGACACGGCCAAGCCACTCTTATGCTTGGCCAAAAGAAATATTAAACAAAGAAAAAATGGAGAACAAAGTGAAATGGTATGAGTTGGAAGGCATGTGTGTGTATTTTGAATGAATTAAAAGGAGAAGAAGAGGGAAATTAGGGGGAGTCTTGGCTTTTTGGAGCCAAATTTCTGCTACACGTTTGGGAAAGGGAGAGAGTGACACTCTCCCTTAGCCCTTCATTTTCATCTCCATTTCCATCCTCTCCACCTTCTCCATCTTCCATTGATAAGATCTTTGAGGTTCTTTGGGATAAATTGGGTTAACAAGCTCTTAAAGGTTGAAGAAGCTTCATTGAAAGGATTAGTGACTTGAGAAAGCTCCATTCCATCTTCCAAAGGCAAAATCAATTGAAGAGTTTGTGACTTGAGAAAGCTCCATCCAAAGGTTTGGTGACTTGAGGAAGCTCCATTCCATATTGCAAGGGGAATCAACCATTGAAGAGGGCTTGAGTTCTTCATCAAATACATCAAGTGGAGCTAGGAGGAAGACTAGAAATCCTACTCTTGCATCTTCACAAGGGGTTTTTCTATTCTCTCTTTTGATTCATTTCTATTGTTGTTGTTGTATTAAGAGATTGATATTGCAATGAAAAAATTTGTATTTGTTTTATATTGAGTTGAATGGTTGTTTTAAATTGATGATGTTGAGCTAAATACCCATGCCTAGGGTTTGTAGTATGTTTGGTTGAATGTCTTAATTTGATATTTCTATTGATGTTCCTTGTTGATTGGTTGATTGTATTGCATTGAATGCTAAGTTGATAGTTTAGCTACCTATTGATCTTTGAATATGGGATGACGGACCGAGAGGTGAAATCCGATATGGAAACTATATAATCGACCACTCTATGAATGAATTAGAAATATAAGTTCTAGGGTTTCATTAATTTGATAATGTGAAATAATTGGTTGTTGCTAATTCATGAATGTGAGAACTAATGGATTGGTAATTGACTAATTAACTTTAAGGAACAAATTAATTTACAAGGTTATGTTAATGGATAATTGAGAATTGAGCTTTGAATGAATGGACCTATAACTCTAGGCACCTTCCCAAGAATCGATTTGATCTTGTACACCCATCACACACACTAATCCCTATGCACATTAATTTTAGGTTTAAATTATTCTCGCACCATCCCAAATAACAAACTCTTGCATTTAAATAATTTGTCAATCAAGCTATTATGAACCACACCTTCTTGGGGAAACGACCTTGGGGTGATCACCTTAGCTACAGCTATCTCGTATACTTGTGAGTGACGCTTTGTAGTAGTACTTAATTCAAGCGCAACAAGTTTTTGGCGCCGCTGCCGGGGAGGCTGTCGAAGTAGTGATAGTTTGATATTTTTTTTATTTAATTGTTTGTTTGTTTTCTTTGAATTGTTTATTTGTTTTGTGTGCTTTTCTTTCAATTTAATTATTTGTTTGTTTTCTCTAAGTTTCTAAGTGCCTTGTGTAAAGATGCAATTTTCAAGGCACGGGGGAGTTTATGATAGGAACGATGATTCTGAAATGGCATGGAAATTGGCAGAATTAACGAATCAACTTAAGGTACTAAATGCAAGAGAAAGAGCACCTATGCCACGCCAAGAGATATGTGCAACATGTGGCAATGTAGGCCATAGTGCAAACACATGTTCAATGGGTTTTGGACGATACCAAGAATGGCAAGAGGAAGAATATGACTACCAAGGTTTCCAGCAAATGGGTAGAAATGACACATATTCCAATCCTTATAATCCCAGCTGGGGAAGCCAACCAAATTTTTCTTAGGAAAATCAGCAGCACATTCCACCTCCAAAATTTTTTCAACCTTACCAAAGAGACTCTTACTCTCAAGCGCAATATTCAAATCAAAATTACCTTAAGACACCCACATTTGAAGATAGTTTGAATGCCTTCATTCAAACTAGCGCACAAAATCAAGATAAACTTAAGGAACCCACTTTGGAAGATAGTTTGAATGCCTTCATTCAAATTAGCTCACAAAACCATGATCAATTCGAGAAATCCAGAGTGAAAGATGATTTGAATGCTTACCTTCAAATAAGCACACAAAATCAGGAAGGGAGCAATGAGAGGTTTGATTCTTTGGAGGAATCATTGAAGAGGGTGGAAATGCAAGTTGATCAACTGGCACATCAACTCCAAGCACACCAAGAAGAGGAATTTCCTAGCCAATTAGAGCAAACCGAGGTAATCACAAATTTAAGGAGTGAACAGTTGATATATAACAGTTTTTGTGATTCCTTTGATACAGGAACTAATCAAGAAGAAGATGGCGAATAGATACAACCAAACATAGAGGAGTTAATTCAATCAAAGGAGGAGGAGAATTTGGACTCATCAACTTCATCACATTTGTATGAACCTCCGAATCCTTTGCCACCAATTCCATTCCCAAGTAGGCTAAAAGAAGAGGAGCAAGGTAAGCAACTTTCTAACATCTATATTATGCACTCCCAAGGAGAAAGTGGAAATAAGCTTGAGATGGGTATGTCTTTAGAAGAAGAACATGAAATGCCCAATTTAGAACTTGAGGAGTGTAAGCTAGTTTTAGATGCTGAGGTTGTTGAGAGGGGACTTGACATTGTTAAAGTGGATGAAGAAGTGATTCAACCAAACTTGGTTGAACTCAAAGAGTTCCAAAAAATCATCTCCTCTACTCTTGGTGGTAAAGAAGAGCATACATTGGATAGAACCATGCTGTATAATGAAATAGGATTTTACAACGTTCCTATAGCACTGGAGGATCACCCTGAGGTGACCTTAACATGTCCCTTTGAGACATGTTCTCTTCAAGGAATACTATTTAGGAGTTGCCGTACATCGGGTACATTTCAAAGTTACATGTTGTTCATCCTCTCAGTCATGGGCTCCAATTGCATTATGGGTGGAAGGAGCCCTACACATCGCATATGTGAATGATGGAAATCAGGTTTTATCTAAACCTTCTCTGTAGTATGCATGCTTACATTGAGGACAATGTGAATCTTTAAGTGTGGGGTGCATTTTGTGTTTTGTGTTTTTACTTTTAAGTGCATTATGTGTTTTTGTGTTTTTACTTTTAAGTTATTTTTGTTTAAGTTTAGTTAATGTTTTTAATGTTTTTCCTTGAATAAATGAGTTTTAGAAAGTTCAATAGTTATAAAAATTGTTGATAGATGACCTGTGAAATTTTGAAGCATGAATTGGAGAATTGAGTAGAATTGGTGCTTATTGTCAATTTTGCTGGTTTTTCCTTGCATTACCATTAACCTAGTGAGGAATTGAGCCATTAACTTATCATTATTGTTGTGGGTGAACATCTTTGATTGATGATTTGCTAGAACTTGCTTTGAAATGCTTTTTAAGACTACATAAAAATTTTCAATTAGGCATCAAGATGATTAAGGCAATTAGGTGAACCCACTTTGGCTTAAAAAGACCAACCCTATATTCAACCTTAGTTAGCCAATTTTGAGATTATTTTATTTTTCCTTTTCTTTCTTTTTCACAACACCATTAGCTTGAACCTTGTTGTTTAACTCTTATCCTTTCATTAGGTCAAGAGCATTTTAAGAGCGTTTATAACCAAGTGTTGTGTTGAATTAAGTGTGGGGTTAAATTTAGTAAGTTTAAGATTGCAAAGCAAAATAAAAAAAATAAAAAAAAAAGAAAAAGAGAAAAATAAAAAAAAAATATATATATATATAATAATAATAAGAATAATTGTTGTTCTTGTTGAAAGGGTTGGAATAAGTTGGAGATATCATTGCAATATTTAATAAGTGAGTTCCCTTGAAAAGCTCTTTAATGTCAAGGGGTAAATGAGAGGAAGATGTTTTGGGATTGTTAGTGTATACATATGATCGGTTACTTCATTCTTGAAGTGCTTCTGAACTTAATGATTAAGCTCACATTTCCTAAATGCCATGCCTTTACCTTAGCCCCATTACAACCCAATAAAGACCTTTTGATTGATGCTTGATTGTTATTTTGTGGTGGAGATTTGATTGATAAGCAAGCCTATAGTAATAATCTTTCATTGATTGTTATGAGCATAAACACCACCATGATCAAACACTTGTAAGAGTTGGTGAGGGAGCGACAACATAGGTTATGCATGGAAAACCACTTAATTGCATGGGTGTTGATTTTGTTTGATTCAATATTGATTGCGGATTTAGGGATAGGGAATTCTTGATGCATACTTATAACTCTTGAACTTGACAAAATTTATCTTGTTTAGTGTGTTTTGATTTTAGCCTTGCTTGGGGACAAGCAAGGAATTAAGTGTGGGGTATTTGTTTAGATCATTTTTGTACTAGTTTTTAGTGTGATTTTTATATGTTTTTGTTAATGTTTTGATTGATTTTTGTTTTAAGTGTGTTTAAAGTGTTGTTTTTAGGTTTAGGTGCAAAAACACCCTTGGAAGATTAAAACAGTGCAGGAAAAGCATGAACCAAGCAAGACATGGCCAAGCCAAATCAAGCTTGGCCGTGTCCCTCAAAGAATGAAGAGTGCAGAGCATGACACGGCCATGAGACATGGCCAAGCCTCTGGCCATGTCTCATCCAAGGAGCAAAGCCAAAGAAACCAAGAAAAGAAGAGAAAAAATGAAGAAGCAGGAAGAGACACACTCAGTGACACGGCCAAGCCACTGGCCTTGTCACATGACACGGCCAAGCGGCCAAAAATTTTGGCTGTGTCCCATTTCATGCCAAAGAACAAGGGAGCAAGCAAAGAAGGAAAGAAAAGAGACAGTAGTGGACACACCCACATGACACGGCCACAAGCTTGGCCGTGTCACCCCTTAAGACCAAAAGAAAAGAAAGAAAAAGAAAGAAAGAAAAAGGTCAGTGAAGGACACGGCCAGATGGCTTGGTCGTGTCCCAAAGGAAAACAAGAGACACGGCCAAGCCACTCTTGGCTTGGCCGTGTCACACCTAAAATATTTGAATTTTTCTACACAAAGTGGGGGACAAAGTGGGGAACAAGGCCTTATGCTTGCTAAAAGAAATATTAAACAAAGAAAAAGTGGGGAACAAAGTGAAATGGTATGAGTTGGAAGGCATGGGTGTGTATTTTAAATGAATTACAAGGAGAAGAAGAGGGAAATTGGGGGGAGTCTTGGCCTCTTGGAGCCAAATTTCTGCTGCACGTTTGGGAGAGGGAGAGAGTGACACTCTCCCTTAGCCCTTCACCTTCATCTCCATTTCCATCCTCTCCACCTTCTCCATCTTCCATTGATAAGATCTTTGAGGTTCTTTGGGATAAATTGGGTTAACAAGCTCTTAAAGGTTGAAGAAGCTTCATTGAAAGGATTGGTGACTTGAGAAAGCTCCATTCCATCTTCCAAAGGCAAAATCAATTGAAGAGTTGGTGACTTGAGAATGCTCCATCCAAAGGTTTGGTGACTTGAGAAAGCTCCATTTCATATTGCAAGGGGAATCAACCATTGAAGAGGGCTTGAGTTCTTCATCAAATACATCAAGTGGAGCTAGGAGGAAGACTAGAAATCCTACTCTTGGCATCTTCACAAGGGGTTTTTCTATTCTCTCTTTTGATTCATTTCTATTATTGTTATTGTATTAAGAGATTGATATTGCAATGAACAATTTGTATTTATTTTATATTGAGTTGAATGGTTGTTTTAAATTGATGATGTTGAGCTAAATACTCATGCCTAGGGTTTGTAGTATATTTGGTTGAATGTCTTGATTTGATATTTCTATTAATGTTCCTTGTTGATTGGTTGATTGTATTGCATTAAATGCTAGGTTGATAGATTAGCTACCTATTGATCTTTGAATATTGGATGATGGACCGAGAGGTGAAATCCAGTATCGGAACTATATAATCGACCACCCTATGAATGAATTAGAAATATAAGTTCTAGGATTTCATTAATTTGATAATGTGAAATAATTGGTTGTTGCTAATTCATGAATGTGGGAACTAATGGATTGGTAATTGACTAATTAACTTTAAGGAACAAATTAATTTGCAAGGTTATGTTAATGGATAATTGAGAATTGAGCTTTGATTGAATGGACCTATAACTCTAGGTACCTTCCCAAGAATCAATTTGATCTTGTACACCCATCACACACACTAATCCCTACGCACGTTAATTTTAGGTTTAAATTATTCTCGCACCATCCCAAATAACAAACTCTCGCATTTAAATAATTTGTCAATCAAGCTATTACGAACCACACCTTCTTGGGGAAATGACCTTGGGGCGATCACCTTAGCTACAGCTACCTCGTATACTTGCGAGTGACGCTTTGTAGTAGTATTTAATTCGAGCGCAACACCAACACTAATTAAAAGGCGGTTAAGTGAACTATGAATATTTAAATCAGTATGAAAATTTTTTTATAATATTTATTATTTATTTTAGTAATAATAATATAATATTTATTATTTAAAATAAAAAAGGAAAAAAGAAAATATAAATATTTATTAAAATATAATATTTATTTTTAATAATAATAAAAAAAATTGGATGGGCATCTTAATTAGCCACAGGGCATGCCCGTGGTAAATTAGGCATGCCAATTATCGCAGGGCGTGCCCACGGTGAATTAGGGCATGCCAATTCACCGCAGGGTATGCCACAGCAAATTGGGCATGCCAATTCACCGCAGGTCGTGCTTGTAGGGAATTGGCTTGTGCCAGCACGCCACGAAGCAGCCCGTGCCCCATGCAGTAGCCTGTGCCCGCGTGCAATTTCCCTTGTCAATATTGCCAAAACCTTATTTAACTTGGACAAATTTTAAATACTTCCTTAACCGATAATAACTAGGTTTTTAATTGATTGATTGCATATAAATAACAGAATGAAGGATAGAAAAGGGGGGGGGGCCCTTTTTTGTGCTTTTAGCTGACTTTTGGAATGAGAGATGGTAGCAGTTTTATAAAACCCTAACTATCAAAAAAAAGAGCAACAGGGATAGAGAGCAAAAAAAGGAGCAACCAAAAGTGATCAAACAGAGAGAAAGAAACGCAGAGAAGGAGGAGCAACAGAGATGAGAATTGATAATTAAAAGAAAAAGGCAGCAACAAAAATCAGCAAGGCAATTGCCAAATTGCCAAAGTTCAACTGAAGAAGTAAATTGATTCAGGCAGTAGCAAATATCAAACAAAGCTTGATTCAAACTCTTTAAATTTGGTGGAGCCAACAAATGAAGGTTAGTTTGTTATGTTTAATTCATTTATATCATAATAACTACATTAATGTTATCTCATGCAGTAATTTACAAGATATTTAAACAATTCAATAGTAATGTTCATGGTTACTTTATTTATCACAGCAGCTTGTATTAAACTTTAATCTCTTTTTCCAAATATCCATTTAATCCTATTTTCATAAACCCTAATCTTTTTTAGAAAATCCTAAACCTTAATATTTTTTCATAAAAATTTCAAAACCTAATTGAAGAAACCCTAATTTTACAGTTGCTAAATTCTATTTCTCTAAAAATTAAAAACCCTAGCTTGTAAATCTATTGTTTATATATGATACTTAAATGTAGGATTGATTACTGATGCATGTGTATTTATGATATGTCTTATTGGATGGTTTATTTGGTCTATGATGAATTATTTATTTATGATGAATGATTGATTATTTTTTATTAGTTTATTTTGGTTTCAAGAATTGTATGAGGTATGTTTTCATATTATGGGTGCCTCAATTGTTGAGTATCATGTAATATAATTTTTTTATTTTTAGGATTAATGTAAATGATACATTTTAATCAATTGGTAGGTATTCTATTCTATTTGTTTTCTTTTGGACATTGGACAATTGTAGAGGCATGTTTCCATCCATTGATGGGTGCCTATTCATTTATTTTGTTTGAATTTATTGTGATTTTAATAAAGTATTTATTTATTCTCATGATTGTATGTAGTATGGATAATATCATTATATTTAAGAATTTTATAATATTAAGACCTGAAAAGGAAGTTGATTCTAATGAACCGAGCGCTGTGGGGGGTGATGGGTCATTCTCACCTTCTCCACATGTACCCAACTTTTCAAATCTAATAAGGGATTTGGGATTCCTTAGAAATTGAATCATCCATCCCTTTCTTTTTCTTAGACCGTCTAGGTGGCGACTCCATATTCTCTGGATTTAGGCCTGTGTTCTCTAAGACCCTGAGCCTAATAGTGCCAAAGTCACAAAACTATTCCACATGGGAGTGGGGGCGAAAATCCCCGCTCACACCATTTTTTAAGTAAATATGCACTAAGTCTATCATACTAAGCTCTTGGAACTTGTTTCAATCCATATAGTGCTTTGGTAAGTTTAAAAACATGATTAGGAAATTTATAATCTTCAAAACCAAGAGGTTGTTCAACATAAATTCCTAGCTTATTAACCCATTTAGAAATGCACTTTTAATATCAATTTGAAAAATTTTAAAATTCATATGACATGCAAATGCAAGAAATATTCTAATGGCTTCTAGTATAGTAATGGGAGCAAATGTCTTATCATAGTCAATGCCTTCCTCTTAGTTATAGTCTTTGTCTACTAATCTAGCTTTGTTTCTAATAATGAGACCATTTTCATCAAGCTTATTCCTATATACCCATTTACATCCTATTATTGGATGATTTTTATGTTTCGGAACAAGTTCCCATACTTTGTTTCTCTCAAATGGGTTGAGTTGATGTTGTATAGAACCCAACACTCATCACTAAGTGCCTCCTCAATGGTCCTTAGCTCAATTTGAGAAACAAAAGTAATATTAGAATCTAAGTATTTAATTGAGATCTAGTAGTTACTCCCTTTGAGGTGTCACCAATGATTAGTTCTTTTGGATAATCCTTCTTGTATTGCCAATCTTTGGGTAGCTCTTGAGACTCTTCATCTTGTTCATCATGATTGCTCTTTGAAACATTAGTTGTTTCTTGTTATTCAAAAGTACCTACAAAATCATCAAGAGCATTATCTTTCCTTTGATCAAGTTTAAATGATTCATCAAAAACAACTTGCATTGATTCTTCAACTACTAGTATTCTCTTATTAAATACTCTATATGCTTTGCTAGATGATGAATATCCTAAAAATATGCCTTCATCTGATTTGGATGAGAATTTTCTATGATTGTCCTTGGTATTTTAATATAAAGCATTTGCATCCAAACACTCTAAGGTATGAAAGTTTTCGTATTCTTCCATTCCATAACTCATAAGAAGTTTTGTTTATCAAATGTCTTTTGTAAATATGATTTGAAATATAACATGCTATATTAGCGGCTTTCACCCAAAAGTAAGATGGTAAATCATAATCATTGAGAATTGTCCTAGCCATTTCAATTAATGTTCTATTTTTTCTTTCAACCAAACCATTTTGTTGTGGTGTTCTATGAGCCGAAAAGTTATGTGAAATACCAAACTCATTGCAAAAGTTTTCAAAGTACTCATTTTCAAATTCTTTGCCATGATCACTTCCAATAGATGTGATTATGTAGCCTTTTTTATTTTGAACTCTTTTTGTAAATATTTTAAAATGATTGAAAGCTCCATTCTTTTGAGCTAAAAAATTAACCCATGTAAACCTTGAGTAATCATCAACAAGTACAAATGCATATAACTTGCCACCTAAGCTAGTAACTCTAATTGGTCCAAACAAATCTAAGTGAATGAGTTCTAATGGTCTAGAAGTGCTTACAATATTTTTAGATTTGAATGAACTTTTATGTTTCTTACCAAATTGACAAGGTTCACAAGTCCTATCTTTATCAAATTTTACTTTAGGGAGTCCATCAACTGGTTCTTCTTTACTAATGCATTTTAAGTGATCCATACAAGCATGTCCTAGTCTTCTATGCCAATTCCAAGCATCATTACTAATGGTAATGAAACATTCAAATGCATTATTGGAATATAAGTCAATTTTATTTGTATTGCCAATTATAACTCCTTTGAATACAAGTCCACCATTTGAATTGGTAATTTTGCATCCTTTAGAGTTAAAACTTACATCATATCCTTTATCACATAGTTGAATTACAATAAGCAAATTATGTTTCAATCCATCAACAAGCCAAACATTATTAATCATATTTTTACCAATCTTGCCAATGGAACCAATGCCAACGATTTTACCTTTAGCATTATTACCAAAAGTTACATTACCTCCATGCTTGTAAGTAAGTGTTGTAAAAAGCTTTGCATTACCCAACATATGCCTTGAGCATCCACTATCCACAAGCCAAACATTTTCATTGATAGTGGATTTTAGGGATACCTATAAAACAACAGTGTTCATCTTCTTTTAGGAGCCCAAATAAAGTTGGGTCCTTAGGGGTTAGTGTAACACCCCCATACTCTATATAAGTACTATACATATACCTGGTATACATACAGTAAGTATATAAAGTATAAGAATGCCACTTGTTACAGTTTAAAACTTTTATCTGAGTTCAAACAATAATACATTTTTTTTCTTTAAAAGGACATTTACAAAATTATTATACCTTCGATGATCTTACATATAAATAAAAATCTTGTCTTTACCAAAATTCATTTATACATATGAATACCTTTTTATCAAAATACAACATATTTACATTGTACATGTATGCACCACCTTCTAGTTGGTCTCGAAATACTCATAACCTTCTCATGGCATAACGAATAGACTTCAGATCAACTATCTGCTAACCTACGCGATTTACACAACCGCACTAAGCCCGAAAGCTTAGTAGTACAAATAAATAATATAAACATATTCATATGTTAACTTCATGTATCCTTATTTTCTTATCATGTTTTCCCATTTCAATTACACTTTTCATATATCTCTACTAATCTCATAATTATATACATATACACATATCATTAACACAAACCACAATTCCATAACTAATACTCACAATGTCTACATCCATACACATATTATATGTCATACTATATTTTCAGAATCTCATCTTTCAACTTAGCTTCTCAAGCCATATTTCTTTTCAATAGTTTACTTATGTATTCTAATCATATCATACTTCATAACATTACATGTCCTTATTTTATTCAATTAATTCATTATTCACAATAAGTAGGGTTTGTACTTACCTCAAGAGAAATACACAACATCAACTCATCTTCCAAGAATCCTCAACACTTAGATTAGGGCAACTAAACCTCTTCAAAAACCTAATCCAAAAGGAATAACATACACTTACTTAAAGATACACATGAATCTTCAATACAATTATTCACTTATTAGTCTCATACTAGACCCTTAGATCATAAATTACAAACCAACATCTCTCTCTAGGACCCCACGGTCGTGGCCTTCCAACCCCCACGGGCGTGGCATAGCAAACAATTCTGCCCCTTTAAGATATTATAATATACTTATACTTCGTCCAATTATTACCTTCACGATATTTTATCACTTCATCTCTTTATAATAACTCTCTTAACTTTAACCTTAAAAATCATGAATTTATATCTTAATATTGATTATCCCGACATTACAATCACTTTAAGAATAGACATTTATCAAACCTTAATTGATAATAACATCCTTATTTTTCATACACTTAATTCCTTCTTTAGCATGCTTCTCACTTAATATAAATATTAGTATAATGCCTTTAAACTTACTTTACATATAATCAATCTTTTTCCCTTTTATCATCATTTACAATTGATATAACTCAATTTATTCAAGTCTATTCATTAGTAAGAATATTACATCATATACCTTATCATTTAAATTTATACTCTTAGTACAACTATACATATTAAATTTCAATAATGATTCGGAACTTTAGTCAAATCCAGATCAATTGATCTATCTGTCACAATATACCCACGTTTCAATCTTGTTCAACTCAAACCAACGATTAATTTATTTAAAC
This sequence comes from Garcia nutans, assembly GCA_947685225.1. NCBI lineage: Eukaryota > Viridiplantae > Streptophyta > Magnoliopsida > Malpighiales > Euphorbiaceae > Garcia > Garcia nutans. The sequence continues at coordinate 14,045,556 of CANTUV010000023.1, read as the reverse complement.
TTATCATTAAATTTCACAATATACATATGACCTAATTCCATTAGGTCAAACTTATATTCAAACTCTAATCTCTTCGGATCCACTTTTCAACTTCTTGAAAGTATGATTATTAATAACAAACCACTTCAACTTATCTTAGTACAATTTTCCACAAAAATTCTCATGATTATCTCATACTATATTTACTACCCATAATTCACTCACTTAAACCTTAAGCCCATCCACTTATTCACTTTATACCATAAACATATTCAGTATAAATTTCAATCACATTTTGTAATTTCTTCCATATAATATCTCCTCACATTTCATACCATTGCTATTTTTACAATAATTACCTTTTTATCCTATTATCCATAACTCAACACATTTTCATAATTCTCTTCTCTTTCCTTACTTTTCATAATTATAAACATATTTCTAACATAAAATGATAAGGTACAACTTTACCAATCATAACTCTTGACCATGTTTCTAGAAACATAATTATCAATCTCACCAAAACTGTACTACAGTCATATTATCTCAGTCCCAAATCTGTGGATAACAAAACTAATCAGCCAAATATACTAAACAAATCATATGACCATAAGAGATTAATGATTACTCCTGAAGCTTATAAATCCATACTGTTCCTTTATTATTCTGCTTCCAACCTTTCCAATTACAAAACTAAATTATATTGCAAGAATTACATATTCATTCTCTAAACTTTTGCTACACCAAGAGTTAACACATTTCAACTCCGTTTCAACCCAATTTGAACTCGATTATATGATCATTATTAGCTTAATTCATGACTCAACAATATTATTATTAACATCTCTTACGTATACATATTCGATCATATACAAATCTTACACAATTTCCATTTATTAATCCATTTCTAATCTATCTTTTCTAAAATATTTTTATACATTATGCTTCCCCTTTTTCCTTACAATCTCTTATTATATACAAATACATAGAACTTTTCCACATGTATATATTTTAGGACTCAAAATATTATATGATCATCAACTTCAGTGATCACCATAACAATTTCACCATCCAATATTACTCAAGTCCATTTTCACTCTTAATTTCGTTACATAGTCTATCTAGCTTTGCACATGTCAAGACCTAATCTCTCTTAGGTCCACTAATATATGCAATATCGTTCTTAATAACTTTAGACCAGTAGTTATACTACATACACATTCATAGGTCACATCCATAATGTGACTTACTTCCCACATTTCTTACATATTACAATTACATTCATATCGAGAAACTCATCTCATATATCCTATACATGTATACATATCATCATGTAATTTTATTTAATTTCTCTTTTGCATACATTCTATACAAATTTAATGTTTATTATTTTTCTTTGAACAACATCATTCTCATTCTTTTGACATGACGTAAGTTATTTATCAACTCAACAAATATATACATTCTAACCATAATAACACTTCGCATATATCGTAGTCACATTTCTAATGTGACATCTTTTTTTTTAAAGCATTTAATATACACTTCTTATCCATTTTCATCATTTCTAGTCAAATTACTTAAAGTAATTCATTTTCACTTACTTATTCACTTTCTTTTTATTTCAAAACAAATTTTCATATCATCAATTACATTACTCAATTCATAGTATTCTCATATGCAATAATATTCCTTCAATTAGCTCATATGCTTAATATACATTAAACTATCGATATCTAAATAGTCTTTATCAACATTCCATTAAAACTCTAAATTCTCAAATTACTACCTTACCTAAACTTCAATTTACTCATCTCATTTTTTTCTTAATATCAACTTAAAAACATCTTATATATATATATACCACAAAGCAACATCAAAACATATAATTTTCACAATTATTAAAGCTCATTTCAAAAATCCAAATGTCACATACTACCACTATTAACATGAGCTTTCACAATATTCAAGCATATCACATTTCTAACATTGAAATCACAATGTTTGCATTAAAATAACAATACAAACAACACCAATATATCTTCTTACTTAACCAACATCATCTCTTTTTCTTTTAAACAAAACCTTAACTTTATATACCCAAACCTTAAATGATCACACTTGGCTATACCAATCAACTCACTTAATATTCCACTATACTCTCTTCATTTTAATAACATATCTACCCATATTAACAATCCAACAATATTTCCCCTCTTTAGTAATCCAAACATAAGGTTTATTAGAAAGAGATTCAAATTGTAGAGGAAAGAGCACATACTTTAATCTTGATTTTGTTTTTATCTCATTTCCAACTTAATTCTTCTATTCATATCATTATGACCTTTTTCACAAGCATACTTCCATAATCAGAAATTCCAAAATTTACTTTACTTGAATAAATTCCCATTCTTTAATTTATCAATTAAACTTATATAAATTTTTCCATATCATTTCTTTCTCTAATTTTCCTTTCATGTAGAACCTCATCCACACACTATCATCCATCTCATCTAATTCGAATACATTACAATACACATAATGCCACATCCGAGACCAACCTAGGTGTTAAGGCATATGCATGTATCATAAATTTCATTTCAAAACTTTTCTTTTTAATTCTATTTAGGCTTTTTAAAACTTTTCTTTTTAATTCTACTTAGGCCGAGAATCTCGAACCTAAGCTCTGATACCAAAATAATTGTAACATCCCCATACTCTATATAAGTACTATACATATACCTGGTATACATACAGTAAGTATATAAAGTATAAGAATGTCACTTGTCGTTACAGTTTAAAACTTTTATCTGAGTTCAAACAATAATACATTTTTTTTCTTTAAAATAACATTTACAAAATTATTATACCTTCGATGATCTTACATATAAATAAAAATCTTGTCTTTACCAAAATTCATTTATACATATGAATACCTTTTTATCAAAATACAACATATTTACATTGTACATGTATGCACTTCCTTCTAGTTGGTCTCGAAATACTCATACCCTTCTCGTGGCATAACGAATAGACTTCAGATCAACTATCTGCTCACCTGCGCGATTTACACAACCGCACTAAGCCCGAAAGCTTAGTAGTACAAATAAATAATATAAACATATTCATATGTTAACTTCATGTATCCTTATTTTCTTATCATGTTTTCCCATTTCAATTACACTTTTCATATATCTCTACTAATCTCATAATTATATACATATACACATATCATTAACACAAACCACAATTCCATAACTAATACTCACAATGTCTACATCCATACACATATTACATGTCATACTATATTTTCAGAATCTCATCTTTCAACTTAGCTTCTCAAGCCATATTTCTTTTCAATAGTTTACTTATGTATTGTAATCATATCATACTTCATAACATTACATGTCCTTATTTATTCAATTAATTCATTATTCACAATTCACCACTCATGAATCACAATTCCAACAAAGACAAGCATGGGTCTCATTATTCATCCATTTCACATTTCATGAATCACATTTAAACAAAGACAATCATGGGTCTCATTATTCATCCATTTCACATTTCATGAATCACATTTAAACAAAGACAATCATGGGTCTCATTATTCATCCATTTCACATTTCATGAATCACATTTAAACAAAGACAATCATGGGTCTCATTATTCATCCATTTCATATTTTATGAATCATATTTAAACAAAGACAATCATGGGTCTCATTATTCATCCATTTAACATTTCATGAATCACATTTAAACAAAGACAATCATGGGCCCAAAGACTCTAATATGCTATTCAAAGTTCAGAGTTACTGCTTTAGTCCATAATCACAATCATCAAGCCCGTAGGCGATATACACATATATCTATCCATGGATAGTGTAACAGACCCAGTCTCTTAGACCTCAACCCAGCTAAACTCGAGGAGATCCTCAACCCGGCAAGACTGTTACTGTTTTTGAATGTAACAGACCCAGTCTCTTAGACCTCAACTCGGATAAACCCGAGGAAATCCTCAACCTGGCAAGACTGTTACTATTTTTGAGGCTTACGACCCATTCTTTTAACCCCAAAAGCATCATATCATATTTCACATTTCTCAGCTGGAATCGGCTTACGACCTAGTCTTTTCACCTATCCAGCGATTCATAGGCATGCCGCCAAGAACTCTGAAAATTGAATAACATATTAAGCACACAATCATTTCATTTATTGCTTTATCAATCTCTTTCTCAATTCATTTCTCATTTCATATTTCATAATCAAATAGGCAACCATGCCCCAATTATTTCATTTACATTATCATAGCCAACCACAATGGCTTCACATCTCATCATCTCATCATATCTTTTACATTTCATATTTCATCATTAACATATATACATAGCAATTTACATTATTCATATATTTACACTCTTCAACATACATTCCACATAATTCACATTGTGCACAACATAGCATTATTCATATGCATCAACAATGTAATAGATTACTTAACACATTTACAACCAAATGTGTTAAGATTCAAGGTCATATATATGTATGCAAACAAGTAGGGTTTGTACTTACCTCAAGAGCAATACACAACACCAACTCCTCTTCCAAGAATCCTCAACACTTGGATTAGGGCAACTCAACCTCTTCAAAAACCTAATCCAAAAGGAATAACATACACTTACTTAAAGATACACATGAATCTTCAATACAATTATTCACTTATTAGTCTCATACTAGACCCTTAGATCATAAATTACAAACCAACATCTCTCTCTAGGACCCCATGGTCGTGGCCTTCCAACCCCCACGGGTGTGGCATAGCAAACAATTCTGCCCAATTGTTCTAAAACCCCCACGGTCGTGGCCTTCCAACCCCCATGGCAGTGGCATAACAAATGAATCTGTCTCCCTTGCTCAAAACCCCCACGGCCATGGCTTCCAATGGCCACGGTCGTGGCAGCCAAAGGCCACGGGCGTGGCATCCAAAATGCCTCTATTTCCAGACCAAACTCATGTATTCTATATTTTCAACTTCCTTAAACACAAACATACATCAATCGTATATTAATTACTCAATTCTCCAACTCATATATATTAAACCCTTATTAAACAATTTCAATAATCCATCATCATCCTCACAAATAACCATATTATCATCATCTAAATACCAATTTAACATACCTATAAACTTTAATCTTTCACTATCATCATCTTCACACCCCAACCAAATCAAATATAAACACAATCAATAGAAATCAACTCAAAGAAATGAACACTTACTTGAATATTTTGCCAAATCTTCAATCTCCACCTTCAATTCTCTTAAAGCCCTTAAGAATTTGGTGTGAAAATAAATTAAAATCACATCTCTCTCTCTCTCTCTCTCTCTCTCTCTCTCTCTGTCTCTCTCGTTCAAGAAGAAGAAGAAGAAAAAAGGAAGAAAGAAAATCCTCTTTCTTTATTCATACTTATCATATATATATATAATAATAATAATAATAATATAATTAAATATTTTCTAAAATCCTCCACCACTACTTATCCACCCTTTGACTTTCTTTTCTTCTTTTTCTTTCATTATTATTATTATTATTATTATTATTATTATTATTATATAAACTTACTTTTCCTACACCACTTTATACATTATGTATATGTGATGTATATGTTGGTATATGTATATCTCTTATATATTGCTTTTATATTTCCCATGTTTTACAATTATAATATATATATACTTATCATTCTTCATACATCTCTATCTCTTATAATATTTTCTTTTAATTAATTTATCTTCTTTTGACTTCCATCTCTTTGACTTGTATATGTTATATATATCTATATATACAATATATACACTCTCTCTTTACTTCTTTTCTCTTTCCATTAAACATATACATTAAATCCAAATACCATAATAATTCCAAAACTTTTAGGGTATACTTTGGGATATTACAGTTAGTAATAGAAGGGTCCTCTAACTTGAGATGAGCCTTCCTAATATAGAAAAATGTGCTCTTATGTCAAAATTTCATATAATAAGTACATTGATACAAGGTTCTATACTTATGCATTTTTCTATTTAAATTTAATGGACTATGCACACAATTGCAAGTGTATGTTGAATGAGATTGCTTTTATGCATTTTTGTGTTTATGTATATGCCTTGTGTACTTGAATGCATGATTTGGTCTTAAAACTTTAGTTATAGAGCCTTGTGAACCCACTATAATCCTTTTAGGATTTTTAGGCTTGGTTTGTACATTAGTGTTCTTCACAACATCAATACTAGAGGTTTGAGTTGTAGATGCTTTTACAAATTTTGGTGCATTAGATGAGGTGTTAGATGAGCCAATGTATCCTAAACCATGTTTCAAGGAGGGTGGTCTTTGATTATTAATCAATGTATATAAAGCTTTTTTTCCTTTGTGAAATTTTGAAATTGACTCTTTTAACTCATTTATTTCATCCTTTAATATTTTGTTTTCCTTAATCACATTTTCTACACTATGTGAATTTTTAGTCATTTCATCAATTGATTTCAACAAATTTTCATTTGAGGTCTTTAATTCTAATGTAGAGTTTTTCAAAGACACAAAATCCTTTTCTAACTTGGAATATTTATTTTTATAAAATTTCATCTTAGAGAAATACTTGTCTATCCTAAGGTTCATGTGCTTAATCAAATCATTTTCATCTAAAGCATCATCAACATCATCATTGTATGCAATCAAGTTTAAAGATGGAGTACTTACCTCATTGGAGTTATTATCATCTTCAATATCCATAAGACATAGATTTGCAATCTTCCACTTCTTCCTCTTCGTCTTCACTTAAGGAATCATCATCCCATGTAGCTTTTTGACTGATCTCTTCTTTTCCTTATCTCACTTCTTTTTTGTTTTTCAATTTGAAGGAATCCGATTTGATGTGACCTGATTTGCCACATTCATAACATTTCACTTCATTCTTTTTATCTTTATCTTTGAAGGAGGATATAGAAAATGTACCTTTGTTAACTTGTAGCCTTCTCTTTCTCTTCCAATCACTTATCCTTTTGGATAGCATTCTAATTCTTCATCATCATCAAAATCTTCATCATTTGAGCTCTCAACTTCTTTGATGGCTTTGAGAGCTATTCCTTTTCTCTTATCCTTTTCACCATGTTCTTCTTCTCTTTCAGTGTGTAATTCAAAGGTGAGTAGTTTTCCAAAAAGTTCATCGGTTCTAAAAGAGCTAAGATCATGAGCTTGTTATATTGAAGAAACTTTAGACTCAAATTTCTCCTTTTCTATAAGTTCTCTCAAGATTTTTATGAGTGGGGATTTTCATCCCCACATCTATGCTGTATGGTTCTAGCGACTTCAGCACTGTTAGGCTTAGGGCTTTAGAGAACACGAGCCTAAATCCAAAGAAAATGGAGCCGCCATCGGACCGGCTGGGAAAAAGAAAGGGATGGATGACTCGATTCCTAAGGAATCCCCAACCCCCTTTTGGGTTTTGAAAATTGGATACACATGGGAAAGGTGAGAAATGTCCCAGCACCCTCATAATGCCCGGTTCATTGGAACCAGCCTCCTTTTCTGGTCTAAATATTATTAAATTCTTAAGCATTATAATATCATCCATACTACATGTAATCATAATAAATAAATACTCATTGTATTAAAATCAAAGCAGCCAAATAAAATGGGCACCCATACAAAACAAAAATATGCCCTTATAATAATATCTAATGTCCATAAAGAAAGTAAAATAAATAAAATAAGGCACCCACCATAGGTGGAAACGTGTCCCTTATAATAGTTCCAAAAAATGTAAAATAAATTAAATTACATAAACTCACACTAGATGGAAATATGCCTTTTATAATTCCCTTTAAAAATATATATAAATCTAAGGAAAAGAATAAAGCAATGAAAAAATAATACAACACATATAAAAATTGAATAAAAATTTTCAAATTTTTATTTGATATAGTTATCACAAATCCAAAAAATAAAACAATTAGAAATAATTCTATTGGAATAAAAGAAATAAGTAAACAAATTCCCATCAATTTGGGTTCCAATTCGAAGATTTTCCTTAGGAGGTGTCAGTAAAGAATTGGAATGTAATAATATCGATTAATACAGAATTGATTCATACAGATATAGAAGAAAAGGTTGTCTATTGTAATGAAAAATAATACAACACATATAAAAATAATTGAATAATAATAATTAAAAAGAAATAGATAAACACATATTAATATTATCCCATTAAGGAAATATAGTGTGCAACGATGTGAGTCGCGCCTTTGGTGGTCCCGCTCATTTGCTCAGCCTTTTTAAATTGAACTGATTTGAATTTTAATTTAGGCTTTTAAAATTTAGTTGGAGTTAATTTGGTCCTTTTAAAAATTAAATCAAACTAGATTAGGGTTTTCAAAATTAAACCAACATAATTTTGGCCTTTTAAAACTGGACCAACCTGTTTCAAAGCTATAAACTATGTTAAAGATTTTAAAATCGGACCAAATTTAGCTTGGCCTTCTTTAATTGAGATCAGATTAGCTATGGCCAAAATTAAGGGTCTACTATTTTGCCCCTTCAACGATCTGAGACTTTAGTAGAAGAGAGTGAAAAGTAACATGACTTTGAGCTGATTCTGGATGAGGGTGGGTTCAGTACTAGTGAATTGAATTTGGGTTCTCGACCCTAGACTGGATTTGGGTTCTCGACCTGAGCTAGGACTTGGGTTCTAAACCCAAGATTAAATTTGGATTCTCGACCCGAGACTAGATTTGGGTTTTAGACCCGAGACTGGATTTGGGTTTTTTACCCTAAACTGGATTTGAGTTCTCAACCCGAAATTAGATTTTGGGTTCTTGACTCGAGACTGGATTAGGATTCTCGACCTAGTACAGGACTTGGGTTATGGATCCAAAATTGGATTTTGGGTTCTTAACCCGAGACTGGATTTGTGTTCTCAACCAAAGACTAGATTTGGGTTCTCGACCCTAAACTAGATTTTGGGCTCTCGATCTGAGATTGGATTTGGGTTCTCGACCTAAGATTGAATTTTGGTCATTGAACTGGTACTGAATTTGGGTTCTTGACCCAAGACTGGATTTCATTTGGGTATTTGACCTGACGCTGGATTTTGGTTCTTGACCCGAGACTGGATGCTTTGAGAAAAAAATAGATAAACTTCATCTCTTCTAGCTTGGTTAACCTTTTGTCATTTGACAATTGTGGCTTTCTTCTAACCAGTTGTTCTATTCTTTAATGGATTGTGGGTCTTTGCCTTTCACAAATGAATCTTTATCCTTTGGAGATTGGGTCTTTAGCCTTCAAAAATGTATCTTTATCCATTGTAAATTAGGTCTTTACCCTTCAAAAATGGATCTTTATCCTTTGGACCTGCATTCACTTCAGCTCTTATAGCTAGACTGATCTTTTGTCTTTTGTATCTTCATTCTTTTAGGGACTTCAACTCTTCCTGTTCCATTCTTTTTGTTCTTCCTTTTACAAAAAATTTAGCTATTTTTTAACTAGCCCTTATATACTCTCTTTGCCCCCTGCGTGGTAAAATATTAAAATTAAGTCTAAAAATATTTTATAAATGCATAAACTCAAATATTGAAAAGGAGAAGTTTTACCCCCTTTGTAGGCTCAAACCACTAATTTTATTTTTTCATGTAGGCTCTGATTGATGTTTGCATTTTCCTGGTTCCTTGCACAATGACACATCTCTATTTTTATAAAGTGATTGGATCTTCCTTAAGCAATAGGCATTCCATGCCCCTTGATTCCATATCTTCTTCATGTTTGCTTTATAGAGTATCTAATGTTTACTTTGACAAAGAATAGACTGTTAGCCAAATGTTCTCAATTTGGATCCTTGACAACTCAAATTGAATGACTTATTTAACATGTGTTTCAAGAACCTTATTGCAGGATTAGATTGTTTCAAATAAGTCAACACAGGGCATATTTCACGGTTACACAACCCTAGAGACGATCGCCCCATTAAATTGAAGGATGAAACCATATCACAGTAGGGTTTGCGGTCATAAACTCGACCACAGTAGTGACCGCACATCAACATGAGCGACCATCCAATGAACAAGAACGATCGTAACATGAGTAACCCAAATCATCCAAATTCTAGTAAGGTTCACAGTGACAAGCACGGTGAAAGATATGGTCTCGCTTATTGTCTTTGCGACCATCCTGAATAATCCACGACCGCTCTGCTAATTCAAGAGAAAATCACTCAAACTGACAGTAGTGTTTGCATCCTTAAGTGCGTCCAGAAGGTCGATGTGAGTCTCTCAATTTGATCGCTAATTGGCACTTAGGGCAACCGTGACATTCATATTTCAACGGAACTTTATTTTTCCCAATTAAAGAATGCCATGTGGAATAACCATTATAAACCCACTTCAATATTCAAAAAGGGCGACCACACCTAGCTTTTGCACGACCGTCCCGACAACCACAGCGTGGGTAATATTCCAGCAACAGAGCACTTAAATTCGACCGTTGAAGCAAATTTGAATGTAGCGACCATCCCTTGTCTAAGGACGACTGCGTGAGATGTAGGTGCGGCCATCCTAGTATCAAGGATGACTGCTACCTGCTTCAAACAGTCTGTTAATGATAAGTGCACAATTGATGATATTTTGCCCCTATTCTTCATAAATAGGAACCCTAATACGTTTTAGAGAAAACGTTTTTCAGCCTTCACCGTTGTAGAGAGCTAGCACTCCAGACGGTAGCATTCGTGTGGATACGCGATAGAGGGTGTTTTGCGATCGAGGCATCTCTTCCAAACTATGATTTCGAATCATCAACAGGTTAGTTCTTTGAACACTTTTGCCGAATTAAACGAACAGACTTTCCCATGAAAGAAGTATTAAGATTTAAGCAGAAAAGTAAGTTAAGCTTTAGGGTTATTGGACTATATGAGATCATCGAACGCATAGATCAATAGCCTATCGGTTAACTATATTACCAGAACTGAACAAAATACATAATGTTTTTCACGTTTCAATGATAAGGCAAGATCGTTTGAACTTCCCACACGATATAAAGATACAAAACATCAAAGTCCAATCTGACCTAAATTATGAAGAAGAACCAATAGAAATTTTAGCACGAAAAGTCAAAGGATTAAGAAATAAGAGAATTCCTCCAGTTAAAGTGCGGCGAGGGAACTATAGAATGGAAGAGATAATTTGGGAAAGAGAAGGAATAATGAGGATGGAAGCCTAAATTTTACACCCGATCGGCTTCGGGACGAAGCCTAAATTTTAGAGGGGAAGAAATGTCACGACCCAATTTGTACATATGTATGGTACATCCATGTACAGTACATCCGCGTACAGTAAGAGGAGCCATCCCGAGTAACCACCAAAGAACACGAAGTGAAAGGAAGCTCTATAGGACAAAAGGACCTAACTGAAAAGATCGTAATGTTTTGTGGAGGTGGCCGTAATTAACAAAAATTGTTCTGGAGGTCCTTAATAGTGCACATAACAGACTCCAGAAATGGAAAGTAGAGAAAAATCGGGTAGCAACGGTGCGACACGGTTTTTTCCGAAAATGCACGGTTTGGAAGATATAGGGGATTTTGACCAGGGGCATCATGGTCATTTTTAAAAGTGTCTCGAAAGTAATAATGGATCTCAAAAATGAAAATTTGAGGAAAAACTGAGTCAAAAAGTGTACCACAGCATTCGGTGGAAGTGCGCGGTTTAAAAGTTACGAACAAGTAACCGTCGGAGGGTATTTTGGTCTTTTCACATTTTAGACCATAAAATTACAGCACAAGGAGGTTGAGGGGCCAAATATATAATTAAAATGAAGTCCAAGGGCTGGGGTTGTAAATAAATAAAAGAAGGAGACATTTGGACCAATGAGAATTAGCCATTTTCCCACATATGTGTACCAATGGGAAATCAACATTTACACCATGACATATTACCCTCTCTTGGCTGCCATTTGGAGGAGAGAACACCACAAAAATAAAGCCAAGAACTCTCTTTGTTCTTGCTTGGCCGAAAATAAGAGAAAGGGAAAAGAGAGAGAGATTGTTTTTTTTTTTCAAGTAGCTAAATTTGGAGAATAAAGAGAGGTTGCAAACTTGGGTGGAGAATAAGATTTTAAGGTAAGGAAATTCATCTATGGTTCTATTTCTTTCATTGGTTATAGTATTTGTAAGATAAAAATGAAAGAATAAATATGATGATTATAGAAAATTTAAGAAGTTGAAGAAAAGTGAAAGAGATGATTTGCACATATAAGATTAAGGATAAAAAGGATGACTAGTAGTATTAGTTAGCAAAATAAGGCATGAAGCACTTAAATTTTATTATGTTCTTGACATGGATTTTATGAAAATTATAGGAAATCAAGAAGTGAGAGAGAAGGAAGCAAAGAAGATATAAAAGAACTAGAAACAAGTGAAAAGAATTAAGGTTTGGTACTTAAATCATTGCCTTTTCAATTAATTCACATATATTGCATTATGGGATTTTTGAAATGGTTTTGAAATAATGTTATTATGTGTGGTAAATATGTTGGAAAGTGCTTTTGAACCATTTGTAATCAATTGATTGTGAAAAGAATGAAAACAAAACAAACTAGCTAAATTTGCTCAACTATCCATAAACTTTGATGAACTTTTAATCACTCCTTTGGTTTGATTTTTGAAAGAGGGACCCTTAGTCTTTCAATGGTATCACAAAAGGAGTCTAAAAATCAATTTTGCAAGAAAAAAATGAATTTCCCTCAAATTTTGAAAATTGGGCCTAATGGTCCCTTTTGGGCACCATTCTGCAGCTTTCATTTTGGGCAGTCCGTTGAAGGGGCAAACGAAAGAATTTTTCGACGAAATTTTACATGCATTTAGTTAACTTATGAAAGTGTTTTCCTGCAAAACTTCATCCAAAAATAAGGTTGTTCACTTGGTCAAAACTGTTGCCAAAGTTGACTGATTTTCAGCAGTAAAACAGATTTTACCATTTAGTTGTCGCGCGCCATTGCGTTGCCGATTTTATGTGCCGCGCTACTATTCATTTGGTCATTTTTCTAAATGTGTTAAAACTTGAATATTATGATATGGATTGATGTTAAATCATATAAAATGACATGAAGGAGAATTGGAAATTATCAGAAAGGCATCATGACAAGCTATTCCGACAATACATACCTTATGGAAAAATCATGATCTATTGAATATCATTACCAAAGTAATTTAATAAATTATTTATGCTCTACTTGGTATATCAGAACCCTTGAGATAAGGGTACGATGCATCATACTATTACTGCAGTACTGCTTATGACATGACATGATATTCCGGCTGAAGGCCGATGATTACAATGACATGATCAATGATGCAATGATAATGGCCATTGGCCCATGTGCAAGAATTATGATGAAAGATAATGAAATATGATCATGACAAGATATGTTTATCATGACCCTTCCTTATCCGCTGACGTTCTGTTAAACCAGTTGAGCAACCAAAATGATAAAAGCAAGAAAAATGATTTAAATTCAAATTATTCAGTCAAGCCTTTTTACCTTCTGTGTTTTGTATTTATTCCTTTCAATTATTTAAAGTATATAAATGTATGTTCAAATCATTCTTTCATTTTATTTATTTATTGCAATGATTTAAGTACCCACTAAGCAATTGCTTAGCGAGTTTAGTTTCCCTCTAAACTCGTAGGTTAAACGAGGAGACGAGATTGCAGCATGTCCTGCGCAGCTGGCCTTGACTACTACTTTGGGTAGGAGTTTGGATATGATTGATTGTAGCAATATGGCATGTACATAAGCTTGTATGATCTAGCAAATAAATGTATTATACTGAAAAGCTAGAACACGTACACTGCTAGTAATTCAATAAATCTTATTTGGGTTTAGCACTTATGTATGCAAGTATAGAAGTGTGAATTCTTCTTGCAAGATTGTAGTTGAGGTTATAAGGGTGGATTATTGTAGTTGAGGTTTTGGTGACACTTGGGACCTCCATTTTTAGGGGAGGTTATGGAAATTTTTTTTTTTAAAATCAGCACTTAAAATTGGCTAAGGAAAATATGAAGACACAACCACCATGAGTTAACAGTCCATCTTGGTCTATAAACGTAGGCTAAGATGGGGTGTTACAATTCAACTTCTTCAACACCTAAACCAAAGGTAATCATACACACTCACTTAGAAATACTCATGAAATAGTAAGGCTAAAAACCAACTAGGGCAAACTCTACACATGACACGCTCAACAACACGGGCGTGTCCCTGACCGTTCTCTAACTCCACAACACAGAAGCTTTGACACGCTCAGAACCACAGGCGTGTCACTGAATGTGTAATACATTCTGTCTCACAGAAACATTGACACGTCCAACAACACGAGCGTGTTCATGGCCGTGTCAAACCTTCACCAATACTGTAGCTATGACACGCTCAATGACATGGGCGTGTCACTAGACGTGTAAATGCTACTGCAGCACAGAACCATCGACACGCCCAAAGACTTGGCCGTGCTCATGGCGTGTCAGGCCAAAAATACAGATTCCGGCAACAACAACCTCACATCCAACAATCCTCTTACTTCCACCATTTTCCACTTCAAACAAACTTAACCAAACACACCCAAAAATCATAACAAACTTGTAAAAACACAAAAACAACTCAAAACATACATCAAACACAAATCATAATCATCACCACAAACCCATAAAACAACCACAACACTTTCTCTTCCAACAACTTACTCTTTCCTTCAATCCAACCCCAAAATCCAAAATCAACTGAACCAAACACTATTAAACACACCACAATCAAACAAACACCTATCAACCCAACCTCAAATCACAAACTCAAATAAAATCAAAGAATCAAGTGGAAAGCTTATCAAGAATGAAGAAACTCTTAAATTTCCAACTTGATCACTTGAATACTTCCTTCAATCTTGAGCTTGGAAGATCAAATCTCTCTCTTCCTCTCTTGCTTTGGGGGATGCCGACCAAAAGAAAAGAAAAGGAAAGAAAAGAAAAGGAAAGCAAGTGAACCACGAAGAAGAAAGAAGGAAAGAAGAAAAGAAAGAAAACAAAGTCAAACACTCAACCTTCTCTCTCCTCAAAACCCTCTCCACCAAGCATTTAATATTAAAATAATCCAATTAATTCTCTTCCATTCATTTAACTTTTCCCATTTTCCATTAATTAAATAAAATCAATAAATATCTTCCTTTGACCATCCCATTTTGACTTGTGTAGATGTTGTATATATTTCCATATACACAACATATACACTCTCTCTTAAATTCTTTTCTCTTTCCCATTTAACATATACATTTAATCCAAATACAACAATAAATATTCCAAAACTTTTAGGGCATACTTTGGGATATTACAATTCTCCCCCTCTAAAAAGAAATTTCATCCTCAAAATTACCTGATATCAAGTCTGGAATAACTGAGGATACTGATCTCGCATTGCTTGCTCACTCTCCCAAGTTGCCTCTTTCCTTGCATGATTCTTCCAAAGAACCTTTACCAATGGCACTTTATTATTCCTCAACTCTTTCACTTCATGTGCTAGAATAGCAATTGGTTCTTCCTCAAAAGTCAGATCCGAACTCACCTCAATGGATTCAACTGGTAAAACATGAGATGGATCTGATCTGTACCTCCGCAACATAGAAACATGGAAGACATTGTTGATTCTATCCAACTCAGGCGGAAAAGCAAGATGATAAGCAACTGGTCCAACTCTTTCTAATACTTCATACGGACCAATAAAATGAGGACTCAGCTTCCCTCTTCGACCAAATCGTAAAATCTTCTTCCAAGGAGACACTTTCAGAAATACTTTATCTCTAACATCAAACTCTATATCTCTCCTTTTCAAATCTGAATAAGATTTCTGCCGATCTGAAGCTGTTTTCAACCAATCTCGAATTATCTTTACTTTTTCTTCCGTTTCTTTAATCAAATCAGGACCAACCAATTTGCCTTCCCCAACTTCATTCCAACACAAAGGCGTTCTACATCTTCTACCAAACAATGCCTCAAATGGTGCCATACCAATACTGGATTGATGACTGTTGTTATAAGCAAATTCCACAAGTGGCAAAAATCTGTCCAAATTCCCAGAAAAATCAATGACACAGCTTCTCAACATATCCTCAATAATCTGTATAACTCTCTCTGACTGCCTATCTGTCTGCGGATGAAAAGCAGTGCTAAAGTGCAATCGAGAACCTAAAGCACCATGTAAACTCTTCCAAAACCTTGAAGTGAACCGGGGATCTCGATCAGACACTAAAGAAATTGGGACTCCATGCAACTTCACTATCTCACTGATATACAGTTCAACTAACCTCTCAAAAGAATAGTCCATTCTAACTGGAAGGAAATGAGCTGTCTTAGTCAACCGTTCAACAATCACCCAAATAGCATCATGCTTCTTCTGAGTCAATGGCAAACCAGACACAAAATCCATTGTCACTCTCTCCCATTTCCATTCAGGCACTGATAAAGGTTGAAGCAACCCTGTTGGAACTTGATGCTCGGTTTTCACCCTCTGACAAGTAAGACACTTGGATACAAACTCCGCTATGTCTCTCTTCATACCTGACCACCAATAATGCTGCTTCAAATCCTGATACATCTTTGTACTTCCGGGGTACATAGCAAAAACCGACTGGTGTGCTTCCTCTAAAATAACCTTTCTCAAACTAGCATCATCAGGAACACATAATCTATCCTTGAACCAAAGGCTACCATCACTTTTCACCAAGAAATCTCGGCTCTCTCCATTTTGGCAATCTGAAACAATCTTCTAAATTTTCTCATCAGCCAATTGAGCTTCCCTTATCTGGTCCAACAACATTGGTCTTAAATGCAACTGAGCTAACAATGCACCATCATCACATGATTCAAAACTGGCATGCAATGCTCTCAACTCAACAAGCAACAAGAGCGAATAAGCAGTCAAACCTGCTAAAGACTTCCGACTCAAGGCATCAGCAACAACATTTGCCTTACCAGGATGATAATCGATCAAACAGTCGTAGTCTTTAATCAATTCCAACCAACGTCTTTGCCGTAGATTCAGCTCCTTCTGAACACCCAAATATTTCAAACTCTTATGATCGGTATAGATAAAACACTTCTCTCCATACAAGTAGTGTCGCCAAATCTTCAAAGCAAACACTATAGCTGCCAATTCCAAATCATGCGTCGGATAATTAAGCTCATGCGGCTTCAACTACCAAGAAGCATAAGCTATAACTTTATCCTCTTGCATCAAAACACAACCTAAACCATTATGTGAAGCATCACTGTAAATCACATATGGTTTATCTTCCACAGGCAAAGTAAGAACAGGCGCTTGAGTCAACATTTCCTTCAACTGTTCAAAACTAGCTTGACACTGATCTGTCCACACAAATCTAACTCCCTTTCAAAGTAATCTGGTGAGTGGAGTAGCTATCAAAGAAAAACCTTTCACAAACCGTCGATAATAGCCTGCCAAACCCAGAAAACTTCTAACTTCAGTCACAGACTTCGGTGAACTCCAATTCAGAATGGCTTCAACTTTACTTGGATCAACTCTTATACCATCTGCTGAAACTATATGACCAAGAAAAGTTACTTGATCAAGCCAAAACTCACACTTCGACAGCTTAGCATATAATTGCTTCTCTCTCAAAGTCTGCAACACAATTCGCAAATGTTTGTCATGCTCCTCCTCATTACGTGAATACACCAAAATATCGTCAATGAAGACTACCACAAACTGATCCAGGTAGGGCATAAACATCGTATTCATCAAATCCATGAAAACTGCAGGTGCATTCGTCAACCCAAAAGGCATTACCAGAAACTCATAATGCCCATACCTAGTGCGAAAAGCTGTCTTAGGAACATCTTCAGCTCTAACCCTCAACTAATGGTACCCTGACCTCAAATCAATCTTGGATAACACTGCTGCTCCCTTCAATTGATCAAAGAGATCATCAATCCGAGGCAAAGGATACTTATTCTTGATAGTCACTTTGTTCAATTGTCTATAATCAATACACAATCTCATAGTACCATCCTTCTTTTTCACAAACAAAACAGGAGCTCCCCACGGAGAAACACTAGGGTGAATAAATCCTTTATCCAACAACTCTTGCAACTGCACCTTCAACTCTCTCAACTCAGCAGGTGCCATTCGATAGGGAGTAATAGAGATAGGAGTGGTACCAGGCAACAAATCGATACCAAACAAGGATGCAAGTTGTCTCTGTTCACTAGATACCATTACACTTCTACCATCACTGGTTCTCAGAGTAACACACTTCTTTTGATAGTCTACCACAGCTCCATGCTTAGACAACCAATCCATACCTAAGATCAAATCATATTCTTTAAAAGGCATTTCAATCAAATCACCCAAAAATTCTTCACCTTGCACCACAACTACACTATCACGGTGCACCTTGCTAACAACCACACTATGTCCTAAAGGATTTGTCACCAACACATCAAATCCTAAGGACTCGGAATGCAATTCAGAAACAGGCAAGATAGATGCACTTATGTATGAATGTGTAGATCCTGGATCAATCAAAGCAAGAACTGGAATATCAAATAAAGAAAATGTACCCGCTATAACTGCTGAAGCATCCGGCTGCCTCTGCATCACATATACTCTCTGAGAAGATCCAGCCTCATCTTTCCTACTGCCTCCGGATGTAGATCCTCCTCTCTAACTAAACCCAGGTCTACCACCTCTACTGAAACCTCTGCCCCCTCGACTACCTCTGCTAACACTGGGTCGAGAAGCGGCAGTATCAGTCTGTCTATCATCCTGCATCTCAGGGCACTCTCTAATGAAATGGTTAGGCGATCCACACCTAAAACACCTTGCTGATCCACCAATCTTCCAACAAACACCCCCATGGGTCCTACCACAATGAACACATACAGGTGGAGTAGACCTCTGAACCACTGGAGTCGAAGCACTAGCTACAGAAATTGTAGGTTTCGATCTCTGCCTCTGATATTGAACTAACCTCCCAGACTGCCTTTGGCTCCTACTAATCCTCGGCACAAAACTTCCTCGGCCTCTCTTCATAGATGAAGACCCTGCCTCAAACTGGGATCTCCTAGCTCTAGTCTCTTCCTCGATAGCAGCTACTGCAATACCCTGTGCTCTTTCAACACTTCTAGCTGTTGTAACTAACTGAGAAAAATCCTGGTACCGAGAACCAGCAACGATGCACATAATAGAGGGCCTCAATCCCTCCTCAAACCTCCTGCACCGATTAATCTCATCCGAGATAATCCCACCGGCATAGTAACTCAACCGGATAAACTCTATCTCATACTCTGTCACTGTCCGGCTGTCTTGCCTCAAATTTAGGAATTCCATCTTCTTAACATCTTTGTACTCCCTCGGAGTATATTTCTGCTCAAACTCCCTCAGAAAATCCCCATAAGATAATGTAGGTGGATCATCCATGGCATGAGGAACCGTCTTCCACCAGTCATAAGCATCTTTCTGCAACAAGGATCTAGCATAATCAAAATTTTCATCAGGAGTGACTTGCAACTGGATAAATATTCTCTGCACTTTATCCAACCACTGCTCCGCTACTGCAGGATCTGTCGTGCCCAAGAAATCTTATTGCGCTCGAATTAAGTACTACTACAAGCGGCACTCGCAAGTATACGAGGTAGCTGTAGCAATGGTGATCGCCCCAAGGTCGTTTCCCCAAGAAGGTGTGGTTCGTAATAGCTTGATTAAAGCAATTAAATTAAAAGCAAGAGTTTGTTGTTTGGAATGCAAAATAACAATTTAAACCTAAAATTAACGTCCGTAGGGTTGAAGTGTGTGATGAGTGTACAAGATCAAATCGATTCTTGGGAAGGTGCCTAGGGATATAGGTACATTCAATCAAAGCTCAATTCTCAATTATCCATCAACATAACCTTGTAATTAATTTGTTCCTTAATGTTAGTTAGTCATTTACCAATCCATTAGTTCTCACATTCATGAATTAACAATGACCAATTCTTTTACATTTGCAAATTAATAAACCCTAGAACTTATATTTCTAATTCATTCATAGGGTAGTCGATTGCATAATTCCGATATCGAATTTCACCTCTCGGTCCTTCGTTCAATATCTAGAGATACAAATTGTTCATTGTAATATCAATTCTCTTAATACAACAAAAACAATATTGAAATGAATTAAAAGAGAGAATAGAAAAACCCCTTGTGAAGATGCCAAGAGTAGGATTGCTAGTCTTCCTCCTAGCTCCAATTTGATGTTTGACGAAGAACTCAAGCCCTCTTCAATGGTTGATTCCCCTTTTGTAATGTGGAATGGAGCATTCTCAAGTCTCCAAACCTTGGAATGGATCTTGCCTTTGGTAAATGGAATGGAGCTTTCTCAAGTCACCAAACCTTTCAATGAAGCTTCTTCAACCTTCAAGAGCTTGTAACCCAATTTTTCCCAAAGAACCTCAAAGATCTTGTCAATGGAAGATGGAGAAGATGAAGATGGAGGATGAAGATGAAGGCACAAGGAGAGTGTCACTCTCTCCTCATCCCAAAATGGTGTTTTGCTCCCTCTGTAACACCCCCATATCCAATGCACACACACTACAACCACAACAATGTAGCATAAGTGCACCAAACATAGGGATGCTACGGTTCTTTTAACATTCAAAACACTTTAAACTTGATGCAATACCCTTATCATTATACATTATAGAAAAGTAGATCATTTACTTATAAAACAAAACATATTAGTTATATATATATATATTTAAATATTACACAGCGGAAGTTATAAAATATTTACATATTTACATATTAAACATTTCTTTACAAAATATAAATAAGTATACATGATTGGCAAGTTTGCTCTGATCTTTAAGCTCCCAAAATGGATTCTTCAAGGTCTACTCTCACTTGGTCTTGATTAACTTTCGGGTTCAACTCTATCAACTCTATCACCTGCGCGATTAAACACTATCGCGCTAAGCCAACGGCTTAGTAAGATAATCATGCAAATGATATGACTTAGTGCAATGCAATGTCATTTCTCAATCCATATTATACATGTAACATCATATATGCAAAACTAACAACATACTTTCACATTACATATCACATTTCATTATCTTTTCATATACCTCATTAGTATTCATTTAACCATTCATAATCAACACTAAACAAAGACAAGCATGGGCCCAAGACACACTAATATGCCATTCAATTTTCAGAGTTAAAGCTTTGGTTTTGTTATCACATTTATCAATATCATATACCCAACTAGGCTTCAAGGATTAAGTTCAACCAAGCTTCAAGGGGAGCAAAGCATGCTAAGCTTCTACCCAACTTGGCTTCAAGAACTAACCCAACCTAGCTTCAAGGGTGGTAACATCTCAATTAGGCTTTAAGGATTCAATCCAACCTAACTTCAAGAGATTTTTACACTTATTAGGCATGCCACCAACAACCAACTCTGAAAATGGAATAACACATTAGCCACACAATTCATTTATTATTCAATTATCATTTTCATTCTCAATTCTCAACAACATTTAGGCAAACATGCCTTATTTCTTTCAATTGCATCATCATAGCCAAACACAATGGCATTGTCTCATATCATGTCTTATTTGAATTATCATTGCATCTTTGACATACATTTCAATTTCAATGTATATTACTCATGAAACACATTACCATTCACAATGCATAACATAACATTGTTCAATCTCAACAATGCAATTAGGGCAAAGAACAATTGATATGATTCATAGTTTTAGGACCTTACACATGCATTTGATTATATCATTCATTGATTCAAGTGTGTTTAAAGTGTTTAGGGTTAGGTTTAGGGACCAACCTACCCTTGGAGAACCAAAACAATGCAATTAGAACAAAGAATAAAAACCCCAACCCATACAATTGAGGGACACGGGCAGCCACTTGAGGGACACGGCCAAACTTGTGGCCGTGTCACTCAAACCAATTGGACAGTAAGCAACACGGACAAGGGACACGGCCAAGCTTGTGACCGTGTCTCCCAAAACCAAAATCCAGTAGTGAACACGGCTAAGGGACACGGCCGTGTCTCTCAAAAACTCAACCAACACGCCCAAATTTCCTTGGCTTGGCCGTGTCTCTCCTTTCCTTTGGCCGTGTCACTCATCACCAAAACCCTAAATGTAACCAACCCTCTTCCAAATGCATTTTAACATATAATTCCCAACACAAACTCACTCAAATGGATATAACTCATGTCATAACACATATTCATCACAATAACCACTTAAACACACATTTGAACACAAACCATCTCAAAACCCTAACTCAAACTTTACTCTTGATTTTCCACTATCAATCTTCACTTATTTTTCCATAATCACAACCAAACCAACACCAATTTCAAATTTTTAACCTTAAATCGATTCTAACACTTGCAAACACATATCAAATACACCAAATCATTACATCAACAAATCACACTTCACTTTAAACATAACTTCAAAATTAACAAAGGAAAACAAGAGATTTCTTACCTTAGATGGAGAAATTTCACAAATCTCTAACCAAACTCTTTGATTGCCTCTTCAATTTACTTCTTGCCTCAAGAACACCTCCCTTTCTTTTTGCTATTTAGAGAGCCGGCCACTTCAAGAAAGAAAGAAGAAAATGCACAAGTCAAACACCTTTTCTTCTTTTAATCTCCACCATGCATTTCATTTCAAGCAATTACTCATATACCCCTCATCACTTAACTTAGCTTTTGTCTCTTATAAACCCAATTAAGTAATTTCACATGCCATATAAAAAATCTCCTCTTGCATTGACTCTCTCTCTTTGACCATTTTATATGTTATATATATCACCATATACACAACATATAAACTTGTCTCTAAACCCTATTTCTTCCCAAAACACATATACATATATTTTTCTTTTCTCAATTTAAACCAACAACAACAACAACAACAACATACAAAACTTCTAGGGCATACATAGGGATATTACAATTCTCCCCCTCTAAAAAGAAAATTTCATCCTCGAAATTACCTGATATCAAAGCTGAATTCTTTTGAGGGACATGGCCAAGGTTGCTTTGGCTTGGCCATGTCTTGCTTGATTCATGCTCTTTCTTCATTTTTCTTGATTGTTTTGATCATCCAAGGGAGTTTTTGCACTTAAACCTAAAACAAACAATTTAAACAAACTTAAAACAAAAATCAATCAAAACATTAACTAAAACACAGATAAAATCATACTAAAAACAAGTACAAAAATGATCTAAACAAAATGCTCAGCTCCATACTTCCTCAATTTATCATAATGTCTCACTGGCACTTGAGACTGTGGTGGTGGTGGTGGCTGCTGCACTGGAGTTCCCCTCAACAAATCTACCATAAGCCTTAACCAACCCGGGGGTATCTCATCAGCAGCTGATCTCCCTGGCACAGGAGCAGGGGCCTCACTAGCTCTCTCAACTCTAGCTCCATCTCTGTCCTCTTCAGGAGCTACACTCTCAGTACTACCTTCTACAGACTGACGTGACTGAGATGCCATCACTACCTATATCTGCAAACACAGCAGAATATACTTCATTAAAGATCATAGACTGCCAATACCAAAACATGTATCTTGTTTAAAAACCATATTTTCAAAATCAAAATATTCTTTTTCTTACAATTAACCTAGGTTGAGAATCTCAAACCTAGGCTCTGATACCAAAACAATTGTAACACCCCTATACCCCGTATACGTACACAGCATGCTAATACGATCGTAATATTTGTATACTGAATATAGGAATGCCACGGTTTACTAAACAAACGACTCACTTCTTTTACAATAATATAAGCAAACTCAAAACATTTAAGTTATCTTTTGAAATATAGTAGATAAAACATTTATTCAATACACAGCGGAAAATATAACAATATTTATAAATACATATACATCAAAACTCAAGTTTTACAGAACATAAAATTTATACATGTTTGGCAGTCAGCCTTTGATCTTTAAGCCCTCTATCAACTCTTCAGAATCTAGACTTAACTCGATCTTGAGGAACTCTCTGGTTCTACCCTGTTACCTACGCGATGAACCACAATCGCGCTAAGCCAACGGCTTAGTGGTACAAACTACAATAATATTATACTATAAGGAAATGCAAATGTCATACTTTCAAACATATAACCAATTCTCAAGAATCTCATTATTTATTTCATCATTCATAAATCACATTGAAAACAAAGACAAGCTGTAGACCCTTAATTTTTGACCCAATCCGGTCCATTGTGCTTTATTTAGTCCAAAATGATTTTTGTTGTTTAATTGGTCCAAAATAATTTTAATTAAATAATTTTTACCTTAGTATCTAATTTTTAGTAGTAAAAAATGAAAATAAACAAATAAAAATAAAAATAAAAATAAAAATAAAAAACAGAGTCGGAAAAAAATAGGCAGCAAAAAGGGTCGCGCGGGCCCGTCGGGCCAACAGTGGCTTCCCCGCAGGCCTGCGGGCGTTTCGCCCGCAGGATCCCACGGGCTGGCACGCCCACGGGCCCGTCGCCAGAATTTTTGCCAGCGCGAATTTTTCAGCTGCAATTTTTAGAATTCTAATCCAATCAGGTTTTAATTTCTTTATTATTATTATTATTATTATTACTTACCTTAATTAATTAGGAATAAACAACCTAAAAACCACTATAAATAAGGACCAATTAAACAAATCAAAGGGGGAAAAACTTTTCATGATAGCTTTAGGTTTTGAAACCAAATCAAGGAAGGAGAGGGAAAACTCAATTCAATTAATATTTACAGCAGCAGTAGCAGCAGTAGCACGAAAAGAGGGAAGAAAAGAGGCAATCAAAGCTTGTCTTTCGAGCTAGTTCATCCAAGAAGAGTTATTTTTTGGTGAATCAACAAAAGAAGGTATGTTTTAATTCTTTTGATTTATGTTTTACAATAGCCAAATCTATAAAATTTTAGTTTTTTAAATCAAAAATCTTAGAACTTTAATTTAATTTTTCCAAGATTAGAACATTAAAATCGTGGCTCTCTTTTATAAAAGGATTTAAAATTGTTATTTTTTCTTCTTAAAAACCCTTAAAACTCTAATTTAGCATATTTTTCAATAAAATCAAAATCAAATTCTGCATCTTTTAAGATTTTAAAGTAGGTTTTATTTCATCAGAAAAACATTAAAAAACATCTTTTCTACTTATAAAAACTTCAATTCATGTGTTTAAGTTCATAAAATCCCATAAAATATCAAATTGCTTTTTAAAAACCCTAAAAGTTATACATTACACGTGAACTAAATTCTAAGAGCCTAAATCAAAAAATCATCTTTTAAACCTAAAATAATGAACCCTAACCCTTTAAAACCTTAAACCCTAACTTTTTCTAAACTTTAAACCCTTTAAAACATAAAAAAGATAAAAATATAAAAAACTCAAAAAAAGCTACAGTAGCTCAATTTATTATTTAAAATCATGAATTAAAAATATTTCAAAAGTGTCTAAAACTCAAGTTTTTATTATTTCATCATTTAAATCTTAATTTATTTAATCAAAGTGTCTTGCTAACCTTTAAAAAACATAAAACCTAATCTATTTTAATTACCTAAAAAGTCATAGTAGTTTAAACTTGAGAATTTCCAAAGCCTTAACACATGAGATAAATAACCCTAAATAGAAATAGTAGCTATACTTGAACTTTTATTTGTTTTATTCAATTCCATATTTATTTATACCTTGATTTATTTCTTATGCTTTAATTTATTTAATTTTAATACTTGATTTATTTAATTTATCATGGATGGATGTTTGTTTTATATTTTGGTTAATACTCTTCATGAATGATTTATTTATTATGGATGATTATTTACTTTTATCAATCAATTTAGACTTCCAAAAGTTGTAAGAGGTATGTTTCCACTTGGTGGGTACCTCATTAGTTAAACATCATGTAATTTAATTTTCTTTTCTATTTTAGAACTTATGTAAAGGGCATGTTTCTACCTTTTGGTGGGTGTCCTACCTAGGCATGTGATGTAAGGACATGTTTCCATCCTTGGATGGGTGTCCATTTATTTTGTTTTGTTTTGTTTGGACATTGCTTTGATTTTAATATAATGATGCTTTCTTTTTATTGTGTGTAGTATGGATAATGTTATTATACTTAAGAATTTTATAATATTAAGACCTGTAAAGGAGGCCGGTTCCAATGAACCGGGCGCTGTGGGGGTGCTGGGCCATTTCTCACCTTCCCCACACGTACCCAACTTTCAGAACCCATTAGGGGGTTGGGGATTCCTTAGGAATCGAGTCATCCACCCCTTTCTTTTTTCCCGGCCCGTCCGGGTGGCGACTCCATTTTCTCCGGACCTAGGTCCGTGTTCTCTAAGGCCCCGAGCCTAAACAGTGCCGAAGTCGCAAGAACCATTCCACCGAGAGTGGGGGCGAAAATCCCCGTTCACAGTGGCGACTCCACTGGGGATAAGAGAAGTTGATTCCGTTGGTCTTTATATTATTCTATTCTTTCTTATAATGATATTATCCATTGCATCATATTAGAATGCATTGTGTGCGTGAATTAGGACGCCCGTGTTACCCGTGTTATGTTATGTAAGGGATACCATACTTTCACTCAAGGTATGGAGATCGAGCATGGCATAACCACTCATAGCCTCGTACCACTTGGTATATACTTGCTATGGGAACCTAAGCCTTTTAACCCAAAGACTAAAGCTCATGTAACTGGCCTAGTTACTTTCCTTAGGTTTTACCCCAAATGCATGTTGTTTGACTATGGTTGGTTTATCTTAGTCTAAATCATGGCTTATTTGGTTTGTTCTTTTTCTAATATGACCCAAGTACATTTGCAAGCTCAAAATAAATTCTTTCTTTAAAATCCAAAAGACCAAAACTATTTTCAAAACTTTTTAAGATGGTCTTTGGACATAAGACTTTTCTAAAAACAAATCAAAAATTCTTTGGCCCATGGCCCAAATACTAAGCCCAAAATCCATTTTTCTAAATCTTTTTCAATGGGCTTCGAAACAAAATTATTTTCACCCAACCATTTTTTACAAAGAGCTTGCAAAAATATTTAGGTCAATTATGAAATACCAAAAATCAATTGTGGGCCTAGTTTACACTAAGAATAAATTAACCATGGGCTTGTTTTTTGGCATGAACCATTAGTTACTCTTTCCAAGTGAGAAATCTATTTATAATAAACCTCTTAATTTTGTTTTAATCCAACATAGCAGAAAAGCTACTTTGGTTAGTTGAATGGATTAAAACCTAATTAATAGGAATTATCATGGATTGATTTCCATTTTTGAAAATATAACTATTGGTTGAAACGTCCGAGGGAATTATTCGAAAGCAAGATACCCCATGTTGGTATTTTGTTAACCATATACCTAGGAAAAGAGACTCGCCATTCGTGTGTGGATGTTATAAGGTCTGAAGGAACGTCCTAATTTGTTCTTATTTGTTGATTGTTTAAAAATACATGCATACATTTGCATCTCATATCATTGGTCCTCTCTGGCTCACAGTCCTGGATTACGAAAGTTCAAAAGCTTACAACAATCCAACTTACGCCGGAGACGAAGTATCTAGCAACGACTCAATCACTTGCTCACCAAAGACAATGGAACCCGAACAAATTCAAAGAATGGTGGATGAAGCCCTCAATGCCAAGATGGAAGAAATCAAAGAGGCCTTAGCTGAGACCATGAAGAACCAATTGACTGCAATCTTAGAGAATCATGCCGAAGCATCTGCTAGCACTAAGAAACCAAAGGACAAAGGGAAGACTAAAGTTAATGAAGTGGCTTTTGATGATGAAAAGGTGGTCATTGATGATGATGATGATTGGGCTCAATACTACCAAGAGGTTCAAGAAAAGAAGAAAGAACCGAAGGCTGTAGAGAAAGCAACTATTGAAAAGACCGAGACATCTGATGTTGAAAAGATGATTACTGATTTAGAAAAGAAATTTGAAAAGAAGTTGAAAATCGAAGAGATGTCCGAAGTTGACAAGTTATTTGAACAAGATGATGAGGTCCCTTATAAGTTCAAGATGCCTTCCTTTGCTAAGTACCATGGCACCGAAAATTCTCATCTCCACGTGAAGCAATATATCACTGCCATGCAATCTGTTCGAGCTACTAAGGCTCAAACCCTAAGGTACTTTATGCTCTCATTGGACCCTGTTGTCCAAAATTGGTTTAATACCTTAGATGATGAAACACAAAAGAGCTGGGATCTACTTTACAAAGCCTTCATCCAACAATATGGATATAATGTTGAGTTGGAAGTTACCTTGATGGAAGTGGAGTCCATTAGGCAAAGACCGAATGAGAATTTTGTAGATTATGTCAAGAGATGGAGAAACAAGGCTGCTTTGCTCAAGAAGAAGCCCGATGAATCTGATCAAATAAGGATGATCGTGAGAGGTGTCCTGCCCAATCTCCGCGAAAGGATGTCTCACACCCTTATAAGGGACTTCAAAGATCTTCTCCAAGCTGGTCTACAAATTGAAGAATGGGAAAGGGAGAAGAATCGCTTTTCAATAAGAAGGAATGATAAAGGGAACAACCAGCCTAACAATTAAAGCACACAAAAAGAAGTTGATGTTAATGTAACCGGTCAAGGGAATAAAAGACAATTCTCAGAATTGGGAAAACCTTTATCTTGGGTTTTTAGCAAGCTGCAAAAGAAAGGGTTGTTACAACCATTAGCTCCTCGACCTCTACATAGTCCACTGCCACCAAACTTCAATGCCGAGGCCTTCTGTCAATTTCATCAAATGCGAGGGCATGAAACAGATAAATGTGCTCGTCTAAGGTATGAGATTCAATACCTGATTGATAGTGGCAAGCTACCCAAGCCGAATAAGCCCAATACCAAAGATAACCCTTTGCCTAAATTTGGAAGAGTGCCACCACCAGCAACCTTTATGGTGGGAAAAGGATTGGAAGAAGATTTTGTTTTATCCTCTTTTCAAGATGGGAATGTTGAAGATGTGAAAGGAAAAGAAGCCTAACTCGATGAACTTTCCTTACCTTGAATGTTGCTTTATCTTACTTTATTTAATATTTTGGAACTATTGTGTTTTTCAAATTTAAAATTGCTTTAAATAAATTACTTTCATCAAAATTTTGTTGGACTTTGTTCATTTTGATGCTCAACCAATGAGGAATTTAGCTTGATTAATGTGTCTAGGCATCATGACTCGAATAACTTTACTAGATGAGGGAATTACTCTATAGCATTGACTTGTGTATGCTTACTTAGAGAGGGCTCCTGCATAATTATCTTTGTCTAGGTCCTAGTCAATCTTAGAACATGCTTTGACAAACTTTCGAGGCGAAATTGAACTCTACTTATTTAAGGGAGAAATGATATAGGCATTGTTTGATTAGCCAACAACTAGTATCCACCCAATTAAATATTAATCCCTAGTTGTCCCTTTGAGCCTTCATAAAATTTTAGCTTTCTTTTCATTGGCATATAACCTCAACAACCTACCTTGAGCTGTTGTGATACTTTTGGCAAGTCTTATGATCACTAAGATAAAGAGGCAATAAGATCAAAAAAGGAAATGATTAGTCAAGATCATGAAGATAGTTGAAGTTCTCAAGACTATGAAGATAGTTGAAGTTCTCAAGACCATAAAGATAGTTGAAGTTCTCAAAACCATAAAGATAGTGGACATTTTCAAGACCCTAAGGGTAGTCGAAGTTCCCTTAATATCTCCAAGACAACATCAACATTGGAGTAATAAATGATTTATCCCTATTAAAGAAGATTTATGTTACTCCACTCATCCATTATTGGAAGTCCAAGTTGGTACAAACAAGACAACTATGTTTGAGCTAGAACCAAAAAAAAAAGAGAGAGAGAAAAAAGAGAGAATAGAAAAAGAAAAGAAAGAAAAAAGAATAGAAAGGAAAAAAAAGAAAAAAAAAAGAGGATAAAACCTAAAAAGGCGGTTCATAAAGCCAACTGAGTTATCTTTTACCTAAAGCAGCAAAAGGCTTCCATAAGGACGGTTTGACTTGAATTGATCCAACCTAACCAAAGATTCAATCAAAATTGGAGAAAAGGAGGGAGACCATCTAGTTCTTAAAAGTTTTGTACTTGATAGTCCAACAAGAAAGAAGGACAAAATGCTCAAAGAAAGGGGAGATTAAGGAAAATAAAGAGAAAGAAAAGGGAAGAGTAAGAGAAATAAAGAAAAGGCAGAAGAAGAAAAGAAATGAATTTGGGAACCAAACTTTTTACAAGAGCAAAGACTGTCCTAGTCAATATCCAGATTAATGCTAAGAAGATAGAAGAAATTTGGAGTCTAGCAAGATTGCCTCCAAGCTGCCTAAAATTCCAACAAGAAATTTGTAGTGTGAGGGTTTGTCCATTGTGTCACACCAGCTCCTATCTTAAAATGGCCTTCACTTAAGCCTGTTTCCCTCATAGAGCCCATTTCAAGCCTATCAAAGACCTATTGATCTCTCTTGGTAGGTAGAGTCTATTAGTGGAGATAGTTTGGATAAGCATGCATATGAGATGGACAATATTTAAACTCAAATGAGACCTTTGGCCAAGTAATGTGTATGTGCCTATCTGAAGTGCAACAGTTCTTGCTTAAATAGAATTGATTCCCGAGTTTTGTACGGTAACTAGGGTTGTCATGTTATAGATATGTTAATTTGGAAAATCAAGTCCTGAGGTGTATTGACATTAATTTGGCAAAGCCAACATTTGATTTCAAAATTAAAATTCAAAAAAAAAAATCAAATCAAAAATATTTTTGTCATACAAAGCCTTCAAGTTAAGGGAAGTATATTGAACCTCCAAAGGGCATATTGGGCAAAGGAAATGATTATTGGCAAGGTCATAATGAAATATAAAAAGGATGTATCCCTGACTTAGCAACTTGGGATCTCCACCACTCATGTTTTCAACATCTTGAAGATAAAAGCCACAAATGCAAAGCTTTCGATCATTCTAATGCAAGACTTGAACAAGCGTCAAAATGGAACCAATGAGAATACTTCTGCTGATCGCTTCGGTTTGTGAGTCATGGAACCACTGTAAGTATTATTCATGCATATCATGCATACATGAGCATATCACATCACACTTTCTTGTCTTGTGTTTTCTATTCTTTGGCAAAATGAACAGCAAACACCTTGTGAAGTAAAGAATCAAAAGAAGATATCGAATCAGGGGGCATAGAAGGCCCATTGCTTGGGAAAGCTCCAGTAATTTTGCAAAGAGAAGAAATGCGTGCTTGTGCGAAGAACTAGACAACAAAATACAAATGTCAATCAAAGCTTGCATATCTTTGGTTCGAGCCTACATAGGGGGCAAAGTTTCTCCTTTTAAAATTTTTTTTTTGGGGTTTATATACCAAATATTTTTAAACTCACTTACAAATATTTTGCCACACAGGGGGGCAAGGAGAGGATATAAGGTCCAATTAAAAATAACTAAATCTTTGCAAAAAGAAAGAACAAAAGAATGGAACAATAGAACTCTCAAAGGATGAAGATCCATTTTCAAGGGTAAAGACCCGATCTCAATGGATAAAGATCCATGTTCCAGGGGTAAAGACCCAATTTCCAATGGATAAAGATCCATGTTTCAAGGGTAAAGACCCGACTTTCAATGGATAAAGAACCATGTTTCAAGGGTAAAGACCCGATTTTCAATGGATAAAGATCCATGTTTCAAAGGGTAAAGACCCAAAGTTCGAAGGATAAAGATCCTTGTTTCAAGGGTAAAGACCCGATCTCAATGGATAAAGATCCATGTTCCAAGGGTAAAGACCCGATTTCCAATAGATAAAGATCCAAGTTTCAAGGGTAAAGACCCAATTTTCAATGGATAAAGATCCATGTTTCAAGGGTAAAGACCCGATTTTCAATGGATAAAGATCCATGTTTCAAAGGGTAAAGACCCAAAGTTCGAAGGATAAAGATCCTTATTTCAAGGGTAAAGACCCGATTTCAAATGGATAAAGATCCATGTTTCAAGGGTAAAGACCCGATTTTCAATGGATAAAGATCCATGTTCCAAGGGTAAAGACCCAATTTCCAATGGATAAAGATCCATGTTTCAAGGGTAAAGACCCGATTTTCAATGGATAAAGATCCATGTTCCAAGGGTAAAGACCCGATTTCCAATGGATAAAGATCCATTTTAAAGGGTAAAGACCCGATCTCAATGGATGAAGATCCATGTTCCAAGGGTAAAGACTCGATTTCCAATGGATAAAGATCCATGTTCCAAAGGTAAAGACCCGATTTCCAATGGATAAAGATCCATGTTTCAAGGGTAAAGACCCGATTTTTAATGGATAAAGATCCATGTTTCAAGGGTAAAGACCCGATTTTCAATGGATAAAGATCCATGTTTCAAAGGGTAAAGACCCAAAGTTCGAAGGATAAAGATCCATGTTTCAAGGGTAAAGACCCAATTTTCAATGGATAAAGATCCATGTTCCAAGGGTAAATACTCGATTTACAATGGATAAAGATCCATGTTTCAAGGGTAAAGACCCGATTTCCAATGGATAAAGCTCCATTTTCAAGGGTAAAGACCCGATCTCAATGGATGAAGATCCATGTTCCAAGGGTAAAGACCCGATTTCCAATGGATAAAGATCCATGTTCCAAGGGTAAAGACCCGATTTCCAATGGATAAAGATCCATGTTCCAAGGGTAAAGACCCGATTTCAAATGGATAAAGATCCATGTTTCAAAGGGTAAAGACCCAAAGTTCGAAGGATAAAGATCCTTGTTTCAAGGGTAAAGACCCGATCTCAATGGATAAAGATCCATGTTCCAAGGGTAAAGACCCGATTTCCAATAGATAAAGATCCATGTTTCAAGGGTAAAGACCCAATTTTCAATGGATAAAGATCCATGTTTCAAGGGTAAAGACCCGATCCCCAATGGATAAAGATCCATTTTTACGGGTAAAAACCCAATCTCCAATGGATAAAGATCCATGTTCCTAGGTAAAAGACATAGTTTCTAATAGATAAAGATCTATTTTTGGTGGGTAAAGACCTACAATTCGTAAAAATGGAACAAACAGTTATACCAGAATTCTCAACTGATAAAAGGTCAGATGAGTTAAATCAATCTTAGGTCTAAGTACCCAATTTCGGGTCCAGAACCCAAAACCTCAAAAATTAAGTTTTGTTGCTTTTCACTCTTTTTCACTAAGGTTTCAGATAATTCAAGCAGGGGGCAAACTGTAGACCCTTAATTTTTGACCCAATCCGGTCCATTGTGCTTTATTTAGTCCAAAATAATTTTTGTTGTTTAATTGGTCCAAAATAATTTTAATTAAATAATTTTTAGTATCTAATTTTTAGTAGTAAAAAATGAAAATAAACAAATAAAAATAAAAATAAAAATAAAAATAAAAATCGGAGTCGAAAAAAAATCAGTAGCAAAAAGTGATCGCGCGGGCCCGTCGGGCCAACAGTGGCTTCCCTGCAGGCCTGCGGGCATTTCGCCTGCAGGATCCCGCGGGCTGGCACGCCCACGGGCCCGTCGCCAGAATTTTTGCCAGCGCGAATTTTTCAGCTACAATTTTTAGAATTCTAATCCAATTAGGTTTTAATTTCTTTTTTTTATTATTATTATTACTTACCTTAATTAATTAGGAATAAACAACCTAAAAAACCACTATAAATAAGGACCAATTAAACCAAATCAAAGGGGGAAAAACTTTTCATGATAGCTTTAGGTTTTGAAACCAAATCAAGGAAGGAGAGGGAAAACTCAATTCAATTAATATTTATAGCAGCAGTAGCAGCAGTAGCACGAAAAAGAGGGAAGAAAAGAGGGAATCAAAGCTTGTCTTTGGAGCTAGTTCATCCAAGAAGAGTTATTTTTTGGTGAATCAACAAAAGAAGGTATGTTTTAATTCTTTTGATTTATGTTTTACAATAGCCAAATCTATAAAATTTTAGTTTTTTAAATAAAAAATCTTAGAACTTTAATTTAATTTTTCCAAGATTAGAACATTAAAATCGTGGCTCTCTTTTATAAAAAGATTTAAAATTGTTATTTTTTCTTCTTAAAAACCCTTAAAACTCTAATTTAGCATATTTTTCAATAAAATCAAAATCAAATTCTGCATCTTTTAAGATTTTAAAGTAGGTTTTATTTCATCAGAAAAACATTAAAAAACATCTTTTCTACTTATAAAAACTTCAATTCATGTGTTTAAGTTCATAAAATCTCATAAAATATCAAATTGCTTTTTAAAAACCCTTAAAGTTATACATTACACGTGAACTAAATTCTAAGAGCCTAAATCCAAAAATCATCTTTTAAACCTAAAATAATGAACCCTAACCCTTTAAAACCTTAAACCCTAACTTTTTCTAAACTTTAAACCCTTTAAAACATAAAAAACATAAAAATATAAAAACTCAAAAAAAGCTACAGTAGCTCAATTTATTATTTAAAATCATGAATTAAAAATATTTCAAAAGTGTCTAAAACTCAAGTTTTTATTATTTCATCATTTAAATCTTAATTTATTTAATCAAAGTGTCTTGCTAACCTTTAAAAAACATAAAACCTAATCTATTTTAATTACCTAAAAAGTCATAGTAGTTTAAACTTGAGAATTTCCAAAGCCTTAACACATGAGATAAATAACCCTAAATAGAAATAGTAGCTATACTTGAACTTTTATTTGTTTTATTCAATTCCATATTTATTTATACCTTGATTTATTTCTTATGCTTTAATTTATTTAATTTTAATACTTGATTTATTTAATTTATCATGGATGAATATTTGTTTTATATTTTGGTTAATACTCTTCATGAATGATTTATTTATTATGGATGATTATTTACTTTTATCAATCAATTTAGACTTCCAAAAGTTGTAAGAGGTATGTTTCCACTTGGTGGGTACCTCATTAGTTAAACATCATGTAATTTAATTTTCTTTTCTATTTTAGAACTTATGTAAAGGGCATGTTTCTACCTTTTGGTGGGTGTCCTACCTAGGCATGTGATGTAAGGACATGTTTCCATCCTTGGATGGGTGTCCATTTATTTTGTTTTGTTTTGTTTGGACATTGCTTTGATTTTAATATAATGATGCTTTCTTTTTATTGTGTGTAGTATGGATAATGTTATTATACTTAAGAATTTTATAATATTAAGACTTGTAAAGGAGGCCGGTTCCAATGCACCGGGCGTTGTGGGGGTGCTGGGCCATTTCTCACCTTCGCCACACGTACCCAACTTTTCGAACCCATTAGGGGGTTGGGGATTCCTTAGGAATCGAGTCATCCACCCCTTTCTTTTTTCCCGGCCCGTCCGGGTGGCGACTCCATTTTCTCCAGACCTAGGTCCGTGTTCTCTAAGGCCCCGAGCCTAAACAGTGCCGAAGTCGCAAGAACCATTCCACCGGGAGTGGGGGCGAAAATCCCCGCTCACATAAGCATGGGCCCAAAAAGAAACTAATATGTTATTCAAAGTTTAGAGTTACTGCTTTGGTCCATAATCACAATCATCAAGCCCGTAGGCGATACATATACATATCTCTATCCATGGATACTGTAACAGACCCAGTCTCTTGGACCTCAACCCGGCTAAACTCGAGGAGATCCTCAACCCGGCGAGACTATTACTGTTTTTGAGGCTTATGACCCAGTCTTTTCACCCCAAAAACATCATATTTCTCATATTTCACATTTCTCAACTGGAATCGGCTTACAACCCGGTCTTTTCACCTATCCAATGATTCATAGGCATGCCGCCTGTTGCGCTCGAATTAACTCTACCACAGAGCGTCACTCGCAAGTATACGAGGTAGCTGTAGCAAAGGTGATCAACCCAAGGTCGTCTCACAAGGAAGATAAAGTAGCTAATTGATTATCAGGTTATAAAGAACAAGTAATGAATAAATTTGAATTGTTAACTAATGAAGAAAATTGATTGAAGTTTAAAATGAATAAAAGTAAATAAGAGCTGATGTTTTGATTCACTTGATAGAAGGATCTAGGGTTTGCACTTCTCTGCTACTTATATTTATGAACGGTTATTCTTCTTAACTAATTTAATTTCAAAGATTAATTCTCAAACAACTCAATTAATCGAGTCAAGAAAATAAGCTCTCGCATTCAAACCTCTTTCAACTAATCTTGTTATAATTGAAATAATCTTTTTAATATGTTATATCTCTAATTCACCTAAGTCCCTAATTGAATTGTTCCAGTATTAGACTTCATCTCTCAATCCATCATCTAATACCTAAAACACATAATTGGTGGCCAATCAATTATATATTACAATATTTCATTCAATAAAGGCTAAAGAAATTATTAGTTAAGAGAGTAACCAATTCATACAATCATAGCAGATCCATACAGACCCTAGACTAGATCAAATTAGTTCATCATGCTATCAAACATACTCATCTTATTAATGTTCAAAGAAATCAAATTAGACATGATAATATCCATTAATACAATTTCAATGAAAATAAAGAGAATAAGTTCGAGAACAAAACCAAATTACAAACTCCTTGAAGCTTCTGAAGAATCTCTTATTCAAATCTTGCAAGAAGGATGTCTCAATGGCTAGAACAATCTAATCTAAGCTAAAGTAATCAAAATGTAATCAAAATCAAAGGAAAACAAAGTTATCAAAACCCTAATCTCTTTGATGGCTCAATCTGCTCTCAAAATCATCAACAGTGTAAAGAAAAATCCTAACTTTCATATTTATACGAAACCTCCACGCGTCTTTATTGATCGTTGAGTGACACGGCCAAGTTAGAGTGAACTTGGCCGTGTTGGAGGTGAATTTGAGGGAGAGACACGGCCAAGTTGATGGTGACACGGCCAAGTTGGACCATTTTGGAGGGACATGGCCAGTGACTTGGCCATGTCGCTTGCATGTGTCACCTACTGTGAGAATTGCTCTTCTTTGCTTTGGATTTAGGTGAGACACGACCAAGTTGATGGTGACTTGGCCGTGTTTGAGCATTTTTGGAGGTACACGGCCAGTGACTTGGCCGTGTCCTCTGCCTGTGTCAGCTACTGTCCATTTTTCCTTTTAGTCTTGGTTCCTTAGCTATTTCTTAACCTAAAACAAAACTCAAACAAATTGTAAATAAGAAGTAAATAAACATTAACCAATAAAACATAAACACATACTAAAAACTATATCAAAAATGATATAAACACTGAAATAAACTAAAACTACCAAAATTAACAAAAACACTAAATAAACCGATTTAAACTAACAAAATACCTAAATAAAATAATAATTATTATAATAAACAAGACACAAATCTATAACAAAAACTAATAAAACAACTACCCCACACTTAAAAATTTGCTTGTCCTCAAGCAAATTCACTTGGCATAAATTTAAAACTCAAACAACCTTAACTATAATTCCAGTATATAGATGAAATACTTTAAGAGTCAGCCATAAATATTTGCAATTTATTTCAATCAAGGATTTTCTTAACTCATTCATTAATCCAGACATACAAATCCCATCTCTCATCTAAGTGTTTCACTCGATTTCAAAGGTTAATCACTCAAACCACTCATGACTGCATACTACCATAAACTTGCTTAATTATCCAATCTTCCTCACTGATTTTCTCAAGAAATAATCCGAAGGTCTTTCATTTGGATGTAATGGGGCTAAGGTAAGGGTGTGAGAAAAGACATTTAAGCTGGAGCATCAAGAAATGGAGTATCTAAATTAGACACTACTCTTGCTAAGAAACTCATAACTCCTTCAAATGGCATACTCACTATCCCTTAATACCTCACATATTGCATACTCAAAGAAAAATACATGAGTCGACATACTCACTATCCCTATTTTCTCTTTTTTTTTCTTTTATTATATATCCTCATATATGCCCTAGAAGTTTGATTATGTTGTTGATGTTGTTGTTATTGTTGTTGTTGGTATATATTGGAAAGTGAATGTTTGTGTATATGTGTGTTTTGGGGAAAGAAATAGGGTTTAGAGACAAATGTATATGTTGTGTATATGATGATATATATAACATATAAATTGGTCAAATATAGAGTCAATGCAAGAAGATATTTTTGTGGAATGTGCAATTACATATAAGGGCTTAGATGAGACAAAAGGTTAGTTATTTGATTAAGGGCATTTTGGTAATTACTTGGATAAAATCTCTTGGTGGAGATTTAAAGTGGAGTTGACTTTATTTCCTCCATGTATTTTCTTCTTCTTTTCCATTTTGGCTGATTTCTCGTAGACAAAGGGAAAGCAAAGAGACAAAGAGAAGAATTTAAAGAGTAAGCTCCAATTGTAGGAAGATTGAAGTGATCAAGTGTTGATTCAAGAAGTGTTATAATTTAAGGTAAGAAATCTCTTGTTTTCCTTTGTTAATTTTGAAGTTGGGTCTAAAAGAAATTGTGATTTGTTGATATGATGATTTGATGTGTTTGTAATGTGTTGAATTTGATTATAAGCCAAAGAGTTAATTATTAATGGTTTTGGATTGAAGATGGTAAGTAGGTGGAAATTGATTTTGAGAAAATAGGAGTGATGTTGTATTTTTAGGGTTTTGGTTTGGTATGAATTTAATGTATGGTTATTGTGATTACTAGGGTGAATATGTACGATATGTGTTTATAACATGAATTGTATCCATTTGAATGAGATGATTGTTGTGTAAAAAGGGTGTAAATGCTTTTAGAAGAGTGTTGGCCATCGTTAGGGTTGTGTATTTGAGTGACACGGCCAAAACAAAGGAGAGACACGGCCAAGCCAAGTGATTTTGGGCGTGTTGGATTGCTTTGAGAGAGACACGGCCATGTCTAGTGCCCGTGTTCACTACTGGATTTTTGGTGTTGGGAGACACAGCCACTAGCTTGGCCGTGTCCTATGCCCGTGTCTGCTACTGTGATTTGTTGGTTGAGAGACACGGCCACAAGCTTGGCCGTGTCCCTTGCCCGTGTTGCCTACTGTCAATTTAGATTGAGAGACACGGCCACATGCTTGCCCGTGTCCCTCAAGTGGCTGCCCGTGTCCCTCAAATGTGTGGGTTAGGGTTTTTATACTTTGTTCTATTTGCATTGTTTTGGTCCTTTTAAGGTAAGTTGGTACCTAAACCTAAACCTAAACACATTTAAATAATGATTGACCTAAACAAATGCATATGGAAGATCTTAAAGCTATGAATGATATAAATTATTCTTTGCCCTAATTGCATTGTTGAGGTTGAACAATGTTATGTTATGCATTGTGAATGGTTATGTGTTTCATGAATAATGTATATTGAAATGTTATATCAAAGATGCTATGATGATTCAAATAAGAGGTGAAATGTGATGTAAAGCCATTGTGATTGGCTATGATGATGATATTGAAAGAAAGAAGGCATGTTTGCCTAAATGTGATGAGAATTTGAGAATGGAAATGGTAACTATATAATAAATGAATTGTTTGTTTAATATGTTATTCAGTTTCAGAGTTCTGGATTTGGGTGGCATGCCTAAGAAATGATGAAAGGTAACAGTCTTGCCGGGTTGAGGATCTCCTCAAATGTGTTGAGTTGATGGTCCAAGAGACTGGGTCTGTTACACTATGAGAATTGTGAATATGAGATATATGATTTGTAACAGTCTTGCCGGGTTGAGGATTTCCTCATATGTGTTGAGTTGATGGTCCAAGAGACTGGGTCTGTTACACTATCCATGGATAGAGATACATGTAAATATATTGCCTACGGGCGTGATTATTATGATTATGAACCAAAGCAGTAACTCTGAACTCTTAATATCGTATTAAATACTTATTGGGCCCATAGGTGTCAAGGTTATATGAATGTCCTAAATAACGTTATGAGTTAATGAAATGAGATGTTGTATATTGAGTATGATTGATTAATGATGAATGTGGAAAGATGTTGAAATGTGGTATGCTCATATGACTATGATTTGTGAAATGCATAATTATGTGGCATTGCATTACATTAAAGCATACCATTAGCATGTTTTATCTTACTAAGCCCTTGGCTTAGCGCGATAGTGTTTAATCGCGCAGGTGATAGAGTTGATAGAGTTGAACCTGAGGGTTCTTCGAGACCGAGTGAGAGTAGACGTTGAAGTGTTGATTTGGAACTTAAAGATCAGAAGAGACTTGCCAATCATGTATATTTCTTTTATATTTTGTAAAGTATTGGTTTTAATGTAAATATATGTATAACTATAAACATGGATTTGAAAGAGTTTATACATGTAAATATTTTATAAAATTCCGCTGCATATTAACTAAATGTAAATATATCTATTTGGTTTTGTATTACAACTTGATTACTTATTTTTCTATAATGTATACAACTAAAAGATTATGGTATTGTTTAAAATGTTTTGGATGTAAAGAAAATCCGTAGCATCCCTATGTTTAGTGCATGTATACTACATTGTGGTGTTTGTAGTGTGCATATATTGAATGTGGGGGTGTTACAATTGTTTTGGTATCAGAGCCTAGGTTTGAGATTCTCAACCTAGGTAAAATGTAATAAAAAGAATATTTTTACTTAAAATGTGAGTTTTGAATGACATATAGGTTTGAGATTGGCAGTCTCTGATCTTTAATAAGATGTAATCTGCTGTGTTTGCAGATTTAGGTTGTGATGGATCCTCACTCAAGTCAGTCGGTTGAGGCTAGTGCTGAGAGTATTGCTCCTGATGATGGAGCTAGGATTGTT
This sequence comes from Garcia nutans, assembly GCA_947685225.1. Taxonomy (NCBI): domain Eukaryota; kingdom Viridiplantae; phylum Streptophyta; class Magnoliopsida; order Malpighiales; family Euphorbiaceae; genus Garcia; species Garcia nutans. The sequence goes on along the minus strand of CANTUV010000023.1, from coordinate 14,004,739 downwards.
AGTGCTGGTGAGGCACCTGCTCCTGGGTCGGGGAGACCAGTAGGTGATGAGGTTCTGCCAGCCTGGTTTATGCATATGATGGAAGCTATGAGACAAGCACCAGTACAACCACAGCCACCACCCCCTCACCCTTTGGTATCAGTGAGGCACTATGACAAATTGAGAAAGTATGGAGCCGAAGATTTTGTAGGTACTACTGATCCAGCTGTAGCAGAGCAGTGGCTTGATAAAGTACAGAGGATCTTTATTCAGTTGCAAGCCACCTCAGAGGAAAAGTTTGATTATGCAAGATCCTTGTTGCAGAAGGATGCATATAGTTGGTGGAAGACAGTGCCACATTCTATGGATGATCCACCAACTTTGTCATATGCTGACTTTCTGAGAGAATTTGAATTGAAGTATACTCCAAGGGAGTATAAAGATGGGAAGAAAAGAGAGTTTCTAGATTTGAAGCAAGATCATCGGACCGTAACTGAATATGAGGTTGAGTTTATCCGGTTGAGTCAGTATGCTGGGGGTATTATAGTTGATGAGATAGATAGATGTCGGAGATTTGTGGAGGGATTGAGGCCCTCTATCATGTGCTTAGTGGCTGGATCTAGATATCAAGATTTTTCCCAGCTTGTGGCAGCAACTCGAAGTGTGGAGAGAGCTCAAGTTATTGCAGCTGCTTTAGAGGAAGAGGTTAGGGTGAGGAGGCCCCAGTTTGAAGTAGGGTCTTCTTCTGCAAAGAGAGGTAGAGGAAGCTTTGTTCCTCAGAGTGGTAGAAGTCAGAGGTCAGCTGGTAGGTCAGTGCAGTTCCAGAGGCAGAGATTTAGACCTGCAGCTTCAGTAGCGAGTGCTCCTACTCCTGGAGTTAGAGATCCACCTTACCTGTGTGTGATCAGTGTGGTGGAAGACATGGGGGCGTTTGTTGGAGGCATAGTAGATCAGGGGTATGTTTCAGGTGTGGATCACCTGACCACTTTGTGAGAGACTGTCCTGAGAGGTAGGAGCAGATGCCAGTTGATTCTGCTGCTTCTCGAGCTAGTATGAGGGGAGGCAGAGGAGGCAGAGGTGCCAGCCGAGGAGGTAGACTAGGGTTCAGTTCTAGAGGAGGTGCTACATCCAGGGAGGGTAGACCAGAGGAGGTTGGATCTTCCCAGAGGATGTATGTTATGTAGAGGCAGCCAGATGCATCGGCAGTCATAGCTGGTACTTTTTCTTTATTTGATACTTCAGTACTTGCTTTGATTGATCCGGGTTCCACACATTCATATATTAGTGCATCTGTTTTGCCTGTATCTGAATTGCATGCTGAGTCCCTAGGATTTGATGTGTTGGTGACAAATCCCTTAGGGCATAGCGTGATTGTTAGTAAGGTGCACAAAGATAGTGCAGTAGTGGTGCAGGGTGAGGAGTTCCTTGGGGATTTGATTGAGATGCCATTTAAGGAATATGATGTGATCCTAGGCATGGATTGGCTATCGAGGCATGGAGCTGTGGTGGATTGTAAAAAGAAAGTTGTTACTTTGAGAACTGCTGATGGTAGAGAAGTGATAGTATCTAATGAACAGGAACAGCTAGCATCTTTGTTTGTTTCAGCTGTTGCAGCCAGGAGATTGATTAGAAAGGGGTGTGATGCCTATCTTGCTCATGTGGTAGATACTAGAATAAAGGGTTCTCAAATTGATAGTATTGCCACAGTTGCTGAGTTCCCAGATGTTTTTCCAGAGGAGTTGCCAGGATTGCCTCCTGAGAGAGAGGTGGAGTTTGGTATTGAATTGTTGCCTGGTACCACTCCTATCTCGATTACTCCTTATAGAATGGCACCAGCAGAATTGAGGGAGTTGAAAGTGCAATTACAGGAGTTGTTGGATAAAGGATTTATTCGCCCCAGTGTTTCTCCTTGGGGAGCTCCTGTGTTATTTGTGAAGAAGAAAGATGGTACTATGAGATTGTGCATCGATTATAGGCAATTGAACAAGGTGATTATTAAAAATAAATATCCTTTGCCTAGAATTGATGATTTCTTTGATCAGTTGAAGGGTGCAGCTGTGTTTTCTAAAATTGATCTGAGATCTGGGTACCATCAGCTGAGAGTCAGAGCTGAAGATGTTCTGAAGACCACTTTTCGGACCAGGTATGGGCATTATGAGTTTTTAGTTATGCCTTTTGGTCTGACGAATGCACCTGCAGCTTTTATGGATTTGATGAACAGGGTGTTTAGGCCCTATTTGGATCAGTTTGTAGTGGTTTTCATTGATGATATACTGGTATATTCGCGGAATGAAGAGGAACATGATATGCATCTGCGGATTGTGTTGCAGATTTTGAGAGAGAAGCAGTTATTTGCCAAATTGTCGAAGTGTGAGTTCTGGTTAGATCAAGTTGCTTTTCTCAGACATATTGTTTCAGCGGAAGGCATTAGAGCTGATCCAAGTAAAGTTGAAGCTATTCTGAATTGGAGTCCACCCAAGTCTGTAACTGAAGTTAGAAGTTTTCTGGGTTTGGCAGGCTATTATCGACGGTTTGTGAAAGGGTTTTCTTTGATAGCTACTCCACTCACTAGATTGCTTCGTAAGGGAGTGAGATTTGTGTGGACAGATCAATGTCAAGCTAGCTTTGAGCAGTTGAGAGATATGTTGACTCAAACGCCTGTTCTTACTTTACCTGTGGAAGGAAAACCATATGTGATTTTCAGTGATGCTTCACATAGTGGTTTGGGGGTGTGTGTTGATGCAAGAAGGTAAAGTTATAGCTTATGCATCTCGACAGTTGAAACCGCATGAGCTTAATTATCCTACTCATGATTTGGAGTTGGCAGCCTTTGTGTTTGCATTGAAGATTTGGCATCACTATCTGTTTGGGGAGAAATGTTTCATTTACACTGATCATAAGAGTTTAAAGTATTTGGGGGTTCAGAAAGAACTCAATCTTTGTCAGAGGAGGTGATTGGAATTGATTAAAGACTACGACTGTTTGATTGATTATCATCCAGGTAAAGCAAATGTTGTTGCTGATGCCTTGAGTCGGAAGTCTTTAGCAGGGTTGACTGTGTACTCGCTCTCGTTGCTTGTTGAGTTGAGAGCATTGTGTGCTAATTTTGTAGCTTGTGGTGATGGTGCATTGTTGGCACAGTTACAAGTGAAACCAGTTTTGTTGGATCAGATTAGGGAGGCTCAGTTGGCTGATAAGAAGATTCAGAAGATTGTTTCAGATTGTCAAAGTGGAAAAGGTAGAGATTTTGTAGTGAGAGGTGATGGGAGTCTCTGGTTTAAGAACAGATTGTGTGTACCCGATGATGCTGATTTGAAGAAGATCATTTTAGAAGAAGCTCATCAGTCAATATTTGCTATGCATCCGGGTAATACCAAGATGTATCATGACTTGAGACAGCATTACTGGTGGATGGGATTGAAGAGAGACATTGCTGAGTTTGTATCGAAATGTCTCACATGTCAGAAGGTAAAAGCAGAGCATCAAGTTCCAACTGGGTTGCTTCAGCCGTTGTCAGTGCCTGAATGGAAGTGGGATAGAGTGACAATGGACTTTGTGTCTGGTTTGCCATTGACACAAAGGAAGCATGATGCTATATGGGTGATTGTGGATAGATTGACCAAGACAGCTCATTTCCTTCCGATTCGGATGGATTACTCTTTGGAGAGATTGGCTGAGTTGTATATCCATGAGATTGTGAGATTACATGGTGTTCCAACTTCTTTAGTGTCTGATCGAGATCCCAGGTTTACTTCAAGGTTTTGGAAGAGTTTGCTTACAACAACAGTCACCAATCTAGCATTGGTATGGCACCGTTTGAAGCACTGTATGGTAGACGGTGTAGGACACCTCTGTGTTGGAATGAACTTGGGGATAGTAAGTTAATTGGGCCTGATTTAATTCAAGAAACTGAAGAGAAAGTGAAGTTGATTCGAGGCAGGTTAAAAGCAGCTTCAGACCGACAGAAGTCTTATGCAGATCTGAAAAGGAGAGACATTGAGTTTGATGTTGGAGATAAGGTATTTTTGAAAGTATCTCCTTGGAAGAAGATATTGAGGTTCGGTCGGAAAAGGGAAATTGAGTCCTCGATTCATTGGACCGTATGAAGTGTTGGAAAGAGTTGGGCCAGTTGCTTATCGGCTTGCTTTGCCACCTGAGTTGGATCGTATTCATAATGTATTTCATGTTTCTATGTTGAGGAGGTACAGGTCGGATCCATCTCATGAGTTGCCATTTGAATCTATTGAAGTGAGCCCAGACTTGACATTTGAAGAGGAACCAGTTGCTATCTTGGCACGTGAAGTGAAAGAGTTGAGAAACAAGAAAGTGCCTCTTGTGAAGGTTCTATGGAAGAACCATGGGAAAGAAGAAACAACTTGGGAAAGTGAGCAAACCATGCGAGAGCAATATCCTCAGTTGTTTCAGAGCTGATTTCAGGTAATTTCGAGGACGAAATTTCTTTTTAGAGGGGGAGAATTGTAATATCCTAATATATGCCCTAGAAGTTTGATTATGTTGTTGATGTTGTTGTTATTGTTGTTGTTGGTATATATTGGAAAGTGAATGTTTGTGTATATGTGTGTTTTGGGGAAAGAAATAGGGTTTAGAGACAAATGTATATGTTGTGTATATGATGATATATATAACATATAAATTGGTCAAATATAGAGTCAATGCAAGAAGATATTTTTGTGGAATGTGCAATTACATATAAGGGCTTAGATGAGACAAAAGGTTAGTTATTTGATTGAGGGCATTTTGGTAATTACTTGGATAAAATCTCTTGGTGGAGATTTAAAGTGGAGTTGACTTTATTTCCTCCATGTATTTTCTTCTTCTTTTCCATTTTGGCTGATTTCTCGTAGACAAAGGGAAAGCAAAGAGACAAAGAGAAGACTTTAAAGAGTAAGCTCCAATTGTAGGAAGATTGAAGTGATCAAGTGTTGATTCAAGAAGTGTTATAATTTAAGGTAAGAAATCTCTTGTTTTCCTTTGTTAATTTTGAAGTTGGGTCTAAAAGAAATTGTGATTTGTTGATATGATGATTTGATGTGTTTGTAATGTGTTGAATTTGATTATAAGCCAAAGAGTTAATTATTAATGGTTTTGGATTGAAGATGGTAAGTAGGTGGAAATTGATTTTGAGAAAATAGGAGTGATGTTGTATTTTTAGGGTTTTGGTTTGGTATGAATTTAATGTATGGTTATTGTGATTACTAGAGTGAATATGTACGATATGTGTTTATAACATGAATTGTATCCATTTGAATGAGATGATTGTTGTGTAAAAAGGGTGTAAATGCTTTTAGAAGGGTGTTGGCCATCGTTAGGGTTGTGTATTTGAGTGACACGGCCAAAACAAAGGAGAGACACGGCCAAGCCAAGTGATTTTGGGCGTGTTGGATTGCTTTGAGAGAGACACGGCCGTGTCTAGTGCCCGTGTTCACTACTGGATTTTATGTGTTGGGAGACACGGCCACTAGCTTGGCCGTGTCCTATGCCCGTGTCTGCTACTGTGATTTGTTGGTTGAGAGACACGGCCACAAGCTTGCCCGTGTCCCTCAAGTGGCTGCCCGTGTCCCTCAAATGTGTGGGTTAGGGTTTTTATACTTTGTTCTATTTGCATTGTTTTGGTCCTTTTAAGGTAAGTTGGTACCTAAACCTAAACCTAAACACATTTAAACAATGATTGACCTAAACAAATGCATATGGAAGATCTTAAAGCTATGAATGATATAAATTATTCTTTGCCCTAATTGCATTGTTGAGGTTGAACAATGTTATGTTATGCATTGTGAATGGTTATGTGTTTCATGAATAATGTATATTGAAATGTTATATCAAAGATGCTATGATGATTCAAATAAGAGGTGAAATGTGATGTAAAGCCATTGTGATTGGCTATGATGATGATATTGAAAGAAAGAAGGCATGTTTGCCTAAATGTGATGAGAATTTGAGAATGGAAATGGTAACTATATAATAAATGAATTGTTTGTTTAATATGTTATTCAGTTTCAGAGTTCTGGATTTGGGTGGCATGCCTAAGAAATGATGAAAGGTAACAGTCTTGCCGGGTTGAGGATCTCCTCAAATGTGTTGAGTTGATGGTCCAAGAGACTGGGTCTGTTACACTATGAGAATTGTGAATATGAGATATATGATTTGTAACAGTCTTGCCGGGTTGAGGATCTCCTCATATGTGTTGAGTTGATGGTCCAAGAGACTGGGTCTGTTACACTATCCATGGATAGAGATACATGTATATATATTGCCTACAGGCGTGATTATTGTGATTATGAACCAAAGCAGTAACTCTGAACTCTGAATATCGTATTAAATACTTGTTGGGCCCATAGGTGTCAAGGTTATATGAATGTCCTAAATAACGTTATGAGTTAATGAAATGAGATGTTGTATATTGAGTATGATTGATTAATGATGAATGTGGAAAGATGTTGAAATGTGGTATGCTCATATGACTATGATTTGTGAAATGCATAATTATGTGGCATTGCATTACATTAAAGCATACCATTAGCATGTTTTATCTTACTAAGCCCTTGGCTTAGCGCGATAGTGTTTAATCGCGCAGGTGATAGAGTTGATAGAGTTGAACCTGAGGGTTCTTCGAGACCGAGTGAGAGTAGACGTTGAAGTGTTGATTTGGAACTTAAAGATCAGAAGAGACTTGCCAATCATGTATATTTCTTTTATATTTTGTAAAGTATTGGTTTTAATGTAAATATATGTATAACTATAAACATGGATTTGAAAGAGTTTATACATGTAAATATTTTATAAAATTCCGCTGCATATTAACTAAATGTAAATATATCTATTTGGTTTTGTATTACAACTTGATTACTTATTTTTCTATAATGTATACAACTAAAAGATTATGGTATTGTTTAAAATGTTTTGGATGTAAAGAAAATCCGTAGCATCCCTATGTTTAGTGCATGTATACTACATTGTGGTGTTTGTAGTGTGCATATATTGAATGTGGGGGTGTTACAATCTTAGACTGCCCTTGATTTGAGGATTGGCCCTGCTACTGGTTCTGTCTCTGGAGCAAATGGAAAGGCTGTTGAGCATTATTTGTCGCCCAAGAAAAATTTGAGTGATTCCTCCAACCAGGATTGTATGAATTTGAATAAGGATCATTCCGAGCTTTTGGTTGAAATCCCCCCATGACATTGACTTGCTCAGCTTCATTCCCATATGATTCATATGCAGAGGGGCAAATGTTTGCTCCATGCCCTAAAGTTCCACAAATTCCACACACCTCTTGAGTAGATGAAGAGATATTATTCTTCATGTTCAGCATCTGCACTTGCCTTGTTAGCTCAGCTATCTGATTTACCATCTCACTATTAGCTTCCAATTGGTTCACCCCTTTACTTCTTCCTCTTACACTTTTCTGTTGAGAATTAGCTCCCACCATCTCAAAAATATCATAAGTTTCAGCTACTGTCTTTTCTCCCATGGCTCCCCCAGCTGCATTGTCAACAGTGTTCTGAAATTGCTGGGTGAGACCATCATAGAAAAACTGATTAAGAAGTTGAAGTGGGTAGTGATGATGCGGACATTAGATCAATAGCATCTTAAATCTATCCCAAGCCTCATGAAATGGCTCTCCTTCAAATTGAGAGAATGTAGCAATCTTCCCTCTCAACTCAGCTGTCTTTTGATGTGAATAGAACTTGCCCATGAACTTGTTATAAACTTGCTCCCAAGTTGTCAGTGAGTTTTTGGGCAACATCATAAGCCAGCTCTTTGCCCTATCCTTCAAAGTATAAGGGAAACATCTCATCCTCAACTGATCCTCTGTTAATCCTCCCAATGGGAAAGTGTTGAGGGAGGAGTAGAAATCCCTAATAAAGTTCAAAGGATCTTCATTTGGAACTCCATAGAATGATGGCAGCATGTTGTAATGAATGTTCTTCAACTCATAGTTTCTTGCTGCATCTGTCAGTCTTATGCAAGAAGTAGAAGATCCAATGACAGGTCTAGCAAAGTCTCTCATAGTCCTTTGTCTTTCTTCAGCCATTTTAACAGATTGTGCAGATTCCGACTCAAAATCAGAAGCGTCTTCCTCTGTAGTATCAAATTCGGTGTAGAGCTCAAACTCTTCTCTGCTCCTTTTCACTCTCTGAATTTCTAGAATAAATGGATGTAGCTCTCCTTCGAGTGATCTCCTGCCTTGCATAAACAATATTTCTAGAAAAAGAAATTATTAAAAGAAAAAGAAAAATATATATCAAAAGTAAACAATGCAAAATAATATAAAATTTCTAAAACTAATAAACAATTACGCCAATTAGCATCCCCGGCAGCGGCGCCAAAAACTTGTTGCGCTCGAATTAACTCTACCACAGAGCATCACTCACAAGTATACGAGGTAGCTGTAGCAAAGGTGATCGCCCCAAGGTCATCTCACAAGGAAGCTAAAGTAGCTAATTGATTATCAGGTTATAAAGAACAAGTAATGAATAAATTTGAATTGCTAACTAATGAAAAAAATTGATTGAAGTTTAAAACGAATAAAAGTAAACAAAAGCTGATGTTTTGATTCACTTGATAGAAGGGTCTAGGGTTTGCACTTCTCTGCTACTTATATGTATGAATGGTTATTCTTCTTAACTAATTTAATTTCAAAGATTAAATCTCAAACAACTCAAATAATTGAGTCAAGGAAATAAGCTCTCGCATTCAAACCTCTTTCAACTAATCTTGTTATAATTGAAATAATCTTTTTAATAGGTTATATCTCTGATTCACCTAAGTCCCTAATTGAATTGTTCCAGTATTAGACTTCATCTCTCAATCCATCATCTAATACCTAAAACACATAATTGGTGGCCAATCAATTATATATTACAATATTTCATTCAATAAAGGCTAAAGAAATTATTAGTTAAGAGAGTAACCAATTCATACAATCATAGCAGATCCATACAAACCCTAGACTAGATCAAATTAGTTCATCATGCTATCAAACATACTCATCTTATTAATGTTCAAAGAAATCAAATTAGACATGATAATATCCTTTAATACAATTTCAATGAAAATAAAGAGAATAAGTTCGAGAACAAAACAAAATTACAAACTTCTTGAAGCTTCTGAAGAATCTCTTGTTCAAATCTTGCAAGAAGGATGTCTCAATGGCTAGAACAATCTAATCTAAGCTAAAGTAATCAAAATGTAATCAAAATAAAAATAAAACAAAGTTATCAAAACCCTAATCTCTTTGACGGCTCAATCTGCTCTCAAAATCGTCAACAGTGTAAAGAAAAATCCTAACTTTAATATTTATACGAAACCTCCGCGCGTCTTTATTGATCCTTGAGTGACACGGCCAAGTTAGAGTGAACTTGGCCGTGTTGGAGGTGAATTTGAGCGAGAGACAAGGCCAAGTTGATGGTGACACGGCCAAGTTGGACCATTTTGGAGGGACATGGCCAGTGACTTGGCCATGTCGCTTGCATGTGTCACCTACTATGAGAATTACTCTTCTTTGCTTTGGATTTAGGTGAGACACGGCCAAGTTGATGGTGACTTGGCCGTGTTTGAGCATTTTTGGAGGGACACGGCCAGTGACTTGGCCGTGTCCCTTGCCTGTGTCCATCATTGTGTCTTGTGGCTTCTTTTCAGCTTGATATGGGACACGGCCAATGACTTGGCCGTGTCCTCTGCCTGTGTCAGCTACTGTCCATTTTTCCTTTTAGTCTTGGTTCCTTGTCTTTTTCTTAACCTAAAACAAAACTCAAACAAATTCTAAATAAGAAGTAAATAAACATTAACCAACAAAACATAAACACATACTAAAAACTATATTAAAAATGATATAAACACTGAAATAAACTAAAACTACCAAAATTAACAAAAACACTAAATAAACCGATTTAAACTAACAAAATACCTAAATAAAACAATAATTATTATAATAAACAAGACACAAATCTATAACAAAAACTAATAAAACACCACCAAACCCAGAACTCTGAAAATTGAATAACACGTTAGGCACACAATTCATTTATCAATTTCATTCTCATTTCCTCATCATCATTTAGGCAATTATGCTTCAATCATCTCATTTGCATCATTATCATTATAGCCAACAACCATGGCTTCATATCTCATCAATAGAGTATACATAATTAATTACATTGAATATCATCATCTAGGCAAACATGCCCCACTTATTTCATTTGAATCATCATAACCAATCACATTAGCTTCACAACTCATTACATCTCAATTCATCATTCAAATGTACACAACCAATTGCATTAACATACATTTTAAATGCTCATCAATCATTCACATTATACAAATCATAACATTCATCAAATGTATTAACAATGTAATCAATTACTTAACATATATACAACCAAATATGTTAAGTATCAAAATCATGTAAATGTATGCAACCATGTAGTTTGTACTTACCTCAAAACCAACTCACACCAATCTATACACTTCCTCCTCCAAGAATCCTCAACACTTAGGTTAGGGCAATTCAACTTCTTCAACACCTAAACCAAAGGTAATCATACACACTCACTTAGAAATACTCATGAAATAGTAAGGCTAAAAACCAACTAGGGCAAACTCTACACATGACACGCTCAACAACACGGGTGTGTCCCTGACCGTGCTCTAACTCCACAACACAGAAGCTTTGACACGCTCAGAACCACGGGCGTGTCACTGAACGTGTAATACATTCTGTCTCACAGAATCATTGACACGTCCAACAACACGGGCGTGTTCATGGCCGTGTCAAACCTTCACCAATACAGTAGCTATGACACGCTCAGTGACATGGGCGTGTCACTGGACGTGTAAATGCTACTGCAACACAGAACCATCGACACGCCCAAAGACTTGGCCGTGCTCATGGGCGTATCAGGCCATAAATATAGATTCCGGCAACAACAACCTCACATCCAACAATCCTCTTACTTCCACCATTTTCCACTTCAAACAAACTTAACTAAACATACCCAAAAATCATAACAAACTTGTAAAAACACAAAAACAACTCAAAACATACATCAAACACAAATCATAATCATCACCACAAACCCATAACACAACCACAACACTTTCTCTTCCAACAACTTACTCTTTCCTTCAATCCAACCCCAAAATCCAAAATCAACTGAACCAAACACTATTAAACACACCACAATCAAACAAACACCTATCAACCCCAACTTCAACTCACAAACTCAAAGAAAATAAAAAAATCAAGTGGAAAACTTACCAAGAATGAAGAAACTCTTAAATTTCCAACTTGATCACTTGAATACTTCCTTCAATCTTGAGCTTGGAAGATCAAATCTCTCTCTTGCTCTCTTGTTTTGGAGGATGCTAGCCAAAAGAAAAGAAAAGGAAAGAAAAGAAAAGGAAAGCAAGTGAACCACAAAGAAGAAAGAAGGAAAGAAGAAAACAAAGTCAAACACTCAACCTTCTCTCTCCTCAAAACCCTCTCCTCCAAGCATTTAATATTAAAATAATCCAATTAATTCTCTTCCATTCATTTAACTTTTCCCATTTTCCATTAATTAAATAAAATCAATAAATATCTTCCTTGACCATCCCATTTTGACTTGTGTATATGTTGTATATATTTCCATATACACAACATATACACTCTCTCTTAAATTCTTTTCTCTTTCCCATTTAACATATACATTTAATCCAAATACAACAATAAATATTCCAAAACTTTTAGGGCATACTTTGGGATATTACACTTTCAAATTGAAGGCATCTCTAAAATCTCTACCTCTCCCCTAACTCTTGAAGTTCAACTAGAATTTTGGAAAGAAATTTCCATCAAAATGTCTCTCCATAAACAATCCAATGACAAGAACCTTAGAACCCTCACTTATTGGATGTTGCATAGGATTGTCACCTATACCATTAGTGCTAGGGGTGAAAGCAATGAGAAAGTCACCCAAAAGGACTTAATCTTCCTCTTTTGCTTGATTAGAGGTCAATCCATCCAAACGGAAAAATTTCTCATTGACACTTTCCTACACATTAGGAAAACTAAGTCAGACTCATCCTTCTCTCTTCACAATCACACAAATAGCAAAATATGTTGGTGCACTTACACCAACAAAGAAAGAAACCCTCTCCAATCCTCTAGATCCCAGTTAAAAATCCATAAACATGGACTATCTCAAACATGCCAAAGGTATTAGGGATGATGATGGGAACCGTGTCTACATACTAGAAGCACTAGGTGTTAGGGAAAAAAGAAAAAGACCAAGGATTGTAGAGGAAGGTAAAGAGACTTTCCAAATGGAATTCCAAGAACCCTAACTACAAGACCTCAATCCTCCATCCTTCAACTTCTTTAAGACATTTAAGGATAAATGAGCTCATAAAGCTCAATGATAGACATGATTACAAGTGACATCTCTCATCTTCACCTTGACATTTAATCCATCCAAGAAGCATTAAGATTACTAAAATACTTTGAAGATGAACCTAGTTTGTCACCCTCCATTCATGGCTCCTATCCTCAAGAAGGAGAAGGAGAATTTGCTGCCTCTCAACCAAGGGAAGTTGAGGAAGGAGATCATGGAGAAGAGAAACATGGACAAGAAGAATAAGAGGATGAAGAAAGTGAAAGTGATGATTAGACCATAGATTTTCTTTCACATTGTATTTATGTTTATCTAAATTAATGAAATTGTTATTGAATTTTGCTTCATTAAATTACTTTTGGTGTAACACCCCTTCCCGACTTATGAATAAGCCGAGGAGGAATGCAACATCGGGATACGAGCTCTAGTTATTATTTTATTAGTTTTTGTTATAGATTTGTGTCTTGTTTATTATGATAATTATTGTTTTATTTAGGTATTTTGTTAGTTTCAATCGGTTTGTTTAGTGTTTTCATTAATTTTGGTAGTTTTAGTTTTTTTCAATGTTTATGTCATTTTTGATCTAGTCTTTAGTATTGTGTTTATGTTGTGTTGGTTATTGTCTATTTACTTCTTGTTTAGAGTTTGTTTTGAGTTTTGTGTTAGGTTAAAAAAAGGCAAGGAAGCAAATTGAAGGAGAAAAAAAGGCAGTAGCTAACACAGGCAGAGGACACGGCCAAGTCACTGGCCGTGTCCCATACCAAGCTAAAGAGGAAGAGCAAGTCACAGTTGAAGACACAAGCAAGGGACACGGCCAAGTCAGTGGCCGCGTCCCTCCAAAGAAGCCCAGACACAGCCAAGTCATTCCAACCTGGCCGTGTCTCACTTGCATCCAAAGCAAAGAAGACTTAAATTTCACAGAAGCAGACACAGGCAAGGGACACGGCCAAGTCACTGGCCGTGTCCCTCCAAAAAGGACCAACACGGCCAAGTCACTTCCAAGACTTGTCCGTGTCACTCAACCAAAGAAGAAAAAGAAGAGAAACAAGCAGTAGGTGACACATGCAAGGGACATGGCCAAGTCACTGGCCGTGTCCCTCCAAAGAGCACTCACACGGCCAAGTCACATGCAACTTGGCCGTGTCTCTCATGAACCAAGGCCGTAGCGGATTTTAAAGCGGACGATTCATATAAAAGGAAAAAGAAGCTAGGGTTTTGAGGACTGTTGGTGATTTTGAGAGAGAATTGAGCCGTTCAAGAGATTAGGGTTTTGATAACTTTGTTTTCTTTTGATTTTGATAAAACTTTGGATTAAACTAGCTAGATTAGATTGTTCATGCCATTGATTCATCCTTCTTGCAAGATTTGAACAAGAGATTCTTCAGAAGCTTCAAGGAGTTTGTAACTTGGTTTTGTTCTTGAACTTTATCTCTTTATTTTCATTGAAATTGTATTGATGGATATTATCATGTCTATTTTGATTTCTTTGAACATTAATGAGATGAATATGTTTGATTGCATCATGAACTAATTTGATCTAGTCTAGGGTTTGTATGGATCTGCTATGATTGTATGAATTGGTTATTCTCTTAGCTAATAATTTCTTTAGCCTTGATTGAATGGAATATTGTTAATATATAATTGATTGGCCACCAATTATGTGTTTTAGGTATTAGATGATGGATTGAGAGATGAAGTCTAATACTGGAATAATTCAATTAGGGACTTAGTTGAATTATAGATATAACCTATTAAAAAGATTGTTTCAATTATAACAAGATTAGTTGTAAGAGGTTTGAATGCAAGAGCTTATTTCCTTGACTCAATTAATTAAGTTATTTGAGATTTAATCTTTGAAATTAAATTAGTTAAGAGGAATAACCATTCATACATATCAGTAGTAGAGAAGTGCAAACCCTAGACCTTTCTATCCAGTGAATCAATACATCAGTTTTAGTTTACTTTTATTTGTTTTAAACTTCAATCAATCTTCTTCATTAATTAGCCATTTAAATTTCTTTCATTACTTTTTATTTATAATCTGATAATCAATTAGCCACTTTAGCTTCCTTGTGAGACGACCTTGGGGCGATCACCTTTGCTACAGCTACCTCGTATACTTGCGAGTGACGCTTTGTGGTAGAGTTAATTCGAGCGCAACAAGTTTTTGGCGCCGCTGCAGGGGAATCTAATTGCCTTAATTGTTTATTAGAAAAAAAAATACTTTAGATTATTTTTCTTTGTTTACTTTTTATTTTATTTTTTTTCTTTTGCTTTTAATAATTCTTTTGTTTTAGAATTTTGTTTATGCAAGGCAGGAGATCACTTGGAGGAGAGCTATACCCAGTCATTCCAGAAATTCAGAGAGTGAAAAGGAGCAGGGAAGAATTTGAACTTTATACCGGATTTGATACTTCAGAGGAGGACACTTCTGATTTTGAGTCAGAATCTGCACAATCTGTTAAAATGGCTGAAGAAAGGCAAAGAACCATGAGAGACTTTGCTAGACCTGTCATTGGAACTTCCACTTCTTGCATAAGATTGACAGATGCAGCAAGGAATTATGAGTTGAAGAACATTCACTACAATATGCTGCCATCATTTTATGGAGTTCCGAATGAAGATCCTTTGAACTTTATTCGGGATTTCTACTCCACCCTCAACACTTTTCCATTGGGAGGACTAACAGAGGATCAGTTGAGGATGAGATGTTTCCCTTATACATTGAAGGATAGGGCAAAGAGCTAGCTTATGATGTTGCCCAAAAATTCATTGTCAACTTGGGAACAAGTTTATAATAAGTTCATGGGCAAGTTCTACTCACATCAGAAGACAGCTAAATTGAGAGGGAAGATTGCTACATTCTCTCAATTTGAAGGAGAACCATTTCATGAGGCTTGGGACAGATTTAAGATGCTATTGATTCAGTGTCCACATCATCATTACCCACTTCAACTTCTGAATCAATTTTTCTATGATGGTCTCACCCAGCAATTTCAGAACACTGTTGATAATGCAGCTGGGGGAGCCGTGGGAGAAAAGACAGCTGATGAGACTTATGAGATCTTTGAGATGTTGAAAGCTAATTCTCAACAAAAGAGTGTAAGGGGAAGAAGTAAAGGGGTGAATCAATTGGAAGCCAATACTTAAATGGTTAGTCAAATAGCTGAATTGACAAGACAGGTGCAGATGCTGAACATGAAGAACAATATTTCTTCATCTACTCAAAAAGTGTGTGGAATCAGTGGGACATTCAGGCATGGAGCAAATATATGCCCCTCAGCATATGAGTCTTTTGGTAATGAAGCTGAGCAAGTTAATGCTATGGGGGGATTTCAACCAAGAGCCAGGAATGATCCTTACTCCAACACTTACAATCCAGGTTGGCGGAGTCACCCAAATTTTTCCTGGACAACAAATAATGCTCAGCAGCCTTTCCATTTGCTCCAGAGATAGAACCAACAGCTGGGCCAATCCTCAAATCAAGGTCAGCCTAAGAGAGAGAGTTTGGAGGAAAGTTTACAGGCTTTTATCCAAGTCAGTGCTAAAAATCAGGAGATGAACAACAAGAGGCTGGATTCCTTGGAAGCATCTTTTAAGAAGGTGGAGACCCAAGTGGGGCAACTTGCACAACAGATGCAGATTCAACAAAAGGGGAAGTTTCCAAGTCAACCTGAGCAGGCACAATCAGTGACTGTTCTTAGGAGTGGCAAGGTAATTAATAATAATGTTGAAAATAATTCTGTGAATGCAGGTGAGCAAGAGAATAAAAAGGAAGGAGAACTGGAGAACAAAGGTGCTGAAGAAAGATCAATGGAGAAGTCCCCTACAGCAGATTTGCACAAGGCAAGCAATCCATACCGGCCACCTATACCATTCCCCAGCAGGTTGAAGGATGATAAGAAAGATAAGCAATTTTCAGATATCTTCAACATGCTATCTAAGGTAAGTATTAACTTACCCTTACTTGAAGCAATTAAGAACATGTCGACTTATGCTAAATTCTTCAAAGAACTGAATACCAAGAAAAAGAGGTATGAGCCGAATGAAAAGGTGATAGTTTCAGAGGTAGCTAGTGTTGTTTTGCAGCATAAACTACCTCCTAAGCTAAAGGATCCTGGTAGTTTCATCATTCAAATTACTATGGGGAATGGAAAAGGTACTGATGGCATGTGTGATTTAGGAGCTAGTGTGAATTTAATGCCTTATTCTGTTTATCTTGAGTTAGAACTAGGGGAACTTAAACCAACAAAAATGGTGTTGCAATTAGCTGATAGATCTCTTAGATTCCCAAAAGGGGTTATAAAAGATGTGTTAGTTAAAGTTGGTGGTTTGATAGTACCTATGGATTTCATTGTTCTTGACATGGAAGTAAGTAACTCTTCACCATCTGCACACACCATTCTGCTGGGTAGGCCTTTTATGGCAACTACCAACACTTTGATAGATGTTAAAAATGGTAAATTATCAATGACTGTCTTAGGACAAACTGTAGAATTTTCTATTTTTAACACTTCTCCTATTCCCACAACTGCTTTATATGAGGATTGTTCTTTCATTGATTGTGTTGATGCAGTTGTTTCAGATGTTTTCTTGCAGACAGGTTCCTCTGATAAATTGGAGATGGCATTGACCTTGGATAGTGATTTGGAAATTTTTGATGCAGAAATAGCCAGTTGTCTTGAGACCTTAGAAAGTGCTGAAATAGAGGAACTTAAGGAGGACCCAGTTTGTGAGCTTCCCTCCATTCAAAAAGAAGAGAAGAACCCCTCACTAGAGTTAGAGCTGAAAGAGATACCTAAGAACCTGAAATATGAGTTTTTAGGAGATCACAACACTTTACCTGTGATAATATCTAGTGAACTTAATGAAGCAGAGGAGATGAGATTGGTGAGTGAGCTTAAAAGATTAAAGAGAGCAATAGGATGGGGATTGAGTGTGTAACACCCCATCTTAGACTACGTTTATAGACCAAGATGGACTGTTATCTCATGGTGGTTGTGTCTTAATATTTTACTTAGCCAATTTTAAGTGCAGATTTTAAAAAAATTTTACCAGAGTTTCCCCTATAATTGGTGGACCTAAGTGTCGACAAAACTGATTTTTTCTTATTTATGAAAAACATTTTAATTCACAATTCAATACAAGCACACTCCCAATAATCCACCCTTATAACCTCAACTACAAATCCTTCAAGAAGAATTCACACTTCTATATTCACAACCCAACTCAATTCAAAACCATACAGTTATTATACATTACTAGATTTACATGTACATCAAGTTATCTCTTTGTATTGTTCAAATAAGTACATGCCAGTTTCTAATACCAAAATACAAAATGAAGAGCACCACTTAAGTTTGTTAATGATCGGCAGATCGCAGGACTCTTCTGCTCGCTACTGGCTCCTTGTTAATAACCTACGAGTTTAGAAGAAACTAAACTCGCTAAGCATTGCTTAGTGGTTACTTTAACTAATTACGAAAAATAAATAATAAAAGCATAATGCACTTTTAAAAGCAATGAATCATATTGAAAAATAATATCACAGTAAAAACAATCCATACATGTCATATATTCAGTTATTATCATTTTATCAGTTTGCTCCACAAGGTAATTATGAATACACCGATCTCGAAATGAGGCCTCATATAGAATTATGCGTGGTCTTGACCTCACATGACTAATTGCCATTGTCTTGGTCTCACATGATATAACTGCATGGTCTTGACCTCACACGACTAATTGCCATGGTCTTGGTCTCACACGATATAACTGCGTGGTCTTGACCTCACACGACTAATTGCCATGGTCTTGGTCTCATACGATATAACTGCGTGGTCTTGGTCTCACACGACTAGTTGCCTTGATCTTGACCTCACACGATATAACCTCATGGTCTTGGTCTCACACGACTAGTTTCCATGATCTTGACCTCACACGATATAACCCCCATTCCAGACCGGTTTTACTCATTTACCAAGTAGAGCATATATAACATTTCATATATACCCATTCACTTCATATATATACCACATATTCTCCATGTATATACAATATATACTTACATAAATACCACATATACTCACATATGTATCATATGTATTCACATATATACCATATACACGCATATATATACCATATGAACAAAAATTTGTAAGAAAATAAAATTTCTTTTATGTTAAAGTACCAAACCTTGCTTTTCCTTAGTCCTTATTCTATATCACTTCCTTGTCTCCTTGATTTCCTTATAATCTTGTTTGTCACCAAACTCTTTAAATCAAAAGCCTTAAACTTAGGAAAAATACCTCCTTCTTCCTTCTCTTATGGTTTGGACGAATTCACCATGCAAGAGGGGGCTTTTATACTTTCTTTCCTTAGAATATTTTGATCCAAATGGAAGCCATAAGTGGTGAATAGATGTTGAATTCCAATTGGTACACCTTATAGCAAAAAAGGCCACTTTTAATTGGTCCATTTGCCTTCTTCCAATTGGTACACCTTATAGCAAAAATGGCTACTTTTAATTGGTCCATTTGCTTTCTTCTAATTGGTACACCTTATAGCAAAAATGGACACTTCTAATTGGTCCATTTACCTTCTTCCAATTGGTAGACCTTATAGCAAAAATGGCCACTTTTAATTGGTTCATTTACCTTCTTCCAATTGGTACACCTTATAGCAAAAATGGCCACTTTTAATTGGTCCATTTGCCTTCTTCTAATTGGTACACCTTATAACAAAAATGGCCACTTTTAATTGGTCCACTTTCCTTCTTCTTTTAATAAATGCTATATGGCTAATTATGATCTACTTTTGGGGTGGATGAATGCCTTAGGGCCATTTGTCCATCTCTTTTTCTTTTCTTCTTTTAATAAATGCTAAATGGCTACTTATGATTGACCCACTTGCCTCCTTCTTTTATCTTATTTATTTGGCAAGCCCTTAGGCTTCCTTTTATTCATATTTTGACCCCCTCAACTTTCTTGTGCTGTAATTTTATAGTCTAGGGTGTGAAAATATCAAAATACCCTCCAGCGATTAATCGATTTTAACTTTTAAACCGTGCATTTTCGGGAAAAATTGAAACCCACGGTTATGACCCGATTAATCTCGAGAATATTCTTTTAGAGTCGGATATGGGCACTATTAAGAACTTCCGACACTTAATTTTTAAGTTTACATAGTTGCCCCTAACTTTTGAGAAATTTCCACTTAGGTCCTTTTGATATCCCTTCCTGACCTTGCCGTCTTTCTTTATTAATATCTTTTTATTCACAACTCTAAATTAAGTAATTCTTATTCCCACTGAAACTAGACATCCGGAGATATATTGTGTCCAAATTTCAGGTCGATCCGAGCTATATCTGATTTTTGACGGTCCTTTCAATTCCGGCCTACTATGCTGTCCTGAAGCAGCTTGCACATTGTCTACTAAATCCATCATAGCGTATTCTGTACAACTCCAAATTGAGTAATTTCAAGTTAAAAATCTAGCTAAGACACAAATAAACAATTAAGTCTTTTTTGTGACTCTCTAATTCTATCATTAACTTGGATGAAATTCGAGCTCAAGTTATAGGTCATGTTCTAAACTCCTTTGTTCTAAGCCTAAATCATATCCTCTATGTCTGTTTCTTACCAATCTGGAATTCAGGATGTTACAATTCTATCCCCCTTAATTTAAGTTTTGCCTCGAAACTTACTTATTCATGCATGATTCTTATGTGTAATTACACATCATCAACATATAACTCGATTATCAATTCCTATCTGACATGTACTTTTACCTATTCATAATATAACTTTCTCCTTACTTTATCTTACATGGCACACATAGTTATTTACTTACTACCTATCTCCCAAAATTGACTAAACCTATGCTCTGATACCACAAATGTAACACCCCATCTTAGCCTACATTTATAGACCAAGATGGACTGTTATCTCATGGTGGTTGTGTCTTAATATTTTACTTAGCCAATTTTAAGTGCAGATTTTAAAAAACTTTTGCCAGAGTTTCCCCTATAATTGGTGGTCCCAAGTGTCGACAAAACTGATTTTTTCTTATTTATGAAAAACATTTTAATTCACAATTCAATACAAGCACACTCCCAATAATCCACCCTTATAACCTCAACTACAAATCCTGCAAGAAGAATTCACACTTCTATATTCACAACCCAACTCAATTCAAAACCATACAGTTATTGTAACACCCCATCTTAGCCTATGTTTATAGACCAAGATGGACTGTTAACTCATGGTGGTTGTGTCTTAATATTTTACTTAGCCAATTTTAAGTGCAAAATTTAAAAAAAAATTTACATAACCTCCCCTAAAAATGGAGGTCCCAAGTGTCGCCAAAACTGATTCTTTAATTTTTTGAAAAACATTTTGTTTCACAATTCAACTCAAGCACACTCCCAATATATCCACCCTTATAACCTCAACTACAATCCTGCAAGAAGAATTCACACTTCTATACTTGCATACATAAGTGCTAAACCCAAATAAGATTTATTAGATTACTAGTAGTGTACGTGTTCTAGCTTTTCATTATTATACATTTATTTGCTAGATCATACAAGCTTATGTACATGCCATATTGCTACAATCAATCATATCCAAACTCCTACCCAAAGTAGTAGTCAAGGCCAGCTGCGTAGGACATGCTGAAATCTCGTCTCCTCGTTTAACCTACGAGTTTAGAGAGAAACTAAACTCGCTAAGCAATTGCTTAGTGGGTACTTAAATCATTGCAATAAATAAATAAAATGAAAGAATGATTTGAACATACATTTATATACTTTATATAATTGAAAGGAATAAATACAAAACACAAAAGGTAAAAAGGCTTGACTGAATAATTTGAATTTAAATCATTTTTCTCGCTTTTATCATTTTGGTTGCTCTACTGGTTTAACAGAACTTCAGCGGATAAGGAAGGGTCATGATAAACATATCTCGTCATGATCATATTTCATTATCTTTCATCATAATTCTTGCACATGTGCCAATGGCCATTATCATTGCATCATTGATCATGTCATTGCAATCATCGGCCTTCAGCCGGAATATCATATCATGTCATAAGCAGTACTGCAGTAATAGTATGATGCATCATACCCTTATCTCAAGGGTTCTGTCATAACCAAGTAGAGCATAAATAATTTATTAAATTACTTTGATCATGATATTCAATAAGCCATGATTTGTCCATAATGCATGTATTGTCGGAATAGCTTGTCATGATGCCTTTCTGATCATTTCCAATTCTCCTTCATGTCATTTTATATGATTTAACATCAATCCATATCATAATATTCAAGTTTTAACACATTTATAAAAATGACCAAAGGAATAGTAGCGCGGCGCATAAAATCGGCAACGCAATGGCGCGCGACAACTAAATGGTAAAATCTGTTTTTACTGCTGAAAATCAGTCAACTTTGGCAACGGTTTTGACCAAGTAAACAAACTTATTTTTGGCTGAATTTTTGCAGGAAAACACTTTCATAAGTTAACTAAATGCATGTAAAATTTCATCGAAAAATTCTTTCGTTTGCCCCTTCAACGGACTGCCCAAAATGAAAGCTGCAGAATGGTGCCCAAAAGGGACCATTCGGCCCAATTTTCCAAACTTGAGGGAAATTCATTTTTTTCTTGCAAAATTGATTTTTAGAATCCTTTTGTGGTACCATTGAAAGACTAAGGGTCCCTCTTCCAAAAATCAAACCAAAGGAGTGATTAAAAACTCATCAAAGTTTATGAATAATTGCATAAATTTAGCTAGTTTGTTTTGTTTTCATTCTTTTCACAATCAATTGATTACAAATGGTTCAAGAGCACTTTCTCACATATTTACCACACATAATAACATCATTTCAAACCATTTCAAAAGTCCCATAATGCAAAATATGTGAATTAACTGAAAAGGCAATGATTTAAGTACCAAACCTTAATTCTTTTCACTTGTTTCTAGTTCTTTTATGTCTTCTTTGCTTCCTTCTCTCTCACTTCTTGATTTCCTATAATTTTCATAAAATCCATGTCAAGAACATAATAAAATTTAAGTGCTTCATGACTTCTTTTGCTAACTAAACTACTAGTCATCCTTTTTATCCTTAATCTTATATGTGCAAATCACCTCTTTCACTTTTCTTCAACTTCTTAAATTTTCTATAATCATCATATTTATTCTTTCATTTTTATCTTACAAATACTATAACCAATGAAAGAAATAGAACCATAGATGAATTTCCTTACCTCAAAATCTTATTCTCCACCCAAGTTTGCAATCTCTCTCAATTCTCCAAATTTAGCTACTTGAAAAAAAACAATCTCTCTCTCTTTTCCCTTCCTCCTATTTTCGGCCAAGCAAGAGCAAAGAGAGTTCTTGGCTTTATTTTTGTGGTGTTCTCTCCTCCAAATGGCAGCCAAGAGAGGTTGATAGGTCATGGTGTAGATGTTGATTTCCCATTGGTACACATATGTGAGAAAATGGCCAATTCTCATTGGTCCAAATGTCTCCTTCTTTAATTTATTTACAACCCAAGCCCTTGGACTTCATCTTAATTATATTTTGGCCCCTCAACCTCATTGTGCTGTAATTTTATGGTCTAAGGTGTGAAAAGACCAAAATACCCTCCGGCGGTTACTCGTTCGTAACTTTTAAACCGCGCACTTTCGCCGAATGCTGTGGTACACTTTTTGACTCAGTTTTTCCTCTACTTTTCATTTTTGAGATCCTTTATTACTTTCGAGACACTTTTGAAAATGACCATGATGCCCCTGGTCAAAATTCCCTATATCTTCCAAACCATGCTTTTTCGGGAAAAACCGTGTCGCACTGTTACTGTCCGATTTTTCTCTACTTCCCATTTCTGGAGTCTGTTATGTGCACTATTAAGGACCTCCGGAACAACTTTTGGTAATTACAGTCACCTCCCCAAAACTTTGTAATCTTTTCAAATAGGTCCTTTCAAATCTATAGAACTTCCCTTCACTTTGCGCTCTTGAGTAGCTTCTCGGGATGGTTCCTCTGACTGTACGCGGATGTACTGTACATGGATATACTGTACATATGTACAAATTGGGTCATGACAGTTATTATACATTACTAGATTTACATGTACATCAAGTTATCTCTTTGTATTGTTCAAATAAGTACATGCCAGTTTCTAATACCAAAATACAAAATGAAGAGCACCACTTAAGTTTGTTAATGATCGGCAGATCGCAGGACTCTTCTGCTCGCTACTGGCTCCTTGTTAATAACCTACGAGTTTAGAAGAAACTAAACTCGCTAAGCATTGCTTAGTGGGTACTTTAACTAATTACGAAAAAATAAATAATAAAAGCATAATGCACTTTTAAAAGCAATGAATCGTATTGAAAAATAATATCACAGTAAAAACAATCCATACATGTCATATATTCAGTTATTATCATTTTATCAGTTTGCTCCACAAGGTAATTATGAATACACCGATCTCGAAATGAGGCCTCATATAGAATTACGTGTGGTCTTGACCTCACACGACTAATTGCCATGGTCTTGGTCTCACAGGATATAACTGCGTGGTCTTGACCTCACATGACTAATTGCCATGGTCTTGGTCTCACACGATATAACTGCGTGGTCTTGACCTCACACGACTAATTGCCATGGTCTTGGTCTCACACGATATAACTGCGTGGTCTTGGTCTCACACGACTAGTTGCCATGATCTTGACCTCACACGATATAACCTCGTGATCTTGGTCTCACACGACTAGTTTCCATGATCTTGACCTCACACGGTATAACCCCCATTCCAGACCGGTTTTACTCATTTACCGATTAGAGCATATATAACATTTCATATATACCCATTCACTTCATATATATACCACATATTCTCCATGTATATACAATATATACTTACATAAATACCACATATACTCACATATGTATCATATGTATTCACATATATACCATATACACTCATATATATACCATATGAACAAAAATTTGTAAGAAAATAAAATTTCTTTTATGTTAAAGTACCAAACCTTGCTTTTCCTTAGTCCTTATTCTATATCACTTCCTTGTCTCCTTGATTTCCTTATAATCTTGTTTGTCACCAAACTCTTTAAATCAAAAGCCTTAAACTTAGGAAAAATACCTCCTTCTTCCTTCTCTTATGGTTTGAACGAATTCACCATGCAAGAGGGGGCTTTTATACTTTCTTTCCTTAACTTATTTTGATCCAAATGGAAGCCATAAGTGGTGAATAGATGTTGACTTCCAATTGGTACACCTTGCCTTCTTCCAATTGGTACACCTTATAGCAAAAATGGCTACTTTTAATTGGTCCATTTGCTTTCTTCTAATTGGTACACCTTATAGCAAAAATGGCCACTTTTAATTGGTCCATTTACCTTCTTCCAATTGGTACACCTTATAGCAAAAATGGCCACTTTTAATTTGTTCATTTACCTTCTTCCAATTGGTACACCTTATAGCAAAAATGGCCACTTTTAATTGGTCCATTTGCCTTCTTCTAATTGGTACACCTTATAACAAATATGGCCACTTTTAATTGGTGCACTTGCCTTCTTCTTTTAATTAATGCTATATGCTTAATTATGATCTACTTTTGGGGTGGATGAATGCCTTAGGGCCATTTGTCCATCTCTTTTTCTTTTCTTCTTTTAATAAATGCTAAATGGCTACTTATGATTGGCCCACTTGCCTCCTTCTTTTATCTTATTTATTTGGCAAGCCCTTAGGCTTTCTTTTATTCATATTTTGACCCCCTCAACTTTCTTGTGCTGTAATTTTATAGTCTAGGGTGTGAAAATATCAAAATACCCTCCAGCGATTGATCGATTTTAACTTTTAAACCGTGCGTTTTCGGGAAAAATTGAAACCCACGGTTATGACCCGATTAATCTCGAGAATATTCTTTCGGAGTCGGATATGGGCACTATTAAGAACTTCCGACACTTAATTTTTAAGTTTACATAGTTGCCCCTAACTTTTGAGAAATTTCCACTTAGGTCCTTTTGATATCCCTTCCTGACCTTTCCGTCTTTCTTTATTAATATCTTTTTACTCACAACTCCAAATTAAGTAATTCTTATTCCCACTGAAACTAGACATCAGGGGATATATTGTGTCCAAATTTCAGGTCCCGAGCTATATCTTATTTTTGACAGTCCTTTGAAGTCAAGCCTACTATGCTGTCCTGAGGCAGCTTGTACATTGTCTACTAAATCCATCATATCTTATTCTGTACAACTCCAAATTGAGTAATTTCAACTTATACATCTAGCTAAGACACAAATAAACAATTAAGTCTTTTTTGTGACTCTCTAATTCTGTCATTAACTTGGATGAAATTCGAGCTCAAGTTATAGGTCATGTTCTAAACTCCTTTGTTCTGAGCCTAAATCATATCCTCTATGTCTGTTTCTTACCAATCTGGAATTCGGGATGTTACAGAGTGACATCAAGGGTATTAGCCCTTCCATGTGCATGCATAGAATCACTTTAGAAGAGGGAGCTAAACCTGTGAGGGAGACTCAAAGGTGTCTTAACCCAAATATGAGTGAAGTGGTTAAGAAGGAAGTGCTCAAATTGCTGGATGAAGGAGTAATTTATCCAATTGCTAATAGTGAGTGGGTGAGCCCAGTACATGTAGTTCCTAAGAAATCTGGAATCACTGTGGTGAAAAATGAGAATAATGAATTGGTTCCTACTAGGACTACTACTGGGTGGAGAATGTGCATCGATTATAGGAAGTTGAACAATGCTACAAAGAAAGATCATTTCCCTCTTCCTTTTATTGATCAGATGTTAGATAAACTTTCTCAACACTCACATTATTATTTTTTGGATGGCCTTTCAGGTTACTATCAGGTGCCGATTGCACCAGAGGATCAGTCCAAGACTACCTTTACTTGCCCTTTTGGGACTTATGCATTTCGGCGTATGGCCTTTGGCTTGTGCAATACACCTGCAACTTTTCAGAGATGCATGATGTCTGTCTTCTCAGATATGATAGATGATTTTATTGAGGTATTTATGGATGACTTTTCTATTTTTGGTAATTCTTTTGATAATTGCCTCAATAAACTTGTTCTTGTGCTTGAGAGATGCACTGAATGTAACCTTACTTTAAGTTGGGAAAAGAGTCACTTTATGGTTACCCAGGGCATTGTCTTAGGTCATGTGGTGTCAAGTAAAGGGATTGAGGTGGATAAGGCTAAAGTTAAATTGATTGCTAAGTTACCCCCACCTACCTCTGTTAAGGGAATAAGAAGTTTCTTAGGGCATGTAGGATTTTACAAGATGTTTATTAAGGATATTTCCAAAATAAGCCAACCATTGTGCCATTTGCTAGGGAAAGATGTTCCATTTGAATTTACAGCACAATGCATGCAAGCTTTTAATTCCCTTAAAGAAAAATTGACTAGTGCACTAGTAATAGTAGCTCCTGTTTGGTCTTTACCTTTTGAAATCATGTGTGATGCTTCTAATCATGCAGTAGGAGCTGTTCTTGGGCAAAGGGTTGATAAATACTTGAGAGTAATATATTATGCTAGTTTGACCCTAAATAGTGCACAAATGAACTACACCACAACTGAAAAGGAAATGTTAGCTGTTGTTTTTGCTTTAGACAAATTTAGAGCATATTTAATTGGTTCAAAAATTATTGTGCATTCTGACCATGCAGCTCTAAAATATCTATTAACAAAACAACATGCTAAGCCGCGTTAATTAGATGGGTGTTGTTATTGCAAGAATTTGATTTCCAAATCAAGGATACTAAGGGTAGTGAGAATGTTGTTGCTGATGATTTATCCAGATTACCCTTCTTTAGTGAAAATCTTGCACCTGATAGCATTCATAAAAATTTAGAAGCATTTCCTGATGAGCAGCTTTTTGTGGTATTTGATGCACCTTGGTTTGCAGATATCGCTAACTATCTTGCTTGTGGTATATTGTGTACTAACATGTCATTTCAGGAAAAGAAAAGGTTTTTACACTTGAGTAAGTTTTATTTTTGGGATGAACCTTATCTATTCCGAATATGCAAAGATGAGATAGTTCGCAGGTGTGTATCTGAGGAAGAACAACTGAGTGTTCTTCAATTTTGTCATGACCTTCACTGTGGGGGTCATTTTGGTGGAAGAAAGACTGCAGAAAAGGTGCTTCAAAGTGGTTTTTACTGGCCTACTTTATTTAAAGATGCTCAAGAGTATTGTAAGCACTGTGATCGTTGCCAAAGAGTAGGTAACATTGGAAGGAGGAATGAAATGCCCCTTCAGTCATATATTATTGTTGAACTATTTGATGTGTGGGGAATAGACTTCATGGGTCCTTTCCCCAAGTCCTTTGGTTATGAATATATTTTAGTTGCTGTTGATTATGTTTCCAAATGGGTGGAGGCAATCCCCACCCGTACTAATGATGCTAATGTAGTTGTTAAATTTGTGAAGGAAAATATTCTTAGCAGATTTGGTACGCCAAGGGTGATAGTTAGTGTGGGGGGAGCCATTTTTGCAATAGGCTTTTTGAGAAGTTAATGTACAAATCTGGTGTTAAGCACAAGGTGGCAACCCCATATCATCCACAGACTTCTGGACAAGTGGAAACATCCAACAAGCAGATTAAAGGAATTCTGGAGAAAACAGTCAACACATCAAGGAAGGATTGGGCAAACAGATTGCATGATGCACTATGGGCATATCGGACTGCTTTCAAGACTCCTCTTGGTATGAGTCCATACCGATTGGTGTTTGGAAAAGCTTGTCACTTACCAGTGGAGTTGGGGCACAGAGCGTATTGGGCAATCAAGACTCTGAATTTGGACTTGGACAAAGCGAAGAGAGAAAGATTTCTGCAAATTTCAGAGTTAGATGAGCTGAGGAATGAGGCTTATGAGAGCTCAAGAATTTACAAGGATCACACTAAAGCACTTCATGATAGAATTATAGTGCGAAAGACATTGAGTCCAGGTATGAAAGTTTTACTTTTTAACTCTCGACTCCATCTTTTTCCAGGTAAACTCAAGTCTTGATGGAGTGGTCCTTTTGAGATAACTCAGGTGTATCCTTCTGGTGCCATTGAATTACTTAACTCTCGAACAAGTGAGACTTTTAAAGTGAATGGACAGAGAGTTAAACCATACAATGAAGGATTTCAAGAAGTGAGGGTCATTGACAGCACTTTGATCCATGATCCCTAGGCTTTGCATGATGTCCAACTTTATGACATTAAAGAAGCACTTAATGGGAGGCAACCCATCGGTTTGCATTTATTTTTGATAGTTGTAATTTTACATTGAGTCCAGGTACGAAAGTATTATTGTTTTTTATTTAGGCTACTGTATAGATTTTGGAAAATTGGAATGAATTAGGGTTTTATAAATTTAAGAAATTAGTAAGGTTCTTTGATTGATCAAATTAAGGTTTAAGGGTAACATCATAAAATTAGAGTTTTGGAATCTTAAGACATTAGAGTTTATAATTCATAGTTACTAGATTGCGGTTTTAGGTTTACTGTATTGATTTTTAAGGTTTAGATTTATTTGTCATAAGAGTTTGAGGTTTTAAGTATTTAGGGTTTAGGAAAACTAGGGTTTATTGTATTGGGTTTTGAGAGAATTAGGGTTTTTCGATATTTTGAAAAACATATTTGATTTTAGGATTTAAGAAAAAAGTTTAGAGTTTTATAAAAATAATTATGATTTTTCAAAAAGTAAAGAAGATTAGGGTTTGGAGATTTAAGAAAACATTTGGAAATTTTGGACAAAAAGTTATGGTTTAGATGAAAATAGTTCGAAAAAACAATTTAGGGTTTTAAAGCTTTTAGAAGTAGAAGAGTAGTTTATGGTTTTTGATGTTTTGGAAATGGGAGAGAAATACTTTAGGGTTCTAAGGCTACTGGATGAACATATTACTAAGTTTAATGATTTAGGTTACTGAAACAAAATCAATGATAGATGTATTTAAAAGAAAAATGGCAATAACATTGTAAATATAATTGAAGCAAAGATTTATAATCAAACCTCCATTCGTTGGTTCCACCAAAACTGATTTCTGGATGAACAATGACAAAGGCAGTGTTGCTGCCTTTGATGGATTGTCGATTGCTTCTTGTTGCTAATGTCTCTTGCTTGCTAAGGTTTTTCTGTCTCTTTTTCCTTAGTCAAAAGTCCAAAGTTTTTCTCCAGTAAAAACTAATTCCCCCCCCCTTAATTCTGAGTTTTAACGTGTTATTTATAGGAAAAATAATAAACCTACTTCTAATTGTTTAAGGAAATTTAAACCAATTAGGAAAAGAAACCAAAACCAAAAAGAATTTGGTTTCGGAAAAAATTGCGTTTGAAAATTACATTGGCAAAAAATCTCCTACGGTCCAAGAATTGCGAGCGCTGAAAATTGTTGCTGGCGAAAACTTGCGAACGAGCGAAAATCATTGCTGGCGAGCGCCAATTCGCCGCAGGAATTTCCTACGGCGAATTAATTCCTGCGTCGAATTGGCCTGGCCGATTCAAATAAATATTTTTTTATTTATATTATTTAAATAATAATATGAATAATTGGCCTGTCCGATATTTTATTATTGTTTATTATTGTTTTTTTGAGAAGAAGTACACCCTAGAGAGTATAAAGATTTCAAGAAGAAAGAATTTATGAGTATGAATCAAGAAGGGAAGACATTTATAGAATACGAGAAGGAATTCATTCCATTGAGTAAGTATGCAGGTGATTTATTGTCAGATGAGATAGAAAGGTGCAGAAGATTTGAGGAGGGTCTGAGGCCATCTATCATGTGTTTTGTGGCAGCCTCTCATTATGAGAATTTTTCCAAGATGGTTTCAGCTGCCAGAAATTTAGAGAAGGCACAGGGACTTACAGTAGCTGCCAGAGCAGAGGAGAGCTGAGGCAGGAGACTATAGGCTGAGACATGGTCTTCTGTTTCCAAAAACCCTAAATGATTTCTTCTGTTTCCAAATATCTTAAAAACCCTAATTCATTTCTTTTGTTTCAAAAAACCCTAAATGAATTCTTCTGTTGCCAAATACCTTAAAACACCCTAATTCGTTTCTTTTGTTTCCAAAAAAACCTTAAATCATTTTTCCTATTTCAAAAAGCTTTTAAAAACCCTAAACTATTTTCTTCTAATTCTTCTCAAAAATTTCCAAATGTTTTGTTAAATATCCTAACTCTAAACTTACCTTATAGTTTCTAAAAATCACAAAACATTATAAAACTCTAAACTATTTTCTTCAACTCCAAAACCAAAACAGTAAACCCCCAAAACTAATACGTAAACCTTAGTTTTCCTAAACTCTAATCCTTAAAATCTTAAAAACTTATAAACCTAAACATTCAAACTCAATACAGTAAATCCAAAATAACAATCCAGTAACCAAGAGCTATAAACTTAATGTTTTAATATCCTAAAACCCTAATTTTATAATGTTACCCCTAAACCCTAATTTGATTCATGAAACCCTAATTCATTCCAATTTTCCAAAACCTTTACAGTAGGTTAAACAAATAACAATAATAATACTAAAATTCCAAAATCGTAAAATATTAATTAAAGAATTTAAAATAGAAGCAGTAACTCTAATTTGTATCTTTACTTGCTTTATTTTTTATATTTGATTATGTAGTCTATTATATGCTTTGGTGGTTGATATTTAATTTCAATGCTTGATTTATTTAATTTATCATGGATGGATGCTTACTTTCTATTTTGATTGATGTTTAATATCTTTGATGAATGATTTATTTATGATGAATGGTTATTTATTTTTATTGATTTATTTTGAATTCCAAAAGTGTAAGAGGTATGTTTCCACTTTGTGGTTACCTCATTAGTTAAATATCATGTAATTTAAATTACTTTTATATCTTAGACCAATGTAAAGGACATGTTTCTACCTTATGGTGAATGTCCTATTAGTTTAGACATGGATGATGTAAGGACATGTTTCCATCCTCGGATGGGTGTCCATTTATTTGCTTTGCTTGGACATTGCTTTGATTTTAATATGACGATGCTTTATTTCAATTGTTGCGTGTAATATGGATAATATTGTTATATTTAAGAATTTTATAATATTAAGACCTGTAAAGGAGGCCGTTTCCAATGAACCGGGCGTTGTGGGGGTGCTGGGCCATTTCTCACCTTCCCCACATGCACTCAACTTTCCGAACCCATTAGGGGGTTAGGGATTCCTTAGGAATCGAGTCATCCACCCCTTTCTTTTTCCTGGCCCGTCTGGGTGGCGACTCCATTTTCTCCAGACTTAGGTCTGTGTTCTCTAAGGCCCAGAGCCTAAACAATGCCGAAGTCGCAAGAACCATTCCAGCGAGAGTGGGGGCGAAAATCTCCGCTCACTGTAGGCAAATTGTCGATCACACTAATTTTTCCCCCTCCTTTAATTCTGAGTTTTAAAGTTTTACTTATAAGAAAAATCATAAACCTACTTCTAATTGTTTAAGGAAACCAAAATTAATTAGGAAAAGAAACCAAAACCAAATACAATTTGGTTTCAGAAAAAACTGCGTTGGAAAATTTGGGATGGTGAAAAAAAACTGCTGCGAGCAACCGAAAATTTACTGGCGAAAATTGCGAGCTGGCTGGGCAGGCGCCAATTCGCAGCAGGAATTTCCTGCGGGCGAATTTGCCATGGCCAATTCCACTTTCGGCGATGAAACGATTTTTATTTTTATTTTTTATTATATTTATTTATTAATATTATTATTTTTTTATTTTTGTTATTATTATTATTATGTTAACCTTACTAATATTATCCTTTTCTATTTTTATTAAAAATAATAAATAATAAATACTAAAATAAATATTATTTAATTAAGATACCACAAAAATTATTTTGGACTATAAAAAGTATTGGACTAGACTGGGTCAAAAATTAAGGGTCTACAGTTATGTAAGGGATACCATACTTTCACTCAATGCATGGAGATCAAGCATGACATAACCACTCATAGCCTTACACCATTTGGTATATACTTGCTATGGGAACCTAATCCTTTTAACCCAAAGACTAAAGCTCATGTAATTGGCCTAGTTACTTTCCTTAGGTTTTTACCCCAAATGCTTGTTGTTTGACTATGATTAATTTATCTTGGCTTAAATCATGGCTTATTTGGTTTGTGCTTTTTCTAATATGACCCAAGTACATTTGAGCTCAAATAAATTTTTCTTTAAAGTCCAAAAGACCAAAGCAATTTTTAAAACTTTTTAAAATGGTCTTTGGATATAAAATTTTTCTAAAAATAAATTAAAAAATTCTTTTCTTAAGACTCAAATACAAAGCCCAAACTCCATTTTTTCTAAAATCTTTTTACAATGGGCTTAGAAACAAAATTATTTTCATCCAATCTTTTCTTACAAAGAGCTTGCAAATTATTTAGGTCAATTATGAAATACCAAAAATCAATTGTGAGCCTAGTTTATACTAAGAATAATTAAACATGGGCTTGTTTTTGGCATGAACCATTAGTTACTTTTTCAAGTGAGAAATCTAATTATAATAAACCTCTTAATTTAGTTTTAATCCAATATAGCATAAAAGCTACTTTAGTTGGTTGAATGGATTAAAACCTAATTAATGGGAATTATTATGAATTGATTTCCATTTTAAAAATATAACAATTGGTTGAAATGTCTGAGGGAATTATTCAAAAACAAGATACCCCATGTTGGTATTTTGTTAACCATATTACCTAGGAAAAGAGACTCGCCATTCGTGTGTGGATGTTATAAAGTTGGAAGGAACATCCTATTTGTTCTTGTTCGTTTATTATTTGTGCATACATGCATACATGCATTACATGACATATCATTAATCCTTTATGGCTCATAGACCTGAAGTGCGGCAATTCAAGAACATACAACGATACCACCTACAACATTAATTTTAAGGATGGATGAAAACCAGCTAAGGGATATAATCGATGAAGTTATCAAAGCTAGATAGGCCAAGCTACAAGTTCAATTGGTTGAAATTATGAAGACCTAGTTGATTGATATTCTGGAGCTCATCAAGAATGCTAAGACAACATCCATGGAGAACATGTTCACTAATAGAGATTGAATGAAAAATGAGGGACCAATCCCTATTCTACGAGACTAGCCGAATCATGCGCTATCTAAGTGGGACAATAAGGGTGGCTATCACCCCACTGAAAAAAGTCAAAGGGAAAGAGAAAAGAACCATTTTTCTATAAAATGAAATTATCAGCCTAGCAATCAAAATACACAAAAGGAAGCTGATGTTAATGCGACTGGTCAAGGAAATAAAAACAATTTTTAGAATTGGAAAAACCTCTATCTTGGGTTTTCAACAAGCTACAAAAGAAGGGGCTGTTACAACATTAGCTCCTCAACCGCTACATAATCCTCTGCCACCAAACTTTAATGCCGAGGCCTTCTATCAATTTCATCAAATGCAATGGCATAAAACATATAAATGTGCTCATTTAAGGCATGAGATCTAAGATTTTATTGACAGTGGTAAGCTACCTGAGCCGGATAAGCCCAATACCAAAAGTAATCCTCTGCCTAAGTTCAACAGAGTGCCACCACCAGCAACTTTCATGATAGGAGGAGGATTGGAGGAAGTTCTTGTCTTATCATCCTTTCAAGATGGAAAAATTAAAGATGTGAAAGGAAAAGAAGCTTAACTCAACAAACTTTCCTTAGCTTGAAGTGTTGCTCTACTTATTTTGCTTTCTTTAATATTTAATTGGAACAATCGTGTTTTTCAAATTAAAATTTGTTTTAATAAATTACTTTCATCAAATTTTTTGTTAGTCTTTGTTCATTTTGGTACTCAACTAATGAGGAATCTAGCTTGATGATTCATGAATTAATATATCTATGCATCATGATTCGAATGACTTTACTAGGTGAGGGATTTGCTCTATATCATTGAGTTGTGTATGCTTACTTAGAGAGGGCTCCTTCATAATTACCTTTGTCTAGGTCCTAGTCAGTCTTAGAACAAGCTTTGACAAACTTTCAAGGTAAAATTGAACTCTGCATATTTAAGGGAGAAATAATCTAGGCATTGTTTGGTTAGCCAACAACTAGTATCCACCCAATCAAATATCAATCCCTCGTTGTCCATTTGAGCCTTCATAAAATTTTAGCTTTCTTTTCATTGGCATATAACCTCAACAACCTACCCTGAGCTGTTGTGATACTTTTGACAGGTCTTATGATCACTAAGGTGAAGAGGCAAGAAGATCAAAGAAAGGAATGCATAGCCAAAACTGTAAGGATAGTTGATGCTATCAAGACCATGGGGATAGTTTATGTTCTCAAGACCATAAGGGTAGTTGGAGTTCACCTAGTACCTCCAATCTATCAAGACAACATCAGAGTAATAAATGATTTATCCCTGTTAAAGGAGATTTATGCCACTCCACTTATCCATTATAAGAAACCCGAGTTGGTACAAACAAGATAACTCTTTTAGAGCTAGAACCAAAAAAAAAAGAAGAAAAAAAAAGAAAAAAAAAGGACAAAAGAAAAAAGGAAAAAAAAAGAAGAAAAAAAAGATAAAACTTAAAAAAGGATGTTCAGAAAGCCAATTGAGTTCTCTTTTTCCTAAAGCAGCAAAAGGCTTCCATTTGGTTTATAAGGACAGATTGACTTGAATTGGTCCAACCCGACCAAAGATACCACAAAATCAAAGAAAAAGGAGAAAGCCCATCCAGTTCTTGAAAGTTCTATACTTGACAGTCCTATAAGGAAGAAGGACAAAAAGATAAAATGCTCAAAGAAAGGGAAGAGTAAGTAAAATAAAAAGAAAGAAAAGGGAGAAGAAGAAAAGAAACAAATTTGGGTACCAAACATTTTGCAAAGGCAAAGACTATCCCAATCAAGATTCAGGTTAATGCCAAAAAGAATGAAGAATGTTCAAAGCTCTGTCTTTTCATGCTCCCAACTGTCTAAAGTTTCAACAAGCAGTTTGTAGTGTGAAGGTTTGTCCATTGTGTCACATCACCTCCTATCTCAAAATGGCCTTCATTTAAACACGTGTCCCTTATAGACCCCATTTCAAGCCTATCAAAGACCTGTTGATCTCTCTTGGTAGGTAAGGTCTATTAGTGGAGATAGTTTGAATAAGCATGCATATGAGATAGACCATATTCAAACTCAAATGAGATCTTTGACCAAGTAATGTGTATGTGCCTATTTGAAGTGCAACAATTCTTGCTTAAATAGAAATGATTCCCAAGTTAGTATGGTAACTAAGGTTGTCATGTTATAGATATGTTAATTTGGAAAATCAAGTCCTGAGGTACATTGACATTAATTTAGCAAAGCCAACATTTGATTTTCAAAATCAAAATTCAAAATTAAAAATTAAAAAAAAATTAGGAAAAAATTACAAAGCCTTCAAGTTAAGGGAAGTATGTCAAATCATTGAACCTCCAAAGGACACATTGGGCAAAGGAAATGATTACTGGCAAGGTCATGAAGAAGCTACCAACTAACATGTTGAATCATAATTTAAAATGGATGTATCTCTGCTGTTTGGGGCCTCTATTATTCATATTTTCAACGTCTTGAAGATAAAAGCCATAAATGTGAAGCATTGTGTCATTACAATGAAAGACCAGAACGAGCATCTGAAAGTAACCAATGAGAACACTTCTACTAATCACCTCGGTCTATGAGTCGATGGAGCCACTGTAAGTATTACTCATGCATATCATGCATACATGAGCATATCACACGAAATTTTTTTCTTGTATTATCTGTTCTTTATCAAAGTGAATAGCAAACACTCTATGAAGTAAAGAATCAAAAGAAGATATCAAATCAAGAGGGCATGGAAAGCCCATTGCTTGAGAAAGCTGCAATAATTTTATGAAGAGAAGAAATGCTTGCTTGTGCGAAGAACTAGACAACAAAAACATCAATCAAAGCTTGCATGAAAAAATATTTGGTTTGAGTCTACACAGGGGGCAAAGTTTCTCCTTTTTAATTTTTTAAGTTTATATACCAAACATTTTCAAACTCACTTGCAAATATTTCACCACGCAGGGGGCAAGGAGAAGATATGAGGGCCAACTAAAAATAGTTGAATTTTTGCAAAAGGAAGAACAAAAGAATGGGACAACCAGTTAAGCCAGAATCCTCAACTGATAAAAGGTCAGTCAAATATAATTCAATCTCGAGTCCAGGTGCCCAGTCACAGGTCTAAGTACCTAGTCACGAGTCTAACTACCCAAATCCAATCAAGTTTTGGGTCCAAGTACCCAATCTCGGGTCCAAGCACCCAAAATCAAATTTAATCTTGGGTCCAAGTACCCAAATCAAATTCAATCTCGGGGCCAAGTACCCAAATAAAATTTAATCTCGAGGCAAAGTACCCAATCTCGAGTCCAAGTACCCAAAACAAATTTAATCTAGGGTCCAAGTACCCAATCTCGGGTCTAAGTACCCGAATTCAATTCAGTCTTGGGTCTAAGTACCCAATCTCGGATCCAAGTACCCAATCTCGGGTCCAAGTACCCAAATCTAATTCAATCTCGGGTCCAACTACCCAAATCAAATTTAGTCTTGGATCCAAGTACCCAATCTCGTGTCCAAGTACCCAAATCAAATTCAATCAGGGGTCCAAGTACCCAAACTCGGGTCCAAGTACCCAAATCAAGTTCAGTCTAGGGTCCAAGTATGAAATCTCATGTCCAAATACCCAAATTCAATTCAGTCTTAGGCCAAGTACCTAGTCTCGGGTCTAAGTACTCAATCTTGGGTCCAAGTACACAATCTCAGGTCCAAGTACCCAAATCAAATTCAGTCTCGGGTCCAAGTACTCAAATCTAATTCAATCTCAGGTCCAAGTATCCAATCTTGGGTCCAAGTACTCAAATCAAACTCAATCTCGGATTCAATCACGGGTCTAAGTACCCAATCTCGGGTCCAAGTACCTAAATCAAGTTCAGTCTCGTGTCCGAGTACCCAAATCAAATCCAAGTATCCATCCTCATACAAAATCTACTCAAAGTCATGTTGCTTTTCACTCTCTTCTACTGAAAGTCTCAGATTGCTCAAGCAGGGGGAAAACTGTACACCCTTAATTTTGACCCCAATTTGATACGGTCCTAATTAAAGGATGCCAAAATAAATTCTATCCAATTTACAACTTCTAACAAGTCTATCAAATTTTAAAAGTCATAAACTCAACTACAAAACCGTAAACCAAGTCTTTTTTAGAAGGTCCGGTCCAAAAAATTAAAAAAATGCCAAATTAGTTCAAGTTCAAAGACCCAAGTGACATGAACCTTGGCTCATGTTGACCTGGAGGCCTCATGTCGACCTGGATGTCCCAGGTCGACATGGCTTTGGTCCATGTCGTCCTGGAGGACCCTTGTCGACATGAGCATGCCTCATGTCAACCTGGGCAGCCCAAGGTTGACATGAGCATGCCTCATGTCGACCTGGGTAGCCCAAGGTCAACATGAGGTTAGTCGCATGTTGACCTTAGGCAACCAGGTTGACATGGGTTCAATAACTTTCCTAATTTAACTAGAATTTGTTTTAAGGACTGATTAATATTAGGTTAATGATTCTGAGTGAGGTTATGGCCTATAAATAATAATGTTTCAGAATTCAGAGAGGGGGAACATTCACAAGAGTAGGAAGGAACATTAAAGAGGGTCGGCAATGAATATTAAGAGAGATTAAAACCACAAAACAGAAAAGATGGCAACAAAGAGAGAAGAACTGCAGCAACTTTTTGGAGAGCGAAGGAAACCACAAACAGAAAAATCAAAACAACCAAAGAAGAAGGCAGAATCCATACTGTCTTCACATTATTCATCCAGAAATCAATTTTTTTATTGGAACCAATGACAGAGGTTTAATCTTTAATCATAAATTATTCATGCTCATAGTAGCTTCGTTTCTTTGATTAATAAGAGCATGCATGTAGTAACATGATCCTTTAACGTGCAGTAACTCGATCTTTGAACATGCAGTAAATTTATCTTTATTTCAATAACTTTAATCATTTGCTTTATTTAACACATTGATCAGTTGGTATTCATAACCCCACATGCACATTTCATAAAAAAACATAAAACTATCCAGCATCCATTGAGGATTTAAATTAATTGTTAGAATCTATTTTGTTTACTTTACATCAAGAACCGTAAATTATTTTATTGAAACTCAAGTCCTTAAACTATTTTTATCCAAAAGCTTAAACCATTTCATTATTAAACTCCAAAATTTTGATAATTTTTCCAAAACCATAATTTATCTTTCCAAACCCAAAATTATGTTTTTAAGGCAGTAAGTTAAACCCAAAAACCCTAATTCCAAATTCTGAATTCCAAAACCCTAGTTTCAAAAACCCTAATTCAAAAATTTGAATTCCATAACCCTAGTTTCAAAAACCCTCAAAACCCTAATTCAAAACCCTAATTACAAAACCGTTTAAAACCCTAAGTTCCAAAACCCTAAGTTCCAAAAAACCCTAAATTCTTTAAAACCCTAAACTTATATAGTTATTGCTTTATTTAATTATAGATTTGATTATGTAGTTTATTATATGTTTGATGGTTGATTTATTTAATTTCAATGTTTGATTTATTTAATTTCAATGTTTGATTTATTTAATTTATCATGGATGGATATTTTCTTTATTATTATGATTATTATTTGTTTGTTTTAGTATTAAAATTGTAAGAGGTATGTTTCCACTTTGTGGGTACCTCATTAGCTAAGTATTATGTAATTTAAATTGCTTTTATATTTTGGACCAATATAAAGGACATGTTTCCACCTTTTGGTGGGTGTCCTATTTAGTTTAGACATGAACGATGTAAGGACATGTTTCCATCCTTGGATGGGTGTCCATTTATTTACTTTGTTTGGACATTGCTTTGATTTAATTTAATGATGCTTTATTTTAATTGTTGCATGTAGTATGGATAATATTGTTATATTTAAGAATTTTATAATATTAAGACTTGAAAAGGAGGCCGGTTCCAATCAGTCGGGCGTTGTGGGGGTGCTAGGCCATTTCTCACCTTCCCCACACGTACCCAACTTTTTGAACCCATTAGGGGGATGAGGATTCCTTAGGAATCGAGTCATCCACCCCTTTCTTTTTCCCAGCTCATCCGGGTGGCAACTCCATTTTCTCCGAGCTTAGGCCCGTGTTCTCTAAGATCCTGAGCCTAAATAGTGTAGAAGTCACAAGAAACATTCCACAAGGAGTGGGGGCAAAAATTCCCGTTCACACATAGTCCACACAATTTTCGTTTGGCCTTTGTCTAATGGACTCCACTTCCATTAAGGTAACTTCCATCTCGACATTGTATCCATATTGTTGGATGAAGGCCTTGTATAGCAGATCCTAATTCTTTTGTGTGCCATCATCTAAGGTATTGAACTAATTTTGGATAACAGGGTCTAATGAGAGCATGAAGTACCTTAGAGTTTGAGCTTTAGTAGCTCGGGCAGACTGCATAGCAGTGATATATTGCTTTACATGGAGGTGAGGATTTTTGTTTCCATCAAACTTTGCAAAGGATGGCATCTTGAACTTGTACAAAACTTCTTCGTCTAGCTCAAATAATTTGTTAACTTCGGACATTTCTTCGATTTTCAGCTTCTTCTCAAATTTCTTTTCCAAATCCACAATCATCTTTTCAACATTAGAAGTTTCAGTTTTCTCCATAGTTGATCTTTCAATAATCTTTGGTTCTTTCTTCTTGTCTTGAGGATCTTGGAAGTATTGAGCCCATTCATCACATCAATGATCACCTTATCATCATCAAAAACCACTTCACCAACTTTAGCCTTCCCCTTGTCCTTTGGCTTCTTAGTGCTAGCAGATGCTTTGGCATTGTTTCCTAAAATTGTAGCCAATTTGTTCTTCATGGTCTCAGCTAGGGCCTCTTTTATTTCTTCCATCTTGGCATTGAGGGTGTCATCCATCATTCTTTGAATTTGTTTGGGCTCCATTGCTTTTAGTGAAAAAGAGATTGGGTCGTTGCTAGATTCTTCATCTTCGGCATAGGTCGGATTTTCGTAAGCTTTTGAACTATCATAATCCAGGGCTATGAGCCATAGAGGATCAATGATATGAGATGCAAATGTATGTATGCATGTATGCACAAACAATAGACAAAGAAAGATAATTAGGATGTTCCTTCCAACCTTATAACTTCCACACACGAATGGCGAGTCTCTTTTCCTAGGTATATGGTTAACAACATACCAACATGGGGTATCTTGTTTTTGAAAAATTTTGTCTGACATTTCAACCAATAGCTATATTTTAAAAATGGAAATCAGTTCATGATAATTTCCATTAATTAGGTTTTAATCCATTGAATCTTAACTAAAATATCTTTTATGCTATATTGGATTAAAACTAAATTAAGAGGTTTATTACAAATAGATTTCTCACTTGAAAAAGTAACTAATGATTCATGCAAAAAACAAACCCATGATTAATAATTCTTAGTACAAACTAGGCTCACAATTGATTTTTGGTATTTCCATAATTGACCTAAATAATTTGAAAGCTCTTTCAAAGGTTGGATGAAAATCATTTTATTTCTAAGCCCATTGTAAAAAAAAAATTTAGAAAGAATAGGTTTTGGGCTTTGTATTTGAGTCATGATAAAAGAATTTGTTTATGGAAAAGTTTTATATCCAAAGGCCATTTTGAAAAAATTTTAAAAATTGCTTTGGTCTTTTGGACTTTAAAGAAAAAATTATTTGAGCTCACATTGTTATTAGGTCATATTAGAAAAAGAACAAACCAAATAAGCCATGATTTAAGCCAAGCCAAATTAACTATAGTCAAACAACAAGCATTTGAGGTAAAGTCCTAAAGAAAGTAACTAGACCAATTAAAAGAGCTTTAGTCTTTAGGTTAAAAGGCTTAGGTTCCCATAGCAAGTATATACCAAGTGGTACAAGGCTATGAGTGGTTATGCCATCCTCGACCTCCATACCTTGAGTGAAAGCATGGTGTCCCTTACATAACACAATGCGGGTAACACGAGCATCCTAACTCACGCACACGATGCAATCTAATATGATGTAATGGATAATATCATGATAAGAAAGAATAGAATAATATAAAGACCAATGGAATCAACTTCTCTTATCCCCAGTGGAGTTGCCACTGTGAGCGGGGATTTTCGATCCCACTCCCGGTGGAATGGTTCTTGCGACTTTGGCACTATTTAGGCTCGGGGCTTTAGAGAACACGGGCCTAAGCCTGGAGAAAATGGAGTCGCCACCCGGATGGGCTGGGAAAAAGAAAGGGGTGGATGACTCAATTCCTAAGGAATCCCCAACCCCCTAATGGGTTTGAAAAGTTGGGTACGTGTGGGGAAGGTGAGAAATGGCCCAGCACCCCCACAACGTCCGGTTCATTGGAACTGGCTTCCTTTGTAGGTCTTAATATTATAAAATTCTTAAGTATAACAATATTATCCATATTACATGCAAAAATTAAAATAAACTGCTACGGGCTACGGGCGGGCCTGCATGAGAATTGGGAGAGTTTGTGGGTGAACTGGGACGCAGGCTAGCCAATTCGCCGCAGGAATTTCCTGCTGCGAATTGGCCCAAGCCAATTTCGCCAGCGATGAATTTTTTCATTGCCGATTCTTCCGTCGTAGATTATTTATTTATTTTTTTAATTTTACTAATATTACCTTTTTTTATTTTTATTAAAAATTAAAAATATTAAATATTAAAATAAATAATATTTAATTAAAATACCACAAAAAATATTTTAGACTATAAAAAATATTGGACCAGACTGGGTCAAAAATTAAGGGTATATAGAAACCTTGTAATGCATTGAGTTAGACACAAAAAGCAATTTGATAAAGCAAAATCCAATAACAATTTCATTAATTTAAACAAACATAAGTACAATAAGAAAAAAAATCTAAGGTCTAGTCATCATTTTCACTATCTTCATCCTCTTCTTCTTCTTCTTCATCTCCCTCTTCTTCTCCATGATCTCCATCCTCAACTTCCCTTGGTTGAGAGATAGCAACTTCTCCTTCTTCTTCTTGAGGATAGGAGCCATGAATGGAGGGTGACAAACTAGGTTCATCTTTAAAGCATTTTGGTTATCTTAATCCTTCTTGGATGGATTGAATGTCAAGGTGAAGATGAGAAATGTCACTTTTAATCTTGTCTATCCTTAAGCTTTATGAGCTCATTTGTCCTTGAATGTCTTAAAGAAGTTGAAGGATGGAGGATTGAGGCCTAGGAGATGGGGTTCTTAGGAATTCCATTTGGAAAGTCTCTTTACCTTCCTCTACAATCCTTGGACTATTTCTTTGTTGAGCCCTAGCACCTAGTGCTCCTAGTATGCAGACATAGTCTAGACCCTTAATTTTTGACCCAGTCCGGTCTAATATATTTTAATAAGTACAAAATAATTTTTGTGTTATCCAATATATTTTAATTAGTCCAAAATAATTTTTGTGTTATATTAATTAAATAATATTTTCTTTAGTATTTAATTTTTATTAATAAAAAATAATAATAATAATAATAAACAAATTAAAAAAATCAGGTTTCATCGCAGAAAAGGGCGGCAGCAAAATAGCCTTGGGCCATTTCTCCCGCAGGATTTTCCTGCAGGCGAAATGGCCCACAGGTAATTTCGCCCTCCCCAGCTCGCAAGCTCCTACAGCAACTTTTTCTCTATCAAAATTTTTCCGCAGCAATTTTTTTGCCAGCAAAATTTTTCCGATGCAAATTTTTTCGAAACCAAATTCAATTCGGTTTCGGTTTCCTTTTCTAAATCAATGTTAGATTCCGTGAACAAGTGAAATTAATCATCAAAATCTTCTATAAATAAGGACTAAAAACAACACAGAGGGGGATCAAAATTTAGGAGGAAAAATTTGAGGAGGAAAACTTTGAAAGGAAATCGGATTTTAAAAATTCCTTCTGGTAGTGAAATCGGACTTTTGAGAGAGCAAACAAGCAATTCAATCCATCAAAGGCAACAAAGCTTGCCTTTGTTCTTGTTCATCCAAGAAGTAATTTTTGGTGAAACTAACAAACGGAGGTATGAATGTCTAATTTCTTCGCAGTAGCTTGAATCATCCAATTGTCTCTTTTGATTCAAAAAACCCTAGAACCTTAATTTACCTTTTCTAAAGCTTAAAAACCTTAATCCGTTTCTTTGTTTTCCAAAAATCTTAAAATTGTTGTTTTTGTTTCTTTAAAATCTTAAAACCCTAATCTGCCTTCCAATTTTCCAAAACCCTAAACTGAATTGTTTTCTTTCCACAAACCTTAAAAAATATCTTTTCTGTTTCTATAAACTTTACATCGTTTTATTTTCATAAAGTTATAAATTGTTTCTCCAAATTTTAAAATCAAATACATTCTCTGAAACACTAAA
This sequence comes from Garcia nutans, assembly GCA_947685225.1. Classification (NCBI taxonomy): domain Eukaryota; kingdom Viridiplantae; phylum Streptophyta; class Magnoliopsida; order Malpighiales; family Euphorbiaceae; genus Garcia; species Garcia nutans. Next base: position 13,960,902 of record CANTUV010000023.1, on the reverse strand, counting down.
AACCCTAATTCAACTTCAAAACAAAGGCAGTAACCCCAAACTAGCTAACCTTAAACCCTAGTTTTCTTAAACCCTAATTCCCTTAAAACCTTAAACCCTAATTTTTCTAAACTCTAAAATCCTTAAAACTCTAAAATCTTATAAACCTAAATATTAAAATTTAACACAGTAAGTAGTTAATAATCATAAATCTAATGTTTTAAAGTATTCAAACCCTAGTTTCATGATTTCACTTCTCAAACACTAATTTGGTTAATCAAAGAATTTTATCAACCTCTTAAATTATAAAACTTTAATCCATTTCAATTCCATTAAAACTCACAGTAGCTTAAACCTATAAATTCCAAAACCCTAAACACATTAAATAAAGAATCTTAAATAGAAACAGTAGCCCTAATTTGAATCTTTACTTGCTTTATTATATTTTATATTTGATTATGAAGTCTATTATATGCTTTAATTTATTTAATTTCAATGATTAATTTATTTAATTTATCATGGATGAATGTTTATATTTTGATTGATGTTTAATGTCTTTGGTGAATGATCTTTTTATGATGAATGGTTATTTACTTTATTGATTTATTTTGATTTCCAAATATTGTAAGAGGTATGTTTCCACTTGGTGGGTACCTCATTAGTTAAATATCATGTAATTTAAATTGCTTTTCTATTTTAGAACCAATGTAAAAGACATGTTTCTACCTTTCGGTGGGTGTCCTATTTAGGCATGGATTATGTAAGGGCATATTTCCATCTTCGGATGGGTGTCCATTTACTTGTTTTGCTTGGACATTGTTTTGATTTTCAATATATTGATGTTTTATTTTAATTATTTCATGTAATATGGATAATATTGTTATATTTAAGAATTTTATAATATTAAGACCTGTAAAGGAGGCCGGTTCCAATGAACCAGGCGTTGTGGGGGGTGCTGGGCCATTTCTCACCTTCCCCACACGTACCCAACTTTTTGAACCCATTAGGGGGTTAGGGATTCCTTAGGAATCGAGTCATCCACCCCTTTCTTTTTTCCCAGCCCGTCCGGGTGGTGACTCCATTTTCTCCGGACTTAGGTCCGTGTACTCTAAGGCCCTGAGCCTAAGCAGTACCGAAGTCACAAGAATCATTCCACTGGGAGTGGGGGAGAAAATCCCCTCTCACAGTGGCAACTCCACTGAGGACAAGAGAAGTTGAGTCCGTTGGTCTTTATATTATTCTATTCTTTCTTATAATGATATTATCCATTGCATCATATTAGATTGCATCGTGTGCGTGAGTTAGGGCACCCGTGTTACCCGTGTTATGTTATGTAAGGGATACCATACTTTCACTCAAGGTATGGAGATCGAGCATGGCATAACCACTCATAGCCTCATACCATTTGGTATATACTTGCTATGGGAACCTAAGCCTTTTTACCCAAAGACTAAAGCTCATGTAATTGGCCTAGTTACTTTCCTTAGGTTTTACCCCAAATGCATGTTGTTTGACTATGGTTAATTTATCTTGGCTTAAATCATGTCTTATTTGGTTTGTTCTTTTTCTAATAAGACCTAAGTATATTGTAAGCTCAAAATAAATTTTTCTTTAAAATCCAAAAGACCAAAGCTATTTTCAAAATTTTTCAAGATGGTCTTTGGACATAAGACTTTTCTAAAAATAAATCAAAAATTCTTTTGCTCATGGCCCAAATACTAAGCCCAAAATATATTTTTTTCTAAAATCTTTTTACAATGGACTTAGAAACAAAATTATTTTCACCCAACCTTTTCTTACAAAGAGCTTGCAAAAATATTTAGGTCAATTACAAAATACAAAAAATCAATTGTGAGCCTAGTTTATACTTAGAATAATTAATCATGGGCTTGTTTTGGCATGAACCATTATTTAATTTTTCAAGTGAGAAATCTACTTATATTAAACCTCTTAATTTAGTTTTAATCCAATATAGCATAAAAGCTACTTTAGTTGGTTAAATGGATTAAAACCTAATTAATGGGAATTATTATAAACTGATTTCCATTTTTGAAAATATAACTATTGGTTGAAACGTCCGAGGGAAATATTCAAAAAATAGATACCCCATGTTGGTATTTTGTTAACCATATACCTAGGAAAAGAGACTCGCCATTCGTGTGTGGATGTTATAAGGTTTGAAGGAACGTCCTATTTGTCCTTGTTTGTCTATTGTTTGTGCATACATGCATACATTTGCATCTCATTGATCCTTTCTAGCTCACAGCCCTGGATTATGATAGTTCAAAAGCTTACAACAATTCGACCTACGCCGATAGTGAAGAATCTAGCAACGACTCAATCACTTGCTCACTAAAAACAATGGATCCCGAACAAATTCAAAGAATGGTGGAAGAAGCCCTCAATGCCAAAATGGAAGAAATAAAAGAGCCCATGGCCAAGACCATAAAGAATCAACTAGCTGCAATTTTAGGAAACAATATCGAAGCATCTGCTAGTACCAAGAAAGACAAAGGGAAGACTAAAGTTAGTGAAGTAGCTTTTGATGATGATAAGGTGATCATTGATAATGATGATTGGGCTCAATACTACCAAGATCCTCAAGACAAGAAGAAAGAACCGAAGATTGTTGAAAGATCAACTATGGAGAAGACCAAAACTTCTGATGTAGAAAAGATGATTGCTGATTTAGAAAAGAATAGAATAACCAACAACTAGTATCCACCCTATTAAATATCAATCCCTAGTCGTCCCTTTGAGCCTTCATAAATTTTTAGCTTTCTTTTCATTGGCTTGCAAACCCCAATAACCTTCCCTGAGCTGTTGTGATACTTTTGACAAGTCTTATGATCACTAAGGTGAAGAGGCAAGAAGATCAACGAATGGAATGCATAGCCAAGACTGTAAAAATAGTTGGTGTTATCAAGACCATAAGGGTAGTTGAAGTTCACCTAATATCTCCAATATATCAAGACAACATCAGAATAGAAAATGATTTGTCCCTGTTAAAGAAGACTTATGTCACTCCACTCATCCATTATTGGAAACCCAAGTTGGTACAAACAAGACAACTCTTTTAGTGCTAGAACCCAAAAAAAAAGAAAAAAAAAAGGAGAAAAAAAGAAAGAAAGAAAAGAAAGTAAAAGAAAAAGAAAAAGAAAAGGACAAAAGAAAAAGGGAAAAGAAGAAAAAAAAGAATAAAACCTAAAAAGGCAGTTCAGAAAGCCAACGAAGTTCTCTTCTACCTAAGACAACAAAAGGCTTCCATTTGGTTTATAAGGATGGTTTGACTTGAATTGGTCCAACCCAATCAAAGATTCGATCAAAATCAAAGGAAAAGGAGAAAGACCATTCAGTTCTTGAAAGTTCTACACTTGACAGTCCTACAAGGAAGAAGGAAAAAATTATAAAATGCTCAAAGAAAGGAAAGAGTAAGAAAAATAAAAAGAAAGAAAAGGGAGAAGAAGAAAAGAAACAAATTTGGGTAACAAACTTTTTGTGAGGGAAAAGACTGTCCTAATCAAGATCCAGATTAATGCCAAGAAGATAGAAAGAATTTAGAGTCTAGCAAGATTGCTTCCAGCTGCCTAAAGTTCAAACAAGAAATTTGTAGTGTGAGGGTTTGTCCATTGTGTCACACCAGCTCCAATCTCAAAATGGCTTTCACTTAAACCCGTGTCCCTTATAGACCCCATTTCAAGACTATCAAAGACCTGTTGATCTCTCTTGGTAGGTAGAGTCTATTAGTGGAGATAGTTTGAATGAGCATGCATATGAGATAGACAATATTTAAACTCAATGAGACCTTTGGCCAAGTAATGTGTATGTGCCTATCTGAAGTGCAACAATTCGTGCTTAAATAGAAATGATTCCCGAGTTTAGTACGGTAACTAGGGTTGTCATGTTATAGATATGTTAATTTGGAAAATCAAGTGCTGAGGTGCATTGACATTATTTTGGCAATGCCAACATTTGATTTCAAAATCAAAATTAAAAAAAATCAAAAAAAGAGAGAGAGAGAGAGAGTTTTGTCATGTAAAGCCTTCAAGTTAAGGGAAGTATGTTGAACCTCCAAAGGACACATTGGGCAAAGGAAATGATAATTGGCAAGGTCATGAAGAAGCTATCAACTGACATGCTGAAACATAATTTAAAAAGGATGTATCCCTGACTCTGCAACTTGGGATCTCCACCACTCATGTTTTCAACATCTTGAAGATAAAAGCCACAAATGCAAAGCTTTTGATCATTCCAATGCAAAACTTGAACGAGCGTCAAAAAGGAACCAATGAGAACACTTCTGCTAATCACCTCGGTCTATGAGTTGATGGAATGACTGTAAGTATTATTCATGCATATCATGCATACATGAGCATATCACATCGCACTTTCTTGTCTTGTATTGTCTATTCCTTTTCAAAGTGAACAGTAAATACCTTGCGAACTAAAGAATCAAAAGAAGATATTGAATCAAGGGGGCATGGAAAGCCTATTTTCTTGTGGAAGATCCAGCCGTTTTGCAAAAGAAGAAATACATGCTTGTGCGAAGAACTAGACGGCAAAAACATCAATCAGAGCTCGCATAGAAAAATCATGGGTTTGAGCCTATACAGGGGGCAACACTTCTCCTTTTCAATTTTTGAGTTTATGCATAAACAAAATATTTTGAATATCTTGCCACGCAGGTGACAAGGAGAAGATATGAAGGCTAACTAAAAAGGCTGAATTTTTTTTTTGTTCATGTTTAAATTAATGAACAAGAAAAAGAATTCTCAAAGGAATAAAAAATCATCATCAATCAAAAGAACATTCCACCAGGAGTGGGTGCGAAAATCCCCGCTCACAAATGACTTTGGCCATTGATAAACTAAAAAAATCATCATCAATCAAAAGAACATCCATCCATGATAAACTAAATAAACCAAGCGTTGAACTTAATTAAATTAAAGCATATAAAATAAATCAAATCATATAATGAACTACACAATCAAATCTAATAATAAAGCAAGTAAAAAAATACAAATTAAGGTTACTGTTTTTAATTAAGATTCTTTATTTAATGTTTAGGGCTTTAGAATTTATTGGTTTAAGCTACTGTAAGTTTTAAGAGAATTAAAATGGATTAAGGTTTTATGATTTAAGGGATTAATAAAGTTTTTTGATTAACCAAATTAGTGTTTGAGGAGTGAAATCATGAAATTAGGGTTTGGATACTTTAAAACATTAGTTTTATGATTATTAGCTACTGAATTATTGTTTTTAGGCTTACTGTGTTTGAATTTTAATATTTAGGTTTATAAGGTTTTAAGGTTTAAAGATTAAAGGGTTAGGGTTTAGGAAAACTAGGGTTTAAGGTTAACTAATTTGGGGTTGCTGTCTTGGTTTTGAAAGTTGAATTGGGGCTTTTAGTGTTTCGGAGAATGTATTTGATTTTAGAGTTTGAGAAAACAATTTATAGTTTTATAAAGCATTATGTGATATTTAGAAGCTGTAAAGTGAGTTTGAGTTTGGATATTTAACAAAACATTTGGAATTTTGGAAAAGAATTAGAAGAAAACCAGTTTAGAGTTTTATGGTATTTCTTGGAAATAAACAAAATAATTTAAGGTTTTTGGAAACAAAAGAGACAATTTAGGGTTTTTGGGGACAGAAGGAAAAAATTAGGGTTTTTTTGGTTTTAGGGAAACAGAATAATGATTTTTAGGGTTTAAGAACGATTTAAGGTTTTTTTGGAAAAATAAAAGAAACGAATTAGAATTTTAGGGTTTTAGGGTTAAGAAGAAACAGAAGAAATCACATATGTTATTGAAACGAAGATCAATGTTACTACATGTTTATAGATCAAGGTTTTTTGTTTATATTTTCAGGAATCAAAGAAACAATCCTGTGGGCAAAATTGCCCAAGGCCATTTCGCCGCCCCCCTTTTCGGCGATGAAATTTTTCATCGCTGATTTTTCATTGTCGATTTTTATTTTTATTTTTATTTATTTGTTTATTATTATTGTTATTTATTTTTTATTAATAAAAATTAGATACTAAAGAAAATATTATTTAATTAAGATAACAAAAATTATTATTGACTAATTAAAATATATTAGACCGAACTGGGTAAAAAATTAAGGGTCTACAGTTTGCCCCCTGCTTGAATGATCTGAGTCTTTAGTGAAAGAGAGTGAAAAGCAATAAGACTTAATTTTTGATGAGATGATTACTTGAATTTGTTTTGGGCACTTGCACCTGGGATTGAACTTGAATTTGGGTACTTGGACCCGGGATTGGGTACTTGGACCCAAGATTGAATTTGATTTGGGTACTTGGACCCGAGAATGAATTTGATTTGGGTACTTAGACCCGGGATTGGGTACTTGGACCTGAGATTGGGTACTTGGACCCGATATTGATTTGATTTGGGTACTTGGACCCGAGATTGGGTACTTGGACCCTATACTGATTTTGATTTGGGTATTTGGATCTGAGATTGGGTACTTGGACCCGAGATTGATTTGAATTGGGTGCTTGGACCTGAGATTAGATTATTTTGGGTACTTGGACCCGAGATTGGGTACTTGGACCCGAGATTGAATTGAATTTGGGTGCTTGGACTCGAGACTAGATTGAATTCGGGTACTTGGACCTTAGACTAGATTGAATTTGGGTACTTGGACCCAAGATTGATTTGATTTGGGTACTTGGACCCGAGATTGGGTACTTGGACCTGAGACTGATTTGATTTGGATACTTGGACTCGTGAATGGGTACTTGGACCTAAGACTGAATTGAATCTGGATGTTTGGACCCGAGACTGAGTTTGGCTAACCTTTTATCAGTTGAGAAGTTTGACTGCTCCAGCTGTTCTATGCATTGTGGTTTTTCGCCCTCAAAATGGATCTTCGTCATTGGACCTTGGATCTTCATCCTTAGCATCGGATCTTCATCCTTAGAGATCGGGTCTTCACCCTTGTAAATGGATCTTCATCCTTGGAGATCGGGTCTTTATCCTTGTAAATGGATCTTCATCCTTGTAGGTCAGGTCTTCACCCTTAAAAATGGATCTTCATCCATTGACATCGGGTCTTAACCCTTGAAAATGGATCTTCATCCTTGGAGATCGGGTCTTCACCCTTAAAAAAATGGATCTTTATCCATTGGAGATCGGGTATTCTCCTTTAAAAATGGATCTTTATCCTTTGAGATTAGGTTTTCACCCTTGAAAATGAATCTTCATCCTTTGAGATCAGGTCTTCACCCTGGCTTCAGCTCTTTTAGCTGGATTGATCTTTCGTCTTTTGCATCTTCATTCTTTTGAGAATTCTAATTTTCTTCTTTCTCACTCTTTCTTGTTCTTCCTTTTTGCAAAAATTCAACTATCTTTAATTGGACCTTATATCCTCTCCTGTCCCCCTGCGTGGCGAGATATTTGCAAGTGAGTTTGAAAATGTTTTGTATATAAACTCAAAAAATTGAAAAGGAGAAACTTTGGCCCCTGTGTAGGCTTAAACCAAAGATTTTTTTTCCATGCAAGCTTTTATTGATGTTTTTGTTGTCTAGTTCTTCGCACAAGCAAGCATTTCTTCTCATTGCAAAATTACTGGAACTTTCTCAAGCAATGGGCTTTCCATGCCCCCCTGATTTGATATCTTCTTTTGATTGTTTACTTCACAGGATGTTTGCTGTTCACTTTAATAAAGAATAGACAATACAAGACAAGAAAGTGCAATGTGATATGCTCATGTATGTATGATATGCATGAATGATACTTACAGTTGCTCCATCGACTCATAGATCGAGGTGTTCAGCAAAAGTGTTCTCATTGGTTCCTTTCAGATGCTCATTCAGGTCTTGCATTGGAATGACACAATGCTCCACGTTTATGGCTTTTATCTTTAAGATATTGAAAACATGAATAATGGAGGCCCCAAATAGCAGAGATTCATCCATTTTAAGTTATGATTCAACATATCAGTTGGTAGCTTCTTCATGACCTTGCCAATAATCATTTCCTTTGCCTAATGTATCCTTTGGAGGTTCAACATACTTCCCTTAACTTGAAGGATTTGTATGACAAAACTTTTTTTTTTGAATTTTGATTTTGAAATCAAATGTTGGCTTTGCCAAATTAATGTCAATGCACCTCAGGACTTGATTTTTCAAATTAACATATCTATAACATGACAACCCTAGTTACCGTACTAAACTCGGGAATCATTTCTATTTAAGCAAGAAATATTGCACTTCGGATAGGCACATACACATTACTTTGCCAAAGATCTCATTGAGTTTAAATACTGTCTATCTCATATGCATGCTTATCAAAATTATCTCCACTAATAGACTCTACCTACCAAGAGAGATCAACAGGTCTTTGATAGGCTTGAAATGGGGTCTATAAGGGACATTGGTTAAATGAAAGCTATTTGTAAGTTGGGGCTGATATGACACAATGGACAAACCTTCACACTACAAATTTCTTGTTTGAACTTTAGGCAGTTGGGAGCAATCTTGCTAGACTCTAAATTCTTTTTGTCTTCTTGGCATTAATCTGGATTTTGATTAGGACAATCTTTGCCCTTGCAAAAAGTTTAAGACCCAAATTCGTTTCTTTTCTTCTTTTCCCTTTTATTTCCTCTTTATTTTTCTTACTCTTCCCTTTCTTTGAGCATTTTATCATTTTGTCCTTCTTACTTGTAGGACTGTCAAGTACAGAATTTTTAAGCATTGGATGGTCTTTCTCCTTTTCCTCTGATGTTGATCGAATCTTTAATTGGGTTGGACCAATTTAAGTCAAAATGTACTTATAACCCAAATGGAAGAATTTTGCTGCTTTAAGTAAAAGAGAACTCAGTTGGCTTTTTGAACCGCCTTTTTAGGTTTTATTTTTTTTTCTTTTGTTTTCTTCTTTTTTCTTCTTTTTCTTTTTCTCTTCTTCTTTTTTTTTTCTTTTTTTTAGGTTCTAGCTCTAATAGAGTTGTCTTGTTTGTACCAACTTGTATTTCTAATAATGGATGAGTGGAGTGACATAAATCTCCTTTAATAGGGATAAATCATTTGTTACTCTGATGTTGTCTTGACATATTGGAGATATTAGGAAAACTTCAACTACCCTTGAAAACTTCAATTAGCCTTATGGTCTGGAGAATTCATTTCTTTCTTTGATCTTCTTGCCTCTTCATCTTAGTGGTCATAAGACTTGTCAAAAGTATCATAACAGCTCAGGGTAGGTTATTGGGGTTTGTAAGCCAATGAAAAGAAAGCTAAATTTTATGAAGGCTCAAAGGGACAACTAGGGATTGATATCTAATTGGGTGGATACTAGTTGTTGGCTAACCAAACAACGCCTAGATCATTTCTCTCTTAAATAATTAGAGTTCAATTTCACCTTGAAAGTTTATCAAAGCATGTTCTAAGACTGACCAGGGCCTAGACAAAGGTAATTATGCAGGAGCCCTCACTACGTAAGCATACACAACTCAATGCTATAGAGCAATTCTCTCACCTAATAAAGTCATTCGAGTCATGATGCATTAATATATTAATTCATGAATTATCAAGCTAGATTTCTCATTGGTTGAGCACCAAAATGCACAAAGACCAACAAACTTTTGATGAAAATAATTTATTTAAAGCAACTTCAAGTTTGAAAAGCACAATAGTTCCAAAATATTAAAGAAAGTAAGATTGAAAAGCAACATTCAAGCTAATGAAAGTTCATTGAGTTTAAGCTTCTTTTCCTTTCACATCTTCAATATTTCCATCTTGAAAGGATGATAAAACAAAATCTTCTTCCAATCCTTTTCCCACCATGAAGGTTATCGGTGGAGGTACTCTTCCAAACTTAGGCAAAGGATTGTTCTTGGTATTGGGCTTGTTTGGCTCCAGTAACTTGCCATTATCAATTAAATTCTGGATCTCATGCCTCAACTTCATGCAATTGTCCATTTTGTGTCCAGGCCTTTGATGGAATTGTCAAAATGCACTAGTATCAAAGTTAGGTGGAAGAGGATTAGGCAAAGGACAAGGAGTTAAGGGTTGCAACAATCCCTTCTTTTGTAGCTTATTGAGAACCCAAGACAGTGGCTTCCCTAATTCTGAAAACTGCCTCATTCCTCCTTAACTAGTGGCAATAACATTAACTTCTTTTTGTGTGCTTTGATTGCCCTACTGGTAGTTCCCTTTCTCATTCCTTTTTATTGAAAAGTGATTCTTCTCCCTTTCCCACTCTTCAATTTGTAGACTAGCTTGGAGAAGATCTTTGAAATCCCTTATAAGGGTGTGAGATATCTTTTCACGGAGATTGGGCAGGACGCCTCTCACGATCATCCTTATTTGATTAGATTCATCGGGCCTTTTCTTGAGCAAAGCAGCCTTATTTCTCCATCTCTTCACATAGTCCATAAAATTCTCATTTGGCCTTTGCCTAATGGACTCAACTTCCATTAAGGTAACTTCCATTTCAACATTGTATCCATATTGTTGGATGAAGGCCTTGTATAGCAAATCCCAACTCTTTTGTGTTCCTTCATCTATGGTATTGAACCAATTTTGGACAACAGAGTCCAATGAGAGCATAAAGTACATTAGAGTTTGAGCCTTAGTAGCTTGGGCAGACTGCATAGCAGTGATATACTGCTTCACATGGAGGTGAGGATTTCCAATTCCATCAAACTTCGCAAAAGATGGCATCTTAAACTTGTACGGAACTTCTTCATCTAGCTCAAATAATTTGTCAACTTCGAACATTTCTTCGATTTTCAGTTTCTTCTCAAATTTCTTTTCTAAATCAGCAATCATCTTTTCAACATCATTTTCAATAGTTGCCTTCTCAACAACCTTCGGCTCCTTTTTGTCTTAAGGATCTTGGTAGTATTGAGCCCAATCATCATCATTAATGATTACCTTATCATCATCAAAAACTACTTCACCAACTTTAATCTTCCCTTTGTCCTTTGGCTTCTTAGTGCTAGCAGATGCCTCGACATGATTTTCTAAGATTGCAGTCAATTGGTTCTTCATGGTCTCAGCTAGGGCCTCTTTCATTTCTTCCATTTTGGCATTGAGGGCTTCATTCACCATTCTTTGAATTTGTTCAGGATCCATTATTTTTGGTAGGCAAGTGATTGAGTCATTGCAAGATTCTTCGCTTCCGGCGTAAGTCGGATTGTCGTAAGATTTTTAAATGTCATAATCCAGGGCTGTGAGCTAGAAAGGATCAATGATATGAGATGCAAATGTACGCCTGTATGCATGTATGCACAAACAACCAACAAAGATAAGTAGAATGTAACACCCCTTAACCCGACTATTTCCAGCCGAGCCAAGTGTGCTACAGTATATGCAACATGGTATACAGAACATGTACTAAATAATTTTTTTTTCCTTTTTATTACAAATAATAATGATTTACACATTTCTTTAATTGTTATAATTACATTTTGAAAGTCCTTAACAGTACATGCCAAGCTAAACTTTGCTTTGCTCCTCACTTCGCCTCCTGTTGCACACTCTGGTGCTCCTTTGTAGCTTCCCATTTGTCAGCTTGGACTCTATAACCTACGAGTTTAGAAAACTAAACTCGCTAAGCATATAGCTTAGTGGGTACTTTAACCGTTAAGTAGAAATTAGATGCAAACCACACAATGTTACAGATATGGCACCAGTGATTAAGAATCTGACTATTTTTATCCTAAATCAGCTCAATAGAACTAATTTATAGTTCCGGGCCTTTGGGCCGGACTGCACTTTTTAGGTCACACCGGGTTTTACAACACTGTAAAAATCCCTCGGTGGGCTTTAAAATCTAAATAAAACACAATTGGGATGTGATTTTCAAAAAATGAAAAATGCTATCTTGTTCTTAATTGGTCAACCTTTCAAGAGAATATTTTTGATAATTTATTTCATTCCAAACGAATATTTTATCTCAATTATACCTCATTTATTTCTTACCAAATCAACAGTGAATTCTAGCATTTAGTTTCTTATGTACCTTGTTCTCTTATTTCCCCAATAACTTTTGTTCTACTAATCCGAATGTAAAAATTCTTGTTTTCACTCGAACTAGACTCATATGAGTCCTTATGTTTAAATTTCTAGATTTAAATTTGTTACACACAATTCTTAATGACTCCTTGAACTCTTCCCTGGCGAATTGGTTACTCAAGTCTGCGCAATGCGTACTTTTTCATTTATAACTTTACCTACGGAACTCGGATTGAGACGATTCTTATCTTAAATTAAAATATACACATAAGGATATATTAAGTAAACATTTCAGCTTAAAACAGGCAACAAGTGATTTTTGGCACAATTTCTAATTCAGCCCTACAGTCTGCTAGGGTCTGCCTGCGCATGGTTCACTCATTCGTGTGTAACTTCTACATTTTAAGTCCAATCGAGATGAATACAACTCCTATGATTTACAAACATACAAGGGTTCATTTATATCTTCTATCACAACATCTAATTCCTGAGGTAAATGGACCAAAACCTGGACTCAAAGCACAAATCTCAGTCTGTCCGGTTTCACAATTCCAGTGTGCATGAGTTATACCCTTTTGATCATATCTTTTTATCTACAAGTGGGATTTAGAAAATTCCAAATTCTATGGTTTCATAACACATAAGGGTACATTTAAGTCTTCTTTCACAGCTTCTAAATGTGTCATTAAGGTCAACTAAACGTAGTCCCAAATCACAGGTTATTGATTGAGGAATCTCAGTTTTTCAGTTTGTATGCCTGGTATCATTTTGATCATAACTTTCATTCCACACATGAAAATGAGTTGGTTCCAAAGGTTTCTCTTACCTTATAATCTTTTTTGTCACCAAAATCTTCAACCAAAAGCCTTAAACTTTGGAAAAATCACCTCCTTCTTCCTTCTCTTATGGTTTGGACGAGTTCACCATGTAAGAGAGGGCTTTTATTTTCTTTCCTTAGCTTATTTTGATCCAAATGGCAGCCATAAGTGGTGAAAATATGTTGGTATAGATGTTGACTTCCAATTGGTACACCTTATAGCAAAAATGGCCACTTTTAATTGGTCCACTTGCCTTCTTCTTTTATCTATTTATTTGGCAAGCCATTAGTCTTCCTTTTATTCATATTTTGATCCCCCTCAACTTTCTTGTGCTGTAATTTTATAGTCTAGGGTGTGAAAATATCAAAATACCCTCTAGCGATTAATCGATTGTAACTTTTAAACCGTGCGTTTTCGGGAAAAATTGAAACCCACGGTTATGACCCGATTAATCTAGAGAATATTCTTCCAGGGTCGGATATGGGCACTATTAAGAACTTCCGACACTTAATTTTTAAGTTTACATAGTTGCCCCTAACTTTTGAGAAATTTTCACTTAGGTCTTTTTGATATCCCTTCCTGACCTTTCTGTCTTTCTTTATTAATATCTTTTTACTCACAACTCCAAATTAAGTAATTCTTATTCCCACTGAAACTAGACATCCGGGGCTACATTGTGTCAAAATTTCAGGTCGATCCAAGCTATATCTGATTTTTGACTGTCCTTCAAAATCAAGCCTACTATGCTGTCGTGAGGCAGCTTGCACATTGTCTACTAAATCCATCATATCTTATTCTTTACAAATCCAAATTGAGTAATTTAAAGTTATACATCTAGCTAAGACACAAATAAACAATTAAGTCTTCTTTGAGACTCTCTAATTCTGTCATTAACTTGGATGAAATTCGAGCTCAAATTATAGGTCATGTTTTAAACTCCTTTGTTCTAAGCCTAAATCATATCCTCTATGTCTGTTTCTTACCAATCTGGGATTCAGGATGTTACAATTCTATCCCCCTTAATTTAAGCTTCGCCCTGAAGCTTACTTATTCTATATACTTGATGTTCTTTAACTACTGTCTATTGCTTTTGCCACTCTTTCACCTTATTCACTTGATTGCTCTCTGTCATCTCTCTATATTGTTTACGCATTGCCTTATTTTGACACTTATTCATTTACTGGGATTAACTATTTTAAGATTCAACATGTTTTACCTTTTGTATTCTGTTTTCTTCCCATCTCTGCTCACTTGCTATTTATTATTCTACAAGATTGTCCAATAGACTATTATGTGGTTCAACATGCTTTGACTTTTGTCACGATTTCTCATTCGAAGTGTTATTATTATTCACTTATGTTTTCTTTAACTTTGATTTAAATTTATTCTTTTCCATTCTTTCTTGTACAATTTTCATTCTTTGCTATATTCATTTCTAGGCCTTCTTCTCTCCATATTATAGTCATTTCATTATTTGCTTCTTCATGTTGTCTATTCATTATGTTAGGCCGACGTTTATTCAACTACTGATATTAATTATTTTGAGACAAATCATGTTTGTTTCATTGTATTCTATGAGATTGTTCAACAGGCTAATATATAGTTAAAACCTTTTTTTTTTTTTTACTTTTCTTATCACAATTTCTCATTTGAAGCATCACTATTACTCTCTTGTATTTCCTTCAACTTTGATTCATGTTTGTTCTTTCTCATTCCTTCTTGTATGTTTTTCACTTTCTAATGTATTCATTTATAAGCTTCCTTCTCTTTGCATTGTGGTTATTCTTTATTTACTTCTTACTGAATTTGTATGTCCTATGTATATTCGTGCAGTGTGGTGGCATTCCTTAAGTATCGGCTCATCTGACTTTCCTTGTGTTGTCATATATACATCTCGAATAATAGCTCATGGGTGATCAGTCCATGATACCATTATTCTAGAAGTACTATTTATTTCATTATGTGTCTCGCTCTATATTGGTTACGGCCGATCCCAACATAAGATGAGAACATCTTTCCTTTTTTATTACATTTCAAACTCTTTCTTTCCTTTCTTTTTCGAATATGTTTCAATTCACTTTCTGTTTATTTTCATATATACCTTTTTTTTCATCTGTATATTATCACATATTTTTCTTACTTAGCTCCTCAAGGTAATAACAGTAGAATCAAAGTGGGATGAGGCAATACCATATGGAACCAGCATGGCACGGGTGGCCCTCACCACTGTTTCATTTCCATGGCACGGGTGGCCCTCACCACCATTTTTATATCACAAGAGTGGCCCTCACCACTCTATAATCAACCAATGGCCCTCACCATTGGCCCCAGTAGCCCTCACCACTGAGTTCATATCAATGCCATCATATCACAGTAATGGCCCTCACCACTTTTTTTCATCAAACCAATGGCCCTCACCATTGGCCCTAGTGGCCCTCACCAGTGAGTATATATATCGGTGCCAGATAAATATCAAACCAGTGGCCCTCACCACTAGCCCCAATGGCCCTCACCATTGAGTATAAATGTTAATGCCATATAAATACACTCATCCCAACTCTGATTCAATCTGAATTACCAAGGTAAGCATATCTTTCTAATATTTTATTCTCTTTCCTTCATTCTTTCCTGCTTTCTATATGCACGGATTGCCATATGTTTCATATGTATTCACATCTACATGGATGTCACCATATCATATCTCGAGCCATTTCTTGGCTCATTCAAAATGCTCAGTGGCATATACGGGCTCATTGGCATTTTTATTCACTCATACTGTCATATTATTTATTTCCCCAGTGCTATACTTTATGAGCCTTATATTTTTCAAGTATCAGACTTTCCACTGTTTCATCTCTTTATTCTCTTTCTGCATATGTATTATTTAGCACGTCTTTATGTATGTATGGTATGTCTTTCTGTTTGTACAGTATATGTTACGTTTTATGTGAAGACATTTAAATATTGTATGTATAGTACTCAGTATGTCTCACATAAGTATAGATATTATATGCACCGTGTTCGGTATGTCTCACATGGATATGCTTTGTACAATTTATGATATATCACATGTACATTGATTTACAGGTCCAATCATTCATAGCTTTATTTATCATTATTGACTTATAATGTGATTATTAAAAATTTACACTTCCTTTGGTGTATTTTGAATTTCTTTCGGTATGTCATATTTTACACTTTTGTGTTATTCCATCAATAATCATTTCGAGATGACCTATAGCTCTTTTTCAATAACTCCTTCCTTGTTGTCAGTTTCGAATTAGTCTACCTTTTTCGGAATGATTAATCTCTGTAACACGTATTGATTTTGCATTATTATTGCTTATCGAATGTCTTCATGTTCTTCTTGTGATAATGATTTCCAAATAACTTTATGTCTCTTCATTATAAACTTTTCTTTAATGACAACTTATGTTAATTTATTTTCTTATATATTTCATACTATATCTTTCTTCTTCTGTGTATCTAACTATTATGACACATTCGTAATTTATATCGTTACTCCCTGATTTCTTTGCCTATCCTTATGCTTATTTCAAATCGTTCGTGTATCTCTGGACTTTTAGTATTAGCTTCTTAAATTCAAATCAAATTTTATCTTATAACCTTTGATGTCTATTTCTTTTGTCTTTTATACTCGGTTTATGATCTCAGATTAATGATTCCTTATCATACATATATATATCTTATTCTATTTGTTAGCTCTTTTTATGTCCATTCTAATCAATTTTGTACTTTCTGATTTTTGGTATTCACTTATTTTAAAATCTCTTTTAAAATCTAAATTCATACTTTTAATTCCTCTAACTTTCTTACTACATTATTTCATTTAGCTTTATTTTCAATTCAGCAACCATAACATTCCCATAATAAGTCAATCACATAATATTGGCATAGTAATCAAACTCATTTAACATGATTGAATCACATTCATATCAATGCACACATAGGCACAAAAAAAAATTCTCAAGTTGTCAAAACACATTACCAAACATTTCCAACACAAGTTTAAATAGTTCATTATATAAGGAACACATGATTTCAACCAGGTAAATCATTAATCCTAGAGAATATAACTAGTTTTGCTTCCTTTTCTTAGTTCTCAATTTTATTTTCTATGATTTTTTTTCTTGTCGTACTATTATTCTTCACTCTTTCAATTTTAGACTCTTGTATTATGGTCGGTATTCTATTCGTTACTATTCTTTCGGTGCTTTTACTACTTACCTCTCATAATTGCCTTAACCTTTATTGCATATATTTCGGTCTTTAACATAATTGTTTTTGCCCTTATGTGTATTTATCTTGCTCATATAAATTTTTGGTTTCTATTCTTAACTTACTATTCATTCTTTTTAACCTTCTGAATGTCTACCACTATCTAATTTCTTTCTATCATAAATGTATATGTATATATATGCACCTTTCAGTCTACTTTCTATCATTTCTTACTGACCGTCTATTCCAATTGTCATATATTTCTCAATTTCTAACTAGTACAGGGCTTACTATTTCGTGTTAATCATATTCACTCATTGCATTAACCTCTTTCTACCTGATATCTTTCTATCTCACTCTGTTTACCTTTCCTCCGTATCCTAATTGGCATGTACTTTCCTATGGTTAACCGCCCAAGAACGGCTAAACCAATGCTCTAATACCAAAAATTGTAACACCCCTTAACCCGACTATTTCCAGCCGAGCCAAGTGTGCTACAGTATATGCAACATGGTATACAGAACATGTACTAAATAAATTTTTTTCCTTTTTATTACAAATAATAATAATTTACACATTTCTTTAATTGTTATAATTACATTTTGAAAGTCCTTAACAGTACATGCCAAGCTAAACTTTGCTTTGCTCCTCACTTCGCCTCCTGTTGCGCACTTTGGTGCTCCTTTGTAGCTTCCCATTTGTCAGCTTGGACTCCATAACCTACGAGTTTAGAAAACTAAACTCACTAAGTATATAGCTTAGTGGGTACTTTAACCGTTAAGTAGAAATTAGATGCAAACCACACAATGTTACAGATATGGCACCAGTGATTAAGAATCTGACTATTTTTATCCTAAATCAGCTCAATAGAACTAATTTGTAGTTCAAAGTTTTCATTCGGGGTCTTTGGACCGGACTGCACTTTTTAGGCCACACCGGGTTTTACAACACTGCAAAAATCCCTCGGCGGGCTTTAAAATCTAAATAAAACACAATTGGGATGTGATTTTCAAAAAACGAAAAATGCTATCTTGTTCTTAATTGGTCAAGCTTTCAAGAGTATTGTTGCGCTCGAATTAACTCTACCACAAAGCGTCACTCGCAAGTATACGAGGTAGCTGTAGCAAAGGTGATCGCCCTAAGGTCGTCTCTCAAGGAAGCTAAAGTGACTAATTGATTATCAAATTAAAAGTAACAAGTAATGAATAAATTTAAATTGCTAACTAATGAAAAAGTTTAATTGAATTTTAAAACAATAAAAGTAAACAAGAGCTGATGTTTTGATTCACTTGATAGAATGGTCTAGGGTTTGCACTTCTCTACTATTATATGTATGAACGGTTATTCCTCTTAACTAATTTAATTTCAAAGATTAAATCTCATACAACTTAATTAATTGAATAAAGGAAATAAGCTCTCACATTCAAACCTCTCTCAACTAACCTTGTTACAATTGAATTAATCTTTTTAATAGGTTATATCTCTAATTCACCTAAGTCCCTAATTGAATTGTTCCAGTATTGAATTATTGCTAATATATATTTGATTGGCCATCAATTATGTGTTTTAAGGTATTAGATGATGGATCGAGCTCTGCCTGTGTCAGCTACTGTCCATTTTTCCTTCAGTTTTGGTTCCTTGGCTTTTTTTAACCTAAAACAAAACTCAAACAAACTATAAACAAAAAGTAAATAAACAATAACCAACAAAATATAAACACATACTAAAAACTAGATCAAAAACGACATCAACACTGAAATAAACTAAAACTAACAAAATTAATGAAAACTCTAGACAAACCGATTAAAACTAACAAAATACCTAAATAAAACAATAATTATTATAATAAACAAGACACAAATCTATAACAAAAACTAATAAAACAACTACCCCACACTTACAACTTTTCTTGTCCTCAAGCAAATTCACATGGCATAAATTAAAAACTCAAACAACCTTAACTATAATTCCAACATGTAAGATGAAATCCTTTAAGACATCAGACATAAATAATTGCAATTTCCTTCAATCTAGGATTTTCTTAACTCATTCATTAATCCAGACATACCAATCCCATCTCTCATCTAAGTGTTTCACTCAATTTCAAAGGTTAACCACTCATGACTGCATACTACCATAAACTTGCTTAATTATCCAATCTCCTTCACTAATTTCCTCAAGAAATAATCTGAAGGTCTTTCATTTGGATGTAATGGGGCTAAGGTAAGGGTGTGAGAAAAGACATTTAAGCTGGAGCATCAAGAAATGCAGTATCTAAATTAGACACTACTCTTGCTGAGAAACTCATAACTCCTTCAAATGGCATACTCACCATCCCTTATTAATCTTACATACTTGCATAAAAATACATGAGTCAACATTCCTCTTTTGATAACCAATGCTAGAACATATATGAATTTTGTATATATATATATATATATATCTTTTTTATATATATTTTTATCATCATTCATCATTCATTTTTTTTATATATATACAAAATATAAACTTGCATGAAACATCTAGCTTAAAATGAAGAGGAAAAGAATAAACAACTCTTAATCCAATATAATGTGCAAAATATGCATTTCAACCCCAAATAACAATACCATTTGTTTTTTTTTTTTTTTTGCTTACCCCACACTTTGAAATAAACCACCCTATTGTCATATCTTAAAACTCCATTCCTTAATGCAGTATGATGATAATAAGAACATGTTAAGTTGAGAATTGTGTTGATCAAACAATAAAAAGGTCAAAGGCTCAACTTGGCTCACTAAGGAATTTAATATTAAGGGAGGTCTTTTTAAGCTAATGGGCTAACCTAATTTGCCTTCATCATTTTAAAACTTGAGATTAAATCATAATGTGAGTTCAATTAGTATGCAAAAGCAAACTCTAGAGAAGCAAAATCATGAAGGTGCACACTTAAGAAAAGAAAATCAATCATTTAATCTATAAGGCTCAAAACTCACAAAGGTGGGTTCTCAAAGATTTATATGTCATGAACCGCAGAATGTGAAAATTAATCTTGAATGAATTCAAATGCTAATCTCTATACTGATATTAAAGTCTCAACTATAATGCTAGACTCACAGAAAATATCACTAAATTTTCAACAATTATACCATACACAACAAAAGCAATAAACAAAACAAGACAAACAAAACAAAAATTAAAGAAAAGCCAAAAGATTACCCCACACTTTAGAATTTACATTGTCCTCAATGGAAAATAAGAATAATAAAGAAAAAGAGTTTAAGGACAACCTGTCTTCCATCGCACCCTGGTGAGGCAAAACTCTATCTTTCAAATGCAGATGTGCAAAAACAAAATGCAAGAGAGCTTTAGGGTTTCTATTTATTTAAACTAAACATAAAATCAAAATTGCAAAATATAAAATTATAACTATGAAAAAGAAATTCAAACTAATGGGTTGCCTCCCATTTAGCGCTTCTTTAATGTCATAAAGTTGGACATCACGCAAGACTAGGAATCATGGATCAAAGTGCTGTCACTGATCCTCACTTCTTGAAAACCTTCTTTATATGGTTTAACTCTCTGGCACTTTACTTTAAAAGTCTTATTGGTTCTAGAGTTAAAAAATTCAATGGCACCAGAAGGACATACCTTAGTTACCTCAAAAGGACCACTCCATCTTGACTTGAATTTATCTGGAAACAGACAGAGTCGATAATTAAAAAGTAAAACTTTCATACCTGGACTCAATGTCTGTCGCACAATAAATATGTCATGAATTGCCTTAGTGCGATCCTTGTGATTCCTCGAGCTCTCATACGCCTTTGGGTTAAGGCACTTTTGGGTTTCCCCCACTGGTTTAACCCCTTCTTCTAAAGTCATTGTCAGCTCAATTTATCTGGGGGGGTCTGTCTGCAACACAACATCTGAAACAACTGCTTCAACACAATTAATTAAAGAACATTCCTCATATAAAGCAGTTGTAGGACTAGGAGAAGTGTTAAAAATAGAAAATTCAACAGTTTGCCCTAAGAGTGTCATTGACAACTTACCATTTTTAACATCTATCAAAGTGTTGGTAGTAGCCATGAAAGGCCTATCCAGCAGAATAGTGTGTGCAGATGGTGAAGGGTTACTTCCTTCCATGTCAAGTACTATGAAATCCACAGGTACTATAAACCCTCCAACCTTAACTAACACATCTTCTATAACCCCTTTCGGGAATCTAAAAGACCTATCAGCTAATTGCAACACCATTTTTGTCGGTTTAAGATTCCCTAGTCCTAATTCTTTAAACACAGAGTAAGGCATTAAATTCACACTAGCTCCTAGATCACACATGCCTTCAGTCCCATTTCCATTCCCCACAGTAATTTGAATTGTAAAGCTACCAGGATCCTTTAGTTTGGGAGGTAGTTTATGCTGCAGAACAGCACTAGCTACCTCTGAAACTATCACCTTTTCATTCGTCTCATACCTCTTTTTCTTGGTGATCAGCTCTTTGAAGAACTTGGTATAAGCCGGCATGTTCTTTATTGCCTCAAGTAAGGGTAAGTTAATACTTACCTTAGACAGCATATTGAAGATGTTAGAAAATTGCTTATCTGTTTTATCATCCTTCAACCTGCTGGGGAATGGTATAGGTGGCCGGTATGGATTGCTTGCCTTATGTAGATCTGTTGTAGGGGACTTCTCCACTGATCTTTCTCCAGCACCTTTGTTCTTTGGTTCTTCTTCCTTCTTATTCCCTTGGTCACCTGCACTCACAAAATTATTTTCAACATTTTTGTCAATTACCTTACCACTTCTAAGAACAGTCACTGATTGTGCTTGCTCAGTTTGACTTGGGAATTTCCCCTTTTGTTTAATCTGCATCTGTTGTGCATGTTGTCCAACTTGTGTCTCCACCTTCTTAAAAGATGCTTCTAAGGAATCCAGCCTCTTGTTTCTTATCTCTTGATTTTTTGCACTGACCTAGATAAAAGCCTGTAAACTTTCCTCCAAACTCTCTATTTTAGACTTTCCTTGATTTGAGGATTGACCCAGCTCTTGATTCTGACTCTGGAGCAAATGAAAAGGCTGCTGAGAATTATTTGTAGCCCAAGAAAAATTTGGGTGATTCCTCCAACCAGGGTTGTAAGTGTTGGAGTAAGGATCATTTCTGGCCCTTGGTTGAAATCCTCCCATAACATTGACCTGCTCAGCTTCATTCCCATAAGTCTCATATGCAGAGGGGCATATATTTGCTCCATGCCCAAGAGTTCCACAGATTCCACACACTTCATGAGTAGAAGAAGAAATATTGTTCTTCATATTCAGCATCTGTACTTGCTTTGTCAACTCAGCTATCTGATTGACCATCTCACTATTGGCTTCTAGTTGATTCACCCCTTTACTTCTTCTCCTTACATTTTTTTTTGTTGAGAATTAGCTCCCAGCATCTCAAAGATATCATAAGTTTCAGCTGCTGTCTTTTCTCCCATGGCTCCCCCAGCTGCATTATCAACAGTGTTCTGAAATTGCTGGGTTAGACCATCATAGAAAAACTGGTTCAGAAGTTGAAGGGGATAGTGATGATGTGGACACTGGATCAATAAAATTTTAAATCTGTCCCAAGCCTCATGAAATGGCTCTCCTTCAAATTGAGAGAATGTAGCAATCTTCCCTCTCAATTCAGCTGTCTTTTGATGTGAGTAGAACTTGCCCATGAATTTATTGTAAACTTGCTCCCAAGTTGTCAGTGAATTCTCAGGCAACATCATAAGCCAGCTCTTTGCCCTATCCTTCAAAGTATATGGAAAACACCTCATCCTCAACTGATCCTCTGTTAATCCTACCAATGGAAAAGTGTTGAGGGTGGAGTAGAAATCCCTAATAAAGTTCAAAGGATCTTCATTTGGAACTCCATAGAATGATGGCAACATGTTG
This sequence comes from Garcia nutans, assembly GCA_947685225.1. Lineage (NCBI taxonomy): Eukaryota > Viridiplantae > Streptophyta > Magnoliopsida > Malpighiales > Euphorbiaceae > Garcia > Garcia nutans. Next base: position 13,937,982 of record CANTUV010000023.1, on the reverse strand, counting down.
TAGTGAATGTTCTTCAACTCATAGTTTCTTGCTGCATCTGTCAGTCTTATGCAAGAAGTAGAAGTTCCAATGACAGGTCTAGCAAAGTCTCTCATAGTCCTTTGTCTTTCTTCAGCCATTTTAATAGATTGTGCAGATTCTGACTCAAAATCCAAAGTGTCTTCCTCTGAAGTATCAAATCCTGTGTAGAGCTCAAACTCTTCTCTGCTCCTTTTCACTCTCTGAATTTCTGGAATGAATGGATGTAGCTCTCCTTCGAGTGATCTCCTGCCTTGCATAAACAAAAATTTTTAGAAAAAGAAATATTACAAGCAAAAGACAAATGAAATAAAAAGTAAATAATGAAAAATAATCTAGAATTAATAATTTTTTTTAAATTTTTTTTATAAACAATTACACCAATTAGCTTCCCCGGCAGCGGCACCAAAAACTTGTTGCGCTCGAATTAACTCTACCACAAAGCATCACTCGCAAGTATACGAGGTAGCTGTAGCAAAGGTGATCGCCCCAAGGTCGTCTCTCAAGGAAGCTAAAGTGACTAATTGATTATCAAATTAAAAGTAACAAGTAATGAATAAATTTAAATTGCTAACTAATGAAAAAGTTTAATTGAAGTTTAAAACAATAAAAGTAAACAAGAGCTGATGTTTTGATTCACTTGATAGAATGGTGTAGGGTTTGCACTTCTCTACTATTATATGTATGAATGGTTATTCCTCTTAACTAATTTAATTTCAAAGATTAAATCTCATACAACTCAATTAATTGAATAAAGGAAATAAGCTCTCGCATTCAAACCTCTCTCAACTAACCTTGTTACAATTGAATTAATCTTTTTAATAGGTTATATCTCTAATTCACCTAAGTCCCTAATTGAATTGTTCCAGTATTAGACTTCTTCTCTCAATCCATCATCTCATACCTTAAAACACATAATTGATGGCCAATCAAATATATATTAGCAATAATTCATTCAATAAAGGCTTAAAGAAATAATTGAGTTAAGAGTAACAACCAATTCATACAATCATAGCAGTTCCATACAAACCCTAGACTAGATCAAATTAGTTCATAATGATTTCAAGCATACTCATCTCATTAATATTCAAAGAAATCAAATTAGACATGATAATGTTCATAGATACAATTTCAATGAAAATAAAGAGATAAAGTTCAAGAACAAAACCAAATTACAACTCCTTGAAGCTTCTGAAGAATCTCTTGTTCGAATCTTGCAAGAAGGATGTATCAATGGCTAGAACAATCTAATCTAAGCTAGTTTAATCCAAAGTGAAATCAAAATCAAGAAAACAAATGTTAAAACCCTCTCTCTTTTCTCTGACGGCTCAAAAACTGCTCAAAATCGCCAACACCCCGAAACCCTAGCTTTTCTTTTCCTTTTATATGACACGTCCGCTTTAAAAATCCGTGCGTGTTTGGTTCATGAGGGACACGGCCAAGTCAGAAGTGACTTGGCCGTGTGAGTGCTTTTTGGAGAGACACGGCCAGGTGACTTGGCCGTGTCCCTTGCTTGTGTCCACCACTGCTTGCCTTTTCTTCTTTTCTTCTTTGTTGAGTGACACGGCCAAGTCAGAGGTGACTTGGCCGTGTTGGAGCTTGTTGGAGGGACACGGCCAGGTGACTTGGCCGTGTCCCTTGCCTGTGTCTTCCACTGTGAGTTTTAGTCTTCTTTGCCTTTGGAATTGGTGAGACACGGCCAAGTGGAGATGACTTGGCCGTGTGGGTCTTCTTTAGAGGGACACGGCCACAAGACTTGGCCATGTCCCTTGCTTGTGTCTCTCTCTGTGACTTGCTTTCCTTTTAGATTGATATGGGACACGGCTAGTGACTTGGCCGTGTCCTCTGCCTGTGTCAGCTACTGTCCATTTTTCCTTCAGTTTTAGTTCCTTGGCTTTTTTAACCTAAAACAAAACTCAAACAAACTATAAACAAAAAGTAAATAAACAATAACCAACAAAATATAAACACATACTAAAAACTAGATCAAAAACGACATAAACACTGAAATAAACTAAAACTAACAAAATTAATGAAAACACTAGACAAACCGATTAAAACTAACAAAATACCTAAATAAAACAATAATTATTATAATAAACAAGACACAAATCTATAACAAAAACTAATAAAACAAGTATATTTTTAATAATTTATTTCATTCCAAACGAATATTTTATCTCAATTATACCTCATTTATTTCTTGCCAAATGAACAGTGAATTCTAGCATTTAGTTTCTTATGTACCTTGTTATCTTATTTCCCCAATTACTTTTGTTCTACTAATCCGAATGTAAAAATTCTTGTTTTTCACTCAAACTAGACTCATATGAGTCCTTATGGATAAATTTCTAGATTTAAATTTGTTACACACAATTCTTAATGACTCCTTGAACTCTTCCCTGGCCAATTGGTTACTCAAGTCTGCGCAATGCGTAATATTTCATTTATAACTTTACCTACACAACCCGGATTGAGACAATTCTTATCTTAAATTAAACTAGACAGATAACGATATATTCCGTAAAAATTTCAGCTGAAAACAGGCAACACGTGATTTTTGGTACAATTTCTAATTCATCCCTGCAGTCTGCTAGGGTCTGCCTGCACATGGTTCGCTCATTCGTGTGTAACTTCTACATTTTAAGTCCAATCGAGATGAATCCAAATCCTATGATTTACCAACATACAAGGGTTCATTTATATCTTGCATCACAACATCTAATTCCTGAGGTAAATGGACCAAAACCTGGACTCAAGGAAAAAATCTCAGTCTGTCCAGTTTCACAATTCCAGTGTGCATGAGTTATACTCTTTTGATCATATCTTTTTATCTACAAGTGGGATTTAGGAACTTCCAAATTCTATGGTTTCATAACACATAAGGGTACATTTAAGTATTCTTTCACAGCTTCTAAATGTGCCATTAAGGTCACCTAAACGTAGTCCCAAGTCACAGGTTACTGACTGAGGAATCTCAGTTTTTCAATTTGTACGCCTGGTATCATTTTGATCATAACTTTCATTACACACATGAAAATGAGTTGGTTACAAAGCCTATGGTTTACTGAATTAATGGAGAACAATTAAGTCTTCTTTGTCAAGTTCTATTTTGTCAAAGAAGTAGGCACCAACCATTTTTTTGTCAAAAATGGAGGTGCCTAATTAAGGAGATTGTCAAAAATGGAGGTGCCTAATTTAGGACATTGTCAAAAGTGGAGATGCCTAAATTTGGGGAATTGTTAAAGTAAAAAATGGAGGTGCCTAATTTATTGACTAATTTCACCAACCCATGTTTTTTGAAGCCTATATAAACCCATCCACTTCATTTGGAAGATACACCTTAAAATTGAAGAAGTAAAGAGAAGAGAGTGTCTTTGAGAGAATTTTATGAGGAAAAATTCTTGTTCATAATTGAGTGAGGGTTGTGAGTGTTTGTAAACACATTGTATTTTTCTCCTTAATATAAGTCTGCAGCAGCTCCGGAGACATAGGCATTTATTTTCGCTCTCCTACTAATCTGGTTTAAGGGAATAGAGTGGTAATCACCTCAATTTCCCAACAACTGGTATCAGAGCTTTGGGTGATAAATTCTGTCAATTTATGCAAAGTTACTATTCACATGAATAGTAAATTTCGTGAATAGTGAAATTCTGTTGCAGTTTCGATTTAATGACAAAGGTGTCCTAGTACACGGTGGTTTGCAGAAACAGTCAGAAACGATCCAAAGGAGTCCAGATTCGAGTGGGAGCGATGGCTGCAGATGAAGGACAAGTGAGAATTGAAAAGTTCGACGATGCGGACTTTGGCTTCTGGAAGATGCAGATTGAAGATTATCTGTACCAGAAAAAGTTATATCAACCTCTCTCAGGAATAAAGCCAGAAGGCATGAAAGATGAAGAATGGAATCTTCTCGACAGACAAGCCCTTGGAGTTATTCGATTGACATTATCACGAAATGTTGCTTTCAACATCGTCAAAGAAAAGACCACAGCAGGTCTAATGGCGGCTCTCTCCAACATGTATGAAAAGCCATCAGCTTCAAACAAAGTTCATTTGATGAAGCGGTTATTCAATTTGCAAATGGCAGAAGGGGCATCAGTGGCCCAACATCTGAATGAATTCAACACAATCACAACCCAGTTGAGTTCAGTAGAAATTGAATTTGATGCTGAAATTCGGGCTTTAATTCTCTTATCATCTCTACCAGATAGTTGGAATGCTACTGTTACAGCGGTCAGCAGCTCATCGGGAAAAAACAAATTAAAATTCAATGATGTTCGGGATCTGGTGTTGAGTGAAGAAATTCGACGAAGAGAATTGGGTGAAACATCTACCTCTTCAGCTTTACACAGAATCTAGAGGGAGAACTTTAGAAAAAAGTTCAAATCGTGGTAGATCAAAATCTAGAAGAGACAAATCTAGATCGGGGAAGAAAGATTTCAAGTGTTATAACTGCGGCAAGAAGGGTCATTTTAAGAAAGATTTCCGAGCACCAAAGAAAGATAGCGGTGCACAGGGATCTGCAAATGTGACTGAGGAAGCAGGTGATGCCATGATTCTAAGTGTCAACAGTCCAATTGAATCATGGATTTTAGATTTTGGGGCATCTTTTCACGCCACTCCATGCCAAGAAATCATGGACAACTATGTCAGTGGTGATTTCGGGAAGGTTCATCTAGCTGATGATGAAACCTTAAAGATCGTAGGAAAAGGGGATGTCCGATTAAAGTTGTCAAATGGGAATACCTGGAAGCTGCAAGGAGTAAGACATATTCCTGGTCTTAAAAGGAATTTGCTCTCTGTAGGACAACTTGATGAAGATGATTATGGTACAACCTTCAAAAGCGGTGAATGGAAGATTACCAAAGGAGCACTCGTCATTGCTCGTGGTAAGAAAACCGGCACTCTCTATGTAACCTCAAACTTAGAGAATGTTATTTCAGTAGCAGATGCAGATGAAAAATCAAACCTATGGCACCAAAGGCTTGGCCATATAAGTGAGAAAGGGATGAAGACGCTTTTGTCAAAAGGAAAGTTGCCAGAACTGAAAAGTATCAATGTCGGCCTATGTGAAGATTGTGTCTTTGGAAAACAAAAGAAGGTCAGTTTTTCAAAGATTGGCAAGACACCCAAGGCAGAAAAATTAGAGTTGGTCCATACCCATGCATGGGGACCGTCTCCAATTCCATCTCTTGCAGGCTCATTGTATTACGTCACATTCATTGACGATTCAACAAGAAAGGTATGGGTGTATTTTCTGAAGAAGAAATCAGAAGTCTTTGATACATTCAGAAAATGGAAGGCCATGGTAGAAAATGAAACTGGTTTGAAAGTCAAACGATTGAGGTCTGACAATGGAGGAGAGTACAGAGATAGAAGATTCAGAGAATTTTGTGCAAACAGCGGAATCAAGATGGAGAAAACAGTTCACACGACACCGCAACAGAATGGCGTAGCTGAGCGCATGAACAGAACTCTGAATGAACGTGCCAGAAGCATGAGGATACATGCTGACTTGCCCAAGAATTTATGGGCTGAAGCTGTCAACACCGCTACGTACCTAATCAACTGTGGACCTTCAGTACCTTTGGATGGTGGAATACCAGAGGAAGCATGGAGCAAAAAGGAGGTAAACCTTTCACACTTAAGAGTGTTTGGTTGTATCTCTTACATACATATAGATTATGCTGGAAGAAGTAAATTAGATGCCAAGTCAAACAAATGTGTCTTTGTTGGATATGGTGGTGATGAGTTCGGTTATCGGTTTTGGGATTATGAAAATCAAAAGATCATCAGAAGCCGGGATGTCATATTTAATGAGAATGTGATGTACAAAGACAGATTAAATGCAGAATCAAATAGCTCCAAGATAGATGTTGAAAATAAAGAATTCGCTGAGTTTGAGGAAATTTCTGGAAATGATGTTCAGAATAGTCCTGAAGTAGAGGAGCCGAGCATGCCATAATTGAGATGCTCCTCAAGAATTACAAGACCAATCCAACGTTACTCGCCTTCTTTGCATTACTTGTTGCTGACAGACAATGGTGAACCAGAGTGCTATGATGAAGCAATGCAAGTGGAGGATTCAATCAAGTGGCAGTCTGCCATGAAAGATGAGATGGACTCACTCATGTCAAATCATACATGGGAATTAGCTGAACTACCACAAGGCAAGAAAGCACTCCACAACAAGTGGATTTACAGGATCAAAGAAGAGCATGATGGAAGTAAACGCTACAAAGCAAGATTGGTTGTAAAAGGTTTTCAACAAAAGGAAGGTGTTGACTATACTGAAAATTTCTCTCCAGTCGTGAAACTTACGACAATCAAACTGGTATTGAAAATCGTAGCAGCAGAAAATTTATTTCTTGAACAGTTAGATGTGAAGACAGCATTCCTTCATGGAGATTTGGAGGAAGAGATCTACATGAAGCAACCGGAAGGCTTTATTAAGGAAGACAACAAACACATGGTATGCAGGTTGAAGAAGAGTTTGTATGGTCTGAAACAAGCTCCTAGACAGTGGTACAGAAAGTTTGATAGTTTTATGGGTAGCAGCGGTTTCACAAGATGCCAAGCAGATCATTGTTGCTACATTAAGAAGCTTGACAATAGCTTTATTATTTTATTGTTATACGTCGATGATATGCTTGTTGCAGGTTCAGACATGCAAGCGATTAAAAATTTAAAGCAAGAATTGTCAAAACAGTTTGCAATGAAAGATCTGGGCGCCGCAAAGCAGATTCTTGGAATGAGGATCAAGAGAGACATGAAGTCGGGGACTTTGATGTTATCACAGGCTGAGTACATAAGCAAAGTACTAGCCAGATTCAACATGCAAGATGCTAAATCAGTGAGCACACCTTTAGGTGTTCATTTCAGACTCTCCAAAGAATAGTAACCGAAGACGGAGGAGGAACGTACACACATGGCGAAGGTGCCATATGCCTCAGCAATTGGGAGTTTGATGTATGCCATGGTTTGTACCAGACCAGATATTGCTCAAGCAGTGGGAGCTGTTAGCAGGTACATGAATAATCTAGGCAAGGCACATTGGGAAGCAGTCGAATGGATTCTCAGATATCTTCAAGGTACCACAGATAAGGCGCTTTGTTTTAAAAGTGGAGATACGACACTAGCAGGTTATGTGGATGCTGACTTAGCTGGAAATGTTGACGTTAGAAAGAGCACTACAGGGTATGTCTATACTCTAGGAGGTACCGCAGTGAGCTGGGTCTCTCAATTACAGAAGATAGTTGCTCTCTCCACAACTGAAGCAGAATATGTCGCTGTCACGGAAGCCAGCAAAGAAATGGTTTGGCTCCAAGGTTTCTTGGAGGAGTTGGGCAAGAAGCAAGAAAATAATGTCTTGTATTGTGACAGTCAAAGTGCCATACATCTAGCGAAGAATCCGTCTTTTCATGCCAGAACAAAGCACATACAGTTGTGGTATCACTTTATCAGGTCACTTCTGGAAGATGGGATTTTGAAACTTGAGAAGATTAGTGGAACTCAAAATCCGGCAGACATGTTGACGAAGACGGTAACTATTGATAAACTGAAGCTGTGCTCAGCTTCAGTTGGCCTACACTAGTATCAAGGTTGTAGAAGAGATGTTGCATTGATCAAGGTGTGAAGATAGATTGAAATCAGTCTTCAAGTAGGAGATTGTCAAAGAAGTAGGAACCAACCATTTTTTTGTCAAAAATGGAGGTGCCTAATTAAGGGGATTGTCAAAAATGGAGGTGCCTAATTTAGGACATTGTCAAAAGTGGAGGTGCCTAAATTTGGGGAATTGTTAAAGTCAAAATTGGAGGTGCCTAATTTATTGACTAATTTCACCAACCCATGTTTTTGAAGCCTATATAAACCCATCCACTTCATTTGGAAGATACACCTTAAAATTGAAGAAGTAAAGAGAAGAGAGTGTCTTTGAGAGAATTTTATAAGGAAAAATTCTTGTTCATAATTGAGTGAGGGTTGTGAGTGTTTGTAAACACATTGTATTTTTCTCCTTAATATAAGTCTGCAGCAGCTCCGGAGACGTAGGCATAATTGGCCGAACTCCGTTATCAAATTCTGTGTTAATATTCCGCATTTATTTTCGCTCTCCTACTAATATGGTTTAAGGGAATAGAGTGGTAATCACCTCAATTTCCCAACATATTTCTATCATTTTGCTAGTCTAAATGTCGGATGAAGTTCCAGAAAAATGCAGGACACATGGCTGGCTGCAACAAAACAACACAACATAGCACTCCCATATTTACCTCCCTTATAACCTCAACCCCAAAATCAATCAATACACAACAAATACTTCTATATCATCATCAATCTCAACCGCATAACCACCACAACTCAAGCACATGAACAATTATAGCAATTACACATCCAAATGCAAAGGCAAAAGAGATCACTAATTCAAGAAGGTTAAAGTACCAAACCTTTTTCCCCTTTGCTTTCCTTAGATCATCTTTGATCTTTTCTTCTTTTTCCTTTAGCTTTTCTTTATTTCCTACAAGAATTCCAGTGTACACACTTTAAACATACATCCTATGGTTTGAAAACATAAGCTACCAATTCATTTCTTGCCAATTTTTCCTCAATCTAATCTCCTCTAACCTTAAAACCATTATTTCTTTCATCAAATCCTTCAAATAATTATTTCTTGAATTTTCTCCAAATCTAGCTACATGAACCCTAATTTTAATCTCTTAAATTAACCATTAATCCATGAAATTAAAACTAGAGATAGGTTTCTCTTACCTTATAATCTTGTTTGTCACCAAAATCTTCAACCAAAAGCCTTAAACTTTGGAAAAATCACCTCCTTCTTCCTTCTCTTATGGTTTGGACGAGTTCACCATGTAAGAGAGGGCTTTTATTTTCTTTCCTTAGCTTATTTTGATCCAAATGGCAGCCATAAGTGGTGAAAATATGTTGGTATAGATGTTGACTTCCAATTGGTACACCTTATAGCAAAAATGGCCACTTTTAATTGGTCCACTTGCCTTCTTCTTTTATCTATTTATTTGGCAAGCCATTAGTCTTCCTTTTATTCATATTTTGACCCCCCTTAACTTTCTTGTGCTGTAATTTTATAGTCTAGGGTGTGAAAATATCAAAATACCCTCCAGCTATTAATCGATTGTAACTTTTAAACCGTGCATTTTCGGGAAAAATTGAAACCCATGGTTATGACCCGATTAATCTCTAGAATATTCATCCGAGTTTGGATATGGGCACTATTAAGAACTTCCGACACTTAATTTTTAAGCTTACATAGTTGCCCCTAACTTTTGAGAAATTTTCACTTAGGTCCTTTTGATATCCCTTCCTGACCTTGCTGTATTTCTTTATTAATATATTTTTACTCACAACTCCAAATTAAGTAATTCTTATGCCCACTGAATCCGGGCTACATTGTGTCAAAATTTCAGATCGATCCGAGCTATATCGGATTTTTGACGGTCCTTCAAAGTCAAGCCTACTATGCTGTCCTGAGGCAGCTTGCACATTGTCTACTAAATCCATCATATCTTATTTTGTACAACTCCAAATTGAGTAATTTGAAGTTATACATCTAGCTAAGACACAAATAAACAATTAAGTCTTCTTTGAGACTCTCTAATTCTGTCATTAACTTGGATGAAATTCGAGCTCAAGTTATAGGTCATGTTCTAAACTCCTTTGTTCTAAGCCTAAATCATATCCTCTATGTCTGTTTCTTACCAATTTGGGATTCAGGATGTTACATAGAACATCCCTTCCAACCTTATAACATCCACGCATGAATGGCAAGTCTCTTTTTCTAGGTATATGGTTAATAAAATACCAACATGGGGCACATTGTTTTCAAATATTTTCCTCGGATGTTTCAACCAATAGTTATATTTTTGAAAATGGAAATCCATTCATAGTAATTCCCATTAATTCGGTTTTAATCCATTCAACCAACTATAGTAGCTTTTATGCTATATTGGATTAAAAATAATTTAAGAGGTTTATTATAAATAGATTTCTCACTTGAAAAAGTAACTAATGATTCATACCAAAAACAAGCCCATGGTTAATTTTTTCTTAGTATAAACTGGGCTCACAATTGATTTTTGGTATTTCATAATTGACCTAAATATTTTGCAAGCTCTTTGTAAGAAAAGGATGAAAATAATTTTGCTTCTAAGCCCATTGTAAAAAGATTTTAGAAAAAACATATTTTGGGCTTAGTATTTGGGCTATGAGCAAAAGAATTTTTTCTTTGTTTTTAGAAAAGTCTTATATCCAAAGACCATTTTGAAATGTTTTGAAAATAGCTTTGGTCTTTTGGATTTTAAAGAAAAATTTATTTTTAGCTCACAATGTACTTATGTCATATTAGAAAAAGATCAAACCAAATAAGCCATGATTTAAGCCAAGATAAATTAATCATAGTCAAACAACATGCATTTGGGTTAAAACCTAAGGAAAGTAACTAGGCCAATTACATGAGCTTTAGTCTTTGGGTTAAAAGGCTTAGGTTCCCATAGCAAGTATATACCAAATGGTACGAGGCTATGAGTGGTTATGTCATGCTCGATCTCCATACCTTGAGTGAAAGTATGGCATCCCTTACATAACACAACACGGGCAACATGGGCGCCCTAACTCACGCACACAATGCAATCTAATATGTTGCAATGGATAATATCATTATAAGAAAGAATAGAATAATATAAAGACCAATGGAATCAACTTCTCTTATCCCCAGTGGAGTCGCCACTGTGAGCGGGGATTTTTGCCCCCACTCCCAGTGGAATGGTTCTTGCGACTTAGGCATTGTTTAGGCTCGGGGCCTTAGAGAACATGAACCTAAGTCAGGAGAAAATGAAGTCGCCACACAAATTGAAACCCATGGTTATGACACTGATCCGTCCACACAAATCTAATTCCCTTTCGAAGCAATCTGGTGAGTGGAGTAGCTATCAAAGAAAAACCTTTCACAAATCGTCAATAATAGCCTGCCAAACCCAAAAAACATCTAACTTCAGTCACAGACTTTGGTGGACTCCAATTCAAAATAGCTTCAACTTTACTTGGATCGACTCTTATACTATCTGCTGAAACTATATGACCCAGAAAAGTTACTTGGTCAAGCCAAAACTCACACTTTGACAGCTTAGCATACAACTGCTTCTCTCTCAATATCTATAACACAATCCGCAGATGCTTGTTATGCTCCTCCTTATTACGTGAATACACCAAAATATCATCGATGAAAACTACCACAAACTGATCCAGATAGGGCCTAAACACCCTATTCATCAAATCCATAAAAGCTGCAGGTGCATTCGTCAATCCAAAAGGCATTACTAAAAACTCATAATGCCCATACCTTGTGCGGAAAGCTATCTTAGGAACATCTTCAGCTCTAACCCTTAACTGATCGTACCCGGATCTCAAATCAATCTTGGAAAACATTGCTGCCCTCTTCAATTGATCAAAGAGATCATCAATCCTAGGCAAAGGATATTTATTCTTAATAGTCACTTTGTTCAATTGCCTATAATCAATGCATAACCTCAAAGTACCATCCTTCTTCTTCACAAACAACACAGGAGCTCCCCAAGGAGAAACACTAGGGCGAATAAACCCTTTATCCAACAACTCCTGCAACTGCACCTTCAACTCTCTCAATTTAGTAGGTGCCATTTGATAAGGAGTGATAGAGATGGGAGTGGTACCAGGCAACAAATCGATACCAAACTCAACCTCTCTCTCAGGGGGTAATCCTGGCAACTCCTCTGGAAACACATCCGGAAAATCTGCAACTGTGGTTATACTATCAAGTTGAGAACCCACTACTCTAGTATCCATCACATGAGCAAGATAAGCATCACACCCTTTTCTAAACAACTTTCTAGCTGTAACAGCTGATACAAACAGGGATGCAAGTTGTCTCTGCTCACTAGATACTATTACACTCCTACCATCACTGGTTCTCAAAGTAACATATTTCTTTTGACAATCTACCACAGCCCCATGCTTAGACAACCAATCCATGCCTAAGATCAAATCATATTCTTTAAAAGTCATTTCAATCAGATCACCAAGAAACTCCTCACCTTGCACCACAACAGCACTATCACGGTGCACCTTACTCACCACAACACTATGTCCTAAAGGATTTGTCACTAAGACATCAAATCCTAAGGACTCTGAATGCAATTCAGACACAGGCAAGATAGATGCACTTATGTATGAATGAGTAGATCCTGGATCAATCAAAGCAAGTACCGAAATGCAAAATAAAGAAAATGTACCCGCTATAACTGCTGAAGCATCCGGCTGCCTCTGCATCACATATACTCTCTGAAAAGATCCGGCCTCATCTGGCCTACTGCCTCTGGATGAAGATCCTCCTCTCTGACTAAACCCGGGTCTACCACCTCTACTGAAACCTCTGCCCCCTCGACCACCTCTGCTGACACTGGGTCGAGAAACTGCAGTATCAGTCTGCCTATCATCTTGCATCTCAGGGCAATCTTTAATAAAATGATCTGGTGACCCACATCTAAAGCATACTCCGGATACACTAGTCTTCCAACAAACACCCCCATGGGGCCTACCACAGTGAGCACATACAGGTGGAGTAGACCTCTGAACTACTGGAGTCGGGGCACTAGCTACAGAGACTGTCGGTCTTGGCCTCTGCCTCTGATACTGAACTGATCTGCCCGACTGCCTCTGACTCCTGCTGATCCTCGGGACAAAACTTCCTCTACCCCTCTTCATAGATGAAGACCCTGTCTCAAACTGGGGTCTCCTTACTCTAGTCTCCTCCTCGGTAGCAGCTGCTGCAATGCTCTGTGCTCTCTCAACACTTCTAGTTGCTGCAACAAGCTGAGAGAAATCCTGGTACCGAGAACCAGCCACAATGCACATGATAGAGGGCCTCAATCCCTCCTCAAATCTTCTACACCGGTCTATTTCATCAGAGATAATCCCCCTGGCATAACGACTCAACTGGATGTACTCAATCTCATACTCTGTTACCGTCCGGTTGTCTTGTTTCAAATTCAAGAATTCCATCTTCTTAATATCTTTATACTCCCTAGGAGTATATTTCTGCTCAAATTCCCTCAGAAAATCACCATAAGATAATGTAGGTGGATCATCCATGGCATGAGGAACCATCTTCCACCAGTCATAGGCATCTTTCTGTAGGAGGGATCTGGCATAGTCAAATTTCTCATCTGGAGTAGCTTGCAACTGAATGAATATCCTCTGCACTTTATCCAACCATTGCTCAGCCACTGCAGGATCGGTAGTGCCCAAGAAATCTTCAGCCCCATATTTTCTCAACTTATCATAATGTCTTACCGGCACCTGAGGCTGTGGTGGTGGTGGTGGCTATACTGGAGCTGGCCTCAATAGTTCTATCATATGCCTTAACCAACCCGGCGGAACCTCCTCTGCAGCTGATCTCTCTGGCACAGAAATAGGCGCCTCACTAACTCTATCAACTCTAGCTCCATCTCTACTCTCTCCTGGAGCTACACTCTCAGCACTTCCTTCTACAGTCTGACGTGAATGGGACTCCATTACTACCTATATCTGCAAACACAGCAGAATATTCCTCATTAAAGATCAAAGACTGCCATACCAAAACATGTATTTTACTCAAAAACCAACTTTTAAAATCAAAATATTCTTTTTCTTACAATTCACCTAGGTTGAGAATCTCAAACCTAGGCTCTGATACCAAAACAATTGTAACACCCCTATACTCTGTATACGTACACAGCATGCTAATACGATCATAATATACGTATACTGAATATAGGTATGCCACGGTTTATAAAACATACCAATAATCCCTTTTCAATAATATGAATAAATTTAAATCATTTAACGGAAATTATAAAACACAATAGATAAAATGTTTATTCAAATCACAACGGAAAATATAATAAATATTTACAAATACATATACATCAAAACTCAAGTTTTACAAAACATAAAATATATACATGTTTGGCAATATGTCTTTGATCTTTAAGCTCCACTATCAACACCTCAAGATCTAGACTCTACTCGGCCTAGAGGAACTCTCCGGTTCTTCCCTGTTACCTGCGCGATAAACCATAATCACGCTAAGCCAACGGCTTAGTGGTACAAACTACAATAATACTATGCTTTGATGCAATGCTAATGTCACACAATAAATTTTCATACACCATTCAAAAGAATGTTATATTTCAACACCTTACTTCATTCAACATCATATCAAAGTATTCAAGTTGTATCTTTATAGATCCATCACTCAATATAGCTTCCCATGCCACATTCATTTTCAATAAGATACTTATGTATTATAATCATTTCATAACATTTTATCTCACCACATATATTTCGTTATTCATTGATTTCACCATTCAAAAATCAAATTGAAAACAAAGACAAGCATGGGCCCAAAGACACTAATATGCCATTCAACTTTCAGAGTAAATGTTTTGGTTTAATTATCACATTTATCATTATCATTATCCCAACTAGGCTTCAATGATTTAGGTTCAACCAAGCTTCAAGGGGAACAAAGCATGCTAAGTATCAACCCAACTTGGCTTCAAGAACCAAACCCAACCTAGCTTCAAGGGTTGTAACATCTCAACTAGGCTTCAAGGACTAGACCCAACCAAGCTTCAAGGGGAGTTAAGTATGCTAAACTTCAACCCAACTTAGCTTCAAGGATCAAGCCCAACCTAGCTTCAAGAGATTGTTACTATAGGCATGCCACCAATAACAAAACTCTGAAAATGGAATAACATATTAGACACACAATTCATTAATTATTCAATTCTCAATTTCATTCTCATTTACTCATCATCACTTAGGCAACCATGCCTCAATCCTCTCATTGGCATCATTATCATTTTAGCCAACAATCATTGCTCCCTATCTCATCAAGAGAGTAAATATATATATATCATCAATTGCATTAAACATCATCTAGGCAAACATGCCTCAATTATGTCATTTACATCATTATAACCAACCACATTGGTTTCACATTACATTATGTCTCAATTCACATTAAGTCAATTCATCATTTAGGTATACATAGTCAATGGCATGAACACACATTTTAGATGCTCATCAATCATTCACATTATACCAAACATAACATTATTAATAAGCATCAATAATGCATTAGATTTCTTAACACATTTACAATCAAATGTGTTTTAAGTCTCAACATCATATGAATGTATGCAATAATGTAGTTTGTACTTACCTTAGGCACCACTCACACAAATCTATACACTTCTTCTTCCAACACTTCTTCACCACTTAAATTAGGGCAAATTATCTTCTTCAAGACCTAATCCAAAAATGATAAAATACATCAATTCCAATGCAAATATTCACTTAATAACCTCTTGCTAGACCCTTAAATCACCAATTACAAATCAACACCACTAACTAAGGCCCACGGTCATGGCCTCCCAATCCCCACGGGCGTGGGTTAGAAAATGATTCTGCCTCCCTTGCTCCAAACCTCCACGACCATGGCTTCAAATGGCCACGGTCGTGGCAACCAAGGGCCACGGGCGTGGCATCCAAGATGCTTCTGTTTCGGACCAAATTCACATATTTTATGCTTACAACTCCAACAAACACAAACAACATGAAAATCTATGAAAATAATTGATCAAACTCAAGTTAAACATCACTTACCACTTCAAAACCCTAAAACAAACATCACTCTTACTCTTCCAATACCAACATCAACCTAACTTCTTATTTTCAATTCAAAACCAACACCACAATCAATTAAATCAAACACACACCAACATACTACCATTAACACAACCCTACTTTCAAATATCAACAATCAACTCATAAACAACTTAAAATAAAACAAGAGAATCAAGAGAAACTTACTAAAATAATGAAACTTCTTGGATTTCCAACTTAATCTCTTGAAAACTCCTTTGAATTTAGGGCTTGAGAAACACAAAACTCACTCTTGCTCTCTTGCTTTGAATGGCCGGCCAACAAAAGAAAAGAAGAGAAAAGAAAGAACAAATAGAGACCAAGTCAAACTTCTCTTCTCTTTAAACCTCCACCAAGCATTCTAAATAAGAAATTACTTAAATACCCTCTTCAATTAATTTAATTCCATTTAAATAAATTCCATTAATTTTTAAAATTACAAAATATCTTCTTCTTTTGACTTCCACATTTGACTTGTGTATATGTTGTATATATTTCCATATATACAACATATACACTCTCTCTTAAATTTTTTTTTCAAATTAACATATACATTCAATCCAATTGCAATAATAATATCAAAACTTCTAGGGCACACTTTGGGATATTACAAACACTGAGGCAAATCCTAAAGAGCAGCTTAAGGCAATTACACTAAGGAGTGGAAAAGAGATCAAGGGTAATGTGGCTGAGAAGAAAGGAGAAATGGCAGAGAAAAGGGCTGAAGTACAAGAAAATGAAAAAGAAGATGATCCTCCTGTCACTTCGGAAAAGCAAGCTGCACAAGATAGTGAGAAAGAGATGCAGCGACAAGACAACAGCTCCATAACGAAGGAATACCGACCTAGAGTACCATATCCGGCGAGGTTGAACAAGGACAAGATTGATGCTCAATTCGGTAAGTTTCTTGAACTTTTCAAACAATTGCACATTAACATTCCATTTGCTGAGGCTTTGTCACAGATGGTTAAATATGCTAAATTTTTGAAAGACATCCTTTCTAGTAAAAGGAAACTCGAGGAAGTGTCTTTATTGCATTTGTCTGAAAAGAGCTCGACAATTTTGCAAAGGAGGTTACCTAAGAAGTTAAAAGATCCAGGTAGTTTCACCATTCCCTGTTTGATAGGTAACCTTGAGGTTAAAAGTGCATTAGCTAATTTGGGGGCTAGCATAAGTGTTATGCCCTATAAAATGTTTAAAGAGTTAGGCATTGGTAACCCTAAACCAACACTAATGACCATCCAACTTGCTGATAAGTCAGTTGTTCACCCTCATGGCATTATAGAAGATGTGTTGGTAAAAGTTGGGGATTTCATTTTCCCCAATGATTTTGTTGTCATTGATATTGATGAGGATGCAGATGTTTAACTTATTCTTGGTAGGCCTTTTTTAAATACAGCCCGTGCCCTTATCGATGTTCATGATGGCACCCTAACTTTGAGAGTGGGTGGTGATAAGGTTATTTTTAGTATATATGATGCTATGAAACATTCACTTTCACTTGATGAGGTGGAATCATGCAATGATGTTTTTGAGCATGAGACCATAAATTGTGTTACTAACATTGTTTCCAAGAATCCCCTTGAGTTGTGTTTATTGCAGGAAAATGTTGAGGATCAAGAAGCAATGGAGCAGCTTGCTTTTCTTGAAGCAAGCAAATCGTTTAGATGCAGGGCATATGAGACTATTGAGATGCCAAAGGAAGAGAAGCCAAAACCATCGGTGATTTGATCCACCCAACTTGGAACTAAAACCCCTTCCAGATCACCTTGAGTATGGATTTCTGGCGGAGGAGAAGAAATTACCAATAATTCTGAGCTCCCGCCTATCTTCTGAGCAGAAAGAAAAGCTTATCTAGTTGTTGCAGAAACATAAGAAAGTAATAGCTTGGAAGACATCAAGGGTATCAGTCCATCCTATTTCACTCACAAAATGGGCTTAGAAATAAAATTATTTTTATCCAACCTTTTCTTACAAAGAGCTTGTAAATTATTTAGTTCAATTACGAAATACCAAAAATCAATTGTGAGCCTAGTTTATACTAAGAGTTATTAATCATGGGCTTATTTTTGGCATGAATCATTAGTTACTTTTTCAAGTGAGAAATCTATTTATAATAAACCTCTTAATTTTTTTTAATCCAATATAGCATAAAAGCTACTATAGTTGGTTAAATGGATTAAAACCTAATTAATAGGAATTATCATGAACTGATTTCCATTTTTGAAAATATAACTATTGTTTGAAACGTTCGAGGGAAATATTCGAAAACAAGGTACCCCATGTTGGTATTTTGTTAACCATGTACCTAGGAAAAGAGACTCGCCATTCGTGTGTTGATGTTATAAGGTTGGAAGGAACATCCTAATTATCTTTCTTCGTTGATTATTTGTGCACACATACATACATTCATACATTTGCATCTCATATCATTGATCCTCTTTGGCTCACAGCCCTGGATTATGATAGTTCAAAAGCTTACGACAATCTGACCTACGCCGGAGACGAAGAATCTAGCAACGACTCAATCTCTTTTTCACCAAAAGCAATGAAGCCAGAACAAATTCAAAGAATGGTGGATGATGCCCTCAATGCCAAGATGGAAGAAATAAAAGAGGCCCTAGCTGAGACCATGAAGACCCAGTTGATTAAAATTCTAGAGATCATCAACAATGCTAAGGCAGCATCCATGTAGAACATGTTCACTAGTAGAGATCGAATGAAAAATGAGGGACCGATCCCTATTCTATGAGACCAACCAAACCATGTGCTGTCTAAGTGGGGCAATAAGGGCGGTTATCACCCCAGTGGAAAAGGGCAAGGGGAAAGAGAGAAGAACCATTTGTCTGCAAAATGGAATTATCAGCCTAGCAATCAAAATATACAAAAGGAAGCTGATGTTAATGCCACCGGTCAAGGAAGAATGAGGCAGTTTTTGAAAATGGGGAAGCCGCTGTCTTGGGTTTCAATAAGCTACAAAAGAAGGGATTGTTACAACCCTTGACTCCTCGACCTTTTCCAAATCCTTTACCCCCAAAATTTAATACTAAGGCTTTTTATCAATTTCATCATACTCAAGGACATGAGACTGATAGATGTACTCGATTGAGGCATGAGATCCAAGATATAATCGATAATGGTAAACTGCCTGAGCCTAATAAACACAACACTAAGAATAATTCTCTACCTAAATTTGGAAGGGCGCCACCGCTTGGAACCTTCATGAAGAGTTTTATCTTGTCATCTCATCATGATATGGATAGAGAAGCTGCTAAAGAAGATGTACTATTAACAAGTTTGGATTAACTGTGGATGATGAAGCAATGACCTTTGATGATGGAAAAAATCCTTACCATTAAGATGTCTAAATAAATGTAGTGTCTTCGACTCCAACTCAATGAACTTCCCTTAGCTTGAATATTACTTTTCAATTTTATTTTCTTCAATATTTAATTGGAATAATCATGTTTTTTAAATTTAAATTTGTTTGAATAAATTACTTTCATCAAAATTTTATTGGTCTTTGTTCATTTTGGTGCTCAACCGATGAGGAATCTAGCTTGATGTTCATAAATTAATGTATTTATGCATCATGACTCGAATGACTTTACTAGGTGAGGGAATTGCTCTATAGCATTGAGTTGTGTATGCTTACTTAGAGAGGGCTTCTGCATAATTATCTTTGTCTAGGTCCTAGTCAGTCTTAGAACATGCTTTGACAAACTTTTGAGGCGAAATTGAATTCTACTTATTTAAGGAAGAGATGATCTAGGCATTATTTGGTTAGCCAACAACTTGTATGCACCCAATTAAATATCAATCCCTAGTTATCCCTTTGAGCCTTCATAAGGTTTTAGCTTTCTTTTCATTGGCTTACAAACCCCAATAACCTACCTTGAGCTGTTGTGATACTTTTGACAAGTCTTATGATCACTAAGATGAAGAGGCAAGAAGATCGAAGAAAGCAATGATTAGTCAAGATCATGAGGATAGTTGAAGTTCTCAAGACCATAAGGGTAGTTGAGGTTTTCAAGACCATAAAGGTAGTTGAAGTTTTCCTAATATCTCCAATATATCAAGACAACATCAGAGTAACAAATGATTTATCCCTATTAAAGAAGATTTATGTCACTCCACTCATCCATTAGTAGAAATACAAGTTGGTACAAATAAGACAACTCTATTTGAGCTAGAACCCAAAAAAAAAAAGAGAACAAAAGAAAAAAGAAGAAAAAAGAAAAAAGAAGAAAAAAAGAAAAGAAAAAAGAAAAAAAAGAAAAAAGAAAACCTAAAAAGGTAGTTCAGAAAGCCAACTGAATTCTCTTTTACCTAAAGCAGCAAAAGGCTTCCATTTGGTTCATAAGGACATTTTGACTTGAATTGGTCCCAACCCAACCAAAGATTCAATCAAAATTGAAGAATAAAGGAGGAAGACCATCTAATTCTTGAAAGTCCTGTACTTGACAGTCCTACAAAGAAGAAGGACAAAATGATAAAATGCTCAAAGAAAGGGAAGAGTAAGAAAAATAAAAAGAAAGAAAAGGGAGACGAAGAAAAGAAATGAATTTGGGTGCCAAACTTGATACAAGGGCAAAGACTATTCCAATCGAGATCTAGATTAATGCCAAGAAGATAGAAAGAATTTAGAGTCTAGCAAGATTGCTTCCAGCAACCTAAAGTTCAAACAAGAAATTTATAGTGTGAGGGTTTGTCCATTATGTCACATCTGCTTCAACTTACAAATGGCCTTTATTTAAACCATGTCCCTTATAAACCCCATTTCAAGCCTATTAAAGACCTGTTGATCTCTCTTGGTAGGTAGAGTCTATTAGTGGAGATAGTTTGAATAAGCATGCATATGAGATAGATAATATTTAAATTCAATGAGATCTTTGGCTAAGCAATGTGTATGTGCCTATCTGAAGTGCAACAATTCTTGCTTAAATAGAAATGAATCCCGAGTTTAGTACGGTAACTAGGGTTGTCATGTTATAGATATGTTAATTTGGAAAAAATCAAGTCCTGAGGTACATTGACTTTGATTTGGCAAAACCAACATTTGATTTCAAAATCAAAATTAAAAAAAATTCATACAAAACCTTCAAGTTAAGGGGAGTATGATGAACTGTCGAACCTCGAAGGACACATTGGGCAAAGGAAATAATTATTGGCAAGGTCATGATGAAGCTACCAATTGAAACATAGTTTGAAATGGATGTATCTCTGTTGTTTGGGGCCTCCATTATTCATATTTTCAACATCTTAAAGATAAAAGCTATAAATGTGGAGCGTTGTGTCATTTCAAAGCGAGAACTGAACAAGCATCTAGAAGGCGTCAGTGAAAATACTTCAGCTGATCACCTCGGCCTGTGAGTCGATGAAACCACTATATTGAATCAGGGTGGCATAAAAGACCCATTGCTTGAGGAAACTCCAGTCATTTTGCAAAAGAAAGGAAGAAATGCATGCTTGTTCGATGAGTTAGACAATATACAAACATCAGCCAAAGCAGCATAGGAAAAATCATGGGCTTGAGCCTATACAGGGGGCAAGGAGAAGATATGAAGATTAGATAAAAAAAGAAGAAGAGAGTTACAGTGAAGATGGAAATTATATATTTTCATTATTAGTATGCTCATTGTACAATGTTTATACAATTGATACAATGTTTATACATCACTAAGAAGGTGGTGGTAGGTCATCAAATAAAGACATGAAAAAATCATCGCCTGTTGGAGGAGGATGCAAATCAACCATCCCAAGTTCGTCTGAAGTAGGAGTACCAAAATCCCTATTACCTTGGAGTTTCGATCTATCACGGTCCTCAGTAGAAGTAGATGAAAGGATCTCATGGTCATCAGTCTGGGGGCCTCTTGATGAAGAAGCGCCAGGATCCCTCATCCCCTGAAATCAAAAGTCTCAAAAATTTTGTTCTGATTGATGATATAAATTTTCAAAATGAGAAGCCTGCTGACGACTTGCAGCCAACTCTTCTTGAAGTTTCTTATTTTGATCCTCAAGCATCCGCTGTGAGCCAAAAAGGAAAAAGGTAAAAGCATACATATTCATGCATACATATAGCATAAAAAATATGGGAAACTTACCAGGTAATTCATATCAATGCCCTGCAGATGAGATGGCATATCTGGCAGACTAGAATGAGCAAATGAAGGAGCAGTAAAAGAAGGTCCAGCCTCATGATCAAATGAGCCAACAGCCTGCAACAATCATTAAAGAATTAAAATAAGATAAGAAAGAAGTTGTTGTAAAGGAAGAATGGCAAAAGGTTTACCTGAGAAGTGCTAGCCCCGAGATGTGGAACGAACTCTACTACATCTTAATGATGTTCCTCTTCATCTCTACTCTCAATTTCTTCGGGAATTTCTCGTACACTAATAGGAGATGCATCAAAGTTCAAGAGCCTCATTTGAATAAAATGAGCATAAAATGCACTCGGCGGATAGAGAAATGTTTCAACACCATAACCATCCCGAGCCAACCACCATGCATCCTCAGGCATTGATATAATATTTAAAGTATATTCCGGGCAAGGCATCGGAACCCTCCACTGCTCTGGACTAAGAAACCATTCATATACTCTCTCTTTGAGAAACCAGCCACTAGACATTGGGCCAGTAATGGCTCGACGAGTATGTTGGAAAGATAGTGCAGTATTCATGAAGGGAGTCTAGTTTGTCCGCTCTTCTGGGTTCCACCAGGCCAAATTCACCTACAAAATGACATAAGGTAAGTAAACTTTCATATAAATTTTAAAGTATACTAACGCTATTTTATCTGGTCCCAGGTTAAGCGCCTCAACACAAAGCATTGGGTATGCATGTGGTGAGAGCCGGGAACGTCCATGCGATCTGACAACCAAAAATTTAATCTCGGATACCCGACCATCTCGCAGAAAATACCGGGTACCCTCACAAGGTTATGCTCGTATGCCCATGCCTACAAAAATAATAAAGATCACATTCATGCAAGAAAAGAGGGGAATTGATATTGGTAGAAGAAAAGTACCTCGACAACCGCCATCAAGCAGACAAAAGACTTCTTATTTCGGTAAATTTTATCAAGACTATGGTAAAGACAGGCGAGACCAGCTTCACCCTAGCCATAAAGTGGTACCGTCCTAAAATAAGAAAGCGCCCTCAACACTGACAAATGGATGGCAGATTCAGTGCTGCCTAAGATGGTCGACCCAAGCAAATATAACAAAAATCCTCGAGCATACTGTTGGGCTGTGTCTCTGTGAACCCGTCCTTCGTAGTTTATCCAATAACTATGAATTGGTTTGATCTTTATCTTAAAAGGCCCTTTATATGATGGTTCCATACCAATTAATTGCTGAATTTCTTCAAATGTCAAAATATCGTTGGTAAGAGGAACCGGAACACCATCATACCGAACGCCGGTTATGGCAGCAAAATTGACCGGACCAATTGTCATCTCTCCAATGGGCAAGTGAAAAGTATGAGTTGTGTCCAACCATCGTTCTGCAAGCACCTAGACTACACTCCGGTCTATCAGATATTCCTCGGATGGCAATTGTAAGATGAAGTTCTCAAAGCTGCAATATCGAATAATCTGCCTTACTCGAAAAGGTTCTACATCGTACCATTGTCGACCTTTGTAGATACACCCTCCGGCCCGAACAACACAACGATCACGCTAACACGGAGCTAGGTAAGTTAATACTATGTAAGTACATATTATTCTATCTGCTTAAATTAATTTACTTTTATCTAAAAATTAATAATATAAAAACATAAATAAAAAATAAAGACAAACATAAATAAAAAAAATGAAATATAAAAAATATAAAACAAAATAAATAAATAACAGAAAGAAGAATAAAGAAAAAGAAAAGAAAGGAAGGAGATAATTACCTGGCTCTTTTGGTTTGAACTACGATGAAGCGGCATTCCGGCTAGCAGATCTATATTTCCATCTTCATGATGCCGAATAAACTCCAATAACTCGACATTAGAATGAGTTCTTGACCTTGAAGCATGCATTTTTTTTCAAGACTATATGCTAAATTTGAACGAATTACAGTAAGGAACGAAATCAACTAATTTGATGTAAATGAAATGAAGGAATTCATTCGTTTATATAGAGGAACGGCAAGGAAAAAAATAAAATTCAAAAAGTAAATTTTACTATTGATAAATAGTGCATTTTACTATTGATGAATAATATTGATAAATAGTGCATTTTACTATTGATGAATAGTGAATTACTATTTACAATAGTAAACTACTATTTACAATTAGTAGGTTACTATTTACGAATAGTAAATAGTGCATGAACAGTGACTACACAGTAAATAAATAGTAAATTCAATCATTCAATTTAATCATTCAAATACTTGCGTGTATATAAATATTTTTACACGTAGGGGGCAAGAAGAAGACATGTGCATAAAAATTAGCCAAACTTGTTGAAACCAAAAAAATTATTATTTTTTATTACCAAATTATCCTTAGGTCCAGAACCTAGAATCTTTTCTAAGTCCAGAACTTAGCTGGGGTCCAAAACCTAAATTATCTTTAGGTCCAGAACCTAGAATCTCTTCTAAGTCCAGAACTTAACTCGGGTCTAGAACCCAAATTTTTCTTAGGTCCAGAACCTAGAATCTCTTCAAAGTCCAGAACTTAGCTCGGGTCCAGAACCCAAATTTTCCCAAGGTCCAGAACCTAGAATCTCATCTAAGTCCAGAACTTAGCTCGGGTCCAGAGCCCAAATTTTCCTTAGGTCCAGAACCTAGAATCTCTTCTAAGTCCAGAACTTAGCTCGGGTCCAGAACCCAAATTTTTTTTAGGTCCAGAACCTAGAATCTCTTCAAAGTCTAGGACTTAGCTCTGGTCTAGAACCCAAATTTTCCTTAGGTCCAGAACCTAGAATCTCTTCTAAGTCCAGAACTTAACTCGGGTCCAGAACCCAAATTTTATTTAGGTCCAGAACCTAGAATCTCTTCTAAGTCAAGAACTTAGCTCGGGTCCATAACCCAAATTATCCTTATGTCCAAAACCTAGAATTTCTTCTAAGTCCAGAACTTAGCTCGGGTCCAGAATCCAAATTCTCCTTAGGTCCAGAACCTATAATCTCTTCTAAGTCCAGAACTTAGCTCGGGTCCAGAACCCAAATTGTCCTTAACTCTAGAACCTAGAATCTCTTTTAAATCCAGAACTTAGCTCGGGTCCAGAACCCAAATTACACTTAGGTCCAGAACCTAAAATTATCCTTGAGTCCAGAACTTGAATCGAGTCCAGAACCCAAAACATCAACCATCTTAAAAATTAAGTCTTATTGCTTTTCACTCTCTTTTACTAAAGTCTCAGATCGTTCAAGTAGGGGGCAAACTATAGACCCTTAATTTTTTACCCAGTCTGGTCCAATATATTTTATTTAGTCCAAAATAATTTTTGTGTTGTCCAATATATTTTAATTAGCCCAAAATAATTTTGTGTTATCTTAATTGAATAATATTTGTCTTAGTATTTAGTTTTTATAATTAATAAAAAATGAAAAATAATAATAATAAATAAATAAAAATAAAAATCGGTGACGAAAAAATTTTTGTCGCCGAAAAGTTTGGACGAAATGGCTCGCAGCCAATTTCGCTGGCATGCCCGACGCTCGTCTCGCAGCTCTTGTAGCCACCCATAGTAGTTTTTTTGCCAGCAAAAATTTTTTCGCAGCGAAATTTTTCCGATGTAATTTTTTTTGAAACCAAATTCTATTTGGTTTCGGTTTCCTTTTCTTAATTAATGTTAGTTTCTGTAAACAAGTTGAATTAATCATCTAAATTTTCTATAAATAAGACTAAAAACAACACAGAAAAGGGAGGACAATAAGAGAGGAATCGGACTTTAGACTGGAATTTTGAATTGAAACTTTACAAATCGATCGAACTTTTAAAAGAGGAAGCAATCAAATCCATCAAAGGCAGCCATCTTTCCGTTGACCCTGTTCATCCAAGAAGTAATTTTTGGTGGAACCAACAAACGAAGGTATGAATATCTAATCTCGTTTTTTCTTTACAGTAGCTTGAATCATTAAATTGTTTCTTTTGATTCTAAAACCTTAGAACCCTAATTTACTTTTTCTAAACCTTAGAACCTTAAATCGTCTCCTCTATTTTCAAAAGCCCTAAAATTACTTTTTCTGTTTCTTCAAAATATTAAAACCCTAATCTACTTTCCAACTTTCCAAAACCTTAAATCGTTTTATTAATTCCCCAAAACCCTAATCTGTTTTCCAATTTTTCAAAACCTTTAAACCCTAAATTTAACTTACAGCTTCTAAAAATCACATAAAGCTTTATAAAACTATAAATTGTTTTTCCAAATTCTAAAATCAAATACATTCTTCGAAACACTAAAAACCCTAATTCAACATCAAAACCAATACAGTAACCCCAAACTAGCTAACCTTAAACCCTAGTTTTCTTAAACACTAATTCCCTTAAAACCTTAAACCCTAGTTTTCCTAAACCCTAATCCTTAAAACATTATAAACCTAAATATTAAAATTCAACACAGTAAGCCTAAAAACAACAATCCAATAGCTAATAATCATAAACTAATGTTTTAAAGTATCCAAACCCTTATTTCATGATTTTACCACTCAAACCCTAATTTGGTTAATCAAAGAACCTTATCAATCTCTTAAATTATAAAACCTTAATCCATTTCAACTCCCTTAAAACTTACAGTAGCCTAAACCAATAAATTCCAAAACCCTAAATATTAATTAAAGATCTTTAAATGAGAAACAGTAACCGTAATTTGTATCTAGACTTACTTTATTTTTAGATTTAATTATGTAGTTTATTATATGCTTTGATTTATTTAAGTTCAATGCTTAGTTTATTTAAATCATCATGGATGAATGTTTACATTTTTATTGATGTTTAATATCTTTGATGAATGATTTATTTATGATGAGCAGTTATTTACTTTTATCGATTTATTTTGATTTTCAAATGTTGTAAGAGGTATGTTTCTGCTTTGTGGGTACCTCATTAATTAAGTTATATGTAATTTAAATTGCTTTTATATTTTAGACCAATGTAAAGGACATGTTACTACCTTTTTGTGGGTGTCCTATTATCTTAGGCATGGATGATGTAAGGGCATGTTTCCATCTTTGGATAGGTGTCCATTTATTTATTTTGATTGGACATTATTTTGATTTTTAATATATCGATGCTTTATTTTAATTGTTGTGTGTAATATGGATAATATTGTTATATTTAATAATTTTATAATATTAAGACCTATAAAGGAGGCTGGTTCTAATGAATCGGGCGTTGTGGGGGTGCTGGGCCATTTCTCACCTTCCCCACACGTACCCAACTTTCCGAACCCATTTGGGGGTTGGGGATGCCTTAGGAATCGAGTCATCCACCTCTTTCTTTTTTTCAGGCCCGTCCGGGTGGCCACTCCATATTCTCCGGACTTAGGTCCGTATTCTCTAAGGCCCCGAGCCTAAACAGTGCCGAAGTCTCAAGAACATTCCACCGGGAGTGGGGGCAAAAATCCCCGCTCACACATTTATAATACCCTTCATATCCATTTTCATCATTTCCAATCCAATTACCTAAAGTAACTCATTTTCACTTGCTTAATCATTTTCCTTTATTTCTAACTAATTTTTATATTATCAACCACATTACAAATTACATAATACTTTCATAAGCAATTTTATTCATTCAAAATAGCTCATATGCTTAATATACATTAAACTATCGGTATCTAAGTAATCCTCATTAAAATTGCATTAAAACTCCAAACTCTCAACTTACTACTTAAACTTCAATCTACTAATCTCATTTTTTTTTAATAAATTTAAAAACATTATTTATATAATTATATAACATCAAAACACATCATTTTTACAATTATGAAAACCCGTTTCAAAAATCCAAATTTCATATTTTACCATCCTTAACATGAGCTTTAACAACACCCAAGCATATCACATTTCTAACATTAAAATCACAATATTTGCATTAAACAACACTAATATATCTCCTCTCATTAACCAACATCATTTATTTTTAAAAACATTAACTTTACATAATCAAACCCTAAATTTTCACATCCTGTCCATATCAATCAACCAACCCAAAATTCCCCCTTACTCTCTTCATTTAAATATCATATCTACCCATTTTAACAATCAAACAATATTTTCTCTCTCTAGTAATCCAAACATAGTCTTTATTAGAAAGAAAACCAAGCTTTAGAGAAGAGGTACTTACTTAAATCTTGATGATTTTTTTAACTCATTTCCAACATTATTCTCATATTCATTCTCTTATAACCTATTTCATAAACACATTTCAATAATCAATAATTTCAAAATTAGTTTTACTTAAGTAAACTCCAATTCTTTAATTTATCAATTAAACATATACTAATTTTTCCATATCATTTCTTTCTCTAGCTTTACTTTCATGTAAAGCCTAATTCACACATTATCATCCAACTCTTGTAATTCAAATATATCACATCACAATTCACATAATGCCACATCCGAGACCAACCTAGGTGTTAATGCATATGCAAGTATCACAAGTTTCATTTTTTCAAAAATTTCCATCTCTTTTTTTTTTAAATCTCCTTAGGCTGAGAATCTTAAACCTAAGCTCTGATGCCAAAATAATTATAACACCCATATACTCTATATAAGTACTATACGTATACCCTATTTACATACAATATGTATATAAAATATAAGGATGTCACGTTTCAGTATTATTTAAAAACCTTACCTTAGTTCCATAACAATGATACATTTTTAATTAAAGAACATTTACAAAACCATTATACTTTTGATTATAATACATATATATATATTACATTGTCTTTTTTGAAATTCACTTTACATATACATTTTTATCAAAATCAGCATAATAAAATTGTATATATATGCACCACCTTCTAGTTGAACTCGAACTACTCTTACTCTTCTCATGGCAAACTATTTGACTCCCAGATCAACCCTCTACTCACTTGCGCGATTTACACAACCGTGCTAAGCTCAAAAGCTTAGTAGTATAAATAAATATTACATACATTACAGAAATTCATACTCACATACTAACATCATTTATCATCATATTCTTATCATGTTTTCCATTTTCAATGCACTTTTCATATCTTTTCACTAATTTCATAATTTATATATATCTTTAACATTAGTCACAATTCGATGGCTTATCATAATATTCGTGAAACAATACACACAATTTCCACATCCATATACATATTGCACATCACATTATATTTCCATAATCTCATTTTCAATATCAAGACTTAGCTCTACTCAAGTCTTTCAACAATTCATTTCTCATCATTTAGCATATTTTCTTAAGCCACATTCCTTTTCAGTAATTTGTTTATGTATTGTGATCATATCATTCCATGATCACCATCATATATCGCATAACATTATATCTTAATACATTACTCAATTATTCCACAATTCATAATTCACATAAAAACAAACACAAGCATGGGCCCAAAAGAATCTAATATGCTATTCAAATCCCAAAGTTACTGCTTTGGTCCAAGATGACACCATGTGTCTAGCCCGAAGGCAAATCATAATCACAATGAGGATTACCTCATATGTAACATCCCAACTAGGCTTCAAGTACTAGGCCCAACCCAGCTTCAAGGGTCTGCTACATCATGTAACGGCCAACTAGGCTTCAAGGACCAAGCCCAACCCAGTTTCAAGGGATTGTTACGTTTTAGGCATGCCGCCAAACATAAAACTCTAAAAATTGAATAACATACTAGGCACACAATTCTTTTATAATTCCATTATCAATATCTTTCTCATTTTCTCAAGATCAAGCTAGGCATAATGCCTCAATTATCTCATTTATATCAATATAGTTATCACCAATGTCTTTACATACCATTTTTAATGTATACATAACAAATTACATTACCCATACATTTTGGGTCATTATCATATTTTGCACATAGTTCACATTACATATAATGCATTTGTGACATCATACAAATCATAGCATATTACTCATGCAACAACAATGTAGTAAGTAACTTAACACATTTTCCAACCAAATGTGTTAAGTCCAAATGTTATGCAAATATAAGCAATTATTCCAAATTTGTACTTACCTTATGAAACACTCCAAAATAAGCTTTAAAACTTCCTCTAACCTTCTCTTCCTAGTTGCTCTTCAACACCAAGGTTGGGCAAACTACTCTCTCTCAATGCCCATACCAAATGTGATCATAAACAACCATTTAGTATTACATTCTAAGGAATTCTTAACATTCAAATCATTTAAATATAAATTACAAATGAAAAAAAACAAAAAGAATTATTCTCAAGTGACACGCCTTACAACACGGGCGTGTTAATGACAGTGTCATTAACTCATTCATACAGAAGTATTGACACGTCCAATGACATGGGCGTGTCACTTCTCGTGTTATTCATTCTGCCTTATAGAAAAATTGACATGCCCAACAACAAGGGCATGTTCTTGGTCGTGTCAATTATCTTATCTTATAGTAGCTACGACACATCTAATGACATGGGCGTGTTAATGGTCCCGTCATCAATGTTAAACTCGGCACTGTTGACACGTCCAATGACATGGTCGTGTCAGGCAAAAGTTTTGCATTTTGAACTCTCATCCATATGTACACAATCATTCCAAAATCAATACTACAACACCCTTAATCATAATCTTAGTTTATATTCATAATTCACCTATCAATTCTACACTTATATAACTCCAACATATCATAATAATAATCATTATATAATTCATTTATAGAATCATCCATGTATCAATTTACTCAATTCCCAATTCATTTATACTAAACCCTTACTCTTTTCCTTATCACCCTTATTCCTCAATTTCAACTACTCATCATCATCCTCACAAATAATTATATTTTCATCATCTAAGCACCAATTTAACATTAATATATACTTCAATATTTCATTATCATCATAATATTGAATTAATCATCACTTTCTCTCACTAACCATATCACATATAAACTCAAAAATCTATAAAAATCAACTCAAGGAAAAGAGCACTTGAATTCTTTGCCAAATCTTCAATATCCACCTTCAATTCTCTTAAGACTCTTATAAATTTGATGTGTATATGATCAAAATCAAACTCTTCTCTCTCTCTCTCTCTCTCTCTCTCTCTCTCTCTCTCTATTCCCACGTTCAAAGAGGAAGAAGAAGAAGAAAGAAAGAAAGTGAGAAAGCTCTCCTTTCAATTTTCATCCTTATCTTATATATATATATATAATAATATAATTATTTCCACCTAAATTTTCCCACCAATAATATTTGTCCTTCTTTTGACTTTCATTTTTCCTTTCTCTTTTCATTATTATCATTATTATCATTATTATTATTATCAATTAATTATTTAAAATTTACTTTTCCTATACCAATGTATACATCATGTATATATGGTGTATATGTAACACCCCCGTACCCCAATATACACACACCGCATACGCCCGCACAACACGCAATATACGCATACCGGATAAAGGGGTGCCACGGTTCATTTCTAAACAAACCAAACATTAATCTTTAACATATTATTATCATAAGTCAGTCGGAATAAACTTAAAATATTTAACCTATATTATAAATAGTAATAGATAAAACATTCCTTCGTTAAAATATATATATAACATTAGTTCCTAAAAGTTTATCCAAAACAGTCTATTCAAAATATTTGTTAAATAAGCAGCGAAAAATACATATGTATATATATCAAAATTAATGTTTACAAAATTATAGAATTTATACACGCTGGCAGTTCGTCTCTGATCTTGATGTCCATAACTCAACACTGCTATCACAAACTCAAGCCTAGACTCAACTCGGTCTAGATGAGCTCTCCGGCACAACCGAATCTACCCTGTCACCTACGCGATGAACCACAATCGCGCTAAGCAGAAAGCTTAGTGGTACAAGCTTTGATTCAATATAGATCAATGCAATTCTCATGCACAATATATATAAATATATCAACTCATTGCATTATATCTCAACATATTAATCATTTGCATCACATTTCATAATTCATATTAAAGCAAAGACAAACATGGGCCCAAAAAGAATCTAATATGCTATTCAAAGTTCAGAGTTGCTGCTTTGGTCCATAATCACATTCATCAAGCCTGTAGGCGATATATATATCCATGGATAATGTAACAGACCTAGTCTCTTGGACCTCAACCCGGCTAGACCCTAGGGCCCCAGTATCTTGATACTCAACCCTGCTAGACTGTTACAATTTTTGAGGCTTACGACCCAGTCTTTTCACCTCAAAAACATCATATTTCACATTTTTCAGCTGGGCTCGGCTTACGACCTAGTCTTTTCACTTGCCCAGTGATTCATAGGCATGCCGCCAAACCCAAAACTCTGAAAATTGAATAACATACTAGGCACACAATTCATTCATTTATCTCATTATCAATCTTTTTCACAATTCATTTCTCATAATCAAACTAGGCTCATTGCCTTAATATATCATCTTTTCTCAATTTTTCTCACTCTTCTATTTCATCTCAATATCAATTGGTTACATTATATTTTCACATCTCATATCACATATTTCCACATTTCTTTTCTTATACAATACTTTACTCAATTGCATTGATACATCAACATAATTCACATTATGCATATCACAACATATAACTCATTCATCAACAATATATCAAGTAACTTAACACATTTCTCAACTAAATGTGTTAAGTCCCAATGTCATATAAATGTATGCAATCATTCAAAGTTTGTACTTACCTCTAAGAGCAACAACACCGCTCTATCAACTCCTCTTCCAAGATAACTCTCAACACTTGAATTAAGGTAGCTCAAATATCTTCAAAACCTAATCCAAAGGTGATCATACACACTCACTTAGAGATACACATAAGAAAATAAGAAAGAGAATAATCTAGGGCAAACTCTACACTTGACACGCTTAACAACACGGGCGTGTCCCTAACCGTGCCCTAAACCCACAACACAGAAGCTTTGAGATGCTTAGTGACATGGGTGTGTCAATCAACCAACAACACAGTAGCTATGACACGCTCAGTGACATGGGCGTGTCACTGGCCGTGTCAATGCTACTACTACATAGAAGCCGTGCTCCTGGGCGTGTCTGGACAAAAACCCTAAAATCGACACCAATAAAGCCACAACCAACAATCATCTTCCAATAGCCATATCAACAACACACAAACTCAACCAAAACCATCAACAACCCATATAATACTTGAGTAAACCTTAAAACAACTTAATTACAAACATCAAACACAAACACAACCATATTCACAACTCAAAAATCACACAATCCACACACTTGCCTCTTTCACCAAACTCAACCCTGTTTTCTCTTCAATCCAACCCCAAAATCAAAGTTTCCAAGACAAAACACTTCAAACACACCAAAATAACCCAAGAACACAAACTCAAAAGAAAACCAAGAAACAAGTTGGAAGCTTACCAAAAGTGAAGAAAGTCCTTAAAATTCCAACTTGATCTCTTGAAAACCTTCAATCTCTTGAGCTTGGAAGCAACTAAATATATTTTCCTTTGGTTGCTAAGGGTGGCCGGCCAAAGAGAAGAAAAGAAGAAGATGAAGATGAAAGAAGAAGAAGAAAGAAAGAAAGTCAACACTCTTCTCTTTTAACCAAACCACTTTTCCCCAAATTACTCTCCACCATACATTTAAACTATATAATATTAAATCCACTACATCATCTTCCACTAACATTAAACAAATCCATTTAATTAATCAAAATATCCCTTTTGACCAAAAGACATAATCTTGTATATATTGTTTTTATCTCCATATACATAAAATATACACTTTAAATTATTTAATCAAATACAACAATTAACACTTCAAAATTTTAGGGTATAGTTTGGGATATTACAGTATATGTTGATATATGTATATGTCTTATATATTGTATTTATATTTCCCATATATTTCAAATACAATATATATATATAACATCCTTCATACACATCTATCACTTATTATATTTTCTTTACCTATTTCACCAACATACTCTTTCATAACTACTATTACAAAGTACCTTAAAAATCGGGGTATTATAATTCATGAAGAAATAAGATAATTTATGAAGCAAGGTGAGAAGAATGATATATTGATGAATCATTAATGATTTTAAATAGTTTGAAGAGCAACATAAAGAAAACAAAGAAGTGTATATATGAATTGATTGAGTAATGAAAGTAAGAATGTGAGATTTACATATTGTGTACTTATGGAATACATGATAATAACATTATTTGATGATTAAAGACAAGTTATAGATTATATATAGAAGTTTTAAAGAGTTAACTGATACTAATTGATGACAAGAGAAAGAAAGAAATTGATAATGTGAAAAGGAAAGGATGTAGTGAGATTTGTAGGTAATTCAACCCTTCTAGCGAAATGATGTATTGTTAATCAAGTTATAAATATATATATGTGTGTGAGTGTGTATATTAAACATAGTGAATACATTATATATGTACATATACTCTTAAAGTGAAAGAATAGTTGTGAATTCTTAATATGTTAAGAAAAGAATTAAACAAGTAAGAGTGGAAATCTATTTAGATTTCATTATTACAGTGGAAACATGAAAATGATTTGAAAGATAAAGATTGATGAATAAATAAAATTAGTCGAACTAATCAAAAATAAATACGATGTGTATGTATGTTCATATGATAAATGTGTTTGAAATAATTGCTCATATCTTATAAATTTAAAGTAATAAACAAACATTTCAAAGAGAAAGTGTTATATTCTAAAAGATATTATAATTGACAATAATTTGCAACAATGAAATAAATGTATTGATAGATTATACTAATGTTAAATCTAGTTTTCGGATTAGCTAAAGGATAATTGTTCAAAGTGATAGTGGGCATTTTATGCCATATTGAAAGTGGGCACTCTGTGCCATAGAGGACACTTATATCCCATATTGAAAGTGGGCACTTTGTGCTATAGAGGACATTTTTTTTATTTATGTCCCAGTGATATTGACATCTATGCCATCAGTGGACGCTTTGCGTCACAGAGGACCTTTGGCCCCTTTCTCTCAGTGGACACTCTGTGCCATCATATACAGTGGGTATTCGTGCCATAGTGGGCCTTTGGCCATATTTATACAATGGGCATTTACTAGCCATCAGTAACCCGCTATCCGGAACAAGGATTTTAAAGTTCAGTATATGAGGGAAAGAAAGAAATATATATCTATAATAGTGGAATATAATGATACAAATTATATATAAAAAAAATTCAAAAGATAATTAAAGGCAATTATTGAATTGAACTTGAACAATGTAAGTGTATAGAATTGAATCTTCTGCAGTTTTATAATAAGATTATTCTGAAAGTGTTACATTGATTGATATCAGACATAAATAAAAGTTATGTAAATTAATAAAATAATTGATTTTTTTTGAGATTTGCGATTAGTTATGAATTAAATGGCTTATTGCCATACCATGTAAATTTTGAGAACGAAATTTTATTAGTGGGGGAGAATTGTAATGGTCAAAATTTTAAACAGGAAACTTTTTAACTAATATTGAAAAATTGATAGTGTATAGTGATAAAAGTATTATGGGTAAATGCTATAAGCAGAGAATAGTGAATATTATATCTCAAAATTTACTGAAGAAATTATTTTTACAGTTTTACAAGACTAAATGTCTAATTAGAATCAAAGGATGAGAAAGAGGATGCACCATAGTTAAAATGAGATTGACCACACTATATTAAATATATTATATATTTGTGTGTGTGGACATGTGTGTGTGTGTAGAGTCTTCTTTTCCTTTCTCCCATCTTTCACGCCAAACACCATCACCTCCACCATCTTTCTTATTTTCTTCATCTTCCTTTCTTCAAATCAAATAAAATTGAGAGTAGATTATATATGATTATAAATTTTTAAAAGAATAAGCTAGGAAAGGTGAGATTATCAACAAGTGATCAAAGAAAAAGAGGAAAAAGAAAGAAGAAGAGAGAAATTCAAAGAGGTATGTGTTTATGTATTATACTTTGCAAATAATTAAATTTCTATAAGTTTGAATGTTTTAATTGATTGATTGAGTCATTTATAATGAATTATTTCTTGATAATATTGATTAAATGGGTTGAAGAGTGAAAAATAAATTAAAAGAACTTATATGTGGTGAGTATGATTCTTAATTCAATCTTTATAAGAATTGGGTAGTTTGATGTTATTTTAGCCATAAGTGATATTTGAATGTATTAGATGTAGACTCTTCTATGCTAAAAAAATTTGGATTTGATTAATCATTATCGTAGATTTTGAATATATTGAGTTAAAATGGTTAAGTGTGCGAAATGCAGAACTTTTGCCTGACATGGCCAGTGACACGCCCTTGTCAGTGGGTGTGTCATAGTTACTAAATTACAAAATAAATGACATGCCCAGTGACATGCCCATATCATTGGGCGTGTCCAAGCTACTGTGAAATGGGCAAATGACACGCCCATATCATTGGGAGTGTCACTTGAAGAAATTTGTCTAAAATGGATCTTTTTTTTTGTGTTTCATTCATGATTTAGGCGTAATTAACTATAAGGCCTTAAAGTCTAAAGGATTTTTTTGAAATCAACCCTATCAAGTAGTGTAATAAATTTTGAATATATGATAAATATGCGTAATACCAAGTGTTGATCTAAGAATTATTCCATTGAAGTGATATACATAATTCAATGATAATTAAAACTAATAAATTGCCCAAATCATACTGATTTTAGATCTAGCTTTGGATTGAATGGCTAACTAGATAAAGGATAGCCAGAGTGATAGTGAGCACCTCATTCCATTAATGGACACATTGTGTCATCTGTGATAGTTGGCATAATTGCCATTATACATTCTTAAGATTTGGCATTAAAATTGCTACACTAACATGTTATCCAAACCTATGATCTGAGTTCAGTATGTGTGAGCATATTTAATGAAGTTATCTAAATTGAAAATATATGTGAATTTGACGTTGTGAATAATGGAAGAAATGCAAAATAATAATATAAGTCAATTACTTAAAATTGACTTACTGTGTTATAATATGAAAGTGATTGGTAATATATATATTAAGGTTTATAAGTGAAAGTTCTAATGCTCAAAATAGAAATGTTATGCTCATGTTTTTTAATTGATCAATAACTTTCTAAGTGTTATAATGATTGAAAGTGTATATAATGATATAAGATACAATGTGCTCCAAAGTATAGTACTAAATTTAAGTGCTAAAAACTATAGATTGAATGAAATTATCCTATATATGAAACTGAAAAGTAAGACTTATTTAAAAATAAATAAGTGTAATATGAGAAATGTTAACAAATAAAAAAGTAATTCTTAAATAAAATGATTTAAAAGAGAAAAGTTGCAATCCCAAAAGTATAGTGTAGCATGATAACTTTATAGAGTTAAAGTTATTATTTTGTGTAATCAAAATATTATGCTGGTTTGTTATTGAAAATAGTTAATATATTAAAATATTTCTTAAAAGTGAGTGTTATGACTATTTTTCCATAAGTATTTTCCTTTAATATTAAGTGACAAAATATGTTTATACAAGCACCACTAAGCTTTGCTTAGCGTGTTAGAATTATTTTCTGACACGCAGGTATCAGGTCATCGGAGCAAGTTAAGAAGTGGAATTAAGGATCTCAGGAAATTACCTATAGTACATATAGAGATCTTTTATATATCATACTCATAAGTTATGAAATGTATATATACAATTTAATTTGGCTATTTGAGAGATTGTACAAATTTGTAAACATGAAAAGAATATATGTATTTAGAGGATGAAGTTTGAGATTCTAGTGAATGATTATCAAATAAAGCAATGTATTATATATTTATTCGATTTGATGAACTTATGATGTTTATCTGATTTATAATTACTATTTGGATTATTGGAGATATTAGAGATTGATTTAAATATTAAATTTATAAGTGTTGTATTATACATATTGTATTATTATTATTTGAAGATTTTTGTTAGTAACATTTTGAAAGGAAACTTTGTCAATGAATTGATTAGAGTACTGATAGTATATTGAGTAACATTCTCTGATAGTTCTAATGAGAATTGTCAAGGGATGTTACATAGTAGAACTCTCTGGCTCTACCGTATCACCCTTGTTACTTGTGCGATGAGTTACAATCATGCTAAGCTAAAAGCTTAGTTGTACAAACTTTGATAATAACAAAACTTGAAAACAATGCCAATACAAAATGCTCATATGTTATGTCATTATGTGTTCAAGTTCTCTTAACAATTCACCCAAACACATACATAAGCATTGGCCCAAAAAACTAATATATCATTCAAATCTCAGAGTTACTGTTTTGGTCCATAATGACACCAAGTGTGTAGCCCTGAAGGCAAATCAAGTAATGCTCAAAAGCTAGCCCCGAAGGCAATTCATATCACAGTGACGCCAAGCGTCTAGCCCCGAAGGCAAATATTGAGGATAACCTTATAAGCATGCCGCCAAACACAGAACTTTAAAAATTGAATAGCATACTCGGCACCCAATTTAATTAACATTTTTCATTCTCAATTCCTTTCTCATTTTTCCATTTTCTCATTCATATCAATGTCATTTCATTTCAACATTTCATAATAAAAACCACAATACCAAAACACTTTGGGTCACTTTCACATTTGTACATAGTTTGCATTTTATTCAATCTAGCCATTAACAATGGCTTTTTATGAGAAGGGAAATTTGCCCCCACTCCCGGTGGAATGGTTGTTGCGACTTCGGCACTGTTTAGGCTCGGGGCCTTAGAGAACACAAGCCTAAGCCCGGAGAAAATGGAGTCGCCACCCGGACGGGCCTAGAAAAAAGAAAGGGGTGGATGACTCGATTCCTATGGAATCCCCAACCCCCAAATGGGTTCAGAAAGTTGGGTACGTGTGGGGAAGGTGAGAAATGGCCCAGCACCCCCACAACGCCCGGTTCATTGGAACTGGCCTCCTTTGCAGGTCTTAATATTATAAAATACTTAAATATAACAATATTATCCATATTACACACAACAATTTAAATAAAGCATCATTATATTAAAATCAAAGCAATGTCCAAAAAAAGCAAATAAATAGACACCCATCCGAAGATGGAAACATTTCCTTACATCATCCATGTCTAAACTAATAGGACACCCACCAAATGGTAGAAACATGTCCTTTACATTGGTCCAAAATATAAGAACTACTTAAATTACTTGATATTTAACTAATGAGGTACCCACAAAGTGAAAACATACCTCTTACAATATTTGGAAATCAAAATAAATTAATAAAAGTAAATAACCACTCATCATAAATAAATCATTCATCAAAGATATTAAACATCAATCAAAATATATAATAAATATTCATCCATGATAAATTAAATAAATCAAGCATTGAAGCATATAATAGACTATATAATCAAATCTAAAAATAAAGCAAGTAAAGATATAAATTAAGGTTTACTATTTCTATTTAAAGTTCTTTAATTAATATTTAGGGTTTTGGGATTTTAGTATTATTAGGGTTTGCAATTCTTAGCTATTGTAAAGGTTTTAAGAGAATTGAAATGCATTAGGATTTTATAACTTTAAGAAATTAATAAGGTTCTTTGATTGATCAAATTAGGGTTTGTGTCTAAGTTTGGGAATTAAGCAAGTGGAGTTTCTAGAATTAAAGGATCTTGACATTTTAGAATTTGAAAAGGGCTTTGGTGTTTTGAATTTTGGAAATAGATTTTATAAATTTAGGTTCAAAATTTAGAAAAAAATTTTAGGGTTTTGGAAAATTAAGAAAAAAATTAGGGTTTTGGGAATTAATAAAATGATTTAAGGTTTTGGAAAATTGGAAAGCATATTAGGGTTTTGGGAATTAATAAAACAATTTAAGGTTTTGAAAAATTAGAAAGCAGATTAGGGTTTTGGGAATTAATAAAACAATTTAAGGTTTTGGAAAATTGGAAAGTAGATTAGGGTTTTGGGAATTAATAAAATGATTTAAGGTTTTGAAAAATTGGAAAGCAAATTAGGGTTTATCAATTTATACTATTGAATCAAAGTGATAAAAAAATAAACGAAAACCAGTAAGAACAAAAAACGATATAACAATTGATTGTTTAAGCAAATTCAAGATTATGACACAAAACCTGCGTTGAAGGGTCCTCCAAATTATTTTCTGGATGAACAATAACAAAGGTAGTATTGCTGCCTTTGATGGATTGATTATTTGATGAGTGTTCGTTGTTGCTGGTTTTTTTTTCCTCTCAATTGCCGCTCTCTGCCTTTCCTTTTAGGGTTTTTTTCTTCTTTTTTCTTTTCTTCTTTAGTGCTAGTATTTATAGGAAAAATTAGAAAACTGGGTAAAACAAGGTTTGGTCAAAAAATTGACAGCGCGTGGGCTGTCGGGCCAGTGGGCTATGCTGGCAGAAATTGCGCTGGCAAAACGGGCACAGCAGGCCAATTCATGACAGATGCCATCTGCGGTGAATTTGGGACAGCCCAATTCGCCGTAGATAATTTCTGCGGTGAAATGGGCTGGCTCTCGCCGATCTGTCCGATTTTTTATTTTTATTAAAAATAACTATTAAATATTATTATTAATTAAAATATTATTAAAATAAATAAAATACCACAAAAATTATTTTAGACTATCGGATTTGAATGGGTCAAAATTTAAGGGCCTACTCTTTTCATAATGCATAATAATGCATACATAAAAATTCACATGTCTTAGCACCATGTTCATAAATACTCAATGTATCAAGTAGCTTAACACATTTTCCATCCAAAATGTGTTAGGATCAAATGTAATGCAATCGTGTAACACCCCATCCAGACCTACGAATAAGCCGGGGAGGAATGTCACATCGGGATACGAGCTCTAGTTACAATGTCTTAATTAAGAATTCTTATGAAAAATTTTTCAAAAAATTGGGCGGAGTTTCCCCTAAAAAGCGGGGTTCCCAAGTGTCGCCAAAACTGATTTTTTTTAATTTTTTTTAAAATACTTTTGTTCACAATTCAACTCAAGAACACTCCCAATAATAATCTCCCTTATATCCTCAACTACACCCTGCAAGAAAATTTCACACTTCTATATCGTTTCTCAAGATCACATATCATTTGCTAAGTTTCATTACCATACTATTGTTTATTCTCTTGTTACATACACCATAATACTTAATATGTTTAACAAATCTTTACAATAGATATAACGTACATGCCATACTACTATTTTATGTCAAAAGTCCTACCCTATTCGCCGTCGAGCTGGTGCGGGTCGCTGCAGAAATGCTGATCTTCTATCCAGTTACCTGCGAGTTAGACATATAACTCACTGAGCAACTTATTGCCCAGTGGGTACTTTAACCATTGCCGAATATAAATGGTGCAAGGAAGGTTGTTGAAACACATATAAAAGTAGAATACTACATAATTAAACTATTTTCATACAATCATCATTTTTATATTTTCTAATTAAGTTAAGATTCACATTCTGTATGTAAACAACATGTAATATAACTTCATTATAATTACGAGTTAATCTGCTCCACTAGGTAATTATGAATACACCTATCTCGAAATGAGGCCTCGTATAGAGTTACGCGTGGTCTTGACCTCACACGACTAATTGTCATGGTCTTGGTCTCACACGATATGGAATATACAACATAACTGCGTGGTCTTCGTCTCACACGACTAGTTGCCATGATCTTGACCTCACACAATATAACCATGCGTGCGTAAGTAATATCTAGACCGAAGCCGTTAAGATAGTACTGCCAGTAGGATGGCATGCCAAACCCCCATTCCAGACCGGTTTTACCCATTTACCGTGTAGAGCATATATAACATTTCATATATACCCATTCACTTCGTATATATACCACATATTCTCCATGTATATACAATATATACTTACACAAATACCACATATAGTCAAATATGTATCATATGTATTCACATATATACCATATACACGCATATATATACCATATATATACAATAAACTCTGGTTCTTGACCCAACTTCATCCTTGTTTTAGAAAATTTGTATAAAATAATCCACTAGGCTAAAAACTCTAAACTTTTTACAGAATTTAGTTTTTCATCTTAAAATCATTCCTTTAAAATTTTATATCAAACTGGACACAAAATCTCGGTCAACTAGTTCACCCAACTAGACTGCTCCAGTTGCCTTGCATCCTGGCAGCAGTTCTGAATTTTGTGAATTCCATAAATTAAATTCAATCAATGTGGTTCCAAATTATTTTTCTCAAATACTAGACTCACTAAAAAACAACATATCCAAAATTCAATTGGATATTATTTTTCTACAGTTTATTAAAAATCCAGAAAGATGGCTGTCTCAGTCAAGGTACCTGCTGGAGCAGGTCTAATAAAAATAATCTTTCCAAAATGATAACCATTCCAACTTCAACTCAACATTTTTCAATCATTCTAGACTCATTGAGACACAACATATCAAAAAATCAACTCAAGATAATTTTTCTATATTTAATTAAAAATCATACAAGTCACAGCATTTTACTAATTGTAAAACAGAAAAATTTCAAAAGGAGTTCAATGGTTAAAGTACCAAACCTTACTATATCTTAGTCCTTATTCTATATCACTTCCTTTCCTTCCTTGTCTCCTTGATTTCCTATGAAATTTAACATCACATATACAAAGGTAAGAACCCTAGGTATAGACATAGTCTTATCTTATGCTTTTTTTAATGGTTGCTAGCTTATTTTCACCATTAAACACCATTATTTCTTTCATCAAATCCTTCAAATAATTATTTCTTGAATTTTCTCCAAATCTAGCTACATGAACCCTAATTTCAATCTCTTAAATTAACCATTAATCCATGAAATTAAAACTAGAGATAGGTTTCTCTTACCTTATAATCTTGTTTGTCACCAAAATCTTCAACCAAAGGCCTTAAACTTTGGAAAAATCACCTCCTTCTTCCTTCTCTTATGGTTTGGACGAGTTCACCATGTAAGAGAGGGATTTTATTTTCTTTCCTTAGCTTATTTTGATCCAAATGGCAGCCATAAGTGGTGAAAATATGTTGGTATAGATGTTGACTTCTAATTGGTACACCTTATAGCAAAAATGGCCACTTTTAATTTGTCCACTTGCCTTCTTCTTTTTTCTATTTATTT
Organism: Garcia nutans; assembly: GCA_947685225.1. Taxonomy (NCBI): domain Eukaryota; kingdom Viridiplantae; phylum Streptophyta; class Magnoliopsida; order Malpighiales; family Euphorbiaceae; genus Garcia; species Garcia nutans. Next base: position 13,894,872 of record CANTUV010000023.1, on the reverse strand, counting down.
GGCAAGCCATTAGGCTTCCTTTTATTCATATTTTGACCCCCCCTCAACTCTCTTGTGCTGTAATTTTATAGTCTAGGGTGTGAAAATATCAAAATACCCTCCAGCGATTAATCGATTGTAACTTTTAAACCGTGTGTTTTTGGGAAAAATTGAAACCCACAGTTATGACCCAATTAATCTCGAGAATATTCTTCCGGGGTCGAATATGGGCACTATTAAGAACTTTCGACACTTAATTTTTAAGTTTACATACTTGCCCCTAACTTTTGAGAAATTTTCACTTAGGTCCCGTCAGCTCCACTGTGTACACCAATTTCATATTTGACTATCCCGAGCCTCTATTTGGCCACTCGTTCATGTCCTCCTTGCCTATTACTCAACTATCTAGCCTTTGGGATGTGACAAATCGCATTCCATTTATCAAGAATTTGTACATGCCTTACAAAGCACTCCAAAACAAGCTTCAAAACTCCCTCCAACCTTCTCTTCCAAGTTGTCCTTCAACACTAAGGTTGGGCAAACTACTCTCTCTCAATGTCTAAGCCAAATGTGATCATAAATAACCATTTAATATCACATTCTAAGGCATTCTCAGCATCAAACCATATAAATTTGAATTACAAAATAAAAACAAAGAAAATAGTTATTATGGACAATTCTCTCAAGTAACACATCCAACAACACTGGTGTGTTAATGACCGTGTCATTAACTCACTCTTACGGAACTTTTGACACGTCCAATGGCATGGGTGTGTCATTGCCCGTGTCATTCATTCTGCCTTATAGGAACTTTGACATGCTCAACAATACGGGCGTATTAATGGTCATGTCAATTATTTTGCCTTACAGCAGCTATGACACGCTTAGAGATGTGGCCGTGTTACTGGTTGTGTCATCAACATTGAAACTCATCACTTTTGACACGCCCAATGACCTGGCCGTGTCACTGGCCCTTTTAGACAAAGGAACAAGAAGAAGAAAGAAAAGAAAATATCTCTCTCTTTCCATTCATCCTTATCTATATATATAATAAGTCACTATTCACTCAATTATACAATATATATATGTGATGTGTGTATATGTCATGTTTATTTCAATTATATTGCAAATATACATTTTATTTTTTCACTTAAAATTCTTTCATTTTCCATTTAAATCATTTATTTAATTTATTAAAAAATTAAGGGTGTTACAATTCTCTCTCTCTTAAGAAAAATTCAATTGCAAAATTACCTGTTATCCATTCTAGAACAATTGGGGATACTGACTTCGCATGAACTAGTCACTCACCCATGTTGCCTCCTCAGTGGCATAATTCTTCTAAAGAACTTTCACGAGTGGTACTTTCTTATTTCTCAATTCTTTCAGTTCTCATGCTAAATCGCCACTTGCTCTTCTTCATAAGTCAGATTTGAACTCACCTTAATGGACTCTACTGACAAAATATGAGATAGGTATGACTTGTACCTCCGAAGCATAGAGACATGAAAGACATTATGTATCTAGTCTAGCTCAGGCTGCAAAGTCAATCTGTAAGCTACTAGACCAACTCTCTTCAGAATCTCATATGGTCTTATGAAATGAGGACTCAACTTTCCTTAGGGATCGAATCTCAAAATCTTGTTCCAAAGAGACACTTTCAGAAACACTTTATCTCTCACATTAAATTCTATATCCTTTATCTGCAAATCTGTATAAGATTTCTATCGATCTAAAGCTGCTTTCAGATGACTCCGAATCAATTTCACTTTCTCTTCTGATTCCTTAATCAAATCAGGACCAACTAGTTTACCTTCTCTAACCTCATCCTAACACAACGGTGTCCTGTATCTTTTGCCATACAAGGCCTCAAAAGGTGCCATCCCAATACTAGACTGATGACTGTTGTTATATATAAAATCAATCAGTGGTAAGAATCTATCCCAAATCCCTGTGAAATCATTGATAGAGCTTCTCAACATATCCTCTAGAATCTGTATCACTTTCTTTGACTGCCCTTCTATCTGAGGATGGAAAGCAGTATGTGAGTGGAGATTTTTGCCCCCACTCCCACATTGAATGGTTCTTACGATTTTGATATTGTTAGGCTCGGGGCCTTAGAGAACATGGGCTTAAACCTAGAGAAAATGGAGTCACCACCCAAACGGGCCAGGAAAAAGAAATGGGTGGATGACTCGATTCCTAAAGAATCCCCAACCCCCCTAATGGGTTCAAAAACTTGGGTTCGTGTGGAGAAGGTGAGAATGACCTAGCACCCCCACAACACCTGGTTCATTGGAACCGGCCTTTTTTTTAAGTCTTAATATTATAAAATTCTTAATTACTATGATATAATCTATACTTCATGCAATAATTAAAATAAAAGCATCATTGTATTAAAATCAAAGCAATGTTCAAACAAAATAAATAAATAGATACCCATCAGAGGATGGAAACATGTTCTTATTTCATCCAATGTCTAAAACTAAATAGGACACACACTAAAAGGTGAAAACATGTCCTTTACATTAATCCCAAAATATGAAAATAATTTAAATTAAATGAAGCCTAACTAATGAGGTATCCACAAAGTAGAGATATACCTCTTATATTATCAATAAACAAACAATAATCCATAAAATATTCATCTAGTCATTCATCATAAATTAAAAAAATCAACCATTAAAACTTAAATAAATCATTCATAAAACATATAATAAACTACATAATCAAAACTAAAACTAAATAAAGCAATAAATATATAAGTTTAGGGTTTAAATCTTAAATTAGAGTTTTAAATAAAGGAAGTTAAACACAAAGACTTATAATACACAAATAAATATTGACCCCTTCGATAAGACCATATGGTGGTCCCGCTCATAGTGGCGACTCCACTAGGGACCAGAGAAGTTGATTCCATTGGTCTTTATATTTGTAGGCTTTCGTGTTGAAAACTAATTTTTAGAATTTTAATAAACAAGTTATTGGGATATTAAGGTTTAATGTTAATTTAATTAAAGGAGCTACTATGATGATATATAAAAATTTAAATGAACCTACTATGTATTAATTTAGGTGAAGAAAGAACATATTCAACACTTAAAATAATCAAAGCATGTTATATTTATTCAATTCAGAATGTACCTTCTTTCTTGGTTCCTCCACAATTTATTGAATGAAATTTTGGATGAGTTAATACAAAGACAACACTGTTTATTGTCTTGATTATGGATTGTTTCTAGTCTCTGTTGCTTTTTCCAATTTTAAAAGAATGTCCCTGTCGTTTTAAGTTTCAAAAGAAAAGTCCTTTGTTTTTGTGCTTAGCGCTCTTATTTATAAAAAATTAAGAGAAAAACCTAGTTTATTAAGGAAATATAATCTAATTAGGAAAGAAATTAAAACATCCTAGTAAAAATAGGATTAGGCAAAAATTGGCAAGTCGTACGTGGGCGCAGGCTACCGCAAGCGTGGGCACTAGTGAGCGTAGGCCTGGTGAGCGCAGGCCTACGACTGGAACACGCCAATTCACCACAGGCCTCGACCTACGGCAAACTAGGTGCTAATTCACTGCAGGCCTTATAGGAACTTTGACATGCTCAACAACACGGATGTGTTAATGGCCATGTCAATTATTTTGCCTTACAGCAACTACGATACACTCAGAGACATGGCCGTGTTACTGGTTGTGTCATCAATGTTGAAACTTAGCATCGTTGACACGCCCAACAGCATGGCCGTGTCACTGGCCGTGTCAGACAAAATTTCTACATTTTGTACACTCAATCATTCAACACAACCACTTCCAAACTCAACGTAAATTCAATCACTTCTTCAATCCAGCCTTAAAATCATTATTAACTACTCAAAACAACTTCATACATACCCAAATAAGCTATTAAAACATGTTATTGCACAATACCAAAATCCACATATCATGTTCTTCCATAGAATTCCAAAGAACTTGCAAAATTGATAAAGAAACTTACCTTGATGAAGAATCCTTAAAAAACTCCACTTGACTTCTTGAAATCCCTTGTAAAATTGGTGTATGGAAGAAGAAATCTCTCCTTTAACCTCTTTCTCTCTCAACTCATGGCAAAGGGACAAGAAGAAGAAAGAAAAGAAAATATCTCTCTCTTTCCATTCATCCTTATCTATATATATAATAAGTCACTATTCACTCAGTTATACAATATATATATATGTGATGTATATCTTAGGTACATGTCATGTTTATTTCAATTATATTTCAAATATACATTTTACTTTTTTACTTAAAATCCTTTCATTTTTCATTTAAATCATTTATTTAATTTATTCAAAAATTAAGGGTGTTACATATTTGAACATGAAATCCCCTTCCAGTTCCTTGATATGCCGGCTTGTTTCAATTTATTACTTGATAGACCATGGAGATTTCCAATAATTTGTACTATGAGAAGAGCGGTGATGTATATGCCTAAGTCAAATACTGAGCCTAAGTCTGAGTCTTCTACAACCATTTTTGACTCATCTATTTCAAATTTAGAGTCCACACGTAATGATGACTTAGAGTCACCCTTTTGTAACAAATTTGTCTTCAATAAAAGAACCAAGTTTTCCTTTTAGTCATCTTGGTCTTTTGATGAGCATGATGGAATGTCTAGCATAAATGTAATTAATGAAGAAAAAAGAAACTATTAATTTAGGAACTTTAGATAAACCAAAAAACACATACATTGCATCTTCATTCATTGATAAATAGGGTTTGAAGGAAACCTTAAAAGAATTCAATGATTGCTTTGCTTGGAAACCAAGTCATATGATAGGGCTTGATCCATCGATTGCAGTCTATAAGATTCCTACCTATGATCATGTGAAGCCTATTTAGCAAAAGCTATTAAGGCTAAAATGAGAATGTTCATTAAAGATCTATAAATAGCCAAATTACTTGAGAATAACTTCATCGAGCTAATAATGTAACCCAAATGGATGGCTAATATTGTGCTTGTACCTAAGAAAGATGGAAAAGTGGGCATGTGTGTAGATTATGTAGATCTTAATAAGGCTTGTCCTAAGGATGACTTTCATTTTCCATATATTATTCTATTGGTTGACCATATGGCATATTCAAGATGGTTTCATTAACTAACCTCTATGCAGGGCACAACCAGATTCTATTTCATCCCTAGATAAGGTAAAATGGGCTTCATTGCAGAGTGGGGATTGTATTGTTATAGAGTCATGCCCTAGGGCAACCTATTAGAGAATCACTACAACAATCTTCCATGACATGAGGCACAAAGATGTTGAAGTCTATAAGGATGATATGGTCATTAAATCCAAAATGGCAAGTGAACATACAAAAGCCTTATGGCGATTCTTCCATAGACTTCCCAGTACAATATAAAGCTTAACCTTGTTGAGTGTGTCTTTAAGGCAGGCTCTAGAGTAATTTTGGGACACATGCTTAGTTGTTGGTGTATCGAGATTGATCTAGCCAAATCTATGGAAATCCTAGAGATACCAATACCAAAAATTGAAAAGGAAATAATAGGCTTCCTTAAATAACTATTGTGCATCAATCAGTTCATTTCTTAAATGGCAAATATCTATGGACCAATAATCAATCTTCTAAGAAAAGATACACCAAAAAGCGAAATGATAATTATCAGGAAGCCTTTTAACATATCAAGTGATACTTATTAAATCAACCGATCTTACAACCCCTTAGACCTGGAGATCTGTTGCTTCTATATATGTCGGTCATAAAAGAGGTAATGGGAGCCATGCTAGCCCAACATGAAGAAGGGTTAAGGAAGGAATTTTCTATTTACTACCCCAGCAAAAGGTTATTAGTATATGAACTCAAGTACAATAAGGTTGAGCATTTCTGGTTTGGGTATGTCAAAAGCTATGTCATTATCTGGCTTCATTTAACACTCATGTTGTAGCTTATCAGAGCCCCTTGAAATTTCTTATGGAGAGGTTGGTTCTAGATAGTAAGATGGCCTATTGGTTAGTAGTCATAGCCACCTTTAATCTAAAATATATAGCTCATAAGGCAATCAAGGGAAGTGTGATTGTCGATCAGTTAGCTGCACCTCCATTTCATGATAATGACTCTAAACTAGAATTTCCAAAATGAAGACATCCTGCATGTTAAAGAAGAAATGTGGATCATGTGCTTTGATGGGGAAACTAACCACATAAAGGTTATAGTGTTGGAATTGTTTTAGATACACTAGAAAGGGAATAGACACCTTTAGCAATAAAGCCGGCATTTAATGTAACTAATAATCATGCAAAATATGAAGCATGCTAATAGGCCTTGAGGTCACTCTTGGATTACAAATCACACATTTAAAGGTCTATGGAGATTCAAATCTTATTGTCTCCTAGGCTTTAGGTAAATTGAAAATAAAGGAAAAATGTCTAGTTCCTTACCATCAACATTTGGATGCATTACCTCAGTAGTTCAAGGAAATTTAATTTTATTACTTAAATAGAGTAAGGAATCAATTTGCAGATGCTTTGGCCACACTATCATTTATGACCAACATGAAAAGGTGTGGTTATTTAACCCATAACTATTAAAGGGAAATAGCAACTGGCTTACTATTGTGAACCCTAAAATTAGTATCTAAAATTTAAAATTAGGCATTTTTGACTTAGGAAAGTTTGAAAATTAATTTTCATAAGATTAATTTAAATTTTTTTATTAACCTTAAAAAAAATTTGGCTGCGTGGCACAGCTAGGTCACTCCAAGTGGGGCTGACCACATCATGCGAGGCACATCTAGCCCTTCCATCTGGCAATCTGAATTTTTTATCAAATTTTCCTCCAATAAACATGGGTCCTCTTTTCAATTAAAGGGTCTAATTTTTGGGAGTCAAGACTTTGTTGAAATTGATTCAAAAGCCCGAAAATAATTATTCAATCAATTAATTTTATTCCTTTAATTTTTTTATCCTTTTTCATTGCACTCTTAAATTCAAAATATTTAATTTGAGAAACTCAACTAGTGCAGCTACTCAATGGAAACACACTCCAACCCTACATCAAGCTAAGAAGGAGATCTCCAAAGATATTTCTCTTAACTATACTCTTTTCAACTCGGTGATAAAACCAAGTTAATTAATTAATAAAGAACTTTTCATACAATGGCATGAACTACTCATGGCGCTAATTTGCATTCAAATGAGATAAGTAGGCATACTTGAAGTAATTGATATGGAGGATTAAGTAAATATGATTGCATGAGAGAAATAGAAGATGCACATGTTATAGATATGAGATATACATACCTATGATATATTTGAATTATAAATGAAATATATATGACATATGCATATATATATAATATACAACATATATGCAAAGTGTATATATGTTATATATATATATATATCTAATTATTGTTGGGAAAGATGATGATGATGATGATGATGATGATGATAATAATAATAATAATAATAATAAATAGTAATGAATAAAATAAATCAAATTAAAAATAATTTTAGATAGTGGAAGATGATGGAGCTTTAGACATTTATTAAATATTAATTAATTAATTAATAATAATAATAAGAGAAGAAAAAGGATGTCAAAAGAAGAAGGCAAATGTATGGTTTATATTAAAAGTAATTTAATTAAATAATTAAACAATTAATATATATATGTATAAAGATATTTATGGATGGGAATTAGAATAAAAGACTATATTCTTCTTCTTCCGTGGGAAGCCGTAATTAAAGAGAGAGAGAGTGTGTGTGTGTGTATGTGTTTCTTCTTAATACCCTAAAATGCACAAGACTTTCAAAGGGTTTGGTGGTGACTTTGGAGATTTAGCAAGAATCAAGTAAGTTATTCTCCCTTTAAGTTGTATTTCCTTGTTTGATGATTATGTGTGATTAAGGTAGAGAGAGAAAGTAATGTTTAGTTGTTGGAATTAGTAATAATTGAGTTAATATGATGTATATGTGGTGAATTATTGATCAATTTGTTAAGATGAACTTAAATGATGAATTTAAGATTATGGGATGGTGATGTGTGAGTAGGGATTTTGATATAGATGAATATAATTCTTATAATGGATTGATTTAATGTTATTTTAATATGAGTGTTGTGATTTTGTGATAATAATTTGGATATGAGTAAGCTTGGATAAGGTTAGGGTTTTGTAGTTGATTATGTGAAATTAGGTTTTTGGATGGGAGTGAGAATAATTATTGAAATGAATTGTTTTAGTGTTATTTTGTTATGTAGATAATAATTTTATGGTTAAATGATGGAAATGAGTGGGTTTGGTTAAAGTTTGAATAAGGTAGTCATGATAAAAATAGGGTTTTAGTGAAATTTTGTGTAGAAATGATGTAATTGGTGTTTGAATGACTAAAGTGTGTTAAAATGAGTTGATGCTATATTGGAACTTATAATGTGGTTTAGAATTGAATAAGGTGAAATTGTAAAATTTAAGAGAGGAAGGACTTTGGAAGAAGTAAAGGTTGGAGATTGAGATTTGCCTTGGTTTTGGTATACTAAAGGTTAGTATATACTCTAGTAATTATTGTTTAATTTACTTTCATTTCGGCACAACACATTTATGAATTTGAATATGTGTTATGCTATTTTATTATGAGTTTTCACATGATAAGTGTGTTGTTTTAAGTAAAGTGAGAAAAATGCATGTAATATGAATTGCTAAGCCATTTAGAATGGCTAATGTAATGGTTAAGTATTTAATGTGTAAAATATGTATGATGCTAATTATGTATGGAAAAGATCTTAGAAGAATAATCTAATAGGTAATGTGAAGTAAAATGGAGTATATAACTAAGCATGATGGAATTGTGAAAGAAATGAGTAATGTGATTGTAAAATACTAAAAATATGAAATATGGAAATATATGGAAAATTTATGAAATTAGATAATGTGTGTGTTTTTTGAGATGATATATATATTTATATATACATATATAAACATATAATGAGATAATCCTTTTAGTACGATGAATAAATATGCTTGTTGTAAAGTGATGATGAGACAGTAGAAAGGAATCATAATATAAAATGTGATGTGCAATAAGAGTAAGTATGTGGATATGAGTAATGTGATTGTGAAGATGGTTTAAGGTAATCACAAGGATCATGTGAAAACATGAGAAACATTGAAAGTGATATCAATGTTGAGAAAAGGTAAAGAAAATGAATTATATGAATGACAAAAATGGGAATTGGAATGGAAATGAACATATTGTGATGCATGTTGCCTTATCCATTATATAGTTCCAGAAAGTTGTATTTGGCATTGTTTGGCATGCCTTACGCCTTCAGGCTAGACACATTGGTGTCATAGATATAATTATGCTAGGTTAGATACACTGGTGTCACAGATATGATTATGCCTTCAGTGAGACATATTGTTGTTACTGATATTACTATGCCTTCGGGGCTAGACACGATGGTGTCACGTTATGCCAAAGCAATGTTCTGGAACTTTTATATTGTATAAGGATTTAGGACCCAATGTGTGTGTTTGTGTTCATGATATGTTTAATGTATTTGAATATTGATGATGTTGTTAATATTGGAATTTTAATGAATTGAGTTATGTTGGTATTTTATATAGTTATGAAATGAAGAGTGTGAATGAATGAGTTCATATGCATTGATTTTTAAATAGTTTATGTATCAAGTATGCACCACTAGGCTCTCGGGCTTAGAACGGTAGTGTGTATCGCACAGGTCTTAGATGTGCAGCTCATGGTGATTTGGATGGTGATTGGAACTTAGAGATCATGTGTGCCATGAGACCTACATAGTTAGTGTTTCATAATGAATGGCATGAAAAAGAATTTTGCTCAAATACCTTACGTTTAAGTATATTTTGAGAATTTGTATAAATGTAAACCTGATTATGATATTGTGCAGTTGATAACTGTAATTAAATTACTATATATATGAGATATTTGATGATATTGAAAGAAGTACTTAAGTATGTGGATTTTAAAATATTGGGAGTGTGATTTTACTTACAGGTTGTGTTTTTTGATAATTTGGAAATTTATTGAAGTTGTAGATAAAATTCTAGCAAATTTTCTTTCAGAGATTTTATTATAAAGAATTATTAATTTACTAAAAACTCATGTATTTACTTATTGAATTAATCAAATTATGTTTTAACCTTATATATGCTTTAAGAAAGGTGACTCTACAATAAGATATAAGGTACCACTTTTGTATTCTATATATGTACTGTATGAATATGGGAAGTATGTACTGTATGTGTAAAGGGTATAAGACTGTTACAATGGTGGTGTTGTGTGAGACTAAGTCTAAATGAGCATATTGAATTTTCTTTAGTGGGCAAGATAGGTGCTCAATTGAGGCTTGACAACTGTGCCACTGTGCAGTTAGAATATCAAAGATCTTAGTTTTAGGACATTTACAACTATGTCCAGAAGGGAGAATATCTATAAGGGACCTCTAAATCAGATATGAGGACTTTAAGAAAATTGTTCTTTCAATATATCCTCAATAAGTGTGTCCTTTACATGCATTCTTGGGACAACATTCATCTTAGATATGTGGATCAAAGTGAATCACAACAGATCATGGAATGGGTCCACCGAGGAGAACAGGGTTCTCACATGAATGGTATTGCTCTAGGCCAAAAAATCATCAATCATAAGCATTACAAGTTAACCATGAACGAAGATTGTGTTGGTTTTGTCAGAAAATGCCACAAATGTCAAATACATGCAAAGTTTCAAAAATAGCCTCCATTAGCATTGCATCCCATGTCAACTACATGGGCATTTTCAACTTGGGACATAGATGTGATTGGGAGAATATCCCTGTGAGCGGAGATTTTCGCCCCCACTCCTACGTGGAATGGTTCTTGTGACTTTGGCACTGTTAGACTCGGGACCTTAGAGAACACGGGCCTAAACCTGGAGAAAATGGAGTCGCCACCAGAAGAGCTGAGAAAAAGAAAAAGGTGGATGACTCGATTCCTAAGGAATCCCCAACCCCCTAATGGGTTCGAAAAGTTAGGTACGTGTGGGAAAGGTGAAAAATGGCCCAGGACCCCCACAACGCCCAGTTCATTAGAACCAGCCTCCTTTTCAGGTCTTAATATTATAAAATTCTTAATTATAATGGCATTATCCATACTACATGCAATCATAAGAATAAAAAAAATACTTTATTAAAAATCATAGCAAGGTCCAAACAAAGCAAATAAATAGACACCCATCTGAGGATGAAAACATGTCCTTACAATGTCCAATGTCCAACTAATGAGATACCCACAATGTAGAAACATACCTCTTACATTCTTGAATATTAAAGTAGACTAATAAAAACATTCAACCATTCATTATAAATAAAATAAAAGTAAATCATCCATCATAAATCAAAATAAAATAAGTAAAGCATCAAAACATGCAATAAGTGAACATTAATAATCGAGACTATATGCAAATATTATGTTGAATAATAAATGTACAAACTAGGGTTTTAGCATGCAAGTTGGGGTTTTAAATATTCAAATTAGGGTTTTAATGTGAAATTAGGATTTTGATTAAACGTAAAATTTGGTCATACTAGTTAAGGTTTAAAATCATATAGCTAATATTCATTTAAGTTTGTACGGCTCACTGTGTAAGAGATGCAATATTGTTTATTAATTGAACTATGTGATGAATTAATCAATGAAGGTAAATAATTGAGTTTGATTGATTAAAGAAGATTAAATCTGTGTTTATCAGCTCCACCAATTTGATATGTTGAAACAAGCCTGATGTTGCCACTGTCTGGATCAAACAGAATTTTGTAGGAGGTTCAATGATCCGTAGATCAACCTATGGCTACTGTGTCTCTTTTTTGTTTTGTGTTTCTGCCCAAAAAAAGAAAAACCAAAGTCCAACCTCTTATTTAATTACTAAAAAATTTGAAGAAAATCCAAGTCTCAAGAAAATCCAAGTCTCAAAAATTCTCAAAGTCCTCTCTGCCTTTAGAGTTTCAAAAAGTCAAAAAGAAAAAATCAAAGTCCAAAAAATTCTAAAGTCTATCTAAAGAAAAATCCTCCCTCAAAATAATTCCTCCAGTCCGTCAATCCCAATTTCCTCCTCCTTTGGGTTTTTTTGCAGTCCGGTTTATAAGAAAAATAAAACCTAATTGTAGACCCTTAATTTTTACCCCAATTTGATATGGTCCTAATTAAAGGATGCCAAAATAAATTTAATCCGACTTTAAATATTTAAACCTAGTTTATAATTTTTAAAAGGAGTCGGTTCAGATTAAAGAGGCATATATTTGATTGTAAAACCCTAAAACCAAGTGGAATTAGCCCAAATTAAAATTTTTCGGTTCATGAGTTAAAAAAGGTCAGAGTAATTTAATTGAGGCCGGCCTGGAGACATTAGGATGCCTCATGTCGACCTTGGCAGCCCAAGATCGACATGAGCATGCCTCATGTCGACTAGGGCAGCCCAAGGTTGACATGAGGTTGGTCTCATGTCGACCTAGGGCAATTAGGTTGACATTTTAGGGACTGTTTTGTATTAGGTTAAGGATTCTGAGTGAGTTTTGGATATAAATATTAATGTTTTAGAATTCAAAAGGGGAGAAAAACATTAACAAGGTAACATTAAGAGGGGACGGAAAGGAACATTAACAAGATAGCAAAGAGATGGCAACAAACAGAAAAGATTAGCATCAGACATTCATCGGTAATCAATCCATCAAAGACAGCAGTGCTGTCTTTGTTAATTGTTCATCCATAAGTTAATTGTGGAGTAACCAACGAGTGGAGATTTGATCTTTAATTATGAATTTTTTATGTTTACAGTAGTTTTGTTTCTTTGATTAATAAGAACATGCATGCATGCAGTAACTTTGAACACACAGTAGCTTGATCTTTGAACATGCAGTAAATTGTTTTTTCATTTTAATAACTTTAATCGTTTTCTTTGGTTTTTGTTTTAATAACTTTAATCTTTTGCTTTAATTATCACATTGATCAATTGGTATTCGTAATCCCACTGGCATATTTCATAAAGCGTAAAACTTTCCAGTAGTCAACAATTATTTGTTAAAATCTATCTTGTTTACTTTAACTTCAAGAACCATATGTTATTTCATTAAAACTCAAAACCTCAAACTATTTTTATCCAAAAGCCTAAACCATTCCATTATTAAACTCCAAAATATTGATTATTTTTCTAAAACCTTAATTTATTTTTCAAATCCAAAATTGTGTTTTTAGGTAGTAAGTTAATTCCAAAAACCCTAATTATCCAAAACCCTAATTCCAAAAACCCTAATTATCCAAAACCCTAATTTCAAAAACCCTAGAACTTTAATTTAGTTTTTCGAAGGCTTAAAAACCCTATTTCGTTGCTTTATTCCTTCAAAAGTTTAAAATCATCAAATTATTTCTTCAAATCCCTAAAACCCTAATTTGTTTTTCTAAATTATCAAAACCATAACTGTGATTCTGTTTCCTTCCAAAAGCTTTAAAAATATCTTTTCTATTTTATGTAAACTTTAAATCACTTTGTTTAAATTCATAAAACCTCATGAAATCATCAAATTGTCTTTCTAAACCCCAATTCAAACTCATCACCTGAAACCTTAATCCAAGAATCCTAAAATCCTAATTCAATTCCCAAAACTCAAAATTGTAAACCCAAACGCTTTAAAAATTTAAACCCTAATTTCTTCTAAACTCTAATCCTTTAAAACTTAAAAAACCATAAAAACACAAATATTTTAAATTCACACAGTGAGCTTGAAACCATTAATCAAAAGTGTTTTAAAGTGTCCAACCCCTAGTTTCATGATTTCTCCATTCAAACATTAATTTGGTTAATCAAATAACTTTATCAACCTTTTAAAACATAAAACCCTAATCTATTTTAATTCTTTTTAAAAGTCACAGTAGCCTAATTCCATAAAATCTAAAACCTTAAACACATGTAAAAAAGAGCCTTAAATGGAAACAGTAGCTTTTTTATTTGCCTTATTCAATTCTATATTTGATTATGCTTTGATTTATTTTTTATGCTTTAATTTATTTAAGTTCAATACTTGGTTTATTTTATTTATCATGGATGGATGTTTACTTTTTATTGATATTTAAATGCCTTTGATGAATGATTTATTTATTATAAATGGTTATTTACTTTTATCAATTTATTCAGACTTCCAAATGTTGTAAGAGGTATGTTTCCACTTGGTGGGTACCTCATTAGTTAAATATCATGTAATTTAATTTGCTTTTCTATTTTAGAACTAATGTAAAGGGCATGTTTCTACCTTTTGATGGGTTTCCTATTTAGGTGTGTGATGTAAGGACATGTTTCCATCTTCGGATGGGTGTCCATTTATTTGCTTTGTTTGGACATTGCTTTGATTTTAATATAATGATGCTTTCTTTTAATTATTGTGTGTAATATGGATAATATTGTTATATTTAAGAATTTTATAATATTAAGACCTGTAAAGGAGGCCGGTTCCAATGAACCAGGTGTTGTGGGGGTGCTGGGCCATTTCTCACCTTCCCCACACGTACCCAACTTTTCGAACCCATTAAGGGGTTGGGGATTCATTAGGAATCGAGTCATCCACCCCTTTATTTTTTCCCGGCCCGTCCGAGTGGCGACTCCATTTTCTCTGGACTTAGGTCCGTGTTCTCTAAGGCCCCGAGCCTAAATAGTGCCGAAGTCACAAGAACCATTCAACTGGGAGTGGGGGCGAAAATCCCCGCTCACAGTGGCAACTCCACTGGGGATAAGAGAAGTTGATTCTGTTGGTCTTTATGTTATTCTATTCTTTCTTATAATGATATTATCCATTGCATCATATTAGTTTGCATCGTGTGCATGAGTTAGGAAGCCCATGTTGCCCGTGTTATGTTATGTAAGGGATACCATACTTTCACTCAAGGTATGGAGATCGAGCATGGCATAACCACTTATAGGCTCTTACCATTCGGTATATACTTGCTATGGGAACCTAAGCCTTTTTACCCAAAGACTAAAGCCCATGTAATTGGCCTAGTTACTTTCCTTAGGTTTTACCCCAAATGCGTGTTGTTTGACTATGGTTAATTTATCTTGGCTTAAATCATGGCTTATTTGGTTTGTTCTTTTTTTAATATGTCCTAAGTATATTGTAAGCTCAAAACAAACTTTTCTTTAAAATCCAAGAGACCAAAGCTATTTTCAAAACTTTTCAAGATGGTCTTTGGACATAAAACTTTTCTAAAAACAAATCAAAAATTCTTTGGCTCATGGCCCAAATACTAAGCCCAAAATCCATTTTTCTAAAATCTTTTACAATGGGCTTAGAAACAAAACTATTTTCACCCAATATTTTCTTACAAAGAGCTTGCAAAATATTTAGGTCAATTATGAAATACTAAAAATCAATTGTAGGCTTAGTTTACACTAAGAATAAATTAACCATGGGCTTGTTTTTGGCATGAACCATTAGTTACCTTTTTTAAGTGAGAAATCTATCTATAATAAACCTCTTAATTTAGTTTTAATCCAATATAGCATAAAGGCTACTTTAGTTGGATAAATGGTTAAAATCTAATTAATGGGAATTATTATGAACTGATTTCCACTTTCGAAAATATAACTATTGGTTGAAACGTTCAAGGTAATTATTCAAAAGCGAGGTACCTCATGTTGGTATTTTGTTAAACACATACCTAGGAAAAGAGACTCGCCATTCGTGTGTGGATGTTATAAGGTTGGATGGAACGTCCTAATTATCTTTCTTCACTGATTGTTTGTGCATACATGCATACATGTATACATTTGCATCTCATATCATTGATCCTCTCTAGCTCACAGCCCTAGATTACGACAGTTCAAAAGCTTACAACAATCCGACCTACACCAGAGACGAAGTATCTAGCAATGACTCAATCACTTGCTCACCAAAAACAATAGAGCCCAAACAAATTCAAAGGATGGTGGATGAGGCCCTCAATGCCAAGATGGAAGGAATAAAAAAGGCCATGGACGAGACCATAAAGAATCAACTAGCTGCAATTTTAGGACAACATGCCGAGGCATCTGCTAGCACTAAGAAACCAAAGGACAAAGGGAAGACCAAAGTTAGTGAAGTGGTTTTTGATGATGAAAAGGTGATCAATGATGATGATGATGATTGGGCTCAATACTACCAAGAGGTTCAAGAAAAGAAGAAACAACTAAAGGCCATTGAGAGGGAAACTATTGAAAAGACCGAGACATTCGATGTTGAAAAGATGATTGCTGATTTAGAAAAGAAATTTGAGAAGAAGCTGAAAACTGAAGAGATGTCTGAGATCGACAAACTATTTGAACAAGATGAAGAGGTTCCATACAAGTTCAAGATGCCTTCCTTTGCTAAGTACCATGGCACCGGAAATCCTCATCTTCATGTAAAGTAGTATATCACTGCCATGCAGTCTGCTCGAGCTACTGAGGCTCAAACTCTAAGGTACTTCATGCTCTCATTGGACCCTGTTGTCCAAAATTGGTTCAATACCTTAGATGAAGGAACATAAAAGAGTTGGGATTTGCTATACAATGCCTTCATCCAACAATATGGATATAATGTTGAGTTAGAAGTTACCTTAATGGAAGTGGAGTCCATAAGGCAAAGGCCAAATGAGAATTTTGTGGACTATGTGAAGCGATGGAGAAACAAGGCTGCTTTGCTCAAGAAGAGACCCGATGAATCCGATCAAATAAGGATGATTGTGAGAGGGGTGTTGCCTAATATCTGTGAAAGGATGTCTTACACTCTTATAAGGGATTTCAAAGATCTTCTCCAAGCTGGTGTACAAATTGAAGAGTGGGAAAGAGAGAAGAATCGCTTTTCAATAAAGAGGAATGAGAAAGGGAATGACCAACCTAGTAATCAAAGCACGCAAAAAGAAGTTGATATTAATGTAACCGGTTGTGAATACTCAAATTTTGAGGCTCGAAAAGCCGATTTTCTCAGACTGCTGACGACCGAGCTGGACCAGAGGTCCACGGTAAAGTTCACCGAAAGTATGTCTTCATGGTACTTGAAGTGTCTGAAATGACGCGAGGATCACGGATATGGTCCCGGAATATTTTTTGGAGGTCTGTAGCTCCCAAAAAATCAGTTTAAGCGAAAATCGTGCGACCCGATGTGCTATTTTGGGGGCAGAACCGCCGAAAGCGGCGGTCCGACCGCCGTTGTTTTTGTCTTTTCCTTTTTTTTTTCCGGCTGGTCACATCCACGGTGGTCTGACCGCCGTACGGGTGCCAACTGCCGTCCCGGCGGTCCGACCGTCGTCCAGGTCCAAATTTGGTCCATTTTCACTATAAATAGCCCTAGAATTTTCAGAAGGGGGGTTGGCTTTTCGGGTGGGCTTCGGGCGGATGAACTCTCTATTTTCCATACGCTTAAGAACTTCTCTTGGACTTTTCTTTGCATAAATCTAACCTTGTGCTGCACGAATTAATCTAAATCAAAATAATAATAAAAAATTGTAATCAAGAATAATCCAAGGCCCGAGAAAATGAGATTTAGAACTACGAAGTGGGAGACCCTAAACAAGGTAATATCCTAATTTATCCTTTGTCAATTCAGGCATATCATAAGCACTACATCTCCTTCTTAATTTCTTTTTGGGTCAAAGACCTAATCTCTTTTGGCATGAAGTCTATCCAAATTAAAATCAATCTTTGGCATGAAGCCGATCTCAACTAAAATCAACCTTTTGGCATGAAGCCTAAATTGCATTTTCTTTTGGTACCAAGTACCCAAATTTTATCAAATTTAACACTAAGTGCTCAAAATCTCACAATTTTCGCAAAAAGCCCGACAATGCACGAAGCATACACACACACATGCATAAATGCATAATTGCCTTTAAATAGGCTTTTCCGAACTACATGGGCTTTGATCTCTCATAAAAAATGAGAGTATGTAGGCATATTTGGGATTCACCCCAAATAGCAAGTCCACAATCTACTAACAATCTATTTGTCTTCCTTTCTGTGTTCCTTTTAGGTTCATTTCTTCTTTGGCAAGTTAATCAAATGCATGACATAGTCCCCGAATCCTCCTTGGGTTCGTAGATTAGAAACCTTTACATTGGATGCATTATTGGAGTCAAACAAGGATTTTCTTAGTTTTTCCCTTTGAACAGAAAAAAAAACTGAGTGGCGACTCCTAACAACAAGTGAATGTTCATCCAAATCCTTTTTGGGTGGAAACCGAGGTTTACAATTTGGCGACTCCACTGGGGACCATAAAAATGATTTATGGGATCCTAGTAGACTACTATTTTTTATTTGACTAATTTGCCCTTCTTCAGGGTACTTTTATTTATTTTGCAGGGTACCTTAGCAATATATATCCTTTCCTTAAGGATATTGGACTAAAATTGACAAAAGGAATCTTTTTCCTTTGGACCCCTTGTTTGATTAATTGTACAGTTGTTTTGTCATTTAGAGAATCTTTTTCTCTTGCATTATATGGGGGAATCAGTTTCCTCCATTGCATAAAAAAATTGTTTTCAAATGAATTTCTTCTCTTTCTATTCAAAATTCTGAGTCTGGATAGCAAGTAGCGCTGACCAGCAGGTCTCCTTGATTATGCCGGCGGACAGCCAAAGCGTCCTCCCTGCTGTCGCAAACCATTCCAATCCTTTTGGAGTGGCCCATGAGTAAACGTACTGTTGGACCCATGCGAAGCTCTTTGTTTCACATGTGGTTAGGTATATCTTACTCAAGACTCAAGGGTCCCTATTATAAGCCTATTCTCTATTTTTTCATGTAACAATAGAACCCTCCCTTAGGTTGTATGTACCCAATAATAGTGCCACATTCCATTAAAATGAATTCTGATGTGATGAGGTGCATTCATGCAACATAACAACATTGTTTTGGGGAAAACCTTTTGATATATACAAGTGGACCAAGAGTCTTCCTACCCTACACACTACCCTGATCCTTTACCCTTAACCTTTGCAGGTACCCATTATCCGTGTGCCTTCACCTACACAAGCTACACCAACTCCAACTGTGCAATCACCCACAAGTCCTACTACCCCAACTTCACCAACTACTCCAATTACTGAAATGGCTACTATTGAATAGATTAAGGCCTTGCTAGATGGACAGGTTAAGGAGATTGAAGCTAGGATGCAAGAAAGAATTGATGAAGCCTTGACCGGCCAAAGGGTAGCCATCTTGGCTGAATTGGGAGGGGCACCAAAGACAGCCACTACTCCTGGAAATCTAGGGATGGAACCTATTGTGGGACAAACTAGTACCCCCATGACTGCTCAGAATAATACCCCTGTCATCAATTTGGAGGATCCACCCTCTAAGAATGCTACTGAAACTGATGAACTAAAAAAGAAACTTGAATTGCTTGAAAGGTCAATCACTGCCATGAAAACTCATAAAGAGGTGGTAGACATGGATTCCTTATCCTTGTTTCCCCAAGCTAGGTTGCCTCCAAAATTCAAGATGCCTGGGATGGACAGATTTGATGGGACTACTTGCCCTAAAACCCACCTGAAGATGTATGTGGGGGCCTTAAGCCCTTGGGGTTTAAATGACGAGCTCTTTGCTCAACTCTTCCAACAATCCTTGACTGGTGCTGCCCTTAAATGGTTTGTAAGCCTGGATCGTGCCAAGATTAAGACCTGGGAAGACATCTGCAATGCATTTAACACTCAATACCACTACAATATTGAGGTAGATGTCACTGGAAGGGAGCTTGAGACTACCAAACAAAACAACAATGAACCCTTCTCCTCATTCCTTACAAGGTGGAGGGTGAAGGCTGCCCAAAAGATCAATCGCCCTTCAGAACAGGAGCAGATTGATATTATAATCAAGAATTTAAGGCCTACATATCAAGCTCAACTGCAAACCCAATACCTACCTACTTTCAAATCGCTCATTGCGACTGCAACTAAGGTAGAAGATTTGATACAATTGGGTAAGATAGTAGATGAGGGAGCTACTTCAAAGTATAAGAAACAGGGCCAAGCTTCTTCCTCAAGCAAGGTCAATGAAGTGGCCAATATTGCCCCTGCGAATCCTTTACGTGTGGGCAATCTTGGGCAGAGAAATCAGCCAAGAAGGCAATATACCGACCTTGGGATGCCCCTTCATCTGGTGTTTAAAAAGGCCATGGAAGGAAAGTACTTGAAGCCTTTGGACCCAAGGCCTCCTCCAAACCCATTACCCTCCAATTATAGGGCCAATGAGTACTGTGAATAACACCAAGGAAATGGGCATAGGACAGATGCTTGTTGGACTCTGAAAAACCGCATCCAAGATCTGGTGGATAGTGGTGACATCATTCCTCTCAGGAGTCAACCAAACATTAATACTAACCCTTTGCCCAATCATTCCATCCACACCATCACTGTGGAAGAAGAGTTGTTTGATCCTTTCAAACTTCTCTTGGAAATGAATGAAGTATGTGTGCTGGATCTGAATGACCTCGCTGAAGAGGTCGATGCTTTGACAAGAAGTGGAAGGCAATATCAGCCACTTGACTTGGGGAAAGCCCCTAAAACCCCAAATCACCCATATAAGAAGACGCCAAAACCAAAGGAAGACCCTGTCCTCACTCAGCTTAAATAAACTCAAGCTAAGGTGTCAATTTGGGAGCTCCTTGCTTCCTCATTCCCACACCGTCAGGCTCTCAGTAAAGCTTTGAGTCAACTTGATACATCAGTAGACATAAGCCCAGAAGCTTTGGTGGCCACTTTGACCCAATCAACCAAGGCATTGAGTATCTGATTTTCTGATGTAGACCTACCAGAAGATGGCGTGAAACACAATAATGCTCTATACATCACCTTAAAAACTAGGGGAAAGACTGTGCCCATGGTTCTCGTTGATAATGGGTCAGCCTTAAATGTATGTCCTTTGAAAGTAGCAAGCTGTCTGGGATTGGAGTCTACAGATCTTACACCTTCTGATCAAATTGTTAAAGCATATGATAACACTCGAAGAGAAATTTTGGGTGTTGCTACTCTGGAAGTTGCTATTGGACCAGTAAAATTGGGAGTGCCATTCCAGGTCATTGATGTACCCGCGAGCTTTAATCTCCTCCTTGGAAGGCCGTGGATTCATCAGAATAATGCTGTACCTTCTTCATTACATCAAAAACTTAAGTTCCCTTTTGAAGGAAAAATCATCACTATTAAAGGAGACACGTGTGAAATCAACAAGAAAACCATGGATTAGTCTCTCTTTGAGGTTGTTCTTGGTGAAACTGCTATGGCCTTGACTGGGTTCCATTATGACACTATTCAATGCATTGAAGGAGAAAGGCCCAAAGGGCCATTTATCCTATATGACTTTGGGGAGGTCCAAGTCAATTGCCTGGTGGGAATGATGCTAAGGGTATGTCTGCTACCCGGGATGGAAATGATAAGGTCTGGGAGGAAATCATCCAGAGTGCGGCCATGGGAAGAGCCTGAGAATAAGGGAACTTTTGGCTTGGGGTACAAACCCACAGACGAGGAGATAGAAGAATTTGAGCATGGGAAGAAGAAAAAGAAGACTTGGGGGGCAAAAAGCCTCAAAATGCGCCCTTACTTTAAAACTCTGAATGGTCACTTTTGCAAACCTGGAAAAGCAGTTCCTTACTATGGTTTTCAGGAGCCATTCTATTCTCCTATGACTGGAAAGAAGCTACCGGGTTTTGAGATGTTCGCTGATGTTTTAGTCATAAAGGAAGAAGAGCCAGAACCTATAACTGACCCACAAGTGGAAGATTTCATGAGGCCTAGTCTCTTTGATGAGGTTGCTATGATAACCAATTTTGAAGACAAAAGGGACTTCACGAAGCTGATCAAGACAACAGATGGACCACTGATGAACTGGTATGCCGAGGAGGGACAAGCAGCTATAGTCAAACCTAGTCATGTGTCATAATCTGAACCTGAGTCTTGTACCAAGTCAAATCTTGAGTCAAACACCGAGTCAGAGTCCAGTTCTGAGTCTTCCTTAGCTTCAGGAATAGAAAACCCTGATGTCGAATATAATGTAACTCTGGAGGATGACTCCGCCATTATTAATAAAACTGTTCAAGTTCTTAGTTACCCTGTGTCTTTTGCTTTCCAAGTATTCTCTAGCAAAAATGAAATAAATGAAATAAAAGAAATAAATGAAAAGATAATAATTGGCAAAGAAAATGAATATACATACATTGCATATGATTGTGTGAATAAAGAATAGGTTGTTGAGTGCATCAGAAGATATGTCGACTACTTCATGTGGAAGACAAGTGATGTCACGGGAATAGACCCAGCTATAGCAATTCATAAGATTCCGCTATACCCCGATGCAAAGCCGGTTAAGCAGAAGTTGAGAAGAATGAAGCCGGAATGGTCTTTGAAAATTAAAGAAGAGGTTGCCAAGCAACTGGATAATAAGTTCATAGAACCAATTGTCTACCCTTCCTGGTTAGCAAACATTGTGCCGGTCCCGAAGAAAGACGGAAAGGTCAGGATGTGTGTTGACTATAGAGATTTGAATAAGGCTTGTCCCAAGGATGATTTTCCATTACCACATATCGATTTGCTAATAGACAGGATGGCTGGGCATGTGATGGTTTCCATGACTGACCTTGCGGTTGGGTACAATCAGATCATGGTGCACCCACCAGACAAAGAGAAGACAGCTTTCATTACAGAATGGGGCACTTTTTGCTATAGGGTTATGCCTTTTGGATTGATAAATGCAGGGGCTACCTACCAAAGGATGGCGACAACAGTCTTTCATGACATGATTCACAAAGAAGTACAAGTGTATGTTGACGATATGATTGTTAAGTCAAAATCTCCTGAAGAACACGTTGAAGCACTTGAGAAGTTCTTCCTTAGACTTCGCGAGTATAATTTGAAGCTTAATCCTGCAAAGTGCCTCTTTGGAGCAACATCAGGCTTATTTTTGGGATATTTGGTCAGCAAGAAAGGAATAGAAATTGATCCAGCAAAGTCAAAGGCTATTCTAGAAATGCCTCCACCAAGAACAGAAAAGGAGATTCGAGGTTTACTAGGTAGATTACAGTATATCAGTCGATTCATATCGCAGTTGGCAGAGACTTGTGGTCCTATCTTTAAGCTACTAAGGAAAGGTGCTTCACAAGAATGGAATGAAGACTGCCAGAAGGCCTTCGACAAGATTAAAGAATACTTGTTAAGTCTGCCAATTCTACAGCCTCCCAGAATGGGAAAACCTCTGCTCTTGTATTTGTCTATAACAGATGAAGCCATGGGTGCAATGCTAGCTCAAGAGGCCGAAGGTACAAAGGTAGAAAATGCAATTTACTACCTCAGCAAAAGGATGCTGGACTATGAGTTAAAGTATAACAAGATTGAGAAGTTGTGTTTAGCATTGTATTAGACCTGCACGAAGTTACAACACTACTTGTTTCATCGCAGAATAGAGTCCCTTGAAATTCCTTATGGAGAGGCCTGTTTTGGACAGCAAAATGGCAAAGTGGGTGTCAACATTGGCAGCTTTTGACTTAAAATTCATTCAAAGGAAAGCTGTGAAAGGTGGGGCAATAGCTGACCAGTTAGCAGAATTACCCGTAAAAGATGACATGCGAGAAATGAATTTCCCTGACGAAGACCTCTTGAATGTGGAAAGAAGTGTTTGGGAGATGTATTTTGATGGGGCCTCCAATTATCATGGAAATGGAATTGGGATTGTGTTCAAAACTCCTTGTGGAGAATACATTCCCTTTGCAGTTAAACTTGACTTTAGCTGCACAAACAATGAAGCAGAATATGAAGCTTGCATCAATGGGCTCGAAGCCGCCCTGGGATTGGGGATTAAGAACCTAAAGGTCTATGGTGATTCTATTTTAATAGTATCACAAGCTTAAGGAAATGGAAAATAAGAGAAGAGCGTCTGGTTCCTTACCTACAACGCCTTGATCATTTGGCACAACAATTCAATGATTTGTCCTTCGAATATCTCCCAAGAGCAAAGAATCAGTTTGCTGATGCCCTGGCTACTTTAGCTTCCATGATCAATATCAAGGAGGGGAAAGCCATTCGTCCATTGAAAGTTCAACTTCAGAAGCAACCTGCCCACGTAATGCATTTGGCCAATGGTAAACCATGGTTCTGGGATATCAAGAGTTATCTCAAGGATGGAAGTTATCCGGAGGGATCATCAAGGGTTGATTAGAGAGCAATAAGGCAGCTAGCCATAGGTTACATTCTTAATGGAGATATCCTCTACAAAAGAAGTTGGAATGGAATGCACCTAAGGTGTGTGAATGAAGCAGAGGCTAAGCGGATAATGGAAATGGTGCGTGGTGGCGAATCAGGACCGCATATGTATGGGATCACCTTGGCTCGAAAAATAGCCAATCTAGGATATTATTGGTCCACCATGAATACAGACTGTGTGGCATTTGTGCAAGAATGCCATCAGTGTCAGATATTTGCTAAGCTGCAGAAGCAACCTCCCGTTGCCCTGAATCCAATCACTTCTCCATGGCCCTTCGCTACTTGGGGAATAGATATAATTGGCAAAATACATTCGAGAGCTTCGAATGGACATCAGTTTATCTTGGTAGCGGTGGATTACTTCATAAAGTGGGTTGAAGCAGCTTCCTATACAGAATTAGACGCCAAAAAGGCAGCACAGTTTGTCCGAACCAACATCCTTTGTCGGTACGGAACACCATTTTAGATTATCATTGATAATGGAACTCATTTCCAAGTAGAATTTGCTAAACTCTTGAAGGATAAGAAGGTCCAGCATCATAAGTCCTCTCCTTATAGACCTCAAACAAATGGAGCTGTAGAAGCAGCAAATAAATCTATAAAGGTGATCATACAAAAAATGATCAAGGAACATAGGGGTTGGCATGAGAAGTTACCACTGGCCTTGTGGGGATATAGAACATCAATTAGAACTCCTACTGGGGCAACCCCATATTCACTGGTGTACGGAATGGAAGCAGTACTCCCCATTGAACTGGAAGTTCAATCGGCAAGGATAATTCAAGAAAGTCAGATAAATGAAGCTAAATGGATTAGCAATTATCATCATCAGTTGTTGGGTTTGGATGAAAAAAGACTTCAAGCTCTCCATCAGATTCAAGGGTATCAGAGGCGAATAGCCAGACATTTCAACAAAAAGGTCAAAGATCAAAAGTTGGAAGAAGGTTGTTTGGTTCTGAAAGAGATCAGAACACCCGTTACAGATCCTCATGGGAAGTTTCGTCCTCATTGGGCTGGACCCTACATTGTAAAGAAAATACTTTTCGGCGGAGCTGTCATCTTGTCTGATTTGGATGGTCTGGAGTTCACAAACCCATGCAATCTGGATCAATTAAAGAAATATTATGTATAATCATGCATTGTAAGGAACTACATTAGACCTGATTCTCGCAAACTAATTCGAGATATGTAGGCAGCTCTCCTTGAGCACGGTCTAAATTTTATTGAAAACCATTGATTCATTTTTCTTTTGCCAACATTAAAAAAAAAATTCCACTAAGTTGAAAACCCGCAAAGGGCAGCTTAGGCAAGAATGGGTAAGAGCTCGCTAAGTTGAAAATCCGAAAGGACGGCTTAGGCAAAAATTAGAGCAAGTAAATAAAGTAGATAATGTTTGGAAAGCAAATGAAAGAGTCATTCCAAAAAGAGTCATTCATTCCGAAAATAGTCATTCATTCCAAAAAAAAAAGTCATTCATTCCATAAAATATCAAACCAATCAAAAGAGTCAAACCATAAGTCCAAAGCGTCAAATGAACCAAAAAGGTAAAAGCAATAAAAAAAAGTAGACAATAGAGTCAACCCTAGAGTCTAAATCCTACGTCTCCTACGTGGGGCAGAGTCTTCGGTATCTTCCTTAGCTCTGAAACTCTCTGCAGCATCTATCTTCTCCTCGTTAAGAGGAACCACATCCTCACCCTCCAACTCCTGCAACAATGCATGCCTCCTTGGCTTTTCAATTGGCCAAACTTCAGCTATAAACCAAGCTCTGTACTCTGGAGTAGGATGAACAAAGGAAGGCTCAGCAAAAGGCCTGATCATCTGATGGTTCCTAACCCAAGTTTGAAGAACAGCTCGAGTAACTCCGAGAGTAATAGGGGTAGCAATAGTTAACCCAATAGGAAGAGGAACCCTCTGATCAATTCCCATCTGTCTGAGGACGCGAGAAGCACTATACCATGTACTATGAGTGAAACCAAGAAGGTAGACATGGTTATGCATTGCATTTGCCTCCATGAATCGAGAAATTTCATACCAAGAGATGTACCATAGCAATTCTTCTGGTCCAAGCTCATACAACCAGATAGTCCACTTAGCCATAGAAGGAAAAGAAACCTGGATTCTTCTAGTGCGGTACTGAGAAGGGTTATAAGTCAAGGCATGGGGAGCGGCAACCACTCGGAGATGGTCTCTTAGCCAAACCTGAAAAAAAATAGATCCTTTCTATTTACAAGGAAAAAAGAGAGATGATGAAATGAGAAGAAGCAAAAAGTGTAACAGAATTACTTGAAGAATGATCGGAGTAATAGTCCAATTTTCAAATCCGAGTGCAGTTCTGTCAAGACTCTGAATAGTCTCAGCCAGAATCATACCACCAATGCAGTTAAGTTCTTCCATTTGCCTAATCATGGGGGCAAAGCTTTAAATCTCCAAAGCCAGGATCACGGTTGAAAAGAAACCCGGCTAACAGGCAGAAAACAAAAGCTCGCATCCTATGTTTCAGTTGAATCTCATCTTCAAAATTAGCGGTCAAGAATTCATCAATCAAAGGAAGCAACATCGCCTTATTCCCATCCATGATCATAGCTTGAGCTTGAGGCCTTATAAAGGTGAAAATCCTCTGAAAAGACCCCACATAGCCAACTTGAACCTCATGCCTTACAAGAGGGGCATTTGGGTCACATCCAATAATTGAGAAGAATTCCTCAAAAAGAGGACACATCTCCTCCATCCGGGCACCAAATCTGAAAACGTGGGCTTGGGGATCCCAAAATCTGATACAAGCATGCAAGAAATCCCAATCCACAGCTACACCTCTAAGGGTGGCAACAGCTTTCAATCCATATCTTCCCATGTTGATCCTTTCAACATTATGGAGGCTCTTGGTCCAGCTATGCATCACATGATTAAAAAGAGGGTTCATTGTTGAGAGAAAAATAAAATCCTGCAGTGAAAAACCTATTTTTTGGCCTGAAAATGCACTTCAACTTCATTTTTATACAGCCCTGGCCTAGATGGCGGTCCGACTGCCGCCAACCCAGTTTCGGTTCCTGTTTTTGATGTTTTGTGGAATTCTTGTGTTTTGGCCCTGTTTAGGCCCTGTTAGGTGCTATTTTTGGGGGTTGTTTCAGGGATTTATTTTGAAAATAGATTTCTAAAAAATAAGCATCATACATACATATTTACTGTCAATACTAACAAATAAATGCAGGTTTGTATCTAAGTTCAAATAACAGGTGGAAAACATGGAAAGTACAAAGTACAAAGCAAGAATAATTCAAATACGACAAATATAATTTAAGTCAAGTATGAAAAATCAGCGTCGGGCTCTCCGTCTTTGCAGCCTATTCTGCCTCTCATAAGCACTATCAGTCCAAGCGCCAGACAGCTCATCCAATAAAGCAGTGATCAGTACCGCCATGTCAACAACTAGGCCCGCAGGTACCTGCAAAAAAGACATAGAATCACAGTCAATTTCAAGAGAACTTTGTGAATCCTTTTCATGAAAAGTTCTAAAAGAATACCTGAGTGATGTGAGCAAGGCTCTGATAT
The DNA here is from genome assembly GCA_947685225.1 of Garcia nutans. Lineage (NCBI taxonomy): Eukaryota > Viridiplantae > Streptophyta > Magnoliopsida > Malpighiales > Euphorbiaceae > Garcia > Garcia nutans. The sequence continues at coordinate 13,867,097 of CANTUV010000023.1, read as the reverse complement.
GGTACACCCTTCACACTAATTGGTCGGGTCATCCAACCGTCGGGTGCACGATAACGAACAGCATAAAGCAGCCTCAGGTCGGCCAAAGTAGGGTCCAATTGACCGGTAGCCGCAAGAATAGATGGGGGAGGCCTCAAATGTGATGAACTGCTGCTTGCTCCAGTGTGTGATGGTCCAGCCCTGAAAGCGGAAGCCTCAGCCCTAGAGGAAGAAGGTCTGTCAGCTCGCCAGCTGGAAGAGGGATGGTCTTCCGGAGTGCTAGTAGTGGGAGCCGAAGAATGAGAGGACCAATAAGGTGGTGCAGGGTCGAACCGTGTCCCAATGCGTGGCATCAGTCGCTGAAGACAGTAGAAATCATAATCATCATCCGGGGCATAGGCTGACTCGAAGGGATCACCATCATACTGGGACGCAGTAATAGGCAGAAGCGTCAGAGATAGCATATCATCAGGGGGATCCAGGGGAGCTGCACGGAAACCGATGATCTGGAAAGTCACTCTCTCAGCGAGATAATACCGTCGATACTCTGGATGGGGAAGTATGAATCGACGGTGAGTCAGGAACTGTGATCGCTGAAAGCTGTTATCTTGAGCAATCCACTCTACTAGCCAGCTAGACATCACTGTAAATACAACCTGTAAAAATTTATTATGTTAGTGAATCATTTTCTCTAATAAAATAAATAAGGATGAGGATAAAGTATTTACCGAGTTCATGGAGCAGCTGTTGAAGAACAATCTCAACTCTCTGATAGGAAGTTTCCTCTTTGGTGCTTCTACCCTCTCTTTATACCATCTCCAAGCAATGGGAGAAAGAGGATCTACAGGGGCAGGTGGCTCACGAAGAAAAGGGGCGACACTAGGAAAGTACTCATAAGCCCAAGTCTGGAAAAGATGAAGAAGATATCAGAGTTGGTGTATGTCAACATATATAAGATAAAAGAAATGTTCTTTACATTACCTCCCAGAAGTAGTACAGGCCACATGGAGCAATGCGGGTATAGCAGAGGTCTGACATGTCATCGTACAATCTACACAGCATCATGCTAGCCCAATTGTATGTCTGAAGTCGTGTCAGGTCGAGTAGGCTCTTCAGCACATTGAGACTCACTGCGTCCTTCCTATTTGCTAAGAAGGAGCTAGCAAATAGGAGAATCAGGGTAAACCTGGCCACCTGATCAGCAGTAAGATCGCCTACGTAGCAAGCATAGATGACTGGCGCCTGCTCTACAAGCCACCTCCGCTGAATGCAACGAGGCGCCTGATGTCGAGGATAGTCAACCCCGATCAAAGTGACCATGTCGGCTGAAGAAATGTCATGCCACCAGTCATCATAGAACTCCACCATCTCAACGCTGAAGGGAATCCCAAAAATGTCGAAAAAGTCGGTAGGCGTCATCGTCATCTCCCCACAAGCAAAATGGAAGGTATCAGTAGTGGGCCACCATCGCTCGGCCAGCGCGTAGATCAACTCCCTGTTGATATCTCTGCCCACATCTATAGTCCTCAAATGGTGGAGGAAAGCAGGTCTGATAAGATCCCCCACCGGATGCCCGACATTAAAGATGTAAGCCAGAATAGTGCTTATGTAACTCTCGGTGATGGATATCCTAATCGCAGTGTCCTAAAAAAAGTAGAGAGAGGGATTTTCTAATTCATTATTGTGGATAATTTGGGGGGAAACTTCAGAAAAATTTTAGTTCTATCCCCAGCCGGGTGTGACTTCCTAGAGGATTATTTCTAAGTTCTTTACTAGAAATAATTACTGATAGCAGAACTTAGTGAAGCATGGTATTACTCCTGATTCATTACTAGAGCTAATTCAAGTACATGTAAAGGAAAGATTCCTAAAATTTGTTTCTAAGTTCCTTACTGGAAATAAATAAAATTCCTAAGCATGCATACTAGATGAGTAAAGGGGAAGGTACTTACCTCATAGGAGCCAGTCCGGGAGCTGTGCTTCTCCTCCTCGAGTAAAAGATTGCAGGGAGGGAGTGGGATTTTGAAGTCTTCTAGGCCAGTGAAATCCATCGTCGAAAGAAAGTTTGAAGGAAAGGAAAGAAGAAGAAGGAATGAAAGCAAATGAAAATGAAATGGAAATGAGCCTATTTATAAGGAAAAGGTGAAAATGCGGGTATTTTGCACCTCGCTCAAAATCCTCGTTTCTGACAACCACTAAGCCCCATTAATCATTTTTATGGACCCCAGTGGGGGGCAATTGTGAATACTTGAATTTTGAGGCTCGGAAAGCCAATTTTCTCAAACTGCTGACGACCGAGCCGGACCAGAGGTCCACGGTAAAGTTCACCGAAAGTATGTCTTCATGGTACTTGAAATGTCCGGAATGACGCGAGATCAAGGATATGGTCCCGGAATATTTTTTGGAGGTCTGTAGCTCCTGTAAAATCAGTTTGAGCAAAAATCGTGCGACCTAATGTGCTGTTTTGGGGGCAGAACCGCCGAAAGCGGCGGTCCGACCGCTGTTGTTTTTGTCTTCCGGCTGGTCACATCCACGAAGGTCCGACCATCGTGTACGGTGGTCCGACCGCTGTACGGGTGCCAACTGCCGTCCCGGCGGTCCGATCGCCGTCCAGGTCCAAATTTGGTCCATTTTCACTATAAATAGCCCTAGAATTTTCAGAAGGGGGGTTGGCTTTTCGGGTGGGCTTCGGGCGGATGAACTCTCTATTTTCCATACGCTTAAGAACTTCTCTTGGACTTTTCTTTGCATAAATCTAACCTTGTGCTGCAGGAATTAATCTAAATCAAAAAAATAATAAAAAACTGTAATCAAGAATCATAATCCAAAGCTTAAATCAAAAAAATAATAAAAAACTGTAATCAAGAATCATAATCCAAAGCCCGAGAAAACGAGATCTGGAACTACGAAGTGGGAGAACCCTAAACAAGGTAATATCCTAATTTATCATTTGTCAATTTAGGCATATCATAAGCACTACATCTCCTTCTTAATTTCTTTTTGGGTCAAAGACCTAATCTCTTTTGGCATGAAGTCTATCCAAATTAAAATCAATCTTTGGCATGAAGCCGATCTCAACTAAAATCAACCTTTTGGCATGAAGCCTAAATTGCATTTTCTTTTGGTACCAAGTACCCAAATTTTATCAAATTTAGCACTAAGTGCTCAAAATCTCACAATTTTGGCAAAAAGCCCGACAATGCACGAAGCATACACACACATGCATAAATGCATAATTGCCTTTAAATAGGCTTTTCCGAACTACATGGGCTTTGATCTCTCATAAAAAATGAGAGTATGTAGGCATATTTGGGATTCACCCCAAATAGCAAGTCCACAATCTACTAACAATCTGTTTGTCTTCCTTTCTGTGTTCCTTTTAGGTTCATTTCTTCTTTGGCAAGTTAATCAAATGCATGACATAGTCCCCGAATCCTCCTTGGGTTCGTAGATTATAAACCTTTACATTGGATGCATTATTGGAGTCAAACAAGGGTTTTCTTAGTTTTTCCCTTTGAACAGAAAAAAAAAAATTGAGTGGCGACTCCTAACAACAAGTGAATGTTCATCCAAATCCTTTTTGGGTGGAAACCGAGGTTCACACCGGTCAAGGAAATAAAAGACAATTTTTAGATCTGGGGAAGCCTCTATCTTTGGTTTTTAGCAAGCTGCAAAAGAAGGGATTGTTACAACCCTTGACTTCTCATCCTTTGCCTAATCCTTTTCCACCTAACTTTGATACTAATGCATTTTGCCAATTCCATCAAAGGCCTGGACACGAAATGGACAATTGTATGAATTTGAGGCATGAGATCCAGAATTTAATTGATAATGGCAAGCTACCTGAGCCGGATAAGCCCAACACCAAGAACAACCATTTGCCTAAGTTTGGAAGAGTACCTCCACCGGCAACCTTCATGGTGGGAAAAGGATTGGAAGAAGGTTTTGTTTTATCATCCTTTCAAGATGGAAATATGGAAGATGTGAAGGGAAAAGAAGCTTAAACTCAACAAACTTTCCTTAGCTTGAATGTTGCTTTTCAATTTTGCTTTCTTTAATATTTAATCGGAACAATCTTGTTTTCCAAATTTAAAGTTGCTTGAATAAATTACTTTCATCAAAAATTTTGTTGGTCTTCGTTCATTTTGATGCTCAACCAATGAGGAATCTAGCTTGATAATTCATGAATTAATATATTTATGCATCATGACTTGAATGACTTTACTAGGTGAGGGAATGGCTCTATAGCATTGAGTTGTGTATGCTTACTTAGAGAGGGCTCCTACATAATTACCTTTGTCTAGGTCCTAGTCAGTCTTAGAACATGCTTTGACAAACTTTTGAGGCGAAATTGAACTCTGCTTATTTAAGAGAGAAATGATCTAGGCATTGTTTGATTAGCCAACAACTAGTATCCACCCAATTAAATATCAATCCCTAGTTGTCCCTTTGAGCCTTCATAAAATTTTAGCTTTCTTTTCATTGGCATATAACCCCAAATACCTGCCCTAAGCTGTTGTGATACTTTTTGGCAAGTTTTACGATCACTAAGATGAAGAGGTGAGAAGATCGAAGAAAACAATGATTAGTCCAGATCATGAGGATAGTTGAAGTTCTCAAGACCATGAGGATAGTTGAAGTTCTCAAAACCCTGAGGATAGATGAAGTTCTCAAGACCATAAGGGTAGTTGATGTTTTTTCTTAATATCTCTTATATATCAAGACAACATTAGAGTAACAAATGATTTATCCCTGTTAAAGAAGATCTATGTTACTCCACTCATCCATTATTGGAAGCCCAAGTCGTTACAAACAAGACAACTCTGTTTGAGCTAGAACAAAAAAAAATAAACAAACAAACAAAAAAAAGAGAGGGAGAGGAAGAAAAAAGAGAAGAAAAGAAAAGAGACAAAAGAAAAGGAAAAGAAAAGAAAAAAGAGAAAAATAAAACCTCAAAAGGTGGTTCAAAAAGCCAACTAAGTTCTCTTTGACCTAAGACAACAAAAGGCTTCCATTTGGTTTACAAAGACATTTTGACTTGAATTGGTCCAACCCAACTAAAGATCAAAATCAGAGAAAAAAGGGAGAAAGACTGTTCAGTTCTTGAAAATTCTATACTTGACAGTCCTACAAGGAAGAGGGACAAAATGATAGAATGCTCAAAGAAAGAGAAGAATAAGAAAAATAAAAAAGGGAAGGGAAAAGAGGAAAAGAAACGAATTTGGGTACCAAACTTTTTGCAAGGGCAAAGATTGTCCTAATCAAGATCCTAATTAATGCCAAGAAGATAGAAAGAACTTGGAGTCCAGCAAGATTGCTCCCAGCTGCCTAAAGTTCAAACAAGAAATTTGTAGTGTGAGGGTTTGTCCATTGTGTCACACCAGCTCTAATCTCAAAATGGCCTTCACTTTAAACCCATGTCCCTTATAGACCCCATTTCAAGCCTATCAAAGACCTGTTGATCTCTCTTGGTAGGTAGAGTCTATTAGTGGAGATAGTTTGGATAAGCACGCATATGAGATAGACAATATTTAAACTCAAATGAGACCTTTGGACAAGTAATGTGTATGTGCCTATCTGAAGTGCAACAGTTCTTGCTTAAATAGAAATGATTCCCGAGTTTAGTACGGTAACTAGGGTTGTCATATTGTAGATTTATTAATTTAGAAAATCAAGTCCTGAGGTACATTGACATTGATTTGGCAAAACCAACATTTGATTTCAAAATCAAAATTTAAAAAAATTCAAAAAATTCAAAAAAAAAAAGTTGTCATACAAAGTCTTCAAGTTAAGGGAAGTATGTTGAACCTCCAAAGGACACATTAGGCAAAGGAAATGATTATTGACAAGGTCATGAAGAAGCTATCAATTGACATGCTGGATGTATCCCTGACTCTGCTGCTTAGGGTCTCCACCACTCATGTTTTCATCATCTTGAAGATAAAACCCACAAATGCAAAGGTTTCAATCATTCCAATGCAAGACTTGAACGAGCATCAAAAAGGAACCAATGAGAACACTTCTGTTGATCACCTCGGTCTGTGAGTCGATGGAACAACTGTAAGTATTATTCATGCATATCATGCATACATGAACATATCACATCATACTTTCTTGTCTTGTATTGTCTATTCTTTATCAAAGTGAACAGCAAACACTCTGTGAAGTGAAGAATCAAAAGAAGATGTCAAATCAGGGGGCATGGAAAGCCCATTGCTTGAGAAATCTCCAGTAATTTTGCAAAGAGAAGAAATGCATGCTTGTGCGAAGAACTAGACAAGAAAAATATCAATCAAAGCTTGCATTGAAAAAATCTTGGGTTTGAGCCTACACAGGGGGCAAAGTTTCTCCTTTTCAATTTTTTGAGTTTATATACCAAATATTTTTAAACTCACTTATAAATATTTTGCCACACATGGGGGCAAGGAGAGGATATAAGGTCCAATTAAAAATAGCTAAATCTTTGCAAAAAGAAAGAACAAAAGAATGGAACATTAGAACTCTCAAAAGAACGAAGATGCAAAATACAAAAGACCAATCCAGCTAAAAGAGATGAAGCCAGGGTGAAGACCCGTCCTCCAATGGATAAAGACCCATGTTTCAAGGGTAAAAACCCGATCTAAAAGGATGGAAATCCATTTTCAAGGGTAAAGACCCGATGTCAAAAGATGAAGATCCAATTTGATGGTGAAGAATCACAATGCATAAAACAGCCGGAGCAGTCAGACTCCTCAAATGATAAAAGGTCAGTCAAACTCAATCTCGGGTCCAAGTACCCAAATCAATTCAAGCTCGGGTCCAAGTACCCATTCTCGGGTCCAAGTACCCAAATCAATTCAAGTTCGGGTCCAAGTACCCAATCTCGGGTCCAAGCACCCATTCTCGGGTCCAAGTACCAAAATCAATTCAAGCTCGGGTCCAAGTACCCAATCTCGGGTCCAAGCACCCATTCTCGGGTCCAAGTACCCAAATCAATTCAAGCTCAGGTCCAAGTACCCAATCTCGGGTCGAAGCACCTATTATCGGGTCCAAGTACCCAAATCAATTCAAGCTCGGGTCCAAGTATCCAATCTCAAGTCCAAGCACCCATTCTCGGGTCCAAGTACCCAAATTAAATTCAAGCTCGGGTCCAAGTACCCAAATCAAATTCAAGCTCGGGTCCAAGTACCCAATCTCGGGTCCAAGTCCCCAAATCAAATTCATTGTCGGGTCCAAGTACCTAATCTCTGGTCCAAGTACCCAAATCAATCTAATCTCCGGTCCAAGTACCCAAATCCAATTCAATCTCAGGTCCAAGTACCCAAATCAAATTCAATCTCGGGTCCAAGTACCCAAATCAAATCAATCTTGGGTCCAAGTACCCAAATCAAATCCAATATCGGGTCCAAGTACCCAAATTAAATTAACCTTGGGTCCAAGTACCCAATCCCAGGTCCAAGTACCCAAATTCAATCTAGTCTCGGGTTCAAGTACCCATATCAAATTTAATCTCGGGTCTAAGTACCCAAATCAAACCCAAAACAAACCTCAACCATCTCAAAAATTAAGTCTTATTGCTTTTCACACTCTTTTGCTGTAGTCTCAGATCGTTCAAGCAGGGGGCAAACTGTAGACCCTTAATTTTTACCCCAATTTGATATGGTCCTAATTAAAGGATGCCAAAATAAATTTGATCCGACTTTAAATATTTAAACCTAGTTTATAATTTTTAAAAGGAGTCGGTTCAGATTAAAGAGGCATATATTTGATTGTAAAACCCTAAAACCAAGTGGAATTGGCCCAAATTAAAATTTTTCGGTTCATAAGTTAAAAAAGGTTAGAGTAATTTAATTGAGGCTGGCCTGGAGACATTAGGATGCCTCATGTCGACCTTGGCAGCCCAAGATCGACATGAGCATGCCTCATGTCGACTTGGGCAGCCCAAGGTCGCCATGAGGTTGGTCTCATGTCGACCTAGGGCAATTAGGTCGACATGGGTTCAATATGTTTCCTAATTCAACCAGAATTTATTTTAGGGACTGTTTTATATTAGGTTAAGGATTATGAGTGAGTTTCGGATATAAATATTAATGTTTTAGAATTCAAGAGGGGAGAAAAACATTAACAAGGTAACATTAAGAGGGAACGGCAGGAACATTAACAAGATAGCAAAGAGACAGAAACAAACAGAAAAGATTAGCATCAGACATTCATCGGTAATCAATCCATCAAAGACAGCAGTGTTGTCTTTGTTAATTGTTCATCCAGAAGTTAATTGTGGAGCAACCAACAAGTGGAGGTTTGATCTTTAATCATGAATTATTTATGTTTACAGTAGTTTTGTAATATCCTCATGTTTGCCCTAGAAGTATTGGTTATGTTGTTGTTGTAAATTGGATTGAATGTATATGTTATGTGTTAAGAAAAGAAATTGAGAAGAGAATGTGTATGTATATGTGTTTTGGGAAAGAAAGAGGGTTTAGAGACAAGTTTATATGTTGTTTATATGATGATATAATTAACATATACATAAGTTAATTAGAGAGTCAATGCAAGAAGATATTTTATTTGAGATTTGTGAAATTACATATTTTGGCATGCAAGGGACAAAAGCTAAATTAAGTGATGAGGGGTGTTTTGGTAATAGTTTTGTTAAATTTTGTGGTGGAGATTTAAAGAAGAAGAAATGGTTGATTTGTATTCATTCTTCTTCTCTTCTCATGTGTGTGCCGGCCATTGAAGAAAAGAGAGAGCAAGAGAGGTGTGCTTGATGCTAGAACCAAATTGAAGAAGGAATCAAAGGATTTGGCTAGAGATTTGTGGAATTTCTTCATTAAAAGTAAGTATTCTTTTGTTGCTTTGGTTATTTTTGAAGTTATGTTTGATGTGAGGTTTGATTGGTTGGAATCTTGATTTGGTGGGTTTGAGATGTGTTTACAAGTGTTTAAATTGATTGCAAGTTAAAAGATTTAATTGGTGTGGGTTTGGTTTTGAATATGGTAAGTTATGTAGAGGTTGATAGTGAAAGATTATGAAGGATGTTGGAATTAGGGTTTTGAGATGGCTTGTGTTTAAATGTGATGTTAATGTGTTGTTTAAGTGATTATTGTGATGATTATGTAAGATATGTGTGTATGTCATTGATTGCATCCATTTGAATGAGTTTGTGTTGTGCATAAGGTGTTAGAATGCATTTAGAAGAGTGTTGGCTTTGGTTAGGGTTTGTTCATGAGTGACACGGCCAAAACCAAAGAAGAGACAGGGCCAAGACTTAATGTTTTGGAGAGACACGGCCAAGTCCATGGAAGTTTGGCCGTGTGTGTGAGTTTTTGGAGAGGACACGGCCGTGTCTCATGCCAGTGTCTGCCACTGCCAATTTGTTTTGGGAGACACGGCCACAAGCTTGGCCGTGTCCCTTGGGTGTGTTAGTTACTGTGTTTGGTTTTTGTTCTTCATACATGGTTGAGTTTGATTTTACAATTGATAATGCATATGATGCTACATGAACTAGGGTTTGTACTATGCAATGTGAATCTTGTAAATGATAATGTGTGATATGGATAATGTATTTTGAAATGCTATATCAATGATGCTATATGCAAAATATGAATTGAGATGTGAAATGTGATGTAAAGCCATTGTGATTGGCTATGAAGATGCAATTGAAAGAAATAAGGCATGTTTGCCTAAATGTTGATGAGAATTGAGAATGGAAATGATAACTAAATAATAAATGAATTGTGTGGCTAATGTGTTATTCCATTTTCAGAGTTTGTTGTTGGTGGCATGCCTAATAAGTGTAACAATCTCTTGAAGTTAGGTTGGATTGAATCCTTGAAGCCTAATTGAGATGTTACCACCCTTGAAGCTAGGTTGGGTTGGTTCTTGAAGCCAAGTTGGGTTGAAGCTTAGCATGCTTTGCTCCCCTTGAAGCTTGGTTGAACCTAATCCTTGAAGCCTAGTTGGGTATATGATATTGATAAATGTGATAACAAAACCAAAACATTAACTCTGAAAATTGAATGGCATATTAGTGTGTTTTGGGCCCATGCTTGTCTTTGTTTAATATGATTCATGAATGGTAAAATGATTAACTAATGAGATATATAAAAGGATGTTGACGTGTGATATGTACATATATTGTGGTTTATGGAATGTAAAAGTATGTTGCTAGCTTTACATCTATGATGTTGTTCTTATTAATAAATTGTGTGGCATTGCATTGCACTAATGCATAATATTAGCATGATTTGTCTTACTAAGCTGTTGGCTTAGCGCAATAGTGTTTGATCGCGCAGGTAATAGAGTTGAACCCGAGAGTTCATCGAGACCGAGTGAGAGTAGACCTTGAAGAGTTGATTTTGGGAACTTAAAGATCAGAAGAGATTTGCCAATCATGTACTACTTCTTTATATTTTGAAAAGTAATATTTATAATGTAAATATATGCACATTTGTAAATATGGATTTAAATGTTTCTTATATATAAATATTTTATAAATTCCGCTGCGTATTAACTAAATGTATCTATATATTTATTTTATTTTGTATTACAAGTAACTACCTATTTTTTTTTAATATTAAGAAAATCCGTAGCATCCCTATGTTTAGTGCACGTATACTACATTGTGGTGTTTGTAGTGTGCATGTATTGAATGTGGGGGTGTTACAATTGTTTTGGTATCAGAGCCTAGGTTTGAGATTCTCAACCTAGGTAAAATGTAATAAAAAGAATATTTTTTTTTTACTTAAAAAGTGGTTTTGAATAACATATATGTTTGGGATTGGCAATCTCTGATCTTTAATAAGAAGTATTCTGCTGTGTTTGCAGACATAGGTTGTGATGGATCCTCAGTTGCGTCAGTCAGTTGAGGGTAGTGAGGAGAGTGTAGCTCCGGAGGATAGAGCTAGAGTTGATAGTGCTGAGGAGGCACCTGTTTCGGTGTCGGGAAGACCAGTTGGTGAGGAGGTTCCGCCAGCTTGGGTTAGGCATGTGGTAGAGGCTTTGAGGCAAGCACCAGTGCAACCACAGCCACAACCCCCTCAGCTTTTGGTATCTGTGAGGCACTATGACAAACTAAGGAAGTATGGAGCGGAGGATTTCCTTGGTACAATTGATCCAGCTGTAGCGGAGCAATGGCTTGATAAAGTACAAAGAATTTTCATTCAGTTGCAAGCCACCTCAGAGGAAAAGTTTGACTATGCAAGATCTTTGCTACAGAAGGATGCATACGATTGGTGGAAGACAGTGCCCCATTCTATGGATGATCCACCAACCTTGTCATATGCAGATTTTCTGAGAGAATTTGAATTGAAGTATACTCCTAGGGAGTACAAAGACATGAAGAAAATGGAGTTCTTGAGCTTGAAGCAAGACAGCAAGACTGTAACTGAATATGAGGTTGAGTTTATTCGATTGAGCCAGTATGCTGGGGGCATTATAGCTGATGAGATAGATAGATGCAGGAGATTTGAGGAGGGATTGAGGCCTTCTATCATGTGCTTAGTGGCTGGATCTCGATATCGTGATTTTTCCCAGCTAGTGGCAGCAGCTCGAAGTGTAAAGCGAGCTCAAGTTATTGCAGTTGCTTCAGAGGAAGAGGTTAGGGTTAGGAGGCCCCAGTTTGAGGCAGGGTCTTCTTCTGCTAAGAGAGGTAAAGGAAGCTTTGTTCCTCGGGTTAGTAGGAGTCAGAGGCCAGCTGGTAGGTCAGTGCAGTTACAGAGGCAGAGATTTAGACCTACAGCTTCAGTGGCGAGTGCTCCGACCCCAATGATTCAGAGATCCACTCTTCCCATCTGCATTCATTATGGAAGGCCACATGGTGGTCCTTGTTGGAAGACTGGTGTAGCAGGGGTTTGTTTCAGATGTGGATCACCAGATCACTTTGTTAGAGATTGTCCTGAGAGGCAAGAACAGATGTCAGTTGATACTGCAGCTTCTCGACCTAGTGTGAGGGGAGGTCGAGGAGGCAGAGGTGTCAGTAGAGGAGGCAGATCTGGGTTTAGTGCTAGAGGAGGTTCTACATCCAGGGAGAGTAGACCAGAGGAGGTTGGATCTTCCTAGAGGATATATGTTATGCAAAGGCAGCCAGATGCTTCGGCAGTCATAGCTGGTACTTTTTCCTTATTTGGTTTTTCCGTACTTGCTTTGATTGATTCGGGTTTCACACATTCATATATTAGTGCATCTATTTTGCCTTTGTCTGATATGCATGCTGAATCCCTAGGATTTGATGTGTTGGTGACAAATCCTTTATGGCATAGTGTGATTGTTAGCAAAGTGCACCGAGATAGTGCAGTGAGGGTGCAAGGTGAGGAGTTCCTTGGAGACTTGATTGAGATGCCATTTAAGGAATATGATGTGATTCTAGGTATGGACTGGCTATCTAGACATGGAGCTGTGGTAGACTGTAAAAGGAAAATTGTTTCTTTGAGAACTGTTGATGGTAGAGAGGTGATAGTATCTAATGAGCAGGAACAGCTAGCCTCCTTATTTGTTTCAGCTGTTGCAGCTAGGAGATTGATTAGAAAGGGGTGTGAAGCCTATCTTGCTCATGTGGTAGATACTAGAGTAAGGGGTTCTCCTATTGATGATATACCCACAGTTGCAGAGTTCCCAGATGTGTTTCCAGAGGAGTTGCCAGGGTTACCTCCTGAGAGAGAGGTGGAGTTCGGTATTGAATTGTTGCCTGGTACCACTCCTATCTCTATTACTCCTTATAGAATGGCACCAGCAGAATTGAGGGAGTTGAAAGTGCAATTGCAGGAGTTGTTGGACAAAGGATTTATTCGCCCCAGTGTTTCTCCTTGGGGAGCTCCTGTGCTATTTGTGAAGAAGAAAGATGGTACTATGAGGTTGTGTATCGATTATAGGCAATTGAACAAGGTGACTATTAAAAATAAATATCCTTTGCCTAAAATTGATGACCTCTTTAATCAATTGAAGGGTGCAGCTGTGTTTTCTAAAATTGATCTGAGATCAGGGTACCATCAGCTGAGAGTCAGAGCTGAAGATGTTCCTAAGACAGCCTTTCGGACCAGGTATGGGCATTATGAGTTTCTAGTTATGCCTTTTGGTTTGACGAATGCACCTGCAGCTTTTATGGACTTGATGAATAGGGTGTTTAGGCCCTATTTGGATCAGTTTGTAGTGGTCTTCATTGATGATATATTGGTGTATTCGCGGAATGAGGAGGAACATGATATGCATCTGCGGATTGTGTTGCAGATTTTGAGAGAAAAGCAGTTGTTTGCTAAACTGTCGAAGTGTGAGTTTTGGTTGGACCAAGTCGCTTTTCTCGGACATATTGTTTCAGCAGAAGGCATTAGAGTTGATCCGAGTAAAGTTGAAGCAATTCTGAATTGGAGTCCACCGAAGTCAGTGACTGAAGTTAGAAGTTTTCTGGGTTTGGCAGGCTATTACCGACAGTTTGTGAAAGAATTTTCTTTGATAGCTACTCCACTCACCAGATTGCTTCGAAAGGGAGTTAGATTTGTGTGGACGGATCAGTGTCAGGCTAGTTTTGAGCAGTTGAGAGAAATGTTGACTCAAGCGCCTGTTCTTACTTTACCTGTGGAAGGCAAACCATATGTGATTTACAGTGATGCTTCACATAGGGGTTTGGGGTGTGTGCTGTTGCAAGAAGGTAAAGTTATAGCTTATGCATCTCGACAGTTGAAACCGCATGAGCTTAATTATCCGACCCATGATTTGGAGCTAGCAGCCATTGTGTTATTAATATCCCGGAATAGACCCTAAGAGTTTTGGAGTTAATGTTGTTGCATTTGGATTTAATGTATATGTATGTTTGGGAAATATAAAGATAATATATATATAAGACATATACATATACATCACATATACATGGGATATAAAATGGTGTAGGAAAGTGAGTTGTGTATATATATTTGTATAATAAGTTAATAATAATAATGATGATAAGGACAAAAAGAAAAGAGAAGAAGAAAGTCAAAAGTTGGAAAATTATGTGTGGTGGAGGTTATTTGAGAAATATTAGGTATTATTATTATTATTATTATTATATATATATATGAGAGAAACGAAAGAAAGAACGAGAACGTTCTTTCTTCCTCTGCTTCTTCTTTTCCTTTGTAAACGAGAGAGAGAGAGAGAGAGAAGCTAGAAAGAGAAAGATGATTTTGCTTCTAGTTACACCAAAGATTAAGGATATCAAGATGTTTGCAAGTGGATATTGAAGATTTAGCAAGCTATTCAAGTAAGTACTCCCTTTTGAGTTGATTTTATTGATTATATGTATATATCTAAGTTCTTATCTTTTTGTTTTGAATTTTTGTGGATTGAGGTTATGTTTGGTATAATTAGTGTGTAAAATGAAGATAATGAAAGAGTGAAGTATGTAAAGATGTTGAATTGATATTTAAGTGATGATAAGTTGAGAAAATTGTGAGGTAAATTATGAAATGTTGAGGTTGGGTTTGGGTTAGATGAATTTGGAAGTGTTTGGCCTTTAATTCATTGAAGAACACGGCCAAGTCATGAGAGACACGGCCAAGTTAGGGCAAACTTGGCCGTGTTGGATGATTTTTGGAGAGACACGGCCGTGTCCCTTGCCCGTGTCTGTTACTGGATTGTTGTATTGAGAGACACGGCCACTGGCTTGGCCGTGTCCACTGCCCGTGTTTGCTACTGCTTGAATTGGATTGAGAGACACGGCCACTGGCTTGGCCGTGTCCTTTGACCGTGTTTGCTACTGGATGTTTGGATTGAGAGACACGGCCACAAGCTTGGCCGTGTCCTTTGATGGTGTTTGCAAATGTGTTTGTTATTTGGTCTTCAAACATTGTTGGATCTTCAAATGTCTTTTGTACCTAAACACACTTAAAACAATAATGATCCAACCAAATGTATATGGAGGATTCTAAGTTCTTGAATAAGGTAAATTGTTATGTATGAATATATCAATGATAATATAGGAAATGTGGAAGACATAATGATCAATGAAAAAGTATGTGCAATGTCTTTGATTATGTATACTTGAGTGATGAATTGAATTGATCAATATGATTTGATGATAACGTTGATATGATATGAACAATGTTAGGTTTTATGCATTGTCAATCTCATAAATTGTATTGTACTATATGTAGATTGAGGATGCATATGAATAATAGCATGTTGTATATAATGTGGAATATCATGAGATCATTGATGATGAATTACTTTAATGTTATGATTGAAGCATGCCTATATGGTATGGTTGATTCATGATATGTTTGTTTAGTAGTGTAATTGATGTTGCATATATCAATGATGAAACTGAAATGTGATTTGAGATATAAAATGATGTGAGGTCATTGTTAATGACTATGATGATTCAAATGAGATATGAAGCCATTGTGATTGGCTATAGTGATTCAAATGAGATGTTAAGCCATTGTTATTGGCTATGATAATTCAATTGAGAATGAAATGAAAATGAAAAGATTTTGTGTCTAATATGTTGATTCAATTTTCAGAGTTCTGGTTTTGGCGGCATGCCTAGAAAATGTGAAAAAGGTAACAGTCTTGCCGGGTTGAGGATCTCTTCAATTTGAGTGAATTGAGGTCCAAGAGACTGGGTCTGTTACACTATGATAATTATGATTATGAGATATATGATTGGTAACAGTCTTGCCGGGTTGAGAATCTCCTCGAGGTTAGACGAGTTGATGGTCCAAGAGACTGGGTCTGTTACACTATCCATGGATAGAGTTATTGATATATGATGCCTACGGGCTTGATTATTGTGATTATGAACCAAAACAGTAACTCTGAACTTTGAATAACATATTAGTGTCTGTTGGGCCCGAGTCTGTCTTTGTTGTCAATGTGATATCCAAATATTGAAATGAATGAATAATGAAATCTATGAATGCTTTTGATGAAAATATGATTTATGTTTAATGAATTGTGAATAATACAATGTTAAGAAGTATGATTTCGTAATGTGTGTATTGATATATTGAAAGTGAATATGGCTTGAGGAGCTTTGTTGAGATATGAGTTTATGAAAATATAGTATGTTGCGTACAATGTATATGAATATGGAAGTTGTAAGAATTGTTTTTATGAAGGTTTGGATAGGCCATGGAAAGGTGATTTGTTAAAATGATGTATATGTATATGAGATAGAAATGGTAAGTATTGTATTGTGAATGTTCTATGTAAATATGTGTATAATTTTATGAGATTAGGGGAAATATAAGAAGAATGCATTGAGAAAGGAAAAACGGGGTAAGCGAACAATAGAACATAATGCTAAAAACATGAGGTATGATTGTTTTTGTAAAGTATATTTTAATATTTATTTATACTACTAAGCTTTCGGGCTTAGCGCAGATAATTTATCGCGCAGGTATTCATGCGGATGATCTGGGAGTGTAGCTGTTATGCCACGAAAAGGGTAAGTGTATCTCGAGACCAACTAGAAGGTGATGCATACATGTGTGATTTTAAGTTGTATTGTATTTTTGAGTTAATATATATTCATATGGATGAATGAAGTTTTGATAAATAAGAATACTGACTTTTGTAAATGTGTTTTAAATTAAATGTTAAATTTTATGAATCTGAATAAAGGTTTTTAAATTGAAACTAAAAGTAACATTCTTATACTTTATATACGTATTGTATGTATACTAGGTATATGTATAGTACTTATATGGAGTATCAGGGTGTTACAATTATTTTGGTATCAGAGCTTAGGTTCGAGATTCTAGCCTAAGAGAAATTAAAAAGAAAATTTTTGAAAAGTTTAAATAAGAATTGAAAAGAAGATTTTGGAAATGCAATTGGTAAGACATGCATATGCATTCACATCTAGGTTGGTCTCGAACGTGGCATTGAGTGAATTGTGAATTGTGATGTATTTGAGTTACATGAGATGAGATAAATGGTAGTGTGTAAATGAGGTTTTATATGAAAGCAAATTTTGAAATGTTGATAATTGAAAAGTGATTGTGATATAAAGAAATGATATGGAATTTATAAGTAAAAAGTTTGATTATTGATATGTGTTTGACATGTAAAGAAATGGCTAGAAGAATAAAGTTGGGAATGAGTTAAAAACAAAATTTAGATTTAATTATGTAATCTTTCCTCTATTGTTTGAACCTCTTTCTAATAAACTTTATGTTTGGATTTTTAGAAAGAGGAAAGATTGTTGGATGGGTAATATGGAAAGATATATATATATTTTTTTTAATGAAAAGAGTACGGTGAAATATTGAATGAGTTGATTGGTATAGATTAAGTGTGATAATTTAAGGTGTGGATATGTAAAGTTAAGGTTTTGTTTAAAAAGGAAAAAGAGATGATGTTGGTTAGGTACAAAGAGATATTGGTGTTGTTTGTATTGTTCTTTTAATATAAACATGGTGATTTCAATGTTAGAAATGTGATATGTTTGAATATTGTAAAAGCTCCTGTAAATGGTGGTAATATGTGATATTTAGATTGTTGGAATGAGCTTAGTAATTGTGAAACATATATGTTTGATGTTGTTTTGTGGTATATCCATATAAGATGTTTTAAGGTTGATATTAAGAGAATGAGATGAATAAATTGAAGTTTAAGTAAATTAGTAAGTTGAAGATTTATAGTTTTAATGGAATGTGGATAAAGACCATTTATATATTAATAGTTTAATGTATTTAATACATGAGATATATGAAATGAATATTAGTGCACATGAAAGTATTAGGAATTGGGAGATGTGATTGTTAGTAGGAAAATTTGGTTTGAAAGTAAAGAAAAGGAATTGAGCAAAAGAAAGTGAGTTACTTTAAATAATTTGATTGGAAAGGATAAAAAGGACTATGAAAGATGTGTTAAAGATATTTATAAACAAATGTGAGAGAGATATCACATTGGAAATGTGATTAAGCTCTTTGTGAAATAATATTATAAGTAGAGTGTATATATTTGTTGAAGTTAATGAATAACTTAAGTTATGATAAACAAATGAGAATGATAATAGTCAAAGGAAAGTAATAACTATTAAATTTGTATAAACTATATGCAAAAGGGAAATTTAATAACTTGCATAATTATGTGTTTATATAAAGAGGAATTGTGAAATGGACTTTTTGATATGAATGTAATGGTTATATGTAAGAAAGGCGGGAAGTGAATCACATTATGAACGTGACCTATGAATGTGTATATAATATGTTTATTATTTTATACCAATACATGTTTAATGGTATTAGAAATGAGAATGGACTTGCGTAATATTGAACAGTGAAATTGTTATGTCAATAATTAAATGAGGCTATCATAAGATGTTTTGGAACTCAAGGTATTTGTGTGTGGAAATGCTTTATGTATAAGCATATCATCAGGAATTGTAAGGAAAGAATATGGTATTTGAAAATTTTTAGAAGAGATGAATTGGAAATGGAGTAATGAATAAAACTTGTGTAAGATTTGTATCTAATTGAAGGTTGGGTATAGGAAATGTTAAAGATAATATTATTGAACATGAGTTGGGTTAATGATGATTAAATAATCGAAAGCAAACTGTTTTGAAATGGAATTAAAATGTGTTAATTCTTGATGTAATACAAGTTTGGAGAATATATATAATTTTTGTGATATAATCTAATATTATAATTGTAAAGGTTGGAAATTGAATAATAGAAGAACGAGATTGATTTACAAACCCCAAATGTGATTGTTTATATATTATGGTCATATGACTTGGTTAGTGAGATTAGTAGTTAGTTTTATTATCTTCAGAGTTAGAACTGAGATGATATGATTGTAATACCGATTTGGTGGAACTGAAATTTTGTTTGAAAAGTATAGTTAAAAGTTATGGTAGATAAAGTTGTACCTTAACATTTTATGTTAAGAATTTGGTTATAAATTATGAAGGTAAAGAGAGAAAAAGGAAAAAATTATGGAAATGTGTTGAGATATGGATAATATGACAAAAAGGTAATCAAAATAAATATAACAAGGTTTTGCAATTGATTATATTGTTAATATTATGTGACTAGTGTTATGACTTATATAGTGTGAAAGAGACGAGGATCATTAAAAAGGTACGTGTAATGTAATTTGTTATGATAAATGTTTTAATAATAAATGATGTTAGAAATAAATTATATTGAGGTATAATGCCTAAATGATTATAAAAAAAAAAGATAAATGAACAGACTTATCTGCCTCCTGTGGAACCATGCGGACCCAATGTGTTGGGCAACCCAACTTGGATTACCAACCTGGTTGGGGGAAAAGCTTGTTTATGAAGTTATAGTTGTTGGTAATATTGATAAACTTTGAATGAGTATAAGAAATAATGATATAATTATTGAAGTAAGGAAATGTATATGTATAGGCATGATTCATATTGATTGAATATATGAATTTGGAAAGATTAGAATTTGAATATAAGTTTGACCTAATGAACTTAGGTTATATATAAGTATATATGGTAAAATCCAATGATAAATTCCAATAAGTTAATTGTTGGTTTGAATTAAATAAAGTTGAAATGTTAGTATATTGGGATGGATAAATCGATTGATCTAGGTTTCGTTAAAGTTGCAAGACAACATTGAGATTTATTATGTGCAATTGTATTGGGAATGTAAGATTTAATGGTAATGTGTATGATATAATATTCTGATTTATGAATGAACATAAATAAATTAAGGTATATTAATTGTACATGGTAAGAAATAAACTCATGAGAGTAAGGATATAGTTATCCATTGATGTTTGGTAAATGTTTATTTTGAAAGTGATGGTAAGAGTGGAATAAAAAATGCTAAGATATTGATTAATGATTTTTGAGGTTAAAGTTAAGAGAATATCTATAAAGAGTTAAAGTGATAATCTGACTTTAGAACAAAGATAAAATTCATTGGAAATGTAATGAGCTATCTTGGTTGCTCTGTTGAGAAAGTTATAAGATAAAAATAGATATATAATGATAAGTTATGATTAACTAAAAGGGGGAGAGTAAAAGTTATGTAAGTTGATAAATTAAGATGGTGATTTGTTCCAAATGGGTTGTTAGTGTGCTAGGTAATTTCGAGGACGAAATTATTTAAGGGGGAGAGAATTGTAATATCCCGGAATAGACCCTAAGAGTTTTGGAGTTAATGTTGTTGCATTTGGATTTAATGTATATGTATGTTTGGGAAATATAAAGATAATATATATATAAGACATATACATATACATCACATATACATGGGATATAAAATGGTGTAGGAAAGTGAGTTGTGTATATATATTTGTATAATAAGTTAATAATAATAATGATGATAAGGACAAAAAGAAAAGAGAAGAAGAAAGTCAAAAGTTGGAAAATTATGTGTGGTGGAGGTTATTTGAGAAATATTAGGTATTATTATTATTATTATTATTATATATATATATATGAGAGAAACGAAAGAAAGAACGAGAACGTTCTTTCTTCCTCTGCTTCTTCTTTTCCTTTGTAAACGAGAGAGAGAGAGAGAGAGAGAAGCTAGAAAGAGAAAGATGATTTTGCTTCTAGTTACACCAAAGATTAAGGATATCAAGATGTTTGCAAGTGGATATTGAAGATTTAGCAAGCTATTCAAGTAAGTACTCCCTTTTGAGTTGATTTTATTGATTATATGTATATATCTAAGTTCTTATCTTTTTGTTTTGAATTTTTGTGGATTGAGGTTATGTTTGGTATAATTAGTGTGTAAAATGAAGATAATGAAAGAGTGAAGTATGTAAAGATGTTGAATTGATATTTAAGTGATGATAAGTTGAGAAAATTGTGAGGTAAATTATGAAATGTTGAGGTTGGGTTTGGGTTAGATGAATTTGGAAGTGTTTGGCCTTTAATTCATTGAAGAACACGGCCAAGTCATGAGAGACACGGCCAAGTTAGGGCAAACTTGGCCGTGTTGGATGATTTTTGGAGAGACACGGCCGTGTCCCTTGCCCGTGTCTGTTACTGGATTGTTGTATTGAGAGACACGGCCACTGGCTTGGCCGTGTCCACTGCCCGTGTTTGCTACTGCTTGAATTGGATTGAGAGACACGGCCACTGGCTTGGCCGTGTCCTTTGACCGTGTTTGCTACTGGATGTTTGGATTGAGAGACACGGCCACAAGCTTGGCCGTGTCCCTTGATGGTGTTTGCAAATGTGTTTGTTATTTGGTCTTCAAACATTGTTGGATCTTCAAATGTCTTTTGTACCTAAACACACTTAAAACAATAATGATCCAACCAAATGTATATGGAGGATTCTAAGTTCTTGAATAAGGTAAATTGTTATGTATGAATATATCAATGATAATATAGGAAATGTGGAAGACATAATGATCAATGAAAAAGTATGTGCAATGTCTTTGATTATGTATACTTGAGTGATGAATTGAATTGATCAATATGATTTGATGATAACGTTGATATGATATGAACAATGTTAGGTTTTATGCATTGTCAATCTCATAAATTGTATTGTACTATATGTAGATTGAGGATGCATATGAATAATAGCATGTTGTATATAATGTGGAATATCATGAGATCATTGATGATGAATTACTTTAATGTTATGATTGAAGCATGCCTATATGGTATGGTTGATTCATGATATGTTTGTTTAGTAGTGTAATTGATGTTGCATATATCAATGATGAAACTGAAATGTGATTTGAGATATAAAATGATGTGAGGTCATTGTTAATGACTATGATGATTCAAATGAGATATGAAGCCATTGTGATTGGCTATAGTGATTCAAATGAGATGTTAAGCCATTGTTATTGGCTATGATAATTCAATTGAGAATGAAATGAAAATGAAAAGATTTTGTGTCTAATATGTTGATTCAATTTTCAGAGTTCTGGTTTTGGCGGCATGCCTAGAAAATGTGAAAAAGGTAACAGTCTTGCCGGGTTGAGGATCTCTTCAATTTGAGTGAATTGAGGTCCAAGAGACTGGGTCTGTTACACTATGATAATTATGATTATGAGATATATGATTGGTAACAGTCTTGCCGGGTTGAGAATCTCCTCGAGGTTAGACGAGTTGATGGTCCAAGAGACTGGGTCTGTTACACTATCCATGGATAGAGTTATTGATATATGATGCCTACGGGCTTGATTATTGTGATTATGAACCAAAACAGTAACTCTGAACTTTGAATAACATATTAGTGTCTGTTGGGCCCGAGTCTGTCTTTGTTGTCAATGTGATATCCAAATATTGAAATGAATGAATAATGAAATCTATGAATGCTTTTGATGAAAATATGATTTATGTTTAATGAATTGTGAATAATACAATGTTAAGAAGTATGATTTCGTAATGTGTGTATTGATATATTGAAAGTGAATATGGCTTGAGGAGCTTTGTTGAGATATGAGTTTATGAAAATATAGTATGTTGCGTACAATGTATATGAATATGGAAGTTGTAAGAATTGTTTTTATGAAGGTTTGGATAGGCCATGGAAAGGTGATTTGTTAAAATGATGTATATGTATATGAGATAGAAATGGTAAGTATTGTATTGTGAATGTTCTATGTAAATATGTGTATAATTTTATGAGATTAGGGGAAATATAAGAAGAATGCATTGAGAAAGGAAAAACGGGGTAAGCAAACAATAGAACATAATGCTAAAAACATGAGGTATGATTGTTTTTGTAAAGTATATTTTAATATTTATTTATACTACTAAGCTTTCGGGCTTAGCGCGAATAATTTATCGCGCAGGTATTCATGCGGATGATCTGGGAGTGTAGCTGTTATGCCACGAAAAGGGTAAGTGTATCTCGAGACCAACTAGAAGGTGATGCATACATGTGTGATTTTAAGTTGTATTGTATTTTTGAGTTAATATATATTCATATGGATGAATGAAGTTTTGATAAATAAGAATACTGACTTTTGTAAATGTGTTTTAAATTAAATGTTAAATTTTATGAATCTGAATAAAGGTTTTTAAATTGAAACTAAAAGTAACATTCTTATACTTTATATACGTATTGTATGTATACTAGGTATATGTATAGTACTTATATGGAGTATCAGGGTGTTACAATGTTTGCATTGAAGATTTGGCGACACTATTTGTTTGGGGAGAAATGTTTCATCTATACTGATCACAAAAGCTTGAAATATTTGGGTGTCCAGAAAGAGCTTAATCTTCGACAGAGGAGATGGTTGGAATTGATTAAAGACTACGATTGTTTGATTGATTATCATCCAGGTAAAGCAAATGTTGTTGCTGATGCCTTGAGTCGAAAGTCTTTGGCAGGTTTGACTGTTTATTCGCTCTCGTTGCTTGTTGAGTTGAGAGCATTGTATGCCAGTTTTGTACCTTGTGATGATGGTGCATTGTTGGCACAGTTGCATGTGAAACCAGTTTTGTTGGATCAGATTAAAGAGGCTCAGTTGGCTTATGAGAAGATTCGAAAGATTGTGTCAGATTGTCAGAACGGGAAAAGTAGAGATTTTATTGTGAGAAATGATGGGAGTCTCTGGTTTAAGAGCAGATTGTGTGTACCCGATGATGCAAATTTAAAAAGGATCATTTTGGAAGAAGCACATCAGTCAGTGTTTGCTATGCATCCAGGCAATACTAAGATGTATCATGATTTGAGACAGCATTACTGGTGGAATGGGTTGAAGAGAGACATTGCTGAGTTTGTATCGAAATGTCTCACTTGTCAGAAGGTAAAAGCAGAGCATCAAGTTCCAACCGGGTTGCTTCAACCGTTGTCAGTACCTGAATGGAAGTGGGAAAAAGTGACAATGGATTTTGTATCTGGGTTGCCATTGACACAAAGGAAGCATGATACTATATGGGTGATTGTGGATAGATTGACTAAGACAGCTCATTTTCTTCCGGTTCGGATGGATTACTCTTTGGAGAGGTTAGCTAAGCTGTATATCCATGAGATTGTAAAGTTACATGGTGTTCCAATTTCTTTAGTGTCTGATCGAGATCCCCGATTTACTTCCAGGTTTTGGAAGAGTTTGCATGGTGCTTTGGGTTCTCGACTGCACTTCAGCACTGCTTTTCATCCACAGACGGATGGACAGTCAGAGAGGGTGATACAGATTGTCGAGGACATGTTGAGGAGCTGTGTCATTGATTTCTCTGGAAGTTGGGATAGATTTTTACCTCTTGTGGAGTTTGCTTACAACAACAGTCACCAATCTAGCATTGGTATGGCACCATTCGAAGCACTGTATGGTAGACGGTGTAGGACACCTCTTTGTTGGAGTGAACTTGGAGATGGTAAGTTGATTGGACCTGATTTGATTCAAGAAACTGAAGAGAAAGTAAAATTGATTCGAGGCAGGTTGAAAGCAGCTTCAGATTGACAGAAGTCTTATGCAGATCTGAAAAGGAGAGACATAGAGTTTGATGTTGGAGATAAGGTATTTTTGAAAGTATCTCCTTGGAAGAAGATCTTGAGGTTCGGTCGGAAAGGGAAATTGAGTCCTCGTTTCATTGGACCGTATGAAGTTTTGGAAAGAGTTGGGCCAGTTGCTTATCGACTCGCTTTGCCACCTGAGTTGGATCGTATTCATAATGTATTTCATGTTTCTATGTTGAGAAAGTACAGGTCGGATCCATCTCATGTGTTGCCATTTGAATCTGTCGAAGTGAGCCCAGATTTGACGTTTGAAGAGGAACCAGTTGCTATCTTGGCACGTGAAGTAAAAGAGTTGAGAAACAAGAGAGTGCCATTGGTGAAGATTTTGTGGAAGAATTATGGAAAGGAAGAGGCAACTTGGGAAAGTGAACAATCTATGTGAGAGCAATATCCTCAGTTGTTTCAGATTTGATATCAGGTAATTTCGAGGACGAAATTTCTTTTTAGAGGGGGAGAATTGTAATATCCTCATGTTTGCCCTAGAAGTATTGGTTATGTTGTTGTTGTAAATTGGATTGAATGTATATGTTAAGTGTTAAGAAAAGAAATTGAGAAGAGAATGTGTATGTATATGTGTTTTGGGAAAGAAAGAGGGTTTAGAGACAAGTTTATATGTTGTTTATATGATGATATAATTAACATATACATAAGTCAATTAGAGAGTCAATGCAAGAAGATATTTTATTTGAGATTTGTGAAATTACATATTTGGGCATGCAAGGGACAAAAGCTAAATTAAGTGATGAGGGGTGTTTTGGTAATTGTTTTGTTAAATTTTGTGGTGGAGATTTAAAGAAGAAGAAATGGTTGATTTGTATTCATTCTTCTTCTCTTCTCATGTGTGTGCCGGCCATTGAAGAAAAGAGAGAGCAAGAGAGGTGTGCTTGATGCTAGAACCAAATTGAAGAAGGAATCAAAGGATTTGGCTAGAGATTTGTGGAATTTCTTCATTAAAAGTAAGTATTCTTTTGTTGCTTTGGTTATTTTTGAAGTTATGTTTGATGTGAGGTTTGATTGGTTGGAATCTTGATTTGGTGGGTTTGAGATGTGTTTACAAGTGTTTAAATTGATTGCAAGTTAAAAGATTTAATTGGTGTGGGTTTGGTTTTGAATATGGTAAGTTATGTAGAGGTTGATAGTGAAAGATTATGAAGGATGTTGGAATTAGGGTTTTGAGATGGCTTGTGTTTAAATGTGATGTTAATGTGTTGTTTAAGTGATTATTGTGATGATTATGTAAGATATGTGTGTATGTCATTGATTGCATCCATTTGAATGAGTTTGTGTTGTGCATAAGGTGTTAGAATGCATTTAGAAGAGTGTTGGCTTTGGTTAGGGTTTGTTCATGAGTGACACGGCCAAAACCAAAGAAGAGACACAGCCAAGACTTAATGTTTTGGAGAGACACGGCCAAGTCCATGGAAGTTTGGCCGTGTGTGTGAGTTTTTGGAGAGGACACGGCCGTGTCTCATGCCAGTGTCTGCCACTGCCAATTTGTTTTGGGAGACACGGCCACAAGCTTGGCCGTGTCCCTTGGGTGTGTTGGTTACTGTGTTTGGTTTTTGTTCTTCATACATGGTTGAGTTTGATTTTACAATTTATAATGCATATGATGCTACATGAACTAGGGTTTGTACTATGCAATGTGAATCTTGTAAATGATAATGTGTGATATGGATAATGTATTTTGAAATGATATATCAATGATGCTATATGCAAAATATGAATTGAGATGTGAAATGTGATGTAAAGCCATTGTGATTGGCTATGAAGATGCAATTGAAAGAAATAAGGCATGTTTGCCTAAATGTTGATGAGAATTGAGAATGGAAATGATAACTAAATAATAAATGAATTGTGTGGCTAATGTGTTATTCCATTTTCAGAGTTTGTTGTTGGTGGCATGCCTAATAAGTGTAACAATCTCTTGAAGTTAGGTTGGATTGAATCCTTGAAGCCTAATTGAGATGTTACCACCCTTGAAGCTAGGTTGGGTTGGTTCTTGAAGCCAAGTTGGGTTGAAGCTTAGCATGCTTTGCTCCCCTTGAAGCTTGGTTGAACCTAATCCTTGAAGCCTAGTTGGGTATATGATATTGATAAATGTGATAACAAAACCAAAACATTAACTCTGAAAATTGAATGGCATATTAGTGTGTTTTGGGCCCATGCTTGTCTTTGTTTAATATGATTCATGAATGGTAAAATGATTAACTAATGAGATATATAAAAGGATGTTGACGTGTGATATGTACATATATTGTGGTTTATGGAATGTAAAAGTATGTTGCTAGCTTTACATCTATGATGTTGTTCTTATTAATAAATTGTGTGGCATTGCATTGCACTAATGCATAACATTAGCATTATTTGTCTTACTAAACCGTTGGTAATAGAGTTGAACCCGAGAGTTCATCGAGACCGAGTGAGAGTAGACCTTGAAGAGTTGATTTTGGGAACTTAAAGATCAGAAGAGATTTGCCAATCATGTACTACTTCTATATATTTTGAAAAGTAATATTTATAATGTAAATATATGCACATTTGTAAATATGGATTTAAATGTTTCTTATATGTAAATATTTTATAAATTCCGCTGCGTATTAACTAAATGTATCTATATATTTATTTTGTTTTGTATTACAAGTAACTACCTATTTTTTTTTAATATTAAGAAAATCTGTAGCATCCCTATGTTTAGTGCATGTATACTACATTGTGGTGTTTGTAGTGTGCATGTATTGAATGTGGGGGTGTTACAAGTTTTGTTTCTTTGATTAATAAGAACATGAATGCATGCAGTAACTTTGAACACACAATAGCTTGATCTTTGAACATGTAGTAAATTATTTTTTCTTTTTAATAACTTTAATCATTTTCTTTGGTTTTTGTTTTAATAACTTTAATCTTTTGCTTTAATTATCACATTGATCAATTGGTATTCGTAATCCCACTGGCATATTTCATAAAGCATAAAACTATCCAGCAGTCAAAAATTAATTGTTAAAATCTATCTTGTTTACTTTAACTTCAAGAACCATATGTTATTTCATTAAAACTCAAAACCTCAAACTATTTTTATCCAAAAGCCTAAACCATTCCATTATTAAACTCCAAAATATGGATTATTTTTTCAAAACCTTAATTTACTTTTCAAATCCAAAATTGTGTTTTTAGGTAGTAAGTTAATTCCAAAATCCCTAATTATCCAAAACCCTAATTCCAAAAACCCTAATTATCCAAAACCCTAATTATATTCCAAAAACCCTAGAACTTTAATTTAGTTTTTCTAAGGCTTAAAAACCATATTTCGTTGCTTTATTCTTTCAAAAGTTTAAAATCATCAAATTATTTCTTCAAATCCCTAAAACCCTAATTTGTTTTTCTAAATTATCAAAACCATAACTGTGATTCTGTTTCCTTCCAAAAGCTTTAAAAATATCTTTTCTATTTTATGTAAACTTTAAATCACTTTATTTAAATTCATAAAACCTCATGAAATCATCAGTTTGTCTTTCTAAACCCCAATTCAAACTCATCACCCGAAACCTTAATCCAAGAATCCTAAAATCCTAATTCAATTCCCAAAACTCAAAATTGTAAACCCAAACCCTTTAAAAATTTAAACCCTAATTTCTTCTAAACTCTAATCCTTTAAAACTTAAAAAACCATAAAAACACAAATATTTTAAATTCCCACAGTGAGCTTGAAACCATTAATCAAAAGTGTTTTAAAGTGTCCAACCCCTAGTTTTATGATTTCTCCATTCAAACATTAATTTGGTTAATCAAATAACTTTATCAACCTTTTAAAATATAAAACCCTAATCTATTTTAATTCTCTTTAAAAGTCACAGTAGCCTAATTTCATAAAATCTAAAACCTTAAACACATGTAAAAAAGAGCCTTAAATGGAAACAGTAGCTTTTTTATTTGCCTTATTCAATTCTATATTTGATTATGCTTTGATTTATTTTTTATGCTTTAATTTATTTAAGTTCAATACTTGGTTTATTTTATTTATCATGGATGGATGTTTACTTTTTATTGATATTTAAATACCTTTGATGAATGATTTATTTATTATGAATGGTTATTTACTTTTATCAATTTATTCAGACTTCCAAATGTTGTAAGAGGGATGTTTCCACTTGGTGGGTACCTCATTAGTTAAATATCATGTAATTTAATTTGCTTTTCTATTTTAGAACTAATGTAAAGGGCATGTTTCTACCTTTTGGTGGGTGTCCTATTTAGGTGTGTGATGTAAGGACATGTTTTCATCTTCGGATGGGTATCCATTTATTTGCTTTGTTTGGACATTGCTTTGATTTTAATATAATGATGCTTTCTTTTAATTATTGTGTGCAATATGGATAATATTGTTATATTTAAGAATTTTATAATATTAAGACCTGTAAAGGAGCCCGGTTCCAATGAACCGGGCATTGTGGAGGTGCTGGGCCATTTGTCAACTTCCCCACATGTACCCAACTTTCCAAACACAATTAGGGGGTTGAGGATTCCTTAGGAATCGAGTCATCAACCCCTTTCTTTTTCTGGCCCGTTTGGGTGGCGACTCCATTTTCTCCGGACTTAGGTCCGTGTTCTCTAAGGCCTCGAGCCTAAACAGTGCCGAAGTAGCAAGAACCATTCCACCAGGAGTGGGGGCGAAAATCCCCGCTCACACTAATACTAATTACTTAAAGAAAATAAAATCGATAAGGAAATAAAAAATAATCCGAAGTTAAAAAGGTTTCGTAAAAAAAAACTGTGCACGGGCTCAGGCTGGCGAGGTTGTAGGGGCGAGCTGCAGGCATTGCGGGCGAGACCTGCTACGAGGCACTGGGCTTGCTGGCACAGGGGCTAGGAAGTCGCTGCTGCGGGGCACGAGAATTTGCTGGCAATTGCACTGACGAGGAACGGGCTAGGGCGAGCTTTGGGCGAGACTTGCTGCGGGGCAGCAATTCGCCTTAGGCTTGGGCCTACAACGAATATGCTGCTGCTAGCCAATTCACCGCAGGCCCAAACTAGAATGAATTGGCTGCAACCAGCCAATTGCTGCTTACCGCGGCACGTCGCTCACCGATCCATCCAATTTTTTATTTTTATTTTTATTTTTTATTTTTTTTATTTTTTATTAAAAACAAATATCATTATATTATTAATAATAAATAATAAATAAATATAAATATTATAAATAATAAATATTATATTATTAAAATAAATAATAAATATTAAAATAAATCACAAAAATTATTTCAGACTTGCAGACCCTTAATTTTTGACCTAGTCTAATCCGATATTTTTAAACAGTTCAAAATAATTTTTGTGGTGTTTTAATTAAATAATATTTATTTTAATAATATTTATTACTTATAATACTTATTTTTAATAAAAAAAGTAATAATAAAAAAGGATAAAAAATAAATAAATAAAAATCAGCGATGGAAGAATCGGTGACAAAAAAATTTCGTCGCTGGCAACGAATTGGCTTGGGCCAATTCGCCGTAGGAAAAACCTGTGACAAATTGGCCACAAGCCAATTCACCGCAGGAAAATCCTACAGCGAATTGGCTGGCCCACGCCGAACACCCGCAGAACTTCTTCGCCAGCGCACTTTTGCACGCCCGGTCCTCTTGCGATTTTACCAAAACCCTATTCTACTTGATTTTTAATTTTATTTCCTAAAAAGTTTTTATTTTCTTAGCCAATTAGTATTAGATTTTTTTATTTTTTTTCTTATAAATACCACATTAATGACACAGAATGGGGGATCTGAAATTTTTTATCGGACTTTGGACTTTTGGGTTTTTTCGGCCAAAAAAGGGAACCTTGAAGGAGCAAGAGGCAGTGAGCAAGCAACAACAACCCATCAAAGGCAGCCTACACTATCTTTATTATTGTTCAGCCAGAATTCAAAAGTTGTGGTGGATCCAACAATGGAGTTTGAATCTCTATTTCTTTGCTCATGTTTACAGTAGCTTCATCATACAATTTGATAAATTGTTTATACATGCATGTTTTTATTATTTGATCAATTGTTCTACTTACTATCCAAACTTTATTTAAAACCCTAAAAAGCATTTTTCCAAAACCCTAATGCCTTAATACCAGTAAAATATATTTTTGAAAGCTAAAATCCTAATTACACTTTTCTAAAACCACAAAACACAAATTTAATTTCTTAAACCCTAAGCTATTCAAACCCTAAATATTAATTAATTCTATTTTCAAATCTTCAAAGTAGCTTGTTCCATTAAATCACCATAGCATTAGATTATTCAAATAATGTTTTAAACATCCAGTAGTCATATTACATATAAGTATTTAAAAAAAAATCCATGTTAAAGTGGTCATAAAGTTTTTATAATAATCATGTTTTGATAAAACCCCTAACTCCAATAAACTCTAAGACCCAAACCCTAATTTTCCTTGTAATTTCTAAAACCCCAAAATAGTTTTGCAATTATCAAAACCCTAAATTATTTTCTAAAATTCTAAGATTCAAAATTGCTTTCTTAAATCCTAATATGTTTTCGAAATATCCAGTAACCCCAAAAATTAACTTTCAAACCTTAGATCCTAAATTCTTGAGCTCTTCTTCCAGAACCATAAATTATTCTTCAAACAAATCATAAAGTGCTTTATTTTTCAAAAGAAAACCCTAAATCATTTTTTCTGAACCCTAAATTCTTTAAAACCCTAATTCTAAATGCCAAAATCTTAATTCCTCAAAGCCAAAATTTAGAAATCATAATTTATTAAACCAACACCCAGTACTACCAGTAGCCTAAAGCCATAACCTGTAACACCCCCATACTCCATATAAGTACTATACATATACCTGGTATACATACAGTACGTATATAAAGTATAAGAATGTCACTGGTCGTTATAGTTGAAAACTTTAATCGGAGGTCCAAAAATAGTACATTATTGTCAAAATACAACATATTTAAACTTTTTATATGTATGCATCACCTTCTAGTTGGTCTCGAGATACTCTTCCCTTTCTCGTGGCATACCGATTGACTTGAGATCTACCACCTACTCACCTGCGCGATTACACAACCGCGCTAAGCCAAAGAGCTTAGTAGTACAAATAAATATTATAAACATACATTATAGAAAATCATATTCATGAAATAATATTAACAATGTCCACATCCACATTCATATTATACATCATATTGTAAATTTCATGTTGTACTTGCACATCTTATCATTCAACATAATTTTTCATTCCACCTTCACTTTCATTAATTTACTTATATATATCGAAATCCTTTCATTTCGTAATTATCAACATATATCCCATAACATTATCTCTTATTGCATAATTTACATTTAAACCAAGACGAGCAAAAGTCTCATTATTCATTCATTGCACATTTCATGAATCATATTTAAACAAACACAAGCATGGGCCCAAAAAGGATCTAATATGTTATTCAAAGTTTAGAGTTACTGCTTTGGTCCATATCATAATCATCAAGCCCGTAGGCAATATATACATCTCTATCCATGGATAGTGTAACAGACCCAATCTCTTGGACCTCAACCCGGTTAGAACCGAGGAAATCCTCAACCTGGCTAGACTGTTACTATTTTTGAGGCTTACGACCCAGTCTTTTCACCCCAAAAACATCACATTTCACATTTATCATTTCACATTTTTCAACTGGAATCGGCTTACGACCCGGTCTTTTCACCTATCCAGTGATTCATTGGCATGCCGCCAAACTCAGAACTTTGAAAATTGAATAACACATTAGGCACACAATCTTTTCATTTATTTTTATCTTTGTACATTTCTTTCTCAATTCATTTCTCATTTCATTCTCATAATCAATTAGGCAATCATGCCACAATCATATTTCATTTGCATGATCATAGCCAACAATCATGGCCTCATATATCAAATCATCTCAACTCACATTAAAACAATTCATCATATCATCATATCTTTCATATTTCATTTCATCATCATATAAGCAATCATATCTCAATCATCTCATTTGCATTATTATCATTATCATTATAGCCAACCATCATGGTTCCTCATTTCATCAATAGAGTTCACATAATTAATTGCATTGAATATTGTCATTATTAATCACATTGACTTCACATCTCATGATATCTCAATTCACATTAAATCAATTCATCATTTA
Source organism: Garcia nutans (assembly GCA_947685225.1). Lineage (NCBI taxonomy): Eukaryota > Viridiplantae > Streptophyta > Magnoliopsida > Malpighiales > Euphorbiaceae > Garcia > Garcia nutans. Next base: position 13,834,553 of record CANTUV010000023.1, on the reverse strand, counting down.
AGTATTCAACATGAGGTATTACATCTCATAAATCTCAAATCACATTCAAGCAATTTATCATACAAGTATTCATCATAACCAATCACATTGCACATACCTTTTTGATGATCATCATATCTTTCACTTGACATATTTCATCATGTCAGCACCTCTTTCACGTTTCATATTTCATCAATGATATATATATATATTTATACATAGCAATTTACATTATTCATAAGCATCAACAATGCATTAGATTTCCTAACACATTGACAATCAAATGGATGTTAAGTCTCAACATCATATGAATATATGCAATCATGTAGTTTGTACTTACCTTAAGAACCACTCACCCCAATCTATGCACTTCCTTTTCCAAGAACTCTTCATTACTTGAATTAGGGCAATCCACTTTCTTCGCAACTTGAATATTTTGCCAAAGCTTCAATCTCCACCTTCAATTCTCTTAAAGCCCTTAAGAATTTGATGTGTGTAATCAAAATCACCTTTCTCTCTCTCTATCTCTCTCTCTCGTCCAAGAAGAAGAAGAAGATAGGAAGAAAGAAAATCCTCTTTCTTTCATTTCATACTTATCTTATAATAATAATAATAATAATAATAATAATAATAATAATAATATAATTAATATTTCTAAATATTCTCCGCCACCACTTTTATTCCTCCCTTTGACTTTCTTTTCTTCTTTTTCTTTTATTATTATTATTTTTATTATTATTATTATTATTATTATTATTAATTATATATACTTACTTTTCCTACACCACTTTATATATTAGGTATATGTGATGTATATGTTAGTATATGTATATCTCTTATATATTGTATTTATATTTTCCATATTTTCCAAATACCATATGTATGCATATTATCCTCCATATACATCTATCTTTTATGATATTTCCTTTTTATTAATTTATCTTCCCTTCTCTTTCCATTAAACATACACATTAAATCCATATACAACAATAATTATTCCAAACTTTTAGGGTGTACTTTGGGATATTACAATTCTCTCTCCCTTAAATAATTTCGTCCTCGAAATTATCTCGTACAGTAACAATCCATTCTTAACAAAATACCATCTTAACTCTCATATGAAGTCCATTATATCATTGAGGTATTATGTCCTGCAATTATATAACTTCAACTCTCCCCCTTAGAGTCACTCATCTTATCTAAATTTCATAACTCATCATTCTATATGTTTATATATCTTATTACTCTTTTAACTTTAACCTTAAAAATCATTGATTATTCCATTACTTCCACTTTATTTCCTTCTTTAGCATGTTTCTCACTTAACCTAAGTATTAAGATAATGCCTTTAAATTTACTTTACAGGTAATCAACCTTTTTCTTATTATCCTCATTTATAACTGATATAATTCAATTCATTTATGTCCATTCATATATTAGAATATTATATCATATACATTATCACTTAAATCTTATACTCCTAGTACAACTGTACATATTAAATCTCAATAATGATTCATAATTTTCATAGAATCCAAATCAATTGATCTATTTGTCACATTATACCCACGTTTCAATCTTGTTTAATTAAAATCAACAATTAACTTATTTAAATTATCATCAGATTGAAATAATATATATATATATATGACCTAATTCTCTTAGGTTAAACTTTTATTCAAATTCTAATCTCTTCAACTCCATATTCAGCTTTTTGAGACTATGATCTTTAATAACAAATCACTTCAAATTATCTTATCATAATTTCCACAAAATTCTCATGATTATCTCATACCATATTTATGACCCATAGTTCACTCATCTAAATCTTAAGTCCATCCACTTATTCACTTTATATCATAAATATATTCAATATAATTTCCAATTACATTTTGCAATTTCTCCCTTTTAATATCTCCTCACATATCATACTATTACTATATTTACGATAATTACCTTTTTATCACATTAGCCATAACTCAAAACATTTTCATAATTCTCTTCTCTTTCCTTACTTTCATAATTATAAACAAATTTCTAACATAAAATAATAAAGAACAATTTTACCAATCATAACTCTTGACCATGTTTCTGGAAACATAATTATTAAGCTCACCAAAACTGTACTGCAGTCATATTATCTCAGTCCCAAATCTGTGGATAACAAAATTAATCGATCAAAAGTATACTAAACAAATCATATGACCATAGGAGATTAATGGTCATACCTATGGCTTATAAATCAATACTGTCTCTCTATTGTTCTGTTTCCAACCTTTTAAATTACAATGCTAAGTTGTATAATAAGAATTACATATTCATTCTATAAGCTTTTGCTACACCAAGAGTTAACACATTTTCACTCCGTTTCAAACCAATTTGCACTCAATTATATAATCATCATTAACTTAATTCATGTTTCAACAATATTATTATTAACATCTCTTATGTATACATATTCAATCATATGCAAATCTTGCACAATTTCCATTTGTTACTTCATTTCTAATCCATTTACAATCTCTTATTGTATACAATTACATAGAACTTTTCCACATGTAGATGTTTTGGGACTCAAAATATTATATGATCATCAAGTTCAGTGATCACCATAACAATTTCACCATCCAATATTACTCAAGTCCATTCTCACACTTAATTTTGTTACATAGTCTATCTAGCTTTGCACAAGTTAAGACCTAATCCCTCTTAGGTCCACTAATATATGCAATATCATTCTTCATATCTTTAGACCATTAGTTATACCACCTACACCTTCATAGGTCACATCCATAATGTGACTCACTTCCCATATTCCTTACATATTACAATTACCTTCATATCGAAGAACTCATCTCACATATTCTTTACATGTATACACTTAATCATGCAATTTTATTTAATTCCTCTTTCGCATACAATCTGTACAAATTTAATGTTTATCATTTTTTTTCTTTGAACATTATCATTTTCATTCTTTTAATATGATGTAAAGTATTTATCAACACAACAAATATATATATATATATACTCTACTCATAATAGTATTTCACAAAAAATCTTAATCACATGTCTAATGTGACATCGCTCTTACACTTGTCTTTAAAAGCATTTAATATACCTCAATATCCATTTTTACCCTTTTCAGCCAAATAACTTAAAGTAACTCATTTTCACTTGCTTATTCACTTTCTTTATACTTCAAAACAGATTCTCATACTATCAATCTCATTACCCAATTCGTAGTATTCTCATATGTTTAACGTGCATTAAATTGTCGATCTATATATAATCTTTATCAATATTCCATTAAAATTCTAAATTTTCAAATCACTATCTCACCTAAACTTCAATTTAAAAATCTCATATTTTCTTAATATCAACTGTAAAAACATCTTATATATATACCACAATATAACATCAAAACATATAATTTCCACTGTTATTAAGATCATTTCAAAAATCCAAATGTCACATATTACCACCATTAACATAAGCTCTCACAATATTAAAGCATATCATGTTTCTAACATTGAAATCACAATGTTTGCATTAAAATAACAATACCGACAACACCAATATATCTTCTTACTTAACCAACTTCCTCTCTTTTTCTTTTAAACAAAACCTTAACTTCATATACCCAAACCTTACATAATCACACTTTGTCTATACCAATCAACTCACTCACTATTCCACCATACTCTTTTCATTTTCATACCATATCTTTCCATATTAGCAATCCAACAATATTTCCTCTTTCTAGCAAATCCAACATAAGCTCTATTATAAAGAAATTCAAAGTGTAGAGGAAAGAGTACATACTCTAATCTTGATTTTGTTTTCAAATCATTTTCAACTTTATTCACCTATTCATTTCTTTATTTTACAATCACTTTTCAATAATCAATATTTCAAAATTTTCTTTTTTAAGTAAACTCCCATTCTTGAATTTACCAATTAAACTTGTACCAATTTTTCATGTAATTTCTTTCTCCAATTTTACTTTCATATAAAATCTTATTCACACACTATCATCCATATCATGTAATTCAGATGCATCACAAATCACATAATGCCACGTTCAAGACCAACCTAGGTGTTAATGCATATGCATGTTTTACAAATTTTCATCATTCATCATTATCATTATTATTATTTTTTTTAAAATTTTTCCTCTTTTCGTTTTAAATCTACTTAGGCTTTTCAAAACTTTTCTTTTTAATTTTACTTAGGCCGAGAATCTCGAACCTAAGCTCTGATACCAAAATAATTGTAACACTCCCATACTCCATATAAGTACTATACATATACCTGGTATACATACAGTACGTATATAAAGTATAAGAATGTCACTAGTCGTTATAGTTGAAAACTTTAATCGGAGGTCCAAAAATAGTACATTATTGTCAAAATACAACATATTTAAACTTTTTATATGTATGCATCACCTTCTAGTTGGTCTCGAGATACTCTTACCTTTCTCGTGGCATACCGATTGACTTGAGATTTACCACCTACTCACCTACGCGATTACACAACCGCACTAAGCCAAAGAGCTTAGTAGTACAAATAAATATTATAAACATACATTATAGAAAATCATATTCATAAAATAATATTAACAATGTCCACATCCACATTCATATTATACATCATATTGTAAATTTCATGTTGTACTTGCACATCTTATCATTCAACATAATTTTTCATTCCACCTTCACTTTCATTAATTTACTTATATATATCGAAATCCTTTCATTCCGTAATTATCAACATATATCTTATAACATTATCTCTTATTGCATAATTTACATTTAAACCAAGACGAGCATAAGTCTCATTATTCATTCATTGCACATTTCATGAATCATATTTAAATAAACACAAGCATGGGCCCAAAAAGGATCTAATATGTTATTCACAGTTCAGAGTTACTGCTTTGGTCCATATCATAATCATTAAGCCCGTAGGAAATATATATATCTCTATCCATGGATAGTGTAACAGACCCAGTCTCTTGGACCTCAACCCGGTTAGAACCGAGGAAATCCTCAACCCGGCTAGACTGTTACTGTTTTTGAGGCTTACGACCCAGTCTTTTCACCCCAAAAACATCACATTTCACATTTATCATTTCACATTTTTCAACTGGAATCGGCTTACGACCCGGTCTTTTCACCTATCCAGTGATTCATTGGCATGCTACCAAACTCAGAACTCTGAAAGTTGAATAACACATTAGGCACACAATCTTTTCATTTATTTATATCTTTGTACATTTCATTCTCAATTCATTTCTCATTTCATTCTCATAATCAATTAGGCAATCATGCCTCAATCATAGTTCATTTGCATGATCATAGCCAACAATCATGGCCTCATATATCAAATCATCTCAACTCACATTAAAACAATTCATCATATCATCATATCTTTCATATTTCATTTCATCATCATATAAGCAATCATATCTCAATCATCTCATTTGCATTATTATCATTATCATTATAGCCAACCATCATGGTTCCTCATTTCATCAATAGAGTTCACATAATTAATTGCATTGAATATTGTCATTATTAATCACATTGACTTCACATCTCATGATATCTCAATTCACATTAAATCAATTCATCATTTAAGTATTCAACATGAGGTATTACATCTCATAAATCTCAAATCACATTCAAGCAATTTATCATACAAGTATTCATCATAACCAATCACATTGCACATACCTTTTTGATGATCATCATATCTTTCACTTGACATATTTCATCATGTCAGCACCTCTTTCACGTTTCATATTTCATCAATGATATATATATATTTATACATAGCAATTTACATTATTCATAAGCATCAACAATGCATTAGATTTCCTAACACATTGACAATCAAATGGATGTTAAGTCTCAACATCATATGAATATATGCAATCATGTAGTTTGTACTTACCTTAAGAACTACTCACCCCAATCTATACACTTCCTTTTCCAAGAACTCTTCATCACTTGAATTAGGGCAATCCACTTTCTTCACAACTTGAATATTTTTCCAAAGCTTCAATCTCCACCTTCAATTCTCTTAAAGCCCTTAAGAATTTGATGTGTGTAATCAAAATCACCTTTCTCTCTCTCTATCTCTCTCTCTCGTCCAAGAAGAAGAAGAAGATAGGAAGAAAGAAAATCCTCTTTCTTTCTTTTAATACTTATCTTATATATATATATATATAATAATAATAATAATAATATAATTAATATTTCTAAATATTCTCCACCGCCACTTTTATTCCTCCCTTTGACTTTCTTTTCTTCTTTTTCTTTTATTATTATTATTATTATTATTATTAATTAATTAATTATATATACTTACTTTTCCTACATCACTTTATATATTAGGTATATGTGATGTATATGTTAGTATATGTATATCTCTTATATATTGTATTTATATTTTCCATATTTTCCAAATACCATATGTATGCATATTATCCTCCATATACATCTATCTTTTATGATATTTCCTTTTTATTAATTTATCTTCCCTTCTCTTTCCATTAAACATACACATTAAATCCATATACAACAATAATTATTCCAAACTTTTAGGGTGTACTTTGGGATATTACATAACCAAAATCCTATTTCCTCAAACTTTAAATCCTAGAACCTTAATTTCTTAAATCCTAAATCTTAAACCTTAACCTTGTTTATTTAATGAATTGAATTCTAATTTTATTTATTTATTTGATTATGTGATTTGTTATATGTTAATGATGAATGTTTTATTTTATTTTATGAATGGTTTGCTTTTATTTATAATTGGATGATTGAATATTCTTTTATTTGTCTTAGTTTTGAAATTGTAAGAGGTATGTTTCCACTTTGTGGGTACCTCATTAGTTAAACATCATGTAATTTATTTTATTTTAAAGTTTTTTGGACCAATGTAAAGGACACGTTTCCATCTTTCTATGGGTGTCCTATTTAGTTTTAGACATGGACTATGTAAAGACATGTTTCCATCCTCGGATGGGTGTCCATTTATTTGTTTTGTTTGGATATTGCTTTGATTTTAATATAATGATGCTTTATTTTAGTTGTCACATGTAATATGGATAATATTGTTATATTTAAGAATTTTATAATATTAAGACCTGCAAAGGAGGTCGGTTCCAATGAACCAGGCGTTGTGGGGGTGCTGGGCCGTTTCTAACCTTCCTCACATGTATCCAACTTTACGAATCCATTAGGGGGTTGAGGATTTCTTAGGAATTGAATTATCCACCCCATTCTTTTTTCCGGCCCATCCGGGTGGCGACTCCATTTTCTTCGGGCTTAGGCCCATGTTCTCTAAGGTCCCGAGCCTAAATAGTTCCAAAGTCACAAGAACCACTCCACCAGGAGTGGGGGCAAAAATCCCCGCTCACAGTGGCGACTCCACTGGGATAAGAGAAGTTAATTTCGCTGATTTTTATATTATTATATTCTTTCTTATCATGATATTATCCATTGCATCATATTAGATTGCATTGTGTGCATGAGTTAGGATGCCCATGTTACCCGTATTGTGTTATGTAAGGGATACCATACTTTCACTCAAGGTATGGAGGTCGAGCATGGCACAACCACTCATAGCCTTGTACCTTTTAGGTATATACTTGTTATGGGAACCTAAGCTTTTTAATCCAAAGACTAAAGCTCATGTAATTGGCCTTGTTACTTTCCTTAGGTTTTTACCCTAAATGCTTGTTGTTTGACTATGGTTAGTTTATCTTGGTTTAAATCATGGCTTATTTGGTTTGTTCTTTTTCTAATATGACCTAAGTACATTGCAAGCTCAAAATAAATTTTTCTTTAAAGTCCAAAAGACCAGAGCTATTTTCATAACTTTTTAAAATGGTCTTTGGATATAAAACTTTTTCAAAAACTAGTTCTTTTCTCATGACTCAAATACAAAGCCCAAAATCTATTTTTTTCTAAAATCTTTTTACAATGGGCTTAGAAACAAAATTATTTTCATCCAACCTTTAAAAGAGCTTACAAATATTTAGGTCAATTATGAAGTACCAAAAATTAATTGTAAACCTAGATTATACTAAGAATTATTAATCATGGGCTTGTTTTTAGCATGAATCATTAGTTACTTTTTCAAGTGAGAAATATATTTTTAATAAACCTCTTAATTTACTTTTAATCCAATATAACATAAAACCTGCTTTAGTTTATTGGATGGATTAAAGCCTAATTAATGAAAATTATCATGAACGGATTTTTATTTTTGATAATATAACTATTGGTTGAAACGTTTGAGGAAAATATTCAAAAACAAGATACCCCATGTTGGTATTTTGTTAACCATATACCTAGGAAAAGAGACTCATCATTCGAGTGTGAAAGTTATAAGGTGGGAAGGAACATCCTATTTATCCTTGTTTGTTTGTGCATACATGCATACATGCATCACATCACATATCATTAATCCTTTCTGGCTCATAGCCCTAGATTATGATAGTTCAAAAGTTTACGACAATTCGACTTACCCTGGACACAAAGAATCTTCAGCGACTCAATCACTTTTTCACCAAAAGCAATGGACCCTGAACAAATTCAAAGAATGTTGGACGACACCCTTAATGCTAAAATGGAAGAACTAAAGGAGACCCTAGCTGAGACCATGAAGAACCAATTGGCTTCAATTTTAGGAAACCATGTTGAAGCATTTGCTAGCACCAAGAAGCCAAATGACAAGGGGAAGGCTAAAGTTGGTGAAGTGGTTTTTGATGATGATAAGGTGATCATTGATGATGACGATTGGGCTCAATACTTCCAAGATCCTCAAGACAAGAAGAAAAAGCCGAAGATTGTTGAAAGATCAGCTGTGGAGAAAACTGAAACTTCAGATGTTGAAAAGATGATTGCAAACTTGGAAAAGAAATTTGAGAAGAAACTGAAAACCAAAGAGATGTCCGAGATCGACAAACTATTTGAACAAGATGAGGAGGTCCCTTATAAGTTCAAGATGCCATCCTTTGCAAAGTTTGATGGAACCGGAAATCCTCACCTCTATGTGAAGCAGTATATCACTGCTATGCAGTCTGCTCGAGCTACTAAGGCTCAAACTTTAAGGTACTTTATGCTCTCATTGGATCCTGTTGTCCAAAATTTGTTCAATACCTTAGATGATGACACTCAAAAGAGATGGGATCTGCTATACAAGGCCTTCATCCAACAATATGGATACAATGTTGAATTAGAAGTTACTCTAATAGAGGCGGAGTCCATTAGACAAAGGCCGAATGAGAATTTTGTGGACTATATGAAGAGATGGAGAAATAAAGCCGCATTGCTCAAGAGAAGGCCTGATGAATTCGATCAAATTAGAATGATTGTAAGAGGAGTGTTATCTAGCCTTCGCAAAAGGATGTCTCATACACTCATTCGGGATTTCAAGGACCTTTTACAAGCTAGTCTACAAATTAAAGAGTGGGAAAGAGAGAAGAACCACTTTTCAAGAAGGAATGAGAAAGAAAACTATCAGCCTGGTAACCAAGGCATGCAAAAGGCAGTTGATGTTAATGCTACTGGCCAAGGAGGAAGAAGGCAGTTTTAAGAATTGGGGAAGCCTCTATCTTGGGTCCTCAATAAGCTACAAAAGAAGGGATTGTTATAACCCTTAAATCCTCATCCTTTGCGTAACCCTCTCCCACCTAATTTTGACACTAAGGCATTTTGTCAATTTCATCAAATGCAAGGGAATGACACGGATAGATGTGTGAGGTTGAGGCATGAGATCTAAAATTTGATTAATAGTGGGAAGCTGCCAGAGGCCAACAAGCCAAACACCAAAGACAATCCATTGCCAAGGTTCAATAGAGTACCACCACCTGCAACCTTCATGATTGGAGGAGGTTTGCATGAAAGTTTTATCATGTCTTCTTTCCAAGATGTGGATGAAGAAGCAACCAAAAAAGAAGTGGTATTTAGTAAAGTTGAACAAGCTACGGTGGGTATAGAAGTAGCAATCTGTGTTGTGAATGAATTTTGGGATTCAAGCGATAGTGATGACGATCTTGTACCCAAGAAGGAGGAATGGACCTGGTCCGAGCCTGAAGAAGATGAAGTAATGAACATAAGATCTGGTAAGCCTTATGCAAGGCCACCACCTAAGGAGGTAGAAGTTAATAAAAGAAAGAAAGTCAAAGTAGGGAACAAAGAAGAGGAAGATGATATTGTGCTTAAGCAGTTGAAGAGAAACCAAGCAAGTGTTAGCATTTGGGACTTATTGGCCACTTCTAAAAAACATCATGAAACTATAGCAAAGGCCTTGGCTAGCATGCCAATTTCCACCTCTATAACACTGGAGGAACTGATTAACTTCATAAAAGTGGAAAGAGTAATGAAGTGTGAAGAAGTTCAAAAGAAGAGTGAAGTTAATATGGGAATGGTATCTTTCTCAGATGCGGATTTACCGGAACAGGGGAGAGATCACATCTGCCCTCTCTTTATCAAAGTGGAAATCAAAGGAAAAAGGACTCCAAGTGTAATGGTTGATGATGGGTCCGCCATAAATATTTGTCCACTTAAAATATTGCCAAAGCTAGCTATGTCAACGAGGGATCTAAGCCCAACTGAGGTAACCATTCGAGCTTATGAAAACACCAAGAGGCATGCCAAAGGAACTTTTAAAGCTACTGTGAAGGTTGGTCCAATTGAATCTATTATTGAATTTGTTGTTTTGGACATACCTATTACCTTTGCTCTACTTTTGGGATGACCATTTTCATCCTCTCGGTGGAGTTCCTTCCACCCTTCATCAAAAGATCAAATTCCCTAACGGAGATGAGACGGTGGTCATCGAGGCCGAAGATAATGAGGTTGTTAATGCTCTCATGGTAGAGAGGCCTCTCAATGGTTTCCAAGTAGCTATAATTTTTTATGATGAAGTAGTGGACTCTAAGGTCTTGAACATGATGAAGAACATAAGCTACCTTCCTGAAGCTAGTCTTGGAAAGGGCAAGGCCTGTGTGATAAAGCTTCCAGATTTTAAGACTCAAACTTCCAAGAAAGGGTTGGGTATGTGTTTAGATCATTTTCGTACTAGTTTTTAGTGTGATTTTTATATGTTTTTAGTTTATGTTTTGATTGATTTTTGTTTTAAGTGTGTTTAAAGTGTTTGTTTTTAGGTTTAAGTGCAAAACTCCCTTGGAAGATCAAAACAGTGCAGGAAAAGCATGAACCAAGCAAGACATGGCCAAGCCAAATCAAGCTTGGCCGTGTCCCTCAAAGAATGGTGATGGCAGAGCTTGACACGGCCAAGAGACACAGCCAAGCCACTGGCCGTGTCTCACCTAAAGAGCAAAAACAAAGAAACCACAAAGAAAGAGCAAAAATGAAGAAGCAGAAGGTGACACACCCAAGTGACACGGCCACAAGCATGGCCGTGTCACTCCTTGAAGAACAAAGAAAAGAAAGAAAGAAAGAAGAAGGCAGTGAAGGACACGACCAGCAAGCTTGGTCGTGTCTCAAAGAAAAATAAGGGACACGGCCAAGCCAAATCAAGCTTGGCCGTGTCACCCTTAATTTATATAAATTCTTTTGCACGAAAGAGAACAGGACAGGAGACGGCTAGGTTTTGAGAAAGAGAAAAGAAAAGAGTAAGAGGGGGCAAACACGATTTGGGATGAGGAGAGAGTGACACTCTCCTTGTCCCTTCATCTTCATCCTCCATTTTCATCTTCTCCATCTTCCATTGACAAGATCTTTGAGGTTCTTTGGGATCAAGTGGGTTAACAAGCTCTTAAAGGTTGAAGAAGCTTCATTGAAAGGTTTGGTGACTTGAGAAAGCTCCATTCCATCTCTCAAAGGCATAATCAATTGAAGGTTTGGTGACTTGAGAAAGCTCCATTCCATATTGCAAAGGAGAATCACCATTGAAGAGGGTTTGAGTTCTTCATCATACATCAAAGTGGAGCTAGGAGGAGGACTAGTAATCCTACTCTTGGCATCTACAAGGGGTTTTTCTATTCTCTCTTTTAATTCTTTTCAATATTGTTTTTGTTGTATTAAGAGAATTGATATTGCAATGAACAATTTGTATTTGATTTATATTGAGTTGAATGAATGTTTTAAATTGATGATGTTGAGCTAAATACCCATGCCTAGGGTTTGTAGTAGATTTGATTGAATGCTTTGATTTGATATTTCTTTTAATATACCTTGTTGTTGGTTGATTGCATTGGATTGTATGCTAGGTTGATAGGTTAGCTACCTATTGATCTCTAGATATTGAATGAAGGACCGAGAGGTTAAATTCGATATCGGAATTATGCAATCGACTACCCTAAGAATGAATTAGAAATGTAAGTACTAGGGTTTATTAATTTGCAAATGTAAAAGAATTGGTCATTGTTAATTCATGAATGTGAGAACTAATGGATTGGTAATTGACTAATTAACCTTAAGAAACAAATTAATTTACAAGGTTGTGTTAATGGATAATTGAGAATTGAGCTTTGATTGAATGGACCTATATCCCTAGGCACCTTCCCAAGAATCGATTTGATCTTGTACAACCTTCATACATCAACCCTACACTCATTAATCTTAGGTTTGAATTATTCTCGCACCATCCCAACAAAACAAACTCTCGCTTTTAAATAACTTGTCAATCAAGCTATTACGAACCACACCTTCTTGGGAAATGACCTTGGGGCGATCACTTTTGCTACAACTACCTCGTATACTTACGAGTGACGCTTGTAGTAGTACTTAATCCGAGCACAACAAGTTTTTGGCGCCGCTGCCGGGGAAGGCTGTCGAAGTAGTGATAGTTTGATTTTTTTTATTTAATTATTTGTTTGTTTTCTTTGAATTGTTTGTTTGTGTTGTTTGATTTTCTTTCAATTTAATTTTTTGTTTGTTTTCTTTAAGTTGCTGTGTGCCTTTTGTAAAGATGCAATTTTCAAGGCACTGGGGAGTTTATGATAGGAACGATGATTCTGAAATGGCATAGCAATTAGCAAAATTGATGAATCAACTTAAGGTGCTACATGCAAGAGGAAGATCACCTATGCCACACCAAGAGATATGTGCAGCATGTGGCAATGTAGGCCATAGTGCAAACACATGTTCAATGGGTTTTGGACGATACCAAGAATGGCAAGAGGAAGAATATGACTACCAAGGTTTCCAGCAAATGGGTAGTAATGACACATATTCCAATTCTTATAATCCCAGCTGGGGAAGCCAACCAAATTTTTCTTGGGAAAATCAGCAGCACATTCCATCTCCAAATTTTTTTCAACCTTACCAAAGAGACTCTTACTCTCAAGAGTAATATTCAAATCAAACTTACCTTAAGACACCCAAATTTGAAGATAGTTTAAATGCCTTCATTCAAACTAGCGCACAAAATCAAGATAAACTTAAGGAACCCACTTTAGAAAATAGTTTGAATGCCTTCATTCAAATTAGCTCACAAAACCATGATCAATTCAAGAAATCCACAGTGGAAGATGATTTGAATGCTTACCTTCAAATTAGCACACAAAATCAGGAAGGGAGCAATGAGAGGTTTGATTCTTTGGAGGAATCATTGAAGAGGGTGGAAATGTAAGTTGGGCAACTGGCACATCAACTCCAAGTACACCAAGAAGAGGAATTTCCTAGCCAATTGGAGCAAGTCAAGGTAATCACAAATGTGACAAGTGAACAGGTGATATATAACAATTTTTGTGATTCCTTTGATGCAAGGACTAATCAAGAAGACAATGGTGAGGAGATGCTGCCCGACATGGAGAAATCAAGTCAATCAAAGGAGGAGGAGAATTTGGACTCATCAACTTCATCACATCTGTATGAACCTCCGAATCCTTTGCAACCAATTCCATTCCTAAGTAGGCTGAAAGAAGAGAAGCAAGGTAAGCAACTTTCTAACATCTATGATATGCACTCACAAGGAGAAAGTGGAAATAAGCTTGAGATGGGTATGCCTTTAGAAGAAGAACATGAAATGCCCAATTTAGAACTTGAGGAGTGTAAGCTAGTTTTAGATGCTAAGGTTGTTGAGAGGGGACTTGACATTGTTAAGGTGGATGAAGAAGTGATTCAACCAAACTTGGTTGAACTTAAAGAGTTCCCAAAAATCATCTCCTCTACTCTTGGTGGTAAGGAAGAGCAGAAATCTGATATGCCCATGTTGCACAAAGACAAAGATTATTACAACATTCCTATAGCATGGGAGGATCACCCCGAGGCGACCTTCACATGTCCCTTTGAGACATGTTCTCTTCAAGGAATACTATTTAGGGGTTGCCGTCCATCGGGTACATTTCAAGGTTACATGTTGTTCATCCTCTCAGTCATGGGCTCCAATTGCATTATGGGTGGAAGGAGCCCTACACATCGCATATGGGAACGATGGAAATTAGGTTTTATCTAAACCCTCTCTGTAGTATGCATGCTCACATTGAGGACAATGTGAATCTTTAAGTGTGGGGTAGTGCATTTTATGTTTTGTTTTTACTTTTACGTGCATTATGTGTTTTGTGTTTTTATTTTGTGTTTTGTGTTTTTACTTTTAATTGAATTTTGTATTTTTGTGTTTTTACTTTTAAGTTATTTAATATTTTTCTTGTTTTTCATTGAATAAATGAGTTTTAGAAAGTTCAATTGTTATAAAAATTGTTGATAGATTACCTTTGAAATTTTGAAGCATGAATTTGAGAATTGAGTAGAATTGGTGCTTATTGTCAATTTTGTTGTTTTTCCCTTTTATTACCATTAACCTAGTGAGGAATTGAGCCATCAACTTATTATTCTTTTTGTGGGTGAACATCTTTGATTGATGATTTGCTAGAACTTGCTTTGACATACATTTTAAGATTACATAAAAATTTCAATTAGGCATCAAGATGATTAAGGCAATTAGGTGAACCCACTTTGACTTAAAAAGACCAACCCTATATTCAACCTTATTTAGCCAATTTTGAGCCTATTTTAGTTTTCCTTTCCTTTCTTTTTCACAACACCATTAGCTTAAACCTTGTTGTGTTAACTCTTAACCTTTCATTAGGTCAAGAGCATTTTAAGAGCGTTTATGACCGAGTGTTGTGTTAAATTAAGTGTGGGGTTAAATTTAGTAGGTTTAAGATTGCAAAGAAAAATAATAAAAATTAAAAAAAGAAAAAAGAGAAAAATAAAAAATATATATATAATAATAAGTATAATTGTTGTTCTTGTTGAAAAGGGTTGGAATGTATCATTACAAGATTTAATAAGTGAGTTCCCTTCAAAAGCTCTTTAATGTCAAGGGGTAGATGAGAGGAAGGTGTTTTGGGATTGTTGGGTTATGTATATGATCGGGTACTTCATTCTTAAAGTGCTCTTGAACTTAATGATTAAGCTTACATTTTCTAAATGCCATGCCTTTACCTTAGCCCCATTACAACCCAATAAAGACCTTTTGATTGATGCTTGATTGTAATTTTGTGGTGGAGATTTGATTGATAAGCAAGCCTATGGCAATAATCTTTCATTGATTGTTATGAGTGTAAACACCACCATGATTAAACACTTGTAAGAGTTGGTGAGGGAGTGACAACATTGGTTATGCATGGAAAACTACTTAATTGCATGGGTGTCGATTTTGTTTGATTCGATATTGAATGCGGATTTAGGGATAGGGAAGTCTTAATGCATCTTTATAACTCTTGAACTTAACAAAATTTATCTTGTTAGTGTGTTTTGATTTTAGCCTTGCTTGAGGACAAGCAAGGAATTAAGTGTGGGGTAGTTGTTTAGATCCTTTTTGTACTAGTTTTTATTGTGATTTTTATATGTTTTTAGTTTATGTTTTGATTGATTTTTGTTTTAAGTGTGTTTAAAGTGTTTGTTTTTAGGTTTAAGTGCAAAACTGCCTTGGAAGATCAAAACAGTGCAGGAAAAGCATGAACCAAGCAAGACATGGCCAAGCCAAATCAAGCTTGGCCGTGTCCCTCAAAGAATGGTGATGGCAGAGCTTGACACGGCCAAGAGACACGGCCAAGCCACTGGCCGTGTCTCACCTAAAGAGCAAAAACAAAGAAACCATAAAGAAAGAGAAAAAATGAAGAAGAAGAAGGTGACACACCCAAGTGACACGGCCAAGCCAGTGGCCGTGTCACATGACACGACCACAAGCTTGGCCGTGTCACTCCTTGAAGAACAAAGAAAAGAAAGAAAGAAAGAAAGAAGGCAGTGAAGGACACGGCCAGCAGCTTGGCCATGTCTCAAAGAAAAATGAGGGACACGGCCAAGCCAAATCAAGCTTGGTCGTGTCACCCTTAGTTTATATAAATTCTTTTGCACGAAAGAGAACAGGACAAGAGACAGCTAGGGTTTGAGAAAGAGAAAAGAAAAGAGTAAGAGGGGGCAAACACGATTTGGGATGAGGAGAGAGTGACACTCTCCTTGTCCCTTCATCTTCATCCTCCATTTTCATCTTCTCCATCTTCCATTGACAAGATCTTTGAGGTTCTTTAGGATCAAGTGGGTTAACAAGCTCTTAAAGGTTGAAGAAGCTTCATTGAAAGGTTGGGTGACTTGAGAAAGCTCCATTCTATCTCTCAAAGGCATAATCAATTGAAGGTTTGGTGACTTGAGAAAGCTCCATTCCATATTGCAAAGGAGAATCACCATTGAAGAGGGCTTGAGTTCTTCATCATACATCAAAGTGGAGCTAGGAGGAGGACTAGTAATCCTACTCTTGGCATCTATAAGGGGTTTTTCTATTCTCTCTTTTAATTCATTTCAATATTGTTTTTGTTGTATTAAGAGAATTGATATTGCAATGAACAATTTTTATTTGATTTATATTGAGTTGAATGAATATTTTAAATTGATGATGTTGAGCTAAATACCCATGCCTAGGGTTTGTAGTAGATTTGATTGAATGCTTTGATTTGATATTTCTATTGATATACCTTGTTGTTGGTTGATTGCATTGGATTGTATGCTAGGTTGATAGATTAGCTACCTATTGATCTCTAGATATTGAATGAAGGACCGAGATGAATTAGAAGTATAAGTTCTAGAGTTTATTAATTTGCAAATGTAAAAGAATTGGTCATTATTAATTCATGAATGTGAGAACTAATGGATTGGTAATTGACTAATTAACCTTAAGAAACAAATTAATTTACAAGGTTGTGTTAATGGATAATTGAGAATTGAGCTTTGATTGAATGGACTTATATCCCTAGGCACCTTCCCAAGAATCGATTTGATCTTGTACAACCTTCATACATCAACCCTACTCATTAATCTTAGGTTTAAATTATTCTCGCACCATCCCAACAAAACAAACTCTCGCTTTTAAATAACTTGTCAATCAAGCTATTACGAACCACACCTTCTTAGGGAAACGACCTTGGGGCGATCACTTTTGCTACAACTACCTCGTATACTTGTGAGATGCTTGTAGTAGTACTTAATCCGAGTGCAACAGTATGAAGAAGCTATAAAAGATATTCATCCAAAGAAGAATGAGAAGATGAGCTTCCCACCACTTGAAAAATCTTTGTCAAAGCTCCAGACATGGGACCACTCCAAGGAAAGCCCGAGCCAATCATGTTCATAGGAAAGTGGATCCAGGTTTTGAAATTTTTGTTGATGTTGCCGAGCTCATGGAACAAGTGAAGAAAGAGCTCACCCTACCAGCCGAGAAAGAGCCCAATCCAGAAGGGGAGAAGGAAGTTATCCTGAAAGCTGAGAAGATTCCAGAGGAGATTGCTACCCTGGTTGAAGAAAAGTTTAAAGATGTCCTACTTTATTATTTTGAAAACAATGACAATGATTTTGATTTTGATTTTAATTTTAATTTGTCGGCTTTGTATGAGGATGATGATGTTTTCTTTTCCAAAATAAATGCAATAAAGTCTAATTTTTCTTACTTATGTGATGTTTCTCCTAATGGTTGCATACATTCAAATAGTGGTTACATGAGCATCTTTAATATTAACTCTGTTGATACACAATCATTAAATTTGGGAACAACCAAAAATCCTAAAAACATTAGCATAGCATCCGACCTTACTCCTGATAAGAGAGAGAGAAAGATTTGAAAAAATATTTAAAAAATATGAAGAAGCATTTGCTTTGTCTTATGAGGATATGCCTGGAATAGATCGAGATATAGCCGAACATCTGATTCCTACTTACACTCACATGAAACCTGTCAAACAAAAGCTTAGGCAGTTAAGACCTGAATAGGTTGAATTGGTTAATGATAAGTGCACAATTGATGATATTTTATTCCTATTTCTTAGTATGATTATTATCCAATTGAGTTTAATTTGTTTGTTCAAGTGCTTTTTAGGGTTAATGTTAGGAATTC
Organism: Garcia nutans; assembly: GCA_947685225.1. Classification (NCBI taxonomy): domain Eukaryota; kingdom Viridiplantae; phylum Streptophyta; class Magnoliopsida; order Malpighiales; family Euphorbiaceae; genus Garcia; species Garcia nutans. The sequence continues at coordinate 13,816,193 of CANTUV010000023.1, read as the reverse complement.
TCTGTATTTTGAGGCTTATGGTCATTTTAGAGGAATTACGGATGAAAGTAGAAGAAAAGAGCAAAATTCATCAATGGACACGCCCATGGACATGGGCGTGTGAATGGATGTGCCCTTGATACTGCATACAGAAGCATTGACATGCCCAATGACATGGGCGTGTCACCGAGCGTGCCTATTGCAATGATTCACAGTAGCTGCGACACGCCCAGTGACATGGGCGTGTCACTTTTGATGCCTTATATTCAAAATCCCAGTGGCAATGACATGCCCAGTGACATGGGCGTGTCAATGGGCGTGTCAGGCAAAAATATCTGCACTATAAAAGCTGAGCTGAAACACGAATTAAGTATCTAATTTTCATATTTTATAACCTAGAGCTGACTTCTAAAGCAAAGAGGAGAGTTTTGGAGCTGAGATTGAAGGTGAAGACATATTCTAAACAAGATCTAAACCAAGATTCAAGGATTCAAGTGAAGATATATGAATTATTCGTAATGGATTGTTTGGATTCTTTTTCTTATTTCTCTTGTTCTGGTTTTCTAATTTTGAACATGAACTAACTCATTCTCTATCTAGATATTGATGAACCCTAGCTTTATTGTATGGATTGAATAATTTTATTTAATTAAATAATTTGATTGAGTTGTTTTATTCTTATGATGCTTAATAATTTATTTCCAGTTGATAATAGCATGCTTATTGATTGGTTGCAATTTTCATATTATTGACTTGAGAAAGCTTGATATGAATTGAATACTCATAAGGATTGAGGATTGGTTAGAGTACTAGAGATAGACTTACAAGATCCTTTGGTTTATAATTCCTTATTCTTAATGCAAGATCTATTTAATTATGTTTGAGAAGAGATTCCAGCATTCTACTTAGTGATTAGGGATTAATTTTCTTGAGAAAGGTTTTAGTCTAATTTAGAGGAATACCAATTCAACCCTATTATTTGGTTTAATTGAATAGATTTTCATAAATATAATTGTGGCTAGGGGGATTCAATATCTGGATAGTATTCTCATCATCAATCAATTCATTCAACACTCAATCTCTCTCTATTTTCATTTATTAAGTTAATTATCTTTAATTACAAAACTTCACAAAACTATTGATTTGCTAAGCAACGATTAAAATTTGCACTAGTACTTGACCTTGTCCTCAGTGGAATGATAACTCACTCACTACTTTATTACTTGAGCGACCCGTGCACTTGCAGTATTGCAATAGCATAGGTTCTTTCCATCAGTTAAAGAAGGGGTCACTAAACAAATATAAGTAAAGTTCCTTAAAGTGATAGATTATCTAGATTGGCTAGCCAACATAGTACCCGTGCCAAAGAAAACTGGAAGAATTAGGGTCTGTGTGGACTATAGAGATTTAAACAAGGCTTCCCCTAAAGATGATTTTCCTTTACCCCATATAGATGTCCTCATTAATAGCGCAGCCTCTAGCGTGCTACCCTCATTTGTAGATGGATTTTTTGGATACAACAAGTGTTAGTGGCTCGAGAGGATAAAGCCAAAACTTCTTTCATTACTACATGGGGTATATTTTGATATAGGGTGATGCCGTTCGGATTAAAAAATGCTGAAGCAACCTACCAAAGGATGGCCACCACATTATTTCATAACATGATGCACAAAGAAGTCGAATTATATGTTGATGATATGATGGTGAAATCAGATACAAGGGAACAACACTTCCAAAACTTAGAATTATTCTTCAATAGAGCATTGAAGTATAAGCTAAGGTTAAACCCGAAGAAGTGCGTGTTTGGGATTACCTCAGGCAAATTGTTGGGATATGTGATTAGTCCAAATGGCATTGAGATTGACCCTGACAAAGTTAAAGCAATCAGGGATATGCCAGCCCCTAAGACAAAGAGAGAAGTTTAAGGATTCATTGGCAAATTGCAATGCATTAGCAGGTTTATAGTAAAGCTCACCACAATATGTGAACCTATCTTCAAATTACTTAAAACGAATTAGTCAGTCTTATGGAATGAAGAGTGTCAAAAGGCCTTTGAGTGAATAAAGGAGTATGTACTAAATCCACCTGCTTTGAAACCACCTAAACCCAATAAACCCTGTTACTATACTTAGCAGTAGAAGAAGAGTCAATAGGAGCCATGCTAGCCCAAGCAGATGAGTTAGGGATTGAACACATAGTTTACTATTTAAGTAGAAAGCTCCTACCTTATGAAATTAAGTATAGTATCATTGAAAAGACTTGTATAGCTGTGGTTTGGTCTTCTAAGAAGTTGTGACATTATTTTCAATCTTATAGTGTACAAGCAATTTCTAGGTTGGATCCAATGAAGTACTTAAGGGAGACACCCTCTTTGATTGGGAAGTATGGGCGATGGTTGATAATAGTGGAAGAATTTGAGATTGAGTATGTAACCAGGAAAACAATTAAAGTTAGAATAGTGGCAAAATTCTTGGCTTAACAACCATTAACGGATAGCTAAGAGGTAGTCTTGGAATTTCCCGATGAACTTTTAGAGGCCATTGAAGTACAAGGATGGAAAATGTATTTGGACGAGGCAGTAAATAGGAAAGGAGCAGGTTTGGGAGTCATACTAGAATCACCCGAAGGGGAACTTATTCCTTTAGCCAAGAAGTTGAAGTTCAGGGCAACCAATAATATGGTGGAATATGAAGCATGTATCTTTGGTTTGGAAACCCTAATGATTATGAAGATGGATGGCGATTAATTACTAGTAGTATCCCAAGTAAATGGAGAGTGGGAGTAAAAAGAAGAGAAATTAAAACCATACCACCATTACTTGACCATACCATCAGGTTTTCTTCTCTTGTTAGGTGTATAAACATGCACTCCTTAAAACCATACCACCTAACAAGAAGAAATCCTGTCAACTTATTCCTTAAGCCTCTAATTTTGGCCAGTTCATCAACTCCTTGATATGAATATGAGACAATCATGGAAACTGATATAGACCATGATGCGTGGTATGATACAATAAGATGATTTTTGGAGGAGAAGGAATACCCATTGGGGGAAACAAGACAATACATCACCTTCCATGGAGAGTTATATCGAAGATGGCCTGATGTGGTGCACTTGAGATGCTTGAGAAAGCCTGAAGTGGAGCATATCATGTCAGAAATACATGCAAGAAGTTGCGGTCCACACGAGAGTGGTTTAGTCCTAGTTAAAAAGATAATTCAACAAGGTTACTATTGGTTGACCATGGAGAGAGATTGTATTGAGTTTGTAAAGAAGTGCTAGCAATGTCCGATGTATGGTAATTTGAATCACATGCCTCCTGAAGAATTGCATTCTATGTCTTCACCACTTAGGGGATGGACATTATAGGAGAGATGCATCCGACAGCCTCAAACGGTCACCGTTTCATTGTAGTAGCGGTAGATTATTTTTCAAAATAGGTCGAAGCCGAATCTTTCAACAAATTGGGGGCAAGACAAATGGCTAAATTTATTGAAAAAATCTCATCTACAGATATGGGGTCCCGCACAGTGTGATATCATACAATGGGGTACAATTTCAAGGTGCAGTTAAGGACTTATTCTAGAAGTGCCAAATCCATCATCACTGATCCTCTCCTTATAGACCAAAGGCTAATGGTGCAGTAGAAGCAACAAACAAGACAATTAAGCAAATTTTGTCCAAGATGACCAAGACATACAAGGATTGGTGAGAGATGTTTCCTTTTGCTTTGTGGGGATACATAAAAAGTGTGCGAACACCGACTGGAATGACACTGTTCTCTTTAGTTTACGGGATGGAAGCAATGTTGCCAATTGAAATTGAGATCAAATCATTGTGAGTAGTCTTGGAAGCTGAACTGCCTGAGAAGGAGTGGGTAGTGATCATATACACATAGTTAGCTTTAGTAGAGGAGATAATGTTAAAAGCACTGTATCATCATCAACTGTATCAAAGGAAGAAGTTGAGGATTTAGTATTGAAATAATGTAAGCCTAATGTATCTTATCCATGAAGGAAATTTAGGCCTTGCTAGGAAGGGCCATAAGTTGTGAAACAAGTCATGAACAAGGGTGCAGTGAAGTTATCAGACATGGACGAGAACGAGTTTAGTGAGCCAGTGAACATTGACTGGTTGAAGAGTTTTTATGTATAAAAAAAAGAAGAAAAAGAAAAGGAGCTCACTAGGTTGAAAACCCAAAAAGGACAGCCTAGGCAAAAGTTAGAGCAGTCCGCTAGTTTCAAAAACCCGAAAGGGTGGGCTAGGCAACAATTAGGGCAAAGTGAGAGAAAATATCAATTAAAAAACCCGAAAGGGCTAGTTGACAATAGGAGTGATCTTTTGTATGTTGGCTTTATGTTTGGTTGTTCTCCAATTTAATAAAACAAAATTAATATTAAAATTATTCCATGTGCAATATTTTAAGTATTTGACCAAATAAACACAATAGCAAAAGGTGATGACAAATTATGAAAGGAAAAGAAACATCTCTTATTACTACTTTCATTATTTTTATATCCTAAAAATATTTTTTCTAGAGAAATTGACAAATGTAAAATCTATGGTAGACGATAAGTGTAGCATGCAAGCTAGATTTGCTTCAGCTGATCCATGTAGGCTTCTATCAGACAAGGCATGTCCGAATCAGGAGTAAAATTAGAATCTCGAGGCTCAGCTCCATATTGACGATCAAGCTGGTGAGGATCATAACAAGTACCTCGATGAAGAGTAGTAAGAGGAACATACATCCAGTACATCCGAATGGTGATATGAGAAATTTTCCACCAAGGTACTAACCAACAAATGTTGACTTTAGCGCATGAGTGGATCCAGTCAACCCAGTCAACATATGAAGAACCAGGATGGAGTAGTTTCCTAGCAGAATGATATCGTCATAGATATCTGGTGAAATCCATAGTTAGAGTGTTTAGCAAGCAAGAGACGCTCAAGAAGCCAAATCTGTAAGCACAAAAAAAAAAAAGGAAGGATCCGTTAGGTCTAAAATCCGCAAGGACGACCTAAGCAAAAAAAAAACTAGGACAGCTCGCTAGTTTCAAAAACATGCAAGGGCAGACTAGATAAAAATTAGAGCAATAATAAAAAATAATAATAATAAAAAGAAAAGAAAAGAAAAAAGAGACCTTAATTGAAAATCCAAAAGGGCAGTTTAGGTAATTACCTGGAGCAGCAACGGACTCCCGGTCAATCTCTTTGACAATCCCAATTTAAGTTGGCCTAGTCCAACTAAAGTCCCAGCTAAGATCACGGATATCGGTAACAAGCCTCCTTCCATTTGGTCCATGATATCCAATACTCGTGGATCAATATCGCCATCAAAAGAAATAAGCAAAAATTGACCAAGCAAGCATAGACAAAACATACGTCCCCATGCCTTAGTAGGAGCCAAATGAGAAATGCAAAAGTCAAGTAAGGGACCAAGCAGAATCTTCTCACCTCTCATCAACTGTAGAACTTTGGGCTTTGAAAGTTAAAATATCATTTGCATCTTTGGTTGAGTCTTAGAAATCAATATAGGTAACACCTTTGGTTGATTGCTTGGATATCCATGGATGGCCTCAAACTCTTTAATCATGGGACATATCTCAAAGCCATTAATCTTAAATGTCCTAGAATTCACATTCCAAAAAGAAGCCATGGCATGTAAAAAAGAATGGTCCAATTTAATATTTTGAAAATACTTGAAAGTATCAATTTTAGACCAAGATATTTGTTTCCAATGAAATGCATTCATATTTTAAAATAGACCTTTTATTTTCTTCAAATTGAGTTCGGTCATTGTTGACAATTGAAGGGAAATTGGAATTGTTAAAAGGAATTTTGATGCTGAAGTGGAAAATTCATGAAAAATTTCCTAGCTTCTGTATGAGATCATGGCATGAAAAGAAATTTATATAGGATGATTGGCTATTCCAAAATTGACAAGGAATAGCTTGAGACTGAGATGGGCAAGAATAGGAAATTGGCGATGAAATGGTTTTGAATTATGGCATTGCCTTCGATTTTGTGAATCAATGCTATTGTGGAAATTTTGAATGTGAAGAGGAAAGACCAGTAGCATAGAAATAATACTGATGATAAAAAAATAAAATAAAAAAGAAGAAAAATAAAAAATAAAAAAAATAAGTCAAAAGTTATAGTAAAAGTGCACATTATTATTATTTTTATCATTATTTTTATTATACAATATTTCCTCAATTAATACAATAATGATAGATCACTAAGAAGGAGGTGGTGGATCATGATCAAACAAATCCCTGAAAAAGTCATCGCCTATTGGAGGAGGAGGCATATCACCTATCCCAAGTCCGCCCAAAGTAGGAGCACCTAAACCTCTATTACCTTGGAATTCATATCTGTAACGGTCCTCATCCCAAGTAGATGATAGAATCTCATGGTCATCAGTTTGGGGTCCCATAGATGACGAAGCACTAGGATCTCTCATCCCCTAAAATCGAAAGTCTCAAAAATCTTGCTCTAAGTGGTGATACAATTTTTCAAAATGGGCAACCTGTTGATGACTAGCATCTAACTCTTCTTGAAGATTCTTATTTTGTTCTTCAATCATCACTATGAGTCAGAAGGGAAAGTGTAAGAGCATACATAATCATGCATACATGTAGCATAAATTATCATGGAACAGGAAAACCTACCTGTGAACGGGGATTTTTGCCCCCACTCCCGGTGGAATGGTTCTTACGACTTCGGCACTATTTAGGCTGGGGGCCTTAGAGAACACGGGCCTAAACCTGGAGAAAATGGAGTCACCACCTAGACGGGCCAGGAAAAAGAAAGGGGTGGATGACTCAATTCCTAAGGAATCCCTAACCCCCTAATGGGTTCAAAAAGTTGGGTATGTGTGGGGAAGGTGAGAAATTGCCCAACACCCCCCACAACGCCCGGTTCATTGGAACCGGCCTCTTTTACAGGTTTTACTATTATAAAATTCTTAAATATAACAATATTATCCATACAACATGCAATAATTAAAATAAAGCATCATTATATTAAAATCAAAGCAATGTCCAAACAAAGCAAATAAATGGACACTCATCCGAAGATGGAAACATGTCCTTACATCGTCTATGTCTAAAACTAAATAGGACACCCACCGACAGGTGTAAACATGTCCTTTACATTGGTTTAAAATATAAAAGCAATTTAAATTACATGAAAATTAATTAATGAGGTACCCACAAAGTGGAAACATACCTCTTACAATTTTAATATAAAAAAACAATTAATAATCTTAATAATAAAGAAAATATACATCCATGATAAATTAAATAAATCAAGCATTAAAATTAAATAAATCAAAACATATAACAAACTTCGTAATCAAATCTAAAATTAAATAAAGCAAATAAAGATACAAATTTAGGTTTATGTCTCAATTTAGGGTTCTTTAATTAACATTTAGGGTTTTGGGATTTTGGAATTATTATTATTATTTAGGCTACTGTGAGGATTTTTGGAAAAATGGAATGGATTAGGGTTTTATAAATTTAAGAAAGTAGTAAGGTTTTTGGTTAATCAAATTAGGGTTTAGGGGTAACGTCATGAAATTAGGGTTTTGAAATCTTAATACATTAGGGTTTATATTTTTAAAAGATTGGGTTTTAGGTTCACCGAATTATGGTTACTGAGTTAAGAATTAGGATTTTAGATTTACTAGATTGGGTTTTAGGTTCACCGGATTAGGGCTTTAGGGTGTTGATGAACTTGTCATAAAGTTTTTAATGTTTTAAGAATTAGGATTTAGGAAAACTAAGATTTACTAGATTGGGTTTTAAGAAAATTAGGGTTTAGGAAAATTAAGGAATTAAGACACTAGGGTTAAGATTTTGAGAATTAATAAGATGGTTTAGGGTTTTTACAAAGGTGTAATTAGGATTTTAGATTTGAAAAACATGTTTTAAGGCTGTTAAAGTTTTAGGGTTTTACGGTTAAGATATTAGAGTTTTATAGTTTGAAATCTCAATTCTGTTGATGATGATTTTCAATTTTGAATTTCATTCTTTTCTATAATCAAAATTGAGTGTGCTTTTAATATTGACTATATCAACTACTTATTTATTTTTAGGTGAAAACAAATATAGAGAGCCAAATTTATTGTTGAAAGATTAAAATAGCTCACTGAATGAAATTAAAACAAAATAGCTACTGTGGAAATTTGGAAATGATATTAATTAAGATTTAGGGTTTGAATAACATAGGGTTTATGAAATTAGATTTGTGTTGAATGATTATATTATTTACTTTAATTAAGATCTTAAGTATTGTATGAATTAATTCATGCTACTACCTAAACTAAATTGAAGGAAGAATTAAATAACTAAGGCAGTGTGATGTGGCTTAGAAGATGAAGATGATTAATGATTGAATAAACTAAAGTTAGAGCAATTTACCTACATTTGAAGGCTCCGCCAAATTTGAAGAAATTGAACCAAGCTGTTGCCTGCTTCATATTTGATTTTGGTTGAGCAAAGCAATCTGGAAATGATTGTTGTCTCCTGAATTTCTCCTTTCTTGCTAGGGTTTTCTTTTGGTCGAAAGAATTTTAAAGTCCCAAGTTTGGTTCTAAGTTTCATCCTCCAAAGTCAGAAATTCAAAGTCTCGATCCCTTTTAAAGTGTTTTAATGTGGTATTTCTAGGAAAAAAATCCAAACCTAATTCTAATTGTCTAAGGAAATTAAGTTCATTTAGGAAAAGAAATTAAAACCAAATAGAATTCAATTTCAGAAAAAACTGCGCTAGCAAAAAATTGCTGCGGGCTACAAAAATTGCGAGAGCTGGGGCGAGCCAGCCAATTCGCCGCAGGAATTTCCTGTGGCGAATTGGCCCAAGCCAATTCACTTTCGGTGATGAAAAATTTTCATCGCCGATTTTTCAGTCGCCGATTTTTATTTATTTATTTATTTATTATTTTTTATATATTATTTTTTGTTAACTTTACTAATATTACCTTTTTTATTTTTATTAAAAATTATAAATAATAAATACAAAAATAAATATTATTTAATTAAAATACCACAAAATTTATTTTGGACTGAAAAATATTGGACCAAACTGGGTCAAAAATTAAGGGTCTACACTACCAAGTAATTCACATCAATGCCCTGTGGATGAGATGGCATCTCCGGTAGATTAGAATGAGCAAATGGAGGAGCGGTAAAGGAAGTCTAGCCTCATAACCAAATGAGCCAGCAACCTGCAATAATCATTAAAACAGTAAAAACAAGTTAAGAAAGAAGTAATTGCAATGGCAAAATGGTAAAAGTTTACCTGAGAGGTGCTAGCCCCGAGTTGCGGGATGGACCCTCCTCCCTCTCCGTGATACTCTTCTTCATTGCTATCCTCCTTTTCCTTGAGAACCTCCCATACGCCAATAGGAGATACATCAAAGTTCAAGAGTCCTACTCAAATAAACTTGGTATATGATGCACCCGATGGATAGAGAAAGGTTTTAACATTATAACCATGCCGGGCCAACCACCACACATTCTCTGGCATTGATGCGATATTTAAAGTATACTTTGGTCAACTCATTAGGATCCTATGTCACTCGGGACCAAGGAACCACTCATACACTCTCTCCCCGAGAAACCAGCCAATAGACACAAGGTCGGCAATGACTCGGTGAGTATGCTAAAAAGGCAATGCAGCATTCATAGAAGAAGTCCAGTTCATCCGCTCTTTAGTGTTCCACCAAGCCAAATTGACCTACAAAATGACATAAGGTAAGTGAACTTTTATATAAATTTTAAAGTATACTAATACTATTTTACCTAGTGTGAGCGGGGATTTTTGCCCCCACTCCCGGTGGAATGGTTCTTGTGACTTCGATACTGTTTAGTTTCGGAGCCTTAAAGAACACGGACCTAAGTCCGGAGAAAATGGAGTCGCCGCCCGGATGGGCCGGAAAAAAGAAAGGGGTGGATGACTCGATTCCTAAGGAATCCCCAACCCCCTAATGGGTTCGGAAAGTTGGGTACGTGTGGGGAAGGTGAGAAATGGCCCAGCACCCTCACAACGCCCGGTTCATTGGAACCGGCCTCCTTTACAGGTCTTAATATTATAAAATTCTTAAATATAATAACATTTTCCATATTACACACAATAATTAAAATAAAGCATCGATATATTAAAAATCAAAACAATGTCCAAACAAAGCAAATAAATGGACACCCATCCAAGGATGGAAACATATACTTACATCCCATGCCTAAATAGGACACCCACCGAAAGGTAGAAACTACATTGGTTCTAAAATAGAAAAGCAATTTAAATTACATGATGTTTAACTAATGAGGTACCCACCAAGTGGAACATACCTCTTGCAACATTTGGCAATCTAAATAAATTGATAAAAATAAACAATAAATCATTCATCAAAGGCATTAAATATCAATAGAAAGTAAACATCCATCCATGATAAATAAAATAAACCAAGCATTGAACTTAAATAAATTAAAGCATATAAAATAAATCAAAGCATAATCAAATATAGAATTGAATAAGGCAAATAAAAATCAAAATTATAGCTACTGTGAGTTTTTAAAGGAATTAAAATAGATAAAGGTTTTATGTTTTAAAAGGTTGATAAGGCTCTTTGATTAACTAAATTAATATTTGGATGGTGAAATCATGAAACTAGGGTTTGGGCTCTTCAAAATACTTTTGATTTATGGTTTATGGTTACTCACTAAATTATGGTTTCAAACTTAATGTGTAAAATTAAATATTTGTGTTTATATGGTTTTTTAAAGTTTTAAAGGGTTAGGGTTTAGAAAAAATTAAGGTTTAAGGTTTTAAGGAGGTTAAGGTTTATTTTTTTGAGTTTTGGAATTGAATTAGGGCTTTAGGATTTTTGAATTAGGGTTTCGGGTGATGAGTTTTATTTTAGGATTTGGAAAAAAACAATTGATAATTTTATGAAGCTTTATAAAAGTAAACAAACGATTTAAAGTTTATAAAGAAAAAAAGATATTTTTAAGGCATTTGGAAGGAAACAGAACACAAATTAAAGTTTTGATAATTTGGAAAGCAAATCTTAGTTTTGGGGTCTTGAAGAAATAAAACTAATAGCTTTAAACTTTTAGAAAATAAAGCCACGATTTAAGATTTTCAAACCTTAGAAAAAGTGAATTTAGGTTCTAAAGTTTTAGAATTAAAAGATAGAATGAGATGTTTTGCTACTGTGAAAAAAAAATAAAAAGGAATTAAGAATTCAAACCTTCTTTCGTGGGGTTGCACCAAAATTGCTTCTTGGATCAACCAAATCAAAGACAAGCTTTGCTGTCTTTGAATTGCCTTGAATTGTTTTTCTGCTCCCTCAAAAAATTGAATTGAATTACTTCCTTTCCTTCACAGATTCGGTTTCACTTTTGTTCCAGCTTCTGTCCCAATTTCTCCTCTCTCGGCCTCCTTTTTTGTGTTGTAATTATACTTATTTATAGAAATTTTTTATATTTTTTTCCTAGTTTCTTACGGCATGCATTATTTATTAAGAAAAGGAAACCAAAACCTAATTGTATTAGGTTTAGGAAAATTTGCGTCGAAAAAATTTTGCTGGCAAAAAAAAACTGCTGTGAAAAAATTGCGCTGGCGAAAAAATCTGCCGCAGGAAAAATTGCGCTGGCAAAAAAGCTGCCGCAGCCAGCTGCGGGTGAAACAAGCCTGCGGGCAATTTTGCCCGCAGGTTTTTCCTGCAAGAGAAATGGCCAAGCCATTTCGCCGCAATCCAACTTTTTTTTTATTTTTATTTTTTGATTTTTTTTGTTTATTTTTATTTTTTATTATTCATTTTTTGTTTATTATTATTATTTTTCATTTTTTATTAAACCAAAGATAACAAAAATTATTTTGGACTAATTAAAATATATTGGACTAGACTGGGTCAAAAATTAAGGATCTACACCTAGTCCCAGGTTAAGCAACTCAAGAGATAGCACTGGGTGTGCACATGGTGAGAGCCGGGAACTGCTACATGATCGGACAACTAAAAATTTAATCTCGGATACCCGACTCTCTCTTGGGAAATGCCAGGCGCCCTCACAAGATTACGCTTATATGGCCATACCTACAACAACAATAAAAGTCAAATTCATGCAAGAATAAGAATGGAATTGACATTGATGGAAGAATAGTACCTCGACAACCACCATGAAACCAACGAAAGACTTCTTATTTTTACAAATCTTGTCTAGTCTATGATAGAGACAGGGAAGGCCACCTTCACCCTAGCCGTAAAGCGGTACCATACTCATGTCAGTAAGGGCCTTCAACATTGACATATGGATGGCAGATTCGGTGCTACATAAAATAGTCAACCTGAGCAGATACAGTAAAAATCCTCGAGCATATTGTTTGGTTGTTTCCCTATGAACTCGTCCTTCGTAGTTCATCCAATAACTCTGAATGAGCTCAATTTTTATCTTGAAAGACCCTTTTAATGATGGTTCCATACCGATTAACTGTTGAATTTCTTCGTGTGTCAGAATATCATTGGTAAGAGGGACTGGAAGGCCATAGTACCGAATATCAGTTATGGTTGTATAATCGACTGGGCCAATGGTCATCTCTTCTATAGGTAGGTGAAAAGTATGAGTAGTGTCCATCCATCACTCTGACAATGCTTGAACTACACTCCTGTCTATCGAACACTCCTCAGATGGTAATTGCAAGATAAAGCTTTCAAAACCACAATCTCGAACAATCCATTTTACCTGAGAAGGTGCTACATCATACCATTGTCGGGCTTTATAGACACACCCTCCACCCCGAATAACACAACGATCCCGCTAACACGGAGCCAGGTAAGTTAACACAAGGTAAGTATATCATCATACCAATACCACTGATTTATAGACTAAACTTGGTCATTATGTTCTATTTTAATCTGTCTATCTATTTGTTTATTAAATTCTTAAACATAGTCCTCTAATTAATTTATTTTTTCTAATCTTAAAAAATAATAAATAATAAATATCAAATTGCAATGTTACCTTAGTTTTTTTACTTGAACTGTGATGAAGCTGCATCCCAGCTAGTAGACTTATAGTTCCATTTTCATGCCGCCGAATAAATTCCAATAACTCAACATTGGATCGGGGTCCTAATCTCGAAGCATGCATTTTCTCCTAAACTCTCTGCTAAACTTTTGCTTTAATTATGAGAATATGTAAGTGTGGATGACTATTGAAGAAACAAAAATTTAATGGTTTATAAAGACAAATTGCAAAGGAAAAGAAAAAGGAAATGAAGATGAAAGTTTCGGAACTGGTGTGATAATAAAAAGAAGGAATGAAATGTTTATATAGAAAATTGCAAAGGAAAAGACAAAAATAAATAAGTGAAAAACAATATTCTCGTGAAAAGAAAAAAAAAGAAAAAGTAAATATTACCGTTGATAAATAGTAAATGAATAGTTAGTGAATAGTGTGTAAATAGTGACTACACAATGAATAATAGTAAACTCAATTATTCAGATATTTGCATGTATACAAATATATTTACACTTTTAAAATATTTTTACACGCTGGGAGAAAGAAGGTATAGGCATGGTAAAAAATAGCTAATTTTTTGAAAAAAAATTTAGTATCTTACTAACTACAATCATTTTTTGCAGATAACCAAATTACATTCAAGTTCAGAACTTACCTCGGGTCCAGAACCCAAATTACTCTAGCTTGGGTCCAGAACCCAAATTACTTTTAAGTCCAGAACATACCTCGAGTCAAAAATCCAAATTATTTTTAAGTCCAGAACTTATCTCGGGTCTAGGACCTAAATTAAGTCCAGAACTTACCTCAGGTCCAGAACCCAAATTATTTTTAAATCAAGAATTTACCTCGACTCCAGAACCCAAATCCTAAATTCACCTCGGGTCCAGAATCCAAATTATTTTTAAGTCCAGAACTTACCTCAAGTCTAGAACCCAAATCCTAAATTTACCTTGGGTCTAGAACCCAAATTATTTTTAGTCCAGAACTCAAACCAACATTGGGTATGAAGTTCAGTATGGCTCTAAATCCAGTCAAAAATCACATTGTTTTTCGCTCTCTTTTGTTGTAGTCTCGGATCGCTCAAGCAGGGGGCAAACTGTAGACCCTTAATTTTTAATCCAATCCAATCCGATATTTTTAAACAGTCTAAAATAATTTTTGTGGTGTTTTAATTAAATAATATTTATTTTAATAATATTTATTGCTTATAATATTTAATTTTAATAAAAATAAAAAAAGTAATAATAAAAAAGGATAATAAATAAATAAATAAAAATTGACGACGGAAGAATTGGCGACAAAAATTTTTCGTCGCTGGAGACGAATTGGCTTGGGCCAATTCGGCGCAGGAAAAATCTGTGGTGAATTGGCTTTTTGCCGCAGGAAAAACCTGCAACAAATTGGCCACAAGCCAATTTGCCACAGATTTTTCCTGCGGCAAAATGGCCACAGGCCAATTCGCCGCAGGAAAAACCTACGGCGAATTAGATGGCCCCCGCCCAGCGCCTGCAGAACTTCTTTACCAATGCACTTTCATACGCCCAGCCCGGGCACGGTTTTACCAAAACCCTATTCTACTTAGTTTTTAATTTTATTTCCTTAGCCAATTAGTATTAGATTTTTTATTTTTTTTTCTTATAAATACCACATTAAAGACACATAATGGGGGATCTAAAATTTTTTATCAGACTTTGGAATTTTAGATTTTTTTGGCCAAAAAAGAGAACCTTGAAGGAGCAAGAGGTAGTGAGCAAGCAACAACAACCCATCAAAGGCAGCCTACACTGTCTTTATTACTATTCAACCAAAATTCAAAGGCTGTGTTGCAACCAACAACGGAGGTTTGAATCTCTATTTCTTTGCTTATGTTTAAAGTAGCTTCATCATACAATTTTATAAATTGTTTAAACATGCATGTTTTTGTTATTTGATCAATTGTTCTACTTATTATCCAAACTTTATTTAAATCCTAAAAAGCATTTTTCCAAAACCCTAATGCCTTAATACTAGTAAAATATATTTTTGAAAACTAAAATCCTAATTACACTTTTCTAAAACCACAAAATACAAATTTAATTTTTTAAACCCTAAGTTATTCAAACCCTAAATCTTAATTAATTATGTTTTCAAATCTTCAAAGTAGCTTGTTCCATTAAATCACCATAGCATTAGATTATTCAAATATTGTTTTAAACATCCAGTAGTCATATTACATATAAGTATTTATCAAAAAAAATCCATGTTAAAGTGGTCTTAAAGTTTTTATAATAATCATGTTTTGATAAAACCCCTAACTCCAGTAAACTCTAAGACCCAAACCCTAATTTTCCTTGTAAAATAGTTTTGAAATTATCAAAACCCTAAATTATTTTCTAAAATTCTAAGATTCAAAATTGCTTTCTTAAATCCTAATCTATATTCCAAATATCCAGTAACCCCAAAAATTAACTTTCAAACCTTAGATCCTAAATTCTTGAGCTCTTCTTCTAGAATCATAAATTATTCTTCAAACAAATCATAAAGTGCTTTATTTTAAAAAAAAAAACCCTAAATCATTTTTCTGAACCCTAAATTTTTTAAAACCCTAATTCTAAATGCCAAAACCTTAATTCCTCAAAGCCAAAAATTAGAAATCATAATTTATTAAACCAACACCCAGTACTCCAGTAGCCTAAAGCCATAACCAAAATCCTATTTTCTCAAACTTTAAATCCTAGACCCTAATTTCTTAAATCCTAAATCTTAAACCTTAACCTTGTTTATTTAATGGATTGAATTCTAATTTTATTTATTTATTTGATTATGTGATTTGTTATATGTTAATGATGAATGGTTTATTTTATTTTATGAATGGTTTGCTTTTATTTATAATTACATGATTGAATATTCTAAACATGTCCTTACATAGTCCATGTCTAAAACTAAATAGGACACCCACCGAAAGGTGGAAACGTGTCCATTTATTTGTTTTATTTGGATATTGCTTTGATTTTAATATAATTATGCATTATTTTATTTGTCACATGTAATATGGATAATATTGTTATATTTAAGAATTTTATAATATTAAGACCTGCAAAGGAGGCTGGTTCAAATGAACCGGGCTTTGTGAGAGTGCTCGGCTGTTTCTTACCTTCCCCACACGTACCCAACTTTCTGAACCCATTAGGGTTGGAGATTTCTTAGGAATCGAGTCATCCACCCCTTTCTTTTTCCCAGCCCGTCCAGGTGGCGACTCCATTTTCTCCTGGCTTAGGCCTGTATTCTCTAAGGCCCCGAGCCTAAACAGTGCCGAAGTCGCAAGAACCATTCCACCGAGAGTGAGGGCAAAAATTCTCGCTCACATGACTATTTTAAAATCTTTGGACTAGACCTGGTCAAAAATTAAGGGTCTACAGTTTGCCCCTGCTTGAACGATCTAAGACTTGGTTGAAGAGAGTGAAAGGCAACATGACTTTGAGCAAATTTTGGATGAGGATGGGTTCTCGACCCGAGGTTGAAAATGGTTTGGGTTATTAATCCAAAAAAGATTTAGGTATTTGGACCCAAAATTGGGTACTTGGACTCGTGATTGGGTACTTGGACCCGAGATTGGATACTTGGACCCGTGACTAAATTTTGAATTAGGTACTCAGACCTAAAAAAAATTTGGATACTTGGATTCGAAACTAAATTTGATTTGGGTACTTGGACTAGAGACTGAATTGGGTACTTGGACTCCAGATTGAATTGGGTACTAAGACCCAAGACTAGGTACTTGGACTCGAGATTGAATTGAATTTGGGAACTTGGACCCAAGACTAAGTACTTGGACTCGAGATTAAATTTTGGGTACTTGGACCCGAGACTGAATTTGATTTGGGTAAGTGGACCCGAGGCTTAATTTGATTTACCTTTTATCAGTTTAGAATGATGGCTGCTCCGGCTGTTCCATTCTTTAATGGATTGTGGGTCTTCACCCTCAAAATGGATCTTCATCCTTGGACCTTAGATCTTCATCCTTGGCATTGAGTCTTCACCCTTGAAAATGGATCTTCATCCTTGGAGATTGGGTCTTCACCCTTGAAAATGGATCTTCATCCTTTAAGTTGGATCTTCATCTTTGGCAAGGTCTTCACCCTTCAAAACGGATCTTCATCCTTTGGACTTTGGGTCTTCATCCTTTGAAATTGGATCTTCATCCTTGGCATCAGGTCTTCACCCTTCAAAGTGTATCTTCATCATTGGCAGGGTCTTAGCCCTTCAAAATGGATCTTCATCCTTGGAGATTGGGTCTTTACCCTTAAAAGTGGATCTTCATCCTTGGCATCTGGTCTTCACCCTTCAAAGTGGATCTTCATCCTTGGCAGGGTCTTCACCCTTGAAAATGGATCTCCATTCTTTGGACTTTAGGTCTTGACCCTTTGAAAATGGGTCTTCATCCTTTGGAAATCAGGTCTTCACCCTTGAAAATGGATCTTCATCCTTTCTGAACTTTTATCCTATATTAGATTCAACTCTTCTAGCTAGACTAATCTTTTGAGTTTTGCATCCTCATTCTTTTGATAGTTTTAATATTTCATTTTTTTGCACTTATGCAAAAAAATTTGGCCATTTTTTAGCTATCCCCTTATATCTTCTCCTTGCCCCCTGCGTGGCAAAATATTGAAAGTGAGTCTGAAAATGTTTTGTATACGCATAAACTCAAAAAATTGAAAGGAGAAACTTTGCCCCCTGTGTAGGCACAAACCAATGATTTTTCCCAAGCAGGCTCTTATTGATGTTTGTATATTGTCTAGTTCTTCAGACAAGCATGAATTTCTTCTTTTGCAAAATGATTGGAACTTCCTTAAGCAATGATCCTTCATAGAGTATTTTACTTTTGACAAAGAAAAATACAGTGTGATATGCTCATGTATGCATGATATGCATGAGTAATACTTACAGTGGTTTCATCAACTCACAGACCGAGGTGATCAGCTGAAGTGTTCTCATTGACTCCTTCCAGATGCTTGTTCAGATCTTGCTTTGGTATGGTAGAAAAATTCATATTTATGGCTTCTATCTTCATGATGTTGAAAACATGAGCGGTGGAGACCCCAAGCAGCAGAGATACATCCATTTCAAATTAGGATTCAGCATGTCAGTTGGTAGCTTCTTCATAACCTTGCCAACAATCATTTACTTTGCCCAATGTGTCCTTCGAGGTTTGATGGTTCAACATATTTTCCTTAACTTGAAGGCTTTTTATGACAAAAACTCTTTTTTTAATCTTAAAATCATATTTTTGCTTTGTCAAATTAGTGTCATTATATCTCAGGACTCGATTTTCCAAATTAACATATTTATAACATGACAACCCTAGTTACCATACTAAACTTGGGAATCATTTCTATTTAAGCAAGAATTGTTGCATTCAGATAGGCACATACACATTACTTGGCCAAAGGTTTCATTGAGTTTGAATATTGTCTATCTCATATGCATCCTTATTCAAACTATCTCCACTAATGGACTCCACCTACCAAGAGAGAATAACAGGTCTTTGATAGGCTTGAAATGGGGTCTATAAAGGACATGGTTTAAATGAAGTTCACTTTGAGATTGGAGCTGATGTGATACTATGGATAAGCCTTCACACTACAAACTTATTGTTGGAACTTTAGGCAGTTGGGAGCATGAAAAGATAGAGCTTTGAATGTTCTCCCATCTTCTTAGCATTAATTTGGATCTTGATTGGGACAGTCTTTGCCTTGAAAAAAGTTTGGTACCCATATTCATTTCTTTTCTTCTTTGCCCTTTTCTTTCTCTTTCTTTTTCTTACTCCTTTTCTTTGAGCATTTTATTATTTTGTCCTTCTTCCCTATAGGACTGTCAAGTATAGGACTTTCAAGAACTGGATGACATTTCTTCTATCTCTCTAATTTTGATTGAATCTTTGGTTGGGTTGGACCAATTCAAGTCAATCCATCCTTATAAAACAAATGGAAGTCTTTTGTCGCTTTAGGTAAAAGAGAACTTGGTTGGCTTTCTGAACCATTTTGGATTTTATTTTCTTTTCTTTTTCTCCTTTTTTTTTGGATAAGACAAATCTTCCTCCAATCCTCTTCCTACTATGGAGGTTGCCAGTGGTGGCACTCTGTTGAACCTAGGCAGAGGATTGTCCTTTGTATTGGGCTTTTTGGGCTCAGAAAGCTTACCACTGTCGATTAGATCTTGGATCTCATGCTTTAGTTGGGTGCATCTATCTATTTCATGTCCTTGAGTCTGATGAAATTGACAAAAGGTCTTAGTATCAAATTTCGAGGGTAAAGGATTTGGCAAAGGTCGAGGGACCAATGGTTGCAATAGTCCCTCCTTTTATAGCTTGTTGAAAACCCAAGATAAAGGCTTCCCTAGATCTGAAAATTGTCTTCTATTTGCTTGACCAGTTTCATTAACATTAACTTCCTTTTGCATGCTTTGATTAGCCGACTGGTAATTTCGTTTCTCATTCCTTCTTACTGAAAAGCGGTTCTTCTCCCTTTCCCATTCTTCAATTTGCAAACCAGCTTGCAGAAGATCTTTGAAATCCCAGATGAGTGTATGAGACATCCTTTCACGAAGACTAGGTAATACCCCTCTCATAATCATTCTTATTTGATCAGATTCATCGAGGCTCTTCTTGAGCAATGGAACCTTATTCCTCTATCTCTTCACATCATCCACAAAATTCTCATTTGGCCTTTGTCTAATGGACTCCACCTCCATTAAGGTAACTTTCAGCTCGATATTGTACCCATACTATTGAATGAAGGCTTTGTATTGCAGATCCCAACTCTTTTGAGTGCCATCATCTAAGGTATTGAACCAATTTTGGATAACAAGATCCAATGAAAGCATGAAATACCTCAAGGTTTAAGCCTTAGTGATAAACTGCCTCACATGGAGGTGAGAATTTCCAGTTCCATTAAACTTTGCAAAGGATGACATCTTGAACTTGTATGAAACTTCTTCATCTAGATCAAACAAATTGTCAACCTCAGACATTTTCTCGGTTTTCAGCTTCTTTTCAAACTTCTTTTCCAGGTCAGCAATCAACTTCTCAACATCTAAAGTTTTAGTTTTCTCCGCAGCTAATCTTTCAACAACCTTCGGCTCATTCTTCTTGTCTTGTGAATCTTGGAAGTATTGAGCCCAGTCATCGTCATCATCAATGGCTACCTTGTCATTATCTGTAACACCCCTATACCCCGTATACATACACAGCATGCTATTACGATTGTAATATACGTATACTGAATATAGAAATGCCACGGTTTACTAACCAAACAACTCAATTCTTTTACAATAATATGAACCAATTTAAAACATTTAAATTATATTATAAAACACAAAAGATAAAATGTTTATTCAAACTGCAGCGTAAAATATTACAAATATTTCCAAATACATAAACATCAAAACTCAAATTTTACAAAACATAAAATATATACATGTCTGGCAATATGTCTTTGATCTTTAAGCTCCACTATCAACTCCTCAAGATCTAGACTCTACTCGGCCTAGAGGAACTCTCCGATTCTTCCCTGTCACCTGCATGATAAATCATAATTGCATTAAGCCAACGGCTTAGTGGTACAACTACAATAATATTATGTTTTGATGCAATGCCAATGTCACATAATCAATTCCATATACCATTTAAGAATCACATTAAAAACAAAGACAAGCATGGGCCCAAAGACACTAATATGCTATTCAACTTTCAGAGTTAATGTTTTGGTTTAATTATCACATTTATCATTATCCCAACTAGGCTTCAAGGATTTAGGTTCAACCAAGCTTCAAGGGGAACAAAGCATGCTAAGTATCAACCCAACTTGGCTTCAAGAACTAACCCAACCTAGCTTCAAGGGTTGTAACATCTCAATTAGGCTTCAAGGACTAGACCCAACCAAGCTTCAAGAGATTGTTACTATAGGCATGCCACCAACAACAAAACTCTGAAAATGGAATAACACATTAGACACACAATTCATTTATTATCTCATTATCAATTCCATTCTCATTTTCTCATCATCACTTAGGCAACCATGCCTCAATCATCTCATTGGTATCATTATCATTCTAGCCAACAATCATGGCTCCATATCTCATCAAGAGAGTATATATATATATCATCAATTGCATTGAACATCATCTAGGCAAACATGCCTCAATTATGTCATTTACATCATTATAACCAACCACATTGATTTCACATCTTATTATATCTCAATTCACATTATACCCATCATAACATTTATCACATAAATTACCAATGTAATCAATTACTTAACATATGATTAATCAAATAGATTAAGTATCAAGATAATATAAATGTATACAACCATGTAGTTTGTACTTACCTCCAAAAGCAACTCACACAAAACACTGAGCTCTTCTTCCAAGAATCCTTCAATACTTGGATTAGGGTAACTCAAACTCTTCACAACCTAATCCAAAAAGGAATAATACAAATGAGATAATAAGACTAAGATCTAACTAGGGCAAACTCTACATATGACACGCTCAACAACACGGGCGTGTCCCTGACCGTGCCCTAAACTCACAACACAGAAGCTTTGACACGCTCAGAACCACGGACATGTCACTGAATGTGTAATACATTCTGTCTCCCAGAAACATTGACAATCCCAACAACATGGGCGTGTTCAAGGCCGTGTCAATCCTTCACCAACACAGTAGCTATGACACGCTCAGTGACATGGGCATGTCACTGGACATGTAAATGCTACTGCAACACAGAACCATCGACACGCCCAAAGACCTGGTCGTGTTCATGGGCGTGTCAGGCCAAAAATGCAGATTCCGGCCAAAATAACACTACATCCAACAAACTTCTTACTTCCACCATTTTCCACTTCAAACAACCTTAACTAGACTCACCCAAAAACCATACAAAATTGCAATAATACCAAAACAACTCAAAATATACATCAAACACAAATCATAATCATCACCACAAACCCCAAAACACAACCACAATACTTTCACTTCCAACAAACTTACTCTTTCCTTCAATCCAACCCCAAAATCCAAAATCACTTGAACCAAACACTCTTAAACATCCCACAATCAAACAAATACATATCAACCACAAACTCAACTCACAAACTCAAAGAAATCAAAGAATCAAGTGGAAAACTTACCAAGGATGAAGAAACTCTTAACTTTCCAACTTGAACACTTGAAAACTTCCTTCAAATGAGTATGGAAGATCAAACCTCTCTCTCTTACTCTCTTGCTATGGAATGCCAGCCAACACAGAAAAGGAGAAGAAGAAGAAGAAGATACACGAAGAGGAAAGAAAGAAAGAGAGAAAAGAAAGAAAATAAAGTCAAACACTCAATCTTCTCTCTCCTCAAAACCCTCTCCACCAAGCAATTAACTATTAAAATAATCCAAATTAATTTCTTCCATTCATAATTTCCTTATTAATTAATTCAATAAATCATAACATAAATATCTTCTTCCATTAACTTTCTTTGACTTTGACTTGTGTATATGTTGTATATATTTTTATATACACAACATATACACTCTCTCTAAAATTCTTTTCTCTTTCCAATAAAACACACATTCATTAAATCCAATTAAAACCACAATTATATCAAAACTTCTAGGGCAAACTTTGGGATATTACATTATCAAAAGCCACTTCACCAACCTTAGCCTTCCCTTTGTCCTTCTGCTTCTTGGTGTTAAAAGATGCCTCAGCATTGTTCCCCAAAATTCCAGCTAATTGGTTCTTCATGGTCTCGGCTAGGGCCTCCTTTAGCTCTTCCATCTTAGTATTGAGGGCTTCGTCCATCATTTTTTGAATTTGTTTGGGCTCCATTGCTTTTGGTGAGAAATTAATTGAGTCACTACTAGATTCAATGTCACTGGCGTAGGTGGGGTTGTCGTACGCTCTTGAGATACTGTACTCCAGGTCTGTAAGCCAGAAAGGATTAATGATATGTTATGCAATGCGTGTATACATGTATGCACAAACAATAAATAAACAAAGATAACTAGGACATTCCTTCCAACCTTATAACTTCCACACACGAACGGCGAGTCTCTTTTCCTAGGTATATGGTCAACAAAAATAACAACATGGGATATTTTGTGCTCGAAAAATTCCCTCGGATGATATAACCAATAGTTGCATTTTCTAACCTAGAAATTGGTTCATGATAATTCCTATTAATTAGGTTTTAATCCATTGAATCTTAACTAAAATAGCTTTTATGCTCTATTGAATTAAAGTAAAATTAGTAGGTTTACCATAAATAGATTTCTTATTTGAAAAAGTAACTAGTGATTCATACCGAAAACAAGCCCGTGATTAATACTTCTTAGCATAAGCTAGGCTCACAATTAATTTTTGGTATTTTCATAATTGACCTAAATATTTGTAAGCTCTTCATAATCTCTGATAAAAAATAATTTTGTTGCAAAAATCCTTAGGCCATAAGGTAGAAAAAGATTTTTGACCCATCTTAAAAGGTTTTAATGTCCAAAGACCTTCTTAAAAATTTTGAAAATAGTTTTGGTCTTTGGGATCTTAAAGGAAAAGAATTATTTTTGAGCTTACAATATAGGTAGGTCATATTAGAAAAATAACAAACCAAATAAGCCATACTCCAAACCAAGATATATCAATCATGGTCAAATTACAAGCATTTGGGGTAAAACCTAAGAAAAGTAACTAGGCCAATTACATGAGCTTTAGTCTTTGGGTTGAAAAGCTTAGGTTCCCATAGCAAGTATATACCAAAAAGGTACAAGGCTATGAGTGGTTATGCCATGCTCGAACTCTATACCTTGAGTGAAAGTATAGTATCCCTTACATAACACAACATGGGTAACACGGGCGCCCTAACTCACGCAAACAATGCAATCTAAACGATGTAATGGTTAATATCATAATAAGAAAGAATAAAATAATAAAAAAGACCGACGAAATTAACTTCTCTTATCCCCAGTGGAGTTGCCACTGTGAGCAGAGATTTTAGCCCCCACATCCACGTGGAATGGTTCTTGAGACTTCAGTACTGTTAGGTT
Organism: Garcia nutans; assembly: GCA_947685225.1. Taxonomy (NCBI): domain Eukaryota; kingdom Viridiplantae; phylum Streptophyta; class Magnoliopsida; order Malpighiales; family Euphorbiaceae; genus Garcia; species Garcia nutans. The sequence continues at coordinate 13,792,116 of CANTUV010000023.1, read as the reverse complement.
CGGGGCCTTAGAGAACATGGGTCTAAATCCGGAGAAAATGGAGTCATCACCCAGACGGGCCGGGTAAAAGAAAGGAGTAGATGACTTGATTCCTAAGGAATCCCCAACCCCCTAATGAGTTTGAAAAGTTAGGTACGTGTGGGGAAGGTGAGAAATGGCCCAGCACCCCCACAACACCCGGTTCATTAGAATCGGCCTCCTTTTTAGGTCTTAATATTATTAAATTCTTAAATATAATGACATTATCCATACTACATGCAATTATAAGAATAAAAAATTACTAATTGGTTATGAGTGGTTATGCCATGCTCGAACTCTATACCTTGAGTGAAAGTATAGTATCCCTTACATAACACAACATGGGTAACACGGGCGCCCTAACTCACGCAAACAATGCAATCTAAACGATGTAATGGTTAATATCATAATAAGAAAGAATAAAATAATAAAAAAGACCGACGAAATTAACTTCTCTTATCCCCAATGGAGTTGCCACTGTGAGCAGAGATTTTAGCCCCCACATCCACGTGGAATGGTTCTTGAGACTTCAGTACTGTTAGGTTCGGGGCCTTAGAGAACATGGGTCTAAATCCGGAGAAAATGGAGTCATCACCCAGACGGGCCGGGTAAAAGAAAGGAGTAGATGACTTGATTCCTAAGGAATCCCCAACCCCCTAATGAGTTTGAAAAGTTAGGTACGTGTGGGGAAGGTGAGAAATGGCCCAGCACCCCCACAACACCCGGTTCATTAGAATCGGCCTCCTTTTTAGGTCTTAATATTATTAAATTCTTAAATATAATGACATTATCCATACTACATGCAATTATAAGAATAAAAAATTACTTTATTAAAAATCATAGCAAGGTCCAAACAAAACAAATAAATAGACACCCATCTAAGGATGGAAACATGTCCTTACAATGTCCAATGTCCAAAATAAATTAAATTACATTAAACCTAACTAATGAGGTACCCACAATGCGGAAAAATACCTCTTACATTCTTGAATAATAAAGTAGACTAATAAAAATATTCATCCATTCATTATAAATAAAATAAAAGTAAATAATCCATCATAAATTAAAATAAAATATGTCATGCATCAAAACATGCAATAAGTGAACATTAATAATCGAAACTATATGCAAATATCATGTTGATTAATAAATGTACAAACTAGGATTTTAGCATGCAAGTTAGGGTTTTAAATATTCAAATTTGGGTTTTAATGTGAAATTAGGATTTTGATTAAAAGTAAAATTGGTCGTACTAGTTAAGGTTTAAAATCATATAGCTAATATTCAATTAAGTTTGTACGGCTCACTGTGTAAGAGATGCAATATTGTTTATTAAATGAACTATATGATAAATAAATCAATGAAGGTAAATAATTGAGTTGGATTGATTAACCTATGTTTATTGGCTCCACCAATTTGATATGTTGAAACAAGCCTGATGTTGCCACTGCCTAGATCAAATAGAATTTAGTAGGAGGTTCAATGATCCGTAGATAAACCTATGGCTACTGTGTCTCTTTTTTGTTTTGTGTTTCTGCCTAAAAAAAGAAAAAGCTAAAGTCCAATCTCTTAATTAATTGCTAAAAAATCTCAAGAAAATCCAAGTCTCAAAAGTTCTAAAAGTACTCTCTACCTCTAGAGTTTCAAAAAGTCTAAAGAAAAAATCAAAGTCCAAAAAATTCTAAAGTCCGTCCAAAGAAAAAGTCCTCCCTTTGAATAATTCCTCCAGTTCATCAATCCCTAATTTCCTCCTCCTTTGTGTATTTTTTGTCATCCAATTTATAAGAAAAAATAAAACCTAATACAAATTGCTTAAGGAAAATAAAACTGATATGGAAATAAAAAATAATCCAAAGTTAAAAAGGTTTCGTCGAAAAAACTACGCGCAGGTCCTGGCTGGCGAGGCTGCTGGGGCTAGCTACAGGCGCTAAGGGCAAGACTTGCTGTGAGGCGCTGGGCTTGCTAGCATGTGGGCTAGGCAATCGCTACTACTGGGTGTGAGAATCTGCTGGGATTTGCGCTGGCGAGGAACGGGCTGGGGCAAGCTTTGGGCGAGACTTGCACACTCGCCGATCCATCCTATTTTTTATTTTTATTTTTATTTTATTTTTATTAAAAACAAATATTATTATATTATTAATAATAAATAAATAAAATAAATATTATAAATAATAAATAAAATAAATATTATATTATTAAAATAAATATTAAATATTAAAATAAATGACGAAAATTATTTCGGACTATTTTAAAATCTTTGGACTGGACTTGGCAAAAAATTAAGGGTCTACAATCCCTTAAATCTTATAATGAACATGAATATATCTTGGTAGTAGTAGATTATTTCACTAAGTGGGTCAAATGAGCATCATTTTTTGTCTTGAATGATAAGAAGATAGCCCATTTTATCCAAAACAACATCTTTTGTCGGTTTAAGATACCATTGGAGATCATTTCTAATAATGGATCTCATTTTCAAATGGAAGTGATGACATTAATAAAAAGGCAATAGATCTAGCATCACAAGTTATCACTTTACCGGCCGCAAACCAATGGCAAGGTTGTGGCAATGAATAACACAATCAAGAACATTTTGTAGAAGATCATCCACAATCACAAAAGTTAGCATGAATAGATGCCATTCACCTTATGGAGATATAAGACCTCAACTCGCAGTCCAACAAGGGCTACTCCTTACTCTTTAGTTTACTGTATAGAGGCTACCATCTTGCCGATTAAAATGGAAGTTCACTTAGCTCGAATCATCCAAGAAAGTCGGCAAAGTGAGGCGGAATGGGCTAATGGGTATCTAGATCAACTCAATATAATCAATGAATGAATAATGGATGACTTGTACATGACACAAGGCTACCAACAAAAGATAGCTTAATCTCATGATAAGAAGGTTAGGGATTGGGACCTATAGGAAGGCCGCCTAGTTTTGATGAAAATCAAAGCTCTGGTATATGATCCTAGAGGAAATTTCTATCTTAATTGGGCAGGTCCATACCTACTCAAGAAGCATATGTTAGGGGGGAGGTGCCATCTTAACTAATGTAGATGATATAATGTTCACCAGCCCATGCAACCTAGATTGGTTAGAGAGATAATTTGTCTAAAGTCCATGCATCTATTGTAACATAACTATATGGACCTGATTTTCTGTCAAAAAAAAAAGAAAGAAGAAAGAAATTAAGGGCTCGCTTTTCTAAAAATATAAAAGGGTAGCTCAGGCAAAAATTAGAGTAAGCTCGTTAAGTTGAAAACCTAAAAGGACGGCTTAAGGAAAAGTTAGAGTGGAAAAAAATAATAATAAAATAAAATATAAGAATAGGGAGATATGTAGGATTCTTTATTTGGGACCGGTCTAAGGCATCAACATAATATCATCCTTTGCAAAATGTATAAAATCAATACGAGATAGAATTTTCCAAAAAAGACAAACATGATTTTCTATAATGCTCATCATAATGTCCAAAATAGTCTAAGTCAAAAATCAAAGAAAAAGAAAAAATAAAAGTCCTAGCATCTAGGTAGTGTCAATCCATAAGAACCTCATCCATCCTAACCCAAACATTGCCTCCAACTCAATCACCAAGGTAAAGTGTTGTCTCTTCTCTACAGGCCAAACTGTAGTAATGAACCAAGCTCTATAGTTGTTCAAGATGTCAACTCTCCTAGATGGTAAAACCCTCTAGCCCAACCATCTAGTATGGCTCGAGCTAAAGCAGTAGTGAAAGCAGCAAGGGCATAAGTAATCCCAATAGGAGGGACACTCTGTGGCTAGCCCATTTGACACATGATCTGAGTTCCTTCATAAAAATTTGTCATAGATAGTCTAAGGAGACATACCACTCGATAGCCAAAGCTCATAGTCATGAAGGATCTGATCTGATACCAAGTACAATACCAAAGTACCTCATTTGGATCAAGCTCCAATAAATAAAGAAGTCCATGCTCTCTCAAAATTATGACATATAAGGATTTGTCTAGTCCTGTAGGAAAGTGGTGAATAAGGAAGTCCAGCTAAGCAGCCACAACCAGAAGGTGATCTCTGAACCATACTTAGCAAAGAGTAAGAACTCAAATAAAGCATAAAGCTCAAAAAGGTTTGAGAAAAGATTAATGAAATTTACCTGATGGAGTGTAAGAGTCACATACCATTGTCCCTCTACCCCATAATATCCAATCTAGACTCAAGAAAGTCTCAACCAATAGTAATACAAAAATTGATCTTGAACCCTCAATTTGAAGGATTAATGGAGTAAGCTCGATCATCCCCTAGCTTGGCTCCCCAGCAAATAAAAAACTACCATTAAGACAGAAAGCTAGAGCTCTTTAGCATCAGTTGATGTATGTCCTAATCCTTAATATCCTACCAAAATATAGTCATAAGGGTGCCCAAGTTCACCCTATCCCTAACCACCATCGTCACAACATGCTCCTCACTCGGAGAAAACAGACTTTGGAAAGCCTGAAAATGTCCCATTTAGTGCTTAGGTACAGATAAATAGCCTTAATCAACCCAATATAACGTTAAACTCCTCAAAAGTATTACACAGTTTCTCCATCATATCCCCAAACCTGAACGCATGGGCCATGGGTCTGGAAATCTCAAATAAGCTTTTAAAAATTCCTAGTCAACTTCCCCTCTTCTTAGTGTGATAGTTGGGAAATCATGTATTACCCTAGATTAATTTTGCCTACCTTATCTAGCTAAGTAGTCCAAAATGAAGCGAATGACTAAAAAATGGCTCCATCAGCCTCAAAATTCAAAAAAAAAATGATAAAAATGACTTAAAAATTATAAAAGTTACAAAAATATTATAGAAGGCTTAAAAAGCTTCAAATTCTCAAAAAAGGACAAAAAGTCAAAAAAATCAAAGTTCAAAGAGGGGCCTGATGCGCGGTAGTATTACTTCCTTACGAGCCATGCTGGCCCTCAAGGCACTTCTGTGGCTGCACGATGTTCTCTCTTTCTCAAAGAAAAATAAAAATAAAAATAAAAAAAAGGGAAAAAGAAGAAAGAAAATGCGAAGAAATAAACATAATAAAAATATGCATAGTAAATCCATAAAGTCCATAAAATTCATACATTAATCATACATTTTAAGTTTTTCCAAGTGCTACCATAGTGTAGGAAATAAGAAATAACAAAAAAGTCCCATCAATGTCTCCCACAACAGTGCCTTTGGCTATCTAGAGAATATCCTTCTTCACGGTCAGCTACAGTAAATTGTGACAAGCTCTCAGACAGAGTTGCCTCATAATGTCAAGCCATGTTATAGGTATGGCTGACCCAATCAGAAAACCATTGTGAGAAAAGGAAGGTTATCAACCAAGAAGCTACAAACATAATATAAAGGAAGTACATACCTCTTTGACCTAAGTGGCAAAGGAGGATGACATGTGTAGGGAACCTAGAATTGCTTAAACTGTAATCCATCCCCTCCCTAATAGTTGATCTCATTGCTCAGCCTGTAGTAGCTCAAGATGCCTTTGAAGGATGCCGAGGCAGTAGATTAGTGTCCCGTAAAGGAAGACTGGAAACTTAAAAAGTTCGGTCTCCATGCAAATAAGATCATTACCTAAATTAATGGTAACCATTTTCTAAAGAGCAGCAAAAAAAAAGCCCTAGTAGCATTGGACTTCGAGCAAAGAAGAAGGAAAAGTCTGCTGAGAAGAGCTACAGCATGTGGCTATGATCTTAGGCAACAAAGAGTCCCTGTAGAAAGTGTCATAATCTAACTTAGGTAATAAAAACTCCACAATATCTATGCCTATGAAGAGATTTGATTTGACAATAATCTCCTGGTCATCTCTTATATCATCTGGTGACCTACATGGGATAAATCAATGACAGGCTACCTAAGCCCTGACTCGCTCTCTCAAGTAGTACATCTAGGTCCTAGGAGAGTGAAATAACACTCGTTGGCTTAAAAGGCTAGTAGCCAGAATTCGGTGATCATAATCCATGGCAAGATGCCTCTTAAAATGGGATTAATAAACCTATACAAAGGATTTAAGTTAAGGGATTTCATCCCTTTTTTTTCTTTTATGATCATCACAAAAACTCATAGTTGGTGTTGTGAATATAAGGAAATATAAGAGAGGAGTCACTACTTTGTAGAAAATGGTTTGCCCTTTAATTTATTTTTGTTTTGATTCACTTGTATGTATTTTTTGGAATGAAATTTTTGCTGAGAAATAAGGCTATTCTCTTTTATTGTTTATTAAGGGTAGAATAATCTTTTTAGTTTCCTTTATTTAGTTACATATAGTTTCTATGTATTTAGGTTATACTTAATCTTTTTGTATTTTGAAAAACACTATATGTGAGGCCTCGCCTGAGCACTAGGCCCCGGCCCACAATGAGGGAGCCAAAAATGCTCATTAGGAATTAGTCTCACATGATACCGTAGCATACGGTCTCCAATCGGTTTGTTTAGCACAGGTTAAAAATTTATCTTTTATTTTGAAAGATTTATCTCTTTTATTTTTAAAAGAAACTCTCCTTTTATTTTGAAAATGGATGGTGGCTTCTATTTTGAAAAGCTAAAATTGGAGAGTCGACACCTTAATTTATTTTATTTGGAAAAATTAAGGAAAAAATGATGATGGATCCCTGACTAAAGTTTTCTAAACCAATTTTAATAAAAATAAATTTTCTCTCTTTCATTGATTTTAACCTTCATGGGTGAAAAATGGTTTTTTAATGCATGCAGCATAAATAGATATGAATGCCAATTCATTATGCATAAGCAAATAGTCACATGACATTCCAAAATTGCAACAAAACTAAATTTTTACATTGCTAAGAATATTATCCACAGGGGAGTTTTGACTCTAGCCCTTATGGGAACGAGGTCAAGCATAAATATCTAACTAAAAATATTAAAAGCATATAACATAAAATAAATATGACATTCATTTAAATTAAATTGCAAGATAATAAAATCACATGATTAAAAAATCATTTGGAATAAATTCAAAAGGACTAATTAGGAAATTTAGGTGAGGGCTTGTGACTTGGAGTAATATTCCAAGTGTGCCTACTTATCCCGTTTGAATGGGAATCAGAGCCATAAGTAGTCCATGCCTTTGATTGGGATGTGCTTAAATTAACCAATTTTTAGTTAATTTAAATTGCCAAATTGACAAGAAGAAGGTGATGAAATTTGTACCTTAGGTTGCCTTTCCTTTTGGATGTGCAATTGAAATAGATGTTAAAATGATTTTGAGTTCAAAAATTATAAGAGAATTAAATTTAATTAAATTAAATTGATCCAAGAAGAATTTTATTGTGTTTCAGTGTCAAAATTAATTTTGATGGAGATTTAGCAAGAAAAACTCTAGATCCTTATTTTGGAGAAGAAAACCTCAATTTATAGTGAAAAAGTAAAAAAAAATTACCAAAATGACCCTGAGCGCCCATGCTGGATAGGTCGTGCTCGCTGCAGCCCGTTCATAGCCAGCGTGGACAACTACATGCCTCATGGCTGCCACTGGCACTGCGGCCAATCCTAGGCCGCCAACAACAGCTGCGTACTGTGCAGCTACAGCGGGCACTGCAGTACGTTTGCGACCAGCCAAGGACTATTTTTGTCGTTTCGGGCCTGTTTAACCTCCGATTCGTAGGATTCAAGTTGTGTTGGATTTGTTATCATGTGGGCTTTCATTTACCTCAAAATGGATTATTTTTCCTCATATCCAAAGTTAAGGGTTTAACGAACCTTTTGGGCCCATCTAAATTCTGAGTCGTGCGATTTCAATTTTGTTGGAACTGCACTCATACTCACCCTAATTTAGGTGCAATGGGTTAATTTTGTTGGATGGTTCATTCTAATGTTTATATTATAATGTCTATGTAAACATATCCCAATGGGATAAGTGGAGGCCCATCTAGGTTTAACCTAAGATAATAATGCAAACCTACCCTAAAAGGGTAAGGGAAGGCCCATTGTAGGTTTGACCTAAAATGTCTATGTAAACCAACCATGAAGAGGTACAGGAAGGCCCATTCTAGGTTTGACCTAAAATTTCTATGTAAACTGACCCTAAGAGAGTAAGGGAAGACCCATTCCAGGTTTGACCTAAAATTTCTATGTAAACCTACCCTAAAGGTGTAAGGGAGGGCCCATCCTAAGTTTGACCTAAATTGTCTATGTAAACTACTCCAAAGGGGTAAGGAAAGGCACATCCTAGGTTTGACCTAAAATGTCTATGTAAATGGACCCTAAAAAGGTAAAGGAAGGCCAATTCGAGGTTTGACCTAAAATGTCTATGTAAACCTACCCTAAAGGGGTAAGGGAAGGCCCATTCTAGGTTTGACCTAAAATGTCTAGTAAACCTACCTTAAAGGGGTAAAGGAAGGCTCATTATAGGTTTAACGTAAAATGTCTATGTTAACATGCCCTAAAGGGGTAAGGAAGGCCTATCCTAGATTTAACCTAAAATGTCGATATAAACCTTGTAATATCCCAAATAATATCCTAAAATTTTGGAAACGCTAATTGTTGAAATTGAATTAAATGATTAAGTGAAAAGATGAGAGGAAGGAGTGTGTATATGTTGTGTATATAGAGATATATATAATATATACAAGTCAATATCTTATTTGGTCTAAAGATATTTTTATTATTTAAATAGTAATTAATTAAGGATAGTGGAAGATGACATATTTGGGATTATAATATTAATTAAATGCTTAGTGGAGAGTGATTTAGGGAAAGGTGTTTGGTTAAAAGAGAAGTGTTTGGTGGTTATTGTTGACTTTCTTTTTCATCTTCTTCTTTCTTCTCCAAGAGGCCGGCCACCACCATTCGCAAAGGAAAGAGAGAAATTGTTGCTTGCTAACTCAAGAAATTGAAGGATTTCAAGTGATCAAGTTGGAGTTTTAAGGATTTTTCTCCACATTTGGTAAGTTTCCAACTTATTTTCTTTGATTTCCTTTGAGTTTGTGTTTTTGAGTTTGTTGGATTGTTTGGTGTAGTTGTGTTTATGGATGATTTTGGTGTATTTAAGGTTTTTTTATTTAGTTATCTTTGTTGTTGGGGTTGGATTGAAGAAAAGGGTTAAGTTTGGTAAAGAGAATAAGAGTTATGGGTGTTGTGATTTTGAGTTGTGAAAATGGTTGTGTTTGTGCTTGATGCTTGTAATTGAGTTGTTTTGATGTTTATGCAAGTTTATTATGGTTTATTGATGGATTTGGTTGAGTTTGTGTGGTGTTCATAAGGTTAAGAAAGATGTTTGTTGGATGTGGCATTTTGGTGTCGATTTTAGATTTTTGACCTGACACGCCCAGTAGCACGGCCATGTCTTTGGGTGTGTCGTTGGTTCTATTTTCAGTGTTGGTGACACAAGCAGTGACATGCCCATGTCACTGAGCGTGTCACAGCTTCTGTGTTGTTGTAGTATTGACACGTCCAGTGAAACGCCCATATCATTGAGTGTGTCATAGCTTCTGTGTTGGAGGAGGATTGACACGTGCAGTGACACGCCCATGTCACTGAGCATGTCAAAGCTTCTATGTTGTGGGTTTAGGGCATGGCCATAGACACGCCCGTGTTGTTGAGCATGTCAAGTGTAGAGTTTGCCCTAGATAGTTCTTATTCTTATTTCCTTATGTGAACCACTAAGTGAGTATTTTTAATCACCTTTGAATTAGGTTTTGAAGAGAATTGAGTTACCCAATCCAAGGATTGAAGGATATCTTTGAAGAGGAGGTTGAATTGGTGTTTTTTGCTTTTAAAGGTAAGTACAAACTTTGAATGATTGCATACATTTACATGACATTGGTACTTAACACATTTGGTTAGAAAAATGTGTTAAGTTACTTAATATATTGTTGATGAATGAGAACTATGTTATGAATTATGTTGATGTATCAAAGCAATTAAGTAATGTGTTGTAAATGAACGTAAATGTGGAATAACGTGATGAAAGATATGAAAACATAATGTAACCAATTGATATTGATATAAAAGAGAAAAATGAGAAAAAGATGGTATAATAAGGCAATGTGCCTAGTTTGATAATGAGAAAATGAGAAAGGATTTGAGAATAGATTTATGAAAGAAATTGATAATGAGAAATTGAATAAATTGTGTGCCTAGTATGTTATTCAATTTTCAGAGTTCTGGGTTTGGCGGCATGCCTATAAATTGCTGAGCAGGTGAAAAGACCGGGTCGTAAGCCGAGCCCAGCTAATAAATGTGATATTTTTGGGGTGAAAAGACCGGGTCGTAAGCCTCAAAAACAAATCCTTGAAGCTAGATTGAGTGAAAAGACCGGGTCGTAAGCTCATATCTAGTTGGATTATCCATGGATATATATTGTCTACGGGGCTAGACACAAGGTATCATTATGGACCAAAGCAGTAACTCTGAAATTTGAATAGCATATTAGATCCTTTTTGGGCCAATGCTTGTCTTTGCTTTAATGTGAATTATGAAATGTGATGCAAATGATTAATATAATGTTATGAGTTGTGATATATATAATGTAATGAGTTGTTATTTTCATATGTGTTGTGTATTAGCATCGCATTGATCTATATTGAATCAAAGTTTGTACCACTAAGCTTTTGGCTTAGCGCGATTGTGATTTATCGCACAGGTGACAAAGTAGATCCGGTTGAGCCGGAGAGTTCAGCTAGACCTAGTCGAGTCTAGACTTGAGATTGTGAGGGCAGTGTTTATTTGGACATCAAGATCATAGACGAACTACCAGCATGTATAAATTCTGTATTTTTGTAAATATTGATTTTGATGTATACATATGTATATTCCGTTGCATATTCTGCTGCTTATTAAACAAATGTTTTAAATAAACTTTTGGGTAATGAAGATATATATATATATGTATTTTAACAAAGGATGTTTTATATATTACTTTCTATAATATAAGTTAAATGTTATAAGTTTACTTAGATTGTAGAAATGATGATTTGATGATAAAGTTTTAATGATTGGTTTAATGGAAATGGATTGTGACATTCTTGTATCCGGTATACGTATATTACATATAGTGTGTATATGTGGTGTATGTATATAGGGTATAGGGATGTTACAAACCAATCCTAATATGCTTAAACTGCTAGTTGGTTTCTCGTCTTATATTAATTGTCCTACAACGATGGCACCATCTTGGTTTGACTTCTAGGCCACTAGCCTAGAATTATTTACAATTAGATTCTAAGGCTTTTAACTTAGAATAATTATTTTAGGATTGTTGCCTAGGATGACTTTTGAAAGTTGCATTCTAAGGTGCTGACCTTGGTTGTGCTCTAGGGTGTTGACCTAAAATAGGTTTAAAATTAGATTCTAGGGCTCTTACCAAGAATGATATAAGGGACAATTCTAAGTTTTACTTAGGAATAAAAATAAGGATTTTAAGTACCTTAAAACCTAAACTTTTTATTGACAGTATTCAGGATCTAAGGGATGCCCCTTGAATTCAAGGTATGGCCATTCGGCTTGATGAGTATGCATGGTTGATGGAATATTCAGTTTTGGCAATACTAAAGGTGCTTTTTTTGTGAAGCTTTATCAACTATGGCTAGTTTTAATCTTTCAACATGGTTGAGTCAATTAGGGTTTTGTGAGCATGGATTTTCACCCATACTCCTGGTGGAATGGTTCTTGCGACTTCAGCACTGTTAGGCTTGGGGCCTTAGAGAACGCAGGCCTAAATCTGAAGAAATGAAGTCGCCACCTTGATGGGCTGGGAAAGAAAAGAAAGGATTAGATGACTTGATTCCTAAGGAATCCCCAATCCTTTATTTGGTTTGGAAAGCCGAGTACGTATAGGTAAGTTGAGAAAGACCCAGCACCCCCACAAAGCCCGGTTCATTCGAATTGGGCTCTTTTCAGGTCTAAATATTATTGAATTCTTATATATCAGAACATCATCCATATTACATGCTATTAAAGGAATAAAACATCATATTATTAATTAAAACAAATCAATAAAAAATGGGCACTCGTCCAAAGATGAAAAATGTCCTAACAATATCCAACCATCCATATTCATAAATAAATAGGACACCCATAGATTGATGGAAACATGCCTCTTATAATAATCTCAAAGTCTTTAAAATAAATAATAAACAAAAGAGACAAGGAACCCATAAAGTGGAAACATGCCTTTTACATTGTTCTCCAAATCCAATATATAAGAAAATAACCATCATCCATTCATAATAATAAAAAAAAAGTAAATCACATCATCCATTATAAATAATAAAATCATAACTCATCATTCATTATGCAATACTAAATCAAGATAAATCAACAAAACTAGGGTTTCAACATTAATCTAAAATGAGATTGCAAAATTAGGGTTTTAGAGTTTCTATTTGTCGAATTAGGGGTTGATCTCAGAAATTAGAGTTTTGCATACAAAACATGGGCTTTGGATTGAAGCATGCACAATTAGGGTTTTTTTATGCTAGCTCAATATTTTTTATGCCATACTAAATCTGAACCCTAAAATAAAATTCAATATGCATGATTAGGGTTTTATCTACTATAGTTAAATGTTCAAATCTTAATTTCAAAACTAAAGCATGCAAACTAAGATTTAATTTAATGGATTAGGGTTTTAAATTTATAAAATTAGGGTTTGAATAAAATAAATCATGTAATGAAGATTTGAATCAAATTAAAAAATTTAAACTACTAACTATTGGATGAATTCTGAGTTTTAAAACACAAATCTTTAATTAACATTTACTTGGTTATGTTTTAGAATGAAAATAGTATATGAGAATTAAAACATATTGTGTTTGGAAATTCAAACCTATGTTTGTTGGCTCCTCCAATCTCAATTTATTGAACCAAGCTCGTGTCTTGAAAGTTTGGATCAATGGAAGTATTTATTGGTGCCTTGAAGATCTGAGCTCAAAGCTACTGCCTTTTTTTGTTACTGCTTCTGCTTTTATTTTGTTGTTTCGTTGCTTTTTGTGTTTTTTATGGTTTTTTGCTGTTGTTTACCCCCCCCCCCCCCCCCCCTTTGATGGTTAACTCTGATAATTAATCCTAATCCTATTCCAACACTTAATTGTTATCCAACATTTTTTACAAGTTAAATACGATTAGGACTTCTAATTCTGGTTGAAAACAAACTCATGTGGAATTAAACCATGGTCAATTCGATATGAGCTTTATGCTCATATTGAATTGGACATTGTCCAAAAAAATGTTCATGCATGAAAATTAATAACAGTCGAGGACCTATCCAGCAAAATTATTATCATATATGTACATATTATTATTATCCTTATATATATATTTATATGTATAAATATATATTTTTTAAAGACCAATTTAATATTTATACAAAAGAAAATTATATACGAGTAGAAATAAAATATAGGACAATATGCTAGTCGAAAGAATTTTAAGGGTCTATTTACATACCTTGCTTAACTTACCTATTTTTCAAAAGTATGATGGTTGTGAAATTCATGGTGGAGGAAACATCCACAAAGCCCGCCAATGGTATGATTGAGCATCACATCCAGTAAAAAGGATGATCCAAGGATGCGACTTTGAGGATTTTGTTTTCCAATTGCCGTCCAAGGGATTTCAAATTGAAAGGAGCATGATCCAAGCACTTGTAGAGCCTGTGTGAGAGATGACTATCAGCCCAATTGATTTTACTGCCATAATGGGCCTCCAATGTCATGGGATTTGTGTCCTTTAACTGATAATATTTTAGCCTGTGATGAAATTCAGCAGTTGATTGGCTCAAGGCCAAAGTTCAAAGTACCTTACAAAATTAAATATGAGCCTGTCCGAGAGTATTGGATGAATTACAACTTACTTATGCCCAACATAAGAGCATAACAATATACTCGAGGTTCTTGTTATATCTACTAGGGTCAACCATACTGTGTAGTATTGAGTCTTCCATCCACCAGTCGGTGCTACGAGCCCTTGTTGACTTTGGCCTTATGCCAGTTTATGCATGGGGAGAGGCTGGCCTCAACTTTTACCATGGTTTTGATTCCATATCTACTTTTGATTGTTTACTTCACATGGTGTTTGTTGTTCACTTTGACAAAGAATAGGTAACACAAGATAATAAAATAAAGTGTGATATGCTCATGTATGCATGATATGCATGGATTATACTTACAATGGTTCCATTGACTCACAGACTGAGATGGTAATCCAAAGCACTCTTATTGGTTCTTTCCAGATGCTCATTCAGATCTTGCATCATAACACCAGAAGATTTTACATCTATGGCTTTTATCTTTAAGATGTTAAAAATATGAGTGGTGAGGCCCAAGTAGTATAGTCAGAGATACATCCATTTTGTTGGTAACCTTTTTATGACATGAACTTGTAAGTGATCCTTTCATTAGCCCTCTTTCTTTTGCCCGTTATGTTCTTTGAGGTTTGACAATGCAACATACAACCCTTAACTTGAAGGCTTTGTATGATAAAATATTTTTTAAAATCTTAATATCATATTTTGGCTTTGTCAAATCAGTGTCATTGTACCTCAGGACTTGATTTTCCAAATTAACATATCTATAACATGACAACCTTTATTACCATATTAAACTCTAGAATCATTTCCATTTACACAAGAACTGTTGTACTTCAGATAGGTACATACATATTACTTGGCCTAGGGTCTCATTGAGTTTAAATATTGTCTATCTCATATGCATGTTTATTCAAAAAATCTCCACTAATAGACTCTACCTATCAAGAGAGATCAACATGTCTTTAATAGGCTTAAAATAGGGTCTATAAGGGACACAGGTTAAATGAGGGCCATTTTTAGATTGGGGCTGATATGACACTATTGACAAACCTTCACACTACAATCTTCTTATTGGAACTGTATACTATTAAAGGTTCCATTTTCACCTTCTGGGCATCACTTTTATCTTCTAATTTCATAAAAATACAAAGCTTGAATGTCCTTCCATTTTCTTGGCAGATATCTGGATCCAATCAGTACCATCTTGGTCTTTAGACCACCCTTTTTCTTACTCTTTCTTTTTGTGCTTTTCCCTTTTGGCATATCAAGTCTAAGACTTTTAAGATTGTGGACCTAGAGCTATATTCAATAAAATGAAAGATGGTCTTCCCTTATATATTTGAGTCTTTGGCTTGGCTGGAACAATTCAAGTCAATCCATTCTCGTAAACTAAGTGGAAGTCTTCTGCTTGCTTTAGGTAAAAAGAACTCGAATGGCTTTCTAACTGCCTTTTTGGGTTTTATGTTTTTTTCTTCTTCTTCTTCTTTTTTTCTTCTTTTCTTTTCTTTTCTTTTTTATTTTTTCTTTCTTATTTTTTCTCTTTCTCTTTTCTTTTCTTTTTAGGTCCTAGTTGTCTTATTTATACCAACTTGTGTTTCTGATAACGAATGAGTGGAGTGACATTAGTCTGCTTCAATCTTGGCTTTATCTCAATAAGTCTATGATATTAGGTCTAATTCAGGTGTCCTTCAACTATCTCTATAGTCTTAACTATATATCCTTCTCTTTGATCTTCTTTCCCTTTTATTCCTTAGTGGTCATCAGACTTGCCATAAGTATCACAATAGCTCACTGGAGTTTACAAGCCAATAAAAGCAAGCTAAAATCTTATGAAGGCTCAAAGGGATAAACTAGGGAATGATATTAATAGGGCAAATAATAGTTGTTGGCTAACCAAACAATGCCTAGATCATCTCTCCCTTAGATAAGTAGATTCAATTTCACCTCGAAAGTTCGTCAAAGTATGTTCTAAGATCGACTAGGACCTAGACACTCAAAATTACGCAAGATCTCTCTCTAAGTAAGCATACACAGCTCAATACTATAGAATAATTTTCTCGCCTAGTAAAGCTATTCAAACCATGATGCATAGATACACTAATTTATAAATATCAAGCTAGATTCATCATTGGTTGAACACCAAAATGAACAAAGACCATCAAAATTGAATGAAAGTAATTTATTCAAATAATCTTAATTTGAAAAATATAACTATTCTAGAAAACATTAAGAAAGTTGGTTGAGTTGGAGTCGAAAAATGCTTCATCTACTTGGACATATCAGGGGCGATGATCTTTCCACTCTATATCTCTTCTACTTCATATTCAGAGGCTCACCCTCCTTCTTTAGTCTCTGATTCACCATCAAAACAGTCATTGTCTCATCATTTGCAGCAGGTTCAGACTTGGTAAATAAACTCTCCTCCCTTTTGGCTTTTCCACCCATGTCTTGAAAATATGACAAGACAACATAAAATATCCCAAATTTTTTTTGAAAATTTCTAATTTTTAGAAATTTGATAAAATATATTATAATTAAATTGGATTAATAGTTTTAAATGAAAAATGAAGCGATTTTAAATAAAAAAAGTGGAATATAAATGTGATATATATCTAAAATATACATAACATATAAAAGTCAACACTTTTTAAAAGAAAAGTCAAAAGTCAAAGTAAAAAAGGGTATTTTGGTAATTAAATATAAAAAAATTCAAAATTATTAAATTAATTCAAAAATAAATAATTTTTGAATGGAAGAGGGATTTTTGGACTTTTAATTTATTAAATAAATAATTAGATAATTAATTATTAAACTATTAAATAATATATTCATATGGTTATAAATAAAAGATGAAAGGAAAGAGAAAATAAAAGTTTTTTTTTCATCTTCTTCTCCATCAAGGCCCGAAATCTCCATGGATGCCAAGAGAGGATTTTGATCTTCCAAGCTTCCAAAATTGAAGGATTTCAAAGGTTCAAAAAGGATTTTTAGAGATTTCCACTTGAAAAAGTAAGTTCTTTAGCTTTTTCTTTGGATTTCCATAGAAATTTTGAATATGTAAGTTTTGAAATTTTGAAGTAGTATGTTATAATTGTTGGAATTGGTGTGTATAAAGTTATTTTGGGTAGTTATTAATGATTTTAAGGTTGGATTGAAGAAATGGTTGAATTTGGATAAAGAATGGTGAAGAGAGAGAATTTAGGGTTATGAACTTTTAGGGTTTGAGAAATCATGGTTTTTAATTGTGCAAATTGGTTCTAAATGAGTTATTTTGATGCTTAAACAAGTATTTTAAAGTCAAATATTGGATTTGGTTGTGTTTGGTTGGAGTTTGAGAATGGAGGTGTGATTTAGGGTTTTGAAAAATGATTTTTTTCAAAGTTGTTGAATTGTATAATTTTACTGGTTTAATCTTGTTGTTTAGTGATATAAGTGATGAATATAAGCTTAAAATGATTAATGGATTGTGTTGGAATGGAAAACCTTCAATGGGGGAAGGTTATGCCATTTTAGGGTTTTGTGTATAAGAGTGTGTTTTTGTAATGTAAATGGTTTAAATGTATTAAAATATATTTCTAATAATATAAATAAACTTAATATATTAAAATGAATTGCCTAGTGTAGACCCTAAATTTTTTGACCCATTCAAATCCGATAGTCCAAAATAATTTTTATGGTATTTTATTTATTTAATTAATATTTTATTTACTAATAATATTTAATAGTTATTTTTAATAAAAATAAAAAATAATAATAAATAAAAAATCGGACGGATTGGGGAGCGTCGCGCGGCAGCAGCCCATTTCGCCCGCAGAAATTATCTGCAGCGAATTGGGCAGTCCCCAATTCACCGCAGATGGAAATTTGGGACGAATTGGGCACTGCCCAATTCGTCGCAGCCAGTTCTTGCACGAATTGGCCCACTTGCACCCGTTTTCGCCAGCACAATTTTTGCCAGCATAGCCCACGGGCCCGACAGCCCGCCCGCTGCCGATTTTTTGACCAAACCTTGTTTCACCTAGTTTTCTAATTTTTCATAAACAATTGGTATTTCCTTATTAAAATAGGATTAGGACTCTTTATTTTCCTACAAATACCACATTAAAACAAGAATAGTGTGGAGGACGGAAAAAAGGAGGAAAAAACCCTAGAAAAGAAAAACGGACAGAACACAAAAGAAACCTTAAAGAAGAAGGAGAGAAAATCCTAGAAAAAGAATGGAGAAATCCTAAGGATTGGACGAAATCTTTCCGAGGCAAACTAAGAGGAGGGAACATTAACAAGGGAGAATTAACAGGAAAAAGGGTCGAGAATTGAGATTAACAGAGGATTAAACCACAAAGCAAATGAGACGGCAACAAAGACAGAAGAATAGCAGCAGCTTTTTGGAGAACGAAGGAAACCACAAATATCAAGACAACTAAAGAAGAAGGCAGAGTACATACTGTCTTCACATTGTTCATCCAGAAATCAATTTTGAGGAACCAACGAACGAAGGTTTGATCCTAAATCATAAATTACTCATGATCACAGGAGCTTCGTTTCTTTGATTAATAAAATCATGCATGCAGTAACTTTATCTTTGAAACATGCAGTACCTTTATCTTTAAACATGTAGTAAATTGATTTTTGTTTCAATAACTTTAATCATTTGCTTTAATTAACACATGGATCAGTTGATATTCGTAGACTCACTTGCATGTTTCATAAAAAACATATAGCGATCCAGTAGCCATGAGGATTTAAATTAATTGTTAGAATTTTTTTTTTTTTACTTTTACATCGAGAACCGTAGATTATTTTATTAAAACTCAAAACCTCAAACTATTTTTATCCAAAAGCATAAACCATTTCATTATTAAACTCCAAAATATTGATTATTTTTCCAAAACCTTAATTTATTTCTTCAAATCCAAAATTATGTTTTTTTTTAGGAAGTAAGTTAAATCCAAAAACCCTAACTATCCAAAACCCTAGTTTCAAAACCCTAACTATCCAAAAACCCTAATTCCAAAACCCTAATTCTAAAACCCTAGTTTTAAAAACCCTAATTCCAAAACCCTAGTTTTAAAAACCCTAAAAATCCTAATTTCAAAATCCTAATTACAAAACTTTAGTTTCTAAAACCCTAAGTTCCGAAAACCTAAATTCAATTGATAATTCTTTAAAACCCTAAATTTATATATTTATTGCTTTATTTAATTTTGGATTTGATTATATAGTTTATTATATTTTTTGATGGTTGATTTATTTAATTTATCATGGATGGATATTTTCTTTATTGTTATGGTTATTATTTGTTTGTTTTAGTATTAAAATTGTAAGAGGTATGTTTCCACTTTGTGGGTATCTCATTAGTTAAATATCATGAAATTTAAATTGCTTTTATATTTTGGATCAATGTAAAGGACATGTTTCTACCTTTCGGTGGGTGTCATATTTAATTTAGACATGAACGATATAAGGACATGTTTCCATTCTCGGATGGGTGTCCATTTATTTGCTTTGTTGAATATTACTTTAATTTTAATATAATGATGCTTTACTTTAATTGTTGCATGTAATATGGATAATATTGTTATATTTAAGAATTTTATAATATTAAGACCTGCAAAGGAGGTTGGTTCCAATGAGTCGGGCGTTGTGGGGGTGCTAAGCTATTTCTCACCTTCCCCACACGTACCCAACTTTCCGAACCCATTAGGGGGTTGGAGATTCCTTAGGAATTGAATCATCCACCCCTTTCTTTTTCCCGGCCCGTCCGGGTGGCAACTCCATTTTCTCCAGGCTTAGGTCCGTGTTCTCTAAGGCCTCGAGCCTAAACAGTGCAAAAGTCGCAAGAACCATTCCACCGGGAGTGGGGGCAAAAATCCCCGCTCACAGTGGTGACTCCACTGGGGATAAGAGAAGTTAATTCCGTTGGTCTTTATATTATTCTATTCTTTCTTATAATGATATTATCCATTGCATCATATTAGATTGCATCGTTTGCATGAGTTAGGACGCCCGTGTTACCCGTGTTGTGTTATGTAAGAGATACCATAATTTCACTCAAGGTATGGAGATCGAGCATGGCATAACCACTCATAGCCTCATACCATTTGGTATATACTTGTTATTAGAACCTAAGCTTTTTAACCCAAAGACTAAAGCTCATGTAATTGGCCTAGTTACTTTCCTTAGGTTTTTACCCCAAATACATGTTGTTTGACTGTGGTTAATTTATCTTGGCTTAAATCATGGCTTATTTGGTTTGTTCTTTTTCTAATATGACCTAAATACATTGTGAGCTCAAAATAAAATTGTCTTTAAAATCTAAAAGACCAAGGCTATTTTCAAAACTTTTCAAGATGGTCTTTGGACATAAAACTTTTTTAAAAAAAATAAATCAAAAATTCTTTTGCTCATAACCCAAATACTAAGCCCAAAATCCATTTTTTCTAAAATCTTTTTACAATGGGCTTAGAAACAAAATTATTTTCATCCAACATTTTCTTATAAAGAGCTTGCAAAATACCAAAAATTAATTGTGAGCCTAGTTTATACTAAGAAATAATTAATCATGGGCTTATTTTTGGCATGAATCATTAGTTACTTTTTCAAGTGAGAAATTTATTTATAATAAACCTCTTAATTTAGTTTTAATCCAATATAGCATAAAAGCTAATTGAGTTGGTTGAATGAATTAAAACCTAATTAATGGGAATTATCATGGACTGATTTCCATTTTTGAAAATATAATTATTGGTTGAAACATCCGAGGGAAATATTCAAAAACAAGATGCCCCATGTTGGTATTTTGTTAACCATATACCTAGGAAAAGAGACTCGCCATTCATGAGTGGATATTATAAGGTTGGAAGGGATGTTCTACTTATCTTTGTTAATTGTTTGTGCATGCATACATGCATATATTTGCATCTCATATCATTGATCCTCTCTAGCTCACAGCCCTGGATTATGACAGTTCAAAAGCCTACGACAATTTGACCTACGCCGGAGACAAAGAATCTACTAGCAACTCAATCACTTGCTCGCCAAAAGCAATGGAGCTCGAACAAATTCAAAGAATGGTGGATGATGCCCTCAATGCCAAGATGGAAGAAATAAAAGAGGCCCTGGCTGAGATCGTGAAGAACCAATTGGCTACAATTTTAGAAAATAATGTCGAAGCGTCTGCTAGCTCCAAGAAGCCAAAGGACAAAGGGAAGGCTAAAGTTAGTGAAGTAGCTTTTGATGATGATAAGGTGATCATTGATGATGATGACGACTGGACTAATTACTTTCAAGATCCTCAAGACAAAAAGGAGCCAAAGGTTGTTGAGAAGAAAACTTTTGAAAAGACAAGGTTGTTGAGAAGACAACTTTTGAAAAGACCAAAAATTCTGATGTTGAGAAGATGATTGCTGATTTAAAAAAGAAATTTGAGAAGAAGCTGAAAACCGAAGAGATGTTCGAGATTGACAAACTATTTGAACAAGATGAGGAGGTCCCTTATAAGTTCAAGATGCCTTCCTTTGCTAGATACAATGGTACTGGAAACCCTCATCTCCATGTGAAGCAGTACATCACTGCTATGCAGTTTGCCCAAGCTACTAAAGCTCAAACTCTAAGATATTTCATGCTCTCATTGGACCCTATTATCCAAAATTGGTTCAACACCTTAGAGGAAAGTACTCAAAAAGATTGGGACATGTTGTACAAGGCTTTCATTCAGCAATATGGCTACAATGTCGAGCTAGAAGTTACCTTAATGGAAGTGTAATATCCCAATGTGTGCCCTAGAAGTTGGATACAATTGTTGTTTTGATTTGAATTAAATGTATATATGTATTTGTAAAGGAAATGAGTGTGTTAAGAGAATGTATATGTTGTGTATATTGTAATATATATAACATATAAGTTGGTCAAATGGGGAGTCAAGGTAAGAGGATATTTTAACTTGTGCTAAGTAAAATTACTATAATGGGCATACAAGTGACAAAAGTTAAGTTAAATGAAAAAGGGTATATAGGTAATTGCTTGGTTAAAATCTCTTGGTGGAGATTTAAAGAAGAAAAGAAGGATTGACTTGTGTTTATTTTCTTTTCTCCTCATTTGTGTGCCGGCTATCCAAGAGAAGAGAGAGCAAGAGAGGTGTTCTTGATGCTAGAAGCAAATTGAAAGAGGAATCAAAGGAGTGAATTGAAGATTGGTGAAATTTCTTCAATTGAGGTAAGTACTCTCTTGTTTTCCTTTGGTATTTTGAAGATATGTTTGATGTGTGTTGTGATTTGTTAATATCATGATTTAGAGTGTTTGAGATGTGTTTAAAAGTATGGAAATTGATTGTGAGTTAAAAAGGTTAAATTGGTGTTGGTTTTGTTTGAAAATGGTAAGTTAAATGGATGTTGTTATAGAAAGAAGAAGATTGATGTTGGTTTTTAGGGTTTGATGTGGTAAATGTTTGAATGTATGGTTGATCTAGTGTTAATGTGAATATTGAGATGAATATGTGTTAATAACATGAATTACACCCATTTGAATGAGATTGTGTTGTGTATAAGTTGTTCTTAATTCAATCAAAGAAGTGTTGGTTATGTTTAGGGTTTTATATATGAGAGACACGGCCAAAATAAGAATGGAACACGGCCAAGACCTATTAATTTTGGGAGACACGGCCAAGTTGAGGGAAGTTTGGCCGTGTTGGATGGATTTTGGGAGAGACACGGCCACAAGCTTGGCCGTGTCCCTTGAGTGTGTTTGCCACTGCCTGAATTTTGTGGAGAGACACGGCCGTGTCCCCTTGCCCGTGTCTGCCTCGGCTTGAATTGGTATTGAGAGACACGGCCACAAGCTTGGCCGTGTCCCTTGGGTGTGTTGGCTACTGTGATGGTACTTTGCTCTTCTTGTTTTGTGGAGATTGAACATACATTTAATGATGCATATGATTAGGTATGAACAATGTTATGTTATGCATTGTGAATCTTATGAATGGTAGTATGTTATATGAACAATGTGACTAATATTATGACTTGTATACTGTGGAAGAGATGAGGATCATCCAAAAAGGTATGTGCAATGCAATTTATTGTGACTAATGTTTTAATAATGAATGGTGTCAATGTGTTTTGAGAAATGATGAAATGTGATATCATCATGGTTGATAATAATGATTGAAATGTTTTAAAGGGACATGTTGTTTATATGATGATGAATTTAAGATACATGTGCAATGAAATTGATTATGTATGCTTGAATAATGAAGTGTATAATGTAAATTGAGACATAAAGAGATGTAAAACTAATGATCGGTTTGTTTAGCTAATGTAATTGATGTTGTATATGTGTATAATGATAATTCAAATGTGATGTGAAGCCATTGTGATTGGCTATGATGATTCAATTGAAAGACATAAGGCATGTTTGCCTAATTGATGATGAGAATTGAGAATGAAAGTAATAAATGAATTGTGTAACTAATGTGTTATTCCATTTTCAGAGTTTGTTGTTGGTGGCATGCCTAAAATGAGTAACAATCTCTTGAAGTTAGGTTGGCTAAGTCCTTGAAGCCTAATTGAGATGTTACAACCCTTGAAGCTAGGTTGGATTGGTTCTTGAAGCCAAGTTGGGTTGATGCTTAGCATGCTTTGCTCCCCCTTGAAGCTTGGTTGAACCTAATCCTTGAAGCCTAGTTGGGTCTATGATAATGATAAATGTGATGAATGAACCAAAGCATTACTCTGAAAATTGAATGGCATATTAGTGTCTTTTGGGCCCGAGTCTGTCTTTGTTGTCAATGTGATATACAAGTGTTGAAAGAAATGAGTAATGAGATCTATGGTTGACTTCATTGGAAATGTGATTCATGATTGGTATGTTGTATAATGTGTGTATTGATAAATTGATTGTGAATATTAGTGACGGGTTGGAATTGGTGATAATGGTATGTATATATGTACATAATATATGAAATTAGTCGAGATATATGAAAGGTGCAAATTAAAAAGAGAAAAACATGATAAGAACTAATGGTATATGGAATGAATATAGTATTATTATATGTTAGAATTTCTATAATGTATGTTTATATTTTATATTTTACTACTAAGCTCTCGGGCTTAGCGCGGTTGTGTAATCGCGCAGGTGGATATGCGGTTGATCTGGAAGTCCAGCTGTTATGCCACGAGAAGAGTAAGAGTTTGTTGAGACCAACTAGAGGGGAATGCATACATGTATAACTTTTAATTATGATGTATTTCTGATGAGAGAGTATTTATATGTATAAATGAAGTTTTGATAAAGATAATGATTTTGTAAATGTTATTTAAATTAACGTATTATGGTTTGAACTCTGTTACAGGTTTTTAAAAGATAACGAAAAGTGACATCCTTATACTTTATATACTTACTGTATGTATACTAGGTATATGTATAGTACTTATATAGGGTATCGGAGTGTTATAGGAAGTTGAGTCCATTAGACAAAGGCCAAATGAGAATTTTGTGGACTATGTGAAAAGATGGAGAAATAAGGCTACTTTGCTCAGGAAGAGGCCCGATGAGTCTGATTGAATAAGGATGATCGTCAGAGGTGTCCTTCCCAACCTTCGTGAAAGGCTGTCTCACACCCTTATAAGGGACTTCAAAGATCTTCTCCAAGCTGGTCTACAAATTGAAGAGTGGGAAAGGGAGAAGAATCGCTTTTCGGCAAGAAGGAATGAGAAAGGAAATTATCATCCTAGCAATCAAAGTACACAAAAGGAGGCTGATGTTAATGTCACTAGTCAATGAGGAATGAGGCAGTTTTTAGAATTAGGGAAGCCGCTATCTTGGGTTCTCAATAAGCTACAAAAGAAGGGATTCTTACAACCCTTGACTCCTCATCCTATGCCTAATCCTCTTCCACCTAACTTTGATACTAATGCATTTTGCAATTCCATCAAAGGCCTGGACACGAAACGGACAATTGTATAAAGTTGAGGCATGAGATCTAGAATTTAATTGATAATGGCAAGTTGCCTGAGCCGGATAAGCACAATACCAAAAGTAATCCTTTTTCAAGGTTTAACAGAGTACCACCACTAGCAATCTTCATGGTAGGAAAAGGATTGGAAGAAGATTTTGTTTTATCATCCTTTCAAGATGAAGATATTGAAGATGTGAAAGGAAAAGAAGCTTAACTCAACAAACTTTCCTTAGCTTGAATGTTG
The DNA here is from genome assembly GCA_947685225.1 of Garcia nutans. Classification (NCBI taxonomy): domain Eukaryota; kingdom Viridiplantae; phylum Streptophyta; class Magnoliopsida; order Malpighiales; family Euphorbiaceae; genus Garcia; species Garcia nutans. The sequence continues at coordinate 13,767,124 of CANTUV010000023.1, read as the reverse complement.
CTTTTCAATTTTGCTTTCTTTAATATTTAATTGGAACAATCATGTTTTTAAATTTTAAATTTGTTTGAATAAATTACTTTCATCAAAATTTTTGTTGGTCCTTGTTCATTTTGGTGCTCAACCAATGAGGAATCTAGCTTGATATTCATAAATTAATGTGTCTAGCATCATGACTTGAATGACTTTACAAGGTGAGGGAATTTCTCTATAGCATTGTGAGCGGGGATTTTAGCCCCCACTCCCGGTGGAATGGTTCTTGCGACTTCGGCACTGTTGAGGCTCGGGGCCTTAGAGAACACAGACCTAGGTCCGGAGAAAATGGAGTCGCCACCCGGACAAGCCGAGAAAAAGAAAGGGGTGGATGACTCGATTCCTAAGGAATCCCCAACCCCCTAATGGTTTCAGAAAGTTGGGTACGTATGGGGAAGGTGAGAAATGGCCCAGCACCACCACGACGCCCGGTTCATTGGAACTGGCCTCCTTTGCAGGACTTAATATTATAAAATTCTTAAGTATAATAATATTATCCATATTACATGCAACAATTAAAATAAAAGCATCATTACATTGAAATCAAAGCAATGTCCAAACAAAAGCAAATAAATGGACACCCATCCGAGGATGGAAACATGTCCTTACATCATTCATGTCTAAACTAAATAGGACACCCACCAAAAGGTGGAAACATGTCCTTTACATTGGTCCAAAATATAAAAGTGATTTAAATTACATAAAATTTTAACTAATGAGGTACCCACAAAGTGGAAACATACCTCTTACAATTTTAATACCAAAACAAATAAATAACAATCATAATAATAAAGAAAATATCCATCCATGATAAATTAAGTAAATCAAGCATTGAAATTAAATAAATCAACCATCAAAACATATAATAAATTACATAATCAAATCTAAAATTAAATAAAACAATAAAGATATAAGTTTAAGTTTATGGCTTAATTTAGAGGTCTTTAATTAATAATTAGGGTTTTGGGGATTTAGGAATTATTATTATTATTATTTAGGCTACTGTGAGAATTTTAGAAGAATGGGATGGATTAGGGTTTTATAAATTTAAGAAAGTAGTAAGGGTTTTGGCTAATCAAATTAAGGTTTAGGTCTAACATCTTGAAATTAGGGTTTTGGAACCTTAAGACATTAGGGTTTATAATTTTAAAACATTGGGATTAGAGTTTAAGATTTTTTAGGTTTACTGGAGAAAAAGATTTATGAGATTTATTGGATTTGGGCTTAAGGGTTTGTTAGGTTTACTGGATGGGGGTTTGAAAAATGAGGTTTTGATATTTTGGGAATAAATTATGGTTTTCTCGGATTGAGTTTTAAGAAGTTTAGGGTTTAGGAAAATTAAGGCATTAGGACACTAGGGTTAGGGTTTTTGAGAATTGATAAGATAGTTTAGGGTTTTATATATTTTTGAAAACATATTCGATCTTAGGATTTAAGAGAATAGTTTAGAGTTTTATAGAAATAATTAAGATTAAAGTTTTTAGAAACTATAAAGAAGTTTAGGGTTTAAAGAATTAAGAAGATAGTTTGGGGTTTTTGGATTTCTCTGGATTTTTGAGCTATTGGATGAAACAATAATGAACAAAATGTATAATTAGGGTTATCAATTTATACTATTGAATCAAAGTGATAACAAAAATAAACAAATGAAAAACCAATAAGAACAAAAATGATATGACAATTGAATGTTTAAGCAAATTCAAGATTAAGACACAAAACCTGCATTGAAGGTTCCTCCAAATTATTTTCTGGATGAACAATAACAAAGGCAATATTACTGCCTTTGATGGATTGATTATTTGATGATTGATACTTGTTGCTAATTCCTTTTGTCATCTTTTGCCTTTTCTAGTTTCAATTTTTCTTAATCTCAATGGCCGCTCTCTACTTTTTCTTTTTTTTTTAGGGTTTTTCGTGTTGTGTCTCCTCCTCCCTTTTGTTCTTGTTTTAATGTGGTATTTATAGGAAAATAAAGAGTCCTAATCCTATTTTAGTAAGGAAATACCAATTGTTTAGGAAAAATTAGAAAACTGGGTAAAACAAGATTTGGTCAAAAAATTGGCAGCGCGCGGGCTGTCAGGCCCATGGGCTGTGCTGGCAAAAATGGGCGCAGCAGGCCAATTCGTGCAAGAACTGGTTGTGGTGAATTAGGCAGTGCCCAATTCATCCCCAGATGCCATCTATGGCAAATTTGGGACTGCCCAATTCGCCGCAGATAATTTCTGCGGCGAAATGGGCTGCCGCGCGACGCTCGCCGATCCATCTGACTTTTTTTTTCCATTTTTTATATTTTTTATATTTTTATTTTTATTAAAAATAACTATTAAATATTATTAGTAATTAAAATATTATTAAAATAAATAAAATACCACAAAAATTATTTGGGCTATCGGATTTGAATGGGTCAAAAATTAAGGGTCTACAAGCATTGAGTTGTGTATGATTACTTAGAAAGGGCTCCTGCATAATTACCTTTGTCTAAGTCTTAGTCAGTCTTAGAACATGCTTTGAGAAACTTTTGAGGTGAAATTAAACTCTACTTATTTAAGAGAGAAATGATCTAGGCATTGTTTGGTTAGCCAACAACTAGTATCCACCCAATTAAACATCAATCCCTAGTTGTCCTTTCTAGCCTTCATAAAATTTTAGCTTTCTTTTCATTGGCATATAACCCCAACAACCTACCCTGAGCTGTTGTGATACTTTTGACAAGTCTTATAATCACTAAGATGAAGAGGCAAGAAGATCAAAGAAAGCAATGATTAGTCAAGATCATGAGGATAGTTGAAGTTCTCAAGACCATGAAGATAGTTGAAGTTCTCAAGAGCATAAAGGTAGTTGATGTTCTCAAGACCATAAGGGTAGTTGAAGTTCACCTAATATCTCCAATCTATTAAGATAACATCAGAGTAGCAAATGATTTATCCCCGTTAAAGGAGATTTATGTCACTCCACTCATCCATTATTAGAAACCCAAGTTGGTACAAACAAGACAACTCTTTTAGAGCTAGAACCAAAAAAAAAAAGAGAAAGAAAAGAAAAGAAGGAAAAGAAAGAAAAAAAGAGGAAAAAAGGACAAAAAAAAGACAAAAGATAAAAGAAAAAAAAAGATAAAAGATAAAACCTAAAAAGGCAGTTCAGAAAGCCAACTGAGTTCTCTTTTACCTAAAGCAGCAAAAGGCTTCCATTTGGTTTATAAGGACAGTTTGACTTGAATTTGTCCAACCCAACCAAAGATTCAATCAAAATCAGAGAAAAATGAGAAAGAGCATCCAGTTCTTGAAAGTTTTATACTTGACAGTCCTATAAGGAAGAAGGATAAAATGATAAAATGCTTAAAGAAAGGAAAGAGTAAGAAAAATAAAAAGAAAGAAAAGGGAGAAGAAGAAAAGAGACGAATTTGGGTACCAAATGTTTTGCAAAGGCAAAGACTATCCCAATCAAGATTCATGTTAACACCAAAAAGAAAGAAGAATGTTCAAAGCTCTATCTTTTCATGCTCCCAACTCTCTAAAGTTCGAATAAGAAATTTGTAGTGTGAAGGTTTGTCCATTGTGTCACATCAGCCCGAATCTCAAAATGGCCTTCATTTAAACGTGTGTCCCTTATAGACCCCATTTCAACCTATCAAAGACCTATTGATCTCTCTTGGTAGGTAGAGTCTATTAGTGGAGATAGTTTGGATAAGCATGCATATGAGATAGACAATATTCAAACTCAAATGAGACTTTTGGCCAAGTAATATGTATGTGTCTATCTGAAGTGCAATAATTCTTGCTTAAATAGAAATGATTCTCGTGTGTAGTACGGTAACTAGGGTTGTCATGTTATAGATATATTAATTTGAAAATTGAGTCTTGAGGTACTTTGACATTGATTTGGCAAAGCAAACATTTGATTTCAAAATCAAAATTCAAAAAAAAAAAGAGAAAAAAAGAAATTTTACAAAGCCTTCAAGTTAAGGGGAGTATGTTGAACTATCGAACCTCGAAGGACACATTGGGCAAAGGAAATGATTACTGGCAAGGTTATGAAGAAGCTACCAATTAACATACTGAATCATAATTTAAAATGGATGTATCTCTGTAGCTTGGGGTCTCTACCACTCATATTTTCAACATCTTGAAGATAAAAGCCATAAATGTGAAGCATCCTGTCATTCCAGTGCAAGACATGAATGGGCATCTCAAAGGAGTCAATGAGAACACTTCTACTGATCACCTCGGTCTGTGGGTCGATGGAACCATTGTAAGTATTATTCATGCATATCATGCATACATGAGCATATCACATCGCACTTTCTTCTCTTGTATTGTCTATTCTTTATTAAAGTGAACAGCAAATACCTTGTGAAGTAAACAATCAAAAGAAGATATCAAATCAGGGGGGCATGGAAAGCCCATTGCTTGAGAAAGTTCCAGTAATTTTGCAAAGAGAAGAAATGCGTGCTTTTACGAAGAACTAGACAACAAAAATATCAATCAGAGCCTGCATAAAAAAAATTTTGGTTTGAGCCTACACAGGGGGCAAAGTTTCTCCTTTTCAATTTTTTGAGTTTATATACCAAACATTTTCAAACTCACTTGCAAATATTTCACCACGCAGGGGGCAAGGAGAAGATATGAGGGCCAACTAAAAATAGCTGAATTTTTACGAAAGGAAGAACAAAAGAATGGAACAACCAGTTAAGCCAGAATCCTCAACAGATAAATGGTCAGTCAAATTAAATTCAGTCTCGGGTCCAAGTACCCAAACCAAATTCAATCTCGAGGCCAAGTATCCAATCTCGGGTCCAAGTCCCCAAATCAAATTCAACCTCGGGTCCAAGTACCCAATCTCAAGTCCAAGTACCCAAATTCAATCCAGTCTCGGGTCCAAGTACCCAAATCAAGTTCAGTCTCGGGTCCAAGTGTTTAGTCCATTTTTGTACTAGTTTTTAGTGTGATTTTTATGTGTTTTTAGTTTATGTTTTGATTGATTTTTGTTTAAAGTGTGTTTAAAGTGTTGTTTTTAGGTTTAGGTGGAAAAACACCCTTGGAAGATCAAAACAGTGGAAAATAGAGCAAAAATGAAGAAACGGGAACAGACACACCCAGAGACACGGCCAAGCCTCTGGCCGTGTCTCACCTGATGAGCAAAACCAAAGAACAAAGCAAGAAAGAGCAAAAATCAAGCAGAAGGTGACACACTCAGGGGACACGGCCGTGTCACTGGCCGTGTCCCTCCAAAAATGTTAGACACGGCCAAGCCAACTAAGGCCTGACCGTGTCACACTCTAAAGAGGAAGAGAGGAAAATCAAGCAGAGACGGACACACCCATGGGACACGACCGTGTCCTTGGCCGTGTCCTCCAATCCACATCAAACACGGCCAAGCCAATCAAGGCTTGGCCGTGTCACCCTCTGGAAATCAAAGCAAGCAAAGAAACACACAGTGAGGGATACGGCCAGTTGGCTTGGCCGTGTCCCATGAAAAATCAAGGGACACGGCCAAGCCAACCAAGTCTTGGCCGTGTCACCTCCCACCACCAAAGAAAGAAAGAAAGGAAAGAAAAAGAGGCAGTGGCTGACACGATCAAGGGACACGGCCGTGTCCTTGGCCGTGTCCCATGAAATTCAAGAGACACGGCCAAGCCAACCAAGGCTTGGCCATGTCACCTCAAGGAAAGCAAGGAAAATTTGCAAGAGACACGGCCAAGCTTGTCTTGGCTTGGCCGTGTCCCACCTGAAATGTCAAAATTCTTTCAACAAAGTGGGAACAAGTGGGAGACAAAGACTTATTGCTTGCCAAAAGAAATATTAAACAAATAAAAAGTGGGGGACAAAGGGAAATGGGATGAGCTGGAAGGCATGGGTGTTGATTTTTGAATGAATTAAATAGAGAAGAAGAGGGAAATGGAGGGAGTTGTTGGCTTCTTGGAGCCATTTTTTCTGCAAAAACGTGGGAGAGGGAGAGAGTGACACTCTCCCTTGTCCCTTCACCTCCAAACCTCCATTTCCATCCTCTCCACCTTCTCCATCTTCCATTGATAGGATCTTTGAGGTTCTTTGGGAAAAATTGGGTTAACAAGCTCTTGAAGGTTTAAGAAGCTTCATTGAAGGGAGTGGTGACTTGAGAAAGCTCCATTTCATCTTCCAAAGGCAAAATCCATTGAAGGTTGGTGACTTGAGAGAACTCCATCCAAAGGTTTGGTGACTTAAGAAAGCTCCATTCCACATTGCAAAGGGAATCAACCATTGAAGAGGGCTTGAGTTCTTCATCAAACATATCAAAGTGAAGCTAGGAGGAAGACTAGCAATCCTACTCTTGGCATCTTCACAAGGGGTTTTTCGATTCTCTTTTAATTCATTGCTTATTGTTGTTGTTGTTGTATTAATAGAATTGATATTGCAATGGACAATTTGTATTTGTGTTATATTGAGTTGAATGAATGTTATAAATTGATGATGTTGAGCTAAATACCCATGTTTAGGGTTTGTAGTATATTTGGTTGAATGTCTTGATTTGATATCTACATTGATGTTCCTTGTTGATTGGTTGATTGTATTGCATTAAATGCTAGGTTGATAGATTAGCTACCTACTGACCTTTGAATATTGGATGACGTACCGAGAGGTGAAATCCGATATCGAAACTATATAATCGATCACCCTAAGAATGAATTAGAAATATAAGTTCTAGGGTTTATTAATTTGGTAATGTTAAAGAATTGGTCATTGTTAATTCATGAATGTGAGAACTAATGGATTGGTAAGTGACTAATTAATCTTAAGAAACAAATTAATTACAAGGTTATGTTAATGGACAATTGAGAATTGAGCTTTGATTGAATGGACCTATAACCCTAGGCACCTTCCCAAGAATCGATTTGATCTTGCAAATCCATCACACACTTCATCCTACGCACGTTAATTTTAGGTTTAAATTAATCTTGCACATTTCATACAACAAACACTTCCGCATTTAAATACTTGTCAATTAAGCTATTATGAACCACACCTTCTTGGGGAAACGACCTTGGGGCGATCACTTTTGCTACAGCTACCTCGTATACTTGCGAGTGACGCTTTATAGTAGTACTTAATTCGAGCGCAACAAGTTTTTGGCGCCGCTGCCGGGGAAGGTTGTCGCAGTAGTAGTAGTTTGATTTTTATTTTCAATTTAATTGTTTGTTTATTTTCTGTGAATTGTTTGTTTGTTTTCTTTTAATTGTTTATTTGTTTTGTTTGAATTTTTTGTTATTTGTTTTCATTAAGTTTCTAAGTGCGTTGTGTAAAGATGCAGTTTTCAAGGCACGGAGGAGTTTACGATAGGAACGACGATTCTGAAATGGCATGGCAATTAGCAGAATTGACGAATCAACTTAAGGTGCTAAATGCAAGAGGAAGAGCACCCATGCCACGCCAAGAGATATGCGCAGCATGTGGCAATGTAGGCCATAGTGCAAACACGTGTTCCATGGGTTTTGGACGATACCAAGAATGTCAAAAGGAAGAATATGACTACCAAGGTTTCCAGCAAATGGGAAGAAATAACACATATTCCAATCCTTATAATCCCAGCTGGGGAAGCCAACCAAATTTTTCTTGGGAAAATCAGCCGCACATTCCACCTCCAAATTTTATTCAACCTTACCAAAGAGACTCTTACTCTCAAGCACAATATTCAAATCAAAATTACCTTAAGACACCCACAATTGAAGATAGTTTGAATGCCTTCATTCAAACTAGCGCACAAAACCAAGATAAACTTAAGGAACCCACTTTGGAAGATAGTTTGAATGCCTTCATTCAAATTAGCTCACAAAACCATGATCAATTCGAGAAATCCACAGTGGAAGATGATTTGAATGCTTAGCTTCAAATAAGCACACAAAATCAGGAAGGGAGCAATAAGAGGTTTGATTCTTTGGAGGAATCATTGAAGAGGGTGGAAATGCAAATTGGGCAACTGGCACATCAACTCCAAGCACACCAAGAAGAGGAATTTCCTAGCCAACTGGAGCAAACCGAGGTAATCACAAATTTATGGAGTGAACAGGTAATATATAACAAATTTTGTGATTCTTTGGATGCAGGCACTAATCAAGAAGATATTGGCGAGGAAATACAATCCAACATTGAGGAGTTGAGCCAATCAAACAAGAAGGAGAATTTGGAGGCATCCACCTCATCAAAGTTGCATGAATCTTCCAATCCTAATAAGCTACCAAATCCAATTGCATGTAGCTTGAAGAATGAGGAACAAGGTAAGTAACTTTCTAACCTCTATGATATGCACTCCCAAGGAGAAAGTGGAAATAATCTTGAGATGGGTATATCTTTAGAAGAAGAACATGAAATGCCCGATTTAGAACTTGAGGAGTGCAAGATAGTTTTAGATGTTGAGGTTGTTGAGAGGGGACTTGACATTGTTAAAGTGGATGAAGAAGTGATTCCACCAAGCTTGGTTGAAATTAAAAAGTCCCCAAAAGTCATCTCTACTACTCTTGGTGGTAAGGAAGAGCAGAAAGCTAATATACTCATGTTGCACGAAGATAAAAATTATTACCACGTTCCTATAGCACGGGAGGATCACCCCGAGGCGACATTAACATGTCCCTTTGAGACATGTTCTCTTCAAGGAATATTATTTAGGGGTTGCCGTACATCGGGTACTTTTCAAAGTTACATGTTGTTCATCCTCTCAATCATGGGCTCCAATTGTATTATGGGTGGAAGGAGCCCTACACATCGTATATGGGAACGATGGAAATCAGGTTTCATCTAAACTCCCCCTGTAGTATGCATGCTCACATTGAGGACAATGTGAATCTTTAAGTGTGGGGTGCATTTTGTGTTTTATATTTTTATTTTTAATTACATTTTGTGTTTTTGTGTTTTTACTTTTAAGTTATGTTTGTTTAAGTTTAGTTAATGTTTTTAATGTTTTTCATTGAATAAATGAATTATAGAAAGTTCAATTGTTATAAAAAATTGTTGATAGATGACCTTTGAATTTTTGAAGCATGAATTTGAGAATTGAGTAGAATTGGTGCTTATTGTCAATTTTGTTGGTTTTTCTTTGCATTGCCATTAACCTAGTGAGAAATTGAGCCATCAACTTATCATTATTATTGTGGGTGAACATCTTTGATTGATGAGTTGCTAGAACTTGCTTTGACATAAATTTTAAGATTACATAAAAATTTCAATTTTGCATCAAAATGATTAAGGCAATTAGGTGAAACCACTTTGGCTTAAAAAGACCAACCCTATTTTTAACCTTAGTTAGCCAATTTTGAGCCTATTTTATTTTTCCTTTTCTTTCTTTTTCACAACACCATTAGCTTGAACCTTGTTGTTTAACTCTTATCCTTTCATTAGGTCAAGAGCATTTTAAGAGCGTTTATGACCGAGTGTTGTGTTGAATTAAGTGTGGGGTTAAATTTAGTAGGTTTAATGTGGCAAAGCAAAATAAAAAAAAAGAAAAAATATATATATATATATATAATAATAAGATTAATTGTTGTTCTTGTTGAAAGGGTTGGAATGTACCACTACAATATTTAATAAGTGAGTTCCCTTGAAAAGCTCTTTAATGCCAAAGGGTAGATGAAAGGAAGGTATTTTGGGGATTGTTGGGTTATAAATATAAATGGTTACTTCATTCTTGAAGTGCTCTTGAACTTAATGATTAAGCTCACATTTCCTAAATGCCATGCCTTTACCTTAGCCCCATTACAACCCAATAAAAACCTTTTGATTGATGCTCAATTGTTATTTTGTGGTGGAGATTTGATTGATAAGCAAGCCTATGATAATAATCTTTCATTGATTGTTATGAGTGTAAACACCACCATGATCAAACACTTGTAAGAGTTGGTGAGGGAGCGATAACATTGGTTATGCATGGAAAGCCACTTAATTGCATGAGTGTCGATTTTGTTTGGTTCGATATTAATTGCGGATTTAGGGATAGGGAAGTCTTGATGCATCTTTATAACTCTTGAACTTAACAAAATTTATCGTGTTTAATGTGTTTTGATTTTAGCCTTGCTTGGGGACAAGCAAGGATTTAAGTGTGGGGTAGTTGTTTAGTCCATTTTTGTACTAGTTTTTAGTGTGATTTTTATGTGTTTTTAGTTTATGTTTTGATTGATTTTTGTTTAAAGTGTGTTTAAAGTGTTGCTTTTAGGTTTAGGTGGAAAAACACCCTTGGAAGATCAAAACAGTGGGAAACAGAGCAAAAATGAAGAAACATTAACAGACACACCCAGAGACACGGCCAAGCCTCTGGTCGTGTCTCACCTGATGAGCAAAACCAAAGAACAAAGCAAGAAAGAGCAAAAATCAAGCAGAAGGTGACACACTCAGGGGACACGGCCGTGTCACTGGCCGTGTCCCTCCAAAAATATCAGACACGGCCAAGCCAACTAAGGCCTGACCGTGTCACACTCCAAAGAGGAAGAGAGGAATATCAAGCAAAGAAGGACACACCCATCGGACACAGCCGTGTCCTTGGCCGTGTCCTCCAATCCACATCAAACACGGCCAAGCCAATCAAGGCTTGGCCGTGTCACCCTCTGGAAATCAAAGCAAGCAAAGAAACACACAGTGAGGGACATGGCCAGTTGGCTTGGCCGTGTCCCATGAAAAATCAAGGGACACGGCCAAGCCAACCAAGTCTTGGCCGTGTCACCTCCCACCACCAAAGAAAGAAAGAAAGGAAAGAAAAAGAGGCAGTGGCTGACACGATCAAGGGACACAGCCGTGTCCCATGAAATTCAAGAGACACGGCCAAGCCAACCAAGGCTTGGCCGTGTCACCTCAAGGAAAGCAAGGAAAATTTGCAAGAGACACGGCCAAGCTTGTCTTGGCTTGGCCGTGTCCCACCTGAAAAGTCAAAATTCTTTCAACAAAGTGGGAACAAGTGGGAGACAAAGACTTATTGCTTGCCAAAAGAAATATTAAACAAATAAAAAGTGGGGGACAAAGGGAAATGGGATGAGCTGGAAGGCATGGGTGTTGATTTTTGAATGAATTAAATAGAGAAGAAGAGGGAAATGGAGGGAGTTGTTGGCTTCTTGGAGCCATTTTTTCTGCAAAAACGTGGGAGAGGGAGAGAGTGACACTCTCCCTTGTCCCTTCACCTCCAAACCTCCATTTCCATCCTCTCCACCTTCTCCATCTTCCATTGATAGGATCTTTGAGGTTCTTTGGGAAAAATTGGGTTAACAAGCTCTTGAAGGTTTAAGAAGCTTCATTGAAGGGAGTGGTGACTTGAGAAAGCTCCATTTCATCTTCCAAAGGCAAAATCCATTGAAGGTTGGTGACTTGAGAGAGCTCCATCCAAAGGTTTGGTGACTTGAGAAAGCTCCATTCCACATTGCAAAGGGAATCAACCATTGAAGAGGGCTTGAGTTCTTCATCAAACATATCAAAGTGAAGCTAGGAGGAAGACTAGCAATCCTACTCTTGGCATCTTCACAAGGGGTTTTGCTATTCTCTCTTTTAATTCATTGCTTATTGTTGTGGTTGTATTAATAGAATTGATATTGCAATGGACAATTTGTATTTGTGTTATATTGAGTTGAATGAATGTTATAAATTGATGATGTTGAGCTAAATACCCATGTTTAGGGTTTGTAGTATATTTGGTTGAATGTCTTGATTTGATATCTACATTGATGTTCCTTGTTGATTGGTTGATTGTATTGCATTAAATGCTAGGTTGATAGATTAGCTACCTATTGACCTTTGAATATTGGATGACATACCGAGAGGTAAAATCCGATATCGAAACTATATAATCGATCACCCTAAGAATGAATTAGAAATATAAATTCTAGGGTTTATTAATTTGGTAATGTTAAAGAATTGGTCATTGTTAATTCATGAATGTGAGAACTAATGGATTGGTAATTGACTAATTAATCTTAAGAAACAAATTAATTACAAGGTTATGTTAATGGACAATTGAGAATTGAGCTTTGATTGAATGGACCTATAACCCTAGGCACATTCCCAAGAATCGATTTGATCTTGCAAATCCATCACACACTTCAACCTATGCACGTTAATTTTAGGTTTAAATTAATCTTGCACATTTCATACAACAAACACTTCCGCATTTAAATACTTGTCAATTAAGCTATTACGAACCACACCTTCTTGGGGAAACGACCTTGGGGCGATCACTTTTGCTACAGCTACCTCGTATACTTGCGAGTGACGCTTTGTAGTAGTACTTAATTCGATCGCAACACCAAGTACCCAAATCAAATTCAATCTCGGATCCAAGTACCCAAATAAAATTCAGTCTCGGGTCCAAGTACCCAATCTCGAGTCCAAGTACCCAAATCAAATTTAATCTCAGGTCCAAGTACCCAATCTCTGGTCTAAGTACCCAAATCAAATTCAGTCTCAGGTCCAAATACACAATCTCGGGTTCAAGTACCCAAATCAAATTCAATCTTGGGTCCAAGTACCCAAATCAAATTTAATCTCGGGTCCAAGTACCCAATCTCAGGTCCAAGTACCCTAATCAAATCAATCTCGGGTCCAAGTACCCAAATCAAACCTAATCTCGGGTCCAAGTACCCAAATTCAATCCAGTCTCAGGTCCAAGTACCCAAATCAAGTTCAACCTCGGGTCCAAGTACCCAAATCAAATTCAAGTAACCATCTCATAAAAATTAAGTCTTATTGCTTTTCACTCTCTTTTGCCGTAGTCTCAGATCGTTCAAGCAGGGGGCAAACTGTAGACCCTTAATTTTTGACACATTCAAATCCAATAGTCCAAAATAATTTTTGAGATATTTTATGTATTTTAATAATATTTTAATTACTAATAAAATTTAATAGTTATTTTTAATAAAATATAAAAAAATAAAAAATAAAAATAATAAAAAATCGGAATGGTCAGGGAGCGTCGCGCAGCAGCCCATTCGCGCTGCAGCACGGCAACCCATTTCGCCACAGAAATTATCTGCGGCAAATTGGCCAGTCCCCAATTTGCTGCAGGTGGCAATCTGGGGTGAATTGGGCACTACCCAATTCGCTGCAGCCAGTTCTTGCATGAATTGGCCCGCTGCGCCTGTTTTTGCCAGCGCAATTTTTTCCAGCACAGCCCTTGCGCTGCTGATTTTTTGACCAAACCTTGTTTTACCCAGTTTTCTAATTTTTCCTAAACAAATGGTATTTCCTTATTAAAATAGGATTAGAACTCTTTATTTTTCCTATAAATACCACATTAAAACAAGAACAGTGGGGAGGACGGAAAAAAGGAGGAAAAACCCTAGAAAAGAAAAACGAACAGAACACAAAAGAAACCTTAAAGAAGAAGGAGAGAAAATCCTAGAAAAAGAATGGAGAAATCCTAGAAAGATCTTTCCGAGGCAAACTAAGAGGAGGGAACATTAATAAGGGAGAATTAACAGGAACAAGGGTCGGGAATTGATATTAACAGAGGATTAAACCATAAAGCAAAAGAGACGGCAACAAAGAGAGAAGAACAGCATCAGCTTTTTGGAGAACAAAGGAAGCCACAAATATCAAGACAACCAAAAGAAGAAGGCAGAGTACATACTGTCTTCACATTGTTCATCCAAAAATCAATTTTAAGGAACCAACGAACGGAGGTTTGATCCTTAATCATAACATGCATGCAGTAACTTTATCTTTGAAACATGCAGTACCTTGATCTTTAAACATGCAGTAAATTGATTTTTGTTTCAATAACTTTAATCATTTGCTTTAATTAACACATGGATCAGTTGATATTCGTAGCCCCACTTGCATTTTTCATAAAAAACATATAACTATCCAGTAGCCTTGAGGACTTAAATTAATTGTTAGAATTTATTTTGTTTACTTTAACTTCGAGAACCGTAGGTTATTTTATTAAAACTCAAAACCTCAAACTATTTTTATCCAAAAGCCTAAACCATTTCATTATTAAACACCAAAATATTGATTATTTTTCCAAAACCTTAATTTATTTCTTCAAATCCAAAATTATATTTTCTTTTAGGCAGTAAGTTAAATCCAAAAACCCTAAATATCCAAAACCCTAGTATCAAAAACCCTAACTATCCAAAAACCCTAACTATCCAAAACCCTAATTCCAAAACCCCAATTCTAAAACCCTAGTTTTAAAAACCCTAATTCCAAAACCCTAGTTTTAAAAACCCTAAAAATCATAATTTCAAAACCCTAATTACAAAACTTTAGTTTCTAAAACCCTAAGTTCTGAAACCCTAAATTCAATATATAATTCTTTAAAACCCTAAATTTATATATTTATTGCTTGATTTAATTTTAGATTTGATTATATAGTTTATTATATTTTTTTATGGTTGATTTATTTAATTTATCATGGATGGATATTTTCTTTCTTGTTATGGATATTATTTGTTTGTTTTAGTATAAAAATTGTAAGAGGTATGTTTCCACTTTGTGGGTGCCTCATTAGTTAAATATCATGAAATTTAAATTGCTTTTATATTTTGGATCAATGTAAAGGACATGTTTCTACCTTTCGGTGGGTGTCCTATTTAGTTTAGCCATGAACGATGTAAGGACATGTTTCCATCCTCGGTTGGGTGTCCATTTATTTTCTTTGTTTGGATATTGCTTTGATTTTAATATAATGATGCTTTATTTTAATTATTGCATGTAATATGGATAATATTATTATATTTAAGAATTTTATAATATTAAGAACTGCAAAGGAGGTCGTTTCCAATGAGTCGGGCATTGTGGGTGTGCTGGGCCATTTCTCACCTTCCCCACACGTGCCCAACTTTTAGAACCCATTAGGGGGTTGCGGATTCCTTAAGAATCGAGTCATCCACCCCTTTCTTTTTCCCTGCCCATCCGGGTGGCGACTCCATTTTCTCCGGGCTTAGGTCCGTGTTCTCTGAGGCCTCGATCCTAAACAGTGCCGAAGTCGCAAGAACCATTCCACCGGGAGTGGGGGCAAAAATCTCCACTCACACCTAGTATGAGAATCCAAAGTTAAAGTGAGGTTAGCCTTAAATTTTGTTTTTTTTTTCTTGGATAGGGTTTAATTATGGTTTAATATTGGAAATGCCATTAAATGTGATACTAAATGATTATTTGCTATCACATTTTGTTTAGCCATTGAGGGAGGTTGATTTGCTTCATCCAAGTGGTGAAGGGCAAGTTGAAAGGATAGGATTGGAGGTTGTTTTAAGCTTGTTTTGGTTGCTATTTGAGGTAAGTACAAACTTTGAATACATTGGTTATGTTTGCATGACATTTGGGCTTAACACATTTTGGTTGAAAAATGTGTTAAGCTACTTGATACATTGGTTATGTATGAATACTGTGCTATGACATTTGTAATGTCATATATGTGTTAAATGCATTGTGAAAAACCATTGGTATTGGCTAGATTACATTAAATGTGATTAATATGTGAATTATGTTGAAATACCCAAAGTAATTGGGTAATGTGTTGTAAATGCAAAAATGTGGTATAATGTAATGAGATATGTAATGATATTGATATAAATGAGAAATATGAATAAATTGTGTGCCTAGTATGTTATTCAATTTTTAGAGTTCTGTGTTTGGTTGCATGCCTATGATTTGCTTACTGGCTAGACGCTGGGCGTCACTGTGAAAATATTTTTTAGGTGAAATGAATGGGTCGTAAGCCTCAAAAATAAGTCCTTGAAGCTGGGCTGGGTGAAATGACCAGGTCGTAAGCTCAGACCTAGTTGGACTATTGCATTGATATTTTACCTACGGGCTAGACACATGGTGTCATTATAAACCAAAACAGTAACTCTGAAATTTGAATAGCATGTTAGTTATCTTTGGGCCTATGTTTGTGTTTATTTTATGTGAATTGTGGATTGTGAAATATTTGAAAAGTATGAGAAAATGGAATGATGTGATATCCATATGCATTGTGCATTGGCATTGCATTTGAGTTTTATTGTTATCAAGTTTGTATTACTAGGCTTTTAACTTAGAGCGATTGTTTATATTGCGCAGGTGATAGGGTAGATTTGGCTGAGCCGAAGAGTTCTTCTAGACCAGGTCTGGTCTAGACTTGTAGTTGTGCTTGTAGAGTTGATATCAAGATCAGAAACACTATCAGCAACATGTATATATTTTATATTATTGTATATTTTGAGTATTATGCATATTATATCATGTTTTGTATTTTATGTATTGTAAACTATAAAGAATGTTTGGGTTAAGTTATGTGAAATGGGGGTTTAAATGTGTTCTAAATCATATATATATATATATATATATATATGTTTTGAGAAAATTGTGGAAAATTTTAGAAGTTAAGGTGAAGATATGGTTTATTGTTTATTGGAAGTGTTCTTTTTGCAAGTTGTGTAATTGATAAATTTTGGAATGTCCAAATTACAGATAAAACTCTAGCTAATTTTTCTCAGAGATTTTCATATAAAATATTTATTTTGGGTTCCTATAACAAGTAAAGAATATTTATATACTATTTAATTTTATATATTTAGTATTTAAAATTTTTAATCAGAAATATAAAAATTTTTATTAAATCGGTCTGTGACATTTTTGTACCGTATATGCGTATTTTACATATGCTGAAAATATGTATTGTACGTATATAGCGTATAAGGGTGTTACATTTATTTTGGTATCAGAGCCTAGGTTTGAGGTTCTCGACCTAAGTGGGTTGATAGAGAGAGAAAATGGGGGATTTGAAAATTATTTTCAATTGTAATACATGCATTGGCACTGGAAGTTTCTGATCTCTGATATAGTAATTTCTGCTATGTTTGCAGATATAGGTAGTTATGGCATCTCGGACGCATAGTCTGCAGAGGATAGTGCAGAGAGTGTGGCTTCTGATGAGGATAGAAATGGAGCTAGAGTTGTGTCTGCTGGTGAGGCATCTATTTTTGTGCCTGTAAGACCAGCAGCTGATGATATTTCGCCTAGCTGGGTATGGCATATGATAGAGTTATTGAGGCAGGCTCCAGTTCAGCAGCCGCCGTCGTCACAGCCGCAGCCATAGTTGCCGTTGAGGAAGTATGATAAGCTGAGAAAATTTGGAGTTATGGACTTCATTTGTAATACAGACCCTGCTAGACAGGGTTCAGAGAGTGTTCATTGAGTTGCAGGCTAGTCCGAAAGAGAAGTTTGATTATGCCATATCTCTTCTGCAGAGGGATGCATATGATTGGTGGAAGACGGTTCCACATGCTCTGGATGATCCACTAGTCCTAACTTATAATGATTTTCTGCAGGAATTTGAGTAGAAGTATACTCCAAGGGAGTATAACGATGCAAAGAAGATGGAGTTCCTGAGTCTAAGATAGGATACCAGGACAGTGACAGAGTATGAGATCAAGTTTATCCGGTTGAGTCATTATGCTGGTGAGATCATTTCTGATGAGATTGATAGGTGCAGGAGATTTGAGGAGGGACTGAGACCCTCTATCATGTGTATCATAGCAGGCTCTTGGTATCAAGATTTTTCTCAGTTGGTTGCAGCTATCGAGAGTGTAGAGAGAGCACGGAGTCTTGCAGCAACTTCCAGGGTTGAGGAGACCAAAGCTAGGAGACCCCAGAGTGAGGCAGTGTCTTCATCAGTGAAGAGAGGCTGAAGGGGATATTTTTAGAGATTCAGTAGGAGACAGGGTAGTTTGGCAGGTTAGTACAGTAGCAGAGATAGAGACAGAGACCTACAGTTTTAGTGGCTAGTGCTCCGACCCCAGTGGCTTAAAGGCCTGCTCCACCTACTTGTATTCATTGTTGTAAAGCACACGGAGGTGTCTGCTGGTAGAGAGGTGCTTTGGGAGTGTGTTTTAGATGTGGGTGTCATATTATTTTATCAGAGATTGTCCAGAGCCACCAGAGGATAGACAGGCAGATATTGCAGCTTCTCGACCCAATGTCAGAGAGGGTCGTGGTGGCAGAGGTTTTGGTAGAGGTGATCAATCTGGGACTAGTCAGAGAGGAGGTTCCACAGCCGGAGGTAGTAGACCAGATGAGGCAAGACTATCACAGCGGGTTTATGTGATGCAGAGGAAGCCGGATGCTTCAACTGTTATTGCTGGTACTTTTACTTTATTTGGTACTTCAGTTCTTACATTATTAGACCCTGGGTCGACTCATTCTTACATCAGTGCATCCATCTTGCCTGTGAATGATTTGCATTCTAAGACCCTTGGATTTTATGTTTTGGCCACAAATCCTTTAGGGCATAGTGTTGTGGTGAGCAGGGTGCACCGAGATAGTCTAGTTGTTGTTCAGGATGAGAAATTTCTCAGTGACCTGATTGAGATGCCTTTCAGGGAGTATGATCTAATTTTGGGCATGGATTTATTATTCAGACATGGGGCTATGGTAGATTGTCAGAAGAAATATGTTACTTTGAGAACACATGATGGTAGGGATGTGATGGTATCTAGTGAGCAGAGGTATCTTTCATCCATGTTTGTTTCAGCTGTTTTAGCTAAGAGGATGATTCGGAAGGGATGTGAGGCTTATCTTGCTCATCTCATGTTGTAGATACCAGAGTAGTGGTGTAATATCCCAAAGTATACCCTAAAAGTTTTGGAATTTTTGTTGTATTTGGATTTAATGTATATGTTTAATGGAAAGAGAAAAGAAGATAAATTAATTAAAAGGAAATATTATAAGAGATAGATGTATATGAAGGATGATATGTATATATGGTATTTAAAAAATATGGGAAATATAAATACAATATATAAGAGATATACATATAGCAACATATACATCACATATACATGATGTATATATTGGTGTAGGAAAAGTAAGTGTATATAATTAATTAGTAATAATAATAATAATAATAATAATAATAATGATAATAATGACAAGAGAAAAAGAAGAAAAGAAAGTCAAAGGGAAGAATAATTGTGGTGGAGGATTTTTGGGATATTTTATTATATTATTATTATTATTATTATATATATGATAAGTGAATAAAGAAAGAAGGTTTTCTTTCTTTCTTCTTCTTCTTCTTCTTCTTCTTCTCGTTCTTGAACATGGAAAGAGAGAGAGAGACACACACAGAGAGAGAGAGAGAGAAGTGATTTTATTTATATACACATCAAATTCTTAAGGGTTTTGAGAGGATCGAAGGTGGATATTGAAGATTTGGCAAAATATTCAAGTAAGTATTCATTTCCTTGTATTGATTTCTATTGATTGAGCTTATATTTGATATGGTTAGTGTGTGAAGATGATGATAATGAAAGATTGAAGTATATAGATATGTTGAATTGGTATTTAGATGATGATAAAATGGTTATTTGTGAGGATGATGATGGATTGTTGAAATTGTTTAGTAAGGGTTTAATATAAATGAGTTGGGGAATTGAATAATTGATATATGGATGATGTATATAATGATTATTATTATGATATGTTGAAGTTATATAAGTGTTAGATTAATTGGTAATTGATGTATGTTATGAGTTTGATCAATTATTATCTTGGATTTTCTATATGTTTGTGTTTATTGAAGTTAAAAACACAGAATACATGAGTTTGGTCCAAAACAGAGGCAAAATGGATGCCACGGTCATGGCAAATAAGTGCCACGGTCGTGGCAAGTGAGGGACACGACCGTGGGGGTTTAGAGAAAAGTGGGCAGATTCATTTGCTAACCCATGGCCGTGGGGTTGTGAGGCCACGACCGTGGGGACTTAGATAGTGGTTTTGGTTTATAATTGATCTATGGGTCTAGTATGAGACTAATATGTGAATAATTGTATTGGAATTCATGTGTATTTATAAATAAGTGTGTATTATTCCTTTTGGATTAGGTTGTGAAGAGGTTGAGTTGCCCTAATCCATATAGTGAAGAATTCTTGGAAGAGGAAGTGTATAGATTGATGTGAGTAGCTCTTGAGGTAAGTACAAACTTACATGGTTGCATTCATTTACATGATTTTGAAACTTAACACATTTGGTTATAAATGTGTTAAGCAATCTACTATATTGTTATTACTATTTGATTAATATTATGATTTGTATAATGTGAAAGATATGATGATCATTCAAAAGGTATGTGCAATGCAATTGGTTATGATAAATACTTTAATGATGAATTGCTTTAATGTGAATTGAGAAATGATGAGATGTGATGCCATTGTGGTTGGCTATAATGATTCAAATGAAATAAATGGGGCATGTTTGCCTAGATGATGATGAATTCAAAATATATGTACAATGCAATTGGTTATGTATACTCTATTGATGAGATGTGAAGCCATTGTTGTTGGCTATAATGATGCAAATGAGATTATTGAGGCATGGATGCCTAAATGATGATAAGAAAATGAGAATGAAATTGATAATGAAATAATGAATGAATTGTGTGTCTAATATGTTATTCCATTTTCAGAGTTTTGTTGTTGGTGGCATGCCTAATGGTAACAATCTCTTGAAGCTAGGTTGGATTTGATCCTTGAAGCCAAGTTGGGTTGAAGTTTAGCATGCTTAACTCCCCTTAAAGCTTGGTTGGGTCTAGTCCTTGAAGCCTAGTTGAGATGTTACAACCCTTGAAGCTAGGTTGGGTTTGGTTCTTGAAGCCAAGTTGGGTTGATACTTAGCATGCTTTGTTCCCCTTGAAGCTTGGTTGAGCCTAATCCTTGAAGCCTAGTTGGGATAATGATAATGATAAATGTGATAATTGAACCAAAACATTAACTATGAAAGTTGAATGGCATATTAGTGTCTTTTGGGCCCATGCTTGTCTTTGTTTCAATGTGATTTATGAATGGTGAAACAATTGAATAAAGTAATGAAATGTAATGTTATGAAGTATGTTATGATTATAATACATAAGTAAATTATTGAAAAGAAATATGGCCTGAGAAGCTATGTTGAAAGATGAGATTCTGAAAGTATAATATGACATGTAATATGTATATGGATGTGGACATTGTGAGTATTATTTTATGAATGTTCTAATAAGTTATGGAATTGTGGTTTATGTTAATGATATATGTATATATGTATATAATTATGAGATTAGTAGAAACATATAAAAAGTGTAATTGAAATGGGAAAACATGATAAGAAAATAATGATACATGAAGTTAATATATGAGTATGATTTTCTGTAATATATGTTTATAATATTTATTTGTACTACTAAGCTTTCGAGCTTAGCACGGTTGTGTAAATCGCGTAGGTGAGTAGGTGGTTGATCTGAAGTCAAATCGTTATGCCACGAGAAGGGTAAGAGTATTTCAAGACCAACTAGAAGGTGGTGCATACATGTACAATTTAATTATGTTGTATTTTGATAAAAATGTATTCATATGTATAAATTAATTTTGGTAAAAACAAGATCATTATATATATGTAATATCATCAAAAGTATAATGATTTTGTAAATGTTCTTTAAATATAATGTATTATTGTTTTTGAATTAGAGTAAAGGTTTTTAATCTTAAATGAAAAGTGACATTCTTATACTTTATATACGTACTACATATATACAAGGTATATGTATAGTACTTATATAGAGTATGGGGGTGTTATAATTATTTCGTTCCCCTGATGAGCCCATGGCAGGGCAAAACCAGTGTGGTACGGTATGGCAAGGCTGGCCCCAGAGCAGGGATATGGCCAGAGGGGCAAGGCTCTCGGGGCGCCGCACGGGTACAGTGCTACGCAAGACTCTAGGCCCGTGACACATGGTATCAGAGCTTAGGTTTGAGATTCTCAGCCTAAGTATATTTAAAATGAAAAGAGGAAAATTTAAAAAAAAAAAAAGTGAAATTGTGATACATGCATATGCATTAACACCTAGGTTGGTCTCGGATGTGGCATTATGTGATTTGTAGTATATCTGAATTATATGAGATGGATGATAGTGTGTGAATGAGGTTTTATATGAAAGTAAATTTTAAAATTTATGATTATGGAAGTATGTTTGTGAAAAAGGTCATAAAGAAATGAATAGGAGAATAATGTTGAAAATGAGTTTAAAAAAAATTTAAGTAATTACTCATTTCTCTAAACTTTGGATCTCTTTCTAATAAAGCTTATGATTGGATTGCTAGAGAGAGGAAATATTGTTTGAATGTTAAAATGGATAGATATGTTATTAAATTGAAGAAAGTATGGTGGAATATTGAGTGAGTTGATTGGTATAGACAAAGTGTAACAATTTAAGGTTTTGGGTACGCAAAGTTCAGGTTTTTAAAAAGGGATGTTGTTGGTTAAAGTAAGGAGATATAATGGTGTTGTTTGCATTATTGTTTTGATACAAACATTGTGATTTTAATATTAGAAATGTAAAATGTTTAAGTGTTAATAAAGCTCATATTAATGGTGGTAATATGTGAAAGTTGAATTTTTGAAATGAACTTTAATAATTGTGAAAATGATATGTTTTGATGTTACATTATAGCATATATATATAATGCTTTTAAAGTTAATATTAAGAAAATGAGATTTGTAAATTGAAGTTTAGGTAAAGTAGTAAGTTGAGAGTTAGAGTTTTAATGGGATTCTAATAAGGATTATTTAGATATTGATAGTTTAATGTATATTAAACATATAAGCTATGTGGAATGAATATTATTGTACATGAAAGTATTATGAAGTGGGTAATGTGATTGATAGTACGAAAATATGTTTTGGAAATAAAGGGAAAATGAATAAGCAAGTGAAAATGAGTTACTTAAGTGATTTGACTGGAAATGATGAAAATGGATATGAAGGGTATACTAAATGTTTTTAAAAACAAATGTGAGAGAGATGTCACAATAGAAATGTGACTAAGACTTATGTGAAGTATTATTATGGTTAGAGTGTATATATATTTGTTGAGTTGATGAATAACTTAAGTCATGTTAAAGGAATGAGAATGATAATGTTCAATGAAAAGTAATAAACATTAAATTTGTATAGATTGTATGCAAAAGAGAAATTAAATAAAATTGCATGATTTTGTGTATACATGTATAGGATATGTGAGATGAGTTTTTCGATATGAATGTAATTGTATTATGTAAGAAATGTGGAAAGTAAGTCACATTATGAATGTGACCTATGAATGTGTAGGTGGTATAACTACTGGTCTAGTGATATTGAGAATGATATTGCATGTATTAGTGGACCTAAGAGAGATTAGGTCTTGACCTGCGCAAAGCTAGATAAATTATATGACGGAATTGATAGTGAGAATGGACTCGAGTAATACTGGACAGTGAAATTGTTATGGTAATCACTGAACTTGATGATCATATAATATTTTAAGTTCCAAAGTATTTACATGTGGAAAGATTTTATGTATATGTGTATAATAAGAGATTGTAAGGAAAAAGGGGAAGTATAATGTATAAAATTTTTTAGAAGAAATAGATTAGAAATGGAGTAACAAATGGAAATCTTGTAAGATTTGCATATGATCGAATATGTATATGTAAGAAATGTTCATAGTAATATTGTTGAAACATGAATTAGGCTAATGATGATTATATAATCGAGTGCAAATTGGTTTGAAACGAAGTTGAAATGTGTTAATTCTTGGTGTAGCAAAAGTTTAGAGAATGAATATGTAATCCTTGCGATACAAACTTAGCATTGTAATTGGAAAGGTTGGAAGCAGAATAATAAAGGGACAGTATTGATTTATAAGCCACAGGCGTGACCATTAATCTCCTATGGCCATATTATTTGTTTAGTATATCTAGCCGGTTAGTTTTGTTATCCACAGATTTGGGACTGAGATAACATGACTGTAGTACAGTTTTGGTGAGATTGATAATTATGTTTCTAGAAACATGGTCAAGAGTTATGATTGGTGTTGCGCTCGAATTAACTCTACCACAAAGCGTCACTCGCAAATATACGAGGTAGCTGTAGCAAAGGTGATCGCCCCAAGGTCGTCTCACAAGGAAGCTAAAGTGGCTAATTGATTATCAGATTATGAATAACAAGTAATGAAGAAAATTTAAATTGTTAACTAATGAAGAAGATTGATTGAAGTTTAAAATGAATAAAAGCAAATTAAGCTGATGTTTTGATTCACTTGATAGAAAGGTCTAGGGTTTGCACTTCTCTACTACTTATATATATGAACGGTTATTCCTCTTAACTAATTTAATTTCAAAGATTAAATCTCAAACAACTCAATTAATCGAGTCAAGGAAATAAGCTCTCGCATTCAAACCTCTTTCAACTAATCTTGTTATAATTGAAATAATCTTTTTAATAGGTTATATCTCTAATTCACCTAAGTCCCTAATTGAATTGTTCCAGCATTAGACTTCATCTCTCAATCCATCATCTAATACCTAAAACACATAATTGGTGGCCAATCAATTATATATTAACAATATTCCATTCAATCAAGGCTAAAGAAATTATTAGCTAAGAGAATAACCAATTCATACAATCATAGCAGATCCATACAAACCCTAGACTAGGTCAAATTAGTTCATAATGCTATCAAACATACTCATCTCATTAATATTCAAAGAAATCAATTTAGACATGATAATATCCATAAATACAATTCCAATGAAAATAAAGAGAATAAGCTCAAGAATAAAACCAAATTACAAACTCCTTGAAGCTTCTGAAGAATCTCTTGTTCAAATCTTGCAAGAAGGATGTATCAATGGCATGAACAATCTAATCTAGCTAGTTTAATCAAAGTATAATCAAAATCAAAGAAAAACAAATGTGAACCCTAAGTTCTTCTCTTTGACGGCTCAATCTGCTCTCAAAATCGCAACCACTAAACCCTAGCTTCTTTTTCTCTTTTATATGAATTCTCCGCTTTACAAAATCCGCTACGTCTTTGGTTCATGAGAGACACGGCCAAGTTGGATGAGACTTGGCCGTGTTGGTGGTTTTTGGAGGGACACGGCCACTGACTTGGCCGTGTCCCTTGCTTGTGTTCACTTCTGCTTGCTTTCCTTCTTTTCTTCTTTGGTTGAGTGACACGACCAAGTCTTGAAGAAGACACGGCCGTGTTGGACTTTTTGGAGGGACACGGCCACTGACTTGGTTGTGTCCCTTGCCTGTGTTTGCTTGTGTGAGTTGCTTCTCCTTTGCTTTGGATTTAAGTGAGACACGGCCAAGTCAACCAATCCTGGCCGTGTTTGAGCTTCTTTGGAGGGACACGGCCACTGACTTGGCCGTGTCCCTTTCATGTGTCCCTCTCTGTGCCTTGAACTTCCTTTTTAACTTGGTATGGGACACGGCCAGTGACTTGGTCGTGTCCTCTGCCTGTGTCAGCTACTGTCCCTTTTTTTCCTTCAATTTGCTTCCTTGGCTTTTTAACCTAAAACAAAACTTCAAACAAACTTTAAACAAGAAGTAAATAAACAATAACCAACAAAACATAAACACCATACTAAAAACTAGATCAAAAACGACATAAACACTGAAATAAACTAAAACTACCAAAATTAATGAAAACACTAAACAAACCGATTAAAACTAACAAAATACCTAAATAAAACAATAATTATTATAATAAACAAGACACAAATCTATAACAAAAACTAATAAAACAACTACCCCACACTTAAAACTTTGCTTGTCCTCAAGCAAATTCACATGGCATAAATTAAAAACTCAAACAACCTTAACTATAATTCCAACATATAAGATGAAATACTTTAAGACTCAGCCATAAATATTTGCAATTTCCTTCAATCAAGATTTTCTTAACTCATTCATTAATCCAGACATACAAATCTTATCTCTCATCTAAGTGTTTCACTCAATTTCATAGGTTAATTCACTCAAACCACTCATGACTGCATACTACCATAAACTTGCTTAATTATCCAATCTCCCTCACTGATTTTGTCAAGAAATAATCCGAAGGTCTTCCATTTGGATGTAATGGGGCTAAGGTGAAGGTGTGAGAAAAGACATTTAAGCTGGAGCATCAAGAAATAGAGTATCTAATTTAGACAATACTCTTGCTAAGAAACTCAT
This sequence comes from Garcia nutans, assembly GCA_947685225.1. NCBI lineage: Eukaryota > Viridiplantae > Streptophyta > Magnoliopsida > Malpighiales > Euphorbiaceae > Garcia > Garcia nutans. The sequence goes on along the minus strand of CANTUV010000023.1, from coordinate 13,741,133 downwards.
AACTCCCTCAAATGGCATACTCACCAACCCTTGATAATTCACACACTTGCATACTTAAAGAAAAATAATGAGTCGACATTCCTCTTTTGATAACTAATGCTAGAACATATATGAATTTTTGTATACATATATATATACTTTTTTATTTTTATTTTTATTTTCTCTCTATTTTTTTATATCATATAATTTTTTTTTTATTTTCTCTCTATTTTTGTATATCATATAATTTTTTTTAAATATATATGTATACAAAATATGAACTTTGCATAGAACATCTAGCTTAAAATGTAGAGGAAAAGAATAATCGACTCTTAATCCAATACAATGTGCAAAGTATGCATTCAACCCCAAATAGCAATACTATATTTTATTTTATTTTTTTTTGCTTACCCCACACTTTGAAATAAACCACCCTATTGTCATATCATAAAACTCCATTCCTTAATGCTGGTATGATGATAATAAGAGAATGCTAAGTTGAGAATTGTGTTGATCAAACAAGAAAAGGTCAAAGGCTCAACTTGGCTCACTAAGGAATTTAATATTAAGGGGGGTCTTTTTCAGCTAAAGGGCTAACCTAATTTGCCTTCATCATTTTAAAACTTGAGATTAAATCATAATGTGAGTTCAATTAGCATGCAAAAGCAAACTCTAGAGATGCAAAATAATGAAGGTGAACACTTAAGAAAAGAAAATCAATCATAATAATAATAAATTATGAGGCTCAAAACTCACATAGGTGGATTCTCAAAGATATATATGTCATAAATTGCAGAATGTGAAAATTGATCCTGAATGAATTCAAATGCTAATCTCTATGCTGATACTAAAGTCTCAACTACAATGCTAGAATCACAGAAAAGATCAATAAGATTTTCAACAATTATGCCATGCACAACAAACACAATAAATAAAACAAGACAAACAAAACAAAAGAAAAGCTTAAAGATTACCCCACACTTTAGAATTTACATTGTCCTCAATGGAAAACAAAAATAATAAAGAGAAAGAGTTAAGTACAACCTATCTTCCATCGTACCTTGGTGAGGCAAAACCCTAACTTTTCATCACAAACACAAAAGCAATATATAAAAATAAAATATCCAAATATAAAATGTTAACATGAAAACAAAAACAAAAATAATAACAAAAAGACACTAAACACAATAAAGCAAGGAACTCAAAATCTATGGAAAAGGCGGGTGTGAAGATGATGTAGCTGAGGGATGAAGACTCAAGATCTTTGCAAGGTTGCTATTAATCTGTTCCAACTGCTGCAAGACCTCAGCATGGTTATGGTCCACCTTGCCCTCCAGTCTATCTACCTTGCACTCCAGGGCCTCAATCCTAATAAGTACCTCTTGAGTTTCCGAGACCAGAGCATCCTCATCTAGATCTAGAGAATCCGAGTCGGACTCCTCTTGGACCCGTGCTCTCTTTTGCCTGTCCTTCGGTGCTTCTGGCTCAGCTGAAGCCATCATATAAGCCCCTCTCCTATGCACCACCATATGCATTTTCTCTAATGTGGCCAAATCTAATGAGTCATTACCCAAAATTCTAGTCATGCGACTGGTACTCGGGTCAAAATTTTCAAGAAGGGTTATTGCTAATGTGGTAATCAACCCTCCAACATAAATTGCCCCCCTCCTTTTATTAGCCACAGTATAAAAAATATCGGCTAACCAATAGCCGGCATTAACAGGCACTGCATTCAAAGCACAATCCAGGAAAAATAGCTCACTCAATTCCACCACACCCGGGCTCTCCTTCCTAGCAAAGAATCCGTAAGACATAAACCGATGCAAATACTCAAAGCGAAATTTCTTAATCTAGATGCTTTGGCCGATTTGACCACATAGGTCCCCGAGCCTAATGCTCCCCAAGCAAATTGTTGTTTAAATTCTTTAGGTACCGACCTTTCCCCATGCTGATGGAAACCATATATAGCATTCAATTGTTCAATATTAAGCACAAATGATTTACCCAGCAATTTAAAACTCATTCTAGTGCAGATTTTTTTATCATCTCTTTCAACCTTAAGAGATGTCAGAAATTCCAAAGTCAGCTCCTCAAACTGCAAAGGTCGCAAGGAGACTAGATTCTCCCACCCAAGGAATTGCACATATTGATAAAAATTAGTCCTAATTTGCAGAGCATCAAGAGATTCATCATTAACATACCTCATCGGGAAAAAACCCCGAGCCAAAAGATTTGCTCTCTTCAAAGATGAAATTGATGAAGAGGAAGAAGCTCCTTCGGTTGTAGGCCTCTTCTTCTTGCGGTGTGAAACAATCTTTGTTCTTGGCATCTTGAGAATTCTGAAAAATTTAACACCAAAACTTGATTAAATCAAAAAGAAGAAGTTTTAATTGATTATTTTTAGTTTTGGTGAAGAAATTTTAGGTTTAATGGAGGATTTGGTGCTTGGAAACACAAGTTATGGAGGTTTGGTGAGAGAGAAAATGAAAGAGCGAGAGAGTGAACAGAAAGAAAACTTAGGGATTTAATGGCAATCTGGGCAAAAAAAATCATGTTTTTAAAGTAAAAAAGTGAGAGACACGGCCAAGTTGTGGTGAACACGGCTGTGTCATATGTGTTTTGAGGGACATGGCCAGTGACTTGGTCGTGTCCCATGGGTGTGTCTGCTACTAGAAGGAGAGGTGCAAAATAAAAAAAACAAAGAGCATTTAGTGAAGCTTGGCCGTGTCACTCACTGTGACAAAGTGCAAAGATTGAAAATTGTCGAGGCTTGGCCGTGTCCCATGTGACACGGCCAAGGGACACGGCCAAGCTCCTTGGCCGTGTCTCCTTCTGCCACTTTTAAAATTTTTTTTTTATATATCACCAAATATCAATGAAATTGCAAACCTCTTCTCCAATCAACCCTGAAACACATTAGAAAAATAAAAACCGATCAAAGCACCCATTCCATTTATTTAGACTAAACATAAAATCAAAACTTGCTAAATCTAAAATTACAACTATGAAGAATAAATGCAAACCGATGGGTTGCCTCTCATTTAGCACTTCTTTAATGTCATATAGCTGGACATCATGCAAGACTTATGGATCATGGATCAAAGTGCTGTAAATGATCCTCACTTCTTGAAATCCTTTATTGTATAGTTTAACTCTATGTCTATTTGCTTTAAAAATCTTATTGGTTCTAGAGTTAAGCAATTCAATGGCACCAGAAGGACATACCTTAGTTACCTCGAAAGGACCACTCCATCGAGATTTGAGTTTACCTTGAAATAGACTGAGTCAAGAATTAAAAAGTAAAACTTTCATACCTGGACTCAATGTCTGTTGCACAATAAATCTGTCATGAATTGCCTTAGTGTGATCCTTGTAAACTCTCGAGCACTCATATGCCTTTGGGTTAAAGCGCCTTTGGGTCTCCCTCACTGATTTAGCCCCCTCTTCTAAAGTCAGTGTCAGCTCCAATTTATCTGGGGAGTCTGTCTGCAACACAACATCTGAAACAACTGCTTCAACACTATTAATTAAAGAACATTCCTCATATAAAGCAGTTGTAGGAATAGGAGAAGTGTTAAAAATAGAAAATTCAACAGTTTGCCCTAAGACAGTCATTGACAACTTACCATTTTTAACATCTATTAAGGTGTTGGTAGTAGCCATGAAAGGCCTACCCAGCAATATAGTGTTTGTTGATGGTGCAGGGTTACTCCCTTCCATGTCAAGAACTATGAAATCCACAGGTACTATTAACCCTCCAACCTTAACTAACACATCTTCTACAACCCCTTTCGGGAATCTAAAAGATCTATCAGCTAATTGCAACACCATTTTGGTTGGTTTAAGTGCCCCTAGTTCTAATTCTTGATACACAGAATAAGGCATCAAATTCACACTAGCTCCTATATCACACATGCCCTCAGTCCCCTTTCCATTTTCCACAGTAATTTGAATTATAAAGCTTCCAGGATCCTTTAGTTTGGGAAGTAGTTTATGCTGCAGAACAGCACTAGCTACCTCGGAAACTATCACCTTTTCATTCGGCTCATACCTCTTTTTCTTGGTGATCAGCTCTTTGAAAAATTTGGCATAAGCCGGCATGTTCTTTACTGCTTCAAGTAAGGGTGAGTTAATACTTACCTTAGATATCATGTTGAAGATATTAGAAAATTGCTTATCTTTTTTATCATCCTTCAACCTGCTGGGGAATGGTATAGGTGGCCGGTATGGATTGCTTGCCTTATGTAGATCTGCTGTAGGGGACTTCTCCACTGATCTTTCTCCAGTACCTTTGTTCTTTGGTTCTCCTTCCTTCTTGTTCTCTTGGTTACCTGCACTCACAGAATTATCTTCAACATTATTGTCAATTACCTTACCACTTCTAAGAACAGTCACTGATTGTGCCTGCTCAGGTTGACTTGGGAAAATCCCCTTTTGTTGAATCTGCATCTATTGTGCAAGTTGCCCTACTTGAGTCTCCACTTTCTTAAAAGATGCTTCTAAGGAATCCAGCCTCTTATTGGTCATCTCTTGATTTTTTGCACTTGTAACACCCCCACATTCAATACATGTACACTACAACCACCACAATGTAGTATACATGCACTAAACATAGGGATGCTATGGATACTATTAACATTCAAATGGTTTTAAATAATACTATCTTCTTTCTCATATACATTATAGAAAATAAGTCATTAACTTATTATATAAAACAAATAGATATATATATGTATACATTTACTTAATACGCAGCGGAATATAGAAAATATTTACATATATGAAAACATTTAAATTCATATTTACAAATATACATATATTCACACTATAAACAATATTTACAAAATATAAAAGAGTTATACATGATTGGCAAGTCTGCTCTGATCTTTAAGTTCCCAAAATCAACTCTTCAACGTCTACTCTCACTCGGTCTCGAAGAGCTCTCGGGTTCAACTCTATCAACTCTATCACCTGCGCGATTAAATACTATCGCGCTAAGCCAAAGGCTTAGTAAGATAATTCATGCTAATGTTATGCTTTAGTGCAATGCAATGTAAATTGTCAATCCATACTATACATGTAACATCATATATGCAAAGCTAACAACATACCTTACATTTCATAATTCAATATAAGTAGACATATCACATTTCAACATCTTTTCATATACCTCATTAGTTACTCATTAAACCATTCATGAACAACACTAAACAAAGACAAGCATGGGCCCATTACACAATAATATGCCATTCAATTTTCAGAGTTAATGTTTTGGTTTTGTTATCACATTTATCAATATCATATACCCAACTAGGCTTCAAGGATTAGATTCAACCAAGCTTTAAGGGGAGCAAAGCATGCTAAGCTTCAACCCAACTTGGCTTCAAGAACCAACCCAACCTAGCTTCAAGGGTTGTAACATCTCAATTAGGCTTCAAGGATTCAATCCAACCTAACTTCAAGAGATTGTTACTATCATTAGGCATGCCACCAATAACAAACTCTGAAAATGGAATAACACATTAGCCACACAATTCATTCACATTTCATTCTCAATTCTCATCAATTAGGCAAACATGCCATGTATCTTTCAATTGAGTCATCATAGCCAATCACAATGGCCTCAAATCAAACAATATCTCAATTCATATTAATCATATAACATTATTGATAAAACATTTCAAAGTACATACCACATTACCATTCACAATGCATATAGTCTAACATTGTTCATATGTATCATCAATATCAACAAAGGTGTGCTACAATCTCAACATCAATGAACGTATGTTCCCCATATGTTTGATTAGGTCCTTCTTATCTTTGAAGTATATTTAAAGTGTTTATGTTTAGGTTTAAGTATCAATAATATCTTTGAAGAAACAAAACCATACAAAAAGAACAAAAATAAAAACAGTAACCAACACATTTGAGGGACACGGCCAAGCTTGTGGCCGTGTCTCTCAACTGAATTTTGGCAGTGACAGACACTGGCATGAGACACGGCCGTGTCTCTCAAAAACCAATCCAACACGTCCAAAATTTCATGACTTGGCCGTGTCTCTCAATGCCTTTGGCCGTGTCACCCAAGAACAACACCCTAACCAAAACCAATTCTCTTCTAATATCACTCAACACAATATACACCATATAACATGTTTCAAATGAATATAATCAATGTTCTAAACACATATTCATCACAAAAACCACTTCACAATACATTAATATTACATTTAAACAAATACCATTTCAAAACCCTAAAATCCAACATCATTCATAATCTTTCAAAATCAACATCTACCACTTTCCACAACAACACCTATGTAACCTTTTAACTTAAAATCACTTTAACACTTGAAAACACATCATAAACACATCTCATCATCAAATCCTACAAACCCTAATTCACTTCAAACACTCCTTCAAAAGAAAAGAAGAAATCAAGGAAAAGATCTTACCTCAAATGAAGAAATTTCATAAATCTTTAACCAAATCCTTTGATTGCTTCTTCAATTTGCTTCAAGCATCAAGAACACCTCTCTTGCTCTTTCTCTTCTTGGATGGCCGGCACACACATGAGAAGAAATGAAATCCAACACAAATCAAATAGCTTTTCTTCTTTAAATCTCCACCATGCAATCCAATTCAAGCAATTACCAAAACACCCCTCAATCATTTAACTAACCTCTTGTCTCTTATAAACCCAATTATGTAATTTCACATATCCCATAAAAATATCTCTTCCATTGACTCTCCCTTTGACTTATGTATATGTTATATATATTATCATATAAACAACATATACACTTTACTCTAAACCCTCTTTCTTTCCCAAAACACATATACACAAGCATTCTCTTTCAAACCTCTCTTTTTTTTTTATCACACAACATATACATTCAATCCCATTTACAACAACAACAACAACAACAACAACATAAACAAAACTTCTAGGGCATACATGAGGATATTACAGCACTGACTTGTATAAAAGCTTGTAAACTTTCCTCCAAACTCTCTGTCTCTGGAGCAAATGGAAAGGCTATTGAGCATTATTTGTTGTCCAGGAAAAATTTGGGTGACTCCTCCAACCAGGATTGTAAGTATTGGAGTAAGGATCATTCCTGGCTCTTGGTTGAAATCCCCCCATAGCATTAACTAGCTCAGCTTCATTCCCATAAGACTCATATGTGGAGGGGCAAATATTTGCTCCATGCCCGAATGTCCCACAGATTCCACACACTTCTTGAGTAGATGAAGAAATATTATTCTTCATGTTCAACATCTGAACCTGCCTTGTCAATTCAGCTATTTGACTGACCATCTCACTATTGGCTTCCAGTTGATTCACCCCTTTACTTCTTCCCCTTACACTTTTCTGTTGAGAATTAGCTCCCAACATCTCAAAAATCTCATAAGTTTCATCAGCTGTCTTTTCTCCCATAGCTCCCCCAACTACATTATCAATAGTGTTCTGAAATTGTTGGGTTAGACCATCATAGAAAAACTGATTAAGAAGTTGAAGTGGGTAGTGATAATGTGGACACTGGATCAATAGCATCTTAAATCTGTCCCAAGCCTTATGAAATGGTTCTCCTTCAAATTGAGAGAATGTAGCAATCTTCCCTCTCAATTCAGCTGTCTTTTGATGTGAATAGAACTTGCCCATGAACTTGTTATAAACTTGCTCCCAAGTGGTCAAAGAGTTTTCGGGCTTATGATATTGCCCTATCCTTCAAAGTATATGGGAAACATCTCATCCTCAACTGATCCTCTGTTAATCCTCCCAATGGAAAAGTGTTGAGGGTGGAGTAGAAATCCCGAATAAAGTTCAAAAGATCTTCATTTGGAACTCCATAGAATGATGGCAGCATATTGTAGTGAATGTTCTTCAACTCATAATTTCTTGCTGCATCTGTCAGTCTTATGCAAGAGGTGGAAGTTCCAATGACAGGTCTAGCAAAGTCTCTCATCGTTCTTTGCCTTTCTTCAGCCATTTTAACAGATTGTGCAGATTCCGACTCAAAATCAGAAGTGTCCTCCTCTGTAGTATCAAGTCCTGTGTACAGTTCAAACTCTTCCCTGCTCCTTTTCACTCTCTAAATTTCTGGAATGACTGGGTATAGCTCTCCTCCAAGTGATCTCCTGCCTTGCATAAACAAAATTTCTAGAAAAAGAAATTATTAAAAGCAAAAGACAAAATAAAATAAAATGAAAACAATGAAAAATAAACTAAATTTTTTTATGACTAATAAACAATTTCGCCAATTAGCCTCCCCGGCAGCGGCGCCAAAAACTTGTTGCGCTCGAATTAACTCTACCACAAAGCGTCACTCGCAAGTATACGAGGTAACTGTAGCAAAGATGATCGCCCCAAGGTCGTCTCACAAGGAAGCTAAAGTGGCTAATTGATTATCAGATTATGAATAACAAGTAATGAAGAAAATTTAAATTGTTAACTAATGAAGAAGATTGATTGAAGTTTAAAACGAATAAAAGCAAATTAAGCTGATGTTTTGATTCACTTGATAGAAAGGTCTAGGGTTTACACTTCTCTACTACTTATATGTATGAACGGTTATTCCTCTTAACTAATTTAATTTCAAAGATTAAATCTCAAACAACTCAATTAATCGAGTCAAGGAAATAAGCTCTCGCATTCAAACCTCTTTCAACTAATCTTGTTATAATTGAAATAATCTTTTTAATAGGTTATATCTCTAATTCACCTAAGTCCCTAATTGAATTGTTCCAGCATTAGACTTCATCTCTCAATCCATCATCTAATACCTAAAACACATAATTGGTGGCCAATCAATTATATATTAACAATATTCCATTCAATCAAGGCTAAAGAAATTATTAGCTAAGAGAATAACCAATTCATACAATCATAGCAAATCCATACAAACCCTAGAGTAGGTCAAATTAGTTCATAATGCTATCAAACATACTCATCTCATTAATATTCAAAGAAATCAATTTAGACATGATAATATCCATAAATACAATTCCAATGAAAATAAAGAGAATAAGTTCAAGAACAAAACCAAATTACAAACTCCTTGAAGCTTCTGAAGAATCTCTTGTTCAAATCTTGCAAGAAGAATGTATCAATGGCATGAACAATCTAATCTAGCTAGTTTAATCAAAGTATAATCAAAATTAAAGAAAAACAAATGTGAACCCTTAGTTCTTCTCTTTGACGCTCAATCTGCTCTCAAAATCGCAACCACTAAACCCTAGCTTCTTTTTCTCTTTTATACGAATTCTCCGCTTTACAAAATCTGCTACGTCTTTGGTTCATGAGAGACACGGCCAAGTTGGATGAGACTTGGCCGTGTTGGTGGTTTTTGGAGGGACACAGCCACCAACACGGCCACTGACTTGGCCGTGTCCCTTGCTTGTGTTCACTTCTGCTTGCTTTCCTTCTTTTCTTTTTTGGTTGAGTGACACGGCCAAGTCTTGAAGAAGACACGGCCGTGTTGGACCTTTTTGGAGGGACACGGCCACTGACTTGGTCGTGTCCCTTGCCTGTGTTTGCTTCTGTGTGAGTTGCTTCTCCTTTGCTTTGGATTTAAGTGAGACACGGCCAAGTCAACCAATCCTGGCAGTGTTTGAGCTTCTTTGGAGGGACACGGCCACTGACTTGGCCGTGTCCCTTTCATGTGTCCCTCTCTGTGCCTTGAACTTCCTTTTTAACTTGGTATGGGACACGGCCAGTGACTTGGCTGTGTCCTCTGCCTGTGTCAGCTACTGTCCCTTTTTTTCCTTCAATTTGCTTCCTTGGCTTTTTAACCTAAAACAAAACTTTTTCAAACAAACTTTAAACAAGAAGTAAATAAACAATAACCAACAAAACATAAACACCATACTAAAAACTAGATCAAAAATTACATAAACACTGAAATAAACTAAAACTACCAAAATTAATGAAAACACTAAACAAACCGATTAAAACTAACAAAATACCTAAATAAAACAATAATTATTATAATAAACAAGACACAAATCTATAACAAAAACTAATAAAACAATTGGTAAAGTTGTACTTTATCATTTTATGTTAGAAATTTGTCTATAATTATAGAAAGTATGGAAGAAAAGAGAATTGTGAAAATGTTTTGATTTATGGATAATGTGATAAAAAGGTATTTATTGTAAAAATAGTAATGGTATGAAATGTGAGGAGATGTTAATTGGGAGAAATTACTAAATGTGATTGAAAGTTATATTGAATATGTTTATGGTATAAAGTGAATAAGTGGATGGACTTAAGGTTTAAGTGAGTAAACTATGGGTAATAAATATGGTTTGAGATAATCATGAGAATTTTATGGAAATTGTACTAAGATAATTTGAAGTGATTTGTTATTAATAATCATAATCTCAAAAAGCTGAAAAATGGATCCGAAGAGATTAGAATTTGAATATAAGTTTGACCTAATGGAATTAGGTCATATATATATTGTGAAATTTAATGATAAGTTTAAATAAGTTAATTGTTGGTTTGAATCAAATAAGATTGAGACGTGGGTATATTGTGACAGATAGATCAATTGATCTAGATTTCGCTAAGATTGTGAATTATTGTTGAGATTTAATATGTATAGTTGTATTAAGAGTATAAGATATACGTGACAATGTATATGATGTAATATTGTGATACATGAATGGACATGAATGAATTGAGCTATATCAGTTTGTAAATGATGATAAAAAGGGAAAAAGGTTGATTACCTGTAAAGTAAGTTTAAAGGCATTGTACTAATATTTATGTTAAGTGAGAAGCATGCTAAAGAAGAAATTAAGTGTATGAAGAATAAGGATATTATTATCAATTAAGGTTTGATAAATATCTATTCTGAAAGTGATTGTAATGACGGGATAATCAATATTAAGATATAAATCAATGATTTTTAAGGTTAAAGTTAAGAGAGTATTTATAAAGAGATGAAGTGATAAAATATCCTGAATGTAATAATTGGATGAAGTATAAGTATATTATAAGATGATCTGATTCTTGTATAAAGATAAATTAATTGGAAATGTAATGAGTTATTTTGAATGTTTGGTTAAGAAAATAATAAGATATATAAATATATATAACGATGAGTTATGAAATTTAGAGAAGATGATTGACGCTAAGGGAGAGAGTAGAAGTTATGTGATCTGATGACATAATAACTTAATAATATGATTAACTTCATATGAAAGTTAAGATGGTATTTTGTTAAGAATGGATTGTTACTGTACTGGATAATTTCGAGGACGAAATTATTTAAGGGGGAGAGAATTGTAATATCCCAAAGTATACCCTAAAAGTTTTGGAATTTTTGTTGTATTTGGATTTAATGTATATGTTTAATGGAAAGAGAAAAGAAGATAAATTAATTAAAAGGAAATATTATAAGAGATAGATGTATATGAAGGATAATATGTATATATGGTATTTGAAAAATATGGAAAATATGAATACAATATATAAGAGATATACATATAGCAACATATACATCACATATACATGATGTATATATTGGTGTAGGAAAAGTAAGTGTATATAATTATTAATAATAATAATAATAATAATAATAATAATGATGATGATGATGATGATGATGATGATGATGATGATGATGATGATAATGATAATAATGATAATAATGACAAGAGAAAAAGAAGAAAAGAAAGTCAAAGGGAAGAATAATTGTGGTGGAGGATTTTTGGGATATTTTATTATATTATTATTATTATTATTATTATTATTATTATTATTATTATTATTATTATTATATATATATATATGATAAGTGAATAAAGAAAGAAGATTTTCTTTCTTTCTTTCTTTCTTCTTCTTCTTCTTCTTCTTCTTCTTGTTCTTGTTCTTGTTCTTGTTCTTGTTCTTGTTCTTGTTCTTGTTCTTGTTCTTGTTCTTGTTCTTGTTCTTGAACGTGGAAAAAGAGAGAGAGAGAGAGAGATGTGATTTTATTTATATACACATCAAATTCTTAAGGGTTTTGAGAGGATCGAAGGTGGATATTGAAGATTTGGCAAAATATTCAAGTAAGTATTCATTTCCTTGTATTGATTTCTATTGATTGAGCTTATATTTGATATGGTTAGTGTGTGAAGATGATGATAATGAAAGATTGAAGTATATAGATATGTTGAATTGGTATTTAGATGATGATAAAATGGTTATTTGTGAGGATGATGATGGATTGTTGAAATTGTTTAGTAAGGGTTTAATATAAATGAGTTGGGGAATTGAATAATTGATATATGGATGATGCATATAATGATTATTATTATGATATGTTGAAGTTATATAAGTGTTAGATTAATTGGTAATTGATGTATGTTATGAGTTTGATCAATTATTATCTTGGATTTTCTATATGTTTGTGTTTATTGAAGTTAGAAACACAGAATACATGAGTTTGGTCCGAAACAGAGGCAAAATGGATGCCACGGTCGTGGCAAATAAGTGTCACGGTCGTGGCAAGTGAGGGACACGACCGTGGGGGTTTAGAGAAAAGTGGGCAGATTCGTTTGCTAAACCATGGCCGTGGGGTTGTAAGGCCACGACCGTGCGGACTTAGATAGTGGTTTTGGTTTATAATTGGTGATCTATGGGTCTAGTATGAGACTAATAGGTGAATAATTGTAACACCCCCACATTCAATATATGCACACTACAAACACCACAATGTAGTGTACATGCACTAAACATAGGGATGCTACGGATTTTCTTTACATCCAAAACATTTTAAACAATACCATAATCTTTCAGTTGTATAGATTATAGAAAAATAAGTAATCAAGTTGTAATACAAAACCAAATAGATATATTTACATTTAGTTAATACGCAGCGGAATTTTATAAAATATTTACATGTATAAACTCTTTCAAATCCATGTTTATAGTTATACATATATTTACATTAAAACCAATACTTTACAAAATATAAAAGAAATATACATGATTGGCAAGTCTCTTCTGATCTTTAAGTTCCAAAGCAACACTTCAACGTCTACTCTCACTCGGTCTCGAAGAACCTTCAGGTTCAACTCTATCAACTCTATCACCTGCGCGATTAAACACTATCGCGCTAAGCCAAGGGCTTAGTAAGATAAAACATGCTAATGGTATGCTTTAATGTAATGCAATGCCACATATGTTATTGATAAGATCAACATCATAAATATAAAGTTAACCACATAATTATGCATTTTACAAATCATAGTCATATGAGCATACCACATTTCAACATCTTTCCACATTCATCATTAATCAATCATACTCAATATACAACATCTCATTTCATTAACTCATAACGTTATTTAAGACATTCATATAACCTTGACACCTATGGGCCCAACAAGTATTTAATACGATATTCAGAGTTCAGAGTACTGCTTTGGTTCATAATCACAATAATCACGCCCGTAGGCAATATATATACATGTATCTCTATCCATGGATAGTGTAACAGACCCAGTCTCTTGGACCATCAACTCAACACATATGAGGAGATCCTCAACCCGGCAAGACTGTTACAAATCATATATCTCATATTCACAATTCTCATAGTGTAACAGACCCAGTCTCTTGGACCATCAACTCATCACATATGAGGAGATCCTCAACCCGGCAAGACTGTTACCTTTCATCATTTCTTAGGCATGCCACCCAAATCCAGAACTCTGAAACTGAATAACATATTAAACAAACAATTCATTTATTATATAGTTACCATTTCCATTCTCAAATTCTCATCACATTTAGGCAAACATGCCTTCTTTCTTTCAATATCATCATCATAGCCAATCACAATGGCTTTACATCACATTTCATCTCTTATTTGAATCATCATAGCATCTTTGATGTAACATTTCAATATACATTATTCATGAACACATAACCATTCACAATGCATAACATAACATTGTTCAATCTCAACAATGCAATTAGGGCAAAGAATAATTTATATCATTCATAGCTTTAAGATCTTCCATATGCATTTGTTTAGGTCAATCATTGTTTAAATGTGTTTAGGTTTAGGTTAAAGTACCAACTTACCTTAAAAGGACCAAAACAATGCAAATAGAACAAAGTATAAAAACCCTAACCCACACATTTGAGGGACACGGGCAGCCACTTGAGGGACACGGCCAAGCTTGTGGCCGTGTCTCTCAACCTAAATTGACAGTAGGCAACACGGGCAAGGGACACGGCCAAGCTTGTGGCCGTGTCTCTCAACCAACAAATCACAGTAGCAGACACGGGCATAGGACACGGCCAAGCTAGTGGCCGTGTCTCCCAACACCAAAATCCAGTAGTGAACACGGGCACTAGACACGGCCGTGTCTCTCTCAAAGCAATCCAACACGCCCAAAATCACTTGGCTTGGCCGTGTCTCTCCTTTGTTTTGGCCGTGTCACTCAAATACACAACCCTAAAAATGGCCAACACCCTTCTAAAAGCATTTACACCCTTTTTACACAACAATCATCTCATTCAAATGGATACAATTCATGTTATAAACACATATCTTACATATTCACCCTAGTAATCACAATAACCATACATTAAATTCATACCAAACCAAAACCCTAAAAATACAACATCACTCCTATTTTCTCAAAATCAATTTCCACCTACTTACCATCTTCAATCCAAAACCATTAATAATTAACTCTTTGGCTTATAATCAAATTCAACACATTACAAACACATCAAATCATCATATCAACAAATCACAATTTCTTTTAGACCCAACTTCAAAATTAACAAAGGAAAAACAAGAGATTTCTTACCTTAAATTATAACACTTCTTGAATCAACACTTGATCACTTCAATCTTCCTACAATTGGAGCTTACTCTTCAAAGTCTTCTCTTTGTCTCTTAGCTTTCCCTTTGTCTACGAGAAATCAGCCAAAATGGAAAAGAAAAAGAAAATACATGGAGGAAATAAAGTCAACTCCACTTTAAATCTCCACCAAGAGATTTTATCCAAGTAATTACCAAAATGCCCTCAATCAAAAAACTAACCTTTTGTCTCATCTAAGCCCTTATATGTAATTGCACATTCCACAAAAATATCTTCTTGCATTGACTCTATATTTGACCAATTTATATGTTATATATATCATCATATACACAACATATACATTTGTCTCTAAACCCTATTTCTTTCCCCAAAACACACATATACACAAACATTCACTTTCCAATAAATACCAACAACAACAATAACAACAACATCAACAACATAATCAAAACTTCTAGGGCATATATGAGGATATTACAATAATTGTATTGAAATTCATGTGTATTTGTAAATAAGTGTGTATTATTCCTTTTGGATTAGGTTGTGAAGAGGTTGAGTTGCCCTAATCCATATAGTGAAGAATTCTTGGAAGAGGAAGTGTATAGATTGATGTGAGTTGCTCTTGAGGTAAGTACAAACTTACATGGTTGCATTCATTTACATGATTTTGAAACTTAACACATTTGGTTATAAATGTGTTAAGCAATCTACTATATTGTTATTACTATTTGATTAATATTATGATTTGTATAATGTGAAAGATATGATGATCATTCAAAAGGTATGTACAATGCAATTGGTTATGATAAATACTTTAATGATGAATTGTTTTAATGTGAATTGAGAAATGATGAGATGTGATGCCATTGTGGTTGGCTATAATGATTCAAATGAAATAAATGGGGCATGTTTGCCTAGATGATGATGAATTCAAAATATATGTCCAATGCAATTGGTTATGTATACTCTATTGATGAGATGTGAAGCCATTGTTGTTGGCTATAATGATGCAAATGAGATGATTGAGGCATGGATGCCTAAATGATGATAAGAAAATGAGAATGAAATTGATAATGAAATAATGAATGAATTGTGTGTCTAATATGTTATTCCATTTTCAGAGTTTTGTTGTTGGTGGCATGCCTAATGGTAACAATCTCTTGAAGCTAGGTTGGATTTGCTCCTTGAAGCCAAGTTGGGTTGAAGTTTAGCATGCTTAACTCCCCTTGAAGCTTGGTTGGGTCTAGTCCTTGAAGCCTAGTTGAGATGTTACAACTCTTGAAGCTAGGTTGGGTTTGGTTCTTGAAGCCAAGTTA
The DNA here is from genome assembly GCA_947685225.1 of Garcia nutans. Taxonomy (NCBI): domain Eukaryota; kingdom Viridiplantae; phylum Streptophyta; class Magnoliopsida; order Malpighiales; family Euphorbiaceae; genus Garcia; species Garcia nutans. The sequence continues at coordinate 13,725,003 of CANTUV010000023.1, read as the reverse complement.
GGTTGATACTTAGCATGTTTTATTCCCCTTGAAGCTTGGTTGAGCCTAATCCTTGAAGCCTAGTTGGGATAATGATAATGATAAATGTGATAATTGAACCAAAACATTAACTCTGAAAGTTGAATGGCATATTAGTGTCTTTTGGGCCCATGCTTGTCTTTGTTTCAATGTGATTTATGAATGGTGAAACAATTGAATAAAGTAACGAAATGTAATGTTATGAAGTATGTTATGATTATAATACATAAGTAAATTATTGAAAAGAAATATGGCCTGAGAAGCTATGTTGAAAGATGAGATTCTGAAAGTATAATATGACATGTAATATGTATATGGATGTGGACATTGTGAGTATTATTTTATGAATGTTCTAATAAGTTATGGAATTGTGGTTTATGTTAATGATATATGTATATATGTATATAATTATGAGATTAGTAGAAACATATAAAAAGTGTAATTGAAATGGGAAAACATGATAAGAAAATAATGATACATGAAGTTAATATATGAGTATGATTTTCTGTAATGTATGTTTATAATATTTATTTGTACTACTAAGCTTTCGAGCTTAGCGCGGTTGTGTAAATCGCGCAGGTGAGTAGGTGGTTGATCTGAAGTCAAATCGTTATGCCACGAGAAGGGTAAGAGTATTTCGAGACCAACTAGAAGGTGGTGCATACATGTACAATTTAATTATGTTGTATTTTGATAAAAATGTATTCATATGTATAAATGAATTTTGGTAAAAACAAGATCATTATATATATGTAATATCATCAAAAGTATAATGATTTTGTAAATGTTCTTTAAATAAAATGTATTATTGTTTTGGAATTAGAGGAAAGGTTTTTAATCTTCAATGAAAAGTGACATTCTTATACTTTATATACGTACTGCATGTATACAAGGTATATGTATAGTACTTATATAGAGTATGGGGGTGTTACAAGTGGGGTCCCAGCTTGACAGTATACCCACAGTTGCTGAGTTTTCAAATGTTTTCCCTTATGAGTTGCCAGAGATACCTCTTGAGAGAGAAATGGAGTTTGGTATCGATTTGTTGCCTAGTACCACTTCCATCTCTATTACTCCTTATCGGATGGCACCTGCTGAATTGAGAGAGTCAAAGGTGCAATTGCAGGAGTTGTTGGAAAAAGGGTTCGTCTGCCCTAGTGTGTCCCCGTGGGGAGCGCTCGTGTTGTTTGTGAAGAAGAAGGATGGCACCTTGAGATTGTATATTGATTATAGAAAGTTGAATAAGGTGACCATCAAGAACAAGTATCCTTTGCCTCGGATAGATGATCTCTTTGATCAGTTGAAGGGAGCAGCAGTATTCTCTAAGATTAATCTGAGATCAGGGTACCATCAGTTGAGAGTCAGAGATGTGAATATACACAAGATAGCTTTTCGCACGAGGTATGGGAATTATGAGTTTCTGGTGATGCTATTGGATTGACGAATGCACCAGCAGCTTTTATGGATTTGATGAATAGCGTGTTCAGACCATATTTAGATTAGTTTGTGGTAGTCTTCATTGATGGCATTTTCGTGTATTCACATAATGAGGAGAATCATGATAGGCATTTGTGGATTCGATTGCAGACTCTAAGAGAGAAGCAGTTGTATGCCAAGCTATCCAAGAGTGAGTTCTGGCTCAATCAGGTAGCTTTTCTTGGTCATGTGGTTTCAACAGAGGGTATTAGAGTTAATTCGAGTAAGGTTGAGGCTATCTTGAATTGGAGTCCACCGAAGACTGTGACAAAGGTTAGAGGTTTTCTGGGATTGGCAGGCTATTATCGTCGATTTATGAAGGGTTTTTCTATGATAGCTACTCCACTCACCAGATTGCTTCAGAAAGGAGTTAGATTTATGTGGACAGATTGGTGTCAAGCGAGTTTTGAGCAACTGAGGAAGATGTTGACTCAGGCTCCTATCCTTACCCTGACTGTGGAAGGTAAACCATATGTGATATACAATGATGCTTCACATAGTGGTTTAGGTTGTGTTCTGATGGAGGAGGGTAGAATCATTGCTTATGCCTCTCGACAGTTGAAGCCACATGAGCTGAATTACTCGACGCGTGATTTGAAATTAGCAGCTATAGTTTTAGCCTTGAAGATTTGGCAGCATTACTTGTATGCGAAAAAGTGTTTCATTTATATGGATCACAAGAGTTTGAAATACCTGGGTGTTCAGAGAGAGTTGAATCTTCGACAGAGACGGTGGTTAGAGTTGATTAAAGACTACGACTGTTTGATTGATTATCATCCTGATAAGGCAAATGTTGATGCTGATACCTTGAGTCGGAAGTCTTCGACAGGTTTGACTGCTTATTCGCTCTCGTTGCTTGTTGAGTTAAGATCATTGAATGCTAGATTTGAGTCTTGTGATGATGGTGCTTTGATGGCTCAGTTGCAGTTGAGGCCAATCTTGTTAGATCATATTAGGGAGCCTCAGTTGGCAGATGAGAGAATTCAAAAAATTATGTTGGTTTGTCTGAAAAAAGACAGTCGAGATTTTTTTATGAGGGATGATGGCAATCTATGGTATAGAGACAGGTTGTGTATTCCTGATGATGCAGAATTGAAAATGATGATATTAGAGAAAGCACATCAGTCACTTTATGCTATACACCCTGGAAGTAACATGATGTATCAGGACTTGAAGCGACATTATTAGTGGTCAGGTATGAAGAGGGACATAGCATATTTTGTATCCAAATGTCTCACTTGCCAGAGAGTGAAGGCTGAGCACTAGATTCCTTCAGGGTTACTCCAACCTTTATCAGTGCCCAAGTGGAAATGGGAGCAAGTGACAATGAATTTTGTGACTAGACTGCCTTTGACCCAAAAGAAGCATTATGCAATATGGGTGATAGTTGATCGGATGATGAAGACAGCTCATTTTCTTCCAATTAGAATGGATTATTCTCTTGAGAGGTTGGCTGAGTTGTATATCAGTGAGATATTGAGGTCGCATAGAGACCCAGTTTCTTTGGTGTCGGATCGAGATCCCCGATTTACTTCGAGGTTTTAGAAGAGTTTGCATGATGCTTTGGGTTCTCTATTGTATTTAGTACTGCTTTTTATCCTCAGACAGATGAGTAGTTAGAGAGAGTGATACAGATACTAGAGGATATGTTGAGGAGCTGTATCATTGATTTTATCAGGAATTGGGACAGATTTTTGCCACTAATTGAGTTTGCTTATAACAACAGTCATTAGTCTGGCAATTGGATGGCTCCTTATAAGGCCTTGTATGGTAGGAGATACAGAACACTTTTGTGTTGGGATGAGGTTAGAGAAGGTAAACTGGTTGGTCTCTATTTGATTAAGGAAACATAAGAGAAAGTGAAGGTGATTCGGGGTCATTTGAAAGCAGCTTCAGACCGACAGAAATCCTATTCAGATTTGAAGAGAAGAGACATAGAGTTCAGTGTGGGAGATAAAGTGTTTTTGAAGGTGTCTCCTTAGAAGAAAATTTTAAGACTTGGTCGCAAAGGGAAGTTGAGTCCTCATTTCATAGGACCATATGAGGTGTTGGAGAGAGTTGGTCCAATGGCTTATAGACTAGCTTTGCCACCTGAGTTGAATTGAATTCATAATATTTTCCATGTCTCGATGCTTCGGAGATACAGGTCTGACCCATCTCATATCCTATCAGTGGAGTCTATTGAGGTGAGTCTAAAGCTGACTTATGAGGAAGAACCAGTGGCGTTTTGGCACGAGAGGTTAAAGAATTGAGGAATAAGAGGGTGCCACTTGTGAAAGTCCTTTGGAGGAATCATGCCACTGAGGAGGCAACATGGGAGAGTGAGCGGAAGATGCAGAGTTAGTTTTCCCAATTGTTCCAAACTTGAGAGCAGGTAATTTCGAGGACGAAATTTGTTTTAGGGGGAGAGAATTGTAATATCTCAATTTTTTTTAAAATTTCTAATTTTTAAAATTTTGATAAAATATATTATAATTAAATTGGATAAATTAAATTAATGGTTTTAAATAAAAAAAATGAAGGGATTTTAAATAAAAAAAAGTGTAATATAAATGTGATATATATGTAAAATATACATAACATATAAAAGTCAATACTTTTTAAAAGAAAAGTCAAAAGTCAAAGTAAAAAGGGTATTTTAGTAATTAAATCTTAAAAATTTAAAATTATTAAATTTATTCAAAAATAAATAATTTTTTAATGGAAGAGGAATTTTTGGACTATTAATTTATTAAATAATTAATTATTAAAATATTAAATAATATATTCATATGGTTATAAATAAAAAATGAAAGGAAAGAGAAAATAAAAGTTTTTTTTTTCATCTTCTTCTTCTCCATCAAGGGCCGAAATCTCCATGGATGAAAAGAGAGGATTTTGATCTTCCAAGCTTCCAAAATTGAAGGATTTCAAAGGTTCAAAAAGGATTTTTAGAGATTTTCACTTGAAAAAGTAATTTCTTTAGCTTTTTCTTTGGATTTCCAAAGAAATTTTGAATATGTGAGTTTTGAATTTTTGAAGTAGTATGTTATAATTGTTGGAATTGGTGTGTTTGAAGTTATTTTGAGTAGTTATTAATGATTTTAAGGTTGGATTGAAGAAATGGTTGAATTTGGATAAAGAATGGTGAAGAGAGAGAATTTAGGGTTATGGACTTTTAGGGTTTGAGAAATCATATTTTTTTAATTGGGAAAATTGGTTCTAAATGAGTTTTTTTGGTGCTTAAATAAGTATTTTAAAGCCAAATATTGAATTTAGTTGTGTTTGGATGGAGTTTGAGAATGGAAGTGTGATTTAGGGTTTTGAAAAATGATTTTTCCAAAGTTGTTGAATTGTATAATTTTATTAGTTTAATCTTGTTGTTTGGTGATATAAGTGATGAATATAAGCTTAAAATGATTAATGGATTGTGTTGGAATGGAAAACCTTCAATGGAAAAAGTTAAACCATTTTAGAGTTTTGTGTATAAGAGTGTGTTTTTGTAATGTAAATGGTTTAAATATATTAAAATATGTTTCTAATAATATAAATAAACTTAATATATTAAAATGAATGGCCTAGTATGAGAATCCAAAGTTAAAGTGCGGTTAGCCTTAAATTTTAGATTTTTGCTTGAATGGGGTTTAATTATGATTTAATATTAGAAATGTCATTATATGTGATATTAAATGATTATTTGCTATCACATTTGGTTTAGGCGTTGAGGGAGGTTAATTTGCTTCATCCAAGTGGTGAAGGGCAAGTTGGAATGATAGGATTGGAGGTTGTTTTAAGCTTGTTTTAGTTACTATTTAAGGTAAGTATAAACTTTGAATACATCGGTTATGTTTGCATGACATTTGGGCTTAACACATTTTGGTTGAAAAATGTGTTAAGCTACTTGATGCATTGGTTATGTATGAATAATGTGCTATGACATTTGTAATGTCATATATGTGTTAAATGCATTGTAAAAAGCCATTAGTATTGGCTAGATTACATTAAATGTGATTAATATGTGAATTATGTTGAAATATCCAAAGTAATTGGATAATACATTGTAAATGCAAAAATGTGGTATAATGTAATAAGATATGTGGAAACATAATAAAATAAATTGATATCGATATAAATGAGAAATATGAATAAATTGTGTGCCTAGTATATTATTCAATTTTTAGAGTTTCGTGTTTGGCGGTATGCCTATGATTTGCTTACAAGCTAGACGCTGGGCGTCACTGTAAAAATATTTTTGAGGTGAAATGACCGAGTCGTAAGCCTCAAAAATAAGTCCTTAAAGTTGGACTGGGTGAAATGACCGGGTCATAAGCTCATACCTAGTTGGACTATTACATTGATATTTTGCCTACTGGGCTAGATACATGGTGTCATTATAGACCAAAACAGTAACTCCGGAATTTGAATAGCATGTTAGTTATCTTTGGGCCCATGTTTGTGTTTGTTTTTATGTGAATTGTGGATTGTAAAATATTTGAAAAGTATGAGAAAATGGAATGATGTGATATCCATATGCATTGTGCATTGGCATTGCATTTGAGTTTTATTGTTATCAAGTTTGTATTACTAGGCTTTTGGCTTAGCGCGATTATTTATATCGCGCAGGTGACAGGGTAGATTCGGCTGAGCCGAAGAGTTCTTCTAGACCAGGTTGGGTCTAGACTTGTGGTTGTGTTTGTAGAGTTGATATCAAGATCAGAAATACTATCAGCAGCATGTATATATTTATGTTATTGTATATTTTGAGTATTATGCATATTATATCATGTTTTTGGATTTTATGTATTGTAAACTATAAAGAATGTTTGGGTTAAGTTATTTGAAATGGGGGTTTAAATGTGTTAAGTTATTTGAGAAAATTGTGGGAAAATTTAGAAGTTAAGGTGAAGATATGGTTTATTGTTTATTGGAAGCATTCTTTTTGCAGGTTGTGTAATTGATAAATTTTGGGATGTCTAAATTACAGAAAAAACTCTGGCAAATTTTTTCCAGAGATTTTTATATAAAATGTTTATTTTGGGTTCCTATAACAAGTAAAGAATATTTATATACTCTTTAATTTTATATATTTAGTATTTAAATTTTTAAATCAGAAATATGAAAATTTTTATTAAACCGGTCTGTGATATTTTTATACTGTATATGCATATTTTACATGTGCTGAAAATATGTATTGTATGTATATAGGGTATAAGGGTATTACACAACACTTCCTTTCAATTCTCCCCCTATCATGAAGGTTGCTGGTGGAGGTACTTTGCCAAATTTAGGCAAATGATTACTCTTGGTGTTGAGTTTATCGGGCTCAGGCAACTTTCAACTGTTAATCAAATCTTGGATCTCATGTTTCAATCGAGTACATCTATCTATCTCATGTCCTTGTGTCTGATAAAATTGATAAAAAGCTTTAGTATCAAAGTTTGGTGCTAAATGATTCGATAAGGGTCGAGGAGCTAACAGTTGTAACTACCCTTTTCTTCTGCATATTGTTAAAAACCTAAGACAGAGGATTTTCAACTCTGAAAACTATCTTCTATTTTTTTGACCAGTTGTATTGACATATACTGCATTCTGAGTACTCTGACTGCCAGACTGATAATTTCCCCTCTCATTCTTTCTTCCAGAAAAATAGTTCTTCTCTCTTTTCCATTCTTCTATTTGTAAACCAGCTTGGAGAAGATCTTTGAAATCTCTGATAGGGGTGTGAGACAGTCTCTCACGAAGGTTGGGCATGACACCTCTCACTATCATTCTGATCTGGTTAGATTCATCGAGCCTCTTCTTAAGTAGTGTAGCCTTATTCCTCCATCTCTTCACATAATTAACAAAATTCTCATTTTGCTTTTGTCTGATTGCTTCTAACTCCATCAGAGTCACTTCCAATTTGGCATTATACCCATACTACTGGATGAAGGCTTTATACAGCATATTCCAATCTTTTTGGGTACTTTCCTCTAAAGTGTTGAACCAATTCTGCACAACAGGATCCAACAAAAGCATGAAATACCTTAGAATTTGAGCCTCAGTAGCTCGGGCATACTGCATAGCAGTGATATATTACTTCACATGTAGATGAGGGTTGCCAATTCCATCAAACTTAGCAAAAGAAGGCATCTTGAATTTGCACGAGACTTCCTCATCTTGTTCAAACAACTTGTCCACCTCTGACATCTCTTCAGTTTTCAACTTCTTTTCAAACTTCTTTTCTAAATCAGCAATTATTTTCTCCACATTCGATGTTTTAGTCTTTTCCACAGATGTCTTCTCCACAGTCTTTGCTTCTTTCTTTTTATCTTGTGAATCTTGAAAATATTGAGCTCAATCATCATCATCCATTACTACCTTGTCTTCATCAGAGGTTGCTTCACTATCCTTAGCCTTTCCCTTGTCTTTCTACTTCTTAGTACTAGCATATGCTTCAACAGTATTTTCCAATAATGCAGCTAGCTGGCTTTTCATGGTCGCAGCTAGGACCTTCTTCAGTTCTTCCATCTTGGAGCTGATTGCATCATCCACTATCTTTTGAATTTGTTCAGGTTCTACTGCTTTTGGTGAGAAGTGTAACACCCCCATATTCAATGCACACACACTACAACCACAACAATGTAGCATAAGTGCACCAAACATAGGGATGCTACGGTTTCCTTAACATTCAAAACATTTTAAAACTTGATACCATATCCATATCATTATATCTTATTAACAAAATAGATCATTTACTTATAAAACAAAACATATTAGTTATCTATATATATATACAGTTATATATTACACAGCGGAAGTTATAAAATATGTATATATATGAAAACATTTGAATACATATTTACTATTATACATATATTTACATTATCAACAAAACTTTACACAATATAAAAGATTTATACATGATTGGCAAGTCAGCTCTGATCTTTAAGCTCCCAAAATCAACTCTTCAATGTCTACTCTCACTCGGTCTCGAAGAGCTCTCGGGTTCGATTCTATCAGTTCTATCACCTGCGCGATTAAACACTATCGCGCTAAGCCAAGGGCTTAGTAAGATAAAACATGCAATAGACATGCTTAAATGCTATACAATGCCAATTCTAATTTATCATACATGTAACAACATAAATGCAAAGCTAACAACATACTTTTACATTTCATAACCTAACATACATATATGTATTTCAGAATTCAACATCTTTGCATATATTTTATTAGTTAATCATTTAATCATTCATGAACAACACTAAGCAAAGACAAGCATGGGCCCAAGACACACTAATATGCCATTCAATTTTCAGAGTTAATGCTTTGGTTTTGTTATCACATTTATCAATATCAATATCATATACCCAACTAGGCTTCAAGGATTAAGTTCAACCAAGCTTCAAGGGGAGCAAAGCATGCTAAGCATCAGCCCAACTTGGCTTCAAGAACTAACCCAACCTAGCTTCAAGGGTTGTAACATCTCAATTAGGCTTCAAGGATTCAATCCAACCTAACTTCAAGAGATTGTTACACTCATTAGGCATGCCACCAACAACAAACTCTGAAAATGGAATAACACATTAGCCACACAATTCATTTAGATTTCATTTTCAATTCTCATTATCATTTAGGCAAACATGCCTCATTTATCTCCATTAAATCACCTTAGCCAATAACAATGGCTCCACATTTCATTTCACAATATAACACTTCATTATTCAAGTGTATATTTATCTCACATGACATCATTCATAAATATTAACATTTCATTCCACATTACTCATAAAACACATTACCATTCAAAGTGCATAACATAACATTGTTAATTCTCAACAATGCAATTAGGGCAAAACACAATTGACATGATTCATAGCTTTAGGACCATCCACATTCATTTGATTAGATCATTCTTGTGTTTGAAACATGTTTATAATGTTCATGTTTAAGTTTAGGAACAATGGAACTTTTGAAGAATTTAAACCATGCAAAGAGAACCAAGAAATCAAACAATGTTCAAATCATTTGAAGGGCACACCCAACTCACTTGATTGACACGCCCAACCAGCTTGAGTGACACGCCCGTGTCCTTAAAATGAAAAGAGGCAGTAGCTTCCTCAAATAAATGACACGCCCAACCAACTTGAGTGACACGCCCGTGTCCTTAAAAAGAAAAGAGGCAGTAGCTAATTCAAACAATTGACACGCCCACTCCCCTAAGGGACACGCCCACTCCCCTAAATTGATTTTGGCCGTGTCACCAAATCACAAAACCTTAACTAAAACCAACCCTTTCTCAATTGCACTCAAACACAATATTCATTATATAACATATTTCACATGAACATAATCAATGTTCTAAACACATATTCATCACAAGAATTACTTCACCACACATTAATATCACAATTAAACACATATTAACTCAAAACCCTAAAATCAACATCCTTCTCCATCCATCCAAATCAACAACCATCATTTCCAACAACAACCTTCAATTAAACTCATAACTTAAAATCAATTTAACACTTGAAAACACAACCAAACACATCTCAAATCCACCAAATCACAAAATCATCAAACCCTACTTTACTTCCAACACAACTTCCAAATAAGTAAAGAAAACAAGAAAATACTTACTTGAAAAGAAGAAATTCCACAAATCCTTTGTCAAAACCTTGGATTGCTTCATCAACTTGCTTCTTGCCTCAAGAATACTTCTCTTTTCCTTTTGCTAATGGAGAGCCGGCCACTTCATGAAGAAAGAAGACAATGATCAAGATACAAAGTCAAATTTTGCTTTTAATCTCCACCAAGTGTTCTTATCCAAGCAATTACTAAAACACCCTCAATCATATAACTAACCTTTGTCTCATATAAGTCCTTACATGTAATTTCATTAACAACCAAAAATATCTTCTTCCACTTAACCATCACCTTGACTCTTCATTTGACCACTTTATATGTTATATATATCATCATATACACAACATATACATTTGTCTCTAAACCCTAATTCTTCCTCCAAAACACATATGCACAAGCATTCACTTTCCAATTTCTTTTCTTATCCCATCATATACATTCAATCCAATTTAACAATAACAATAACAACAACAACAACAACATAATCAAAACTTCTAAGCCACATATGAGGATATTACAATTCTCCCCCTCTAAAAAGAAAATTTCGTCCTCGAAATTACTTGAAATTAACTCTGAAACAACTGAGGATATTGCTCTCGCATCGTTTGCTCATTTTCCCAAGTTGCTTCTTCTTTCCCATGGTTCTTCCAAAGAATCTTCACCAATGGCACTCTCTTGTTTCTCAAATCTTTCACATCACGTGTCAAGATAGCAACTGGTTCCTCTTCAAAAGTCAAGTCTGGGTTCACTTCAATTGATTCAAATGGCAACACATGAGATGGATCCGACCTGTACCTCCTCAACATGGAAACATGGAATACATTATGAATACGATCTAACTCAGGTGGCAAAGCAAGTCGATAAGCAACTGGCCCAACTCTTTCTAACACTTCATACGGCCCAATGAAACGAGGACTCAATTTTCCCTTCCGACCGAACCTCAAAATCTTTTTCCAAGGAGACACTTTCAAAAATACCTTATCTCCAACATCAAACTGAATGTCTCTCCTTTTCAAATCTGCATAAGACTTCTGTCGGTCTGAAGCTGCTTTTAACCTGCCTCGAATCAATTTTACTTTCTCTTCAGTTTCTTGAATCAAATCAGGACCAACCAACTTATTATCTCCAAGCTCATTCCAACAAAGAGGTGTCCTACACCGTCTGCCATACAATGCTTCGAATGGTGCCATACCAATGCTGGATTGGTGACTGTTGTTGTAAGCAAACTCCACAAGAGGTAAAAATCTATCCCAACTTCCAGAGAAATCGATGACACAGCTTCTCAACATATCTTCAAGAATCTGTATCACCCTCTCTGACTGTCCATCCGTCTGTGGATGAAAAGCAGTACTGAAGTGCAGTCGAGAACCCATAGCATAATGCAAACTCTTCCAAAATCTTGAAGTAAACCTGGGATCTCGATCAGACACTAAAGAAGTTGGAACACCATGCAGTTTCACAATTTCCTGGATATACAGCTCAGCCAATCTCTCCAAAGAGTAATCCATCCGCACCGGAAGGAAATGAGCTGTCTTAGTCAATCTATCCACAATCACCCAAATGGCATCATGTTTCCTTTGTGTCAATGGCAAACCAGACACAAAGTCCATTGTCACTCTTTCCCACTTCCATTCAGGCACTGACAACGGTTGAAGCAACCCGGTTGGAACTTGATGCTCTGCTTTAACTTTCTGACAAGTGAGACATTTCGATACAAACTCAGCAATGTCTCTCTTCAACCCAATCCACCAATAATGTTGTCTCAAATCATTATACATCTTCGTATTACCCGGATGCATAGCAAACATCGACTGATGAGCTTCTTCCAAAATAACCCTTTTCAAATCAGCATCATCGGGTACACACAATCTGCTCTTGAACCAGAGACTCCCATCATCTCTCACAACAAAATCTCTAGTCTTCCCAATCTTGCAATCTGAAATAATCTTCTGAATCTTCATATCAACCAACTGAGCCTCTTTGATCTGATCTAACAAAACTGGCTTCAATTGCAACTGTGCCAACAATGCACCATCATCACAAGGTACAAAACTGGCATGCAATGCTCTCAACTCAACAAGCAACGAGAGCGAGTAAACTGTTAAACCAGCTAAAGACTTCCGACTCAAAGCATCAGCAACAACATTTGCTTTACCTGGATGATAGTCAATTAAGCAGTCGTAGTCTTTAATCAATTCTAACCATCTCCTCTGACGAAGATTGAGTTCTTTCTGGACACCCAAATACTTCAAACTCTTGTGATCAGTGTAGATGAAACATTTTTCCCCAAATAAATAATGGCGCCAAATCTTTAATGCAAACACAATGGCAGCCAATTCCAAATCATGGGTCGGATAGTTAAGCTCATGCGGTTTCAACTGTCGAGATGCATAAGCTATAACTTTCCCTTCCTGCATCAATACACATCCCAAACCTCTATGTGAAGCATCACTGTAGATCACATATGGTTTGCCTTCAACAGGTAAAGTTAAAACAGGCGCTTGAGTCAACATTTCTCTCAACTGCTCAAAGCTAGCCTGACACTGATCCGTCCACACAAATCTCACTCCCTTACGAAGTAATCTGGTGAGTGGAGTAGCTATTAAAGAAAACCCTTTTACAAACCGCCGGTAATAGCCTGCCAAACCCAGAAAACTTCTAATCTCTGTCACAGACTTGGGTGGACTCCAATTCAGAATAGCTTCAACTTTACTTGGATCAACTCTAATGCCTTCTGCTGAAACAATATGTCCGAGAAAAGCTACTTGATCCAACCAGAACTCGCATTTCGACAATTTGGCAAACAACTGCTTCTCTCTCAAAATCTGCAACACAATCCTCAGATGCATATCATGTTCCTCTTCATTCCGTGAATACACCAGAATGTCATCGATGAAGACCACAACAAACTGATCCAGATAGGGCCTGAACACCCTATTCATCAAATCCATGAAAGCTGCAGGTGCATTCGTCAGACCAAAAGGCATAACTAAAAATTCATAGTGCCCATACCTGGTCCTGAAAGCTGTCTTCGGAACATCTTCAGCTCTGACTCTCAGCTGATGGTACCCAGATCTCAGATCAATTTTGGAAAACACAGCTGCACCCTTCAACTGATCAAAGAGATCATCGATTCTAGGCAAAGGATATTTATTCTTAATGGTCACTTTGTTCAATTGCCTATAATCGATACATAACCTCATAGTACCATCTTTCTTCTTCACAAATAGCACAGGAGCTCCCCAAGGAGAAACACTGGGGCGAATAAATCCTTTGTCCAACAACTCCTGTAACTGCACTTTTAACTCCCTCAATTCTGCTGGTGCCATTCTATAAGGAGTAATAGAGATAGGAGTGGTACCAGGTAACAATTCAATACCAAACTCCACCTCTCTCTCTGGAGGCAATCCAGGCAACTCCTCTGGAAACACATCAGGGAACTCAGCAACTGTGGCAATGCTATCAATGGGAGAACCCTTCACTCTAGTATCTATCACATGAGCGAGATAGGCTTCACACCCCTTTCTAATCAACCTCCTGGCTGCAACAGCTGAAACAAATAAGGAGGCTAGCTGTTCCTGCTCATTAGATACTATCACTTCTCTACCATCAACGGTTCTCAAAGAAACAATTTTCTTTTTACAATCCACCACAGCTCCATGTCGAGATAGCCAATCCATACCTAAGATCACATCATATTCCTTAAATGGCATCTCAATCAAATCTCCAAAGAACTCCTCACCCTGCACCCTCACTACACTATCCCGGTGCACCTTACTCACAACCACACTATGCCCTAACGGATTTGTCACCAACACATCAAATCCTAGGGACTCAGCATGCACATCAGATACAGGCAAGACAGATACACTAACATAAGAATGCGTGGAACCCGGATCAATCAAAGCAAGTACTGGAGTATTAAATAAAGAAAAAGTACCAGCTATGACTGCCGATGCATCTGGCTGCCTCTGCATAACATACATCCTCTGGGAAGAACCAACCTCCTCTGGTCTACCCTCTCTGGATGCAGCACCTCCTCTAGAACTGAACCCTGGCCTACCTCCTCTGCTGACACCTCTGCCTCCTCTACCTCCTCTCACACTAGCTCGAGAAGCAGCAGAATCAACTGGCATCTGCTCTTGCCTCTCAGGACAATCTCTCACAAAATGGTCTGGTGATCCACACCTGAAGCATACCCCTGCAACACCAGCCTTCCAACAAGGACCACCATGTGGCCTCCCACAATGGATGCATATGGGAAGAGTGGATCTCCGAATCATTGGGGTCGGAGCACTTGCCACTGAAGCTGCAGGTCTAAATCTCTACCTCTGGAACTGCAATGACCTACCTGCTGGTCTCTGGCTCCTACTACTCCGAGGAACAAAACTTCCTCTACCCCTCTTCGCAGAAGAAGACCCTGCCTCGAACTGGGGCCTTCTCACTCTAACCTCCTCTTCAGAAGCAGCTGTAACTATGGCCTGAGCTCTCTCTACACTCCTAGCTGCTGCAACTAGCTGGGAGAAATCCTGATACCTGGAGCCAGCCACATGACAAATAATTGAGGGCCTCAATCCCTCCTCAAATCGCCGACATCGATCAATCTCATCAGCAATAATACCCCAGCATACTGACTCAGTCGAATAAACTCAACTTCATACTCAGTAACAGTCTTGCTGTCTTGTTTCAAGCTTAAGAACTCCATCTTCTTCATGTCCTTATACTCCCTAGGAGTATACTTCAACTCAAATTCCCTCAGAAAATCAGTGTAAGACAGTGTTGGAGGATCATCCATAGAGTGTGGCACTGTCTTCCACCAGTCATATGCGTCCTTCTGCAGTAATGACCTGGCATAATCAAACTTTTCCTCAGGGGTGGCTTGTAACTGAATAAAGATTCTCTGCACTTTGCCTAACCATTGTTCAGCCACTGCTGGATCAGTGGTTCCCATAAAATCTTCCGCCCCAAACTTCCTCAATTTATCATACTGTCTCATCTGAACCTGAGGCTGGGGTGGTGGTGGAGGTGGCTGTACTGGTGCTTGTCTCATTACTTCCATCATATGTCTAAACCAGGCTGGCGGAACCTCCTCTCCAGCTGGTCTACCCGACACCGAAGCAGGTGCCTCCTCAACACTATCAACCCTAGCTCCCTCGGCAGGAGCAATGCTCTCGGCACTACCCTCAGCTGACTGTCTTGAGTGAGGATCCATCAACACCTAATACTGCAAACACAGCAGATTACATCTTATTAAAGATCAGGGACTGCCAATCTCAAACGTATATGTCATTCAAAACTCACTTTTTAAGTAAAAATATTCTTTTTATTACATTTTACCTAGGCTGAGAATCTCAAACCTGGCTCTGATACCAAAACAATTGTAACACCCCCATATTCAATGCACACACACTACAACCACAACAATGTAGCATAAGTGCACCAAACATAGGGATGCTACGGTTTCCTTAACATTCAAAACATTTTAAAACTTGATACCATATCCATATCATTATATCTTATTAACAAAATAGATCATTTACTTATAAAACAAAACATATTAGTTATCTATATATATATACAGTTATATATTACACAGCGGAAGTTATAAAATATGTATATATATGAAAACATTTGAATACATATTTACTATTATACATATATTTACATTATCAACAAAACTTTACACAATATAAAAGATTTATACATGATTGGCAAGTCAGCTCTGATCTTTAAGCTCCCAAAATCAACTCTTCAATGTCTACTCTCACTCGGTCTCGAAGAGCTCTCGGGTTCGATTCTATCAGTTCTATCACCTGCGCGATTAAACACTATCGCGCTAAGCCAAGGGCTTAGTAAGATAAAACATGCAATAGACATGCTTAAATGCTATACAATGCCAATTCTAATTTATCATACATGTAACAACATAAATGCAAAGCTAACAACATACTTTTACATTTCATAACCTAACATACATATATGTATTTCAGAATTCAACATCTTTGCATATATTTTATTAGTTAATCATTTAATCATTCATGAACAACACTAAGCAAAGACAAGCATGGGCCCAAGACACACTAATATGCCATTCAATTTTCAGAGTTAATGCTTTGGTTTTGTTATCACATTTATCAATATCAATATCATATACCCAACTAGGCTTCAAGGATTAAGTTCAACCAAGCTTCAAGGGGAGCAAAGCATGCTAAGCATCAACCCAACTTGGCTTCAAGAACTAACCCAACCTAGCTTCAAGGGTTGTAACATCTCAATTAGGCTTCAAGGATTCAATCCAACCTAACTTCAAGAGATTGTTACACTCATTAGGCATGCCACCAACAACAAACTCTGAAAATGGAATAACACATTAGCCACACAATTCATTTAGATTTCATTTTCAATTCTCATTATCATTTAGGCAAACATGCCTCATTTATCTCCATTAAATCACCTTAGCCAATAACAATGGCTCCACATTTCATTTCACAATATAACACTTCATTATTCAAGTGTATATTTATCTCACATGACATCATTCATAAATATTAACATTTCATTCCACATTACTCATAAAACACATTACCATTCAAAGTGCATAACATAACATTGTTAATTCTCAACAATGCAATTAGGGCAAAACACAATTGACATGATTCATAGCTTTAGGACCATCCACATTCATTTGATTAGATCATTCTTGTGTTTGAAACATGTTTATAATGTTCATGTTTAAGTTTAGGAACAATGGAACTTTTGAAGAATTTAAACCATGCAAAGAGAACCAAGAAATCAAACAATGTTCAAATCATTTGAAGGGCACGCCCAACTCACTTGATTGGCACGCCCAACCAGCTTGAGTGACACGCCCGTGTCCTTAAAATGAAAAGAGGCAGTAGCTTCCTCAAATAAATGACACGCCCAACCAACTTGAGTGACACGCCCGTGTCCTTAAAAAGAAAAGAGGCAGTAGCTAATTCAAACAATTGACACGCCCACTCCCCTAAATTGATTTTGGCCGTGTCACCAAATCACAAAACCTTAACTAAAACCAACCCTTTCTCAATTGCACTCAAACACAATATTCATTATATAACATATTTCACATGAACATAATCAATGTTCTAAACACATATTCATCACAAGAATTACTTCACCACACATTAATATCACAATTAAACACATATTAACTCAAAACCCTAAAATCAACATCCTTCTCCATCCATCCAAATCAACAACCATCATTTCCAACAACAACCTTCAATTAAACTCATAACTTAAAATCAATTTAACACTTGAAAACACAACCAAACACATCTCAAATCCACCAAATCACAAAATCATCAAACCCTACTTTACTTCCAACACAACTTCCAAATAAGTAAAGAAAACAAGAAAATACTTACTTGAAAAGAAGAAATTCCACAAATCCTTTGTCAAAACCTTGGATTGCTTCATCAACTTGCTTCTTGCCTCAAGAATACTTCTCTTTTCCTTTTGCTAATGGAGAGCCGGCCACTTCATGAAGAAAGAAGACAATGATCAAGATACAAAGTCAAATTTTGCTTTTAATCTCCACCAAGTGTTCTTATCCAAGCAATTACTAAAACACCCTCAATCATATAACTAACCTTTGTCTCATATAAGTCCTTACATGTAATTTCATTAACAACCAAAAATATCTTCTTCCACTTAACCATCACCTTGACTCTTCATTTGACCACTTTATATGTTATATATATCATCATATACACAACATATACATTTGTCTCTAAACCCTAATTCTTCCTCCAAAACACATATGCACAAGCATTCACTTTCCAATTTCTTTTCTTATCCCATCATATACATTCAATCCAATTTAACAATAACAATAACAACAACAACAACAACATAATCAAAACTTCTAAGCCACATATGAGGATATTACAATTCTCCCCCTCTAAAAAGAAAATTTCGTCCTCGAAATTACTTGAAATTAACTCTGAAACAACTGAGGATATTGCTCTCGCATCGTTTGCTCATTTTCCCAAGTTGCTTCTTCTTTCCCATGGTTCTTCCAAAGAATCTTCACCAATGGCACTCTCTTGTTTCTCAAATCTTTCACATCACGTGTCAAGATAGCAACTGGTTCCTCTTCAAAAGTCAAGTCTGGGTTCACTTCAATTGATTCAAATGGCAACACATGAGATGGATCCGACCTGTACCTCCTCAACATGGAAACATGGAATACATTATGAATACGATCTAACTCAGGTGGCAAAGCAAGTCGATAAGCAACTGGCCCAACTCTTTCTAACACTTCATACGGCCCAATGAAACGAGGACTCAATTTTCCCTTCCGACCGAACCTCAAAATCTTTTTCCAAGGAGACACTTTCAAAAATACCTTATCTCCAACATCAAACTGAATGTCTCTCCTTTTCAAATCTGCATAAGACTTCTGTCGGTCTGAAGCTGCTTTTAACCTGCCTCGAATCAATTTTACTTTCTCTTCAGTTTCTTGAATCAAATCAGGACCAACCAACTTATTATCTCCAAGCTCATTCCAACAAAGAGGTGTCCTACACCGTCTGCCATACAATGCTTCGAATGGTGCCATACCAATGCTGGATTGGTGACTGTTGTTGTAAGCAAACTCCACAAGAGGTAAAAATCTATCCCAACTTCCAGAGAAATCGATGACACAGCTTCTCAACATATCTTCAAGAATCTGTATCACCCTCTCTGACTGTCCATCCGTCTGTGGATGAAAAGCAGTACTGAAGTGCAGTCGAGAACCCATAGCATAATGCAAACTCTTCCAAAATCTTGAAGTAAACCTGGGATCTCGATCAGACACTAAAGAAGTTGGAACACCATGCAGTTTCACAATTTCCTGGATATACAGCTCAGCCAATCTCTCCAAAGAGTAATCCATCCGCACCGGAAGGAAATGAGCTGTCTTAGTCAATCTATCCACAATCACCCAAATGGCATCATGTTTCCTTTGTGTCAATGGCAAACCAGACACAAAGTCCATTGTCACTCTTTCCCACTTCCATTCAGGCACTGACAACGGTTGAAGCAACCCGGTTGGAACTTGATGCTCTGCTTTAACTTTCTGACAAGTGAGACATTTCGATACAAACTCAGCAATGTCTCTCTTCAACCCAATCCACCAATAATGTTGTCTCAAATCATTATACATCTTCGTATTACCCGGATGCATAGCAAACATCGACTGATGAGCTTCTTCCAAAATAACCCTTTTCAAATCAGCATCATCGGGTACACACAATCTGCTCTTGAACCAGAGACTCCCATCATCTCTCACAACAAAATCTCTAGTCTTCCCAATCTTGCAATCTGAAATAATCTTCTGAATCTTCATATCAACCAACTGAGCCTCTTTGATCTGATCTAACAAAACTGGCTTCAATTGCAACTGTGCCAACAATGCACCATCATCACAAGGTACAAAACTGGCATGCAATGCTCTCAACTCAACAAGCAACGAGAGCGAGTAAACTGTTAAACCAGCTAAAGACTTCCGACTCAAAGCATCAGCAACAACATTTGCTTTACCTGGATGATAGTCAATTAAGCAGTCGTAGTCTTTAATCAATTCTAACCATCTCCTCTGACGAAGATTGAGTTCTTTCTGGACACCCAAATACTTCAAACTCTTGTGATCAGTGTAGATGAAACATTTTTCCCCAAATAAATAATGGCGCCAAATCTTTAATGCAAACACAATGGCAGCCAATTCCAAATCATGGGTCGGATAGTTAAGCTCATGCGGTTTCAACTGTCGAGATGCATAAGCTATAACTTTCCCTTCCTGCATCAATACACATCCCAAACCTCTATGTGAAGCATCACTGTAGATCACATATGGTTTGCCTTCAACAGGTAAAGTTAAAACAGGCGCTTGAGTCAACATTTCTCTCAACTGCTCAAAGCTAGCCTGACACTGATCCGTCCACACAAATCTCACTCCCTTACGAAGTAATCTGGTGAGTGGAGTAGCTATTAAAGAAAACCCTTTTACAAACCGCCGGTAATAGCCTGCCAAACCCAGAAAACTTCTAATCTCTGTCACAGACTTGGGTGGACTCCAATTCAGAATAGCTTCAACTTTACTTGGATCAACTCTAATGCCTTCTGCTGAAACAATATGTCCGAGAAAAGCTACTTGATCCAACCAGAACTCGCATTTCGACAATTTGGCAAACAACTGCTTCTCTCTCAAAATCTGCAACACAATCCTCAGATGCATATCATGTTCCTCTTCATTCCGTGAATACACCAGAATGTCATCGATGAAGACCACAACAAACTGATCCAGATAGGGCCTGAACACCCTATTCATCAAATCCATGAAAGCTGCAGGTGCATTCGTCAGACCAAAAGGCATAACTAAAAATTCATAGTGCCCATACCTGGTCCTGAAAGCTGTCTTCGGAACATCTTCAGCTCTGACTCTCAGCTGATGGTACCCAGATCTCAGATCAATTTTGGAAAACACAGCTGCACCCTTCAACTGATCAAAGAGATCATCGATTCTAGGCAAAGGATATTTATTCTTAATGGTCACTTTGTTCAATTGCCTATAATCGATACATAACCTCATAGTACCATCTTTCTTCTTCACAAATAGCACAGGAGCTCCCCAAGGAGAAACACTGGGGCGAATAAATCCTTTGTCCAACAACTCCTGTAACTGCACTTTTAACTCCCTCAATTCTGCTGGTGCCATTCTATAAGGAGTAATAGAGATAGGAGTGGTACCAGGTAACAATTCAATACCAAACTCCACCTCTCTCTCTGGAGGCAATCCAGGCAACTCCTCTGGAAACACATCAGGGAACTCAGCAACTGTGGCAATGCTATCAATGGGAGAACCCTTCACTCTAGTATCTATCACATGAGCGAGATAGGCTTCACACCCCTTTCTAATCAACCTCCTGGCTGCAACAGCTGAAACAAATAAGGAGGCTAGCTGTTCCTGCTCATTAGATACTATCACTTCTCTACCATCAACGGTTCTCAAAGAAACAATTTTCTTTTTACAATCCACCACAGCTCCATGTCGAGATAGCCAATCCATACCTAAGATCACATCATATTCCTTAAATGGCATCTCAATCAAATCTCCAAAGAACTCCTCACCCTGCACCCTCACTACACTATCCCGGTGCACCTTACTCACAACCACACTATGCCCTAACGGATTTGTCACCAACACATCAAATCCTAGGGACTCAGCATGCACATCAGATACAGGCAAGACAGATACACTAACATAAGAATGCGTGGAACCCGGATCAATCAAAGCAAGTACTGGAGTATTAAATAAAGAAAAAGTACCAGCTATGACTGCCGATGCATCTGGCTGCCTCTGCATAACATACATCCTCTGGGAAGAACCAACCTCCTCTGGTCTACCCTCTCTGGATGCAGCACCTCCTCTAGAACTGAACCCTGGCCTACCTCCTCTGCTGACACCTCTGCCTCCTCTACCTCCTCTCACACTAGCTCGAGAAGCAGCAGAATCAACTGGCATCTGCTCTTGCCTCTCAGGACAATCTCTCACAAAATGGTCTGGTGATCCACACCTGAAGCATACCCCTGCAACACCAGCCTTCCAACAAGGACCACCATGTGGCCTCCCACAATGGATGCATATGGGAAGAGTGGATCTCCGAATCATTGGGGTCGGAGCACTTGCCACTGAAGCTGCAGGTCTAAATCTCTACCTCTGGAACTGCAATGACCTACCTGCTGGTCTCTGGCTCCTACTACTCCGAGGAACAAAACTTCCTCTACCCCTCTTCGCAGAAGAAGACCCTGCCTCGAACTGGGGCCTTCTCACTCTAACCTCCTCTTCAGAAGCAGCTGTAACTATGGCCTGAGCTCTCTCTACACTCCTAGCTGCTGCAACTAGCTGGGAGAAATCCTGATACCTGGAGCCAGCCACATGACAAATAATTGAGGGCCTCAATCCCTCCTCAAATCGCCGACATCGATCAATCTCATCAGCAATAATACCCCAGCATACTGACTCAGTCGAATAAACTCAACTTCATACTCAGTAACAGTCTTGCTGTCTTGTTTCAAGCTTAAGAACTCCATCTTCTTCATGTCCTTATACTCCCTAGGAGTATACTTCAACTCAAATTCCCTCAGAAAATCAGTGTAAGACAGTGTTGGAGGATCATCCATAGAGTGTGGCACTGTCTTCCACCAGTCATATGCGTCCTTCTGCAGTAATGACCTGGCATAATCAAACTTTTCCTCAGGGGTGGCTTGTAACTGAATAAAGATTCTCTGCACTTTGCCTAACCATTGTTCAGCCACTGCTGGATCAGTGGTTCCCATAAAATCTTCCGCCCCAAACTTCCTCAATTTATCATACTGTCTCATCTGAACCTGAGGCTGGGGTGGTGGTGGAGGTGGCTGTACTGGTGCTTGTCTCATTACTTCCATCATATGTCTAAACCAGGCTGGCGGAACCTCCTCTCCAGCTGGTCTACCCGACACCGAAGCAGGTGCCTCCTCAACACTATCAACCCTAGCTCCCTCGGCAGGAGCAATGCTCTCGGCACTACCCTCAGCTGACTGTCTTGAGTGAGGATCCATCAACACCTAATACTGCAAACACAGCAGATTACATCTTATTAAAGATCAGGGACTGCCAATCTCAAACGTATATGTCATTCAAAACTCACTTTTTAAGTAAAAATATTCTTTTTATTACATTTTACCTAGGCTGAGAATCTCAAACCTGGCTCTGATACCAAAACAATTGTAACACCCCCATATTCAATGCACACACACTACAACCACAACAATGTAGCATAAGTGCACCAAACATAGGGATGCTACGGTTTCCTTAACATTCAAAACATTTTAAAACTTGATACCATATCCATATCATTATATCTTATTAACAAAATAGATCATTTACTTATAAAACAAAACATATTAGTTATCTATATATATATACAGTTATATATTACACAGCGGAAGTTATAAAATATGTATATATATGAAAACATTTGAATACATATTTACTATTATACATATATTTACATTATCAACAAAACTTTACACAATATAAAAGATTTATACATGATTGGCAAGTCAGCTCTGATCTTTAAGCTCCCAAAATCAACTCTTCAATGTCTACTCTCACTCGGTCTCGAAGAGCTCTCGGGTTCGATTCTATCAGTTCTATCACCTGCGCGATTAAACACTATCGCGCTAAGCCAAGGGCTTAGTAAGATAAAACATGCAATAGACATGCTTAAATGCTATACAATGCCAATTCTAATTTATCATACATGTAACAACATAAATGCAAAGCTAACAACATACTTTTACATTTCATAACCTAACATACATATATGTATTTCAGAATTCAACATCTTTGCATATATTTTATTAGTTAATCATTTAATCATTCATGAACAACACTAAGCAAAGACAAGCATGGGCCCAAGACACACTAATATGCCATTCAATTTTCAGAGTTAATGCTTTGGTTTTGTTATCACATTTATCAATATCAATATCATATACCCAACTAGGCTTCAAGGATTAAGTTCAACCAAGCTTCAAGGGGAGCAAAGCATGCTAAGCATCAACCCAACTTGGCTTCAAGAACTAACCCAACCTAGCTTCAAGGGTTGTAACATCTCAATTAGGCTTCAAGGATTCAATCCAACCTAACTTCAAGAGATTGTTACACTCATTAGGCATGCCACCAACAACAAACTCTGAAAATGGAATAACACATTAGCCACACAATTCATTTAGATTTCATTTTCAATTCTCATTATCATTTAGGCAAACATGCCTCATTTATCTCCATTAAATCACCTTAGCCAATAACAATGGCTCCACATTTCATTTCACAATATAACACTTCATTATTCAAGTGTATATTTATCTCACATGACATCATTCATAAATATTAACATTTCATTCCACATTACTCATAAAACACATTACCATTCAAAGTGCATAACATAACATTGTTAATTCTCAACAATGCAATTAGGGCAAAACACAATTGACATGATTCATAGCTTTAGGACCATCCACATTCATTTGATTAGATCATTCTTGTGTTTGAAACATGTTTATAATGTTCATGTTTAAGTTTAGGAACAATGGAACTTTTGAAGAATTTAAACCATGCAAAGAGAACCAAGAAATCAAACAATGTTCAAATCATTTGAAGGGCACGCCCAACTCACTTGATTGGCACGCCCAACCAGCTTGAGTGACACGCCCGTGTCCTTAAAATGAAAAGAGGCAGTAGCTTCCTCAAATAAATGACACGCCCAACCAACTTGAGTGACACGCCCGTGTCCTTAAAAAGAAAAGAGGCAGTAGCTAATTCAAACAATTGACACGCCCACTCCCCTAAATTGATTTTGGCCGTGTCACCAAATCACAAAACCTTAACTAAAACCAACCCTTTCTCAATTGCACTCAAACACAATATTCATTATATAACATATTTCACATGAACATAATCAATGTTCTAAACACATATTCATCACAAGAATTACTTCACCACACATTAATATCACAATTAAACACATATTAACTCAAAACCCTAAAATCAACATCCTTCTCCATCCATCCAAATCAACAACCATCATTTCCAACAACAACCTTCAATTAAACTCATAACTTAAAATCAATTTAACACTTGAAAACACAACCAAACACATCTCAAATCCACCAAATCACAAAATCATCAAACCCTACTTTACTTCCAACACAACTTCCAAATAAGTAAAGAAAACAAGAAAATACTTACTTGAAAAGAAGAAATTCCACAAATCCTTTGTCAAAACCTTGGATTGCTTCATCAACTTGCTTCTTGCCTCAAGAATACTTCTCTTTTCCTTTTGCTAATGGAGAGCCGGCCACTTCATGAAGAAAGAAGACAATGATCAAGATACAAAGTCAAATTTTGCTTTTAATCTCCACCAAGTGTTCTTATCCAAGCAATTACTAAAACACCCTCAATCATATAACTAACCTTTGTCTCATATAAGTCCTTACATGTAATTTCATTAACAACCAAAAATATCTTCTTCCACTTAACCATCACCTTGACTCTTCATTTGACCACTTTATATGTTATATATATCATCATATACACAACATATACATTTGTCTCTAAACCCTAATTCTTCCTCCAAAACACATATGCACAAGCATTCACTTTCCAATTTCTTTTCTTATCCCATCATATACATTCAATCCAATTTAACAATAACAATAACAACAACAACAACAACATAATCAAAACTTCTAAGCCACATATGAGGATATTACAAGAAGCTAACTGAATCATTACTGGATTATATGTCACTGGCATAGGTTGAATTGTCGTAAGCTCTTGAACTATCGTACTCCAAGTCTGTGAGCCAAAAAGGATCAATGCCATGTAATGCAATACGTGTATACATGTATGCGTGAGTAACAAGCAAACAAAGATAATTAGGACATTTCTTCCAACCATATATCACCAACACACGAATGGTGAGTTTCTTTTCCTAGGTATATGGTCGACAAGATACCAACATTGGATATCTTGTTTTTTGAAAAATTCACTCGGATGGTTTTAACCAATAGTTGTATTTTTAAACATAGAAGTCAATCCATGATAATTCTCATTAATTAAGCTTTAATCCATTGAATCAACTAAAATAGCTTTTATGCTATATTAGATTAAAACTAAATTAAAAGGTTTATCATAAATAGATTTTCCATTTAGAAAAATAACTAATGATTCATGCTAAAAATAAACCCATAATTAATAATTCTTAATATAAATTAGGCCCACAATTAATTTTTGGTATTCCATGATTGACCTAAATAATTGTAAGCCCATGTAATTTGAAAAAGTAAGTTTGATTTCTAAGCCCATTATGAAAATGTTTGTTTAAAAATGAATTTTCGGTTTGTATTTGGGCCATGAGGTCGAAAAGAATCTTTGACCCATTTTAGAAATGTTTTATGTCCTAAGACCATCTTGAAAATTTTAAAAATAGTTTTGATCTTTTGGGCTTAAAGGAATAAAAATTATTTTGAGCTTATAATATAATTAGGTCATATTAGAAAAAGAAACCAAATAAGCCATGGTTCAAACCAAGATATATCAATCATAGTCAAACAATAATCATTTGGGGTAATTACCTAAGGAAAGTAACTAGGTCAATTACATGAGCTTTAGTCTTTGGGTTAAGAAGTTTAGGCTCCCATAGCAATTATATACCAAAAGCTATAAGGCTATGAGTGGTTATGCAATGCTCGATCTTTATACCTTGAGTAAAAATATGGTATCCCTTACATAATATAGCACGGGTTACACGGGCATCCTAACTCATGCAAACAATGCAATATAAATGATGCAATGGACAATATCATAATAAGAAATAATAAAATAATATAAAGACAGACGAAATTAACTTCTCTTATCCCCAGTGAAGTCGCCAATGTGAGCGGAAATTTTCGCTTCTACTCCAATGTGGAATGGTTCTTGCGACTTCGGCACTATTAGACTCAGGGCCATAAAGAATACGGGCCTAAACCAGAAAAAATGGAGTTATCACCCGGACAGGCCGAGAAAAAGAAAGTGGTGGATGACTCAATTCCTAAGGAATTTCCAACTTCATAATGGGTTCGAAAAGTTGGGTACGCATGGAGAATGTGAGAATGACTCAGCACCCCCACAACGCCTGGTTCATTAGAATCGGCATCCTTTTCAGGTCTAAACATTATTAAATTCTTAATATTTATGACATCATCCATATTACATGCAATTTAAAAGAAATAATCATCCATTATTTTATTAAAATAAAAAAAATAAAATCGGCACCATGTAACATCCGTGATTTTGGAGAAATTAAATAAGTATTTGGAGATATAAATTGTATATACTCAATATATATATATATATCTAGAGTATATATAATATATACATATTGTAACGCCCTGATACTCCATATAAGTACTATACATATACCTAGTATACATACAATACGTATATAAAGTATAAGAATGTTACTTTTAGTTTCAATTTAAATAAACCTTTATCCAGATTCATAAAATTGAACATTAATTTAAAACACATTTACAAAAGTCAGTATTCTTATTTATCAAAACTTCATTCATCCATATGAATATATATATTAACTCAAAAATACAATATAATTTAAAATCACACATGTATGCATCACCTTCTAGTTGGTCTCGAGACACTCTTACCCTTCTCGTGGCATAACAGCAGGACTTCCAGATCAACCGCATAACCACCTGCGCGATTACAAATCCGCGCTAAGCCCGAGAGCTTAGTAGTACAAATAAATATTAAAATATACTTTACAAAAGAATCATACCTTATATTTTTAGCATCATGTTTTATTGTTCTCTTACCACGTTTTCCTTTCTCAATGCATTCTTCATATGTTCCCCACTAGTCTCATACATTATATACATATTTACATAGAACATTCACAACACGATACTTACCATTTCTATCTCATATACATATACATATACATCCTTTTAACAAATCACCATTCAATGACTTATTCAACCCTTTATGAAAACCAATCTCACAAATTCCACATTCATATACATTTTACACATCATACCACATTTTCATAAACTCATATCTCAACAAAGCTCCTCAATATATCAATACACGTATAACAAAATCATACTTCACAACATCATTTTATTCACAATTCATCAATCATGAATCACACTTCCAATAAAGGCAGCCATAGATCTCATTACTCATTTATTTCAACATTTGAATATCACATTGACAACAAAGACAGACTCGGGCCCAAAAGACACTAATATGTTATTCAAAGTTTAGAGTTACTGCATTGGTCCATAATCACAATAATCAAGCCCGTAGGCAATATATCTCATATCTCTATTCATGGATAGCGTAACAGACCCAGTCTCTTGGATCATCAACTCGGCTAAACACGAGGAGATCCTCAACCCGGCTAGACTGTTACTACAATTCACATTTCACATTTTATCAAGTAACAGA
The DNA here is from genome assembly GCA_947685225.1 of Garcia nutans. Classification (NCBI taxonomy): domain Eukaryota; kingdom Viridiplantae; phylum Streptophyta; class Magnoliopsida; order Malpighiales; family Euphorbiaceae; genus Garcia; species Garcia nutans. Next base: position 13,696,820 of record CANTUV010000023.1, on the reverse strand, counting down.
CCCAGTCTCTTGGATCTCAATTCATCTCAATTCAAAGAGATCCTCAACCCGGCAAGACTGTTACTTTTCATATATTTCGTATCAATAATTCACATAGTGTAACAGACCCAGTCTCTTGGACCTCAATTCACTCAAATTGAAGAGATCCTCAACCCGGCAAGACTGTTACATTTTCACATTTTCTAGGCATGCAGCCAAATCCAGAACTCTGAAAATTGAATCAACATATTAGACAGAACACAATTGAATCAACATTTTCATTTCATACTCAATTGAATTATCATAGCCAATAACAATGACTTCACATCTCATTTAAATCACTATAGCCAATCACAATGGCTTCATATTTCATTTGAATCACTATAGCCAATCACAATGGCTTCATATCTCAATTGAATCATCATAGCCAATAACAATGGCTTCACATCTCATTTGAGTGATCATAGCCAATCACAATGGCCTCATATCATACCATGTCTCAACTTATATTATAATATTTCATTATTCAATTGTACATAATCAATTACTTCATCATTTCCTTCACAATATATATATATATATATATATATCATCATTGCAATTCACAAGATTCACAATGCATAAGACATAACATTGTTCATATAGTATCATATGCATCATCATTATCATCAAATCATATTGATCAATTCATCACTCAAGTATACATAATCAATGGCATTGCACATACTTTTTTAATGATCATTATATCCTCCATATACATTTGGTTGGATCATTATTGTTTTAAGTGTTTTTAGATACAAAAGACATTTGAAGATCCAACAATGTATGACTTGTTTAGAATAAATATCATTAGCCAACACATTCAAGGGACACGGCCAAGCTTGTGGCCGTGTCTCACAACACCAATTCAAACAGTAGCAAACACGGGCAATGGACACGGCCAAGCCAGTGGCATTGTCTCTCAACACCAAAAATCCAGTAGCAGACACGGGCAAGGGACACGGCCGTGTCTCTCAACAAAATCCAACAGTAACAAACACAGGTAAGGGACACGGCCAAGCCAGTGGCCGTGTCTCTCCAAAAGTCATCCAACACGGCCAAGTTTACCCTAACTTGGCCGTGTCTCTCATAACTTGGTCGTGTCCTCCAAGAATTTAAAGACCAAGCCATTCAAAATTCATACCACAACCCTTTTAATCATCATCTTTATTTATATTTATCAATTTCCTATCACTTTAATATTTATATAACTACATTATATCACCATAATAATCAATATATATATATACATCACTATAATCAATTACTCAAAATACCAATTCATTCATACTAAACCCTAACTCAACAATTCACCATCATCCTCACAATTACCCCAACTTATCAACACTTAAATATCAATTCAACACAATTACATACTTCAATCTTTCATTTCCATCATCTTATACACCAACCATAACCTCAATCAAAAGAAATCCAAAACAAGAAGTTAAAAACTTATATATACATAATCAATAAAATCAACTCAAGAGATGAGTACTTACTTGAATAGCTTGCCAAATCTTCAATATCCACTTGCAAGCCTCTTGATATCCTTAATCTTTGGTGTAATTAGAAGCAAAATCACCTTTCTCTCTCTAGCTTCTCTCTCTCTCTCCCTCTCTCTCTCGTTTACTAAGAAGAAGAAGACGAAGGAGAAGAAGAAAGAAAGATCTCGTTCTTTCTTTCGTTCTTATCATATATATATAATAATAATAATAACAACAACAATAATAATAATACAATTAAATCTCCTCCACACAAATTTCTTTTTGATTTCCTCTTCTTTTTCTTTTTGTCCTTATTATCATTATTATTATTATTAACTAATCATACAAATATATATATATATACAACTCACTTTTCCTACACCATTTTATACCTCATATATATGTGATATATATGTAGGTATAAGTATATGTCATATATATATTGCATTTATAATTCCCATATCTTCTCTTCACTTCTTTTCTCTTTCCCTTCAATACACACATTGAATCCAAATATAACAATAACCCCAACACTTTTAGGGTATACTTTAGGATATTAATATTCTCTCCCCCTTCAATAATTTCGTCCTCGAAATTATCCAGCATAATAACAACCCATTTAGAACAAATCACCATCTTAACTTCCATATGAAGATAATCATATCGTACATTATAATTTTATCAAATCACATAACTTCTACTCTCCCCCTTAGAAATAATCATTTTCTCTGAAATTCATAACTCATCATTGTATAGGTATATATATATCTTATTACTTTCTCAACAAAACAATTCAGATAACTCATACATATCCAATGAATTTTATCTTTGTATATGAGTCTGATTATCACATTATCTAGTTATAGATATTCTCTTAACTTTAACCTCAAAAATCATTAATTAATATCTTAGCATTGATTATTCCGTTCTTACAATCACTTTCAAAATAAATATTTACCAAACTTCAATGAATAACAATATCCTTACTTTCTTTAGCTTGCTTCTCATTTAATATACATATTAATACAATACTTTTAAACTTACCTAACAGGTAAACAACATTTCCCTTTTTCTCACCAAGTACAATTGATATAATTCAATTTATTTATGTTCATTCATAAACCAGAATATTACATCATACACATTACCATTTCAATTTTACACTCCCAATACAACAGTACGTATTAAATCTCAATATTGACTCGCAACTTAAGCGAAATCTAGATCAATCGATCTACCTATCACAACATACTAACATTTCAACCTTATCTGATTCAAATAAACAATTAACTTATCGAAATTTATCATTGGATTCCACAATATATATATATATATATAACCTAATTTCATTAGGTCAAACTTATATTCAAATTCTAGTCTTTTCAGATTCATATACTCAATCAATAGAAATCATGCTTATAAATATACATTTCATTATTTCAATAATTATATCATCATCTCTCATACTCATTCAAAGTTTATCAATATAGCCAACAACTATGGCTTCATAAACGAACCTTTCCCCAACCAGGTCGATAGTCCAAGTTCGGTTGCCCAACACAATGGGTCTGTATGGTTCTACAGGAGGCAGATAAGTCCGTTCATTTATCTTTTCACCATTTATTTCTCATAATCAATTTGGTACTTTACCTCCATTATACTTCATTACTAACATCATTGTCAACAATTATGGTTTTTCCTCACATCAAAATAGTATGCTCATATATCATCAACTATATTGAATATCTCATTATTCAATCATATCATCTAGACAGGCTTCAACCATATCTTTTAACCATGTTTTTAGAAACATAGTTATCAATCTCACCAAAATTGTACCACAGTTATATCATCTCAGCTCCAAATCTGAAGATAATAAAACTACCCAACTAATCACACTAATCAAATCATAGTACCATGATATATAAACAATCACATTTGGGGTTTGTAAATCAATCTTGTTCTTCTATTATTCGATTTCCAACCTTTACAATTATAATATTATATTATATCACAAAAATTATATATTTATTCTCCAAGCTTTTATTACACCAAGAATTAACACATTTTATTTCCATCTCCAAAATAGTTTGCTTTTGTTTATTTGATCATCATTAACCTAACTCATGTTCAATAATATTATCTTTAACATTTTCTACGTCCAACTTTCAATCATATACAAATCTTACACAAGTTTCATTCATTACTCCATTTCCAAACCATCTCCTCTAAAAATTTTCAAATACATAACTCTCTTTCCTTAAAATTTCTTATTTTACACTTATACATAAAACAGTTCCACACACAGAGTCTTTGAGTTCCAAGATATCTTATGATAGCCTCACTTAGTTATTGCAATAACAATTTCATTACTCAATATTACCCACATTCATTCTCATTTTCTATTTCATCACATACTCTATTCTGCATAAATTAAGATTTAATCCTTATTAATTCCACTACTATATGCAATCTCATTTCTGATACCATTAAACATGCAATGGTATAATATAATAAAAGTATTATATACACATTCATAGGTCACGTTTATATTGTGACTCACTTCCCACCTTTCTTACATATAACCATTACATTCATGTCGAAAAGTTCATTTCACATATCCTCTTTACATATACACATAATTACGCAATTTATTAAATTTTTCTTTTGCATATAGTTTATACAAATATAAGATTGATCACTTTCCTTTAACTCTTATCATTCTCATTCTTTTAACATAACTTAAGTTATTCATTAACTTCAATAAATATATACACTCTACTTATAATATTATTTCACAAAGAACTTAATCACATTTCCAATGTGATATTTCTCTCACATTTGTTTTTAAATACCTTTAACATATCTTTCATATTCTTTTTCATCCTTTCCAATCAAATTACTTAAAGTAACTCATTTCCCATTTGATCAATTCCTTTTCTTTTATTTCAAACCAAATTTTCCTACTATCAATCTCATTCCCCAATTCATAATACTTTCATGTGCACCACTATATATTTCATATATCTCATGTATTAAATACATTAAACTATCAATATTTAAATTATCTTTATCCACATTCCATTAAAACTATAAACTTTCAACTTATTTATCTCATTCTCTTAATATCAACTTTAAATCATCTTATATGTATATACCACAAAACAACATCCAAAACATATATGTTTTACAATTATTAAGCTCATTCCAAAAATCAAAATGTTACATATTACCACCATTAACATGAGCTTTCACAATATTCAACCATATCACATTTCTAACATTGAAATCATCATGTTTGTATTTAACAATACAAACAACACCCATATCACTTCGTACTTAACCAACATCATCTCTTTTTCCTTTAAACACAACCTTAACTTTACATATCAACACCTTAAATTATCACACTTAATCTATACTAATCAACTCATTCAATATTTCACTGTACTTTTTTCATTTAAATAACATATCTTTTCATATTACCCATCCAACAACATTTCCTCTTTCTAGAAATCCAAACATAAAGTTTATTGAAAAGAGATTCAAATAATAGAGGAAAGATTTCATACTTTAATCTAAATTTTGTTTTTAACTCATTCTCAACTTTATTCTTCTAGCCATTTCTTTATATGTCAAACACATATCAATAATCAAACTTTTTAGTTATAAATTCCATATCATTTCTTTATATCACAATCACCTCTCAATTATCAACATTTCAAAATTTGTTTTCATATAAAACCTCATTTACACATTATCATATATCTCATGTAATTCAAATACATCACAAATCACATAATGCCACGTTCGAGACCAACCTAGATGTGAATGCATATGCATGTCTTACCAATTGCATTTCCAAAATCTTCTTTTCAATTCTTATTTAAACTCTTCAAAAATTTTCTTTTTAATTTCTCTTAGGCCGAGAATCTCGAATCTAAGCTCTGATACCAAAATAATTGTAACACCCTGATACTCCATATAAGTACTATACATATACCTAGTATACATACAATACGTATATAAAGTATAAGAATGTTACTTTTAGTTTCAATTTAAATAAACCTTTATCCAGATTCATAAAATTGAACATTAATTTAAAACACATTTACAAAAGTCAGTATTCTTATTTATCAAAACTTCATTCATCCATATGAATATATATATTAACTCAAAAATACAATATAATTTAAAATCACACATGTATGCATCACCTTCTAGTTGGTCTCGAGACACTCTTACCCTTCTCGTGGCATAACAGCTGGACTTCCATATCAACCGCATAACCACCTGCGTGATTACAAATCCGCGCTAAGCCCGAGAGCTTAGTAGTACAAATAAATATTAAAATATACTTTACAAAAGAATCATACCTTATATTTTTAGCATCATGTTTTATTGTTCTCTTACCACGTTTTCCTTTCTCAATGCATTCTTCATATGTTCCCCACTAGTCTCATACATTATATACATATTTACATAGAACATTCACAACACGATACTTACCATTTCTATCTCATATACATATACATATACATATACATCCTTTTAACAAATCACCATTCAATGACTTATTCAACCCTTTATGAAAACCAATCTCACAAATTCCACATTCATATACATTTTACACATCATACCACATTTTCATAAACTCATATCTCAACAAAGCTCCTCAATATATCAATACACGTATAACAAAATCATACTTCACAACATCATTTTATTCACAATTCATCAATCATGAATCACACTTCCAATAAAGGCAGCCATAGATCTCATTACTCATTTATTTCAACATTTGAATATCACATTGACAACAAAGACAGACTCGGGCCCAAAAGACACTAATATGTTATTCAAAGTTCAGAGTTACTGAATTGGTCCATAATCACAATAATCAAGCCCGTAGGCAATATATCTCATATCTCTATTCATGGATAGCGTAACAGACCCAGTCTCTTGGATCATCAACTCGGCTAAACACGAGGAGATCCTCAACCCGGCTAGACTGTTACTACAATTCACATTTCACATTTTATCAAGTAACAGACACAGTCTCTTGGATCTCAATTCATCTCAATTCAAAGAGATCCTCAACCCGGCAAGACTGTTACTTTTCATATATTTCGTATCAATAATTCACATAGTGTAACAGACCCAGTCTCTTGGACCTCAATTCACTCAAATTGAAGAGATCCTCAACCCGGCAAGACTGTTACATTTTCACATTTTCTAGGCATGCAGCCAAATCCAGAACTCTGAAAATTGAATCAACATATTAGACAGAGCACAATTGAATCAACATTTTCATTTCATACTCAATTGAATTATCATAGCCAATAACAATGACTTCACATCTCATTTAAATCACTATAGCCAATCACAATGGCTTCATATTTTATTTGAATCACTATAGCCAATCACAATGGCTTCATATCTCAATTGAATCATCATAGCCAATAACAATGGCTTCACATCTCATTTGAGTGATCATAGCCAATCACAATGGCCTCATATCATACCATGTCTCAACTTATATTATAATATTTCATTATTCAATTGTACATAATCAATTACTTCATCATTTCCTTCACAATATATATATATATATATATCATCATTGCAATTCACAAGATTCACAATGCATAAGACATAACATTGTTCATATAGTATCATATGCATCATCATTATCATCAAATCATATTGATCAATTCATCACTCAAGTATACATAATCAATGGCATTGCACATACTTTTTCAATGATCATTATATCCTCCATATACATTTGGTTGGATCATTATTGTTTTAAGTGTTTTTAGATACAAAAGACATTTGAAGATCCAACAATGTATGACTTGTTTAGAATAAATATCATTAGCCAACACATTCAAGGGACACGGCCAAGCTTGTGGCCGTGTCTCACAACACCAATTCAAATAGTAGCAAACACGGGCAATGGACACGGCCAAGCCAGTGGCATTGTCTCTCAACACCAAAAATCCAGTAGCAGACACGGGCAAGGGACACGGCCGTGTCTCTCAACAAAATCCAACAGTAACAAACACAGGTAAGGGACACGGCCAAGCCAGTGGCCGTGTCTCTCCAAAAGTCATCCAACACGGCCAAGTTTACCCTAACTTGGCCGTGTCTCTCATAACTTGGCCGTGTCCTCCAAGAATTTAAAGACCAAGCCATTCAAAATTCATACCACAACCCTTTTAATCATCATCTTTATTTATATTTATCAATTTCCTATCACTTTAATATTTATATAACTACATTATATGACCATAATAATCAATATATATATACATCACTATAATCAATTACTCAAAATACCAATTCATTCATACTAAACCCTAACTCAACAATTCACCATCATCCTCACAATTACCCCAACTTATCAACACTTAAATATCAATTCAACACAATTACATACTTCAATCTTTCATTTCCATCATCTTATACACCAACCATAACCTCAATCAAAAGAAATCCAAAACAAGAAGTTAAAAACTTATATATACATAATCAATAAAATCAACTCAAGAGATGAGTACTTACTTGAATAGCTTGCCAAATCTTCAATATCCACTTGCAAGCCTCTTGATATCCTTAATCTTTGGTGTAATTAGAAGCAAAATCACCTTTCTCTCTCTAGCTTCTCTCTCTCTCTCCCTCTCTCTCTCGTTTACTAAGAAGAAGAAGACGAAGGAGAAGAAGAAAGAAAGATCTCGTTCTTTCTTTCGTTCTTATCATATATAATAATAATAATAATAATAATAATAATAATAATAATAATAATAACAACAATAATAATAATACAATTAAATCTCCTCCACACAAATTTCTTTTTGATTTCCTCTTCTTTTTCTTTTTGTCCTTATTATCATTATTATTATTATTAACTAATCATACAAATATATATATATACAACTCACTTTTCCTACACCATTTTATACCTCATATATATGTGATATATATGTAGGTATAAGTATATGTCATATATATATTGCATTTATAATTCCCATATCTTCTCTTCACTTCTTTTCTCTTTCCCTTCAATACACACATTGAATCCAAATATAACAATAACCCCAACACTTTTAGGGTATACTTTAGGATATTACACATATGGTATATTAATTGTATATGTTGGATTAATACATTACATACTTAATATTTAATACACATATAAGGTACATTTGATGTGTATATAAGATACGCATTACTTGTACATATGTGTAATATCCCAAATTTTTGAAAAGTTCTAATTTTTGGAAATTTGATAAAATAAATTATAATTTAAATGGATAAATTAAATTAATGGTTTTAAATAAAAAATGAAGGGATTTAAATGAAAAAGTGGAACACATATGTGATATATATGTAAAATATATACAACGTATAAAAGTTAACACTTTTTAAAAGAAAATTCAAAATAAAAGGGTAATTTGGTAATTAAATTTTAGAAATTCAAAATTAATAAAATAATTCAAAAATAAATTATTTTTTAATGGAAGAGGAAATTTAGGACTTTTAATTTATTAAATAAATAAATAATTTATTAATTATTAAATTATTTTAATATATATATACATGGTTTAAAATAAAAGATGAAAAGAAAAAGAAAATTTAAAAGTTGCCTTCATCTCTTCTTCTTCTTCTTCAAGGCTGGCCACCATGAGAGCTTAAGGCCAAGGTTTTGATTCTTCCATAGTCCACAAATTGAAGGATTTAACAAGTTTAAAGTGGATTTTTGGTGATTTCCACCAAAATTAGTAATTTTACTCACTTTTTCTTTGGATTTTATGAAAGTATGAATATGTGTGTTTTGGGTTTTTGAAGTTTTAATATTTAATTGTCTATTTGGATATGGATGAAGTTATTTTAAGTGATTAACAATAATTTTAAGGTTAGATTGAAGAAATAGTTGAATTTAAGTTGAGTTTGATGAAGAGAGAGAATTTAGGGTTATGGAACATTTAGGTTTTTGAAATCATGAGTTTTAATTGTGTAAATTGGTTCCAAATGTGTTGTTTTGATTCATAAACAAGTATTTTAAAGTCAAATATTGGATTTGGTTGGAGTTTGAGAATGGTAGTATTGATTTAGGGTTTTGGAAAAGTGAATTTTCAAAGAATGATTAATTGTTTGATTTTAATGCTTAAATCATGTTATTTAATGATATAAGTGGTGGAAATAAGATTGAAATGATAATTGGATTGAGTTGGAATGGAGATCCTTCAATGGTGAAGGTTATGCCATTTTAGGGTTTTGAACATAAGCATGTGGTTAATTATTATAATTGATTTAAACATGCTAAAACATGTTTCTAATGATATTAATAAACTTAAAACACTAATTTAAATGGCTTGATATGGTTTTTCAAAGTTAAAGTGAGGTGAAGCTTAATTTTAGGATTTGGTTTAGAGTGATGTTTAATTATGGTTTGATGTTGAGAATACCTTACAATGTGATATTAAATGATTATGTATGATCACGTTTGGTATAGGCATTGAGGGAGGTTGATTTGCTTCATCCAAGTGGTGAAGGGCAAGTTGGAAGGATAGGATTGAATGTTATGTTAAGCTTGCTTTGGGTTGCTAGTGGAAGTATGTACAAACTTTGAATATATTATTTATATTTGCATGACATTTGGGCTTAACACTTTTTGGTGAAAAATGTGTTAAGTTACTTGGTTCATTGATTGAGTATGAATAATGCTATGACATTTGTAATGATATATATGTGTTAAATGCATTGTGAAAAGCCATTGATAATGGCTAAATTGTGTAGAATATGAAAAATGTATATTATGTGAAAATATCTAAAGTAATTGGGTAATGTGTTGTGAATGCAAAAATGAGATATGTGGAATAATGAAATAAATTGATATTGATAAAAATAAGAAAAATGAAAAAAGTGAGAAAAATGAGAAAGATGTGAAAAATGAGAAAAATGTGAAAATAAGGCAATGTGCCTAGATTGAATATGTGACAATGAGAAAGAGATTAATAATGAGAAAAATAAATAAATAAATAGTGAGAAAAAGATGATATAATAAAGCAATGTGCCTAGTTTGATCATGAGAAAATGAGAAAAGTTTTGATAAAGAAATTATGAAAGAATTTGATAATGAGAAATATGAATAAATTGTGTGCCTAGTATATTATTCAATTTTCAGAGTTCTGGGTTTGGCGGCATACCTATGATTGCCTACGGGCTACACGCTGGAATGGTGAAAAGGCTGGGTCGTAAGCCAGGCCAACTGATAAATATGATATTTTTGGGGTGAAAAGACTGGGTCGTAAGCCTCAAAAACTGTAGCAGTCTAGCCGAGTTGAGGACCAAGATACTGGGGCCTAAGGGTCTAGCCAGGTTGAGATCCAAGAGACTGGGGCTGTTACATTATCCATTGATATATTGCCTACGGGGCTAGACACATGGTGTTATTATGGACCAAAGCAGTAACTCTGAAATTTGAATAGCATATTAGATCATTTTTGGGCCCATGCTTGTCTTTTCTTTAATGTGAATTATGAATTGTGATACAATTGAGCAATATAATGCTATGAGTTGTGATTATGAAATATTTGAAAAATATAAGAAAGTAAAATGATGTGACATTTATATGCATTGTGCATTGACATTACATTGAGTTTTATTGTTATTATCAAAGTTTGTACCACTAGGCTTCTGCTTAGCGCGATTGTAATTCGTCGCGTAGGTGTCATGGATGATTTGGTAGATTCAGAGAGTTCTACTAGACTTGGTCGGGTCTAGGTTTGTATTTATTGAGCTTGAAGAGTTATTTTTGGGTACGTCAAGATCAGAGCCAGTTGCCAGCATGTAGATATTTAATATTACAATGTATTTTGATATTATATATGTTATGATATGTTTTTGGAAGTATGTAATGTAAATTGTAAAGAATATTTTGAATAATTTGTTCAGATGGAATTTTATATGTGTTAATTTATATATCTATATATAAGTATTTTGAGAAAATATGGAGAAATTGAGAAATATTGGTGAAATGGTGAATTGATTTTTATTGGGAGTGTTTGCTTTATGCAGGTTGTGTTTTGCTAAATTTTGGGAACGTCCAAATTACAAACAAAACTCTGGCGAATTTTTTCCAGAGATTTTCATATAAAATATTTATTTTGGATTCCTATAACAAGCAAAGAATATTTATATACTATTTATTTTATATATTAGTATTTGAAATCTTAAAACAGAAATGTGAAAATTTTTATTAAATCGGTCTATGACATTTTTATACCGTATATGCATATTTTACATATGCTGAAAATATATATTATACGTATATAGAATATAAGGGTGTTACACACCATCCAAGGATGGAAACATGTCTTTAAAAATGTCCAATGTTCAAAAAGAAAATAAAGTAAATAAAATAGGACACCCACCATATGGTGGAATACATACCCTTTACATTAATGTTGAAATTTAAAGTAAATTAAATTATATTGAACTTAACTAATGAGGTACCCACAAAGTAAAAACATACCTCTTACATCATTGAAACTAAAATAATCAACATTAAAATAATTAACCAAATGAATTAAACCATACAAAAATTCACAATAATTATAAATAATTCATCCATGAAAATATAATTTCGATAAATCACTCATCACAAGCGTATAATAAATTAAATAATTAAAACTAGGGTTTAAAGCATTAAATAAACAAGATTAGAGTTTAGAACTTAGAAATTAGGTTTTTAGTTGTTTGGGATTAAGGTCTTGATTTTACAGGATAGGGATTAGGGTTTTAGGTTTTGAGATATTGGTTTTGGTTGCTAGATGAAGTCTAGGGAATTAGGGTTTTAGGAATTAAGGTTTTAGAATCAGGATTTTGGGATTGGATTCTGGATATTAGGGTTTAAATTTTGGATTCTATATATTAAAGTTTAGGTTTTGAATTCTAAATATTAGGGTTTATGGAAATTAAGCTTGGGGATTTAGGATTTTCTGGAGCTAAGGTTGTTTGTGTCTGTAAACGAGATTAGGGTTTTAGCTAAGGACTAAGGTTTAATATTGGCTACTATGATGAACAAAATTAATTTTGAACAAATAAGCATTGCTACTGGATTGTTTGAATATTTTGCAAACTACTGCATGAGATAATAATAACGTAACTATTGTGATTTGAATGAATTAAACACAGTAAACAAACCTTCGTTTGTTGGCTCCACCAAATTGAAAGAGTTGAACCAAGTTTGACGTTTGCTATTGCCTGAATCAACCTAGTTCTTTGGTCGAGCTTTGGCAATTTGGCAATTGCCTAGACACTGCCTTGGTTGTGGTTACTTACTCTTATTTTTTTTTTGTTTGCTTTGATCTTACTGCATGTTTGATTCTTACTGCTAATTGCTGATACTTGGTTGCTCCATGTTAATTGGTAATCCAAATTGCTGCCTCTATAACCATCCGTGATTTTCTATTTATAAACATCAACTAGGGCAACCTCGCTATCCTTTTGAATTCGAATCCAGCATTTCTTGCCACTTATCCTAGTCTTATTAGGAGTTTTCCACAATTTGATTGCCCGGTGCTTGAACCATATTGAATTGGCCTAGGCTAATTCCATATGGAGGCAACCCCATATCGAATTGGCTAATATGGAGGCACTGCATATCAAACTGGCTCCAACATAATCACATTGTCCCGATTTAAACCGAACCAAAGCAATAAGACTTGATTTAATTTGGGCTTCTAAAATTAAACTGGACTTAATTCCAACTGTTTAAGCTTTTAAGATTATGTCGAAGTAGGTTTAAGCTTCTATAATTATACCTGGCATTTTTAATTGGGCCGAGTTTAATCCATGCTAAAATTAAAGTTCTACAGTATTTTTGTTATTTTATAAGTTAGTAATCGTAAAATTGAAAAAAAAAGATTGTGATGTATATTTGAAAATTGAAGTTTATTTTATGTTAGTTTTGCAATTAACATTTTTTCATATGTTATATAAAGAGTGGGTTAGCCGCTGAACAAGGCCCAACTTTCCGTAGTCTTGCAATTAAAATGTTTTATTTATCATAAATTTGAAATTTTTTTTAACCACCGTATATTTGAAAAATATTTTTATTTTTAAGTTATTTTTTTAAATATCCCTTTTCTTTTTCAGAACTCTTACACTAAGTTAAAATTTAAAATAAAAATGGTGAAATAAAATATTAAAAATCTGCCTTTTAAATTTTGATATAAATTTTTTATTCTATAACCAATAATTTTACTATTTATTAAATAGCAAAATTTGAATTTTTTTTCAAGTGTGGTTTTCAAGCATGCAAGTGGATCATAAGTATCCTTATTATAACAGCTGATTAATGCAGTTGTTCCCTACCAAATCAACTTTAAAAAAATAAAAAAGTAAAGTACAATGAATTTTATAAATAAAATTTTAATATTTTTAAATAACAAAATTAAAAAATAAAAATAACTGTAAAATTTTTTGAACAAACTTAAAATTAAAATTACTTTAAATTTAAGCATTTTAAAATAAAAATTTAAATAAATTATTTATAAACAATGCTTACAAGTATTCATAATGCATGTATATTTTTAAATTTAAATTCTTATTTAAATATTACCATTAACCATATAAGTTAAAGATTGTTTTAGCCTACCATTAATATATTAAGATTATATTATTAAAAAAATAAAAGAGCTTTCTACAAAACTAATCTAACTGAAAATATATAAAACTACGAAGCCATTAAAAAATAATTACAAAAATAAAAAATTTTGTTCTAAAATAACAAATCTATAGAAAGTTAACGTTCCCACTGAAAAAACAAAATGATTATAAGCAAAAAAAATTGTATTACAATCAACAATCCAAGCTTAAAAAGAATTAAAAAGAAAGAAATCAAAAGCAAAAACTTAAAAAAAAAAACAGATCAAAAAATAAAATTTCAAAATCTTCTTCATCAAATCTTCGTCTTCGTCTATAATTGTTTAATCTTCATCAAATCTTCATTTTGTCTTCAATTATTTAATCTTCATCATCTTCATCTTTTAAAAAAAACTACAACAAAAAAAGATCCAAGATTTGTAATTTTCTTGAAAACATATCAACAATAAAAAAACATAAATCATAAATCATAAAAAATTAAAAAATTATATAGGTATTTAGTGAATATGATAGATATTTGATGCATGTAGTGTAGATGTTGATAATTTTAATTAATGAGTAGATATATTGTGTGAATCATATATCGGCATATTATGTGAATATAAAATTTAAAAAATATTAAAAATATTATGTAGATATTTGATAGATATAGTAGATGTTTCGTATATATTGTGTAGATGTTGTTACGTTTAATTAATGCACAAATTTTATGTAGATGTTGTGTAGATCTTTATTAGATGTTTAGTGTATTTGAAGGATATTTGGTAGATATTTAGTAGATTTGGTAGATGTTTAATAAATGTTTAGTAGATATAATAAATATTTAGTGAATACCGTGTACATATTGATACTTTTTAATTAATGTATAGATATCGCTTAAATATTTGATAGATATTATATTACAACATTTAACATATATAACACTTGTATACCACAAAGCAAAATAAGTAAAAATAAATAAAAAAATTAAAAAAAAGAGGTGCACTCATTCAAAAAATACAAATTGAAAAAATAAAAATAAAAAAAAATTCACAAAGATAATTTTTTTTTATTTGAAGCATTTTATCTAACATCTAAAATGCATTAAATTGACAAAAAAAAAAGGGTAATATTACAATTGAAACACACACAAAAAAATAAAAAATAAAAACTATTTAACTGGAATATGCTAAAAATCTTTACCAGCACAATAACTCCTTCATACAACATCTTCATAAACATCTTTAAAATAAAATCCCCCCAAATAAAGTTTCACCATTCTTAAACTATAAAAACTACCAAAACATCAAAAAATAAAAAAAAAACTAAAAAGAAAAAACCTAAATGAAAAAATTATATCAAATAAGAAAAGTCAGAAGATAGAAATGGAAATCAATAAAACGAAGAAATAAATACAAAATACTAACCAACAAAGAAAAAAAAATCATCACAAAACCAAAAAGTTAGAAAAGGTAAAAAAAAAACCATTTACAAAGTGAAAAAAAAAATCGCCTAGAAAAATGAAAAGAAATGTCATGTCAAATACACATGATAGAAAACTAAAAGGGCACATAAACGTAAAAAATAAAAATAATAAAAGAATAAAACTGAAAAAAAAAAGTTAGATTTGAAAAAAAAGTGGCACATGTGTTTTTGAAAACTAATGTTAAAATGAGGTAATTTATGTAAATTTCTCAAAATAAAATAAAAGTAATTTCTAATTTTTTCCTTTTGATTTTGATTGCAATAATTTTTATTTTTTCCTTTTTTTTATACGATTACACCTAAAATATTTTGTACCTTACGATAATGTACGTTCAATTTACAATTTACAGCATTTGTTAAAATAGGCAAACTGGTTTATGTAAAAGGCATTCAGGTTATAAATCAGGACCTCAATTTTTTTTTTCTTCTCTCTTCATGTAAAAAAGGCAAACAGATTGTTTTCTGAATTCTCTTTTTGGCCGAGAGAGTTTCCCAAGCAAACATTGCTGCCTCTCGACGCCTGATAATATTAAATATATACATATATATATATATATTTTTTTTTTAACTGAAAAAATATATACACATATTAATACTATATATACTATTAAAATAAATATAAATACTATTCCCAAGGGAGCGACGTGGTTTCTACTAATTTCAAAACTACTACGTTTTTATCTAAGTAAAATTCTGCGTTTACTGTCTCTCTCAACCAGATCCCTCACACACCCACTCTCTCTCTCTCTTTTTCGGCGCCGTCGATCACATTGACTTGTTTTTCTCTGTGCCGTTCTCTACTGTTGTCGTTCATTATCGTCGCGGGTGACAATATCAAAGTTGTGAGCTTTTTTTTTCCTGCTGGTTCATTTTTATTTTCTGAGTTTTCATTTCTTGCATTTTCTGTTTCAGTCCTTGGATTGCAAATTTTTTATGTTATTTTGCTTGAATTTCATTGCTTGGGTTTTGGGTTATGCCATTGATTTTTGGAATTTGTTTGTGTTTTATTGAATTTTGGAGTGCTGGATTTTGTTTGTGGGTTGCAGCTCCTTCATTGTTAGGTTGCAGTTGTTTTTTCTTTTTTGCAATCTGTATATTTTGTTTTTTTTTGGCATTTTTGAATTTGAAAAGGCATTCTCAATCTGTATATGTATGTTTTTTGCATATATCTTTTTCCTTTTTCCCCGTATATGTTATTATTATTATTGTTATTATATGTATATATTTGCTTGCTTAGGTTATTCTTTGAGCGATTATTTTAAATTCGACATTTTATTGTATTTTCAGCAAATTAATTTCATGTCTGCTGGTGCTTAAAAATCGAGTATACCTTATCAGCTTTGAGCGTTGATGATTTTTGATCCTTTGATACTGTTCAGATTAAAAAGTCTTTGCCTGAATTGCTTATATGATACATTAATTTGTTTCAGTTTGTTATTGAAGGATTTTATTGTAATTCACAAAATATTCTATGCATAAAATAGAAAACTGTGGTCTTGCATCAGTCCCCAACTCAATAGAAAATTCAAACAAGATGAAATTTTATCTTTAACTCTTAAGCTTGAATGCTGAGGTTAAAGATAAAATTGTAACTTTATTACAAATGCCCGTAACCAGCTCGCTTACTAATGTATATTATTGTTACGTACAAAATATTCTAGTTGTAATCCTAATAAAAGGAAAAAATAGAAATTATTGTAATCATAATAAAAGGAAAAAGAAAATAGAAATTGTTTTTATTTTATTTTTTTTCAATATATAATCATAATAAGTCAATGGCAGACTAAACCAAGCTTTGATTTGTCTAACTATAATTTGTCCGTGATGTATATGTTTTATATATTTATCTTTGGTGAATTGTAGCTGATAAAAAATATACCTCTATTATATATCTTGTATATGTGATGTATGTGTAATATCTCTGACGTGCATGTTATGTATACGTCTTGCATATGCGATGCATAAGTGATTTATGTGTTTTATATTTATTTTTGGTGAATTGTAATTGATAAAAATTATCTCTCTTGTCACATGATTAAATCATATATAAAATTTTATTATAACAAATGAATAAAATAATTTCCAAAAATGTTGCGAGCTTCTAATAAAAGGGATTGTTATTTGAGGAAATTACACTATTTTACTATTTTTTCAGTTTTATTTTCATTTTTACTGCTGTTATATTTTTTACTCTCTTGCTGTTTTTATTTTTCAGTTTTTCTCTCCATTTACTTGTGTCTTTGTTTTCTGATTCCATGGGCGTTATTTTCCATTTTCTCATAATTTTTCCTTTTCTATTTTAACTCACTGCGTCCATTTCATGGGCATTATCTGGTTGATCTTATACTTGCTTTGTGTTTGTAGATTCTCATTCTTCTTCTAGTCCTTTGCTGAAAAGTAGTTCTCGGATGGGGAGGAAATCGAAAAAGAGGGCCTTAGATATTGTTGCTGTGGATGAAAGTTCAAGTAAACGGATTAAATTTGCTGAAAGTGTGGTAATGGATTATATCTTGGGTTTTGATGTATATTTATGTTATGTGTTTTATGTTTGGTTTATATTTTGAATTTTAATTTATATATATGTTACATACATTTTATATTTGATTTATATTTTGGGGTTTTGTATTATATTTATGTTATGTGTTTTATACTTGGGGTTTTGATTTATGTTTATGTTATATTTGTGTATTTAGTTTATTTTTTAGTTGATTGTTATCTCCGTTTTTTTTTTGTGCAGAAAATGAAATCTAAATATAAGCCTGAAGAGTTTTTTGGTGCAAGAATTGGTTCTCATTTAAGCTATGAAGTTATTAAAAATCTACATGAGAAGTTGTCTGCAAGGCAGGTTGAACTTTTTCGTAAAACATGTCTTGGATTCTTACTTGATATGCCTGATTTTAAATTTCAACCACAACTCGTACATTCTTTATTATTGAGAGAGTTGAAGCAGCCTAATGTGAGAGAATTGTGGTTTTCTGTTAATGAGGTTCTTTTGAAGTTTGGCATAGAGGAGTTTGCGCTGATTAGTGGTTTGAAGTGTGTTGGTGAGAGGAATAAGTTGCACTACATTAAAGATGGGAATAATCTATTGTCCAAGTACTTTCCTGGTCTGAAGAAAATTAGTAAAATTTCTGTTGAAGAATGTTTTCTTAGTCAAAGATGGACATGTGATGAAGATGCTGTTAAGATTGCTGTTCTTTATGTTGTTCATCTGCTTTTGTTGTCTTCTCCTAAGGATAAGTTGGTTTTAAAAGAAGATTTTGATATTGTTGATAGTGATTCATATAATGATTATCCTTGGGGTCTTGAAGTGTTTAACTATACTATGGATAGTTTGAAGCAAAAACTTCATGGAAAAGTAAAGAAGAATGGCAAGCATTTTTATAGATTACTCGGTTTTCCTCTTGCTGTTCAAGTTTGGTTTTATGAGTGTTGTCCTTTTGTTTCTGGGAAGCTGGCAATTCAAAATAACAATGATTGTCCTCGCATTTTGAAATGGCGTTCTTTTTCTACTCCTTCACTCAAGTCGCTTCAGAATTCATTTTTTGTTGATCCTACTTGTAAGGTAATTTTTTTTTTATCTTAGTTAATTGCTTTATTTGTTTTTTTCCTATTTCGTATTTCTTGGTGTTTATTTTTATTTATTTATTTATTTGTTTTGCAGTCAATGTTAAAGAATGTATATCCTAATGAAAGAGAGTTCAAGCAGTTGCAATTGGACGATTTTTTTGTGAACTGGAAAGGTAAATCTGTTGCTGGTGAGAGTGATTTTGATGGAGATTGTGGAAGAAATATTCATGATGATGATGGTGATGATGATATTGAGTTTGCTGGGCCTCCAAAAGATTTTGTTTTTACTGATGATGTTGAAAAAGGGAAGTCACAAAGAGATAATGATTTTGTTTTTTCTGGTGATGCTGAAAAGAGAAAGTCAAAAAGAGAGATTTTAAGTTGTCTCGATAAGTTACAGAAGAATATTAAGTCTGTTTCCTCTGCACAAGATAAGTTGCATGAAGAACTTAATTCAATGAAAATTTCTTTGGAGAAGAAAATTGATGATGTCTTTGATTTGCTATTTGCTTTGCAAAAGAAGTTTCTTTCTGAGTTGCCTCTTGTAGAAAAGGTTTATGAGGTATATATTGTTTTGATTTTTATATTTTGTTTATACATTTCATATATTATATATATATATATATATATATATATTGTATATCTAACTTGCTTGTTTATATATTGTTTGATTCTTTTCATTTTTAATGTGAAGGATGATAATGGTGATGGTAAACCATCTGATCATAGAGATCAAGATAATGATGATCATGAAGGCTGTGAGGTATATTTTGTTTTATTTTATATATATATATTTTTTGCTTTTATATATTTTGTTTATATTTTATGTATGGTTGTTGAACATGTGTTTATATGTAATATTGTTTGTTATGTACTATTTCATTCTTTCGATTAAAAAGGAGAGGCGAGATCAAGACAATGATTTGCATTCTGATGGTCGTGAGAGTGACAGAAAGAAAGTTGGTGATGGTGAGGCTGGAGATGAAGTTGTTAGTGGTAATAATGAGGTTGGAGTAGATAAGAGTGGAGCTGATAAGGAGGCTTTGCATATTTCTGAGGTTGTTGCTACTAAATCTGCTGCTTCCCATGAAAACTCTGACATTAATTATTTGGCTGAGGTTGATTCCTATGAAAACTCTTATGTTAAATCTCCTAATGTGAACTTTGATTTTATGAATTTCTTGTTTTGTTTTTTTATATATTTCTATTATATATGATTTTATTTTAATATTTTGTTTGTCATGTTGATCTGAAGAAGAATAAAGTTGTTGATCCACAAACTTTAAGCGACAGCGACGTTGATTGTGCTGCTGATTTGGTTTGTTCTTTGAAGTCTAGTCAGGTGATTATTTGTGTTTTTATAGCTCGCAGGTGTCTAATTTTGTATATTTGTGTTATAATTGTTTTATATTTATTGTATATATTATGTATATTTGTTGTATATGTGTCGTTTGTGTTATATTTTGTATATATGTTACATTTTGTAGATTTATGTTATATGGTAATTATTGTTTTTTTATATATATATGTAGGTTGATTCTGTTACACATATTGATGTTCTTCCTACCGGAGTTGAGGAACAATAAGAAGCTGGTAAAAAGTTTTTGAATATTTCTATTTTGAATAATGTTCTTACTGGTGCCAAGAATGACAAAGACCTTTTGATTTATGGCTTTAGAAAGGATTAAAGACAAAAAATAAGTAATTTATGAATTTAGATTTTTTATTATTTTATTTTATTTTATTTTAATGGTTTTACTTTTTTTTTTTGTTAATTTGTAAGGAAAAGTTCAATTCAAAAAGGATAACACTGTCTGTTCTCACAAATTTGGGGTTGTTGATGTTGCTGAAAAAAAGTGGTTTGATAAGTTGGTGTCATGTGGTGAGGAGCTAACTTGTTCTATATGTTTATTTGCTTCTTTTCTTTCTTTATATTTTTCTGTTATGTTATTTGTTTTTGGTTGTGATCATTTGTTATTTGTTTTGTTTTTTCTTCTTGCAACATATAAATGTTTGGTTTTACCATTTACGCAAGAAAGGGAAGTATGATAGCTGATTCCAAGTGAAATTCACTACCACTAATGTTTTGTTTTATCAACAAATTCAGAATTTGTATGCCAAGTTTTCTGAGAAGGATAGTGAATTATCTGTTTTCTCTGTTACTGACTTGGTGTCTGTATATTATCTGCCAGTACGTATTTAAGGTGTAATACTCCTTGGGCTAAAGTTGATCATATTATACATACATACTTACATACATTGATAGGATTGCAGAGAAAGGCCCAAGGCCCTACAAGGTTTACTCTAGAAGAAACAAAGAGCAGCAGGGGCAGCAAAGGAATTAGAATGATTGGAAGGAACACATCAGCAAATTCTGTTAGAGGATTATTAATTTGTTAGAGTTAAGAACGCATCCAGAGTATAATAAAGAAGGAGAGGAAGGAAGAACAGAAAATAGATGAGATTATAGAATGTAAACTTTCATTAATTCTCGATTGTTTACAAGGAATGATAATAACAACCTAATAACAGAATAAGAAATAAAACAAATTGGTTGCAAGCAACCCCCAGGACCAGCCCGACACAGAGAAGATTCTCTGTAACAAAATAACAAACTGAATGCCCCCACTCAATCCAATCATTGGCTTTATATAGAATAATCCTCTAACAGAATTTGCTGATGTGTTCCTTCCAATCATTCTAATTCCTTTGCTGCCCCTGCTGCTCTTTGTTTCTTCTAGAGTAAACCTTGTAGGGCCTTGGGCCTTTCTCTGCAATCCTATCATACATACATACATACATACATATGTGTGTGTGTATTTGCCTAATTATGAGTTCAAATAGGCAATAGGTGCTAAGACATTGTGATGATTGATGGCTGTCCAGGATAAAATGACAAGTATATTTATGGTTCTTTTTTGTCCCTTTTTTCAATTATTGGTTTTTTAATGTATGCTTTTTTTATTCCTTTTAGTGATTGTGATGTATTTACATTTGCCTTTGATGAATTCTTTGTTCATGGGTACAATGGCCTGTCTGAGGAGTTTAATGTTTAAGATTATTGTAGGAAGTTGGCTGTGTCATTGTATACTCCTGGCAAAGGCAAATAAGTGGGTGCTGTCGATTATAGCGATGAATTCCCTGGATAGATTGGAAAGAGTAAGGATGATAAGGGGAAATGTAAAATTGAAATCCAAGCAATTGAAATTTATAAAGAGAAAAAGAAGGCATTTTGATATTTTCTCAACACAATAGTTGTTATTGTATGTATAATTCCATTCCTAATGTATTTTGAATGCTAGTATCTTAAGCTTGAACTGATATGCTTGAGTGAGAGTTTAAATATTGTTATTGTAGAAAAATAAGGTTAGTCATCTTAATTTTAATTTGGTAATTAGTCAATTTTATTTCCAAAGAAATGAATGTCCAACCCATATTTACACCAATGTGAATAAACCAAAAGAATCAAACCCATCAGCCGCGCGTCTGTTGTAACAGCCTGACCACGCCAAAACTGACCAATACAGCAAACCCAACAGCAGCATATCTGCTGCATCAGAAAATCCAAATCCAAGCAAAATCTTGGCAGCAAAGTTTCTGCTGCATCAAGGTGACCAAGCCTAAAAACCAGTTTGTACAAGAAAATCAGAACAGCAACACACAGAAGCATCAAAACGACCAAAACCAAATAAAATCCTCAGCAGTCAGGCATCAACTGTACACCAGAATGTCCCCTATCAGATAACACTACACCAGCATGCTCATCCCAGGAATTTAACCAGGAGTCCAGCCCCAAGCTATAAACAATTTGCAACACAAATTCTAACAATTTAACAAGTGTATAGTTGTAGCAGCAGGCTTGACACTTAGCATCAGACCATTCACAGCATACAACAAAGAGTTGCAGCACAACAAGCCTTATCAGCAAACCAAAATGCACCAAATGCCGCAACCCTTCCCGTCATCAATCAGGTCAACCCCATCTGGCGAAACACCTTCCCCATCAGTTGCCATAGACAGTCAGGAGAGACAAACCAAGTCCCAACCTATCTAGTTCTATTGGTTCCATGAGCTTCCAACTGTCTATATCCCTCAGCAATTTACATTTCACACCATAGGCTACATTTGCACAAAACCTTCTTCTGTTAGGTCCAGTCTGCTGGAAAACCACCGGGTTCCTCTCTGTCCAAACCCAATACTCAGTGGCAATCAAAACTGTTCTCACTTTTGCATTTAAAACACTTTCCAGTAGCTTTGCTACTAAACCAGTTGAAGGCACCCTCTATTTAATTTGCATTTTTGCAGCACTTGCAACCAAATTGCTCTGCTAAAGGAGCACTCAACGTACAACTGCTCAATGGTTTCTGGGAATGAGTTACATAAAGGGCATAAGTCATCTTCCACAATCCTCCATTCGACCAGCTTTGTAATTTCCCTTGTATAGTTAGCCAGCGGGAGGAAGGGGGCAAGAGTGTTCTATGGCATATAATATATTGAATCTTTACAATATATTAGATTGGTAAATCTATTATACATATTTATTATCTTCAATTACTTTCAATTTGTATTCTAAAATTGAAATTAATAATTATAGATTTAGCAATATTATATGTGTTTATATTATACAATTCAAGAATATAGTTTGTTAATTATATAATTTCATCACTTAAGTATGATATATTTTTTAAAAAATTTTAGGAGGATGTCATAATATATTTTAGTATATTCAATAATTTTTTTCATATTTTGTGAATAACAATAAATTAAAAAAATTTTAAAATAATTATAAAAATTAACTTGATTAATAAAAACTTTTGCTATTTTTTTATTAAATGAAATTTAATTCTCATGATGTCATTATAAATAAATAAATGTGAATTTTTTTTTTCATTCATAAATATCTTAATTCTTGCATGAATAATATATATATATTTATTAGAATATCACATATTAAAAAAATAGAAGAATATGATATTAATTTTATAGGAATAAATTTACTAAATTAAACCAATATAATATCATTTTAAACTATTAATATATAATTTATCAACGGATCAACTAAAAAATAAAAATATTAAAAATTAGATTAGGATTCACAGGGAATACAATTGTCATTTTTTAATTATTGTCAAATCAAGAGAAAAAAATTAGCTGTACTATTATAATATTAAAAAATTTATTTTTATTTAATTTTGTCTTATATATTTTTTTATTTTAAAATTTTTATCTCCCTCACTTAAATCGTAGTTTCGCCTGAGTTACTTGACTTCCTCTCCCTGTAAGTCTCTCCCAAGCACTCTTTAGAGTACACACCAAATTTGGTCAAGGTCCCAGTAATTTTATATTGCTTCCCTTCGCAAACTCTGCTTCTTTTAACCACTTCTCATGCTTGCATAGATAGGATCAGGTAGAAACCATTCACCCTCCTTCTATAGGTCTTTAACCAAGGCTTTTCTACTCACGTAAGAGTATTTAATTGTAATATCCCCATATATGCCCTAGAAGTTTTGAATGTTGTTGTTGTTGTTTTAAAGATTGGATTCAATGTAGGTGTCAATTTGCAAGAGAAAAGAAATTAAAGGAAAGTGTATATGTTGATTATATTGTAATATATATAATATATAAGTTGGTCAAAGGAAGAGTCAAGGGGGAAGAGATATTTATCTTGTTGAGTATGAAATTACCTAAATGGGCTTATAAGTTAAAAGAGAGTTAGAACAACTGATTAAGGGCATTGGGGTAATTTTCTTTTGAAAATCTCTTGGTGGAGATTTAAAGAAGAAGAGGAAGTTGATTTTATTTATTTTTTCTTTTCTTCTCTTTTCCTTAGTGGTGGCCGGCTCTCCAAAACCAAAGAACAAGAGTTGATTTTTGTTGTTCCAAAATCAAGATTGAAGAGAGAAGCAAGGAATCAAGTTGGAGATTTGTGGAATTCAACAACTTTGGTAAGTTCTTTTCTTTGATTTCTTTTATTCTTTTGAAGTGGTATTTGAAGTGAATTAGGGTTTGTTGATTTGATGATGAGAGGTGTTTGTGATGTGTTTTCAAGTGTTAAATTTGGTTTTAAGTTAAGAGGTTGAATAGGTGTTGTTGTTGGAAGTGGTGGATGTTGATTTTGAAAGATTATGAATGATGTTGGATTTAGGGTTTTGAAGTGGTTGTGTTTAAATGTAATGTTAATGTGTTGTTAAAGTGATTATTGTGATGATTGTGTAAGATATGTGTTTATGTTATTGATTGTATCCATTTGAATGAGATTAATGTTGTGCAAAAAGTGTGTAAAAGCAATTGAAAGAGTGTTGGCTTTGGTTAGGATTTTGTTCATGAGTGACACGGCCAAAAGCAAGGAGAGACACGGCCAAGTCATGGAAATTTTGGACGTGTTGGGTTGATTTTTGAGAGACACGGCCGTGTCCCATGCCAGTGTCTGTCACTGCCAAAATTAAGTTGAGAGACACGGCCACAAGCTTGGCCGTGTCCCTCAAGTGTGCTGCCCGTGTCCCTCAAATGTGTTAGTTAATGTTTTTGTTCTTTGCTCTTCATGCAATGTTGTGATTCTTTAAGGGTCTCTTTGCATCTATACATGAAAATGAACATTCTAAACACCCTTAAAACCATAATGATTCAATCAAAGGCATATGGAAGATTATAAATCTATGAACAATGTTATGTTATATACATTGTGAATGGTAATGTGATTCATGAATAATGTACCTTGAAATGTTATAGCAATGATACTATATGTATAAAATGAGTTGAGATATAATTGTGATATGAAGCCATTGTGATTGGCTATGATGATGAGAATTGAGAATGGAAATGATAACTAAATAATTAATGAATTGTGTGGCTAATGTGTTATTCCATTTTCAGAGTTTGTTGTTGGTGGCATGCCTAATGATAGTAACAATCTCTTGAAGTTAGGTTGGATTGAATCCTTGAAGCCTAATTGAGATGTTACAACCCTTGAAGCTAGGTTGGGTTGGTTCTTGAAGCCAAGTTGGGTAGAAGCTTAGCATGCTTTGCTCCCCTTGAAGCTTGGTTGAATCTAATCCTTGAAGCCTAGTTGGGTATATGATATTGAAAAATGTGATAACAAAACCAAAGCATTAACTCTGAAAATTGAATGGCATATTAGTGTGTTTTGGGCCCATGCTTGTCTTTGTTTAATGTGAGTCATGAATGATAACTTGATTGATTAATGAAGGAGATGGAAAGATGTTGAAATGTGGTATGCTTATATGATTATGATTTGTGATGTGCAAAGGTGTGATGTTAGCTTTTCACCTATGTTGTTGCCTTTATTGATAACATGTGTGATATTGCATTGCACTAGAGCATAATATTAGCATGATTTGTCTTACTAAGCCGTTGGCTTAGCGCGATAGTGTTGATCGCGCAGGTAACAGAGTTGAACCCGAGAGCTCTTCGAGACCATGTAATATCCTCATATATGGTCTAGAAGTTTTGATTATGTTGTTGATGTTGTTGTTATTGTTGTTGTAGTGATATATTGGATTGAATATATGTGTTAAATTGCAAGAGAAAAGATATTGGAAAGTGAATGCTTGTGTATATGTGTTTTGGGGAAAAGAATTAGGGTTTAGAGAGAATGGTATATGTTGTGTATATGATGATATATATAACATATAAATTGGTCAAATGAAGAGTCAAGGGGGTAGAGATATTTTATGTGGAATGTGCAATTACATATAAGGGCTTATATGAGACAAAAAGTTAGTTATATGATTGAGGGTATTTTGGTAATTGCTTGGATAAGATCACTTGGTGGAGATTAAAAGCAAAATTTGACTTTGCTTCTTGATATTTTTCTTCTTCTTTTCCATTGTGGCCGGCTCCTCCTTAAACAAAGGAAGCAAGAGGCAAAGAGAAGATCTTGTTGAGTGAAGCTCAAATTGAAGAAAGATTAAGTGATCAAGTTGGTGATTCAAGAAGTTTTGTAACTCTGGTAAGTTCTCTTGTGATTTTTGTGCTTATTTGAAATGATATTTGAGTTTGATAGATTTTTAAGAGTGTGTTGGTTGATTTTGAGATGTGAGAAGTGGTTGAGTGATTGGATGATGGATGTTGAGTATGGATTGAAGAAAAGAGTAAGTGGTTGGAAGAGATGATGTTGTATATGTGGTAAGGGTTTTGAGATGATTTTGTGTTTGGTGTTTGATGTGTGTTTTGGTTTGTTTTGGGTGTGTTGCAAGTTTGAGATGAGTTTTGAGTATGTTTTGTTAAGATGGTGTGAAGTGGATGTTGTTGGATAAAAGTGTTTTGTTGAGTGTTTGGTTGTTTTGGTCGGAATCTTGATTTGTGGCCGGACACGCCCATGAGCACGTCCAGGGTCTTTAGGCGTGTCAATTGTGTAATATCCTCATTTATGCCCTAGAAGTTTTGCATATTGTTGTTGTTGTTATTGTTATATATTGGATTGAATATATGTGTTAAATTGTAAGAGAAAAGAAATTGAGAAGAGAAAGTATATGTATATGTATTTTGGGAAGAAATAGGGTTTAGAGACAAATTTATATGTTGTGTATATGTTAATATATATGACATATAAAGTGGTCAAAAGGCTTGGTCAAGGCAAGAGAAGATATTTATTTGAGATTGGTAAATTACTTAATTGGGCACATATAAGACAAAAAGATAATTATGTGAATAAGGGCACTTTGGTAATTGCTTGGATAAAATCACATGGTGGATATTTAAAGAAGGTTTGACTTGTGTTTTCTTCACCATTTCTTCTTCTTCTTCTTGTTGATGGCGGCCCTCCATAGCCAAAGAGAAAGAAAGAGACAAGTGATGGTTTTGATGATTTCAAGCTTAAATTGAAGAAAGATTAAGTGTTCAAGTGTTGCTTTAAGAAGTTTTTAACTAAGGTAAGATCTTTTCTCTAATTTCTTCAATTCTTTTGAAGTGGTATGATTAAGTTGCTTATGGTATGATTGTAAGTATTGATTTTGCTTGATAGATGAGAAGTTGGGTTGGTGTTGGTGATGGAAGAGTAAGATTGGTGTTTAGTGAAATTGTTTCTGTTTTAGGATTAGTAAAGGCTGTGACTTGTATGATTTTTAATTAATTTTAGAAAAATGTTCTTGAAGTGAATTTTTGATATGTTGTGCCTCTATGAGTCTAGAATGACTGAAAAATATGTTGATTCGATTTTGGAATGGTTATGAGTTTAGAAAGATTATTTTCATTAGACCTGTTCCAGCAGGTACCTTAACTGGGACAGCTATATTTCGTGATTTTTAATAAAATGTAGAAAAATCATATCCAATCGAATTTTGGATATGTTGTTTCTTAGTGAGTCTAGTATTTGAGAAAAATAATTTGGAACCACGTTGATTGAATTTGATTTATGGAATTCACAAAGTTCAGAACTGCTGCCAGGATGCAGGGCAATTGGGGCAGTCTGGTTAGGTGAACTATTTGACCAAGATTTTGTGTTCAGTTTGATCTGAAATTTTAAAGGGATGATTTTAAGATACAAAACTAAATTCTGTAAAAATTTTAGAATTTTTAGTCAAGTAGATTATTTTATACAATTTTTCAAAATAAGGATAAAATGGAGTTTAAAACCAGAATGTACTATTTATGGTTAGGGTTTTAATTCTTTGTTCTTCTTGCATTGCTTTGGTTTTCCAAAGGTAGGTTGGTCCTTAAACCTAACCCTAAACACTTTAAACACACTTGAATCAATGAATGTTATAATCAATTGTTCTTTGCCCTAATTGCATTGTTGAGATTGAACAATGTTATGTTGTGCATTGTGAATGGTAATGTGTTTCATGAGTAATGTGGAATGAAATGTTGATATTTATGAATGATGCTATGTGAGATATAATGTGATCATGGATGAGATATATATATATATATATACTTGAATAATGAGATGTTATATTGTGAAATGAAATGTGAAGCCATTGTTATTGGCTAAGATGATGTAATTGAAAGAAAGAAGGCATGTTTGCCTAAATGTGATGAGAATTGAGAATGGAAATGAATTGTTTGTTTAATATGTTATTCAGTTTCAGAGTTCTGGATTTGGGTGGCATGCCTAAGAAATGATGAAAGGTAACAGTCTTGCCGGGTTGAGGACCTCCTCATAGGTGTTGAGTTGATGGTCCAAGAGACTGGGTCTGTTACACTATGAGATATATGATTTGTAACAGTCTTGCCGGGTTGAGGATCTCCTCATATGTGTTGAGTTGATGATCCAAGAGACTGGGTCTGTTACACTTGCCTACGGGCGTGATTATTGTGACTATGAACCAAAGCAGTAACTCTGAACTCTGAATATCGTATTAAATACTTGTTGGGCCCATAGGTGTCAAGGTTATATGAATGTCCTAAATAATGTTATGAGTTAATGAAATAAGATGTTGGTTGTTGAGTAATGTTGAATGTGGAAAGATGTTGAAATGTGGTATGCTCATATGACTATGATTTGTGAAATGCATAATTATGTGTTAACTTTATATTTATAATGTTGATCTTATCAATAGCATATGTGGCATTGTATTGCATTAAAGCATACTATTAGCATGTTTTATCTTACTAAGCCGTTGGCTTAGCGCGATAGTGTTTAATCGCGCAGGTAATAGAGTGGATAGAGTTGAACCCGAGAGTTCATCAAGACCTAGTGAGAGTAGACCTTGAAGAATCCATTTTGGGAGCTTAAAGATCAGAGCAGACTTGCCAATCATGTATAAATTTTATGTGTTGTAAAACTTGGGTTTTGATGTATATGAATTTGTAAATATGTAAATATTTTATAACTTCCGCTGTGTAATATTTAAATATGGGGGTTGTCACAAAACCTTTATTTTATGTTGTACTAGAAGTGTAAATCCTTTTTGCAGGTTGTAGTTGAGGTTACAAGGGGGATTTATTGGGAGTGTACTGAGAATGATTTTGTTTGCATTGGTTTGTGTAAAATGTTTTTAAAAATAAGAAAAAAACTGGTTTTGTCGACACTTGGGACTCAATTTTTAGGCGAAACTATGGCAAAAATTTTGTAAAAATCGGAACTAAAATTTGACTAAGTAAAATTGGTAGCAACATTAGGTTAGTGTGGCACCTCTACTCAGCTTACATATGTAGGTCGGGAAGGGGTGTTACAATTTTTGGTATCAGAGCCTAGGTTTGAGATTCTCAACCTAGGTAAAATGTAATAAAAAGAATATTTTTACTTAAAAAGTGGTTTTGAATAACATATACGTTTGAGATTGGCAGTCTCTGATCTTTAATAAGATATAATCTGCTGTGTTTGCAGTGTTAGGTTGTGATGGATTCTCACTCACGTTAGTCGATTGAGGGTAGTGCCGAGAGTATTGCTCCTGCTGAGGGAGCTAGGGTTGATAGTGTTGAGGAGGCACCTGCTTCGGTGTCGGGTAGACCAGCTGGGGAGGAGGTTCCGCCAGCCTGGTTTAGGCCTATGATGGAAGCTATGAGACAAGCACCTGTGCAACCACAGCCACCGCCACCACCCCCTCAGCCTTCAGTACCAGTAAGGCACTATGATAAGCTAAGGAAATATGGAGCAGAGGATTTCTTTGGTACAGTTGATCCGGCTGTAGCAGAACAGTGGCTTGATAGAGTTCAGAGGGTATTTGTGCAGTTGCAAGCCACTTCAGAGGAGAAGTTTGACTATACAAGATCTTTGCTACAGAAGGATGCCTACGACTGGTGGAAGACAGTGCCCCATTCTATGGATGATCCTCCAACACTGTCTTACACTGATTTTCTGAGGGAATTTGAGTTGAAGTATACTCCTAGGGAGTATAAAGATGGGAAGAAAAGAGAGTTTCTAGATTTGAAGTAAGATCATCGGACCGTAACTGAATATGAAGTTGAGTTTATTCGACTGAGTCAGTATGCTGGGGGTATCATTGCTGATGAGATTGATAGATGTCGGCGATTTGAGGAGGGATTGAGGCCCTCGATCATGTGCTTAGTGGCTGGATCCAGATATCAGGATTTCTCACAGCTTGTGGCAGCAGCTCGAAGTGTAGAGCGAGCTCAAGTTATTGCAGCTGCTTCAGAGTAAGAGGTTAGGGTTAGGAGGCCCCAGTTTGAGGCAGGGTCTTCTTCTGCAAAGAGGGGTAGAGGAAGTTTTGTTCCTCGGAGTAGTAGGAGCCAGAGACCAGCGGGTAGGTCAGTGCAGTTCCAGAGGCAGAGATTTAGACCTGCAGCTTCGGTAGCGAGTGCTCCTACTCCTGGAGTTCAGAGATCCACCTTACCTGTGTGTAACCAGTGTGGTGGAAGACATGGGGGCGTTTGTTGGAGGCATAGTAGATCAAGGGTATGCTTCAGGTGTGGATCACCTGACCACTTTGTGAGAGACTGTCCTGAGAGGCAGGAGCAGATGCCAGTGGATTCTGCTGCTTCTCGAGCTAGTGTGAGGGGAGGCAGAGGAGGCAGAGGTGCCAGCCGGGGAGGTAGACCAGGATTCAGTTCTAGAGGAGGTGCTACATCCAGGGAGGGTAGACCAGAGGAGGTTGGATCTTCCCAGAGGATGTATGTTATGCAGAGTTCCCAGATGTGTTTCCAGAGGAGTTGCCAGGGGTACCTCCTGAGAGAGAGGTGGAGTTCGGTATTGAATTGTTGCCTGGTACAACTCCTATCTCTATTACTCCTTATAGAATGGCACCAGCAGAATTGAGGGAGTTGAAAGTGCAATTACAGGAGTTGTTGGACAAAGGATTTATTCGCCCCAGTGTTTCTCCTTGGGGAGCTCCTGTTCTATTTGTGAAAAAGAAAGATGGTACTATGAGGTTGTGTATCGATTATAGGCAATTGAATAAGGTGACTATTAAAAATAAATATCCTTTGCCTAGAATCGATGATCTCTTTGATCAGTTGAAGGGAGCGTCAGTGTTCTCCAAAATTGATTTGAGATCTGGGTATCATCAGTTGAGAGTCAAAGCTGAAGATGTTCCTAAGACCGCCTTTCGGACCAGGTATGGGTATTATGAATTTTTAGTTATGCCTTTTGGTCTGACAAATGCACCTGCAGCTTTCATGGATTTGTTGAATAGGGTGTTTAGGCCCTATTTGGATCAGTTTGTAGTGGTCTTCATTGATGATATACTGGTGTATTCGCGGAATGAAGAGGAACATGATATGCATCTGCGGATTGTGTTGCAGATTTTGAGAGAAAAGCAGTTATTTGCCAAATTGTCGAAATGTGAGTTCTGGTTGGATCAAGTAGCTTTTCTCGGACATATAGTTTCAGCAGAGGGTATTAGAGTTGATCCGAGCAAAGTTGAAGCTATATTGAATTGGAGTCCACCCAAGTCTGTGACTGAGATTAGAAGTTTTCTGGGTTTGGCAGGCTATTACAGGCGGTTTGTGAAAGGGTTTTCTTTGATAGCTACTCCACTCACCAGATTGCTTCGTAAGGGAGTGAGATTTGTGTGGACGGATCAGTGTCAGGCGAGTTTTGAGCAGTTGAGAGAATTGTTAACTCAAGCGCCTGTTCTTACTTTACCTGTTGAAGGTAAACCTTATGTGATCTACAGTGATGCTTCACATAGAGGTTTGGGGTGTGTATTGATGCAAGAAGGTAAAGTTATAGCTTATGCATCTCGACAGTTGAAACCGCATGAGCTTAACTATCCAACCCATGATTTGGAATTGGCTGCCATTGTGTTTGCATTGAAGATTTGGCGCCACTATCTGTTTGGGGAGCAATGTTTCATCTACACTGATCACAAGAGTTTGAAGTATTTGGGTGTCCAGAAAGAACTCAATCTTCGTCAGAGGAGATGGTTGGAGTTGATTAAAGACTACGACTGTTTGATTGTCTATCATCCAGGTAAAGCAAATGTTGTTGCTGATGCCTTAAGTCGGAAGTCTTTAGCTGGTTTAACAGTTTACTCGCTCTCGTTGCTTGTTGAGTTGAGAGCATTGCATGCCAGTTTTGTACCTTGTGTTGATGGTGCATTATTGGCACAGTTGCAATTAAAGCCGATTTTGTTAGATCAGATCAAAGAAGCTCAGTTGGCTGATAAGAAGATACAGAAGATTGTTTCAGATTGTCAGAGTGGAAAGGGTAGAGATTTTATTGTGAAGAGCGATGGGAGTCTCTGGTTTAAGAACCGATTGTGTGTACCCGATGATGCTGATTTGAAAAGGGTCATTTTGGAAGAAGCTCATCAATCAATGTTTGCTATGCATCCGGGTAATACGAAGATGTATCATGATTTGAGACAACATTATTGGTGGATTGGTTTGAAGAGAGACATTGCAGATTTTGTGTCGAAATGTCTCACTTGTCAGAAGGTTAAAGCAGAGCATCAAGTTCCAACCGGGTTGCTTCAACCATTGTTAGTGCCAGAATGGAAGTGGGAAAGAGTGACAATGGATTTTGTGTCTGGTTTGTCATTGACACAAAAGAAGCATGATGCTATATGGGTGATTGTGGATAGATTGACTAAGACAACTCATTTCCTTCCGGTTCGAATGGATTACTCTTTGGAGAGATTGGCTGAGCTGTATATCCATGAGATTGTGAAACTGCATGGTGTTCCAACTTCTTTAGTGTCTGATCGAGATCCCAGGTTTACTTCCAGATTTTGGAAGAGTTTGCATAGTGCTTTGGGTTCTCGACTGCACTTCAGCACTGCTTTTCATCCACAGGCAGATGGACAGTCAGAGAGGGTGATACAGATTATTGAGGACATGTTGAGAAGCTGTGTCATCGATTTCTCTGGAAGTTGGGATAGGTTTTTACCTCTTGTGGAGTTTGCTTACAACAACAGTCACCAATCCAGCATTGGTATGGCACCGTTTGAAGCATTGTATGGCAGACGGTGTAGGACACCCCTTTGTTGGAATGAGCTTGGAGATAATAAGTTGGTTGGACCTGATTTGATTCAAGAAACTGAAGAAAAAGTAAAGTTGATTCGAGGCAGGTTAAAAGCAGTTTCAGACCGACAGAAGTCTTATGCAGATCTGAAGAGGAGAGATATAGAGTTTGATGTTGGAGATAAGGTATTTTTGAAAGTGTCTCCTTGGAAGAAGATTTTGAGGTTCGGTCGGAAAGGAAATTGAGTCCTCGTTTCATTGGACCGTATGAAGTGTTAGAAAGAGTTGGGCCAGTGGCGTATCGACTTGCTTTGCCACCTGAGTTGGATCGTATTCATAATGTATTCCATGTTTCTATGTTGAGGAGATATAGGTCGGATCCATCTCATGTGTTGCCTTTTGAATCTATTGAAGTGAGCCCAGACTTGACATTTGAAGAGGAACCAGTTGCTATCTTGGCACGGGAAGTGAAAGAGTTGAGAAACAAAAGAGTGCCATTGGTGAAGATTTTGTGGAAAAATCATGGAAAAGAAGAAGCAACTTGGGAAAGTGAACAATCCATGCGAGATCAGTATCCGCAGTTGTTTCAGAGTTGATATCAGGTAATTTCGAGGACGAAATTTTCTTTTTAGAGGGGGAGAATTGTAATATCCTCATTTATGCCCTAGAAGTTTTGCATATTGTTGTTGTTGTTATTGTTATATATTGGATTGAATATATGTGTTAAATTGTAAGAGAAAAGAAATTGAGAAGAGAAAGTATATGTATATGTATTTTGGGAAGAAATAGGGTTTAGAGACAAATTTATATGTTGTGTATATGTTAATATATATGACATATAAAGTGGTCAAAAGGCTTGGTCAAGGCAAGAGAAGATATTTATTTGAGATTGGTAAATTACTTAATTGGGCACATATAAGACAAAAAGATAATTATGTGAATAAGGGCACTTTGGTAATTGCTTGGATAAAATCACATGGTGGATATTTAAAGAAGGTTTGACTTGTGTTTTCTTCACCATTTCTTCTTCTTCTTCTTGTTGATGGCGGCCCTCCATAGCCAAAGAGAAAGAAAGAGACAAGTGATGGTTTTGATGATTTCAAGCTTAAATTGAAGAAAGATTAAGTGTTCAAGTGTTGCTTTAAGAAGTTTTTAACTAAGGTAAGATCTTTTCTCTAATTTCTTCAATTCTTTTGAAGTGGTATGATTAAGTTGCTTATGGTATGATTGTAAGTATTGATTTTGCTTGATAGATGAGAAGTTGGGTTGGTGTTGGTGATGGAAGAGTAAGATTGGTGTTTAGTGAAATTGTTTCTGTTTTAGGATTAGTAAAGGCTGTGACTTGTATGATTTTTAATTAATTTTAGAAAAATGTTCTTGAAGTGAATTTTTGATATGTTGTGCCTCTATGAGTCTAGAATGACTGAAAAATATGTTGATTCGATTTTGGAATGGTTATGAGTTTAGAAAGATTATTTTCATTAGACCTGTTCCAGCAGGTACCTTAACTGGGACAGCTATATTTCGTGATTTTTAATAAAATGTAGAAAAATCATATCCAATCGAATTTTGGATATGTTGTTTCTTAGTGAGTCTAGTATTTGAGAAAAATAATTTGGAACCACGTTGATTGAATTTGATTTATGGAATTCACAAAGTTCAGAACTGCTGCCAGGATGCAGGGCAATTGGGGCAGTCTGGTTAGGTGAACTATTTGACCAAGATTTTGTGTTCAGTTTGATCTGAAATTTTAAAGGGATGATTTTAAGATACAAAACTAAATTCTGTAAAAATTTTAGAATTTTTAGTCAAGTAGATTATTTTATACAATTTTTCAAAATAAGGATAAAATGGAGTTTAAAACCAGAATGTACTATTTATGGTTAGGGTTTTAATTCTTTGTTCTTCTTGCATTGCTTTGGTTTTCCAAAGGTAGGTTGGTCCTTAAACCTAACCCTAAACACTTTAAACACACTTGAATCAATGAATGTTATAATCAATTGTTCTTTGCCCTAATTGCATTGTTGAGATTGAACAATGTTATGTTGTGCATTGTGAATGGTAATGTGTTTCATGAGTAATGTGGAATGAAATGTTGATATTTATGAATGATGCTATGTGAGATATAATGTGATCATGGATGAGATATATATATATATATACTTGAATAATGAGATGTTATATTGTGAAATGAAATGTGAAGCCATTGTTATTGGCTAAGATGATGTAATTGAAAGAAAGAAGGCATGTTTGCCTAAATGTGATGAGAATTGAGAATGGAAATGAATTGTTTGTTTAATATGTTATTCAGTTTCAGAGTTCTGGATTTGGGTGGCATGCCTAAGAAATGATGAAAGGTAACAGTCTTGCCGGGTTGAGGACCTCCTCATAGGTGTTGAGTTGATGGTCCAAGAGACTGGGTCTGTTACACTATGAGATATATGATTTGTAACAGTCTTGCCGGGTTGAGGATCTCCTCATATGTGTTGAGTTGATGATCCAAGAGACTGGGTCTGTTACACTTGCCTACGGGCGTGATTATTGTGACTATGAACCAAAGCAGTAACTCTGAACTCTGAATATCGTATTAAATACTTGTTGGGCCCATAGGTGTCAAGGTTATATGAATGTCCTAAATAATGTTATGAGTTAATGAAATAAGATGTTGGTTGTTGAGTAATGTTGAATGTGGAAAGATGTTGAAATGTGGTATGCTCATATGACTATGATTTGTGAAATGCATAATTATGTGTTAACTTTATATTTATAATGTTGATCTTATCAATAGCATATGTGGCATTGTATTGCATTAAAGCATACTATTAGCATGTTTTATCTTACTAAGCCGTTGGCTTAGCGCGATAGTGTTTAATCGCGCAGGTAATAGAGTGGATAGAGTTGAACCCGAGAGTTCATCAAGACCTAGTGAGAGTAGACCTTGAAGAATCCATTTTGGGAGCTTAAAGATCAGAGCAGACTTGCCAATCATGTATAAATTTTATGTGTTGTAAAACTTGGGTTTTGATGTATATGAATTTGTAAATATGTAAATATTTTATAACTTCCGCTGTGTAATATTTAAATATGGGGGTTGTCACAAAACCTTTATTTTATGTTGTACTAGAAGTGTAAATCCTTTTTGCAGGTTGTAGTTGAGGTTACAAGGGGGATTTATTGGGAGTGTACTGAGAATGATTTTGTTTGCATTGGTTTGTGTAAAATGTTTTTAAAAATAAGAAAAAAACTGGTTTTGTCGACACTTGGGACTCAATTTTTAGGCGAAACTATGGCAAAAATTTTGTAAAAATCGGAACTAAAATTTGACTAAGTAAAATTGGTAGCAACATTAGGTTAGTGTGGCACCTCTACTCAGCTTACATATATAGGTCGGGAAGGGGTGTTACAAATTGTGTTGGAGGCAGTAGGTTTGACACGACCAGTAGCACGCCCGTGTTATTGAGCGTGTCATAGCTACTGTAAGATTTGAGAATTTACACGCCCAGGAATACGCCCATGTTGTTGAGCGTGTAAATGTTTCTGTGTTGTGGAGTTAGGGCACGGCCATGAACACGCCCGTGTGGGTGAACGTGTCAGGGTTGAGGTTTTTCTCTAATTAATTCCTAATTGGATTATCTCTTGTGTATCCCTAAACAAGTATATGCTATTACTTTTGATTTAAGTCTTAAAGATAGTGACTGATCATTGATCTAAGAGGTTAAAGAATCTTGGACAAGGAAATGTTAGGAGTTGTATGAATTGTTAGTAAAATAAGTACAAATCTTGTATTATTGCATTGTTGCATATGATGATAATGGCAATGTATATGATACTATGTGAACAATGTGATATTTCATGTATTGTGACTCATGTGATGAGTAATGTGTTTGGTTATGTTTATATCAATAATGCTATATGTATAATGTGATGGAATAAAATGCTATTGTGATTGGCTATGGTAACTTATATGTGATATGAGGCCATTGTTATTGGCTATGATGAGAGTTGAGAATGGAAATGATAATTAAATAATAAATGATTTGTGTGGCTAATGTGTTATTCCATTTTCAGAGTTTGTTGTTGGTGGCATGCCTAATAAGTGTAACAATCTCTTGAAGTTAGGTTGGATTGAATCCTTGAAGCCTAATTGAGATGTTACCACCCTTGAAGCTAGGTTGGGTTGGTTCTTGAAGCCAAGTTGGGTTGATGCTTAGCATGCTTTGCTCCCCTTGAAGCTTGGTTGAACCTAATCCTTGAAGCCTAGTTGGGTTTATGATATTGATAAATGTGATGATAAAACCAAAACATTAACTCTGAAAATTGAATGGCATATTAGTGTGTTTTGGGCCCATGCTTGTCTTTGTTTAGTGTTGATTATGAATGATTAAATGAATACTAATGAGGTATATGATATGATGTTGAAATATGATATGTCTATTTATGTTGAGTTATGAAATGTAAAGGTATGTTGTTAGCTTTGCATATATGATGTTACATGTATAATATGGATTGAGAATTGGCATTGCATTGCATTAAAGCATAACATTAGCATGAATTATCTTACTAAGCCGTTGGCTTAGCGCGATAGTGTTTGATCGCGCAGGTATTAGGGTTGAACCCGAGAGCTCTTCGAGACCGAGTGAGAGTAGACAGTGAAGAGTTGATTTTGGGAACTTAAAGATCAGAGGAGACTTTCCAATCATGTATAACTCTTTTATATTTTGTAAATTAATGATTTTAATGTATATATGTGTATATTTGTAAATATGAAATTAAATGTTTTCATATATGTAAATATTTGATAAATTCCGCTGCGTAACAACTAAATGTATCTATATATATATCTATTTAGTTTTGTATTACAAGTTATCTACTTATCTTTCTATAATGTATACAATTGAAAAATTATGGTATCATTTAAAATGTTTTGAATGTTAAAAAAATCCGTAGCATCTCTATGTTTAGTGCATGTATACTACATTGTGGTGTTTGTAGGGTGCATGTATTGAATGTAGGGGTGTTACAGACCAAGTGAGAGTAGACAGTGAAGAGTTTATTTGGGACTTAAAGATCAGAGAAAGCTGCCAATCATGTTTAACTTCTTTATATTTTGTAAATATTGTTTATAATGTGAATATATGTATATTTGTAAATATGGATTTAAATGCTTTCATATATGTAACTATTTTATAAATTCCGCTGCGTACTAAATAAACATATCTATATCTACTTTGTTTTATCTTACAAGTTAATTACTTATTATCTATATTGTATACTGAAAAAGATTATGATATCATTTAAAAGGTGTTCTTGAATGTTTAAGAAAAAAATTCATAGCATTCCTATATTCGATACATGTATACTACATTGTGGTGCATGTAGTGTATATGTATTGGGTGTGGGGGTGTTACATTAATATTCAATCGTGGGAACCAATCAACAATGCTTTTGCAATCAACTCATGGGTCATACCAGAAGGAAAAGTTACCTTCCCCCAACATCTTAACCTTTTTTTTAGAAAGAGTAGTTGCCTTTTTTTTTTTTTTGGAGGAAGAGAATGAAACAGGGTCTATATTTTTTTTATGTTAAAATTAAATTTTTTGTTCTTGAATTAATTTTTTTGTTCAACTTTTAAGAATGTTTGTAAGCTGCAAATATGTTTGCTCACTCTACAGGTTACAAGATTGGTTTTATAGGTTACAATAAAAATGCTCTGGGTTCGTCTAATAAAGATTTGTTTTTTGAAAAGGGGAAAGTGGTTCCGCTAAAGAATCTCCAACCACTACTTATTTTGAAAAATTGAGTACGTATGAGAAAGGTGAGAAGTGACTCAGCATTTCATAATGTCCGGTTTATTGAAATCAGTCTCCTTTTTTAGTCTAAATATTATTAAAATTTTAAATTATTATGATATTATTCATATTAGAAGCAATTAAAAAGTAAATAAAATGAAATAATCATATCATAAAATAAATAAGCAAATAACAAAGTAGACACCCATACTATATGGAAATATGCCCTTATAAATATTCAGAATCTATAAAACTAAATAAAATAGGACACCCATCAAGAGGTAGAAATATGTCCCTTATATTAATCCCCAAATATCAATTAAATAAAAGAAGTAAATTAAATAAATAAGGTACTCATAAAATAAAAATATGTCTTTTACAATATTAAAATCCAAATAATAAAAATTACAATCAAATGTATAAATCATCATACAAAGAATTATGAAATTAGGGCTAAATCTAAAGAAAATTAAGATTAATCACAAAAAATACAATCACAATGCAAATCTTAATATTAACCCCTAATGAAATATAACGCACAATGTACACGGTGGTCCCACTAACTGGTTAGCGGACGAGAGTCAAGTGGGGCAGCTCCCCTTGCGAGAGATCGGGGGTAGCGCCTCCCGAAAGGTAAACGACTTGCCATACCTATTGAATGAGTTGTTCCCTTCAAAATGTAAATTAAGATTTTAAATTATAATTTAGGGTTTAATCCTAAAATTAGGATTTTAAAACATGCAATTAGGGTTTTGAACTATAAAACTAAGTTTAAAACATGCAGTTAGGGTTTTTAGTATGCAAGTTAAGTTCTTGTATTGCACCTTAAACTAATTCAAATTAATAAATCTTGTAATATCTCTAATTTTTAAATATTAAATAAAATAAATTAAATTTGGATAAATTAAATAAATGATTTGAATAGAAAATAAAAGGATTTTAAGTGAAGTGTATATTTGAAATATATTTGAAGTAAATATGACATACATATATACCAAACATATACAACACATATAAAAGAATAATATATATATATAGATAGATAGATAGATAGATAAGGATGGAAAGGAAGAGAAATTAAAATTTGCTTCTTCTTCTTCTTCTTCTTCTTCTTCTTCTTCTTTTGTTTCTTCTTTGAACGTGAGCTTGAGAGAGAGAGAGAGAGAGGCTTAAGGAGAGTTTTTTCTTCCATACACCAAGAATTGAAGTAATCTCAAGGATTCAAGTGGAGATTTTGAAGATTTTTCATCACCTGGTAAGTTTCTCTATCATTTTGCAAGTTTCTTTGAAATTCTATGAAAGAATGATATATTGAATTTAGGGATTGTGTATTAGCATGTTTTAATGATTTATTTGGATATGTATGAAGATGTTATGATTAGCTAATGATGATTTTTAAGGTTGGATTGAAAGAGAAGAGATTTATTTTCTTTCTTCTTCTTTGAATGTGTTATGAGTGAAAGTGATGATTGATTGAATAAGATGATAGTTATGATATGTTGGAGTTATATAAGTGTTTAATTTATGGATATAAACTAAGATGATGATTAAGAGTGTTGTATTGTTGAGTTTGAAATGATTGTGTTCATATGGTTGAGAGCTCGAAATGCATGACTTTTGCTTGATACTACCATATCGTTGGGCATGTCAACGGTACTGAGTTTAACATTGATGATACGACCATTGACACGGCTATGTTCTGAACATATCGTAGCTTCTGTTAGGCAAAATAATTGACATGGCCATTAACATGTCCGTGTTTTTGGGCGTTTTAAAGTTTCTGTGAGGCACTTATAATTAAACGCTTTTGCATTGGTCCACATTGGTCAATCATATCATGAACATGCATTTTTGCATCATGGGAAAACGAATTAATCATTTCATTTGCACAAATCATGAAATATGAGTCAAGTGCCAAGTGATTATGAATATATATATATATATATATATGTGTGTGTGTGTGTGTGTGTGTGTATAAGTAATGGGTTATAGGATATAGTCAAAGCAAGTGAATTACAATATTAAATTGAGTGAATTAGAGTTGAACTTGAAATGATCTTAAAAGGGCCAAGGACCGAAATAATGAAGGTTAAATTTATAAGCTTCAAATGTTGGAAAATAGATTTCAAATGATTAGTAATTTATGGGATTTGTATTTAAGGTCAAAATGCGTAAATATACAACTTAGTAAATTTAAAATGCAATGTCAAGAATTGGATTAGACAAATTTAAAGCTATGGATGAATTAATGAATTACATGGTATAAGCAGAGTATGCAGAGGTACATTAATAGTATGTTTGAAAATTAATCGGATTACGAGTAGGATTGGTAAAACTTTATTAGGATATGAAAAGTGTATGATATTATATATAAATTAGATGGACACTAGAAGTGACTACAAGCAAACTAATTTCAAGTAAACAAAATTGACCATAGGAAAATATTCTTGAGCGCAAAAAAAAAAAAAAAGGTTTAATTTAGAGGAATTACACTATATACTATATTTTAACTTTCATTTAAAATTTTGCTGCTATTGATTTTTCTTTTTCTTTTTAACTTTTTAACTTTTCATTTTTAACTTCTTTTATTTTTTTTTTTAAAAATACATTGTTTCACTCCTTCATCGTTTCTTTTCGCAGTTCAACAATGAAAGCTAAAATCACCTGCAGAATGAAAGCTTGCTTTCAAATATCGGACCTTTGTATTAAAGGCAGGGAAAAAGAGAATTAATAATTAATAAATAAATAGAAGTCAACAAACCAACCAAAAATCATTAATAGAAAATCAAGAAGAACAATCTTAATTTGGGTTAATTCTTGATTTAGATAAAAAAAAATGGCAAGAGCAAGAGGGATAACAAACGTTGTTAATGTGGGTATAGCAGTACGAGCCGATTGGGAGAATCACTATCTCATCTCTCATATTTCCCTCAACATTCGTTGCCTCTTTGAATTTCTTCTTCAATTTGGTAAAAATTCATCGACTTTCTTCGGTTTCTACAGAGTTTTTGCATTTGGATTTTTGTTTTTTCACGATTTCAATTAATGGGTATTAAATGTTTTATGTATTTGTTTCAATGAATCGTTTTTCAGAGGCTACTACAAAGAGTAAATTGGCTTTGCTCAATGAGAAGCTTGACATGTTAGAACGATGTTTAAAGCTCCTGGAATTCTAAGTGGGTTGTAGCATCCGCTTAATTGCTAAAAATTAATTTAATTTAAATTAAAATAAATAATTTAAAAAAGAAATGATGAGTTGGAGGTGAAAAATAGATAATATATATATATGAAATATAAGGGAAATATACATTACATATAAAGTTAAAAATGAGTTAAAATAAGACAAAAGATGAATAGTAAAATGAGAGGCAAAATGGTATATATACTTTATAAAAATTAAAATTAATTAAATAATTTTAAAAGGAAATAAATATGGGTGGAGGATGGAGTTTTGGAATAAAAAGTTAAATAAATAAAAAATTAATTAAAATATTAATATATATAGATATTAATTAAAAAGAAAAAAAGTCAAAATTTATTAACTTCATCTTCTTCCACTTCTCTCCACTATGGCCGAAATTCTCCAAGTGTGAACGAGGAGATTTTTGCTTCACCCAACATCAAATTATTCAAGTTTTATAGGATTGAGGTGGCTTTAGGTGAATTGCTAACAAGTAAGTATGTTTTCTTTCTTTATTTTAGAATTTTATGGAAAATATGTTAATGCGCAATATGGGATTTTGATGGGTGATGTTATAATTATTGAAATGGGTTTGGATCATGTAATGTTGATGAGTAAATATTGATTTTATGGTTGGTTGGATGATTGGATTAAATTTTGTTGGAGTTTGAGGTAGTTAGTACAGTTTAGGGTTTTGGAAAAGGATTTTGTATCAGATTG
This sequence comes from Garcia nutans, assembly GCA_947685225.1. NCBI lineage: Eukaryota > Viridiplantae > Streptophyta > Magnoliopsida > Malpighiales > Euphorbiaceae > Garcia > Garcia nutans. Next base: position 13,653,090 of record CANTUV010000023.1, on the reverse strand, counting down.
TCTTTTCATTTGGTTTCATCATTTAAATCAAGTAGTTTAATGATTTTAATAGTGGAAATAAACTTAAATTAATATTTAGAATTTGTTAGAGTAAAGTTCTAAAGTTTGAGTGATTTAGGGCTAAATTTTAGATTTTTGAGGGAAATGTTGTACATTGTATTTTAATGCTTTAAATGTGTTAAAATATAATGTTAAAGAACCTTATGGCTAAGAAAAAAGAAATTGAGGAATTAGGTTTTAATTGGTGTTTGGTAGTAGAAACACCTTAAAATGTGATGTTAACGTACATTTGTTATTCACATTTTGGTTAGGTGTTGAGTAAGTTATTATTCCAACAACTTAGTAAGTGAAAAGACTTTTGGGAAAGTTGTGAGAGTTAGTGTTTTATTGCTTGGAACTGCCCTTGTAACACCCTGATATTCCATATAAGTACTATACATATACCTAGTATACATACAATACGTATATAAAGTATAAGAATGTTACTTTTAGTTTCAATTTAAAAACCTTTATCCAGATTCATAAAATTGAACATTAATTTAAAACACATTTACAAAAGTCAGTATTCTTATTTATCAAAACTTCATTCATCCATATGAATATATGTTAACTCAAAAATACAATATAATTTAAAATCACACATGTATGCATCACTTTCTAGTTGGTCTCGAGACACTCTTACCCTTCTCGTGGCATAACCGCTGGACTTCCAGATCAACCGCATAACCACCTGCGCGATTACACAACCGCGCTAAGCCCGAGAGCTTAGTAATACAAGTAAATAATAAAATAAACTTTACAAAAGAATCATACCTCATATTTTTAGCATTATGTTTCATTGATCTCTTACCATGTTTTCCTTTCTCAATGCATTCTTCATATGTTTCCACTAATCTCATACATTAGATACATAATTACATAGAACATTCACAACACAATACTTACCCTTTCTATCTCATATACCTATACATATACATTATTTCAACAAAACACCATTCAATGACCTTTCCAAACCTTCATGAAAACAATTCTCACCAATTCCATATTCGTATACATTTTACACATCATACAACATTTTCATAAACTCATATCTCAACATATCAATACACATATTATAAAATCATACTTCATAATATCATTTTATTCACAATTCATCAATCATGAATCACACTTCCAATAAAGACAGCCATAGATCTCATTACTCATTTATTTCAACATTAGATTATCACATTGACAACAAAGACAGACTCGGGCCCAAAACAACACACTAATATGCCATTCAATTTTCAGAGTGATGCTTTGGTTTAATCATCACATTTATCATTATCCCAACTAGGCTTCAAGGATTAGGCTCAACCAAGCTTCAAGGGGAACAAAGCATGCTAAGTATCAACCCAACTTGGCTTCAAGAACCAAACCCAACTTAGCTTCAAGGGTTGTAACATCTCAATTAGGCTTCAAGGATTAGACCCAACCAAGCTTCAAGGGGAGTAAAACATGTTAAACTTCAACCCAACTTGGCTTCAAGGATCAAATCCAACCTAACTTCAAGAGATTGTTACCATTAGGCATGCCACCACCAACAAACTCTGAAAATGGAATAACACATTAGCTATATAATTCACTTATCAATTTCATTCTCAATTGAATTATCATAGCCAATAACAATGGCTTCACATTCCATTTGAATCATCATAGCCAATCACAATGGCTTCATATCATTTTTAAATCATCATAGTCAATAACAATGACTTCACATCATATTATATTTCAAATCATATCATAATATTTCATTATTCAATTGTACATAAGCAATCACTTCATTATATCCTTCACATTATATATAGCATCATTGAAATTCACAAGATTCACAATGCATAAAACATAACATTGTTCATATAGTATCATAAACATCATCATTATCATCAAATCATATTGATCAATTCATCACTCAACAATACATAATCAATGGCATTGCACATACCTTTTTTCATGATCATTATATCCTCCACATTTCCTATATCATCATTGTTATATACAAAACAATTTACATTATACATGAATGTAGAATCTTCCATGTACATTTGATTGGATCATTATTGTTTTAAGTGTGTTTAGGTACAAAAACATTTGAAGATCCAATAATGTATAAAGAACAAATAACAAACACAAAAGCTAACACCCTCAAGGGACACGGCCAAGCTTGTGGCCGTGTCTATCAACACAAACATCCAGTAGCCAACACACTCAAGGGACACGGCCAAGCTTGTGGCCGTGTCACTCAACACCAAATCATCCAAGGCAGACACGGGCAAGGGACACGGCCGTGTCTCTCAACAAAAATCCCACAGTGACAAACACAGGCAAGAGACACGGCCAAGCCAGTGGCCGTGTCTCTCCAAAACTCATCCAACACGGCCAAGTTTTGTAACGCCCCTATACTCCATATAAGCACTATACATATACCTGGTATACATACAATGCGTATATAAAGTATAAGAATGTCACTTTTAGTTTCTATTTAAAAATCTTTATCCGAATTCAAGCAACATTATGTTAATTTAAGAAACATTTATAAAAATCATGATTCTTATCAAAAAGTAAATCATAACTAAAAATCACACATGTATGCATCACCTTCTAGTTGGTCTCGAGACACTCTTACTTTTCTCGTGGCATAGCAGCTAGGCATCCAGATCATCCGCATAAATACCTGCGCGATTACACAACCGCGCTAAGCCCGAGAGCTTAGTAGTACAAATAAATAATAAAGTATACATTACAAAATAATCATACCTTATAATTTTAGCATCATGTTTTATTGTTCTCTTACCACGTTTTCCTTTCTCAATAGATTCTTCATATATTGCCACTAATCTCATAAATTAAATACATCATTACATAGCATATTCACAACACAATACTTACCCTTTCTATTTCATATACATATATATATATGTATATATATTGTTACAACAAAACACCATTCAAACCTTTATAAGAACAATTCTCACATTCACAAACATGTTACACATCACACAACAATTCCATAACCTTATATCTCAACAGAACTCCTTAAGCCATGTTCACTTTCAACATTTCAATACACATATTACAAACTCATACTTCATAACATCATTTTATTTCCATAACCTCATATCTCAACAGAACTCCTTAAGCCATGTTCACTTTCAACATTTCAATGCACATATTACAAACTCATACTTCATAACATCATTTTATTCACAATTCATTAATCATGAAACACATTTCCATCAAAAGTATTCATAGATCTCATTATTCATTTGTTTCAACATTGTTTCCATATATCTTATTTATCAATCATGTTACCATTCATGACTCACATTACACAAAGACAAGCATGGGCCCAAGACACACTAATATGCCATTCAATTTTCAGAGTAATGCTTTGGTTTATTCATCACATTTATCATTATCATAGACCCAACTAGGCTTCAAGGATTAGGCTCAACCAAGCTTCAAGGGGAACAAAGCATGCTAAGTATCAACCCAACTTGGCTTCAAGAACCAAACCCAACCTAGCTTCAAGGGTTGTAACATCTCAATTAGGCTTCAAGGATTAGACCCAACCAAGCTTCAAGGGGAGTAAAACATGTTAAACTTCAACCCAACTTGGCTTCAAGGATCAAATCCAACCTAACTTCAAGAGATTGTTACTAATAGGCATGCCACCAACAACAAACTCTGAAAATGGAATAACACATTAGTCACACAATTCATTTATTATTTCATTATCATTTCTATTCTCAATTCTCATCATCATTTAGGCAAACATGCCTTATTTCTTTCAATTGCATCACCATAGCCAATCACAATGGCTTTATATCACATTTGAGTCATCATTGCCAAGAACAATGGCTTTATATCACATTATATCTCAAATCACATTTCAAGTTTCATCATTGAGATATGCAACATCAATTACATTACTAAACAAACATATCATGAATCAATCATACCATATAGGCATGCTTCAATCATAACATTAAAGTAATTCATCATCAATGATCTCATGATATTCCACATTATACACAACATGCCATTATTCATATGCACCATTAATCTACATATAGTACAATACAATTCATGAGATTGACAATGCATAAAACCTAACATGGTTCATATAATATCAACATTATCATCAAATCATATTGATCAATTCAATTCATCACTCAAGTATACATATACATAACAATTTACCTTATTCATGGATTTAGAATCTTCCATATACATTTGGTTGGATCATTACTGTTTTAAATGTGTTTAGATACAAAAGACATTTGAAGATCCAATAATGTTTGATGACCAAGTAACAAACACAATAGCAAACACTCTCAAGGGACACAGCCAAGCTTGTGGCCGTGTCTCCTAGTATAACATCCAGTAGCCAACACGCCCAAGGGACACGGCCAAGCTTGTGGCCGTGTCACTCAATATCAATTCAAGCAGCAGCAAACACGGGCAATGGACACGGCCAAGCCAGTGGCCGTGTCTCTCAACACAACAATCCAGTACCAGACACGGGCAAGGGACACGGCCGTGTCTCTCAACATAAATCAGACAGTAGCAAACACAGGCAAGGGACACGGCCAAGCCAGTGGCCGTGTCTCTCCAAAACTCATCCAACACGACCAATTTTGCCCTAACTTGGCCGTGTCTCCCATAACTTGGCCGTGTCCTTCAATAATTCAAAGACCAAACACTTCGAAATTCATCTAAACCAAACTCTAATTCAACATTTCATCATTTTCCTCACAATTTTCTCAACTCATCATCACTTAGATATCAATTCCACACATTTACATACTTCAATCTCTTGTTATCATCATTTTACACACCAATCATACCCAACATAACCTCAATCCAAAAGAAAACCACACAAGAAGGTATATACTTATATATATGTATAATCAATAAAATTCATTCAAGAAATGTGTACTTACCTGTATAGCTTGCCAAATCTTCATCTCCATCTTCAATACTCTTAAAATCCTTAAGAAATTTGATGAAGATCAATCTCTCTCTCTCTTGTGCTCTCTTGTCCACGAAGAAGAAACAGAAGAAGAGGAAGAAGGAAGGTTCTCCATCCTTCCTTCGTTCTTATCTTATATATATATAATAATAATAATAATAATAATAATAATAATAATAATAACAATAATAATAATAATAATAATAATAATAATAATAATAATAATAATAATAATAATAATACCATTAAATCTCCACCACACACAATTCCTTTTGACTTTCTTCTTCTTTTCTCTTTCCTTCAATACACACATTGAATCCAAATACAACAGTAATCCCAACACTTTTAGGGTATACTTTAGGATATTACAAGTTTGCCCTAACTTGGCCGTGTCTCTCATAACTTGGCCGTGTTCTTCAAAGATTCAAAGACCAAATACTTCAAAATCCATCCAAACCCTTCCAAATTCACACCACCACCCTCTAAATTATTATCTTTGTTTATGCTTATCAATTTCCTATCACTTTAGCATTTATATAACTTCATTATATCATCATAATAATCAATATATATATATATATACATCACTATAACCAATTACTCAAAGTACCAATTCATTCATACTAAACCCTAACTCAACAATTCATCATCATCCTCACAATTTCCCAACTTATCATCACTTAAATACTAATTCAACACATTTACACACTTCAATCTTTCCTTATAATCATCTTACACACCAACCATCACCTCAATCAAAAGAAATCAAAACAAGAATATAAAAACTTACACATATATATATATAATCAATAAAATCAACTCAAGAGAGAGTACTTACTTGAATATGTTGCCAAATCTTCATCTCCATCTTCAATACTCTTCAAATCCTTAAGAAATTTGATGAAAATCATCACATCTCCCTATCTCTCTCTCTCTCTCTCTCGTGCAAGAACCAAAAGGAGAAGAAGAAGAAGAAAGAAAATATCTTTCTCCTCTTCTCGCGATAGCCATATATAATAATAATAATAATAATAATAATAATAATAATAATAATTACTTATTTCCAAAAATCCTCCACCACACCCTTTCTTCTCTTGACTTTTCTTTTGACCAACTTATATGTATTATATATTAACATATATACAACATATACATTCCATTTACACAATCATTTCTTTTGCAAAAACATATATACCTTTAATTCAAATCACACAACAATTGTATTAAAACTTCTAGGGCATATCTTGGGATATTACAATTCTCTCCCCCTTAAATAATTTCGTCCTCGAAATTATCCAGCATAATAACAATCCATTTAGACAAATCACCATCTTAACTTTCATATATAGACAATCATATCTTACATTATAATTTTATCAAATCACATAACTTCTACTCTCCCCCTTAAAAATAATCATCTTCTCTAAATTTCATAATTCATCATTGTATAGATATATATATATATATCTTTATATCTTATTACTTTTCCAACGAAGCAACCCAGATAACTCATTACATTCCCAATGAAATTTTTTTTATACAATAATCAAATCATCTTATAATCTATATATACCATTCATCTATTACATTCAAAATATTTATCACTTCATCTCTTTATAGATAATCTCTTAACCTTAACCTTGAAAATTATTGAATTATTTAGTACTATTGCTTATCTTGACATTACAATCACTTTTGAAAATAGCCACTTATCAACCCTTGATTACTAACAATCTTCTCATTTTGTTTACACTTAAGTCCTTCTTTATCATGTTTTTCACTTAACATTAATATTGATACCACCTCTTTAAACTCTCTTAACAGATAATCAACTTTTTGTCACCATTTACAACTGATATACTTCAATTTATTTATGTTCATTCATAGGTCAGAATATTACATCATACATATTACCATTTAAATTTTACACTACCAATACAACTGCACATATTAAATCTCAAGATTAACGCGCAACTTTAGCGAAATCTAGATCAATCGATCTCTCTATCACAATATACTAACATTTCAATCTTATCCAATTCAAATCAACAACTAACTTATCAAAATTTATCATTGGATTTCACAATATATATACATATATATAACCTAATTCCATTAGGTCCAACTTATATTCAAATTTTAGTCTTTTCATATTCATATATTCAATCAATAAGAATCATGCTTATAAATATACATTCCATTATTTCAGTAATTATATCATCATCTCTCATACCCATTCAAAGTTTATCAATATAGCAAACAACTATGGTTTTATAAACAAACTTTTCCCCAACCAGGTCGGTAGTCCAAGTTCGGTTGCCCAACACAATGGGTCCGCATGGTTCGGAAGAGGCAGACAAGTCCGTTCATTTAACTTTTCACAATTCATTCCTCATAATCAATTAAACACTATATCTCAATTAATATTCATTTCCAACATCATTGCCAATAATCATAGTTTCTCATCACATCAAAATAGTATACACATATATCACTAACTATATTGAACATCTCATTATTCAATCATATCATCTAAACATGCTTCAATCATATCTTTTAACCATGTTCCTAGAAGCATAGTTATCAATTTCATCAAAACTGTACTACAGTTATATCATTACAGCTCTAACTCCGAAGAAAATAAAACTAACCAAATAATCACACTAACCAAATATATGACCATGATATTCTAACAATCATGCTTGGGGTTTATAAATCAATATTAATCTTCTATTATTTGATTACAACTTTTACAATTACAATGCTAGATTGTATCACAAAAATTATATATATATTCTCCAAATTTTTTATTACACCAAGAGTCAACACATTTTAATTCCATCTCAAAACAGTTTGCTTTTGGTTATTTGATCATCATTAACCTAACTCATGTTTAAGAATATTATCTATAACATTTTCTACGCCCAACCTTCAATCAAATACAAATCTTACACAAGTTTCATTCATTACTCCATTTCTAACCCATCTCTTCTAGAAATTTCAAATACATAATTATTTCCTTACAATTTCTTATTATACACTTATACATAAAACATTTCCACACATAAATACTTTGAATTCCAAAACTTCTTATAATAACCTCATTTAGTTTTACCATCACAATCTCACTATTCAATATTACCCAAATCCATTTTCATCTTTTATTTCATCACATAATCTATAACATAAATTAAGATTTAATCTCTATTAGGTCTACTACTATATGCAATCTCATTTCTAATACCATTAAACATATAATGGTATAAAATAATAAACATATTATATACACATTCATAGATCACATTTATAATGTGATTCACTTCCCACCTTTCTTACATATAACCATCTCATTCATGTCAAAAACTTCATTTCATATATCCTTTATATATATATATATATACACATAATTATACAATTTATTAAATTTCTCTTTTGCATATAGTTTATACAAATTTAATATTTTTCACTTTCCTTTGACTATTATCATTCTCATTTGTTTATCATAACTTAAATTATTCATTAACTTCAATAACTATATACACTCTACTTATAATCTTATTTCACAAAGAGCTTAATCACATTTCCAATGTGATATCTCTCTCACATTTGTTTATAAATATCTTTAACACATCTTTCATAGTCATTTTCATCCTTTCCAATCAAATTACTTAAAGTACTTATTTTCATTTGCTCAATTCCTTTTCTTTACTTTCAAACCAAATTTTTCTACTATCAATCACATCCCCTCAAATCCTAATACCTTCATGTGCACTAATATTCATTTCATATATCTCATGTATTAAATACATTAAACTATCAATATTTAATTGATCTTTATCCACATTCCATTAAAACTATATATTCTCAACTTACTAATTTACTTAAACTTCAATTTATTCATCTCATTCTCTTAATATCACTTTAATACATCTTATATGTATATACCACAAAGCAACATCAAAACATATATGTTTCACAATTACTAAGCTCATTCCAAAAAATCTAATTATCACATATTACCTCCATTTACATGAGTTTTCACAATATTCAATCATATCACATTTCTAACATTGAAATCACCATGTTTGCATTAAAATATCAATACAAACAACACCCATATCATTTCGTACTTAACCAACATCATCTCTTTTTCTTTTAAACAAAACCTCAACTTTACATATCTACGCCTTAATTTATCACACTTAATCTATACCAATCAACTTGTTTAATAATTCACTTTACTCTTTTCATTTAAATGATATATCTTTCCATATTACCCATTCAACAATATTCCCTCTTTCTAGAAATCCAAACATAAAGTTTATTAGAAAGAGATTCAAATAATAGAGGAAAGATTACATACTTTAATCTTAATTTAATTTTTAACTCATTTCCAACTTTATTTTTCTAGCCATTTCTTTATATGTCATACACATATCAATAATCAAACTTTTTACTTGTAAACTCCACATCATTTCTTTATACCACAATCACCTCTCAATTATCAACATTTTAAAATTTGCTTTCATATGAAACCTCATTTACATACTATCATTTATTTCATGTAATTCAAATACATCACAATTCACATAATGCCACGTTCGAGACCAACCTAGATGTGAATGCATATGCATGTATTACCAATTGCATTTTCAAACTCTTCTTTTTAAATTCTTATTTAAACTCTTCAAAAATTTTCTTTTTAATTTCACTTAGGCCGAGAATCTCGAACCTAAGCTCTGATACCAAAATAATTGTAACACCCTGATACTCCATATAAGTACTATACATATACCTAGTATACATACAATACGTATATAAAGTATAAGAATGTTACTTTTATTTTCAATTTAAAAACCTTTATCCAGATTCATAAAATTGAACATTAATTTAAAACACATTTACAAAAGTCAGTATTCTTATTTATCAAAACTTCATTCATCCATATGAATATATGTTAACTCAAAAATACAATATAATTTAAAATCACACATGTATGCATCACCTTCTAGTTGGTCTCGAGACACTCTTACCCTTCTCGTGGCATAACCGCTGGACTTCCAGATCAACCGCATAACCACCTGCGCGATTACACAACCGCGCTAAGCCCGAGAGCTTAGTAATACAAGTAAATAATAAAATAAACTTTACAAAAGAATCATACCTCATATTTTTAGCATTATGTTTCATTGATCTCTTACCATGTTTTCCTTTCTCAATGCATTCTTCATATGTTTCCACTAATCTCATACATTAGATACATAATTACATAGAACATTCACAACACAATACTTACCCTTTCTATCTCATATACCTATACCTATACATTATTTCAACAAAACACCATTCAATGACCTTTCCAAATTTTCATAAACAATTCTCACCAATTCCATATTCGTATACATTTTACACATCATACAACATTTTCATAAACTCATATCTCAACATATCAATACACATATTATAAAATCATACTTCATAATATCATTTTATTCACAATTCATCAATCATGAATCACACTTCCAATAAAGACAGCCATAGATCTCATTACTCATTTATTTCAACATTAGATTATCACATTGACAACAAAGACAGACTCGGGCCCAAAACAACACACTAATATGCCATTCAATTTTCAGAGTGATGCTTTGGTTTAATCATCACATTTATCATTATCCCAACTAGGCTTCAAGGATTAGGCTCAACCAAGCTTCAAGGGGAACAAAGCATGCTAAGTATCAACCCAACTTGGCTTCAAGAACCAAACCCAACCTAGCTTCAAGGGTTGTAACATCTCAATTAGGCTTCAAGGATTAGACCCAACCAAGCTTCAAGGGGAGTAAAACATGTTAAACTTCAACCCAACTTGGCTTCAAGGATCAAATCCAACCTAACTTCAAGAGATTGTTACCATTAGGCATGCCACCAACAACAAACTCTGAAAATGGAATAACACATTAGCTATACAATTCACTTATCAATTTCATTCTCAATTGAATTATCATAGCCAATAAAAATGGCTTCACATTCCATTTGAATCATCATAGCCAATCACAATGGCTTCATATCATTTTTAAATCATCATAGTCAATAACAATGACTTCACATCATATTATATTTCAAATCATATCATAATATTTCATTATTCAATTGTACATAAGCAATCACTTCATTATATCCTTCACATTATATATAGCATCATTGAAATTCACAAGATTCACAATGCATAAAACATAACATTGTTCATATAGTATCATAAACATCATCATTATCATCAAATCATATTGATCAATTCATCACTCAACAATACATAATCAATGGCATTGCACATACCTTTTTTCATGATCATTATATCCTCCACATTTCCTATATCATCATTGTTATATACAAAACAATTTACATTATACATGAATGTAGAATCTTCCATGTACATTTGATTGGATCATTATTGTTTTAAGTGTGTTTAGGTACAAAAACATTTGAAGATCCAATAATGTATAAAGAACAAATAACAAACACAAAAGCTAACACCCTCAAGGGACACGGCCAAGTTTGTGGCCGTGTCTATCAACACACATCCAGTAGCCAACACACTCAAGGGACACGGCCAAGCTTGTGGCCGTGTCACTCAACACCAAATCATCCGAGGCAGACACGAGCAAGGGACACGGCCGTGTCTCTCAACAAAAATCCCACAGTGACAAACACAGGCAAGAGACACGGCCAAGCCAGTGGCCGTGTCTCTCCAAAACTCATCCAACACGGCCAAGTTTGCCCTAACTTGGCCGTGTCTCTCATAACTTGGCCGTGTTCTTCAAAGATTCAAAGACCAAATACTTCAAAATCCATCCAAACCCTTCCAAATTCACACCACCACCCTCTAAATTATTATCTTTGTTTATGCTTATCAATTTCCTATCACTTTAGCATTTATATAACTTCATTATATCATCATAATAATCAATATATATATATATACATCACTATAACCAATTACTCAAAGTACCAATTCATTCATACTAAACCCTAACTCAACAATTCATCATCATCCTCACAATTTCCCAACTTATCATCACTTAAATACTAATTCAACACATTTACACACTTCAATCTTTCCTTATAATCATCTTACACACCAACCATCACCTCAATCAAAAGAAATCAAAACAAGAATATAAAAACTTACATATATATATATATATAATCAATAAAATCAACTCAAGAGAGAGTACTTACTTGAATATGTTGCCAAATCTTCATCTCCATCTTCAATACTCTTCAAATCCTTAAGAAATTTGATGAAAATCATCACATCTCCCTATCTCTCTCTCTCTCTCTCGTGCAAGAACCAAAAGGAGAAGAAGAAGAAGAAAGAAAATATCTTTCTCCTCTTCTCGCGATAGCCATATATATATATATATAATAATAATAATAATAATAATAATAATAATTACTTATTTCCAAAAATCCTCCACCACACCCTTTCTTCTCTTGACTTTTCTTTTGACCAACTTATATGTATTATATATTAACATATATACAACATATACATTCCATTTACACAATCATTTCTTTTGCAAAAACATATATACCTTTAATTCAAATCACACAACAATTGTATTAAAACTTCTAGGGCATATCTTGGGATATTACAGTCCTTGTATAGAGATATGTACATACTTTGAACGAAAAGCATTATTTTGCACTTATTGGCATGCTACGATGGTATGTGATTTGATGACTATGCTACTTTGATATAAAAATTCACATAAAAAAAATGCATAGATGTATGTTTAAGTTATGAGTTGCACAAGGTGAATGTGAGATGTGATATATTACTTGAATGATATGAATGTGTGTGTATGGAATTGTTTAAAGTAACAATGCTTAGTTTGCATTAACTATGGCATGATAAGCCATTTGAGAATGGCTAAATGAGATGTTTGTGAAAAATTTAAAAGTACAAGATGTGCATTAGAATGTGAAAATAAACCACATTTGCATTGTGTATGATAATAGCTTGAGGAAACCATAATATGAGTCAGGATGTGAAAATATGTTGAAAAATGAATGTGTATTGTGTGTACATTATATATTATCTAGTTGCCAGAAGATTACACTTGGATGTTGGCATTTCATATGCCAAAAGTGATGAGACACTGGGTGTCACAGAGACGTGCCTACGTCCGAGTGAGACATCAATGGTGTCAGAGATATATACTATGTGATAAACCAAGGCAACAATCTTTGGACTAGATAATTGTATAAGAAAGTTAGGCCTAATGTATGCGGATGTCTAATGTGTATATACAATGTTTGACAGTTATAACATAATGCAAATATGGCATTATATATGTGTGACATTAGTTCTTAATTTTACTAAAGTATATACTACTAGGCAATATAATTAGCGCGATTAAACCCTATTGCACATGTGATAGGGTTGATCGAGAGGATCTGGAGAATGCCACTAGACCTAGTTAGGTCTAGACTGTGATTCTTTGACTTTGGAGCTACCGAGCTGCCACGGACCAAATCCTTCTACATTCCATGCATATATTTTGTATTTTAAGAAAATTTATGGAAATATGTATTTTGTATTTATAAATGTATACATGATGAAAACTAGAAAGGGTTTTTTTTGTTTATGTTGGATATGTGAGATATAGTTTATATATATATTAATATATAAATGTTTGTGAAATATTGGTTAAATTGAGTCACTAGGCTATTTGGGAAAAATGGATATAATAAATGAATATTTGGGAGTGTATTTTATGCAGGTTGAGAAACTTGAATTTTTAGGGATGTTCAAAATACAACGAAACTCTGGCGATTTTTTTTTTTAAGATTTTTCATTAAATTTTGTATTTTTGGAATATAAATTACTAATAAATATTATTTATTTATTTATTAAGGTACATTTAAGTTATATAAATTTTTAGTAAGATTGAACTGTGACATTCTAGTATTGTATACACATATTTTACATATGCCGGGTGTATGTATTATATATATATAGGGTATTAGGGTGTTACATTTATTTTAGTATCAGAGTCTAGGTTTGAAGTTCTCGACATAGGTGGGTTTTTGGACAGAGGAAATGGAATTTTAAATGTGATTTTAATATGTCATAAATGCATTGCACTAGCAATTTGGTCCCTAATGTGACGGTTCTTTCTGTATTTATAGACATTGGCAGACATGGCATCTCAGACCCATGAGTCTAGTGAGGAGAGCACCAAGAGTGTTGCTCCTGGAGAGGGTGATGTTAGATTTGGTGCAGAGATAGCTAGAGAGGCGTTAGTGCCAGCTAGACCAGCAGTTGAGGAGGTTCCGTTAGGGTAGGTGTGGCATATGGTGAAACTATTATGACAGGCTTTGGTTTAGCCTCAGCCATCGCTGCAGCAGCAACTACAGACCAAAAAGTATGACAAGCTAAGAAAATTCAGAGCTACAAATTTCTTTGGTACTACAGATCCAACTATAGCGGAGCAGTGGCTAGATAGATTTCATAGGATATTTATCCAGTTGCAGGCCACTGCAGAAGAGAAGTTTGATTATGCCAAGCCTCTTCTGCAGGGGGATGCCTACGATTGGTGGAAGAAAGTTCCCCAGGGAATGGTTGATCCTCCGGTGCTGACATATACTAATTTTATAGCAGAGTTTGAAAAGAATTACACTCCTTGAGAGTATTAGGATGTGAAGAAAAAGGAGTTTCTAAGCTTGAAATAGGAATCAAAGATAGTGACAGAGTATGAGAAGGACTTTATCCGGCTGAGCAAGTATGCGAGAGAGATTGTGATAGATGAGATTGATAGATGTCGGAGGTTTATTAAGGCCGTCCATCATATGTTAGGTGGAGGCTGTACAGTATTAGGATTTTTCATGACTGTTATCTACTGCCAAAAATGTGGAGAAGGCTCAGGAGATTGCAGCTACAGCTAGAGCAGAGAGTAGAGATAGAGGACTACAGTTGGATGCAAGGTCTTCATAATCAAAGAGAGGTCGAGGGAGTTTCCCCCAAAGGTCTGGCAGAGGCTAAGGGCAGCCGGGTAGGGGGTCTCAGCAGTAGAGGGAGAGTCAGGGATTTGCTACTTTAGTGGCTAGTACTCCGACTCTAGTTACACAGAGATCTCCTCGATCCACTTATGCCCAGTGTGGTCAAATTCAGAGCAGTGTTTGTTGGAGTATTAGTCCATCATCAGTTGGCTTTTTTAGATATGGGTCCCATGACCATTTTATCAGAGATTTTCTAGAGCCACCAGTGGATAGGCAGACTGAGATAACAGTTTCCAAACCTAGTGATAGAGGGGGTTGAGATGGCAGAAGTGGTAGAGGTGGTAGATTTGGATCCAGTAAGAGAGCAGGATCCACAATAGGGACTAGTAAACTAGAGAAGGCGGCATCATCATAGAGGGTATATGTGATGCAGCAGCAGTCGAGTGCTTCTGATGTTATAGCTAGTACGTTCTCTTTGCTCGGTATTTCTGTGAATGCATTGATTGATCCTGGATTGACAAATTCATACATCAGTGCATCCATCCTGCCTGTGAGTTATATGCATTCTGAGCATTAGGGTTTGATGTACTAGTAACTAACCCTTTAGGCATAGTGTAGTAGTTAGTAGGGTACACTGAGATAGTCCAGTTATTGTTTAGGATGAAGAGATTCTTGATGACTTGATTGAGATGCCCTTTAGGGAGTATGATGTTATTTTGGGTATGGATTAGTTATCCAGACATGGGGCCGTGGTAGACTATCAACAAAAATGTGTTACTCTAAAAACACGTGATGGGAAAGATGTAGTGATATCTGGTGAGCAGAGACACCTCAAATCCATGTTCGTTTCAACTATTTCATCTAGAAGGATGATCTAGAAAGTGTTTGAGGCATTTTTGGCTCAAGATACAGATACCAGGATAGTGAGGTCTCAGTTGGACAATATACCTGTAATATCCTTATGCATGCCCTAGAAGTTTTGTATGTTGTTGTTGTTGTTGTTGTTGGTTTAAATTGAGAAAAGAAAAGTATATGTATATGTGTTTTGGGAAGAAATAGGGTTTAGAGACAAGTTTATATGTTGTGTATATGATGATATATATAACATATACATTGGTCAAAAGGGTTGGTCAATGCAAGAGGAGATTTTTTTTAGGGCATGTGAAATTACCAAAGTGGGCAAGAAATTATAAAGGGAATTAAGATGTGTATGAGGGTATTATAGTAATTTTCTTTTGGATGGGTATTTAATGAGTGTTTGACTTTGTGATTTCTTCATCATCTTCTCTTCTTCTTCTTGATGTTGGCCGGCTCACCAAAGGCTAAGGAAAACAAGAGAGCAAAGGAAGATTTTGATGTTCTTAGCTCAAAGGTTGAAGGAGATTTCAAGTAAACAAGTTGGAATTTCAAGAAATTTCATTATTTGGTAAGTATTCTTTTGTTTTCTTTACTTATTTTGAAGTGGTGTTAAAGTGAGTTAGAGTTTGTTGATTTTGTGATTTGGTGTGTTTGAGATGTGTTTGTGTTGTGTTTTCAAGTGTTGAATTGGTTTTAAGTTAGGAGTTTAAATAGGTATTGTTGTTGGAAGTGGTGGATGTTGAGTTTGAAAGATGGAAAAGGATGAGGATTTTAGGATTTGTGTTTAATGTCATATTAATGTTTTGTGAGGTGATTATTGTGATAAACATGTAGAATTTGTGTTTAGAACATTGATTCCATTCATTTGAAACATGTTATATGGTGTTTGATGAGTTTGAGTGCAATTTGGAGGAGAGTTGTGCATATTAGGGTTTGTGTTTTGGGAGACACGGCCAAAAGCAATGTGTGACATGGCCAAGCCAAGGGATTTTGGGCGTGTTGGATTAGTTTTTGGGTGACATGGCCGTGTTCCCAACCCGTGTTAGCTACTGTGAGTTTTGGTTTAAGAGACACGGCCACAAGCTTGGCCGTGTCCCTTGCCCGTGTTGCTTACTGTCCAATTGGGTTGAGTGACACGGCCACAAGCTTGGCCGTGTCCCTCAAGTGGCTGCCCGTGTCCCTCAATTGTGTGGGTTGGGGTTTTTATTCTTTGTTCTAATTGCATTGTTTTGGTTCTCCAAGGGTAGGTTGGTCCCTAAACCTAACCCTAAACACTTTAAACACACTTGAATCAATGAATGATATAATCAAATGCATGTGTAAGGTCCTAAAACTATGAATCATATCAATTGTTCTTTGCCCTAATTGCATTGTTGAGATTGAACAATGTTATGTTATGCATTGTGAATGGTAATGTGTTTCATGAGTAATATACATTGAAATTGAAATGTATATAAAAGATACAATGATAATTCAAAAAAGACATGATATGAGACAATGCCATTGTGTTTGGCTATGATGATGCAATTGAAAGAAATAAGGCATGTTTGCCTAAATGTTGTTGAGAATTGAGAATGAAAATGATAATTGAATAATAAATGAATTGTGTGGCTAATGTGTTATTCCATTTTCAGAGTTGGTTGTTGGTGGCATGCCTAATAAGTGTAACAATCTCTTGAAGTTAGGTTGGATTGAATCCTTGAAGCCTAATTGAGATGTTACCACCCTTGAAGCTAGGTTGGGTTAGTTCTTGAAGCCAAGTTGGGTAGAAGCTTAGCATGCTTTGCTCCCCTTGAAGCTTGGTTGAACTTAATCCTTGAAGCCTAGTTGGGTATATGATATTGATAAATGTGACAACAAAACCAAAGCATTAACTCTGAAAATTGAATGGCATATTAGTGTGTCTTGGGCCCATGCTTGTCTTTGTTTAGTGTTGATTATGAATGGTTAAATGAATACTAATGAGGTATATGAAAAGATATTGAAATGTGATATGTAATGTGAAAGTATGTTGTTAGTTTTGCATATATGATGTTACATGTATAATATGGATTGAGAAATGACATTGCATTGCACTAAGTCATATCATTAGCATGATTATCTTACTAAGCCGTTGGCTTAGCGCGATAGTGTTTAATCGCGCAGGTAATAGAGTTGATAGAGTTGAACCCGAGAGTTCATCAAGACCAAGTGAGAGTAGACCTTGAAGAATCCATTTTGGGAGCTTAAAGATCAGAGCAGACTTGCCAATCATGTATACTTCTTTATATTTTGTAAAGAAATGTTTAATATGTAAATATGTACATATTTTATAACTTCCGCTGTGTAATATTTAAATGTATATATATATATAACTAATATGTTTTGTTTTATAAGTAAATGATCTACTTTTCTATAATGTATAATGATAAGGGTATTGTATCAAGTTTAAAGTGTTTTGAATGTTAAGAAAACCGTAGCATCCCTATGTTTGGTGCACTTATGCTACATTGTTGTGGTTGTAGTGTGTGTGCATTGGATATGGGGTGTTACAATTGTTTTGGTATCAGAGCCTAGGTTTGAGATTCTCAACCTAGGTAAAATGTAAATATATATATATATATATATATATATATTTTACTTAAAAAGTTGGTTTTGAATAAAAATACATGTTTGGGATTGGCAATCTCTGATCTTTAATAAGATGTAGTATGTTGTGTTTGCAGACTTAGGTTGTGATGGATTCTCACTCACGTCAGTCGATTGAGGGTAGTGCCGAGAGTATTGCTCCTGCTGAGGGAGCTAGAGTTGATAGTGTTGAGGAGGCACCTGTTTCGGTGTCGGGTAGACCAGCTGGAGAGGAGGTTCCGCCAGCCTGGTTTAGACATATGATGGAAGTTATGAGGCAAGCACCAGTGCAACCAGTGCCACCACCCCCTCAGCCTGTGGTACCAGTGAGGTATTATGACAAAGTAAGGAAGTATGGAGCGGAGGATTTCCTTGGTACTACTGACCCAGCTGTAGCAGAGCAGTGGCTTGACAAAGTTCAGAGGATCTTTATTCAGTTGCAAGCCACCCCTGAGGAAAAGTTTGACTATGCAAGATCTTTGCTACAGAAGGACGCCTACGACTGGTGGAAGACAGTGCCACATTCTATGGAAGATCCACCAACCTTGTCATATGCCGATTTTCTGAGGGAATTTGAGTTGAAGTATACTCCTAGGGAGTATAAGGACATGAAGAAGATGGAGTTCTTGAGCTTGAAGCAAGACAGCAAGACTGTTACTGAGTATGAAGTTGAGTTTATTCGACTGAGTCAGTATGCTGAGGGTATCATTGCTGATGAGATTGATAGATGTCGGCGATTTGAGGAGGGATTGAGGCCCTCGATCATGTGCTTAGTGGCTGGATCCAGATATCAGGATTTCTCACAGCTTGTGGCAGCAGCTCGAAGTGTAGAGCGAGCTCAGGGTATTGCGGTTGCTTCAGAAGAAGAGGTTAGGGTTAGAAGGCCCCAGTTCGAGGCAGGGTCTTCTTCTGCGAAGAGGGGTAGAGGAAGTTTTGTTCCTCGGAGTAGTAGGAGCCAGAGACCAGCGGGTAGGTCAGTGCAGTTACAGAGGCAGAGATTTAGACCTGCAGCTTCAGTGGTGAGTGCTCCGACCCCTATGGTTCAGAGATCCACCTTACCCATTTGCATCCATTGTGGTAGGCCACATGGTGGTCCTTGCTGGAAGACTGGTGTAGCAGGGGTTTGTTTCAGATGTGGATCGCCAGATCACTTTGTGAGAGACTGTCCTGAGAGACAGGAGCAGATGTCAGTTGATACTGCAGCTTCTCGACCTAGTGTGAGGGGAGGTCGAACAGGCAGAGGTGTCAGCCGAGGAGGTAGACCGGGGTACAGTTCTAGAGGAGGTGCTACCTCCAGGGAGAGTAGACCAGAGGAGGTTGGTTCTTCCCAGAGGATGTATGTTATGCAGAGGCAGCCTGATGCATCGGCAGTCATAGCTGGTACTTTTTCTTTATTTAATACTCCAGTACTTGCTTTGATTGATCCGGGTTCCACACATTCATATATTAGTGCATCTGTTTTGCCTGTATTTGATGTGCATGCTGAGTCCCTAGGATTTGATGTGTTGGTGAAAAATCCGTTAGGGCATAGTGTGATTGTTAGTAAAGTGCACCGGGATAGTGCAGTGAGGGTGCAGGGTGAGGAGTTCCTTGGAGATTTGATTGAGATGCCATTTAAGGAATATGATGTGATCTTAGGTATGGATTGGCTATCTCGACATGGAGTTGTGGTGGATTGTAAAAAGAAAATTGTTTCTTTGAGAACGGGTGATGGTAGAGAGGTGATAGTATCTAATGAGCAGGAACAGCTAGCCTCCTTATTTGTTTCAGCTGTTGCAGCTAGGAGATTGATTAGAAAGGGGTGTGAAGCCTATCTTGCTCATGTGGTGGATACTAGAGTGAAGGGTTTCCCTATTGATAGCATTGCCACAGTTGCTGAGTTCCCGGATGTGTTTCCATAGGAGTTGCCAGGATTGCCTCCTGAGAGAGAGGTGGAGTTCGGTATTGAATTGTTGCCTGGTACCACTCCTATCTCTATTACTCCTTATAGAATGGCACCAGCAGAATTGAGGGAATTGAAAGTGCAATTACAGGAGTTGTTGGACAAAGGATTTATTCGCCCCAGTGTTTCTCCTTGGGGAGCTCCTGTGCTATTTGTGAAAAAGAAAGATGGTACTATGAGGTTGTGTATCGATTATAGGCAATTGAACAAGGTGACTATTAAAAATAAATATCCTTTGCCTAGAATCGATGATCTCTTTGATCAATTGAAGGGTGCAGCTGTGTTTTCTAAAATTGATTTGAGATCTGGGTACCATCAGCTGAGAGTCAAAGCTGAAGATGTTCCTAAGACCGCTTTTCGGACCAGGTATGGGCATTATGAATTTCTAGTTATGCCTTTTGGTCTAACGAATGCACCTGCAGCTTTTATGGATTTGATGAATAGGGTGTTCAGGCCCTATCTGGATCAGTTTGTAGTGGTCTTCATCGATGACATTCTGGTGTATTCGCGGAATGAAGAGGAACATGATATGCATCTGCGGATTGTGTTGCAGATTTTGAGAGAGAAGCAGTTGTTTGCCAAATTGTCGAAGTGTGAGTTCTGGTTGGATCAAGTCGCTTTTCTCGGACATATTGTTTCAGCAGAAGGCATTAGAATTGATCCGAGTAAAATTGAAGCTATTTTGAATTGGAGTCCACCAAAGTCAGTGACTGAAGTTAGAAGTTTTCTGGGTTTGGCTGGCTATTACCGACGGTTTGTGAAAGGGTTTTCTTTGATAGCTACTCCACTCACCAGATTGCTTCGTAAGGGAGTGAGATTTGTGTGGACGGATCAGTGTCAGACTAGCTTTGAGCAGTTGAGAGAAATGTTGACTCAAGCGCCTGTTCTTACTTTACCTGTTGAAGGCAAACCATATGTGATCTACAGTGATGCTTCACATAGAGGTTTGGGGTGTGTATTGATGCAGGAAGGGAAAGTTATAGCTTATGCATCTCGACAGTTGAAACCGCATGAGCTTAACTATCTGACCCATGATTTGGAATTGGCTGCCATTGTGTTTGCATTGAAGATTTGGCGCCACTATCTGTTTGGGGAGAAATGTTTCATCTACACTGATCACAAGAGTTTGAAGTATTTGGGTGTCCAGAAAGAACTCAATCTTCGTCAGAGGAGATGGTTAGAATTGATTAAAGACTACGACTGCTTGATTGACTATCATCCAGGTAAAGCAAATGTTGTTGCTGATGCCTTGAGTCAGAAGTCTTTAGCTGGTTTAACAGTTTACTCGCTCTCGTTGCTTGTTTAGTTGAGAGCATTGCATGCCAGTTTTGTACCTTGTGTTGATGGTGCATTATTGGCACAGTTGCAATTGAAGCCGATTTTGTTAGATCAGATCAAAGAAGCTCAGTTGGCCGATAAGAAGATACAGAAGATTGTTTCGGATTGTCAGAGTGGAAAGGGTAGAGATTTTATTGTGAAGAGTGATGGAAGTCTCTGGTTCAAGAGCAGATTGTGTGTACCCGATGATGCTGATTTGAAAAGGGTCATTTTGGAAGAAGCTCATCAGTCGATGTTTGCTATGCATCCGGGTAATACGAAGATGTATCATGATTTGAGACAACATTATTGGTGGATGGGATTGAAGAGAGACATTGCTGAGTTTGTATCGAAATGTCTCACTTGTCAGAAGGTTAAAGCAGAGCATCAAGTTCCAACCGGGTTGCTTCAACCGTTGTCAGTGCCAGAATGGAAGTGGGAAAGAGTGACAATGGACTTTGTGTCTGGGTTGCCATTGACACAAAGGAAACATGATGCCATATGGGTGATTGTGGATAGATTGACTAAGACAGCTCATTTCCTTCCGGTGCGGATGGATTACTCTTTGGAGAGGTTGGCTGAGCTGTATATCCATGAGATTGTGAAACTGCATGGTGTTCCAACTTCTTTAGTGTCTGATCGAGATCCCAGGTTTACTTCAAGATTTTGGAAAAGTTTGCATAGTGCTTTGGGTTCTCGACTGCACTTCAGCACTGCTTTTCATCCACAGACAGATGGGCAGTCTGAGAGAGTGATACAGATTATTGAGGATATGTTGAGAAGCTATGTCATTGATTTCTCTGAAGGTTGGGATAGGTTTTTACCTCTTGTGGAGTTTGCTTACAACAACAGTCACCAATCCAGCATTGGTATGGCACCGTTTGAAGCATTGTATGGCAGACGGTGTAGGACACCTCTTTGTTGGAATGAGCTTGGAGATAATAAGTTGGTTGGTCCTGATTTGATTCAAGAAACTGAAGAAAAAGTAAAGTTGATTCGAGGCAGGTTAAAAGCAGCTTCAGACCGACAGAAGTCTTATGCAGATCTGAAAAGGAGAGACATAGAGTTTGATGTTAGAGATAAGGTATTTCTGAAAGTGTCTCCTTGGAAGAAGATTTTAAGGTTCGGTCGGAAAGGAAAATTGAGTCCTCGTTTCATTGGGCCGTATGAAGTGTTAGAAAGAGTTGGGCCAGTGGCGTATCGACTTGCTTTGCCACCTGAGTTGGATCGTATTCATAATGTATTTCATGTTTCTATGTTGAGGAGGTACAGATCGGATCCATCTCATGTGTTGCCAATTGAATCTATCGAAGTGAGCCCATATTTGACTTTTGAAGAGGAACCAGTTGCTATCTTGGCACATGATGTGAAAGAGCTGAGAAACAAGAGAGTGCCATTGGTGAAGGTTCTATGGAAGAATCATGCAAAAGAAGAAGCAACTTGGGAAAGCGAACAAACCATGCGAGAACAATATCCTCAGTTGTTTCAGAGTTGATATCAGGTAATTTCGAGGACGAAATTTTCTTTTTAGAGGGGGAGAATTGTAATATCCTTATGCATGCCCTAGAAGTTTTGTATGTTGTTGTTGTTGTTGTTGTTGGTTTAAATTGAGAAAAGAAAAGTATATGTATATGTGTTTTGGGAAGAAATAGGGTTTAGAGACAAGTTTATATGTTGTGTATATGATGATATATATAACATATACATTGGTCAAAAGGGTTGGTCAATGCAAGAGGAGATTTTTTTTAGGGCATGTGAAATTACCAAAGTGGGCAAGAAATTATAAAGGGAATTAAGATGTGTATGAGGGTATTATAGTAATTTTCTTTTGGATGGGTATTTAATGAGTGTTTGACTTTGTGATTTCTTCATCATCTTCTCTTCTTCTTCTTGATGTTGGCCGGCTCACCAAAGGCTAAGGAAAACAAGAGATCAAAGGAAGATTTTGATGTTCTTAGCTCAAAGGTTGAAGGAGATTTCAAGTAAACAAGTTGGAATTTCAAGAAATTTCATTATTTGGTAAGTATTCTTTTGTTTTCTTTACTTATTTTGAAGTGGTGTTAAAGTGAGTTAGAGTTTGTTGATTTTGTGATTTGGTGTGTTTGAGATGTGTTTGTGTTGTGTTTTCAAGTGTTGAATTGGTTTTAAGTTAGGAGTTTAAATAGGTATTGTTGTTGGAAGTGGTGGATGTTGAGTTTGAAAGATGGAAAAGGATGAGGATTTTAGGATTTGTGTTTAATGTAATATTAATGTTTTGTGAGGTGATTATTGTGATAAACATGTAGAATTTGTGTTTAGAACATTGATTCCATTCATTTGAAACATGTTATATGGTGTTTGATGAGTTTGAGTGCAATTTGGAGGAGAGTTGTGCATATTAGGGTTTGTGTTTTGGGAGACACGGCCAAAAGCAATGTGTGACATGGCCAAGCCAAGGGATTTTGGGCGTGTTGGATTAGTTTTTGGGTGACATGGCCGTGTTCCCAACCCGTGTTAGCTACTGTGAGTTTTGGTTTAAGAGACACGGCCACAAGCTTGGCCGTGTCCCTTGCCCGTGTTGCTTACTGTCCAATTGGGTTGAGTGACACGGCCACAAGCTTGGCCGTGTCCCTCAAGTGGCTGCCCGTGTCCCTCAATTGTGTGGGTTGGGGTTTTTATTCTTTGTTCTAATTGCATTGTTTTGGTTCTCCAAGGGTAGGTTGGTCCCTAAACCTAACCCTAAACACTTTAAACACACTTGAATCAATGAATGATATAATCAAATGCATGTGTAAGGTCCTAAAACTATGAATCATATCAATTGTTCTTTGCCCTAATTGCATTGTTGAGATTGAACAATGTTATGTTATGCATTGTGAATGGTAATGTGTTTCATGAGTAATATACATTGAAATTGAAATGTATATCAAAGATGCAATGATAATTCAAATAAGACATGATATGAGACAATGCCATTGTGTTTGGCTATGATGATGCAATTGAAAGAAATAAGGCATGTTTGCCTAAATGTTGTTGAGAATTGAGAATGAAAATGATAATTGAATAATAAATGAATTGTGTGGCTAATGTGTTATTCCATTTTCAGAGTTGGTTGTTGGTGGCATGCCTAATAAGTGTAACAATCTCTTGAAGTTAGGTTGGATTGAATCCTTGAAGCCTAATTGAGATGTTACCACCCTTGAAGCTAGGTTGGGTTAGTTCTTGAAGCCAAGTTGGGTAGAAGCTTAGCATGCTTTGCTCCCCTTGAAGCTTGGTTGAACTTAATCCTTGAAGCCTAGTTGGGTATATGATATTGATAAATGTGATAACAAAACCAAAGCATTAACTCTGAAAATTGAATGGCATATTAGTGTGTCTTGGGCCCATGCTTGTCTTTGTTTAGTGTTGATTATGAATGGTTAAATGAATACTAATGAGGTATATGAAAAGATATTGAAATGTGATATGTAATGTGAAAGTATGTTGTTAGTTTTGCATATATGATGTTACATGTATAATATGGATTGAGAAATGACATTGCATTGCACTAAGTCATATCATTAGCATGATTATCTTACTAAGCCGTTGGCTTAGCGCGATAGTGTTTAATCGCGCAGGTAATAGAGTTGATAGAGTTGAACCCGAGAGTTCATCAAGACCAAGTGAGAATAGACCTTGAAGAATCCATTTTGGGAGCTTAAAGATCAGAGCAGACTTGCCAATCATGTATACTTCTTTATATTTTGTAAAGAAATGTTTAATATGTAAATATGTACATATTTTATAACTTCCGCTGTGTAATATTTAAATGTATATATATATATATATAACTAATATGTTTTGTTTTATAAGTAAATGATCTACTTTTCTATAATGTATAATGATAAGGGTATTGTATCAAGTTTAAAGTGTTTTGAATGTTAAGAAAACCGTAGCATCCCTATGTTTGGTGCACTTATGCTACATTGTTGTGGTTGTAGTGTGTGTGCATTGGATATGGGGGTGTTACAATACCTATTGCAACAGAGTTTTCAGATGTGTTCCCTGATGATTTGCCGAGGTTACCTCCAGAGAGAGAGGTGGAGTTTAGTATTGATTTGATACCTAGTACCACTCCTATCATTGTTACTCCTTATCGGATGGCACCTATTGAATTAAAGGAGTTGAAGGTGTAGTTGCAAGAGCTACTCGATAAAGGGTTGATCCGCCCCAGTGTTTCACCATGGGGATCACAAGTATTATTTGTAAAGAAGAAGGATGGCACTTTGAGGTTATGCATTGGTTATCGGCAGTTGAATAAAGTGACCATCAAGAATAAATACTCGTTGCCTTGCATTGATGATTGCTTTGATCAGTTGAAGGGGGTTGCAGTGTTCTCCAAGATTGATTTGAGATCGGGGTATCATCAGTTGAGGGTTAGGGATGTAGATGTTCCTAAGACTATGTTCTACACTGAGTATAGCCATTATGAGTTCTTAGTGATACCTTTTGGACTAACGATTGAACCAGTTGCGTTCATAGATTTGGTGAATCAGGTGTTTAGGCCATATTTAGATCAGTTTGTGGTGGTGTGGTGTTCATTAATGATATCTTGATATACTCTCGCAGCAAAGAAGAGTATGGTAGACATTTACGGATTATGTTGCAAACCTTAAGGGAGAACAAACTGTATGCCAAGTTGTCCAAGTGTGAATTCTGGTTGGATCAAGTGACTTTCCTCAGGCATGTTGTTTCAGCGGAGGGTATTAAAGTTGATTCGAGTAAAGTTGAGGCAATATTGAATTAGAGTCCATCGAAGAATGTGACTAAGATCAGAAGTTTTCTAGGATTAGCTAGTTATTATTGTCGATTTAGGAAAGGATTTTTCATGATAGCTTCACCACTCACCAGACTACTTCAGAAGGATGTGAAGTTTGTATGGACATATTGATGTTAGGTGAGCTTTGAGCCGTTAAAAGATATGTTGACTCAAGATCCAGTTCTTACTCTACCTGTAGAGGGCAAACCTTATTTGATATATAGTGATGCGTTATATAGTGGTTTGGGTTGTGTGTTAATGCAGGAAGGTAGAGTTATTGCATATGCTTCTAGATAGTTGAACTCTTATGAATTAAATTATCTGACTCATGATTTGGAGTTGGTAGCCATTGTCTTTGCATTAAAGATTTGGAGGCATCACTTTTATGGAGAGAAGTGTTTTATTTATACTGATCACAAGAGTTTGAAATATCTGGGTGTTTAGAAAGAATTGAATCTTCAGCAAAGATGGTGGTTAGAGTTGATAAAGGGTTATGATTGCTTAATTGACTATCATCCCGGCAAGGAAAATTTAGTCACAGATGCCTTGAGTTGGAATTCAGTGGCAAGGTTGACTACTTATGCTCTTTTGTTGCTTGTTGAGTTGAGAGCATTGCATGCTAGATTTGAGGTTTGTGATGGTGGTGCTTTTATGGCTTAGTTGTAGGTGAGGCCATTTCTAATTGTTCAGATTAAAGAAGTGCAAACATCAGATATGAAACTTTAGAAGATTGTGGAAGAATGCAAAAAGGGGAAGAGTAGAGATTTTCTTATGAGAGATGATGGTGGTGTATGGTACAGAGATAAATTGTGTGTTCATGAGGATATGGATTTGTGAAAGAGGATTTTGGAAGAAGCACACACGTCTTCATATGCTATGCATCCTAGAAGTACTAAGATGTACTAAGATTTGAAACAACATTATTGGTGGTGTAGTATGAAGAGGGACATAGCAGAGTTTGTTTTTAGACGTTTCACCTATCAGATAGTGAAGGCTGAACATCAAGTTCCTTCAAGATTGTTGCAGCCTTTATCAATATCTAAATAGAAATGGAACATGTAACTATAGACTTTGTGGCTGAATTGTGTAATATCCCAAACTATACCCTAAAATTTTTGGAATACTTATTGTTGTTTTTGGATTAAATGTTATAATTGTATATATGTTTAAGTGGGAAGATAAGAAAGGTTAGAGGAGTGTGTATATGTTGTATATATAGAGATATTTAGAACATATACAAGTCAATTAATGAATGGGTCAAAAGAAATATTTAATTGTAATTAAATTAATTGAAATGGAAATTGAGTTAAGTGGAAGTGGATATTTATATATTATATTATTAAAATTGCTTGGTTGAGATTTAAAGAGAAGATTGAGTGGTTATTATGTTGACTTTGCTCTTCTTTCTTCATCTTCTTCTTTCCTTGTTTGGCCGACTATCACCATAGCAAGAGAGGAAAGAGAGATTTTGCTCATCCAAACTCAAGATTGAAGGGTGTTTCAAGTGATCAAGTTGGAATTCTAAGGGTTTTCATCACTTTTGGTAAGTTTTCCACTTGATTCCTTGGTTTTCTTTTAAGTTTGTGTTTTGAGTTTGGTGTTTGATTGTTGATGGTATGTGTATATTTGATTGTGGTGTATTTGAGAGTGTTTGGTTTAATTGATTTTGATTTTGGGGTTGGATTATAGAGAAAGAGTTAGGTTTGGTGAAAGAGCAAGTGTTGTGTTTTGGGTATGAGATGAGTTGTGATGATGACTTTGATTGGTGTTTGATGTATGTATTGAGTGATTTTGGTGTTTTTACAAGTTTATTATAGTTTATTGATGTGTTTGGTTAAGTTTGTTTGGAGTGGAAGATGGTGAAAGTAAGAGATTTGTTGGATGTGGTGTTGTTGGTGTTGGAATAAGGATTTTTGGCCTGACACGCCCATGAACACCGCCAAGTCTTTGGGCATGTCAATGGTTCTATTTTCTGGATGGGTGACATGACCAATGACATGCCCATGTCACTAAGCGTGTCACAGCTTCTGTGTTGTAGTAGCATTGACACGGCCAGTGACACGCCCATGTCACTGAGCGTGTCATAGCTACTGTGATGTTGGAGGATTGACACGCCTAGTGACACGCCCAAGTCACTCAACGTGTCATAGCTACTGTGTTGAGGGAGGATTGACATAGCCAGTGACACGCCCAAGTCACTGAGCGTGTCAAAGTTTCTGTGTTGTGAGTTTAGGGTACGGTCACTTTTGGATTAGGTTTTAAAGAGATTGAGTTGCACTAATCCAAGTGTTAGAGGATTCTTGGAAGAGGAAGTGTTTAGATTGGTGTGAGTTGCTCTTGAGGTAAGTACAAACCTTACATGGTTGAATACATTTAAATGACTTTGGGACTTAACACATTTGGTTGTAAATGTGTTAAGTAATCTATTACATTATTGATACATTTGATTAATGTCATGATTTACATAATGTGAAAGATATGATGATCATTCAAAATGTATGTTCAATGCAATCGAGTAATGTATTGTATAAGAAAAGAAATGTGGAAAAATGTGATATTGAGATGAAATAGAAGAATGAGAAAAATGATATACTAAGGCAATGAGCCTAATTTGATAATGAGAAATAAAGTGAGAAATGAATTGTGAAAGAGATTGATAATGAGATAAATGAATTAATTGTGTGCCTAGTATGTTATTCAATTTTCAGAGTTCTGGGTTTGGCGGCATGCCTATGAATCGCTGGGCAGGTGAAAAGACCGGGTCGTAAGCCGAGCCCAGCTGAAAAATGATAAATGTGATGTTTTTGAGGTGAAAAGATCGGGTCGTAAACCTCAAAAACTGTAACAGTCTAGCTGGGTTGAGGACCAAGATACTGGGGCCCTAGGTTCTAGCCGGGTTGAGGTCCAAGAGACTGGGTCTGTTACATTATCCATGGATAAATAAATATCGCCTACGGGCTTGATGAATGTGATTATGGACCAAAACAGTAACTCTGAACTTTGAATAGCATATTAGATCCTTTTTGGGCCCATGCTTGTCTTTGCTTAAATGTGAATCATGAATGATGAAACAATTGAATAATATAATGAAATGTAATGTTATGACATATGATGTTCTTGTGAATTGTTTATAATATTTGAAAGTATGACATTTGCATTACATTAAAGCATATTGTTATCATGGTTTGTACCACTAAGGCATTGGCTTAGCGCGATTGTGGTTCATCGCGCAGGTGACAGGGTAGAACCGGAGAGTTCATCTAGACCGAGTTGAGTCTAGACTTGTGAAGTGTTGATTGTGTACTTAAAGATCAGAGACGAACTGCCAAATATGTATAAACTTCATGCTTTGTAAATATTAATTTTGATATATGTATATATATATACCGCTACATTTTCCGCTGCTTAATAAATAAATGTTTTATCTATTATGTTTTATAATACAACTTAAATGTTTTAAGTTTCTTATATTGTATAATGTGAAAGATTGGTTTGGTTTAAAATAGACCGTAACATTCCTGTATCTGGTATACATATATTACAGATATGGTTGTACGTAGTGTGCGTATATGGGGTATAAGGGTGTTACAACTATTTTGGTATCAGAGCCTAGGTTTGAGATTCTCAACCTAGGTGAATTGTAAGAAAAAGAAATATTTTGATTTTAAAATATGGTTTTTAAATAAGATACATGCTTTGGCACTGGCAGTCTCTGATCTTTGATGAGGTATTTTCTGATATGTTTGCAGATATAGGTAGTGATGGCGTCTCAGTCACGTCAGTCCATAGAAGGTAGTGCTGAGAGTGTAGCTCCTGAAGAGGGTAGAGATGGAGCTAGGGTTGAGAGAGCTGGAGAGGCACCTGCTTCTATGCCAGAGAGACCAGCTGCTGTTGAGATTTCGCCGGTTTGGTTACGACATGTGGTAGAATTGTTGAGGCAAGCTCCAGTGCAGCAGCCGCCACCGCCACCACAGTCGCAAGTGCCAGTGAGGCATTATGATAAATTGAGGAAGTTTGGGGCTGAGGATTTCTTTGGTACTATATATTCTGCTGTAGCTGAGCAGTGGTTGGATAGAGTTCAGAGGGTATTTATCCAGTTGCAAACCACTCCTGAAGAGAAGTTCGATTATGCTAGATCTCTTCTGCAGAGAGATGCATCTGATTGGTGGAAGACGGTTCCACATGCTATGGATGATCCACCAACCTTGTCTTATAGTGATTTTCTGCGGGAGTTTGAGCAGAAATATACTCCGAGGGAGTATAAGGATGCTAAGAAAATGGAATTTTTGAGTCTGAGACAGGAGAACCAGACAGTGATAGAGTATGAGATTGAGTATATACGGTTGAGTCATTATGCCGATGGGATTATTTCAGATGAGATTGACCAGTGCAGGAGATTTGAGGAGGGATTGAGACCCTCTATTATGTGTATTATTGCTGGTTCTCGGTACCAAGATTTTTCTCAATTGGTTGCAGCAGCTAGAAGTGTTGAGAGAGCACAGGGTATTGCAGCAGCTGCTACTGAAGAGGAGACGAGAGTTAGGAGAACCCAGTTTGAGGCAGGGTCTTCATCTATGAAGAGAGGCAGAGGAAGTTTTGTTCCGAGGATCAGTAGGAGCCAAAGGTAGTCTGGTAGGTCAGTTCAGTATCAGAGGTAGAGATCGAGACCTACAGTTTCTGTAGCTAGTACTCCGACTCCAGTGGTTTAGAGGTCTACTCCACCTACATGTGTCCATTGTGGTAGGATACATGGGGGTGTTTGTTGGAAGATTGGAGGATCAGCTGTGTGTTTCAGATGTGGATCACCTGACCATTTCATCAGAGATTGTCCTGAGCTATAGGAGCATAGGCAGGCAGATTCTGCAGTTTCTCAACCTAGTGTCAGCAGAGGAGGTCGAGGGGGCAGAGGTGTTAGTAGAGGTGGTCGACCCGGGATTAGTCAGAGAGGAGGTTCTACATCCGGAGGCAGTAGGCCAGATGAGGCTGGATCATCTCAGTGAGTGTATGTGATGCAAAGGCAACTGGATGCTTCAGCAGTCATTGCGGGTACATTTTCTTTATTTGGCATTTCAGTTCTTGCTTTGATTGATCCAGGATCTACTCATTCATACATAAGTGCATCTATTTTGCCTGTGATTGAATTGCATACTGAGTCCCTAGGATTTGATGCCTTGGTGACAAATCCTTTAGGGCATAGTGTGGTTGTTAGCAAGATGCACCGAGATAGTTCAGCTGTGGTGCAAGGTGAGGAGTTTCTTGGTGATTTGATTGAAATGCCTTTTAAGGAGTATGATTTAATCTTAGGTATGAATTGGTTGTCTAAGCATGGAGCTATGGTAGATTGTCAAAATAAGTGTGTTACCCTGAGAACCAGTGATGGTAGAAGTGTGATGGTATCTAGTGAGCAGAGACATCTTGCATCCCTGTTTATTTCAGCAGTTGTAGCTATGAAGTTGATTCGAAAAGGGTGTAATGCTTATCTTGCTAATGTTGTGGATATTAGAGTAGTGGGTTCTCAACTTGATAGTATACTCACAGTTGCTGAATTCCCAGATGTTTTTCCTAAGGAGTTGCCAGGGTTAATTCCTGAGAGAGAGGTTGAGTTTGGTATTGAATTATTACCTGGTACCACTCCTATCTCTATTACTCCCTATCGAATGACACCTGCTGAGTTGAGAGAGTTAAAGGTGCAGTTGCATGAGTTATTGGATAAAGGGTTTGTTCGCCCTAATGTGTCTCCGTGGGGAGCACCTGTTTTGTTTATAAAGAAGAAGGATGGTACTTTGAGGTTGTGCATCGATTATAGACAGTTGAACAAGGTGACTATCAAGAATAAGTACCCTTTGCCTAGGATAGATGATCTCTTTGATCAGTTGAAGGGAGCAACAGTGTTTTCCAAGATTGATTTGAGATCAGGGTACCATCAGTTGAGAGTCAAAGCTGAAGATGTTCCTAAGACAACTTTTCGCACAAGGTATGGGCATTATGAGTTTTTGGCGATGCCTTTTGGGTTGATGAATGCACCAGCAGCTTTCATGGATTTGATGAATAGAGTGTTTAGACCTTATCTAGATCAGTTTGTGGTGGTCTTTATCGATGATATTTTGGTGTATTCGCATAATAAGGAGGAGCATGACGAGCACTTGCGGATAGTATTACAGACCTTGAGAGAGAAGTAATTGTATGCTAAGCTGTCAAAGGGTGAGTTTTGGCTTAATCAAGTGACTTTTCTGTGTCATGTGGTGTCAGCAGATGGTATAAGAGTTGATCCGAGTAAAGTTGAGGCCATTTTGAATTGGAGTCCACCGAAGTTAGTGACTGAAGTTAGAAGTTTTTTCGGTTTGGCAGGCTATTATCGACGGTTTGTGAAGGGTTTTTCTTTGATAGCTACTCCACTCACCAGATTGCTTCGGAAGGGAATTAGATTCATGTGGACAGAGCAGTGTGATGCCATTTGGGTGATTGTTGATCAGCTAACGAAGACAACTCATTTTCTTCCAGTTAGAATGGACTATTCTCTGGAGAAGTTGGCTGAGCTATATATCAGTGAGATAGTGAGGTTGCATGGAGTCCCAATTTCTTTGGTGTCTGATCGAGATTCTCGGTTCACTTCAAGGTTTTGGAAGAGTTTGCATGCTGCTTTGGGTTCTCAATTGCACTTTAGCACTGCTTTTCATCCGCAGACAGATGGGCAGTCAGAGAGAGTGATACAGATTTTAGAGGACATGTTGAGAAGCCGTGTCATTGAATTCTCTGGAAGTTGGGACAGATTTTTTCCATTGATGGAATTTGCTTACAACAATAGTCATCAATCCAGTATTGGAATGGCACCATATGAGACATTGTATGGCAGAAGATGTAGAACACCTCTATGTTGGAATGAAGTCGGAGAAGGCAAATTGGTTGGTCCCAATTTGATTAAAGAAATGGAAGAGACAGTGAAGATAATTCAGGATTAGTTGAAAGCAGCTTCAGATCGACAGAAATCTTATTTAGATTTGAAGAGGAGAGACATAGAGTTTGCTGTTGGAGATAAAGTATTTCTGAAAGTGTCTCCTTGGAAGAAGATTTTGAGATTTGGCCAAAAAGGGAAGTTGAGTCCTCATTTTATTGGACCTTATGAGGTATTGGAGAGAGTTGGACCAGTTGCTTATCGACTTGCTTTGTCGCCTGAATTGGATATTTTAGAGTTGCATGATCAGAATGCACAATAATTTTCGACCCAATTAAATATGCTCTAAACTTATCTAAAGCAAAAACAACAGCTAACATTTCCTTTTCAGTTGTGGTGTAATTCATTTGCGCACTATTCAGGGTCAAGCTAGCATAATATATTACTCTCAAGAATTTATCAACCCTTTGCCCAAGAATAGCTCCTACTGCATGATTAGAGGCATCACACATGATTTCAAAAGGTAAAGACCAAACAGGAGCTACAATCACCGGTGCACTAGTCAGTTTTTCCTTAAGGGAATTAAAAGCTTGCATGCATTGCGCTGTAAATTCAAATGGAACATCTTTCCCTAGCAAATGGCACAATGGTTGGCTTATTTTAGAAAAATCCTTAATAAACCTCTGGTAAAAACCTGCATGCCCTAAAAAACTTCTTATTCCCTTAACAGAGGTAGGTGGGGGTAACTTAGTAATTAACTCAACTTTAGCCTTATCCACCTCAATCCCTTTACTTGACACTACATGACCTAAGACAATGCCCTGAGTAACCATGAAATGACTCTTTTCCCAACTCAAAGTGAGGTTACATTCAATGCATCTCTCAAGCACAAGAACAAGTTTATTGAGGCAATTATCAAAAGAACTACCGAAAACAGAAAAGTCATCCATAAATACCTCAATAAAATCATCTATCATGTCTGAGAAGACAGACATCATGCATCTCTGAAAGGTTGCAGGTGCATTGCACAAGCCAAATGGCATACGCCGAAATGCATAAGTCCCAAAAGGGCAAGTAAAGGTAGCCTTGGATTGATCCTCTGGCGATATCGGCACCTGATAGTAACCTGAAAGTCCATCCAAAAAATAATAATGTGAGTGTCTAGAAAGTTTATCTAACATCTGATCAATAAAAGGAAGAGGAAAATGGTCTTTCTTTGTGGCATTGTTCAACTTCCTATAATCGATACACATTCTCCACCTAGTAGTAGTCCTAGTAGGAACCAACTCATTATTTTCATTTTTCACCACAGTGATTCCAGATTTCTTAGGCATTACATGTACTGGGCTCACCCACTCATTATTAGCTATTGGATAAATTACCCCTTCATCAAGCAATTTAAGCACTTCCTTCTTAACCACTTCACTCATATTTGGGTTAAGGCACCTTTGGGTCTCCCTCACAGGTTTAGCTCCCTCTTCTAAGATGATTCTATGCATGCACATTGAAGGGCTAATACCTTTGATGTCACTCAATCCCCATCATATTGCTCTTTTTAATCTTTTAAGCTCACTCACCAACCTCATCTCCTCCCCTTCACTAAGTTCACTAGATATTATCACAGGTAAGGTATTGTGATATCCTAAAAACACATATTTCAGATTTTTAGGTAACTCTTTCAGCTCTAACTCAAGTGAAGGATTCTTCTCTTCTTTTTGGATGGAGGGAAGTTCACAAACTGGGTCCTCCTTAAGTTCCTCTATTTCAGCACTCTCTAATGTCTCAAGGCAACTGGCTATTTCTGAATAAAAAATATCTAAACCACCATCTAAGGTCAGTGCCAGCTCCAATTTATCTGAGGAACCTATCTGCAAGAAAACATCTGAAACAACTGCATCAATACAATCAATTAAAGAGCAATCCTCATATAATGCAGTTGTAGGAATAGGAGAAGTGGTAAAAATAGAAAATTCAACCGTTTGTCCTAAGACAGTCATTGTCAATTTACCATTTTTAACATCTATCAAGGTGTTGGTAGTTGCCATAAAAGGCCTACCCAGTATAATAGTGTGTGCTGATGGTGTAGAGTTACTTCCTTCCATGTCAAGAACTATGAAATCCACAGGTACTATCAAACCACCAACCTTTACTAACACATCTTCTATAACCCCTTTCGGGAATCTAAGAGATCTATCAGCTAATTGCAACACCATTTTGGTTGGTTTAAGTTCCCCTAGTTCTAATTCAAGGTACACAGAATAAGGGATCAAATTTACACTAGCTCCTAAATCACACATGCCATCAGTCCCCTTTCCATTCCCCATAGTAATTTGAATTATAAAACTTCCAGGATCCTTTAGCTTTGGAGGTAGCTTATGCTGCAGAACAACACTAGCTACCTCTGAAACTATCACCTTTTCATTCGGCTCATACCTCTTTTTCTTGGTGTTCAGATCTTTGAAGAATTTAACATAAGCCGGCATGTTCTTTATTGCTTCAAGTAAGGGTAAGTTAATACTTACCTTAGACAGCATGTTGAAGATGTCCGAAAATTGCTTATCTTGTTTATCATTCTTCAACCTGCTGGGGAATGGTATAGGTGGCCGGTATGGATTGCTTGCCTTGTGTAAATCTGCTGTAGGGGACTTCTCCATTGATCTTTCTCCAACACCTTTGTTCTCTGGCTCTCCTTCCTTTTTATTCTCTTGCTCACCTGCATTCACAGAATTATTTTCAACATTATTTTTAATTACCTTGCCACTTCTAAGAACAGTCACTGATTGTGCCTGCTTAGATTGACTTGGGAATTTCCCCTTTTGTTGAATCTGCATCTGTTGTGCAAGTTGTCCCACTTGAGTCTCCACTTTTTTAAAAGATGCTTCTAAGGAATCCAGCCTCTTATTGTTCATCTCTTGATTTTTAGCACTGACTTGGATAAAAGCCTGTAAACTTTCCTCCAAACTCTCTCTCTTAGGCTGCCCTTGATTTGAAGATTGACCCTGTTGTTGGTTTTGTCTCTGGAGCAAATGGAAAGGTTGTTGAGAGTTATTTGTTGCCCAGGAAAAATTAGGATGATTCCGCCAACCAGGATTATAAGTATTGGAGTAAGGATCATTCCGGGCCCTTGGTTGATATCCCCCCATAGCATTGACTTGCTAAGGTTCATTACCATGCCATCAGTCAAAGGGGACTTGGCCGTGTTGCACTTCTTTGGAGGGACACGGCCACAAGACTTGGCCGTGTCCCTTGCTGGTGTTTGCCTCTGTGTAATTTCAACTTCTTTTCCTTTGGAGCTTGGTGAGACACGGCCAAGTGGAGATGACTTGGCCGTGTGGGTCTTCTTTGGAGGGACACGGCCAGGTGACTTGGCCGTGTCCCTTGCATGTGTCTGCTACTGGGACTTGTTCTTCAATTTAATCTTGGTATGGGACACGGCCAGTGACTTGGCCGTGTCCTCTGCCTCTGTCAGCCACTGCCATTTTCTCTTCAAATTTTCTTCCTTGCCTTTTTAACCTAACACAAAACTCAAAACAAATCTAAACAAGAAATCAATAGACAATAACCAACACAACATAAACACAATACTAAAGACTACATCAAAAACGACATAAACATTGAAATAAACTAAAACTACCAAAATTAATGAAAACACCAAACAAACCGATTAAAACTAACAAAATACCTAAATAAAATAATAATTATCATAATAAACAAGACACAAAACTATAACAAAAACTAATAAAACACATTCCCTTTGACTTCATTTTCTTCTTTTTCTCTTGTTGTTGTTGTTGTTGTTATTATTATTATTATTATTATTATTATTTACAACTTACTTTTCCTACACCAATATATACATCATGTATATGTGATGTATATGTTGCTATATATATATCTCTTATTTATTGTATTTATATTTCCCATATTTTTCAATTACCATATATACATATCATCCTCCATATGCATCTATCTCTTATAATATTTTCCTTACATATTTTACCAACATATCTTCTCACAACTACTATTCCAATGTACACCAAAATCGGGGTATTACAATTCTCTCCCCCTTATATAATTTCGTCATCGAAATTATCTAGTACAGTAACAATCCATTCTTAGCAAAATACTATCTTAATTTTCATATGAATTTAATCATATTTTTAAGTTATTATTTCATCAAATCACATAACTTCTACTCTTCCCATTAGAGTCAATCATTTTCTCCCCATTTCATAACTCATCATTGTATATATATATCTTTATATCTTATTACTTTCTCAACAAAGCAGTCAAGATAACTCATTACATTCCCAATTAATTTATCTGTATACAAAAATCAGCTCATCTTATAATATACATATACCTCACCCATCTATCACGTTCAGGATATTTTATCACTTCATCTCTTTATAAATACTCTCTTAACTTTAACCTTAAAAATCATTGATTTCAGAATATTACATCATATACATTATCACTTATATCTTATACTCTTAGTACAAATATACATATTAAATCTCAATAATGATTCGCAATCTTAGCGAAATCTAGATCAATTGATCTATCTGTTACAATATACTAACGTCTCAATCTTATTCGATTCAAACCAACAATTAACTTATTTAAATTTATCATTAGATTTCACAATATATATGACCTAATTCCATTAGGTCAAACTTATATTCAAATTCTAATCTCTTCGGATCCATTTTTCCACTTTTTGAATTATGATTATTAATAACAAATCACTTCAAATTATCTTAGTACAATTTCCACAAAATTCTCATGATTATCTCATACCATATTTATTACCCATAGTTCACTCACTTAAACTTTAAGTCCATCCACTTATTCATTTTATACCATAAACATATTCAGTATAACTTTCAATCATATTTTGTAATTTCTCCCATTTAACATCTCCTCACATTTCATACCATTACTATTTTTACAACAATTACCTTTCTATCACATTATCCATAACTCAAAACATTTTCACAGTTCTCTTTTCTTCCATACTTTCTATAATTATAAACAAATTTCTAACATAAAATGATAAGGTACAACTTTACCATTCATAACTCTTGACCATGTTTCTAGAAACATAATTATCAATCTCACCAAAACTATACTACGGTCATGTTATTTTAGGCTCAAATCTGTGGATAACAAAACTAACCAGCCAAAATACTAAACTAGACATATGGTCACAGTATTTTAATGGTCACGCCTAAGGCTTATTAATCAATACTGCCCTTCTATTATTCTTTTTCAAACATTTCAAATTACAATGCTAAGTTTGTATTGCAGTTATTACATATTCATTCTCTAAACTTTTGTTATACCAAGAGTTAACACACTACAACTTCATTTCAAAACAATTTGCACTCGATTATATGATCATCATTAGCCTAACTGATGTTTCAACAATATTACCATTAACATCTCTTACGTATACATATTCGATCATATGCAAATTTTACACAATTTCCATTTGTTACTCCATTTCTAATCTATTTCTTCTAAAAATTTTCATACATTATACTTCCCCTTTTTCCTTACAATCTCTTATTATACACATATACATAGAACCTTTCCACATGTAGATACTTTGGGACTCAAAACATTATATGATCATCAAGTTCAGTGATTACAATAAAAATTTCACGGTCCAGTATTA
This sequence comes from Garcia nutans, assembly GCA_947685225.1. Lineage (NCBI taxonomy): Eukaryota > Viridiplantae > Streptophyta > Magnoliopsida > Malpighiales > Euphorbiaceae > Garcia > Garcia nutans. The sequence continues at coordinate 13,614,001 of CANTUV010000023.1, read as the reverse complement.
CTCGAGCCCATTCTCACTCTCAATTTCGTCACATAGTCTAGCTCTGCGCAGGTCAAGACCTAATCTCTCTTAGGTCCGCTAATACATGCAATATCATTCTCAATACCACTAGACATGTAATTGTATAAGATAATAAACATATAATAACATTTTTTTTCCTACCACATACACATTCATAGGTCACATTCATAATGTGACTTACTTTCCACATTTCTTACATATTACAATTACATTCATATCGAAAAACTCATCTCACATATCTTATACATGTATACGCATAATCATGCAATTTTATTTAATTTCTCTTTTGCATATAATCTATACAAATTTAACGTTTATTACTTTTCATTGAACATTATCATTCTCATTCTTTTAACATGACTTAAGTTATTCATCAATTCAACAGATATATACACTCTAACCATAATAACACTTCACACAAATCTTAGTCACATTTCTAATGTGACATCTCTCTCACATTTGTTTTTAAAAGCATTTAGTAACCCTTCATATCCATTTTTATCATTTCCAGCCCAATTACTTAAGGTAACTCATTTTCCTTTTATTTGAAAACAAATTTCTGTATTATCAATCACATTACCCACTTCATAATACTTTCATGTGCAATAATAGTCATTCTACATAGCTCATATGTTTAATATATATTAAACTATCAATATCTAAATAATCCTCATCAAAATTCTATTAAAACTCTAAACTCTCAACATGCTACTTTACCTAAACTTCAAATTACTAATCTCGTTTTCTTAATATCAACTTTAAAACAATATATATATATATATCAGTATGCAATATCAAAACATCTCATTTTCACAATTATTAAAGCTCCTTTCAAAAATCCAAATTTCACATATTACTACCATTAACATGAGCTTTAACAACACTTAAGCATATCACATTTCTAACATTAAAAATCACAATGTTTGCATTAAATCAACAATACAAACAACACCATTATATCTCCTTACGTTAACCAACACCATCCCTTGTTTTAAAAACCTTAACTTTGCATACCCAAACCTTAAATTATCACACTTTGTCTATACCGATCAACTCACTTAATAGTCCACCATACTTTCTTCAATTTAATATTATATCTATCCTTTTTAACAATCGAACAATATTTTCTCTTTCTAGCAATCCAAATAATAAAGAGATCCAAATTTTAGAGAAAAGAGTACTTAATTAAGCCTTAATTTAATTTTTTTAACTCATTTCCAACATTATTCTCCTATTCATTTCTTTACAATCTATTTCACAAGCACACTCTACTAACCAAAAATTTCAAAATTTGCTTTGCTTAAGTAAACTCCCATTCTTTAGTTTATCAATTAAACTTATACAAATTTCCCCATATCATTTGTTTTTCTAATTTTATTTTCATGCAAAACCTCATTCACACACTATCATCCATCTCATATAATTTAGATACATTACAAATCACATAATGCCACATCCAAGACCAACCTAGGTGTTAATGCATATGCATGTATCACAATTTCACTTTTCAAAAAGAAAAAAAAAATTTTCCTCTTTTTTTTTTAATTCTACTTAGGCTGAGAATCTCAAACCTAAGCTCTGATACCAAAATAATTGTAACACCCTCATACTCTATATAAGTACTATACATATACCTTGTATACATGCAGTACGTATATAAAGTATAAGAATGTCACTTTTCATTTCAGATTAAAAACCTTTACTTTAGTTCCAAACAATAATACATTTTAATTAAATTTCATTTACAAAATCATTATACTTTTGAAGATATTACATATATATAATTATCTTTGTCACATCCCAAAGTTTAGATAGTCGAGTATTAGGCAAGAAGGACATAAATAAGTGGTCAAATAGAGGCTTGAGATAGTCAAAAACAAAATCGGTGTGCAAAGGAGGCCCGTGAAGTCGACGGGACCTAAAGGTAATTTTTCGAAAAGCCGAGGACCTAAGAGTAATTTTTTGAAAAGTTATGTCGGTTCTTAATAGTGACCCTAACGGATGCCATAAATGTGTTCTCGGGATTAATCGGGTAGTAACGGTGGTGCACGATTTTTCCTGAAAACGCATGGTTTGTAAGTTACGGGCGATTTTTCGATAAGGACATTTTGGACATTTCCACTGGAGTAGCGATTTTGTAATTAAATATAACTTTGGGGGCAAAATATTAAAAGAACAAAAAAAAAACACTTTCAAGTGGCCAAATCCTAGCCATTAAATCTAAATGTGTTGGACAAATCATGGCCATTGAAAATAAACCAAATCCTAGCCATTAAATCCAAATGTGTTGGACAAATCATGGCCATTGAAAATAAACCAAATCCTAGCCATTAAATCCAAATGTGTTGGACAAATCATGGCCATTGAAAATAAACCAAATCCTAGCCATTAAATCCAAATGTGTTGGACAAATCATGGCCATTGAAAATAAACCAAATCCTAGCCATTAAATCCAAATGTGTTGGACAAATCATGGCCATTGAAAATAAACCAAATCCTAGCCATTAAATCCAAATGTGTTGGACAAATCATGGCCATTGAAAATAAATAAATTAATTAAATGGAAATTAAATTATAAATAACTAATTATGGTCTTCCAAACACAAGTAAGGATCAAAAAGACACCACCATCACCACTTTTCTTCTTCTTTAAGTCGTGCTCCCCCTCCCTTCCATTTTCAAGGAGACAAGTTTCAAGTCTAAGCCATTTTTTAAGTGAAATTCAATAGGAAATAAGGTAAGATACCATCCTAAGTCTTATTCTTTCATTAGAATTAGGTATTAGGCTATGTTTAGGAAGATTTGATATTATGTTCATGTTGGGAAAGAATTAGTAAGTTGATGATTAAGGTGAAAAATGATAAACTACTTAAAGGAAATGATGTAAATGGTGATTATTAGTAAGAATAAGTAAAGGATTGTTAGAAAATCATAAGGTAGCATCATGTTCATATCTAGGGTTTGTTCTTACATATGTGACATATTAAATTCATAGGAAATCAAGGAGATTAGAGAGGAAAGGAAGTGAAATAGATAAGAAGAGCAAGGAAAAGAAAGGTTTGGTACTTTAACCATTGAACTCCTTTTTGAAAATTTTTCTGTTTTACAATTAGTAAACTGCTGTGACTTGTACGATTTTTAATTAAATATAGAAAAATTATATTGAGTTGAATTTTGGATATGTTGTTGTTTAATAAGTCTAGTATTTGAGAAAAATAATTTGGAACCACATTGATTGAATTTAATTTACGGAATTTATAAAATACAAAACTGCTGCCAGGATGCAGGGCAACTGGAGCAGTCTGGTTGGGTGAACTATTTGACCAAGAATTTGTTTCCATTTTGATCTGAAATTTTAAAGGAATTATTTTAACATGTAAAAATAAATTCTGTAAAAATTTTAGAATTTTTACTCAAGTGGATTATTTTATACGATTTTTCAAAATAAGGATCGAGTTGAGTCCAAAACCAGAATTTACTATTCATATGGTCATTTTGCTAATATTCATTTGGTCATTTTTCAAAAGTAATCCAATTGATTCCTTATGAATATAAATGAGTATAGTATGTTATTAAAATGATAAAATATGATATTTCAAGTTGAAATAATATAAGAACCATAAGTCGATAATTGTATAATGCATATTCGATTAAGAAATGGTATGAGAATTTTGGCTCCACTTGGTATCTGGGACAGTACTGAGTACGGTAAGGGTATGATATATCATACTATATGCAGTGCTGCTTTAATATAGGACTTCGGTCCGAGTTATATAGGGTGACGACCTGAGCTATATAGGACTTCGGTCCGAGTTATATAGGGCAATCGCCCGAGTTATATAGGACTCCGGTCCGAGGGCTTCGGCCACAGATTCCACAAGGCTTGGTCCGCGATTTTTTTTAGGGCCACAGCCACAGAATATATATACAGTTGTTTCAGTTAGTTCCTTACCATACGTTAGTCTACCAAATTACCTTGTGGAGCGAATTGATAAAATGATAATAACTGAATATATGACATGTATGGATTGTTTTTACTGTGATATTATTTTTTAATACGACTCATTGATTTTTTTAAAAGTGCATTATGCTTTTATAATTATTTTCCGTAATTAGTTAAAGTACCCACTAAGCAATGCTTAGCGAGTTTAGTTTCTTCTAAACTCGTAGGTTATTAGCAAGGAGCCAGTAGCGAGCAGAAGAGTGCTGCGATTTGCGGGTCATCAAGAAGTTTAGGTGGTGCTCTTCATTTTGTATTTTGGTATTAGAAACTGGCATGTACTTATTTGAGCAATACAAAGAGATAACTTGAGGTAGCATGGAAATCTAGTAATGTATAATAAATGTATGGTTTTGAATTGAGTTGGGTTGTGAATATAGAAGTGTGAATTCTTCTTGCAGGATTGGTAGTTGAGGTTATAAGGGTGGATTATTGGGAGTGTGCTTGAGTTGAATTGTGAAACAAAATGTTTTTCAAAAATAAGAAAAATCAGTTTTGGCGACACTTGGGACCACCAATTATAGGGGAAACTCTGGCAAAATTTCTGTAAAATTTGCACTTAAAATTGGCTAAGTAAAATATAAAGACACAACCATCATGAGATAACAGTCCATCTTGGTCTATAAAAGTAGGCTAAGATGGGGTGTTACAATCTTGTCTTTACCAAAATTGATTTATACATATGAATACATTTTTATCAAAATACAACATAATTAAATTGTACATGTATGCACCACCTTCTAGTTGGTCTCAAAATACTCTTACCCTTCTCGTGGCATAACGATTTAACTTCCAGATCAACCACCTATTCACCTGCGCGATTTACATAACCGCGCTAAGCTCGAAAGCTTAGTAGTACAAATAAATATTATAAACATACATTACAGAAAATCATACTCATATATTAACTTCATGTATCATTATTTTCTTATCATGTTTTCCATTTTCAATTACACTTTTCATATATTTCTACTAATCTCATAATTATATACATATACACATATATTAATAACACAAACCACAATTCCATGACTTATTAGAACATTCATAATCTCATCATTCAGCATAGCTTCTCAGGCCACATTTCTTTTCAATAATTTACCTATGTATTGTAATCATATCATACTTCATAACATTACATGTCAGTATATTATTCAATTAATTCATCATTCATAATTCACCATTAAGCAAAGACAAGCATGGGCCCAAAAGAAACTAATATGCCATTGAACTTTCAGAGTTAATGTTTTGGTTTAATTATCACATTTATCATTATCCCAACTATGCTTCAAGGATTAGGCCCAACCAAACTTCAAGGGGAGCGAAGTATGCTAAGCATCAACCCAATTTGGCTTCAAGGACCAAACCCAACCTAGCTTCAAGGGTTTTAACATCTCAAGTAGGCTTCAAGGACTAGACCCAACCAAGCTTCAAGGGGAGTTAAGCATGCTAAACTTCAACCCAACTTGGCTTCAAGGATCAAGCCCAACCCAGCTTCAAGAGATTGTTACTATTAGGAATGCCACCAACAACAAAACTCTGAAAATTGACTAACATATTAAACACACAATTCTCTCATTATTTCATTATCAATTCCATTCTCATTTCTTCATAATCATTTAGGCAAACATGCCCCAATTATTTCATTTGCATCATTATAGCCAACAACAATGTTTTCCCATCTCATCATTAGGGTATACACAACCAATTACATTGTACATATAATTTGAATAATCATCATATCTTTCGCATTTCACCTTTATATCCATTTATAATAGTTTCATATTTCATCAATGAGATATACATAACAAATTACATTATTCATATATTTAGAATCTTCAACATACATTCCACATAGTACATATAATACACATTATAGCACATTTCTCACACCTCAACAATACAATAAATAACTTAACACATTTTCTAATCAAATGTGTTAAGTCCCATAGTCATGCAAATACATACAATCATATAGGGTTTGTACTTACCTCAAGAGAAACTCACACCAATCTAAACTCCTCTTCTAAGAATCCTCCAACACTTGGATTAGGGCAACCCAATCTCTTCAAAACCTAATCAAAAAGTGATCATACACACTCACTCAAAGATACACATGAGATAATATAGATACGAACCAACTAGGGAAAACTCTACACATGACACGCTCAACAACACGAGCGTGTCCCTGATCGTGCCCTAAACCAACAACACATAACCTTTGACACGCTCAGTAACACGGGCGTGTCACTGGACGTGTCACTCATTCTACTTCACAGAAACATTGACACGCCCAACAACACGGGTGTGTTAATGGCCGTGTCAATTACTTTATCTCTCAGTAGCTATGACATGCTCAGTAACATTGCCGTGTTAATGGTCATGTCACAAACGTCAAACTCAGTACCGTTGACATGCCAACGACATGGCCGTGTCACTGGCCGTGTCAGGCAAGAATTATACATTCCGAACTCTCATCCATGAAAACACAAACACTCCAAAATCCATACTACAACACCCTTAATCAACATCTTGGTTTATATACACCTAAATCACCTATTAATTTAACACTTATATAACTTTAACATATCATAATAATAATCATTATATACATCATCCATATATCAATTACTCAATTTCCCCAACTCATTTATATTAAACCCTTACTAAACAATTTCAACAATCCATCATCATACTCACAAATAACCATATTATCATCATCTAAATACCAATTCAACATATATATATATATATACTTCAATCTTTCATTATCATCATCTTCACACACTAACCATATCAAATATAAACACAATCAATAGAAATCAACACAAAGAAATGAACACTTACTTGAATTCTTTGCCAAATCTTCAATATCCACCTTCAATTCTCTTAAAGCCCTTAAGAATTTGATGTGTATGCCAATAAAATCACATCTCTCTCTCTCTCTCTCTCACGCGTTCAAGAAGAAGAAGAAGAAGAAAGAAAGAAAGAAGATATTTTCTTCCTTTTTTCAATCTTATCATATATATATATAATAATATAATTAAATCCCTTAAAAATTCTCCACCACACACTTGGCATTCCCTTTGACTTCCTTTTCTTCTTTTTCTCTTGTTATTATTATTATTATTATTATTATTATTATTATTATTATTATTATTATTATTATTATTATTATTATTTACAACTTACTTTTCCTACACCAATATATACATCATGTATATTTGATGTATATGTTGCTATATGTATATCTCTTATATATTGTATTTATATTTCCCATATTTTTCAATTACCATATATACATATCATCCTCCATATACATCTATCTCTTATAATATTTTCCTTACATATTTTACCAACATATCTTCTCACAACTACTATTCCAATGTACACCAAAATTGGGGTATTACAGGGCCAAGCCATAAAGTGTCTTGGCCATGTGTCATATTTTTCCACCTCATTAATCCATCAAGTTGAAATAAAGCTCCATTGTTTTATTCTTCAACCTAGATAAAATACTTCAAACAAGCTTAAGCACAAATTTAAAGATACTTCAATCAAAAGCCAATAAAATTTCCCCAAAAATATGTACACAAATGATCAAAACAAGTATTTCGACATATACACACAAAAACATGATAGGGAAGAAACATAAGAAAGTGTATTGAAACTAATGAAACCAAAGCAAGTGTATTTACAAAAATAAACATCTAATAAACAATAAATAAGGAACAAAAACTGAGTTCATACGCTATCAAGATCTGTATATGTTAAAGCAACATGATCATTGCAAGCTATATAATTTCCCAAGGCCAATAATATCTATTCAATGTGTTGAACCACAATTGTACCAGGTAGACTGTTTCTCAAGTGTTGAAGTTCTTCAATAACATGAAATAATAAAACTTATATGTAATATCCTCATGTATGCCCTAGAAGTCTTGGTTATGTGGTTGTTATGGTTGATGTTGTTGTTAGTGTTGTTGTTGTTATATATTGGATTGAATATATGTGTTAAATTGTAAGAGAAAAGAAATGGGAAGAGAATGTATATGTATATGTGTTTTGGAGAAGAAATTTAGGGTTTAGAGACAAATGTATATGTTGTTTATATGATGATATAATTAACATATACATTGGTCAAATGAAGAGTCAAGGTGATGGTTAAGTGGAAGAAGATATTTTTGGTTGTTAATGAAATTACATATAAGGGCTTAGATGAGACAAAAGGTTAGTTAAATGGTGAAGGGTGTTTTAGTAATTGCAAGGTTAAAAACACTTGATGGATATAAGAAGCCAAATTTGACTTTGCTCTTCATATTTTCTTCTTCTCTTCATGTGTGGCCGGATTCTCCATAGACAAAGAGAGAAAGAGAGGTGATCTTGAGGTTTGAAGCAATTTGAAGAAGGAAGCAAGGGTTTTGGTTAGAGATTTGTGGATTTCTTCATTTAAGGTAAGTTTTCTCTTGTTCTATTTGGAATTTTGTTTGGGTTTGATGGAGTGTGTTTGTGTATGGTGTGTGTAAAAGTGTTGAAATGGAATTAAAGATAAGAAGCTAGGTTGGTGTTGGTGATGGAAGAGTAAGAGTTGTGTTTAGTGAAATTATTTCTGTTTTACAATTAGTAAAGGCTGTGATTTGTATGATTTTTAATTAATTATAGAAAAATGTTCTTGAAGTGAATTTTTGATATGTTGTGACTCTATGAGTCTAGAATGACTGAAAAATATGTTGATTCGATTTTGGAATGGTTATGAGTTTAGAAAGATTATTTCTATTAGACCTGTTCCAGCAGGTACCTTAACTGAGACAGCTATATTTCGGGATTTTTAATAAAATGTAGAAAAATCATATCCAATCGAATTTTGGATATGTTGTTGCTTAGTGAGTTTAGTATTTGAGAAAAATAATTTGGAATCACGTTGATTGAATTTGATTTATGGAATTCACAAAGTTCAGAACTGCTGCCAGGATGCAGGGCAATTGGGGCAGTCTGGTTAGGTGAACTATTTGACCAAGATTTTGTGTTCAGTTTGATCTGAAATTTTAAAGGGATGATTTTAAGATACAAAACTAAATTCTGTAAAAATTTTAGAATTTTTAGTCAAGTAGATTATTTTATACAATTTTTCAAAATAAGGATAAAATGGAGTTTAAAACCAGAATGTACTATTTATGGTTAGGGTTTTAATTCTTTGTTCTTCTTGCATTGCTTTGGTTCTCCAAAGGTAGGTTGGTCCTTAAACCTAACCCTAAACACTTTAAACACACTTGAATCAATGAATGTTATAATCAATTGTTCTTTTCCCTAATTGCATTGTTGAGATTGAACAATGTTATGTTGTGCATTGTGAATGGTAATGTGTTTCATGAGTAATGTGGAATGAAATGTTGATATTTATGAATGATGCTATGTGAGATATAATGTGATCATGGATGAGATATATATATATATATATATACTTGAATAATGAGATGTTATATTGTGAAATGAAATGTGAAGCCATTGTTATTGGCTAAGATGATGTAATTGAAAGAAAGAAGGCATGTTTGCCTAAATGTGATGAGAATTGAGAATGGAAATGAATTGTTTGTTTAATATGTTATTCAGTTTCAGAGTTCTGGATTTGGGTGGCATGCCTAAGAAATGATGAAAGGTAACAGTCTTGCCGGGTTGAGGACCTCCTCATAGGTGTTGAGTTGATGGTCCAAGAGACTGGGTCTGTTACACTATGAGATATATGATTTGTAACAGTCTTGCCGGGTTGAGGATCTCCTCATATGTGTTGAGTTGATGATCCAAGAGACTGGGTCTGTTACACTATCCATGGATAGAGATACATGTATATACATTGCCTACGGGCGTGATTATTGTGACTATGAACCAAAGCAGTAACTCTGAACTCTGAATATCGTATTAAATACTTGTTGGGCCCATAGGTGTCAAGGTTATATGAATGTCCTAAATAATGTTATGAGTTTAATGAAATGAGATGTTGGTTATGGAGTATGATTGATTAGTGTTGAATGTGAAAAGATGTTGAAATGTGGTATGCTCATATGACTATGATTTGTGAAATGCATAATTGTGTGGTTAACTTTATATTTATGATGTTGATCTTATCAATAACATATGTGGCATTGCATTTCATTAAAGCATACCGTTAGCATGTTTTATCTTACTAAGCCGTTGGCTTAGCGCGATAGTGTTTAATCGCGCAGGTAGTAGAGTGGATAGAGTTGAACCCGAGAGTTCATCAAGACCTAGTGAGAGTAGACCTTGAAGAATCCATTTTGGGAGCTTAAAGATCAGAGCAGACTTGCCAATCATGTATAAATTTTATGTGTTGTAAAACTTGAGTTTTGATGTATATGAATTTGTAAATATGTAAATATTTTATAACTTCCGCTGTGTAATATTTAAATATGGGGGTTGTCACAAAACCTTTATTTTATGTTGTACTAGAAGTGTAAATCCTTTTTGCAGGTTGTAGTTGAGGTTACAAGGGGGATTTATTGGGAGTGTACTGAGAATGATTTTGTTTGCATTGGTTTGTGTAAAATGTTTTTAAAAATAAGAAAAAAACCGATTTTGTCGACACTTGGGACTCAATTTTTAGGCGAAACTATGGCAAAAATTTTGTAAAAATTGGAACTAAAATTTGACTAAGTAAAATTGGTAGCAACATTAGGTTAGTGTGGCGCCTCTACTCAGCTTACATATGTAGGTTGGGAAGGGGTGTTACAATTGTTTTGGTATCAGAGCCTAGGTTTGAGATTCTCAACCTAGGTAAAATGTAAGAAAAAGACTATTTTTACTTAAAAAGTGAGTTTTTGAACAAAAATACATGTTTGGGATTGGCAGTCTCTGATCTTTAATAAGAGGTATTCTGTTGTGTTTGCAGACTTAGGTTGTGATGGATTCTCACTCTCGTCAGTCGATTGAGGGTAGTGCCGAGAGTATTGCTCCTGCTGAGGGAGCTAGAGTTGATAGTGTTGAGGAGGCACCTGTTTCGGTGTCGGGTAGACCAGCTGGGGAGGAGGTTCCGCCAGCCTGGTTTAGGAATATGATGGAAGCTATGAGACCAGCACCTGTGCAACCACAGCCACCACCCCCTCAGCCTTTAGTTTCTGTGAGGCATTATGACAAACTGAGGAAGTATGGAGCTGAAGATTTTGTGGGCACTACTGATCCAGCTGTGGCAGAGCAGTGGCTTGACAGAGTACAGAGGGTATTTGTTCAGTTACAAGCCACTTCAGAGGAAAAGTTTGACTATGCAAGATCTTTGCTACAGAAGGACGCCTACGATTGGTGGAAGACGGTGCCACATTCGATGGATGATCCACCAACCCTGTCTTATGCGGATTTTCTGAGAGAATTTGAGTTGAAGTATACTCCTAGGGAGTATAAAGATGGGAAGAAAAGAGAGTTTCTAGATTTGAAGCAAGATCATCGGACCGTAACTGAGTATGAGGTTGAGTTTATTCGACTGAGCCAGTATGCTGGAGGTATCATTGCTGATGAGATTGATAGATGTCGGCGATTTGAGGAGGGATTGAGGCCCTCGATCATGTGCTTAGTGGCTGGATCCAGATATCAGGATTTCTCACAGCTTGTGGCAGCAGCTCGAAGTGTAGAGCGAGTTCAAGTTATTGCAGCTGCTTCAGAGGAAGAGGTTAGGGTTAGGAGGCCCCAGTTTGAGGCAGGGTCTTCTTCTGCAAAGAGGGGTAGAGGAAGTTTTGTTCCTCGGAGTAGTAGGAGCCAGAGACCAGCGGGTAGGTCAGTGCAGTTCCAGAGGCAGAGATTTAGACCTGCAGCTTCAGTAGTGAGTGCTCCTACTCCTGGAGTTCAGAGATCCACCTTACCTGTGTGTAACCAGTGTGGTGGAAGACATGGGGGCGTTTGTTGGAGGCATAGTAGATCAGGGGTATGCTTCAGGTGTGGATCACCTGACCACTTTGTGAGAGACTGTCCTGAGAGGCAGGAGCATATGCCAGTTGATTCTGCTGCTTCTCGAGCTAGTGTGAGGGGAGGCAGAGGAGGCAGAGGTGCCAGCCGGGGAGGTAGACCAGGATTCAGTTCTAGAGGAGGTGCTACATCCAGGGAGGGTAGACCAGAGGAGGTTGGATCTTCCCAGAGGATGTATGTTATGCAGAGGCAGCCAGATGCATCGACAGTCATAGCTGGTACTTTTTCTTTATTTAATACTCCAGTACTTGCTTTGATTGATCCGGGTTCCACACATTCATATATTAGTGCATCTGTTTTGCCTGTGTATGATATGCATGCTGAGTCCCTAGGATTTGATGTGTTAGTGACAAATCCGTTAGGGCATAGTGTGGTTGTGAGTAAGGTGCACCGGGATAGTGTAGTGAGGGTGCAGGGTGAGGAGTTCCTTGGAGATTTGATTGAGATGCCATTTAAGGAATATGATGTGATCTTAGGCATGGATTGGCTATCTCGACATGGAGCTGTGGTGGATTGTAAAAAGAAAATTGTTTCTTTGAGAACTGGTGATGGTAGAGAGGTAATAGTATCTAATGAGCAAGAACAGCTAGCTTCCTTATTTGTTTCAGCTGTTGCAGCCAGGAGATTGATTAGGAAGGGGTGTGATGCCTATCTTGCTCATGTGGTAGATACTAGAGTAGAAGGTTCTCAAATTGATAGCATTGCCACAGTGGCCGAGTTCCCAGATGTTTTTCCAGAGGAGTTGCCAGGATTGCCTCCTGAAAGAGACGTGGAGTTTGGTATTGAATTGTTGCCTGGTACCGCTCCTATCTCCATTACTCCTTATAGAATGGCACCAGCAGAATTGAGGGAGTTGAAAGTGCAATTACAGGAGTTGTTGGACAAAGGATTTATTCGCCCCAGTGTTTCTCCTTGGGGAGCTCCTGTGCTTTTTGTGAAGAAGAAAGATGGTACTATGAGGTTGTGTATCGATTATAGGCAATTGAACAAGGTGACCATTAAGAATAAATATCCTTTGCCTAGAATCGATGATCTCTTTGATCAGTTGAAGGGAGCGTCAGTGTTCTCCAAAATTGATTTGAGATCTGGGTACCATCAGCTGAGGGTAAGAAGTGAAGATGTTCCTAAGACTGCTTTTCGGACCAGGTATGGGCATTATGAATTTCTAGTTATGCCTTTTGGTCTGACGAATGCACCTGCAGCTTTTATGGATTTGATGAATAGGGTGTTTAGGCCCTATTTGGATCAGTTTGTAGTGGTCTTCATTGATGATATACTGGTGTATTCGCGGAATGAAGAGGAACATGATATGCATCTGCGGATTGTGTTGCAGATTTTGAGAGAGAATCAGTTATTTGCCAAATTGTCGAAGTGTGAGTTCTGGTTGGATCAAGTTGCTTTTCTCGGACATATTGTTTCTGCAGAAGGCATTAGAGTTGATCCAAGTAAAGTTGAAGCTATTCTGAATTGGAGTCCACCCAAGTCTGTGACAGAGATTAGAAGTTTTCTGGGTTTGGCAGGCTATTACCGACGGTTTGTGAAAGGGTTTTCTTTGATAGCTACTCCACTCACCAGATTACTTCGAAAGGGAGTGAGATTTGTGTGGACAGATCAGTGTCAGGCTAGTTTTGAGCAGTTGAGAGAGTTGTTGACTCAAGCGCCTGTTCTTACTTTACCTGTTGAAGGCAAACCATATGTGATCTACAGTGATGCTTCACATAGAGGTTTGGGGTGTGTATTGATGCAGGAAGGGAAAGTTATAGCTTATGCATCTAGACAGTTGAAACCGCATGAGCTTAATTATCCGACCCATGATTTAGAATTGGCTGCCATTGTGTTTGCATTGAAGATTTGGCGCCACTATCTGTTTGGGGAGAAATGTTTCATCTACACTGATCACAAGAGTTTGAAGTATTTGGGTGTCCAGAAAGAACTCAATCTTCGTCAGAGGAGATGGTTAGAATTGATTAAAGACTACGACTGCTTGATTGACTATCATCCAGGTAAAGCAAATGTTGTTGCTGATGCCTTGAGTCGGAAGTCTTTAGCTGGTTTAACTGTTTACTCGCTCTCGTTGCTTGTTGAGTTGAGAGCTTTGCATGCCAGTTTTGTACCTTGTGTTGATGGTGCATTGTTGGCACAGTTGCTTTTGAAACCAGTTTTGTTAGATCAGATCAAAGAAGCTCAGTTGATGGATAAGAAGATTCAGAAGATTATTTCAGATTGTCACGATGGAAAGACTAGAGATTTTGTTGTGAGAGATGATGGGAGTCTCTGGTTCAAGAGCAGATTGTGTGTACCCGATGATGCTGATTTGAAGAGAGTTATTTTAGAAGAAGCACATCAGTCGATGTTTGCTATGCATCCGGGTAATACCAAGATGTATCATGATTTGAGACAGCATTATTGGTGGATTGGGTTGAAGAGAGACATTGCTGAGTTTGTATCTAAATGTCTCACTTGTCAGAAGGTTAAAGCAGAGCATCAAGTTCCAACCGGGTTGCTTCAACCATTGTCAGTGCCAGAATGGAAATGGGAAAGAGTGACAATGGATTTTGTGTCTGGTTTGCCATTGACACAAAAGAAGCATGATGCTATATGGGTGATTGTGGATAGATTGACGAAGACAGCTCATTTCCTTCCGGTGCGGATGGATTACTCTTTGGAGAGATTGGCTGAGCTGTATATTCAGGAGATTGTGAAATTGCATGGTGTTCCAACTTCTTTAGTGTCTGATCGAGATCCCCGGTTTACTTCAAGATTTTGGAAGAGTTTGCATAGTGCTTTGGGTTCTCGACTACACTTCAGTACTGCTTTTCATCCACAGACGGATGGACAGTCAGAGAGGGTGATACAGATTATTGAGGATATGTTGAGAAGCTGTGTCATCAATTTCACTGGAAGTTGGGATAGATTCTTACCTCTTGTGGAGTTTGCTTACAACAACAGTCACCAATCTAGCATTGGTATGGCACCGTTCGAGGCATTGTATGGTAGACGGTGCAGAACACCTCTTTGTTGGAGTGAACTTGGTGAAGGTAAAATAATTGGACCTGATTTGATTCAAGAAACTGAGGAAAAAGTGAAGTTGATCCGAGGTAGGTTAAAAGCAGCTTCAGACCGACAGAAGTCTTATGCAGATCTGAAGAGGAGAGACATTCAGTTTGATGTTGGAGATAAGGTGTTTTTGAAAGTATCTCCTTGGAAGAAGATTTTGAGGTTCGGTCGGAAAGGAAAATTGAGTCCTCGTTTCATTGGGCCGTATGAAGTGTTAGAAAGAGTTGGGCCAGTTGCATATCGACTTGCTTTGCCACCTGAGTTGGATCGTATTCATAATGTATTCCATGTTTCTATGTTGAGGAGGTACAGGTCAGATCCATCTCATGTGTTGCCATTTGAGTCTATCGAAGTGAGCCCAGATTTGACATTTGAAGAAGAACCAGTTGCTATCTTGGCACGTGATGTGAAAGAATTGAGGAACAAGAAAGTGCCATTGGTGAAGATTCTTTGGAAGAATCATGCAAAAGAAGAAGCAACTTGGGAAAGTGAGCAAACTATGCGAGAGCAATATCCTCAACTATTTCAGAGTTGATATCAGGTAATTTCGAGGACGAAATTTCTTTTTAGAGGGGGAGAATTGTAATATCCTCATGTATGCCCTAGAAGTCTTGGTTATGTGGTTGTTATGGTTGATGTTGTTGTTAGTGTTGTTGTTGTTATATATTGGATTGAATATATGTGTTAAATTGTAAGAGAAAAGAAATGGGAAGAGAATGTATATGTATATGTGTTTTGGAGAAGAAATTTAGGGTTTAGAGACAAATGTATATGTTGTTTATATGATGATATAATTAACATATACATTGGTCAAATGAAGAGTCAAGGTGATGGTTAAGTGGAAGAAGATATTTTTGGTTGTTAATGAAATTACATATAAGGGCTTAGATGAGACAAAAGGTTAGTTAAATGGTGAAGGGTGTTTTAGTAATTGCAAGGTTAAAAACACTTGATGGATATAAGAAGCCAAATTTGACTTTGCTCTTCATATTTTCTTCTTCTCTTCATGTGTGGCCGGATTCTCCATAGACAAAGAGAGAAAGAGAGGTGATCTTGAGGTTTGAAGCAATTTGAAGAAGGAAGCAAGGGTTTTGGTTAGAGATTTGTGGATTTCTTCATTTAAGGTAAGTTTTCTCTTGTTCTATTTGGAATTTTGTTTGGGTTTGATGGAGTGTGTTTGTGTATGGTGTGTGTAAAAGTGTTGAAATGGAATTAAAGATAAGAAGCTAGGTTGGTGTTGGTGATGGAAGAGTAAGAGTTGTGTTTAGTGAAATTATTTCTGTTTTACAATTAGTAAAGGCTGTGATTTGTATGATTTTTAATTAATTATAGAAAAATGTTCTTGAAGTGAATTTTTGATATGTTGTGCCTCTATGAGTCTAGAATGACTGAAAAATATGTTGATTCGATTTTGGAATGGTTATGAGTTTAGAAAGATTATTTCTATTAGACCTGTTCCAGCAGGTACCTTAACTGAGACAGCTATATTTCGGGATTTTTAATAAAATGTAGAAAAATCATATCCAATCGAATTTTGGATATGTTGTTGCTTAGTGAGTTTAGTATTTGAGAAAAATAATTTGGAATCACGTTGATTGAATTTGATTTATGGAATTCACAAAGTTCAGAACTGCTGCCAGGATGCAGGGCAATTGGGGCAGTCTGGTTAGGTGAACTATTTGACCAAGATTTTGTGTTCAGTTTGATCTGAAATTTTAAAGGGATGATTTTAAGATACAAAACTAAATTCTGTAAAAATTTTAGAATTTTTAGTCAAGTAGATTATTTTATACAATTTTTCAAAATAAGGATAAAATGGAGTTTAAAACCAGAATGTACTATTTATGGTTAGGGTTTTAATTCTTTGTTCTTCTTGCATTGCTTTGGTTCTCCAAAGGTAGGTTGGTCCTTAAACCTAACCCTAAACACTTTAAACACACTTGAATCAATGAATGTTATAATCAATTGTTCTTTTCCCTAATTGCATTGTTGAGATTGAACAATGTTATGTTGTGCATTGTGAATGGTAATGTGTTTCATGAGTAATGTGGAATGAAATGTTGATATTTATGAATGATGCTATGTGAGATATAATGTGATCATGGATGAGATATATATATATATATATACTTGAATAATGAGATGTTATATTGTGAAATGAAATGTGAAGCCATTGTTATTGGCTAAGATGATGTAATTGAAAGAAAGAAGGCATGTTTGCCTAAATGTGATGAGAATTGAGAATGGAAATGAATTGTTTGTTTAATATGTTATTCAGTTTCAGAGTTCTGGATTTGGGTGGCATGCCTAAGAAATGATGAAAGGTAACAGTCTTGCCGGGTTGAGGACCTCCTCATAGGTGTTGAGTTGATGGTCCAAGAGACTGGGTCTGTTACACTATGAGATATATGATTTGTAACAGTCTTGCCGGGTTGAGGATCTCCTCATATGTGTTGAGTTGATGATCCAAGAGACTGGGTCTGTTACACTATCCATGGATAGAGATACATGTATATACATTGCCTACGGGCGTGATTATTGTGACTATGAACCAAAGCAGTAACTCTGAACTCTGAATATCGTATTAAATACTTGTTGGGCCCATAGGTGTCAAGGTTATATGAATGTCCTAAATAATGTTATGAGTTTAATGAAATGAGATGTTGGTTATGGAGTATGATTGATTAGTGTTGAATGTGAAAAGATGTTGAAATGTGGTATGCTCATATGACTATGATTTGTGAAATGCATAATTGTGTGGTTAACTTTATATTTATGATGTTGATCTTATCAATAACATATGTGGCATTGCATTTCATTAAAGCATACCGTTAGCATGTTTTATCTTACTAAGCCGTTGGCTTAGCGCGATAGTGTTTAATCGCGCAGGTAGTAGAGTGGATAGAGTTGAACCCGAGAGTTCATCAAGACCTAGTGAGAGTAGACCTTGAAGAATCCATTTTGGGAGCTTAAAGATCAGAGCAGACTTGCCAATCATGTATAAATTTTATGTGTTGTAAAACTTGAGTTTTGATGTATATGAATTTGTAAATATGTAAATATTTTATAACTTCCGCTGTGTAATATTTAAATATGGGGGTTGTCACAAAACCTTTATTTTATGTTGTACTAGAAGTGTAAATCCTTTTTGCAGGTTGTAGTTGAGGTTACAAGGGGGATTTATTGGGAGTGTACTGAGAATGATTTTGTTTGCATTGGTTTGTGTAAAATGTTTTTAAAAATAAGAAAAAAACCGATTTTGTCGACACTTGGGACTCAATTTTTAGGCGAAACTATGGCAAAAATTTTGTAAAAATTGGAACTAAAATTTGACTAAGTAAAATTGGTAGCAACATTAGGTTAGTGTGGCGCCTCTACTCAGCTTACATATGTAGGTTGGGAAGGGGTGTTACATTATAGGTCAATAGAAAAAAAATAGAATCATATGGACAAATAAATATTAGACTTTATTGGAATTATTACATATTTAATAATTTAATATGGATTAATATGCCAAACTAGTAGGGGTTAATACAAAAACCTTTTCCTAATTTGTAGACCCTTAATTTTGGCCCTAAGCTAGTCTGATCCTAATTAAGGAAGGCCTAGTCAAGTTCGGTTCATTCTTAATAGCTTAAACCTATTTTAATGCCTTTAATTAGGTTGGTTCAATTTTATTAGGCCTAAAATAAGCTGGTTCAATTTTGAATGGCCTAAAAATGGTTTGATTTGAATTTAGAAGGGTTGGGTGTTGATGCAAGCTGATATGGGACATGTCCATATCGAATTGGAATGTCCAATTCGATATGGACATGGTCCATATCGAATTGGCTAGCTACCAATTTGATATGGACCATTCCATATCATTTTGGTAGCACCAAATTGATATGGAAGGGAGTCCATATCGAATTAATGGCCAACCAATTCGATAAGGACCATTCCATATCAAATTGGTCCAGCAATTTGATATTGATTTGGGTCCATATCGAATTGGTTGGCTACCAGTTCAATACGGACCATTCTGTATTGAATATGGACTCCTAATTTTGGTCCATATCGAATTAATCTAATTCGATATTGTTACAATTTTATGAAATTGATCCAAATGAAGCCCGGTTTAAATGATTTTAACCTAGTTTGTTTCTATAAATATGTGATTAATAATTTAAATAGGGACAACAACTAGAAGTATTAATACGCAGAGAGCAAGAAAGGGGCAACCAAAGTGATCAAATAGCAAAAGATGAACTTTGAGTAAGGAACAATTAAGAAGTAAAATAAAAACCCTAGCAACACAGAAGAAGAGAGACGTGAACAAAAAATAGAAAAGAGGTAAAGCAAATAATGAGAACACACAAAAAAGGGAAGCCAATAGCTACTGTCTTCGTTCCACTCAACCAAGAATTAACATTGGTGCAGGCAGAATGCTTGAATCAATGAAAAATATTGGTGGAGTCTTCAAACACAGGTCCAATCTTCTAATTCCATTATTTTATCCAGTATTTGCATCACATCAACTTATTTATTCAAAATTTATTCGTCCAGTAACTCACTCACTTTATGTTAAGTTATTTTAATATCACAGTAGCTAAGCAATTGTTTGTTTTTGAAACCCTAAACGATTATTTTCAAAACCCTAATTCTCAAAGACCCTAAACCTTAATTTATAAAAAATACAAAACCCTAATTTCTATAATCATAAAACCCTAGCTTACATAGAAATTCTAATTCCCCAATAAAACTATATCAGGTAAACCATTTACCTTTTTGGGGCGCTGCTCCCTTGACCTCCGCCCGCTAACCGGCTAGCGGGACCAGCATAAGCGCAACTTCTGTCATCACGCACTATATTTCCTTAATGGGGGTAATGTTAAGATGTGTTTATTTATTTTCTTTTTAATTATTAAAATATTTTTATATATGTTGTATTATTTTTTCCTTTGTTTTATTCTTTTCCTTAGATTTATTTGTATTTTTAAATGGACTTGTAAAAGGCATGTTTCCACTTGTGTGTGCCTTATTTGTTTGATTTATTTATTTTCTGTAGTTTAATTTATTTAAAGATTTTGGGATTAATGTAAAGGGCATGTTTTTCAGTAAATGGTGGGTGTCCTATTTTTTTAGTTTTAGATATTGGACATTGTAAGGGTATGTTTCCATCCTTGGATGGGTGCCTATTTTAATTGTTTTTTTTAAAATAAAGGTAATGGTGTTTATTTCTTTTAAATGTGTATGTAATATGGATGATGCTATAATAGATTAAGAATTTAAAAATATTTAGACCTAAAAAGGAGGTCGCTTCCAATGAGCCAAGCATTATGGGGGTGATGGGTCATTCTCACCTTCCCCATACGTACCCAACTTTTCGAACCCAATAAGGGGTTGGGGATTCCTTAGGAATCAAGTCATCCACCCCTTTCTATTTTTTCAGCCCATCTGGGTGGTGACTCCATTTTCTCTAGGTTTAGGCCTGTGTTCTCTAAGGCCCTAAGCCTAATAGTGCCAAAGTCGCAAGAACCATTCCACATGGGAGTGGGGGCGAAAATCCCCACTCACATAATTCCAAGTCATTGCCAAACTCTTTACGAGCTATTAAGATGTACAAACATTTTCTTTTACCATTTTAGCTTATATTACTCTTTGTATAACTCTCAACTCTCATAAGCATTCAAAAGTTCATGATCGACATGTCTAAACCATTTTGGACAACCATCTCTCAACTTATATATCATCCATAAACGCCACCTATCCATTCTAAAATATGCTGCTATATATTATTCAATTTTTTATTTTATTTAAATTTCACTCAATTATTTAAGGCATCCTCATCTCAGCTACAATATTTTATGGACAAGATAATTCAATGCCCATTATGAACTATATGAAAGCTTAACCACCCTAGTCATTGTTAAACACTACAAAGAATGTTGGTCTTTTCTCTTTATTGTATAGACAATTAAACATATTTAACCATAGGAGGATTAAAATTAATGAAGTATTTAATTTTAATTAATTAATCAAAATGTAAACTATCTACTACCATTTAACTTTAATTATCTATAAAAAATAAAAATAAAAACAAAAACAAACAATGCTAACACCAATAAATGCACAAAAATAACACAAACATATATATATATATTACTTGTCAAAAGGGATACATTATCATGCTCAGTTCAGAAACACAATTACAGAAAAAATGTTAGAAGTTGATAAACTTGATATAATTAAAAAAAGAAAGTCAACAATATCAACTCACAATGAGTTGGCCTATTACCAATTCACTGTGAGTTGGCTAATTACTAACTAATAATGAGTTGGCAATGGCCAAAGTCGGTAAAAATAGACTTTGGTAGGTTATATATATGGCCTTATAGCAATTTGCTTAATGGTGATGAGAGAATTTAAAAGAGAGATAGAGAGTAGTGTGTGGTGAGTTATGAGTAGAAAATTTTGAAAGGGTTAGCTTTAACAAGCTAACACATAACGTGTTTGGGGAGTAAAATTTTTGTATCTGAATTTTGTAATTTGTGTAATTAATAAAATTTAGAGTGTTAGTTATTTAATTTTCTCCATCTTTAGGCAATTAAAATTCAATTTAATTTCCAACATCTGGTATCAGAGCTAAGGTTGAATCGAGATGGCTTCAAGTGTAATGTCATGAGTTCAAATTTAACAAGTGCAATCAACAATTTTCAAGTTTGATGGGAAAAAATAATTTTGCGATGTTCAAGCATTTGATGGTGTTGTGCTTAAAAGTAATGGTTATGGAAAAATTTTGGAAAAAGGTATTGTTGAAAAAGAAAAGCAGTCAATCAAAGAATTACAACAGTTAGATCGTGACTCGTTAAACAAGAAAGATTTATTTTTAATTTGTCAGTCTGTAGAGCTACTAGTCCTGGAAAAAATATTCCATGCAAAAGCACAAAAGAGGATTGGAGCGTTTTGCTCAAAACATATTAAGGAGCATATCCAATCAAATTAACAGGACTGCAATGACTAAAGAGATAGCTCGAGCAGATGGAGCAAGGAAAAAATGAAAGTATTTGTGATTATTTCCAAGAATGGATAAACTAGTCAATGAAATGAAGAATAATGGTGTCCAAATAAAAGAGAGAAATATCATGGAGAATATCTTACGTACATTATCTAGTCACTTTGATTATGTAGTAATAGATAAAGAGTCCAAAGACTTGGACAACATGACTCTTAATGATTTACAAGCTTTATTGTAATCGCGTGAGATGTGGATGAATGAAAGGTCACCAAGCATAGTGGAACAAGCTTTAAAGGCTCAAGTGAATCTAAATAATGAGAAGGAGACAACCAAATCAGAGCATAATCAAAGTGGTTCTAATTCCAGAGGCAAGGGAGGCAAAAATTTCAGAACTACTTCCAGACAAGGAGCAAAAAAAGGTGAATCCTACAATGGTAAATCCAATATTCAATGTCATAATTCAAAAAATATGATCATTATAGTAGAGAATGTCATGCTAGAATATCATATCACAAAGATAATCTTATCAGGGTAGCTCTGAATGATAGTGCAGAAACCTTGTTATTGGCCACTCATGAAACTAGCAATATCAACAATTGTCAGTGGTTGTTAGATTCAGGTTAAAGCAATCACCTAAGTAGAAATAAGGAAGTCTTCTCCTAGTTGGATGAATCTTTTCGCTCTTCTGTGATAGCAATATGGAAAGGAAGAATTGCTATCAAAATGAAGAATGGGTCTTTAAACTATATTTCTGAAGTTTACTATTCTCCTACTATTTGTCAAAACCTACTAAGTGTGGAACAACTGGTGTGAAAAGGTTATGACTTGAGTTTCAACAAGCACAGGTGCACTGTAAGTGATGCAAAGAAAGGAATGATACTGAAGATGAAGATTGCATTCAATCATCTATTTCCAACACACATCAATTATGGTAATGCTTCTTATTGTAATTTTATAACTATTGCTGATAATTTTTTATGGCATATGCAGCTTGGGCATTTGAATTTTGGAAGCATCAAATTTCTTACAAATAAAGAGTGGGTTTCAAGTTTGGTGATTATTCAACTTCCTGATCAAGTTTGTGAGTATTTTGTTTTGGGAAGAAGCACAGAGATCCATTTCTTACAAAGCAAGCATGGAGAGCCAAAAGAACACTAGAGCTTTTGCATCTATGTGGAGGTTTCATCTAATGGAAGTAAAATATACTTTATTACTTTTATTGATGATTTCAGTAGAAAAGCATGTGTATATTTCTTGAAGCAAAAGTCTGATACATATGAATTACTTAAGAATTTTATAGCATATGTTGAAAAGCAAAGTGGTTATCAATTTAAGATCTTAAGAATAGACAGGGGCACAAAATATACTGGTTGTGATGATTTCCTAAGAAAGCATGGAGTTAAACATCAAGTAACACCTAGGTACATTCCCTAAGAAAACAAAGTAACAAAAAGGAAGAATTGAACTATCATAAATATGGTGAGAAGCATGCTGCATTGTAAGAAACTGCCTAAAAGTTTTTAGGCTGAGACTGTGGCTTGTACAGTTTATATTTTAAATAGTTGTACTATCAAAAGTATTCATGATAAAATTCCATAAGAAGCATGGAGCGAAAGGAAGCCCAATTTGAGCCATGTGAGGGTGTTTGGCTGTATTACTTATTCACATGTACCATATGAGTTAAGAAAGAAGCTTGATGATAAGGCAAAAAGATTTATCTTCACTGCTTATAGCTTGGAAAGAAAGGGATATAAGTTATACAATTCTAAAACTCAAAGGAGATTGTTAGTCGTGATGTTACTTTTGATGAAGATGGAATATGGGATTGGTTAGAAAAAGAAAAGAGATCATTATTAGTACCAATGTTCATTGACAATGAAATGAAAACAAGAAATCACATTAGTGAGCAGCCTTTTCCTTCAATTTCTAAAGAGCGACAGATGGATGAACGTGAAGTTTCATCTCCTCCTATACTTAGACACTCACAACGTGATCGTCATGCACCAGCCTATTTAAGATATTATGAAGTTGGTGATGATCCTAGTGATGATGAAGATGTTGTTCATTATACTTTATTTGTGGATTGTGATCCAGTGATGTTTGAAGAAGCAGCTAATCGTGATTGGTGGATTAAGGCAATGGATGAAGAAATTCATACTATTAAAAAAATAATATATAGGAGTTAACTACTTTGCCAAAAGCGAAGAAGTCAATTAGAGTCAAATGAGTTTACAAGACAAAGTACAAGCCTAATAGAGAAGTTGAACATTTTAAAGCCAAGCTAGTTGTAAAATGATACAAGCAATGTTATTGTAGACCCTTAATTTTTGACACAATCTAGTCCAATATTTTTTATATAGTCCAAAATAATTTCGTGGTATTTTAATTGAATAATATTTATTTTAGTTTTTATTATTTATAATTTTTAATAAAAATAAAAAAGGGAATATTAATAAAGTTAAAAATATATATATATAAAATAAATAAATAAATAAATAAAAATCAGCGACGAAAAATTTTGTCGCCGAAAGTGAATCGGCTGGGCTAATTTCCCACATGAATTTCCTGCGGCGAATTGGCCCCAAGCCAATTTGCTGCAGGAAATTCATGCGGTGAATTGGTTGGCCACCTAGCCCAGCGCTCGCAATTTTTTGCCCGCAGTTTTTTTTCCAGCGCAATTTTCCAACGCAATTTTTTCTAAAATCAAATTCTATTTGGTTTTTGTTTCTTTTCCTAATTTGTTTTAGTTTCCTTAGACAATTAGAAGTAGGTTTATGATTTTTCCCTATAAATACCACATTAAAACACAGAAAAAGGGGGAGAAAATTATTTTACTGGATCAAAAATTTTGGACTTGACCTTGGGACTTTTGGATTTCTTCGGCCAACCTCAAGCTTGAAAGATCAAGAGGCAGCAAACAATCATCAATCCATCAAAGGCAGCAATATTGCCTTTGTCATTATTCATCCATAAGTCAATTGTGGAGGAACCAACGAACGAAAGTTTGAATCTCTATTTTCTTGATTTATTTCTTTACAGTAGCTTCATCATTCAAATTGGATTAATTGTTTCATCATACAATTTGATCGAAAACTTCAAAACTTTAAAAACTTCAAATACCCTAAATCATCCTTCTGTTTGTAAAACTTCAAAAACCCTAAATCATCATTCTATTTCTAAAACTTAAAAAACCCTAAATTACTCTTATGCTTCCAAAACTTTAAAACCCCAACCTAATCTATATTTCAAAAAACCAGTAGCCTTATTTTTTTCAAGTATCAAAAGCTTTAATCCTAATTAATTTTTCTTTCCAAAATCACACAGTAAGCATTATTCTTTTAAAAATAACATTAGTTTCTTCCAATCTCGAATCCCTATTTTCTAAATCTTAAACCCTAAAATCTTAATTTTCAACGCCAAAACCTACAACCCTAAAAGCCAGTTTTCAAAATCTTCCGGGGTGCTGTCCCCTTGACCCCCGCCCGCTAACCGGTTAGCGGGACTGCCGTATGGGCTCGAGTCAATATTTATTTGTGTATTATAAATCTTTATGTTTAAATTCCTTTATTATGATTATTCAAAATACAGTAGCTTTATTCAAAATACAAACCTAAACACTAATTTATTCAAACCATAAATCCTAATTCTGTTTTCAAATCTTCACAGTAGCTTTTTATAATTTTATTCACTAGGATATTTTAATCTTTCAATAACTCCATTAAAGGCTTTCTATGTTTTTTTCATCTAAAAGTACTTAAGTAGTTATTATAGTCAATACTAAAACCATATTTACCTTTGATCATGGCAAAGCATCAAATTCTAAATCATAATCTACAAAATCAAGGCTTCAAACCATAAAACCCTAACTAAACCTACCTTTTTAAGTCACAGTAACATTATCTTCATAAAAAAAACATTCAAAACCCAAAATCTTTAAAACATCCAGTAGCTATGTTATTACTTTAAAATATTTCTCAAAAAATTAAACTAGTATATGCAAAACTCTAGAAACTCTACTTAATGCATGAACCCCTAAAGTTAATATATTTACTGTTTTATTTAATTGGGTGAATGTTTATTATATATTTTGATTGATGTTTGATATCTTTGATGAATGATTTATTTATTATGAATGGTTATTTACTTTTATTGATTTATTTTGATTACCAAAAATTATAAGAGGTGTGTTTCCATATTTTTGGGTACCTCATGTCGTGAGCATAATGTAATTTATTTTTATTTTAAAGTTTTTGGACTAATGTAAAGGGCATGTTTCCACCTTTCTGTGGGTGTCCTATTTAGCTTGGACATTAACGATGTAAGGACACATTTCCATCCTCTGATAGGTGTCCATTTATTTGCTTTGTTTGGACATTATTTTGATTTTAATATAATGATGCTTTATTTTAATTGTTGCATGTAATATGGATAATATTTTTATACTTAAGAATTTTATAATATTAAGACCTGCTAAGGAGGCCAGTTCCAATGAACCGGGCATTATAGGGGTGCTGGGCCATTTCTCACATTCTCCACATATACCCAACTTTTCGAACCCACTAGGGGGTTGGGGATTCCTTAGGAATCGAGTCATCCACCCCTTTCTTTTTTCCATCCCGTCAGGTGGCGACCCCATTTTTCTCCGGGTTTTGGCCTGTGTTCTCTAAGGCCCTGAGCCTAAACAGTGCCGAAGTCGCAAAAACCATTCCACCAGGAGTGGGGACGAAAATCCCTGCTCATAGTGGCAACTCCACTGGGGATAAGAGAAGTCGATTACATTGGTCTTTATATTATTCTATTCTTTCTTATAATGATATTATCCATTGCATCATATTAGATTGCATCGTGTGCCTGAGTTAGGATGCCCGTGTTACCCGTGTTGTGCTATGTAAGGGATACCATACTTTCACTCAAGGTATAGAGATCGAGCATGGCATAACCACTCATAGCCTGGTACCATTTGGTATATACTTGCCATGGGAACCTAAGCCTTTTAACCCAAAGACTAAAGCTCATGTAATTGGCCTATTTACTTTCCTTAGGTTTTTACCCCAAATGCTTGTTGTTTGAATATGGTTAATTTATCTTGGCTTAAATCATGGCTTATTTAGTTTGTTCCTTTTCTAATATGACCCAAGTACATTGTGTGCTCAAATAAATTTTTCTTTAAAGTCAAAAGGACCAAAGCAAATTTTAAAACTTTTTAAAAGGGTTGGACATAAAACTTTTATGAAAATAAATTAAAAATTCTTTTCTCAAGACTCAAATACAAAGCCCAAACTCCATTTTTTATAAAATCTTTTTACAATGGGCTTAGAATCAAAATTATTTTCATCCAATCTTTTCTTACAAAGAACTTGCAAATTATTTAGGTCAATTACGAAATACCAAAAATCAATTGTGAGCCTAGTTTATACTAAGAATAATTAATCATTGGCTTATTTTTGGCATGAATCATTAGTTACTTTTTCAAGTGAGAAATCTATTTATAATAAACCTCTTAATTTAGTTTTAATCCAATATAGCATAAAGGCTACTTTAGTTGGTTGAATGGATTAAAACCTAATTAATGGGAATTATCATGAACTGATTTTCATTTTCAAAAATATAACTATTGGTTGAAACGTCCAAGGGAAATATTTGAAAATAAGATACCCTATGTTGATACTTTGTTAACCATATACCTAGGAAAAGAGACTCGACATTCGTGTGTGGATGTTATAAGGTTGGAAGGAACGTCCTAATTATATTTCTTTATTGATTGTTTGTGCATACATGCATACATTTGCATCTCATATCATTGATCCTCTCTGGCTCACAGCCCTGGATTACGACAGTTCAAAAGCTTACGACAATTCGACCTACGCCGGAGATGAAGAATCTAATAGCAACTCAATCACTTTTTCGCCAAAAGCAATGGAGCCCGAACAAATTCAAAGAATGGTGGATGACGCCCTCAATGCCAAGATGGAAGAAATAAAAGAGGCTCTGGCTGAGACCATGAAAAACCAATTGGCTGCAATTTTAGGAAACAATGTCGAAGCATCTGCTAGCACCAAGAAAGACAAGGGGAAGGCTAAAGTTGGTGAAGTGGTTTTTGATGATGATAAGGTGATCATTGATGATGATGATGATTGGGCTCAATACTTACAAGATCCTCAAGACAAGAAGAAATAACCAAAGATTGTTGAAAGATCAGCTATGGAGAAAACCAAAACTTCTAATGTTGAAAAGATGATTGCAGATTTAGAAAAGAAATTTGAAAAGAAACTGAAAATCGAAGAGATGTCCGAGATTGATAAACTATTTGAACAAGATGAGGAGGTCCCTTATAAGTTCAAGATGCCATCCTTTGCAAAGTTTGATGGAATTGAAAATCCTCATCTCCATGTGAAGCAGTACATCACTGCTATGCAGTCTGCCCAAGCTACTAAAGCTCAAACTCTAAGATATTTCATGCTCTTATTGGACCCTGTTGTCCAAAATTAGTTTAACACCTTAGAGGAAAGTACTCAAAAAGATTGGGACATGTTGTACAAGGCTTTCATTCAACAATATGGATACAACATAGAGATGAAAGTTACCTTAATGGAAGTTGAGTCCATTAGACAAAGGTCAAACGAAAATTTTGTGGACTATGTGAAAAGATGGAGAAATAAGGCCGCTTTGCTCAAAAGAGGCTTAATGAATCTGATCAAATAAGAATGATTGTGAGAGGGGTGTTGCCTAGTCTTCATAAGAGGATGTCTCACACACTCATCCATGATTTCAAAGATCTCCTCCAAGCTGGTCTACAAATTGAAGAATGGGAAAGAGAGAAGAACCACTTTTTGGCATAAAAGGAATGAGAAAGGCAACTACCAGTCTTGAAATTAAAGCATGTAAAAAGAAGTTGATGTCAATACAACTGGTCAAGCAAATAGAAGGCAGTTTTCAGATATGGTGATCATTGACTATTACAGCCATTGGCCCCTCGACCTTTGCCGAATCCTTTACCCCCAAAATTTAATACTAAAGCCTTTTGCGAGTTTCATCAGACACAAGGACATGATGTAATATCCCAAAATATACCCTAAAAGTTTTAGAGTTATTGTTGTATTTGGATTAAATGTATATGTTTGATGAAAAGAGAAAAGAAATGAAGAGGTAGATGTATTTGAGGGATGAGATGTATATTTGGTATTTGGAAAATATATGGGAAATATAAAAGGAATATACATATACCCACATATACACCACATATACATAATGTATAAAGTGGTGTAGGAAAAGTGAATATATATATATATAATATTAATTAATTAATAATAATGATAATAATATTTATAAAAGAGAAAGAAGAAAAGAAAGTCAAAGGGTTGAATGAAGGTAGTGGTGGAGAATTTTTAGAAATAATTAATATTATTATTATTATATATATATATATAGGATAAGTATGAAGAAAAGAAGAAAAATCTTCTTGTCTCCTTCTTCTTCTTCTTCTTACGAGAGAGAGAGAGAGAGAAAGAGAGAAAGGAGATTTTAATTATGCACATCAAAATTTTTAAGGGCTTAAAGAGAATTGAAGTGAAGATTGAAGATTTGGCAAAGACTACTCAAGTAAGTATTCATTTCTTTGAATTGATTTCCATTGATTGTATTGATATGGGATGTAGTTAGTATGTCAAGATGATAATAGTGAAAGATTGAAAGATATGTGTAGATTTAAATGGTTATTTGTGAGGATGATGATGGATTATTAAATTGGTTAGTAAGGGTTTGATATATATATGAGTTGGAAAATGGAATAATTGATGTATGTTTGTGTTTAGTGAAATTGTTTCTGTTTTACAATTAGTAAAGGCTGTGATTTGTATGATTTTTAATTAATTATAGAAAAATGTTCTTGAAGTGAATTTTTGATATGTTGTGCCTCTATGAGTCTAGAATGACTGAAAAATATGTTGATTCGATTTTGGATAGGTTATGAGTTTAGAAAGATTATTTTTATTAGATCTGTTCCAGCAGGTACCTTAACTGAGACAGCTATATTTCGGGATTTTTAATAAAATGTAGAAAAATTATATTCAATTGAATTTTGGATATGTTGTTGCTTAATGAGTCTAGTATTTGAGAAAAATAATTTGGAACCAAGTTGATTGAATTTAAGTTATGGAATTCACAAAGTTTAGAACTGCTGCCAGGATGCAGGGCAATTGGGGCAGTCTGTTTGGGTGAACTATTTGACCAAGATTTTGTGTTCAGTTTGATCTGAAATTTTAAAGGAATGATTTTAAGATGTAAAATTAAGTTCTGTAAAAATTTTAGAGTTTTTAGTCAAGTATATTATTTTATACAAATTTTCAAAATAAGGATAAAATTTAGTCTAAAACCAGAATTTACTATTCATATGGTCATTTTGCTAATATTCCTTTTGGATTAGGTTGTGAAGAGGTTGAATTGCCCTAATCTAAGTGTTGAGGATTCTTGGAAGAGTAGGTGTATAGAGTGGTGTAAGTTGGTTTTAAGGTAAGTACAAAGTTTATATGATTGCACTTATTTACATGAATTAAGACTTAACACATTTGTTTGTAAATGTGTTAAGTGAATTACTATATTGTCAATATAATTTGATTAAGGTTATGATTGGATGATGTGAAAGATATGAAGATCATTCAAATAGGTAAGTACAATGCAATTTGTTATGATAAATATTGTAATGATGAATTGTGCTAATGTGTTTTGAGAAATGATGAAATGTATTGTAATTGTGGTTGGTAATAATGATTGAAATGAAATAAATAGACATGTTGATTATATGATGATGAATTTAAGATATATGCTCAATATAATTGTTTATGTATACTTGAATGATGAAGTGCTATAACGTGAATTGAAATATGATAAGAGGTGAAGCCATTGAGATTGGCTATGATGAATCAAATGAGATGTGAAGCCATTGTGTTGGCTACGAGAATGTAAATGAATTATAATTGAGGCATGGTTGCCTGTTATGAAAATGAAATGAATTGAGAAAGAAATGTACAAAGATATAAATGAAAAGAGTTGTGTCTAATATGTTAATTCAACTTTCAGAGTTCTGGATTTGACGGCATGCCTATAACATATGAAATGTAACAGTCTAGCCGGGTTGAGGATCTCCTCAAGTTGTTGAGTTGATGGTCCAAGAGACTGGGTCTGTTACACTATATGAATTATAAATGTGAAATATATGAAAAGTAACAGTCTTGCCGGGTTGAGGATCTTCTCGATTAGTCGGGTGGATGGTCCAAGAGACTGGGTCTGTTACACTCTCCATGGATAGAGATATGATATATGTTGCCTACGGGCTTGATTATTGTGATTATGGATCAAAGCAGTAACTCTGAACTTTGAATAACATATTAGTGTTTTGGGCCCGAGTCTGTCTTTATTGTCAATGTGAAATGCAAGTATTGAAATATTGATTGTGAGTATTAATAATGAATTATGCTTGGTGGATTGTGAATAATATAATGTTATTAAGTGTAATAGGAAAATGAATTGTGGTTGATGATAAAGGTTGTCTTTATTGGAAATATGATTTATGATTTATATGATATATAGATTGTGTATTGCAATAATGAGTGATATGATGTGTAATGTGTGTATTGCAATAATGGTTGGTATGGTATATATATAATGTAGGGGTATTAATATATTGGTTTTGAGTATTGGTGATGCATTGGGGTTGGTGATAATATTATATATATATATACATCTTATATGAAATTAGCTAGGATATATTAAAGATAAAGTTAAAAAGAAAAGAAGATATGATAAGAACTAATTATATATTGAATCGATGTATCATTACATATCAATACTTCTATACTATATGTTTATATTTTATATTTGGACTACTAAGCTCTCGGGCTTAGCGCGGGTGTTTATTCGCGCAGGTTTTTAGATGGAAGATATGAAGTCTTTTGTTATGCCACAAGAAGAGTAAAGTTTGTCGAGACCAACTAGAGGGTTATGCATACATGTATAAATTTTAATTATGATGTATTTCTGACGAGAGAGTATTTATATGTATAAATCTAGTAATGTATAATAACTGTATGGTTTTAAATTGAGTCGGATTGTGAATATAGAAGTGTGAATTCTTCTTGCAGGATTGTAGTTAAGGTTATAAGGGTGGATTATTGGTAGTGTACTTGAGTTGAATTGTGAAACAAAATGTTTTTCAAATATAAGAAAAATCAATTTTGTCGACACTTGGGACCTAGAATTTTAAGGGAGACTCCGTCAAAATTTTTTTTGAAAAATTTTTATAAGGAACATTAAGTAAGCTGACATAACCAGAGCTCGTATCTTGATGTAGCATTCCTCCTCGGCTTATTATAGGTCGGGAAGGGGTGTTACAATTGTTTTGGTATCAGAGCTTAGGTTCGAGATTCTCGGCCTAAGTAAATTTAAAAAGGAAATGTTTTAAAAAGAAAAATGATGATGAATGAAAATGAAAAGAATAAAATTTTTGATACATGCATATGCATTAACATCTAGGTTGGTCTCGAATGTGGTATTATATGAATTGAAATGTATTGAATTGTATGAAATGGATAATAATGTGTGGATGAAGTTCTATATGAATGGAAATTTAAAGAAAGCAATGAGATGGAAAAATTTATGTAAGTTTAAGTGATAAATTAAAGAATGGTAGTTTCCTTGAGGAAAGAAAATGTGAAATATGATTATAATATAAAGAAATGATCAGGAAAAATAAAGTAAAAAAAAAATGAATTAAAAACAAAATCAAAATCAAAGTATGTAATCTTTCCTCTACTATTTGAATCTCTTTCTAATAAAGCTTATGTTTGGATTGCAAGGGAGAGGAAATATTGTTGATGGATAATATGGATGGATATGTAATTATAATGAAGAGAATATGGTGGAATATTGAATGAGTTGATTGATATAGACAAAGTGTGATAACTTAAGGTTTGAATATGTAAAGTTAAGATTAAAAAAAAAAAATGATAGGGGTTAAGCAAGGAGATAAAATGGTGTTGTTAGTATTGTTAATTTAATGTAAACATTGTGGTTTGAATGGTAGGAATATAATATGTTTGAGTATTGTTAAAGCTCATGTTAATGGTGATAATGTGTAATATTTGGATTTTTGAAATGAGCTTTAATGATTGTCAAAAAGGATATATTTTGATGTTGCTTTGTAGTATGTATATATAAGATATTTACTTAAGTTTATATTAATAAAACGAGATGAGTAAATTGAAGTTTAAGCAAAGTAGTAAGAGGAGAATTTATAATGTTAACGGAATTTGGATAAAGATTATTTAAATATCGAAAATTTAATGTATAGTACGTATATGAGTTAAGTGGAATGAAAATTTTTGCATATTAAGAATGACTTACAGATATGTAATTTGATGAACTAAAAGTTGGCAAGTGATGAAGTAATCATGATAAGGTTGACTACTTGGAAGGTGATAATGGGATGTAAGATGCTAGTGATCAAGGATTGAGTTGATCACTTGAAAGTGTAATGTACACATAGTATTGCGTGTTTGTAACCTATACAACTACATATCTATTAGTGTTGAGAATGAGTACTCTTGCATTGATAAACTTGTGCAAAGTTAGGTCATGTGATAATATTAATAGTGAGAATTGGATTGAGCAATGTTAGTTCAAGAAATTGAGATTTGTGATAACGAAATTTGGAAATTTTATAGGGATTAATGGGCGATGTGTATATGATTGGATGTAAGGGACATATGTATAAATATGTGAGATATATATAAATAATTTAAGTCATGTAAAAAAAAAAAAAAAAAAAAGAAGATGAAAATGGTGTTGTTCAATGAAAAATAATAAATGTTAAATGTGTATTGATGGTATGAAAAAGAGGAATTAAATATAATTGTAAAGTGTAAGAAATATGAAAGCAAGTCACATTGTGAACGTGACCTATGTATGTGAATGTGGTATAATTATTTGTATAGTGGTATGAAGAATGATATGGCATGTATTAGTGGATCTATGAGAAATTAAGTTTTGATTTATGAAGAGTTAGACTATGGATTGTAATGGAAAGTGAAAAAGGACTCGAGTAACAATGGACGATGAAATTGTTATGATAATAACTGAGCTAGACTATCATATAATGCTTTCTGGTTGAAGGATTATGCTTGTGGATATATATTATATGTATATGTGTTTAATAAAGATGGAAAGTATAATGTATGAAAAGTTTTATAAGAGATAGGTTAGAAATGGAAGTTGTATAAAGTTTGTATATGATTGAATGTTGTACACATAAGTGTTATAAGAAATATTGTTGATGTGAGTTAGGCTAATGATAATCATATGATCAAGAACAAATTGTTTTGGAGACAAAGTTGAATTATGTCAACTTTTGAGATAGTTGGAAATGTTTGAAGAAGAATAATAGAGGAACAATATTGATTTATAAACTACATATGTGACTATTAATATACTCTGGCTATATAATTTGTTTAGTGTAATTGGCTGGTTAAGTTTGTTATCAGCAGATTTGGGCCTAAGGTGATATGATTGTAGTATTATGTGGGTGAGATTGATAATTTTGTTTCAAGAAATATGGTTAGGAGTTGTGATTGGTAAAGTGGTATCTTATCAATTCTATGTTAGAAATTTGTTTATAATTATGAAAAATATGAATAGAGAAGAGAACCGTGTAAATGTCTTGAATTGTGAAGAATGAATAAAAAGTGATTATGTAATCATAGTAATGGTATGATAATGTGAGAATATGATAAATGGGAGAAATTTATGAAATGTGATTGAAAATGATACTGAATATATTTTTGTTATAAGATAAATTAATTGATGGAAACAATGTTAAGTGAATGAACTATGGGTAATAATTATAGTATGAGAAAAATTATGAGAATTATGGGAGATTGCACTGCTATTATTGAAAGCAGAAGATATATATGAATATTGAAAGATAATTTGAAGTAATTTGTTAGTAAGGAGTCGAACAGATGGATCCTAAGGGATTAGAAGTTGAGAATGAGTTTGACCTAATAGAATTGTGTTATGTATATTGATATGTGATGATAAACTTAAATAAGTTAATGGTTGGTTTGAATGGAATAAGATTGAAATGTTGTTATTTTATGACAGCTAGATCAATTGATCTAGAATTCATTAAGATTGTGAATTATTATCGAGATTTAATATGTATAGTTATGCTAAGAGTATAAGATATATATGATAATGTATATATGAAGTGATATGCTGATACATGAATGAATTATGATATATCAGTTATTAAAGATAATGAAAGGAAAAAGGTTGATTATCTGTAAAGTAAATTTATAAAGATTGTATCGATATTAATATTAAGTGAAAAACATGGTAAAGAGGGATTTAAGTGTAAGAAATGAAAATATTGTTATCAATCAAGGTTTGATAAGTGGTTATTTTCAAAAGTGATTGTAATAACAGGATAATCTATAGTAAGATTTAATTCAATAATTTCCAAGATTAAAGTTAAAAGATTGCCTATAAAAAGATGAAGTGATAAATATCTTGAATGTAATAGATGAATGGTATATTTATAGATTATAAGATGATTTGATTATTGTATAAAAGAAAATTTCTTTGAAATGTAATGAGTTATTTTGGGTGTTTTGTTGAAAAAGTAATAAGATAAATATAGCTATATAATGATGAGTTGTGAATTGGGAAAAGATGATTGACTAAAGGTGGAAGAGTAAAAGTTATGTAATTTGATGAAATCATAATATAAGAATACGATTACCTTCATATGAATTAAGATGGTGTTTTATTATAAATGAATTGTTATTGTGCTGGATAATTTCGAGGACGAAATTATTTAAGGGGGAGAGAATTGTAATATCCCAAAATATACCCTAAAAGTTTTAGAGTTATTGTTGTATTTGGATTAAATGTATATGTTTGATGAAAAGAGAAAAGAAATGAAGAGGTAGATGTATTTGAGGGATGAGATGTATATTTGGTATTTGGAAAATATATGGGAAATATAAAAGGAATATACATATACCCACATATACACCACATATACATAATGTATAAAGTGGTGTAGGAAAAGTGAATATATATATATATATAATATTAATTAATTAATAATAATGATAATAATATTTATAAAAGAGAAAGAAGAAAAGAAAGTCAAAGGGTTGAATGAAGGTTGTGGTGGAGAATTTTTAGAAATAATTAATATTATTATTATTATATATATATATATAGGATAAGTATGAAGAAAAGAAGAAAAATCTTCTTGTCTCCTTCTTCTTCTTCTTCTTACGAGAGAGAGAGAGAGAGAAAGAGAGAAAGGAGATTTTAATTATGCACATCAAAATTTTTAAGGGCTTAAAGAGAATTGAAGTGAAGATTGAAGATTTGGCAAAGACTACTCAAGTAAGTATTCATTTCTTTGAATTGATTTCCATTGATTGTATTGATATGGGATGTAGTTAGTATGTTAAGATGATAATAGTGAAAGATTGAAAGATATGTGTAGATTTAAATGGTTATTTGTGAGGATGATGATGGATTATTAAATTGGTTAGTAAGGGTTTGATATATATATGAGTTGGAAAATGGAATAATTGATGTATGTTTGTGTTTAGTGAAATTGTTTCTGTTTTACAATTAGTAAAGGCTGTGATTTGTATGATTTTTAATTAATTATAGAAAAATGTTCTTGAAGTGAATTTTTGATATGTTGTGCCTCTATGAGTCTAGAATGACTGAAAAATATGTTGATTCGATTTTGGATAGGTTATGAGTTTAGAAAGATTATTTTTATTAGATCTGTTCCAGCAGGTACCTTAACTGAGACAGCTATATTTCGGGATTTTTAATAAAATGTAGAAAAATTATATTCAATTGAATTTTGGATATGTTGTTGCTTAATGAGTCTAGTATTTGAGAAAAATAATTTGGAACCAAGTTGATTGAATTTAAGTTATGGAATTCACAAAGTTTAGAACTGCTGCCAGGATGCAGGGCAATTGGGGCAGTCTGTTTGGGTGAACTATTTGACCAAGATTTTGTGTTCAGTTTGATCTGAAATTTTAAAGGAATGATTTTAAGATGTAAAATTAAGTTCTGTAAAAATTTTAGAGTTTTTAGTCAAGTATATTATTTTATACAAATTTTCAAAATAAGGATAAAATTTAGTCTAAAACCAGAATTTACTATTCATATGGTCATTTTGCTAATATTCCTTTTGGATTAGGTTGTGAAGAGGTTGAATTGCCCTAATCTAAGTGTTGAGGATTCTTGGAAGAGTAGGTGTATAGAGTGGTGTAAGTTGGTTTTAAGGTAAGTACAAAGTTTATATGATTGCACTTATTTACATGAATTAAGACTTAACACATTTGTTTGTAAATGTGTTAAGTGAATTACTATATTGTCAATATAATTTGATTAAGGTTATGATTGGATGATGTGAAAGATATGAAGATCATTCAAATAGGTAAGTACAATGCAATTTGTTATGATAAATATTGTAATGATGAATTGTGCTAATGTGTTTTGAGAAATGATGAAATGTATTGTAATTGTGGTTGGTAATAATGATTGAAATGAAATAAATAGACATGTTGATTATATGATGATGAATTTAAGATATATGCTCAATATAATTGTTTATGTATACTTGAATGATGAAGTGCTATAACGTGAATTGAAATATGATAAGAGGTGAAGCCATTGAGATTGGCTATGATGAATCAAATGAGATGTGAAGCCATTGTGTTGGCTACGAGAATGTAAATGAATTATAATTGAGGCATGGTTGCCTGTTATGAAAATGAAATGAATTGAGAAAGAAATGTACAAAGATATAAATGAAAAGAGTTGTGTCTAATATGTTAATTCAACTTTCAGAGTTCTGGATTTGACGGCATGCCTATAACATATGAAATGTAACAGTCTAGCCGGGTTGAGGATCTCCTCAAGTTGTTGAGTTGATGGTCCAAGAGACTGGGTCTGTTACACTATATGAATTATAAATGTGAAATATATGAAAAGTAACAGTCTTGCCGGGTTGAGGATCTTCTCGATTAGTCGGGTGGATGGTCCAAGAGACTGGGTCTGTTACACTCTCCATGGATAGAGATATGATATATGTTGCCTACGGGCTTGATTATTGTGATTATGGATCAAAGCAGTAACTCTGAACTTTGAATAACATATTAGTGTTTTGGGCCCGAGTCTGTCTTTATTGTCAATGTGAAATGCAAGTATTGAAATATTGATTGTGAGTATTAATAATGAATTATGCTTGGTGGATTGTGAATAATATAATGTTATTAAGTGTAATAGGAAAATGAATTGTGGTTGATGATAAAGGTTGTCTTTATTGGAAATATGATTTATGATTTATATGATATATAGATTGTGTATTGCAATAATGAGTGATATGATGTGTAATGTGTGTATTGCAATAATGGTTGGTATGGTATATATATAATGTAGGGGTATTAATATATTGGTTTTGAGTATTGGTGATGCATTGGGGTTGGTGATAATATTATATATATATATACATCTTATATGAAATTAGCTAGGATATATTAAAGATAAAGTTAAAAAGAAAAGAAGATATGATAAGAACTAATTATATATTGAATCGATGTATCATTACATATCAATACTTCTATACTATATGTTTATATTTTATATTTGGACTACTAAGCTCTCGGGCTTAGCGCGGGTGTTTATTCGCGCAGGTTTTTAGATGGAAGATATGAAGTCTTTTGTTATGCCACAAGAAGAGTAAAGTTTGTCGAGACCAACTAGAGGGTTATGCATACATGTATAAATTTTAATTATGATGTATTTCTGACGAGAGAGTATTTATATGTATAAATCTAGTAATGTATAATAACTGTATGGTTTTAAATTGAGTCGGATTGTGAATATAGAAGTGTGAATTCTTCTTGCAGGATTGTAGTTAAGGTTATAAGGGTGGATTATTGGGAGTGTACTTGAGTTGAATTGTGAAACAAAATGTTTTTCAAATATAAGAAAAATCAATTTTGTCGACACTTGGGACCTAGAATTTTAAGGGAGACTCCGTCAAAATTTTTTTTGAAAAATTTTTATAAGGAACATTAAGTAAGCTGACATAACCAGAGCTCGTATCTTGATGTAGCATTCCTCCTCGGCTTATTATAGGTCGGGAAGGGGTGTTACACATGAGACAGACAAATGAATGTGACTAAAACATGAAATCCAAAATTTAATTGAAAGTGGTAAGCTGCCTGAGCCTGATAAGACTAGCACAAAAGATAATCCTTTGCCAAAATTCAACAGAGTGCCACCACCAGCAACCTTTATGGTAGAAAAAGGATTGGAAGAAGATTTTGTTTTATCATCCTTTCAAGATGGGGATATTGAAGATGTGAAAGGAAAAGAAGCTTAACTCAACAAACTTTCCTTAGCTTGAATGTTGCTTTTCAAATTTTGCTTTAATATTTAATTAGAACAATCATGTTTTTCAAATTTAATTTTGTTTGAATAAATTACTTTTATCAAAAATTTTGTTGGTCTTTGTTCATTTTGGTGCTCAACTAATGAAGAATCTAGCTTGATGTTCATAAATTAATATGTCTAGGCATCATGACTTGAATTACTTTACTAGGTGAGGGAATTGCTCTATAGCATTGAGTTGTGTATGCCTACTTAGAGAGGGCTCCTGCATAATTACCTTTGTCTAGGTCCTAGTAAATCTTAAACCATGCTTAGACAAACTTTCAAGGCAAAATTGAACTCTACTTATTTAAGGAAGAAATGATCTAGGCATTGTTTGGTCAACCAACAACTAGTATCCACCCAATTAAATATCAATCCCTTGTTGTCCCTTTGAGCCTTTATAAAATTTTAGCTTTCTTTTCATTAGCTTACAAACCCCAACAACCTACCCTGAGCTGTTATAATACTTTTGACAAGTCTTATGATCACTAAGATGAAGAGGCAAAGATCAAAGAAAGAAATGAATAGTAAATACCATGAAGATATTTGATGTTATCAAGACCATAAGGGTAGTTGAAGTTCTCCTAATATCTCCAATCTATCAAGATAACATCAGAGTAACAAATGATTTATCCCTATTAAAGAATATTTATGTCACTCCACTCATCCATTATTAGAAACCCAAGTTGGTACAAACAAGATAACTCTTTTAGAAATAGAACAAAAAAAAAGATAAAAAGAAAAGATAAAAGATAAAAGGAAAAGAAAAGAAAAAAACACACAAAAAAAGGAAAAAAAAGAAGAAGAAGAAAAGAAAAAAGAAAGAAAGATAAAACCCAAAAAGGCGGTCAGAAAACCAATTGAGTTCTCTTTTACCTAAAACAGCAAAAGGCTTCCATTTGGTTCATAAGGAAAGTTTGTGTAACACCCCGATACTCCATATAAGTACTATACATATACCTGGTATACGTACAGTAAGTATATAAAGTATAAGGATGTCACTTTTCGTTACAATTTAAAAACCTTTAACATAGCTCAAACCACAATACATTAATTTAAAGAACATTTACAAAATCGATATACTTTTAATGATCTTATAAATATACAATAATCTTATCTTTCTCAAAACATCATTTATACATATGAATACATTCTTGATAGAAATACATCATAAATAAATTATACATGTATGCATCACCCTCTAGTTGGTCTCAATAAACTTTTACTCTCCTCGTGGCATCACGAAAGACTTCATATCTTCCATCTAAACACCTGCGTGATCACACAACCGCGCTAAGCCCAAGAGCTTAGTAGTACAAATATAACATAAAATCATACATTATAGAAATTCTAACATATAATGAAGTATCACTTTCATTTACCATTAATTTCTCCTTTTGAGTTGCACCTTTCATACATCATGACAAATTTCATATATATATATATATTATATACATATCATTATCACCAATCACCGTTCATCACTAATACTCACAATCAACATATATCAATACACACATCACATATCATACTTCATAACATTACTTTGTTCACATCTTACCAATCATAAGTCACATTGCCAACAAAGTCAATCATAGATCTCATTACTCATTTATTTCAACATTTATATATCATATTAACAACAAAGATAGACTCGGGCCCAACAAACACTAATATGCTATTCGACTTTCAGAGTTAATGCTTTGGTTTAATTATCACATTCATCAATATCCCAACTAGGCTTCAAGGATTAAGTTCAACCAAGCTTCAAGGGGAACAAAGCATGCTAAGTATCAACCCAACTTGGCTTCAAGAACTAATCCAACCTAGCTTCAAGGGTTGTAACATCTCAATTAGGCTTCAAGGACTAGACCCAACCAAGCTTCAAGGGGAGTAAAACATGTTAAACTTCAACCCAACTTGGCTTCAAGGATCAAGCCCAACCTAACTTCAAGAGATTGTTACCATTAGGCATGCCACCAACAACAAAACTCTGAAAATGAATAACACATTAGATACACAATTCATTGATTATTTCATCATCAATATCATTTTCAATTCTCATCATTATTTAAGCAAACATGCCTTATTTCTTTCAATTGAATCATCATAGCCAATCACAATGGCTTCACATCATATTTGAGTTATCATAGCCAATCACAATGGCTTCACATCATATTTCAATCCACATTATAGTAATTCATCTTTTACATACACAATCATTTATCTCATCATATCCTTTACATGTCATATTCCATCATTGATATATACAACATCAATTACATTAACTAGGCAAACATGTCATTATTCGATTATATCATTTAGACATGCTTCAATCATATTATTCACATCATTATAAATTGCATTGTACATACCTTTTTGGATGATCCTCATCTCTTTCACCCTTAAGAGTTACTCCCACCAAGCTATCTATAATCAATTACTTCATCCTCTTCTTCACATTTTACACATAACATCATTGATGTAACATTACAATGTACATTATTCATATAACACATTGCCATTCACAAGATTCACAATGCATGATACATAACCTTGTTCATATAGTATCATATGTATTATCAAATGTATATACCATTTCATCAAAGCAAGAAGAGCAAAGAAAAGTCACAGTAGCCAACACACTCAAGGGACACGGCCAAGCTTGTGGCCGTGTCTCTCAATTCCAATTCAAGCAGAAGCAGACACGGGTAGGGGACACGGCCGTGTCTCTCATCCAAAATCAGGCAGTAGCAAACATGGGCAAGGGACACGGCCAAGCTTGTGACCGTGTCTCTCCAAAACTCATCCAACACGGCCAAAATTTCTTAGACTTGGCCGTGTCTCTCAAAAACATTAAGTCTTGGCCATGTTCCTTTCTTATTTTGGCCGTGTCTCACATAAACAAAACCCTAAATGTGGCCAAACCTCTTTCAATTGCATTTAAACACATTATACACAACACAACCTCATTCAAATGCATATAAACCATATCATTAACACTTATTTAACATGTTAATCACAATATTGCACATTAACAACACATTGAATCATCTACCATTTCAAAAACCCTAAAACCATCATCACTCTTGATCTTTCCCTATCTAAATCCACTTAATTTACCATCTTCACAACAAAACCAACACCAATTCAATCCTTTAGCTTATAATCAATTTCAATACTTGTAAACACATATATATAACACCCCAAATCATAAAATCAATCCATCACAACCTATCTCAAACACCACTTCAAACATTAACAAGGGAAAACAAGTAAGTACTTACCTATTTTGAAGAAATTTCACAAATCTCCAACTTGATCCTTTGCTTCATCCTTCAATTTGATGATAACCCTTTAAACACCTCTCTCGCTCTTCTTTTCTTTAGATAGCCGGCCACACCATCAAGAAGAGAAGAAGAAAAGATGATGAAGAAATCACAAAGTCAACACTCATTAAATACTCATCCAAAAGAAAATTACTATAATACCCTCATACACATTTTAATTCCTTTTATCATCTCTTGCCCACTTTGGTAATTT
Organism: Garcia nutans; assembly: GCA_947685225.1. Taxonomy (NCBI): domain Eukaryota; kingdom Viridiplantae; phylum Streptophyta; class Magnoliopsida; order Malpighiales; family Euphorbiaceae; genus Garcia; species Garcia nutans. Next base: position 13,570,916 of record CANTUV010000023.1, on the reverse strand, counting down.
CACACTTAACACTTAAAATATCTTCTTCCCTTGACTAAGCACTTTGACCAATTTATATGTTATATATATGATCATAAACACAACATATACATTCCCTTAACACCACCTTTTCTTTTGCAAAAATATATATACGTTTAATTCAATTCAAACACAATTACATCAATACTTCTAGGGCACATATGGGGATATTACAGTTTGACTTGAATTGGTCCAACCCAACCAAAGATTCAATCAAAATTAGAGAAAAAAGAGAAAGACCATCCAGTTCTTAAAAGTTTTGTACCTGACAGTCCTATAAGGAAGAAGGACAAAATGATAAAATGCTCAAAGAAAGGAAGAGCAAGAAAAATAAAAAAGAAAGAAAAGGGAGAAGAAGAAAAGAAACAAATTTGGGTACCAAACTTTATGCAAGGGCAAAGACTATCCCAATCAAGATCCAGATTAATGCCAAGAAGATAGAAGGAATTTGGAGTCTAGCAAGATTGCCTCCAAGCTACCTAAAATTCAAATAAGAAGTTTATAGTGTGAGGGTTTGTTCATTGTGCCACATCAGCTCCTATCTCAAAATGACCTTCACTTAAACCCGTGTCCCTTATAGACCCCATTTCAAGCCTATCAAAGACCTGTTGATCTCTCTTGGTAGGTAGAGTCTATTAGTGGAGATAGTTTGAATAAGCATGCATATGAGATAGACAATATTTAAACTCAATGAGACCTTTGGCCAAGTAATGTGTATGTGCCTATCTGAAGTGCAATAATTCTTGCTTAAATATTCTCGAGTTTAGTACGGTAACTAGGGTTGTCATGTTATAGATATGGTAGTTTGAAAAATCAAGTCCTGAGGTATATTAACATTGATTTGGCAAAGCCAACATTTGATTTCAAAATAAAAATTCAAAAAATAAAAAAATGTGTTTTTGTCACATGAAGCCTTCAAGTTAAGAGAAGTTTGTTGCACCATCAAAACTCAAAGAACACATTGGGCAAAGGAAATGATTATTACCAAGGTAATGAAGAAGCTACCAACTGACATGCTAAAACATAGTTTGAAATGGATGTATCCCTGACTCTGCAACTTAGGGTCTCCACCTCTCATATTTTCAACATCTCAAAGATAAAAGCCATAAATGTGAAGCATCCTATAATTCCAGTGCATTTCAGCTGATAATCTTAGTCTGTGAGTTGATGGAACCATTGTAAGTATTATTCATGCATATCATGCATACATGAGCATATCACATCGCACTTTCTTGTCTTGTATTGTCTATTCTTTGTCAAAGTGAACAACAAATACCCTGCGAAGTAAATAATCAAAAGAAGATATTGAATCAAGGGGGGGCATGGAAAGCCTATTTACTTGAGGAAGCTCCAATCGTTTTGCAAAAGAAGAAATATGTGTTTGTGTGAAGAGCTTGACAAGACAACCATCAATTAGAGCCCGTATAGGAAAATCATGGATTTGAGCCTACACAGGGGGCAAAGTTTCTCCTTTTTAATTTTTGAATTTATGCATGAACAAAATATTTTGAGACTCACTTTCAAATATCTTGCCGCGCAGGGGGCAAGGAGAAGATATGAAGGCTAGCTAAAAAGGGCTGAATTTTTTTGTTCATGCATAATTGATGAACAAGAAAAAGAATTCTCAAAAGAATAAAAAAAAGAGAAAATTAGAATTCTCAAAAGAATGAAGATGCAAAAGATAAAAGATTAGTCCAGCTAAAAGAGCTGAAGCCAGGGTAAAGACCCGATCTCCAATGGATACAGATCCATATTTAAAGGGTAAAGACCTGATCTCTAATGGATAAAGATCCATGTTTCAAGGGTAAAGACTCGATTTCCAATAGATGAATATCCATGTTTCAAGGGTAAAGACCCGATTTCCAATGGATAAAGATCCATATTTCAAGGGTAAAGACCCGATTTACAATGGATAAAAATCCATATTTCAAGGGTAAAGACCCGATCTCTAATGGATAAAGATCCATGTTTCAAAGGTAAGGACCCAATCTCCAATGGATAAAGATCCATGTTCCCAGGTTAAAGACCCAATTTCCAATAGATAAAGATCTATTTTTGGTGGACAAAGACCCATAATCCGTAAAAATGGAACAACCAGTTATGTCAGAATTCTCAACTGATAAAAGGTCAGTCAAATCAAATTCAATCTCGGGTCTAAGTACCCAAATCAAATTCAAGTACCCGTCCTCATAAAAAATCAGTCAAAAATTATATTGCTTTTCGCTCTCTTCTACTGAAAGTCTCAGATCGTTCAAGCAGGAGGCAAACTGTAGACCCTGAATTTTTGACCCAGTCTGGTCCAATATTTTTTATATAGTCCAAAATAATTTTTATGGTATTTTAATTGAATAATATTTATTTTAGTTTTTATTATTTATAATTTTGAATAAAAATAAAAAAGGAATATTAATAAAGTTAAAAATATATATAAAAAATAATAAAATAAATAAATAAAAATCGACGACAAAAAAATCGGCAACGAAAAATTTCATCGCCGAAAGTGAATCGACTGGGCCAATTTCCAGCAGGAAATTCCTGCGGCGAATTGGCTGGCCGCCTGGCCCAGCGCTCGCAATTTTTTGCCCGCAGTTTTTTTGCCAGAGCAATTTTCTAACGTAGTTTTTTTTTCGAAAGCAAATTCTATTTGGTTTTGGTTTCTTTTCCTAATTAGTTTTAGTTTCCGTAGACAATTAGAAGTAGGTTTATGATTTTTCCCTATAAATACCACATTAATACACAGAAAAAAGGGGGAGAAATTTGTTTTAGTGGATCAAAAATTTTGGACTTGACCTTGGGACTTTTGGATTTCTTCGGCCACCCTCAAGCTTGAAAGATCAAGAGGCAGCAAACAATCATCAATCCATCAAAGGCAGCAACATTGCCTTTGTCATTGTTCATTCAGAAGTCAATTGTGGAGGAACCATCGAATGGAGGTTTGAATCTCTATTTTCTTGATTTATTTCTTTATAGTATCTTCATCATTCAAATTGGATTAATTGTTTCATCATACAATTTGATCAAAAAATTTAAAACTTCAAAAACTTCAAAAACCCTAAATCATCCTTCTGTTTATAAAACTTTAAAAAACCCTAAATCATCCTTCTGTTTCTAAAACTTCAAAACCCTAAATTACTCTTCTTCTTCCAAAACTTTAAAACCCTAACCTAATCTCTATTTCAAAAATCCAGTAGCTTTATTTTTTTTCAAGTATCAAAAGCTTTAATCCTAATTAATTCTTCTTTCCAAAATCACACAGTAAGCATTATTCTTTTAAAAATAACATTAGTTTCTTCCAATCTCGAAACCCTATTTTCTAAATCTTAAACCCTAAAATCTTAATTTTCAATACCAAAACCTACAACCCTAAAAGCTAGTTTTCAAAATCTTTTGGGGCGCTGCCCCCTTGACCCCCGCCCGCTAACCGGCTAGTGGGACCGCCGTATGGGCTCTAGTCAATATTTATTTATGTATTATAAATCTTTATGTTTAAATTCCTTTATTATTATTATTCAAAATACAAACCTAAACCCTAATTTGTTCAAACAATAAATCCTAATTCTGTTTTCAAATCTTCACAGTAGCTTTTTATAATTTTATTCACTAGGATATTTTAATCTTTCAATAACTTCATTAAAGACTTTCTATGTTTGTTTCATCTAAAAGTACTTAAGTAGTTATTATAGTCAATACTAAAACCATATTTACCTTTGATCATGGCAAAGCATCAAATTCTAAATCATAATCTGCAAAATCAAAGTTTCAAACCATAAAACCCTAACTAAACCTACCTTTTTAAGTCACAGTAACATTATCTTCATAAAAAAAAGTATTCAAAACCCAAAATCTTTAAAACATCCAGTAGCTATGTTATTAATTTAAAATATTTCTCAAAAAATTAAACTAGTATATGCAAAACTCTAGAAACTCTACTTAATGCATGAACCCCTAAAGTTAATATATTTACTATTTTATTTAATTGGGTGAATGTTTATTATATATTTTGATTGATGTTTGATATCTTTGATGAATGATTTATTTATTATGAATGGTTATTTACTTTTATTGATTTATTTTGATTACCAAATATTATAAGAGGTATGTTTCCATATTTTTGGGTACCTCATGTCGTGAGCATAATGTAATTTATTTTTATTTTAAAGTTTTTGGACTAATGTAAAGGGCGTGTTTTCACCTTTCTGTGGGTGTCCTATTTAGCTTAGACATGAATGATGTAAGGACATGTTTCCATCCTCGGATAGGTGTCCATTTATTTGCTTTGTTTGGACATTATTTTGATTTTAATATAATGGTGCTTTATTTTAATTGTTGCATGTAATATGGATAATATTTTTATACTTAAGAATTTTATAATATTAAGACTTGCTAAGGAGGTCGGTTCCAATGAACCGGGCGTTGTGGAGGTGCTGGGCCATTTCTCACCTTCCCCATACGTACCCAACTTTCAGAACCCATTAGGGGGTTGGGGATTCCTTAGAAATCAAGTCATCCACCCCTTTCTTTTTTTCGGTCTGTCTGGGTGGCGACTGCATTTTTCTCTAGGCTTAAGCCTGTGTTCTCTAAGGCCCCGAGCCTAAACAGTGCCGAAGTCACAATTACCATTCCACTAGGAGTGGGGGCAGAAATCCCTGCTCACAGTCATGTATTGATTACTTTGAAGTGTGTACTCCTGTTGCTAGATTGAATACTATACGTAAGATCATTTCACTTGCTGCTCAAAATCATTGGAGAATATACCAAATGGATGCAAAGTTAGCATTTCTAAATGGTGTACTTGAAGAAGAAGTGTACATTAAACAAGTATTTGGTTATGTGAATAAAGGTGAACAAGAAAAAGTTTATCAGTTGAAAAAGGCTTTGTATGGGCTTAAACAAGCACCAATGGCATGGTACACTCATATCGACACCTATTTTCAAAATCATGGGCTCTATAAGTGTCCTTATGAGCATACTTTGTATATCAAGACTAACATGGATGGAGACATCATCATTGTTTTCCTTTATATGGATGATTTGATCTTCATAGGCAATAATTCGAAGCTTTTTTCAGAGTTTAAGAAGGATATGATTGCTCATTTTGAGATGACATATATGGGATTGATGTCCTACTTTCTTAGTATGGAAGAAAAGCAAACAAAATGAGGCATTTTTATTTCACAAAAGAAGTATGCATAAGATATTTTGAAGAAATTCTAGATGGAAGTTTGCAAACCAATGTTAACACCAGTTGAAGAAAGGCTAAAGCTTATAAAAATGGCAGCAGTGATTTAGTTGATATAACAAATTTCAGAAGACTTATTAATAGCCTAAGATATTTAACAGCAACAAGAACTGAAATTGTTTATGGAGTAGTAATTGTTAGTAGATTCATACATTCACCTCCACAATCTCATTGGCAGGTTGCAAAGAGAATTTTGAGATACATTAAAGGTACACTTGATGAAGGCTTATCCTATTCAAATGCTAATGACATAAAGCTAGTTGGATATATAGACAGTGATTGGGTAGGTGATACTGAAGCAAGGAAAAGTACTTCAGGTTATGTTTCAGGTGCATTCTCTTGGTCCTCGAAGAAACAACAAGTAGCGGTACTTTCAAAAGCAAAAACGGAATGTATAGCAGCTGCAAGTTGTGCTACTCAAGCATTTTGGCTATGAAGGATGCTTAATGATTGCTATATCAACAAGATGGTTCAATGACAGTTTATTGTGATAATAAGTTAGAAATCGCCTTAAGGAAAAATTTAGTATTTCATGGTGCAGTAAGCACATTGAAATTAAACATCAATACATTAGAGACTTGGTGAAAGATAAAGAGAACATGGTTAAGTATTGTGCATTTGAAGATCAAGTTGTAGATATTTTCACAAAGCCACTCAAAGCCAATATATTTTTTGAGTTGAAGAAAATGTTGGGAATGCTATATCAAGTTTAAGGGAGGATGTTAGGAGTTGATAAACTTGATTTAATTAAAAAAAAAATCAACAATATCAACTCACAATTAGTTGGCCTATTACTAACTCATTGTGACTACCAACTCATAATGAGTTGGCAGCGCCCAACTTTGGTAGATTATATATATGGCCTTATGGCCATTTGCTTAATAGTGATGAGTGAATTTAAAAGAGAGATAAAGAGTGGTGTGCAGTGAGTTATGAGTGCAAAATTTTGGAAGGGTTACTTTAACAAGCTAACACATAACATGTTTAGGATGTGAAATTTTTTCTCTGGATTTTGTAATTTGTGTTTTGTTAATTAATAAAATTTTAAATGTTAGTTATCAAATTTGCTCAATTTTTAGGCAATTAAAATTCAATTTAATTACCAACACAAAATAGGTAGCTTACATGGACCACCAACAACCCATTTCATTATACAATCACGTAGTGAAAAGACAGGGGTTGGCAGTGGCAGTACCTATATAATACCCCAATACCCTATATACGTATAATAAATTCACCCAGCATATGTAAAATACGCATATAAAGTAATACAATGTTACAGTTCAATCTTACTAAAAATTTATATAACTTAAATGTAGCTTAATAAATAAATAAATAATATTTACTAGTAATTTATATTCTAAAAATACAAAATTTAATGAAAAATCTCTGGAAAACATTTACCAGAGTTTCGTTTGTATTTTGAACATCCCTAAAAATTCAAGTTTCTCAACCTACATAAAATACACTTCCAAATATTCATTTATTACATCCATTTTTCCCAAACAACCTAGTGGCTCAATTTAACCAATACTTCACAAACATTTATATATCAATACATATATATATATAAACTATATCTTACATATCCAACATAAACTCAAAAACCCTTTCTAGTTTTCATCATGTACATATTTATAAATATAAAATACATACTTCCTGTAGACCCTTAATTTTTGACCCAGTCCAGTCCGATATTTTTAAAACAGTCCAAAATAATTTTTGTGGTATTTTAATTAAATAATATTTATTTTAATATTTATTACTTATAATATTTATTTTTTAAATAAAAATAAAAAGGGTAACAGTAAAAAATAGAAAATAATAAATAAATAAAAATTGGCAACGGAAGAATCAGCGACGAAAAATTTTCATTGCCGAAAATAAATTGGCTAGCCTGCGGCCCAGTTCGCATGCAACTCTCGCAGCTGGCCCGCCCGTAGCCTGTAGCAGTTTTCGCCAGAAAGAAAACCCTAGCAAGCAAGGAGAAATCCAAGACACAGCAACCAAAGGAGACAACGAGCAATCGTCTCCAGATTGCTTTGCTCAACAAAATTCAAATCTGAAGCAGGCAACAACTTGGTTCATTTTCTTCAAATTTGGTGGAGCCTTCAAACGTAGGTAAATTGATCTAAATTCAGTTTATTAAATCATTAATCATCTTCATCTTTCAAGCCATCATCACTCTGCCTTAGTTATTTAATTCTTCCTTTAATTTAGTTTACACGGTAGCATAAATTAATTCATACAATACTTAAGGTCTTAATTAAAGTAAATAATATAATCATTCAAAATAAAAATCTAATTTCATAAACCCTAAGTTATTCAAACCCTAAATCTTAATTAACTCTGTTTTCAAACCATTGCAGTAGTTTTTATAATTTTATTCATTGAGTTACTTTATTCTTTCAATAATTAATTTAGCTTTCAATGTATATTCCACCTAAAAAATATTTAAATAGTTATTATAGTCAATATTAAAAGCACACTCAACTTTGATCATGGAAGAAAATCAAATTCAAAATTCAAAATCATAATCTACAGAATCAAGATTTTAAACCATAAAACCCTAATATCTTAACAGTAAAACCTTAAAACTTTAATAGCCTTAAAACATGTTGTGTTATGTAAGGGATACCATACTTTCACTCAAGGTATGGAGGCCGAGCATGGCATAACCACTCATAGCCTTGTACCTTTTGGTATATACTTGCTATGGAAACCTAAGCCTTTCAACCCAAAGACTAAAGCTCATGTAATTGGCCTAGTTACTTTCCTTAGGATTTTACCCCAAATGCTTGTTGTTTGACTATGGTTAATTTATCTTAGCTTAAATCATGGCTTATTTGGTTTGTTCTTTTTCTAATATGACCTACGTATATTGTAAGCTCAAAATAAATTTTTCTTTAAAGTCCAAAAGACCAAAGCTATTTTCAAAACTTTTTAAAAATGGTCTTTGGACATAAAACTTTTCTAAAAAACAAATCAAAAATACTTTTCTCATGATCTGAATACAAAGCCCAAAATATGTTTTTTTCTAAAATCTTTTCACAATGGGTTTAGAAACAAAATTATTTTTATAGCCTCTTGAAAGAGCTTACAAGCTACTTAGGTCAATTATGAAAATACCAAAAATCAATTTTGAGCCTAGTTTATACTAAGAATTATTGATCATGGGCTTGTTTTTGGCATGAATCATTAGTTATTTTTTTAAGTGAGAAATCTATTTATAATAAACCTCTTAATTTAGTTTTAATCCAATATAGCATAAAAGCTACTTTAGTTGGTTAAATGGATTAAAACCTAATTAATGGGAATTATCATGAACTGATTTCCATTTTTGAAATATATAACTATCGGTTGAAACGACCGAGGAAATTATTCAAAAAATAAGATACCCCATGTTGGTATTTTTTTTAACCATATTACCTAAGAAAAGAGACTCACCATTCGTGTGTGGATGTTATAAGGTTGGAAGGGACGTTCTACTTATCTTTGTTTTTTGTTTGTGCATACATGCATACATACATTTGCATCTCATATCATTGATCCTCTCTGGCTTATAGCCCTGGATTACGATAGTTCAAAAGCTTATGACAATCTGACCTACTCCGGAGATGAAGAATCTAGTAGCAACTCAATCACTTGCTCACCAAAAGCAATGGAGCCTGAACAAATTCAAAGAATGGTGGACGACGCCCTCAATGCCAAGATGGAAGAAATAAAAGAGGCCCTGGCTGAGACCATAAAGAATCAATTGGCTTCAATTTTAGGAAATAATGTTGAAGCATCAGCTAGCACTAAGAAGCCAAAGGACAAGGGGAAGGCTAAGGTTGGTGAAGTGGTTTTTGATGATGATAAGGTGATCATTGATGATGATGATGATTGGGCTCAATACTTCCAAGATCCTCAAGACAAGAAGAAAGAATCGAAGATTGTTGAAAGATCAGTTATGGAGAAAATCGAAATGTTTGATGTTGAAAAGATGATTGCGGACTTGGAAAAGAAATTTGAGAAGAAGCTGAAAACTGAAGAAATGTCCAAAGTTGATAAATTATTTGAGCTAGATGAAGAAGTTCCGTACAAATTCAAGATGCCATCCTTTGCAAAGTTTGATGGAATCGAAAATCCTCACCTCCATGTGAAGCAGTATATAACTGCTATGCAGTCTTCCCGAGCTACTAAGGCTCAAACTCTAAGGTACTTTATGCTCTCATTGGATCCTGTTATCCAAAATTTGTTCAATACCTTAGATGACGGTACACAAAAGAGTTGGGATCTGCTATACAAGGCCTTCATCCAACAATATGGATACAATATTGAGATGGAAGTTACCTTAATGGAAGTTGAGTCCTTTAGATAAAGGCCAAATGAGAATTTTGTGGACTATGTGAAAAGATGGAGAAATAAGGCCGCTGTGCTCAAGAAGAGGCCCGATGAATTTGATCAAATAAGGATGATTGTGAGAGGGGTGTTGCCTAGTCTTCTTGAAAGGATGTCTCTTACACTCATCCATGATTTCAAAGATCTTCTCCTAGCTGGTCTGCAAATTGAAGAATGGGAAAGAGAGAAAAACCATTTTTCAATAAGAAGGAACGGGAAAGGAAACTATCAGTCTGGTAACCAAGGCATGCAAAAGGCAGTTGGTGTTAATGATACTAGCCAAGGAACAAGAAGGCAGTTTTTAGAATTGGAGAAACTGCTATCTTGGGTTCTCAATAAGCTTCAAAGGAAGGGATTGTTACAACCCTTAAATCCTCGTCCTTTGCCTAACCCTCTCCCACCTAATTTCGACACTAAGGCATTTTGTCAATTTCATCAAATGCAAGGACATGACATGGATAGATGTGTGAGGTTGAGGCATGAGATCCAAAATTTGATTGATAGTGGAAAGCTGCCTGAACCCAACAAGCCCAACACCAAAGACAATCCATTACCAAGGTTCAATAGAGTACCACCATCGGTGACCTTCATGATTGGAGAAGGTTTGCACAAATGTTTTGTCATGTCTTCTTTCCAAGATTTGGATAAGGAAGTAACCAAAAAAGAAGTGGTATCTAACAAAGTTGAACAAACTATGGTGGGTAAAGAAGTAGCAATCTATGTCATGAATGAGTTTTGGGATTCAAGTGATAGTGATGATGATTTTGTGCCCAAGAAGGAGGAATGGACCTGGTCCAAGCCCGAGGAAGATGAAGTAATGAGCAAAAGATCTGGTAAGCCTTATGCAAGGCCATCACCTAAGGAGGTAGAAGTTAATAAAGGAAAGGAAGTCGAAGTGGGAAACAAAAAAGAGGAAGATGATACTGTGCTTAAGCAGTTGAAGAGAACCCAAGCAAGTGTTAGCATTTGGGACTTATTGGCCACTTCTAAGAAGCACCATGAAACTATGGCCAAGGCCTTGGCTAGCATGCTAATTTCCACCTCTATAACATCGGAGGAACTGATTAACTTCGTAAAAGTTGAAGGAGTAATGAAGTGTGAAGACATTCAAAAGAAGAGCGAAGTTGACATAGGAATGGCATCTTTCTCGGATGCGGATTTACCGAAAGAGGGGAGAGATCACATCCGTCCTCTCTTTATCAAAGTGAAAATCAAAGGAAAAAGGACTCCATGTGTAATGGTTAATGATGGGTCCGCCATAAATGTTTGTCCACTTAAAGTATTACCAAAGCTAGCTATGTTAACGAGAGATCTAAGCCTAATCGAGGTAACCATTTGGGCTTATGACAATACCAAGAGGCACGCCGAAGAAACTTTCAAAGCTGCTATGAAGGTTGGTCCAATTGAAACTATTATAGAATTTATTGTTTTGGACATACCTGTTACCTTTGCTCTACTTTTGGGACGACCATGGTTTCATCCTCTCGGTGGAGTTCCTTTCACCCTCCATTAAAAGATCAAGTTCCCTAACGGAGATGAGACAGTGGTCATTGAGGCTGAGGATAATGAGGTTGTTAATGCTCTAATGGTAGAGAGGCCTCTCAATGGTTTCCAACTAGCTATAATTTTTGATGATGAAGTTGTGGACTCTAAGGTCTTGAACATGATGAAGAACATGAGCTACCATCCTCGAGCTGGTCTTGGAAAGGGAAAGGCCGGCGTGACAAAGCTTTCAGATTTCAAAACTGAAACTTCCAAGAAGGGGTTGGGATATGATGAAGCCAACAAAGATGTCCAGCTAAAGAAGAATGAGAAGATGAACTATCCGCCTCTTGAAAAAATCTTTGTCAAAGCTCCAGACATGGGACCACTCCAAGAAAAGCCCGAGCCACTCATGTTCATGGGAAAGTTGATCTCATGTTTTAAAATTTTTGCTGATGTTGTCGAGCTAGTGGAGCAAGTGAAGAAAGAGCTCACCTTGTAGCCGACAAGGAGCCCAATCTAGAAGAAAAGAAGGAAGTTGTCCTGAAAGCCGAGAGGACTCCGGAGGAGATTGTTTCCCTGGTTGAAGAGAAGTTTGAAGATATTCTGCTTTATGATTTTGAGAACAATGATTTTGATTTTGATTTTAATTTGTCTTCTTTATATGAGGATGATGATGTTTTCTTTTCCAAAATGAATGCAATAAAGTATGATTTTGCTTACTTGTGTGATGTTTCTCCTGATGGTTGCATCATTCAAATAGTGGTTACATAAGCATCTTTAATATTAACTCTATTGATACGCAGTCATTAATTTTGGTAACAACCGAAAATCCTAAAAACATTAGCATAGCATCCGACCTTACTCCTAATGAGAAAGAGAGATTTGAAAAAATATTTAAAAAATAAGAAGAAGTATTTGCTTGGTCTTATGAGGATTTGCCTGGAATAGATTGAGACATAGCCAAACATCTCATTCCTAATTACACTCACATGAAGCCTGTTAAACAAAAACTTAGGCATTTAAGGCCGGAATGGGCTGAATTGGTTAAAGAAGAGGTCACTAAACAAATACAAGTAAAGTTCCTTAAAGTGATAGAATATTCAGATTGGCTAGCCAATATAGTACCCGTGCCAAAGAAAGATGGAAGAATTAGGGTATGTGTGGACTATAGAGATTTAAACAAGGCTTCCCCTAAAGATGATTTTCCTTTACCCCATATAGATGTTCTCATTGATAGTGCAGCCTCTAGTGTGCTACACTCATTTGTAGATGGATTTTTCGGATACAACCAAGTGTTAATGGCCCAAGAGGATAAAGCCAAAACCGCTTTCATTACTACATGGGGTATATTTTATTATAGGGTGATGCCGTTCAGATTAGAGCATCCTACCAAAGGATGGCCACCACACTATTTCATGACATGATGCATAAAGAAGTTGAAGTATATGTTGATGATATGATGGTGAAATCAGATGCAAGGGAACAACACTTCCAAAACTTAAAATTATTCTTCAATAGAGCATTGAAATATAAGCTAAGATTAAACCCGAAGAAGTGTGTGTTCGGGGTTACCTCAGGCAAATTGTTGGGACATGTGATTGGTCCAAATGGCATTGAGATTGACCCTGACAAAGTTAAAGCAATCAGAGAAATGCCAGCCCCTAAGACGAAGAGAGAAGTTTTGGGATTCATTGGTAAATTGCAATACATTAGCAGGTTTATAGCAAAGCTCACAACAATCTGTGAGCCTATCTTCAAGTTGCTTAAGAATGAAGAGTGTCAAAGGGCCTTTGAATGAATAAAAGAGTATTTGTTGAATCCACCTGCTTTCAAACAACCTAAACCCTGTAAACCCCTATTACTATACTTAGCAGTAGAAGAAGAGTTAGTAAGAGCTATGCTAGCCCAAGCAGATGAGTCAGGGATTGAGCACATAGTTTACTATTTGAGTAGAAAGCTCCTACCTTATGAAATTAAGTATAGTATCATTCAAAAGACCTGTATAGCTGTGGTTTGGTCTTCTAAGAAGTTGTGGCATTACTTTCAATCTTATAGTGTGCAAGCAATTTCCAGGTTGGATCCAATGAAGTACTTAAGGGAGACAACCTCTTTGATTGGGAAGTATGGGCAATGGTTGATAATATTGGAAGAATTTCAGATTGAGTATGTAACCAGGAAAATAATCAAAGGTAGAACAGTGGCAGAATTCCTGGCCCAACAACCATTATCGAATAGCGAAGAGGCAGTCTTGGAATTTCTAGATGAACATTTAAAGGCCATTGAAGTACAAGGATAGAGAATGTATTTTTGAAGGAGTAGTGAATAGGAAATGAGAAGGTTTGGAAGTCATACTAGAATTGCCCGAAGGAGAACTTATCCCCTTAGCCAAAAAGTTGAAATTTAGGGCAACCAATAATATGGTGGAGTACAAAGCATGTATCTTTGGTTTGGAAACCCTAATGATTATGAAGGTGGATAAGGTGGAAGTTTTTGGCAATTCATTGCTAGTAGTATCCCAAGTAAATGGAGAGTGGGAGTTGAAAGAAGAGAAATTAAAACCATACCACCATTACTTGACCATGATGAAGAATAACTTTAAGGAGTGTAGGTTTATACACCTACCAAGAGAAGAACACCAGATGGCTGATGCCCTAGCCACATTGGCTTTGGTATGGGAAAATCATGTCAACTTATTCCTTAAGCCTTTGATTTTGACCAGCTCGTCAACTCCTTGCTATGAATATGAGACAATCATGGAAACTGATACAGACCATGATGCATGGTATGATACTATAAGACAGTTTTTGGAGGAAAGGGAATACCAGTTGGGGGCAACAAAGAAAGAAAGAAGAGCCATAAGGTGGTGGTCCTTACAATACATCACCTTCCATGGAGAGTTATATCAGAGATGGCCTGATGGGGTGCACTTGAGGTGCTTGAGGAAGCCTGAAGTAAAGCATATCATGTCAAAAATACAAGCGGGAAGTTGAGGTCCACACATGAGTGGTTTAACTTTAGTTAAGAAGATAATTCGACAAGATTACTACTGGTTGAACATGGAGAGAGATTGTATTAAGTTTGTAAAGAAGTGCCAACAATGTCAGATGTATGGTAATTTGAATCACATGCCTCCTGAGGAATTGCATTCTATGTCTTCACCCTGGCCCTTTGCCACTTGGGGGATTGACATTATAGGAGAGTTACATCCGACAGCCTCAAACGGTCACCGTTTTATTATAGCATTGGTAGATTATTTTTCAAAATGGGTCAAAGCCAAATCCTTCAACAAACTAGGGGTAAGTCAAATGTCTAGATTTATTGAAAAGAACCTCATCTGCAGGTGTGGGGTCCCACACAATATGATATTAGACAATGGGGCACAGTTTCAAGGAGCAGTTAAGGACTTATTCGCAAAGTACCAAATCCATCATCACCGATCCTCTCCTTATAGACCAAAGGCTAATGGTGCAGTAGAAGCAACAAATAAGACAATTAAGGAAAATTTTGTCCAAGATGACCAAGACATACAGGGATTGGTCAGAGATGCTTCCTTTTGCTTTGTGGGGATATAAAACAAGTGTGAGAACACCGACCGAAATGACACCGTTCTCTTTGGTTTACGGGACGGAAGCAGTGTTGCCAATTGAAATTGAGATTAAGTCATTAAGAGTGGTCTTGGAAGCTGAACTGCCTGATATGGAATGGGTAGTGAGCAGATACACGTAGTTAACTTTACTAAAGGAGAGAAGGTTAAAAGCACTGTATCATCATCAACTGTATCAAAGGAAAATAGCTCGAGCCTATAATAGAAGGGTTAAGATCAGAAAACTCAAAGTCGGGGATTTAGTGCTGAAAAAATGTAAGCCTAATGTATATGATCCAAGAAGAAAATTTAGGCCTAGATGGGAAGGGCCATATGTTGTGAAACAAGTCATGAACAATGGTGCAGTGAAGTTATTAGACATGGACGGGAACGAGTTTAGTGAGCTAGTGAACATTGATAAGTTGAAGAGGTTTTATTTATAAAAAAAAAAAGAAAAAAAGAGCTCGCTAGGTTGAAAACCCAAAAGGGCAACCTAGGCAAAAGTTAGAGCAGTCCGCTACGCAACAATTAGGGCTAAATGAGAGAAAATCGTCAATTAGAAAACCCGAAAGGGCTAGTTGGCAATAGGAGTGATCTTGTGTATGTTGGCTTTATGTTTGGTTGTTCCCCAATTTAATAAAACATAATTAATATTAAAATTGTTCTATGTGCACTATTATAAGTATTTGACCAGATATGGATGAAATAAATAAACACAATAGCAAAAGGTGATGAAAAATTATAAAAGGAAAAGAAACATCTCTTATAATTACTTTTATTATTTTTTCATCCTAACAATACACTTTCTAAGGAAATTGACAAATGTAAAATCTATGGCAGATGATAAGTGTAACGTGTAGGATAGCTTTGCTTCAGCCGATCCAAGTAGGCTTCAGTCAGACAAGGCATGTCTAAATCGGAAGTGAATTCAGAACCTCGAGGCTCAGCTCCATACTAACGGTCAAGCCGGCAAGGATCATAGTAAGTACCTCGATGAAGAGTAGCAAGAGGAACATACATCAAGTATGTCCACATGGTGATATGAGAAATCTTCCACCAAGGTACTAACCAACGAATGTTGACTTCAGCGCGTGAGTGGATCCAGTCAACTCAGTCAACATACGAAGAAGCAGGATGGAGTAGTTTTCTAGCAGAATGATGTCATGGCAGATATCTGGCAAAATTCATAGATGGAGTATCAAGCAAGCAGAAATGTTCCTGAAGCCAAATCAGTAAGAAAAAAAAGTAATTAAGAAAGGAAGGTCCGCTGAGTCAAAAACTCGCAAGGGCGGCTTAGGCAAAAATTAGGACAGCTCACTAGTTCCGAAAACCCACAAGGGCGGACTAGGAAAAAATTAGAGCAATAAAAAAAGGAGGGTCTGCTAAGTTGAAAACCCACAAGAGTAGCTTAAGCAAAAATTAGGACAGCTCACTAGTTCCGAAAACCCGCATGTGCTGACTAGGCAAAAATTAGAGCAATAAAAAATATATATACAAAAAAAAGAATAAAAAAGAATAAATTGAAAACCTGAAAGGGCAGTTTAGGTAATTACC
Source organism: Garcia nutans (assembly GCA_947685225.1). Classification (NCBI taxonomy): domain Eukaryota; kingdom Viridiplantae; phylum Streptophyta; class Magnoliopsida; order Malpighiales; family Euphorbiaceae; genus Garcia; species Garcia nutans. The sequence continues at coordinate 13,554,654 of CANTUV010000023.1, read as the reverse complement.
TAAAGCAACAATGGACTCCCAGTCAATTTCTTTGATAATCCCAATTTAAGTTGGTCTAATCCAACTAAAGTCTCAACTAAGATCACGGGTATCGGTGACAAACCTCCTTCCATTTAGTCCATGATATCCAACACTCGTGGATCAATATCGCCATCAGAAGAAACAAGCAAGAATTGCCCAAGCAAGCATAGACAAAGCATACGTCCCCATGCCTTAGTAGGAGCCAAATGAGAAAGGCAAAAGTCAATTAAGGGACCAAGCAGAATTTTCTCACCTCTCATCAACTGTAGAATTTCGGGCCTTGAAAGTTGAAATAACATCTGCCTCTTTTGTTGAGTCTTGGAAATTAATATAGGTAACACCATTTGTTGATTGCTCGGATATCCAAGGATGGCCTCAAATTCATCAATCAAGGGACTTATTTCAAAGCCATTAATCTTAAATGTCCTAGAATTCACATTCCAAAAAGAAGCTATACATGTAAAAAAGAATGGTCCAATTTAATATTTTGAAGACACTTCAAAGTATCAATTTTTGACCAAGATATTTGTTTCCAATGGATGGCATTCATATTTTTAATTAGAACTTTTGTTTTCTTCAAATTGAGTTCAGTCATTGTTGACAACTGAAGGAAAATTGAAATTGTTAAAAGGAATTTTTACGTTGAAGTAGAAAATCTCCTGGCTTCGTTATGAAATCATGGCGTGAAAAGAGATTTATATAGGATGATTGGCTATTCCAAAATTGACAGGGAAAAGTGTGAGACAGAGATGCGCGAGGAAAGGAAATTGGAGATGAAAGGATCTTGAATTGCCGCATTGCCTTTGGTTTTGTAGGTTAGTGATACTATGAAAATATTAAATGTGAAGAGGAAAGACCAATAATTGTATTTTCGTAGGAGTAATAATGATGATAAAAACCAAAAAAAAAAGTTGCAGTAAAAATGCAAATTACATATCATCATTATTATTTTTATCATTATACTTATTATACAATATTTTCTCAATTGATACAGTACCGATAGATCACTAAGAATGAGGTGGTGGATCATGATCAAACAAAGCCTTAAAAAAGCCATCGCCTATTAAAGAAGGAGGCATATCACCCATCCCGAGTCTGCCTGAAGTAGGAGCACCTAAATCTCTATTACCTTGGAATTCATATATGTAACGGTCCTCATCCGAAGTAGATGAAAGGATCTCATGGTCATCAGCTTGGGGGCTTCTAGATGATGAAGCACCAGGTTCTCTCATCCCCTGAAACCGGAAGTCTCAAAAATCTTGCTCTGACTAGTGATATCATTTTTCAATATGGGCAACCTGTTGACTGCTAGCAGCTAACTCTTCTTGAAGTTTCTTGTTTTGTTCCTCAAGCATCCGCTGTGAGCCAGAAGGAAAAAGAGTAAGAGAATACATAATCATGCATACATGCAGCATAAATTATCATGGAACAAGAAAACCTATCAGGTAATTCATATCAACGCCCTGTAGATGAGATGGTATATCCAGTTGATTAGAATAAGCAAATGGAGGAGCAGTAAAAGAAGGTCCAGCCTCATGACCAAATGAGCCAGCAGCCTGCAACAATCATTAAAAAAGTCAAAACAAGTTAAGAAAGAAGCAATTGCAATGGAAAAATGGTAAATGTTTACCTGAGAAGTGCTAGCCTCGAGATGTGAGACAGACTCTCTTCCCTCTCCGTTATATTCCTCTTCACCTCTATCCTCATTTTCCTCAGGAATCTCCCAAACATCAACAGAAGATACATCAAAGTTCAAGAGTCCTATTCGAATAAACTGGGTATAAGAAGCACCCGGTGGATAGAGAAAGGTTTCAACATCATAACCGTGTCGAGCCAACCACCATGCATTCTCCGGCATTGATGTGATATTTAAAGTATACTCTGGGCAACTCATCGGGATCCCCCCCCCGCTCGAGACCAAGAAACCACTCATACACTCTCTCCCCGAGAAACTAGCCACTAAACATAGGGCCGGCAATGACTCGGCAGGTATGTTGAAAAGGCAATGTAGCATTTATGGAAGAAGTCCAGTTCGTCCACACTTCTATGTTCCACTAGGCCAAATTGACCTTTAAAATGACATGAGGTAAGTGAACTTTTATATAAATTTTAAGGTATACTAATGCTATTTTACCTGGGCCCAGGTTAAACAACTCAAGAGATAGCGTTGGGTGTGCACATGGTGAGAGCCAAGAACTGCTACATGATTGGACAACCAAAAATTTAATCTTGGATACCCGACTCTCTCTCGGGAAATGCTAGGCACCCTCACAAGATTATGCTCATATGCCCATATCTACAACAATAATAAAAATCAAATTCATGCAAGAATAAGAATGGAATTTACTTCAATGGAAGAAGAGTACCTCGACAACCACCATAAAGCCAACAAAAGACTTCTTATTTCTATAAATCTTATCAAGTCCATGGAAAAGACAGGCAAGGCTACCTTCACCCCAGCCGTAAATTGGTACCATATTCATATCAGTAAGGGCCGTCAACACCGACAAATGGATGGCAAATTCGGTGCTGCAAAAAATGGTCGACCCGAGCAAATACAGTAAAAATCCTTGAGCATATTGCTTGCCTGTTTCCCTACAAACCCATCCTTCGTAGTTCATGCAATAACTCTGAATCGGCTCAATTTTTATCTTGAAAGGCCCTTTAAATGATGGTTCTATACCAATTAACTGTTGAACTTCTTCTAATATTAGAATATCATTGGTAAAAGGGACCGGAAGGCCATAGTACAGGATACCAGTTATGGATGTATAATCGACTGGGCCAATCATCATTTCTCCTATAGGTAGGTGAAAAATATGGGTCGTGTCCATCCATCGCTTTGACAATGCTTGAACTACACTCCTATCTATCGGACACTCCTTGGATGGTAATTGCAAGATAAAGCTTTCAAAACCGGAATCTCGGATAATCCGTTTTACCCAAGAAGGTGCTACGTCATACCATTGTAAGGCTTTACAGACACACCCTCTACCCCGGATAATGCAACGATCATGCTAACAAAGAGCCAGGTAAGTTAACGCAAGGTAAGTATATCATCATATCAATACCACTGATTTTTAGGCTAAATTTATTCATGTTCTATTTTAATCTATCTATATACTTGTTTATTAAATTATTAAATATAGTCATCTAATTAATTTATTTTTCTCAAAAAAACAAAAACAAAAACACAAAAATGAAAAATAATTTGTTGTTAAAATAAATAATTGAATTATTACCTTATTTTTTTTATTTGAACTGCGATGAAGTTGCATCCCGGCTAGTAGACTTATAGTTCCATTTTCATGCCGTCGAATAAACTCCAATAATTCAGCATTAGATCAAGTTCCTTATCTCGAAGCATGCATTTTCTTATCAACTCTATGATAAACTCTCTGATTTCAAAATATGTGAGTATGGATGAAATGAAGAGATGAGCCGAGGTTTATATAGCTAAATTGCAAAGGAAAAAGACAAAAAGAAAAAAGAAAAAGAAAAACAGTATTCTCATGAAAAAAAAAGGAAAAAAAAGTAAATATTACAATTAATAAATAGTAAATGAATAGTTGGTAAATAGTGCATAAATAGTAACTACACGGTGAATAAATAGGAAACTCAATTATTCAATTCAATTATTCAGATATTTGCGTGTATATAAATATTTTTACACATTAAAATATTTTTACATGCATGGGGAAAGAAGATATGAGCATTGTAAAATTAGCTAATTTTTTTGCAAATTCCTTTAGTATCTTACAATTATTTTTTGCAGATAATCAAATCTCTCTTAAGTCTAGAACTTAGCTTAGGTCCAGAACCTAAATTCTCTCTTAAGTTCAGAACTTAGCTCAAGTCCAGAACCCAAATTATTTTTTTAAGTCCAAAACTTAGCTTAGGTCCAGAATCTAAATTCTCTCTTAAGTCCAAAACTTAGCTTGGGTCCAAAACCCAAATTATTTTTAAGTCCAGAACTTAGCTCGGGTCCAGAACCCAAATTATCCTTAAGTCCAGAACTTACCTCGGGTCCAAAACCCAAATTATTTTTAAGTCCAGAACTTAGCTTACGTCCAGAACTTAAATTCTATCTTAAGTCCAGAACTTAGCTCGGGTCTAGAACCCAAATTACCCTTAAGTCCAGAACTTAGCTCGGGTCCATAACCCAAATTACCCTTAAGTCCATAACTCACTCCGGGTCCAGAACCCAAATCCTAAATCTAGCTCGAGTCTAGAACCCAAATTATTTTTTAGTCCAAGAGCTCAAACCAACCTTGGGAGTCCAATATGGCTCTAAACCCAGTAAAAAATCACATTGCTTTTCACTTTCTTTTGTCGTAGCCTTAAATCGCTCAAGCAGGGGGCAAACTATAGACCCTTAATTTTTGACCCAGTCCAGTCCGTCATTTTTAATACAGTTCAAAATAATTTTTGTGCTATTTTAATTAAATAATATTTATTTTAATATTCATTATTTATAATATTTATTTTTAAATCAAATAAAAAAGCATAACAGTAAAAAAATAGAAAATAATAAATAAATTAAAATCGGCTATGGAAGAATCGGCGATAAAAAATTTTCATCGCCGAAAATGAATTGGCTGGCCCGACTCTCGCAGCTGGCCCGCCTGTAGCCCTGTTTAGTTCATTTTTGTACTAGTTTTTAGTATGATTTTATGTGTGTTTTATTTAATGTTTTGATTAATTTTTGTTTTAAGTGTGTTTAAAGTGTTGTTTTTAGGTTTAGGTGCAAAAACACCCTTGGAAGATCAAAACAGGACAAGAAAAGCCATGTCCCTCAAAAGAAATTCAAGGTAGATGCAGACACATTCAGAGACACGGCCAAGCCACTGGCCGTGACTCATTCAAAGAGCAAATCAAAGAACAAGCCAAAGAAGAGAAGGAAAAGAAGGAAAATGAGCAACAAAAGTGGACACACCCAGTGACACGGCCAAGCCTCTGGCCGTGTCACATGACACGGCCAGCAAACTTGGCCGTGTCCCATTTCATGCCTAAGACACTTGAGCAAGCAAAGAAGGAAAGAAAAGAAGCAGAGACAGACACCCTCAAGAGACACGGCCAAGCCACTGGTCGTGTCACATGACACGGCCGTGTCCTTGGCCGTGTCTCACAAAAATCAAACAAGCCATGAGGGACACGGCCAGAAGCTTGGCCGTGTCCTAAGGAAGAAAAACAAGGGACATGGCCAAGCCACTCTTGGCTTGGCCGTGTCACCTCCTGGAGACCAAAAGAAAACAAAGAAAAGAAAGAAAGAGAAAGAGATCCAGTGAGGGACACGGCCAGAAGCTTGGCCGTGTCCCATGAAAAATCAAAAGACACGGCCAAGCCACTCTTGGCTTGGCCGTGTCACCTCATGGAAAGAAGAAAAAAATGCAAGAGACACGGCCAAGCTACTCTTGGCTTGGCCGTGTCCCACCTGAAAAACTTGAATTTCTTTGTACGAAGTGGGGGACAAAGTGGGAGACAATGGCTTGTGCTTGCAAAAAGAAATAGAAAACAAAGAAAAAGTGGGGGACAAATGGAAATGGCATGAGTTGGAAGGCATGGGTGTTGAATTTTGAAGGAATTAAATAAAGAAAAAGAGGGAAATGGAGGAAGTTCTTGGTTGTTCTTGAACAATTTCTGCAAAAAACGTGGGAGAGGGAGAGAGTGACACTCTCCCTCATCCCTTCACCTCCAACCTCCATTTCCATCCTCTCTACCTTCTCCATCTTCCATTGATAAGATCTTTGAGGTTCTTTGGGATAAATTGGGTTAACAAGCTCTTGAAGGTTGAAGAAGCTTCATTGAAAGGTTTGGTGACTTGAGAAAGCTCCATTCCATCTTCCAAAGGCAAAATCAATTGAAGAGTTGGTGACTTGAGAAAGCTCCATCCAAAGGTTTGGTGACTTGAGAAAGCTCCATTCTGAATTGCAAGGGGAATCAACCATTGAAGAGGGCTTGAGTTCTTCATCATACATCAAGTGGAGCTAGGAGAAAGACTAGCAATCCTACTCTTGGCATCTTCACAAGGGGTTTTCTATTCTCTCTTTTAATTCAATTCTTATTGTTGTTGTTGTATTAAGAGATTGATATTGCAATGGACAATTTGTATTTGTTTTATATTGAGTTGAATGAATGTTTTAAATTGATGATGTTGAGCTAAATACCCATGCCTAGGGCTTGTAGTATATTTGGTTGAATGTCTTGATTTGATATTTACATTGATGTTCCTTGTTGATTGGTTGATTATATTGCATTAAATGGTAGGTTGATTGATTAGCTACCTATTGATCTTTGAATATTGGATGACGGACCGAGAGGTGAAATCCGATAACAGAACTATATAATCGACCACCTTATGAATTAATTAGAAATATAAGTTCTAGGGTTTCGTTAATTTGATAATGTGAAATAATTGGTTATTGCTAATTCATGAATGTGAGAACTAATGGATGAGTAATTGACTAATTAACCTTAAGGAACAAATTAATTACAAGGTTATGTTAATGGATAATTGAGAATTGAGCTTTGATTGAATGGACCTATAACCCTAGGCACATTCCCAAGAATTGATTCGATCTTGTACACCCATCACACACATTAATCTCTACGCACAGTTAATTTTAGGTTTAATTATTCTCGCACCACTCCAAACAAAAAACTTCCGTATTTAAATAAATTGTCAATCAAGCTATTACAAACCACACCTTCTTGGGGAAACAACCTTGGGGCGATCACCTTTGCTATAGTTACCTCGTATACTTGCGAGTAACGCTTTGTAGTAGTACTTAATTTGAGCGCAACAAGTTTTTGGCGCCGCTGCCGGGGAAGGCTGTCGTAGTAGTAATAGTTTGATTTTTTTATTTAATTGTTCTTTTGTTTCCTTTGAATTGTTTGTTTGTTTTGTTTGATTTTCTTTCAATTTAATTATTTGTTATTTTCTTTAAGTTGCTGAGCGCCTTGTGTAAAGATGCAGTTTTCAAGGCACGGAGGAGTTTATGATAGGAATGATGATTCTGAAATGGCATGGCAATTAATAGAATTGACGAATCAGCTTAAGGTGCTAAATGCAAGAGGAAGAGCACCTATGCCACGCCAAGAGATATGTGCAGCATGTGGCAATGTAGGCCATAGTGCAAATACGTGTTTAATGGGTTTTGAACGATACCAAGAATGGCAAGAGGAAGAATATGACTACCAAGGTTTCCAGCAAATGGGTAGAAATGACACATATCCCAATCCTTATAATCCCAGCTGGAGAAGCCAACCAAATTTATCTTGGGAAAATCAGCAACACATTCCACCTCCAAATTTTTTTCAACCTTACCAAAGAGATCCTTACTCTCAAGAACAATATTCAAATCAAGAGTACCTTAAGCCACCAACATTAGAAGATAGTTTGAATGCCTTCATTCAAACTAGCACACGAAACCAAGATCACCTTAAGGAACCCACCTTAGAAGATAGTTTGAATGCCTTCATTCAAACTAGCGCGTAAAATCAAAATCACCTTACGGAACCCACTTTGGAAGATAGTTTGAATGCCTTCATTCAAATTAGCTCACAAAACCATGATCTATTTGAGAAATCCACAGTGGAACATGATTTGAATGCTTACCTTCAAATTAGCACACAAAATCAGGAAGGGAGCAATGAGAGGTTTGATTCTTTGGAGGAATCATTGAAGAGGGTGGAAATGTAAGTTAGGCAACTGGCACATCAACTCCAAGCATAACAAAAGGAGGAATTTCCTAGCCAATTGGAGCAAGTCAAGGTAATCACAAATTTGTCGAGTGAGCAGGTGATATATAACAATTTTTGTGATTCCTTTGATGTAAGGACTAATCAAGAAGACAATGGTGAGGAGATGCTGCGCAACATGGAGAAACCAAGTCAATCAAAGGAGGAGGAGAATTTGGACTCATCAACTTCATCACATTTGTATGAACCTCCAAATCCGTTGTCACCAATTCCATTCCCAAGTAGGCTGAAAGAAGAGGAGCAAGGTAAGCAACTTTCTAACATCTATGATATGCACTCCCAAGGAGAAAATGGAAATAAGCTTGAGATGGGTATGCCTTTAGAAGAAGAACATGAAATGCCCAATTTAGAACTTGAGGAGTGTAAGCGATTTTTAGATGTTGAGGTTGTTGAGAGGGAACTTTACATTGTTAAAGTGAATGAAGAAGTGATTCAACCAAACTTGGTTGAACTTAAAAAGTTCCCAAAAATCATCTCCTCTACTCTTGGTGGTAAGGAAGAGCAGAAATCTGATATGCCCATGTTGCACAAAGACAAAGATTATTACCGCGTTCCTATAGCACTGGAGGATCACCCCGAGGCGACCTTAACATGTCCCTTTGAGACATGTTCTTTTCAAGGAATACTATTTAGGGGTTTCCGTACATCGGGTACGTTTCAAAGTTACATGTTTTTTATCCTCTCAATCATGGGCTCCAATTGTATTATGGGTGGAAGGAGCCCTACACATCGTATATGGGAACGATGGAAATCAGGTTTCATCTAAACTCCTTGTAGTATGCATGCTCACATTGAGGACAATGTGAATCTTTAAGTGTGGGGTGCATTTTGTGTTTTGTGTTTTAATTGCATTTTGTGTTTTGTGTTTTTACTTTTAAGTGCATTATGTGTTTTGTGTTTTTACTTTTGTTTTGTGTTTTTACTTTTAAGTTATTTTTGTTTAAGTTTAGTTAATGTTTTTTATGTTTCTCTTTGAATAAATGACTTTTATAAAGTTCAATTGTTATAAAATTGTTGATAGATGACCTTTGAATTTTTGAAGCATGAATTTGAGAATTGAATAGAATTGGTGCTTATTGTATTTTGTTTGTTTTTCTTTGCATTGCCATTAACCTAGTGAGGAATTGAGCCATCAACTTATCATTATTGTTGTGGGTGAACATCTTTGATTGATGAATTGCTAGAACTTACTTTGACATGCATTTTAAGATTACATAAAAATTTTCAATTAGGCATCAAGATGATTAAGGCAATTAGGTGAACCCACTTTGGCTTAAAAAGACCAACCCTATATTCAACCTTAGTTAGCCAATTTTTAGCCTATTTTATTTTTCCTTTTCTTTGTTTTTCACAACGCCATTAAGCTTGAACCTTGTTGTTTAACTCTTATCCTTTCATTAGGTCAAGAGCATTTTAAGAGCGTTTATGACCGAGTGTTGTGTTGAATTAAGTGTGGGGTTAAATTTAGTAGGTTTAAGATTGCAAAGCAAAATAATAATAAAAAAATATTTAAAAAAAGAGAATATATAATAATAATAATAATAATAATAATAATAATAATTGTTGTTCTTATTGAAATGGTTGGAATGTACCATTACAAGATGTAATAAGTGAGTTCCCTTGAAGAGCTCTTTAATGTCAAGGGGTAGATGAGAGGAAGGTGTTTTGGAATTGTTGGGGTATATATATATGAATGGTTACTTCATTCTTGGAGTGCTCTTGAACTTAATGATTAAGCTCACATTTCCTAAATGTCATGCCTTTACCTTAGCCCCATTACAACCCAATAAAGACCTTTTGATTGAGGCTCGATTGTTATTTTGTGGTGGAGATTTGATTGATAAGCAAGCTATGGTAATAATCTTTCATTGATTGTTATGAGTGTAAACACCACCATGATCAAACACTTTTAAGAGTTGGTGAGGGAGCGATAACATTGGTTATGCATGGAAAACCACTTAATTGCATGAGTGTCGATTTTGTTTGATTCGATATTGATTGCGGATTTAAGGATAGGGAAGTCTTGAAACATTATTTATAACTCTTGAACTTAACAAAATTTGTCTTGTTAGTGTGTTTTGATTTTAGCCTTGCTTGGGGACAAGCAAGGAGTTAAGTGTGGTGTATTTGTTTAGTTCATTTTTGTACTAGTTTTTAGTATGATTTTATGTGTGTTTTATTTAATGTTTTGATTAATTTTTGTTTTAAGTGTGTTTAAAGTGTTGTTTTTAGGTTTAGGTGCAAAAACACCCTTGGAAGATCAAAACAGGACAAGAAAAGGCATGTCCTTAAAAGAAATTCAAGGTAGAAGCAGACACATTCAGAGACATGGCCAAGCCACTGGCCGTGTCTCATTCAAAGAGCAAATCAAAGAACAAGCCAAAGAAGAGAAGGAAAAGAAGGAAAATGAGCAACATAAGTGGACACACCCAGTGACGCGGCCAAGCCTCTGGCCGTGTCAAATGACACGGCTAGCAAGCTTGGCCGTGTCCCATTTCATGCCTAAGACACTTGAGCAAGCAAAGAAGGAAAGAAAAGAAGCAGAGACGGACACTCTCAAGAGACACGGCCAAGCCACTAGCCGTGTCACATGACACGGCCGTGTCCTTAGCCGTGTCTCACAAAAATAAAACAAGCCATGAGGGACACGGCTAGAAGCATGGCAGTGTCCCAAGTAAGAAAAACAAGGGACACGACCAAGCCACTCTTGGCTTGGCCGTGTCACCTCCTGGAGACCAAAAGAAAACAAAGAAAAGAAAGAAAGAGAAAGAGATCCAGTGAGGGACATGGCCAGAAGCTTGGCCGTGTCCCATGAAAAATCAAAAGACACGGCCAAGCCACTCTTGACTTGGCCGTGTCACCTCATGGAAAGAAGAAAAAAATGCAAGAGACACAGCCAAGCTACTCTTGGATTGGCCGTGTCCCACCTAAAAAACTTGAATTTCTTTGTACGAAGTGGGAGACAATGGCTTGTGCTTGCAAAAAGAAATAGAAAACAAAGAAAAAGTGGGGGACAAATGGAAATGGCATGAGTTGGAAGGCATGGGTGTTGAATTTTGAAGGAATTAAATAGAGAAGAAGAGGGAAATGGAGGGAGTTCTTGGTTGTTCTTGAACAATTTCTACAAAAACGTGGGAGATGGAGAGAGTGACACTCTCCCTCATCCCTTCACCTCCAACCTCCATTTCCATCCTCTCCACCTTCTCCATCTTCCATTGATAAGATCTTTGAGGTTCTTTGGGATAAATTAGGTTAACAATCTCTTGAAGGTTGAAGAAGCTTCATTGAAAGGTTTGGTGACTTGAGAAAGCTCCATTCCATCTTCCAAAGGCAAAATCAATTGAAGAGTTGGTGACTTGAGAAAGCTCCATTCTGAATTGCAAGGGGAATCAACTATTGAAGAGGGCTTGAGTTCTTCATCATACATCAAGTGGAGCTAGGAGGAAAACTACCAATCCTACTCTCGGCATCTTCACAAGGGGTTTTTCTATTCTCTCTTTTAATTCAATTCTTATTGTTGTTGTTGTATTAAGAGATTGATATTGCAATGGACAATTTGTATTTGTTTTATATTGAGTTGAATGAATGTTTTAAATTGATGATGTTGAGCTAAATACCCATGCCTAGGGCTTGTAGTATATTTGGTTGAATGTCTTGATTTGATATTTACATTGATGTTCCTTGTTGATTGGTTGATTATATTGCATTAAATGGTAGGTTGATTGATTAGCTACCTATTGATCTTTGAATATTGGATGACGGACCGAGAGGTGAAATCCGATATCAGAACTATATAATCGACCACCCTATGAATGAAATAGAAATATAAGTTCTAGGGTTTCATTAATTTGATAATGTGAAATAATTGGTTATTGCTAATTCATGAATGTGAGAACTAATGGATGAGTAATTGACTAATTAACCTTAAGGAATAAATTAATTACAAGGTTATGTTAATGGATAATTGAGAATTGAGCTTTGATTGAATGGACCTATAACCCTAGGCACATTCCCAAGAATTGATTCGATCTTGTACACCCATCACACACATTAATCTCTACGCACAGTTAATTTTAGGTTTAATTATTCTCGCACCACTCCAAACAGCAAACTTCCGCATTTAAATAAATTGTCAATCAAGCTATTACAATCCACACCTTCTTGGGGAAACGACCTTGGGGCGATCACCTTTGCTACAGCTACCTTGTATACTTGTGATTGACGCTTTGTAGTTGTACTTAATTTGAGCGCAACAAGCCCGCAGCAGTTTTTGCCAACATAATTTTTGCCAGCGCATTTTTTTTCGAAACCGAATTCTATTTGGTTTTTATTTCTTTTCCTAAATGGTTTTAATGTCCTTAGACAATGATAATTAGGTTTTAATTTTTTCATATAAATACTACATTAAAACATAGAGAGGGACTTTTTTTGAAGATGAAACTGGGATCTTTTGAAAAAATGAGATTTTGGAACCAAACTTGGGGCTCTTGAATTCTTTCGGCCAAAAAGTAAACCCTAGCAAGCAAGGAGAAATCCAAGATCAACAACCAAAGCAGACAACAAGCAATCATCTCCAGATTACTTTGCTCAACCAAAATCAAATCTGAAGCAGGCAACAGCTTGGTTCAATTTCTTCAAATTTGGTGGAGCCTTCAAACGTAGGTAAATTGATCTAAATTCAATTTATTAAATCATTAATCATCTTCATCTTTCAAGCCATCATCACACTGCCTTAGTTATTTAATTCTTCCTTTAATTTAGTTTACACAGTAGCATAAATTAATTCATACAATACTTAAGGTCTTAATTAAAGTAAATAATATAATCATTCAAAACAAAAATCTAATTTCATAAACACTAAGTTATTCAAACCCTAAATCTTAATTAACTCTGTTTTCAAACCATTGCAGTAGTTTTTATAATTTTATTCATTGAGTTATTTTATTCTTTCAATAATTAATTTAGCTTTCAATGTATATTTCACCTAAAAAATTATTTAAATAGTTATTATAGTCAATATTAAAAGCACACTCAACTTTGATCATGGAAAAAAATCAAATTCTAAATTGAAAATCATAATCTACAGAATCAAGATTTTAAACCATAAAACCCTAATATCTTAACCATAAAACCTTAAAACTTTAATAGCCTTAAAACATGTTTTTCAAATCTAAAATCCTAATTACACCTTTCTAAAAATCAAAGCAGCAATCTGCTTGCTTAAAACCCTAATCAAACCTATTTTTTAAATTACAGTAGCATTATTTTCATAAAAACATCCAAAACCCTAAATATGTAAAATATCTAGTAGCTATGTTATTTCCTTAAAATATTTCTCAACTAATTAAGCTAGTATATGTAAAACCCTAGTTATTAAACATAAAGCCCTAGAAACCCTAATTGATGCATGAACCCTTAAAGTTAATATATTTACTATTTTATTTAAATTGGATGAATGTTTATTATATATTTCGATTGATGTTTGATGTCTTTGATGAATGATTTATTTATGATGAATGGTTGTTTACTTTTATTGATTTATTTTGATTTCAAAATATTGTAAGAGGTATGTTTTCATATTTTTGGGTACCTAAGCATCATGTAATTTATTTTATTTTAAAGTTTTTGGAACAATGAAAAGGACACGTTTCCACCTTCCGGTGGGTGTCCTATTTAGTTTTAGACATGGATGATGTAAGGATATGTTTCCATCCTCGGATGAGTGTCCATTTATTTGCTTTGTTTGGACATTGCTTTGATTTTTATATAATGATGCTTTATTTTAATTGTTTCATGTAATATGGATAATATTGTCATATTCAAGAATTTTATAATATTAAGACCTGCAGAGGAGGCCGGTTCTAATGAACCGAGCGCTGTGGGGGTGCTGGGCCATTTCTCACATTCCCAACACGTACCTAACTTTTCGAACCCATTAGGGGGTTGGGGATTCCTTAGGAATAGAGTCATACACCCCATTCTTTTTCCCTGCCCGTTCGGGTGGCGACTCCATTTTCTCTGGGCTTAGGCCCGTATTCTCTAAGGCCCTGAGCCTAAACAGTGCCGAAGTCGCAAGAACCATTCCACCTGGAGTAGGGGCAAAAATTCCCGCTCACACTTCCATAAAATTTCTTAAAATACAAAATATATACATGAAATGCAGAAAGCTTTGGTCTGTGGAAGCTCGATAGCTCCAAAGTTAAAGAATCACAGTCTAGACTTGACTAGGTCTAGTGGCACTATCCGGATCTTCCAAATCAACCTTATAACCTGCGTGATAGAGTTTAATCGCACTAAGCATATTGCCTAGTAGTACATGCTTTTGTAAAATTAAGAAATGATGTCACACATATATAATGCCATATTTTCATCATATTATAAATGTCAAACATTGTATATACACATTAGACATCCGCACACATTGGGCCCAACTTCCTTATACAATTATTTAGTCCCAGGCTTGTTGCCTTGGTCTATCACATAGTGTATATCTCTAACACCATTGTTGTATCACTCGGGCGTAGGCACATCTCTATGACACCCAGTGTCTCATCCCTTTTGGTGTATGGAATGCCAGCACCCAATCACAATCTTCTAACAACTAGATAATGTATGAAGTACACACAATACATATTCATTTTTCAACATGTTTTCACGTTCCTACTCTTATTATGGTTTCCACAAACTATTATTATAGACAATGCAAATGTGGTTTCTTTTCACATTCTAATGCAAAACTTGTACTTTTTACATTTTCCACAAATATCTCATTTAGCCATTATCAAATGGCTTATCATGCCATAGTTAATGCAAACTAAGCATTGTTACTTTAAACAATGTCATACACACACATTCACATCATTCAAGTAACATATCACATCTCATATTCACATTGTGCAACTCACAACTTAAACATACATATATGCACTTTTTATGTTAGTTCTCACATCAAAGTAGTATAGTCATCAAATCACATACCAAGGAAGCATGCCAATAAGTGCAAAATAATGCATTTCATTCAAAGTATGTACATACCTCTATACAAGGGCACTTCCAAGCTATAAAGCACCAACTCTCACAACTTTCCCAAAAGTTTTTTTCACTTACTAAGTTGTTGGAACAACAACTTACTCACTCCCTAACCAAAATGTGAATAACAAGCATACATTAGCATCACATTTTAAGGTATTTCAACTACCAAACACTAATTAAAACCTAATTCCTTAATTTCCTTTTTCGTATCCATAAGGTTCTTTAACTTTACAAAACCATCCTCATTAATTCCAAATTGATTTTAAAGCTTCAAAACATCTTTAACATTATATTTTAACACATTTAAAGCATTAAAATACAATGTATAATATTTCCCTCAAAAATCCAAAATTCATCCCTAAACCACTCCAACTTTAAAACTTCTCTCTAACCAATTCTAAACATTAATTTAAGTTCATTTTTACCATTAAAATCATTAAACTACATGATTTAAATGATGAAACTAAATGAATAAACAATCTTATACAAAACCCTTTTACAAAACCCTAAACCATACTAACTACCTCGAACTCCAACAAAATTTAATCCAATCATCCAACCAACCATAAAATCAATATTTACTCATCAACATAACATGATCTAAACCCATTTCAACAATTATAACATCACCCATCAAAATCCCATATTGCACATAAACATATTTTCCATAAAATTCCAAAATAAAGAAAGAAAGCATACGTGCTTGTTAGCAATTCACCTAAAAACACCTCAATCCTATAAAACTTTAAGAATTTGATGTTGGGTGAAGCAAAAATCTCCTCCTTCAAGCTTGAAGAATTTCGGCCAAGGTGGAGAGAAGAGGAAGAAGATGAAGTTAATAAAATTTGACTTTTTTTTTTCTTTTTAATTACTATCCATATATATAAATATTTAAGTATTTTAATTAATTTTTTATTCCAAAATTCCATCTTCCACCAATATTTATTTTTGTAATTATTTAATTAATTTTAATTTTTATAAAATATATTTACCATTTTGTCCTTCATTTTACTATTCATCTTTTGTCTTATTCTAACTCATTTTTAACTTTATATGTAATATATATTTCCCTTATATTTCTGGGAGCGAGGATTTTTGCCCCCACTCCAGGTGGAATGGTTCTTGCGACTTCGAAACTATTTAGGCTCAGGGCCGTAGAGAACACAGGCCTAAGCCCGGAGAAAAATGAAGTCGCCACCCGGACAAGCCAGAAAAAAGAAAGGGGTAGATGACTCGATTCCTAAGGAATCCCCAACCCCCTAATGGGTTCAAAAAATTGGGTACATGTGGGGAAGATGAGAAAGGCCCAGCACCCCCACAATGTCCAGTTCATTGGAACCGGCCTCCTTTGCAGTTCTTAATATTATAAAATTCTTAAATATGATAATATTATCCATACTACATGCAACAATTAAAATAAAGCATCATTATATTAAAATCAAAGCAATGTCCAAACAAAACAAATAAACAGACATCCATCTGAGGATGGAAACATGTTCTTACATTGTCCATGTCTAAAACTAAATAGGACACCCACCGAAAGGTAGAAACGTGTCCTTTACATTGGTCCAAAAACTTTAAGATAAAATAAATTATATAAAATTTAACTAATGAGGTACCCAAAATATGGAAACATACCTCTTATAATGTTTTAAAATCAAAACAAATTAATAAAAGTAAGCATCCATTCATCATAAATAAATCATTCATTGAAGACATAAATTGAATATATAAAGAAATCATTAATCAAACTATTTAATAAACATTCATCAAATTCAAATAAAATAGTAAGTATATAACTTTAGGGTTCATTAATCAATTAAGGTTTTCTTGGGATTTATGTTTAACAATTAGGGTTTTGCATATACTAGTTTAATTAGTTGAGAAATATTTTAAAGAAATAGCATGGCTACTGGATGTTTTAATTTAAAGATTAGATTTGAAAAAAAAATTAGGGTTTGAATCTAAAGAATGGATGTTTTCGATTTATGGTTTCGGAACTTATATAAAAATAATATTGAAAATTTAGGGTTTAAATAAGTAAGATTGAAAATAATAACAATTGGTTTTTTAGATTAGGTATTTGAAAAAAAAAAGCTAATGGATTTTATGCCAAAAAGTAACTAGTGATTCAAGCAAAAAATAAGCCCATGATTAATAACTCTTAGTATAAACTAGGCTCACAATTGATTTTTAGTATTTCCATAATTGACCTAAATAATTTATAAGCTCTTTTAAATAATTTTATTTCTAAGCCATTAAAAAATATTTTAGAAAAAAAATGGATTTTGGGCTTTGTATTTAGGTCATGAGAAAAGAATTTTTGATTTGTTTTTAGAAAAGTTTTATGTCCAAAGACCATCTTGAAAAGTTTTAAAAATATCTTTGGTTCTTTGGACTTTAACGAAAAATTTATTTTGAGCTTACAATGTACTTAGGTCATATTAGAAAAAAGAACAAACCAAATAAGCCATGATTTAAACTAAGAAAAATTAACCATAGTCAAACAACAAGCATTTGGAGTAAAAACCTAAGGAAAGTAACTAGGCCAATTACATGAGTTTTAGTCTTTTGGGTTAAAAGGCTTAGATTCTCATAACAAGTATATATCAAAAGGTACAAGGCTATGAGTGGTTATGCCATGCTCGATCTCCATACCTTGAGTGAAAGTATGATATCCCTTACATAACACAACACGGGTAACACGGGCATCCTAATTCATGTACACGATGCAATCTAAATGATGCAATGGATAATATCATGTTAAGAAAGAATATAATAATATAAATACCAATGAAATCAACTTCTTTTTTCCACAGTGGAGTTGCCACTGTGAGCGGAGATTTTTGCCCCCACTCCCAGTGGAATTGTTCTTGCAACTTCGGCACTGTTTAGGTTTAGGGCCTTAGAGAACACGGGCCTAAGACCGGAGAAAAATGGAGACGCCACTCGGACGGGCCAAAAAAAAAGAAAGGGATGGATGACTTGATTCCTGAAGAATTTCCAACCCCCTAATGGGTTCGGAAAGTTGGGTACGTGTAGGAAAGGAGAGAAATTGCCCAACACCCCCACAACTCCCGGTTTATTAGAACCTGCCTCCTTTCCAGGTCTTACTATTATAAAATTCTTAAATATGATAATATTATCCATACTACATGCAACAATTAAAATAAAGCATCATTATATCAAAATCAAAGCAATGTCAAAACAAAACAAATAAATGGACACCCATCCGAGGATGGAAACATGTCCTTACATCATACCCAAAGGTGGAAATGTGTCCTTTACATTGGTCCAAAAACTTTAAGATAAAATAAATTACATAAAAGTTAACTAATGAGGTATCTAAAATATGGAAACATACCATTACTATGTTTTGAAATAAAAAAAAATCAATAAAAGTAAACATCCATTCATCATAAATAAATCATTCATTGAAGACATAAATTGAATATATAAATAAATCATTAATCAAACTATTTAATAAATATTCATCCAATTCAATTAAAAATGTAAGTATATAACTTTAGGGTACATGCATCAATTAGGGTTTCTTGGGTTTTATGTTTAACAATTAGGATTTTGCATATACTAGTTTAATTAGTTGAGAAACATTTTAAAGAAATAGCATGGCTACTGGATGTTTGAATTTAAAGATTAGATTTGAAATAAATTATCATTTGAATATAAAGAATGGATGTTTTGGATTTAGGGTTTCGGAAGTTATATAAAAATAATATTGAAAATTTAGGGTTTAAATAAGTAAGATTGGAAATCATGAAAATTGATTTTTTTAGATTAGGTATTTGAAAAAATATGCTACTATGATTTTAGAAAAATAGATTTGGTTAGGGTAAGAAAACATATCATTGTGGCTTTCGAAGAATGTAATTTAGGGTTGTAGATTTTAAAAATATGTGTTACGGGTATTAAGGCATTAGGGTTTTGAAGAAATATTTTTAGGGTTTCAAATAAAGTTTGGATAGTTAGTAGAATAATTGATCAAATTGTATGATGAAGCTACTGTAAACTTAAACAAAGAAATAGAGATTCAAACCTCCATTTTTAGTTTCAACACAATCTTTGAATTATGGTTGAAAATTAATAAAGACAACGTAGGCTGCCTTTGAT
Organism: Garcia nutans; assembly: GCA_947685225.1. Lineage (NCBI taxonomy): Eukaryota > Viridiplantae > Streptophyta > Magnoliopsida > Malpighiales > Euphorbiaceae > Garcia > Garcia nutans. The sequence goes on along the minus strand of CANTUV010000023.1, from coordinate 13,535,709 downwards.
GAATTCTCACTGCCTCTTGCTCCTTCAAGCTTGAGATTAGCCGAAAAAATCCAAAAGTCCAAAGTCCGATCCAAAATTTCATATCCTTAATTTTGTGTCTTTAATGTGGTATTTATAAGAAAAAATCATAAACCTAATCCTAATTGGATAACAAAATAAAAACCTTTTAGGAAATAAAATTAGAAACCAAGTAGAATAGGGTTTTGGCAAAACCGCATGAGGGACCGGCGTGCGAAAGTGCACTGGCAAAAAAATTACTGCTGGCACTGGGCGTGGGCCAGCTAATTTTCCGCAGGACTTTCCTGGTTGACTTCAACGCTGGCCATTTTGCCGCAGGTTTTTCCTACTGGTATTTATAAGAAAATTTTCGTCACTGATTTTTATTTATTTATTTTTATCTTCTTTTTTTACTATTATCTTCTTTTTATTTTTATTAAAAATAAATATTATAAGTAATGAATATTAAAATAAACATTATTTAATTAAAATACCATAAAAATTATGTTGGACTATTTTTTAAAAAAAAATATTGGACTAGGCTGGGTCAAAAATTAAGGGCCTACAGTTTGCCCCCTACTTGAGCGATCTGAGACTACAGTAAAAGAGAGTGAAAAGCAATGTGATTTTTGACTGGATTTAGAGCCATACTGGACTCCATACTCAAGGTTGGTTTGAGCTCTGGACTAAAAAATAATTAGGGTTCTAGACCTAAGGTAAGTTCTGGACTTAAAAATAATTTGGGTTCTGGACCCGAGGCGAGTTCTCGACTTAATTTGGTTCTGGACCCGAGGTGAGTTCTGAACTTAAAAATAATTTGGGTTTTAGACCCGAGATCAGTTCTTCACTTAATTTAGGTTCTAGACCTGAGGTAAGTTCTGGACTTAAAAATAATTTGGGTTCTAGACTCAAGGTAAGTTCTAAACTTAAAAATAATTTGAGTTCTGGACCCGAGGTAAGTTCTGGACTTAATTTAGGTTCTGGACCCGAGGTAAGTTCTTAATTTAGGTTTTAGACCCGAGGTAAGTTTTGGACTTAAAAATAATTTGGGTATCTGCAAAAAATGATTGTAGTCAGTAGGATACTAAATAAATTTGCAAAAAATTTGGCTATTTTTTACCATGCCTATATCTTCTTGCTCTCTGTGTGTAAAAATATTTTAAAAGTATAAAATATTTATATACATGCAAATATCTGAATAATTGAATTGAATAATTGAGTTTACTATTTATTCACTGTGTAGCCACTATTTAGAAACTATTCACTAACTATTCACTTACTATTTATCAATGGTAATATTTACTTTTTCTTTTTTTCTTCTTTTTTTTCTCACAAGAATACTGTTTTTTCCTTTTTATTTTTGTCTTTTTCCTTTGCAATTTTTCTATATAAACCTCAGCTCATTTCTACCACATTCATCCAAACTCACATATTTTGATAGATACCAGACTCATATTTTGATAGATAAATCAGAGAGTTTAGCATAGAGTTTAGGAGAAAATACATGTTTTGAGATCAGGACCCCGATCCAATGCTGAGTTATTGAAATTTATCCGACGGCATGAAAATGGAATTGTAAGTCTGCTAGCTGGGATGCAGCTTCATCGTAGTTTAAGTCAAAAAACTATGGTAACAATGCAATTTAATATTTTAACAGCACAAATATGTATATATTTTTTATTTTTGTTTTTGTTTTTGTTTTTGTTTTTGTTTTTGTTTTTGTTTTTGTTTTGTTTTGTTTTTTTTAAGATTTAGGAAAAATAAATTAATTAGATGACTATATTTAAGAATTTAATAGACAAATATATAGATAGATTAAAATAGAACATAACGAATAAATTTAGTCTATAAATCAGTGGTATTGGTATGATGATATACTTACCTTGTATTAACTTACTTGGCTCTGTGTTAGCATGATCACTGTGTTATCCAGGGTGGAGGATGTGTCTATAAAGCCCAACAATGGTATGATGTAGCACCCTCTCGGGTAAAATAGATTGTCCGAGATTGTGGTTTTGAAAGCTTTATCTTGCAATTACCACCTGAGGAGTGTCCGATAGACATGAGTGTAGTTCAAGCATTGTCGGAGCAGTGAATGGACATGACCCATACTTTTCACCTACCTATAGGAGAGATGACCATTGGCCCAGTCAATTATATAGCCATAACTGGTATCCGATACTATGGCCTTTCAGTCCCTCTTACTAATGATATTTTGACATTCGAAGAAGTCCAATAGTTAATCGGTATGGAACCATCATTAAAAGGGCCTTTTAAGATAAAAATTAAGCCGATTTAGAGTTATTGGATGAAATACGAAGGACGGGGTCGAGGATTTTTACTGTATCTACTCAGGTCGACCATTTTATGCAGCACCGAATCTGCCATCCATTTTTCAGTGTTGAGGGCCCTTATTGATATGAGTATGGTACTGCTTTACGGCTGGGATGAAGCTGGCCTTACCTCTCTCTATCATGGACTAGACAAGATTTGCAGAAATAAGAAGTCTTTCGTTGGCTTCATGGTGATTGTCAAGGTACTCTTCTTCTACCAATGTCAATTCCATTCTTATTCTTGCATGAATTTGATTTTTATTGTTGTTGTAGGTATGGGCAGATGAGCATAATCTTGTGAGGGTGCCTGACATTTCCCGAGAGAGAGTCGGGTATCCGAGATTAAATTTTTGATTGTCAAACCTTGTAGTAGTTCCCAGTTCTCACCATGTGCACACCCAACGCTATCTTTTGAGTTGCTTAACCTGGGGCTAGATAAAATTGTATTATTATACTTTAAAATTTATATAAAAGTTCACTTACCTTATGTCATTTTGTAGGTCAATTTGGCTTGGTGGAACACAGAAGAGCGGATGAACTAGACTTCTTCCATGAATGCTGCGTTGCCTTTTCAGCATACTCTCCGAGTCATTGTCGGCCCTGCGTCTAGTGGTTGGTTTCTCGGGGAGAGAGTGTATGAGTGGTTCCTTGGTCCCGAGTGGCGAAGGATCCTAATGAGTTACTCGGAGTATACTTTAAATATCACATCAATGCTGGAGAACACGTGGTGGTTAGCTCGGCACGATTTTGATGTTGAAACCTTTCTCTATCCACCGGGTGCATCATATACCCAGTTTATTCGAGTAAGACTCTTAAACTTTGATGTATCTCTTGTTGGCATTTGGGAGATTCCCGAGGCAAAGGAGGATAGCGATGAAGAGGAGTATCACGGAGAGGGAAGAGGGTCTGTCCCGCATCTCGGGGCTAGCACCTCTCAGGTAAACTTTTACCATTTTTCCATTATAACTGCTTCTTTCTTAACTTGTTTTAACTATTTTAATGATTATTTTCAGGCTACTGGCTTATTTGGTCATGAGGACCTTCCTTTATCACTTCTCCATTTGCTCATTCTGATCAACCAAAGATCCCATCTCATCCACAGGGCATTGATATGAATTACTTGGTAGGTTTTCTTGTTTCATGATAATTTATACTACATGTATGCATGATTACGTATGCTCTTACCTTTTTCTTTCTGGCTCACAGTGGATGCTTGAGGAACAAAATAAGAAACTTCAAGAAGATTTAGCTGCTAGTCGTCAAAAGGTTGTCCATTTTGAAAAATTGTATTACCAGTCAGAGCAAGATTTTCATGACATTCGGTTTTAGGGGGCGAGAGATCCTAGTGCTTCGTCATCTAGGGGACCCCAAACTGATGACCATCAGATTCTGTCATCTACTTTGGATGAGGACCATTACAGATCTGAATTCTAAGGTAATAGAGATTCGAGTGCTCCTACTTCGGGTGGACTCGGGATAGGTGATATGCCTCCTCCTCCAATAGGCGAAAACTTTTTCAGGGCTTTATTTGATCATGATCCTCCACCCCATTCTTAGTGATCTATTATTATTGTATTAATTGAGGAAATATTATATAAATAATGATAAAAATAATAATGATGATATATAATTTGCACTTTTACTGTAACTTTTGACTTTTAATTAATTTTTTTTCACTTTTCTATCATCATTATTATTTCTACACTACAATTATTGGTCTTTCCTCTTCACATTCAAAATTTCTACAGTAGCACTAATTTACAAAACCAAAGGCAACGCGGCAGCTCAAAACTGTTTCATCGCCAATTTCCTATCCTTGTCAGTCTCAGTCTCAAGCTATTCCTTGTCAATTTTAGAATAGCCAATCATCCCATATAAATCTCTTTTCATTCCATGATATCATACAGAAGCCAGGAAATTTTCCACTTCAGCATCAAAATTCCTTTTAACAATTCCAATTTTCCTTCAATTGTCAACAATGGCCGAAATCAATTTGAAGAAAATAAAAGGTCTATTAAAAAATATGAATGTCATTCATTGGAAACAAATATCTTATTCAAAAATCGATACTTTGAAGTGTTTTCAAAATATTAAATTGGACCATTCTTTTTTACATGCCATGACTTTTTTTTGGAATGTAAATTCTAGGACATTTGAGATTAATGGCTTTGAGATATGTCCCATGATTAAAGAATTTGAGGCCATCCTTGGATATCTAAGCAATCAACCAATGGCATTACCTATATTAATTTCCAAGACTCAATAAAAATGCAAATGTTATTTCAACTTTCAAAGCCTGAAGTTCTGCAGTTGACGAGAGGTGAGAAAATTCTGCTTGGTCCCTTAATTGAATTTTGCCTTTCTCTCTTGGCTCCTACTAAGGCATGGGACATATGTTTTGTCTATGCTTACTTGGCCAATTTTTGTTTGTTTCTTCTGATGGCAATATTGATCCACAAGTATTGGATATCATGGACCAAATGGAAGGAGGCCTGTTACCGATACCCATGATCTTAGCTGAGACTTTAGTTGGACTAGACCAACTTAAATCGGGATTGTCAAAGAGATTGGTCGAGAGTCCGTTACTTCTTTAAGTAATTACCTAAACTGCCCTCTCGGGTTTTCAATTTAGATTTTTTTTAATATTGCTCTAATTTTTGCCTAGTCCGCCCTTGTGAGTTTTCGAAACTAGTGAGCTGTCCTAATTTTTTACTAAGCCACCCTTGCTGGTTTTCAACTTAGTGGACCCCTTTTTATCCTTTTTTTCTCTATTTTCTTTACAGATTTGGCTTCAGGAGCATCTCTGCTTGCTTGATACTCCATCTATGGATTTTTCCAGATATTTGCCGAGACATCACTCTACTAGGAAACTACTCCACCCTGCTTCTTCATATGCCGACTGAGTTGGCTGGATTTGTTCTCATGCTGAAGTCAACATCAATTGGTTAGTACCTTGATGGAAGATTTCTCATATCATGGTTTGGACATACTTGATGTATGTTCCTCTTGCTGCTCTTCGTCGAGGTACTTGCTATGATCCACACCGGCTTGACCGTCAGTATGGAGTTGAGCCACAAGGTTTTGATTTTAATCCTGATTTGGACATGCCTTGTCTGACTGAAGCCTACTTGGATTGGCTGAAGAAAAGCTGGCCTACACGTTACTCTTATCATCTGCCATAAGAAATAAAACAAACCATGATCAAATATGGAATTGAATAAGGTAAATAAAAATCCAAATTATAGCTACTGTTTCCATTTAGGGTTCTTTATCTCATGTGTTAAGGTTTTGGAATTCATAAAATTAGGCTACTGTGACTTTTTTATGGAATTAAAATAGATTGAGGTTTTATGTTTTAAAAGGTTGGTAAGACTCTTTGATTAAACAAATTAAGGTTTGAATGGTGAAATCATGAAACTAGGGTTTTAGACACTTTAAAATACTTTTGATTCATGGTTTTAAATGGTGATTTCAAGTTTACTGTGTAAATTTAAAATATTTATGTTTTTATGGTTTTTAAAATTTTAAAGGATTAGGGTTTAGAAAAAATTAAGGTTTAAAGTTTTAAGGAGGTTAGGGTTTATTATTTTAGGTTTTGGAGTTGAATTAGGTTTTTAGGCTTTTAATTTTAGGGTTTCGGGTGATTTGTTGATTTTAGGATTTGGAAAAACAATTTGATAATTTTATGAAGTTTTATGAATTTAAACAAACAGATTAAAGTTTTTATAAATAGAAAAAATGTTTTTTTTAAAGCTTTTTGAAAGAAACAGAACCTAGTTTAAAATTTTGAAAGAAACAGAATCAAGTCCACACAGACCCTAATTCTTCCATCTTTCTTTGGCACGGGTACTATATTAGCGAGCCAGTCTGGATAATCTATCACTTCAAGGAACTTTACTTGTATTTGTTTAATGACCTCTTCTTTAACCAATTCAGCCCATTCAGGTCTTAATCGCCTAAGCTTTTGTTTAACAGGTTTCATGTGAGTGTAAGTAGGAATCAGATGTTCGGCTATGTCTCGATCTATTCTAGGCATATCCTAATAAGAACAAGCAAATACTTCTTCATATTTTTTAAAATATTTTTTCAAATCTGTCTCTTTCATCAGGAGTAAGGTCGGATGCTATGCTAATGTTTTTAGGATTTTCGGTTGTTCCCTAATTTAATGATTGTGTATCAACAGAGTTAATATTAAAGATGCTCATGTAACCACTATTTAAATGTATGCAACCATCAGGAGAAACATCACACAAGTAAGCAAAATCAGACTTTATTGCATTCATTTTGGAAAAGAAAATATCATCATCCTCATACAAAGCAGTCTATATTAAATTTGTTTATGCCATTGCAACATTCTTCTAGCAAGATCTGATCAGGAGATTCTTCAAAAGCTTAAAGGGAGTTTGTAATTTGGTTTTGTTCTCAAACTTTATCTCTTAAATTTCTTGGGAATTGTATTCATGAATTCTATTATGTCTAAACTGATTTCTTTGAATTTTAATGAGATGAATATGTTTGATATCATTATGAACTAATTTGATCTAGTCTAGGGTTTGTATGGATCTGCTATGATTGTATGAATTGGTTATTACTCTTAACTTAATTATTTCTTTAGCCTTGATTGAATGGAATTATTGTTAATATATAATTGATTGGCCACCAATTATGTGTTTAAGGTATTAGATGAAGGATTGAGAGATGAAGTCTACTGCTGGAACAATTCAATTAGGGACTTAGGTGAATTAGAGATATAACCTAAGAAAAGGATTATTTCAATTGTGACAAGATTATTTGAGAGAGGTTTGAATGTGAGAGCTTATTTCTTTGATTCAATTTATTAAGTTGCTTGAGATTTAATCTTTGAAATTAAACTGGTTAAGAGGAATATCCATTCATACATATAAGTTAGTAGAGAAGTGCAAACCCTAGACCTTTCTATTAAGTGAATCAATATATCAACTCAGTTTACTTTTATTGTTTTAAACTTCAATCGATCTTCTTCATTAGTTGTTGGCAATTTAAATTTATTCTAATTTGTTATTTGCAACCTAATAATCAATTAGCTTATCTAGCTTCCTTGAGAGACGACCTTGGGGCAATCACCTTTGCTACAGCTACCTTGTATACTTGCGAGTGATGCTTATAGTAGAGTTAATTAGAGCGCAACATATACGCATATCGGATAAAGGGGTGTCACGGTTCATTTTAAACAAACCAAACTCTAATCTTTAACATATAATCATCATTATAAATAGTAATAGATAAAAACATTCCTTCATTAAAATACATATATATATATATAACATTAGTACCCAAAAGTTTATCCAAAACAGTCTATTCAAAACATTTGTTAAATAAGTAGCGAAAAATACATATGTATATGCATCAAAATCAATGTTTACAAAATTATAGAATTTATATACGCTGGCAGTTCGTCTCTGATCTTGATGTCCACAACTCAACACTGCTCTCACAAGCTCAAGCCTAGACTTGACTCGGTCTAGACGAGCTCTCCGGCACAACCGGATCTACCCTATAACCTGCGCTATGAACCACAATCGCGCAAGCAGAAAGCTTAGTGGTACAAACTTTGATTCAATATAAATTAATGCGATGCTCATGCACAATATATATGAATATATCAACTCATTGCATTATATCTCAACATATTAATCATTTGCATCATATTTCATAATTCACATTAAAGCAAAGACAAGCACGGGCCCAAAACGAAAATAATATGCTATTCAAAGTTCAAAGTTATTGCTTTGGTCCATAATCACATTTATCAAGCCCGTAGGTGATATATATATCCATGGATAATGTAACAGACCTAGTCTCTTGGACCTCAACCCGGCTAGACCCTAGGGCCTAAGTATCTTGGTCCTCAACCTGGCTAGACTGTTATAGTTTTTGAGGCTTACAACCTGGTCTTTTCACCTCAAAAACATCATATTTCACATTTTTCAGCTGGGCTCAGCTTACGACCCCGTCTTTTCACCTGCCCAGCGATTCATAGGCATGCTGCCAAACCCAGAACTTTGAAAGTTGAATAACATACTAGGCACACAATTAATTCATTTATTTCATTATCCAATATTTTTCATAATTCATTTCTCATTTTATTTCTCATAATCAAACTAGGCTCATTGCCTTACTATATCAACATTTTTCTCATCTTTTCTCATTCTTCTCTTTTATATCAATATCAATTTGTTACATTATGATTTCACATATCATATCACATTTCTTTCCATATACAATACATGACTCAATCGCTTTGATACATCAATATAATTCACATTATGCATATCATACCATATAATTCATTCATCAACAATATATCAATTAACTTAACACATTTCTCAATTAAATGTGTTGAGTCCCAATATCATGTAAATGTATGCAATCATTCAAAGTTTGTACTTACCTCTAAGAGCAACAACACCACTCTAACAACTCCTCTTCCAAGATCTCACTCAAACCTTGGCTTGGGTAACTCAATTCTCTACAAAACCTAATCCAAAGGTGATCAAACAACACTTTCTTACCACAAAACTAGCAGTCAATCCTACCAAAGACTTCCGACTCAAGGCATCAGCAACAACATTTGCCTTACCAGGATGATAATCAATCAAATAGTTATAGTCTTTGATCAAATCCAACAACCGTCTCTGCCGAAGATTCAGCTCTCTCTGAACCCCCAAATATTTCAAACTCTTGTGATCTGTATAAATGAAACACTTCTCCCCATACAAGTAGTGTCGCCAAATCTTCAAAGCAAAAACTATGGCCGCCAATTCAAAATCATGTGTCGGATAATTAAACTCATGTGGCTTCAACTGCCAAAAAGCATAAGCTATGACTCTACCTTCTTGCATTAAAACACAACCTAAACCATTATGTGAAGCATCGCTGTAAATCACATATGGTTTATCTTCCACAGGCAAGGTAAGAACAGGATCTTGAGTCAACATCTCTTTCAATTGCTCAAAGCTTGCTTGACACTGATCTGTCCACACAAATCTAACTCCCTTCCGAAGCAATCTGGTGAGTGGAGTAGCTATCAAAGAAAAACCCTTCATAAACCGTCGATAATAGCCTGCCAAACCCAGAAAACTTCTAACTTCAGTCACAGACTTCGGTGGACTCCAATTCAAAATAGCTTCAACTTTACTTGGATCAACTCTAATACCATCTGCTGAAACCACATGACCCATAAAAGTCACTTGATCAAGCCAAAACTCACACTTCGACAGCTTAGCATACAATCACATCTCTCTCAAGGTCTGCAATACAATCCGCAAATGCTCGTCATGCTCCTCCTTATTATGCGAATACACCAAAATGTCATCGATAAAAACTACTGCAAACTGATCTAGATAGGGTCAAAACACCCTATTCATCAAATCCATAAAAGCTGCTAGTGCATTCATCAATCCAAAAGGCATCACCAAAAACTCATAATGCCCATACCTTGTGCGGAAAATTGTCTTAGGAACATCTTTCTCTCTGATTCTGAACTGAAGGTACCCTGATCTCAGATCAATCTTAGAGAAAAGTGCTGCTCCCTTCAACTGGTCAAAGAGATCATCTATTCTAGGCAAAGGGCACTTATTCTTAATAGTCACCTTATTCAACTGCCTATAATCAATGCACAATCTTAAGGTACCATCCTTCTTCTTCACAAACAAAACAAGAGCTCCCCATAGAGAAACACTAGGGCAAACAAACCCTTTATCCAACAACTCCTGCAACTGCACCTTCAACTCTCTCAACTCAGCAGGTGCCTTTCAATAAGGAGTAATAGAGATAGGAGTGGTACCAGAAAACAAATCGATACCAAACTCAACCTCTCTCTCAGAGGGCATCCCTAGCAACTCCTCGGGAAACACATCTGGGAATTCAGCAACTGTGGGTATACTATCAAACTAGGAACCCACTACTTTGGTATCCATAACATGAGCAAGATAAACATCACACCCTTTTCGAATCATCCTCCTAGCTGCAACAGCTAAAACAAACAAGGATGCAAGTTGTCTATGCTCACTAGATACCATAACACTTCTACCATCACCGGTTCTTAGGGTAACACACTTCTTCTGACAATCTACTATAGCTCCATGCTTAGACAACCAATCCATGTCTAAGATTAGATCATACTCCTTAAAAGGCATTTCAATCAAATCACCAAGAAACTCCTCATCCTGAACAACCACTGGGCTATCTCGTTGTACCTTGCTCACCACAACACTATGCCCTAAAGGATTTGTCACCAAGACACCAAATCTTAGGGACTCAGAATGCAATTCAAACATAGGCAAGATGGATGCACTTGTATATGAATGAGTAGATCCTGGATCAATTAGAGCAAGAACTGAAATGCCAAATAAAGAAAATGTACCCGCAATGACATCTGAAGCATCCGGTTGCCTTTGCATCACATACACTCGCTGAGAAGGCCCAGCCTCATCTGGCCTACTACCTCCAGATGTAGAGCCTCATCTCTAACTAAACCCAGGTCTACCACCTCTATTGAAACCTCTGCCACTTCGACCTCCTCTCACAGTAGGTCGAGAAACTGCAGAATCTGCCTGCCTATCCTCCTGTAGCTCGGGATAATCTCTGATGAAATGGTCAGGCGATCCGCATTTTAAAAATACACATGGTCCACCAATCTCCCAACAAACACCCCTATGTATCCTACCACAATGGACACATGTAGGTGGAGTAGACCTCTGAGTCATTGGGATCGGTGCACTAGCCACAGAAACTGTAGGTCTCGATCTCTGCCTCTGATGTGGGATTGACCTAACAGGCTGCCTTTGGCCCCTACTGAACCTTTGAAAATGACCTCCTTAGCCTCTCTTTGCAGATGAAGACCCTGCACTCTGGTCTCCTCCTCAATAGCAACTACTGCAATAGCCTGCGCTCTCCCAACACTCTAGGCCACAGCAACAAGCTGGGAAAGATCCTGATACCGGGAACTAGCAACGATACACATAATAGAGGGCCTCAACCCCTCCTCAAATATCCTGTACCGGTCTATCTCATCTGAAATAATCCCACCGGCATAATGACTCAACCGAATAAACTCAATCTCACACTCTATCACTGTCCGATTATCCTACCTCATATTCAAAAACACCATCTTCTTAGCATCCTTATACTCCCTTAGAGTATACTTCTGCTCAAACTCTCGCAGAAAATCACCATAGGACAAGGTCGGTGGATCATCCATGGCATGGGAAACCGTCTTCCACCAATCATACGCATCTCTCTACAGAAGAGATCTAGCATAATCAAACTTCTCTTCATGAGTGACTTGCAACTGGATAAATACCCTCTGAACTCTATCCAACCATTGCTCAGCTACTGCAGGATCTGTAGTACCAAAGAAGTCCTCAGCTCTGAACTTCCTCAATTTATCATACTGCCTCACCGGTACATACGGCTATGGCTGTGGTGGCGGCTGATGCACTAGAGCCTGCCTCAACAAATCTACCATATGCCATAACCAAACCGGCGGAATCTCATCAACAGCGGGTCTCTCTGGCATAGGAGCAGGTGCCTCACCAGTTAACTCAACCCTAGCTCCATCTCTACCCTCGATAGGAGCTACACTCTCAGCACTACCTTCTGCAGACTGATGTGACTGAGACACCATCACTGCTTATATTTATAAACACAGCAGAAAATACCTCATAAAAGATCAGAAACTGCCAGTGCCAATGCATGTATCTTATTTAAAAACTATATTTTAAAATAAAAATTTTCTTTTTCTTACAATTTACCTAGGTTGAGATCCTCAAACCTAGGCTCTAATACCAAAATAGTTGTAACACCCCTGTACCCCAATATACGCACACCGTATACACCCGCACAACACGAGATATACGCATACTGGATAAAGGGATGTCACGGTTCATTTTAAACAAACCAAACTTTAATCTTTAACATATAATCATCATTATAAATAGTAATAGATAAAACATTCCTTTGTTAAAATACATATATATATATAACATTAGTACTCAAAAGTTTATCCAAAACAGTCTGTTCAAAACATTTGTTAAATAAGCAACGGAAAATACATATGTATATGTATCAAAATCAATGTTTACAAAATTATAGAATTTATACATGCGGGCAGTTCATCTCTGATCTTGATGTCCACAACTCAACACTGCTCTCACAAGCTCAAGCCTAGACTCGACTCGGTCTAGATGAGCTCTTCGGCACAACCAGATCTACCCTGTCACCTGCGCGATGAACCACAATCACGCTAAGCAGAAAGCTTAGTGGTACAAACTTTGATTCAATATAGATTAATGTGATGCTCATGCACAATATATATGAATATATCAACTCATTGCATTATATCTCAACATATTAATTATTTGCATCATATTTCATAATTCACATTAAAGCAAAGACAAGCATGGGCCCAGAATGAAACTAATATGCTATTCAAAGTTCAGAGTTATTGCTTTGGTACATAATCACATTTATCAAGCTCGTAGGCGATATATATATCCATGGATAATGTAACAGACCTAGTCTCTTGGACCTCAACCTGGCTAGACCCTAGGGCCCCAGTATCTTAGTCCTCAGCCCGGATAGATTGTTACAGTTTTTGAGGCTCACGACCCAGTCTTTTCACCTCAAAAACATCATATTTCACATTTTTCAGCTGGGCTCAGCTTACGACTCAGTCTTTTCACCTGCCCAGCATTTCATAGGCATGCCGCCAAACCCAGAACTCTGAAAGTTGAATAACATACTAGGCACACAATTAATTCGTTTATTTCAATATTCAATATTTTTCACAATTCATTTCTCATTTTATTTCTCATAATCAAACTAGGCTCATTGCCTTACTATATATCAACATTTTTCTCATCTTTTTTCATTCTTCTCTTTTATATCAATATCAGTTTGTTACATTATGATTTCACATATCATATCACATTTCTTTTCATATATAATACATGACTCAATCACTTTGATACATCAATATAATTCATATTATGCATATCATATCATATAATTCATTCATCAACAATATATCAATTAACTTAACACATTTCTCAACTAAATGTGTTAAGTCCCAATATCATGTAAATGTATGCAATCATTCAAAGTTTGTACTTACCTCTAAGAGCAATAACACCACTCTAACAACTCCTCTTCCAAGATCTCACTCAAACCTTGGCTTGGGTAACTCAATTCACTACAAAACCTAATCCAAAGGTGATCAAACAACACTTTCTTAGTGTTACTGTGAGCGGGGATTTTTGCCCCCACTCCTGGTGGAATGGTTCTTGTGATTTCGGCACTGTTTAGGCTCGGGGCCTTAGAGAACACAAACCTAGGTCTGGAAAAAATGGAGTTGCCACCTGGACATGCCGGGAAAAAGAAAGGGGTGGATGACTCGATTCCTAAGGAATCCCTAACCCCCTAATGGGTTTGGAAAGTTGGGTACGTGTGGGGAAGGTGAGAAATGGCCCAGCACCCCCACAACGCCCGGTTCATTGGAACCGGCCTCCTTTATAGGACTTAATATTATAAAATTCTTAAATATAACAACAGTATCCATATTACACACAATAAAAATAAAGCATCAATATATTGAAAATCAAAACAATATCTAAGCAAAACAAATAAATGGACACCCATCCGAAGATGGAAACATGTCCTTACAACCCATGCCTAAATAGGTCACCCACCAAAAGGTAGAAACATTTCATTTACATTGGTTCTAAACTAGAAAAGCAATTTAAATTATATGATATTTAACTAATTAGGTACCCACCAAGTGGAAACATACCTCTTACAACATTTGGAAATCTAAATAAATTGATAAAAGTAAATAACCATTCATCATAAATAAATCATTCATCAAAGGTATTAAACATCAATAGAAAGTAAACATCCATCCATGATAAACTAAGTAAATCATGCATTGAACTTAAATAAATCAACAAAGCATAGAAAATAAATTAAAGCATATAATAGTCTACATAATCAAATATAAAATTGAAAAAGGCAAATAAAGAATCAAATTAGGGCTATTGTTTCTATTTAATTTTCTTTATTTAACATGTTTAAGGTTTTGGGAATTCATGGTTTTTAACTAATGTGAATTTTAAAAGAATTGAGATAGAGCCAAGTTTTAGAATTTAATAGGTTGATAAAGTTCTTTGATTAACCAAATTAGTATTTGAGTGGTAAAATCATGAAATTAGGGTTTGAACACTTTAAAACACTTAGATTTATGATTTACGGTTACTCATGGAATTATGGTTAAGCTTACTGTGTTTGAATTATAACATTTAAATTTATAAGGTTTTAAAGTTTAAAGGATTAGGGTTTAGAAAAATTAGGGTTTAAGGTTTTAAGGAAGTTAGGGTTTACTGTTTGAGTTTTGGAATTGAATTAGGGTTTTAGAATTTTTGATTTAGGGTTTTGGAGAATGCATTAGGTTTTTAGGATTTTAAAATCAATTGATAATTTTATGAAACTTTATGAAGAAAAAACCAAATGATTTAAAGTTTATAGAAACAGAAAAGATGTTTTTTAGAGTTTTTTTTTTTGGAAAGAAACAGATTTAATTTATGATTTTGAAAAGAAACAGGTTCAATTAGGGTTTTAAGATTTTGAAGAAGTAAAAATAACAATTTGAAGATTTTTGGAAAACAAAGCAACGAATTAAGGTTTTTAAACTTTAGAAAAGGGGAATTAAGGTTCTAGGGTTTTTGAGTTAAAATAAACAATGGGATGATTTAAGCTACTGTGAAGAAATTGGACAATTGATGCATACCTCCGTTTGTTGGTTCCACCAAAAATTTCTTCTTGGATGAACAAAAACAAAGACAAGCTTTGCTGCCTTTAATAGATTGAATTCTTGTTTGCTCTCCCAAAAAAATTAGATTGATTCACTACCAGAAGGAATTCTTAAAATTCAAAGTTTTTCTCCTCCCAATTTCTGTCCCAATTTCCCATCCAAATCCGATCCAATTTTCTTTGTTTTTCTCCTCCCAATTTCTGTCCCAATTTCCCATCCAAATTTGATCCAATTTTCTTTGTTTTTCTCCCCCCTTTTGTGTTGTTTTTGGTCTTATTTATAGAAGAATTTTGATCAAATTTAGTCATTCACGGAATATAACATTGATTAAGAAAAGGAAACTGAAACCTATTGCGTTGGAAAAATTTACTGCGGAAAAATTGCGCTGGCAAAAAAAAACTGCTGCGAAAAAAATACGCTGCCAAAAAAGCTGCCGCAGTTGGCTGCTGCATTGGGGCGAAATTGGCCTGCCGGCCATTTCGCCACACTGATTTTCGGCTACAATTTTTTCATCGCCGATTTTTCCGTCGCAGATTTTTATTTTTATTATTATTTTTTTTCTTTTTCTTTTTCTTTTTTTATTAATAAAAATTAGATACTAAAGAAAATATTATTTAATTAAGATAACACAAAAATTATTTTGGACTAATTAAAATATATTGGACCAAACAAAAATTATTTTGGACTAATTAAAATATATTAAGCCGGACTAAATTAAAAAAAAATTTGGTCAAAAAATCGGCAGCGCGTGAGCTGTCGGGCCCGTGGGCTATGCTGGCAGCAATTGCACTGGCAAAAATGGGCCCAACGGGCCAATTTGCCCCCAGATGCCATTGGCTGCGAAATTGGTCAGCCCAATTCACCCCCCATTGGCTCTGAAATTGGTGTCCCAATTCGCCGTAGGGTTGCCGCACGACGCTCGTCGATCCGTCTGATTTTTTTATTTTTTTATTTTTTTATATTTTTATATTTATTAAAAATAACTATGAAATAATATTAGTAATTAAAATATTATTAAAATAAATAAAATACCACAAAAAATTATTTTAGACTATCGAATTTGAATGGGTAAAAAATTAAGGGTCTACAGTTTGCCCCCTGCTTGAACGATCTGAGACTATAGCAAAAGAGAGTGAAAAGCAATAAGACTTAATTTTGATGAGATGGTGTTGCGCTCGAATTAAGTACTACTACAAAGCGTCACTCGCAAGTATACGAGGTAGCTGTAGCTAAGATGATCGCCCCAAGGTCATTTCCCCAAGAAGGTGCGGTTCGTAATAGCTTGATTGACAATTTATTTAAATGCAAGAGTTTGTTGTTTGGGATGGTGCAAGAATAATTTGAAACCTAAATTAATGTGCGTTGGGTTGGTGTGTGATGGGTGTACAAGATCAAATCGATTCTTGGGAAGGTGCCTAAAGTCATAGGTCCACTCAATCAAAGCTCAATTCTCAATTGTCCATTAACATAACCTTGTAAATTAATTTGTTCCTTAAGATTAATTAGTCAATTACCCATCCATTAGTTCTCACATTCATGAATTAGCAAAGACCAATTCTTTTACATTACCAAATTAATAAACCCTAGAACTTATATTTCTAATTCATTCATAGGGTGGTCGATTATATAGTTTCGATATCGGATTTCACTTCTCGGTCCGTCATCCAATATTAAAAGGTCAATAGGTAGCTAATCTATCAACCTAGCATTTAATGCAATACAATCAACCAATCAACAAGGAATATCAATGGAAATATCAAATCAAGACATTCAACCAAATATACTACAAACCCTAAACATGGGTATTTAGCTCAACATCATTAATTTATTATATCCATTCAACTCAATATAACACAAATACAAATTGTCCATTGCAATATCAATATTCTTAATACAACAACAACAATAAGAAATGAATTAAAAGAGAGATTAGAAAAACCCCTTGTGAAGATTCTAAGAGTAGGATTGCTAGTCTTCCTCCTAGCTCCACTTGATGTATTTGATGAAGAACTCAAGCCCTCTTCAATGGTTGATTCCCCTTGCAATGTGGAATGGAGCTTTCTCAAGTCACCAAACCTTTGGATGGAGCTTTCTCAAGTCACCAACTCTTCAATTGATTTGCCTTTGGAAGATGGAATGGAGCTTTCTCAAGTCACCACTCTTCAATGAAGCTTCTTCAACCTTTGAGAACTTGTAACCCAATTTATCCCAAAGAACCTCAAAGATCTTATCAATGGAAGATGGAGAAGGTGGAGAGGATGGAAATGGAGGTTGGAGGTGAAGGGACAAGGGAGAGTGTCACTCTCTCCCTCTCCCACGTTTTGCAGAAAATTGGCTCCAAGAAAACCAAGAAGTCCCCCCATTTCCCTCTTCTTCTCTATTTAATTCATTCAAAAATCAACACCCATGCCTTCCAACTCATCCCATTTCCCTTTGTCCCCCACTTTTTATTTGTTTAATATTTCTTTTGGCAAGCAATAAGTCTTTGTCTCCCACTTATTTCCCACTTTGTTGAAAGAATTTTGACTTTTCAGGTGGGACACGGCCAAGCCAAGACAAGCTTGGCCGTGTCTCTTGCAAATTTTCCTTGCTTTCCTTGAGGTGACACGGCCAATCCTTGGTTGGCTTGGCCGTGTCTCTTGAATTTCATGGGACACGGCCGTGTCCCTTGAGCGTGTCAGCCACTGCCTCTTTTTCTTTCCTTTCTTTCTTTCTTTGGTGGTGGGAGGTGACATGGCCAAGACTTGGTTGGCTTGGCCGTGTCCTTTGATTTTTCATGGGACACGGCCAAGGCAACTGGTCGTGTCCCTCACTGTGTGTTTCTTTGCTTGCTTTGATTTCCAGAGGTTGACACGGCCAAGTCTTGATTGGCTTAGTCTGGGTGTGTCCGTCTGTGCTTGATTTTCCTCTCTTCCTCTTTGGAGTGTGACACGGTCAGGCCTTAGTTGGCTTGGCCGTGTCTGACATTTTTGGAGGGACACGGCCAGTGACACGGCCGTGTCCCCTAAGTGTGTCACCTTCTGCTTGATTTTTGCTCTTTCTTGCTTTTTTCTTTGGTTTTGCTCATCAGGTGAGACACGGCCAGAGGCTTGGCCGTGTCTCTGGGTATGTCTGTTCCTGTTTCTTCATTTTTGCTCTGTTTTCCACTGTTTTGATCTTCCAAGGGTGTTTTTCCACCTAAACCTAAAAACAACACTTTAAACAAAAATCAATCAAAACATAAACTAAAAACACATAAAAATCACACTAAAAACTAGTACAAAAATGGACTAAACAGATGGTTACTTGAATTTGATTTGGGTACATGGACCCGAGGCTAAACTTGATTTGGGTACTTGGACCCAAGAATAGATTGAATTTGGGTACTTGGACCCGTGATTGGGTACTTGGACCCGAGATTGAATTTGATTTGGGTACTTGGACCCGGAATTGGGTATTTGGACCCGAGATTGGGTACTTGGACTCGAGATTGATTTGATTTGGGTACTTGGACCCAAGATTGGGTACTTGGACCCTAGACTGAATTTAATTTGGGTAATCGGACCCAAGCTTGAATTGGATTTGGGTACTTGGACCCGAAACTAGATTGAATTTGGATACTTGAACCCGAGACTAGATTGAATTAGGGTACTTGGACTTGAGATTGGGTACTTGGACCCGAGATTGATTTGATTTGGATACTTGGACCCGAGATTGGGTACTTGGACCCGAGACTAATTTGATTTGAGTACTTGGACCTGAGAATGGGTACTTGGACCCGAGACTAAATTGAATTTGGGTGCTTGGACCCGAGACTGAGTTTGACTAACCTTTTATCAGTTGAGAAGTTTGACTGCTCCGGTTGTTCTATGCATTATGGTTTTTCACCCTCAAAATGGATCTTCATCGTTGGACCTTGGATCTTCATCCTTAGCATCGAATCTTCACCTTTGAAATCGGATCTTCATCCTTGGAGATCGGGTCTTCACCCTTGTAAATGGATCTTTATCCTTGGAGATTGGGTCTTCACCCTTGTAAATGGATCTTCATCCTTGTAGGTCAGGTCTTCATCCTTGAAAATGGATCTTCATCCTTTGAAATTGGGTCTTCACCCTTGAAAATGGATCTTCACCCTTTGAGATCGGGTCTTTACCCTTGAAAATGGATCTTCAACCTTTGAACTGGATCTTCATCCTTGGCATCGGGTCTTCACCCTTTGAAAATGGATCTTCATCCTTTGGACTTCCGGTCTTCACCCTCTGAAATTGGATCTTTATCCATTAGAGATTGGGTCTTCACCCTTGAAACATGGATCTTTATCCATTGGAGATCGGGTCTTGACCCTTGAAAATGGATCTTCATCCTTTGGACTTCAGGTCTTTATCCTTGCTTCAGCTTTTTTAGCTGGACTGATCTTTTGTCTTTTGCATCTTCATTCTTTTGAGAGTTCTAATGTTCCATTCTTTTGTTCTTCCTTTTTGCAAAAATTTAGCTATTTTTAATTGGACCTTATATCCTCTCCTTGCCCCCTGCGTTGCAAAATATTTGTAAGTGAGTTTGTAAATATTTTATATATAGACTCAAAAAATTGAAAAGGAGAAAATTTGCCCCTGTGTAGACTCAAACCCATGATTTTCTTTATGCGGGCTCTGATTGATGTTTTTGCCATCTAGTTCGTCGCACAAGCACATATTTTTTCTTTTGCAAAATGACTGGAGCTTCCACAAGCAAATAGGCTTTCCATGCCCTCTTGATTCAATATCTTCTTTTGATTCTTTACTTCGTAGGGTGTTTGCTGTTCATTTTGACAAGGAATAGACAACACAAGACAAGAAAGTAGGATGTGATATGCTCATGTATGCATGATATGCATGAATGATACTTACAGTCATTCCATCGACTCATAGACCGAAGTGTTCAGCACAAGTGTTCTCATTGGTTCCTTTCATATACTTGTTCAGGTCTTGCATTGGAATAAAAGAATGTTTCCCATTTGTGGCTTTTATCTTTGAGATATTGAAAACATGAATAATGGAGGCCCCAAGTAGCAGAGTCAGGGATTCATCTATTTTGAACAATGTTTCAGCAGGTCAGTTGATAGCTTCTTTATGACCTTGCCAATAATCATTTCCTTTGCCCAATGTGTCCTTTGGAGTTTCAACATATTTCCCTTAACTTGAAAGCTTTGTATGACAAAACATTTTTTTGATTTTTTGAATTTTTGAATTTTAATTTTGAAATCAAATGTTGGCTTTGCCAAATTAATGTCAATGTACCTCAGGACTTGATTTTTCCAAATTAACATATCTATAACATAACAACCCTAGTTACCATACTAAACTCGAGAATCATTTCTATTTAAGCAAGAATTGTTGCACTTCAGATAGGCACATACACATTACTTGGCCAAAGGTCTCATTGAGTTTAAATATTGTCTATCTCATATGCATGCTTATCCAAACTATCTCCACCAATAGACTCTACCTACCAAGAGAGATCAACAGGTCTTTGATAGGCTTGAAATGGGGTCTATAAGGGACAAGGGTTAAATGAGAGCTATTTGTAAGTTGGGGCTGATGTGACACAATGGACAAACCTTCACACTACAAATTTCTTGTTTGAACTTTAGGAAGTTGGGAGCAATCTTGCTAGACTCTAAATTCTTTGTCTTCTTGGCATTAATCTGGATCTTGATTAGGACAGTCTTTGCCATTGCAAAAAGTTTAAGACCCAAATTCATTTATTTTCTTCTTTTCCCTTTTCTTTCCTTTTTATTTTTCTTACTCTTCCCTTTTCTTTCTCTTTCCTTACTCTTCCCTTTCTTTTATCATTTTGTCCTTCTTTCTAGTAGGACTGTCAAGTACAAAACTTTCAAGAACTGAATGGTCTTTCTCCTTTTTCTTTAATTTTGATTGAATCTTTGGTTGGGTTGGACCAATTCAAGTCAAAATGTCCTTATATACCAAATGGAAGCCTTTTGTTGTCTTAGGTAGAAGAGAACTCAGTTGGATTTTTGAACCGCCTTTTTGGGTTTTATCTTTTTTCTTTTCTTTCTCTTTTTATTCTTTTCTTTTTATTCTTTTTTTTTTCTTTTCTTTTGTCCTTTTTCTTTTCTTTTTCTTTTTTTCTTCTTCTCTTCTCCCTTTTTTTTTTGGTTTAGTTCTACCTCTAAGAGAGTTATCTTGTTTGTACTGACTTGGGCTTCCAATAATGGATGTGTGGAGTAACATAAATCTTCTTTAACCAGGATAAATCATTTGTTACTCTGATGTTGTCTTGATATATTGGAGATACTAGGTGAACTCTAACTACCCTTATGGTTTTGAGAACATCAACTATCCTTATGGTATTCATTTCTTTCTTTGATCTTCTAGCCTCTTCATCTTAGTGATCATAAGTCTTGTCAAAAGTATCACAACAGCTCAGGGTAGGTTGTTGAGCTTATAAGTCAATGAAAAGAAAGCTAAAACTTTATGAAGGTTCAAAGGGACAACTAGGGATTGATATTTGATTGGGTGGATACTAGTTGTTGGCTAATCAATCAATGCCTAGATCATCTCTCCCTTAAATAAGCAGAGTTCAATTTTGCCTTGAAAGTTTGTCAAAGCATGTTCTAAGACTGACTAGGACCTAGACAAAGATAATTATGCAGGAGCCCTCTCTAAGTAAGCATACACAACTCAATGCTATAGAGCAATTCCCTCACCTCATAAAGTCATTCGAGTCATGATGCATAAATATATTAATTCATGAATTATCAAGCTAGATTTCTCATTGGTTGAGCATCAAAATAAACAAAGACTAACAAAAATTTTAATGAAAGTAATTTATTCAAGTAGATTTAAATTTAAAAAAACACGATAGTTCCAATTAAATATTAAAGAAAGTAAAATTGAAAAGCAACATTCAAGATAAGGCAAGTTTGTTGAGATTAAGCTTCTTTTCCTTTCACCTCTTCAATATCCCCATATTGAAAGGAAGATAAAACAAAATCCTCTTCTAATCCTTTTCTTATCATGAAGGTTGCTGGTGGTTGCACCCAGTTGAACCTTGGAAATGGATTACCTTTGGTATTGGGCTTATCCGGCTCAGGCAACTTGCCATTATCAATTAAATTCTGGATCTCATGCCTCAACTTCATACAATTTTTTGTTTCGTGTCCAGGCCTTTGATGGAATTGGCAAAATGCATTAGTATCAAAATTAGGTGGAAGAGGATTAGGCAAAGGATGAGGAGTCAAGGGTTGTAATAATCCCTTCTTTTGTAGCTTATTGAGAACCCAAGACAATGGCTTCCCTAATTCTGAAAACTGCCTCATTCCTCCTTGACTAGTTGTTGCGCTCAAATTAAGTTCTACTATAAGCGTCACTCGCAAGTATACAAGGTAGCTGTAGCAAAGGTGATGCCCCAAGGTCATCTCTCAAGGAAGCTAGATAAGCTAATTGATTATTAGGTTGCAAATAACAAATTAGAATAAATTTAAATTGCTAACAACTAATGAAAACAGATCGATTGGAGTTGAAAACAATAAAAGTAAACTGAGCTGATAAATTGATAAACTTAATAGAAAGGTCTAGGGTTTGCACTTCTCTACTAACTTATATGTATGAATGGTTATTCCTCTCAACCAATTTAATTTCAAAGATTAGATCTCAAGCAACTTAATTAATCGAGTCAAGAAAATAAGCTCTCGCATTCAAACCGCTTTCAAATAATCTTGTTACAATTGAAATAATCTTTTTCTTAGGTTATATTTCTAATTCACCTAAGTCCCTAATTAAATTGTTCCAGCATTAGACTTCATCTCTCAATCCTTCATCTAACACCTTAAACACATAATTGGTGGCCAATCAATTATATATTAACAATAATTCCATTCAATCAAGGCTAAAGAAATAATTCAGTTAAGAGCAATAACCAATTCATACAATCATAGTAGATCCATACAAACCCCAGACTAGATCAAATTAGTTCATAATGATATCAAACATATTCATCTCATTAAAATTCAAAGAAATCAGTTTAGACATAATAGAATTCATGAATACAATTCCCAAGAAATTTAAGAGATAAAGTTTGAGAACAAAACCAAATTACAAACTCCATTTAAGCTTCTGAAGAATCTCTTGATCAGATCTTGCTAGAAGAATGTTGCAATGGCATAAACAAATTTAATCTAGAATGTTTTGCATCCAAGTGTAATCAATAATCTCAAAGAAAATAAAATTAGAAACCCTAAAGCTAATCTCTTTGACGGCTGATCAAAAGTCTCCCAAATCAAACCCTAATCGTATTATTTATACGAAACCTCGCTTAAAACTCCGCTCCTTTGGTCCATGGAGTGACACGGCCAAGCTCCTGGCCGTGTCATGTGACATGGCCAGTGGCTTGGCCGTGTCTACTGAATGTGTCCACTTCTGTGTAATTTTCATCTCTTCTTCTTTGGAGTTAAGTGTGACACAGCCAAGCTTGGGTGATCTTGGCCGTGTTTGATGCTTTTGGAGGGACACGGCCAATGGCTTGGTTGTGTCCCCTGAGTGTGTCACCTTCTGTTCTTTGCTCTCTTTCCTTTTGCTTCTTCCTTAGCTTAGTGTGGGACATGACCAAGTCTCCTGGCTGTGTCATGTGACACTTCCAGTGGCTTGGCCGTGTCCTCTGAGTGTGTCAGTCACTGCCTGAATTTTCCTTCCTCCCTCTTGGTTCCTTGGTTTTGCCCTTTCTTCATGCTACTCTTTCTTCCAAGGAAACAATTTGCATATTAACCTAAAACAAACACTTAAACAAATTTTAAACAAGAATCAAATAAACATTAACCAACAACACATAAACACCACACTAAAAACTAGAACAAAAACAACATAAACATTGAAATAAACTAAAACTGCCAAAATTGATGAAAACACTAAATAAAAAGATTAAAACTATCAAAATACCTAAAGAAAACAATAATCATCATAATAAATAAGACACAATTCTATGACAAAAACTAATAAAACAACTACCCCACACTTAAAACTTTGCTTGTCCTCAAGCAAATTCACATGGCATAAATTAAAAACTCAAGCAACTTTAACTATAATTCCAGTATATAAGATGAAATCCTTTAAGACTCAGCCATAAATAATTGCAATTTCCTTCAATCAAGATCTTCTTAACTCATTCATTAATCCAGACATACAAATCTCATCTCTTATCTAAGTGTTTCACTCGATTTCAAAGGTTAATTCACTCAAACCACTCATGACTGCATACTGCCATAAACTTGCTTAATTATCCAATCTCTCTCACTGATTTTCTCAAGAAATAATCCGAAGGTCTTTTATTTGGATGTAATGGGGCTAAGGTGCAGGTGTGAGAAAAGACATTTAAGCTGGAACATCAAGAAATGGAGTATCTAAATTAGACAATACTCTTGCTCAGAAACTCATAGCTCCCTCAAATGGCATATTCACCAACCCTTGATAATCTTACATACTTGCACACTAAAAGAAAAGTACATAAGTCGACATTCCTCTTTGATGACTAATGCTAGAAAATATATGAATTATATATATATTTATCTTTTCTTTATTTTCTTTTTTTTTTTATTTATTATATTTATTTTTTTAATATATATATATACAAAATATAAAGTTGCATGGAACATATAGCTTAAAATGTAGAGGAAAAGAATAATCGACTCTTAGCAAATACAATGTGCAAAGTATGCATTTCAGCCCCAAATAGCAATACTATTATATATATATATTTTAATTGCTTACCCCACACTTATGAATCAAACCACCCTATTGTCATATCATAAGAAACTCCATTCCTTAATGCAGGTATGATGATAATAAGAAAAAGTTGAGTTGTGAATTGTGTTGATCAATCAAGAAAAGGTCAAAGGCTCAACTTGGCTCACTGAGGAATTCATAATTAAGGGAAGTCTTTTTAAGCTAAAGGGATAACCTAATTTGCCTTCGTCATTTTAAAACTTGAGATTAAATCATAATGTGAGTTCAATTAGTATGCAAAAGCAAGCTCTAGAGATGCAAGATCATGAAGGTGCACACTTAAGAAAAGAAAATCAATTGACACTAATATTAAATCTATGAGGCTCAAAACTCACAAAGGTCGGTTCTCAAAGATTTATATGTCATGAATTGCAGAATGTGAAAATTGATCCTGAATGAATTCAAATGCTAATCTCTATACTGATACTAAAGTCTCAAATATAATACCAGAATCACAGAAAAGTCAATAAGTTTTCAACAATTATGCCATGTACAATGCACAATGTAAACACAAAATGACAAACAAAACAAGAATTAACGACAAACAAAACAGAAATAAAGGAAAGTTTAAAGATTACCCCACACTTATAAATGACATTGTCCTCAATGGAAACAAGGATAATAAAGATAAAGAGTTAAGGTACAACTTGTTTCCCCTCGGTCCCTTGTGAGGCAAACTCTACCTTTTTATCAAAAATAGCAAATGTTCAAAAACAAAATAAAATATATAAAATAAAATATCCAAAATATAAAATGTTAACATTAAAAACAAAAATGAAAAATACAAACACACTAAACACAAGAAAGTAAGGAATTGTCTCGAAAGATCTACGGTGAAGGAGGATGTGATGATGAAGCAGCCGAAGGATGAAGACTCAGAATCTTAGCAAGGTTGCTATTTATTTTATCCAACTGTTGCAGGACCGCAGCATGGTTACGATCTACCTTGCTCTCCAGCGCCTCAATCCTATTAAGTATCTCTTGATTATCCGGAGCTGGAGCATCTTCTTCCAAATCAAGAGAATCCGAGTCGGACCCCTCCTGAACTCGTGTTCTCTTTTGTCTGCCCCCCGGTACTTCTAGCTCAGCTGAAGCCATCATATAAGCCCCTCTCCTGTGCACTACCATATGCATCTTCTCTAGTGTAGCCAAATCCAATGAATCATTACCCGTAATTCTAGTCATGTGACAGGTACTCGGGTCAAAATCATCAAGGAGGGCTGTTGCCAATGTGGTAACCAATCCTCCAATACAAATAGCCCCCTTCTTTTTGTTTGCTACACTATCAAAAACATCAGCCAACCAATAGCCGGAACTAATAGGTATTGCATTACACGCACAATCCAAGAAAAAAGAGCTCACTAAGCTCCACTACACCCGGGCTTTCCTTCGAGCAAAGAATCCACATGACATAAAATGATGCAAATACCTAAGAGCGGGATTGCTCAATTTAGTCGCCTTGGCCGATTTGGCCACATAAGTTCCCGAGCCCAATGCTCCCCAAGCAAATTGTTGCTTAAAATCCTTAGGTACCAACCTTTCACCATGTTGATGGAAACCAAATATCACATTCAATTGTTCAATATTGACCACAAATGATTTCCCAAGCAATTTAAAGTTCAACTTAGAGCAAATTTTTTGTTCATCTCTTTCAACCTTAAGAGATGTCAAAAATTCTAAAGTAAGCTCTTGAAACTGCAAAGGTCAAAGGGAGACTAGGTTCTCCCACCCAAGGGTTTGAACATAATGATAAAAATTATCCCTAATATGAAGAGCATTAAGGGATTCATCACTGACATACCTCATCGGGAAGAAACCCCGAGCCAAAAGATTTGCTCTCTTTAAAGAAGAAGACGAGCAAGATGAAGATGCAGCTGCAGTTGAAGGTTGCTTTCGTTCTCGGCATATTGATAGATCTTAAAAAAACTCAAAACTTAAATCGGTTAAATTGATTTTTTATGAGAGAAGAAGAAGATTGAACGGATTAATTTCAGTTTTGGTGAAGGAAATTGAGAATTGAAAGGAGTTTAAAAGCTTCGAAGGACTAACAATGGAGGTTTTGTGAGAGAGAAGTCGAGAGAACGAGAGGAAGCAAAAAGAAATTTAGGGATTGAAATGAAGGAACAGAGCAAAAATCGTGTTTTTAAAGTGTGAAATTGAAGGGACACGGCCAAGCTTGGGTGAGCTTGGCCGTGTCTGATGTGTTTGGTGGGACACGGCCATTGACTTGGCCGTGTCCCATGGGCGTGTCACCTAATGTGAAGAAAAATTTGCAAAAACAAAAAGAGGACTTTTTGGTGAAGCTTGGCCGTGTCCCATGTGACACGGCCAAGGACATGGCCAAGCTTGTTCGCGGTGTCACCTACTGTGTGTTTTTGGTGACTTTAAGAGTGGGCTTGACACGGCCAGTGGCTTGGCCGTGTCAAGTGGCCGTGTTACCTACTGCCCTTTTGACCTTTTTTTATTTTTATTTTATATCACCAAATCTTAAAGAAATTGCAAACCTCTTCTTCGATCAACCCTGAAACACATTAGAAAAAATAAAAACCGATCAAAGCACCCGTTCCATTTATTTAAACCAAACATAAAATCAAAATTGCTGAATATAAAATTACAACTATGAAAAGAAATGCAAACCGATGGGTTGCCTCCCATTTAGCGCTTCTTTAATGTCATATAGTTGGACATTATGCAGGACTTAAGGATCGTAGATCAAAGTGCTATCGATGATCCTTACTTCTTGGAATCCTTCATTATATGGCTTAACTCTCTGTCCATTCACTTTAAAAGTCTCATTTGTTCGAGAGTTAAGCAATTCAATGGCACCTGAAGGATAAACATGAGTTATCTCGAAAGGACCACTCCACCGAGACTTGAGTTTTCCTAGAAACAAACGGAGACGAGAGTTAAAAAGCAAAACTTTCATACCTGGGCTCAATGTCTTTCGCACTATAATTTTATCATGAAGTGCTTTAGTACGATCCTTATAAATCCTCAAGCTCTCATATGCCTCATTCCTCAACTCATTTAACTCTGAAATTTGCAGAAAACGCTCTTTCTTTGCTTTGTCCAAGTCTAAATTCAAAGTTTTGATTGCCCAATATGCTTTGTGCTCCAACTCCACTGATAAATGACAAGCCTTACCAAAAACCAATCGGTATGGACTCATGCCCAAAGGAGTCTTGAAAGCAGTCTGATATGCCCATAATGCATCATGCAATCTACTCGCCCAATCCTTCCTTGATAAGTTGACTGTTTTCTCCAAAATTCCTTTTATTTGCTTGTTGGATGTTTCAACTTGTCCAGAAGTCTGTGGATGGTATGGGGTTGCCACCTTGTGCTTCACACCAGATTTGTGCATTAACTTCTCAAAAAGTCTGTTGCAAAAATGACTTCCCCATCACTGACTATCACTCTTGGTGTGGCAAATCTGCTAAGAACCACATTAGCATCATTAGTACGGGTGGGGATTGCCTCCACCCATTTTGAAACATAATCAACAGCAACTAAAATATATTCATAACCAAAAGACTTGGGGAAAGGACCCATAAAGTCTATTCCCCACACATCAAACAGTTCAACAACAATATATGTCACATCCGCCTACTGCATTTATGCAGTGTAGACACGTGCATAGCAAGAGTAGGGAAAAGGAGAAGATAATTCTTGATAACAGCCCTAGATAAGGTTGTATGACAAAAGGGACATAATTGTAATTTTTAATAAAGTTGGGGACGTAGATGTAATTTCAAAGAAAGTTGCACCGGATGTTCTTAATAGTGCATATAATAGATTTCAAAAATGGAATGTAGAGAAAAACCGGATCGCAACGACGTGTAACGGTTTTTCCAGGAAATGTCCCGTTAAAGAAAAATGAAGAAATGTTGACTAAGGGCATTTTGGTCATTATCAATTAAAGTTATACATGAATTTAGGGTAGGAAATAAAGACGTGAGTACGTAGAGAATGGCGAGAGGTTAAATATGAAATGATCGTCAGTAGAAACGAAGCCGGAGAAAACCCGAGCAAAAATAGGACCAAAAGGGAATTTTGTAAAAAGTTGAGGGCTTACCGGTAATTTTTCAAAATGACTTAGAAACCTAAAATAGATCTTATAATAGAAAGTAGAGGTCTAGAGGATCAAAACCATATATAGTTTGACTCGTGGAGCTATACGGTTTAAAAGATATGATCGATTAATCGCCGGAACGTAATGTGGGCCCGGTTTTGTGTCGGGACCGGATGAGTAACCCGGGACAACTTTATGAGATCCAATGGGAAGAGAGACAAGTGGAAAGAAGTAAAGGAAAAAGGAAGTTATAAAAATCAAAGGTTGGCCAATCAAAAGAAAACATTTAGCATGTGTAATAAATGTGTAATAAATGAAAAAAGAGAAAAAGTGGACAAGTGGTCAAGGTGATCATCACTTCCTTTGTATATAAATATAGGTGATATGAAGAGCAAATTTCTCTCTTTTCCACTTGCAAATTTCGGCCACAATAGGAAATTACCAAAGGACTTCCAAGTTTCTCCAAATTTGATTTTTAAGGTAAGTTTTTAAGGTTTTCTAGTAAGTAGACTTTGATTTTGGTATTAATTTTAGGTAGTTATATATTTATTGGAAGATTGGGAATTAGAGTCTTATATGGAATTGAAAAACATAATAATAATATTAAGTAAGTGATGAGATTAATTGATTAAATGGAAGAATCAAGATGTATAAAGATTAATAAGGTTGGATTAGGGTTTCGGTTGGAAAAGAAATGGAGGATAACTTATTATTTTGAATTTCTAAGGTTTATATTGTATCTTGAATTTATTGAAGGAGAAATAAAGAATTAAGGAAGGAAAAGAAGGAAAAGCTAAGAGGAATTAAAGAAATAAGGTTTGGTACTCTACCTTTGAATAATTAGTTTGGTACTTTACCTTTGAATAATTAATTTTGGTTTGATGCTTTACAAACTTTGGTTTATGAAAGTTTTGTTGTTGATGCTTAAATATATTGATTTGAGTTAAACATGTAAAAGTTGTCAAAGGGAAGTGTTTGAATCTTCACTTCACCATTAAAGAAGCCTTAATATTGATTTGCAAAAGAAAAATAAACTAACCTATGCATTTCATGTGTTTGGGCCGAAATGGTCCCAAAAAGACAGCTTTCTGGACCTTTTTGTGGAAATCGTTTGAGGCAGCAAATGAATGAATTTTTCAACGAAATTTTACATGCAATTAGTCAACATATGAAATAAGTTTTCTGTAAAATTTCAGCTAAAAATAAGATCATTTACTTGGTCAAATGCATGACTGAAGTGGACTGAAATTTTGACGAAAACCCAGATTTTACTATTCATTTGGTCATGCCATTTTGCGTTGCCGATTTGTCTCGCCGCAACACTATTCATTTGGTCAATTTGTGATATTTTGAGAAATGCTTTGAAATGTTTGATGTGTTTATTGTGGATGTTAAATATGCGAAAAAGGGGAATGGTTTGACTAAAGAATGTGTTGCGCGGCATAAATGGCAAAGTGCGATGGGAATTTAAAATGATTTCGCGAGTCATCCTAAAATGAGGTTTGAGACTTAAATAGAATCATTTAAAGCTTTTTGCTCTACTGGATAGTGGGAGTGGTAGATAAGGGTATGGTGCACTATACTAACTTATGCAGTACTGCTTGATATTGTGATTGAATTGATATGATCTGAACTCAATGGTGAGGGCCATTGGGGGCCAATGGTGAGGGCCATTGGTTATAACCAGGATGGTGAGGGCCATTCCTGTGATCTGATATCGGTGGTGAGGGCCACCTATGTTACAGTGGTGAGGGCCACTGCCTTATCACTATGGTTCCCTATATACCGGTAGAGCCTGAATCAAAGACATTATTTTTCGTTGAACTATATAATGCCAATGAGTTTGAATTATGATTTTACATTATTGAAAGCATATTACCCTGAATGTACAATAATTTCTATTGGTTTAAGGTTGGTTAAATTATGATTTCATTATTTCCTTTGATTTTGAATACTTTCATATACTACTTTTATTTTTATTGGTAAAGTACCCACTGAGCGACAACGCTCAGCGAGTTAAGTTTTCCTTGACTCGTAGGTTCGGAGCAGTAGATAAATCTTGGGGAAGCAACGACCAGACCACAGCAAATCTCAGGGGTAGATCTTTTAGTTCCATTATGGGTCGATAGTTGTGGCATGTATATGAATAAATATAAAAGAGATTTTCTATGTTATAATTGTATGTTAGTAGTATGTAATAATCATAAATCTTTATTTTATGTTATATTAGAAGTGTGAACTCTTCGTACAGGTTTGTAGTTGAGGGTATAAGGTGGATTCATTGGGAGTGCATTAAATTTGATGGTATTCTTATTCACATTGGTATGTGTAAAATGTTTTCAAAAATCAGAAAAACAAGTTTTGACGACACTTGGGATCCAAATTTCTAGGCGGAACTATGGCAAAATTTCTGTAAAAATCAGAACTAAAATTTGACTAAGTAAATTGGTAGCAACAATTAGGATAGTGTGGCACCTCTACTCAGCTTACACATGTAGGTTGGGAAGGGGTGTTACAATATATGATTGAAGGGGCATTTCATTCCTCCTCCCAATGTTACCCACTCATTGACAGCGGTCACAGTGCTTACAATACTCTTGAGCATCTTTGAATAGAGTAGGCCAGTACAAACCACTATGAAGCACCTTTTCTGCAGTCTTCCTCCCTCCAAAATGACCACCACAGTGAAGGTCATGACAAAATTTAAGAACACTCAGTTGTTCTTCTTCAGATACACACCTGCGAGCTATCTCATCTTTACAAATCCGGAATAAGTAAGGTTCATCCAAAAAATAAAATTTACTCATGTGCAAAAACCTTTTCTTTTCCTGAAATGACATGTTAGAACGCAAAATACCACAGGCAAGATAGTTAGCAATATCTGCAAACCAAGGTGCATTAATTACCACAAACAGCTGCTCATAAGGAAATGCTTCTAAATTTTTATGAATTCTATCAGATGCAAGATTTTCACTAAAGAAGGGTAATCTAGATAAATGATCAGCTACAACATTCTCACTTCCCTTAGTATCCTTGATTTGAAAATCAAATTCTTGCAGTAATAACACCCATCTAATTAAGCGTGGTTTAGCATGTTATTTTGTTAAAAGATATTTTAGAGCTGCATGATCAGAATGCACAATAATTTTTGACCCAATTAAATATGCTCTAAACTTATCTAAAGCAAAAACAACAGCTAACATTTCCTTTTCAGTGGTTGTGTAATTCATTTGCGCACTATTCAGGGTCAAGCTAGCATAATATATTACTCTCAAAAATTTATCAACCCTTTGCCCAAGAACAGCTCCTACTGCATGATTAGATGCATCACACATGATTTCAAAAGGTAAAGACCAGACAGGAGCTACAATCACCGGTGCACTAGTCAGTTTTTCCTTAAGGGAATTAAAGGCTTACATGCATTGTGCAGTAAACTCAAATGGAACATTTTTTCCCAGCAAATGGCACAATGGTTGGCTTATTTTAGAAAAATCCTTAATAAACCTATGGTAAAAACCTGCATGCCCTAGAAAACTTCTTATTCCCTTAACAGAGGTAGGTGGGGGTAATTTAGCAATCAATTCTACCTTGGCCTTATCCACCTCAATCCCTTTACTTGACACAACATGACCTAATACAATGCCCTGAGTAACCATGAAATGACTCTTTTCCCAACTTAAAGTGAAGTTACATTCAATGCATCTCTCAAGCACAAGAGCAAGTTTATTGAGGCAATTATCAAAAGAACTACCAAAAATAGAAAAGTCATCCATAAATACCTCAATAAAATCATCTATCATGTTTGTGAAGACAGACATCATGCATCTCTGAAAAGTCGCAGGCGCATTGCACAAGCCAAATGGCATACGCCGAAATGCATAGGTCCCAAAAGGGCAAGTAAAGGTAGTCT
Source organism: Garcia nutans (assembly GCA_947685225.1). Classification (NCBI taxonomy): domain Eukaryota; kingdom Viridiplantae; phylum Streptophyta; class Magnoliopsida; order Malpighiales; family Euphorbiaceae; genus Garcia; species Garcia nutans. The sequence continues at coordinate 13,502,798 of CANTUV010000023.1, read as the reverse complement.
TGGACTGGTCCTCTAGTGATATCGGCACCTGATAATAACCTGAAAGTCCATCCAAAAAGCAATAATGTGAGTGTCCAGAAAGTTTATCCAACATCTGATCAATAAAAGGAAGAGGGAAATGGTCTTTCTTTGTTGCATTGTTCAACTTCCTATAATCGATACACATTCTCCACCCAGTAGTAGTCCTAGTAGGAACCAATTCATTATTTTCATTTTTCACCACAGTGATTCCAGATTTCTTAGGCACTACATGTATTGGGCTCACTCACTCACTATTAGCTATTGGATATATCACCCCTTCATCAAGAAATTTGAGCACTTCCTTCTTAACCACTTCACTCATGTTTGGGTTAAGGCGCCTTTGGGTCTCCCTTATAGGTTTAGCTCCCTCTTCTAAGGTGATTCTATGCATGCACATTGAAGGGCTAATACCTTTTATGTCACTCAATCCCCATCCTATTGCTCTTCTCAATCTTTTTATCTCACTTACCAACCTCATTTCCTCCCCTTCACTAAGTTCACTAGATATTATCACAGGTAAGGTGTTGTGATCTCCTAAAAACACATATTTTAGATTCTTAGGTAACTCTTTCTGCTCTAACTCAAGTGAAGGGTTCTTCTCTTCTTTTTGGATGGAGGGAAGTTCACATACTGGGTCCTCCTTAAGTTCCTCTATTTCAGCACTCTCTAATGTCTTAAGGTAACTGGCTATTTCTGAATAAAAAATATCTAAATCACCATCTAAGGTTAGTGCCAGCTCCAATTTATCCGAGGAACCTGTCTGCAAGAAAACATCTGAAACAACTGTATCAATACAATCAATTAAAGAGCAATCCTCATATAATGCAGTTGTAGGAACAGGAGAAGTGTTAAAAATAGAAAATTCAACTGTTTGTCCTAAGACAGTCATTGATAATTTACCATTTTTAACATCTATCAAGGTGTTGGTGGTAGCCATAAAAGGCCTACCCAGTAAAATAGTATGTGCAGATGGTGTAGAGTTACTTCCTTCCATGTCAAGAACTATGAAATCCACATGCACTATTAACCCACCAACCTTAACTAACACATCTTCTATAACCCCTTTCGGGAATCTAAGAGATCTGTCAGCTAATTGCAACACCAGTTTTGTAGGTTTAAGTTTCCCTAGTTCTAATTCAAGATATACAAAATAAGGCATCAAATTTACACTGGCTCCTAAATCACACATGCCATCAGTTCCCTTTCCATTATCCATAGTAATTTGAATTATGAAACTACCAGGATCCTTTAGTTTCGGGGGTAGTTTATGCTGCAAAACAGCACTAGCTACCTCTGACACTATCACCTTTTCATTTGGGTCATACCTCTTTTTCTTGGTGTTCAATTCCTTGAAGAATTTGGCATAAGCTGGCATGTTCTTTATTGCTTCAAGTAAGGGTAAGTTAATACTTACCTTAGACAGCATGTTGAAGATGTCTTAAAATTGCTTATCTTGTTTATCATTCTTCAACCTGCTGGGGAATGGTATAGGTGGCCGATAAGGATTACTTGCCTTATGTAAATCTGCAGAAGGGGATTTCTCCATTGATCTTTCTCCAGCACCTTTGTTCTCTGGTTCTCCTTCCTTTTTGTTCTCTTGATCACCTGCATTCACAGAATTATTTTCAACATTATTGTTTATTACCTTGCCACTTCTAAGCACAGTCACTGATTGTGCCTGCTCAGGTTGACTTGGAAATTTCCCTTTTTGTTGAATCTGCATCTGTTGTGCAAGTTGTCCCACTTGAGTCTATACTTTCTTAAAAGATGCATCTAATGAATCCAGCCTTTTGTTAGTCATCTCCTGATTCTTGGCACTGACTTGGATAAAGGCCTGTAAACTGTCCTCCAAACTCTCTCTCTTAGGCTGCACTTGATTTGAAGATTGACCCTGCTGTTGGTTTTGTCTCTGGAGCAAATGGAAAGGTTGTTGAGAGTTATTTGTTGCCCAGGAAAAATTTGGATGACGCCGCCAACCAGGATTGTAAGTATTGGAGTAAGGATCATTCCGGGCCCTTGGTTTATATCCTCCCATAGCATTGACTTTCTCAGCTTCATTCCCATAAGACTCATATGCAGAGGGGCATATATTTGCTCCATGCCCGAAAGTCCCACAAATTCCACACACTTCTAAAGTGGATGAAGAGGTATTGTTCTTCATGTTCAGCATCTGCACTTGCCTTGTTAGTTCAGCTATCTGATTGACCATCTCACTATTGGCTTCCAGTTGATTCACCCCTTTACTTCTTCCTCTTATACTTTTCTGTTGAGAATTAGCTCCCAACATTTCAAAAATTTCATAAGTTTCATCAGCTGTCTTTTCTCCCATAGCTCCCCCAGCTGCGTTATCAACAGTGTTCTGAAATTGCTGAGTTAGACCATCGTAGAAAAACTGATTCAGAAGTTGAAGTGGGTAGTGATGATGTGGACAATGGATCAATAACATCTTAAACCTGTCCCAAGCCTCATGAAATGGTTCTCCTTCAAATTGAGAGAATGTAGCTATCTTCCCTCTCAATTCAGCTGTCTTCTGATGTGAGTAAAATTTTCCCATAAACTTGTTATAAACTTGCTCCCAAGTTGTCAAAGAATTTTCAGGCAACATCATAAGCCAGCTCTTTGCCCTATCCTTCAATGTATATGGGAAACATCTCATCCTCAACTGGTCATCTGTTAGTCCTCCCAATGGAAAAGTGTTGAGGGTGGAATAGAAATCCTGAATAAAGTTCAAAGGATCTTCATTTGGAACTCCATAGAATGATGGCAGCATGTTATAATGGATGTTCTTCAACTCATAGTTTCTTGCTGCATCCGTCAATCTTATACAATATGTGGAAGTTCCAATGACAGGTCTAGCAAAATCTCTCATAGTTCTTTGCCTCTCTTCTCCCATATTGGTAGATTGTGCAGTATTCGACTCAAAATTAGAAGTGACCTCCTCTGTATCAAATCCGGTGTACAGTTCAAACTCTTCTCTGCTCCTTTTCACTCTCTGAATTTTTGGAATAACTGGGTATAGCTCTACTCCGAGTGATCTCCTGCCTTGCATAAACAAAATTTCTGGAAAGAAAGAATTATTAAAAGCAAAAGACAAATAAAATCAAAAGTAAATAATGAAAAATAATCTATAATATTTATGCCTAATAAACAATTACGCCAATTAGCCTCCCCGGCAACGGCGCCAAAAACTTGTTGCACTCAAATTAAGTTCTACTATAAGCGTCACTCGCAAGTATATGAGGTAGCTGTAGCAAAGGTGATGCCCCAAGGTCATCTCTCAAGGAAGCCAGATAAGCTAATTGATTATTAGGTTGCAAATAACAAATTAGAATAAATTTAAATTGCTAACAACTAATGAAAACAGATCGATTGGAGTTTAAAACAATAAAAGTAAACTGAGCTGATAAATTGATTCACTTAATAGAAAGGTCTAGGGTTTGCACTTCTCTACTAACTTATATGTATGAACGGCTATTCCTCTCAACTAATTTAATTTCAAAGATTAGATCTCAAGCAACTTAATTAATCGAGTCAAGGAAATAAGCTCTCGCATTCAAACCTCTTTCAAATAATCTTGTTACAATTGAAATAATCTTTTTCTTAGGTTATATTTCTAATTCACCTAAGTCCCTAATTAAATTGTTCCAGCATTAGACTTCATCTCTCAATCCTTCATCTAACACCTTAAACACATAATTGGTGGCGAATCAATTATATATTAACAATAATTCCATTCAATCAAGGCTAAAGAAATAATTCAGTTAAGAGCAATAACCAATTCATACAATCATAGTAGATCCATACAAACCCCAGACTAGATCAAATTAGTTCATAATGATATCAAACATATTCATCTCATTAAAATTCAAAGAAATCAGTTTAGACATGAATACAATTGCCAAGAAATTTAAGAGATAAAGTTTGTGAACAAAATCAAATTACAAACTCCCTTTAAGCTTCTGAGGAATCTCTTGATCAGATCTTGCTAGAAGAATGTTGCAATGGCATAAACAAATTTAATCTAGAATGTTTTGCATCCAAGTGTAATCAATAATCTCAAAGAAAATAAAATTAGAAACCCTAAAGCTAATCTCTTTGACGGCTGATCAAAAGTCTCCCAAATCAAACCCTAATCATATTATTTATACGAAACCTCATTTAAAACTCCGTCCTTTGGTCCATGGAGTGACACGGCCAAGCTCCTGGCCGTGTCATGTGACACAGCCAGTGGCTTGGCCGTGTCTACTGAATGTGTCCGCTTCTGTGTAATTTTCATCTCTTCTTCTTTGGAGTTAAGTGTGACACGGCCAAGCTTGGGTGAGCTTGGCCGTGTTTGATGCTTTTGGAGGGACACGGCCAATGGCTTGGCCGTGTCCACTGAGTGTGTCACCTTCTGTTCTTTGCTCTCTTTCCTTTTACTTCTTCCTTAGCTTAGTGTGGGACACGGCCAAGTCTCCTGGCCGTGTCATGTGACACGGCCAATGGCTTGGCCGTGTCCTCTGAGTGTGTCAGTCACTGCCTAAATTTTCCTTCCTCCCTCTTGGTTCCTTGGTTTTGCCCTTTGTTCATGCTACTCTTTCTTCCAAGAAAACAATTTGCATATTAACCTAAAACAAACACTTAAACAAATTTTAAACAAGAATCAAATAAACATTAACCAACAATACATAAACACCACACTAAAAACTAGAACAAAAACAACATAAACACTAAAATAAACTAAAACTACCAAAATTGATGAAAACACTAAATAAAAAGATTAAAACTATCAAAATACCTAAAGAAAACAATAATCATCATAATAAATAAGACATAATTCTATGATAAAAACTAATAAAACACTAGTGGCATTAACATCAACTTCTTTTTGTGTGCTTTGATTGCCCGACTGGTAGTTCCCTTTCTCATTCCTTTTTATTGAAAAGCGATTCTTCTCCCTTTCCCACTCTTCAATTTGTAGACTAGCTTGGACAAGATCTTTGAAGTCCCTTATAAGGGTGTGAGACATTCTTTCACGGAGATTGGGCAGGACCCCTCTCACAATCATCCTTATTTGATCATATTCATCGGCCCTTTTCTTGAGCAAAGCTGCCTTGTTTCTCCATCTCTTCACATAGTCCATAAAATTCTCATTTGGCCTTTGCCTAATGGACTCAACTTCCATTTCAACATTGTATTCGTATTGTTGGATGAAGGCCTTGTATAGCAGATCCTAACTCTTTTGTGTTTCATCATCTAAGGTATTGAACCAATTTTGGACAACAGGGTCCAATGAGAGCATAAAGTACCTTAGAGTTTGAGCCTTAGTAGCTCGAATAGACTGCATAGCAGTGATATACTGCTTCACATGGAGATGAGGATTTTCGGTTCCATCAAACTTTGCAAAAGATGGCATCTTGAACTTGTACGGAACTTCTTCATTTACCTCAAATAGTTTGTCGACTTCGGACATTTCTTCGATTTTTAGTTTCTTCTCAAATTTCTTTTTTAAATCAGCAATCATCTTCTCAATATCAGAAGTCTCGGTCTTTTCAATTGTTGCCTTCTCAACAACCTTTGGCTCCTTTTTGTCTTGAAGATCTTGGTAGTATTGAGCCCAATCATCATCATTAATGATCACCTTATCATCATCAAAAGCTACTTCATCAACTTTAGCCTTCCCCTTGACTTTCTTAGTGCTAGCAGATGCTTCGGCATTGTTTCCTAAAATTGCAGCTAGTTGATTCTTTATGGTCTCGGCCATGGCCTCTTTATTTCTTCCATTTTGGCATTGAGGGCTTCATCCACCATCCTTTGAATTTGTTTGGGATCCATTATTTTTGGTGAGCAAGTGATTGAGACGTTGCTAGATTCTTCATCTCCGGCGTAGGTCGGATTGTTGTAAGCTTTTGAACTGTTGTAATCCAGGGCTGTGAGCCAGAGAGGATCAATGATATGAGATGCAAATGTATGCATGTATGCATGTATGCACGAACAATTAACAAACAAGGACAAATAGGACGTTCCTTCTGACCTTATAACATCCACACACAAATAGCGAGTCTCTTTTGTTAGGTATATGGTTAACAAAATACCAACATGGGGTATCTTGTTTTCAAATATTTCACTCGGACGTTTCAACCAATAGTTATATTTTCAAACATGGAAATCCATTCATAGTAAATCCCATTAATTAGCTTTTAATCCATTTATCCTACCAAAGTAGCTTTATGCTACATTGGATTAAAACTAAATTAAGAGGTTTATTATAGATAGATTTCTCACTTGAAAAAGTAACTAATGATTCATACCAAAAATAAGCCCATGATTAATTATTCTTAGGATAAACTAGGCTCAGAATTGATTTTTGGTATTTCTTAATTGACCCAAATAATTTATAAGCTCTTTGTAAGAAAAGGTTGGATAAAAATAATTTTATTTCTAAGCCCATTGTAAAAAGATCTTAGAAAAAATGGATTCTGGGCTTAGTATTTGGGCCATGAGCAAAAGAACGTTTGATTTATTTTTAGAAAAGTTTTATGTCCAAAGAACGTCTTGAAAAGTTTTGAAAATAGCTTAGGTCTTTTGGATTTTAAAGAAAAATTTATTTTGAGCTTACAATATACTTAGGTCATATTAGAAAAAGAACAAATCAAATAAGCCATGACTTAAGCCAAGATAAATTAACCATAGTCAAACAACATGCATTTAGTGTAAAACCTAAGGGAAGTAACTAGGCCAATTACATGAGCTTTAGTCTTTGGGTAAAAAGGCTTAGGTTCCCATAGCAAGTATATACCAATCGGTATGAGGCTATGAGTGGTTATGCCATGCTCGATCTCCATACCTTGAGTGAAAGTATGGTATCCCTTACATAACATAACACGTGTAACATGGGCGTCCTAACTCACGCACACGATGCAATCTAATATGATGCAATGGATAATATCATTATAAGAAAGAATAGAATAATATAAAGACCAACGGAATCAACTTCTCTTATCCCCAGTGGAGTCGCCACTGTGAGCGGGGATTTTTTATCCCACTCCCGGTGGAATGGTTCTTGAGACTTCGGCACTGCTTAGGCTCGGGACCTTAGAGAACATGGACCTAGGTTAGGAGAAAATAAAGTTGCCATCCGGACAGGCCAGGAAAAAGAAAGAGGTGGATGACTCGATCCCTAAGGAATCCCCAACCCCATAATGGGTTCAGAAAGTTGGGTACGTGTGGGGAAGGTGAGAAATGGCCCAGCACCCCCACAACGCCCGGTTCATTGGAACCGGCCTCCTTTACAGGTCTTAATATTATAAAATTCTTAAATATAACAACATTATCCATATTACACACACTAATTAAAATAAAGCATCAATATATTGAAAATCAAAACAATGTCCAAGAAAAATAAATAAATGAACACCCATCCGAAGATGGAAACATGTCCTTACATCCCATGCCTAAATAGGTCACTCACCGAAAGGTAGAAACATGTCCTTTACATTGGTTCTAAACTAGAAAAGCAATTTAAATTACATGATATTTAACTAATGAGGTACCCACCAAGTGGAAACATACCTCTTACAACATTTGGAAATCTAAATAAATTGATATAAGTAAATAACCATTCATCATAAATAAATCATTCATCAAAGGTATTAAATGTCAATAGAAAGTAAACATCCATCCATGATAAACTAAGTAAATCAAGCATTGAACTTAAATAAATCAACAAAGCATAGAAAATAAATTAAAGCATATAATAGTCTACATAATCAAATATAAAATTGAATAAGGCAAACAAAAATTCAAATTAGGGCTACTGTTTCTATTTAATTTTCTTTATTTAATATGTTTAAGGTTTTGGGAATTCATGGGTTTAAACTACTGTGAATTTTAAAAGAATTGAGATGGAACCATGTAACACCCCTATATCCCGTATACGTACCAAGCATGCTTAAACGATCGTAATATACGTATACCGAATATAGAAAATGTCACAGTTTTAAAAGACACAACAAATATCTTTGTATATAAGTGAAACCAATTTCAAACATTTAAAAGAAATCCAAAAGACACCATACATAAAATGTTTAATAATTCACAGCGGAAGTTATTACAAATATGTTATAAATCAAAGTTTACAAAAAACATAGAATATATACATGATTGGCAGCTCTTCTCTGATCTTTAAGTCCCAAAAGAAAATCTTCAATGTCTAGTCTCACTTGGTCTCGAGGAGCTCTCAGGTTCAACTCTGTCACCTGCACGATCAAACACTATCGCGCTAAGCCAACGGCTTAGTAGTACAAAGTATACTAACATTATATTTTAATATGATATAATGTAACAATTAATCTCATACATCATTTAAAAGAATATCAAATTTCCACATCATACTTTATTCAATGTCATAACAACATTCATATTATATCTTCATAGTTCCATAGGTCTCATTATTCAATTATTGTACCATTAATAAATCACATATAAACAAAGACAAGCATGGGCCCAAAACACACTAATATGCCATTCAATTTTCAGAGTTAATGCTTTGGTTTTGTTATCACATTTATCATTATCATAAACCCAACTAGGCTTCAAGGATTTAGGTTCAACCAAGCTTCAAGGGGAACAAAGCATGCTAAGTATCAACCCAACTTGGCTTCAAGAACCAACCCAACCTAGCTTCAAGGGTTGTAACATCTTAATTAGGCTTCAAGGTTCAAATCCAACCTAACTTCAAGAGAATGTTACCAATAGGCATGCCACCAACAACAAAACTCTGAAAATGAATAACACATTAGACACACAATTCATTTATTATTTCATTCTCAATTCTCATCATCAATTAGGCAAACATGCCTTATGTTCTTTCAATGGAATCATCATAGCCAAACACAATGGCCTCATATCATTTCATATCTCCATTCATATTATACATATAGCATCATTGGTATAACATTTCAAGATACATTATTCATATAACACATTGCCATTCACAAGATTCACAATGCATAATACATAACCTTGTTCATATAGTATCATATGCATTATCAAATGTAAGTTCAATCTCAACCATGTAAGAAGAGCAAGGAATAATCACAGTAGCCAACACACTCAAGGGACACGGCCAAGCTTGTGGTCGTGTCTCTCAACCAAAAGCAACAGAAGCAAACATGGGCAAGGGACACGGCCGTGTCTTCTCCAAAATTTATCCAACACGGCCAAATTTCCTAAGACTTGGCCGTGTCTCTCAAAAATCTTTAGTTTGGCTGTGTCTCTTCCTTGGTTTGGCCGTGTCTCTCATGAATAAAACCCTAAACATAACCAAAACTCCTTTGATTGAATTAAGAACACCTTATACACAACATGACCTCATTCAAATGAATATAATCAATGTCATTAACACTTAATTTACATATTCATCACAATATACACACTAACAATACATCAACAATCCATTTGATCACTTACCACTTCAAAACCCTAAAACCAAACATCACCCTTAACTTACCATCTTCAAACCAAAACCAACACCAATTCAACCTTTTAACTTAAAATCGATTTTAACACTTATAAACACATCTTAAACACACTTATTCATAAAATCAACAATTCATAAATCACCTCAAACACCACTTCAAAATAACAAAGGAAAACAAGAGAGTACTTACCTAAATTGAAGAAATTTCACAAATCTCCAACTTAATCCTTTGATTCTTCCTTCAAATTGAATTTGAGATAAACAAATCTCACTCTTGCTCCCTTCCTTTGAAATGGCCGGCCAACATATGGGAAAGAGAAGAAGAAATGAAGAAAAATCAAATTATCATCTCTTTAAATCTCCACCATGCATTCCAAAAAGGAAAATTACTTAAATGCCCTTTTCTATTTGTTCACATATCCTTTAAAACTCTTGCCCTCTTTAATAATTTCACACATCCCAAATTAAAATATCTTCTTCCCTTGACTCTCCATTTGACCAACATATATGTTATATATATTAACATTTATACAACATATACATTCCATTAACACAATCATTTCCTTTGCAAAAACATATGTACATTTAATTCAAATCAAACAACAATTGTATTAAAACTTCTAGGGCATACATTGGGATATTACAAGCCAAGTTTTAGAATTTAATAGGTTGATAAAGTTCTTTGATTAACCAAATTAGTATTTGAGTGGTAAAATCATGAAATTAGGGTTTGAACACTTTAAAACACTTAGATTTATGATTTACAATTACTCATTGAATTACGGTTTGAAGCTTACTGTGTTTGAATTATAACATTTAAATTTATAAGGTTTTAAAGTTTAAAGGATTAGGGTTTAGAAAAATTAGGGTTTAAGATTTTAAGGGAGTTAGGGTTTACTGTTTGAGTTTTGGAATTGAATTAGGGTTTTAGAATTTTTGATTTAGGGTTTCGGAGAATGCATTAGGTTTTTAGGATTTGAAAATCAATTGATAATTTTATGAAACTTTATGAAAATAAACCAAATGATTTAAAGTTTATAGAAATAGAAAAGATGTTTTTTAGAGTTTTTTTTTTGGAAAGAAACAGATTTAATTTATGATTTTGAAAAGAAACCAGTTCAATTAGGGTTTTAAGATTTTGAAGAAGCAAAAATAACAATTTGAAGATTTTTGGAAAACAAAGCAACGAATTAAGGTTTTTAAACTTTAGAAAAGGTGAATTAAGGTTCTATGGTTTTTGAATTAAAAGAAACAATGGGATTATTTAAGCTACTGTGAAGAAATTGGACAATTGATGCATACCTCCGTTTGTTGGTTCCACCAAAAATTTCTTCTTGGATGAACGAAAACAAAGACAAGCTTTGCTGCCTTTGATAGATTGAATTGTTGTTTGCTCTCTTAAAAAAATCAGTTTGATTCACTGTCAGAAGGAATTCTTAAAATTCAAAAATTTTCTCCTCCCAATTTTTGTCCCAATTTCCCATCCAAATCCGATCCAATTTTCTTTGTTTTTCTCCCCCCTTTTGTGTTGTTTTTGGTCTTATTTATAGAAGAATTTTGATCAATTATAGTCATTCACGGAATATAACATTGATTAAGAAAAGGAAACCGAAACCTAATTGCATTAGGTTTCAGAAAAAATTTGCATCGGAAAAATTTTGCTGGCGAAAAAAAATTGCTGTGGAAAAAATGCACTGGCCAAAAAGCTGCCACAGCTGGGGCAAAATTGGCCTGCTGGCCATTTCGCCCGCAGCAATTTCCTGCCGGCGAAATGGCCCGCACTGATTTTCGGTGATAATTTTTTTGTCGCCAATTTTTATTTTTATTTTTATTGTTATTTTTTTGTTTATTGTTATTATTTTTTCTTTTTATTTTTTTATTAATAAAAATTAGATACTAAAGCAAATATTATTTAATTAAGATAACACAAAAATTATTTCGGACTACTTAAAATATATTGGACCACACAAAAATTATTTTGGACTAATTAAAATATATTAGACCGGACTGGGTCAAAAAAAGTTTTGGTCAAAAAATCGGTAGCGCGCGAGCTGTCGGGCCCGTGGGCTGTGCTGGCAGCAATTGCGCTGGCAAAAATGGGCGTAGCGGGCCAATTCGCCCCCATATGCCATTGGCTTTGAAATCGGTGTCCCAATTCGCCCCCAGATTATTTCTGCGGCGAATTGGGCTGCCGCGCGACGCTCGCCGATCCATCCGATTTTTTATTTTTTTTTCATTTTTTATATTTTTATTTTTATTAAAAATAACTATGAAATAATATTAGTAATTAAAATATTATTAAAATAAATAAAATACCACAAAAATTATTTTAGACTATCGGATTTGAATGGGTCAAAAATTAAGGGTTTACATTTACCCATAAGAAAACAAGGAAGAGAATCTAGGGCAAACTTCAATAATATGGGCATGTCCCTGATCGTGCCCTAAACCCACAACACAGAAGCTTTGACATGCTCAGTGACATGGGCGTGTCACTGCTCGTGTTACAAACCCAAAGAATAGAACCAACTACATGTCCAAAGATATGGCCGTGTTCCTGGGCGTGTCAGGCCAAAAACCCTAAAATCAACACCAACAAGGCCACAACCAACAATCATCTTCCAATAGCCATATCAACAACACACAAACTCAACCAAAACCATCAACAACCCATATAATGCTTGAGTAAACCTTAAAACAACTCAATTACAAACATCAAACACAACATACCACCATATTCACAACTCAAAAATCACACAATCCACACACTTGCCTCTTTCACCAAACTCAACCCTTTTTTTTTCTTCAATCCAAACCCAAAAATAAAAGTTACCAATACAAAACACTTCAAACACACCAAAATAACCATAAACACATTGTAGACCCTTAATTATTGACCCAGTCCTGTCCAATATATTTTAATTAGTCCAAAATAATTTTTGTTATCTTAATTAAATAATATTTGCTTTAGTATTTAATTTTAATTAATAAAAAATAAAAAATAAAAATAAAAATAAAATAAAAAAATAAAAATCGGCAATGAAAAAATTGTCGCCAAAAATCAGTGCGGCGAAACGGCCGCAGGAAATTCCTGCAGGCGAAATGCCCTGCAGGCCAATTTTTGCCAGCTGCAGCAGTTTTTTTCGTCAGCAAAATTTTTTCAACACAAATTTTTTTGAAACCTAATACAATTAGGTTTCGGTTTCCTTTTCTTAATCAATATTAGATTCCGTGAATAACTAGAATTAACCATAAAATCTTCTACAAATAAGGACTAAAACAACATAAAAAAGAGGAGAGAAAAAAAAGGAAAATTGGATGGGATTTTGGAGGAGAAATTGGGATCGAAATTGAGGAGGAAAACTTTGAATCAATTGGATTTTTTGAGAGAGCAAAAAACCAATTCAATCCATCAAAGGCAGCAAAGCTTGTCTTTGTTCTTGTTCATCCAGGAAGTATTTTTGGTGGAACCAACAAACGAAGGTATGAATTTCTTTATTTGTTTCATTAATTCACAATAGCTTCATCATTCATAAATCTTAAAATTTTTGTTTCTATTTGTTCAAAATAAAAAAACCCTAGAACCTCAATTCACCTTTTCTAAAGTTTAAAAACCTTAATTCGTCTCTTTGATTTTCAAAAATCTTAAAATAGTTATTTTTGTTTCTTCAAAATCTCAAAACCCTAATTTGCTTTCCAAAATTTCAAAACCCTAAATTGAATCTGTTTCTTTCCAAAAACCCTAAAAACATCTTTTCTATTTCTATAAACCTTAAATCGTTTTGTTTATTTTCATAAAGCTTCATAAAATTATCAATTGATTTTCAAATTCTAAAACCTAATGCATTCTCCGAAACCCTAATTCTAAAATTCTAAAAGCGTAATTCAACTCCAAAACACAAAACAGTAAACCCTAAACTAGCTAACCTAAACCCTAATTTTTCGAAACCCTAATCCTTTAAACCTTAAAACCCTATAAACATAAATATTAAAATTCAAACACAGTAAGCTTAAAAACCATAATTCAGTAACCGTAAATCATAAATCTAAATGTTTTAAAGTATTCAAACCCTAATTTCATGATTTACCACTCAAATCCTAATTTGGTTATTCAAAGAACTTTATCAACCTCTTAAATCATAAAACCTTAATCCATTTTAATTCCTTTAAAAACTCACAGTAGCTTAAACCCACAAATTCCAAAACCCTAAACATGTTAAATGAAGAATCTTAAATAGAAACAGTAACTCTAATTTGAATCTTTACTTGCTTTATTTAATTTTATATTTGATTATGTAGTCTATTGTCTGCTTTAATTTATTTTCAATACTTTGTTGATTTATTTAAGTTCAATGCTTGATTCATTTAGTTTATCATGGATGGATGTTTACATTCTATTGATGTTTAATATCTTTGATGAATGATTTATTTACGATGAATGGTTATTTAGTTTTATCAATTTATTTAGATTTTCAAATATTGTAAGAGGTATGTTTCCACTTTGTGGGTACCTCATTAGTTAAATATCATGTAATTTAAATTACTTTTACATTTTAGAACCAATGTAAAGGACATGTTTCTACCTTTCGGTGGGTGTCTTATTTAGGCATGGGATGTAAGAACATGTTTCCATCATCGGATGGGTGTCAATTTATTTTTTTTTATTTTGACATTGTTTTGATTTTTAATATATGGATACTTTATTTTAATTATTGTGTGTAATATGGATAATATTGTTATATTTAAGAATTTTATAATATTAAGACCTGTAAAGGAAGCCGGTTCCAATGAACCGGGCGTTGTGGGGGTGCTGGGCCATTTCTCACCTTCCTCACACGTACACATCTTTTCAAACCCATTAGGGGGTTGGGAATTCCTTAGGAATCGAGTCATCCACCCCTTTCTTTTTCTCGGCCCGTCTGGGTGGTGACTCCATTTTCTTCAGACTTAGGTCCATGTTCTCTAAGGCCTCGAGCCTAAACAGTGCTGAAGTCACAAGAACCATTCCACTGGGAGTGGGGGCGAAAATCCCTGCTCACAGTGGTGACTCCACTAGGGATAAGACAAGTTGATTCCGTTGGTCTTTATATTATTCTATTCTTTCTTATAATGATATTATCCATTGCATCATCTTAGATTGCATCGTGTGCGTGAGTTAGGACGCCCGTGTTACCCGTGTTGTGTTATGTAAGGGATACCATACTTTCACTTAAGGTATGGAGATCGAGCATGGCATAACCACTAATAGCCTTGTACCATTTGGTATATACTTGCTATGGGAACCTAAGCCTTTTAACCCAAAGACTAAAGCTCATGTAATTGGCCTAGTTACTTTCCTTAGGTTTTTACCCCAAATGCATGTTGTTTGACTATGGTTAATTTATCTTGTCTTAAATCATGGCTTATTTGGTTAGTTCCTTTTCTAATCTCAAAATAAATTTTTCTTTAAATTCCAAAAGACCAAAGCTATTTTCAAAACTTTTCAAGATGGTCTTTGGAGATAAAACTTTTCTAAAAATAAATCAAAAATTCTTTTGCTCATGGCCCAAATTCTAAGCCCAAAATCCATATTTTTTTCTAAAATCTTTTACAATGGGCTTAGAAACAAAATTATTTTCACCCAACCTTTTCTTACAAAGAGCTTGGAAAAATATTTAGGTCAATTATGAAATACCAAAAATCAATTGTGAGCCCAGTTTATACTAAGAATAAATTAATCATGGGCTTGTTTTTGGCATGAATCATTAGTGTCTTTTCAAGTGAGAAATCTATCTATAATAAACCTCTTAATTTAGTTTTAATCCGATGTAGCATAAAAGCTATTATAGTTGGTTGAATGGATTAAAACCTAATTAATGGGAATTATTATAAACTGATTTCCATTTTTGAAAATATAACTATTGGTTGAAACATTCGAGGGAATTATTCAAAAATAAGGTACCCCATGTTGGTATTTTGTTAACCGTATACCTAGGAAAAGAGACTCGCCATTTGTGTGTGGATGCTATAAGATTGGAAGGTACGTCCTATTTGTCCTTGTTTGTCTATTGTTTGTGCATACATGCATACATACATACATTTGCATCTCATATCATTGATCCTCTCTGGCTCACAGTCCTGCATTACGACAGTTCAAAAGCTTATGACAATCCGACCTACGCCGGAGACGAAGTATCTACCAACGACACAATCACTTGCTCACCAAAAATAATGGATCCCGAACAAATTCAAAGAATGGTGGATGATGCCCTCAATGCCAAGATGGAAGAAATAAAAGAGGCCCTAGCTGGGACCATGAAGAACCAACTAGCTGCAATTTTAGGAAATAATGCCAAAGCATCTGCTAGTACCAAGAAGCCAAAGGACAATGGGAAGGCTAAAATTGGTGAAGTAGCTTTTGATGATGATAAGGTGATCATTGATGATGATGATTGGGCTCAATACTACCAAGATCCTTAAGACAAAAAGGAGCCTAAGGTTGTTGAGAAGGCAACTTTTGAAAAGACTAAAAATTCTGATGTTGAAAAAATAATAGCGGATTTAGAAAAGAAATTTGAGAAGAAACTAAAAATCGAAGAAATGTCTGAAGTTGACAAATTATTTGACTTAGATGAATAAGACCCGTACAAGTTCAAGATGCCATCTTTCGCGAAGTTTGATGGAATCGGAAATCCTCACCTCCATGTGAAGCAGTATATCACTGCTATGCAGTTTGCCCAAGCTACTAAGGCTCAAACCCTAAGGTACTTAATGCTCTCATTGGACCCTGTTGTCCAAAATTGGTTCAATACCTTAGATGATGGAACACAAAAGAGTTGGGATTTGCTTTACAAAGCCTTCATCCAACAATATGGATATAATGTCGAGATGGAAGTTACCTTAATGGAAGTAGAGTCCATTAGGCAAAGGTCAAATGAGAATTTTGTGTACTATGTGAAAAGATGGAGAAACAAGGCTGCTTTGCTCAAGAAAAGGCCCGATGAATCTGATCAAATAAGGATTATCATGAGAGGCATCCTGCCTAGTCTTCGTGAAAGGATGTCTCATACACTCATCCGTGACTTCAAAGATCTTCTCCAAGCTGGTCTACAAATTGAAGAGTGGGAAAGGGAGAAAAATCGCTTTTCAATAAGAAGGAATGAGAAAGGGAATTATCAGCCTAGCAATCAAAGCGCGCAAAAAGAAGTTGATGTTAATGCAACTGGTCAAGGAAATAAAAGACAACTCTTAGAATTGGGGAAACCTCTATCTTGGGTTTTTAGCAAGTTGCAAAAGAAAGGGTTGTTACAACTGTTAGCTCCTCGACCACTACATAATCCACTGCCACCAAACTTCAATGCCGAGGCCTTCTGTCAATTTCATCAAATGCAAGGGCATGAAGCAGATAAATGTGCTCGTCTAAGGCTTGAGATCCAAGATTTGATTGATAGTGGCAAGCTACCAAGCCGGATAAGCCCAATACCAAGAACAACCCTTTGCCTAAATTTGGAAGAGTGCCACCACTGGCAACCTTCATGGTGGGAAAAGGATTGGAAGAAGATTTTGTTTTATCATCCTTTCAAGATGGAAATATTGAAGATGTGAAGGGAAAAGAAGCTTAAACTCAACGAACTTTCCATAGCTTGAATGTTACTTTTCAATTTTACTTTCTTTAATATTTAATTGGAACTATTGTGTTTTTCAAATTTAAATTTGTTTGAATAAATTGTTTTTATCAAAAATTTTGTTGGTCTTTGTTCATTTTGGTGTTCAACCAATGAGGAATTTAGCTTGATAATTCATTAATTAACATATTTATGCATCATGACTCGAATGACTTTGCTAGGTGAGGGAATTGCTCTATAGCATTGAGTTGTGTATGCTTACTTAGAGAGGGCTCCTGCATAATTACCATTGTCTAGGTCCTAGTCAGTCTTAGAACATACTTTGACAAACTTTCGAGGTGAAATTGAACTCTGCTTATTTAAGGGAGAGATGATCTAGGCATTGTTTGGCTAGCCAATAACTAGTATCCACCCTATTAAATATCAATCCCTAGTTGTCCCTTTGAGACTTCATAAAATTTTAGCTTTCTTTTCATTGGCTTACAAACCCCAATAACCTACCCTGAGCTGTTGTGATACTTTTGACAAGTCTTATGATCACTAAGATGAAGAGGCAAGAAGATCAAAGAAAGCAGTGATTAGTCAAGATCATGAGGATAGTTGAAGTTCTCAAGACCATAAAGATAGTTGAAGTTCTCAAGACCATAAGGGTAGTTGAAGTTTTTCTAATATTTCCAATATATCAAGACAACATCGGAGTAACAAATGATTTATCCCTGTTAAAGAAGATTTATGTCACTCCACTCATCCATTATTGGAGACCCAAGTTGGTACAAACAAGACAACTCTATTTGAGCTAGAACCAAAAAAAAAGGAAAATAAAAGAAAAAGAAAACAAAAGAAGAAAACAAAAGAAGAAAGCAAAAAGGAAAATAAAACCCAAAAAGGCGGTTCAGAAAGCCAACTGAGTTCTCTTTTACCTAAAGCAACAAAAGGTATCCATTTAGTTTATAAAGACATTTTGACTTGAATTGGTCCAAACCAACCAAAGATTGAATCAAAGTTGGAGAAAAAGGAGGAAGACCATCTAGTTCTTAAAAGTTCTGTATTTGACAGTCTTACAAGGAAGAAGGACGAAATTATAAAATGCTCAAAGAAAGGGAAGAGTAAGAAAAATAAAAAGAAAGAAACGGGAGAAGAAGAAAAGAAATGAATTTGGGCACCAAACTTTATGCAAGGGAAAAGACTGTTCCAATCGAGATCCAGATTAATGCCAAGAAGATAGAAGGAATTTGGAGTCTAGCAAGATTGCTCCCAACTGCCTAAAGTTCAAACAAGAAATTTGTAGTGTGAAGGTTTGTCCATTGTGTCACATCAGCTCCAACTTACAAATGGCCTTCATTTAAACCTGTGTCCCTTATAGACCCCATTTCAAGCCTATCAAAGACCTGTTGATCTCTCTTGGTAGGTAGAGTCTATTAGTAGAGATAGTTTGGATGAGCATGCATATGAGATAGACAATATTAAAACTCAATGAGACCTTTGGCTAAGCAATGTGTATGTGCCTATCTGAAGTGCAACAATTCTTGCTTAAATAGAAATGATTCCTGAGTTTAGTACGGTAACTAGGGTTGTCATGTTATAGATATGTTAATTTGAAAAAATCAAGTCCTGAGGTACAATGGCATCGATTCTGGCAAAGCCAACATTTGATTTCAAAATCAAAATTCAAAAAAAACCAAAAAACAAAAAAAAATGTTTTGTCATACAAAGCCTTCAAGTTAAGGGAAGTATTTTGAACCTCCAAAGGACATATTGGGCAAAGGAAATGATCATTGGCAAGGTCATGAAGAAGCTATCAACTGACATGCTGAAATATAATTTGAAATGGATGCATCCCCGACTCTGCTGCTTAGGGTCTCCACCACTCATTATTTCAACATCTTGAAGATAAAAGCCACAAATGGAAAAGCTTTCGATCATTCCAATGCAAGACTTGAATAAGCGTCAAAATGAAACCAATGAGAACACTTCTACTGATTACCTCGGTCTCTGAGTCGATGGAACGTCTGTAAGTATCATTTATGCATATCATGCATACATGAGCATATCACATCGCACTTTCTTGTCTTGTATTGTCTATTCTTTATTAAGGTGAACAGCAAATACTCTGTGAAGTAAACAATCAAAAGAAGATATCAAATCAGGGGGGCATAAAAAGCCCATTGCTTGAGAAAGCTCCAGTAATCTTGCAAAGAGAAGAAATATGTGCTTGTGCGAAGAATTAGACAACAAAAGCATCAATCAAAGCTTGCATGGGAAAAATATTTGGTTTGAGCCTACACAAGGGGCAAAGTTTCTCCTTTCAATTTTCTAAGTTTATATACCAAACATTTTCATACTCACTTGCAAATTTTTCGCCACACTGTGGGCAAGAAGAGGATATAAGATCCAATTAAAATAGCTAAATTTTTGCAAAGAAAGAACAAAAAGAATGGAACATTAGAACTATCAAAAGAATGATGACACAAATAACAAAAGATTAGTCTAGCTAGAAGAGCTAAAGCCAATATAAGACCAAATCTCTAATGGATGAAGATCCAGTTTAAAGGATGAAGATCCACTTTCAAGGGTGAAGACCCGATGTCCAAAGGATGAAGATCCATTTTCAAAGGTGAAGACCTGATTCTAAGGATGAAGATCCAATTTCAAAAGGGTGAAGACCCGAAGTTTAAGGGATGAAGATCCATTTTCAAGGGTGAAGACCCGATCTCAAAGGATGAAGATCCATTTCCAAGGTTGAAGACCCGATCTCAAAGGATGAAGATCCATTTTTAAGGGTGAAAACCCGATCTTAAAGGATGGAGATCCATTTTGATGGTGAAGAACCACGACGCATAGAATAGCCTGAGCAGTCAAACTTCTCAATTGATAAAAGGTCAGTCAAACCTAATCTCGGGTCCAAGAATCCAAATCAAATCAAGTCTCGGGTCCAAGTACCCAATCTCGGGTCCAAGTACCCAAATCAAATCAATCTCGGGTCTAAGTACCCAATCTCGGGTCCAAGTACCCAAACCAAATTCAATCCCGGGTCCAAGTACCCAAATCAAATTGATTCACGGGTCCAAGTACCCAAATCAAATCAATTTCAGGTCCAAGTACCCAATCATGGGTCCAAGTACTCAAACCAAATTCAATCCTGGGTCCAAGTACCCAAATCAAATTGATTCACGGGTCCAAGTACCCCAATCAAATCAATCTCAGGTCCAAGTACCCAAAACAAATCAATCTCGGGTCCAAGTACCCAATCTCGGGTCCAAGTACCCAAACCAAATTCAATCCCGGGTCCAAGTACCCAAATCAAATTGATTCACGGGTCCAAGTACCCCAATCAAATCAATCTCGGGTCCAAGTACCCAATCCGTGGTCCAAGTACTCAAATTCAATCTAGCCTCGGGTCCAAGTACCCAAATCAAGTTCAGTCTTGGGTCCAAGTACCCAAATCAAATCCATTTAGGATTGAGTATCCAAGTTCAGTTAGGATCGAGTATCCCAATCAAATTTAGGATCGAGTATCCAAATTCAAGTTAGGATCTAGTACCCAATCCAGCTTAGGATTGAGTATGTAAGTCCAGTTAGGATCGAATATCCCAATCCAATTTAGGATCGAGTATCCAAATTCAAGTTAGGATCAAGTATCCAAATCCAGTTAGGATCAAGTATTCCAATCCAGTTTAGGATCGAGTATCCAAATCCAGTTTAGGATCGAGTATCCGAATCTAGTTTAGGATCGAGTATCCAAATCCAGTTAGAATCGAGTATCCCAATTCAAGTTAGGATCGAGTATCCCAATCCAATTTAGGATCGAGTATCCAAATTCAAGTTAGGATCGAGTATCCAAATCTAGTTAGGATTGAGCATCCAAATCCAGTTAGGATCAAATATCCCAAACCAGTTTATGATCGAATATCCAAATCCAGTTTAGGATCGAGTATCCAAATCCAGTTTAGGATCGAGTATCTGAATTCAGTTTGGATTGAGTATCGAAGTCTAGTTTAGGATCGAGTATCCAAATCTCTCGGGTCCAGAACCCAAATTTACCTTAGGTCCAGAACCTAGAATCTTTCCTAAGTCAAAAACTTAGCTCGGGTCTAGAACCCAAATTTTTCTTAGGTCCAGAACCTAGAATCTCTTCTAAGTCCAGAGCTTTGCTCGGGTCCAGAACCCAAATTTTTCTTAGGTACAGAACCTAGAATTTCTTTAAGTCCAAAACTTAGCTCGAGTCCAAACCCCAAATTACCCTTAGGTCCAGAACCTAGAAACTTTTCTAAGTCCAGAACTTAGCTCTGGTCCAGAACCCAAATTATCCTTAGGTCCAGAACCTAGAATCTTTCCTAAGTCCAGAACTTAGCTCGGGTCCAGAAACCAAATTACCCTTAGGTCCAGAACCTAGAATCTCTTTTAAGTTCAGAACTTAGCTCGGGTCTAGAACCCAAATTATCCTTAGGTCCAAAACCTAGAATTTTTTTCTAAGTCCAGAACCCAAATTATCATTAGGTCCAGAACCTAGAATTTTTTTCTAAGTCCAGAACTTAGCTCGGGTCCAGAACCCAAATTTTCCTTAGGTCCAGAACCTAAAATTAAAATATTAGGTCCAGAACCTAAAATTATCCTTGAGTCTAGAACTCGAACCGGGTCCAGAACCTAAAACCTCAACCATCTCAAAAATTATGTCTTATTTCTTTTTACTCTCTTTCACTAATGTCTCAGATCATTCAAGCAGGGGGCAAACTGTAGACCCTTAATTCTTGACCCAGTCCGGTCCAATATATTTTAATTAATCCAAAATAATTTTTGTTATCTTAATTAAATAATATTTGCTTTAGTACTAAATTTTTATTCATAAAAAATAAAAAAAAATAATAATAAACAAAAAAATAAAAATAAAAATAAAAATCGGCGACAAAAAAATCGTCGATGAAAATCAGTGAGGCGAAATGGCCCGCAGGCCAATTTTCACCGGCTGCAACAGCCACCTGCGGCAATTTTTTTTGCTAGCGCATTTTTTTCGCAGTAGTTTTTTTTCGCCAGCTCAATTTTTTCGCAGCAGTTTTTTTCGCCATCGAAATTTTTTCGACGCAAATTTTTTCGAAACCTAATACAATTAGGTTTCGGTTTCCTTTTCTTAATCAATATTAGATTCCATGAATAAGTAGAATTAGCCATAAAAATCTTCTATAAATAAGGAATAAAACAACACAAAAAAAGAGGAGAGAAAGAAAAAGGAAAATTGGATGGGATTTTGGAGGAGAAATTGAGTCTGAAATTGAGGAGGAAAACTTTGAATCAATTGGATTTTTTGAGAAAGCAAACAAGCAATTCAATCCATCAAAGGCAGCAAAGCTTGTCTTTGTTCTTGTTCATCCAAGAAGTGATTTTTGGTGGAACCAACAAACGAAGGTATGAATTTCTTTATTTGTTTCATTAATCCATAGTAGCTTCATCATTCAAAAATCTTAAAATTGTTGTTTCTATTTCTTCAAAATAAAAAAACCCTAGAACCTCAATTCACCTTTTCTAAAGTTTAAAAACCTTAATTCATCTCTTTGATTTTCAAAAATCTTACAATAGTTATTTTTGTTTCTTCAAAATCTCAAAATCCTAATTTGCCTTCCAAATTTTCAAAACCCTAAATTGAATCTGTTTCTTTCCATAAACCCTAAACAACATCTTTTCTATTTCTATAAACCTTAAATCATTTTGTTTATTTTCATAAAGCTTCATAAAATTATCAATTGATTTTCAAATTCTAAAACCTAATGCATTCTCTGAAACCCTAATTCTAAAATTCTAAAACCCTAATTCACCTCCAAAACCCAAAACAGTAAACCCTAAACTAGCTAACCTAAACCCTAATTTTTCTAAACCCTAATCGTTTAAACCTAAAAACCCTATAAACATAAATATTAAAATTCAAACATAGTAAGCTTAAAAACCATAATTCAGTAACCATAAATCATAAATCTAAATGTTTTAAAGTATTTAAACCCTAATTTAATGATTTTACCACTCAAATCCTAATTTGGTTAGTCAAAGAACTTTATCAACCTCTTAAATCATAAAATCTTAATCCATTTTAATTCCTTTAAAAACTCACAGTAGCTTAAACCCACAAATTCCAAAACCCTAAACATGTTAATTGAAGAATCTTAAATAGAAACAGTAACTCTAATTTGAATCTTTACTTGCTTTATTTAATTTTATATTTGATTATGTAGTCTATTATATTTTCAATGCTTGATACATTTAGTTTATCATGGATGGATGTTTACATTCTATTGATGTTTAATATCTTTGATGAATGATTTATTTACGATGAATGGTTATTTCCTTTTATCGATTTATTTAGATTTCCAAATGTTGTAAGAGGTATGTTTCCACTTCGTGGGTACCTCATTAGTTAAATATCATGTAATTTAAATTGCTTTCATATTTTAGAACCAATGTAAAGGACATGTTTCTACCTTTCAGTGGGTGTCTTATTTTGGCATGGGATGTAAGGACATGTTTCTATCCTCGGATGGGTGTCCATTTATTTGCTTTGTTTTGACATTGTTTTGATTTTTAATATATGGATACTTTATTTTAATTATTGTGTGTAATATGGATAATATTGTTATATTTAAGAATTTTATAATATTAAGACCTGTAAAGGAGGCCGGTTCCAATGAACCGGGCGTTGTGGGTGTGCTGGGCCATTTCTCACCTTCCCCACACGTACCCAACTTTCCGAACCCATCAAGGGGTTGGGGATTCCTTAGGAATCGAGTCATCCACCCCTTTCTTTTTTTCCGGCACGTCCGAGTGGCGACTCCATTTTCTCTGGACTTAGGTCCGTGTTCTTTAAGGCCCCGAGCCTAAATAGTATCCAAGTCGCAAGAACCATTCAACTGGGAGTGGGGGCAAAAATCCCCGCTCTCACAGATCTACAACAACCATCCAACAAACCCAAGAACACAAACTCAAAAGAAAACCAAGAAACAAGTTGGAAACTTACCAAAAGTGAAGAAAATCCTTAAAACTCCAACTTGATCTCTTGAAATCCTTCAATCTCTTGAGCTTGGAGGCAACAAAATCTCTTTTTCTTTTATTGATAAGGGTGGACGGCTCACTAGAAGGAAAGAAGAAGATGAAGATGAAAGAAGAAGAAGAAAGAAAGGAAGTCAAACTTAAATAACCACTCTCTCCTCAAAACACTCTCCACCAAGAAATTAAACAATATAATATTAAATCCACTAACATCATCTTCCACTAACATTAAACAAATCCATTTAAATTCAAAATATCTTTTGACCAAAAAGACATAATCTTGTATATATATTTTTTATCTCCATATACATAACATATACACTTCTTCTTCCTCTTAATTATTCACTTAATCAAATATACACTTAAAATCATTTAATACAATTTTCACAAATAAGAATTCCAAATTTTAGGGTATCATTTAGGATATTACATCTAATTTCAAAGGTGAAGACCCGATCTCTAAGGATGAAGATCCATTTTTAAGGGTGAAGACCCGATGACCAAGGATGAAGACCCGATAACAAAGGTTGAAGATCCAGTTTCAAGGGTGAAGACCCAATCTCTAAGGATGAAGATCCATTTTTAAGGGTGAAGACCCGATGAACAAGGATGAAGATTTGAGATCCAAGGATGAAGATCCAATTTCAAGGGTGAAGACCCAATCTCTAAGGATGAAGATCCATTTTCAAGGATGATGACCCGATGACCAAGGATGAAGATTTGAAGCTCAAGGATGAAGATCCATTTTCAAGGGTGAAGATCCAAAGTCAAAAGGATAAAGACCCAATTTAAAGGGTGAAGACCTGATGCAGAGGATGAAGATCCGATTTAAAGGGTAAAGACCCGAAGTCAAAAGGATGAAGATCCAACTTAAAGGGTGAAGACCTGATCTCCAAGGATGAAGATCCAATTTTAAGGCTGAAGACTCGATGTCCAAAGGATGAAGATCCATTTTCAAGGGTGAAGACCCGATCTCTAAGGATGAAGTTCCATTTTGAAACAATCTGTTGAAGAATTGAACAATTGGCGAGAAGAAAGCCAGAACTCTCAAACTGACATAAGGTCCATCAAATTCAATCTCCGATCCAAGTACCTAGTCTCGGATCCAAGTACCCAAATAAATTTAGTCTTGGGTCTGAGTATCCAGTTTCGGGTCCAAGTACTCAAACCCAAAATATTTTCGAGTCCAGAACTCACCCGGGTTGAGAACCCATCCTCATCCAAAATCAATTAAAAAATTATGTTGCTTTTCACTCTCTTCTATTGCAGTCTCAGATCGTTCAAGCAGAGGACAAACTGTAGACCCTTAATTTTTGACCAAGTCCAGTCTGATATTTTAAAACAGTCCAAAAATAATTTTTATAATATTTATTATTTATTTTAATATTATAATATAATATTCATTATTTAATTTTAAAATTTATAATATTTATAATATTTATTTTTAATAATAAAAATAAAATAAAATAAAAAATTGAACGGATCGGCGAGCGACGCGTAGCCCGTATTTACCTAGCCCAATTCACGTGCTAGCAGCTCAATTCCTTACAGTAATTGGACAGCATCCCATAGCAGCCCGCACGCACTGCCGATTTCGCCAAAATCCTTATTTAGCTTGGTTTTAATTTTTTGCTAACAGTCTATTATTTCCTTAACCAACTAAGATTAGGTTTTTTGATTTTTCCTATAAATAAGGCATTAAAACACAGAAACAGGGACAACACAATTATTGAAGAATTATTCAAAGAGCTTTAGCAATTATTTAGACTTTTCTTTCGGCTGGACTTTTAGCAATTTATAGAAGGACTTTGGTTTTTTTTTTTTTTTTTGCTGAGATGATTGGGACAGAGAGCAAGAGAGCAAGAAAGAAATCAAAGGCTTGAGACCACCAACTAGATGGCAGTGCTATATGCCTGTCTTCAATTCATTCCAACCAAGATTTACAAGCTTAAATTTTGGTGGAACCTACAACTGAGGTTTGCAATCTTTTATTTAAATTATTTTTAAGGTTACAATAATTTAATTATTATCTTTCGTTGTTTTATTTTCATTTTTGTTTCATTATTTTATTTAAATTGTTTTAATTATTCTTTAAACCCTCAAATATCATAGTAAGAAAAATATATTTTTAAAATCTTAAAATCTTAATTTTCAACACCAAAACCTACAACCCTAAAGACTAGTTTTTAAACAGTAGCCAAGATGTTAACAATATTAAAATTGTTAGTTTCTTAAAGTCCCAACCTTGGTGGCTTGTACCCATGTTTTGCCATTATTTTCATAAACCCTAAATCCTAATTAACTTTGTTTCCAAAACTACACATTAGCCATAATCTTTCTAAAAAAGAAAAATAACAATAATATTAGTTTCTCAAAACCCTAAAACCCTAGTTTTTAAATCCAAACCCTAAAAACCTAGTTTTTAAATCTAAACGCTAAAAATCAAATCTAAAACTAAATAAAGCAATAAATGTATAAGGTTAGGGTACCTCATTAGTCAAGCTTCATGTAATTTAAATTATTTTCATATTTTGGGATTAATGTAAAGGATACATTTTCACCTTTTTGGTGGGTGTCCTATTAGTTTTAGACATTGGACGATGTAAGGACATGTTTTCATCCTCATATGGGTGTCCATTTATTTATTTTGTTTGAAGATTGCTATAATTTTTAATAAAGTATTTGTTTATTCTTATGATTGCATGTAATATGGATAATATTATCATATTTAAGAATTTTATAATATTAATACTTGAAAAGGAGCTCGGTTCCAATGAACCGAGCGCTGTGGGGGTGTTGGGCCATTTCTCACCTTCCCCACGCATACCCAACTTTTCGAACCCAATACGAGGTTAGGGATTCCTTAGGAATCGAGTCATCCACCCCTTTTTTTCCCGGCTTATCTGACTGGCGACTCCATTTTCTCTGGATTTAGGCCCGTGTTCTCTAAGGCCCTGAGCCTAAAGTGCCGAAGTCGCAAGAACCATTCCACCGGGAGTGGGGGTGAAAATCTCTGCTCACAATATGTTACATATATTTTAACGGTATATGTTGGTATATGTTGATATATGTCGGTATATGTTGATGTATATTAATATATATTGATAAATGTTAGTATATATTGATACATATTGGTATATGTTGATATATATCGGTATATATTATATAAAAAAAATAATATTTTAGTAATTTTATATTAAAAATATTTTTAAATAATTTTTATAGTATATATTAAAATAATTTTAAAAAATATAAATTAAATAAAATATATTAATATAAATAAAAATTTAAATTTTATTTTCAAAATGAGAGTATATGTGGATATATATGGTATTTGATTTAAATATTTTTAATTTACAATTTAAAAAAAATATTTTTAAATTAAAATATAAAAAAATAAAAAAAACAAGTACAAATGGCCATTGGTAAAAACAATAGCCATTTTGTAAGGAGCACTTCTTAAATAGTAGCGCCAAAATGTTATTTAAAAAGAGTGTAACATATTTTTCTAAAAAAAAATATAAATGTAGTATTTTTAAAAATTTTAAAAAATGGTAGTATTTTTGAAAATCAAACTTATTTTTAAGGTGGTGGGTATTTTATTTAATCTTGTTGATATATATCTTTATATGTTGATATATGTAGGTGTATATTATATATATTTTAATAATATATGTTGATATATTTCGATATATGTTGATATGTATTGATGAATGTTAATATTTATCGATATATATTACATATATTTTAACAATATATGTTGATATATGTTGAAAAATAGTGATATATGTTTGTACATGTCGATATATGTTATATATATCTACATATGTTATATATAAAATGATATTTTTATAATTTTATAGATTTTGTATTTTTGAATGTCCAAGTTCATTGTATTTTTTTAAAAAAATTATGTTGTAAATTATTTTTGTATAATTATTTTTGTAGTATTTTTAAAAACTAACATTTGTTAAAGTTAGTTTTGTAACTTTTCTTATATATCTAGTTATGAATAATGAGATAGAAAAATTAATTAATTAAACACATTGTAGACCCTTAATTTTTTACCTAGTCTGATCCGATATTTTTTTTATATAGTCCAAAATAATTTTTGTGGTATTTGAATTAAATAATATCTATTTTAGTATTTATTAATTATTATTTATAATTTTTTATAAAAAATAAAAAAATTAAAGTAATATTAGTAAAGTTAAAAAATATATATAAATAAAAAAAATCAGCGACGAAAAATTTTATCGCCGAAAGCAAATCGGCCTGGGCCAATTCGCTGCAAGAAAATTATGCGGCGAAATGGCCTTGGGCCAATTCGCCGTAAGAATTTCCTGCGGCGAATTGGCCCCCGCCCGCAGCAAATGCTAGCAATTCTGGCAGTTTTTAGCCCGCAGCAGTTTTTTCGCCAGCGCAGTTTTTTCCGAAACCAAATTCTATTTGGTTTTGATTTCTTTTCCTAAACTGTTTTAATTTCCTTAGACAATTAGAAGTAAGTGTATTAGTTTTCCTATAAATACCACATTAAAACCCATAATTAGGGGAAGGAAAAAATTATTTTATTGGATCGGAGACTCAACCATTCGATCGGCCAAAAGAAAAGCCCTAGCAGGCAAGAGACATTAGCAACAAGAAGCAATCATCAATCCATCAAAGGCAACAACATTGCCTTTGTTATTGTTCATCCAGAAAGTCAATTTTGGTGGAACCAATTATGCAGGTTTGATCTTTAATCATAGATTATATATTCACAGTAGCTTTGTTTCTTTGATTAATAAGAACATGCATGCAGTACCTTGATCTTTAAATATGTAGTAATTTGATCTTTGTTTCAATAACTTTAATTGTTTACTTTGGTTAATACATTAATCAGTTGGTTTTCAAAACTCCACTTCCATATTTTATAAAAACTTAAAACTTCAAAAAACCATAAATTATTCTTCTGTTTCCAAAACTTTAAAATAACCCTAAATTATTCTTTTGTTTCCAAAACTTTAAAAAACCCTAAATTGTTTCTTTTGCTTCCAAAACTTTTAAACCCTAAATTGTTTTTCCCCAAACTATTTTCTTAATCATCTAAACTCTAACTTTTTGTCCAAAATTTTCAAATGTCTTATTAAATCTCCAAACCCTAATCTTCTTTACAGTTTCTAAAAACTTTAATCATAATTATATCTATAAAACTATAAATTGTTTTTTTAAATCCTAAGATAAAATATGTTTTCCAAAATATCAAAAACCCAATCCAGTAAACCTTAGCTTTCCTAGATCCTAATTCTTAAAACATCAAAACTTTATGACAAGTTCATCAACACCTAAAACCATAATCCAATGAACTTAAAATCCAATCTTTTAAAATTATAAACCCTAATGTCTTAAGGTTCCAAATCCCTAATTTTATGATGTATTACTTAAAACCCTAACTAAACCTACTTTTTTAAATCACGGTAACATTATTTTTATAAAAACATCCAAAACTTTAAATCTTTTAAACATCCAGTAGCTATGTTATTACTTTAAAATATTTCTCCACAAAGTATATGCAAAACCCTAGTTATTGAACATAAAACCCTAGAAACCCTACTTAAAGCATGAACCCCTAAAGTTAATATATTTACTGTTTTATTTAAATTGGATGAATGTTTATTATATATTTTGATTGATGTTTGATATCTTTGATGAATGATTATTTACATTTATTGATTTATTTTGATTTCCAAATATTGTAAGAGGTATGTTTCCACTTTGTGGGTACCTCATTAATTAATTTCTATGTAATTTAAATTGATTTTATATTTTGGACCAATGTAAAGGATATGTTTCCACCTTTTGGTGGGTGTCCTATTTAGTTTAGACATGAATGATGTAAGGATATATTTCTATCATCGGATGGCTGACCATTTATTTGCTTTGTTTGAACATTGCTTTGATTTTAATATAATGATGCTCTATTTTAATTGTTCCATGTAATATGGATAATATTGTTATACTTAAGAATTTTATAATATTAAGACCTACAAAGGAGGCCGGTTCTAATGAACCGGGCATTGTGGGGGTTCTGGGCCATTTCTCACCTTCCCCACACGTACCCAACTTTCCGAACCCATTAGGGGGTTGGGGATTCCTTAGGAATTGAGTCATCCACCCCTTTCTTTTTTTCGGGCCATCCAGGTGGCGACTCCATTTTCTCCGAGCTTAGGCCCGTGTTCTCTAAGGCCCCAAGCCTAAACAGTGCCGAAGTCACAAGAACCATTCCATAGGGAGTGGGGTCAAAAATCCCCGCTCACAGTGGCAACTCCACTGGGGATAAGAGAAGTTGATTCCATTGGTCATTCTATTATTTCTTATAATGATATTATCCATTGCATCATATTAGATTGCATCGCGTGCGTGAGTTAGGATGCTCGTGTTACCCATGTTGTGTTATGTAAGGGATACCATACTTTCACTCAAGGTATGGAGATCGAGCATGGCATAACCACTCATAGCCTTGTACCATTTGGTATATACTTGCTATGGGAACCTAAGCCTTTTAACGCAAAGACTAAAGCTCATGTAATTGGCCTAGTTACTTTCCTTAAGTTTTTACCCTAAATGCTTGTTGTTTAACTATGGTTAATTTATCTTGGCTTAAATCATGGCTTATTTGTTTTATTCTTTTTCTAATATGACCTAAATACATTGTGAGTTCAAAATAAATTTTTCTTTAAAATCCAAAAGACCAAAGCTATTTTCAAAACTTTTCAAGATGGTCTTTGGATATAAAACTTTTCCGTAAACAAATTCTTTTCTCATGACTCAAATATAAAGCCCAAAATCCATTTTTTCTAAAATCATTTTACAATGGGCTTAGAAACAAAATTATTTTCATCCAACCTTTTTCTTACAAAGAGCTTGCAAATTATTTAGGTCAATTACGAAACACCAAAAATCAACTGTGAGCCTAGTTTATACTAAGAATAATTAATTATGGGCTAGTTTTTGGTATGAATCATTAGTTACTTTTTGAAGTGAGAAATCTATTTATAATAAACCTCTTAATTTAGTTTTAATCCAATATAGCATAAAAGCTACTTTAGTAGGTTGAATGGATTAGAACCTAATTATTGGGAATTATCATGAATTGATTTCCATCTTGAAAATATAACTATTGGTTGAAACGTCCGAGGGAAATATTTGAAAACAAGATACCCCATGTTGGTATTTTGTTAACCATATACCTAAAAAATAAGACTCGCCATTCGTGTGTGGAAGTTATAAGGTTGGAAGGGACATTCTACTTATCTTTGTCTATTATTTGTGCATACATGCATACATTTGCATCTCATTGATCCTCTCTGGCTCACAGCCCTGGATTATGATAGTTTAAAAGCTTACGACATTCCGACCTATGCCAGAGATGAAGAATCTAGCAACGACTCAATCACTTTCTCACCAAAAGCAATGGAGCCCGAACAAATTCAAAGAATGGTGGACGACGCCCTTAATGCCAAGATGGAAGAAATAAAAAAGGCCCTGGCTGAGACCATGAAGAACCAATTGGCTATAATTTTAGGAAACAATGCTAAAGCATCTACAAGCACTAAGAAGCCAAAGGACAAGGGGAAGGCTAAAGTTGGTGAAGTGGTTTTTGATGATGATAAGGTGATCGTTGATGATGATGATGATTGGGCTCAATACTTCCAAGATCCTCAATACAAGAAGAAAGAACTGAAGATTATTGAAAGATCAGCTATGGGGAAAATTGAAACTTCAGATGTTGAAAATATGATTGCGGATTTGGAAAAGAAATTTGAGAAGAAGCTAAAAACCAAAGAGATGTCTGAGATCGACAAACTATTTGAACAAGATGAGGAGGTCCCTTATAAGTTCAACATGCCTTCCTTGGCTAGGTACAATGGTACTGGAAATCCTCATCTCCATGTGAAGCAGTACATCACTGCTATACAGTCTGCCCGAGCTACTAAAGCTCAAACTCTGAGGTATTTAATGCTCTCATTGGACCATATTGTTCAAAATTGGTTCAACACCTTAGAGGAAAGTACTCAAAAAGATTGTGACATGTTGTACAAGGCTTTCATTTAGCAATATGGGTACAATGTCAAGCTGGAAGTTACCTTAATGGAAGTTGAGTCCATTAGACAAAGGCCAAATGAGAATTTTGTGTACTATGTGAAAAGATGGAGAAATAAGGCTACTTTGCTCAAGAAAAGGCCCTATGAATCTGATCAAATAAGGATGATTATGAGAGGGGTGTTGCCTAGTCTTCGTGAAAGGATGTCTTATACACTCATCTGGGATTTCAAAGATCTTCTCCAAGCTGGTCTACAAATTGAAGAGTGGGAAAGGGAGAAGAGTCATTTTTCTGCAAAATGAAATTATCAGCCTAGCAATCAATGTACACAAAAGGAAGCTGATGTCAATACAACTGGTCAAGCAAAAAGAAGGCATTTTTCATATATGGGGAAGCCTTTGTCTTGGATCTTCAACAAGCTACAAAAGAAGGGACTATTACAGCCATTGGCCCCTCGACCTTTGCCTAATCCTTTACCCCCAAAATTTGATACTAAGGCTTTTTTTCAATTTCATCAGACTCAAGTACATGAGGCCGATAGATGTACCCGATTGAAGCAAGAGATCCAAGATCTAATCGATAGTGGTAAGCTACATTAGCCGGACAAGCCCAATACAAAAAAAAATCCTTTGCCTAAGTTTGGAAGAGTACCTCCACCAGCAACCTTCATGGTAGGAAAAGGATTGGAAGAAGATTTTGTTTTATCATCCTTTCAAGATGGAAAAATTGAAGATGTGAAAAGAAAAGAAGGTTAACTCAACAAACTTTCTTAGCTTGAATGTTGCTTTTTAATTTTGCTTTCTTTAATATTTAATTGGAACATTATGTTTTTCTGTTTTTGTTTGAATAAATTACTTTCATTAAAATTTTTGTTGGTATTTGTTCATTTTGGTGCTCAACCAATGATGAATCTAGCTTGATATTCATAAATTAATGTATCTAGGTATCATGATTTGAATGACTTTACTAGATGAGGGAATTGCTCTATAGCATTGAGTTGTGTATGCTTACTTAGAGAGGGCTCCTGTATAATTACTTTTGTCTAGGTCCTAGTCAGTCTTAGAACATGCTTTGACAAACTTTTGAGGCAAAATTGAACTCTGCTTATTTAAGGGAGAGATGATCTAGGCATTGTTTGACGAGCCAACAACTAGTATCCACCCTATTAAATATCAATCCCTAGTTGTCCCATTGAGCCTTCATGAAATTTTAGCTTTCTTTTCACTGGCATGTAACTCCAACAACCTACCCTGAGCGGTTGTGATACTTTTGACAAGTCTTATGACCACTAAGATGAAGAGGCAAGAAGATCAAAGAATGGAATGTGTAGCCAAAACTGTAAGTATAGTTGATGTTCTCAAGACCATAAGGGTGTTGAAGTTCACCTAATATCTCCAATCTATCAAGACAATATCAGAGTAACAAATGATTTATCCTTGTTAAAGAAGATTATGTCACTCCACTCATCCATTATTGGAGACCCAAGTTGGTACCAACAAGACAACTCTTTTAGAGCTAGAACCAAAAAAAAAAAGAAAAGAAGAAGAAAGAAAAAGAAGAAAAAGAGAAGAAAAAAGGACAAAAAAAGGACAAAAAAAGGACAAAAAAGACAAAAGAACGAAGAAAAAAAAGAAATATAAAACCTAAAAAAAAGGTGGTTCAGAAAGCCAACTAAGTTCTCTTTTACCTAAAGCAGTAAAAGGCTTCCATTTAGTTTATAAGGACAGTTTGACTTGAATTGGTCCAACCCAACCAAAGATTCTATCAAAATCAGAGAAAAAGAAGAAAGACCATCCAATTCTTAAAAGTTTTGTACTTGACAGTCCTACAAGGAAGAAGGACAAAATGATAAAATGCTCAAAGAAAGGGAAGAGTAAGAAAAATAAAAAGAAAGAAAAGCGAGAAGAAGAAAAGAAACGAATTTGGGTAACAAACTTTTTGCAAGGGCAAAGACTGTCCTAATCAAGATCTATATTAATGCCAAAAAGATAGAAAGAATTTAGAGTCTAGCAAGATTGCTCCCAGCTGCCTAAAGTTCAAACAAGAAATTTGTAGCATGAGGGTTTGCCTATAGTGTCACAATGGCTCCAACTTACAAATGGCCTTCATTTAACCCATGTCCCTTATAGACCCCATTTCAAGCCTATTAAAGACCTGTTGAACTCTCTTGGTAGGTAGAGTCTATTAGTGGAGATAGTTTGGATAAGCATGCATATGTGATAGGCAATATTCAAACTCAAATAAAACCTTTGACTAAGTAATGTGTATGTGCCTATCTTGTAACACCCCGATACCCCATATAAGTACTATACATATACCTGGTATACATACAGTAAGTATATAAAGTATAAGGATGTCACTTTTCGTTACAATTTAAAAACCTTTAACAGAGTTCAAACCACAATACATTAATTTAAAGAACATTTACAAAATCATTATACTTTTAATGATCTTACATATATATAATAATCTTATCTTTATCATAACTTCATTTATACATATAAATACACTCTTGTCAGATATACATCATAATTAAAATTTATACATGTATGCATCACCCTCTAGTTGGTCTCGACAAACTCTTACTCTTCTCGTGGCATAACGAAAGACTTCATATCTTCCACCTAGTCACCTGCGCAATTACACATCCGCGCTAAGCCCGAGAGCTTAGTAGTACAAATAAATATTAAAATATACTATACAAAAGAATCATACCTCATATTTTTAGCATCATGTTTTATTGTTCTCTTATCCCGTTTTTTTCCTTTCTCAATGCATTCTTCATATATTCCCACTAATCTCATAGATTATATACATATTTACATAGAACATTCACAAAATGATACTTACCATTGCTACATCATATACATATTACCTGTCATATTATACTTCCAGAATCACATATTTCAACGTAACTTCTCAAATCAAATCTCTTTTCAATAACTCATTTATACAATATTATCATGCCATACTTCATAACATTACATCTCATTACACCATTCAATTAAATCATTATCCACAATTCAACATTCATGAATCACATTTTCAACAAAGGCAATCATTACACCATTCAATTAAATCATTATCCACAATTCAACATTCATGAATCACATTTTCAACAAAGGCAATCATTATACCATTCAATTAAATCATTATCCACAATTCAACATTCATGAATCATATTTAAACAAACACAAGCATGGGCCCAAAACACACTAATATGCCATTCCATTTTTCAGAGTTAATGCTTTGGTTTTGTTATCACATTTATCATTATCATAAACCCAACTAGGCTTCAAGGATAGGTTCAACCAAGCTTCAAGGGGAACAAAGCATGCTAAGTATCAACCAAACTTGGCTTCAAGAACCAATCCAACCTAGCTTCAAGGGTTGTAACATCTCAATTAGGCTTCAAGGACTAGATCCAACCAAGCTTCAAGGGGAGTAAAACATGTTAAACTTCAACCCAACTTGGCTTCAAGGATCAAATCCAACCTAACTTCAAGAGATTGTGTAACACCCCTTCCCAACCTACATATGTAAGCTGAGTAGAGGCGCCACACTAACCTAATGTTGCTACCAATTTTACTTAGTCAAATTTTAGTTCCAATTTTTACAAAATTTTTGCCATAGTTTCGCCTAAAAATTGAGTCCCAAGTGTCGACAAAACCGGTTTTTTTCTTATTTTTAAAAACATTTTAAACAAACCAATGCAAACAAAATCATTCTCAGTACACTCCCAATAAATCCCCCTTGTAACCTCAACTACAACCTGCAAAAAGGATTTACACTTCTAGTACAACATAAAATAAAGGTTTTGTGACAACCCCCATATTTAAATATTACACAGCGGAAGTTATAAAATATTTACATATTTACAAATTCATATACATCAAAACTCAAGTTTTACAACACATAAAATTTATACATGATTGGCAAGTCTGCTCTGATCTTTAAGCTCCCAAAATGGATTCTTCAAGGTCTACTCTCACTAGGTCTTGATGAACTCTCGGGTTCAACTCTATCCACTCTACTACCTGCGCGATTAAACACTATCGCGCTAAGCCAACGGCTTAGTAAGATAAAACATGCTAACGGTATGCTTTAATGAAATGCAATGCCACATATGTTATTGATAAGATCAACATCATAAATATAAAGTTAACCACACAATTATGCATTTCACAAATCATAGTCATATGAGCATACCACATTTCAACATCTTTTCACATTCAACATTAATCAATCATACTCCATAACCAACATCTCATTTCATTAAACTCATAACATTATTTAGGACATTCATATAACCTTGACACCTATGGGCCCAACAAGTATTTAATACGATATTCAGAGTTCAGAGTTACTGCTTTGGTTCATAGTCACAATAATCACGCCCGTAGGCAATGTATATACATGTATCTCTATCCATGGATAGTGTAACAGACCCAGTCTCTTGGATCATCAACTCAACACATATGAGGAGATCCTCAACCCGGCAAGACTGTTACAAATCATATATCTCATAGTGTAACAGACCCAGTCTCTTGGACCATCAACTCAACACCTATGAGGAGGTCCTCAACCCGGCAAGACTGTTACCTTTCATCATTTCTTAGGCATGCCACCCAAATCCAGAACTCTGAAACTGAATAACATATTAAACAAACAATTCATTTCCATTCTCAATTCTCATCACATTTAGGCAAACATGCCTTCTTTCTTTCAATTACATCATCTTAGCCAATAACAATGGCTTCACATTTCATTTCACAATATAACATCTCATTATTCAAGTATATATATATATATATCTCATCCATGATCACATTATATCTCACATAGCATCATTCATAAATATCAACATTTCATTCCACATTACTCATGAAACACATTACCATTCACAATGCACAACATAACATTGTTCAATCTCAACAATGCAATTAGGGCAAAGAACAATTGATTATAACATTCATTGATTCAAGTGTGTTTAAAGTGTTTAGGGTTAGGTTTAAGGACCAACCTACCTTTGGAGAACCAAAGCAATGCAAGAAGAACAAAGAATTAAAACCCTAACCATAAATAGTACATTCTGGTTTTAAACTCCATTTTATCCTTATTTTGAAAAATTGTATAAAATAATATACTTGACTAAAAATTCTAAAATTTTTACAGAATTTAGTTTTGTATCTTAAAATCATCCCTGTAAAATTTCAGATCAAACTGAACACAAAATCTTGGTCAAATAGTTCACCTAACCAGACTGCCCCAATTGCCCTGCATCCTGGCAGCAGTTCTGAACTTTGTGAATTCCATAAATCAAATTCAATCAACGTGATTCCAAATTATTTTTCTCAAATACTAAACTCACTAAGCAACAACATATCCAAAATTCGATTGGATATGATTATTCTACATTTTATTAAAAATCCCGAAATATAGCTGTCTCAGTTAAGGTACCTGCTGGAACAGGTCTAATAAAAATAATCTTTCTAAACTCATAACCATTCCAAAATCGAATCAACATATTTTTCAGTCATTCTAGACTCATAGAGGCACAACATATCAAAAATTCACTTCAAGAACATTTTTCTATAATTAATTAAAAATCATACAAATCACAGCCTTTACTAATTGTAAAACAGAAACAATTTCACTAAACACAACTCTTACTCTTCCATCACCAACACCAACCTAGCTTCTTATCTTTAATTCCATTTCAACACTTTTACACACACCATACACAAACACACTCCATCAAACCCAAACAAAATTCCAAATAGAACAAGAGAAAACTTACCTTAAATGAAGAAATCCACAAATCTCTAACCAAAACCCTTGCTTCCTTCTTCAAATTGCTTCAAACCTCAAGATCACCTCTCTTTCTCTCTTTGTCTATGGAGAATCCGGCCACACATGAAGAGAAGAAGAAAATATGAAGAGCAAAGTCAAATTTGGCTTCTTATATCCATCAAGTGTTTTTAACCTTGCAATTACTAAAACACCCTTCACCATTTAACTAACCTTTTGTCTCATCTAAGCCCTTATATGTAATTTCATTAACAACCAAAAATATCTTCTTCCACTTAACCATCACCTTGACTCTTCATTTGACCAATGTATATGTTAATTATATCATCATATAAACAACATATACATTTGTCTCTAAACCCTAAATTTCTTCTCCAAAACACATATACATATACATTCTCTTCCCATTTCTTTTCTCTTACAATTTAACACATATATTCAATCCAATATATAACAACAACAACACTAACAACAACATCAACCATAACAACCACATAACCAAGACTTCTAGGGCATACATGAGGATATTACAATTCTCCCCCTCTAAAAAGAAATTTCGTCCTCGAAATTACCTGATATCAACTCTGAAATAGTTGAGGATATTGCTCTCGCATAGTTTGCTCACTTTCCCAAGTTGCTTCTTCTTTTGCATGATTCTTCCAAAGAATCTTCACCAATGGCACTTTCTTGTTCCTCAATTCTTTCACATCACGTGCCAAGATAGCAACTGGTTCTTCTTCAAATGTCAAATCTGGGCTCACTTCGATAGACTCAAATGGCAACACATGAGATGGATCTGACCTGTACCTCCTCAACATAGAAACATGGAATACATTATGAATACGATCCAACTCAGGTGGCAAAGCAAGTCGATATGCAACTGGCCCAACTCTTTCTAACACTTCATACGGCCCAATGAAACGAGGACTCAATTTTCCTTTCCGACCGAACCTCAAAATCTTCTTCCAAGGAGATACTTTCAAAAACACCTTATCTCCAACATCAAACTGAATGTCTCTCCTCTTCAGATCTGCATAAGACTTCTGTCGGTCTGAAGCTGCTTTTAACCTACCTCGGATCAACTTCACTTTTTCCTCAGTTTCTTGAATCAAATCAGGTCCAATTATTTTACCTTCACCAAGTTCACTCCAACAAAGAGGTGTTCTGCACCGTCTACCATACAATGCCTCGAACGGTGCCATACCAATGCTAGATTGGTGACTGTTGTTGTAAGCAAACTCCACAAGAGGTAAGAATCTATCCCAACTTCCAGTGAAATCGATGACACAGCTTCTCAACATATCCTCAATAATCTGTATCACCCTCTCTGACTGTCCATCCGTCTGTGGATGAAAAGCAGTACTGAAGTGTAGTCGAGAACCCAAAGCACTATGCAAACTCTTCCAAAATCTTGAAGTAAACCGGGGATCTCGATCAGACACTAAAGAAGTTGGAACACCATGCAATTTCACAATCTCCTGAATATACAGCTCAGCCAATCTCTCCAAAGAGTAATCCATCCGCACCGGAAGGAAATGAGCTGTCTTCGTCAATCTATCCACAATCACCCATATAGCATCATGCTTCTTTTGTGTCAATGGCAAACCAGACACAAAATCCATTGTCACTCTTTCCCATTTCCATTCTGGCACTGACAATGGTTGAAGCAACCCGGTTGGAACTTGATGCTCTGCTTTAACCTTCTGACAAGTGAGACATTTAGATACAAACTCAGCAATGTCTCTCTTCAACCCAATCCACCAATAATGCTGTCTCAAATCATGATACATCTTGGTATTACCCGGATGCATAGCAAACATCGACTGATGTGCTTCTTCTAAAATAACTCTCTTCAAATCAGCATCATCGGGTACACACAATCTGCTCTTGAACCAGAGACTCCCATCATCTCTCACAACAAAATCTCTAGTCTTTCCATCGTGACAATCTGAAATAATCTTCTGAATCTTCTTATCCATCAACTGAGCTTCTTTGATCTGATCTAACAAAACTGGTTTCAAAAGCAACTGTGCCAACAATGCACCATCAACACAAGGTACAAAACTGGCATGCAAAGCTCTCAACTCAACAAGCAACGAGAGCGAGTAAACAGTTAAACCAGCTAAAGACTTCCGACTCAAGGCATCAGCAACAACATTTGCTTTACCTGGATGATAGTCAATCAAGCAGTCGTAGTCTTTAATCAATTCTAACCATCTCCTCTGACGAAGATTGAGTTCTTTCTGGACACCCAAATACTTCAAACTCTTGTGATCAGTGTAGATGAAACATTTCTCCCCAAACAGATAGTGGCGCCAAATCTTCAATGCAAACACAATGGCAGCCAATTCTAAATCATGGGTCGGATAATTAAGCTCATGCGGTTTCAACTGTATAGATGCATAAGCTATAACTTTCCCTTCCTGCATCAATACACACCCCAAACCTCTATGTGAAGCATCACTGTAGATCACATATGGTTTTCCTTCAACAGGTAAAGTAAGAACAGGCGCTTGAGTCAACAACTCTCTCAACTGCTCAAAACTAGCCTGACACTGATCTGTCCACACAAATCTCACTCCCTTTCGAAGTAATCTGGTGAGTGGAGTAGCTATCAAAGAAAACCCTTTCACAAACCGTCGGTAATAGCCTGCCAAACCCAGAAAACTTCTAATCTCTGTCACAGACTTGGGTGGACTCCAATTCAGAATAGCTTCAACTTTACTTGGATCAACTCTAATGCCTTCTGCAGAAACAATATGTCCGAGAAAAGCAACTTGATCCAACCAGAACTCACACTTCGACAATTTGGCAAATAACTGATTCTCTCTCAAAATCTGCAACACAATCCGCAGATGCATATCATGTTCCTCTTCATTCCGCGAATACACTAGTATATCATCAATGAAGACCACTACAAACTGATCCAAATAGGGCCTAAACACCCTATTCATCAAATCCATAAAAGCTGCAGGTGCATTCGTCAGACCAAAAGGCATAACTAGAAATTCATAATGCCCATACCTGGTCCGAAAAGCAGTCTTAGGAACATCTTCACTTCTTACCCTCAGCTGATGGTACCCAGATCTCAAATCAATTTTGGAGAACACTGACGCTCCCTTCAACTGATCAAAGAGATCATCGATTCTAGGCAAAGGATATTTATTCTTAATGGTCACCTTGTTCAATTGCCTATAATCGATACACAACCTCATAATACCATCTTTCTTCTTCACAAAAAGCACAGGAGCTCCCCAAGGAGAAACACTGGGGCGAATAAATCCTTTGTCCAACAACTCCTGTAATTGCACTTTCAACTCCCTTAATTCTGCTGGTGCCATTCTATAAGGAGTAATGGAGATAAGAGCGGTACCAGGCAACAATTCAATACCAAACTCCACGTCTCTTTCAGGAGGCAATCCTGGCAACTCCTCTGGAAAAACATCTGGGAACTCTGCCACTGTGGCAATGCTATCAATTTGAGAACCTTTTACTCTAGTATCTACCACATGAGCAAGATAGGCATCACACCCCTTCCTAATCAATCTCCTGGCTGCAACAGCTGAAACAAATAAGGAAGCTAGCTGTTCTTGCTCATTAGATACTATTACCTCTCTGCCATCACCAGTTCTCAAAGAAACAATTTTCTTTTTACAATCCACCACAGCTCCATGTCGAGATAGCCAATCCATGCCTAAGATCACATCATATTCCTTAAATGGCATCTCAATCAAATCTCCAAGGAACTCCTCACCCTGCACCCTCACTACACTATCCCGGTGCACCTTACTCACAACCACACTATGCCCTAACGGATTTGTCACTAACACATCAAATCCTAGGGACTCAGCATGCATATCATACACAGGCAAAACAGATGCACTAATATATGAATGCGTGGAACCCGGATCAATCAAAGCAAGTACTGGAGTATTAAATAAAGAAAAAGTACCAGCTATGACTGCCGATGCATCTGGCTGCCTCTGCATAACATACATCCTCTGGGAAGATCCAACCTCCTCTGGTCTACCCTCCCTGGATGTAGCACCTCCTCTAGAACTGAATCCTGGTCTACCTCCCCGGCTGGCACCTCTGCCTCCTCTGCCTCCCCTCACACTAGCTCGAGAAGCAGCAGAATCAACTGGCATCTGCTCCTGCCTCTCAGGACAGTCTCTCACAAAGTGGTCAGGTGATCCACACCTGAAGCATACCCCTGATCTACTATGCCTCCAACAAACGCCCCCATGTCTTCCACCACACTGGTTACACATAGGTAAGGTGGATCTCTGAACTCCAGGAGTAGGAGCACTCGCTACTGAAGCTGCAGGTCTAAATCTCTGCCTCTGGAACTGCACTGACCTACCCACTGGTCTCTGGCTCCTACTACTCCGAGGAACAAAACTTCCTCTACCCCTCTTTGCAGAAGAAGACCCTGCCTCAAACTGGGGCCTCCTAACCCTAACCTCTTCCTCTGAAGCAGCTGCAATAACTTGAACTCGCTCTACACTTCGAGCTGCTGCCACAAGCTGTGAGAAATCCTGATATCTGGATCCAGCCACTAAGCACATGATCGAGGGCCTCAATCCCTCCTCAAATCGCCGACATCTATCAATCTCATCAGCAATGATACCTCCAGCATACTGGCTCAGTCGAATAAACTCAACCTCATACTCAGTTACGGTCCGATGATCTTGCTTCAAATCTAGAAACTCTCTTTTCTTCACATCTTTATACTCCCTAGGAGTATACTTCAACTCAAATTCTCTCAGAAAATCCGCATAAGATAGGGTTGGTGGATCATCCATCGAATGTGGCACCGTCTTCCACCAATCGTAGGCGTCCTTCTGTAGCAAAGATCTTGCATAGTCAAACTTTTCCTCTGAAGTGGCTTGTAACTGAACAAATACCCTCTGTACTCTGTCAAGCCACTGCTCTGCCACAGCTGGATCAGTAGTGCCTACAAAATCTTCAGCTCCATACTTCCTCAGTTTGTCATAATGCCTCACAGAAACTAAAGACTGAGGGGGTGGTGGCTGTGGTTGCACAGGTGCTGGTCTCATAGCTTCCATCATATTCCTAAACCAGGCTGGCGGAACCTCCTCCCCAGCTGGTCTACCCGACACCGAAACAGGTGCCTCCTCAACACTATCAACTCTAGCTCCCTCAGCAGGAGCAATACTCTCGGCACTACCCTCAATCGACTGACGAGAGTGAGAATCCATCACAACCTAAGTCTGCAAATACAACAGAATACCTCTTATTAAAGATCAGAGACTGCCAATCCCAAACATGTATTTTTGTTCAAAAACTCACTTTTTAAGTAAAAATAGTCTTTTTCTTACATTTTACCTAGGTTGAGAATCTCAAACCTAGGCTCTGATACCAAAACAATTGTAACACCCCTTCCCAACCTACATATGTAAGCTGAGTAGAGGCGCCACACTAACCTAATGTTGCTACCAATTTTACTTAGTCAAATTTTAGTTCCAATTTTTACAAAATTTTTGCCATAGTTTCGCCTAAAAATTGAGTCCCAAGTGTCGACAAAACCGGTTTTTTTCTTATTTTTAAAAACATTTTAAACAAACCAATGCAAACAAAATCATTCTCAGTACACTCCCAATAAATCCCCCTTGTAACCTCAACTACAACCTGCAAAAAGGATTTACACTTCTAGTACAACATAAAATAAAGGTTTTGTGACAACCCCCATATTTAAATATTACACAGCGGAAGTTATAAAATATTTACATATTTACAAATTCATATACATCAAAACTCAAGTTTTACAACACATAAAATTTATACATGATTGGCAAGTCTGCTCTGATCTTTAAGCTCCCAAAATGGATTCTTCAAGGTCTACTCTCACTAGGTCTTGATGAACTCTCGGGTTCAACTCTATCCACTCTACTACCTGCGCGATTAAACACTATCGCGCTAAGCCAACGGCTTAGTAAGATAAAACATGCTAACGGTATGCTTTAATGAAATGCAATGCCACATATGTTATTGATAAGATCAACATCATAAATATAAAGTTAACCACACAATTATGCATTTCACAAATCATAGTCATATGAGCATACCACATTTCAACATCTTTTCACATTCAACATTAATCAATCATACTCCATAACCAACATCTCATTTCATTAAACTCATAACATTATTTAGGACATTCATATAACCTTGACACCTATGGGCCCAACAAGTATTTAATACGATATTCAGAGTTCAGAGTTACTGCTTTGGTTCATAGTCACAATAATCACGCCCGTAGGCAATGTATATACATGTATCTCTATCCATGGATAGTGTAACAGACCCAGTCTCTTGGATCATCAACTCAACACATATGAGGAGATCCTCAACCCGGCAAGACTGTTACAAATCATATATCTCATAGTGTAACAGACCCAGTCTCTTGGACCATCAACTCAACACCTATGAGGAGGTCCTCAACCCGGCAAGACTGTTACCTTTCATCATTTCTTAGGCATGCCACCCAAATCCAGAACTCTGAAACTGAATAACATATTAAACAAACAATTCATTTCCATTCTCAATTCTCATCACATTTAGGCAAACATGCCTTCTTTCTTTCAATTACATCATCTTAGCCAATAACAATGGCTTCACATTTCATTTCACAATATAACATCTCATTATTCAAGTATATATATATATATATATCTCATCCATGATCACATTATATCTCACATAGCATCATTCATAAATATCAACATTTCATTCCACATTACTCATGAAACACATTACCATTCACAATGCACAACATAACATTGTTC
Source organism: Garcia nutans (assembly GCA_947685225.1). Taxonomy (NCBI): domain Eukaryota; kingdom Viridiplantae; phylum Streptophyta; class Magnoliopsida; order Malpighiales; family Euphorbiaceae; genus Garcia; species Garcia nutans. The sequence continues at coordinate 13,457,981 of CANTUV010000023.1, read as the reverse complement.
AATCTCAACAATGCAATTAGGGCAAAGAACAATTGATTATAACATTCATTGATTCAAGTGTGTTTAAAGTGTTTAGGGTTAGGTTTAAGGACCAACCTACCTTTGGAGAACCAAAGCAATGCAAGAAGAACAAAGAATTAAAACCCTAACCATAAATAGTACATTCTGGTTTTAAACTCCATTTTATCCTTATTTTGAAAAATTGTATAAAATAATATACTTGACTAAAAATTCTAAAATTTTTACAGAATTTAGTTTTGTATCTTAAAATCATCCCTGTAAAATTTCAGATCAAACTGAACACAAAATCTTGGTCAAATAGTTCACCTAACCAGACTGCCCCAATTGCCCTGCATCCTGGCAGCAGTTCTGAACTTTGTGAATTCCATAAATCAAATTCAATCAACGTGATTCCAAATTATTTTTCTCAAATACTAAACTCACTAAGCAACAACATATCCAAAATTCGATTGGATATGATTATTCTACATTTTATTAAAAATCCCGAAATATAGCTGTCTCAGTTAAGGTACCTGCTGGAACAGGTCTAATAAAAATAATCTTTCTAAACTCATAACCATTCCAAAATCGAATCAACATATTTTTCAGTCATTCTAGACTCATAGAGGCACAACATATCAAAAATTCACTTCAAGAACATTTTTCTATAATTAATTAAAAATCATACAAATCACAGCCTTTACTAATTGTAAAACAGAAACAATTTCACTAAACACAACTCTTACTCTTCCATCACCAACACCAACCTAGCTTCTTATCTTTAATTCCATTTCAACACTTTTACACACACCATACACAAACACACTCCATCAAACCCAAACAAAATTCCAAATAGAACAAGAGAAAACTTACCTTAAATGAAGAAATCCACAAATCTCTAACCAAAACCCTTGCTTCCTTCTTCAAATTGCTTCAAACCTCAAGATCACCTCTCTTTCTCTCTTTGTCTATGGAGAATCCGGCCACACATGAAGAGAAGAAGAAAATATGAAGAGCAAAGTCAAATTTGGCTTCTTATATCCATCAAGTGTTTTTAACCTTGCAATTACTAAAACACCCTTCACCATTTAACTAACCTTTTGTCTCATCTAAGCCCTTATATGTAATTTCATTAACAACCAAAAATATCTTCTTCCACTTAACCATCACCTTGACTCTTCATTTGACCAATGTATATGTTAATTATATCATCATATAAACAACATATACATTTGTCTCTAAACCCTAAATTTCTTCTCCAAAACACATATACATATACATTCTCTTCCCATTTCTTTTCTCTTACAATTTAACACATATATTCAATCCAATATATAACAACAACAACACTAACAACAACATCAACCATAACAACCACATAACCAAGACTTCTAGGGCATACATGAGGATATTACAGATTGTTACCAATATTAGGCATGCCACCAACAACAAACTCTGAAAATGGAATAACACATTAGCCACACAATTCATTTATTATTTCATTAGCACTTTCATTCTCAATTCTCATCATCATCTAGGCAAACATGCCTCATTTATCTCAATTGAATCATCATAGCCAATCACAATGGCTTCACATCACATTTGAATCATCATAGCCAAACACAATGGCTTCACATCACATTTGAGTTATCATAGCCAAACACAATGGCTTCTCATCATATCATGTCTCAATTCATATTATAATATTTCATGATATACATACTCAATTACCTCATCATATCCTTCACATTTTACATATAGCATCATTGATATAACATTACAAAGTACATTATTCATATAACACATTACCATTCACAAGATTCACAATGCATAAACATAACATTGTTCATATAGTATCATATGCATCATCATTAATATACACATATATAATTCATCTTATTCTTAAATTTAGAATCCTCCATACACATTTGTTTAGGTCATCTTTGTTTTAAGTATATTTAAAGTGTAGATACAAAAAGACCTTGGAAGGATCCAACAATGTGAGAAAAGCAAGGAACAATCACAGTAGCTAACACACTCAAGGGACACGGCCAAGCTTGTGGCCGTGTCTCTCAACACAAAATCAAGCCGAGGCAAACACGGGCAAGGGACACGGCCGTGTCTCTCAACACAAAATAGGCAGTGCCAGACACAGTCAAGGGACACGGCCAAGCCAGTGACCGTGTCTCTCCAACAATCATCCAACACGGCCAAATTTCCTTAGACTTGGCCGTGTCTCCCAAAAATATTTAGTTTGGCCGTGTCTCTCAAGAATAAAAACCCTAAACATGGCCAAATCTCTTTTGATTGCATTAAAACACATTGTGCACAACATAACCTCATTCAAATGGATATAATTAACACTTATTTTACATGTTCATCACAATATTCACATTAACAATACATCAGCAATTCATTTAATCACTTACTATTTCAAAACCCTTAAACCAACATCCCTCTTATTCTTTCAATATCAACATCCACTTAACTTACCATCTTCAAACCAAAACCAACATCCAATTTAACTTACAATCAATTTCAACACTTATAAATACATTTCAAACACACTTAATCATAATAACAACAAATCATAACTCACCTCAAACACAACTTCACAAATAACAAAGGAAAACAAGAGAGTACTTACCTAAATTGAAGAAATTTCACAAATCTCCAACTTAATTCTTTGATTCTCCCTTCAATTTGATGTTTAGAACTTAGAACACCTCTCTTGCTCTCTCTTTCCTTTGGTAGCCGGCCACACCAAATGAGAAGAAAAGAAATAAAGACAAATCAAACTTCTCTTCTTCTTTAAATCTCCACCAAGCAATTCTACATGAGCAATTACTAACATGCCCTCTTCCCATTTGTTCTAGCTTTCTTCTTAATCAAGTGCCCTTAATAGTAATTTCACATACAACAATTAAAATATCTCTTCCCTTGACCACTCTCCATTTGACCAACATATATGTTATATATATTAACATATATACAACATATACATTCCATTAACACAATCATTTCCTTTGCAAAAACATATATACATTTAATTCAAATCAACCAACAATTGTATTAAAAATTCTAGGGCACACTTTAGGATATTACATATCTGAAGTGCAATAATTCTTGCTTAAATATAAATGATTCCCAAGTTTAGTACGGTAACTAGGGTTGTCATGTTATAGATATGTTAATTTAAAAAATCAAGTCCTGAGGTAAATTGACATTAATTTGGCAAAACCAACATCTGATTTCAAAATCAAAATTCAAAATTTAAAATTTTAAAAAAATCAAGTTAGGGGGAGTATGTTGAACTATAGAATCTCAAGGACACATTGGGCAAAGGAAATGATTAATGACAAGGTTGTGAAGAAGCTACTGAATAATAATTTGAAATGGATGTATCTTTGCTGCTTAGGGCCTCCATTATTCAACTTTTCAATATCTCAAAGATAAAAGCCATAAATGTGAAGCATCCTGTCATTCCAAAGCAAGACTTGAATGAGCATCTGGAAGGAGTCAATGAGAACACTTATGCTGATCACCTTGGTTTGTGAGTCGAAGGAACCACTGTAAGTGTTATTCATGCATATCATGCATACAAGAGCATATCACATTGCATTTTCTTGTATTGTATTATCTATTCTTTGTTAAAGTGAACAACAAACACTCTATGAAGCAAAGATGAAGCAAGAATGTAACCAGGAAAACAATCAAAAGTAGAGCAGTGGCAGAATTCTTGGCCCAACAACCATTACGGGATAGCAAAGAGATAATCTTGGAATTTTCGGATGAACAATTAGAGGCAATTGAAGTACAAGGGTGGAAAATATATTTTGATGGAGCAATAAATAGGAAAGGAGCAGGTTTGGGAGTCATACTAGAATCGCCTGAAGGGGAACTTATCCCTTTAGCCAAAAAGTTGAAATTTAGGGCAACCAATAATATGGTGGGGTACGAAGCATGTATCTTTGGTTTGGAAACCCTAATAATTATGAAGGTGGATAAGGTGGAAGTTTTTGATGATTCATTGCTAGTAGTATCCCAAGTAAACAGAGAGTGGGAGTTGAAAGAAGAAAAATTAAAACCATACCACCATTACTTGACCATGATGAAGAAGAACTTTAAGGAGTGCAGGTTTATACACCTACCAAGAGAAGAAAACCAGATGGCTGATGCCCTAGCCACATTGGCTTCGATATGGGAAAATCCTAACAACTTATTCTTTAAGCCTCTAATTTTGACCAGTTTGTCAATTCCTTACTTTGAATATGAGACAATCATGGAAACTGATACAAACCATGATGTGTGGTATGATATTATAAGATGATTTCTAGAGGAAAGGGAATACCCATCGAGGGCAACAAAGAAAGAAAGAAGAGCCATAAGATGGTGGTCCTTACAATACATCACCTTTTATGGAGAGTTATATCGAAGATGGCCTGATGGGGTACATTTGAGATGCTTGAAGAAGCCTGAAGTGGAGCATATCATGTCAAGAATACATGCGGGAAGTTACGGTCCGCTCATGAGTGGTTTGGCCCTAGTTAAGAAGATAATTCGACAAGATTACTACTGGTTGAACATGGAGAGAGATTGTATTGAGTTCGTAAAGAAGTGCCAACAATGTAAGATATATGGTAACTTGAATCACATGCTGTAGACCCTTAATTTTTGACCCAGTCTGGTCTAATATTTTTTATATACCAATAATAATTTTTGTGGTATTTTAATTAAATAATATTTATTTTAGTATTTATTATTTATAATATTTAAAAATAAAAATAAAGATGGTAATATTAGTAAAGTTAAAAATAAATAAATAAATAAATAAATAAATAAAAATCAGCGACGAAAAAATCGGCGATGAAATTTAGTGAATCGGCCTTGTTCCTACGCGAATTGAAGCTCGCCCGCAACAACTCTCGCAATTCTCTCAGTTTCCAGCCCGTAGTAGTTTTTTTGCCAGCACAATTTTCCAACGCTATTTTTTTCGAAACCAAATTCTATTTGGTTTTGGTTTCTTTTCCTAATTAGTTTTAGTTTCCCTAGAAAATTAGAAGTAGTTTTATGATTTTTAGACAATTAGAAGTAGGTTTATGATTTTTCCTATAAATACCACATTAAAACACATAATTAAGGGGTTGAAAAAATTGTTTTACAAGGAGGAAAAAAATTATTTTATTGGATCAGAGACTCAACCATTCGATCGGCCAAAAGAAAGTCCTAGCAAGCAAGAGACATTAGCAAGAAGAAGCAATCATCAATCCATCAAGGGCAACAACATTGCCTTTGTTATTGTTCAATCAGAAGTCAATTTTGGTGTAACCAACTATACAGGTTTGATCTTTAATTATAGATTATATATTCACAGCAGCTTTGTTTCTTTGATTAATAAGAACATGCATGTAGTACCTTGATATTTAAATATGTAGTAATTTGATCTTTGTTTCAATAACTTTAATTGTTTACTTTGGTTAATAAATTAATCTGTTGGTTTTCAAAATTCCACTTCCATGTTTTATAAAAACTAAAAACTTTAAAAACACTAAATTACTCTTCTATTTCAAAAACCTTAAAAAACCATAAATTGTTTCTTCTGATTTCAAAAACTTTAAAAACCCTAAATTATTTTCCCCAAACTATTTTCATCTAAACTCTAACTTCTTGTCCAAAATTTCCAAATGTCTTCTTAAATCTCCAAACCCTAATCTTCTTTACAGTTTCTAAAAATCATAATTATTTTTATAAAACTCTAAACTGTTTCCTTCAATCCTAAGATCATATATGTTTCCAAAATATCAAAAACCCTAATTTTCTCAAAACCCAATACAGTAAACCCTAGTTTTCCTAAACCCTAAATTCTTAAAGCATCAAAACTTTATGACAAATTCATCAACACCCTAAACCCTAATCCAGTGAACTTAAAACCAAATCTAGTAAATCTAAACCCTAAAGCCATAATCCAGTAAACCTAAAATCACAATCCAGTAACCATGAATTATAAACTCTAATATCTTAAGATTCCAAAAACCTAATTTCATTATGTTACCCCTAAACCATAATTTGATTAACCAAAAAACCTTACTACTTCCTTAAATTTTTAAAACCCTAATCCATTCCAATTTTCCAAAATCTTTACAGTAGCCAAAATAATAATAATAATTCTAAAATCCCAAAACCCTAAATGTTAATTAAAGAACTCTAAATTGAGACATAAATCTAAATTTGTATCTTTATTTGCTTTATTTAATTTTAGATTTGATTATGCAATTTAATATATGTTTTGATGGTTGATTTATTTAATTTCAATACTTGATTTATTTAATTTACCATGGATGATTATTTTCTTTATTATTATGATTATTATTTGTTTGTTTTAGTATTAAAATTGTAAGAGGTATGTTTCCACCTTGTTGGTACCTCATTAGTTAATTATTATGTAATTTAAATTACTCTTATATTTTGGACCAATGTAAAGGACATGCTTCCACCTTTCGGTGGGTGTCCTATTTAGTTTAGACATGGATGATGTAAGGACATGTTTCCATCTTCGGATGGGTGTCCATTTATTTGCTTTGCTTTGCTTTTAATATAATGATGCTTTATTTTAGTTGTTGCATGTAATATGGATAATATTGTCATATTTAGAAATTTTATAATATTAAGACCTGCAAAGGAGGCCGGTTCCAATGAACCGAGCATTGTGGGGGTGCTGGGCCATTTCTCACCTTTCCCACACATACCTAACTTTTTGAACCCATTAGGGGGTTGGGGATTCCTTAGGAATTGAGTCATCCACCCCTTTCTTTTTTTTGGCCCGCCTGGGTGGTGACTCCATTTTCTCCGGGCTTAGGTCCGTGTTCTCTAAGGCCCCGAGCATAAATAGTGCCGAAGTCACAAGAACCATTCCACAGGGAGTGGGGGCGAAAATCCCCGCTCACAGTGGCGACTCCACTGGGGATAAGAGAAGTTGATTCCATTGGTCTTTTTATTATTCTATTCTTTCTTATCATGATATTATCCATTGCATCATATTATATTATATCATGTGCGTGAGTTAGGACGCCCGTGTTACCCGTGTTGTGTTATGTAAGGGATACCATACTTACACTCAAGGTATGGAGATCGAGCATGGCATAACCACTCATAGCCTTGTACCATTTGGTATATACTTGCTATGGGAACCAAAGCCTTTTAACCCAAAGATCATGTAATTGGCCTAGTTACTTTCCTTAGGTTTTACCCCAAATGCTTATTGTTTGACTATGGTTAATTTATCTTGGTTTAAATCATGGCTTATTTAGTTTATTCTTTTTCTAATATGACCTAAGTACATTGTAAGCTCAAAATAATTTCCAAAAGACCAAAGCTATTTTCAAAACTTTTCAAAATGGTCTTTGGACATAAAATTTTTCTAAGAACAAATCTAAAATTCTTTTGCTCATGACCCAGTACTAAGCCCAAAATCCATTTTTTCTAAAATCTTTTTACTATGGGCTTAGTAACAAAATTATTTTCATCCAATCTTTTCTTACAAAGAGCTTGCTATTTAGGTCAATTACGAAATACCAAAAATCAATTGCGAGCCTAGCTTATACTAAGAGTTATTAATCATGGGCTTGTTTTTGGCATGAATCATTAGTTACTTTTTCAAGTGAGAAATCTATTTATAATAAGCCTCTTAATTTAGTTTTAATCCAATATAGCATAAAAGCTACTTTAGTCGGTTAAATGGATTAAAACCTAATTAATGGGAATTATCATGAACTGATTTTCATTTTTGAAAATATAACTATTGGTTGAAACGTCTGAGGGAATTATTCAAAAATCAAGATACCCCATGTTGGTATTCTTTTAACCATATTACCTAGGAAAAGAGACTCGCCATTCGTGTATGGATGTTATAAGGTTGGAAGAGACATTCTACTTATCTTTTTTTATTCTTTGTGCATACATGCATGCATGCATACATTTGCATCTCATATCATTGATCCTCTCTAGCTCACAGCCCTGGATTATGGCAGTTCAAAAGCTTACGACAATCTGACCTATGCCGGAGACGAAGAATCTAGTAGTAACTCAATCACTTGCTCACCAAAAGCAATGGAGCCTGAACAAATTCAAAGAGTGGTGGACGATGCCCTCAATGCCAAGATGGAAGAAAAAAAAAGAGGCCCTGGCTAAGACCATGAAGAACCAATTGGCTGCAATTTTAGGAAATAATGTCAAAGCATCTGCCAGCACTAAGAAGCCAAAGGACAAGGGGAAGGCTAAAGTTGGTGAAGTGGTTTTTGATGATGATAAGGTGATCATTGATGATGATGGTGATTGGGCTCAATACTTCTAAGATCCTCAAGACAAGAAGAAAGAACCGAAGACTGTTGATAGATCAGCTATGGAGAAAACTGAGACTTCTGATGTTGAAAAGATGATTGTGGATTTAGAAAAGAAATTTGAGAAGAAGCTGAAAATTGAAGAAATGTCCGAAGTTGACAAATTATTTGAGCTAGATGAAGAAGTTCCATACAAATTCAAGATGCCATCTTTTGCAAAGTTTGATGGAACAAGAAATTCTCACCTCCATGTGAAGCAGTATATCACTGCTATGCAGTCTGCCTGAGCTACTAAGGCTCAAACACTAAGGTACTTTATGCTCTCATTGGATCCTGTTATCCAAAATTAGTTCAATACCATAGAAGATGGAACACAAAAGAGTTGGGATCTGGTATACAAGGCCTTCATCCAACAATATGGATACAACGTTGAGATAGAAGTTACCTTAATGGAAGTTGAATCCATTAGACAAAGGCCAAACAAAAATTTTGTGGACTATGTGAAAAGATGGAGAAATATGGCCGCTCTGCTCAAGAAGAGGCCCGATGAATCTGATCAAATAAGAATGATTGTGAGAGGGGGTGTTGCCTAGTCTTTGTAAAAGGATATCTCATACACTCATCCATGATTTCAAAGATCTACTCCAAGCTGGTCTGCAAATTGAAGAATGGGAAAGAAAGAAGAACCGTTTTTCAACAAGAGAGAATGAGAAAGGAAACTATCAGTCTAGTAACCAAGGCATGCAAAAGGCAGTTGGTGTTAATGCTACTAGCCAAGGAACAAGAAGACAGTTTTCAGAATTGGGAAAACCTTTGTCTTGGGTTCTCAATAAGCTTCAAAGGAAGGGATTGTTACAACCCTTATATCCTCGTCCATTGCCTAACCCTCTCCCACCTAATTTCGACACTAAGGCATTTTGTCAATTTCATCAAATGCAAGGGCACGACATGGATAGTGTGAGGTTGAAGCACGAGATCTAAAATTTGATTGACAGTGGCAAGCTACCTGAGCAAGACAAGCCCAATACCAAGGACAACCCTTTGCCTAAATTTGGAAGAGTGTCACCACCAGCAACCTTCATGGTAGGAAAAGGATTGGAAGAAGATTTTGTTTTATCATCCTTTCAAGATGGAAATATTGAAGATATGGCAGGAAAAGAAGCTTAACTCAACAAACTTCCCTTGGCTTGTTTGTTTTTCTTGTTTTATTTTCTTTATTTGGTGTTTTATGGAACAATCGTGTTTTTCAAATTTAAAGTTGTTTGAATAAATTACTTTCATCAAAATTTTTGTTGGTCTTTGTTCATTTTGGTGCTCAACGAATGAGGAATATAGCTTGATGATTCATGAATTAATGTATCTAGGCATCATGACTTGAATGACTTTACTAGGTGAGGGAATTGCTCTATAGGATTGAGTTATGTATGCTTACTTAGAGAGGGCTCCTGTATAATTACCTTTTCTTTGAACATGCTTTGACAAACTTTCGAGGCAAAATTGAACTTTGCTTATTTAAGGGAGAGATGATCTAGGCATTGTTTGGTTAGTAAACAACTAGTATCTACCCTATTAAATATCAATCCCTAGTTGTCCCTTTGAGCCTACATAAAATTTTAGCTTTCTTTTCATTGGCATATAACCCCAACAACCTACCTTGAGCTGTTGTGATACTTTTGACAAGTATTATGACCACTAAGATGAAGAGGCAAGAAGATCAAAGAAAAGAATAAATAGTCAAGATCATAAGGATAGTTGATGTTCTCAATACCATAAGGGTAGTTAAAGTTCACATAATATCTCCAATCTATCAAGATAACATCAGAGTAACAAATGATTTATCCCTGTTAAAGGAAATTTATGTCACTCCACTCATCCATTATTAGAAACCCAAGTTGGTACAAACAAGACAACTCTTTTAGAGCTAGAGCCAAAAAAAAAACAAGAAAAAGAGAAGAAAGAAGGACAAAAGAAAAAAAAATGCAAAAAGGAAAGAAAAAAAATATATAAAAAAAGATAAAACCTAAAAAGGCGGTTCAGAAAGCCAACTAAGTTCTCTTTTACCTAAAGCAGCAAAAGGCTTCCATTTGGTTTATAAGGACAGTTTGACTTGAATTGGTCCAACCCAACCAAAGATTCTATCAAAATCAGAGAAAAAGAAGAAAGACCATCCAGTTCTTAAAAGTTTTGTACTTGACAGTCCTACAAGGAAGAAGGACAAAATGATAAAATGCTCAAAGAAAGGGAAGAGTAAGAAAAATAAAAAGAAAGAAAAGGGAGAAGAAGAAAAGAAACAAATTTTGGTGCTAAACATTTTTCAAGGGCAAAGACTGTCCTAATCAAGATCTATATTAATGCCAAGGAGATAGAAGGAATTTGGAGTCTAGAAAGATTGCTCTCAGCTGCCTAAAGTTTAAACAAGAAATTTGTAGTGTGAGGGTTTGCCCATAGTGTCACAATGGCTCCAACTTAGAAATGGCCTTCATTTAACCCATGTCCCTTATAGACCCCATTTCAAGCCTATCAAAGACCTGTTGATCTCTCTTGGTAGGTAGAGTCTATCATTGAAGATAGTTTGAATAAGTATGCATATGAGATAGATAATATTTAAACTCAATGAAACCTTTGGCTAAGTAATGTGTATGTGCCTATCTGAAGTGCAACAATTCCTGAGTTTAGTATGGTAACTAGGGTTGTCATGTTATAGATATGTTAATTTGAAAATCAAGTCCTGAGGTAAATTGACATTGATTTGGCAAATCCAACATTTGATTTCAAAAAAAAATATTTTTTGTCACACGAAGCCTTCAAGTTAAGGGAAGTATGTCGAATCATCGAATCTCAAAGGACACATTGGGCAAAGTAAATAGTTATTGGCAAGAATTTGAAAAGTTACCAACTGGCGTGCTGAATCATTATTTGAAATGGATGTATCTCTGCTGCTTGGGGCCTCCATTATTCATATTTTCAACATCTTGAAGATAAAAGCTATAAATGTGAAGCATCTTGTCTTTCCAAAGCAAGAACTGAACAAGCATTTGGAAGGAGTCAATGAAAACACTTCAGCTAATCACCTCGATCTGTGAGTCGACAAAACCACTATATTGAATCAGGGGGGTATAGAAGAAATGCATGCTTGTGCGAAGAACTAGACAACACAAACATCAATCAGAGCTTGCATGAGAAAAATCATTGGGGGCAAGGAGAAGATATGAAGGCTAGATAAAAAAGAGTTGCAGTAAAAAAAAATATCATCACTATTATTTTTATCATTATTATACAATATTTGCTCAATTGATACAATACTCATAGATCACTAAGAAGGAGGTGGTACATCATCAAATAAAGCTCTGAAAAAATTGTTGCCTGTTGGAGGAGGAGGCATATCACCGGTCCCAAGTCCACCCGAAGTAGGAGCACCTAAATCTCTATTACCTTGTAATTCAGATCTGTAATGGTCCTCATCTGAAGCAGAAGAAAGGATCTCATGGTCAACAGCTTGGGGCTCTTTAGATGAAGAAGCACCAGGATCTCTCATCTCCTGAAACCGGAAGTCTCGAAAATCTCGCTCTGACTGGTGATATAATTTTTCAAAATAGGAAACTTGTTGACGACTAGCAGTCAACTCTTCTTAAAGTTTCTTATTTTATTCCTCAAGCATCCACTGTGAGACAGAAATGAAAAGAGTAAGAACATACATAATCATGCATACATATTGCATAAATTATCATGGAACAAGAAAACCTACCAGGTAATTCATATCAATGCCCTATGGATGAGATGGCATCTTCAGTTGATTAGATTGAGCAAATGGAGGAGCAGTAAAGGAAGGTCCCGCCTCATGACCAAATGAGCCAGAAACATGAAACAATCATTAAAAAGGTCAAAACAAGTTAAGAAAAAAAAAACGATTACAATGGAAAAATGGTAAAAGTTTACCTGAGAAGTGCTAGCCCCAAGATGTGGAACAAACTCTCCTACCTCTTCATGATATTCCTCTTCATCTCTATCCTCATTTTCCTCAGGAATCTCCCATACACCAATAGGAGATACGTAAAACTTCAAAAGCCCTATTTGAATAAACTGGGTATAAGATGCACCCGGTGGATAGAGAAAGGTTTCAACATCATAACCGTGTCGAGCCAACCACCATGCATTCTCCGGCATTGATGTGATATTTAAAGTATATTTTAGGCAATGTATCAGGATCCTCCACTGCTCGAGACTAAGAAACCACTCATATACCCTCTCTTCAAGAAACCAGCCACTAAACACGGGGCCGGCAATGACTCGGCGGGTATGTTAAAAAGGCAGTGCGGCATTCATGGAGGAAGTCCAGTTCGTTTGCTCTTTTGTGTTCCACCAGGCTAATTTGACCAACAAAATGACATAAGGTCAGTGGACTTTTATATAAATTTTAAAGTATACTAATGCTATTTTACTTGGCCCTAGGTTAAGCAGCTTAAGACAAAGCGTTGGGTATGAACATGGTGAGAACCGAGAACTTCTACATGATCTGACAACTAAAAATTTATTCTCGGATACCCGACTCTCTCTCGAAAAATACCAGGCACAAGATTGTGCTTATATGCCTATGCCTACAACAATAATAAAAATCAAATTCATGCAAGAATAAGAATGTAATTGACATTGGTGGAAGAAGAGTACCTCGACAACCGCCATAAAGCCAACAAAAGACTTCTTATTTCTGCAAATTTTGTCAAGTCTGTGGTAAAGACAGGCAAGGCTAGCTTCACCCCAGCCGTAAAGCGGTACCATACTCATATCAATAAGGGTTGTCAACACCGACAAATGGATAGCGAATTTGGTGCTTCCTAAAATGGTTGATCTGAGCAAATAAAGCAAAAATCCTCAAGCATATTGTTTAGCTGTATCTCTATGAACCCGTCCTTCGTAGTTCATCCAATAACTTCGAATTGGCTCAATTTTTATATTGAAAGGCCCTTTAAATGATGGTTCCATACCAATTAACTATTGAATTTCTTTGAATGTCAGAATATCATTGGTAAGAGGGACCGGAAGGCCATAGTACCGGATACCAGTTATGGCTGTATAATTGACCGAACCAATGGTCATTTCTCCTATAGGTAGGTGAAAAGTATGGGTCATGTCCATCTACCATTCTGACAATTCTTGAACCACACTCTGGTCTATCGGATACTCCTCGGATGGTAATTGCAAGATAAAGCTTTCAAAACTGCAATCTCGGATAATCCACCTTACTCGAGATGGTGCTACATCATACCATTGTCGGGCTTTATAGACACATCCTCTACCTCGGATAACACAATGATCACACTAACACGGAGCCAGGTAAGTCAACACAAGGTAAGTATATTATCATATCAATACCACTTATTTTTAGGTTAAATTTATTTTTAGTCTATCTATTTACTTAAAATTTTAAATATATTCATCTAATTAATTTATTTTTCTAAAAAAAAAACAACAACAAAAATAAAATAAAAAGAAAACAAAAAAATATATAAAGAAAAAGAAAACAAGAATATATAAAAAAAGAAAAAGAAAACGAAAACGAAAACGAAAAGAAAAACAAACAAAACACAAAAAGTAAAAATAATAAAAACACAGAAAAAAGGAAAAAATAAAAAAATAAAAAATAATCTGCTGTTAAAATAAATAATTACCTTGCTCTTTTGATTTGAATTGCGATGAAGCGGTATCCCGGCTAGTAGACTTATATTTCCATTTTCATGCCGCCGAATAAACTCCAATAACTCAGCATTAGATCGAGTTCCTGATCTTGAAGCATGCATTTTCTCCTCAACTATATGCTAAACTCTCTAAAATCTCTGAGATAAAAATATATAACTATGAAGAAATGAGCTACTGCTTGCAACTTTTATATAGAGAAATGGCAAAGGAAAAAGAAAAAAAATAAAAAAGGAGAAAATTATTCTCGTAAAAAAAAGAAAAAAAAAGTAAATTTTACTATTGATAAATAGTACATTACTATTTATAAATAGTAGGTGAATAGTTGGTGAATAGTGCATAAACAGTAACTATACAGTAAATAAATAGAAAACTCAATTCAATTCAATCATTCAGATACTTCCATATATATAAATATTTTTGCACTTTTAAAATATTTTTACACGCAGAGGGTAAGAAGATATGTGCATGGTAAAAATTAGCTAAATTTTTTGCAAACTCCTTTAGTATCCTACTGACTATAATTATTTTTTGCAGACAATTAAATCTCTCGTAGCTTTGGTCCAAAACCTAAATTCCTTCTTAAGTCTAGAACTTAGCTTAGGTCCAAAACCTAAAATCTCTCTTAAGTCCAGAACTTAGCTTGGGTCCAGAACCCAAGTGACCATTAAGTCCAGAACTTGGCTCGGGTTCAGAACCCAAATTACCCTTAGGTCCAAAACCTAAAATCTCTCTTATGTCCAGAACTTAGCTTGGGTCCAAAACCCAAATTACCCTTAAGTCCAGAACTTAGCTTGGGTCCAGAACCCAAATTACTCTTAAGTCCAGAACTTAGCTTGGGTCTAGAACCCAAATTACCCTTAGGCCTAGAACTTAAAATCTCCCTTAGGTCTAGAACTTAGCTCGGGTCTAGAACCCAAATTACCCTTAGGTCCAGAACCTAAAATTACCCTTGAGTCCAGAATTCTAACCGGGTCCAGAACCCAAAAAC
The DNA here is from genome assembly GCA_947685225.1 of Garcia nutans. Lineage (NCBI taxonomy): Eukaryota > Viridiplantae > Streptophyta > Magnoliopsida > Malpighiales > Euphorbiaceae > Garcia > Garcia nutans. The sequence goes on along the minus strand of CANTUV010000023.1, from coordinate 13,442,963 downwards.
TTAACCATCTCAGAAAAATTAAGTCTTATTGCTTTTCACTCTCTTTTGTCGTAGTCTCAGATCGTTCAAGCAGGGGGCAAACTGTAGACCCTTAATTTATATAGTCCAAAATAATTTTTGTGATATTTTAATTAAATAATATTTATTTTAGTATTTATTATTTAAAATTTTAAAAAATAAAAATAAAAATGGTAATATTAGTAAAGTTAAAAATAAATAAATAAAAATCAACGATGAAAAAATCAGTGACAAAAAATTTCATCGCCGAAGGTGAATCGGCCACTGTAACATCCGTGATTTTGGAGAAATTAAATAAGTATTTGGAGATATAAAATTGTATATACTCAATATATATATCTAGAGTATATATAACATATACATATGGTATATTAATTGTATATGTTGGATTAATATATTACATACTTAACATTTTATATACATATAAGGTACATTTCATGTGTATATAAAATACACATTACTTATGCGTATGTGTAATATCTCAAATTTTTGAAAAAATTTAATTTTTAAAAATTTAATAAAATAAATTATAATTTAAATGGATAAATTAAATTAATAATTTTAAATGAAAAATGAAGGAGTTTTAAATGAAAAAGTGGAACATATATGTGATATATACCTAAAATATACATAACATATAAAAGTCAACACTTTTTAAAAGAAAAGTCAAAGTAAAAGGGTATTTTGGTAATTAAATCTTAGAAATTCAAATTTTATAAAATAATTCAAAAATAAATTATTTTTGGGTGAAAGAGGGAATTTATGACTTTTAATTTATTAAATAAATAATTAAATAATTAATTATTAAATTATTTGAATATACATATATATATATATATATATATGGTTTAAAATAAAAGATGAAAAGAAAAAGAAAAAAAGAAAGTCTTCATCTCTTCTTCTTCTTCTCCATGGCCGAAACCTCTATGGTTGTCTAGCCCAAGATTTTGCTTCTTCCATACTCCAAAAATTGAAGGATTTCAAGTATTCGAAGTGGATTTTTGGTATTTTCACCAAAATTAGTAAGTTTTCAACTCTTTTCTTTGAATTCTATAGAAAATTGGATTATGTTGAGTTTGGGCTTTTGTTGTAGCATGTTATAATTATTGGAATGGTGTGTATGATGTTATTTTGGGTAGTTAACAATGATTTTAAGGTTGGATTAAAGAAATGGTTGAATTTAAGTTGAGTTTGGTGAAGAGAGAGAATTTAGGGTTATGGAACATTTGAGTTTTTGAAATCATGAGTTTTAATTGTGCAAATTGATTCCAAATGTGTTTTTTTGATGCATAAACAAGGATTTAAAATCAAATGATGGATTTAGTTAAGTTTGGATAGAGTTTGAAGATGGTAGTATTGATTTAGGGTTTTGGAAAAGTGAATTTTCAAAGAATGATTAATTGTTTGATTTTAATGCTTAAATCATATTATTTAATGATATACGTGGTGGAAATAAGATTAAAATGATAATTGGATTAAGTTGGAATGGAGATTGTAACACCCCATACTCTATATAAGTACTATACATATACCTAGTATATATACAATACGTATATAAAGTATAAGAATGTCACTTATAGTTTCAATTTAAAAACCTTTATCTGAGTTCAAGAAGTATTGCATTAATTTAAAGAAACATTTATGAAAAACATTATTCTTATAATTATACAACATAATTAAAATCACAAAATGTATGCATCACCTTCTAGTTGGTCTCGAGACACTCTTACCCATCTCGTGGCATAACAGCTGGACTTCCAGATCAACCGCATAACCACCTGCGCGATTATAAATCCGCGCTAAGCCCGAGAGCTTAGTAGTACAAATAAATATTAAAATATACTTTACAAAAGAATCATACCTCATATTTTTAGCATCATGTTTTATTGTTCTTTTACCACGTTTTCCTTTCTCAATGCATTCTTCATATGTTCCCCACTAGTCTCGTTAATTATATACATATTTACATAGAACATTCATAATACGATACTTACCATTTCTATCTCATATACATATACATATACATCATTTTAACAAATCATCATTCAATGACTTATTCAAACCTTTATGAAAACAAACCTCACAAATTCCACATTCATATACATGTTACACATCATACAACATTTTCATAAACTCATATCTCAACAAAGCTCCTCAATATACCAATACACATATTACAAAATCATACTTCACAACATCATTTATTCACAATTCATCAATCATGAATCACACTACCAATAAAGGCAGCCATAGATCTCATTTATTTCAACATTTAAATATCACATTGACAACAAAGACAGACTCGAGCCCAAAAGACACTAATATGTTATTCAAAGTTCAGAGTTTCTGCATTGGTCCATAATCACAATGATCAAGCCCGTAGGCAATATATCTCATATCTCTATCCATGGATAGCGTAACAGACCCAGTCTCTTGGATCATCAACTCGGCTAAACTCGAGGAGATCCTCAACCCGGCTAGACTGTTACTACAATTCACATTTCACATTTTATCAAGTAACAGACCCAGTCTCTTGGATCTCAATTCATCGCAATGCAAAGAGATCCTCAACCCGGCAAGACTGTTACCTTTCATGTATTTCGTATCAATAATTCACATAGTGTAACAGACCCAGTCTCTTGGACCTCAATTCACTCAAATTGAAGAGATCCTCAACCCGGCAAGACTGTTACATTTTCACATTTTCTAGGCATGCCACCAAATCCAGAACTCTGAAAATGGAATAACACATTAGTCACACAATTCATTTATTATTTCATTATCATTTCTATTCTCAATTCTCATCATCATTTAGGCAAACATGCCTTATTTCTTTCAATTGCATCACCATAGCCAATCACAATGGCTTTATATCACATTTGAGTCATCATTGCCAAGAACAATGGCTTTATATCACATTATATCTCAAATCACATTTCAAGTTTCATCATTGATATATGCAACATCAATTACATTACTAAACAAACATATCATGAATCAACCATACCATATAGGCATGCTTCAATCATAACATTAAAGTAATTCATCATCAATGATCTCATGATATTCCACATTATATACAACATGCCATTATTCATATGCATCCTCAATCTACATATAGTACAATACAATTTATGAGATTGACAATGCATAAAACCTAACATGGTTCATATAATATCAACGTTATCATCAAATCATATTGATCAATTCAATTCATCACTCAAGTATACATAATCAATGACATTGCACATACTTTTTCATTGATCATTATATCTTCCACATTTCCTATATTATCATTGATATATTCATACATAACAATTTACCTTATTCGAGAACTTAGAATCCTCCATATACATTTGGTTGGATCATTATTGTTTTAAGTGTGTTTAGGCACAAAAGACATTTGAAGATCCAACAATGTTTGAAGACCAAATAACAAACACATTTGCAAACACCCTCAAGGGACACGGCCAAGCTTGTGGCCGTGTCTCCCAATATAAACATCCAGTAGCCAACACGCCCAAGGGACACGGCCAAGCTTGTGGCCGTGTCACTCAACACCAATTCAAGCAGTAGCAATCACGGGCAATGGACACGGCCAAGCCAGTGGCCGTGTCTCTGAACACAACAATCCAATACCAGACACGGGCAAGGGACACGGCCGTGTCTCTCAACATAAATCAGACAGTAACAAACACAGGCAAGGGACACGGCCAAGCCAGTGGCCGTGTCTCTCCAAAACTCATCCAACACGGCCAAATTTGCCCTAACTTGGCCGTGTCTCTCATAACTTGGCCGTGTCCTACAATAATTTAAAGACCAAACACTTGAAATTCATCCAAACCAAACCCCAAATCAACATTTCATCATTTTCCTTACAATTATCTCAACTAATCATCACTTAGATGTTAATTTCACACATTTATATACTTCAATCTCTTGTTATCATCCACTTACACACTAACCAAACCAAACATAACCCAAATCCGAAAGAAATCCAACTAAAAAGATAAAAACTTATATATATAAGTATAATCAATAAATTCAACTCAAGAGATGAGTACTTACATGAATAGCTTGCCAAATCTTCAACTCCACTTGCAAATCTCTTGATATCCTCAATCTTTGGTGTAATTAGAAGCAAAATCATCTTTCTCTCTCTAGCTTCTCTCTCTCTCTCTCTCTCTCTCTCTCTCTCTCTCTCTCGTTCACTAAGAAAAAGAAGACGAAGGAGAAGAAGAAAGAAAGATCTCGTTCTTTCTTTCATTCTTATCATATATATATATATATATATAATAATAATAATAATAATAATAATACAATTAAATCTCCACCACACACCATTTCTTTTGACTTTCTTCTTTTTTTTTTCTTTTTTGTCCTTATTATCATTATTATTAATCACATATATATATATATATTTCTCACTTTTCCTACTCCCAATTTCTCTCATGTATATGTAATGTATATGTATATGTCTTTTATATTGTAGTTATATTTCCCAAATATACATATACATTAAGTCCAAATACAACAATAACTCCAAAACTTTTAAAGCATATCTAGGGATATTACAGAGATCCTTCAATGGTGAAGGTTATGCCATTTTAGGGTTTTAAGCATAAGCATGTGGTTAATTATTGTAATTGGTTTAAACATGCTAAAACATGTTTCTAATTATATTAATAAACTTAAAACACTAATTTAAATGGCTTGATATTATTTTTCAAAGTTAAAGTGAGGTGAAGCTTAATTTTGGGATTTGGTTTAGAGTGATGTTTAATTATGGTTTGATGTTGAGAATACCTTGGAATGTGATATTAAATGATTATGTATGATCACATTTGGTATAGGCATTGAGGGAGGTTGATTTGCTTCATCCAAGTGGTGAAGGGCAAGTTGGAAGGATAGGATTGGAGGTTGCGTTAAGCTTACTTTGGGTTGCTAGTGAGGGTATGTACAAACTTTGAATATATTGTTTATATTGGCATGACATTTGGGCTTAACACATTTTGGTTGGAAAATGTGTTAAGTTACTTGGTTCATTGATTGAGTATGAATAATGTGCTATGACATATGTAATGTCATATATGTGTTAAATGCATTGTGATAAGCCATTGATAATGGATATATTGTGTAGAATGTGAAATATGTATATTATGTGAAAATACACAAAGTAATTGGGTAATGTGTAGTGAATACAAAAATGAGATATGTGGAATAATGAAATGAATTGATATTGATAAAAATGAGAAAAATGAGAAAAGTGAGAAAAGTGAGAAAAGTGAGAAAAATGAGAAAGATGTGAAAAATGAGAAAATTGAGAAAAATATGTGAAAATGAGGTAATGTGCCTAGATTGAATATGTGACAATGAGAAAGAGATTAATAATGAGAAAAATGAATAAATAAATAAAAAAGTGAGAAAAAGATGATATAATAAGGCAATGTGCCTAGTTTGATCATGAGAAAATGAGAAAAGTTTTGATAAAGGAATTATGAAAGAATTTGACAATGAGAAATATGAATAAATTGTGTGCCTAGTATGTTATTCAATTTTCAGAGTTCTGAGTTTGGCGGCATGCCTATGATTGCCTGCGGGCTAAATGCTGGAATGGTGAAAAGACTGGATCGTAAGCTAGGCCAGTTGATAAATATGATATTTTTGGGGTAAAAAGACTGGGTCGTAAGCCTAAAAAACTATAGCAGTCTAGCCGGGTTAAGGACCAAGATACTGGGGCCTAAGGGTCTAGCCGGGTTGAGGTCCAAGAGACTGGGGCTGTTACATTATCCATGGATATATTGCCTACGGGGGTAGACACATAGTGTCATTATGGACCAAAGCAGTAACTCTAAAATTTGAATAGCATATTAGATCCTTTTTGGACCCATGCTTGTCATTGCTTTAATGTGAATTATGAATTGTGATACAATTGAGCAATGTAATGCTATGAGTTGTGATTATGAAATTTTAGAAAAATATAAGAAGGTAGAATGATGTGACATCTATATGCATGGTACATTGGCATTGCATTGAGTTTTATTGTTATTATCAAAGTTTGCACCACTAGGCTTCGGCTCAGCGCGATTGTAATTCGTCGCGCAGGTGTTATGGATGATTTGGTAGAGCCGGAGAGTTCTACTAGACCTGGTCGGGTCTAGGTTTGTATTTATTGAGCTTGAAGGGTTATTTTTGCGTACATCAAGATCTTAGCCAGTTGCCAACATGTAGATATTTGATATTATAATGTATTTTGATATTATATATGTTATGATATGTTTTTGGAAGTATATAATGTAAATTGTAAAGAATGTTTTGAATAATTTGTTCAGATAGGATTTTATATGTGTTGTTAATTTATATATCTATATAAGTATTTTGAGAAAATATGGAGAAATTGAGAAGTATTGGTGAAATGGTGAATTGATTTTTATTGGGAATGTTTGCTTTATGCAAGTTGTATTTTGCTGAATTTTAGGAACATCCAAATTACAAATAAAACTCTGGCAAATTTTTTCCAGAGATTTTCATATAAAATATTTATTTTGGATTCCTATAACAAGTAAAGAATATTTATATATTATTTATTTTATATATTAGTATTTGAAATCTTAAAACATAAATGTGAAAATTTTTATTAATTCGGTCTGTGATATTTTTATACCGTATATGCGTATTTTACATATGCTGAAAATATATATTGTATGTATATAGGGTATAAGGGTGTTACAGCCACAGGCCAATTCGCCGCAGGAAAATCCTACGGTGAATTAGCACGTACCCGCAGTAACTCTCGCAGTTTCCAGCCCGTAGCAGTTTTTTCGCCAGTGCAATTTTCCAACGTAGTTTTTTCTGAAACCAAATTCTATTTGGTTTTGGTTTCTTTTCCTAATTAGTTTTAGTTTTCTTAGATAATTAGAAGTAGGTTCATGATTATTCCTATAAATACCACATTAAAACACAGAATTAAAGGGTCGAAAAAAATTATTTTACAAGGAGAAAAAAAATTGTTTTATTAGATCGGAGACTCAACCATTCGATCGGCCAAAAGAAAAGCCCTAGCAAGCAAGAGACATTAGCAACAAGAAGCAATTATCAATCCATCAAAGGAAATAGCATTGCCTTTGTTATTGTTCATCCAAAAGTCAATTTTGGTGGAACCAACTACGTAGGTTTGATCTTTAATCATTATATATTCACAGTAGCTTTGTTTCTTTGATTAATAAGAACATGCATGCAGTACCTTGATCTTTAAATATGTAGTAATTTGATCTTTGTTTCAATAACTTTAATTGTTTACTTTGGTTAATACATTAATCAGTTGGTTTTCAAAACTCCACTTCCATGTTTTATAAAATCTAAAAACTTTAAAAACCCTAAATTACTCTTCTGTTTCAAAACCTTAAAAAACACTAAATTGTTTCTTCTGTTTCAAAAAACTTTAAAAACCCTAAATTGTTTTCCCCGAACTATTTTCATCTAAACTCTAACTTCTTGTCCAAAATTTCCAAATGTCTTCTTAAATCTCCAAACCCTAATCTTCTTTATAGTTTCTAACAATCATAATTATTTTTATAAAACTCTAAACTATTTTCTTAAATCCTAAGATCAAATATGTTTCCAAAATATCAAAAACCCTAATTTTCTCAAAACCCAATACAGTAAACCCTAGTTTTCCTAAACCCTAAATTCTTAAAGCATCAAAACTTTATGACAAATTCATCAACACCCTAAACCCTAATCCAGTGAACTTAAAACCCAATTTAGTAAATCTAAACCCTAAGGCCATAATACAGTAAACCTAAAATCACAATCCAGTAACCATGAATTATAAACTCTAATGTCTTAAGATTCCAAAATCCTAATTTCATGATGTTACCCCTAAACCCTAATTTGATTAACCAAAAAACCTTATTACTTTCTTAAATTTATAAAACCCTAATCCATTCCAATTTTTCAAAATCTTTACAGTAGCCTATATAATAGTAATAATAATTCTAAAATCCCAAAACCCTAAATGTTAATTAAAGAACTCTAAATTGAGACATAAACCTAAATTTGTTTCTTTATTTGCTTTATTTAATTTTAGATTTGATTATGTAGTTTATTATATGTTTTGATGGTTGATTTATTTAATTTTAATACTTGATTTATTTAATTTACCATGGATGATTATTTTCTTTATTATTATGATTATTATTTGTTTGTTTTAGTATTAAAATTGTAAGAGGTATGTTTCCACCTTGTGGGTACCTCATTAGTTAAGTATTATGTAATTTAAATTGCTCTTATATTTTGGACCAATGTAAAGGACATGTTTCCACCTTTCGGTGGGTGTCCTATTTAGTTTAGACATGGACGATGTAAGGACATATTTCCATCTTAGGATGGGTGGCCATTTATTTGCTTTATTTGGATCTTGCTTTGATTTTAATATAATGATGCTTTATTTTAGTTGTTGCATGTAATATGGATAATATTGTCATATTTAAGAAATTTATAATATTAAGACCTGCAAAGGAGACCGGTTCCAATGAACTGGGTGTTGGGCCATTTCTCACCTTCCCCACACATACCCAACTTTCTGAACACATTAGGGGGTTGGGAATTCCTTAGAAATTGAGTCATCCACCCCTTTCTTTTACCCGGCCCATCCGGATGGTGACTCCATTTTCTCAGGGCTTAGGTCCATGTTCTCTAAGGTCCCAAGCCTAAACAGTGCCGAAGTCGCAAGAACCATTCCATCGGGAGTGGGGGCAAAAATTCCAGCTCACACATGCCTCTAGAAGATTTACATTCTATGTCTTCACCTTGGCCCTTTGCCACTTGGGATATCAACATTATAGGAGAGATACATCTAACAGCCTCAAACGGTCACTGTTTCATTGTAGTAGCGGTAGATTATTTTTTGAAATGGGTCGAAGCTGAATCCTTCAACAAACTGAGGGCAAAACAAATGGCTAGATTCATTAAAAAGAACCTCGTTTGCAGGTATGGGGTCCCGCACAGTGTGATATCAGACAATGGGGTATAGTTTCAAGAAGCAGTTAAGGACTTATTCTCAAAGTACCAAATCCATCATCACCGATCCTCTCCTTATAGACCAAAGGCTAATAGTGCAGTAGAAGCAACAAACAAGACAATTAAGCAAATTTTGTCCAAGATGACCAAGACATACAGGGATTGGTCGAAGATGCTTCCTTTTGCTTTATAGGGATATAGAACAAGTATGCGCACACCGACTGGAATGACACCGTTCTCTTTGGTTTATGGGATGGAAGCAGTGTTGCTAATTAAAATGGAGATTAAGTCATTAAGAGTGGTCTTGGAAACTGAATTTCCTAAAACGGAATGGGTAGTGAGCAGATACACACAGTTAGCTTTACTAGAGGAGAGAAGGTTAAAAGAACTATATCATCATCAACTGTATCAAAGGAAGATAGCTCGAGCCTACAATAGAAGGGTTAAGACCAGAAAACTCAAAATTGGTGATTTAGTGTTGAAACAATGTAAGCCTAATGTATATGATCCAAGAGGAAAATTTAGGCCTAGCTGGGAAGGGCCATATGTTGTGAAACAAGTCATGAATAAGGGTGCAGTGAAGTTATCAGACATGGACAGGAACAAGTTTAGTGAACCACTGAACATTGATAGGTTGAAGAGGTTTTATGTATAAAATAAAATAAAATAAAATAAAATAATAATAAAAAAAGAGAAAAAGAAAAAAGAGCTTGCTAGGTTGAAAACCCAAAAAGGGCGGCCTAGACAAAAGTTAGAGCAGTCCGCTAGTTCTAAAAACCCAAAGGGCAGGATAGACAACAATTAGGGCTAAATGAGAGAAAATCATCAATTAGAGAACCCAAAGGGCTAGTTGGCAACAAGAGTAATCTTCTGTATGCTGGCTTTATGTTTGGTTGTTCCCCAATTTAATAAAACAGAATTAATAGTAAAATTGTTCTATGTGCATTGTTATAAGTATTTGACCAGATATGGATGAAATGAATAAACACAATAGCAAAATGTGATGACAAATTATAAAAGGAAAAGAAACATCTCTTATTATTACTTTTATTATTTTCATCCTAACAACACACTTTCTAAAGAAATTGATAAATGTAAAATCTATGGCAGACGATAAGTGTAACATGCAGGCCAGCTTTGCTTCAGCCAATCCAAGTAGGCTTCAGTCAGACAAGGCATGTCTAAATCGGGAGTGAATTCAGAACCTCGAGGCTCAGCTCCATACTGATGGTCAAGCCAGCGAGGATCATTGCAAGTACCTCGACAAAGAGCAGCAAGAGGAACATACATTAAGTATGTCCGCATGGTAATATGAGAAATCTTCCACCAAGGTACTAACCAGTGGATGTTGACTTCAACACGTGAGTGGATCCAGTCAACCCAGTTAGCATATGAAGAAGTTGGATGGAGTAGTTTCCTAGCAGAATGATGCCATGGTAGATATCTGGCAAAATCCATAGATGGAGTATCAAGCAAGCAGAGACGCTCCTGAAGCCAAACTTGTGAAGAAAAATTAAAAATTAAAAAAAATTAGGACAGCTTGCTAATTTCGAAAACCCATATGGACGGACAAGGCAAAAATTAGAGCAATATAAAATAAAATAAAAGAAGGGGTCCGTTAAGTTGAAAACCTGCAAGGGCAGCTTAGGCAAAAATTATGATAGCTCGCTAGATTCGAAAACCCGCATGGGCGGACTAGGCAAAAAATTAGAGCAATAAAAAAAGAAAAGAAAAAAAAAGAAGAAAAAAACCAAAATTGAAAACCCGAAAGAGTAGTTTAGGTAATTACCTGAAGCAACAATGGACTCCCGGTAAGTCTCTTTGAGAATCCTGAATTAAATTTGTCTAATCCAACTAAAGTCTCAGCTAAGATCATGAGTATCGGTGACAAGCCTCCTTCCATTTGGTCCATGATATCCAATACTCGTGGATCAATATCGCCATTAGAAGAAATAAGCAAGAATTGGCCAAGCAAGCATAGACAAAGAATACATCCCAATGCCTTAGTAGGAGCCAAATGAGAAAAGCAAAAGTCAATTAAGGGACCAAGCAGAATTTTCTCACCTTTCATCAACTGTAGAACTTTGGGCTTTGAGATTTAAAATAACATCTGCATCTTTTATTGAGTCTTGGAAATCAATATAGGTAATGCCATTTGTTGATTACTTGGATATCCAAGGATGGCTTCAAATTCTTTAATCAAGGGACATATTTCAAAGCCATTAATTTTAAATTTCCTAGAATCCATATTCCAAAAAGAAGCCATGGCATGTAAAAAAGAATGGTCCAATTTAACATTTTGAAAACACTTCAAAGTATTAATTTTTGATCAAGATATTTGTTTCCAATGAATGGCATTCATATTTTTAAATAGACTTTTATTTTCTTCAAATGGAGTTCGGTCATTGTGGAAGATTGAAGGAAAATTAGAATTGTAAAAGGAGTTTTTACATTGAAGTAGAAAATCTCTTTGCTTCTGTATGAAATTGTGACGTGAAAAGATATTTATATAGGATGATTATGTTGTTCCAAAATTGATAAGGAAAAGTGTGAGACCAAGATGCATGAGGAAAGGAAATTGTAGTGATACTGTGTAAGTATTAAATATGAAGAGGAAAGTTTAATAATTGTATCGTAGTAATAATGATGATATAAAAAAAGAAAGAGAAAAAAAAGAAGAGAGTTGCAGTAAAGATAAAAATTATATATTGCAATTATTATTTTTTATACTTATTATACAATATTTCCTCAATTGATACAATATTTATAGATCACTAAGGAGGAGATGGTAGATCATCAAATAAAGCTCTAAAAAATCATCGCCTGTCGAAGGAGGAGGCAAATCACCCGTCCTGAGTCCCCCCGAAATAGGAGCACCTGAATCTCTATTACCTTGGAATTTAGATCTGTAATGGTCCTCATCCGAAGCAGACGAAAGGATCTCATGGTCATCAGCTTGGGGCCCTCTAGATGAAGAAGCACTAGGATCTCCCATCCCCTAAAATTGGAAGTCTTAAAAATTTTGCTCTGACTGATGGTACAAATTTTCAAAATGGGAAACCTGTTGACGACTAGCGGCCAACTCTTCTTGAAGTTTCTTGTTTTGTTCCTCGAGCATCTGCTATGAGCCGGAAAGGAAAGAGTAAGAGCATACATAATCATGCATACATATAGCATAAATTATCATGGAATGAGAAAACCTACCAGGTAATTCATATCAATGCCCTGTGGATGAGATGTCATCTCCGGTTGATTAGACTGAGCAAATGGAGGAGCAGTAAAAGAAGGTCCAGCCTCATCACCAAACGAGCCAGCAGCATGCAACAATCATTAAAAAATGTCAAAATAAGAAAGAAGCGATTGCAATGGAAAAATGGTAAAAGTTTACCTAAGAAGTGCTAGCCCCGAGATGTGAGACAAACTCTCCTCCCTCTCCATGACATTCCTCTTCATCTCTATCCTCATTTTCCTCGAGAATCTCCCGTACACCAATAGGGGATACATCAAAGTTCAAGAGCCCTATTTTAATAAACTAGGTATAAGATGCACCCGGTGGATAGAGAAATGTTTCAACATCATAACTGTATCGAGCCAACCACCATGCATTCTCTGACATTGATGTGATATTTAAAGTATATTATGGGTAATGCATCCGGATTCTCCGCTGCTCGGGACTAAGAAACCACTCATATACTCTCTCTCCGAGAAACCAACCACTAGACATAGGGCCCACAATGACTCGGTAGGTATGTTGAAAAGGTAGTGAGTCATTCAAGGAGGAAGTCCAGTTCATCCACTCTTCTATGTTCCACCGGACCAAATTGACCTAGAAAATGACATAAGGTAAGTAAACTTTTATATAAATTTTAAAGTATACTAATGCTATTTTACCTGGCCGCAGGTTAAGCAGCTCAAGACAAAGCGTTGGGTATGCACATGGTGAAAGAGGGAACTTCTACACTATCTGACAACCAAAAATTTAATCTCGGATACCCGACTCTCTCTCGGGAAATACCAGGCACCCTTACAAGATTGTGCTCATATGCCCATGCCTACAATAATAATAAAAAATAAATTCATGCAAGAATAAGAATGGAATTGACATTGGTGGAAGAAGAGTACCTCGACAACCGCCATAAAGCCAACAAAAGACTTCTTAGTTCTGCAAATTTTGTTAAGTCCATGGTAAAGATAGGCAAGGCCAGCTTCACCCCAATCGTAAAGCGATACCATACTCATATTAGTAAGGGCCCTCAACAACGACAAATGGATGGCGGATTTGATGCTGCCTAAAATGGTCGGCCCGAGCAAATACAACAAAAATCCTCAAGCATATTATTTAGCTGTGTCTCTGTAAATCCGTCATTCATAGTTCATCCAATAACTTCAAATTGGCTTAATTTTTATCTTGAAATGCCCTTTAAATGATGGTTCCATACAAATTAATTGTTGGATTTCTTCGAATGTCAGAATATCATTGGTAAGAGGGACCGAAAGGCTATAGTACCGGATACCAATTATGGCTGTATAATCAACTGGGCTAATGGTTATTTCTCTTATGGTTAGGTGAAATGTATGGGTCGTGTCCTTCCACCATTCTGACAATGCTTGAACTACACTCCTGTCTATCGGATACTCCTCGGATGGTAATTGCAAGATGAAACTTTTAAAACTGCAATCTCGGATAATTTGTCTTACCCGAGAAGGCGCTACATCATACCATTGTCAAGCTTTGTAGACGCACCCTCCGCCCCAGATAACACAATGATCACGCTAACACGGAGCCAGGTAAGTCAACACAAGGCAAGTATATCATCATATCAATACCACTGATTTTTAGTCTAAATTTATTTTTAGTCTATCTATTTACTTAAATTCTTAAATATATTCATCTAATTAATTTATTTTTCCTAAATCTTAAAAAAAACAAAAAAAAACAATAAAAAACAAACAAAAAATAAAAAAATATATAAAATATAAAAAAAGAAAAAGAAAAAGAACAGAAAATGAAAATGAAAAAAAAACAAACAAAAAAAATGAAAAAATGAAAAATAATATGCTGTTAAATTACCTTGCTCTTTTAATTTGAACTGCGATGAAGAAGCATTTTGGCTAGTAGACTTATATTTCCATCTTCATGCCGCCGAATAAACTCCAATAACTCACCATTAGATCGAGTTCCTGATCTTGAAAAATGCATTTTTTCTAAAAACTTTATGCCGAACTTTCTAAAATAAAAGATGTATAGCTATGAATGAAATGAAGAAATGAGCTGCTATGAATGAAATGAAGAAATGAGCTGCAACGACATTTATATAGAGAAATGGCAAGGGAAAAAGGCAAAAATTAATATTAAAAAAATAAAAAAAAAACAGTATTCTAGTGAAAAAAGAGAAAAAGTAAATTTTACTATTGATAAATAGTAAATTACTATTTACAAATAGCAAATGAATAATGGTGAATAGTGTATAAACAGTAACTATACAGTAAATAAATAGAAAACTCAATTATTCAATTCAATCATTCAAATACTTGCGTGTATATAAATATTTTTGCACTTTTAAAATATTTTTTACTCGTATGGGGCAAGAAGATATGTGCATGGTAAAAATCAGCTAAATTTTTTTGCAAATTCCATTAGTATCCTACTACAATTATGTTTTGCAGATAATTAAATCTCACTTAGCTCGCGTCTATAATCCAAATTATTATTAAGTCCAGAACTTAGCTCCGGTCTAGAACCCAAGTCTTTTCCGAGTCCAAAACTCGAACCGGGTCTAGAACCCAAACCATCCTGGCTCCAAAACCCAAGTCTTTTTCGAGTTCAGAACTCAAATCGGGTCTAGAACACAAACCATCTCGTGTCCAAAACTCGAGTCTTTTTCGAGTCCAGAACTCGGACCGATTCTAGAACCCAAGTCTTTTTTGAGTCTAGAACTCGAATCAGGTTTAGAACCCAAGTCTTTTCCAAGTCCAGAACTCGAAATTGGGTCAAGAACCCAAACCATCCTGGGTCCAGAACCCAAGTCTTTTTCGAGCCTAGAACTTCAACCGAGTCTAGAACCCAAATTTTTTTCGAGTCCAGAACCCAAACCATCTTGTAGACCCTTAATTTTTGACCCCAATTTAATACGGTTCTAATTAAAGGATGCCAAAATAAATTTGATCCAACTTTAAATATTTAAACCTAGTTTATAATTTTTAAAGGAGCCGGTTCAAATTAAAGAGGTATAAATTAAATTGTAAAACCCTAAAATCAAGTAAAATTGGCCCAAATAAAAACTTTTCAATCCATAAGTTAAAAGAGGCCAGAATAATTTAAGTGATGCCGGCCGGGGAGACATGAGCATGCCTCATGTCAATCTGGCAGCCCAGATCGACATGAGGTTGGACTCATGTTGACCTAGGACAGCTAGGTCGACATAAGCATGCTTTATGTCAACATTGGCAAGCTAGGTCAACATGGGCATGCTTCATGTCGACCTTGGCAACCCAAGGTCGACATGAGCATGCCTCATGTCGACTTGGGCAGCCTAAGGTCGACATGAGGTTGGTCTCACGTCGACCTAGGGCAACCAGGTTGACATGGGTTCAATACATTTCCTAATTCAATTAGAATTTGTTTTAGGGACTGATTAATATTAGGTTAAGGATTTTGAGTGAGGTTCGGCTATAAATAACAATGTTTTAGAATTCAGAAGGGAAGAGAAAACATTAACCAGATAAAAACATTAGCAGGGGACGGCAACAAACAGAAAAGATTAACAGCAAACATTCATCAGTCATCAATCCATCAAAGACAGCAACGCTGTCTTTATTCATTGTTCATCCAGAAGGTTGCTATCTTTGTTCATTATTCATCCACAATTTAATTGTGGAGGAACCAACGAGCGAAGGTTTGATCTTTAATCATGAATTATTTATATTTATAGTAGTTTCGTTTCTTTGATTAATAAGAACATGCATGCAGTAACTTGATCTTTGAACACACAGTACCTTAATCTTTGAACATGTAGTAAATTGGTTTTGTTTTAATAACTTTAATCATTTGCTTTAACTATCACCTTAATCAATTGGTATTCGTAACCCCACTGGCATATTTCATAAAAAATATAAAACTATCCAGTAGTTAATAATTAATTGTTAAAATCTATCTTGTTTACTTTAACTTCAATAATCATATGTTATTTCATTAAAACTCAAAAGCTCAAACTATTTTTATCCAAAATCCTAAGCCATTTCATTATTAAACTCCAAAATATTGATTATTTTTCCAAAACCTTAATTTATTCTTCCAAATCCAAAATTATATTTTTTTTTAGACAGTAAGTCAATTCCAAAAACCCTAACTATCCAAAACCCTAATTCCAAAAACCCTAACTATCCAAAACCCTAATTCCAAAAACCCTAACTATTCAAAACCCTAATTCCAAAACCCTAGTTTCCTAAACCCTAGTTTCAAAAACCCTAAAAACCCTAATTTCAAAACCCTAATTATAAAATCCTAGTTTATAAAACCCTAAGTTCCGAAACCCTAAATTCAATTGGTAGTTCTTTAAAACCCAAAATTTATATATTTATTGCTTTATTTAATTTTAGATCTGATTATATAGTTTATTATATTTTTTTGATGGTTGATTTATTTAATTTCAATACTTGATTTATTTAATTTATCATGGATGGAAATTTTCTTTATTATTATGATTATTATTTATTTGTTTTAGTATTAAAATTGTAAGAGGTATGTGTCCACTTTGTGGGTACCTCATTAGTTAAATGTTATGTAATTTAAATTGGTTTTATATTTTGGACCAATGTAAAGAATATGTTTTCACCTTTTGATGGGTGTCCTATTTAGTTTAGACATGGATGATGTAAGGACATGTTTCCATCTTTGGATGGGTGTCCATTTATTTGCTTTGTTTGGACACTGCTTTGATTTTAATATAATGATGCTTTTTTGTGTGTAATATGGATAATATTGTTATATTTAAGAATTTTATAATATTAAGACCTGCAAAGGAGGCCGGTTCCAATGAACCAGGCGTTGTGGGGGTGCTGGGCTATTTCTCACCTTCCCCACACGTACCCAACTTTCCGAACCCATTAGGGGATTGGGGATTCCTTAGGAATTGAGTCATCCACCCTTTCTTTTTCCCGGCCCATCTGGGTGGCAACTCCATTTTTCTCCAGGCTTAGGTCCGTGTTCTCTAAGGTCCCGAGCCTAAACAGTGTCGAAGTCGCAAGAACCATTCCACTAGGAGTTGGGGTGAAAATCCCCGCTCACTGTGGCGACTCCACTGGGGACAAGAGAAGTTGTTTCTGTTGGTCTTTCTATTATTCTATTCTTTCTTATAATGATATTATCCATTGCATCATATTAGATTGCATTGTATAGGTGAGTTAGGATGCCTGTGTTACCCGTGTTATGTTATGTAAGGGATATCATAGTTTAACTCAAGGTATGGAGATCGAGCATGGCATAACCACTCATAGCCTCGTACCATTTGGTATATACTTGCTATGGGAACCTAAGCCTTTTTACTCCAAGACTAAAGCTCATGTAATTGGCCTAGTTACTTTCCTTAGGTTTTTGCCCCAAATGCATGTTGTTTGACTATGGTTAATTTTTCTTAGCTTAAATCATGGCTTATTTGGTTTGTTCTTTTTCTAATATGACCTAAGTACATTGTAAGCTCAAAATAAAATTTTCTTTAAAGTCCAAAAGGCCAAAGCCATTTTCAAAACTTTTTAAGATGGTCTTTGGACATAAAACTTTTCTAAAAACAAATAAAAAATTATTTTGCTCATAACCCAAATACTAAGCCCAAAATCCATTTTTTCTAAAATCTTTTTACAACGGGATTAGAAATAAAATTATTTTCAACCTTTTCTTACAAAGAGGTTGCAAATTATTTAGGTCAATTATGAAATACTAAAAATCAATTGTGAGCCTAGTTTATACTAAGAATAATTAACCATGGGCTTGTTTTTGGCATGAATCATTAGTTACTTTTTCAAGTGAGAAATCTATTTATAATAAACCTCTTAATTTAGTTTTAATCTAATATAGCATCAAAGCTACTTTAGTTGGTTAAAGGGATTAAAACCTAATTACTGGGAATTATCATGAGCTGATTTCCATTTTTGAAAATATAACTATTGGTTGAAACATCCGAGGGAATTATTCAAAAACAAAATACCACATGTTGGTATTTTGTTAACCATATACCTAGGAAAAGAGACTCGCCATTGGCGTGTGGATGTTATAAGGTCGGAAGGAACATCCTATTTATCCTTGTTTGTTTATTATTTGTGCATACATACATTTGCATCTCATATCATTGATCCTTTCTGGCTCATAGACCTGAATAACAGCAATTCAAGAGCATACAATGATATCACCTACAACATTGATTTTTGATTCAAGTGCTTCATTGGAAGGATGGATGCAAACCAGCTAAGGGATATAATCGATGAAGTTGTCGAAGCTAGGATGGCCAAGCTACAAGATCAATTGGTTGAAATTATGAAGACCCAGTTGGTTGAAATTTTGGAGCTCGTCAACAATGCTAAGGCAGCATCCATGGAGAACATGTCTACTGATAGAGATCGATTGAAAAATGAGAGATCAATCCCTATTCTACAAGACCAACCGAACCATGTGCTATCTAAGTGGAGCAATAAGAGTGACTATCACCCTAATGGGAAAAGTCAAAGGGAAAGAGGAGGTGTTGACAAAAAGGCAATAACCGAGCCAACAAAGAAGCATAAATTTTCAAACTTAAAGGAGCCTTTGTCATAGATGTTAGAAAATCTAATGAAAATGGATTTGCTACAACCATTGACACCTCACCCTCTACATAAGCCTCTACCACCAAATTTTGATGCCAAGATTTTCTATCAATTCCATCAAATGCAAGGGCATAAGACAGATAAATGTGTTCGATTAAGGCATAAAATCCAAGATTTGATTGACAGTGAAAAGCTGCTTGAGCCTGATAAGCCCAACACTAAGAATAATCCTCTACCTACATTTGGAAGGGCACCATCGCTTACAAGCTTCATGAAGAGTTTTATCTTGTCACCTTGTCATGATATTGATAGAGAAGCTGCTAAAGATGATATGCTACTAAGCAAGCTTGGACTAACTGTGGATGATGAAGCAATGATCCTTGATGATGGAAAAAAATCCTTGCCCTTGATATGTCTAAATAAATGGAGTATCTTCGACTCCAACTCAACAAACTTTCCTTAGCTTGAATATTACCCTATTTATTTTGCTTTCTTTCATATTTAATTGGAACAATTGTGTTTTTTAAATTTAAAGTTGTTTGAATAAATTACTTTCATAAAATTTTTGTTTGTCTTTGTTCATTTTGGTGCTCAACCAATGAGGAATCTAGCTTGACGATTCATGAATTAATATATTTATGCATCATGACTCAAATGACTTTACTATGTGAGGGAATTACTCTATAGCATTGAGTAGTGTATGCTTACTTAGAGAGGGATCCTGCATAATTACCTTTGTCTAGTTCCTAGTCAGTCTTAGAACATGCTTTGACAAATTTTCGTGGCGAAATTAAACTCTGCTTATTTAAGAGAGAAATGATCTAGGCATTATTTGTTTAGCCAACATCTTGTATCCACCCTATTAAATATCAATCCCTAGTTGTCCCTTTGAGCCTTCATAAAATTTTAGCTTTCTTTTCATTGGCTTACAAACTCCATTAACCTACCCTGAGCTGTTGTGATACTTTTGACCAGTCTTATGATCACTAAGATGAAGAGGCAAGAAGATAAAAGAAAAAAATGAATAGTTAAGACAATGAAGACAGTTGAAGTTCTCAAGACCATAAGGGTAGTTGAAGTTTTCCTAATATCTCCAATATATCAAGACAACATCAGAGTAACAAATGATTTATCCCTATTAAAGAAGATTTATGTTACTCCACTCATCCATTATTGGAAGCCCAAGTTAGTACAAACAAGATAACTCTTTTAGAGCTAAAACCAAACAAAAAAAAGAGAAGAGAAAAAAGAAGAAAAAGAAAAGAAAAAAGGATAAAAGAAAAGAAAAGAAAAGAAAAAAGAAGGAAAAAAACAAAAAAAAAACAAAAAAAGAAGAAAAATAAAGCCTAAAAAGGCAGTTCAGAAAGCCAACTGAGTTCTCTTTTACCTAAAGCAGCAAAAGGCTTCCATTTGGTTTATAAGGACATTTTGACTTGAATTGGTCCAACCCAACCAAAGATTCAATCAAAATTGGAGAAAAAAGGAGGAGGTCCATCCAGTTCTTGAAAGTTCTGTATTAGACAGTCCTACAAGGAAGAAGGATGAAATGATAAAATGCTTAAAGAAAGGGAAGTGTGAGAAAAATAAAAAAGAAGGGGAGAAGAAGAAAAGAAACAAATTTGGATACCAAATTTTTTTTACAAAGACTGTCCTAATCAAGATCCAGATTAATGCCATGAAGATAGAAGGAATTTGGAGTCTAGCAAGATTGCTCTCAGCTGCCTAAAGTTCAAACAAGAAATTTGTAGTGTGAGGGTTTATCCATTATGTCACATCGGCTCCAACTTACAAATGGCCTTCATTTAAACCCGTGTCCCTTATAGACCCCATTTCAAGCCTATTAAAGACCTATTAATCTCTCTTGGTAGGTAGAGTCTATTAGTGGAGATCATTTGAATAAGCATGCATATGAGATAGACAATATTTAAACTCAATTAGACCTTTGTCCAAGTAATGTGTATGTGCCTATCTGAAGTGCAATAGTTCTTGCTTAAATAGAAATAATTTCTGAGTTTAGTACGGTAACTAGTGCTGTCATGTTATAGATATGTTAATTTTGAAAAATAAAGTCTTACGGTACATTGACATTGATTTGGCAAAGCCAACATTTGATTTCAAAATCAAAATTCAAAAAATAAAAAATGTTTTTGTCACACGAAGCCTTCAAGTTAAGAGATTTTGTTGCACCATCAAAACTCAAAGAATACATTGGCCAAAGGAAATGATTATTAGCAAGGTCATGAAGAGGCTACCAACTGACATGCCGAAACATAGTTTGAAATGGATGTATCTCTGCTGCTTGGGTCTCATCACTCATGTTTCCAACATCTTTAAGATAAAAGCCATAAAAGCGACACCTTCTATCATTCCAGTGCAAGACATGAACGGGCATCTGAAAGAAATCCGTGAGAACATTTTAGCTGATCACCTCGTTCTGTGAGTCAATGAAACCGCTGTGAGTATTATTCATGCATATCATGAATACATGAGCATATCACATTGCATTTTTCCTATATTATATTGTCTATTCTTTGTCAAAGTAGACAACAAACACCCTGTGAAGTAAAGAATCAAAAGGAGATATCAAATCAGGGGGCATGGAAAGCCCATTACTTGAGAAAGATCCAGTAATTTTACAAAGAGAAGAAATGCGTGCTTGAGTGAAGAACTAGACAACAAAAACATCAATCAAAGCTTGCATGGAAAAAATTTTGGTTTAGGCCTACACAGGGGGCAAAGTTTGTCCTTTTCAATTTTTTGATTTTATATATATAACATTTTCAAACTCACATGCAAATATTTTGCCACTCAGGGGGCAGGAGAAGATATGCGGGCCAACTAAAAATAGCTGAATTTTTGTAAAAAGAATGGAACATTAGAATTATCAAAAGAATGAACACGCAAAAGATAAAAGATCAGTCCAGCTAGAAGAGCTGAAGCCAATATAGGACAAATCTCTAAGGATGAAGATCCACTTTCAAGGGTGAAGACTCGATTTCTAAGGATGAAGATCCAACTTAAAGGATGAAGATCCATTTACAAGGGTGAAGACCCGATCTCCAAGGATGAAGATCCATTTTCAAGGTTGAAGACCCGATTTACAAGGATGAAGATCCATTTTTCAAAGGTGAAAACCTGATTCCAAGGATAAAGATCCAATTTCAAAGGCTAAAGACCTGAAGTCCAAAGGATGAAGATCTGTTTTCAAGGGTGAAGACCCGATTTCCAAGGATGAAGATCCATTTTCTAGGGTGAAGACTTGATCTCAATGGATGAAGATCCATTTACAATGGGTGAAGACCCAAAGTCCAAAAGGATGAAGATTCATTTTCAAGGGTGAAGACTCGATTTCCAAGGATGAAGATCCATTTACAAGGGTGAAGACCCAATCTCCAAGGATGAAGATCCATTTACAAGGGTGAAGACCCAATCTCCAAGGATGAAGATCCATTTACAAGGGTGAAGACCTAATCTCCAAGGATGAAGATCCATTTTACAAGGGTGAAGACTCGATCTCCAAGGATGAAGATCCATTTTCAAAGGTGAAGATCTGATGCTAAGGATGTAGATCGAAGGTCCAATGATAAAGATTCATTTTGAGGGTGAAGACCCACAATGCGTTAAAGAATAGAAGAGTTGGAGCAGTCAAAATTCTCAACTGATAAAAGGTCAGTCAAACTGGTCTCGGGTCCAGAACCCAAACCCTAAATTCACCTTGGGTCCAGAACCAAAATAATTTTTGAGTATAGAACTCAAACCAACCTTGGGTAAGGAGTCCTATATGGCTCTAAACCCAGTCAAAAATCACATTGCTTTTCACTCACTTTTTCCGTAATCAATTCAAGATCATTCAAGCAGGGGGCAAACTGTAAACCCTTAATTTTTGACCCCAATTTAATATGGTTCTAATTAAAGGATGCCAAAATAAATTTGATCTGACTTTAAATATTTAAACATAGTTTGGATTAAAGAGGCATAAATTAAATGGTAAAACACTAAAATCAAGTGGAATTGGCCCAAATTAAAACTTTTCAGTCCATAAGTTAAAAGAGGCAAAAATAATTTGAGTGAGACTAGCTGGGGAGACATGAGCATGGTTCATGTCAATCTGGCAGCCCAGATCGACATGAGCATGCTTCATGTCGACCTTGGCAAGCTAGGTCGACATGGGCATGCTTCATTTGGACCTTGGCAACCCAAGGTCAACATGAGCATGCCTCATGTCGACTTGGGCAGCCCAAGGTCAAAATGAGGTTGGTCTCATGTCGACCTAGGGCAACCAAGTCGACATGGGTTCAATACATTTCCTAATTCAACTAGAATTTGTTTTAGGGACTGATTAATATTAGGTTAAGGATTCTGAGTGAGGTTCGGCTATAAATAACAACATTTTAGAATTCAGAAGGGAAGAGAAAACATTAAGCAGAGAAAAACATTAACAGGGGATGGCAACAAACAGAAAAGATTAGCAGCAAACATTCATCAGTCATCAATCCATTAAAGACAGCAACACTGTCTTTGTTCATTGTTCATCCAGAAGTTAATTATGGAGGAACCAACGAGCGGAGGTTTGATCTTTAATCATGAATTATTTATATTTATAGTAGTTTCGTTTCTTTGATTAATAAGAACATGCATGCAGTAACTTGATCTTTGAACACACAGTACCTTGATCTTTGAACATGCAGTAAATTGGTTTTGTTTTAATAACTTTAATCATTTGCTTTAATTATCACCTTAATCAATTGGTATTCATAACCCCACTGGCATATTTCATAAAAAAACATAAAACTATCTAGTAGTCAACAATTAATTGTTGAAATCTATCTTGTTTACTTTAACTTCAAGAACCGTATGTTATTTCATTAAAATACAAAACCTCAAACTATTTTTATCCAAAAGCCTAAACCATTTCATTATTAAACTCCAAAATATTGATTAATTTTCCAAAACATTAATTTATTTTTCCAAATCCAAAATTATGATTTTTTTAGGCAGTAAGTCAATTCCAAAAACCCTAACTATCTAAAACCCTAATTCCTATAACCCTAACTATCAAAAACCCTAATTTCAAAAACCCTAACTATCCAAAACCTTAATTCCAAAATCCTAGTTTTAAAAACCCTAATTCCAAAACCCTAGTTTCCTAAACCCTAGTTTCAAAAACCCTAAAAATCCTAATTTCAAAACCCTAATTATAAAACCCTAGTTTCTAAAACCCTAAGTTCTGAAACCCTAAATTCAATTGATAATTCTCCAAAACCCTAAATTTATATATTTATTACTTTATTTAATTTTAGATTTGATTATATAGTTTATTATATTTTTTTTATGTTTGATTTATTTAATATCAATACTTGATTTATTTAATTTATCATGGATGGATATTTTCTTTATTATTATGATTATTATTTATTTGTTTTAGTATTAAAATTGTAAGATGTATGTTTCCACTTTGTGGGTACCTCATTAGTTAAATTTTATGTAATTTAAATCGGTTTTATATTTTGGACCAATGTAAAGGATATGTTTCCACCTTTTGGTGGGTGTCCTATTTAGTTTAGACATGGATGATGTAAGGACATGCTTCCATCTTTGGATGGGTGTCCAATTATTTGCTTTGTTTGGACATTGCTTTGATTTTAATATAATAATGCTTTATTTCAATTGTTGTGTGTAATATGGATAATATTGTTATATTTAAGAATTTTATAATATTAAGACCTGCAAAGGAGGCCGGTTCCAATGAACCGGGCGTTGTGGGGATGCTGGGCCATTTCTCACCTTCCCCACACGTACCCAACTTTCCGAACCCATTAGGGGGTTGGGGATTCCTTAGGAATCGAGTCATCCACCCCTTTCTTTTTCCCGACCCATCCAGATGGCGACTCCATTTTTCTCTGTGCTTAGGTCCGTGTTCTCTAAGGCCCCAAGCCTAAACAGTGCCGAAGTCGCAAAAATCATTCCACCGGGAGTGGGGGCGAAAATCCCCGCTCAAACATCTCGGGTTCAGAACCCAAGTCTTTTCCGAGTCCAGAACTCGAACTAGGTCCAGAAACCAAAACCTAAACCATCTCAGAAAAATTAAGTCTTACTGCTTTTCACTCTCTTTTGCCGTAGTCTCAGATCGTTCAAGCAGGGGGCAAAATGTAGAACCTTAATTTTTGACCCAGTCTGGTCCGATATTTTTTTTATATAGTCCAAAATAATTTTTGTGTTATTTTAATTAAATAATATCTATTTTAGTATTTATTATTTATAATTTTTCATAAAAATAAAAAATTAAAGTAATATTAGTAAAGTTAAAAAAATATATAAATAAATAAATAAAAAATCGGCGACGAAAAATTTCATCGCTGAAAGCAAATCGGTCTGGGCCAATTCACCGTAGGAAATTCTTGCGGCAAATTGGCCAGCAGCAAATTCTCGCAATTCTCAGAGTTTTCAGCCCGCAGCAGTTTTTTCACCAGTGCAATTTTCCAGTGTAATTTTTTTCGAAATCATATTCTATTTGGTTTTGATTTCTTTTCCTAAACGGTTTTAATTTCCTTAGACAATTAGAAGTAAGTGTATAAGTTTTCCTATAAATATCACATAAAAACAAAGAATTAGGTGAAGGAAAATTTGTTTTATTGGATCGGAGACTCAACCATTCGATAGGTCAAAAGAAAAGCTCTAGCAAGCAAGAGACATTAACAACAATAAGCAATCATCAATCCATCAAAGGCAACAACATTGCCTTTGTTATTATTCATCCAGAAGTCAATTTTGGTGGAACCAACTACGCAGGTTTGATCTTTAATTATAGATTATATATTCACAGTAGCTTCGTTTCTTTGATTAATAAGAACATGCATGCAGTACCTTGATATTTAAATATGTAGTAATTTGATCTTTGTTTCAATAGCTTTAATTGTTTACTTTGGTTAATACATTAATTAGTTGGTTTTCAAAACTCCACTTCCATGTTTTATAAAAACTAAAAACTTCAAAAAACCCTAAATTTTTCTTTTGTTTCCAAAACTTTAAAAAAACCTTAAATTATTCTTCTGTTTCCAAAACTTTAAAAATCCCTAAATTGTTTCTTCTAATTCCAAAACTGTAAAAACCCTAAATTGTTTCTTTTGCTTCCAAAACTTTAAAATCCTAGATTGTTTTTCCCTGAACTATTTTCTTAATCATATAAACTCTAACTTTTTGTCCAAAATTTCCAAATGTCTTCTTAAATCTCCAAACCATAATCTTTTTTACAGTTTCTAAAAACTTTAATCATAATTGTTTCTATAAAACTATAAACTGTTTTCTTAAATCCTAAGATCAAATATGTTTTCCAAAATATCAAAAACCCAATCCAGTAAATCCTAGCTTTCGTAAACCATAACCGAGTGAACCTAAAACCCAATCTTTTAAAATTATAAATCTTAATGTCTTAAGGTTCCAAATCCCTAATTTTATGATGTTTTGCTTAAAACCATAACTAAACCTACTTTTTTAAATCACGGTAACATTATTTTCATAAAAACATCCAAAACTTTAAATCTTTTAAACATCCAGTAGCTATGTTATTACTTTAAAATATTTTTCCACAAATTAAACTAGTATATGTAAAACCCTAGTTATTGAACATAAAACCCTAGAAACCCCTATTTAATGCTTGAACCCCTAAAGTTAATATATTTATTGTTTTATTTAAATTTGATGAATGTTTATTATATATTTTTATTGATGTTTGATATCTTTGATGAATGATTATTTACTTTTATTGATTTATTTTGATTTCCAAATATTGTAAGAGGTATGTTTCCACTTTGTGGGTACCTCATTAATTAATTTCTATGTAATTTAAATTGCTTTTATATTTTGGACCACTGTAAATGACATGTTTCCACCTTTTGGTGGGTGTCCTATTTAGTTTAGACATGAACAATGTAAAGACATATTTCTATCCTCAGATGGGTGTCCATTTATTTGCTTTGTTTGGACATTACTTTGATTTTAATATAATGATGCTTTATTTTAATTGTTGCATATAATATGGATAATATTGTTATACTTAAGAATTTTATAATATTAAGACCTGCAAAGGAGGTTGATTCCAATGAACTGGGTGTTGTGGGGTGCTGGGCCATTTCTCACCTTCCCCACACGTACCCAACTTTTTAAACCCATTAGGGGGCTGGGGATTCCTTAGGAATTGAGTCATCCACCCCTTTCTTTTTCTCAGCCCGTTTGAGTGGCTACTCCATTTTCTCCGGACTTAGGCCCGTGTTCTCTAAGGCCCCGAGCCTAAACAGTGCTGAAGTTGCAATAACCATTCCACCGGGAGTGGGGGCAAAAATCCCCACTCACACACATTTGCTAATCAAATAGAAATTTTTTTAGTGAAAATTCAAAAAAGTTAATTTAGTTTAAATATCTTATATTTTTAGAAATTAAACTTTTTTTAATAATCATTTGATTTATAATATTATACATAAATGATAAAAACTAATTAAAAAAATATTACACAGATTGTTTTGATGGACATGAAATAGTGGACAATATTGTAATTCTAATGTACATGTATCTTTAATGGACATGTAATTCTTTTGTACATGTAATTTTAGTGGATAATATGGGTATGCAGTGGCCGTACTCTTTGCACATTATTTTTGTAATATTATAAAAGTAAATTTCCATAAAAATGAAAAATTTTTCCAAGTACCATAATTTTGAAAACATAATTTATTTTTAAGGCATTTTTGTAATTGTCCCTTTAATTTATGGGGGATTAGGGCCTAGCAAAAGGGCTTATATGTTTACAGAAGAATATACATAATAAACTAGTTAGATAAAAGAAATTTTAATCTATTGAATGCAATGTTTTGAAAATTGGATCGGATTGGCCGGTCAAACCGATTTAACTTGAATCGGTTATTGATCTGGTTTGAAATACATTAAAAAATTAGATTTATTAAAAAATCACTTAAAACCAGCAAATCGATTTAAACTGGATGAACCAGTTTAAAACGGTTTGACTATATTTTATAAATAAAATAACCTAAACGACCTTTTGATCTGTCTTTTCAATAAGACTTGACTACACAATTTTTATGAAAAACCTAATTTAAAATTTTAAATACAGTATAACTAAATGCTTTACAAGCTTTTGGCCGCTGGATTTTTCTTCTATTTGAGAGGTAAATTAATTATTTTAATCTTAAAGTTAAAACTTAAAAGCATCATCTTTTTTATACACCTTTCTTAATATCATGTTCAACATATGAATAAATTATTTATATATATTTCTCGATCTTCACGAAACAAAGAAAAAAAATCCAAACAAAGCAATCTCTTAAAAATCAAAAAATAAGCTTGATCTTTAATTATTTATATATACTTCAAATTTTTTATCCGAAACATAAGGTAATATATTAGATAAATAATATATACTTTAATAAACAATAAACAATAAATTCTTTATATTAGAACATGTATATGAACTTCAATAAACAATATATATAATTTTTTTTGGTACAAAAATATATATCTTTGTTACTTAAGAATAAGTGATTGGATTTTTCAAGGATCACATACAATATAATAGATTATGATTACTGCATTAGTTTTTTATTATTATTATGATTACTCTATTTATAATTTGTATTTGCATAGAGATTTACATTGATAAATATTCATCATATATTTATCATGTGGTTTTATACTTAATAAATTATGTGTTTTTATTATATGATTTTTATTTAATTAAATTTTTTAAATTTTTTTATTTTAGCTTATGAAATCAAGTACACCATCATCTGAAATGCAATCTATGCAAAATGCTAGTTTAGAAATAGAATGTTCCATTAGACAAAAAAAAAAGATATGGCTTGGAGATATGTAATTGAAGGAGTAAATTCAAATGGTAAGAAGATTTTAATATGTGGGTTCTGTCAAAAACAAATTGCTGGAGGAGGCATAAATAGGATGAGGCAACATCTTATAGGAACTTGAGGAAATGTTGATATATTCAAAAAGGTGCCAGCAGATGTTTGATTTCAAATCAAAGGATCATTGGATGAGAACCTCCAAAGAGCCAAAGGAAAAAGAGGGTCATTTGATGATATGAGTCCATATAAAAATAGAGATTATGTAGTTGAAGGTGATGATATTCAAGAAATTTCTTCTCAAGCGAATATGGCTTCAAAAAGAGAGAAAACCTAATGATGTGTTTAATTCAATTTTTAAAAGAGGTGTAAGTGATCCTACTCAACCTCGTATTCAAGCGTGCATGCAAAGTAAAGATAAGTGGAATGATATTGATATGACTATTGCTTTATAGTTTTATGATGCTTGCATTCCTATGAATGTTGTTAATTCTCCATTTTACCAACTTGCTATCAACAAAATAGCTAGCATGGGTCATGGATATAAGGTCATTCATATCATGCTTTATGTGTTAATTTGTTGAATGATGCTAAGATGCATGTAAAAATAATTATTGATTCATACAGAAACACTTGGGTTAACACTGATTGCACTATTATGGTAGATGGATGTACGGACATTTAGACAGAGGCCATTGATAAATTTTTTAGTTTATTGTCTTAAGGATATTTCATTTATCAAATCACTTGATGCTTTTGATATATACACAAATGCAAAAAATTTGTGTAATCTTTTTACAGATATTGTAGAATGGGTTGATCCCCGTAATGTAGTACATATGGTGATAGATAATGCACCTAATTATAAAGTTTCGAGCTTTAAGCTTGTAGAGAGATATCCTTACATTAGTTGGTCACTTTGTGCAACTCATTGTGTAAATTTAATCATGAAAGATGTAAGAGAACTACCACATGTGCAAAGTTTGTCCATTTTTGCATCTAAGGTGACTATTTTTATTTATAACCATAAATTGACCTTTAATTGGCTGAGGAAGAGGCCTGGTTGGAGAGAAATTATTTTCCATGGAATAACACATTTTGCAACTATCTTTATTGCATTACAAAGCCTACATAAACATAAAGATGATTTGAAAGCTTTGGTTATTAGTGGAGAACTTAAAAAGTTCTTAAAAATGTAGAGAGGTGGAGAAGTTAAACAAATTATTTTGGATGAAAATTTTTGGAATAATTGCTTGATGATTGTGAGGATTATGACTCCAATGATACGCTTGTTGCGCCTTTGTGATATTAATGAAAAATTTACTTTGGGTTATATTTATGAGGCAATGTATAGGGCACCTTTAGGGATCAAGAAATTGTTTAAAAATAAGAAAGATTTATACTGGCCCAACACTAATATTATAAAAGAGCGGTGGGATAATATGATATGCCATGATTGTAATATCCCAACATTTTGAAAATATTAATTTTTGAAAATTAAATAAATGATTTAAAAGTATATATATATAATTAAGTGAAAAAGGAAAATGTGTATATGATATATATATGTAGATATACATAATATATAAGTCAACATTTTAATATGGTCAAATGTCATTTTAGTTATTAAGAAATTAATTAAATGGTTAGTGGAAGATGACATAGTATATATTAATTAAGTAATATATTTTACTCGGCGGAGAGTGAAGGAGGAATAATTGTGTGGCTAAAAGGGATTAGTTGATAGTGGAGTTGGTGATCATTATCTTCTTCTTCTTTTTCTTCCTCCATTAAAGCCAGCCACCTTCATCAAAGGAAGAGAGGAATTTTGCTTCTTGCTAACTCAAGTAATTGAAGGATTTCAAGTGTTCAAGTTGAAATTTTAAGGATTTTCTTCATATTTGGTAAGTTTCCAACCTGTTTCTTTGATTTCCTTTGGAAGGTTTATTTGTGTGAATTGGATGTTTGGTGTAGTATGTGTTAAAGGTTGATATTGCTATGTTTGAAGTTCTTTTGACTTGTTAACTATGAAATTTAGGGTTGGATTGAAGAAAAGGTTAAGTTTGGTGAAGAGAATAAGAGTTTTGGATTGTGTAACTTTTGAGTTGTTTTGATGTTTACACAAGTATTATGTGATATAATGATGGATTTGGTTGAGTTTGTATGGAGTTGAAAAGGTTAGAGAAAGATAATAGTTGGATGTGACAATTATGTGTGTATATAAGGATTTTTGCCTAACACGCCCGGTGACACGGCCATGCCTTTAGGCATGTCGATGGTTCTAATTTTAGTATTGGTGACACGTGCACTGACACGCCCATATCACTGAGCGTGCCACAACTTCTGTGATGTTGAAGTATTGGCACGTGCAGTGACACGCCCATGTCACTAAGCGTGTCATATCTACTGCGTTGTTGTAGAATTGACACGTGCAGTGACACGCCCATGTCACTGAGCATGTCATAGCTATTGTGTTGGAGGAGTTTTGGCACGGTCATTGACATGCCCATGTCACTGAGCGTGTCAAAGCTTCTGTGCTGTGGGTTTAGGGCATGGTCATTGACACGCCCGTGTTGTTGAGCGTGTCATGTGTAGAGTTTGCCCTAGATAGTTCTTTTCCCTATTTTTCTTTGTGTATCTTATCCTTGTGTTGAGAGGTTTTGGTTATACCTATAAGTGTATCATTAAGTGATTATTTATAATCACAATTGGTTTAGGCTTTGAAGAGACTTGAGTTACCTAATCCAAGTGTTGAGGGATATCTTGGAAGAGGAGGTTGAAAGTGGTGTTTGTTGCTTTTAGAGGTAAGTACAAACCTTGAATAATTGTTTATATTTACATGACATTGGGACTTAAAACATTTGGTTGAAAAATGTGTTAAGTTACCTATTACATTATTGGTGCATGAGAAATATGCTATGATTTGTATAATGTTACAAATGCATTATATGTAATGTGAACTTTGTGCAAAATATGATAATGGCCCAAAATGTATGGGTATTGCAATTTATTATGTATAAATTAAAGATGGTATGTAAAGCCATTGGTGATGGCTATATTGATATAAATGAGATATTTGAAGAATTGTGCCTAGTTTGATCATGAGAAAATAAGAAAGGATTTGATAATGGAATTATGAAAGAATTGTGTGCCTAGTATGCTATTCAATTTTCAGAGTTTTGTGTTTGGCGACATGCCTAAGACGTAATAGTCCCTTAAAGCTGGGTTGGGCTTGGTCCTTAAAGCCTGGTTGGGTGTTACATGATGTAGCAGACCCTTGAAGCTGGGTTGGGCCTAGTCCTTGAAGCCTAGTTGGGATGTTACATATGAGGTAATCCTCATTTTGATTATGATTTGCCTTTAGGCTAGGCACATGGTGTCATCTTGGACCAAAACAGTAAATTTGGAATTTGAATGGCATATTAAATTCTTTTGGGCACATGCCTATGTTTGCTTTTATGTGAATTATGAATTGTGGAACAATTGAGCAATTTATCAAGATATAATGATATAATGTTATGAGATATAATATCATTATATTTTGTGCATTAGCTTTGCATTTGAACTATATTGTTATCAAAGTTTGTATCACTAAGCTTTTGGCTTAGCACGATCGTGGTTCATCGTGCAGGTGATAGGGTAGATCCGATTGAGCTGGAGAGTTCGTCTAGACCGAGGTGAGTCTAGGCTTAAGATCTAGAGTGCAGAGTTGATTGTTGGACATCAAGATCAGAGATAAACTGCTAGCATGTATATATTTTATATTTTTGTACATATTGATTTCATGTATATTATGTTATATTTTGATGTATATATATATGTATATTCCGCAAACTATCAAAAATGTTTTGGATAAACCTTTGGTAATGAAGTGTACATATGTGTTTTAGCAAGTAATATTTCATCTATTATTTATATAATATCAATTGAATGTTTTAAGTTTATACAGATTTTTTAAGTGAAGAGTTGTTTTGTTAAAATGGGTTGTGACATTCTTGTACCCTATATTCATATATTACATATGTTGGGTGTATGTAGTGTACGTATGTTGGGTATAAGGGTGTTACATTTGTTTTGGTATCAGAGCCTAGGTTTGAGGTTCTCAACCTAGGTGGGTTGTAAGAAAAAAAAATGGAAAATTTTAAATATAGTTTTTAAATATGATACATGCATTGGCACTGGCAGTTTCTGATATCTGATGTGGCAAATTCTACTGTGTTTGTAGATATAGGTAGTTATGGCATCTCAGACACGTCAGTCAGCTAAGGGCAGTGCAGAGAGTGTGGCGCCTATTGAGGATAGAGATGGAGCTAGAGTTGAGATAGCTGGAGGGGCACCTACTCCTGTGCCAGAAAGACCAGCAATTAATGAGATTCCACCGGGCTGGGTATGACATATGGTGGAGTTATTTAGGTAGGCTCCAGTTCAGCAGCCGCAACAGCAATTATCGATGACGAAATATGATAAGTTGAGGAAGTTTGGAGCTGAGGACTTTATTGGTACTACAAACCCTACTGTAGCTGAGTAGTGGCTAGATAGAATCTAAAAGTGTTCATCCAGCTACATGCTACTCTAGAAGAAAAGTTTGATTATGCCGGATCTCTTTTGCAGAGGGATGCATATGATTGGTGGAAGACAGTTCCACATGCCCTGGATGATCCACCAATCTTGACCTATGATGATTTTCTATGAGAGTTTGAGCAGAAGTATACTCTGAGAGAGTATAAAGATGCAAAGAAGATAGAGTTCTTGAGTTTGAGCCAGGATAGCAGGACTATGTCGGAGTATGAGATAGAGTTTACTCGGCTGAGTCAGTATGCTGGTGGGATCATTTCTGATGAGATTTATCAGTGTAGGAGGTTTGAGGAGGGGTTGAGACCCTCTATCATGTGCATTATCACAGGCTCCCGGTATTAGGATTTTTCCCAGTTGGTTGTAGCTACCAAGAGTGTTGAGAGAGAACAGGGTCTTGTATCTACTGCTAGAGATAAGGAGACCAGAGCTAGGAGACCTCAGAGTGAGGTAGGATCTTCATCTGTGAAGAGAGGCCAAGGAGGATATTTTCAAGGTTTAATAGGAGCGAGAGGTAGTCTGGTAGGTTAGTACAGCAGCAGAGGTGGAGATCGAGACCTACAGTTTCTGTGGCTAGTGCTCCGACTCCAGTAGTTCAGAGGCCAGTTCCATATACATGTGTCCATTGTGGTAGGGTACACGGGGGGTGCTTGCTGGAAGATGGGTAGACCAGCAGTGTGTTATAGATGTGGGTCACCATATCACTTCTTCAGAGATTGCCCAGAGCCACAAGAGGATAGAAATACAGATACTACAGCTTCTCGACCAAGTGTTAGAGGGGGCATGGTGGCAGAGGTTCTAGTAGAGGAGGTCAGACATGGTTTGGTCAGAGAGGAGGTTCTACCGTGGGTAGTAGACCATATGAGGTAGGACCATCTCAGCGGGTATATTTGATGCAGAGACAACCAGATGCTTCAGCTATTATTACTGGTACTTTTTCTTTATTTGGTACTTCAGTTCTTGCTTTGGGTCGACTCATTCATACATTAGTGCATCCATCTTGCCTGTGACTAATTTGCATTTAGAGTCTCTAGGATTTGATATTTTGGTGACAAATCCTTTAGGATATAGTGTTGTAGTTAGCAAGGTGCACCAAAAAAGTCCGGTTGTGGTTCAGGATGAGGAGTTCCTTGGTGACTTGATTGAGATGCCTTTCAAGGAGTATGATTTAATTTTAGGTATGGATTGGTTATCTAAGCATGGGGTTGTGGTAGATTATCAGCAAAAGTGTGTTACCCTGAGAACCTGTGATTGTAGAAATGTGATGGTATCTAGTGAGCAGAGACATCTTTCATCCATATTTGTTTCAGCTAGGAGGATGATTCGAAAAGGATGTGAAGCTTATCTTGCTCGTGTTGTAGATACCAGAGTAGTGGGTTCCCAGCTAGATAGTATATCCACAGTTGCTGAGTTTCCAGATATTTTTCCTGAGGAGTTGCTAGGGATACCCCCTGAGAGAGAGGCACCTGCTAAGTTGAAAGAGCTAAAGGTGCAGTTGCAGGAATTGTTGGATAAAGGGTTCGTTCACTCTAGCGTGTCTCCGTGGGGAGCACCCGTTTTGTTTGTGAAGAAGAAGGATGGTACCTTAAGATTGTGCATTGATTACCGGCAGTTGAATAAAGAGACCATCAAGAACAAGTATCCATTGCCTAGGATAGATGATCTCTTTGATCAGTTGAAAGGATCAGCAATATTCTCTAAGATTAATTTGAGATCAGGGTACCATCAGTTGAGAGTCAGAGATGAAGATGTACCTAAGATAGCTTTTCGTATGAGGTATGGGCATTATGAGTTCTTGGTGATGCCTTTTGGATTGACGAATGCTGCTTCCAGCAACATTTATGGATTTGATGAACAGGCTATTTAGACCCTATCTAGATCAATTTGTGGTGGTTTCATTGATGATATTTTGGTGTATTCACGTAATGAGGAGGATCATGATAAGAATTTGTGGATTGTACTGCAGACTCTGAGAGAGAAGCAGTTATATGCTAAGCTATCTAAATGTGAGTTTTGGCTTGATCAAGTGACTTTTCTTGGTCATGTGGTTTCAACACAGGGTATTAGAGTTGATCTAAGTTGAGGCTATTTTAAATTGGAGTCCACCAAAGACTGTGACAGAGGTTAGAAGTTTTCTGAGTTTGGCAGGCTATTATCAATGGTTTGTGAAAGGTTTTTCTATGATAGCTACTCTACTCACCAAATTGCTTTAGAAGGGAATTAGATTCTTGTGGACAGATCGATGTCAGACGAGCTTTGAGCAGCTGAAGGAGATGTTAACTCAGGCTCCTGTCCTAACTTTGCCTGTGGAAGGTAAACCTTATGTGATTTATAGTGATGCTTCACATAGTGGTTTAGGTTGTGTTCTGATGCAGAAGAATAGAGTCATTACTTATGCCTCTCGACAAATGAAGCCGCATGAGCTAAATTACCCGACGCATGATTTGGAGTTAGCAGCTATAGTTTTTGCTTTGAAGATTTGGCGACATTACTTGTATGGGGAGAAGTGTTTCATTTATACGGGTCACAAGAGTTTGAAATATCTAGGTGTTCAAAGAGAGTTGAATCTTTAGCAGAGACGGTGGTTAGAGTTGATTAAAGACTATGACTATTTAATTAATTATCATCCTGGTAAGGCAAATGTTATTGCTGATGCCTTGAGTCGGAAGTCTTTGGCAGGTTTGATTGCTTATTCGCTCTTGTTGCTTGTTGAGTTGAGAGCACTACATGCCAAATTTGAGTCTTATGATAATGGTTGTATTGATTGCTCAGTTGCAATTGAGGCTGGTGTTATTGGATCAGATTAGGGAGACTCAATTGGCAGATGAGAAAATCCAGAAAGCTGTATTGGATTGCCAAAAGGGGGAGAGTCAAGATTTTCATGTAAGAAGTGATGGCAATTTGTGGTATAGATGTAGGTTGTGTGTTCTTGATGATGCAAGACTAAAAAAGGTAATTTTGGAGGAAGCACATCAGTCAGCTTATGCTATGCACCCTGGAAGTACCAAGATGTATCAGGATTTGAAAGAATATTATTAGTGGTCTGGTATGAAGAGGGACATAGCAGAGTTTGTATCTAGATATCTCACTTGTCAGAGAGTGAAGGCTGAACACCAAGTTCCTTCGAGATTACTTCAGCCATTATCAGTGCTAGAGTGGAAATGGGAGCGAGTGACAATGGATTTTGTGACTGGATTGCCTTTGACTCAAAAGAAGGATGATGCAATCTGGGTGATTGTTGATTGGATGATGAAGATAGCTCATTTTCTTCCAGTTTGGATGGATTATTCTTTTGAGAGGTTGGATGAGCTATATATTAGTGAAATAGTGAGGTTACATGGAGTTCTAATTTCTTTGGTATTTGACCGAGATCCTTAATTTACATCGAGATTGTGGAGAAGTTTATAGGATACTTTAGGCTCTCAGTTATATTTTAGCACTGTTTTCCATCCTCAAATAGATTGGCAGCCAGAGAGAGTGATACAGATTTTAGAGGACATGTTGAGGAGCTGTATCATCAATTTCTTTAAGAGCTGGGATAGATTCTTACCATTGATTGAGTTTGTTTATAACAACAATCATCAGTCCAGTATTAGAATGGCACCTTATGAGGCATTGCAAGGTAGGAGATGCAGGACACCTCTATGTTGGATGAGGTTGGAGAAGGTAAGTTGATTGGTCCTGATTTGATTAGGGAAATAGAAGAGAAAGTAAAGGTGATTAGAAATTGTCTAAAAGCAGCCTTAGACTGACAAAAATCATATTCAGATTTAAGAAAAAGATAATGATCACCAACTCCACTCTCAACTAATCCCTTTTAGCCACACAATTATTCCTCTTTCACTCTCCACCAAGTAAAATATATTACTTAATTAATATATACTATGTCATCTTCCATTAACCATTTAATTAATATCTTAATAACTAAAATGACATTTGACCATATTAAAATGTTGACTTATATATATTATGTATATCTACATATATATATCATATAAACATTTTCCTTTTTCACTTAATTATATATATATACTTTTAAATCATTTATTTAATTTTGAAAAATTAATATTTTCAAAATTTTGGGATATTACAAGGATCTTCATGTAGCAGCATATTATTTGAATCCTGCTTTCCAATATGATCAAACTAATTTTTCCAAAAAGCCTGAGGTCATGCATGGTTTATTGAATGTAATTGACAAGGTAGATGAATGCAGTAAGCAAAAAATAATAGAGGAGGTAAGAATTTTTCGAGAGCGTGAAAATAGTTTTTCTCAATCAATGGCTATACTAGCAGAAAGAACACTCACCCATGTAATATTCATTTTCAATATTATATAATTGTTTTTCATATTTTGAATTGAGTTAAAATTATTTATTTGTAAATATTTGCATCTAATTGAAGTTATTTCTATTCATATTTAATAAAAGATGAATGGTGGAGATTATTTGGTTATGATGTTCCAAATTTACAAAAGTTGGCTATAAGAATTCTTAGTGTCGTGCTCGAATTAAGTACTACTACAAGCGTCACTCGCAAGTATACAAGGTAGCTGTAGCAAAGGTGATCGCCCCAAGGTCGTTTCCCTAACAAGGTGTGGTTCGTAATAGCTTGATTGACAAATTATTTAAATGCGGAAGTTTGTTGTGTTAGAATGGTGTGAGAATAATTTAAACCTAAAATTAACGTGCGTAGGGTTGATGTGTGTGAAGGTTATACAAGATCAAATCGATTCTTGGGAATAAGCCTAGGGTTATAGGTCCATTCAATCAAAGCACAATTCTCAATTATCCATTAACAAAACCTTGTAAATTAATTTGTTCCTTAAGGTTAATTAGTCAATTACCAATTCATTAGTTCTCACATTCATGAAATAGCAATAACCAATTATTTTACATTTGCAAATTAATGAAACCCTAGAACTTATATTTCTAATTCATTCATAGGGTAGTCGATTGCATAATTCCAATATCAAATTTCACCTCTCGATCCTTCATTCAATATTCAAAGATCAATAGGTAGCTAATCTATCAACCTAGCATACAATCCAATGCAATCAACCAACACAAGGTACATCAATGGAAATATCAAATCAAAGCATTCAATTAAATATACTACAAACCCTAGGCATGGGTATTTAGCTCAACATCATCAATTTAAAACATTCATTCAACTCAACATAAATCAAATACAAATTGTTCATTGCAACATCAATTCTCTTAATACAACAAAAACAATATTGGAATGAATTAAAAGAGAGAATAGAAAAACCCCTTGTGAAGATGCCAAGAGTAGGATTACTAGTCTTCCTCCTAGCTCCACTTTGATATTTGATGAAGAACTCAAGCCCTCTTCAATGGTTGATTCCCCTTTGAAATATGGAATGGAGCTTTCTCAAGTCACCAAACCTTGGAATGGAGCGTGCCTTTGGTAGATGGAATGGAGCTTTCCCAAGTCACCAAACCTTGGAATGAAGCTTCTTCAACCTTTAAGAGCTTGTTTAACCCAATTTATCCCAAAGAACCTCAAAGATCTTGTCAATGGAAGATGGAGAAGATGAAGATGGAGGATGAAGCTGAAGGGACAAGGAGAGTGTCACTCTCTCCTCATCCCAAATTGTGTTTGCCCCCTCCTTCCCTTTTCTTTTCTCTCTCTCCTCAAACCCTAGCCGTCTCCTCCTCCCACCTTTCTTTCTTGCAAAAGAATTTAAATAAATTAAGGGTGACATGGCCAAGCTTGATTTGGCTTGGCCGTGTCTCTCATTTTTCTTTGGGACACGGCCAAGCTTGCTGGCCGTGTCCTTCACTGCCTTCTTCTTTCTTTGTTCTTTGGATTTTTTGCTCCTTAGGTGAGACATGGCCAGTGGCTTGCCCGTGTCTCTTGCCAGTGTCAGTCACTGCTTCACTTTCTTTGAGAGACATGGCCAAGCTTCAAGCGACATGGCCATGTCTATCAGACATGGGCAAAGACATGGCCATATCTGTGAGTGTGTCAAGTACTACCTCTAGTTTAGGATGAAACACGGCCAAGAAAATGAGACATGGCCAAGCTTCAAGTGACATGGCCATGTCGATCAGACACACTCACAGACATGGACATGTCTGTGAGTGTGTCAAGTACTGCCTCTATTTTTTTTCTTTCTTGGTTTCTTTTCCTTGGGTGAGACACGGCCAATGGCTTGGCCATGTCTCTTGGGTGTGTCAGCTACTATCTTGGAATTCTTTTGAGGGACATGGCCAAGCTTGCTTTGGCTTGGCCATGTCTTGCTTGATTCATGCTCTCTCTTCATTTCTCTTGATTGTTTTGATCATCCAAGGGAGTTTTTGCACTTAAACCTAAAAAAACACTTTAAACAAACTTAAAACAAAAATCAATCAAAACATTAACTAAAAACACATAAAAATCATACTGAAAACTAGTACAAATATGAACTAAACAAATACCCCACACTTAATTCCTTGCTTGTCCCCAAGCAAGGCTAAAATCAAAACACACTAAACAAGATGAATTTTGTTAAGTTCAAGAGTTATAAAGATGCATCAAGACTTCCTTATCCCTAAATCCGTAATCAATATCAAATCAAACAAAATCAACACCAATGCAATTAAGTGGCTTTCCATGCATAACCAATGTTGTCACTCCCTCACCAACTCTTACAA
Organism: Garcia nutans; assembly: GCA_947685225.1. Lineage (NCBI taxonomy): Eukaryota > Viridiplantae > Streptophyta > Magnoliopsida > Malpighiales > Euphorbiaceae > Garcia > Garcia nutans. The sequence goes on along the minus strand of CANTUV010000023.1, from coordinate 13,403,032 downwards.
GTGTTTGATCATGGTGGTGTTTACACTCATAACAATCAATGAAAGATTATTGCCATAGGCTTGCTTATCAATCAAATCTCCACCACAAAATAACAATCAAGCATCAATCAAAAGGTCTTTATTGGGTTGTAATGGGGCTAAGGTAAAGGGATGATATTTAGGAAATGTGAGCTTGATCATTAAGTTCAAGAGCACTTTAAGAATGAATTACCTGATCATATATATAACCCAACAATCCCAAAACACCTTCCTCTCATCTACCCCTTGACATTAAAGAGCTTTTCAAGGGAACTCACTTATTAAATATTGCAATGATACATTCCAACCCTTTCAACAAGAACAACAATTATTCTTATTATTATATATATATATATATATTTTTATTTTTCTCTTTTTCTCTTTTTTTTATTTTTATTATTTTGCTTTGCAATCTTAAACTTACTAAATTTAACCCCACACTTAATTCAACTCAACACTCGGTCATAAACGCTCTTAAAATGCTCTTGACCTAATGAAAGGGTAAGAGTTAAACAACAAGGTCCAAGCTAATGGTGTTGTGAAAAAGAAAGAAAAGGAAAAATAAAATAAGCTCAAAATTGGCTAACTAAGGTTAAAAATAGGGTTGGTCTTTTTAAGCCAAAGTGGGTTCACCTAATTGCCTTAATCATCTTGATGCCTAATTGAAATTTTTATATAATCTTAAAATGCATGTCAAAGCAAGTTCTAGCAATTTATCAATCAAAGATGTTCACCCACAACAATAATGATAAGTTGATGGCTCAATTCCTCACTAGGTTAATGGCAATGCAAGGAAAAACCAACAAAATTGACAATAAGCACCAATTCTACTCAATTCTCAAATTCATGCTTCAAAATTTCAAAGGTCATCTATCAACAATTTTTATAACAATTGAACTTTCTAAAACTCATTTATTCAAGGTAAAACATTATTAAACTTAAAAAGTAAAAACACAAAATGCACTACCCCACACTTAAAGATTCACATTGTCCTCAATGTGAGCATGCATAAACTAAAAGAGAGTTTAGATGATACCTGATTTCCATCGTTCCCATATACGGTGTGTAGGGCTCCTTCCACCCATAATGCAATTGGAGCCCATGTGTGAGAGGATGAACAACATGCAACTTTGAAATGTGCCCAATGTATTGAAAAGTCTAGGTAGCATCCTTGGAAGAGCAATTGTCCAAGAAGAACATGTGAGCGTTGTCTTAACTTGATCCTCTAATGCTATAGGGACGTGGTAAGAACCTTCTTCAGTTTGCAAAATGGTTATATATGGTTTTTGCTCTTTCTCACCACCAAGGGTGGGAGAGATGATAATTTGTTGCATACTGTACTCCCCAACCAAAACGTCTTTCAAAATTCTTAGGGTCTTTTTAAGTTCAACCAAGTTTGGTTGAACCACTTCTTCATCCTCTTTAGCAATTTGAAGCTCCCCCTCAACAATCTCATTATTTAATAGTAAATTTCTCTCCTCAATTTCTAAATTGGATAAATTAGGCTCTACTCCTAAGGTCATGGCTACCTCAATCTCATCTTCACTATAGGGCATGTCATAAAGTTTAGAAAGTTGCATACCTTGTTTCTCTTCATTCAGCCTGCTTGGGAATGGGATTGGTGGCATACAAGGATTTGGAGGTTCATGCAATTTTGTGGAAGTTGATGCTTCCAAATTCTCCTTCTCCTTTGATTGAATTAACTCCTCTATGTATGGTTGTATTTCCTCACCATCTTTTTCTTGATTAGTTCCTGCATCAAAGGAATCACAAAAACTGTTATATATCACCTGTTCACTCCTCAAATTTGTGATTACCTTGACTTGCTCCAGTTGGCTAGGAAATTCCTCTTTTTGGTGTGCTTGGAGTTGATGTGCCTATTGCCCAACTTGAGCTTCCACCCTCTTCAATGATTCCTCCAAAGAATCAAACCTCTCATTGCTCCCTTCCTGATTTTGTGTGCTAATTTGAAGGTAAGCATTCAAATCATCTTTCACTATGGATTTCTTGCATTGATCCTAATTTTGTGCACTAATTTGAATGAAGGCATTAAAACTATCTTCCAAAGTGGGTTCCTTAAGTCGATCTTGATTTTGTGCACTAGTTTGAATGAAGGCATTCAAACTATCCTCCAATGTGGGTTTCTTAAGGTGATCTTGATTTGAATATTGTTCTTGAGAGTAAGGATTTCTTTGGTAAGGTTGAAAAAAATTTTGAGGTGGAATTTGCTGTTGATTTTCCCAAGAAAAATTTGGGTGGCTTCCCCAGCTTGAATTATAAGGTCTGGGATATGGGTCATTTCCACCCATTTGCTGGAAACTTTCATAGGCATATTCTTCCTCTTGCCTCTCTTGGTATTGTCCATAACCAAATGAACACATGTTTGCGCTATGTCCTGCAATGCCACATGCTGAACATACTTCACGAGTAGGTATAGGTGTTCTTCCCCTTGCATTTAGCATCTTAAGTTGGTTCGTTAATTCTGCTAATTGCCATGTCGTGTCAGAGTTAGGGTTATCATCATAAACCCCTATGTACCTTGAAAACTGCATATTTACAAAAGGCACTTAGCAACTTAAAGAAAACAAACAAATAATTAAATTGAAAGAAAATCAAACGAAACAAACAAACAATTCAAAGAAAACAAACAATCAATTAAATTGTAAAGAAAAATCAAACTATCACTACTTAAACAGCCTTCCCCGGCAGCGGAGCCAAAAACTTGTTGCGCTTGAATTAAATACTACTACAAGCGTCACTCGCAAGTATACAAGGTAGCTGTAGCAAAGGTGATCGCCCCAAGGTCGTTTCCCCAATAAGGTGTGGTTCGTAATAGCTTGATTGACAAATTATTTAAATGCGAAAGTTTGTTGTGTTGGAATGGTGCGAGAATAATTTAAACCTAAAATTAACGTGCGTAGGGTTGATGTGTGTGAAGGTTGTACAAGATCAAATCGATTCTTGGGAATATGCCTAGGGTTATAGGTCCATTCAATCAAAGCTCAATTCTCAATTATCCATTAACAAAACCTTGTAAATTAATTTGTTCCTTAAGGTTAATTAGTCAATTACCAATTCATTAGTTCTCACATTCATGAAATAGCAATAACCAATTATTTTACATTTGCAAATTAATGAAACCCTAGAACTTATATTTCTAATTCATTCATAGGGTAGTCTATTGCATAATTCCGATATCAAATTTCACCTCTCGGTCCTTCATTCAATATTCAAAGATCAATAGGTAGCTAATCTATCAACCTAGCATACAATCCCATGCAATCAACCAACACAAGGTACATCAATGGAAATATCAAATCAAAGCATTCAATCAAATATACTACAAACCCTAGGCATGGGTATTTAGCTCAACATCATCAATTTAAAACATTCATTCAACTCAACATAAATCAAATACAAATTGTTCATTGCAACATCAATTCTCTTAATACAACAAAAACAATATTGGAATGAATTAAAAGAGAGAATAGAAAAACCCATTGTCAACCTGCCAAGAGTAGGATTACTAGTCTTCCTCCTAGCTCCACTTTGATATTTGATGAAGAACTCAAGCCCTCTTCAATGGTTGATTCCCCTTTGCAATATGGAATGGAGCTTTCTCAAGTCGCCAAACCTTGGAATGGAGCTTGCCTTTGGTAGATGGAATGGAGCTTTCTCAAGTCACCAAACATTGGAATGAAACTTCTTCAACCTTCAAGAGCTTGTTTAACCCAATTTATCCCAATGAACCTCAAAGATCTTATCAATGAAAGATGGAGAAGATGAAGATGGAGGATGAAGATGAAGGGACAAGGAGAGTGTCACTCTCTCCTCATCCCAAATCGTGTTTGCCCCCTCCTTCTCTTTTCTTTTCTCTCTCTCCTCAAACCCTAGCCGTCTCCTCCTCCCTCCTTTCTTTCGTGCAAAAGAATTTAAATAAATTAAGGGTGACACGGCCAAGCTTGATTTGGCTTGGCCGTGTCTCTCATTTTTCTTTGGGACACGGCCAAGCTTGCTGGCCGTGTCCTTCACTGCCTTCTTCTTTCTTTGTTCTTTGGATTTTTTGCTCCTTAGGTGAGACACGGCCAGTGGCTTGGCCGTGTCTCTTGCCAGTGTCAGTCACTACTTCACTTTCTTTGAGAGACATGGCCAAGCTTCAAGCGACATGGCCATGTCGATCAGACATGGGCAAAGACATGGCCATGTCTGTGAGTGTGTCAAGTACTGCCTCTAGTTTAGGATGAAGCACGGCCAAGACAATGAGACATGGCCAAGCTTCAATGACTTGGCCATGTCGATCAGACACACTCACAGACATGGCCATGTCTGTGAGTGTGTCAAGTACTGCCTCTATTTTTTTTCTTTCTTGGTTTCTTTCCCATGGGTGAGACACGGCCAGTGGCTTGGCCGTGTCTCTTCGGTGTGTCAGCTACTGTCTTGGAATTCTTTTGAGGGACATGGCCAAGCTTGCTTTGGCTTGGCCATGTCTTGCTTGATTCATGCTCTTTCTTCATTTTTCTTGATTGTTTTGATCATCCAAGGGAGTTTTTGAACTTAAACCTAAAACAAAAACTTAAAACAAACTTAAAACAAAAATCAATCAAAACATTAACTAAAAACACATAAAAATCATACTGAAAACTAGTATAAATATTATCTAAACACTTAGCCAAACAACTTCTTCTTCAGGATGTGAATTTAATTAGAATGTATTTGAGCGTATTCACACTAAAAAAGAAATAGATTGGAGCATCAAAGACTCAATGATCTTGTTTATATTCAATTTAACTTGAGGTTATAAGATAGGTAAGTATATATATATTTTTAATTATTTCTATATCTTATTTAATGCATAATAATATAATGACATGTTCATAATTGATAGGATTGCTAGGTCCAAGAGGTCATATGATCTGATTGATTATGAATCAACTGATGAAACTAAATTTTGGATTATGGAAAAAAAGGAGAAGGAGAGCTTGATTATGATGAATTAGAGAATATGCTTTAAGAAGAATATCCAAAAGATAATGGAAACTCAAGTTTGCATGTATCTCAAGGTCCGATAATAATTAAATTTAAACTTTTGATGATTATTTGAAATTATATTAATTTCTATTTTGTTTTATATTTTTTAGATGATGAGGAGGAGGATATCAATGTAAGAAAATGTCAAGGAAATGAAGACGATCTTGACAATAAAAATTGGTTGAATCCTTGATCAACAACTTGAATTAGCATGTAACTTTTTATTAACAAGTATTTAGTGGTTTATTTACTTTATGTATTAGATTATTAATATTATTTATTTTATGATATTTAGCTAATTTTATTCATTTTAATAATTGTAGGTGTTGAAAAACTTGGTGTGTGAGGACAACTACAAGTATTTGAAGATTCAATTATTTGAGAGTTTTGGATCTTTGTTTTTATTATAATTTATATTGTTAGTCTTTCATGGAGTTTATTGTTATTTTTGTTATTGAAGTTAAGTTAAATATTTAGATTATTAAAATTTATGGTAAACTTTAAAATATTAGGTTCATTTATTTTATTTATCATATTTAATATGTGATGTTTTTAAATTGATGATAAAATATTTTTATTATTTTTACTTCTATTTTTAATTTTTTTTGTATCTTTCAGATTTTTATGAATATATATAAACATAAATATATTCACAGTATATTTATATAACTAAACCCGAGTCAATCCAGTTGAACCGGTTAAACCGTGGACCAATCATTAATTCTATTTGAAGTCTGGTCTGATTTTAAAAATATTGATTAAATGATTAAAAAATGAAAATAAAATAAATATATATAACATAATAACCAAGGAGTTAGTGGTTACTTGCTTATAAGTTGTAACCAAATATGTATAGCATAAAATACATGAATGCATGTGTATAAACACTTCATAAAGTGCATGTGCATGAACTAAGATGTACAGGGGTAAGAGAGTGGCACTAAGTAAGTAAGGCCTTGGAGGGTAATTAACATAAAATAATATATAGTGAGAAGGTAAAGGTTGGTTTGGTCTAGGTTAATAGTAAAATTAGAAAAAAGTTATTAGAGAATACCCCAAATCTCAATTAAGTCAAAATCAATCATGTTAAATTATCAAGAAAGACAAATTAAATATGTGAAAGCATACCTGAATCCATATTGACAATAAAAATCTTGAGTCTCATGGTTCTTGATATTCTAAATTGATGCATGCAAATTTAGAGAAGGATTTCTCTCTTTTTCTAATGATGGGATATCAAAAAAAAATATATGTATAATTTGGGGACTATAATACTAATAAAAGCAGTGCATATTCCTTTATTTCTAATTTGGCCCACATAAAATTTGAAATTACATAATAGAGTATCTACACTTATAAGCCTATACTTTCTGATATAAATTAGGCCTAATAAAATTTAAAACAAAATTAGATCACTTTTAATATTTGGGCCAAATATTGCATGGTAACACAAAAAACACAATTATTAATATATACATATATGTCTATAAATCTAACAATCTCCTACTTGGACTGTAGATGCATATATTTTACCTTATATTGTATGTCACAATAACTTTATGAGCTCAAAACTGTGCTATCATAAAAAAGTTTTCTATACAATATTGTCCATCAATTATGTTAACATAGAACTAAGGCAACTTTCATCACATTCATTGTAATAAAATTACCCTCATCACATATATCTACATAACCAAATGACATAGATCAAGTATGAATTTGTTGCATGGAAATTACATGTAATGTGATCTAAACATGTCAATTTCCAATTGTTCCACTTTAAAAAACTTATCAAGTCAAAGTGTGAACAACTGAAAGGAACTTTATTTGTGTAGAAATTATCATCAAAATATCCATAAACTGAAATAACTGAAATGTGTCTAGAAAAGCAAAATTACAAATTCTTACCAAAAATATATATCCTAAAATGTTATAACACTCATAAGAACAATATGCTCGTGAAAGACCTTAGGTGACAATCCCTTAGTGAGCGAATATGTAATTATGGAGTTTATGGCAATATGCTCTATAAACACCTCTCCACTTTGAACTCTTTCTTTAGTGACTAGGAACTTATGTTCCATGTACTTCGACTTACTAGAGCTCATGTTGTTGTTAGAATATAAGACTGCTAATTTATTGTCATAAAAAACTTAAGTAGTCTTTCAATTCCATTCATAATTAGAAATCTAGTGACAAAATTTCATAGCCATATTCAATGATTAGATGCCTCAAAGCATCAAACTGTATGTAAGCATATAATGTTTTGTTCACTATAGATATCATATGACTCATTTGGCTAACCAACACTCCAACAATGTAAGCAATGTTTGATTGTGTACAAACTTGAGCATACATTAGATTCCTTACTGCAGATGCATAAGAATCTTTAGAATTTCCTGTTTCTTAAATGCATTTTTAAGGAACTGATTAAGACTAAACATGTCTCCTTTAGTTACAAGGGTATCACCTTATTTGCAATCATGTATGCCATATCTCTTTAGATCATTTTAATATAGGCCTTTTGGTGATAAATTAAGAATGCCTCGAGTGCAAACTTAATGTATCTGAATTCTTAACTTGAAAAAATTTATAATACCATTGACGAGACACTTGCTTAAGTCCATAGATGGGTTTCTTTAATTTGAAAACCATTGACTTTTCATTACTTGACACATAGTTTTTTGGTTGCACCATATCTATTATTTCATCAATGTCTCCATTAAGAAATGCAGTCTTGATATCCATCCGATGTAGCTAGAGATTAAAATAGGCCACTAAAGCCATTATAATTATGAAGGAGTCTTTTGATGAAACCAAAGAGAAAGTCCCATTGTAATTGATGCCTTCTTTCTATGTGAAGTCCTTAGTGACAAGACATGCCTTATACCTGTCCACATTACCCTTTGATTCCCTTTTAGTTTTAAATATCCATTTGCAACTAATGGGTTTGGTTCCTTTTGGTAAGGGGACAAGATCCCATACGTCATTGTGCTTCATTGACCTCATCTCTTCATTGATGGCATCTATCCACTTTTAAGAGTTAAAACTTTCTATGGCTTGACATAAGTTGATTAGATCATTTTGCATCACTCTAATGCCAACATCATGCTCTTAAAGAAACACAATATAATAATATAAAAATAGCATTTCTCCTTTCTCTATTGGATCTCCTTAATGGAAATGGTTTTTGAGCTTGTAGGGTTTGTTCTTCTGGAAAAACTTCTTAAAGTTGAGTAGGAGAATCAATGACATTGTCTTGATCTATGATTGCTTCTTAAATAATGTCATCTATAGGAAACTATTCTTGATCATTGTCATTAGTAATTAATGGAATATCAACATATTCCTCTTCAAAGACGAAGTCCTTAATCCTCAAAGAGCTGGGCATTCCCCATCTCAAAACTAAGTAATTCCCCATCTTAAAACTAGACTTAGTTATTGGATCAGAAAATTTGTAGCCCCTAGACCTTTTAGAATATCTAATGAAATAGCAACTGATTTCATTAACATGCAAAGATTCATTAAATAAAGTAGTTGTCTCAAGTAAATATAGATTATCATAACCTAATAAAGAATCAGATCCAATAAAATTTGAGTTTTGAAAAAGGCTAAAATTTTCCATTTCCAAATGAACAAGAGTAACCAAATTTGTCCAATGCTAAAATAGAAATTAAATTCCATTAGAAAGATGGTACAATAAAAGTCTCAATCAAATTCAAATAAAATCAAGTTCTTATCAATAATTTAAATGTCCCAACTGCTTTAACCTATATCGACTCACTATCACCAACATAGATGTATCTTTCATGCCATGTATGATAATCGGTACATTGGTACATTCAAATTGGTACATTGCTTTTTCATGCCATGTATGATAATTGGTACATTGCTTCTTCATGTTATTTGTAGCACAATGAAGGAAACAATTATCCTTATTTTGTTCCTTATGCTGTTTCTTTTGCAGTACTATATCTATATCTTCCTTATTCTTCTTGCCCTTTGAGGTGGAGGCTATATGAGCACTTGGTGTCCTTTTTTGCTTCAATCTTTCATGTTCCTGTACATAGTGTGAGATGAGCTAATTAAGAGACTAAAGATCCTTTTGGCAATTATAGCTCACCTTAAACTGGCTAAATTATGTTGGAAGAGATATTAAAACCAAAGCACTAGTAAGTCTTCAAATGAGTCCAACTTAAGTGCCCTTAATTTTGAAGGAAGATGATACATTTCTGTAATGTACTCCCTTATGTTTCTTTTGCTTATATACCTCATTGATATGAGTTTTGCTAAGATTGTACTAGTTTCAACCATTTCATTCTTAGCAAATCTCTTCTTAAGGTTCTAAAGGAAACCCTTAGTTGTATCCAACTGATCAGACATAGTGCCCCTAAATGCTTCTGGAATGGCATACTTGATGATCATAAGACATATACGATTATACTTTTCCCACTTTTACATCTCCCTCTTTTCATTAGAGGTCCTCTTATCAGTGATATCAGCTAGTTTTGGCACCCTTAACACAAGGTCTAGATCCATGACTCCGAGAGTGATTAGTATACTCTCTTTCCATGCCTTAAAATTTTACCATTTAACAAAGGATTGGAGTTGATATTAGCAGTGATATTACTAGCATAAGTAGAAAGTGAATTAAGAACAAAACAAATAAACAAATAAGCTCACATAAGTGCCAAAGCAAAAAAACAAAATGGAATAATAAATTTAAATAATTGTAAATCCCATCTCAAGAGATTGGATACTCCATTAATATTTCATCTTTGGACAAAATATTAATTTGTATGTGATATCTCGATGTAGTAATCAAACACTAATAAGAAAATAACATGTCAAATAATAATTCTTCCTTTGGCCTGATTTATTATTTACATGTAAAACCAAATAATTATCACGTATTTTATTACCACAATTGCATATGTAATTATATTAAATATGGACTTTCCTTTGGCCCAATTTATATTTATATTAGTTATATGTATACAACCCTTCATATATTTCAAAACAAATTAATTTTGCCATAGAGATCACTTTGGCGACATGTTAGTTTAATTAATTTATCTCAATATATTTATATATAAACGTACCAATATTTAAATTTAAACTCCCCAAAATAAAATTCCAAAAATTATTTGTTCTTTATTTTAACAATATACAAATACATACTATTTATATATATCCAAAATATGCCATATATACAAAATAATAAATAAACACACACATATATAATAAGAACCACATTGTACATACATACATACATGCATACATATACATATATATATTCACACACATACATGCACACACTATTATACCGAATCCATACACAATAAATAAATAAATAAACCCTATTCATGCAATTCAAAACTTTCAAATTGCATATATTGACATTTAAAGAAAGTAATTGAATTTCTCGATAAAAGTCAAATTTGTCTTTTATATGTATATGTACAACACTAACCAACAAATTCATTAAATTGGTTCTTTATATGGAACTTTTTAACATAAACTTGATTCTATTGTATGTGTTATCCAATAAAGAAAAGTTTATGTAACATGGATTTAAGAGATGATTAATATTGTATTGATTTTTTTGTCACCCAATGAAAATATGCATAAACCCAACAAATTCAAGTTTACTAAAAATTGCAACCTCACAAACATGAATAATCAATATACTATAAATCGTTGAACATGATGCATATTAATATTAACCTTAACAAAATTTTCTTAATGATTTAACATGACAAGCTCGATACCGCTTGCAGGACAAAACCCTAAATCTCAATTAAGCAAAGATCAATCATGCTATATCATCAAGAAAGAAAAACTAAATATGTGGAAGTGTACCTGAATCTATGTCACCAATAAAAATCTTGAGTATCATGGTTCTTGATCTTCTGTATTGATAAACGTGAATTTGGGAGAAGGGTTTCTCTCTTTTCTAATGATGGGATATCAAAAAAGAAAACATATGTATAATTTGAGAACCATAACCCTAATTGTAGTAGTACATATTTCCTTATTTCTAATTTAGCCCATCATAAAAATAAAAATTATATAATAGAGTATCAACACTCATGAGCTCATACTTTTTGATATAAATAAGGCCCATTATAATTTAAAACACAATTAGATGACTTTTAATATTTGAGCCAAACCATTTATGTAATATCCCAAAGTGTGCCCTAGGAGTTTTGATATAATTGTTGTTTTATTTGGATTTAATGTCTATGTTAAATTGAGAAGAGAAAAGAAGTGAAGAGAATGTATATGTTGTATAAATGGACATATATACAACATATATATACAAGTCAAAATGAGATAGTCAAAGAAGATATTTATTTGTTTTAAATTAATTAAGTAATTAAAGGGAAATTAAAATAAGTGGAAGAGAGAAATTGGATTATTTTATTATTATTTTTGCTTGGAGGAGGTTTAAAGAGAAGAGTGTTTTACTTTTCTTCTTCATTTTCATCTTCTTTTCTTTTCTTTTCCTTGGTTGGCCGGGTATCACAAGACAAAAGAGAGCAAGAGAGGTTTTGGTTTCTAAGAGCAAATTGAAGGAAGATTCAAGTGACTAAGTTGGAAAAATTTTGAAGTTTCATCAACTTTGGTAAGTTCTCTCTTGATTTCCCTTGTTTTATTTGAGTTGTGATTGAGTTTGCTTGTTGATTTGTGATAGTGTGATTATGTTTGATTATGGTATGTTTGGAAGTGTTGGTATTGAATTAAAGATAAGAAGTTAAGTTGGTGTTGGTGTTGGTAGTGTATGAGTTGTGTTGTGTTAGGGTTGTGTATTGGTGATTTTGTTGTAGATGTTGAATTTGGTTAATTGTTTTTGTTAATCTTCATGGTAATTGTGTTTGATGGAGTTAGAAGCATAGAATATGTGAATTTGGTCCAAAACAGAAGCATCTTGGATGCCACGCCCGTGGCCCTTGGCTGCCACGACCGTGGCCAATGGAAGCCATGGCCATGGGGTTTTGAGCAAGGGAGGCAGAACCATTTCTTAACCCATGCCCGTGTGGGTTGGGAGGCCACGACCGTGGGGTCCTAGGGAGAGATGTTGATTTGTAATTTATGATTTATGGTTCTAGTATGAGACTAATAGGTGTATAATTGCATTGGAATTCATGTGAATTGGTATTAAGTGTGTATATGTTCCTTTTTGGATTAGGTTGTGAGAAGTTGAATTGCCCTAACCTAAGTGGTGAAGAATTCTTGGAAGAGGAAGATTATAGATTGGTGTGAGTTGTTCTTAAGGTAAGTACAAACTACATGGTTGCATACATTTACATGATTATGATACTTAAAATATTTGATTGTACATATGTTAAGTAATTGATTACATTGGTAAAACATTTGATGAATGTTATGATTTGTATAATGTGAATGATTGATGAGCATTTAAAATGTATGTTAATACAATTGGTTGTGTACACTTGAATGATGAATTGCCTTAATGTGAATTAAGATATGATGAGGTATGAAGCCATTGTGGTTGGCTATGGTAATGCAAATGAAATGATTGGGGGCATGATTGCCTAATTGATTATGGAATATAAAATGAGAAATGGAATTGATAATGAAATGAGAAATGAATTGAGAAAGAGATTGTTAAAGAGAAAATTGAAATAATTGTGTGCTTAATATGTTATTCAATTTTCAGAGTTCTGGGTTTGGCGGCATGCCTATGAATCACTGGATAGGTGAAAAGACCAGGTCGTAAGCCGATTCCAGTTGAAAAATGTGAAATATGTGAAATATGATGTTTTTGGGGTGAAAAGACTGGGTCGTAAGCCTCAAAAATAGTAACAGTCTTACCGGGTTGAGGATCTCCTCGGTTTATCCGGGTTGAGGTCCAAGAGACTGGGTTTTTACATGTAACAGTCTTGCCGGGTTGAGGATCTCCTCGAGTTTAGCCCGGTTGAGGTCCAAGAGACTGGGTCTGTTACACTATCCATGGATAGAGATATATATATATATCGCCTACGGGCTTGATGATTGTGATTATGGACCAAAGCAGTAACTCTGAACTTTGAATAACATATTAGTTTCTTTTGGGCCCATGCTTGTGTTTGTTTTCAATGTGATTCTTGAATGGTGAAACAAAAGAATAATGAGATACATGCATGTCTTTGCTTTAATGAAACTATGAAGATACAATATGAATGTTTTGATAAGTTATTTAGTAATGTAAGATTGTGTAATATAATATTCTTTGCAATTGTTTATGAAATTTGATTGTGTGACATTGGCATTGCATTGAAGCATAATATTATTGTAGTTTGTACCACTAAGCCGTTGGCTTAGCGCGATTGTGGTTCATCGCGCAGGTGATAGGGAAGAACCAGAGAGTTCCTCTAGGCCGAGTCGAGTCTAGATTTTGAGGGGTTGTTAGTGGAGCTTAAAGATCAAAGACATACTGTCAAACAAGTATAAACTTTATGTTTTGAAAAACTTGAGTTTTTATGTATATGTATTTGTGAATATGTATTTTTAATGTATATAATATAATTGTAAATACCACTATATTTCCGCTGCGTATTTAATGAATGTTTTGTTTATTAGACTCTATAATATAATTTGAAGGTTTCTTATGATGCTATTACCGATACTTAACCGATAACCTTTTTATTTACCGTGTTTTATAAAATAACTTAAATGTTTTAAATTTGTTCATATTATTGTAAAGGGATGATTTGTGTATTTTGTAAACCGTAGCATTGCTATATTCAGTATACGTATATTACAGATACAGTGGTATGTACTGTGCATATACGGGGTATAGGGGTGTTACAATTGTTTTGGTATCAGAGCCTAGGTTTGAGATTCTCAACCTAGGTAAATTGTAAGAAAAAGAATATTTTGATTTTAAAAGTTGGTTTTCAATTAAGATACATGTTTTGGGAGTATAAAGATGTTAAGAAGATGGAATTCCTGAATTTGAGGCAAGACAACCGGACAGTGACAGAATATGAGATTGAGTACATCCGGTTGAGTCACTATGCTGGTGGGATTATCTCTGATGAAATTGACCGGTGCAGAAGATTTGAGGAGGGATTGAGGCCCTCTATTATGTGCATCGTTGCTGGTTCTCGGTACCAAGATTTCTCTCAGCTAGTTGCAGCAGCTAGAAGTGTTAAGAGAGCACAAGTTATTGCAGCAGCTGCTACTGAGGAGGAGACCAGAGTGAGAAGATCCCAGTTTGAGGCAGGGTCTTCATTGATGAAGAGGGGCCGAGGAAGTTTTATTCCGAGGATTAGTAGGAGTCAGAGGCAGTCGAGTAGGTCAGTTCAGTATCAGAGGCAGAGGCCGAGACCTATAGCTTCTGTAGCTAGTGCTCCGACTCCAGTGGTTCAGAGGTCTACTCTACCTGCATGTAAGCTTTATGGTAGGATCCATTGGGGTGTTTGTTGGAAGGTTGGTGGATTGGCTGGGTGTTTCAGATGTGGGTCACCAGCTCATTTTATTAAAGATTGTCCTGAGATACAGGAGCATAGGCAGGCAGATACTGCAGCTTCTTGACCTAGTGTCAGCAGAGGTGGTCGAGGGGGCAGGGGATTCAGTAGAGGTGGTCAACCCGGGGTTAGTCAAAGAGGAGGATCTTTATCCAGAGGCAGTAGGCCAGAAGAGGCCGGATCTTATCAGAGAGTTTATGTGATGCAGAGGCAGCCGGATGCTTCAGCAGTTATAGGGTACATTCTCTTTATTTGGCATTTCAGTTCATGCTTTGATTGATCCAGGATCTACTCATTCATACATAAGTGCATTTATCTTGCCTGTGTCTGAATTGCATTCAGAGTCCTTAGGATTTGATGTCTTAGTGACAAATCCTTTAGGACATAGTGTTGTGGTGAGTAAGGTGCATCGTGATAGTGCAATTGTGGTTCAAGGTGAGGAGTTTCTTGGTGATTTGATTGAAATGCCTTTTAAGGAGTATGATTTAATCTTAGGCATGGATTGGTTGTCTAAGCATGGAGCTATGGTAGACTATCAAAAGAAGTGTGTTACGTTGAGAACCGGTGATGGTAGATATGTGATGGTGTCTAGTGAGCAGAGACAACTTGCATCCTTGTTTGTATCAGCTGTAGCAGCTAGAAGGTTGATTAGAAAAGGGTGTGATGCTTATCTTGCTCATGTTGTGGATACTAGAGTAGCAGGTTCTCAGCTTGATAGTATAACCACAGTTGCGGAGTTCCCAGATGTTTTTCCGGAGGAGTTGCCAGGGTTGTCCCCTGAGAGAGAGGTTGAGTTTGGTATCGAATTGTTGCCTGGTACCACTTCCATCTCTATTACTCCTTATCAAATGGCACCTGCTGAGTTGAGAGAGTTGAAGGTGCAGTTGCAGGAGTTGTTGGATAAAGGGTTTATTCACCCTAGTGTTTCTCCGTGGGGAGCTCCTGTTTTGTTTGTGAAGAAGAAGGATGGTACTTTGAGGTTATGCATCGATTATAGGCAATTGAATAAAGTGACTATCAAGAATAAGTATCCTTTGCCTATAATTGATGATCTCTTTGATCAGTTAAAGGGAGCAGCTGTGTTTTCCAAGATTGATTTGAGATCAGGGTACCATCAATTGAGGGTTAGAGCTGAAGATGTTCCTAAGACAGCTTTCCGCACAAGATATGGGCATTATGAGTTCTTGGTGATGCCTTTTGGGTTGACGAATGCACCTGCAGCTTTCATGGATTTGATGAATAGGGTGTTTAGGCCCTATCTGGATCAGTTTGTGGTGGTCTTCATTGACGATATTTTGGTGTATTCGCGTAATGAAGAGGAGCATGACAAGCATTTGCGGATTGTATTGCAGACCTTGAGAGAGAAGCAATTGTATGCTAAGCTGTCGAAGTGTGAGTTTTGGCTTGACCAAG
Organism: Garcia nutans; assembly: GCA_947685225.1. NCBI lineage: Eukaryota > Viridiplantae > Streptophyta > Magnoliopsida > Malpighiales > Euphorbiaceae > Garcia > Garcia nutans. The sequence goes on along the minus strand of CANTUV010000023.1, from coordinate 13,387,097 downwards.
TTACTTTTTTGGGTCATATAGTTTCAGCAGATGATATTAGAATTGATCTAAGTAAAGTTGAAGCTATTTTGAATTGGAGTCCACCGAAGTCAGTGACTGAAGTTAGAAGTTTTCTAGGTTTGGCAGGCTATTATCGACGCTTTGTGAAAGGTTTTTCTTTGATAGCTACTCCACTCACCAGATTACTTCGAAAGGGAGTTAGATTTGTGTGGACAGATCAGTGTCAAGCTAGTTTTGAGCAGTTGAAGGAGATGTTGACTCAAGCGCCTATTCTTACTTTACCTGTGGAAGATAAACCATATGTGATTTATAGTGATGCTTCACTTAATGGTTTAGGATGTGTTTTGATGCAAGAGGGTAAAGTCATAGCTTATGCTTCTAGGCAGTTGAAGCCACATGAGCTTAATTATCCGACGCATGATTTGGAATTGGCAGCTATAGTCTTTGCTTTGAAGATTTGGCGACACTACTTGTATGGGGAGAAGTGTTTTATCTATACGGATCATAAGAGTTTGAAATATTTGGGTATTCAGAGGGAGTTGAATCTTCGGCAAAGGCGTTGGTTGGAGTTGATCAAAGACTACGACTGCTTGATTGATTATCATCCGGGTAAGGCGAATGTTGTTGCTGATGCCTTGAGTCGGAAGTCTTTGGCAGGTTTAATTGTGTATTCACTCTCGTTGCTTGTTGAGTTGAGAGCGTTGCATGCTAATTTTAAATCATGTGATGATCGTGCATTATTGGCTCAGTTGCAGTTGAGACCAGTATTGTTGGATCAGATTAAGGAGGCTCAATTGGCTGATGTGAAAATTCAGAAGATTGTTTCAAATTGCCAAAATGGGGAGAGCCGAGATTTCTATGTGAGAAATGATGGTAGCCTTTGGTTCAAGGGTAGATTGTGTGTTTCTAATGATGCTAAATTGAGAAGGATTATTCTAGAGGAAGCACACCAGTCGGTATTTGCTATGCATTCTGGGAGTACAAAGATGTATCAGGATTTGAAACAGTATTATTGGTGGTCAGGTATGATGAGAGACATAGCGGAGTTTGTATCCAAGTGTCTCACGTGTCAGAGGATAAAAGCTATGCATCAAGTTCCAACAGGGTTGCTTCAACCTTTAACAGTGCCTGAATGGAAATGGGAGAGAGTGACAATGGCCATTGACACAAAAGAAGCATGATGCTATCTGGGTGATTGTTGATCGGTTGACAAAGACAGCTCATTTTCTTCCAGTTAGAATGGACTATTCTCTTGAGAGACTGGCTGAGCTGTATATCAGTGAGATAGTGAAGTTGTATGGAGTCCCAATTTCTTTATTGTCTGATCAAGATCCCCGGTTCACTTCAAGATTTTGGAAGAGTTTGCATGGTGCATTGGGTTCTTGATTGCACTTTAGTACTGCTTTTCATCCGCAGACAGATGGGCAGTCAGAAAGAGTGATACAGATTATTGAGGATATGTTGAGAAGTTGTGTCATTGACTTTTCAGGAAGTTGGGATAGATTTATGCCACTTGTGGAATTTGCTTACAACAACAGTCATAAATCCAGTATTGGAATGGCACCATTTGAGGCATTGTATGGTAGAAGATGTAGAACGCCTTTATGTTGGAATGAACTTGGAGAAGGCAAATTAGTTGGTCCTGATTTGGTTAAAGAGATGGAAGAGAAAGTGAAGATAATTCAGGATCGGTTGAAAGCAGCTTCAGATCGGCAAAAATCTTATTCAGATTTGAAGAGGAGAGACATAGAGTTCAATGTTGGAGATAAAATTTTTCTGAAAGTGTCTCCTTGGAAGAAGATTTTAAGATTTTGTTGAAGAGTGAAGCTGAGTCCTCGTTTTACTGGTCCGTATGAGATTTTAGAAAGAGTTGGACCAGTTGCTTATCGTCTTGCTTTGCCGCCTGAGTTGGATAGAATCCACAATGTCTTCCATGTTTCTATGTTGAGGAGGTACAGATCAGATCCATTTCATGTTTTACCAGTTGAATCCATTGAGGTGAGTTCGGATCTGACTTTTGAGGAAGAACCAATTGCTATTCTGGCACATGAAGTGAAAGAGTTGAGGAATAAGAAAGTGTCATTGGTGAAAGTTCTTGGAAGAATCATGGTGGGGAAGAGGCAACTTGGGAGAGTGAACAAGCGATGCGGGATCAGTATCCTCAACTGTTTCAGACTTGATATAAGGTAATTTCGAGGATGAAATTTCTTCTTAGAGGGGGAGAATTGTAATATCCCAAAGTGTGCCCTAGGAGTTTTGATATAATTGTTGTTTTATTTGGATTTAATGTCTATGTTAAATTAAGAAGAGAAAAGAAGTGAAGAGAATGTATATGTTGTATATGGACATATATACAACATATATATACAAGTCAAAATGCGATAGTCAAAGAAGATATTTATTTGTTTTAAATTAATTAAGTAATTAAAGGGAAATTAAAATAAGTGGAAGAGAGAAATTGGATTATTTTATTTTTTTTTTTGCTTGGAGGAGGTTTAAAGAGAAGAGTGTTTGACTTTTCTTCTTCATTTTCATCTTCTTTTCTTTTCTTTTCCTTGGTTGGCTGGGTATCACAAGACAAAAGAGAGCAAGAGAGGTTTTGGTTTCTAAGAGCAAATTGAAGGAAGATTCAAGTGACTAAGTTGGAAAAATTTTGAAGTTTCAACAACTTTGGTAAGTTCTCTCTTGATTTCCCTTGTTTTATTTGAGTTGTGATTGAGTTTGCTTGTTGATTTGTGATAGTGTGATTATATTTGATTATGGTATGTTTGGAAGTGATGGTATTGAATGAAAGATAAGAAGTTAAGTTGGTGTTGGTGTTGGTAGTGTATGAGTTGTGTTGTGTTAGGGTTGTGTATTGGTGATTTTGTTGTAGATGTTGAATTTGGTTAATTGTTTTTGTTAATCTTCATGGTAATTGTGTTTGATGGAGTTAGAAGCATAGAATATGTGAATTTGGTCCGAAACAGAAGCATCTTGGATGCCACGCCCGTGGCCCTTGGCTGCCAAGACCGTGGCCAATGGAAGCCATGGCCATGGGGTTTTGAGCAAGGGAGGCAGAACCATTTCTTAACCCATGCCGGGAGGCCACGATCGTGGGGTCCTAGGTAGAGATGTTGATTTGTAATTTATGATTTATGAGTCTAGTATGGGACTAATAGGTGTATAATTGCATTGGAATTCATGTGAATTGGTGTTAAGTGTGTATATGTTCCTTTTTGGATTAGGTTGTGAGAAGTTGAATTGCCCTAACCTAAGTGGTGAAGAATTCTTGGAAGAGGAAGATTATAGATTGGTGTGAGTTGTTCTTAAGGTAAGTACAAACTACATGGTTGCATACATTTACATGATTATGATACTTAAAATATTTGATTGTACATATGTTAAGTAATTGATTACATTGGTAAAACATTTGATGAATGTTATGATTTGTATAATGTGAATGATTGATGAGCATTTAAAATGAATGTTAATACAATTGGTTGTGTACACTTGAATGATGAATTGCCTTAATGTGAATTAAGATATGATGAGGTATGAAGCCATTGTGGTTGGCTATGGTAATGCAAATGAAATGGTTGGGGGCATGATTGCCTAATTGATTATGGAATATAAAATGAGAAATGGAATTGATAATGAAATGAGAAATGAATTGAGAAAGAGATTGTTAAAGAGAAAATTGAAATAATTGTGTGCTTAATATGTTATTCAATTTTCAGAGTTCTGGGTTTGGCGGCATGCCTATGAATCACTGGATAGGTGACAAGACCGGGTCGTAAGCCGATTCCAGTTGAAAAATGTGAAATATGTGAAATATGATGTTTTTGGGGTGAAAAGACTGGGTCATAAGCCTCAAAAATAGTAACAGTCTTACCGGGTTGAGGATCTCCTCGGTTTATCTGGGTTGAGGTCCAAGAGACTGGGTTTTTACATGTAACAGTCTTGCCGGGTTGAGGATCTCCTCGAGTTTAGCCCGGTTGAGGTCCAAGAGACTGGGTCTGTTACACTATCCATGGATAGAGATATATATATATATATATCGCCTACGGGCTTGATGATTGTGATTATGGACCAAAGCAGTAACTCTGAACTTTGAATAACATATTAGTTTCTTTTGGGCCCATGCTTGTGTTTGTTTTCAATGTGATTCTTGAATGGTGAAACAAAAGAATAATGAGATACATGCATGTCTTTGCTTTAATGAAACTATGAAGATACAATATGAATGTTTTGATAAGTTATTTAGTAATGTAAGATTGTGTAATATAATATTCTTTGCAATTGTTTATGAAATTTGATTGTGTGACATTGGCATTGCATTGAAGCATAATATTATTGTAGTTTGTACCACTAAGCCGTTGGCTTAGCGCGATTGTGGTTCATCGCGCAGGTGACAGGGAAGAACCAGAGAGTTCCTCTAGGCCGAGTCGAGTCTAGATTTTGAGGGGTTGTTAGTGGATCTTAAAGATCAAAGACATACTGTCAAACATGTATAAACTTTATGTTTTGAAAAACTTGAGTTTTTATGTATATGTATTTGTGAATATGTATTTTTAATGTATATAATATAATTGTAAATACCACTATATTTCCGCTGCGTATTTAATGAATGTTTTGTTTATTAGACTCTATAATATAATTTGAAGGTTTCTTATGATGCTATTACCAATACTTAACCGATAACCTTTTTATCTACTGTGTTTTATAAAATAACTTAAATGTTTTAAATTTGTTCATATTATTATAAAGGGATGATTTGTGTATTTTGTAAACCGTAGCATTGCTATATTCAGTATACGTATATTACAGATACAGTGGTATGTACTGTGCATATACGGGGTATAGGGGTGTTACAATTGTTTTAGTATCAGAGCCTAGGTTTGAGATTCTCAACCTAGGTAAATTGTAAGAAAAAGAATATTTTGATTTTAAAAGTTGGTTTTCAATTAAGATACATGTTTTGGGAGTATAAAGATGTTAAGAAGATGGAATTCCTGAATTTGAGGCAAGACAACCGGACAGTGACAGAATATGAGATTGAGTACATCCGGTTGAGTCACTATGCTGGTGGGATTATCTCTGATGAAATTGACCGGTGCAGAAGATTTGAGGAGGGATTGAGGCCCTCTATTATGTGCATCGTTGCTGGTTCTCGGTACCAAGATTTCTCTCAGCTAGTTGCAGCAGCTAGAAGTGTTAAGAGAGCACAAGTTATTGCAGCAGCTGCTACTGAGGAGGAGACCAGAGTGAGAAGATCCCAGTTTGAGGCAGGGTCTTCATTGATGAAGAGGGGCCGAGGAAGTTTTATTCCGAGGATTAGTAGGAGTCAGAGGTAGTCGAGTAGGTCAGTTCAGTATCAGAGGCAGAGGCCGAGACCTATAGCTTCTGTAGCTAGTGCTCCGACTCTAGTGGTTCAGAGGTCTACTCTACCTGCATGTGAGCTTTATGGTAGGATCCATTGGGGTGTTTGTTGGAAGGTTGGTGGATTGGCTGGGTGTTTCAGATGTGGGTCACCAGCTCATTTTATTAAAGATTGTCCTGAGATACAGGAGCATAGGCAGGCAGATACTGCAGCTTCTTGACCTAGTGTCAGCAGAGGTGGTCGAGGGGGCAGGGGTTTCAGTAGAGGTGGTCAACCCGGGGTTAGTCAAAGAGGAGGATCTTTATCCAGAGGCAGTAGGCCAGAAGAGGCCGGATCTTATCAGAGAGTTTATGTGATGCAGAGGCAGCCGGATGCTTCAGCAGTTATAGGGTACATTCTCTTTATTTGGCATTTCAGTTCATGCTTTGATTGATCCAGGATCTACTCATTCATACATAAGTGCATTTATCTTGCCTGTGTCTGAATTGCATTCAGAGTCCTTAGGATTTGATGTCTTAGTGACAAATCCTTTAGGACATAGTGTTGTGGTGAGTAAGGTGCATCGTGATAGTGCAATTGTGGTTCAAGGTGAGGAGTTTCTTGGTGATTTGATTGAAATGCCTTTTAAGGAGTATGATTTAATCTTAGGCATGGATTGGTTGTCTAAGCATGGAGCTATGGTAGACTGTCAAAAGAAGTGTGTTACGTTGAGAACCAGTGATGGTAGATATGTGATGGTGTCTAGTGAGCAGAGACAACTTGCATCCTTGTTTGTATCAGCTGTAGCAGCTAGAAGGTTGATTAGAAAAGGGTGTGATGCTTATCTTGCTCATGTTGTGGATACTAGAGTAGCAGGTTCTCAGCTTGATAGTATAACCACAGTTGCGGAGTTCCCAGATGTTTTTCCGGAGGAGTTGCCAGGGTTGTCCCCTGAGAGAGAGGTTGAGTTTGGTATCGAATTGTTGCCTGATACCACTCCCATCTCTATTACTCCTTATCAAATGGCACCTGCTGAGTTGAGAGAGTTGAAGGTGCAGTTGCAGGAGTTGTTGGATAAACGGTTTATTCGCCCTAGTGTTTCTCCGTGGGGAGCTCCTGTTTTGTTTGTGAAGAAGAAGGATGGTACTTTGAGGTTATGCATCGATTATAGGCAATTGAATAAAGTGACTATCAAGAATAAGTATCCTTTGCCTAGAATTGATGATCTCTTTGATCAGTTAAAGGGAGCAGCTGTGTTTTCCAAGATTGATTTGAGATCAGGGTACCATCAATTGAGGGTTAGAGCTGAAGATGTTCCTAAGACAGCTTTCCGCATAAGATATGGGCATTATGAGTTCTTGGTGATGCCTTTTGGGTTGACGAATGCACCTGCAGCTTTCATGGATTTGATGAATAGGGTGTTTAGGCCCTATCTGGATCAGTTTGTGGTGGTCTTCATTGACGATATTTTGGTGTATTCGCGTAATGAAGAGGAGCATGACAAGCATTTGCGGATTGTATTGCAGACCTTGAGAGAGAAGCAATTGTATGCTAAGCTGTCGAAGTGTGAGTTTTGGCTTGACCAAGTTACTTTTTTGGGTCATATAGTTTCAGCAGATGGTATTAGAATTGATCTAAGTAAAGTTGAAGCTATTTTGAATTGGAGTCCACCGAAGTCAGTGACTGAAGTTAGAAGTTTTCTAGGTTTGGCAGGCTATTATCGACGCTTTGTGAAAGGTTTTTCTTTGATAGCTACTCCACTCACCAGATTACTTCGAAAGGGAGTTAGATTTGTGTGGATAGATCAGTGTCAAGCTAGTTTTGAGCAGTTGAAGGAGATGTTGACTCAAGCGCCTATTCTTACTTTACCTGTGGAAGATAAACCATATGTGATTTATAGTGATGCTTCACTTAATGGTTTAGGATGTGTTTTGATGCAAGAGGGTAAAGTCATAGCTTATGCTTCTAGGCAGTTGAAGCCACATGAGCTTAATTATCCGACGCATGATTTGGAATTGGCAGCTATAGTCTTTGCTTTGAAGATTTGGCGACACTACTTGTATGGGGAGAAGTGTTTTATCTATACGGATCATAAGAGTTTGAAATATTTGGGTATTCAGAGGGAGTTGAATCTTTGGCAAAGGCGTTGGTTGGAGTTGATCAAAGACTACGACTGCTTGATTGATTATCATCCGGGTAAGGCGAATGTTGTTGCTGATGCCTTGAGTCGGAAGTCTTTGGCAGGTTTAATTGTGTATTCGCTCTCGTTGCTTGTTGAGTTGAGAGCGTTGCATGCTAATTTTAAATCATGTGATGATGGTGCATTGTTGGCTCAGTTGCAGTTGAGACCAGTATTGTTGGATCAGATTAAGGAGGCTCAATTGGCTGATGAGAAAATTCAGAAGATTGTTTCAAATTGCCAAAATGGGGAGAGCCGAGATTTCTATGTGAGAAATGATGGTAGCCTTTGGTTCAAGGGTAGATTGTGTGTTTCTAATGATGCTAAATTGAGAAGGATTATCCTAGAGGAAGCACACCAGTCGGTATTTGCTATGCATCCTGGGAGTACAAAGATGTATCAGGATTTGAAACAGTATTATTGGTGGTCAGGTATGAAGAGAGACATAGCGGAGTTTGTATCCAAGTGTCTCACGTGTCAGAGGATAAAAGCTATGCATCAAGTTCCAACAGGGTTGCTTCAACCTTTAACAGTGCCTGAATGGAAATGGGAGAGAGTGACAATGGCCATTGACACAAAAGAAGCATGATGCTATCTGGGTGATTGTTGATCGGTTGACAAAGACAGCTCATTTTCTTCCAGTTAGAATGGACTATTCTCATGAGAGACTGGCTGAGTTGTATATCAGTGAGATAGTGAAGTTGTATGGAGTCCCAATTTCTTAAGTGTCTGATCGAGATCCCCGGTTCACTTCAAGATTTTGGAAGAGTTTACATGGTGCATTGGGTTCTTGATTGCACTTTAGTACTGCTTTTCATCCGCAGACAGATGGGCAGTCAGAAAGAGTGATACAGATTATTGAGGATATGTTGAGAAGTTGTGTCACTGACTTTTCAGGAACTTGGGACAGATTTATGCCACTTGTGGAATTTGCTTACAACAACAGTCATCAATCCAGTATTGGAATGGCACCATTTGAGGCATTGTATGGTAGAAGATGTAGAACGCCTTTATGTTGGAATGAACTTGTAGAAGGCAAATTAGTTGGTCCTGATTTGGTTAAAGAGATGGAAGAGAAAGTGAAGATAATTCGGGATCGGTTGAAAGCAGCTTCAGATCGGCAGAAATCTTATTCAGATTTGAAGAGGAGAGACATAGAGTTCAATGTTGGAGATAAAATTTTTCTGAAAGTGTCTCCTTGGAAGAAGATTTTAAGATTTGGTTGAAGAGTGAAGCTGAGTCCTCGTTTTACTGGTCCGTATGAGATTTTAGAAAGAGTTGGACCAGTTGCTTATCGTCTTGCTTTGCCGCCTGAGTTGGATAGAATCCACAATGTCTTCCATGTTTCTATGTTGAGGAGGTACAGATCAGATCCATCTCATGTTTTACCAGTTGAATCCATTGAGGTGAGTTCGGATCTGACTTTTGAGGAAGAACCAATTGCTATTCTGGCACATGAAGTGAAAGAGTTGAGGAATAAGAAAGTGTCATTGGTGAAAGTTCTTTGGAAGAATCATGGTAGGGAAGAGGCAACTTGGGAGAGTGAACAAGCGATGCGGGATCAGTATCCTCAACTGTTTCAGACTTGATATTAGGTAATTTCGAGGATGAAATTTCTTCTTAGAGGGGGAGAATTGTAATATCCCAAAGTGTGCCCTAGGAGTTTTGATATAATTGTTGTTTTATTTGGATTTAATGTCTATGTTAAATTGAGAAGAGAAAAGAAGTGAAGAGAATGTATATGTTGTATATGGACATATATACAACATATATATACAAGTCAAAATGAGATAGTCAAAGAAGATATTTATTTGTTTTAAATTAATTAAGTAATTAAAGGGAAATTAAAATAAGTGGAAGAGAGAAATTGGATTATTTTATTTTTTTATTTTTTGCTTGGAGGAGGTTTAAAGAGAAGAGTGTTTGACTTTTCTTTTTCATTTTCATCTTCTTTTCTTTTCTTTTCCTTGGTTGGCTGGGTATCACAAGACAAAAGAGAGCAAGAGAGGTTTTGGTTTCTAAGAGCAAATTGAAGGAAGATTCAAGTGACTAAGTTGGAAAAATTTTGAAGTTTCAACAACTTTGGTAAGTTCTCTCTTGATTTCCCTTGTTTTATTTGAGTTGTGATTGAGTTTGCTTGTTGATTTGTGATAGTGTGATTATATTTGATTATGGTATGTTTGGAAGTGATGGTATTGAATGAAAGATAAGAAGTTAAGTTGGTGTTGGTGTTGGTAGTGTATGAGTTGTGTTGTGTTAGGGTTGTGGATTGGTGATTTTGTTGTAGATGTTGAATTTGGTTAATTGTTTTTGTTAATCTTCATGGTAATTGTGTTTGATGGAGTTAGAAGCATAGAATATGTGAATTTGGTCCGAAACAGAAGCATCTTGGATGCCACGCCCGTGGCCCTTGGCTGCCAAGACAGTGGCCAATGGAAGCCATGGCCATGGGGTTTTGAGCAAGGGAGGCAGAACCATTTCTTAACCCATGCCGGGAGGCCACGATCGTGGGGTCCTAGGGAGAGATGTTGATTTGTAATTTATGATTTATGAGTCTAGTATGGGACTAATAGGTGTATAATTGCATTGGAATTCATGTGAATTGGTGTTAAGTGTGTATATGTTCCTTTTTGGATTAGGTTGTGAGAAGTTGAATTGCCCTAACCTAAGTGGTGAAGAATTCTTGGAAGAGGAAGATTATAGATTGGTGTGAGTTGTTCTTAAGGTAAGTACAATCTACATGGTTGCATACATTTACATGATTATGATACTTAAAATATTTGATTGTACATATGTTATGTAACTGATTACATTGGTAAAACATTTGATGAATGTTATGATTTGTATAATGTGAATGATTGATGAGCATTTAAAATGAATGTTAATACAATTGGTTGTGTACACTTAAATGATGAATTGCCTTAATGTGAATTAAGATATGATGAGGTATGAAGCCATTGTGGTTGGCTATGGTAATGCAAATGAAATGATTAGGGGCATGATTGCCTAATTGATTATGGAATATAAAATGAGAAATGGAATTGATAATGAAATGAGAAATGAATTGAGGAAGAGATTGTTAAAGAGAAAATTGAAATAATTGTGTGCTTAATATGTTATTCTATTTTCAGAGTTCTGGGTTTGGCAGCATGCCTATGAATCACTGGATAGTTGAAAAGACCGGGTCATAAGCCGATTCCAGTTGAAAAATGTGAAATATGTGAAATATGATGTTTTTGGGGTGAAAAGACTGGGTCGCAAGCCTCAAAAACAGTAACAGTCTTGCCGGGTTGAGGATCTCCTCGGTTTGTCCGGGTTGAGGTCTAAGAGACTGGGTCTGTTACATGTAACAGTCTTGCCGGGTTGAGGATCTGTTTATTCGGGTTGAGGTCCAAGAGACTGGGTTTGTTACATGTAACAGTCTTGCCGGGTTGAGGATCTCCTCGAGTTTAGCCAGGTTGAGGTCCAAGAGACTGGGTCTATTACACTATCCATGGATAGAGATATATATATGTATATCGCCTACGGGCTTGATGAATGTGATTATGGACCAAAGCAGTAACTCTGAATTTTGAATAACATATTAGTTTCTTTTAGGCCCATGCTTGTGTTTGTTTTCAATGTGATTCTTGAATGGTGAAACAAATGAAAAATGAGATACATGAATGTCTTTGCTTTAATGAAACTATGAAGATACAATATGAATGTTTTGATAAGTTATTTAGTAATGTAAGATTGTGTAATATAATATTCTTTACAATTGTTTATGAAATTTGATTGTGTGACATTGGCATTGCATTGAAGCATAATATTATTGTAGTTTGTACCACTAAGCCTTTGGCTTAGCGCGATTGTGGTTCATCGCGCAGGTGACAGGGAAGAACCAGAGAGTTCCTCTAGGCCGAGTCGAGTCTAGATTTTGAGGGGTTGTTAGTGGAGCTTAAAGATCAAAGACATACTATCAAACATGTATAAACTTTATGTTTTGAAAAACTTGAGTTTTGATGTATATGTATTTGTGACTATGTATTTTTAATGTATATAATATAATTGTAAATACCACTTTATTTCCGCTACGTATTTAATGAAAGTTTTGTTTATTAGACTCTATAATATAATTTGAAGGTTTCTTATGATGCTATTACCGATACTTAACCGATAACCTTTTTATCTACTGTGTTTTATAAAATAACTTAAATGTTTTAAATTTGTTCATATTATTATAAAGGGATGATTTGTGTATTTTGTAAACCGTAGCATTGCTATATTCAGTATACGTATATTATGGATACAGTGGTATGTAGTGTGCGTATACGAGGTCTAGGGTTGTTACAATTTATGATAACACATAACACATAATTATTAATATATATATGTGTGTGTCCATAAATCTAATAAAAAAATATATAAATGAACACCTATGTGTAATGTCTGGAAAATTTAAATAATGATTTTCATTATTAAGTGTATATATAAGCATATATCGGATTGATTGTGATATTATGTGCAGGTTAAGTATTTGTAATTGGTACAAATAAAGTTGACTAAGCCTTAGTAAGTAAAAAATTAAATCTAGGTAAGGATTTAATTAGAATTTTTGAAAAAAAATTTAAAGCGAAGAAATTTAAGAAAATGCCCCTATGCCATAGAATTAAATTCTACTGTAATTAGGATATGAAAAAAGAATAATGGGGCTTTAAAATAATGAAAGTGACTTTATAAAATTAAAATCAAATTAAAATATAATTAAAGAAAGTAGATGTATTAAAGTAAAGTTACACGCATCACATGAGATAAAAACCCTAAATTCTAAAAAAAAAAAAGTAGCCAAATTGAATTTTTCTTTCTTCTTTTTCCTTATCCAACCCATAACCCTCACTATCCCCATCATCTCCTTCTCCTTTCTTTCTTTTACTTTCACTTCCGACATGAAAGCCACGAAATTCTTATAATTAATTCAAGGATTTGATGGATTTAGTTAAATTGTACATGATCTCTCAAGGAAATCACTAAAGAATCAAGGAAAATGGAGAAAAGAGGTTGGATAAAAGTTCTTGAAAGAGGTTAGTGGTTGGAAGTTTAATAATTTGTTATTATTTAGATTTTATTGATTTTAATTGTTTATGGAAGATTGATAGTTTCTAATAAGTGAATTATTTGTAATGGAATTGATTAATTGAACTATTTGAGAAAAGAATTGAATATGGAACCAAAAGAGGAAGAAATTGATTGTGGATTAATCTTTAAATGAGGTTAAGTGTGTTTGTATGGTTTGTAGCTCAAAATTATTCTTAAAGGAACTTTTGAATCATTAAAGTGTTGATTTAAAGTTATGGAAAATTTAGGGTTTTAGGAAGAGTTGAATTATGAAACCCCTTTGTGAAAGAAATAGTTTATAGATTTAATGAGAATGAGACTAAGTATGTTTGTGTATTTTTTTTAACTTTAAATTATGTTTAAAAGAATTATTGAATTATCCAAGTACTGAATTTTAGGGTTATGGGAAATTTTAGAATTATAGAATTTTTTTTCTTTGAGAGTATAATTATATTTGTTGAACATAAAAGTATGTTTGATTGAATTTTAAATTAAAATATTGTTTAGATAAACCATACAATCAATCAATATTCAATTATAAAGTTATGGAAGGATTAGGTAGTTTTTAGGGAAAACCCTTTTCTTGATTATTATGAATTAAATGAAATAGTGAATTATTTAAGTGTTGAATGATTTGATTATGGAAGAAAAGTGAATCATGGAATTAAATGATTATTTGAAGTGTAGTAGATTATTATGGATCAAAAGAAACATTTAGCTAATTTTATATAAAGATTAAACATCATTTTAGAAGAAAGTGCTGAAGTTTTTAATGGATATTATATAAATTACAGAATATATGCATAATGTTTACACAATATTTACACAAAATATACACCTTTAGAATGATGATGATAATTTTTGAAACTTATGTATTTGGAAAGAGTTATTTAAGAGAAAGTAGAGAACCTATTTGGAATTTAATTATCAAAAGTAGAATGTAAAATATGAGCTTGAAGAGATAAAATTGCTAATATGAATAAAGTTAGTCAATTTATACTAGATAATACATGTATAATACATGTGAGTGATATATTGGTAGTGTCTAGTGTTATTTTTATATGTGTGATGTTGATTGGAAGTATTCTTTCATATGAAGAAAAGTGGGCAATAAGATATAAAATATTATCCTTATGCGATACATGCAAATAAGGCATGTATATGATGATGTTTTTATAAGATAAATATAATTGATATTTTCATATGATGAGAATATGGTAATATAAAATATGATAATATAATATGAATACAATGATAATCTTATGTGTATTGAGTAATTTATGGTGTGTGTGAGAGGGGATTTTTGCTCTCACTCCCATGTGGAATGGTTCTATCGACTTCGACACTGTTAGGTTCAGGGCCTTAGAGAACACGTACCTAAATCTGGAGAAAATGGAATCGCCACCCAGATGGGCTGGAAAAAAATGGGTGGATGACTTGATTCCCAAAGAATCCCCAACCTCCTAATGGGGTTTGAAAAGTTGAATACACATGGGGAAGGTGAGAATAACCCAACACCCCCATAATGCCCGGTTCATTGGAAGTGACCTCCTTTTCGGGTCTAAATATTATTAAATTATTAAATATGATAAAATCATCCACACTACATGAAATTATTGAAATAAATAAGCATTGTATTGAAATCAAAGAAAGTTCAAACAAATAAATAAAATGGGTACCCATAGAAGATGAAAATATGCCCTTACAACCATGTCCAATGTCCAAAACTAAATAAAATAGGACACCCACCATTATGGTGGAAACATACCTTTTACATTAATTAAAAACTCAAAATAAATTAAATTACAATTGAACTTAACTAATGAGGTACCCACAAAGTGAAAACATCCCTTTTACATTATTGAAACCAAAATAATCAACATTAAAATAATTAACCAAATGATTTAAACCATTCAAACATTCACAATAAAAAAAATCCATTACAAACCAAATAAAGTAAATCATTCACCATAAAAGCATATAACAAATTAAATAATCAAAACTAGGGTTTGAAGCATTAAATAAACAAAATTAGGGTTTTATTAATACGAATTAGGGTTTCTAAAAAACTAAGGTTTTAATTATTCAATTAGGGTTTTAATTTGGAAAGCAGGGTTTTAGGTTGAAAATTAGGGTTTTGGGGTTTTAGGATTATGGTTAGGCATTTGGGGTTAGGTTTAAGCAAATTGGGGTTAGGTATTTAGGAATTAAGGCTTTTCGTTTTAAAGTTATGGCTACTGGATTAGGGTTAGGAAATTTGGGAAATAAGACTTTTGGTTTTAAAGTTATGGCTACTGGATTAGGGTTAGGAAATTTGAGAAATAAGGTTTTTTATGGATTAAAGGTTCTGGACATTTGGGAATAAGATTTTAGACTTACGATTTTATGAAAACTGTAACTAGGGTTTTAATAATTCTAACCTACTGTGAAATAATGTATTAATTTGGTAATTGTTGTTAAGGTTTGTATAAAATTATAACACAAACTAATTAGCTACTGGATCAAACGTCTATCAATATTCAATATTCAAAAGAAAAATATAATTACTGGATATTTAAGCAAGTAGAAATTAGAAAAAAGAACCTGCATTCATTGGTTCCACTCAATGTGATGTGTTGAACCCAATTCCTGTGTTAGAAAGCATGGATCAATGAAAGTATTCTCTGGTGCCATTTTCTTGAGTTTTTACCTCTGTGCTAATTGCTACCCTGATAATTCTTAATTGTTGCTTCCTAATTGTTCCTCCCTATTTTAGTATTAAACATTATTATTTATAGCCAAAGAATGACTTAGCCCTAAACCTAATCTGCTTAATTCAAGGTATAAATGAATTCTAGCTTGATTAGGAAATTAAATTGCCTGCTAAAATTGCTTTAGATTTAGGGTCATGTCGATTTGACATGTCCAAATTGACATGGAGCTAGCCCATGTCGATTTGGCACACCCAAATCAACATAAGCTAACCAAATAGATATGAGACCTTGCTCATGTCAATTTAGACCCTCTAAGTCGACATGAGCATTGGCTCATTTCACCTTAGGCCCATACTGACTCAAATCGATCTAAAATTTTTAATATTTAGGCCGAACAAATTTAATTAGGGCTTTTATAAGTTGAACCAATTTAATTTATGCCTTTCAAAACTGGATTGACCTATTTTAAAACTATAAGCTAGGTTTAAGCCTTTTAAAGTTAGATGAAATTTATTTTGGCATTCTTTAATTAGTACCGTACTAGGATTTGGAATGGTTCGAGTTCTGGACCCAAATTGGATTGGGTTCTAGATCTGATGCTGGATTTAGGTTCTGGACTAAGATTGAGTTCTGGATTCAAAAATAATTTTGGTTTTGAACCCGAGATGGTTTAGGTTCTGGACATGGAAATAATTTGGGTTCTAGACCCAAGTTGGTTTGGGTTCTGGACCCAAGTTGGTTTGGGTTTTGGACCCCGATTGAGTTTTAGACTCGAAAATGATTTAGGTTTTGGACCCAATATAGTTTGGGTTCTGGACTAGGATTGAGTTCTATACTTGAAAAAGATTTAGGTTATGGACCCGAGATGATTTGGGTTGCGAACCCAGGTTATCTTCAAAAATTAATTTCAATATTCAGTTTTGCAAAAAATTTAGCTATTTTTTACTGTACGTATGTACTCTTACCCCATGCATGGAAAAAATATTTATAATTATAAAAATATTTTTTAGACACACAATAATATATAACCACAATAATTATTAATCAAATCCACTGTTTGGACATGTGCTGTGTGAATAATTGAAATAGAGAAAGAAACTAATAAAGGGAAGCCAATTTTGAATTATGAATCCATAATGATTGATGACAAAAAATGAATTATTTTATCTGACAAGGAAACGAATAATGAAAAGCAAACTTTGACTTATCAATTATTGAAATGGATGAAAGAATTTGAATTATTTGATTTGAGAATGAATTATTGAAACTGCAGTACATGTGACTTTACTTTTTCCCTTTTTTACCTGATACTTGCCTCATTTTTCTATATAAATGGTCATTCACTTTCCATTTTGCATTCAGAACATCTTCATCTTCAACATTTTCTTATAATTTTAAGTTTTTGAAAGCGTTATCACTTACCATAAATGACTGCCATTCAACATTTCTCGAGTTCGGGACATGCTCAAACAACAAATTTCTTACTTAACTCTATAATCATGTGGTTGAGCAAATTCCGCTGTTACCCAAGATGTATCTTCACTAGAGTTCCAAGGAAAGAACATAAGTAAGCATCACTTTGCTGCTATTTAACTATTTATTGACATAAAATTTATTAGTATAATTTAATTATAAATATTTTTGTGCAAAAATATGCATGAAAATTTATGTAGCAAAATTTAGTAAATATTATTGTGCTAAAATATGCATGAAGATTGATGTAGCAAAATTGGTAATATTATTGTGCAAAAAAAATTGGTGAATATTATCATGCAAAAAAAAAAAATGGTAAATATTATTGTGCTAAAATATGTACAAAAATTTATTTAGTAAAATCTATAGAACTTAGTAAGAGAAAGGGGGTATGAATGTATTTTTTATTAAAGTACAAAAAAAAAGAAATATATGTGTATGTACCTTGACTTACCTATATTTGGATAGCATGATAGTTGTGACATTAAAGTAGGAGAAAACATTCACAAAGCCCACAAATGGTATGATCAGGCCCCACCTACAGTAAAAATAATGGTTTGAGAAAGTGGTTTTGAAGACTTCGTTTTGCAATTACCATCCCGAGGATACCAAATTGACAAGAGTGTGATCCAAGCACTTGCAGAGCGAAGGATGGACACTACTCATACTTTCCACTTGCTCTTTGGAGAGATGACAATTGGTCCAGTCGATTTTGATGCCATAACATGTCTTTGATGTCATGGGACCCCTGTCCCTTTAACCAGCAATATTTTAAATGAGGAGGAAAGTTGGTCGATGTTAGGCCCCATTATAGAAGACCATACAAAACAAAATATGAGCCCATCCAAGAGTACTGGATATAGTATACTCGACCCGTGCAGGATGAGAGGGTGAAACAATAATCCCTGGGGTTCCTATTATATTTGTTGAGGGCGAATATTTTGGGCAGCACCGAGTCTGCCATCCACTTGTCGGTGCTACGTGCCCTTTTTGACTTAGACCATATACCTTCTTATGTGTGGGGAGAAGTTGGCCTTACCTACCTTTATCAAGGCTTTGATGCAATTTATAGGAACAAAAGATCCTTCATTAGTTTCACTACCGTTGCCAAGGTATCACTTTCTTTATCACTATTGATTTAAATAATAAATGTGTATAGACTTGATCTTTCTTTTCATGTATAGGTTTGGGCGTATGAGCACAACTTAGTGAGAGTCCCCATCATTATGAGGCCACGGGTTGGATATCCTAGGCTAAGTTTTTGGTTATTGGGTCGCAGAGAGGTGCCTAGAAGCCTCCATGTTCATACTCACCGCTTCAAAATGAGTCGCTTAACTTGGGGCCAAGTAAGAAAAATGTTAATATTAATATCTAAACTTATAATAAAAACAACTTACCTATTTTCTTTTCTGCAGGTGGACGTGCCTTGGTGGAGTGCCGAAGAGAGAAACAACTGGACTGTGTGTATGATTGGTGCACTTCCCTGACAAGAGTTTCGTCGGATTGCCAACCCAGTCTCTTATGGCCGGTATCTTACTAAACGAGTGTATAAATGGTTTTTTGATCCTGACCAGCGGAGGGTACAAGAAGATATCCCATCATTTGTGTTGAACACTAGATCCATGCAAAAACCTTATTAGAGTTGTGCTCACAATGGCTTGGATATTGGGGACCTTCTACTTTCATCGGATGTATCATATGTCCAATTCATTAGGAATCAATTGCTAAATTTTGAGGTTTCTCCTATTGGCATTCAGAGGCTTACCAGGGGTGAAGAAGAAGAGATAGAATTAGTGGAAGGAGAGGAAGAAGAATACGAAGAAGAAGATGAAGATGAGGAGGAGGAGGGTGAGCCTTCTTCCCATTCTCGCGGTGATTCCGGGGCTAGCACTTGTCAGGTAAACATTTACTATTTTATCATTGCAATTGTTTCTTATAAATTTGGTCTGACTATTTTTCATGATTATTGGAGGTTGTAGGTTCCCCTGGCTTTGGAGCTGTCCCTTTGTATGATACTCCAATTCAACAACAATTTTCTCCATTTGCTCCTTATTTTTAGCCAGATGTGTCATCTTATCTGCAAGGCTTTGATTTGAGTTACTTGGTCTATCATCCTATACCATGATTATATATGCTTATTGTAGACCCTTAATTTTTGACCCAGTCCGGTCCAATATATTTTAATTAGTCCAAAATAATTTTGTGTTGTCCAATATATTTTAATTAGTCTAAAATAATTTTTATTATCTTAATTAAATAATATTTTCTTTAGTATTAAATTTTTATAATTAATAAAAATAAATAATAATAATAAACAAATAAATAAAAATAAAAATTGGCGACGAAAAATTTCGTTGCTGAAAAGGGTTGCGGCGAAATGGCCTTGGGCCATTTCGCTTCCAGGAAAAAAAAATCCTGTGAGTCCTGTGAGCGAAATGGCCAGGGCCATTTTGCCCGTAGGAATTTCCTATTGGCAAAAGGCCAATTTTCGCCCGCAGCCAGCTGCGGCAGCTTTTTTTGCTAGCGCAATTTTTCTACAGCAGTATTTTTTTGCCAACGCAATTTTTCTGCAGCAGATTTTTTTTATCCAGCGAAATTTTTCGACGCAATTTTTTTTGAAACCAAATACAATTAGGTTTCGGTTTCCTTTTCTTAGTTAATGTTAGATTCCGTGAATAACCAAAATTAATCATAAAAATCTTCTATAAATAAGGACTAAAACAACACAAAAAGGGAGGTGAAATTTGAGACCAAAATTGAAGGGGAAATTTGGGATCGATTAAGAATTCCTTCTGGCAGTATCGATCGGACTTTTTGAGAGAGAAAACAAGCAATTCAATCCATCAAAGGCAGCAAAGCTTTTCTTTGTTCTTGTTCATCCAGGTAGTGATTTTTGGTGAAACCAACAAACGAAGGTACGAATTTCTTTATTTGTTTCATTAATTTACAGTAGCTTCATCACTCAAGATTAAAAATTGTTGTTTCTATCTCTTTTGATTAAAAAAAAAACCCTAGAACTTTAATTTACCTTTTCTAAAGCTTAAAAATCTTAATTCATTTCTTTGTTTTCCAAATATCTTAAAATTGTTGTTTTTGTTTCTTCAAAATCTTAAAAACCCTAATTTGCCTTCCAATCTTTCAAAACCCTAAATTGAATCTTTTTCTTTCCAAAAACCCTAAAAAATTATCCTTCTATTTCTTCTAAACCTTAAATCCCTAATTCGTCTTTTCTGTTTTCAAAAACCACAAAAACCTTAAATCATTTCTTTTTTTTTCTCCAAAAACTTTAAAACCCAAACCCTAATCTCTATCCCAAAAAGTCAGTAGCCTTATTTTTTTTTAAGCATCAAAAACTTTAACCCTAATTAATCCTTCTTTCCAAAATCACACAGTAAGCATTATTCTTTCAAAAACAATACTAGTTTCTTCCAATATCAAAACCCTATTTTTTTTAATCTTAAACCTTGACCCCAGCCCGCTAACCGGCTAGCGGGACCGCCGTATGGGTTCGGGTCATTATTTATTTATGCATTATGAATATTTATGTTTTACTTCCATTATTATGATTATTCAAAATACAAACAGTAAACCCAAAACCAATTAATCTGAAAACTTAAGTTTTCCTAATTTCATAATTTTACCCCTCAAACCCTAATTTGATCAATCAAAGAACCTTTCTAATTTCTTAAATTATAAAACCCTAATCCTTTTCAATTCTCTTAAAACTTACAGTAGCCTAAACAAATAAAAATAATAATATCTTAAGATTCCAAAACCCTAAATGTTAATTAAAGAAATTTAAATAGAAATAGTAACCCTAATTTGTACCTTTACTTGCTTTATTTACTTTTAGATTTGATCGTGTAGTTCATTATATGCTTTGATTTATTTTATATGCTTTGATTTATTTAAGTTCAATGATTAATTTATTTAATTTATCATGGATGGATGTTTACATTCTATTTTGATTGATATTTAATATCTTTGATGAATGATTTATTTATTATGAATGGTTATTTACTTTTATTGATTTATTCTTTATTTTCAAATGTTGTAAGAGGTATGTTTCCACTTGGTGGGTACCTCATTAGTAAAATATCATGTAATTTAAATTGCTTTTCTATTATAGAACCAATGTAAAGGACATGTTTCTACCTTTCGGTGGGTGTCCTATTTAGGCATGGATTATGTAAGGGCATGTTTCCATCTTCGGATGGGTGTCCATTTATTTGTTTTGCTTGGACATTGTTTTGATTTTCAATATATCAATGCTTTATTTTAATTATTGTGTGTAATATGGATAATGTTGTTATATTTAAGAATTTTATAATATTAAGACCTATAAAGGAGGCCAGTTCCAATGAACTGGGCGTTGTGGGGGTGGTGGGCCATTTCTCACCTTCCCCACACGTACCCAACTTTCTGAACCCATTAGGGGGTTGGGGATTCCTTAGGAATCAAGTCATCCACCTCTTTCTTTTTCCCGGCTCGTCCAGGTGGCAACTTCATTTTCTCCGAACTTAGGTCCTTGTTCTCAAAGGCCCCGAGCCTAAACAGTGCCGAAGTTGCAAGAACCATTCCACAGGGAGTGGGGGTGAAAATTCTCGCTCACACTTATATGTATGCATGAAAATGTAAGTACTTACCTTTTTCTTGTCTAGCTCACAATGGATGCTTGAGGAGCAGAACAGAAAACTACAGGAAGAGTTAGCTACCAGTCATCAACACGTTGCTCATTTTGAAGATTTATACCATTGATCAAAACAGAGCTTTCGGGACTTTCGATTTTAAGGGTATAAGGATCCTGGTGTGTCTTCATCGAGGGGGCCCCAAACTAATGTCCATAACATGCCTCCTCCTTTCTCGAGTGATGATTATTACATAATCGACTCTCTGGGCAATAGAGGTTCAGGTGCTTCCTTCTCGAGTGGACTTTGGGCAGACGATATGCCTCCTCCTCCAACCGGCGTTGACTTTCTCAGGGCTTTATTCGATTATGGACTGCCTCCCTCCTAACAATGATCAACTTGTATCAATTAAATAAAAGGCTTGTAATAATAATAATGATAATAATAATAATGACATTTTACTTTACCAGCAATTTTGACTTTTCACCTTATTATTATTATTATTATTATTATTATTATTATTATGAGAATATATGTACACAAAATCACCCATGACAAATTCAAACCACCACTCAATGTAAAATCATGGATAAAGGCTTGGAAAACCATTATAGACTCGGTATTCGAACCACCACTCAATGTAAAATCCTTTCCTTGCACGTCTTGGTTTCAATTCATTGCCTGTTCCATGAGCACTTTGGTCTACAAGCGAATGCTTATTTAAATCAGCCACAATCTACGAACCACACCACAATTCTCAACTTCAATAAAAACAAATTCATATCCCATGAATTTTATCACAGCAACAAAAATAATTCCAATAATTTTGATTTTTCTTTAACTTCAAGAATGATTGAGCTTGATTTGAAGAAAATCAAAGGTTTGTTTAAGACTATGAAAGCTACACATTGGGAACAAATATCTTGGTCTCAAATTAATGTTTTAATGTGCTTTCAAAATGTCAAGTTTGACCATTCCTTCTTACATGCCATGACTTCATTTTGGGATGTGAAAACTAGGACTTTCAAGATAAACAACTTTGAAATATGTCCTATGATCAAATAATTTGAAGCTATTCTCGGATACCCAAGCAATAAACCAATGGCATTACCCATACTGACTTCAAGGACTCAACAAAAGATGCAGCTGCTTTCAACTCTCAAAATCTAACGTTTTGCAGTTGACCAGGGGCGAGAAAATTTTGCTCGGTCCATTCATCGATTTTTTCACTTCCTATTTGGCTCTGACCAAAATGTGGGGACACATGTTCTATTTGTGCTTGCTTGGTCAATTTCTACTTGTTTCTCTTGACTGTGGCATTGATCTGCGAGTACTGAATATCGTGGACCAAATGGAAGGAGGATTCTCACCAGTACCCGTGACCTTGGCTAAACCCCTAGTTGGACTGGACCAATTCAAGACAAATTCTTCAAAGAGATTTTTTGGAAGTTCCCTACTGCTTTAGGTAATTACCTAAACAGCCCTTTCGGGTTTTCAATTGAGGATTTTATTTTTATTGCACTAATTTTGCCTAGCCCACCCTTGCGGGTTTTCGAAACTAGCTAGCTGTCCTAATTTTTGCCTAGGCTCCCTCATGGGTTTTCAACATAGTAGATTTTATTTTATGTTAGTTCTAATTTTTTCCTAGATTTCCCTTGCTAGTTTTCAGAACTAGTGAATCATCCTAATTTTTTCTTAGGTTGCCCTTGCGGGTTTTCAACCTAATAGTTTTTTTTTTAATTATTGCTTGACCTTATAGATCTGGCTACAAGAGCACCTTTGCTTGCTCGACACCCCATCTATGGACTTTACCAGATATTTACCACGACATCATTCTGCAAGGAAATTACTTCATCTTGCTGCCTCACGTGTCGAATGGGTTGAGTGGATCCGCTCATGAGCTGTTGTTAACTTCCATTGGTTGGTGCCTTGGTGGAAGTTTACCCATTTTACCATTAAGACATATTTGATGTATGTTCCTCTTGCTGCTCTTCATCGAGTCACTTGTTATGATCCTCATCGACTTTATCTCCAGTATGGAGCCGAGCCTTGTGGTTCTAAGTTTACTCCTGATTTGGACATGCCTCGTTTGACAGAAGCCTTCTTGGATAGACTGAAGCAATGCTGGCTTGCACGTTACATTTATCATCTTCCATAGAATTTGCACTTGCCAATTCCTTAGAAAAAAATAATGTTAGGATGAACAATATTGATAATAAAAGATTTTTTCCTTCCTTTTAAAATTTTTCATCACCTTTCGGTATTATATTATTTATTTTACCCTAATGGTTAGATTATTTGAAAATAGTATATATAGAACAATTTTATTATTAACTCTATTTTATTAAATTGGGGAATAATAAAAAATATAAAGCCATCATACACAATATCACTCCTGTTACCAACCAAACCTTTCAGATTTTCTAATTTACAATTTTCTCTCATTTAGCCCTAATTGTTGCCTATCCCGCTCTCTCGGGTTTTTGGAACTAGCAGACTACTCTAACTTTTGTCTAGGCCACCCTTTTTTGGGTTTTCAACCTTGCGTGATTTTTTTAAAAACATAAAATCTCTTCAACCTGTCGATGTTTACTGGCTCATGAAACTCATTCCCATCCATGTCAGACAATTTGTTTGCTCCCTTGTTCATGTCTTGTTTTACAACATATGTCCCTTTCCAACTAGGTCTATGCTTTTCTCTCAGATCAGGAACATTAGGCTTGCATTATTTTAACACCAAGTCACCAACCTTACACTTTCTGACCTTAACCCTCCTATTGTAAGCTCGAGTTATCTTTCTTTGATACAACTGATGATGATGCAATACCTTTAACCTTTTGTCTTCTAACAAGGCCAATTGTGTGTATCTTCTCACAACCCATTCCATCTCAGGCAATTCAGCTTCCAGGACCACCCTTATTGATTTTATCTCAATCTCAATTGGCAACACTGCTTCCATCCCATAAACTAAGAAAAATAACATCATTCAAGTTGGGGTTCGCACACTAGTCCTGTACCCCAATAAAGCAAAAGAAAGTATCTTCGATCAATCCCTATACGTCTTGGTCATCTTGGATATAATCTGCTTAATTCTCTTTTTTATTGCTTCCACTGTACCATTAGCCTTTGGTCTATGAGGGGAGGATTGGTGATGATGGATCTGGTACTTTAAGAATAAGTCCTTAACTGCTCCTTAAAATTGTACCCCATTGTTTTATATTACACTGTGTGGAACCCCATACCTACAGATGAGATTCTTTTCAATAAATCTAGCCATTTGCCTTGCCCCAGCTTGTTGAAAGATTCAGCCTTGACCCATTTTAAAAAATAATCCATTACTACTATAGTGAATAGATGATCATTCGAAGCCATCGGATGTACCTCCCCAATAATGTCAATCCCCCAAGTTGCAAAAGGCAAGGGTGAAGACATAGAATGTAATTCTTCAGGAGGTAGGTGATTTAGGTTTCTATACATCTAACACTACTAGCACCTCTTCAAAAACTCAATACAATCTTTCTCTATGGTCAACCAGTAGTAACCTCGTTGAATTATCTTCTTAACCAGGGCTAATCAGTCCATGTATGGTCCATAACTTTCTGCATGTATTTTTGACATGATATGCTCAACTTCAGACTTCCTCAAGCATCTCAAGTGCACCCCATCGGGACATCTTCTATACAACTCTCCATGAGAGGTGATGTATTGCAAGGACCCTCACATTATGGCTCGTCTCTCTTCCCTTATTGCCCCCAATGGGTATTCATTATTCTCCATGAACCATCCACATCATGGTCAATATCAGTTTCCATGACTATTTCATATTCACAGCAAGGAGTTAATGAACTGGTCAAAATTAGAGGCTTAAGAAATAAGTTGACAGGATTCTCCCACACCGAAGCCAATGTGGCTAGCACATTGGCCATCTGGTTTTCTTCTCTTGGTAAGTGTATAAATCTTCACTCCTTAAATTTCTTCTTCATCATGGTCAAATAGTAGTGGTATGGTTTTAACTTCTCTTCTTTCAACTCTTCTCTTTTTTTAAATCCCACTCTCCATTCACTGGGACACCACTAACACTTAATCGCCAAAAACTTGCACTTTATCTACTTTCATAATCATCAAGGTTTCCTAGCAAAAAATACATGCTTCATACCCCACCATGTTGTTGGTTGCCCGGAACTTCAACTTCATAGCTAGAGGAATCAGCTCCCCTTTAGGTGATTCTAATATTACTCCCAAACTTGCTCCCTTTCTATTTACTGGCCCATCAAAATACATCTTCTATCCTTGTACTTCTATGGCCTCTAAATGTTCATCTGGAAATTCCAAAATCACTTCCTCATTGTCCTGCAGTGGTTGTTGAGCCAGGAATTCTGCTACTTCTCTACTTTTGATGGTTTTCCTGGTTACATATTTAATCTCAAATTCCTCTAAAATTATCATCCATAAGCCATACTTCTCAATCAATGAGGGTGTCTCCCTTAAATATTTCACTAGATCCAACCTGAAAATTGCTTGCACACTATAAGACTGAAAGTAATGTCGCAACTTCTTAGAAGACCAAACTACAACTATACATGTAACACCCCCATACCCTATATACATACTATACACATACCCATATATGTACAATATGCATATAAGACATAAGAATGCTACATTATAAATCCTTTTAAACCTTTCATTATTGTATTTATACAAATACATATATATATAAGAACAGAAGAACATTTTTCATTAATTACATATATACATTTATACATTGTCTTACCAAAAAATTACTTATATACATATACATATGGTCAAACTACAGAATAACAAAATGTACATGCATGCACCACCTTCTAGTTGGTCTCTGGCACACCCTTAGTCTTCACGTGGCACAAATATCCGACTATTAGATCAGCAATCTACTTACCTATGCGATTCACACAACAGCGCTAAGCTTCAAAGCTTAGTGAACATATAAACAATATTTATATATAAATACACAAATACAATATTAGGATTCAATATACACAAATACAATATCGGGATTCACATCCCACTTACACATCATTACACTATTGAAAATCACATTCCATATTCGTACATGACTATTGGCTTTATATCCCACTCACACATCATTGCAATTACTAAGTTCATCTATCACACTATTAGTTTCTCGACCCAGCTCTGCTCGGGTCCAATTTCAATTTCAATCACATGGCATAGCTCTACTCAGGTCAACCATCATCTTAAACACATGACCCAGCTCTGCTTGGGTCAAGACCTAGCACTACTCAAGTCTATTAACATATGCACCTCTAGGCCTAGCTCTGCTCAAGACCTCTCATGCATATCCAATCAATCTCAACACAATTATAAAATTAATGATATAGGTTACATGTATATAACATCACTTAGTTTATACTTTTCTAGTGATCATCACCATTCTTGATCACATCACATTACCAATTCACATAATTCATACATAGGTCACATGCATTGACAATACTCATCTTCCATTTCTTTTTCATTTTCTCACATTCAACTAGGCACTTTGCTTCATTTCTCATTTTTCTCATTCATTTCAATATCATATCATTTCATATCATCATTTCTATGTCATATCATTTCATTCATACATTTCAATAGCATATCATATCATTATTCATTTGGAATTCACACTTGACATCTAACCACATTTTCCTATACTTTCATAATGCAAGCATGAGCCACACTTACCATATGACTCATCAACATACCAATATGTAGCTTAATTAACATACTTTCTCATAATTGTTCAAGTGACACACTCAACTTCTAAAACTTTGACATGCCCAAGGACATGGGCATGTCACTGCCCAAGTCTTTAATACTACCTTACAGTTGCTATGACACGTTTAGAGACCAGGGTGTGTCACTGCCCATGTCATTAATACTACCTTATAGAAACTTTGACATGCCCAACAACACGAGCGTGTTAATGGCACTGTCAATTATACTGCCTTTGAGTAGCTACAACACGACCAGAGACATGGACGTGTCACTGCCTATACTATTAGTCCTGTGTCACAATAGCTATGACACACCCAGAGACATGGGTGTGTCACTGCACGTGTCTTTAATTCTGTATCATAGTGACTACGACATGCCCAGGGACATGGGCGTGTTATTGGCCATGTCAGGCTAAATCTCTTGCTATACCCATGATATCGCAAAAACACTCTTTCACTCCATTTCATCTATACAATACTCACATATCACATAGCAACTCTAACCTATGTTAAACAAGATATGCACAATCTCAAAATCATATATATAAACTCAAGATCATATATACAAACCAAAGAAGTTATACATACAAATCTTTGATTATTCCCAAGCTTACTCTTCTTTACTTATTTCTTATTAATCTAAATACAAAATCATGATAACAATAATCATATATTTTATTTATACCATCATCCATATATCAATTCATTCAATTCCCAACTCAACTTTACAAAACCCTTGCTCTTTTCCTCAATTCCAACTACTTATTATTATCCCCAATATCTAATCATATTTTCTTTATCTATGTATTAATTCAACACATATATATATATATATCAATATATCATTGTCATAATATTATTCAATTAATCATCACTTTCTCTCACTAACTATATCATACATATATACATAAATCCATAAAATAAGTTCAAGAAGAAGTTACTTGAATTACTTGCCAAATCTTGACTATTTTCTTTAATCCTTCTTGAATCTCATATAGCATGAAAAGTTCACTCTTCCCCACTCTCTCTCTCTCTATTTCAAGTTGAAGAAGAAGAAGAAGAAGAAGAAGAAGAAGAAGAAGAAGAAGAATCCTTTTCTTCTCTTTACCCATCCTTATCCTCATATAAATAAAATATTATATAAAATTCCCTCTTAAATTCTCCACCACTCATCTTCTTCCTTCCTTTGACTTTTTACATTCCCTTTTATTATTATTATTCTTTTTTTTTATTTTTAATGAATTAAATGATTAAAATCAACTTTCCCACCACCAATGTATACCTCATGCATATGTGTAGTATATGTTAGGTATATGTATATGTCTTATATATTCTATTTATCCTTCTCATGTATCTCAAATATATATAGTACACATATAACATCCATCATAAACATCCATCTAATATTTTCTCTACCCATTACACCCATATGCTCTCTTGTATTTACTATTCTAAAGTACATCAAAAATCAGGATATTACAATGCATGTCATTGCAATGATACTATACTTAATCTCATAAGGTAGGAGTTTTCTACTCAAATAGTATATTACATGCTCAACCTTCGATTCATTGGCTTGGGCTAGCATTGCTCCTATTGACTCTTCTTCTACTGCTAAGTATAGTAACAAAGGTTTGCCGGGTTTATGTGGTTTCAAAATAGGTGGGTTTAGCAAATATTTTTTATACACTCAAAGGCCCTTTGACATTCTTCATTCCACTTGATTGTCTGGTTCATTTTAAGCAATTTAAAGATAGGCTTACAGATTGTGGTAAGCTTTGCTATGAACCTGCTAATGTACTATAATCGTCCAATGAATCCCCAAACTTCCTTCTTTGTCTTAAGGGCTGGAATATCCTTGATTGCCTTAACCTTGTCAAGGTCAATCTCAATGCCATTTGGGATTATATCATGCCCCAACATTTTGCCTAAAGTAACTCCAAGCATACACTTCTTTGTATTCAACCTTAGATTATACTTCACTACTCTTTCAAAGAATATCTCTATGTTTTAGAAATGTTGCTCTCTTGTATTCGACTTCACCATCATATCATCAATATAGACCTCAACTTCCTTATGCATCATGTCATGAAACAAGGTTGTGGTCAGCCTCTGGTAGGTTGTTCAAGCATTATTTAACCCAAATGGTATCACCCTATAACAAAATATATCCCATGTAGTAATGAAGGCAATTTTAGCTTTCTCCTCTTGGGCCATTAACACTTGATTGTATCCGGAAAATCCATCTATGAATAAGTGTAGCACGCTAGAGGCTGCACTATCAATAAGGACATCTATATGGGGTAAAGGAAAGTCATCCTTAGGAGAAGCCTTGTTCAAGTCTCTAAAGTCCACACAAACCCTAATTCTCCCATCTTTCTTTGGCATAGGAACTTTGTTGGCTAACCAGCCTGGGTAATCTATCACTTCAAGGAACTTTACTTGTATTTGCTTGGTGACTTCTTCTTTGTTCAACTCTACCCATTCTGGCCTTAACCGCCTAAGCTTTTGTTTGACAAGTTTCATATGAGTGTAAGTGGGAATCATGTGCTCGGCTATATATCATTCAATTCCACGCATATCCTCATAAGACCAAGCAAAGACTTCTTCATATTTTTAAAATATTTTTTCTAATCTCTCTCTCTCTCTTCATGAGTAAGGTTAGATAACTATGCTAATATTTTGAGGATTATCAGTTGTTCCCAAATTTAATGCTTGTGTATCAATAGAGTTAATATTAAAAATGCTCATGTTACCACTATTTGAATGTATGCAAGCATCAGGAAAAACATCACACAAGTAAGCAAAATCAGACTTTATTGCATTCATTTCGGAAAAGAAGACATCATCATCCTCATATAGATCAGAAAAATTAAAATCAAAATCAAAATCAACATCAATGTTCTCATAATCATAAACCAGAAGGTTCTCAAAATATTCTTCAATGAGAGCAGCAATTTCCTCTGGAGTCTTTTGGATCTTCAAGGCAACTTCTTTCTTTTCTTTTGGGCTGGATTCTTTATTAGCTGGCACGATAATCTTTTTCTCCTTCTATTCCACAAATTCAAAAACATAAGCAAAGATCTCGAACCTAGGGATCATCTTTCCCATGAACATAATTGGCTTTGGCTTTCCTTGCAGTGGTCCCAGCTTTGGTGCTTTGACAAATATTTCTTCAAGTGAAGGAAAACTCATCCTCTCATTCCTTTTCAGTATAACACTTGCATTTGCTTCATCATATCCCAACCCTTTCTTAGAAGTTTGAGTCTAGAAATCTGGGAGTTCTGTTACACTTGCCTTCCCTTCCCAAGGCTAGTACCTAGTAGATAGTTTATTTTCTTCATCATAGCCAAAATTCTAGAGCCCATTATTTCATTATTAGAAACAATAGCCACTTGAAATCCATTGAGAGGCCTCTCGATCATCAAAGCATTTTTCACTTCATTATCTTCGGCATCAATAACCACTGTCTCATCTCTATTTAGGAACTTGATCTTTTGATGTAGTATGGAAGGAATTCCACCAAGAGGAGAAACCAGGGTCATCCCAACAATAGTGCAAAGTTGACAAGTACATCCAAGACTACAAACTCTACCATGGATTCAATAGGGCCAGCCTTGACAATAGCTTTGAAATTTCCTTCAGAATGCCTTTTAGTATTATCATATACCCTAATCGTCACCTCGATTGGGCTTAGTTCACTTGTTGACACAGCTAGCTTTGGCAAGATCTTAAGTGGGCAGATGTTTATGGCTGATCCATCACCAACCATCACACATGGAGTCCTTTTCCCTTTGGCCTCTTCCTTGATAAAGAGTGGGCAGATATGATCCCTTCCCTTTTTTGGCAAATCAACATCCAAAAATGACACCTTTCCCACATCAACTTTGTTCTTCTTCTAAACATCCTCACATTTCATCACTCCTTCAACTTTAATGAAATTAACCAGCTTCTCTAGTGTTATAGAAGTGGAAATCAGCATGCTAGCTATAGCTTTGGCCATAGTTTCTCTATACTTTTTTGAAGGGTAAAGACCCAATCTCCAAAGGATAAAGATCCATTTTTGAAGGGTAAAGACCCAATTTTCAAAAGATAAAGATCCATTTTTGAAGGGTAAAGACCCATAATCCATTAAAGAATAAAACTACCGGTTAGAAGAAAACCACAATTCTTAGATGGCAAAACAAGCTAGAAGAGGTGAAGTTGATCTATTTTTTCTCAAACCAATCCAGTTTCGGGTCCAGAACCCAAAACAACTAGGGTCGAGAACTAAAATCCAATGTTGGGTTGAGAACCCAAATTCAATTTTAGGTCGAGAACCAAAAATCCAATCTTGGGTAAAGAACCCAAATCAAGTATTGGGTCGATAACCCAAATCCAGTTTTGGGTCGAGAACCCAAAATCTAGTCTCGGGTCAAGAACTCAAATTCAATATCCGGTCGAGAACTCAAATCCAATTTTGGGTCCAGAACCCAAATACAGTATTGGATCAAGAACCCAAATCCAGTATCGGGTTGAGAACCCAAATCTAGTTTTGGATTGAGAACCAAAAATCCAAACTCGAGTTGAGAACCCAACAAATCTAGTCTCAGATCCAGAACCCAATCAACCTCGAGTCCAGAATCCTTTTTTTTCTAAACCTAGTAAAAAATCATATTGCTTTTTGCCCTCTTTTGTTGTAGTCAAATATCATTCAAGTAGGGGGCAAACTGTAGACCCTTAATTTTGGCCCTAAGCTAGTCAATCCCAATTAAAAAATGTCAAGCTAAATTTCGGTCTGATTTTAAAAGCTTAAAGCTTCAATTTAGGTCTGTCCAATTTTTAGAAGAACTAAAATAAGCTGGTTGGATTTTAAATGCTAAAATAGGTATGGTACAAATATAAAACGAATCGATCCAAACCCAATATGATTTTTGCAATGTCAAATTTGCCCCTGCCGCAGGCCTGGCTAATTAGGGCACCCAATTTTCCACAAGCCTGGCTGTGATGAATTGGTGCACCCAATTCACCACAGGCCCACAGGCCTGGCCAACCGTGGTGAATTGGCATGCCCAAATTCGCCGTAGGCCCGAATTGGCATCCAAGTCGCCACAGCTCACAACATTACTTCTGAACTTTGGGCTTGTTTGCATCTAGATTCAATTTGAATTAGTTTCCAATTTTAATTCTAATCCGATTAGCTTTGGGAGTCTTGGGGGATTTCACCTAATATTTTTTTATATAAATAAGGGGTTTTAAAGCACAGAGAAGGGGAGGCATCGACAACAACAATAATCAATCAGCAAGCAAGCAATAAAAATCAGCCAGAGTCAATAAGCAATAGGTAACGTTCATCAACAATCAACACACCAAAGGCAGTAACCATTACCTTTAATCTTGGCTCTTCCAGAATTAGCAATTGGTGCAAACAGTAGCTTGGAGTCAATGATTAAATTTGGTGGAGCCAACAAATGGAGGTACATTTTTCACTAATTAATCCAATTAAATTCATTGATTATATTCAGTATCTAATCCACTGTATTTTTAAATCATAATAGTAAGTATACAAATTCTTTTATGGTTAGTTAGTTTAGAATTAAAATTGACTAAAAAATCAATTGCATGCATTAACTATGTTCTCACAAATCTAAAACCCTAGTTGCATAATAATACTATCATCCAATTTTTCAAAACCCTAATTTACTTATTTTACCTTAAAGTATTAATCCATAGAATTGTAGTTTGCATATTTAATCTGAGTTTTTTTTATGATAAAACCTTAATTCCTAACCAAACAATAATTCCCCATCTAAACCATATCCTATAAACTGTTTACCTTTCGGGGGCGCTGCCCCCTTGACCTCTGCCTGCTAACCGGCTAGCGGGACAACCGTAGGTGCGACTTGTGTTGTCGTGCACTATATTTCCTTAATAGGGTAATATTAAGATTTGTTTGTTTATTTTTTTAATTATTCAATTATTTTCATATATGTTGTATTATTTTTCCCTTGTTATTCTTTTCCTTAGATTTGTTTGTATTTTTAAATAAGACTTGTAAAAGGCATGAATCCACTCATGGATGCCTTATTTGTTTAATTTATTTTTTGTAGATTAATTTATTTAAAAGCTTTGGGATAATTGGAAGGGACATGTTTCCACCAATTGGTGGGTGTCCTATTTTATTTACTAGTACTTTGGCATTGTACATTATTGTAAGGGCATGTTTTCATTTTGTATGGTGCCCATTTTTTTGGTTTGGACTTTCTTGATTTTAATAAATATTTCTTTATTTCCATTACATGTATTATGGATGCTATTTTAAAAAGTTAAGAATTTAATAATATTAAGACCTGAAAAGGAGGCTGGTTCCAATGAACCGGATACTATGGGGTGCTAACTATTTCTCACCTTCCCCGTGCGTATCCAACTTTTTGAACCCATTAAGGGGTTGGACATTCCTTAGGAATTGAGTCAGCCACCCCTTTCTTTTTCCCGGCTGTCCAGGTGGTGACTTAATTTTCTCCGGGTTTAGGCCCGTGTTCTCTAAGACCCTGAGCCTAACAGTGCCAATGTCTCAAGAACCATTCCACATGGAAATGGGGGTGAAAATCTCTGCTCACAGACATTCCTTCCAACCTTATATCACCGACACATGAATGCAGAGTCTCTTTTTCTAGGTATATGCTTAACAAAATACCACCATGGGATAACTTATTTTTGAAAAAATTTACTTGAACAGTTTAACCAATAATTGTATTTTCAAACATAGAAATTGATCCATGATAATTCCCATTAATTAAGCTTTAATCCATTGGATCAACAAAAAATAGCTTTATACTATATTATGGATTAAAACTAAATTAAAGGGTTTATCATAAATAGATTTTCTATTTGAAAAAATAGCTAATGATTCATGCCACAAAGAAGCCCATGATTAACAATTCTTGGTATAATTAAGCCCACAATTGATTTTTGGTATTCCATAATTGACCTAAATAGTTTGTAAGCTCATTCAAAAAGATGGTTAAGGAAAATAATTTTGTTTCAAAGCCCATTGTAAAATAAAGGTTTGTTTAGAAATGAATTTTGGGCTTTGTATTTGGGCCACGAGGTAGAAAAGATTTTTTTACCCGTTTTAGAACAGTTTTATGCCTAAAGACTATCTTGAAAATTTAGAAAATAGTTTTGGCCTTTTGTGCTTACAGCATAGGTAGGTCATATTAGAAAAGAAACAAACTAAATAAACCATGGTTCAAACCAAAATATATCAATCATAGTCAAACAACAAGCATTTGGGTAAAAACCTAAAGAAAGTAACGAGGCCAATTACATAAGCTTTAGTCTTTGGGTTGAAAAGTTCAGGCTCCCATAGCAAGTATATACCAAAAGGTATAAGACAATGAATGGTTATGCCATGCTCAATCTATATACCTTGAGTGAAAGTATGGTATCCCTTACATAACACAACATGGGTTACATGGGCATCCTAACTCACGCACACAATGCAATCTAAATGATGCAATGGACAATATCACAATAAGAAAGAATAAAATAATATAAAGACTAATAGAATTAACTTCTCTTTTCCCCAGTAGAGTCACCACTGTGAGCAAGATTTTTGCCCCCACTCTCATGTGGATTGTTTTTTGCGACTTTGGCACTGTTAGGCTCAAGGCCTTAGAGAACATGGGCCTAAATTCGGAGAAAATGGAGCACCCACTTGGATGGGCTGGGAAAAAGAAAGGAGTGAATGACTCAATTCCTAAGGAATCCTCAACCCCCTAATGGGTTCAGAAAGTTGGGTACACATGGGGAAGTTGAGAATGACCCAGCACCCCCATAACGGCCGGTTCATTAGAACCAGCCTCCTTTTCAGGTCTAAATATTATTAAATTCTTAAATATTATAAAATCAACCATGCTACATGTAATTATTGAAATAAATAATCATTGTAATGAAATCAAAGAAAGTTCAAACAAACAAATAAAATGGCCACCCATAAAAGATGGAAACAAACCCTTACAACCATGTCTAATGTCCAAAACTAAATAAAAAGGACACCGACCATTTGGTAGAAACATGCCATTTATATTAATCAAAATCTCAAAATAAATTAAATTACATTTGAACTTAACTAATGGGGTACCCACAAAGTGAAAACGTACCTCTTACATCATTGAAACCAAAATAATCAACATTAAAATAATTAACCAAATGAATTAAACAATTCAAACATTCACAATGAAAAAATAAAACATCCATTATAACCAAATAAAATAAAGCATATCCATTATAAACCAAATAAAATAAATCATTCACCATAAAAACATATAATAAATTAAATAATCAGAACTAGGGTTTAAAGCATTAAATAAACAAAAAATAGGTTTTTATTAATACAAATTAGGGTTTCTAAAAACCTAGGGTTTTAATTATTCAATTAGGATTTTAATTTGGAAAGTAGGGTTTTAATTTGGAAATTAGGGTTTTAGGGTTTTAGGATTGTGGTTAGGCATTTGGGGTTAGGTTTAAGCAAATTTGTGTTAGGTATTTGGGAATTAAGGCTTTTGGTTTTAAAGTTATGGCTATTGGAGGAAATTTGGAAAATATGAGTGTTAGTTTTAAAGTTATGGCTACTGGATTAGGGTTAGGAAATTTGGGAAATAAGGTTTTTTATGGATTAAAGGTTCTGGACATTTGGGAATAAGATTTTAGACTTACGGTTTTATGGAACATGTAACTAGGGTTTTGATAATTCTATGCTACTGTGAAATAATGTATTAATTTGGTGATTGTTGATAATGTTTGTACAAAATTATAACCCAAACTAATTAGCTACTGGATCAAACAACTATCAATATTCAATATTCAAAAGACAAATATAATTACTGGATATTTAAGCAAATAGAAATTAAAAAATAGAACTTGCGTTCGTTGGTTCTACCCAATGTGATTTGTTGAACCAAACTCCTGTCTTTGAAAGCCTGGATCAATCAAAGTATTGGCTAGTTCCTATTTGTTAAGTTGCTGCCTCTATGCTAATTGCTACCCTGATAATCCTTAATTGTTGCTTCCTAATTGTTCATCCCTATTTTAGTATTAAACATTGTTATTTATAGCCAAAGAATGACTTAGCTGTAAACCTAATTTGCCTAATCCGATGTTTAAACGAATTCTAGCTTGATTAGGAAATTAAATTGCTGGACAAGATTGCTTTAGATTTAGGGTCATGTTGATTTGGCATGTCCAAATGAACATGGATTCAGCCCATGTCGATTTGGACCCTCTAAGTCGACATGAGCATTGGCTCATGTCACCTTAGGCCTGACTCGACTCAAAATGGTCTAAAATTTTTAATATTTGGGCCAAAAAAAATTTTAATTAGGGCTTTTATAAGTTGAACCAATTTATTTTATGTCATTAGAAACTAGACTGACATTTTTAAAAGCTACAAACTATGTTTAAGCCTTTTAAAGTCGGATTAAATTTATTTTGGCATTCTTTAATTAGGACCATACTAGCTTAGGGGCAAAATTAAGGGTTTATAGTGTGACTTTATTTATAACATTTTGTTGGAATTAATCTTATATGCATAATACTTCAAAACCTGCATGTATAGTAAATTGATTGGCAAAGGATTTAAAGGGAATTTATGAAAATATGTTAGGTTTAACGTAAATAAAATATATTTAATTAAATTGTTAAAGTTTGAATGCCATTTGGTTAATGAGAAAATGAATTGTTATTTTAAAGAATTTTTTAAAGCAAAATTATTATTATCAACTGTGAAATTGGCTAAAATTAAGAAATAACATAATTGCCTGAATTATACTGGTGATATAGCCATTCAATAATAGGCTACTACTGGACACTACTTGACACTTTGTGTTATTACTGCTACTGGACACTCTATATCATTACTATTGCTTGACACTTTGTGTCACTACTATTACTGGATAATTTGCCACTAATAGGCATTGGCCATACTGACTGATATATTACTGGGAATTTTTTTTGCCACTGCTGAACCCGTTATCCAAACCTAGATTAAAACTCAGTATACGAGGGAAAACAAATGAAAATTTATTGAGTCAAGTGAAATCTATTGAAGCAAGTGATAATTGCTAAAATAAATGAAATTTATCAAAATAAATGAAATTTACTGAAATAAGTGAAATTTAATATAATGTGAGTACATGCATGTATAATAATATTTCCATGCATGAAATATAATTTAATATGTGTATAAAGGTATTTCAAGCATGATGAGATTGTATAAAAATGATGAGGGAAAATTATTGGATGCTTAAATGAAAGTCTAAAAGAATTAGACATTTGACTTAAGTACATGATCTCCACTTGTATGTGATAAATGCATAATTATGGTAGAAATGTGATAAGGCCAAGACTCGTAACAGAACTAAAGATTTGATGTTTTTGTATGGATTTAGATGATTATGATAATGCTATTTGATGTTTTATTGAATTACATGCATAATAATGTTATTTGATTTTATTTACTTGCATGTGTGATAATGTTATATAATTTTGTGTGACATGGTAATGTTGTTGGCTAAAATATGCTTGATAATTAGAAATGAAAAATTGAATGATTATTAGACTTTAA
Organism: Garcia nutans; assembly: GCA_947685225.1. Classification (NCBI taxonomy): domain Eukaryota; kingdom Viridiplantae; phylum Streptophyta; class Magnoliopsida; order Malpighiales; family Euphorbiaceae; genus Garcia; species Garcia nutans. The sequence continues at coordinate 13,349,318 of CANTUV010000023.1, read as the reverse complement.
TATAGGTGATATGAAAAGAGGAATTATTCAAGTTAACCTTAAAACCTCAATTGATTTTGCAACTTTACAAAGTGAAATCAGATAATAATAAATTTATTATGTTAACTTTATCAAACAATAATCATTATTTTGATTTATATAAATGCAATAATAAAGTGCCTAAGTAATAATATTAACGTGACACGATAATAAAAGAGAAATGAATAAGTTTTTTTTGAACATTAGTATTATCTTAAGAAGATAATAAAATGATTGTTAATGTAAATAATTAAATTAAATATGTTTAATTTATTATTGTGATAAATTACTTGTGATATTAAACAGAAAATTATAGATATACAAGCAGCACTAAGCATTATGCTTAGCTTGTTAGATTTATTTGACATGCAGATAAAACGAACAGAAGCGAAATTGGCAATTGAAAATTTAGGGTTACATAGATCAACTATAATTTAGAAGATTTTTTATTATAAAGATTTTGGATTCTATATTTAGTATATAGTTTACATAGCAATATTTTGAATTTAATAACAATTATATAGTTATTGATTAAGTTATGAAATGTAAATATGTAAGTGCTAGATTGGATTATTATTTGTTTTGGAACTTGTATTTGAATTATAAGGATTTATTATGGAGAATGTATAGTAATATATATATATATATATATATATATATGTATAGATTGATATAGTATAGATATTAGACTTGGATTATGATTGATTGTTAATTTATGGGAGAAATTAGAGTTGGTTTGATTGAATGGAAAATAGAAGCATTTTTCTACAAGTCGTGTTAAGTTGAAAAAGAGTTTAGTAGTGAATATTACAGAAAAAACTCTGCCGAAATTTTTTATTTGATCTGTTTACTTGTAATTGAATATTGAATTGTTATGGGACTGTTTAGTGTATCAAGTAGCATCTTCTGACAGATCTTTGAGAGGATTGTCAGGGAATGTTACACTATGAATAAAGAAAAATAGAAACACTTTGCAAGCTCATAACTAATGTAATTCTCATTTCCCTTGAGCTGTGAGTTTATATGAACAAAGAACTACACCTGGATAACATTTGTATTATGTGAAGAAATGAAGATAATTGATATTGTGCCACTTAGCTAACAATACTAAACACCCTAAAATGGGATAAGGAAAAACTCAGTAGGAAAAAAAGAAGGTATTTGTGAAGTCACTACTGCTAATCTAACTATGCTATTCGAAATGCACAACAACTAGTATACCTTAAAAAGAGAGAAAAAAAAAGAAACAAAGATTGTTATCTTTCAAACTAATTTTGGTCAAGGAAAGGAAGAAGGAAGCTGAGTTGTAGGCTTGAAGGAACTATGTGAAATGGAGTTAAACTGGTCACTATAGAGGTGAGTGTTCTAAACATTTTCTTTTAAAAGCTTCAATAGAGTGACAAATATTAAATGACACTAAATTCAGTGGCAGAACCAGGAATTGGATTGGGGGGAGGCTAAATTTTCCAAGATAAAAAAATTACAAACAAATTGAAGATAAAATTGAATATTTAATATTATAGTAAAATTTAAATTTTTATTATAAATTTCTACAAAAAAACTTTTTTATTAAAATTTTATATTATTTATTAAATTCTAAAATTTTATTAAATTTTTTATGTCTTTTCATTTTAATTCTTGGATTTATTAATTTATTCATAAGATTTTATTAAATTAAATTTTATAAAAATACTATTTCAAATAAAAACATTAGTTTTACCCAATTCATAATCAAATTGCAAAATTCTAGCATTAACTTAAATACCTAATCACAAAACTCTAAATATCTACTAATATATTAATATATATATGGGGGGAGAATAATTATACATAAAAGAAAAAACATACAAACTTTTATTTGGTGATATTGAATCCCTAAACTATACAAATTGGTGACATTAGACCTCTTTCTGATAGGGGTTAAACACGTGTATTTTACACATTGTCAAAATTGCGTGAATAATAAAAATTACACTATTGCCAGTCCTCCCTTACTAATACCAGCACTAATTTCACTATTTCCACTACCAACAATCATCAGCTTCTCAAAGCACTAATACCATTACCAATTTTACTATGACCATCACCATTCCCACTCTAAAACCCATTTGTAAAAACTGATAAACTAACTAAAAATGACACAAATTCATATTCTAAAATCATAATAGACAGATTCTCTAATTTTTCTTACATTAATCCTTAAAATTTCATTGACAACTATTTCGTTGAACGCCAAAATTCCTCCTCGACAAAACTAGGTCATCATGCACCTTAGTGCAAAAAGATAATGAGAAATGACACAAAGGCAAATTTGGAGGATATGGCATTATTTTGCTACAATCATTTCTCAAGCAAAGCTAATGGCCAATGTGAAAGAATGGGTGGTAGACTCTGGTGCTACTAGACACATTTGTGCAAATAGAAGTGCAATTATCTCATACACTCCAGTAGGGGAAGGAGAATAACATATATGTCTTGGTGATTCTTGAATTGCCAATGTACTTGGCAAAGGGAAAGTTCTTCTCAAACTCACATTTGGCAAGTCCTTGGCTCTCAATGAAGTGCTTCATATGCCTAACATAAGAGCAAATTTAGTTTCTATGGCCTTATTAGGCAAATTTAGGTTTAAAGTGTCATTTTAATATGATAAGATTTTAATAACGAAGAATTTTTTTTTGTTGGCAAGGGTTATTGTTATTAGGACTCTTTGTACTCAATATTTTTGAAGTTATGAATGAAAATTCATCTTATTTTACTTACTTGATTGTCTCTTATGATATTTGGCATGCTAGACAAGGACATGTTAGTATTTCTTATGTTAACAAAATGCAACAACTTGGTTTAATTTTTGGTATTAGTAATACATGTATAGATAAATGTCAAATATGTATTGAATCTAAATTAACTAAGAAAACATGCATGTGTATTCAAAGAGAATCTAAACTATTAAGTTTAATTCATACTAATTTAGGAGACCTAAAATAAATAATGACTAGAGGTGGTAAAAGATATTTTGTAACCTTTATTGATGATTTTTCAAGATATACTAAAGTGCATTTGCTTAGAAATAAAGATGAAGCTTTTGATATGTTTTTTTTTATATAAAGCTGGAGTATAAAATCAACAAAATAAAAAGATTAAAATGGTTAGATCTAATGGAGGTGGTGAAAATATCTTGTTTAATGATTTCAATGAAAAAGAAGGAATTATTCATGAAGTAACTTCTCTATATGCACCTGAATCAAATGGTGTAGCTAAAAAAAATAAAACTTTAAAAGAAATGATGAACTATATGCTTGTTAGTTCTCATGCACCTGAAAACCTTTGGCTAGAAGTGTAGGCCCCTAAATTTGGTCTTAAATGAATTTGGTCCCAATTAAAAATTCCAAGTTAAATTTGGATCCAATTAAAAGCCCAAACCGACTTTGGTCCTATAACATCCGTGATTTTGGAGAAATTAAATAAGTATTTGGAGATATAAATTGTATATACTCAATATATATATCTAGAGTATATATAACATATGCATATGGTATATTAATTGTATATGTTGGATTAATACATTACATACTTAATATTTAATACACATATAAGGTACATTTAATGTGTATATAAGATACACATTACTTGTGCATATGTGTAATATCCCAAATTTTTAAAAAGTTATAATTTTTGGAAATTTGATAAAATAAATTATAATTTAAATGGATAAATTAAATTAATGGTTTTAAATGAAAACTAAAAGGGTTTTAAAAAAAAATGGAACACATATGTGATATATATGTGAAATATGCATAACATATAAAAGTCAACACTTTTTAAAAAAAAGTCAAAGTAAAAGGGTATTTTGGTAATTAAATTTTAGAAATTTAAAATTAATAAAATAATTCAAAAATAAATTATTTTTGAATGGAAGAGGGAATTTAGGGCTTTTAATTTATTAAATAAATAATTAAATAATTAATTATTAAATTATTTTAATATATATATGGTTTAAAATTAAAGGGTGAAAGGAAAGAGAAATAAAAAATAAAGTCTTCTTCTTCTTCTTTCCTTCAAGGACGACTTTCATGGCCAAAGAGGGAGATTTTTAGCTTCTTCCATCATCAAATTCTTCAAGCTTTCAAGGGAATAAGAGTAGTTTTGGTGATTTTCCAACAAGTAAGTAAGCTTTATTTCCAAAATTATGAAGTTCTTTAAAGCTTATGAATATGTATGAATTGAGTTTTTGAAAGAGCATGTTATAATTGTTGGAATGGGTATGGAAGATGTTCTTTTGCTGAGTAAATAATGATTTTAAACACATATATGATATATATGTGAAATATGCATAACATATAAAAGTCAACACTTTTTAAAGAAAAGTCAAAGTAAAAGGGTATTTTGGTAATTAAATCTTAGAAATTTAAAATTAATAAAATAATTCAAAAATAAATTATTTTTGAATGGAAGAGGGAATTTAGGGCTTTTAATTTATTCAATAAATAATTACATAATTAATTATTAAATTATTTTAATATATATATATATATATGGTTTAAAATTAAAGGGTGAAAGGAAAGAGAAATAAAAAATAAAGTCTTCTTCTTCTTCTTTCCTTCAAGGATGACTTTCATGGCCAAAGAGGGAGATTTTTAGCTTCTTCCATCATCAAATTCTTCAAGCTTTCAAGGGAATAAGAGTAGTTTTGGTGATTTTCCAATAAGTAGGTTAGCTTTATTTCCAAAATTATGAAGTTCTTTAAAGCTTATGAATATGTATGAATTGAGTTTTTGAAAGAGCATGTTATAATTGTTGGAATGGGTATGGAAGATGTTCTTTTGATGAGTAAATAATGATTTTAAGGTTGGATTAAAGAAATGGTTGAGTTTGGGTAAAATTGGTGAAGAGAGAGAATTTAGGGTTATGGAACATTTGTGTTTTTGAAATCATGATTTTTAATTTTGCAAATTGATTCCAAATGAGTTGTTTTGATGCATAAACAACTATTTTAAAGTCAAATATTGGATTTGGTTGTGTTTGGTTAGAGTTTGAAGAGGGTAGTATTGATTTAGAGTTTTGGAAAAGTTAATTTTCAAAGAATGATTAATTGTTTGATTTTAATGCTTAAATCATGTTATTTAAGGATATAAGTGGTGAAATAAGATTCAAATTATAATTGGTCTGAGTTGGAATGGAGATCCTTCAATGATGGAGGTTATGTCATTTTAGGGTTTTGGACATAAGCATGTGGTTAATTAATGTAATTGGTTTAAACATGCTAAAATATATTTCTAATGATATTAATAAACTTAAAACACTACTTTAAATGGCTTGATATGGTTTTTCAAAGTTAAAGTGAGGTGAAGCTTAATTTTGGGATTTGGTTTAGAGTGATGTTTAATAATGGTTTTATGTTGAGAATACCTTAGAATGTGATATTAAATGATTATGTATGATTATATTTGGTATAGGCATTGAGGGAGGTTGATTTGCTTCATCCAAGTGACGAAGGGCAAGTTGGAAGGATAGGATTGGAGGTTGTGTTAAGCTTGCTTTGGGTTGCTAGTAGAGGTATGTACAAACTTTGAATATATTGTTTATATTTGCATGACATTTAGGCTTAACATATTTTGGTTGAAAAATGTGTTAAGTTACTTAGTTCATTGATTGAGTATGAATAATGTGCTATGACATTTGTAATGTCATATATGTGTTAAATGCATTGTGAAAAGCCATTGATAATGGCTAAATTATGTGGAACAATGAAATGAATTGATATTGATAAAAATGAGAAAAATGAGAAAGATGTGAAAAATTAGAAAAATGAGAAAAAAAAATGTGAAAATACGGCAATGTGCCGAGATTGAATATGTGACAATGAGAAAGAGATTAATAATGAGAAAAATGAATAAATAAAAAAAAAGTGAGAAAAAGATGATATAATAAGGTAATGTGCCTAGTTTGATCATGAGAAAATGAGAAAAGTTTTGATAAAGGAATTATGAAAGAATTTGATAATGAGAAATATGAATAAATTGTGTGCCTAGTATGTTATTCAATTTTCAGAGTTCTGGGTTTGGCAGCATGCCTATGATTGCCTACGGGCTAAACGCTGGAATGGTGAAAAGATTGGGTCGTAAGCCAGGCTAGCTAATAAATATGATGTTTTTGGGGTGAAAAGACTGGGTCGTAAGCCTCAAAAACTGTAGCAGTCTAGCCGGGTTAAGGACCAAGATACTAGGGCCTAAGGGTCTAGCCGGGTTGAGGTCCAAGAGACTGGGGCTGTTACATTATCCATGGATATATATTTCCTACGGGCTAGACACATGGTGTCATTATGGACCAAAGCAGTAACTCTTAAATTTGAATAGCATATTAGATCCTTTTTGGGCCCATGCATGTCTTTGCTTTAATGTGAATTATAAATTGTGATACAATTGAGCAATATAATGCCTTGAGTTGTGATTATGAAATGTTTGAAAAATATAAGAAATTAGAATGATGTGACATCTATATGCATTGTGTATTGGCATTGCATTAAGTTTTATTGTTATTATTAAAGTTTGTACCGCTAGGCTTCGGCTTAGCGCGATTGTAATTCGTCACGTAGGTGATGGATGATTTGGTAGAGCAGAGAGTTCTACTAGACCTAGTCTGGTTTAGGTTTGTATTTATTGAGCTTGAATAGTTGTTTTTGGGTACATCAATATCAGAGCCAGTTGTCAGCATGTACAGATTTGATATTATAGTATATTTTGATATTATGTATGAGATGATATGTTTTTGAAGTATATATTGAAAATTGTAAAGAATGATTTGAATAATTTGTTTAAGATGAGATCTTATTTGTGATGTTGATATATATACCTATATATAAGTATTTTGAGAAAATATGGAGAAATTGAGAAGTATTGGTGAAATGGTGAATTGATTTTTTTGGGAGTGTTTGTTTTATGCAGATTGAGTTTTGCTGAATTTTGGGAAGGTTCAAATTACAAACAAAACTGTGGCAAATTTTTCCCAGAGATTTTCATATAAAATATTTATTTTGGATTCCTATAACAAGCAAAGAATATTTATATATTATTTATTTTATAAATTAGTGTGAGCGGGGATTTTCGCCCCCACTCCCGGTGGAATGGTTCTTGCAACTTCGACACTGTTTAGGCTAGGGACCTTGAGAACACGAACCTAAGTCCGGAGAAAATGGAGTCGCCACCCGGACGGGCCGGGAAAAAAGAAAGGGGTGGATGACTCGATTCTTAAGGAATCCTCAAGCGCCTAATGGGTTCGGAAAGTTGGGTACGTGTGGGGAAGGTGAGAAATGGCCTAGCACCCCCACAATGCTCGGTTCATTGGAACCGGCCACCTTTACAGGTCTTAATATTATAAAATTCTTAAATATAACAATATTATCCATATTACACATAACAATTGAAATAAAGCATCGATATATTAAAAATCAAAACAATGTCCAAGCAAAACACCCATCTGAGGATGGAAACATGCCCTTACATAATCCATGCCTAAATAAGACACCCACCGAAAGATAGAAACATGTCTTTTACATTGGTTCTAAAATAGAAAACAATTTAAATTACATGATATTTAACTAATGAGGTACCCACCAAGTGGAAACATGCCTCTTACAACATTTGGAAATCTAAATAAATCGTTAAAAGTAAATAACCATTCATCATAAATAAATCATTCATCAAAGATATTAAACATCAATAGAATGTAAACATCCATCCATGATAAACTAAATAAATCAAGCATTGAACTTAAATAAATCAACAAAGCATTGAAAATAAATTAAAGCATATAATAGACTACATAATCAAATATAAAATTAAATAAAGCAAGTAAAGATTCAAATTAGGGTAACTGTTTCTATTTAAAATTCTTTAATTAATACTTTAGGGTTTTGGAATTTTAGTATTATTTAGGGTTTGTAATTCTTAGATACTGTAAACTTTAAAAGAATTGAAATGGAGAAAAGTTTTATGATTTAAGGGATTGATAAGGTTCTTTAATAAACCAAATTAGTGTTTGAGGAGTGAAATCATGAAATTAGGGTTTGGACACTTTAAAACATTTAGATTTATGATTTATGGTTACTAGATCATTATTTTGTATTTAACATATTGAATTTTAATATTTAAATTTATAAGGTTTTAAGATTTTAAAGATTAGGATATAGAAAAATTAGGGTTTAAGTTTTAAGGGAATTAGGGTTTAAGAAAACTAGGGTTTAGAATAATTGGTTTGAGGTTAGTGTCTTGATTCTAAAGTTGAATTAGGGTTTTTAGTGTTTTCGGAGAATGTATTTGATTTTAGAATTTGGAAAAACAATTTATAGTTTTATGAAGTTTTATGAAAGTAAACAAAACGATTTAAGGTTTATAGAAACAAAAAAGATATTTTTTAGGTTTTGGAAAGAAACAGATTCAATTTAGGGTTTTGTAAAATTGGAAAGCAGCTTAGGGTTTTTGTTAATCTTGAAGCGATTTAAGGTTTTGAAAAGTTAGAAAGTAGATTAGGGTTTTTAAAATTTTGAAGAAACAAAAACAACAATTTTTAATCTTGAGTGATGAAGCTTCTGTAAAGAAAAATAAATAAAGAAATTCATACCTTCGTTTGTTGGTTCCACAAAAATTGTTTCTTGGATGAAAAAGAACAAAGGCAAGATGGTTGCCTTTGATGGATTGAATTTGCTTGTTTGCTTCTCTCAAAAAGTCTGATTGATTCAAAGTTTTTCAATTCACTCGATTGTCCTTTTTTTTTCTCCTGAATTTTGATCCCAAATTTTTTTCTCCCCTTTTTGTGTTGTTTTAGTCCTTATTTATAGAAGATTTTTATGATTAATCTTAGTTGATCATGGATTTTAACATTAATTAAGAAAAGGAAACCTAAACCGAATTGAATTTGGTTTCGAAAAAATTTGCGTCGAAAAAATTTCTCTGGCAAAAAAAAACTGCTGCGGAAAAAATTGCGATGGTAAAAAAGTTGACGCAGGGTGTAGCGGGCTGCGGCGAGCAAAATTGCCTGCGGGCCATTTCGCCGCCCTCCTTTTCGACGATGAAATTTTTCATCGCCGAATTTTCGTTGCCGATTTTTATTTTTATTTTTATTTATTTGTTTATTATTTTTATATTTTATTTTTTTATTAATAAAAATTAGATATTGAAGCAAATATTATTTAATTAAGATAAAAAAATATTTTGGACTAATTAAAACATATTGGACAACACAAAAATGATTTTGAACAAATTAAAATATATTGGACCGGACTGGGTCAAAAATTAAGGGTCTACAGTTTGCCCCCTGCTTGAATGATCTGAGACTTTAGTGAAAGAGAGTGAAAAGCAATAAGATTTAATTTTTGAAATAATTGAGGTTTTTGGGTTTTGGACCCGATTCGAGCTCTGGACTCAAGGATAATTTTAGGTTCTGGACCTAAGAAAAATTTGGGTTCTAGACCCGAGCTAAGTTCTGGACTTAAAAGAGATTCTGGGTTCTGGGCCTAAAGAAAATTTGGGTTCTGGACCCGAGCTAAGTTCTGGACTTAGAAAAGATTCTAGGTTCTGGACCTAAGGAAAATTTGGGTTCTGGACTCGAGCTAAGTTCTGGACATAGAAGAGATTTTAGGTTCTGGACCTAAGGAAAATTTGGGTTCTGGACCCGAGCTAAGTTCTGGACTTAGAAAAGATTATAGGTTCTGGACCTAAGGGTAATTTGGGTTCTGGACCCGAGCTAAGTTCTGGACTTAAAAGAAATTTTAGGTTCTGGACCTAAGGAAAATTTGGGTTCTGGACCCGAGATAAGTTCTGGACTTAGAAGATTCTAGGTTCTGGACCTAAGGTTAATTTGGGTTCTGGACCCGAGCTAAGTTTTGGACTTAGAAGAGATTCTAAATTCTAGACCTAAGGGTAATTTGTGTCCAAGCTAAGTTCTGGCCTTAGAAAAGATTCTAGGTTCTGGACCTAAGGGTAATTTGGGTTCTAGACCCGAGCTATGTTCTGCACTTAGAAGAGATTCTAGGTTCTGGACCTAAGGGTAATTTGGGTTCTGGACCCGAGCTAATAATTTTTTATTTCAAAAAGTTTGGCTAATTTTTATGCACATGTCTTCTTCTTGCCCCCTGCGTGTAAAAATATTTATATACACGCAAGTATTTGAAAGATTAAATTGAATAATTAAATTTACTATTTATTTACTGTGTAGTCAATGTTCATGCACTATTTACTATTCATAAATAGTAATAAATAGTATTTACTATTGAAAATAGTAATTTACTATTCATAAATAGTAATTTACTATTTATGAATAGTAAAATTTGCTATTTATCCATAGTAAAATTTACTATTCATCAATAGTAAAATTTACTATTCATAAACAGTAAAACTTACTTTTGAATTTTGTTTTTTTCCTTGCCGTTTCTCTATATAAATCAACGAATTCCTTCATTTTTATTCACAACAAAATCTATAATTTCTATAATTCTCTCAAATTCTTTCAAATTTAGCATATAGTTTTTTTAAAAAATAAATGCTTCAAGGTCAGGAACTCATTATAATGCTGAGTTATTAGAGTTTATTCGGCATCATGAAGATGGAAATATAGATCTACTAGCCGGGATGTCGCTTCATCGTAGTTCAAACCAAAAGAGCGTGGTAATTATTTTTTTTATTTTTTTATTTTTTCTTTTTGTTGTTTTTTTCTCCTTTTTTTTCTTTTCTGTTATTTGTTTATATTATGATTTTTATTTTTGATTTTTTAATTATGTTTTTATATTATGCTCTTTTTTAGAAAATTTAGGAAAAATATATTAATTTAAGCAGATAAGATACTATGTACTTACCTTGTATTAACTTACCTGGCTTCGTGTTAGCGCGGTCGTTGCGTTATTCGGGCCAGAGGGTGTATTTACAAAGTCCGACAATGGTATGATGTAGTGCCTTCTCGGGTAAGGCAGATTATCCGAGATTGCGGCTTTGAAAGCTTCATCTTACAATTGCCATCCGAGGAGCATATGATAGACCGGAACGTAGTCCAGGCGCTTGCAGAATGATGGTTGGACACAACCCACACTTTTCACTTGCCTATTAGAGAGATGACAATTTGTCCGGTTGATTTTACTGCTATAACCGGCCTTCGATATGATGGTGTTCCGGTTCCTCTGACCAATGATATTTTAACATTTGAAGAAATTCAAGAATTATTTGGTATGGAACCATCATATAAAGGGCCTTTTAAGATAAAAATTGAACCAATTCGTAGTTATTGGATGAACTACGAATGACGGGTTCACAGAGACATGGCCCAATAGTATGCTTGAGGATTTTTGTTATATTTCCTTGGGTCGACCATCTTAGGCAGCACTGAATCCTCCATCCACTTGTCAATGTTGAAGGCCCTTTCTTATTTCAGAACGGTACCATCTTCTGGCTGGGGTGAAGCTGGTCTCACCTGTCTTTACCATGGTCTTGATAAACTTTGCCGAAATAAGAAGTCTTTTGTTGGCTTGATGGAGGTTGTCGAGGAATTCTTCTTCTACCAATGTCAATTCCATTCCTTTCTTGTATGAATTTCACCTTTACTATTATTGTAGGCATGGGCATATGAACACAACCTCGTGAGGGTACCCAGTATTTCTCGAGAGAGAATCGGGTATCCGAGATTAAATTTCTAGTTGTCTAATCGTGTGGACGTTCCCGGCCCTCACCATGTGCATACTCATCGCTTTGTGTTGAGCCACTTAACCTAGGACCAGGTAAAATAACATTAGTATACTTTAAATTTTATGTCAAAGTTTACTTACCTTATGTTATTTTGCAGGTGAATTTGGCCTGGTGGAACCCAGAAGAGTGGACAAACTGATCTCCTTTCATGAGGGATGCGCTATCTTTCCAACATTCTCGCCGAGTCATCGCCGGCCCAGTGTCTAGTGGCTGGTTTCTCGGAGAGAGAGTTTATGAGTGGTTTCTTGGTCCAGAGCAGCGGAGGATTCTGATGCCTTGTCCAGAATATACTTTAAATATTATGTCAATGCCGGAGGATGCCTGGTGGTCGGCTCGATACGGTTATGGTATTGAAGAGTTTCTCTATCCTCCGAGTGCATCTTATGCCCATTTTATTCAAAGAAAGCTCTTGAACTTTGATGTATCTCCTGTTGGCATATGGGAGATTGCCAAAGAAAATGAGGGTAGAGATGAAGAGGAACATCATGGAGATACTGGAGAGTTTGTTCCACATCTCAGGGCTAGTACTTCTCAGGTAAAACTTTTACCATTTTCCCTTGCAAGTGCTTCTTTTTTTTTATTCTTTAATGATTGTTGCAGGCTGTTGGCTCATTTGATCATGAGGCTGGACCTTCTTTTACTGCCCCTTTGTTTACTCATTCTAGCCCACCAGATATGCAATCTCATCCGCAGGGTATTGATATGAATTACCTGGTGAGTTTTCTTATTTCATGGTAATTTATGCTATATGTATGCATGATTATGTATGCTCTTACCCTTTTCATTTCTGGCTCACAGCAGATGCTTGAAGAACAAAATAGGAAACTTCAAGAAGAGTTTGGCTGTAAGTCGTCAATAGGCTTCTCATTTTGAAAATTTATATCATCAATCCAAATAAAATTTTTGAGACTTTCGATTTCAGGGGATGAGGGATCCTGGCGCTTCTTCATCAAGAGGCCCCCAGACTGATGACCATGAGATCCTTTCATCTGCTTCTAATGAGGACCGTGATGGATCAGAACTTTAAGCTAATAGAGATTTTGGTGCTCCTGCTTTGGGTGATCCCGGGATGAGTAATTTGCCCCCTCCTCCAACAGGCGATGACTTTTTCAGGGCTTTATTTGATGACCTACCACCTCCCTCTTAGTGATGTATAAATATTGTATCAATTGTATGAAAATTGTATAATAAGCATAAAAATAATAATACATAATTTCTGCCTTTACTGTAACTAACTTTTTTTTTACTTTTTTTTACAGCGCCACAATTATTATACTTTCTTTTATATCATACCATAAACAGTACATCACAATTTTCTTTTTCACAGCCACATCACTTTGCTAAAACCCAATGCAACACGGTAAAGGATTTTGTTGCTAATTCTTTTCCTCATGTAACATGGTCTCGCCCTCTTCCCATTACCTTTTCCTTATTATTTTTGGAATGGCTTGTTTCTTCTATATAAATCACCTTTTACGCCTAATTTAATACAGAAGCCAGAATATTTTCCATTTCAACATAAAAACTCCTTTAAAAATTTTGATTTTCCTTCATTCATCAACCATGACAGAATATCATTTAAAGAAGATAAAAATTCTATTTAAAAATATGGATGCTATTCACTGGAAGCAAATTTCGTGGTCAAAACTTGATGTATTAAAGTGTTTTCAAAATGTTAAATTGGACCACTCCTTCTTAGATGCCATGGGTTCCTTTTGGAATATGGATTCTAGGGCATTTAAAATTAATGGCTTTGAAATGTGTCCCTTGATCGAAGAATTTGAGGCAATTCTCGGATATCTAAATAATCAACAAATGGTGTTACCCACATTGATTTCCAAAACTCAACAGAAGATGCAGATGTTATTTCAAATTCCAAAACCCGAAGTTCTTCGGTTGATGAGAGGTGAAAAAATTCTACTTGCTCCTTTGATTGACTTTTGTCTCTCTCATTTGGCTCCTACTAAGGCCTGGGGACGCATGCTCTGTCTTTGCTTGCTTGGCCAATTCTTGCTTGTTTCTTCTGATGGCAATATTGATCCATGGGTATTGGATATTATGGACCAAATCGTAGGAGGCTTATCGCCAGTACCTGTGATCTTAGCTGAGACTCTAGTTGGGTTAGACCAGCTTAAATCAAGATTGTCAAAGAGACTGATCGGGAGTCCATTGCTGCTTCAGGTAATTATCTAAACTGCCCTTTTGGGTTTTCAATTTCGGCTTTCTTTTTTCTTTTCTTTATTGCTCTAATTTTTGCCTAGTCCGCCCATGTGGATTTTCGGAACTAGCGAGCTATCCTAATTTTTGCCTAAGCTGCCCTTGCGGGTTTTCAACTTAGCAAACCTCTTTTTGTTATATATATTTTTATTGCTCTAATTTTTGCCTAGTCCGCCCATGTGGGTTTTCGAAACTAGCGAGCTTTCCTAATTTTTGCCTAAGCTGCCCTTGCGGGTTTTCAACTTAGCGGACTCTCTTTTTTTTTTCCTTTTTCTAATTTAATTCTTTCTTCATAGATTTGTCTTTATGAGCGTCTTTGTTTGCTTGATACTCCATCAATGGATTTTGCCAGATATCTGCCACGTCATCATTCTGCTAGAAAACTACTCCATCCTGCTTCTTCATATGCTGACTGGGTTGACTGGATCCACTCACGTGCTGAAGTCAATATCCGTTGGTTGGTACCTTGGTGGAAGATTTCTCGTATCACCATACTGACATACTTAATGTATGTTCCCTTTGCTGCTCTTCATCAAGGTACTTGCTATGATCGTCGATGTCTTGGCCGTTAATATGGAGCTGAGCTTTGTGATTTTGACTTTACTCCCGATTTAGATATGCCTTGTTTGACTGAAGCCTACTTGGATCGGCTGAGGCAAAGCTGGCCTGCACGTTACATTTATCGATTGCCATAGATTTTACATTTATCAATTCATAAAGTGTATTGTTAGGATGAAAAATAATTAAAGTAATAAAAGATGCTTCTTTTCCATTTAAAATTTGTCATCACCTTTTGTCAGTGTGTTTATTTACTTTATCCATATCTGGTCAAATACTTATAACAGTGCACATAAAATAATTTTAACATTAATTCTATTTTATTAAATTAGGGAACAACCAAACATAAAGCCAGCATACACAAGATTACTCCTGTTGTCAACTAGCCCTTTCGGGTTTTCTAATTGACGATTTTCTCTCATTTAGCCCTAATTGTTGCCTCGCCTGCCTTTTTGGGTTTTCAGAACTAGCAGACTGCTCTAACATTTTCCTAGGCCGCCCTTTTTGTGTTTTCAACCTAGCGAGCTCTTTGTTTTTATATCATACATAAAACTTCTTCAACCTGTCAATGTTTAGTGGCTCACTAAACTCGTTCCTGTCCATGTCTGATAACTTCACCACACCTTTGTTCATGACTTGTTTCACGACATATGGCCCTTCCTAGCTAGGCCTGAACTTCCCTCTTGGATCAGATACATTAGGCTTACATTGCTTCAACACCAAATCCCCGACTCTGAGTTTTTTGATTTTAACCATTAAGCTTCTCTCTTCTAGTAAAGTTAACTGTGTGTATCTACTCGCCACCCACTCCATTTCAGGCAGTTCGACTTCCAAGACTACTCTCAGTGACTTGATCTCAATTTCAATTGGCAATACTGCTTCCATCTCGTAAACCAAAGAGAATGGTGTCATTCCAGTAGGTGTTCACACACTTGTCCTATATCCCCATAAAGCAAAGGGAAGCATCTCTGACCAATCCCTGTAAGTCTTGGTCATCTTGGACAGAATTTGCTTAATCGTCTTGTTTGTTGCTTCTACTGCACCATTAGCCTTTGGTCTATAAGGAGAGGATCTATGATGATGGATTCGGTACATTGAGAATAAATCCTTAACTGCTCCTTGAAACTGTACCCCATGGTCTGATATCACACTATGCGGGACCCCGTATCTTCAGATGAGGTTCTTTTCAATAAATTTAGCCATTTGACTTGCACCCAATTTGTTAAAAGATTCGGCTTCAACCCATTTTGAAAAACAATCTACTGCTACCACAATGAAACGATGACTGTTTGAGGCTGTCGAATGTATCTCTCCTATAATGTCAATATCCCAGGTGGAAAATGGCTAGGGTGAAGACATAGAATGCACTTCTTCAGGAGGCATGTGATTCAAGTTACCATACATATGACACCATTGGAACTTCCTTACAAACTCAATACAATCCTTCTTCATGGTTAACCAGTAATAATCCTGTTGAATAATCTTCTTAACTAGGGCCAAACCACTCATGTGCGGACTGCAACTTCCCGCTTGTATTTCTGACATGATACGCTCCACTTCAGGCTTCCTTAAACATCTTAAATGCACCCCATCAGGCCATCTTCGATATAACTCTCCATGGAATGTGATGTATTGCAAAGACCACCGCCTTATGGCTCTTCTTTCTTTCTTTGTTGCCCCCGGCGGGTATTCTCTTTCTTCTAAAAATCGCCTTATAGTATCATACCACGCATGATGGTCTGTATCAGTTTCCATGATTGTTTCATATTCATAGCAAGGAGTTGAGGAACTGGTCAAAATCAGAGGCTTAAGAAATAAGCTAGCAGAATTTTCCCATACCAAAGCCAATGTGGCTAGGGCATCAGCCATATGAATTTCTTCTCTTCATAGGTGTACAAACCTACACTCCTTAAAGTTCTTCTTCATCATGGTCAAGTAATGGTGGTATGGTTTTAATTTTTTCTTCTTTCAACTCCCACTCTCCATTTACTTGGGATACTACTAGTAATGAATCACCAAAAACTTCCACCTTATCCACCTTCATAATCATTAGGGTTTCCAAACCGAAAATACAAGCTTCGTATTCCACCATATTATTGGTTGCACTAAATTTCAACTTTTGGCTAAAGGGATAAGTTCCCCTTCGGGCGATTCTAGTATAACTCCCAAACCTGCTCCTTTCCTATTTACTGCTCCATCAAAATACATTTTCTACCCTTGTACTTCAATTGCCTCTAAATGTTCATCCGAAAATTCCAAGATTACCTCTTCGCTATCTGGTAATGGTTGTTGGGCCAGGAATTCTGCCACTGCTCTACCTTTGATTATTTTCCTGGTTACATATTCAATCTCAAATTCTTCTAATATTATCAACCATCGACCATATTTCCCAATCAAAGATGGTGTCTCCCTTAAGTACTTCATTGGATCCAACCTGGAAATTGCTTGCACACTATACGATTGAAAGTAATGCCACAACTTCTTAGAAGACCAAACCACGGCTATACAAGTCTTTTCAATGATAGTATACTTAATTTCATAAGGTAGGAGCTTTTTACTCAAATAGTAAACTGCATGCTCAATCCCTAACTCATCTGCTTGGGCTAGCATGACTCCTATTGACTCTTCTTCTACTGCTAAGTATAGTAATAGAGGTTTGCCGGGTTTAGGTGGTTTTAAAACAGGTGGATTAACCAAATACTCTTTTATTCGCTTAAAGGCCTTTTGACATTTTTCATTTCATATGACCGACTGATTCTTTTTAAGCAATTTGAAGATAGGTTCACAAATTATAGTGAGTTTTGCTATAAATCTGCTAATGTATTGTAATTTACCAATGAATCCCTGAAATTCTCTCTTCGTCTTTGGGGCTGGCATATCCCTGATTGCTTTAACTTTGTCAGGATCAATCTCAATGCCATTCGGACCAATCACATGACCCAATAATTTACCTGAGGTAACACCGAACACACACTTCTTCGGGTTTAATCTTAGCTTATATTTCAAAGCTCTATCAATGAATAATTCTAAGTTTTGGAAGTGTTGTTCCCTTGTATCCGATTTCACCATCATATCATCAACATATACCTCAACTTCTTTGTGCATCATGTCATGAAATAGTGTGGTGGCCATCCTTTGATAGGTTGCCCCAGCATTCTTTAAGCCAAATGGCATCACCCTATAACAAAATATACCCCATGTAGTAATGAAAGCAGTTTTGACTTTATACTCTTGGGCCATTAACACTTGATTGTATCCAGAAAATCAATCTACAAACGAGTGTAGCACGCTAGAGGCTGCACTATCAATGAGTACATCTATATGAGATAAAGGGAAATCATCTTTAGGGAAGCCTTATTCAAATCTCTATAATCCACACAGACCCTTATCCTTCCATCTTTCTTTGGCATAGGTACTATGTTGGCTAGCCAATCCGGATATTCTATCACTTCAAGGAACTTCACTTGTATTTGCTTAGTGACCTCTTCTTTAACCAATTCAGCCCACTCAGGTCTTAATCACCTAAGCTTTTGTTTGACAGGTTTCATGTGAGTGTAAGTAGGAATATGATGCTCAGCTATGTCTCGATCTATTCCAGGCATATCCTCAAAAGACCAAGCAAACACTCATTCATATTTTTTGAATATTTTTTCAAATCTCTCTCTCTCATCAGGAGTAAGGTCGGATGCTATGCTAATGTTTTTAGAATTTTTGGTTGTTCCCAAATTTAATGATTGTGTGTTAATAGAATTAATATTAAAGATGCTCATGTAACTGCTATTTGAATGTATGCAACCATCAGGAGAAACATCACACCAGTAAGCAAAATCAGACTTTGTTGCGTTCATTTTGGAAAAGAAAATATCATCATCCTCATACAAAGCCGCTAAATTAAAATCAAAATCAAAATCATTGTTCTCAAAATCATAAGGTAGGATGTCTTCAAACTTTTCTTCAACCAGGGCAGCAATCTCCTCTGGAGTCTTCTCGGCTTTCAGGACAGCTTTATTCTTCTCTTTTGGATTGGATTCTTTGTTGGCTGACAGGGTGAGCTCTTTCTTCACTTGGTCCACTAGCTCAGCCACATCTGCAAATATTTTAAAACCCGGGATCAACTTTCCCATGAACATGATTGGCTCATGCTTTTCTTGGAGTGGCCCCATATCTGGAGCATTGACAAAGATCTCTTCAAGTGGTGGGAAGTTCATCTTCTCATCCTTCTTTGGCTGGACATCGTTGGCTTTATCGTATCCTAGCCCCTTCTTGGTAGTTTGAGTTCTAAAGTCTGGCAGCTTTGTCAAACTGGCCTTACCCTTTCCAAGACCAGCTCCGGGAAGTTAGTTCATGTTTTTCATCATATTCAAGACTTTGGAGTCCACTACTTCATCATCAGAAATTGCAGCTGCTTGAAAACCATTGAGAGGCCTCTCAATCATTAGAACGTTAACAATCTCATTATCTTCGGCTTCAATGACCACTGTCTCATCTCCGTTGGGGAACTTGATCTTTTGATGAAGGGTGGAAGGAACTCCACCAAGAGTATGAAACCATGGTCACCCCAAGAGTAAGACGAAGGTAACCGGTATGTCTAAAACAACAAATTCAATAATAGATTCAATTGGATCAACCTTGACAGCAACTTTGAAAGTCCCTTCGGCGTGTCTCTTAGTGTTGTCATAAGGCTGAATTATTACCTCGGCCGTGCTTAGATCTCTTGTTGACATTGATAGCTTTGGCAATATTTTAAGTTGACAAACATTTATGGCAGACCCATCATCGACCATTACACATGGAGTCCTCTTCCCCTTGACTTCTATTTTGATAAAGAGAGGGCGGATGTGATCTCTCCCCTCCTCTGGTAAGTCCGCGTCCGAAAAAGAAACTGCTCCCATATTAACTTCACTCTTTTCTTGAACATCTTCACATTTCATTACTCCTCCAATTTTTATGAAGTTGATCAGCTCCTCCGTTGTTGTGGAGGTAGAAATTGGCATGCTAGCTAAGGCTTTGGCCATAGTTTCTCGGTGCTTTTTAGAAGTAGCTAATAGGTCCCAAATGCTAACACTTGCTTGGGTTCTTTTTAATTGCTTGAGCACAGCATCATCTTCCTCTTCTTTATTTCCTATTTCAACTTCCTTACCCTTATTAGTTTCTACCTCCTTAGGTGGTGGCCTTGCATAAGGCTTACCGGATCTAGTGTTCATTACTTCATCTTCTTCAGGATTGGACCAAGTCCACTCCTCCTTCTTGGATACAAGATCATCATCACTATCGCTTGAATCCCAAAATCCATTGACAACGCAAATTGTTATTTCTTCATCCACCATAGCTTGATAAATACCACCAAATACCTCTTCTTCTTTGGTTACTTCTCCACCTACATCTTAAAAAGAAGACATGACAAAATCTTCATGCAAACCTCCTCCAATCATGAAGATTGCCAGCGGCGGTACCCTATTGAACTTTGGTAATGGGTTTTCTTTGGTGTTTGGCTTATTAGGCTCGGGTAGCTTCCCATTATCAATTAGATTTTGGATCTCATGTCTCAACCTCACACATCTATCCATATCATGCCCTTGCATTTGGTGAAACTGACAAAATGCTTTAGTGTCGAAATTAGGTGGGAGAGGGTTAGGCAAAGGACGAGGATTTAAGGGTTGCAGCAATCCCTTTCTTTGAAGCTTATTGAGAACCCAAGACATCGGCTTCCCTAATTTCGAAAACTGTCTCCTTGTTCCTTGGTTAGTGACATTGACACCGACTGCCTTTTGCATGCTTTGGCTACCAGACTGATAGTTCCCTTTCTCATTCATTCTTGTTGAAAAATGGTTCTTCTCCCTCTCCCATTCTTCAATTTGCAAGCCAGCTTGGAGAAGGTCTTTGAAATCACGGATGAGTGTATGAGACATCCCTTCATGTAGACTAGGCAACACCCCTCTCATAATCATCCTTATTTGATCGGATTCATCAGTCCTCTTCTTGAGTAAAGCGGCCTTGTTTCTCCATCTCTTCACATAATCCATAAAATTCTCATTCGACCTTTGCCTAATGTACTCAACTTCCATTAAGGTAACTTCCATCTCGACATTATATCCATATTATTGGATGAAGGCTTTGTAAAGCAAATCCCAACTCTTTTGTGTTCCATCATCTAAGGTATTGAACCAACTTTGGACAACAGGGTCCAATGAGAGCATAAAGTACCTTAGAGTTTGAGCCTTAGTAGCTAGAGCAGACTGCATAGTAGTGATATACTGCTTCACATGGAGATGAGGATTTCTGGTTCCATCAAACTTTGCAAAAGATGGCATCTTGAACTTGTATGAAACTTCTTCATCTAGCTCGAATAATTTGTCAACTTCGGACATTTCCTCGATTTTTAGTTTTTTCTCAAATTTCTTTTCTAAATCAGCAATCATCTTTTCAACATCAGAAGTTTCAGTCTTCTCCATAGTTGATCTTTTAACAATCTTTTGTTCTTTCTTCTTGTCTTGAGGATCTTGGTAGTACTGAGCCCAATCATCATCATCATCAATGATCACCTTTTCATCATCAAAAACCACTTCACCAACTTTGGTCTTCCCTTTGTCCCTTGGCTTCTTAGTGCTAGCAGATGCTTCGACATGATTTTCTAAAATTATAGTCAATTGGTTCTTCATGGTCTCAGCTAGGGCCTCTTTTATTTATTCCATGTTGGCGTTGAGGGCATCATCCACCATTCTTTGAATTTGTTTGGGATCCATTATTTTTGGTGAGCAAGTGATTGAGTCATTGCTAGATTCTTCGCTACCCGGCGTAGGTCGGATTGTCATAAGCTTTTGAACTATCATAATCTAGGGCTGTGAGCCAGAAAGGATCAATGATATGAGATGCAAATGTATGCATGTATGCACAAACAATCAACAAACAAGGTCAAATAGGATGTTCCTTCCAACCTTATAACAACCACACACGAATGATGAGTCTCTTTTCCTAGGTATATGGTTAACAAAATACCAACATGGGGCATCACGTTTTCAAATAATTCCCTCGGAAGTCTCAACCAATAGTTATATTTTCAAAAATGGATCCCATTAATTAGGTTTTAATCTATTCAACCAACTAAAGTAGCTATATTGGATTAAAACTAAATTAAGAGGTTTATTATAGATAGATTTCTCACTTGAAAAAGTAACTAATGATTCATGCCAAAAACAAGCCCATGATTAATTATTCTTAGTATAAACTAGGCTCACAATTGATTTTTGATATTTCATAATTGACCTAAATATTTTGCAAGCTCTTTGTAAGAAAAGGTTGAATGAAAAATAAATTTGTTTCTAAGCCCATTGTAAAAAGATTTTAGAAAAAAATGGATTTTGGACTTAGTGTGTGGGCCATGAGCAAAAGAATTTTTGATTTATTTTTAGAAAAGTCTTATGTCCAAAGACCATCTTGAAAAGTTTTGAAACTAGCTTTGGTCTTTTGGACTTTAAAGAAAAATTTATTTGAGCTTGCAAATATACTTAGGTCATATTAGAAAAAGAGCAAACCAAATAAGCCATGATTTAAGCCAAGATAAATTAACCATAGTCAAACGACATGCATTTGGGGTAAAAACCTAAGGAAAGTAACTAGGCCAATTACATGAGCTTTAGTCTTTGGGTTAAAAGTCTTAGGTTCCCATAACAAGTATATACCAAATGGTACGAGGCTATGAGTGGTTATACCATGCTCGATCTCCATACCTTGAGTGAAAGTATGGTATCCCTTACATAACATAACACGGGTAACACGGGCATCCTAACTCACGCACACGATGCAATATAAGATGATGCAATGGATAATATCATTATAAGAAAGAATAGAATAATATAAAGACCAGTGGAATCAACTTCTCTTATCCCCAGTGGAGTCGCCACTGTGAGCAGGGATTTTCGCCCCCACTCCCAGTGGAATGGTTCTTGTGACTTCAGCACTGTTTAGGCTCGAGGCCTTAGAGAACACGGACCTAAGTCCGAAGAAAATGGAGTCACCACTCGGACGGGACAGGAAAAAAGAAAGGGGTGGATGACTCGATTCCTAAGGAATCCCCAACCCCCTAATGGGTTCGGAAAGTTGGGTACGTGTGGGGAAGGTGAGAAATGGCCCAGCACCCCCACAATACCAAGTTCATTGGAACTGACCTCCTTTACAGGTCTTAATATTTAAAATTTTAAAATATAACAATATTATCCATATTACACGCAACAATTTAAATAAAGCATTATTATATTAAAAATCAAAATAATGTCCAAGCAAAACACCCATTCGATGATGGAAACATGCCCTTACATAATCCATGCCTAAATAGGACACCCACTGAAAGGTAGAAACATGTCCTTTACATTGGTTCTAAAATAGAAAATCAATTTAAATTACATGATATTTAACTAATGAGGTACCCACCAAGTGGAAACATACCTATTACAACATTTGGAAATCTAAATAAATCGATTAAAGTAAATAACCATTCATCATAAATAAATCATTCATCAAAGATATTAAACATCAATAAAATGTAAACATCCATCCATGATAAACTAAATAAATCAAGCATTGAACTTAAACAAAATCAACAAAGCATTGAAAATAAATTAAAACATTTAATAGACTACATAATCAAATAAAAAATTAAATAAAGCAAGTAAAGATTCAAATTAGGGTTACTATTTCTATTTAAAATTCTTTAATTAATACTTTGGGGTTTTGGAATTTTAGTATTATTTAGGTTTTGTAATTCTTAGCTACTGTAAACTTTAAAAGAATTGAAATGGAGAAAAGTTTTATGATTTAAGGGATTGATAAGATTCTTTAAATAACCAAATTAGTGTTTGAGGAGTGAAATCATGAAATTAGGGTTTGGACACTTTAAAACATTTAGATTTATGATTTACAGTTACTGGATCATTATTTTGTATTTAACATATTGAATTTTAATATTTAAATTTATAAGGTTTTAAGATTTTAAAGATTAGGATATGGAAAAATTAGGGTTTAAGTTTTAAGGGAACTAGGGTTTAGAATAATTGGTTTGAGGTTACTGTCTTGATTCTAAAGTTGAATTAGGGTTTTTAGTGTTTTCGGAGAATGTATTTGATTTTAGAATTTGGAAAAATAATTTATAGTTTTATGAAGTTTTATGAAAGTAAACAAAATGATTTAAGGTTTATAGAAACAAAAAAAAAGATACTTTTTAGGGTTTTGGAAAGAAACAGATTCAATTTAGGGTTTTGAAAAATTGGAAAGCATATTAGGGTTTTGGTAAATCTTGAAGCGATTTAAGGTTTTGAAAAGTTAGAAAGTAGATTAGGGTTTTAAAATTTTGAAGAAACAGAAACAACAATTTTTAATCTTGAGTGATGAAGCTACTATAAAGAAAAATAAATAAAGAAATTCATACCTTCGTTTGTTGGTTCCACCAAAAATTGTTTCTTGGATGAACAAGAACAAAGGCAAGATGGTTGCCTTTGATGGATTGAATTTGCTTGTTAGCTTCTCTCAAAAAGTTCGATTGATTCAAAGTTTTTCAATTCACTCGATTGTCCTTTTTTTTTCTCCTGAATTTCGATCCCAAATTTTTTCTCCCCTTTCTGTGTTGTTTTAGTCCTTATTTATAAAAGATTTTTATGATTAATCTTAGTTGCTCATGGATTTTAACATTAATTAAGAAAAGGAAACCAAAACCGAATTGAATTTGGTTTAAGAAAAATTTGCGTCGGAAAAATTTTGCTGGCGAAAAAAAACTGCTGCGGAAAAAATTACGCTGGCAAAAAAGTTGCCGCAGGGGGTAGCGGGCTGCGGCGGGCGAAATTGCCTGCAAGCCATTTCGCGACCCCCCTTTTGGGCGACGAAATTTTTTGTCGCCAATTTTTTGTCGCTGATTTTTATTTTTATTTATTTGTTTTTTATTATTATTTTGATTTTTTTATTAATAAAAATTAGATACTAAAGCAAATATTATTTAATTAAAATAACAAAAATTATTTTGGGCTAATTAAAATATATTGGACAACACAAAAATAATTTTGGACTAATTAAAATATATTGGACCGGACTGGGTCAAAAATTAAGGGTCTACAATTAGTATTTGAAATCTTAAAATAGAAATGTGAAAATTTTTATTAAACCGGTCTGTGACATTTTTGTATCGTATATATGTATTGTACATATATAGGGCATTAGGGTGTTACATGTCCAATTTAAAAAGGTCTAAAGTGACAGACTAATGAATGGGCCATCCCAATTCAACATAAGCCTTTAAACCATGGCTAATCTAGTCTTTAGATGTCCCAATTTTACTTAAACTCAGATCAATTTGGATAAGCAGTAGCTGTTCTAATTAAATTAAGATTGTTCAACCAAGAGGAAGCTAGTTTGACACCTTACTATTGCCTATTAATACAATATTAACAATCAAGTAAGAGCAGCCACAATAAGCAATTTAAAGCAAGAGACAGGGAGCAATTGAAAGGAAGAAACAAAAAGCTATAAAACAAAGAGAGATAATAGATAAAATAGCAATTGATCTTCGGATTAATTAGCTCAGCCAAAATCCCAATTGATCTAGGCTTTCCAACAATTCAAGCAACAAGTTTGGCTCAACAAAAATAACTTAGTGGAGCTAACAACATCGGTATGACTATTATTACCAAATTCAATTTAATTTTATTGATTATCCTCACTATTTAACCGACTATGTTGTTAAATTATGAATTTGATTTTGTAAATTCTATATAGTAAGCCATAGACTTCGGATTAAAGCCAATCAAAACCTCAATTGCATGTTTTCACCTTAGCTTGTAAATCTAAAACCCTAATTGTACAATAAGTCTCTAACTTGATAATCAAAACCCTAGTTTTAAGTCTAAAACCCTGAGTTCATTCCAAAACCCTAGTTTTAGGTTAAAAATCCTAACTTTACATCCTAGTTCTATGTTTGAAACCCTAAATTGCATAATTAAAACATAATTTTTAAATAAAACCCTAAATTGCATGATTAAAACATACTTTTTAGGATCAAACCCTAACTTTGCCCGTTTAACCCTAATTTAATAATGGAACCCTAATTTTATTAATTTATTATTATGTGCTTGATGATTGATGATGAGTTTTGATTATTTATTATTTTTTATGATGGATGGTTGAATTATATTTATGGATTTATCATTTGGATTTTGAGGATGGACTTGTGGGTGCATTATTTATTAAAGTTATGTAATTTAACTTGCATCATAGACTTTGGGACTATTGTAAGGGACATATTTTCACCCTTTTTCAGGGTGTTCTATTTTATTTTTGTATGAATTATGGATATTTGTAAGGCATGTTTCCATCTTGTATGGGTGCCCATTTTGTTTGATTTGTTTTTTAATATGATGTTATTTTTTCTAATATTGCTTGTAATATGAGTATTATCATGACAAAATAAGAATTTAATAATATTTAGACCTGAAAAGGAGGTCGATTCCAAAGAATCGAGCTTTATGGGGATGCATGGCCACTTCTCACCTTCTATATACTTACCCAACTTTTCAAATCAAATAGGGGTTAGGAATTCCTTGCGAATCGAGTCGCCAATCCCTTCTACTTTCTTCTCAACTCGTCTAGGTGGTGACTCCTATTCTCTAGGTTTAGACTCAAGCTTTCTAAGGCCAAGAGCCTAACAGTGCCAAAGTAGCAAGAATCATTCCACCGGGAGTGGGGGGCAAAAATCCTAGCTCATAGTGGCGACTCCACTGGGGATAACAGAAGTTGATTCCATTTGTCTTTATATTATTTTATTTATTATTATTATTATATTATTATTAATTGCATAATTTAGAATTGTATTGTGTGCATGAGTTAGGATGTCCTATGGAACTTGTGTTATGTATGTGTAAGTAATATTATACTTTCATTTAAGGTATGGAGATCGAGCACTATATAACTATTTATAGCCTTGTACCTTTTGGTATATACATGTTATGGGAACCTGTAACATCCGTCTTTTCACTAAAAAATAATGATAGTAATTAAAAAATAATTTAGAAGATTAATTAAAGTATTGGAAAATGTATAACATAAGAATGTATATGCGAAATATAAAGAAAATATATATATCATAAAAAGTCAAAAGTGAATAGTTAAGGTCAAGGGTAAAATGGTAAAAACGGTAAAAACTAAAAGTTAAAAAAATAAATAATAATAATAATAATGAAAGAGATAGTGGAAGATGATGGAAAAAATTTAGTTGATTATTAAATATTAATTAATTAAATAATAAAATAATATATATGTGTGGTTATAAATTAAAGAGAAAGAAATTAAAATACCATTTATGTTCATCTTCTTCCTCATATCCACATGTGTGCCAATTTTTACAAGGTCCAAAGGAGAAATTTTTTTTTTTGCTTCCATTTTACCTCACATTCTTTAAGATTTCTAAGAGTTTTGGAGTGATTTTGAGGTTTCTTCAACCAAAGGTAAGTTTTCTTGCTAGTTTGAAGAGTTTTATGGAAATATAGATTATGCATGATTTGGATTTTTGAAGAAGTATGTTTTAATTATTTAAATGGTTATAAAAGATGTTATTTTGATAAGGAGACATGGATTTTATAGTTATATGATGGATTTGTTTAAGTTGGATGCAATTTTGATTTAGTTAGTATTGAATTTAGGGTTTTTGAAGAGCATATTAAAGAATGGATGTTAATTGAATTAAATTGTTTAAAATATATTATAATATGATTTTAATGAGGGAAATAAACTTAAAATACAATTTAGATTGGGTTAGAATGAAGTTTTAAAATTAAAGAAGAATAGGGCTAAAATTTGGAAGTTGGTGATGGGAATGATGTTTAATTGATATTTAATTAGCCTTAAAATGTGATTCTAAATAATTGTGTATACTTACATTTTAATTAGGTAGTGAATGGGATCAAATTCACACAACTTAGTTGTGAAGGGCAATATAAGAATTTGGAGTGGAGTAGAAATTTGACTTCCATTATTGCATTTATGAGGTTAGCACATACTTTGGAACTTATTTAATTGATTGCATTGATTTTAAGCATAATACATTACATATTGTGAATGTGTTTTGTTAGTTAAGTTTTGATCATGTTAGGCATTGTTGGAAGTAAAAATGCTTAATATGATTTTTTTACGGCATTGTTAAGCCATTAAAGAATGGATAATTGTGATGTTATGCCCAGGTTGTGAAGAGAGAAAATTATGCTCTAAAATGTGGAAGAGAGCCACATTTACAGTATATGTGATAATGATGTAATGTTGATAATAAAGAGGTCATATATGAATGGAAAATTAGGAAAAGAGTATGAAATGTAGAAAAACAAGAGAAAAATGGATTATGAGAAATTTGTTTGCATGTTTTTCTTATATGGAGCCTAATTCTGAAAAGTTGTTTTGGACTAGTTTGGTATTATCATATGCCTTCGGGCGAGGCACACTGGTGTCACAGATATGATTATGCCTTTGGGCAAGACACATTGGTGTCACATATATAAATATGCCATTGGACAAGACACGCTGGTGTCATGATTATTGAGATGGACCAAAATAATATTTCCGGAGCTAGACCAATATATAAGGACATTTAAGCCCAATGTGTGTGAATTATTAATATGTGGATAAAATTCAATGTATGTTGCTTGATATTGGAGCATAGTGCATTTTATAACATTATATATATAATATCATTTTTAAGTACCAAAATATGTACTGCTAGACTTTTATCTTAGCGCGATTGAATTTCTTGTGCAGGTGTTGGAGTAGATCTGGAAGGGTCCGAAGAGTTCTGGTAGACTTGGATGGGTTTAGATTTTGGTTTTTGTATTGGAAGGTTACATCTTCTGCGAGACCAGATGGCCAGCATATCATTTATATACATCTCTATTTTGGTAATTAAATATGTGCATATAATATGATAATATGTATTAAAGTTATAAATTTCAAAGTATGTTGATGTAAATTAAATATTTGGATAAATTGAATATATATATATGTGTGTGTGTGTATATATTGTAATGTTGGATGAGATGTGAGCCTTTGGCAATTTTGGAGTAATGGATGAGTAAACAAATTTTTGGGAGTGTGAATCGCAGGTTGGTTTATGATTTTAGAGAATATCCAAAATACAGACAAAACTTTAACGAATTTTTTTCAGAGATTTTCCTTTAAAATAAGTATTTACAATAATTTTACTACTAATGTAGATTTTTTTATTTAACTATTAGGACATATTTAAAGAACATAAATATTTTTCTGATAAATATGGAAGTTTTGAAATTATTAGAATTGTGACACACTACTATTTTGTATACATATTTTACATATATAAGGTGTAATGGTTGAAAATTTTAAGCAATAATTTTTCTATATTATGTGAACATATAAGTAAATATTGGACAGATTATGATGTTATGTGTGATTAAGGTTAGATCACTATTAAAAAGTAAATAAATAAATAAATAATCTTTAAGCGGCAAAATTTTATAGAAAAGCTCTTTTGACCCTGTAATTGGATTATTTTTAAAATTAGGATATAAGAAATGGATAATAGAGTTTTAAATTAATAAAAAAATTATTTTTATGATTTTATGGGATTAAAAGTCAGATTATAAATAATTTAAGAAAATGAGTATACGAAAATTATGGTAAGAACACCTTATAAGATCAAAACCCTATACGACATATAAGTAATTTTTGAATTTTAGATTTTTCTTGCCATATAAAACACCACACACCTCTCTCACCACCACCATATCCATCTTCTTCTTTCTTCTTCCATCACCATACATGGAAACATAAAGATATTCACTTATAACTCAAAATTTTCATAAGAATTTACTAGTTTATGTTAGAATCATCATATGATCAAAGGAAAGTGAGAAAAGAGAAAAGAAGAAGTTATTTTGAAAGAGGTTTGTGCTTGTGTATTAATATTTTGCTATTATTTATTTTTCTTTTGATTTTTAATGTTTGTGGAAGCTAATTGAACTATATTGATTGAATTAATAGTGAAGTTTGTTTAGTTTGAATTTTTAGACTAACCTAGAAAGGTTTAAAATTACAAAATTTTACTTAGAAGTTTATCTATGTATTCGTAGGTGGTGTATAAAATTTCATAAGTTTTGAAGATGATTTAATATGAAAGAAAAATAGAAGAACACAAGTTTCCTCGGCTGTGCCAGTAGAGCCAGAATTTTAGGATTTGTGAAACTTAATTGGGAACCATTGTAAAACAACCCAGAAAAAATATAAAATTTTACATATAATATAGGACATGTGGTTAAATTTCATAAATTTCAATAAACTTTTAGTTATAAAAATAAAATAAAAAATTGAAACTGGCAAGATAGTAATTATAAAACCAAAATCTATAAGGTTAAGTAAAAACAATTTAAAAACAAGGTAAATGAGTTTATAAAATTCTACAATTTTAGGATAATGTTCCTAAATATGTTTTTGTTATATGGTTAAAATTTTATGAATTTTTATAAAGGTTTTTTGTCTAATTAAAATTGGAAAATGGGTACTGCCGGTAAAGTTATTGTCAAAAACAAAATATATATGTTTGGAAAATATAATTTTTAAACAAAGTAAAGGAACTTAAAAAAATATGAAACTTTAATTATAAGTTTATGTATGTGCCTAAGACTTATTTATAAATTTGTATAATTTTTAATGTAGATTTAGTACTGAAAACAAAATTAGGAAAGAGAGACTACCAGAGAAAGTAAGAATCTAGTAGATTTTGAAGAGTTGACAAATAAATAAAATTTTATGTAGCAAATGGATGGAATTGTGAAATTAATTGATTATTTCCAATAATAAATATTATGGATTTTGTAATAATAATTTATTATAGATTAAATAGTGACAATAATTGATTAAGGTTTAATTTGTGAAAATAATATATTATGGATTAGTTTGAAATAATATTTGATTATGGATTGATTAGTGGAAATATTTGATTATGAATTAGTTTGTGAAAATAATTGATTAAGGATTAAATTGTGAAAGTAATTATTATAAGTTAATTATTGAAAAGAAAATATTTGATTATGAAACTTTCATATCATGAAGGCAAAATAATATTTTGTGGTATATAAAAGTATGATAGTTTGATTTTTAATTTTAAAATAATATTTAAATGAACTATTGAACTATTCAAGTATTGAGTTAGGTTTATGGAAGAATCATGTCGAGTTAGGTTTATGGAAGAGTTAGGTTAGTGAGAAATCCTTTCCTTGATAAGTGTGGTTTAAATGTCTCTTAGAGTTGATAAAAGAAAAAGGATTATGCAACAAATGAATATTTGTAGCATAATTGTTACTTAAGGGTCAAATGATATATACTTACAATTAATTGAAATAGAATTTACTAATTTGTATTGTTAAAGTGAGAATATATATTAGTTGGTAAAGAATCAAATAAGTTATGGTAGCTAAATTTAGCAAACATTATTTAGATATACAAACCGTATACCCAGTATATACCTAACATCAACACTACTTGGTGATTTATGATAATTCATAAATTGTATGTGGATGTGTTAGATAAACTAAATATTACTATTTGTCAAATAATTAGTAAAAAAGAAGTAGTGTAACTATGAATTTAAGAAGCATATAGTTTTAAAGAGGAAATATACATAATGTATACATAGTATATTCATAGAATATACACTTTTAGAATGATGATTATAATTTATGAAAATATGTTAGAGTTAATTGATATAAAGTTTATTTATTTGAATTGATAAAGTTTGGTTGTTATTCGATTAATGAGAAAAATAATTAAAGTGCCCAAATGTACTGGTGAAAAACCTAGTATCAGATAGAATGGCTAGCCATAGGGAAGATGTCTACAATGTTAGTGGGCACTTTGTACCATCAGTGGACACTTTTTGTCAGTGTTATTGGGCATTCGTGCCACCAGTGGGCCTCTAGCCATATTTAATCTTTGAAAGTGGGCAGTTATTTGCCAATAGAGAACCCGTTATCCGTGTCTAGGATTTTAACATTAGTATATGAGGGAAAAAGTATAATGATAAGAAAAGCCTACTAGATTATATATATATATTATTGATTGTTTATATTAAATTATTGGATTATGTAGACACGCACTAAAAAGTATATAGCAATCATAATGAAAAGTGAGATGTAATAAACTTTTATTGAATTGAAAATTACTGAATTGAACATGATAGAGGTGTCCAAAGTGTTAAATTATATATTGACTGAAAATGTCTAGGAATGTTATCTTAAATCATAGTGCTAAAAGTGTTAAGTAGAACAAAAGTGTTCATAGTGTTAACTGAATGAAAGTTTTCATTATATTAAAATGAAATTTATTGAAAATATAAGATATAAATTTTATTAGTAAAATATTGACAAATATAGTTAATTTAAGAAACTTATTAATGCAAATTGCAAATGAAAATATATAAGATATAAATAGAATATATTGATAATACAAATTCAATGTTTATTATAAAATAAATACTAGACAATTGCTATATAGTTATATTTATTATATATTTATTTTCATTGAGTTGAAAATGTAAGAATATATATCTTATTATAAACAATGTTATTTTAAAAAAATAATTGCAAAAGAGATTTTATTGTTATTAATAATTGTATTTATTTTATGGTAAAATAAGTTTTGCTGGAAATATTTGTTTTATTAATTTATTTTCAAAAATTATGATTTACTATTTTATTGTTATAATTATTTACATTGAACTTAAGTACCAAAGTATGCATATACAAGCACCACTAAGCTACAAACTTAGCATGTTAAAAATTTTTGGTATGCAGGTAAGATGGACTAGAGCGGGGTTATCAATTGTTGAATAAGAGTTTCAATAATTAGTTGTAGAGAACGGATGAAGGATTTTATAAATGATAAAAATTATGGATTATTAACATTGTATTATTAATTTGGACAAATTTGAGGGTTGTATTAAATGTAAACGGGATGGAATATATATATTTTTTTTTGTTGGAGTTATAAGAATTAGTGATTGACTATTAATTCGAATAATGTATTATATATGGTTATATTTATATATTTTTATGTATGTTTAAATTATTTTGAATTGAAATGAATATTGGATTTATTGGAGCTATTGGAGTTGAGATCTATTGAAAGCAAATTAGAAGTTTTTTTTTTCTGCAGGTTGTGTAACTTGATGAAAATTTTTGTATAGTGATTACTATAGAGGAGACTGTCAAAAGTTTTAGTCGGACTATTTCTTAAATATGTTTTAAATTGGATGTTAAATTATAATAAGATTGTCTAGTGTATTAAACAATATTTTCTGACAGTTCTCTGAGAGGATAGTCAGGGAGTGTTACACAGTGTACATGTATTATACGTATATGAGTATAAGGGTATTATATTTATTTTAAGAATGTATATAGGAAATATAAAGGAAATATATATATCATATAAAGTCAAAAGTGAATAGTTAAGGTCAAGGATAAAATGGTAAAAAGGGTAAAAAGTAAAAGTTTAATAAATAATAATAATAATAATAAATGAGATAGTGGAAGATGATGGAAAAAAGTTAGTTGATTATTAAATATTAATTAATAAAATAATATATATGTGTGGTTATAAATTAAAGAGAAAGAAATTAAAATACCATTTATGTTCATTTTCTTCCTCAGTTCCTCATATGTACCGATTTTTACAAGGTCCAAAGGAGAATTTTTTTTAATTATTATCATTATTATTGTTATTGTTTTTTTAGTGAAAACACGGATGTTACAGAATCTGAGCCGTTTGCCCTAAAGACTAAAACTCATGTAGTTGACATAGTAACTTTCCCTAGGTTTGCCTTACATGCTTGTTGTTTGACTATGATTGACATATTTTAATTTGAAATATGGCCCATTTAGTTTGTCTTTTCCTAATATGACTCAATTATGGTGTAAGCCTAAAATTATTTTATTATCCAAAAATTCGCTTAAGCCCAAATCCAAAATCATTTTCAAGCTTTTTCAAAATAGACTTAAAACCCTTTTTCAACAAAGATGGGTTAAAAATTATTTTCTACCTTATGGACCAAAAAATGAAGACCAAAATTAATAAATCATTTTACAATGAGCTTTATGTTTCAGAGGTGGGCCCAAAGCCGAATTTCAAATTATGGCCCAAAAATCATTTTCTAACTTTCAATGGACTTATAATTAGTTAGGTCAATTATGGAATACTAAAATCAGTTGTGGGACTATGAGCTGGGATTTTTGCCCCTACTCTTGATGGAATGGTTCTTGCGACTTCGGCATTGTTAGGCTCTGGTCCTAAGAGAACATGGGCCTAAACCAGGAGAATTTGGAGTCGCCACCCGGATGGGCAGAAAAAAAAGGGGAAAATGTCTTGATTGCTAAGGAATCACCAACCACTAATTGTGTTCGGAAAGTTGGGTATATATGGGGAAGGTGAGAATGAGCCAGTACCCCCATAATGCCCAGTTTATTGGAATCGGCCTCCTTTTTGGGTCTAAATATTATTAAATTCTTATATTGTTATGATATTATTCATATTACATGCAATTAAAAGGAACAAGCATCCATCATATTATAAAATCAAGTAAAACAAATAAAATAGGCACCCATCCAAGGATAGAAATATGCCCTTACAATATCCAATGTCCAAAACACAAGTAAAATACAAAAATAGGACATCCACAAATTGGTAAAAACTTGTCCCTTACATTAATCCCCAAATACAAATAAAATAAAATAAAATTAAATAAATAAGGCACCCACAAAGTGGAAAACATGCCTTTTACAAGTCTCTTAAAAATATAATCAATAAATACTTAATAATCATCCATAGTAAAGCAAGTAATCAAATAAATAACAAACCCTTGCACAAACAATTGTAAATTAGGGCTAAATTAATGAAATTAAAGTTAATCATAAAAATTACAATTTACAAATATTTCTTAATATTAACCCATTAATGAAATTAAGGGTGCAATGACGCGAGTTGCTTAACAATCGTTGGTTGGGTAATAAATTTATGAAGATGAAATAAAGGAAATCAATTGTATAGGTTTGATTTGTAAAAACCATACCTTCATTCATTGGTTCCGCCAATTTAATACGTTGAATCAAGCTTTTTTATCTTACTACCTGAATCAATTGGCTTTTGGTTGAAGGTTCAATGATCCATTGATCAACCTTTGGCTACTGTCTTTCTTTTTTCTTTTTGCTTCTCTGTCTCTTTGATTCTCCTCAGTTTATGTTTTTGTGCTTTAATTGCTAAAACTCTCTACTAATTCCTCTCTGTCTCCTTTTTATTCTCTTTTTGGTTTGCTTTTAAATACATATCATTCCTCCTTTTTCTTTTCTGTTTGTTTAATTGGCTATTTATAAGCCAAATTAGGGCAACCCGGTGCTTAAGAGTCCTACACAATTGAGAAAATGACCAAGCCAATCCTAATCCCATTAAAATTAAAACTGTTTAAAATCAAGGCTGAAGACCTTGCCAATTCGACATCAGCTTTGGCCCATGTCAAATTAGGCTCTCCAATTCAACATTGTTTTTGGTCTCTAGGTCAAACCAAGTTGGTTTCGGTCAGATTAAGTCGGTCCATCTTTGTTTTGGGATTTTAAAATTAAACTGGACTTAATTCAAGCTTTTAAAATTTTAATAAGACTAGGTTTAAACATCTAAAATTGTACCAGACTAGGTTTAGGCTTCTTGTACTTGACCTGACCCTTTTTAATTGGGACTGAACTTATTAGTGCTAAAATTAAGTGTCTACAGTTTTGTCCCCTGCTTGAACGATCTAAGACTTCACTAAAAGAGAGTTAAAAGCAATTGGTTTTGATTTGATATTAGGTATTTTGAGTTGGACCAAAACAAAAATAGGGTTGCTTCGATAGGTTAGGTTATGGACCCATGATTTAGTTCAGGTTCTAGACCCATGGATTGATTCGAATTCTGGACCTATGGATTTCGGTTTGGGTTCTAGACCCAAACAGGTTTGGATTTTGGGCCCGTGGACTGGATTTGGATTTTGGACTCAAGATTGGACTTAGGTTATGGATAGAGATTGGATTTGGGTTATGGACCGAAGATTGGACTTGGGTTTTGTACCCAAGTCTAGATTAGGGCTCTAGACCTTAAACTTGATTTGGGTTTTTCACTTGAGACTTAATTTGGGTTATGGACCCGAGATTGGATTTAGGTTCTAAACCTGAGACTGGATTTCAGTTCTGGACCCGTGGATGATTTGGATTCTAAACCCGAGACTGGATTTGGTTTCTGGACCCAGGGATGATTTTAGTTCTGAACTTGAGACTAGATTTGGGTGCTGGACCCATGGATGATTTGGGTTTTGGACCATGGATGATTTAGGTTTTGGACCCGTGAGTTGGTTTGAGTTCTGGACATGGACAAGTTTGGGCTCTAGACTCGGATTGGTTTAGCTTCTGGACCTAGACAGGTTTGGGTTCTAGACCCAGATTGATTTTCGATTTTGGACCCATGAATGGTTTGGGTTTTGGACCTGTGAGTGGGGATTTTTTCCCCCACTCCCGGTGGAATGGTTCTTGCGACTTCGGCACTGTTTAGGCTCGGGCCCTTAGAGAACATGGACCTAAGTTCGGAGAAAATGGAGTCGCCACATGGACGGGCCGGGAAAAAGAAAGGGGTGGATGACTTTATTCCTAAGGAATCCCCAACCCCCTAATGGGTTTGAAAAGTTGGGTATGTTTGGGGAAGGTGAGAAATGGCCCAGTATGCCTACAAGGCCTGGTTCATTGGAGCCGGCCTCCTTTACAGGTCTTAATATTATAGAATTCTTAAGTATAACAATATTATCCATATTACACACAATAATTGAAATAAAGCATCATTATATTGAAATCAAAGCAATGTCCAAGCAAAACAAATAAATGGACACCCATCCTAGGATGGAAACATGCCCTTACATCACCCATGTCTAAACTAATAGGACACCCACCAAACGGTAGAAACATATCCTTTAAACATTTGGAAAATATAAAAGCTATTTAAATATAAAACATTTGGTTTAAAATATAAAAGCTAATAGAAACATTTGGTTTAAAATATAAAAGCTATTTAAATTACATGATATTTAACTAATGAGGTACCCACAAAGTGGAAACCTACCTCTTACAAAATTTGGAAATCAAAATAAATTGATAAAAGTAAATAAACATTCATCATAAATAAATCATTCATCAAAGATATTAAATATCAATCAAAATATAAACATTCATCCATGATAATTTAAATAAACCAAGCGTTAAACTTAAATAAATCAAAGCATATAATAAACTACATAATTAAATCTAAAAATAAAGTAAGTCAAGATACAAATTAGGGTTACTGTTTCTCATTTAAAGTTCTTTAATTAATATTTAGGGTTTTGAAATTTATTGGTTTAGGCTACTGTAAGTTTTAAGGGAATTGAAATGGATTAAAGCTTTATAATTTAAGGGATTGATAAGGTTCTTTGATTAACCAAATTAGGGCTTGAGGTGTAAAATCATGAAATTAAGGTTCGAATACTTTAAAACATTAGGTTTATGATTTACGGTTACTGGATTATTATTTTGGATTTACTATATTGGGTTTGAATGTTTAGGTTTATAAGGTTTTAAGGATTAAAGGGTTAGGGTTTAGGAAAACTATGGTTTAATGTTTTAAGGGAATTAGAGTTTAAGAAAACTAGGGTTTAAGGTTAGCTAGTTTGGGGTTACTGTCTTGGTTTTGAAGTTGAATTAGGGTTTTTAGTGTTTCGGAGAATGTATTTGATTCTAGAATTTGGAAAAACAATTTATAGTTTTATGAAGCTTTATGTGATATTTAGAAACTGTAAAGTGAGTTTGAGTTTGGATATTTAACAAAACATTTGGAATTTTGGAAAAGAATTAGAAGAAAACTAGTTTAGAGTTTTATGGTGTTTTTTTGGAAATAAACAAAACGATTTAAGGTTTATAGAAATAGAAAAGATATTTTCTATGGTTTTTGGAGATAAAAGGATTCAATTTAGGGTTTTGAGGTTTTGGAAAATTGGAAAGAAAATTAGGGTTTTGGTAAATTAATGAAATGATTTTAAGGTTTTGAAAAGTTGGAAAGTAGATTAGGGTTTTAAGATTTTGAAGAAACAGAAATAGCAATTTTAAGATTTTTGGAAAACAATGAAACGAATTAAGGTTTTTAGAATCAAAAGAAACAATTGGATGATTGAAGCTACTGTAAGGAAAAAAGAGATTAGATATCCATACCTTCGTTTGTTGGTTCTACCAAAAATTGTTTCTTGGATAAACAAGAACAAAGGCAAGATGGTTACCTTTGACAGATTGAATTACTTGTTTGCTTCTTCTTCTCTAAAAATTTTGATCATTTTCCCTGCCAAAAAGTTTTAAAGTCGTATCTCTTTTTCTAAGTTTTTCCTTCACTCGATTCTCCTCCCTTTCTGTGTTGTTTTTAGACTTATTTATAGGAAATTTCAATGATTAATCTTAATTGTTTACGGGATTTAACATTAATTAAGAAAAGGAAATCGAAACCAAATAGAATTTGATTTCGAAAAAAATTGTGTCAGAAAAATTTTGCTGGCGAAAAAAAACTGCTGCGAAAAAATTTCGCTGGCAAAAAAACTGCTGTGGCTGGCTACGAGGACTGGCGAGCAAAAATTGGTGCTGGCAGGCTTTGGGCCATTTTGCCCGCAGGAAACTTCTGCGGGCAAAATGGCCCACGACCATTTCGTCTAAGCTTTCGGCGATGAATTTTTTCGTCGCCGATTTTTATTTTTATTTTTATTCACTTCACCATTTTTAACTAAAATAAAGATTAAAATACCACAAAAATTATTTTGGACTATTAAAAATAATGGACCGGACTGGGTCAAAAATTAAGGATCTACGGGACCCATGACTTGATTTGGGTTCTAGACCTCTGAATTGATTTGGGTTTTGGTCCCGCAAAGCTCTTCTAGCTTGATTGACCTTCTGTCATTTTGGAATTCTGGCTTTCTTCTAGCCACTTGTCTCCATTCTTCAATGGATCAGCTTCAACTCTTCTAGCCGAACTGACCTTCTATAATTTGTGGGCATAGACTTTCTTCTAACCACTTATTCCATTCTTTAATGGATCAACTTCATCTCTTCTAGCTTGACTAACTTTCTATCATTTGAGAGTGCAGGCTTTCTTCTAGCCATCCACTTCAATTCTTTTGGCTCGATTGACCTTTTGTCAATTGAGAGTGCGGGCTTTCTTCTAGCTATCAATTTCAGCTGTTCCAGCTCGATTGACCTTCTGTCATTTGATAGTTCTGACTTTCTTCTAGACACTTATTCTATTATTTAATGGATTCTGCTTTGAGAAAAAATTTGGCTATTTTTTAGCCCTTTAGCCCTCATATCCTCTCTTTTCCTGTTACATGATAGAATATTGAAAGAGAGTCTGAAAATATTTTATACATGCATTAAATCAAAAATTGAAATGAGAAGTTTTGCCCCCTGTGTAGGCTCAAACCGATGATTTTGTTCCCATGTAGGCTCTGACTGATACTTTTGTCTTTTTCTTTGCGCAAGCATACGTCTCCATTTTTGTAAAGTGGCTGAATCTTTCTCAAGCAGTAGGCCTTTCATGCCCTGATTCCATGTCTACTCTTTATTATTTTCTTTATAGAGTGTTGGCTGTTCACTTTGTCTTCGACAATATGAGCGAGGATTTTTGCCCCCCTCCAGGTGGAATGGTTCTTGTGACTTCAGCACTGTGAGGTTCTAGGCCTTAGAGAACACGGGTCTAAATCTAGAGAAATGGAGTCACAACCCAGATGGGTTGGGAAAGAAAAGACAGAGGTGGATGACTTGATTGGTAAGGAATCCCTAGCCCCCTATTGGGTTCGGAAGCTTGGGTATGCAGTGGGAAGGTGAGCATGACCCAGCACCCTCATAGTGTCTGGTTCATTAGAACCAGCCTCCATTTCAGGTCTAATTATTATTAAATTCTTAGATTATTATAGTACCATTCATATTACATGCATTTATGGAAGATATATAACCATATTGTAAAATAAATAAATAAACAAACTAATAAATATAATGGGCACTAATACAAAGATGAAAACATGCCCTTACAACCGTTCAAATGTCCATACAAGTAAATAAAATAGGACACCCACCAATTGGTGGAATCATGTCCTTTACAATGATCCAATATCCTTAAAATTAAATTACAAAAATAAACAAGACCCCACATAAGTGGAAACATGCCTTTTACATTGTCCTCAAAATCCAAACAATAAGAGATTACAATCCATAAACATATAAATAATCATACACATAGAATTATAAAATTAGGGCATAATTAAAAGGAAATTAAGATTAATTAAAAATTGCAATCCGTAAGCAAATCTTAATATTAACCCCCTAATGAAATATAAGGTGGAATGCACATGGCAGTTTTATTGTGGAATTAGGGTTTTATCTTAAAACTAAGGTTCAATCTTAGAAATTAGGGTTTTATAATGTAATTAGGGTTAACATGCAAAATTAGAGTTTTAGTTACAAAACTAGGGTTTAGATATTAAATTAGGGTTTTAATCCTAGAACTAGGGTTTTGACAATTGATAAAACAAGATCAGAACCATAAGTTAATGTAAAATTAACTTGCAAACAAACATGGATAACAATTTCATACACTAAATAAGTGGAAGTGTTTAAAGATCATGCCTATGTTGTTGGCTCCACCAAATATTAAATACTCGACCAAGCCATGCTAGTTGAATCCCACAGTACCTTCTGTTTGGATCATTTTTCATAGTAGATTTTTCCAAGTAAAAGCTACTAGACCAATCTGTGAGCGGGAATTTTTTCCCCCACTCCCGGTGGAATGGTTCTTGTGACTTCGGCACTATTTAGGCTCGGGGCCTTAGAGAACACGGGTCTAAGTTCGGAGAAATTGGATTTACCACCCGGACGGGCCAGGAAAAAGAAAGGGGTGGATGACTCGATTCCTAAGGTATCCCCAACCCCCTAATGGGTTCGGAAAGTTGGGTACGTGTGGGGAAGGTGAGAAATGGCCTAGTACCCCCACAACGCCCGGTTCATTGGAAGCGACTTCCTTTACAGGTCTTAATATTATAAAATTCTTAAGTATAACAATATTATCCATATTACACACAATAATTAAAATAAAGCATCGATATATTAAAAATCAAAACAATGTCCAAACAAAGCAAATAAATGGACACCCATCCAAGGATGGAAACATGGCCTTACATCCCATGCCTAAATAGGGCACCCACCGAAAGGTAGAAACATGTCCTTTACATTGGTTCTAAAATAGAAAAGAAATTTAAATTACATGATGTTTCACTAATGAGGTACCCACCAAGTGGAAACATACCTCTTACAACATTTGGCAATCTAAATAAATTGATAAAAATAAACAATAAATCATTCATCAAAGGCATTAAATATCAATAGAAAGTAAACATCCATCCATGATAAATAAAATAAACCAAGCATTGAAAATAAATTAAAGCATATAAAATAAATCAAAGCATAATCAAATATAGATTGAAAAAAGCAAATAAAAATCTAAATTATGGCTACTGTAATTTTTTTTAAGGAATTAAAATACATTAAGATTTTATGTTTTAAAAGGTTGGTAAAGTTCTTTGATTAACCAAATTAGGGTTGGTGATGTAAAATCATGAAATTAAGGTTTGAACACTTTAAAATACTTTTGATTTGTGGTTTACTGTTACTCATCAAATTATGGTTTCAAGCTTACTGTGTAAAATTAAATATTTGTGTTTATATGGTTTTTTAAAGTTTTAAAGGATTAGGGTTTCGAAAAAATTAAGGTTTAAGGTTTTTAGGAGGTTAGGGTTCACTATTTTAGGTTTTGGAGTTGAATTAGGGTTTTAGGATTTTTGAATTTAGGGTTTCGGGTAATGAATTTTATTTTAGGATTTGGAAAGACAAATGATAATTTCATGAAGTTTTATGAATTTAAACAAAAGATTTAAAGTTTATAAGAGCAAAAAGATATTTTAAAGTCTTTTGGAAGGAAACATAACACATTTTTGGGTTTTGATAATTTGTGATGCAAATCTTGATTTTGGGGTTTTGAAGAAATAAAATTAATATCTTTAAACTTTTGGAAAAATAAAGCAATGATTTAAGATTTTCATACTTTAGAATAGGTGAATTGAGGTGATGAGGCTTTTAATTTAAAAGAAACAATAATGTGATCTAGTACTGTGACAAAATAAAAGAAATTAAGAATTAAAACCTTATTTTGTAAGTTTCACCAAAAATTGCTTCTTGAATGAACAAGGTCAAAGACAAGCCTTTTTGCCTTTGAATTGTTCCCCCCAAAGTCCGATTCAATTTACTACCAGAAGGAATTTTCAAAGTTTTAGAGTTTTCCTTCTCACTCTCGGTCACAAATTTCAGCCAATTTTCCTCCGATTTCTCCTCTCCTTTTTTGTGTTGTAATTGATCTTATTTATAGGATTTTTTCTGGTTTATTCCTAGTTGCTCAAGGCATACATTATTCATTGAGAAAAGGAAACCGAAACCTAATTGCATTAGGTTTTGAAAATTTTGTGTCGAAAAAATTTTGCTGGCGAAAAAAAAACTGCTGCGGAAAAATTGAGCTGGCAAAAAAATTTGCCTCAGTTGGCTGCGGCAGGGGCGAGGATCAGCCTGCGAGCCATTTCGCCGGCAGGAAATTCTCGATTTTGATTTTGATTTTTATTTGTTTATTTTTATTTTTTATTAATAAAAATTAGATACTAAAGCAAAAATTACTTAATTAAGATCACAAAAATTATTTTGGACCAATTAAAATATATTAGACAATACAAAAATTATTTGGACTAAATAAAATATATTGGACCGAACTGGGTCAAAAATTAAGGGTCTACAGTTTGCTCCCTGCTTGAATGATCTGAAACTTTAGTGAAAGAAAGTGAAAAGCAACAAGACTTAATTTTTGAGATGGTGGAAGTTTTGGGTTCTGGACCCGGTTCGAGTTTTGGACTCAGGGATAATTCTAGGTTCTGGACCTAAGGTGTAATATCCCAAAATACACCCTAAAAGTTTGGAATAATTATTGTTGTATATGGTTTTAATCTGAATGTTTAAAGAAAATCAAAAGAAGAGCAACGAATTAATTTAATACCCCGATTTTGGTGTACATTGGAGTAGTAGTTGTGAGAAGATATGTTGGTAAAATATGTAAGGATAATATGTATATATGGTATTTGGAAAAATATATGGGAAATATAAAAGTGATATATAAGAAATATACATATACCAACATATACATCACATATACATAATGTATAAAGTGGTGTAGGAAAAGTGAGTTTGTATAATAATAATAATAATAATAATAATAATAATAATAATAATAATAATAATAATAATAATAATAATAATAATAATAATAAAAGAAAAGAGAAGAAGAGAAAGTCAAGAAGAGTGACAAGTGTAGGGTGGAGATTTTAAGGGATTTAATTATATATATATACATATATGATAAGCATGAGAAAAAGAAGAAAAGATCTTCTTTCCTTCTTCTTCTTCTTCTTCTTGAACGAGAGAGAGAGAGAGAGAGAGAGAGAGAGAGAGAGATGTGATTTTATCCTCTTACACATCAAATCCATAGGGATTTTGAGAGAATTGAAGATGGTTATTGAAGATTTGACATAATATTCAAGTAAGTATTCATTTCCTTGTATTGATTTCTATTGTTTGAGTTTGGATTTGATATGGTTGGTGTGTGATGATGATGATAATGAAAGATTGAAGTATATAATTATGTTGAATTGGTATTTAGATGATGATAATATGGTTAATTGTGAAATAACATGATTAATTGTGAGGATGATGATGAATTGTTGAAATTGTTGAGTAAGGGTTTAGTAGAATGAATTGGGGAAATTGAGTAATTGATACATGATGATGTATATAATGATTATTATTATGATATATTGAAGTTATATAAGTGTTAAATTGATAAGTAATTGATGAATATAACTAAGATGTTGATGAAGGGTGATGAAGTATGAGTTTTGAAGTGTTTGTGTTTTCATGGATAAGAGTTCAAAATTCATGATTTTTGCCTAACACGGCCAGTGACACGGCCGTGTGGTTGGGCGTGTCAATGGCACTGAGTTTGATGTTTGTGACACAACCATTAACACGGCCATGTTACTGAGCGTGTCATAGCTACTGTGAGAAAAAGTAATTGACACGGCCATGAACACGCCCGTGTTGTTGGGCATGTCAATGTTTCTGTAAAGCAGAATGAGTGACACGTCCAATGACATGCCCATGTTACTGAGTGTGTCAAAGCTTCTGTATTGATGGTTTAGGGCACGATCTGGGACATGCCCGTGTTGGTGAGCGTGTCATGTGTTGAGTTTTCCCTAGTTGGTTATCATTCTTATTTTCTTATAAGAATAATTACCTTTGGATTAGGTTTTGAAGAGATTGTGTTGCCATAATCCAAGTGTTGGAGGATTCTTGGAAAGAGGAATTTAGATTTGGTGTGAGTTCTCTAGAGGTAAGTACAAACTTACATGGATGCATTCTTTTACATGATTTTGAGACTTAACACGTTTAGTATAAATGTGTTAAGGAATTTACTATATTGTTAATACGATGTGACTAATGTTATTATTTGTATAGTGTGAAAGCTATGATGATCATTCAAAAAGGTATGTGCAATGCAATTTGTTATGATAAATGTTTTAATAATGAATTGAGTTAATGTGTCTTGAGAAATGATGAAATGTGATGTCATTATGGTTTATAATAATGAAATAATAAATGAATTGTGTGTCTAATATGTTATTCATTTTCAGAGTTTTGTTGTTGGTGGCATGCCTAATAGTAACAATCTCTTGAAGTTAGGTTGGGTTTGATTCTTGAAGCCAAGTTGGGTTGAAGTTTAACATGTTTTACTCCCCTTGAAGCTTGGTTGGGTATAGTCCTTGAAGCCTAATTGAGATGTTACAACCCTT
The DNA here is from genome assembly GCA_947685225.1 of Garcia nutans. Lineage (NCBI taxonomy): Eukaryota > Viridiplantae > Streptophyta > Magnoliopsida > Malpighiales > Euphorbiaceae > Garcia > Garcia nutans. Next base: position 13,304,729 of record CANTUV010000023.1, on the reverse strand, counting down.
GAAGCTAGGTTGGATTGGTTCTTGAAGCCAAGTTGGGTTGATACTTAGCATGCTTTGTTCCCCTTGAAGCTTGGTTGAACCTAAATCCTTGAAGCCTAGTTGGGATAATGATAATGATAAATGTGATAATCAAACCAAAGCATTAACTCTGAAAGTTGAATGGCATATTAGTGTCTTTGGGCCCATGCTTGTCTTTGTTTAAAATGTGATTTATGAAATGTGAAATGGATGAATAATGAGATCTATGTTTACCTTTGTTGGAAATGTGATTCATGACTAGTGAATTGTGAATAATGAAGTAATTGAATAAAATAAGGATATGTAATGTTATGCAGTATGACATGTAATATGTGTATTGGTATATTCATTGTGGGTATTAGTGATGGAATTATGGTTGGTATTAAGGTTATGTATATATGTATGTAATATATGAGATTAGTAGAGATATATGAAAGGTGTAATTAAAAAGGGAAACCATGATAAGAAATTAATGGTATATGAAATTAATATATATATATATGTTTGAATTTCTGTAATACATGTTTATATTATTTATTTGTACTACTAAGCTCTCGGGCTTAGCGCGGTTGTGTAATCGCGCGGGTCAGTAGATGGTAGAGCTGAAGTCAATCGTTATGCCACGAGACAGGTAAGAGTATGTTGAGACCAACTATAAGGTGATGCATACATGTATAATTTAATTATGCTGTGATTTTAACAAGAATGTATTTATATATATAAATGAAGTTTTGGTAAAGATAAGATTATTAAAAGTATAATGATTTTGTAATTGTTCTTTAAATTAATGTAATATTGTTTGAACTCAGTTAAAGGTTTTTAAATTATAACAAAAAGTGACATTCTTATACTTTATATACATACTGTACGTATACCTGGTATATGTATAGTATTTATATAGGGTATGGGGGCATTACATAAGGAAAATTTGGGTTCTGGACCCGAGCTAAGTTCTGGACTTAGAAAAGATTCTAGGTTCTGGACTTAAAGAAAATTTGGGTTCTGGACCCGAGCTAAGTTATTGGACTTAGAAATAAATTCTAGGTTCTGGACCTAAGGGTAATTTGGGTTCTGGACCAAAGCTAAGTTCTGGACTTAGAAAAGATTCTAGGTTCTGGACCTAAAGAAAATTTGGGTTTTGGACCCGAGCTAAGTTTTGGACTTAGAAAAGATTCTAGGTTCTGGACCTAAGGAAAATTTGGGTTCTGGACCCGAGCTAAGTTATGGACTTAGAAATAAATTCTAGGTTCTGGACCTAAGGAAAGTTTGGGTTCTGGACCCGAGCTAAGTTATGGACTTAGGGACAATTCTAGGTTCTGGACCTATGGAAAATTTGGGTTCTAGACCCGAGCTAAGTTCTGGACTTAGGGATAATTATAGGTTCTAGACCTAAGAAAAATTTGGGTTCTGGACCAGAGCTAAGTTCTGGACTTAGAAAAGATTCTAGGTTCTGGACCTAAAGAAAATTTGGGTTCTGGACCCGAGCTAAGTTCTGGACTTAGGGATAATTCTAGGTTCTGGACCTAAGGAAAATTTGGGTTCTGGATCCGAGCTAAGTTCTGGACTTAGAAGAGATTCTAGGTTCTGGACCTAAGAAAAATTTGGGTTCTGGACCCGAGCTAGTTCTTGGACTTAGAAATAAATTCTAGGTTTTGGACCTAAGGAAAATTTGGGCTCTGGACCCGAGCTAAGTACTGGACTTAGAAATAAATTCTAGGTTCTGGACCCGAGCTAAGTTCTTGGATTTAAGGATAATTCTAGATTCTAGACCTAAGAAAAATTTGGGTTCTGGACCCGAGCTAAGTTCTTAGACTTATAAATAAATTCTAGGTTCTGGACCTAAGGAATATTAATATTATTCATAAATAGTAAAATTTACTATTCATCAATAGTAAAGTTTACTATTCATGAATAGTAAAATTTACTATTCATGAACAGTTTTGAATTTTGTTTTTTGCTTGCCATTTCTCTATAAAAAGCCACCACTCCTTCATTTCATTTCACAACACGATTTTAATTTCATAATTCTCTCAAATTTCTTTCAATTTTAGCATATATTTTTCAAAAATAATGCATGCTTCGAGGTCAGGGACTCATTCTAATGCCGAATTATTGGAGTTTATTCGGCATCATGAGGATGGAAATTTAGATATACTGGCCGAGATGCCGCTTCACCGCAGTTCCAACGAAAAGAGCACGGTAATTATTTTTCTTTTCTTTTCTCTTGATTTTTCCATTTTTTTCATTTTTTCTATATTTTCATTATTTTTATTATATATTTTGTTTTTTTCCTTTGTATTATTATTTTTAGAAAATTTAAGAAAAATATATTAATTTAAGCAGATAGAATACTATGTACTGACCTTGTATTGACTTACCTGGCTCTTGTGTTAGCATGATCGTTGCGTTGTTCAGGCTGGAGGATGTATTTACAAAGCCCAACAATGGTATGATGTAGTGCCTTCTCGGGTAAGGCAGATTATCCGAGATTGCAGCTTTGAGCAGTTCATCTTACAATTGCCATCCGAGGAATATCAGATAGACCAGAGCGTAGTTCAGGCGCTTGTAGAGCGATGGTTGGATACAACCCACACTTTTCACTTGACCATTGGAGAGATGATAATTGGTCCGGTCGATTTTACTGCCATAACCGGCCTTCGATATGATGATGTTCCGGTTCCTCTGACCAACGATATTTTAACATTTGAAGAAATTCAGGAATTAATTGGTATGGAACCATCATATAAAGGGCCTTTTAAGATAAAAATTGAACCAATTCGTAGTTATTGGATGAACTATGAAGGACGGGTTGGCAGAGATAGGGCCGAACAGTATGCTCGAGGATTTTTGTTATATATGCTTGGGTCGACCATCTTAGGGAGTACTGAATCCTCCATTCACTTGTCAGTCTTGAGTACCCTTTCTTATTTTAGAATGGTACCATCTTCTGGCTGGGGTGAAGCTGGTCTTGCGTGTCTTTACCATGGTCTTGATAAGCTTTGCCGAAATAAGAAGTCTTTTGTCGGCTTGATGGCGGTTGTCAAGGTATTCTTTCCTTCATCAATGTTATTTCCACTCTTTTCTTGCATGAATTTGATATTTACTATTATTGTTGTAGGTATGGGCATATGAACATAACATCGTGAGGGTACCCGGTATTTCTCGAGAGAGAATCGGGTATCCGAGATCAAATTACTGGTTGTCCGATCGTGTGTTGAGCCGCTTAACCTGTGATCAGGTAAAATTAGTATGCTTTAAATTTTATGTGAAAGTTTATTTACCTTATGTTATTTTGCAGGTGAATTTGGCCTGGTGGAGCCCAGAAGAGCGAGTAAACTGGTCTCCTTTGATGAGGGCTGCACTGTCTTTCTAACATTCTCGCCGAGTATTGCTGGCCCAGTGTCCAGTGGCTGGTTTCTCAGATAGAGAGTTTATGAATGGTTTCTTAGTCCAGAGCAGCAGAGGGTTTCGATGCAAATCCCAGAATATACTTTAAATATTATGTCAATGCCAGAGGATGCATAGTGGCCGGCCTAGTATGGTTATGGTGCCGAGTCATTTCTCCATTTACCAGGTCCATTTTATGCCAATTTTATTCAAAGAAGACTCTTGAACTTTGTTGTGCAGGAGATTTCAGACGAAAATGAGGGTAGAGATGAAGAAGAACATCACGGAGCTGCAGGAGAGCCTGTTCCACATCTCGGGACTAGTACTTCTCAGGTAAAACTTTTATCACTTTCCCTTGCAACTGCTTTTTCTTTCTTTGATTCTTTAATGATTGTTGCAGGCTGTTGGCTTAGTTGATCATGAGGCTAGACCTTCCTTTACTGCCCCTTCATTTGCTCGTTCTAGCCTGCCAGATATGCCATCTCATTCGCAGGGTATTGATTTGAATTACTTGGTACATTCCTAATTTCATGGTAATTTATGCTATATGTATGCATGATTATGTATGCTCTTATATTTTCACCCAACCTTTTCTTACAAAGAGCTTGCAAAAATATTTAGGTCAATTATGAAATACCAAAAATCAATTGTGGGCCTAGTTTACACTAAGAATAAATTAACCATAGGCTTGTTTTTGGCATGAACCATTAGTTGCTCTTTTCAAGTGAGAAATCTATCTATAATAACCTCTTAATTTAGTTTTAATCCAATATAGCATAAAAGCTACTATAGTTGGTTGAATGGATTAAAACCTAATTAATGGGAATTATCATAGATTGGTTTCCATTTTTGAAAATATAACTATTGGTTGAAACGTCTGAGAGAATTATTCGAAAGCAGGATACCCCATGTTGGTATTTTGTTAACCATATACCTAGGAAAAGAGACTCGCCATTCGTGTGTGGATGTTATAAGGTTGGAAGGAACGTCCTATTTGTCCTTATTTGTTGATTGTTTGTGCATACATGCATACATTTGCATCTCATATCATTGATCCTCTCTGGCTCACATCCCTGGATTACAATAGTTCTAAAGCTTACAACAATCCGACTTACGCCGGAGATGAATTGTCTAGCAATGACTCAATCACTTGCTCACCAAAAATAATGGAACCCGAACAAATCCAAAGAATGGTGGATGAGGCCCTCAACGCCAAGATGGAAGAAATAAAAGAGGCCATGGCTAAGACCATAAAGAATCAACTAGCCGTAATTTTAGGAAACAATGCCGAAGCATATGCTAGCACTAAGAAAGTCAAGGGGAAGGCTAAAATTGATGAAGTAGCTTTTGATGATGATAAGGTGATCATTGATGATGATGATTGGGCTCAATACTACCAAGATCTTCAAGATAAAAAGAAGCCAAAGGTCATTAAGAAGACCAAAATTTTTGATGTTGAAAAGATGATTGCTGATTTAGAAAAGAAATTTGAGAAGAAGTTGAAGACCGAAGAGGTGTCTGAGATCGACAAACTATTTGAACAAGATGATGAGGTCCCTTATAAGTTCAAGATGCCTTCCTTTGCTATGTACAATGGCACCGGAAATCCTCATCTACATGTGAAGTAGTATATCACTGCCATGCAATCTGCCCGAGCTACTAAAGCTCAAACCCTAAAATACTTTATGCTCTCATTGGATCCTGTTGTCCAAAATTGGTTCAATACCTTAGATGATGGAACACAACAGAGTTGGGATCTACTTTACAAAGCCTTCATCCAACAATATGGATATAATGTTGAGTTAGAAGTTACCCTAATGGAAGTTGAGTCCATTAGGCAAAGGCCAAATGAGAATTTTGTTGAATATGTGAAAAGATGGAGGAACAAGGCTGTTTTACTCAAGAAGAGGCCTGATGAATCCGATCAAATAAGGATGATTGTGAGAGGGGTGTTGCCTAATCTTCGTGAGAGGATGTCTCATACACTCATCCGTGATTTCAAAGACCTTCTCCAAGCTGGTTTGCAAATTGAAGAATGGGAAAGGGAGAAGAGCCGCTTTGCAACAAAAAGGAACGAGAAAGGGAGATATCAACCTGGTAGCCAAAGCACACAAAAAGAAGTTTATGTTAATGTGACCGGTCAAGGGAATAAAAGACAATTCTCAGATCTGGGGAAGCCTTTGTCTTGGGTCATCGACAAGCTGTAAAAGAAAGGGTTGTTACAACCGTTAGCTCCTCGACCTTTACATAATCCATTGCCACCAAACTTCAACGCTGAGGCCTTCTGTCAATTTCATCAAATGTGAGGACATGAAATAGATAAATGTGCTCGTCTAAGGCATGAGATCCAAGACCTAATCGATAGTGGCAAGCTACCCGAGCTGGATAAGCCCAATACCAAGAATAACCATTTGCCTAAATTTGGAAGAGTGCCTCCACCAACAACCTTCATGGTGGGAAAAGGATTGGAAGAAGATTTTGTTTTATCATCCTTTCAAGATGGAAATATTGAAGTTGTGAAGGGAAAAGAAGGTTAAACTCAACGAACTTTCCTTAGCTTGAATATTGCTTTTTAATTTTACTTTCTTTAATATTAAACTGGAACAATCTTGTTTTTTCAAATTTAAAGTTGCTTGAATAAATTACTTTCATCAAAATTTTTGTTGGTCTTTGTTCATTTTGATGCTCAACCAATGAGGAATCTAGCTTATTAATTCATGAATTAATATATTTATGCATCATGATTTGAATGACTTTACTAGATGAGGGAATTGCTCTATAGCATCGAGTTGTGTATGCTTACTTAGAGAGGGCTCCTGCATAATTATCTTTGTCTAGGTCCTAGTCAGTCTTAGAACATTCTTTGACAAACTTTTGAGGTGAAATCGAACTCTACTTATTTAAGAGAGAAATGATCTAGGCATTGTTTGGTTAGCCAACAACTAGTATCCACCTTATTAAATATCAATCCCTAGTTGTCCCTTTGAGCCTTCATAAAATTTTAGCTGTCTTTTCATTGGCTTACAAACCCCAATAACCTACCTTGAGCTGTTGTGATACTTTTGACAAGTCTTATGATCACTAAGATGAAGAGGCAAGAAGATCAAAGAAAGCAATGATTAGTCAATATCATGAGGATAGTTGAAGTTCTCAAGACCATAAAGATAGTTGATGTTCTCAAGACCATAAAGATAGTTGATGTTCTCAAGACCATAAGGGTAGTTGATGTTTTTAAGGCCATAAGGGTAGTTGAAGTTTTTCTAATATCTCCAATATATCAAGACAACATCAGAGTAACAAATAATTTATCCCTATTAAAGAAGATTTATGTCACTCCACTCATTAATCATTGGAAGCCCAAGTTAGTACAAACAAGACAACTCTTTTAGAGCTAGAACCAAACAAAACAAAAAAAAAGGAAGAAGAAAAGGAAAAGAAAGGAAAAGAAAAAAAGAAGAAGAAGAAAAAAGAAAAGAAGAAAAAGAGAAAGAAAAGAAAAAAGATAAAACCTAAAAGGGCGGTTCAGAAAGCCAACTGAGTTCTCTTTTATCTAAAGCAGCAAAAGGATTCCATTTGGTTCATAAGGATATTTTGACTTGAACTGGTTCAGCCCAACCAAAGATTCAATCGAAATTGGAGAAAAAAGGAGGAAGACCATCCAATTCTTGAAAGTTTTGTACTTAACAGTCCTACAAGGAAGAAGGACAAAATGATAAAATGCTCAAAGAAAGGGAAGAATAAGAAAAATAAAAGGAAAAGAAAGGGAGAAGAGGAAAAGAAGCAAATTTGGGTACCAAGCTCTTTGCATGGGCATAAACTGTCTTAATCAAGATCTAGATTAATGCCGAGAAGATAGAAGGAATTTGGAGTCTAGAAAGATTGTTCCCAATTGCCTAAAGTTCAAACAAGAAATTTGTAGTGTGAAGGTTTGTCCATTGTGTCACATCAGCTCCTATCTCAAAATGGCCTTCGTTTAAACCTGTGTCCCTTATAGACCCCATTTCAAGCCTATCAAAGACCTGTTGATCTCTCTTGGTAGGTAGAGTCTATTAGTGGAGATAGTTTGGATAAGCATGCATATGAGATAGACAATATTTAAACTCAAATGAGACCTTTGGCCAAGTAATGTGTATGTGCCTATCTAAAGTGCAACAGTTCTTGCTTAAATAGAAATGATTCCTGAGTTTAGTACGGTAACTAGGGTTGTCATGTTATAGATATATTAATTTGGAAAATCAAGTCCTGAGGTACATTGACATTAATTTGACAAAGCCAACATTTGTTTTCAAAATCAAAATTCAAAATTAAAAAAAAAAGAGTGTTTTGTCATACAAAGCCTTCGAGCTAAGGGAACTCTGTTGAAATGATTATTGGCAAGGTCATGAAGAAGCTATCAACCGACATGCTGAAACATAGTTGGAAATGGATGCATCCCTGACTTTGCTACTCAGGGTCTCCACCACTCATGTTTTCAACATCTTGAAGATGAAAGCCACAAATGCAAAAGCTTTCAATCATTCCAATTCAAGACTTGAACGAGCATCAAAAAGGAACAAATGAGAACACTTCTGCCTATCACCTCGGTCTATGAGTCAATAAAACCGCTGTAAGTATCATTCATGCATATCATGCATACATGAGCATATCACATCGCACTGTCTTGTCTTGTATTGTCTATTCTGTATCAAGGTGAACAACAAACACTCTGTGAAGTGAAGAATCAAAAAAAGATGTCAAATCAGGAGGGCATGGAAAGCCCATTGCTTGAGAAAGCTCCAGTAAATTTGCAAAGAGAAGAAATACGTGCTTGTGCAAAGAACTAGACGGCAAAAACATCAATTGAAGCTTGCATGGATAAAATATTTGGTTTGAGCCTACACAGGGGGGGCAAAGTCTCTCCTTTACAGTTTTTTGAGTTTATATATGAAACATTTTTAAAACTCACCTACAAATATTTTGCCATGCAGGGGGGCAAGGAAAAGATATGAAGGCTAGCTAAAAAGGGCTGGATTTTTTTGCAAAAGTGCAAAAAATGAATAAAAAGAATGGAATATAAAATGAAATTAGAATTTTCAAAAGAATGAAGATGCAAAAGACAAAAGATCAATCCAGCTAAAAGAACTAAAGCCAGGGTGAAGACCCGATCTCAAAGGATGAAGATCCATTTTGAGGGAGAAAAACCACAATGCATAGAATAACTGGAGCAGTAAGATTTCTCAAATGATAAAAGGTCAGTCAAACTCAATCTCGGGTCCAAGCACCCATTCTTGGGTCCAAGTACCCAAATCAATTCAAGCTCGGGTCCAAGTACCCAAATTCAATCCAATCCTGGGTCCAAGTACCCAAATCAATTCAAGCTTGGGTCCAAGTACCCAAATCCCAATCAAGTTTAGGATCGAGTATCCAAATCCAATTTATGATCGAGTATCCAAATCCAATTAGGATCGAATATCCCAATCAAGTTTAGGATCGATTATCCGAATCCAAGTTAGGATCGAGTATCCCAATCCAGTTAGGATCGAGTATCCAAATCCAATTTAGGATCGAGTATCCAAATCCATTTTAGGATCTAGTATCTAAATTCGATTTCGGATCGAGTATCCAAATCTAGTTAGGATCGAGTATCCAAATCTAGTTAGGATCGAGTATCCCAATCAAGTTTTGGATCGAGTATCCGAATCCAAGTTAGGATCGAGTATCCCAATCCAATTTAGGATCAAGTATCCAAATCCAGTTAGGATCGAGTATCCCAATCCAATTTAGGGTTGAGTATCCAAATCAAGTTAGGATCGAGTATCCCAACCCAATTTAGGATCGAGTATCCAAATCAAGTTAGGATCGAGTATCCCAACCCAATTTAGGATCGAGTATCCAAATCTAGTTTAGGATCGAGTATCCAAATCCGATTTCGGATCGAGTATCCAAATTTAGTTAGGATCGAGTATCCCAATCAAGTTTAGGATCGAGTATCCAAATCCAAGTTAGGATCGAGTATCCAAATCAAGTTAGGATCGAGTATCCCAATCTAGTTAGGATCGAGTATCCAAATCCAATTTAGGATCGAGTATCCAAATTCGATTTCAGAACGAGTATCCAAATCCAGTTAGGATAGAGTATCCTAATCAAGTTTAGGATCGAGTATCCGAATCCAAGTTAGGATTGAGTATCCAAATCCAGTTAGGATCAAGTATCCCAATCCAATTTAGGGTTGAGTATCCAAATTAAGTTAGATCAAGTATCCCAACCCAATTTAGGATCGAGTATCCAAATCTAGTTTAGGATCGAGTATCCAAATAAGATTTCGGATCGAGTATCCAAATTCAGTTAGGATCGAGTATCCCAATCAAGTTTAGGATCGAGTATCCAAATCCAAGTTAGGATCGAGTGTCCAAATCAAGTTAGGATCGAGTATCCCAATCTAGTTAGGATCGAGTATCCAAATCCAATTTAGGATCGAGTATCCAAATCCAGTTTAGGATCGAGTATCCAAATCCGATTTCGGATCGAGTATCCAAATCCAGTTAGGATTGAGTATCCTAATCAAGTTTAGGATCGAGTATCCGAATCCAAGTTAGGATCGAGTATCCAAATCAAGTTAGGATTGAGTATCCCAATCCAATTTAGGATAGAGTATCCAAATCCAGTTAGGATCGAGTATCCCAATCCAGTTTAGGATCGAGTATCCAAAGCCAATTTAAGATCGAGTATCCAAATCCATTTAGGATCAAGTATCCAAATCCAATTTAGGATCGAGTATCCAAGTTCAATTTAGGATCGAGTATCCAAATCCAGTTAGGATCGAGTATCCGAATCGAGTTTAGGATCGAGTACCCAAATCCAGATAGGATCGAATATCCAAGTCTAGTTTAGGATCGAGTGTCCAAATCTCTCGGGTCCAGAACCCAAAACCTCAAAAATTAAGTTTTATTGCTTTTCACTCTCTTTCACTAAGGTTTCAGATCATTCAAGCAGGGGGCAAACTGTAGACCCTTAATTTTTGACCCAATCCGGTCCAATATGTTTTATTTACTCCAAAATGATTTTTGTTGTCTAATTGGTCCAAAATAATATTTGTTAAATAATTTTTTTTTAGTATCTGATTTTTATTAATAAAAAATAAAAATAAACAAATAAAAAATCATAGTCGGAAAAATCGACAGCGAAAAAACAGTCGCACGGGCTAGTGGGCAATTTTGCCAGCAGGAAATTCCTGCGGGCGAAATCACTGTGCTATTTCGCTCGCAGGATTTTCCTGCGAGGGAAATAGAATTTCTATTTTGTCCGCATACTCGCAGGCCCACCGACCTCGCCACTGCCGCAGTTTTCTGCGACAGAATTTTTTTGCCAGCGCATTTTTTCCTGTGGCAATTTTTTCGGCAGCGCAAATTTTCCGAGGCAAATTTTTCGAAACCTAATCCAATTAGGTTTTGGTTTCTTTTTTTATTAATATTATTTGCCTTAGCTAATTAGGAATAAACAACCTCAAACCATTATAAATAAGGATCAAAGGCAATTAATTTAAGGAGGAAGGATTTCACAGTGAGCTTGGAAATTGGAAAACCAAATCAATGAAGGAAAAGCAATAATTAATTCAATTGATTTTTAAAGGAGCAGAAGCATGATTTAAAGGATTTAAAGGCAAAAAAGGCTTGCCTTTGGAGCTTGTTCATCCAAGAAGCAATTTTGGGAGCAACTTACAAAAGAAGGTATGAAAATCTAGTTTCTTGATATTTTTTCACAGTAGCTAAAATTAGGATTTGGTGTTTTTCAAAAGTTAAAATCTTAGAACTTTAATTTAGTTTTTCTAAAGTCAAAAAACCTTATTTCATTGGTTTATTTTCCAAAAGACTTAAAATTATTATTTTTACTTCTTTAAAATCCTAAATCTCTAATTTAACATATTTTTCAACAAAACCAAAATCAAATTCTATTTCTTTCAAAACTTTAAACTTAGTGCTTTTTCCTTCAAAAATTCTTCTAAAACATCTTTTCTAGTTATAAAAACTTTAATTCACTTGTTTAAATCCATAAAATTCCATAAAATATTAAATTGTCTTCCAAACCCTAAGATTAAAATTACCATCCGAGACCCTAAATTCCAAAATATCAAATCCAAATTCAACTTCTAAAATTCAAAATAATAAACCTTAAACCCTAATTTTTATGAACCCTAATCCTTTTAAAACATTAAAAAACCATAAAACATAAATACTTTAAATTTTACACAGTAGCTTGAAATCATCATTTAAAACCATGAATCAAAAGTATTTTAAAGTGTCTAAAACCCTAGTTTCATGATTTCACCATTCAAATATTAATTTAGTTAATCAAAGAGTCTTACCAACCTTTTAAAACATAAAACCCTAATCTATTTTAATTCTATAAAATGTCACAGTAGCTATAATTGGACTTTTATTTGCTTTATTTAATTTTATACTTGATTATGCTTTGATTTGTCTCTTATGCTTTAATTTATTTTCAATACTTGATTTATTTAATTTATCATGGATGGATGTTTATTTTATATTTTGATTAATAGCTTTGATGGATGATTTATTTATGATGAATGATTATTTACTTTTATCAATTAATTTAGATTTCCAAAAGTTGTAAGAGGTATGTTTCCACTTGGTGGGTATCTCATTAGTTAAACATCATGTAATTTAATTTGCTTTTCTATTTTAGAACCTATGTAAAGGGCATGTTTCTACCTTTTAGTGGGTGTCCTATCTAGGCATGTGATGTAAGGACATGTTTCCATCCTTGGATGGGTGTCCATTTATTTGCTTTGTTTGGACATTGTTTTGATTTTAATATATTGATGCTTTCTTTTAATTATTGTGTGTAATATGGATAATGTTATTATATTTAAGAATTTTATAATATTAAGACCTGTAAAGGAGGCCGGTTCCAATGAACCGGGCGTTGTGGGGGTGTTGGGCCATTTCTCACCTTCCCCACACGTACCCAACTTTCCGAACCCATTAGAGGGTTGGGGATTCCTTAGGAATCGAGTCATCCACCCCTTTCTTTTTCCCGGCCCGTCCGGGTGGCGACTCCATTTTCTCCGGACTTAGGTCCGTGTTCTCTAAGGCCCTGAGCCTAAATAGTGCCAAAGTAGCAAGAACCATTCCACCGGGAGTGGGAGGGAAAATCCCCGCTCACACCCATTGTCTGATATCACACTGTGCGGGACCCCATATCTGCAGATGAGATTCTTTTCAATAAACCTAGCCATTTGGCTTGCACCAGTTTATTGAAGGATTCAGCTTCAACCTATTTTGAAAAATAATCTACTGCTACTACAATGAAACGGTGATCGTTTGAAGCTGTCAGATGTATCTCTCCTATAATGTCGATACCCAGGTGGCAAAAGGCCAGGGTGAAGACATTGAATGCAATTCTTCAAGAGGCATGTGATTCAAGTTACCATATACCTGACATTGTTGGCACTTCTTTACGAACTCAATACAATCTTTCTTCATGGTCAACCAATAGTAACCTTGTCGAATAATCTTCTTAACTAGGGCCAAACCACCCATGTGTGGACCGCAATTTCCCATATGTATTTCTGACATGATGCGCTCCACTTCAGGCTTTCTTAAACATCTCAAATGCACTTGATCAGGCCATCTTCAGTATAACTCCCCATGGAAGGTGATGTATTGCAATGACCACCGCCTTATGGCTCTTCTCTCTTTCTTCGTTGCCCCCGGCGGGTATTCTCTTTCCTCCAAAAATTGTCTGTATCAATTTCCATGATTGTTTCATATTCATAGCAAGGAGTTGATGAACTGGTCAAGATCAGAGGCTTAAGGAATAGGCTAACAGGGTTTTCCCATACTGAAGCCAATGTGGCTAGGGCATCAACCATCTGATTTTCTTCTCTTGATAGGTGTATAAACCTACACTCCTTAAAGTTCTTCTTCATCATGGTCAGGTAGTGGTGGTATGGTTTTAATTTTTCTTCTTTCAACTCCCATTCTCCATTTACTTGGGATACTACTAGTAATGAATCACCATAAACTTCCACCTTATCCACCTTCATAATCATTAGGGTTTCCAAACTGAAAATATAAGCTTCGTACTCCACCATATTATTGGTTGCCCTAAATTTCAATTTTTTGGCTAAAGGGATGAGTTCCCCTTCGGGCGATTCTAGTATAACTCCCAAACATGCTCCTTTCCTATTTACTACTCCATCAAAATACATTTTCCACCCTTGTACTTTAATTGCTTCTAAATGTTCATCTGGAAATTCCAAGATTACCTCTTCGCTTTCTGGTAATGGTTGTTGGGCCAGAAATTCTGCCACCGCTCTACCTTTGATTGTTTTCCTAGTTACATACTTAATCTCAAATTCTTCTAATATTATCAACCATCGACCATATTTCCCAATTAACGAGGGTGTCTCCCTTAAGTACTTCATTTGATCCAACCTGGAAATTGCTTGCACACTATACGATTAAAAGTAATGTCGCAACTTCTTAGAAGACCAAACCACGGCTATACATGTCTTTTCAATGATACTATACTTAATTTCATAAGGTAGGAGCTTTCTACTCAAATAGTAAACGACATGCTCAATCTCTGACTCATCTGCTTGGGCTAGCATGGCTCTGATTGACTCTTCTTCCACTGCTAAGTATAGTAATAGAGGTTTGCCAGGTTTAGATGGTTTTAAAATAGGTGGATTCAGCAAATACTCTTTTATTCGCTCAAAGGCCTTTTGACACTCTTCATTCCATATGACTGGCTGATTCTTTCTAAGCAATTTGACGATAGGCTCACAGATTGTTGTGAGCTTTGCTAGAAATATGCTAATGTATTGTAATTTACCATTAAATCCCCAAACTTCTCTCTCCGTCTTAGGGGCTGGCATATCCCTGATTGCTTTAACTTTGTCAGGATCAATCTCAATGCCATTTGGACCTATCACATGTCCTAATAATTTACCTGAAGGAACACCGAATACACACTTCTTCGGGTTTAGTCTTAGCTTATATTTCAAAGCTCTATTGAGGAATAATTCTAAGTTTTGGAAGTGTTGTTCCCTTGTATCCTATTTGACCATCATATCATCAACATATACTTCAACTTCTTTGTGCATCATGTCATGAAATAAAGTGGTGGCCATCCTTTGATAAGTCGCTCTGTCACATCCCAAAGTTTAGGTAGTCGAGTATTAGGCAAGAAGGACATAAATAAGTGGTCAAATAGAGGCTCGAGATAGTCAAAAACAAAATCGGTGTGCAAAGGAGGCCCGTGAAGTCGACGGGACCTAAAGGTAATTTTTTAAAAGGCCGAGGACCTTAGTGGAAATTTCTCAAAAGTTAGGGGCAACTATGTAAACTTAAAAATTAAGTGTCGGAAGTTCTTAATAGTGCCCATATCCGACCCCGGAAGAATATTCTCGAGATTAATCGGGTCATAACCGTGGGTTTCAATTTTTCCCGAAAACGCATGGTTTAAAAGTTACAATCAATTTATCACTGGAGGGTATTTTGATATTTTCACACCCTAGACTATAAAATTATAGCACAAGAAAGTTAAGGGTGGGTCAAAATATGAATAAAAGGAAGCCTAATGGCTTGCCAGATAAATAGATAAAAGAAGAAGGCAAGTGGACCAATTAAAAGTGGTCATTTTTGCCATAAGGTGTACCAATGGGAAATCAACACTTACACCAACACATCTTAACCTCTCTTGGCTGCCATTTGGATCAAAATAAGCCAAGGGTAGAATATAAAAGCCCTCTCTTACATGGTGAACTCGTCCCAAACCATAAGAGAAGGAAGAAGGAGGTGATTTTGCCAAAGTTTAA
This sequence comes from Garcia nutans, assembly GCA_947685225.1. Taxonomy (NCBI): domain Eukaryota; kingdom Viridiplantae; phylum Streptophyta; class Magnoliopsida; order Malpighiales; family Euphorbiaceae; genus Garcia; species Garcia nutans. Next base: position 13,289,500 of record CANTUV010000023.1, on the reverse strand, counting down.
GGCTTTTGGTTGAAGATTTTGGTGACAAACAAGATTAAAAGGTAAGAGAAACCTATCTCTAGTTTTAATTTCATGGATTAATGGTTAATTTAAGAGATTGAAATTAGGGTTCATGTAGCTAGATTTGGAGAAAATTCAAGAAATAATTATTTGAAGGATTTGATGAAAGAAATAATGGTGTTTAATCGTGAAAATAAGTTAGCAACCATTAGAAAAATCATAAGATAAGACTATGTCTATACCTAGGGTTCTTACCTTTGTATATGTGATGTTAAATTTCATAGGAAATCAAGGAGACAAGGAAGGAAAGGAAGTGATATAGATAAAGGACTAAGAAAAAGCAAGGTTTGGTACTTTAACTAATTGTTTGTTCATTTTCTTGAAATTTTTTCTGTTTTAGAATTAGTGAAATGTTGTGCCTCAATGCGTCTATAATGACTGAAAAATATTTTGAGTTGAATTCGGAATGGTTCTGATTATGGAAAAATTATTTCTGTTAGACCTGCTCTAGGAGGTACCTTGACTAAGAAAGCCATGTTTCCGGATTTTTAATAAAATTTAGAAAAATAATCTTGAATTGAATTTTGGATATGTTGTTTTTTGGTGAGTCTAGTATTTGAGAAAAATAATTTGGAACCACATTGATTGAATTTAATTTACGGAATTCACCAAATTCAGAACTGCTACTAGGATGCATGGCAACTGGAGCAGTTTGGTTGGGTGAACTACTTGACCAAGATTTTGTGTCCATTTTGATCTGAAATTTTAAAGGAATGATTTTAAGATGTAGAACTAAATTCTGTAAAAATTTTAGAGTTTTTAGTCAAGTATATTATTTTATACAATTTTTCAAAATAAGGATCAAGTTGAGTCCAAAACCAGAATTTACTATTCATATGGTCATTTTGCTACTATTCATTTGGTCATTTTTCAAAAGCAATCCAATTGATTCCTTATGCATATAAATGAGCATAATATGTTATTAAAATGACAAAATATGATATTTCACATTGAAATAATCTAAGAAACATAAGTCGATAATTATATAATGCATATTCGATTAAGAAATGACATGAAAATTTTTTGCTCCACTTGGTATCTGGGATAGTACTGAGTAGGGTAAGGGTATGATATATCACACTATATGCAGTGCTACTTTAATATAGGACTTTGGTCCGAGTTATATAGGGTGACGACCCGAGCTATATAGGACTTCGGTCCGAGTTATATAGGGCAATCGCCCGAGTTATATAGGACTCCGGTCCGAGGGCTTCGGCCACAGATTCCACAGGGCTTGGTCCGCAATTTTTTTAGGGCCACAACCATAGAATATATATACAGTTATTTTAGTTAGTTCCTTACCATACGTTAGTTTACCAAATTACCTTGTGGAGCGAACTGATAAAATGATAATAACTGAATATATGACATGTATGGATTGTTTTTACTGTGATATTATTTTTCAATACGACTCATTGCTTTTAAAAGTGCATTATGCTTTTATTATTTATTTTTCGTAATTAGTTAAAGTACCCACTAAACAATGCTTAGCGAGTTTAGTTTCTTCTAAACTCATAGGCTATTAGCAAGGAGCCAGTAGCGAGCGGAGGAGTCCTGCGATCTGTCGGTCATCAATAAACTTAGGTGGTGCTCTACATTTTGTAATTTGGTATTAGAAACTGGCATGTACTTATTTGAACAATACAAAGAGATAACTTGATGTAGCATGTAAATATAGTAATGTATAATAACTGTATGGTTTTAAATTGAGTTGGGTTGTGAATATAGAAGTGTGAATTCTTCTTGCAGGATTATAGTTGAGGTCATAAGGGTGGATTATTGGGAGTGTGCTTGAGTTGAATTGTGAAACAAAATGTTTTTCAAAAATAAGAAAAATCACTTTTGTTGACACTTGGGACCTAGAATTTTAAGGGAGACTCCGTCAAAATTTTTAGAAATTTTTTTTATAAGGAACATTAAGTAAGCTGACATAACCAGAGCTCGTATTCCGATGTAGCATTCCTCCTCGGCTTATTCATAGGTCGGGAAGGGGTGTTACAATTTGTAGTATCAGAGCATTGGTTTAGTCGATTCTGGGAGATAGGTAGTAAGTAAGTAATTATGTGTGCCATATAAGATAAAGTAAGGAGAAAATTATATGATGAATAGGTAGATGTACATGCCAGATAGGAATTGATAATCGAGTTATATGTTGATGAATTAAGTAGATAGCTATTTATGTCAATGTAGGATGTCTCTAGATTCATGGCAAGCTATGGAATAGAAGACAGAATCCCAAGCCTACGCACCAATAGGTGTTGAGGAAGCCCATGGACCAGGACTAGGGCTAGCAATGTATTTACGTGTATGAACAAGTAAGTTTCGGGGCGAAACATAAATTAAGGGAGGTAGAACTGTCACATCCCAAAGTTTAGGTAGTCGAGTATTAGGCAAGAAGGATATAAATAAGTGGTCAAATAGAGGCTCGAGATAGTCAAAAACAAAATTGGTGTGCAAAGGAGGCCCGTGAAGTCGACGGGACCTAAAGGTAATTTTTCGAAGGGCCGAGGACCTAAGTGGAAATTTCTCAAAAGTTAGGGGCAACTATGTAAACTTAAAAATTAAGTGTCGGAAGTTCTTAATAGTGCCCATATCCGACCCCAGAAGAATATTCTCGAGATTAATCGGGTCATAACCGTGGGTTTCAATTTTTCCTGAAAACTCACGGTTTAAAAGTTACAATCGATTAATCACTGGAGGGTATTTTGATATTTTCACACCCTAGACTATAAAATTATAGCACAAAAAAGTTGAGGGGGTCAAAATATTAATAAAAGGAAGCCTAATGGCTTGCCAAATAAATAGATAAAAGAAGAAGGCAAGTGGACCAATTAAAAGTGGTCATTTTTGCCATAAGGTGTACCAATGGGAAATCAACACTTACACCAACACATCATAACCTCTCTTGGCTGCCATTTGGATCAAAATAAGCTAAGGAAAGAATATAAAAGCCCTCTCTTACATGGTGAACTCGTCCCAAACCATAAGAGAAGGAAGAAGGAGGTGATTTTGCCAAAGTTTAAGGCTTTTGGTTAAAGATTTTGGTGACAAACAAGATTATAAGGTAAGAGAAACCTATCTCTAGTTTTAATTTCATGGATTAATGGTTAATTTAAGAGATTTAAATTAGGGTTCATGTAGCTAGATTTGGAGAAAATTCAAGAAATAATTATTTGAAGGATTTGATGAAAGAAATAATGGTGTTTAATGGTGAAAATAAGCTAGCAACCATTAGAAAAATCATAAGATAAGACTATGTCTATACCTAGGGTTCTTACCTTTGTATATGTGATGTTAAATTTCATAGGAAATCAAGGAGACAAAGAAGGAAAGGAAGTGATATAGATAAAGGACTAAGAAAAAGCAAGGTTTGGTACTTTAACTAATTGTTTGTTCATTTTCTTGAATTTATTTTTCTGATTTTGTGTCCAGTTTGATCTGAAATTTTAAAAGAATGATTTTAATATGTAAAACTAAATTCTGAAAAAATTTTAGAGTTTTTAGTCAAGTAGATTATTTTATACAATTTTTCAAAATAAGGATCAAGTTGAGTCCAAAACAAGAATTTACTATTCATATGGTCATTTTGCTACTATTCATTTGGTCATTTTTCAAAATTAATCCAATTGATTCCTTATGCATATAAATGAGCATAATATGTTATTAAAATGAAAAAATATGATATTTCACATTGAAATAATCTAAGAAACATAAGTCGATAATTATATAATGCATATTCGATTAAGAAATGGCATGAAAATTTTTGGCTCCACTGGGTATCTGGGATAGTACTGAGTAGGGTAAGGGTATGATATATCATACTATATGCAGTGCTGCTTTAATATAGGACTTCAGTCCGAGATATATAGGGTGACGACCCGAGCTATATAGGACTTCGGTCCAAGTTATATAGGGCAATCGCCCGAGTTATATAGGACTCCGGTCCGAGGTCTTCGGCCACAGATTCCACAGGGCTTGGTCCGCAATTTTTTTAGGGCCACAGCCATAGAATATATATACAGTTGTTTCAGTTAGTTCCTTACCATACGTTAGTCTACCAAATTACCTTGTGGAGCGAACTGATAAAATGATAATAACTGAATATATGACATGTATGGATTGTTTTTACTGTGATATTATTTTTCAATATGACTCGTTGCTTTTAAAAGTGCATTATGCTTTTATTATTTATTTTCTGTAATTAGTTTAAGTACCCACTAAGCAATGCTTAGCAAGTTTAGTTTCTTCTAAACTCGTAGGCTATTAGCAAGGAGCCAGTAGCGAGCAGAGGAGTCCTACAATCTGTCGGTCATCAACAAACTTAGGTGGTGCTCTACATTTTGTATTTTGGTATTAGAAACTGGCATGTACTTATTTGAACAATACAAAGAGATAACTTGATGTAGCATGTAAATCTAGTAATGTATAATAACTGTATGGTTTTAAATTGAGTTGGGTTGTGAATATAGAAGTGTGAATTCTTCTTTCATGATTGTAGTTGAGGTTATAAGGGTGGATTATTGGGGGTGTGCTTGAGTTGAATTGTGAAACAAAATATTTTTCAAAAATAAGAAAAATCAGTTTTGTCGACACTTGGGACCTAGAATTTTAAGGGAGACTCCGTCAAAATTTTTAGAAAATTTTTTTATAAGGAACATTAAGTAAGCTGACATAACCAAAGCTCGTATTCTGATGTAGCATTCCTCCTTGGCTTATTCATAGGTCAGGAAGGGGTGTTACACGCTCCAGCATTCTTTAAGCCGAACGACATCACCCTATAACAAAATATACCCCATGTAGTAATGAAGGCAGTTTTGGCTTTATCTTCTTGGGCCATCAACACTTGATTGTATCGGAAAAATCCATCTATAAACGAATGTAGCACGCTAGAGGCTGCACTATCAATGAGGACATCTATATGAGGTAAAAGAAAATCATCCTTAGGGGAATCCTTATTCAAATCTCTATAATCCACACAGACCCTTATCCTTCCATCTTTCTTTGGCACAGGTACTATGTTTGCTAGCCAATCTGGATATTCTATCACTTCGAGGAACTTCACTTGTATTTGCTTAGTGACCTCTTCTTTAACCAATTCAGCCCACTCAGTTCTTAATCGCCTAAGTTTTTCTTTGACAGGTTTTATGTGAGTGTGAGTTGGAATATGATGCTCGGCTATGTCTTGATCTATCCCCGACATATCTTCATAAGACCAAGCAAACACTTCTTCATATTTTTTTGAATATTTTTTCAAATCTCTCTCTCTCATCAAGAGTAAGGTCAGATGCTATGCTAATATTTTTAGGATTTTCAGTTGTTCCCAAATTTAATGATTGTGTGTTAACAGAATTAATATTAAAGATGCTCATGTAACTGCTATTTGAATGTATGCAACCATCAGGAGAAACATCACACAAGTAAGCAAAATCAAACTTTATTGCATTCATTTTGGAAAAGAAAACATCAACATCCTCATACAATGCAGACAAATTAAAATCAAAATCAAAATCATTGTTCTCAAAATCATAAAGCAGGATATTTTCAAACTTCTCTTCAACCAGGGCAACAATCTCCTCCGGAGTCTTCTCAGATTTCAGGACAACTTCATTCTTCTCTTTTGGATCGGAGTCTTTGTTGGATGGCAGGGTGAGTTCTTTCTTCAGTTGCTCCACTAGCTTGGCAACATCTGCAAAAATTTCAAAACCTGGGATTAACTTACCCATGAACATGATTGGCTCGGGCTTTCTTTGGAGTGGTCCCATATCTGGAGCTTTGACAAAAATCTCTTCAAGTGGTGAGAAGCTCATCTTCTCACTCTTGTTTGGCTGGACATCATTGTCTTCATCATATCCCAACCCCTTCTTGGAAGTTTGAGTTCTAAAATCTGGCAACTTTGTCAAACCGGCCTTTCCCTTTCCAAGACTAGCTCCGGGAAGATAGTTCATGTTCTTTATCATATTCAAAACTTTAGAGTCCACCACTTCATTATCAGAAATTGTAGCTAGTTGAAAACCATTGAGAGGCCTCTCAATCATTAGAGCATTAACAATCTCATTGTCTCCAACTTCAATGAGCACTGTCCCATGTCCATTAGGGAACTTGATCTTTTGATGAAGGGTGGAAGGAACTCCACCAAGAGGATGAAACCATGGTCACCCCAAGAGTAAGGCAAAGGTAACTGGTATGTCTAAACAACAAACTCAACAATAGATTCAATTGGACCAACCTTGACAGCCGCTTTGAAAGTCCCTTCGGCATGCCTCTTAGTGTTGTCATAAGCACGAATCGTTACCTCGGTCGGGTTTAGATCTCTTGTTGACATGGCTAGCTTTGGCAATATCTTAAGTAAACAAACATTTATGGTAGACCCATCATCGACCATTACACATGGAGTCCTCTTCCTCTTGACTTCTATTTTGATAAAGAGAGGGCAGATGTGGTCTCTCCCCTCCTCCGATAAGTCCGCATCCGAAAAAGAAACTGCTCCCATATTAACTTCACTCTTTTCTTGAACCTTTTCACATTTCATTACTTCCCCAATTTTTATGAGGTTGATCAACTCCTCCGGTGTTGTGGAGGTAGAGATTGGCATGCTAGCCAAGGCTTTGGCCATAGTTTCTCGGTGCTTTTTAGAAGTAGCTAACAAGTCCCAAATGCTAACACTTGCTTGGGTTCTTTTCAATTGCTTGAGCACAGCATCATATTCTTCTACTTCAACTTCCTTCCCCTTATTAGTTTCTACCTCCTTAGGTGGTGGCCTTGCATAAGGCTTACCAGATCTAGTGTTCATTAATTCATCTTCTTCGGGCTCGGACCAAGTCCACTCCTCCTTCTTGGATACAATATCATCATCACTATCACTTGAATCCCAAAAACCCATTGACAAAACAAATTGTTACTTCTCCACCCATCATAGCTTATTTACTTTCACCAAATATCCCTTCTTCTTTGGTTGCTTCTCCACCCGCATCTTGAAAAGAAGACATGACAAAATCCTCATGTAAACCTTCTCCCATCATGAAGGTTGCTGGTGGTGGTACCCTATTGAATTTTGGTAATGGTTGTCTTTGGTGTTTGGCTTATTGGGCTCGGGTAGCTTCCCATTATCAATTAGATTTTAGTTCTCAACCTCACACATCTATCCATGTCATGCCCTTGCATTTGGTGAAAATTGACAAAATACTTTAGTGTCGAAATTAGGAGGGTGAGGGTTAGGAAAAGGACGAGGATTTAAGGGTTGTAGGAATCCCTTTCTTTGAAGTTTATTGAGAACCCAAGACATCGATTTCCCTAATTTCAAAAATTGTCTCCTTGTTCCTAGGTTAGTAGTATTAACACCGATGACCTTTTGCATCTTTGGCTACCAGATTGATAGTTCCCTTTCTCATTCCTTTTTGTTGAAAAACGGTTCTTCTCCCTTTCCCATTCTTCAATTTGCAAACCAGCTTGGAGAAGGCCTTTGAAATCACGGATGAGTGTATGAGACATCCTCTCAAGAAGACTAGGCAACACCCCTCTCATAATCATCCTTATTTGATCGGATTCATCGGGCATCTTCTTGAGTAAAGCGGCCTTGTTTCTCCATCTCTTGACATAATCTACAAAATTCTCATTCGGCCTTTGCCTAATGGACTCCACTTCCATTAAGGTAACTTCCAACTCAACATTATATCCATATTGTTGGATGAAGGCTTTGTAAAGTAGATCCCAACACTTTTGTGTTTCATCATCTAAGGTATTGAACCAATTTTGGACAACAGGGTCCAATGAGAGCATAAAGTACCTGAGGGTTTGAGCCTTAGTAGCTCGGGCAGACTGCATGGCAGTGATATACTGCTTCACATGGAGATGGCATCTTGAACTTGTACGGGACTTCTTCATCTAGCTCAAATAGTTTATCGATTTCTGACATCTCTTCGATTTTCAGCTTCTTCTCAAATTTTTTTTCTAAATCAGCAATCATCTTTTCAACATCGGATGTCTCGGCCTTTTCAATAGTTGTTTTCTCAACAACCTTCGGTTCTTTCTTCTTCTCTTGAACATCTTGGTAGTATTGAGCCCAATCATCATCATCATCAATGATCACCTTTTTATCATCAAAAACCACTTCACCAACTTTAGTCTTCCCTTTGTCCCTTGGCTTCTTAGTGCTAGCAGATGTCTCGGCATGATTCTCTAAGATTGTAGTCAATTGGTTCTTCACGGTCTCAGCTAGGGCCTCTTTTATTTCTTCCATCTTGGCGTTGAGGGCCTCATCCACCATCCTTTGAATTGTTTTAGGTGAGCAAGTGATTGAGTCGTTGCTAGATACTTTATCTTCAACGTAGGTTGGATTGTTGTAAGCTTTAGAACTATCGTAATCCAGGGCTGTGAGCCAGAAAATAGCAATGACATGAGATGCGAATGTATGCATGTATGCATGTATGCACGAACAATCAATAAACAAGGATAATTAGGACATTCCTTCCAACCTTATAACATCCACACACGAATGGTGAGTCTCTTTTCCTAGGTATACGGTTAACAAAATACCAACATGGGGTATCTTGCTTTCGAATAATTCCCTCGGACATTTCAACCAATAGTTATATTTTCAAAAATGGAAATCCATCAATGATAATTCCCATTAATTAGGTTTTAATCCATCCAACCAACTAAAGTAGCCTTTATGCTATATTGGATTAAAACTAAATTAAGAGGTTTATCATAAATGGATTTCTCACTTGAAAAGGGTAACTAATGATTCATGCCAAAAACAAGCCCATGCTTAATTTATTCTTAGTGTAAACTAGGCCTACAATTGATTTTTGGTATTTCTTAATTGACCTAAATATTTTTGCAAGCTCTTTGTAAGGAGAGGTTGGATAAAAATAATTTTGTTTCTAAGTCCATTATAAAAAGATCCTAGAAAAAAAGGATTTTGGGCTTAGTATTTGGGCCAAAAGAATTTTTGATTTGTTTTTAGAAAAGTTTTATGTCCAAAGACCATCTTGAAAAGTTTTGAAAATAGCTTTGGTCTTTTGGACTTTAAAGAAAAATTTATTTTGAGCTTACAATATACTTAGGTTATATTAGAAAAAGAACAAACCAAATAAGCCATGATTTAAGCCAAGATAAACTAACCATAGTCAAACAACATGCATTTGGGGTACAACCTAAGGAAAGTAACTAGGCCAATTACATGAACTTTAGTCTTTGGGTTAAAAGGCTTAGGTTCCCTGGCAAGTATATACCAAATGGTACGAGGCTATGAGTGGTTATGCCATGCTCGATCTGCATACCTTGAGTGAAAGTATGGTATCCCTTACATAACACAACACGGGTAACACGGGCGTCCTAACTCACGCACACGATGCAATCTAATATGATACAATGGAAAATATCATTATAAGAAAGAATAGAATAATATAAAGACCAATGGAATCAACTTCTCTTATCCCCAGTGGAGTCACCACTGTGAGCGGGGATTTTTGCCCCAACTCCTGGTGGAATGGTTCTTGTGACTTCAGCACTGTTTAGGCTCGGGGTCTTAGAGAACACGGACCTAAGTCAGGAGAAAATGGAGTCGCCACCCGGACGGTCCGGGAAAAAGAAAGGGGTGGATGACTCGATTCTTAAGGAATCCCCAACCCCCTAATGGGTTCGGAAAGTTGGGTACATGTGGGGAAGGTGAGAAATGGCCCAGCACCCCCACAACGCCCGGTTCATTGGAACCGGACTCCTTTACAGGTCTTAATGTTATAAAATTCTTAAGTATAACAATATTATCCATATTACACACAATAATTAAAATAAAGCATCGATATATTAAAAATCAAAATAATGTCCAAACAAAGCAAATAAATGGACACCCATCCAAGGATGGAAACATGTCCTTACATCCCATGCCTAAATAGGACACCCACCGAAAGGTAGAAACATGTCCTCTACATTGGTTCTAAAATAGAAAATCAATTTAAATTACATGATGTTTAACTAATGAGGTACCCACCAAGTGGAAACATATCTCTTGCAACATTTGGCAAATCTAAATAAATTGATAAAAATAAATAATAAATCATTCATCAAAAGCATTAAATATCAATAGAAAGTAAACATCCATCCATGATAAATAAAATAAACCAAGCATTGAAAATAAATTAAAGCATATAAAATAAATCAAAGCATAATCAAATATAGAATTGAATAAAGCAAATAAAAATCTAAATTATGGCTACTGTGAGTTTTTTTAAGGAATTAAAGTAGATTAAGATTTTATGTTTTAAAAGGTTGGTAAAGTTCTTTGATTAACCAAATTAGGGTTGGTGATGTAAAATCATGAAATTAAGGTTTGAACACTTTAAAATACTTTTGATTTGTGGTTTACGACTGCTCATCAAATTATGGTTTCAAGCTTGCTGTGTAAAATTAAATATTTTTGTTTATATGGTTTTTTAAAGTTTTAAAGCATTAGGGTTTAGAAAAAATTAAGGTTTAAGGTTTTTAGAAGGTTAGGGTTCACTATTTTAGGTTTTGGAGCTTAATTAGGGTTTTAGGATTTTTCAATTTAGGGTTTCGGGTAATGAATTTTATTTTAGGATTTGGAAAGACAATTGATAATTTCATGAAGTTTTATGAATTTAAACAAAAGATTTAAAGTTTGTAAGAGCAAAAAGATATTTTTAAGTCTTTTGGAAGGAAACAGAACACAATTTTGGGTATTGATAATTTGGGATGCAAATCTTGGTTTTGGGGTTTTGAAGAAATAAAACTAATATCTTTAAACTTTTGGAAAAATAAAGCAACGATTTAAGATTTTCATACTTTAGAAAAGGTGAATTGAGGTGATGAGGCTTTTAATTTAAAAGAAACAATTATGTGATCTAGCCACTGTGACAAAATAAAAGAAATTAAGAATTCAAACCTTATTTTGTAAGTTTCACCAAAAATTGCTTCTTGGATGAACAAGGTCAAAGACAAACCTTTTTGCCTTTGAATTGTTTGAATTGTTCCCTCCAAAGTCCGATTCAATTTACTGCCAGAAGGAATTTTCATAGTTTCAGAGTTTTCCTTCTCACTCTCGGTCACAAATTTCAGCCCAATTTTCCTCCGATTTCTCCTCTCCTTTTTTGTGTTGTAATTGATCTTATTTATAGGTGTTTTTATGGTTTTATTCCTAGTTGCTCACATCATACATTATTCATTGAGAAAAGGAAATCGAAACCTAATTGCATTAGGTTTCATAAAATTTACGTCGAAAAAATTTCTCTGGTGAAAAAAAAAAACTGCCGCGGAAAAATTGTGCTAGCGAAAAAAATTTGCCGCAGTTCGCTGTGGCAGGGGGCAAGGATTGGCCAGCAGGCGAAATGGCCCACGGCCATGTCCCGCGCGCTGGTTTTCAGCGACGATTTTTTCGTCGCCAATTTTTATTTTTATTTGTTTATTTTAATTTTTTATTAATAAAAATTAGATATTAAAGCAAAAATTATTTAATTAAGTTCACAAAAATTATTTTGGACCAATTAAAATATATTAGACAACACAAAAATTATTTTGGACTAAATAAAATATATTGGACCGGACAGGATTAAAAATTAAGGGTCTACACAATCTTTACTAGATAAATCTTATAATTCTTCAGCCTTGGATGGTTTTGCTGAGTCTAGACTAGTGAGATTTGGCCATTGTATCTCTTGTGTTTGCTTTCTGCTCTCTTCGTTGTTTTTGTGCCAATGGTAGCACTCTATTTGTTTTTAGTCGCCTCTCTCTATCTTTTTAACTACCCCCTCATTCTTCATTTTAATCCCATATTTAAAGACAAAATTAGGGTAAATCCCTCATGAAACCTCTCATCTTATCCGAGCCTTCTCTTAGTCTAAAACTAATTAGGATACTAAATTATACAGACTCATATCGAATCAAACCATGTCTAGTTTGATATGAGCAAAGGTCATGTCGAATTGGACACTCCAATTCTACATGAGTTATACTTGTAACACCCTTATACCCTATATACGTATAATATATGCACCCTGTATGTATAAAATATGTATATAGAATATAAGAAAGTCATGCATATTTTTTTCTTCATTGAAAACTTCCACCATTCTAAAATAGTTATTTAGAACAGCTTATATATTCTTACTAAATAGGGAAAAATATTCCTCGGTAATTTAAATATAAAAAGATACATTTTAAAGGAAAATCTCTGAAAAAAATTTGTCAGAGTTTTATTTGTATTTCAGATATTTCCAAATTCCAATTTACTCAACCTGCATTTAAAATACACTCCCAAATATTCTCTCAACACATCCATTTCTCCAAAATCTCCAACATAACCCTATAATGCACAAGTATTTATATATATATATATATATCAATACATATAATCTATCTCTCAAATTTTTAACATTAAAAACTAAACATCCTTTTATATTTTAAATCATATACATGTAATAAACATAGTATTCATATTTAAGTAAATTTTCATGAAGTTTAAAATATATACATAAGATGCAGATGGCTCTGGTCTGTGGCAGCTCGATAAACTCGAAAAGTAAACAACTATAATCTAGACCTGGTATAGTCTAGCAGCACTCTCTGAATCAGCTCTATCTCCTATGTGTTGTAATTCAATCACGCTAAGCATAATGCTTAGTGGTACATACTTTGGTATAATAAATAAATGGTATAACACATACAATGTTGTAAATGCATTATGATAAAAATGTCAGACAATTTATTTCTTTTTGCACATTTCAGTAACACATCAATCATCCACATGAATTGGGCCCCCAAAATCCTTATATATGAGTCTAGTTCAAAAAATATTATCTTGGGCTAACTCAATCATCTGTGACACCAGCGTGTCTCACCTAGGGGTGTAATAATATCCAACAACAATATTCTAGAACTAGGCCCTATATATTGTGACATGCAATTATATTTTCACAATTTCCACTTTTCACATTCTTTTTCATACTTTCAATGCATCTTTAACATTATCATCATATACAATGAAAATGTTACTCATTTCTACATGTTAGCGCATAATTTGCATTTTTCACATTTTGTACACACATTCCATTTAACCATTCTCAAATGGCTTATCATGCAATAAACATCACAAAACAAGAATTGTTACTCCAAACAATGCCACACACACACATTCATAAACATCAAGTAACATAACACATTCAACATAACCAATGTATTACACAAAAAATCAATGTAATCAAACACATTATAAACCAAAGTATGTACTAACCTCTATTAAGCAACAAATGGAGTTAAAAATCTACCCCACTTCCAAAATCTTCTAATGCCCTTCACTACTAGGTTGATGAAATTACAACCTACTCAACACCTATTGAAAATGTGAATGAACATAATCAATTAGTATCATATTTCTAGGTGTTTAAAACATAAAACATAAATTTAGGCACATTCCTTTAAAAATACTAAAATCTGCCCCAACACACTCTAACTCCAAACTTCACTCTAATCCATCCCAATTTAATTCTAAAGTTTAAATATATCATAAACATCATATTTTTACACATTCCAATCATTAAAATATAATGTATCACTTTTCCACCAAAAATTCCAAAATTTTGCCCTAAGCCTCTTTGATTTTGGTTTTTCATTCTAACCAATTCCAAATGATAATTTGAGCTCATTTATATCATTAAAAACACAAAATAACACAATTCAAATCAAAAAACTAAATGCACCATCACTTTTTACTAAAACCCTTACCAAAACGCTAACTTCCATACTACATCTTCCAAACACCAACTAAACCTAATCAAATCCAATATTTAACCATAAAATCTTTATTTACTCATCAAAATAACATCTTACATATCCATTTCAACAATTATAACTTGCTCTTTCAAAAACCCAATTTATAAATATTCATATTTAACCATAAAACTTGAAAATAAGTAAGAAAAGCTTACTTACTTAATGAAAAACCTTCAAAAATCACTTCAATCTTGAAAATCTCTTTAAAATTTTTTATTTGGAGCAAGAATAATCCTTGTACATAGTGGAAATTTCATCCTTGAGAGAGTAGAGAAGAAGAAGAAGAAGAAGATGGTTAGTTTTATATTACTAAAATTTTAATTTTATCCTTTACCATTTTACATAATTACAAAAGTATTAATTAATAAAATATTAATATTTAATTAATTATTTAGTTAGTTATTTAGTCATTTTTAAGTCTTTAATTTTCATCTATCCAAAAATAAATTTATTTTATTTTTATTTTTATAAATTATCATTTTACCCTTCTTTTACTATTCAACCATTGACTTTTCTAACTCATGTTTGACTTTATATGTAATCTATATTTTTATTATATTTCATATATCTATTTATATGATATTTTCTCACTTCCAACACCTTGTTTAACTCCCAACTTATTAATTTAATTAAAATTTTGTAAAATAACAGATGTTATAATTCTCTCCCCCTTAAGTAATTTTATCCTCGAAATTACTTGACATCAACTCTGAATAGTTGAGGATACTGGCTCTGCATCGTTTGCTTACTCTCCCATGTTGCCTACTCAGCAGAATGGTTCCGTTAAACAACTTTGACTAATGGCACCTTTTTTTCTTAATTCTTTTACTTGTCGTGCTAAGATTGTTACTGGTTCTTCTTCATAGGTCAGATTTGGATTCACCTCGATAGATTCAATAGATAACACATGAGATGGATCTAATATGTATCTTTAAAGCATCGACACATGGAAGACATTATATTTTTTTATCTAACTGTAGCTGTAGAACCAATCTATAGGCCATGGGTCCCACTCTCTAGAATCTCATATGGCCTAATAAATCAAGGACTCAATTTCCTTTCCAACCAAATCTTAGAATCCTCTTCCAAGATGACACCCTTAAGAACACATTGTCACCTACATTAAACTCAATGTCTTTCCTCTTTAGGTCTGAATAAGACTTTTGTCGGTATAAAGAAGCTTTCAAATGATCCCTAATCACCTTTACTTACTCTTCTGTTTCCTTTATCAATTCAGGACCTACCAGTTTACCTTCTCCAACCTCATCCCAACATAATGATGTCTTGCACTTCCTGCCATATAGAGCCTCATATGGTGCCATCCCAATACTGGACTAATGACTATTTTTTGTAGGCAAACTCTATCAGTGACAAATATCTATCGTAGATCCCAGAAAAATCAATGATATAGCTCCTCAACATATGCTCTAGAACTTGTATCACTCTCTCAGGCTGCCCATTTGTCTGTGGATGGAAAGCAGTACTAAAGTACAATAAAAAACCCAATGCATCTTGTAACCGCCTCTAAAATCTCGATGTAAAATGAGGATCTCGATTTGACAACAATAAAACTGGGACTCCATACAATCTCACTATCTCACTAATATATAGATCAGCCAACCTATCAAGTGAGTAGTCCATCCTAATTGGTAGAAAATGAGTTTTCTTAGTCATCCGATCAACTATCACCTAGATTGCATCATGTTTCTTCTATGTCAAAGGCAGTCCTATCACAAATCCATGGTCACTTACTCCCATTTCCATTCAAGCACTGACAATGGCTGAGCAATCCTGAAAGAACTTTGTAATGTTTAAAATTTTAAATACTAAACTTTTAATTTAATATTGATAATTGATAGTAAATAGTGATAAAAGTGGCATGGATAAGTGATGTAAATAGTGAATCTTAAAATTTACTGAAGTAATTATTTATTTTTATGATTTTATGAGACTACAAATCAAATTGGAATTAAAGATTAAGAGTGAGGGTGCACCGTAGTTAAAATGAAATTGGACATACTAGATTAAACCATATATATATATATGTGGATAGGTGTGTGTATGTGTGGAAACTTCTTCTTCTTTCTTCTTTCATCTTCATCCATGCATATCATTACCTTCACCATAAAAACTCCTCCTTTCTTCCTTCTTTTAAAAAATTTAGACAAAATTTAAAAGAAAATCACATCTAGTTATATGTTTTTAGAAGAATAAGGTGAAAAGGTTGAGATTATCAACAAGTGATTAAATAAGAGAAGGGATTTTGAAAGAGGTATGTGCTTATGTATTTTAACTATTTGAATTTATATGAATTTTATTGTTTGAAGTGGTTGATTAAGTTATCTTTAATGAGTTATTACTGAAATGTATTTGATATAGACTCTTTCTATGTCAAAGAAACTAGTTTTTGATTCATTTTTATCATATATTTGGATATATTGTGTTTAAGTTTTTGAGTGTACAAAAATCAAAATTTTGCTTGACACAGCCAGTGACACGACCATGTCATTGGGCGTGTCAATTATGTTATGTTCCAATATTGATGACACAACTGCTAACAGTCATTAGGCGTGTCATAGCTACTATGATGAAATAAAAATGACATGGCCAGTGACACGCCTTTATCGTTGGGCATGTCTTAGCTTCTGTAATGCAAGTTAAATGACAACCATTGACACGCCCGTGTCATTGGGCATGTCATAGCTTCTGTAAGAATGGGAAAATGAGACGGTCATTGACACGCCCATGTCATTGGCCAAGTCACTTAAGAAATTACCTAAAATAACTTTTTATTTATTTTTCATCTGTAATTCTAGTCGAAAAGATTATAAGTCCTCAAAGTGCATAGAATTTTTGAAATCAACCCTAATAAGTAGTGTAACAAATTTATTTTGAATATATGATAAATATGTGTGATACCAAGTGTTGATCAAAGAACTTTTCCATTGAAGTGCTATATATAATTTAATGTTAATTAAAACTACTAAATTGCCCAAATCATACTGATTTTAGATCTAGTTTGGGA
The DNA here is from genome assembly GCA_947685225.1 of Garcia nutans. NCBI lineage: Eukaryota > Viridiplantae > Streptophyta > Magnoliopsida > Malpighiales > Euphorbiaceae > Garcia > Garcia nutans. The sequence goes on along the minus strand of CANTUV010000023.1, from coordinate 13,272,630 downwards.
TTGAATGGCTACCCAAAGGGAGGATATCTAAACTGATAGTGGGCATTTTGTGCAATCAATGGACACTCTGTGTCATCATATTCAGTGGGCATTCGTGCCATAGTGAGCCACTAGCCAAATTTTATACAGTGGGCATTAAATTGCCAACAATGACCCGTTATCCAAATCTAGGATCTGAGTTTAGTGTGTATGGGCATAATAAAAGAAGTTATCTATATTGAAAATAATGTGTTATATGGTTATTGTTAAATTAACCAATTTTGAATCTTATTGTGTTTAGTATTTCAAGTTTTAATGAATTTATTAATCTCTTTATTTAATGTTCAAAAAGTAATAATTTCCATTGTTTCTAAATTATTTAAATTTTCTTGCATATTGTAAATACATAAGCACCACTAAGCTTTGCTTAGCATGTTAGAATTATTTTCTGACGTGCAGATCAAATAAGAAGAGTTGAAACTATAGAGTGAGAGATATTCGTTCCTAGTCAACTACATCACAAATATTCAAAGAACAATAGTATAAATATTGTATTTTGCATAGTTCACATGGCAATACTTTATAATTTTTTATGACAATTGTATAAATTTGAGAGTAGTTTGAGAATTATAATAATGTAAGTTAACAAAAGGAGTTCTTTATAAATTAATAGATATATGTTTATAACATAGGCATGATTATAATAGTTCTTTTGAAAGTTTTATAACTGCTTTAATTTATAGAAGTATTTTGGTTTTATTTCTATAATACATATATGGACAAGCTTTAGTATTTAGGTGGCATCACCTATTTAGTTAAGTGTATATAGACTATATATGGGATATTACAAACTTGGTGCTCAGCCTTCACTCTTTGGCAAGTGAGACATTTGGATACAAATTCTGCTATGTCCCTCTTCATACCTTGTAACGACCCTCCCCGACCAGGTCGGCTGCCCGGCCCACTAGTGGCTTACGGCCTGGCCTTTTCACCACCTGGGCACGGAGCAGAAATGGTACTGGATGGTTCTCGCTGGCTCTCTTAAGTGGGAGGTCAGGGGTTCGATCCAGGGAGGCGACTCCTTAGGGAGCCAAATAAACAAATTCCTGCTGGGTGGGCCGCGAGGGCTGTCCAGTACTGTAGCGATCGCTTGCCTCCTGCGGACTCCGTGCCCAGGTGGTGAAAAGGCCGGGCCGTAAGCCACTAGTGGGCCGGGCAGCCGACCTGGTCGGGGAGGGTCGTTACATACCTGACCACCAATAGTGTTGTTTCAAGTATTGATACATCTTGGTACTTTAAGGGTGCATAGCATAGAATGATTGACGTGTTTTCTCTAAAATCTTCTTCTTCAATTCCACATCATTAGGAATACACAATCTATCCATGTATCATAAACTGCCATAATCTTTTTGAATTTTCTCATTGCTTAAAGTCTCTGCTCTACCCCTTTTGGAAATCCTCCATAATCTTTTGAATTTTCTCTTCTATTTGTTGTGCTTCCTTAATTTGATCTAGCAACACTGGCCTCAACTGCAAATGAGCCATCAGTGCACCATCACCACATAACTCAAATCTACCATGCAACACTCTCAACTCAATAAGCAACGAGAGTAATAGGTTGTCAAACCTGCCATGGGCTTGCGACTTAAGGCATCCGTAACTACATTCGCCTTACCGGGGTGGTAATCAAGTAGATAGTTATAATCTTTTATCAATTCTAGCCATCGTCTTTGTCAAAGATTCAATTCTTTCTGGACACCTATGTACTTCAAACTCTTATGATCGGTGTAAATAAAACACTTCTCTCCATACAAGTGGTGTCTCCAAATCTTCAAAGCAAATACAATGGCTGCCAACTCCAAATCATGAGCCGGATAGTTTAATTCATAAGGCTTCATCTATCTTGAAGCATATGTAATAACTCTACCTTCTTGCATCAACACACAACCTAAACCATTATGTGACGCATCAATATATATCACATATGGTTTACCATCTATAGGTAGAGTAAGAATTGGAGCTTGAGTCGACATGTCTCTCAATTGCTCAAAGCTCGCCTGACATTGGTCCATCCATACAAACTTCGCATCTTTTTGAAGCAATCTAGCAAGTGGCAAAGCTATTATGGAAAATCCTTTAACAAACTGACGGTAATAACCAGCCATTCCTAGAAAACATCTAATCTCTATCACATTCTTTGGTGTATTCCAATTCAAGATTGCTTCAACTTTACTCGGTTCAACTTTTGTACCCTCTGCTGAAACAACATGCCCAAGGAAAGTCACATGATCCAACTAGAATTCACACTTGGATATTTTAGCATACAACTGTTTTTCTCTCAATGTCTATAATATAATTCACAGTTGTCGATTATGCTCTTTTTTACTACGGGATTATATAAAAATGTCATTAATAAACACCACAACAAATTGATCCAAGTACAGTCTAAACACCTTATTCATCATAAATGCATCTGGTGCATTCATCAATCCAAAAGGCATCACTAAGAACTCATAATGCTCATACCTTGTCCGAAAGGCAGTCTTGCGTACATCTACATCTCTAACTCTCAACTGATGGTACCCAGATCTCAAATCAATCTTAAAAAAATATTGTTGCTCCCTTCAACTGATCAACAAATCATCAATGCGAGGCAATGGGTATTTGTTCTTAATGGTCACTTTATTCAACTATTGATAATCAATGCATAATCGCATCGTACCATCCTTCTTTTTCACTAACAGTACTGGTGCTCCCCATGGTGATATACTAGGGTGAATAAATTCTTTATCAAGTAACTCCTGTAACTGCACCTTCAACTCTTTTAATTCTGGAGGTGCCATTTGATAAGGGATAATAGAAATGGGAGTGGTACTGGCATCACATCTATACCAAACTCCACCTCTTTCTCCGGGGGTAACCCTGGTAACTCCTCAGGAAATACATTCAAGAACTCTGCTATTATAGGTATATTCTCCAACTGGGGCCCTACTACTATGTTATCTACCAAATGAACCAAATAAGCCTCACACCCTTTTCGAATCATCTTCTTAGCTGATATAGCTAAAACAAACATGGATGCAAGGTGTCTCTGCTCACTAGATACCACTACTTCTCCTGCGACACGTGTTTTTAGAGTAACACATTTCTGTGGATAGTTTACTATAACCCCATGTCTGGATAACCAATCCATACCAAGAATCAAGTCATACTCCCTAAAGGGCGTCTTAATTAGGTCATCGAGAAAATTCTCATCCTCAATAACAATTGGACTATCTTGGTATACCCTGCTAACTACCACACTATGCCCTAAAGGGTTGGTCACCCTCACATCAAAACCTAATGACTCAAAATGCATATCACCCACAGGCAGAATGGATGAACTGATATATGAATGTGTCGATCCAGGATCAATCAAAGCATGCATAAGAATGTCAAATAAAAGAAATGTACTAGCCACAACATCTGAAGCATCTACCTATCTCTGCATCATATATACTCTCTATGATGATCCTGCCAAATCTGGTCCACTAGTTCCTACCGTGGATCCCCTTTTCTGACTAAATTTAGGACTGCCACCTCTGCTACCACTACCCCTTCTATCACTTGGTTTAGAAACTGCTATCTTAGTCTGTCTATCTATGGGTGGCACTAGACAATCTCTGAGAAAATGATCTATGAAGCCACACCTAAAACAAGCTGGTGTATGAGTCCCCCAACAGACACCCCTATGTGTCGGTCCACATTAAGCATAAAATAGGTGGAGGAGATCTCTGTGGAACTGGGAATGGGGCACTAGCTACTGAGGTTGCAGGTCTCTACCTCTGCAGCTGAAATGATTTGCCAAACTGCCCCTGACTGCCACTAAACCTTGGAGGAAAACTCCCACGCCTCTCTTTCTAGATGAAGACCTTGCATCAGCCTAAGGCCTCCTGCCTTTGCTCCCCTGAGCTCTGGCAGCTGCTACAAGTCCCTATGCCTTCTCTACATTTCTGGCAGGTGAAACCATCTTTAAAAATTCCTCATAATGAGAGGTTTCCACAAGGCACATGATGGATGGCCTCAGACCCTCCTCAAATCTCATGCATTTGTCTATCTCATCTAATAATAAATCCCCTACATACTTACTCAATCGGATGAATTCCTTCTTGTAACACACTCATACTCCATATAAGTACTATACATATACCTGTTATACATACAGTACGTATATAAAGTATAAGAATGTCACTGATCGTTTTAGTTGAAAACTTTAATCGGAGTTCAAAGAATAGTACATTTTATTTAAAGCACATTTACAAAATCATTCTACTTTCAAAGATCTTACATATATATATATAATAATCTTATCTTTAATAAAAATACACTTATACAGATAAATACATTATTGTCAAAATACAACATATTTAAATTATACATGTATGCACCACCTTCTAGTTGGTCTCGAGATACTCTTACCTTTCTCGTGGCATACCGATTGACTTGAGATCTACCACCTACTCACCTGCGCGATTACACAACCGTGCTAAGCCAGAGAGCTTAGTAGTACAAATAAATAATATAGACATACATTACAGAAATTCAAACATATATATATTAACTTCATGTACCATTAGTTTCTTATCATGTTTTCTCTTTTAAACTACACATTTCATATATTTTTACTAATCTCATATATTATCTACACATACACATATCATACTTCATAACATTATATTTCACTCCATAGTGCATATTAAAACAAGGACAAATACGTATCTCATTATTCATTTGTTTAACCATTCAAGAATCACATTTAAACAAACACAAGCATGGGCCCAAAAAGGATCTAATATGTTATTCAAAGTTCAGAGTTACTACTTTGGTCCATATCATAATCATCAAGCCCGTAGGCAATATATATATCTCTATCCATGGATAGTGTAACAGACCCAGTCTCTTGGACCTCAACCCGGCTAAACTCGAGGAGATCCTCAACCCGGCTAGACTGTTACTGTTTTTGAGGCTTACGACCCAGTCTTTTCACCCCAAAAACATCACATTTCACATTTATCATTTCACATTTTTCAACTGGAATAAGCTTACGACCCGGTCTTTTCACCTATCCAGTGATTCATAGGCATGCCGCCAAATGCAGAACTCTGAAAATTGAATTAACATATTAGGCACACAATTATTTCATTTATCTCTTTATCAAACTCTTTTCATTTCATTTCTCATAGTTAATTAGGCAACCATGCCTCAATTATATTTCATTTGCATGATCATAGCCAACAATCATGGCCTCATATATCAAATCATCTCAACTCACATTAAAACAATTCATCATATCATCATATCTTTCATATTTCATTTCATAATCATATAAGCAATCATATCTCAATCATCTCATTTGCATCATTATCATTATCATTATAGCCAACCATCATGGCTCCTCATTTCGTCAATAGAGTTCACATAATTAATTGCATTGAATATTGTCATTATTAATCACATTAGCTTCACATCTCATGATATCTCAATTCACATTAAATCAATTCATTATTTAAGTATTCAACATGAGGCATTACATCTCATAAATCTCAAATCACATTCAAGCAATTTATCATACAAGTATTCATCATAACCAATCACATTGCACATACCTTTTTGATGATCATCATATCTTTCACTTGACATAATTCACCATGTCAGCACCTCTTTCACATTTCATATTTCATCATTGATATATATATATATATACATAGCAATTTACATTATTCATAAGCATCAACAATGTAATAGATTACTTAACACATTTATAACCAAATGTGTTAAGGTCCAAGGCATATAAATATATGCAACCAAATAGGGTTTGTACTTACCTTAAGAACCACTCACACCAATCTATACACTTCCTTTTCCAAGAACTCTTCATCACTTGAATTAGGGCAATCCACTTCCTTCATAACCTAATCCAAATAAAATGATAAAATACATGAATCTCAATACAATTATTCACTTATTAACCTCATGCTAAACCTCTAGATCACAAATTACAACTCAACATCTCTCTCTAGGACCCCACGGTCGTGGCCTCCCAACCCCCACGGGCGTGGCATAGCAAACACTTCTGCCCAATTGCTCTAAAACTCCCACAGTCTTGGCCTTCCAACCCCCACGGTCGTGGCATAGAAAATGAATCTGTCTCTTTTGTTCAACACCTCCACGGCCATGGCTTCCAATGGCCACGGTCGTGGCAGCCAAGGGCCACGGGCGTGGCATCCAAAATGCCTCTGTTTCCGGACCAAACTCATGTATTTTATGCTTTTCAACTTCATTAAACACAAACATACATCAATCATACATCAATTATTCAATTCTTCAACTCATACATATTAAACTCTTACTAACCAATTTCAATAATTCATCATCATCCTCACAACTAACCATATTATCATCATATAAATACCAATTTAACATACCTACAAATCTTTCACTATCATCATTTTCACACCTTAACCAAATCAAATATAAACACAATCAATAGAAATCAACTCAAAGAAATGAACACTTACTTGAATATTTTGCCAAATCTTCAATCTCCACCTTCAATTCTCTCAAAACCCTTATGAATTTGAGGTGTGTAATTAAAATCACCTTTCTCTCTCTCTATCTCTCTCTCTCTCTCTCTCTCTCTCTCGTCCAAGAAGAAGAAGAAGATAGGAAGAAAGAAAAAAAATCCTCTTTCTTTCTTTTTATACTTATCTTATATATATATATATAATAATATAATTAAATATTATAAAAATCCCTCACCACATATTTCCTTTTCTTTGACTTCTTTTCTTCTTTTTCTTTTATTATTATTATTATTATTATTATTATTATTATTTAATTATATAAACTTACTTTTCCTACACCACTTATACATTATGTATATGTAATGTATATGTTGGTATATGTATATCTCTAATATATTGTAGTTATATTTCCCATATTTTCCAAATACCATATATACATATCATCCGTCATATACATCTATTTCTTATAATATTTTCCTTATATATTTATCAACATATCTTCTCACAACTACTATTCCAATGTACACCAAAATCGGGGTATTAAATTAATTCGTTGCTCTGATTTTGATTTTCATTAAACATACACATTAAATCCATATACAACAATAATTATTCCAAACTTTTAGGGTGTACTTTGGGATATTACACTTCTCATATTCTGTAACTTTCTTCCTTTCTTACTTCAGACTCTTAAACTCCTTCATCTTGGCATCTTTTATACTCTCTGGGGCATACTTCTTCTCAAATTCCTGTAGGACATCAACAAAAGTCAACATTGGCAGTTCAACCATCCCATGGGGTACAATCTTCCACCCGTCATAGGCGTCTCCTGCAGGAAAGACAAGGCATAATCAAACTTCTCAGCTACAGTGGCCTATAGCTGGATAAAAACTCTCTATACTCTATCTAGCCACTGCTCTGCCTCAGTTGGATCAATGGTGCCAACAAAATCTATAACTCCATACTTTCATAACTTGTCATACTTTATAATCTGTGGTGTCTATGGTTGTGGCTGCTACTGCTGCTGCACTAGGAGCCTAAAGGAGAGCTCCACCATCTGTTGCACCCAAACTAGCAGAGTCCCCAGTCCTGCTAATCCAACTGACACTGACGCATCCCTAGCATCTTCCGTAGACCTAACATCTCCCTCATTAGGAGCAACACTCTTGGCACCCCTCTCACCAGAAACATTCTCCTAAGATGCCATAACAGCTAATATCTGTAATTACAAAAGGAATCACGACATCAGTGATCAGATAAAATGATAATGCAAATGCATGTATGTTATGATAAATCACATTTAAAATTCCATTTTGTCTCTCCAAAAATCCATCCAGGTCAAGAACCTCAAACCTAGGGTCTGATACCAAAATAAATTGTAACACTCTTATACCTCATATACATATAATACACACATCTATATGCATAAAATATGTATACAAAATATAAGAAAGTCACACATATTTTTTTTCTTCATTTAAAAACTTTCATCATTCTAAAATAGTTATTTAGAACACTTTATATATTTCTTACTAAATAGAGGAAAATATTCCTCAGTAATTTAAATATAAAAAGATTCATTTTAAAGGAACATCTATAGGAAAAATTTATCAGAGTTTTGTCTGTATTTTAGATATTTCCATATATCAATTTACTTAACTTGCATTTAAAATACACTCCCAAATATTCTCAACACATCCATTTCTCTAAAATCTCCAACATAACCCCATAATGCACAAGTGTTTATATACATATAATCTATCTCTCAAATTTTCAACATTTAAAACTAAACATCCTTTTATAATTTACATCATATACATGTAATAAACATAGTATTCATATTTAAGAAAAAATTCACAAAGTTTAAAATATATACATGAGATGCAGATGGCTTTGGTCTGTGGCAGCTCGATAAACTCCAAAAGTAAACAACTATAATCTAGACTTGGTGTGGTCTAGCAGAAATCTTTGAATCAACTCTATCACCTGCACGGCACAGCTAGTTATTTAGTCATTTTTATTTTTATTTTTATAAATTACCATTTTACCATTCTTTTACTATTCAATCGTTGACTTTTTCTAACTCATGTTTGACTTTATATGTAATCTATATTTTTATCATATTTCACATATATATATATATATGATATTTTCTCACTTCTAAGACTTCATTTAACTCCTAACTTATAAATTTAACTTAATTTTTGTAAATTAACGGATGTTGCGATTCTCATGTCAAAATGGGGTGTCCAGTTCGCATTGAGCATAATTATAGACCCTTAATTTAGACCCAATTCAAATTTGATTTTAATTAAAAGAGATTGTATTAAGTTTATTTTTAATGAAAGGCCAAAATTAAATTTAATATGAATGAATTAGGTCAAGTTGAAGTTGAACCAATTGAAATAAAGGCCAATTTGGTTTGGTTGGGTTAGCCAAGCTCAATATGAGCCAAATAGATATGAGCCAAATAGGCATGAGCCAAGTAGGCATAAGCCAAGTAGACATGCGCCAAATAGACATGAGCCCAAGTTGAAATGAGCCAAATGGACATGAGTCAAGTAGACATGAGCTTTTTGGATCCAAATAGACATGAGCCTAGCTCATGTCAATTTGGACACTCCAAATTGAGCTGCTCATGGCGATTTGGACATTCCAAATCTACATGGAGCTACTCATGTTGATTTGGGCACTGCAACTCATCATGAGGCATCGGTTTAGCCTAAAATCAGTCTAAATTGTAGTAAAATTCAAATAAGCTTCGGATAAGGAGGGACAATTTCAATTGGTTCAAGATTCGCAAGTTATATTTTCCCTAAGATTAGCCTATACATAGACAAATTAAAGGAGCAAAAGTGGATAGCAATTAAGAAACAAAGATAAATAGAGAGAAGCTTGAGTGATTAGCAACCACAATTGTCAATACACAGAAATCAAAAGCAAGCAATCCAAGAGATAGAAGCTAAACAAAGCAATTGTCCACGGATTACACTAAGCTCCCAACCAAAAACCAGAGTTATCCAGGAAGTGGCACAAAATAGAGAGCTTGGTTCAAAGTTCAATTTTGGTGGAGCCAACAAAAGAAGGTTTGGATTTTGATATTTAATTCATTTAAACTTATAGTAGTTATTTTCATTCTTCAAATAATATTATTTCATCCAGTCACTTTGTTCAAATAATATTAAACTTCGAGCAGCATGGTGCATCTCATCCAGTAGCTTGTTTTAACAATATTAAGTAACTTTTTGTTTATTTCATGTAGTAGGATAATATTACAATTTTAATATCAATTCAAATTTTGTTTATATGATTTTTAAAACCCTAATTTTGTTTCTAAACCATCGTCTACATATTAAAACCCTAACCATGTTTTCAAAACCCTAATTTATACCTAAAATCCTAAATTTATACCAAAAACCCTAATTTTGATTAAAAAACCCTAATATTCAGTAAAAATCCAAAAACCTTAATTTTTTAATTGGAACCTTAATTTTATCCTATCTATTATTATGTTCAATTTTTATTGTCATATACTTGATGATGAATGATATGGTTGGTTGATTTATTTAAAATGAATGATTGGATTATATTTTGTTTGTTTATTTATTCATATTTTAATGATTGTAAAATTCATGTTTCCACTTTGTGGGTGTCTTAGTTATTTTTAATTATGTAATTTATTTTATGAACTTTGGGACTTTGTGAAGGACATGTTTTCACCTTTTCCTGGGTGTCCTATTTCATTTTATTTTTGTTGATTTCATATAGTTATAATGGTATGTTTCCATCTAAGGATGGGTGCCCATTTTGTTTGATTTGTTTTAATAATATGATGAATTTATATTTTTAATTATATGTAATATGAATAGTACTATAATAATTTAAAAATCTTATAATTTAGACCTGAAAAGAAGGCTGGTTCCAATAAATCGAGCGTTATGGGAGTATTGGGTCATTCTCACCTTCCTCATGCATACCTAACTTTTCAAACCCAATAGGGGGTTGGGGAATCCTTAGGAATTGAGTTATCCACCCCTTTCTACTCCTAAGGAATCCCCAATCCCCTAGTGGGTTTGAAAAGTTTAGTACATATGGGGAAGGTGAGAATGATCTAGCACCCCCATAACATCCGGTTCATTGGAACCGGCCTCCTTTCCAGGTCTAAATATTATTAAACTTTTAACTTATTTAAATATCATCCATATTACATGAAATTACAAAAAAATAAATATTCATTTTATTGAAATCAAAGAAAGTACAAACAAACAAATAAAATGGGCACCCATACAAGATGGAAACATGCCTTTACAACCATGTCCAATGTTTAAAACTAAATAAAATGAGACACCCACCATTTGGTTGAAACATGCCCTTTACATTAATGCTCAAACTCAAAGTAAATTAAATTATATTGAATTTAACTAATGAGGTACCCACGAAGTGGAAACATACTCTTACATTTTTAAAACTTAAAAATCAACAAAAATAAATCATTCAATCATTCACCACGAGCAAAATAAAAATAAATCATTCATCAAATAAAATATTAAGAAATCATTCATCACAAATAAAATAAAATAAATCATCCAGCAAAACATATAATAAATCACAAAATCTAAGCTTTAATGTCACATTGAATAATAGATGTACAAAATTAGGGTTTTAATTTATGAATTAGGGTTTTAGGAGAATATGATTAGGGTTTTGGGGTTTTGCAAAACAAAGCTAGGGTTTCGATTTTAAAGAATAAAACTAGGGTTTTAGTTTTAGAAAGGTAGGATTAGGGTTTTAATTATTTATAAATCAGTGCTTATGAAATTAGGGTTTAAGAAATTACATATTTAAATTTAAGAGTTTAGGGTTTGGGAAATTAGGTTACTATTTATTGTGGCTAGGGTTTCACAGAATTAGGGTCTTTACTACTGTTATTAAACTCATTGCGTGGATTAATATTTAATGATGAACATTGCAAATATAAACTTAAGATAATGGAAAATCTTTGATGAATCAAATATAGAAAGATGAAAGAATAAAATAAAACACTGCATGAAACTAAAGGTAGCTACTGTAAATTTAATTAAATTAAACATAGAAATCAAACCTCCGTTTGTTGGTTCCTCCAAATTAAAATTGTTGAATCAAGCACCTTTTCTTATTGTTGCTTCTTGGATCAATCTTCTTTTTTGTTGGACCGAAGCAAGTTTGAGACTAATCACTACCTCTTCAGTTGTTGTGTTTATTTTGGTATCCTTTTTCTTTTCTGTTTCTTAATTATTTTGTCTTGCTAGATCCTTAATCCAGAGTTTCTCCATGATAGATTGTTATGTTCCAATATTTTCTCTTTATTAATTCTTTGTTGCCCCCCTCTTGTTCCAATTTAACTTTTTATTTATACAAGAATGTATTAGGTTAAAACCTTGTAAGACTTTCTATTTTGAAATGGTCTCCTGAAGCATATCGAATTAGGTTGTTTTTAATTCGAAATAAACCCTGAGCATGTCAGATTAAAAGCCATTAAATTCGAGGCAAGCTGAGACTATATGAAAATAAAATAACATTAATCAAAGGAATTATAGGTCCATATTGAATTGGGGAAGCCTCAGTTCTATATGGGACCTCTCCATATCGAATTAGGACATCCCAATTCAATATGGAGTGTCCCATATCGAATTGGGGAAGGCCCAATTCAATACGGGACCTCCCCATATCAAATTGGGAGCATCCCAATTTGACATGGGGTGTCCCATTTTGAATTAGGGCACCCTATTTCAACATGGGGTGTCCCATATCAAATTAAACCATCCAAACCTTCAAAATAAATCTATTTAAGGTTTTAAAGGTTGAACTAGCTTATTTTAGGCCTCATAGAATTGTACCAATCTAATCAAAAGCTTCAAATAGGTTTAAGCTTATTAAGAATGGACTGATTATGACTTAGGCCTTTTTGAAATTAGCAATGGACTAACTAGGGCCAAAATCAAGAGTCTGCATTATGCAAGTGATGCCATACTTTCTCTCAAGGTATGGAGATTAAGCATTGCATAACCAGTCATAGCCTTGTACTTTTTGGTATATACTTGCTATGAGAACCTAAGCATTTTAATCCAAAGACTAAAGCCCATATAGTTGACCTAATAATTTTGCTTATGTTTACCTTAAATGCTTATTGTTTGACAATAGTTAACATGTCTTAATTGAGTTATGACCTATTTGGTTTGTCTTTTCCTAATATGACCTAATTATGGTGAAGGCCTAAAACTATTTTATGGCCCAAAAATTATTTTAAATGCAAAAGCTCAAATCATTTTTTGAAACCTTTTTAAACAATAATTGTTTTCTCGTGGCCCAAGTTTTGCGCCTAAAATTGATCTTTGAAATGAATTTTTACAATGGGCTTCAAAATTTTCAAAACCATTTTTTCATTTTATAGTCCATTTAGCTAAATCAAGCTTTTATTGGGCTTTGCAAATTATAACCTTTTTACAATGGATCAACCTTTTTACAATTGCAATTGAGCTTTCAATTAGTTAGGTCAATTATGGAATATTAAAATCAATTATGGGCCTTATTTATACCAAGGCATGTTAGGTATGGGCTTATTAACCATTAATTGTTTTTTCCAATAAGAAGTCTATTTATAAATAAAACCATTAATTTAGCTTTAATTGTAATATCCCAAAAGTATACCCTAAAAGTTTTGGGGTTATTGTTGTAATTGGATTTAATGTATATGTATATATGGGAAATATAAATATAATATATATATATATAAGACATATACATATACATCATATATACATGGGATATAAAATGGTGTAGGAAAAGTGAGTTGTATGTATATATATATATATTTGTATAATTAATTAATAATAATAATGATAATAAGGACAAAAGAAAAAGAGAAGAAGAAAGTCAAAGGTTGGAGAAGTGTGTGTGTGGTGGAGATTTAACTTATATTATTATTATTATTATTATTATTATTATTATTATTATTATTATATATACAAGATAAGAACGAAGAAAGAGGAAAATTCTTTCTTTCTTCTTCTTCTTCTTCTTCTTCTTCTTAGTGAACGAGAGAGAGAGAGAGAGAGAGAGAAGCTAGAGAGAGAAAGGTGATTTTGCTTCTATTTACACCAAAGATTAAAGGATATCAAGAGATTTGCAAGTGGATATTGAAGATTTGGGCAAAGAATCCAAGTAAGTGCCCTTTCTTTGTGTTGATTTCTATTGATTGAATTGATATTTGATATGATTAAGGTGTGATGATAGTGAAAGTTGTATGTATTGATTAAGTAGATGGATGAGTACAAAATAGTCTTTATATGTTAGATTTGAACTTTAACTCAATTTTTAAAAGAAAGGAAGAGTTTGATTATGTTTGTATTCATATGAATTGGTTTAAAATGCAAAATACTTGAGTTTGTTTTAGAAAACAGTCCCGGATTGAATGCCACGGCCGTGGCAAATGAGGGCCACGACCGTGGGGTTACAAGGTTGACTGTGTCTTCATGAATTTTAATAGAACAGAAGAGTCTTCAATGCCACGACCGTGGCCCTTGAAGGCCACGACCGTGGGGTTGTAATGAAAAATGGACAGAACCGTGTTGGATCCCACGGTCGTGGGGATTGGGAAGCCACGACCGTGGGGACCTAAATGTTGATATTGGCTTGTGAATTGTGATCTAAGGGCCTAGTATGGGACCAATAGGTGAATCATTGTATTGGAATTTATGTGTATTTGTAAATAAGTGTGTATTATTCCTTTGAATTAGGTTATGAAGAGGTTGGATTGCCTTAACTTAAATGGTAAAGAATTTTTGGAAGAGGAAGTGTATGGATTGATGTGAATTATCTTTAAGGTAAGTACAAAATTCTATTTGATTACTTATATCTATATGACTTTGGATCTTAATACATTTGGTTATAAATGTATTAAGTAATCTATTATATTGTTGATGCATATGAATAATGTAAATTGCTATAAATATATCAATGAGGGAATATGAAATGTAAAAGATATGATGATATAATGAAATATATGAAATGTGAAACATTCAATATGTATGTGTTATGAAAGGTGAAAGATGTGAATGATAGGATGGGTGCTCAAAATGTATGATAATGCAATTGATTATATATGTACTTGTGTAATATCCCAAGGTATACCCTAACAGTTTTGGAACTATTGTTGTATTTGGATTTAATGTGTGTGTATTGAAGGGAAAGAGAAAAGAAGTGAAGAGAAGATATGAAGGATAAAAAGTATATATATGGTATTTGAAAGATATGGAAAATATAAATGTAATGTATATGACATATACATATATTCACATATACATCACATATTCATGATGTATAAAATGGTGTAGGAAAATGAGTTGTATATATATATTTGTATAATTAGTTAATAATAATAATAATGATAATAAGGACAAAGAGAAAAAGATGAAGAAAGTCAAAAGGGATTGTGTGTGGTGGAGATTTAAGTGTATTAATGTTATTATTATTATTATTATTATTATATATATATATGGGATAAGAACGAAGAAAAGAAGATTCATCATTCTTCTTCTTCTTCTTCTTCTTCTTCTTCTTCTTCTTAGTGAACGAGAGAGAGAGAGAGAGAAGCTAGAGAGAGAAGGGTGATTTTGCTTTTATTTACACCAAAGATTAAGGATATCAAGAGATTTACAAGTGGAGTTTGAAGATTTGGCAAGCTATTCAAGTAAGTACCTATCTCTTGAGTTGATTTTATTGATTATACATATATATAAGTCTTTATCTTCTTGTTTTGATTTCTTTTGGGTTGAGGTTATGTTTGGTATAATTGGTGTATAAGATGATAATAATAAAAGATTGAAGTATGTAAATGTGTTAAATTGATATTTAAGTGATGATAAGTTGGGTGTTTGTGAGGATGATGATGAATTGTTGAGTTAGGGTTTAGTATAAGTGAATTGGTACTTTGAGTAATTGATTATAGTGATGTATATATTGATTATTATGATGATATAATGGAGTTATATAAATGTTAAAGTGATAGGAAATTGATAAATATTAACAAAGATGATGATTAAGAGGGTTGTGGTGTGAACTTTGAAGGGCTTGGATGAAATTTTGAAGTATTTGGTCTTTAAAGCATTGAAGGACACGGCTAAGTTATGAGAGACACGGCCAAGTTAGGGCAAACTTGGCCGTGTTGGATGGTTTTTGGAGAGACACGGCCACTGTCTTGGCCGTGTCCCTTGACCATGTTTGCCACTGCCCACTTTGTGTTGAGAGACATGGCCGTGTCCCATGCCCGTGTTTGCTACTGCCAAAATTGTGTTGAGAGACATGGCCACAAGCTTGGCCATGTCCCTCAAGTGTGCTGCCCGTGTCCCTCAAATGTGTTAGGTAATGTTTTTATTCTTTGTTCTTCTTACATTGTTATGATTTTCCAAAGGTAATTGTGTACCTAAATCTAAACCTAAACACACTTAAAACAATAATGATCCAACCAAATGTATATGGAAGATTCTAAATCCATGAATAATGTAAATTGTTGTGTGTGTATATATATATCAATGATGATATAAGAAATGTGAAAGATATAATGATCATGGAAAATTATATGCAATGCCATTAATTATGTATACTTGAGTGATAATGATGCATATGATATTATATGAACCATATTTTGTGTTATGCATTGTGAACCTTGTAAATTGTAATGTGTTACATGAATAATATAGTTGTAATGTTATATCAATGATGATATATATATATAGAATGTATTTTAGGATGTGAAGGATATGATGAGGTAATTGAATAATGAAATATTATAGTATGATTTGAGACATGATATGATGTGAAGCCATTGTTATTGGCTATGATGATTTAAATGTGATGTGATGAAGCCATTGTTATTGGCTATGATGATTTAAATGTGATGTGATGAAGCCATTGTGATTGGCTATGATGATTCAAATGAGATGTAAGCCATTGTTATTGGTTATAATAATTCAATTGAGAATAAAATTGATAAATGAATTGTGTGACTAATGTGTTATTCCATTTTCAGAGTTTGTTGTTGGTGGCATGCCTAATAAGTGTAACAATCTCTTGAAGTTAGGTTGGATTGCATCCTTGAAGCCTAATTGAGATGTTACCACCCTTGAAGCTAGGTTGGGTTGGTTCTTGAAGCCAAGTTGGGTTGAAGCTTAGCATGCTTTGCTCCCCTTGAAGCTTGGTTGAACCTAATCCTTGAAGCCTAGTTGGGTCTATGATATTGATAAATGTGATAATAAAACCAAAGCATTTACTCTGAAAATTGAATGGCATATTAGTATGTTGTTTGGGCTCGAGTCTGTCTTTGTTGTCAATATGATATTCAAATGTTGAAATAAATGAATAATGAGACCTATGGCTGCCTTTATTGAAAGTGTGATTCATGATTGATGAATTGTGAATAAAATGATGTTATGAAGTATGATTTTGTAATATGTGTATTGATATATTGAAAGTGAATATGGTTTGAGGAGCTTTGTTGAGATATGAGTTTATGAAAATGTGGTATGATGTGTAAAATGGATATGAATGTGGAATTTGTGAGAATTGTTTTCATGAAGGTTTGGATAGGTCATTGAATGGTGTTTTGTTAAAATAATGTATATGTATATGTTTATGAGATAGAAAGGGTAAGTATTGTATTGTGAATGTTCTATGTAATTACGTATCTAATTTATGAGATTAGTAGGAATATATGAAGAATGCATTGAGAAAGGAAAACGTGGTAAGAGAACAATAAAACATAGTGCTAAAAATATGAGGTATGATCCTTTTGTAAGGTATATTTTATTATTTATTATTTATTTGTAATACTAAACTCTCGAGCTTAGCGCGGATGTGTAATCGCGCAGGTACTTATGCGGTTGATCTGGAAGTGCAGCTGTTATGCCACGAGAAGGGTAAGAGTGTCTCGAGACCAACTAGAAGGTGATGCATACATATATGATTTTAATTATGTTGCATTTTTAATAAGAATAATGATTTTTGTAAATGTGTTTTAAAGTAATGTAAAATTGTATGAACTCGGATAAAGGTTTTTAAATTGAAATTAGACGTGACATTCTTATACTTTATATATGTATTGTATGTATACTAGGTATATGTATGGTACTT
The DNA here is from genome assembly GCA_947685225.1 of Garcia nutans. Taxonomy (NCBI): domain Eukaryota; kingdom Viridiplantae; phylum Streptophyta; class Magnoliopsida; order Malpighiales; family Euphorbiaceae; genus Garcia; species Garcia nutans. The sequence goes on along the minus strand of CANTUV010000023.1, from coordinate 13,254,922 downwards.
ATATGGAGTATCAGGGTGTTACAATTATTTTGGTATCAGAGCTTAGGTTTGAGATTCTCGGCCTAAATGAAATTAAAAAGAAAATTTTTGAATAATTTAAATAAGAATTAAAAAGAAGAGTTTTGAAATGCAATTGGTAATACATGCATATGCATTCACATCTAGGTTGGTCTCGAACGTGGCATTATGTGAATTGTGATGTATTTGAATTACATGAGATAAATGATAGTATGTAAATGAGGTTTCATATGAAAGTAAATTTTAAAATGTTAATAATTGAGAGGTGATTGTGATATAAAGAAATGATATGGAATTTATAAGTAAAAAGTTTGATTATTGATATGTTTATGACATATAAAGAAATGGCTAGAAGAATAAAGTTGGAAAGGAGTTAAAAACAAAATTTAGATTAAAGTATGTAATCTTTCCTCTATTATTTGAATCTCTTTCTAATAAATTTTATGTTTGGATTTCTAGAAAGAGGAAATATATATATGTTGAATGGTAAACAAATGGATATAAAGATGGTATACTAAATGCATTTAAAAATAAATGTGAGAGAGATGTCACCTTAGTAATGTGACTAAGATTTTGTGAAGTATTATCATGGTTAGAATGTATATATGTGTTGAGTTGATAAATAACTTAAGTCATGTTAAAAAGGGATAAGAATGATGTTGTTCAATGAAAAGTAATAAATGTTAAATTGTGTGGAAGATATGTAAAAGAGGAATTAAATATAATTGTATGATTATGTGTATAAATGTATAGAAAATGGGGAATGAGCTTTTTGATATGAATGTGAATATGATATAACTACTTGTCTAGTGGTGTGGAGAATGATATGGCATGTATTAGTGGACCTATGAGAGATTAGATTTTAACATATGCAGAGTTAGACTATGGAATGAAATGGAGAGTGAGAAAGGACTCGAGTAACATTAGATGATGAAATTGTTATGATAATAACTGAGCTAGACTATTATATAATGCTTCCTGGATCAAGGATTATGCTTGTGGAAATATTATATGTATATGTGTATAATAAAAAAAAAGGAAGTATGACGTATGAAAAGTTTTACAAAAGATAGATTAGAAGTGGAGTAATACATGAAATTTGTATATGATTGAATGTTGTGTATAAAAGTGTTATAAATAATATTGTTGATGTGAGTTAGGCTAATGATAATCATATGATCAAGAGCAAATTATTTTGGAGATGGAGTTGAAACGTGCTAACTTTTGGTGTAATAAAAGTTTGGAGAATGGATATGTAATTCTTGTGATACAACTTAGCAGTGTAATTGAAAAGTTTGGAAATAGAATAATCGAGGAACAATATTGATTTATAAGTTACAGGTGTGACCATTAATCTCCTATGGCCATATGATTTGTTTAGCGGATCTGGCTGGTTAGTTTTGTTATCCACAGATTTGGATTGAGATAACATGACTGTAGTACAATTTTGATGAGATTGATCATTATGTTTTTAGAAACATGGCTAAAAATTATGATTGGTGAATGTATATTTTATAATTTCTATGTCAGAAATTTAATTATAATTATGAAAAGTAAAGTAAAAGAAGAGAACTGTGTAAATATTTTGAAGTATGGATAATGTGATAGAAAGGTAATTATGTAAATATAGTAGTGATATAAAAATGTGAGGAGATGATAAATGGAGGAAATTGTATAATGTGATTGAAAGTTATATTGAATATGTTTATGGTATAAAGTGAATAAGTGGATGGGGCTTAAAGTTTAAGAAAGTTTGAGTAATAAATATAGTATGAGTTAATTATGAGATTTTGGTGGGAATTATACTAAGATAATAGAAAATAAACTATGTGTATGCTATAAGATAATTTGAAGTAATTTGTTATTAATAATCATAGTTTCAAAAAGCTGAATATGGATCTGAAGAGATTAGAACTTGAATATAGGCTTGACCTAATGGAATTAGGTTATATATATATATTGTGAAATCTAATGATCAGTTTAAATAAATTACTTGTTGGTTTGAATCAAATAAGATTGAGACGTTAGTATATTATGACAGATAGATCGATTGATCTAGATTTTGCTAAAATTGCAAATTAATATTGAGATTTGGTATGTACAGTCGTACTGGGAGTAAAAAAAAAATTAAATGATAATGTATATGATGTAATATTTTGACAAATGAATGGACATTGATGAATTGCATTATATCAGTTGTAAATGGTGATAAAAGGGAAAAAGTTGAATATATGTTAAGTAAGTTTAAAGAGGTTGTATCAATATTAATGTTAAGTGAAAAACATGATAAAGAAGGACTTAAGTGTAAGCAAAATGAAAAGATTGTTATCAATCAAGGTTTGATAAGTGGATATTTTTAAAAGTGATTGTAATGACAAGATAATCAATAGTACGATATAATTCAATAATTTTCAAGATTAAAGTTAAGAGATTATCTATAAAGAGATGAAGTGATAAATATCTTGAATGTAATAGATGAATGGTATATATAGATTATAAGATGATTTGATTATTGTATAAAAGAAAATTCATTAGGAATGCAAAGAGTTATCTTGGTTGCTCTATTGAGAAAGTAATAAGATACATATATATACATAATGATGAGTTATGAATTAAAAAAAATGAGTGACTTGAAGGGAGAGAGTAAAAGTTATGTGATTTGATAAAATTATAATGTAAGATATGATTATCTTCATATGAAAATTAAGATGGTGATTTGTTCTAAATAGGTTGTTATTGTGCTGGATAATTTCGAGGACGAAATTATTTTAAGGGGGAGAGAATTGTAATATCCCAAAAGTATACCCTAAAAGTTTTGGGATTATTGTTGTAATTGGATTTAATGTATATGTATATATGGGAAATATAAATATAATATATATATAAGACATATACATATACATCATATATACATGGGATATAAAATGGTGTAGGAAAAGTGAGTTGTATGTATATATATATATTTGTATAATTAATTAATAATTATAATAATGATAATAAGGACAAAAAGAAAAGGAGAAGAAGAGAGTCAAAGGTTGGAGAAGTGTGTGTGTGGTGGAGATTTAACTTATATTATTATTATTATTATTATTATATATACAAGATAAGAACGAAGAAAGAGGAAAATTCTTTCTTTCTTCTTCTTCTTCTTCTTCTTCTTCTTAGTGAACGAGAGAGAGAGAGAGAGAGAGAGAGAAGCTAGAGAGAGAAAGGTGATTTTGCTTCTATTTACACCAAAGATTAAAGGATATCAAGAGATTTGCAAGTGGATATTGAAGATTTGGGCAAAGAATCCAAGTAAGTGCCCTTTCTTTGTGTTGATTTCTATTGATTGAATTGATATTTGATATGATTAAGGTGTGATGATAGTGAAAGTTGTAAGTATTGATTAAGTAGATGGATGAGTGCAAAATAGTCTTTATATGTTATATTTGAACTTTACCTCAATTTTTAAAAGAAAGGAAGAGTTTGATTATGTTTGTATTCATATGAATTGGTTTAAAATGCAAAATACTTGAGTTTGTTTCAGAAAATAGTCCCGAATTGCATGCCACGGCCGTGGCAAATGAGGGCCACGACCGTGGGGTTACAAGGTTGACTGTGTCTTCATGAATTTTAATAGAACATAAGAGTCTTCAATGCCACGACCGTGGCCCTTGAAGGCCACGACCGTGGGGTTGTAATGAAAAATGGACAGAACCGTGTTGGATCCCACGGTCGTGGGGATTGGGAAGCCACGACCGTGGGGACCTAAATGTTGATATTGGCTTGTGAATTGTGATCTAAGGGCCTAGTATGGGACCAATAGGTGAATCATTGTATTGGAATTTATGTGTATTTGTAAATAAGTGTGTATTATTCCTTTGAATTAGGTTATGAAGAGGTTGGATTGCCTTAACTTAAATGGTAAAGAATTTTTGGAAGAGGAAGTGTATGGATTGATGTGAATTATCTTTAAGGTAAGTACAAAATTCTATTTGATTACTTATATCTATATGACTTTGGATCTTAATACATTTGGTTATAAATGTATTAAGTAATCTATTATATTGTTGATGCATATGAATAATGTAAATTGCTATAAATATATCAATGAGGGAATATGAAATGTAAAAGATATGATGATATAATGAAATATATGAAATGTGAAACATTCAATATGTATGTGTTATGAAAGGTGAAAGATGTGAATGATAGGATGGGTGCTCAAAATGTATGATAATGCAATTGATTATATATGTACTTGAATGATGAATGGTTATGTATATATATATATCAATGATGAAATATGAAATGTATGTGCTATGAAATATGAAAGATGTGATGTTATGATGAAAGATGAAATGTAAATTGAGATTGTTGAGATGAGAAGCCATTGTGCTTGGCTATGATGATTCAAATGAGATATGAAGCCATTGTGATTGGCTATGATGATTCAATTGAGATAAGTGGAGTATGTTTGCCTAAATGATGATGAGCATTGAGATTTAAATTTATAATGAAATAATTAATGAATTGTGTGGCTAATGTGTTTATTCCATTTTCAGAGTTTGTTGGTGGTGGCATGCCTAAAAATAGTAACAATCTCTTGAAGTTAGGTTGGGCTTGATCCTTGAAGCCAAGTTGGGTTGAAGTTTAACATGTTTTACTCCCCTTGAAGCTTGGTTGGGTCTAGTCCTTGAAGCCTAATTGAGATGTTACAACCCTTGAAGCTAGGTTGGGTTGGTTCTTGAAGCCAAGTTGGGTTGATACTTAGCATGCTTTGTTCCCCTTGAAGCTTGGTTGAACCTAAATCCTTGAAGCCTAGTTGGGATTATGATATTGATGAATGTGATAATTGAACCAAAACATTAACTCTGAAAATTGAATGGCATATTAGTGTGTTTTGGGCCCAAGTCTGTCTTTGTTGTCAATGTGATATACTAATGTTGAAATAAATGAGTAATGAGATCTATGGTTGCCTTTGTTGGAAATGTGATTCATGATTGTTGAATTGTGAATAAAATAATGTTATGAAGTATGATATGTAATGTGTGTATTGATATATTGATTGTGAGTATTAGTGATGGATTATGATTGGTTAATTGTGAATAAAATATTATTATGAAGTATGATGTGTAATGTGTAATGTGTGTATTGATATATTGATTGTGAGTATTAGTGATGGATTATGGTTGGTGATAATGATAGGTATATATGTATATAATATATGAAGTTAGTCGAGATATATGAAAGGTGCAATTCAAAAGGAAAAACATGATAAGAAACTAATGGTACATGGAATGGATATATCATTATATGTTAGAATTTTTATAATGTATGTTTAGAATTTTTATAATGTATGTTTATATTTTATATTTGTACTACTAAGCTCTCGGGCTTAGCGCGGTTGTGTAATCGCGCAGGTGACTAGATGGAAGATATGAAGTCTTTCGTTATGCCACGAGAAGAGTAAGAGTTTATCGAGACCAACTAGAGGGTAATGCATACATGTATAACTTTTAATTATGATGTATTTCTGACAAGAGTGTATTTATATGTATAAATGAAGTTTTAATAAAGATAAGATTATTATATAATATATGTAAGATCATTAATAGTATAATGCTTTTGTAAATGTTCTTTAAATTAATGTATTGTGGTTTGAATTCTGCTAAAGGTTTTTAAATTGTAACAAAAAGGGACATCCTTATACTTTATATACTTACTGTATGTATACCAGGTATATGTATAGTACTTATATGGAGTATTGGGGTGTTACATTAATATAAGATATGGCAGGCATGACGCTTGATTGTTTCAGAGGACCAAATGGATTAAGCTTTAATTAATGAAAATTATAATAAACTGACTTCTATTTTGAAAACACAATTATTGGTTATTTTGTTCGAGTGACTCAAAAGCAAAATATCCCTTGTTGATATTTTATTGGCTATAATACCTAGAAAAAGAGACTCACTATTCACGTGCGAAAGATATAATGTTAGAAGGAATATCCTTACTATTCGTTTGTTTGCTACATATATGTACATGCATACATGCATTACATTGCATCACATTAATTCTTTCTGGCTCACAGACCTGGAGCACAGCAGCTTGAAAGCATTCAACAACACCACTTACAATAGTAATTTTAATTCAAGAGCTCATTAGGAGGATGGATGCAAGCCATCTTAAGGATATAGTCAATGAAGTTAGTAAAGCCAGGATGGTTGAGTTGTGGGATCAATTAGCTGGGATTATAAAGACTCAATTAACTAAGGTCCTAGAAATAATCAACAATGCTAATGAGCCACCTGTCACTAGCATAAAGAAGAAGAGGAAGACAACTTTAAAGAGGAATAGATCCACTGATGGAGATCAAATAAAAATGAGGGGTCAATTCCTATTCCACAAGATTAATTGTGTAATATACCGACCAAGAATTTTAAAGACTTGTATAAGGTTAACCTTCAGTTGGAAGAATGGGAGAGAGAAAGGAATATATACAATAGAAAAGGGAGCAATAAGGATGGCTACTATCTGTAGACCCTTAATTTTTGACCAAGTCCAGTCTAATATTTTAAAACAAGTCCAAAATAATTTTTGTGGTATTTATTATTTATTTTAATATTTATTTTAATAATATAATATTTATTTTATTAATTATTTATTATTTAAATTATTTATTTTATTTATTTTTTATTTTTAATAATATAATTAAATATATATATATATAATAAAAAAATAAAAAATCAGACGGGCTAATTGGTGAGCAGCACTCAGCAAGCCAGTTTGCCGTAGGCCATTATCAGCACCACGCCAGTTCTGCAGCAATGCCAAGCACACCAACAGCCCATGCATGACCAGCACGTAGGCCCAACACCCCAACACGCCCAGCATGCAGGCCCCATCTCCCTAGCACCTCGCAGCAGCGCACGCGGGCACTTTTTGCCAAAACCCTATTTTTCTTGGTTTTAATTTGATTTCCTTAATAGAATTTATTTTTCAGAAGCTATTAGGTTTTTTAATTGCCTATAAATAACAATATTAAACACAAACTGGAGGGATTTTTGGAGGGGGGCTGAAACTTTTGATTTTTGAAAGAATTAAATAGGGGAGCTTGGACAGACAGTAGCAACACTTTATGACTTAGGACAATTTTCTTTTCAGAGGAATTTGGGAACGAACAGAAAGAAAAGAGACAGAGAGCAAAGAGCAACAAAAACAAATATTAAACAAAGAGAATGAATTAACAAGGTAGTAGTTTAACTCACTCTCTTGTTCTCGATTCAACCAACAAATATAAGGCTCATGCAAATGAAAGTTTGGATCAAAGTTTAATTATTGGTGGAATCAACAAATGAAGGTACGTCTCTAAAATTGAATCTATTTAAATATTGAATATTAAGCTTTGATAATTGTTCATATCTTTCATGCAAAGTTAATACTATAGTTATTAATGATATTTTCATAAAATTCCCAAAATCCTATTTTCTAAATCTTAAACCCCAAAATCTTAGTTTTTATCACCAAAGCCTACAACCCTAAAAACCAGTTTTCAAAATTTTCAGGGGCGTTGCCCTTAACCTTGCTCTCTAACCGGCTAGCGGGACTGCCATATGGGCTCGTTGAAGGGGTTTATTTGTGTATTATAAGTCTTTGTATTTAATTTCCTTTATCTAAAACCCTAATTTAATTATTAAAATTCTAAAACCCTAATTTAAGATGTAAACTCTAGACTTATACATTTATTGCTTTATTTAGTTTTAGATTTAATTATGTGGTTTATTATATGTTTTGGTGATTGATTTATTTGATTTCAATGTTTGGTTTATTTAATTTATCATGGATGAATAATCTCTTGATTATTATTTATTTATTAAAATTGTAAGTGGTATGTTTTCAAAATCGGGTATCTCGTTAATTAATCCTCATATAATTTTAATTATTTTTATATTTTGGGATTAATGTAAAGGACACGTTTTCACCTTTTGGTAGATGTCCTATTTAGTTTTGGATATTGGACGATGTAAGGACATGTTTACATCCTCAGATGGGTGTCCATTTATTTATTTTGTTTGAACACTGTTATGATTTTTAATAAAGTGGATATTTATTATGATTGCATATAGTATGGATAATATTTTATTAATTAAGAATTTTATATTATTAAGACCTGAAAAGGAGGCCAATTCCAATGAACCGGGCACTGTGGGGGTGCTAGGCTATTTCTCACCTTCCCCACACGTACCCAACTTTTTGAACCCATTAGGGGGTTGGGGATTCCTTAGGAATCGAGTCATCCACCCCTTTTTTTTCCCAGCCGATCCAGATGGTGACTCCATTTTGTCCAGGCTTAGGCCCGTGTTCCCTAAGGCCCTGAGCCTAATAGTGCCAAAGTCGCAAGAACCATTCCACATGGGAGTGGTGGCGAAAATGCCCGCTCACACTATCCCAATGGGAAAATTTCAAGGGGACACAAAGATGTTGAGATAAATGCAACAACTAAGCCAACAAAGAAGCATAAATTTTTAGACTTGTAGGAACCTTTATCAAAGATGTTTGGAAATCTAATGAATATGGATTTGCTACAACCATTGGCACCTCAACCATTGCAATATCCTTTGTTGCCTAAGCTCAACACTCAATGTTATTGCTACTTCCATTAGACACTAGGTCATGACACATATCAATGTATGTGTTTGAGGCATGAAATACAAAATCTTATCGATGATAGAAAGATCCTCGCCCTTGACATGCCCAGATAGATGAAGCATCTTCGACTCCAACTCAACAAACAACCATTGGATTGAGTGTTGCTCATTTTATTTTGAATTCTTTGGTATTTCATTAAAACAACTATGTTTCAAATTAAGATTGTTTATATAAATTACTTTGGTTGAATTTATGATTTTATTGGTTTTTGTTCATTTTAGTGCTCAACCAATAATGAATCTAGCTTGATATTTATAAATTCGTGTATCTATGCACCATGATTCAAATGACTTTACTAGGTGAGGAAATTGTTCTATAGCCTTGAACTGTGTATGCTTAATTAGAGGGGCCTCCTGCATAATTATTTGTGCCTAAGTCCTAGATGAATCTCAAAACATGCTTTGATGAACTTTTGAGGCAAAATTGAACTTTGAGTACTTAAGGGAGAAAAGATCTAGGCATTGGTTATCAAGCCAACAACTAGTATCCACCATGTTAATATCAATCCCTAGTTTATCTCTTTGAAACTTTATGAGACTTTAGCTTGCTTTTCATTTGTTTATAAACTCCGATAACCTACCCTAAGCTGTTATGACACTTATTACAAGTCTAATGATCATTTAGTTACCAAGAAAGCAAGAAGACCAAAAAAAAATAATTCCCAATCAAGAATATAAAGAAAGTTGAAGTTTACCTAAATTTAAGTCTGATGGCATCAACATTACAAAAGATTCATCCTTATTGAAGCAGACTCATGCTACTCCATAGTTAGAAGCATTGGACATTATGAATAATAACACTCTCTTAGAGCTAAAAAGAAGGAAGGAAAGAAAGAAAGAAGAAGAAAGAAAGAGAAAAAGAAGAGTAAAATAGTAAAAGTTTGAAAGAACATTTCAGAAAGCCAACAAAGTTCTTTCTACTTGAAACAATAGAAGACTTCCACTCAGCCTACGAGAAGAAGTTTAACTTGAATTGGTCCAACCCAACCAGAGATTCAGCAAAACTAGAGAAATAGGAGAAAGACCATCTATTTCATGATACCCATCACAGCTTCAAGTCAGTAATCTTGAGAGTCTTTCACTCGATAGTCCTACAGAGAAAAAGACAAAATGATGAAATACCAAAAGAAAGAAATGAAAAATAAAAAGGAAAGGAAAAGGAAAAAAGGGAAAAACAAAGAAAAATAAGAAAAGTAAAAGAGTGAGGGGTCTCCAACTTTTTAACAAGGTAAAGACTATCCTAATCAAGATGCATATTCATGCCAAGAAGATGGAAGAATGTTCAAGCTCTTTATAATGTGAAGATGTGTCATTTGTGTCATGTCAGTTCCAATTTTAAAATGGCCTTCATTTAAACCATATCCCTTATAGACCCTATTTCAAGCCTGTTAAAGACATGTTAATCTCTCTTGGTAGTAGGAGTCTATTAGTGGAGAATATTTGAAAAAGCATGCATATGAGTTAGAAAATATTTAAACTAAATAAAACCTTTGGCCAAGTAATGTGCATGTGCCTATCTGAAGTGCAATAGTTCTTACTCAAATGTAAATGATTCCCAAGTTTAGTATGATAATTAGGGTTACAATGTTATAGATGTATTAATTTGGAAAAATCAAATCCTGAGGTATATCGATATTAATTTGGTAAAACTAGCATATGGTTTTTAAATTTCAAAATATTTTTTGTCACATGAGCCTTTAAGCTTAGGAAAGTACATTGCACTGGCAAACATTAAAATATACATTTCGCAAAAGTGGGCATGAAAGGATCATTTACAAGGTCATATTCTTAATCATTTGTTTGAAATAGATGTCATCTACATCTTTGACTACCTTGCTTAGGCCCCCATTATCCTTATCTTGAAAATGAAGTTGTGAAAGTGACATTTCCAGATGACCCATTGCAAGACCTACACGAATGTCTTAAAATTACCAATAGGAGTGTTTCGGCCTATCACCTTAATTTGTGAGTCAGTATCACCACTATAAGTATCTCTCATGCATATATTGCATACCATACATACATGAGCATGTTACATTGTACTTTTGTTCCGTATTCCTCTGTCGAAGTGAACAGTTGATACTCAATGAAGAAAACAATGAGAAGCAAACTACAACATCAGGGGGCATGCAAGGCCCATTGCTTGAGTAGGATCCAAATCCCATTATGAATGATATGAAGATAATGATCCAAAAAGAGCTAAATATTTTACAACAAAGAGAGAAAAATAAAGATCTAAAGAGAAGATTGGAAGGATAAAGATCAATTTTGAAGGGAGAAGACCTAATGTCCAAGCATAAAGATCCATGTTGAAGGGTGAAGACTCAGTATTTGAGGATGAAGATCCATTTTTATGGAATGTTTAAGGATGAAGATCCATTTTGAAGGGTGAAAACCCGATATTTGAGGATGAAGATCCATTTTTGGGTAAAAAACTAATGTCCAAAGATGAAGATCCCTTTTGAAGGGTGAACACCCAATGTCCATGGATGAAGATCCATTTTGAAGGGTGAAGACCCAATGTCCAAGGATGAAGATCGATTGTTAAGGGTGAAGATCCATAGTTTGAGGATTCATTGTGAAAGGTGAAGACCTGATGTCTGAGTTAGAAGAGCTAAAGTTGATGGCTAGAAGAAAGCCATAACTTTCAAAAGGTTAAAATAATCAATTAAAGAATGGAACAAGTGGCTAAAAGAAAGCTAGAACTTTCAGATGGTCAACAAAATCCATTAAAGAATGGAACAAGTGGCTAAAAGAAAGCCAGAACTCTCAGAAGGTCAATACAATCCATTAAAGAATAGAACAAGTGGTTAAAAGAAAGCCATAACTCTAAGAAGGTTAGCAGAATCCATTAAAGAATGGATAAGTGGCTAAAAGAAAGCCAGAATTATCAAATGACAAAAAAGCAGTCAAGCTAAAAGAGATGAAGTCTATGCATGACAAAGGTCCAGCCCAAGCAGAATCCATTAAAGAATGGATAAGTGGCTAAAAGAAAGCAAGAATTATCAAATGAAAAAAAGGTCAAAAGAGCTTAAATTGATGCAGGACAATGGCCCAACACAAGCATAATCCATTAAAAATGGATAAGTGGCTAAAAGAAAGCCAAAATTATCAAATGAGAAAAGTTCAGTCAAGCTAAAAGAGCTAAAGTTGATGCAGGACAAAGGTCCAACGCAAGCAAAATCCATTAATGAATGGAACAAGTGGCTAAAAGAAAGTAAGAAATCTCAAATCACAAAAGGTCAGTCAAGTTAAAAGAGCTGAAATCCAGTCTTGGGTCTAGAACCCAAACCAATTCACTAGTCCAAAACCAATTCGGGTCCAAAACCCAAATCCATTCTCGGGTCCAGAACCCAAATTTAGTCTTGGGATTAGAACCCAAATCTATTCTTGGGTCTAGAATCCAAATCAATCCAGGTCCAAAATGAAAACCAAGATCACGGGTCCATAACTAAAATAAAAATATGTATGGTCTAGAACCCAATCTATTAAGGCTAATTGCTTATCGCTTTCTTCTACTGAAATCTCAGATCGTTCAAGTATGGGGCAAAACTATAGACCCTAAATTTTGGCCTAATTCAAATTTTATTTTAATTAAAAAAGCCTAGATTAAGTTTATTTTTAATGAAAGGCCCAAATTAAATTTAATCTAATTGATTTAGGTCCAGTTGAATTTGAGCCAATTGAAATATAGACTAAATCAGTTCGGTTGGGTCAGCCAAGCTCAATTTGAGCCAAATAGACATGAGCCAAACATACACTAGCTTTTTGGAGTGTCCAAATAGACATGAGCCTAACTCATGTCTAGTTGGATACTCCAAATCGACATGAGGCCTCGGTTTAGCCTAAAATCAGTCCTAATTATAGTAAAATTCAAATAAGCTTCGAATAAGGAGGGACAATTTGAGTTGCCTGAGGATTCGCAGGTTATGTTTGTCCTAAGATTGGCATATAAATACAAAGATTGATTAGCAACTGTAGTTGTCAATACACAAAAATCAAAAGCAAGTAATCTAAGAGACAATAGCTAAACAAAGAAATTGTCCACGGATTACACTAAGCTCCCAACCAAAAATCAGAGTGATCCAGGAAGTGGCACAGAATAGAGAGCTTGGTTCAATGTTCAATTTTGGTGGAGCCAACAAACGAAGGTTTGAATTTTGATATTTAATTCATTTAAACTTAAAGTTGTTTTTTTTATTCTTTAAATAATATTATTTCATTCAGTCATTTTGTTCAAATAATAAAAAACTTCTAGCAACATGGTGCATCTCATCCAGTAGCTCGTTCTAACAATATTAAGTAACTGTTTGTTTATTTCATGCAGTATGATAATATTACAATTTTAAATTCGATTCAAACTTTGTTTATATGATTTTTAAAACCCTAATTTTGTTTCTAAAACCTCGTCTACATATTAAAGCCCTAACATTATTTTTAAAACCCTAATTTATACCTAAAAACCCTAAATTTGTACCAAAATAATTTTGTATCTAAAACACTAATTACCAAAACCCTAAAATTCAGTAAAAACCTAAAAACCCTAGTTTTGTAATTGGAGCCTTAATTTTATCCTATCTATTATTATGTGTAATTTTTATTGTCATATACTTGATTATGAATGATATGGTTGGTTGATTTATTTAAAATGAATTATTGGATTATATATTTTTTATTTATTTATTCAAATTTTAAAGATTGTAAAATGCATGTTTTCACTTTGTGGGTGGCTTAGGTGTTTTTAATTATGTAATTTTTTTATGAACTTTGTGACTTTGTAAAGGACATGTTTTCAACTTTTGGTGGGTGTCCTATTTCATTTTATTTTTGTTGATTTCAGATAGTTATAATGGTATGTTTCCATGATGGGTGCCCATTTTGTTTGATTTGTTATTATATGATGAATTTTTATTTTTAATTGCATGTAATATGAATAGTACTATATTAATTTAAGAATCTTATAATTTATACCTAAAAAGGAGGCTGGTTCAAATAAATTGAGTTTTATGGGAGCGTTGGGTCATTCTCACCTTCCCCATGCATACCCAACTTTCCAAACCCAATAGGGGGTTGGAGATTCCTTAGGAATAGAGTCATCCACCCCTTTCTATTCTTTCCCGGCCTTTTTGGGTGGCAACTCCATTTTCTCTATGTTTAGGCCTGTGTTCTCTAGGGCCCTAAGCCTAACAGTGCCATAGTCTTAAGAACCTTTCCACCAGAAGTGGGGGCAAAAATTCCCACTTACAATTACCCATATTGATTCAGACCAAACTAAACCAACATTGAGTCGCACCTAATTCTAAAAATTGGAATTGGTTTACTTTGAGCCTTTTAAAATTGGACTGATTTAATTTGAACTTCAAACTAAGTTTAAGCTTTTAAAATTGAACTGAATTTAGCTTGGCCTCTTTTAATTGGGATCAAACTTGCTTATGAACAAAATTAATGGTCTAGAAGTCCTTATTTATGCCAATACTTGTTAGTCGTGGGCTTATTTTTTGCATGGATCATTAGTTACTTTTTCAAATAAGAAGTTTACTTATAATAAACCTATTAATTTAGCTTTAATACAAAAATATAATAGAAATGCTGCTTAAATTTTTTAGTTGACCCAAAGGATTAAGGCTTAATTAATGAGAATAATCATAGACTGACTTCTGTATTTGAAAGTACAATTAGAGATCAATTCATCTTAGTTATTCTCATAAACAAAGTATCCCCTATTGATATCTTTGTTGACCATAACACCTAAGAAAAGAGACTCGCCAATCGAGTGTGAAAGAAATAAGGTTGGAAGGAACGACTTGACTTTACTTGTTTGTTTGCTACACATGCAAACATGCATAAATCCATTGCATCACAAAAACTTATTTGACTTACAGAGCAGCAGTTCCTATTCCATAATTAGTACCATCCAAAAAAGTGATTTTGATTCGAGTGCTCCATTTGCAGGTCTCAAGTCTAGAAAGATGGATGCAAACCAGCTTAAGGATATAATCAATGATGTTGTCAAAGCTAGGATGGTCGAGTTACGAGATCAATTAGCTGGGATTATGAAGGCTTAGTTGACTGAGATTTTGGAGATCGTCAATAATGCTAATGAGGCACCTACCACTAACATAAAGAAGAAGGGAAAGGCAAATTTAATAAGGAACATGTCCACTGATAGAGATCAGATAACAAATGTGGGGTCAATTCCTATTCTACAAGATCAATTGAACTATATACTAACTAAGCATTTTAAAGACTTGTATAAGGTTGACCTTCAGCTAGAAGAATGGGAGAGAGAAAGAACTTATACAATGGAAAAGGGAGTAATGAGGGTGGCTACTGTGAGCGGGGATTTTCACCCCCGCTCTCGGTGGAATGGTTCTTGCGACTTAGGCACTATTTAGCCTCGGGGTCTTAGAGAACACGGACCTAAGTCCGGAGAAAATGGAGTCGCCACCCGGACGGGCCGGGAAAAAGAAAGCGGTGGATGACTCGATTCCTAAGGAATCCCCAACCCCCTAATGGGTTTGAAAAGTTGGGTACGTGTGGGAAGGTGAGAAATGGCCCAGCACCCCCACAACGCCCGGTTCATTGAAATCGACCTCCTTTACAGGTCTTAATATTATAAAATTCTTAAATATAACAACATTATCCATATTACACACAATAAATAAAAGAAAGCATCATTATATTAAAATCAAAGCAACGTCCAAACAAAGCAAATAAATGGACACCCATCCAAGGATGGAAACATGTCCTTACATCATATGCCTAGATAGGACACCCACCAAAAGGTAGAAACATGCCCTTTACATAGGTTCTAAAATAAAACAGCAAATTAAATTACATGATATTTAACTAATGAGGTACCCACCAAGTGGAAACATACCTCTTACAACATTTGGAAGTCAAAATAAATTGATAAAAGTAAATAACCATTCATAATAAATAAATCATTCATCAAAGGTATTAATCAAAATATAAAATAAACATCCATCCATGATAAATTAAATAAATCAAGTATTGAAATTAAATAAATTAAAACATAAGAAATAAATCAAAGCATAATCAAGTATGGAATTGAATAAAGCAAGTAAAAGTCCAATTATGCCTACTATGACTTTTTATGGAATTAAAATAAATTAGGGTTTTATGTTTTAAAGGGTTGGTAAGACTTTTTGATTAACAAAATTAAGGTTTGAATGATGATATCATGAAACTAGGGTTTTTAAACACTTTAAAATACTTTAATTTGTGATTTTTGGTTATTGGGTTCCTAAGCTACTGTGTAAAATTTAGGTTTTTATGTTTTTATATTTTTTAATGATTTAAAAGGATCAGGGTTCATAAAAATTAGGGTTTAAGATTTTAAAGGAGTTAAAGTTTAATATTTTAGTTTTAGAAATTGAATTAGGGTTTTAGTGTTTTAGAATTTGGGTCTCGGGTGATTTGTTGAATTAGGTTATAAAAAGACAATTTGATGATTTCATGAGGTTTTATGAATTTAAACAAGCGTATTGAAGTTTTTACAAATAGAAAAGATGCTTTTTATGGTTTTTTGGAAGAAACAATACCAGGTTTAAAATTTTAAAAGAAACAAAATTAAATTCTAGTTTTGTTGAAAAATATGTTCAATTAGAGTTTTAAGATTTTTAAGAAGTAAAAATAACAATTTTAAGTCTTTTTGGAAAATAAACTAACGTATTAGTGTTTTAACCTTGGAAAAACTAAATTAAAGTTCTAAGGTTTTTGATTTAGAAAACCTAAATTTCATAATTTTAGCTACTGCGTAAAAAAAAAATAAAGAAACACATACCTTCTTTTGATGATTCCTCCAAAAACAATTCTTCTTGGATGAACTAGCTTCAAAGACAAGCCCTTTTTTGCCTTTGAATTGCTTAAATCATGATGTTGCTGTTCCAAAAAAAAGTTGAATTGAATTGCTTCTTTTCCTTCCTTGATTTGGTTTCAAATTTTCCAAGCTACTGTTGGATTTTTTGTCCCCCCAAATTACTTGCCTTTGGTCCTTATTTATAGTGGTTTGAGGTTTTTTATTCCTAATTAGTAAAGGTAAGTAATATTAATAAAAAAAACCATAACCTAATTGGATTAGGTTTCGAAAAATTTGCGTCGAAAAATTTGCGCTGCCGAAAAAATTTGCCGCAGGAAAAAATGCAATGGCGAAAAATTTCTGCCACAGAAATCTGCGGCAGCGCGCGCAGAGCGGGCCCGTAAGCTATTTCGCAGGCAGAAAATTTCTGCGTGCAAAATAGCACAGTGATTTCGCCCGCAGGAATTTCCTACGGACGAAATGTCCACGGGCCCGCTTGATGATTTTTTCGTCGCCGATTTGTTCGACTCTGATTTTTATTTTTATTTTTATTTGTTTATTTCTATTTTTTATTAATAAAAATTAGATACTAAAGCAAAAATTATTTAATAAATATTATTTTGGACCAATTAGACAACAAAAATCATTTTAGACTAAATAAAACATATTGGACCGGATTAGGTCAAAAATTAAGGGTCTACAGTTTGCCCCTTGCTTGAATGATTTGAAACCTTAGTGAAAGAGAGTGAAAAGAAATAAGACTTAATTTTTGATGAAATGGTTGAGGTTTTGGGTTATGGACCCGGTTCGAGTTCTGGACTCAAGGATAATTCTAGGTTCTGGACCTAAGGAAAATTTGGGTTCTGGACCCGGTTCGAGTTCTGGACTCAAGGATAATTCTAGGTTCTGGACCTAAGGAAAATTTGGGTTCTGGACCCGGTTCGAGTTCTGGACTCAAGGATAATTCTAGGTTCTGGACCTAAGGAAAATTTGGGTTCTGGACCCGGTTCGAGTTCTGGACTCAAGGATAATTCTAGGTTCTGGACCTAAAGAAAATTTGGGTTCTGGACCCGGTTCAAGTTCTGGACTCAAGGATAATTCTAGGTTCTCGACCTAAAGAAAATTTGGGTTCTAGACCCGGTTCGAGTTTTGGACTCAAGGGAGATTCTAGGTTCTGGACCTAAGAAAAATTTGGGTTCTGGACCCGGTTCGAGTTCTGGACTCAAGGATAATTCTAGGTTCTGGACCTAAGAAAAATTTAGGTTCTGGACCCGGTTCGAGTTCTGGACTCAAGGGAGATTCTAGGTTCTGGACCTAAGGAAAATTTTGGGTTCTAGACCTGAGAGATTTGGATACTCGATCCTAAACTAGAATTGGATACTCGATCCTAAACTGGATTTAGATACTTGATCCTAACTGGATTTGGACACTCGATCCTAAACTGGATTATGATACTCGATCCTGACTGTATTGGGATACTCAACCCTAAATTGATTTGATTTGGGTACTTGGACCAAAGATTGGGCACTTGGATATGAGATTGGGCACTTGGACCCAAGATTGGGTACTTGGACTCGAGCTTGAATTGATTTGGGTACTTGGACCCAGGATTGATTTGATTTGGGCGCTTGGACCCAAGATTGGGCACTTGGAACCGGGATTGGGCACTTGGACCCAAGATTGGGTACTTGGACCCGAGCTTGAATTGATTTGGGTACTTAGACCCGAGATTGGGTTGAATTCAATTTACTTCGACCCAAGATTGGGTACTTGGACCCGAGAATGAATTTGAATAACCTTTTAGCAGTTGAGAAGTCTGACTGCTCCGGATGTTCTATGCATTGTGATTCTTCACCCTCAGAATGGATCTTCACCCTCGGAGATCGGGTCTTCACCCTTGAAAATGGATCTTCATCCTTGGAGATCGAGGTCTTCTTTGTTCTTTGAAGATGGGAGTGACATGGCCAGTGGCTTGGCCGTGTCTCCTGGGTGTGTTAGCTTCTGTGTCTTTTCTTTGGTTTTTCTTTATTCTTGGCTTAAGATGGGACACGGCTAGTGGCTTGGCCGTGTTGCTTGCTAGTGTCACCTACTGTTTCTGTAACACCCCGTATACGCACACTACATACCATCATATCTGTAATATATGTATACTAAATATAGAGATGCTACGGTTTATTAAACACACAACTCATTCCTTTTAACAACATTATAAAAAAAAACTTAAAACATTTAAGACATATTATAAAAATACAATAGATAAAACATTTCTATAGTACACAGTGGAAAATATAGCGGCCTTTACAAATATATATACATCAAAAACCAAATTTTATAAAAACATAACATTTATACATGTTTGGCAGTCAGTCTTTGATCTTTAAGTCCACTATCCACACTTCACAATCTAGACTCAGCTCGGTCTAGAAGAACTCTCAGGTTCTACCCTGTTACCTACGCGATAAACCACAATCGCGCTAAGCCAACGGCTTAGTGGTACAAACTACAATAATATTATGCTTTAATGCAATGCTAATGTCATACAATCAAATTTCAAAAACAATTCAAAGAATCTTCCTTCAATTTGATCTTAGAAATCGAAACCTCTCTTGCTCTCTTTTGTCTTTGATGAGCCGGCCAACAAGGAAAAGGAAAGAAAAAGAAGAAGAAAATGAGACAAAGTCAAACACTCTTCTCCACTTAAACCTCCTCCAAGCAAAAATAATAATAAAATAATCCAATTAATTCTCTTCCATTCATTTTAATTTTCCATTTTCCATTAATTAATTAATAATAAAACAAATATCTTCTTTGACTTCCACACTTTGACTTGTATATATGTTGTATATATTTCCATATATAAAACATATACACTTTCTTCACTTCTTTTCTCTTTCAAATAAACACATATATTAAATCCAAATAAATCAATAATAAATATTCCAAAACTTTTAGGGCATACTTTGGGATATTACAATTCTCCCCCTCTAAAAAGAAATTTCATCCTTGAAATTACCTGATATCAAGTCTAGAATAACTGAGGATACTGATCTCGCATTGCTTGCTCACTCTCCCAAGTTGCCTCTTCTCTACCATGATTCTTCCAAAGAACTTTTACCAGTGGCACCTTCTTATTTCTCAACTCTTTCACTTCACGTGCCAAAATAGCAATTGGTTCTTCGTCAAATGTCAGATCCGAACTCACCTCTATGAATTCAACTGGCAAGATATTAGATGGATCTGATCTGTACCTCCGCAACATAGAAACATGGAAGACATTATGGATTCTATCCAACTCAGGCGGCAAAGCAAGACGATAAGCAATTGGTCCAACTCTTTCTAATATCTCATACGGTCCAATAAAACGAGGACTCAGCTTTCCTCTTAGACCAAATCTTAAAATCTTTTTCCAAGGAGATACTTTTAGAGATACTTTTAGAAATACTTTATCTCCAACATCAAACTCTATGTCTCTCCTCTTCAAATCTGAATAAAATTTCTGTCGATCTGAAGCTGCTTTCAACCGATCCCGAATTATCTTCACTTTCTCTTCCTTCTCTTTAACCAAATCAGGACCAATTAATTTGCCTTCTCCAAGTTCATTCCAACATAGAGGTGTCCTACATCTTTTACCATACAATGCCTCAAATGGTGCCATACCAATACTGGATTGATGACTGTTATTGTAGGCAAATTCTACCAGTGGCAAAAATCTGTCCCAACTACCAGAAAAATCAATGACACAACTTCTCAACTTATCCTCTATAATCTGTATCACTCTGTCTGACTGCCCATCTGTCTGCGGATGAAAAGCAGTGCTAAAGTGCAATCGAGGACCCAATGCACCATGTAAACTCTTCCAAAATCTTGAAGTGAACCTAGGATCTCGATCTGACACTAAAGAAATCGGGACTCCATGCAACTTCACTATCTCACTGATATACAGCTCAGCTAACCTTTCAAGAGAATAGTCCATTCTAACTGGAAGAAAATGGGCTGTCTTCATCAACCGATCAACAATCACCCAGATAGCATCATGCTTCTTCTGAGTCAATGGCAAACCAGACACAAAATCCATTGTCACTCTCTCCCATTTCCATTCAGGCACTGTTAAAGGTTGAAGCAACCCTGTTGGAACTTGGTGCTCAGCTTTCACCATCTGACAAGTGAGACACTTAGATACAAACTC
The DNA here is from genome assembly GCA_947685225.1 of Garcia nutans. Classification (NCBI taxonomy): domain Eukaryota; kingdom Viridiplantae; phylum Streptophyta; class Magnoliopsida; order Malpighiales; family Euphorbiaceae; genus Garcia; species Garcia nutans. Next base: position 13,234,200 of record CANTUV010000023.1, on the reverse strand, counting down.
CGCTATATCTCTCTTCATACCTAACCACCAGTAATGTTGCTTCAAATCATGATACATCTTTGTACTCCCAGGGTGCATAGCAAAAATCGACTGATGTGCTTCTTCTAAAATAACCTTTCTCAAACGAGCATCATCCGGAATACACAACCTATCTCTAAACCAAAGGCTACCATCACTTCTCACATGGAAATCTTTACTTTCTCCATTTCGGCAACCTGAAACCAGCTTCTGAATTTTCTCATCTGACAATTGAGCCTCTTTAACCTGATCCAACAATACCGGTCTCAACTGCAACTGAGCCAACAATGCACCATCATCACATGATTCAAAACTAGCATGCAACGCTCTCAACTGAACAAGCAACGAGAGCGAATAAACAGTCAAACCTGCCAAAGACTTCCGAGTCAAGGCATCCGCAACAACATTCGCTTTACCAGGATGATAATCAATCAAACAGTCATAGTCTTTGATCAGCTCTAACCATCGTCTTTGCCGAAGATTTAGCTCCCTCTAAAAACCCAAATATTTCAAACTTTTATGATCTATATAGATAAAACACTTCTCTCCATACAAGTAATGTCACCAAATCTTCAAAGCAAAAACTATGGCTGCCAATTCCAAATCATGAGTTGGATAATTAAGCTCATGCGGTTTCAATTTCCGAGAAGCATAAGCTATAACTTTACCTTCTTGCATTAAAACACATCCTAAACCATTATGTGAAGCATCACTATAAATCACATAAGGTTTATCTTCCACAGGCAAAGTAAGAACAGGCGCTTGAGTCAACATCTCCTTCAACTGCTCAAAACTAGCTTGACACTGATTTGTCCACACAAATCTAACTCCTTTTTGAAGTAATCTGGTGAGTGGGGTAGCTATCAAAGAAAAACCCTTCACAAACCGTCGATAATAGCCTGCCAAACCCAGAAAACTTCTAACTTCAGTCAAAGACTTCGGTGGACTCCAATTCAAAATAGTTTCAATTTTACTTGGATCGACTCTAATACCGTCTGCTGAAACTATATGACCCAGAAAAATCACTTGATCAAGCCAAAACTAGCACTTCGACAGTTTAGCATACAACTGCTTCTCTCTCAAAGTCTGCAACACAATCCGCAAATGCTTGTCATGCTCTTCCTCATTACGCGAATACACCAAAATATCGTCAATGAAGACCACCACAAACTGATCCAGATAGGGCCTAAACACCCTATTCATCAAATCCATGAAAGCTGCAGGTGCATTCGTCAACCCAAAAGGCATTACCAAAAACTCATAATGCCCATACCTTGTACGAAAAGCTGTCTTAGGAATATCTTCAGCTTTAACCTTCAATTGATGGTACCCTGATCTCAAATCAATCTTGGAAAACACTGCTGCTCCCTTCAACTGATCAAAGAGATCATCAATCCTAAGCAAAGGATACTTATTCTTGATAGTCACTTTGTTCAATTGCCTATAATCAATGCACAACCTCATAGTACCATCCTTCTTCTTCACAAACAAAACAGGAGCTCCCCATGGAGAAACACTAGGGCGAACAAACCCTTTATCCAGCAACTCCTGCAACTGCACCTTCAACTCTCTCAACTCAGCAGGTGCCATTCGATAGGGAGTAATAGAGATAGGAGTGGTACCAGGCAACAAATTGATACCAAACTCAACCTCTCTCTCAGGGGGTAACCCTGGCAACTCCTCAGGAAAAACATCTGGAAATTCCACAACTGTGGGTATACTATCAAATTGAGAACCCACTACTCTGGTATCCACAATATGAGCAAGATAAGCATCACACCCTTTTCTAATCAACTTTCTAGCTGCAACTGCTGACACAAACAAGGATGCAAGTTGTCTCTGCTCACTAGACACCATCACTGGTTCTCAGAGTAACACACTTCTTTTGACAGTCTACCACAGCTCCATGCTTAGACAACCAATTCATGCCTAAGATTAAATCATATTCCTTAAAAGGCATTTCAATTAAATCACCCAAAAATTCCTCACCTTGCACCACAACTGCACTATCACGATGCACCTTACTCACCACAACACTATGTCCTAAAGGATTTGTCACCAAGACATCAAATCCTAAGGACTCTGAATGCAATTCAGACACAGGCAATATGGATGCAGTTATGTATGAATGAGTAGATCCTGGATCAATCAAAGCAAGAACTGGAATATCAAATAAAGAAAATGTACCCACTATAACTGCTGAAGCATCTGGTTGGCTCTGCATCACATATACTCTCTGAGAAGATCCAGCCTCATCTGGCCTACTGCCTCTGGATGAAGATCCTCCTCTCTGACTAAACCCAGGTCTACCTCCTCTACTGAAACCTCTGCCCCCTCGACCACCTCTGCTGACACTAGGTCGAGAAGCTGCAGTATCAGTCTGTCTATCATCCTGTGGCTCCGGACAATCTTTAATAAAATGAGCTGGTGACCCACATCTAAAGCATACTCCTGATCCACCTGTCTTCCAACAAACACCCCCATGGTTCCTACCACAATGAACACATACAGGTGGAGTAGATCTCTGAACTACTGGAGTCGGAGCACTAGCTACAGAAACTGTAGGTCTCGGTCTCTGTCTCTGATATTCAACTGACCTACCAGACTGCCTCTGGCTCCTACTGACTCTCGGAATAAAACTTCCTTTGCCTCTCTTCATAGACGAAGACCCTGCCTCAAACTGGGGTCTCTTAACCCTAGTCTCCTCCTCGGTAGCAGCTGCTGCAATGCCTTGTGCTCTCTCAACACTTCTAGCTGCTGCAACCAATTGTGAAAAATCCTGATACCGAGAACCAGCAACAATACACATAATAGAGGGCCTCAACCCCTCCTCAAATCTCCTGCACCGGTCAATTTCATCAGAAATAATCCCACCGGCATAGTGACTCAACCGGATAAACTCTATCTCATACTCTGTCACTGTCCGATTATCTTGCCTCAGATTTAGAAACTCCATCTTCTTGACATCTTTATACTCCCTCGGAGTATATTTCAGCTCAAACTCCCTCAGAAAATCATTATAAGATAATGTAGGTGGATCATCCATAGCATGAGGAACCGTCTTCCACCAATCATAAGCATCTTTCTGAAGAAGGGATCTAGCATAATCAAATTTTTCATCAGGAGTGGCTTGCAACAAGATAAATATCCTTTGCACTTTATCCAACCACTGCTCAGCTACTGTAGGATCTGTAGTGCCCAAGAAATCCTCAGCCTCATATTTTCTCAATTTATCATAATGCCTCACTGGCACTTGAGGCTGTGGTGGTGGTGGTGGCGGCTGTACGGGAGCTCCCCTCAACAATTCTACCACATGCCGTAACCAACCCGGCGAAACCTCATCAGCAGCTGATCTCCTTGGCACAGAAGCAGGGGCCTCTCTAACTCTCTCAACTCTAGCTCCATCTCTACTCTCTTCAGGAGCTACACTTTCAGCACTACCTTCTACAGACTGACGTGACTGAGACGCCATCTCTACCTATATCTGCAAACACAGCAGAATATACTTCATTAAAGATCAGAGACTGCCAATACCAACACATGTATCTTATTCAAAAATAAACTTTTAAAATCAAAATATTTCTTTTTCTTACATTTTACCTAGGTTGAGAATCTCAAACCTAGGCTCTGATACCAAAATAATTGTAACACCCCTATACCCCGTATACGCACACTACATACCATCATATCTGTAATATACGTATACTGAATATAGAGATGCTACGGTTTATTAAACACACAACTCATTCCTTTTAACAACATTATAAAAAAAAACTTAAAACATTTAAGACATTATAAAAATACAATAGATAAAACATTTCTATAATACACAGTGGAAAATATAGCGGCCTTTACAAATATATATACATCAAAAACCAAATTTTATAAAAACATAACATTTATACATGTTTGGCAGTCAGTCTTTGATCTTTAAGTCCACTATCCACATTTCACAATCTAGACTCAGCTCGGTCTAGAAGAACTCTCGGGTTCTACCCTGTTACCTGCGCGATGAACCACAATCGCGCTAAGCCAATGGCTTAGTGGTACAAACTATAATAATATTATGCTTTAATGCAATGCCAATGTCATACAATCAAATTTCAAAAACAATTCAAAGAATATTATATTTCACAACCTTGCATTATTCGATAACTTATCAAACATTCATGAAGTAATATTCACAATTTTCCACATCCATAAACATATTACACATCATGTTGTATCTTCATAGATTCATTACTCAACATAGCTTTCCAAGCCACATTCATTTTTAGTAAGTTACTTATGTATTATAGTCATCTCATAACATTACATTTCACTCCATAGTTCATATTAAAGCAAAGACAAGCATGTATCTCATTATTTATTTATTTCACCATTCAAGAATCACATTTAAAACAAAGACATGCATGGGCCCAAAGACACTAATATGCCATTCAACTTTCAGAGTTAATGTTTTGGTTCAATTATCACATTTATCATTATCATTATTGTAACACCCCGATACCCTATATAAGTACTATGCGTATACCTAGTATACATACAGTAAATATATAAAGTATAAGGATGTCACTTTTCGTTACCTTTTAAAATATTTATAACAGAGTTCAAACCATAATACATTAATTTAAATAACATTTACAAAATCATTATCTTTATTAAAACTTCATTTATACATATAAATACTCTCTCGTCAGAAATACATCATAATTAAAATTTATACATGTATGCATTACCCTCTAGTTGGTCTCGACAAACTTTACTCTTCTTGTGGCATAACAAAAGACTTCATATCTTCCATCTATATACCTGCGCGAATAAACACCCGCGCTAAGCCCGAGAGCTTAGTAGTCCAAATATAAAATATAAACATATAGTATAGAACTATTGATATATAATGATACATCGATTCAATATATAATTAGTTCTTATCATATCTTCTTTTCTTTTTAATTTTATCTTTAATATATCCTAGCTAATTTCATATATGATGTATATATATATACATAATATTATCACCAACCCCAATGCATCACCAATACTCAAAACCAATATATTAATACCCCTACATTATATATATACCACACCAACCATTATTGCCATACACACTTTACATATCATACCAATTATTATTGCAATACACACATTACACATCATATCACTCATTATTGCAATACACAATTTACATATCATACAAATCATAAATCATATTTCCAATAAAGACAACCTTTATCATCAACCACAATTCATTTACATGTTACACTTAATAACATTATATTATTCACAATTCACCAAGCATAATTCATTTTTAATACTCACAATCAATATTTCAATACTTGCATTTCACATTGACAATAAAGACAGACTCGGGCCCAAAACACTAATATGTTATTCAAAGTTCAGAGTTACTGCTTTGGTTCATAGTCACAATCATCACGCCCGTAGGCAATGTATATACATGTCTCTCTATCCATTGATAGTGTAACAGACCCAGTCTCTTGGACCATCAACTCAACACATATGAGGAGATCCTCAACCCGGCAAGACTGTTACAAATCATATATCTCATATTCACAATTCTCATAGTGTAACAGACCCAGTCTCTTGGACCATCAACTCAACACATATGAGGAGATCCTCAACCCGGCAAGACTGTTACCTTTCATCATTTCTTAGGCATGCCACCCAAATCCAGAACTCTGAAACTGAATAACATATTAAACAAACAATTCATTTATTATTTCATTATCAATCTCATCATCAATTAGGCCAACATGCCTTATCTCTTTCAATTGAATTATCATAGCCAATCACAATGGCTTCATATCATATCATATCTCAATCCATATGATACATATAGCATCATTGATATCACATTTCAAAGTATATTATTCATATAATACATTGCCATACACAAGATTCACAATGCATATAACATAACATTTTCTCACTTCTCAAAACACATTAACATCATTCATTACTAGAGCATTTATCATAACAAATTGCACATACCTTAAGAATGATCCTCATTTCTTCCTACCTTTCCCATTTCATATTTCATCCTTTATATATATTCTTCATTTACATTCACAATATAATAGCTTATTTAACACTTTCATCCCAATGTGTTAATGTTCAAAGACATATAAGGATATACAATCAAATAGGGTTTATGCTTACCTTGTTAATGATCTTCACATCCTTCACATCATTCAATCATCACCTTAGTCCAATTATGTTAACAATATAATAGATCACTTAACACATTTGCAAACAAATGTGTTAAGCCTCGAATTATGTAATTAAATACAATCATATGTATTGGTACTTACCTCAAGAACTAGTCCCATCAATCTATACATTTCTTTTCTTTCCAAGAATTCTCCACATTTAGGTTAATGCAACCAAATCTCTTCAAAACCTTTGAGGGACACGGGCAGCACCACTTGAGGGACACGGTTAGGGCAATTCAACCTCTTCACAATCTAATCCAAAAGGAATATTAGCAAAATGACCATATGAATAGTACATTCTGGTTTAAGACTCCATTTTATCCTTATTTTGAAAATTTGTATAAAATAATCTACTTGACTAAAAATTCTAAAATTTTTACAGAATTTAGTTTTGTATCTTAAAATCATTCCTTTAAAATTTCAGATCAAACTGAACACAAAATCTTGGTCAAATAGTTCACCTAACCAGACTGCCCCAATTGCCCTGCATCCTGGCAGCAGTTCTGAACTTTGTGAATTCCATAAATCAAATTCAATCAACGTGGTTCCAAATTATTTTTCTCAAATACTAGACTCACTAAGAATCAGCATATCCAAAATTCAATTGGATATGATTTTTCTACATTTTATTAAAAATCCCGAAATATAGCTGTCTCAGTTAAGGTACCTGCTGGAACAGGTCTAATAAAAATAATCTTTCTAAACTCATAACCATTCCAAAATCGAATCAACATATTTTTCAGTCATTCTAGACTCATAGAGGCACAACATATCAAAAATTCACTTTAAGAAAATTTTTCTATAATTAATTAAAAATCATACAAGTCACAGCCTTTACTAATTGTAAAACAGAAAAAAAATTCACTAAACACAGCTCTTACTCTTCCATCACCAACACCAACCTAGCTTCTTATCTTTAATTCCATTTCAACACTTTTACACACACCATACACAAACACACTTAATCATACTATCCATAAACCTAACTCAATCCATACACAACTTCAAAAAGAACCAAAGCAAACAAGAGAAATCTTACCAAAATGATGAAATTCCTTGAAATTCCAACTTGGTTACTTGGAATCTCTCTCAACTTTGGAGCTTAGAACATCAAACCCTTCTTTTACTCTCTTGCTTTCCTTTGTCTTAGGTGAGCCGGCCACATAAGGAAAAAGAAGAAGAAATGATGAAGAAAACACAAAGTCAATAGGCATTAAATACTCCTCCAAAAGAAAATTACTATCTTACCCTCATACACATTTTAATTCTCTTTACAAGCTCTTGCCCATTTTGGTAATTTCACATTCAACAATTTAAATATCTTCTTCCCTTGACTAAGCACTTTGACCAACATATATGTCATATATATTGCCATATACCCAACATATACACTATCTCTCTCTATACAATTCTTTCCTTTGCAAATACACATATTCATTTCTCTCAAATACTTTTACCATTCAACCAAACCCTATACAAATATACCACTTATCAATTACACATTCAAATCAATTATAACAATATTATCATAACTTCTAGGCACACTTAGGGATATTACAATTAGACATATACATATACATCACATATACATTAAATCCAAATACAACAACTCCTCCAAAACTTTTAAGGTATATCTCGGGATATTACAATTCTCTCCCCCTTAAATAATTTCGTCCTCGAAATTAACCAGTTCAATAACACTCCCTTCTTAACAATACGCCATCTTAAATCTTCATATATTATGAATAGTATTCTTATATTCTGGTTTCATCCAATCACATAATGTGTATTCTTCCTCCTAGAATCAATCCTCTTTTTCAATTCCATAACTTGTCATAATATATATATCTTATTACATTTTATCCAATATTCAAAATAACTCATTACAATCCCAAATACCTTATCTATGTACAAGAATCCAATCATCTTCGTCCCATTATTACATTCAAATACTTTACCACTTCATCTCTTTATAACTATTCTCTTAATTTACACTAAAAAAAATCATTGATTCACCACCTTGGTGAAATCTAGATCATTCGATCAATTTGTCACAATATACCACATTCAATCTGGTTTGATTCAAACCAACAATTAACTTATTTAAATTTATCATTGGATTTCACAATATATATAACTTAATTCCATTAGATCCAACTTATTTCCACCTTCTAATTCCTTTAACTCCATATTCAACTTTTTGAAACTATGATCATTAATAACAAATCACTTCCAATTATCTTTCAATATACACATAATTTATCTTCTATTATCTTAGTACAATTTCCACCAAATTCGCAAGATTATCTCGTACCATATTTATTACTCATAATTCACTCATTTAAACTTTATAACCATCCACTTATTCAACTCATACCATAAACATATTCAATATAACTTTCAATCACAAATTACACTTTTTCCCATTTATCATCTCTTCACCTTTTTATAACATTACTATAATTACAATAATTGCCTTTTTATTACATTATTCATAACTCAAAATATTATCACAATTCTCTTTCCTTTCTTTACTTTTCAAAATTATAACCAAATTGTTAACACAAAAGTTATAAGATACACATTTACCAATCATAACTTTCAACCATGATACTAGAAACATAATTGTCTGTTTTACCAAAATTGTGCTACAATCAAATCATTTCAATCCAAATTCTGTGGATAACAAAGCTAACCGACCACACACATTAAACAAATCATATGGCCATAAGAGCTTAATGGTCACATTTGTAACTTATAGATCAATACTATTCCTTAATTATTCTGTTTCCAAACTTTTCAATTACACTGCTAAGTTGGATCACAAGGATTATATATCCATTCTCCAAACTTTGGCTACATCAAGATTTAGCACATTCCAACTTCACTTCAAAACACTTTGTTCTTGATTACTTGATCATTAATAACCTAATTCATATTCAAATATGTTATCTTTAACATCTCCTATGCACAACATTTGATCATATACAATTTTTACCCAAGACTCTATTTCCAATTTATCTCTTCTCGAAATTTCATACATTATACTTTCTTCTTCCATTACAATCTCTTTCTATACCTGTATACATAAAACATTTCCTCATACACTTACTTTAAACCTATAACCATATTACTGTCCAATATTTCCCAAATAAATTCTCATTTCATCATCATAGCATATACATTATTGAATGCTCTCACATTTCATATACTCTTATTGATATATTCATAGCAATTTACATTATACACATATAGCATTATTCATAGGTATCAATGATATAATAGATTTCTTAACACATTTATAATCAAATGGTTTAAGGTTCAAAGTCATATGAATATATGAAATCAAATAGGGTTTTGTACTTACTATTCATAGCTTCTCAAACCATATTCATTTTATGTAATTGCTCAAGTGTTATAATCATTTCATTACATTTCTCATTTCATATGCAATTCATTACTCAATGACATTGATGCCTCAACAAACTCACCTTATGCACATCACAACATATAATACATTCATATATTAGTCTCATTTTTAAGCCTTTAGATCACAAATTACAGGTCATATCAACATTTAAGTCCCCACGGTCGTGGCCTTCAAGAGCCACGGTCGTGGCATAGAAAACTCTTATGTGCTACCAAAATGCATAAAGACACAGTCATGTTTGTAACCCCACGGTCGTGGCCCTCACTTACCACGGCCATGGCATCCAATCCGGGACTGTTTTTCCAAAACAACTCAAGTATTTTACATTTATTTCTTCTCATTGCACAACATCATTTTTATCCCTTTTTGACATGGCTTAAGTTATTTATCAATTCCACACATATATATATCCTAACCATAGTAATACTTCACAAATTCTTAGTCACCTTACCAAGGTGGCATCTCTCTCACCTTTATTTTGAAATGCATTTAATATATCATCTTTATATCCGTTTGTTTACCATTCAACGTATATATATATATTACCCATATATTTATACATATGTACATTACACCCAATAATATACACATTGAGCCCAATAGCTCCTATACACTTAATTATATGCTTTTTTTTTTTTTTGCAATAAAATGACTTAAAATAGCTCCTTTTCATTTGCTTATCTATTTCTCTTTTTACTTCAAAACAAATTCTCATACCATCAATCACATTACTTAAGTCATAATACTTTCATGTGCAATATTAATCATTTCACCTGGCTCAGGTATTGAATATACATTAAACCATCAATATCCAATCAATCTTTATCAAATTCTAGTAGGACTTTAACTTTTCAACTTACTACTTTGCTTAAACTTCAATTTACCAAACTCATCTTTTCTTAAAATCAACTTTAAAAACATCTCGGATATATATATATATCTATATATCACAAAGCAATATCAACACATATTTCTTCCCCAATTATTAAGCTCATTTCAAAAAATCTCAAATATCATATATTATTACCATTACCATGAGCTTTCACAATATCCAAGCATCTCACATTTCTAACCTTGAATTCACAATGTTTGCATTATAACAACAATACCAATTGATATTCTTACTTAACCAATATTATTTTATTTTTTTTTTTAAACAAAACCTTAACTTTATATATATATCCTAAACTTTAAATAGTCACACTTTATCTATACTCATCAACTCATTCCATATCCCACCATACTCTTTTCATTTCAATAACATATCTTTCAATATTATCAATCCAGCAATATTTCCTCCATCTAACTAACCCAACACAACCTTATTATAAAGAGATTCAAAGTGTAGAAGAGAGAGTACATATTCTAATCTTAATTTTGTTTCCATCTCATTTTCAGCTTTATTTTCCGTTTCATTTCTTTATACTTCAACACATTCAACACTTTCCTTTACTAGCATAAATTTCCATTTTTAATTATCAATTAGACTTATATAAATTCATATCATATCATTTTCTAATTTTATTTTCATGTAAAACATCATTCACACATTAACATCCATTTCATATAACATAGATATACTACAAATCATATAATGCCACCTCCGAGACCAACCTAGGTGTGAATGCATATGCATGTATTACAAATTTCATTTTCAAAACTCTTCTTTTTAATTCATTTTAAGCGTTTCAAAACTTTTTCTTTTTAATTTTACTTAGGCCGAGAATCTCGAACCTAAGCTCTGATACCAAAACAATTGTAACACCCCGATACCCTATATAAGTACTATGCGTATACCTAGTATACATACAGTAAATATATAAAGTATAAGGATGTCACTTTTCGTTACCTTTTAAAATATTTATAACAGAGTTCAAACCATAATACATTAATTTAAATAACATTTACAAAATCATTATCTTTATTAAAACTTCATTTATACATATAAATACTCTCTCGTCAGAAATACATCATAATTAAAATTTATACATGTATGCATTACCCTCTAGTTGGTCTCGACAAACTTTACTCTTCTTGTGGCATAACAAAAGACTTCATATCTTCCATCTATATACCTGCGCGAATAAACACCCGCGCTAAGCCCGAGAGCTTAGTAGTCCAAATATAAAATATAAACATATAGTATAGAAGTATTGATATATAATGATACATCGATTCAATATATAATTAGTTCTTATCATATCTTCTTTTCTTTTTAATTTTATCTTTAATATATCCTAGCTAATTTCATATATGATGTATATATATATATATACATAATATTATCACCAACCCCAATGCATCACCAATACTCAAAACCAATATATTAATACCCCTACATTATATATATACCACACCAACCATTATTGCAATACACACTTTACATATCATACCAATTATTATTGCAATACACACATTACACATCATATCACTCATTATTGCAATACACAATTTACATATCATACAAATCATAAATCATATTTCCAATAAAGACAACCTTTATCATCAACCACAATTCATTTACATATTACACTTAATAACATTATATTATTCACAATTCACCAAGCATAATTCATTTTTAATACTCACAATCAATATTTCAATACTTGCATTTCACATTGACAATAAAGACAGACTCGGGCCCAAAACACTAATATGTTATTCAAAGTTCAGAGTTACTGCTTTGGTTCATAGTCACAATCATCACGCCCGTAGGCAATGTATATACATGTCTCTCTATCCATGGATAGTGTAACAGACCCAGTCTCTTGGACCATCAACTCAATACATATGAGGAGATCCTCAACCCGGCAAGACTGTTACAAATCATATATCTCATATTCACAATTCTCATAGTGTAACAGACCCAGTCTCTTGGACCATCAACTCAACACATATGAGGAGATCCTCAACCCGGCAAGACTGTTACCTTTCATCATTTCTTAGGCATGCCACCCAAATCCAGAACTCTGAAACTGAATAACATATTAAACAAACAATTCATTTATTATTTCATTATCAATCTCATCATCAATTAGGCCAACATGCCTTATCTCTTTCAATTGAATTATCATAGCCAATCACAATGGCTTCATATCATATCATATCTCAATCCATATGATACATATAGCATCATTGATATCACATTTCAAAGTATATTATTCATATAATACATTGCCATACACAAGATTCACAATGCATATAACATAACATTTTCTCACTTCTCAAAACACATTAACATCATTCATTACTAGAGCATTTATCATAACAAATTGCACATACCTTAAGAATGATCCTCATTTCTTCCTACCTTTCCCATTTCATATTTCATCCTTTATATATATTCTTCATTTACATTCACAATATAATAGCTTATTTAACACTTTCATCCCAATGTGTTAATGTTCAAAGACATATAAGGATATACAATCAAATAGGGTTTATGCTTACCTTGTTAATGATCTTCACATCCTTCACATCATTCAATCATCACCTTAGTCCAATTATGTTAACAATATAATAGATCACTTAACACATTTGCAAACAAATGTGTTAAGCCTCGAATTATGTAATTAAATACAATCATATGTATTGGTACTTACCTCAAGAACTAGTCCCATCAATCTATACATTTCTTTTCTTTCCAAGAATTCTCCACATTTAGGTTAATGCAACCCAATCTCTTCAAAACCTTTGAGGGACACGGGCAGCACCACTTGAGGGACACGGTTAGGGCAATTCAACCTCTTCACAATCTAATCCAAAAGGAATATTAGCAAAATGACCATATGAATAGTACATTCTGGTTTAAGACTCCATTTTATCCTTATTTTGAAAAATTGTATAAAATAATCTACTTGACTAAAAATTCTAAAATTTTTACAGAATTTATTTTTGTATCTTAAAATCATTCCTTTAAAATTTCAGATCAAAATGAACACAAAATCTTGGTCAAATAGTTCACCTAACCAGACTGCCCCAATTGCCCTGCATCCTGGCAGCAGTTCTGAACTTTGTGAATTCCATAAATCAAATTCAATCAACGTGGTTCCAAATTATTTTTCTCAAATACTAGACTCACTAAGCAACAGCATATCCAAAATTCAATTGGATATGATTTTTCTACATTTTATTAAAAATCCCGAAATATAGCTGTCTCAGTTAAGGTACCTGCTGGAACAGGTCTAATAAAAATAATCTTTCTAAACTCATAACCATTCCAAAATCGAATCAACATATTTTTCAGTCATTCTAGACTCATAGAGGCACAACATATCAAAAATTCACTTTAAGAACATTTTTCTATAATTAATTAAAAATCATACAAGTCACAGCCTTTACTAATTGTAAAACAGAAAAAAAATTCACTAAACACAACTCTTACTCTTCCATCACCAACACCAACCTAGCTTCTTATCTTTAATTCCATTTCAACACTTTTACACACACCATACACAAACACACTTAATCATACTATCCATAAACCTAACTCAATCCATACACAACTTCAAAAAGAACCAAAGCAAACAAGAGAAATCTTACCAAAATGATGAAATTCCTTGAAATTCCAACTTGGTTACTTGGAATCTCTCTCAACTTTGGAGCTTAGAACATCAAACCCTTCTTTTACTCTCTTGCTTTCCTTTGTCTTAGGTGAGCCGGCCACACAAGGAAAAAGAAGAAGAAATGATGAAGAAAACACAAAGTCAATAGGCATTAAATACTCCTCCAAAAGAAAATTACTATCTTACCCTCATACACATTTTAATTCTCTTTACAAGCTCTTGCCCATTTTGGTAATTTCACATTCAACAATTTAAATATCTTCTTCCCTTGACTAAGCACTTTGACCAACATATATGTCATATATATTGCCATATACCCAACATATACACTATCTCTCTCTATACAATTCTTTCCTTTGCAAATACACATATTCATTTCTCTCAAATACTTTTACCATTCAACCAAACCCTATACAAATATACTACTTATCAATTACACATTCAAATCAATTATAACAATATTATCATAACTTCTAGGCACACTTAGGGATATTACAATTAGACATATACATATACATCACATATACATTAAATACAAATACAACAACTCCTCCAAAACTTTTAAGGTATATCTCGGGATATTACAATTATCCCAACTAGCCTTCAAGGATTTAGGTTCAACCAAGCTTCAAGAAAAGTTAAGCAAGCTAAACTTCAACCCAACTTGGCTTCAAGGATCAAGCCCAACCTAACTACAAGAGATTGTTACTATAGGCATGCCGTTAGTGTATATGCCCTAGGCCATTGATTTGGACCTTAATGTTATTCATTTTGTTATTAATAAAGAAGTTTTTATTATCATTGTTATGTTTGCATGTTATATATAATAATGATTATATCCCTGGTTTATTATTGTTATGGAGATAATAATAAATATAACTAGTGTAATATTGATTTGATAATCATAAGATGATTATAGGTATGAAGATACAAATCAATATTATGGATACATGTTAGAGAACAGTGTATTGGATAGACCCACATAGATATCACTTCATGGTTTAATGTCATAAGTGTATCTCATAATAGTTTTCATTTAATCCTTTGACTTGAGATTGTCATAGTTTCCAACATAAGGAATATTATGTTTTGACATGATCAAATGTTATCTGTAACTAGATAATTATAAAGGTTATGCTTGAACATGGTATAAATTATGTAGAGGAAAATGAACAATCAAGATGGAATTTGTCCCTCTCTATGAGAGAGATATCTTCTGGGCCCCTCGATAAGTGTAACTGAGAAATGCATGGCCGTGCTCAAATAAGTTGATATAAGATCAATCTTATTTGTTTATCAGTTAACTTGTAGATCGAGTAATCATAAGTTTGGACAATATAAGTATGACATTTACTATGACTTATGCTCAAACTAGATATCGTGTGACAAAGGGATTAATGCATGTACTATTTCAGGTTTTCATTTATAATGATTCTCATGATTAATTGGGTAGTCATAATGTCTTGCTAGAGGCCAATTATGATTTGTGCATTTCAATAGAGATTGAAATACACTACCAGTTAATATGAGCCTATCGGGTCACACACATAGAACGTAGGCTGTACTTAAACAATAATAATTATATTTTTATTATTGTTGTTAGTATTATTATTATTATTAGATATTAATAATAATATTGTTATAATAATTATTATTAGATAATAATTATTAAAAATGTGGGTCCATATAGGATATGGACAGTTAGGGTTTTGACAAGGAAAGGTCTTTTAAAACGGTTTTAAAAGGACTAGAGGCCTTGATGATATTTATTATTATTTTCGTTTTGAAAGAAAACGGAAGAAGAGGAAAAACCTAAAACCCTAGTTTCATTTTTGCAAAAAAAAATTCAGCCACTGCCGTTTGTGAGCTAGCACTCAGACCGGCGTACGTTTGTGTGGACTTCGTTAGAGGGTGTTCATCTTCAGAAGGCAGCATCTGTTAATCGTTTTGAAGCTACGCAAAAAAAGGTTAGTTTCGAATCTCTTTTATCGAACTGAATGGATCACATGGATCCTGTGAGTAAATCGAAAGAAAATTTTTTTTTGTTTTCCGTTGCGGCAAGGGTTGCAGATCCTTTTTCGATTTACTAACAGTGGTATCAGAGCCTCTTGTTGATTCCATTTAATTCGAAATATGCCATGTTGATGTGTTGATGTGATCTATTGTTTTTCGAATGGCATGATTGGATTCGTTTTATCATTTGATGATGATTCGAATCTGTTATATGAGATATAACCTAAATCGTTGTTGATATATGATGTCAAAGATGACCAATTGTATAAGATACAATTCTGTGAAGTCGAACTAGGGTTGGTATACAATCTGTTATGGTTTTGAATTAGGGTTAATATGATTAATTCAATTCGTTTATTCATATTGAATGTATACATAGATTTCGATTTCGATTAATATGATTATTGAGTAAATCGTTTTCTAAGGTTTCTTGTAATAGTTCTCTGTTAATATGATTAATAGATTGCTATTATATTCTGTTTAATATGATTGACAGAATAAGGGCTTTGACAGAAAATAATTAATTGGATTAATGATTCTGTTTAGCTTCGAGGGGCGCTGCCCCTTCGGAACCCCGCCCGCCCGCTAACCGGCTAGCGTGACCGCCGTATGTTCGTGCCCTATAGTTCGTTACCGTGACATTAAGAATGTCAATATATTTGTTTCTATTTAACATGTTGGTGATGAATATGCTATGATTATTTGATGTCTTGGCATGGTGCATAGTATGGCTTTATGACCTATGTGTTTGTTTATTCATATCTTTGGATTGTATATAAGGCCTGCGTGTCATTTATTTTTGTAACTTTATTATTACTAGTTTAGTAGTTAGTTTTATTATTAATGTAATAATGAAGACTCAAGCTTGGAGAAGAAGATGAAAATTCCATGGAGATGAAGTTGCCTTTCAAGATATGAAGAAATGTACTATTGCAAATGTTGTAATAGATAGGTTTTCTTTTCACCTAGGGTTGCCTATATGATCTTCATTTGGTCTCATGAAGATCATATCTAGTTTGGCCATACTATGTCACGTTTATTTTTATCGAATATGTATGAGATGCCATGTTTGATAGTTTATGTATGCATATGGGATATGATATATAAATGTTAATTTTAACATGTTTTCAAAATTAAATGGAATGAACCCTCACTATTAATCTAAGTTTTAATGCCATCCATATCTTAAACACTTATCAAGGCTAAGATCACCTAAATGTAGATTTTGCCAAAGCAAAGTACTTTAGGTTATCCTAGTAAGATATGATGAGTAATGGTGCTGCTCATGCGTTTAAAATTGGTTAGACTTAATTAGGCTATCAAAATGGTTTTGGGCCTAAGGCATTAGATGGGGTATAACATGCTATGACATATGATGTCATGATCCCATATTATCTAAGAGTTACATGTGATGTAATTGGTAAGGGGTTACCTACCATAATAACTTGATTTTAAGTGTCATGCCAAAGCTAACTTAATATTAAGTAAAAATTGGATCTTAGCCCACTAAAATGTCATTGTGATGATTGAGGGTTATATTTTAGTGGGATTTTAATTACTTATCACCTTTTATTAATTAAAATTTGCATATTTTGTAGATTGAAATGGCTACCAACAATAACTCCACTTTATCACTGCGATCCATCCTTGAGAAGGAAAAACTGAAAGAGAATGGGACTAATTTTGTTGATTGGTTTAGGAACCTGAGAATTGTTCTCAAACAAGAAAAGAAGTCCTATGTGCTTGATGAAGCTGTCCCTGAGCCACCTCCTGCTAATGCTTCTAATGCTGATAAGAATAAGCATAAGAAGCATATGGATGATTCCAATGACATTGGATGTCTTATGCTTGCTACTATGTGTCCAGAACTTCAGAAGGATCTGGAACACTTGGAGGCTTATGAGATGAGTGTCCATCTCAAACAAGCTTTCCAACAGCAAGCTAGGCAGGATAGATTCGACACTGCTGTTGCATTATTTGACTGCAAGATGTCAGAGGGCGAATCGGTTAGCACTCATGTTTTGAAAATGAAGGGCTACATAGATCACCTTGCCCGACTTGGATATCCCTTGAGTTTAGAACTCTCCACGAATTTGATCCTTCATTCTTTGCCCAGCAGTTTTTCACATTTTGTTATGAACTATAATATGAACAACATGGAAAAGTCCATTCCTGAGCTACATGGTATGCTCAAAACTGCTGAAGGGAATATCAAAAAGCCCACTAAGGCTACCCATGTATTGAATGTCAATAAGGGTAAGCCTATGAAGAAGAAAGGCAAGGCAAAGGGTAAAGCAACAGTTGCTACAAAGCCTAAGGGACAGCCCAAGCCAAAAGAACCCAAGGCACCTGTTCCTAAGGAAGGAACTTGTTTCCATTGCAAGGAGCCTGGGCATTGGAAAAGAAATTGCCCACTTTATTTGGCTGAATTGAAGAAATCGAAGGGTAGTGCGACTACATCTTCAGGTATATATGTTATAGAAATTAACTTATCTGCTTCTACTTCATGGGTATTGGATACTGCATGTGGTTCTCACATTTGTACAAATGTGCAGGGACTCAAAAGGAGTAGATCACTGAAAAGGGGCGAAGTTGACCTACGAGTTGGGAATAAAGCAAGAGTTGCTGCATTAGCTGTAGGATCTTAAGAACTTCATATGCCTAATGGCTTTTTGTTAAATTTGAACAATTGCTATTATGTTCCTACTCTGAGTAGGAATCTTATTTCAGTTTCAGTTTTGGATGATGAAGGTTTTTCATTTTTAATTAAAAATAAGACCTGTTCTATTTTTGATAAAGATGATTTGCTTTATGGTATTGCAAGATCTTTTAATGGCCTTTATGTCCTTGACTTAGATGATTCTAGGGAGAATCATATTTATAACATAAACTCTAAAAGAATTAAGCCAAATGACCTAAACCCTACATTTTTATGGCATTGTCGTCTTAGCCATATAAATGAGAAACGCATTTCTAAACTCCATCAAGATGGATTATTAGATTCATTTGATTTTGAATCATTTGATAAATGTGAATCTTGTTTACTTGGCAAAATGACAAGGAATCCTTTCATCGGACAAGGTGAAAGGGCTAATGACTTGCTTGGACTAGTACATACAGATGTATGTGGCCCGTTAAGCATTAGTGCCAGAGGAGGATATAATTACTTCATTACTTTTACTGATGATTTCAGTAGGTATGGCTATGTCTACCTAATGAAACATAAGCATGAGGCTTTTGAAATGTTCAAAACTTTTCAAAATGAAGTACAAAATCAACTTGGTAAAACTATTAAGGCACTTCGATCTGATCGAGGTGGTGAATTTTTGAGCCAAGAGTTTGACGAACATCTAAGAAATTATGGAATTGTTTCACAATTAACTCCTCCAGGAACTCCACAGTGGAATGGTGTTTCTGAAAGAAGAAATCGAACTTTATTAGATATGGTTCGATCTATGATGAGTCAAGCAGATCTTCCATTATCGTTTTGGGGTTATGCCTTGGAGACAGCTGCTTTTGTTTTAAACCGTGTACCATCTAAAGCGGTTGAAAAGACGCCATATGAGATATGGACTGGCAAAACACCTAGTTTGTCTTTTCTTAAGATTTGGGGTTGTGAAGCTTATGTGAAAAGACCAGTTTCAGATAAGTTAGCTCCAAAATCTGCTAAATGTATCTTTGTGGGATATCCTAAGGAAACTAAAGGATATTATTTCTATATTCCATCTGAGAACAAAGTGTTTGTTGCTCGAAATGGAACCTTTTTGGAAAAAGAATTCATTTCTAAAAGAACTAGTGGGAGTACAGTTCAATTAGATGAATTTATAGAACCACAAGAAGATATTGAACCGCCTGTAGAAACAGTTTCAGAACCACAAGTCATTGTGGAAACTGAAAATGTTACACAAGTTCTGCGCAGATCTGATAGACCACGTCATCAGTCTGAGAGATATGGATTTCTCATGACTGAAAGTCGTGAAGTTTTGCTCATAGATCAAGATGAGCCAACTACCTATCTTGAAGCTGTGTCAGGTCCAGATTCAGAGAAATGGCTTGGAGCCATGAACTCTGAGATGCAGTCCATGTTTGACAACCAAGTTTGGGCCTTAATTGATCCTCCCGAAGGTATTAAGACTATTGGTTGCAAATGGGTTTTCAAGAAGAAAATTGACATGGATGGAAATGTGCAAACCTATAAAAGCAAGGTTGGTTGCTAAAGGTTTCAAACAAACTCATGGTATAGACTATGATGAAACCTTTTCTCCAGTTGCTATGATTAAATCTATTAGGATTCTCCTTGCCATTGCTGCATACTATGATTATGTGATATGGCAAATGGATGTCAAAACTGCTTTCCTTAATGGAAATTTACTCGAGAATGTGTACATGACACAACCTGAGGGTTTTGTAAATCCTGAGAATTCTGGGAAGGTTTGCAAGCTTCAAAGGTCCATTTATGGATTGAAGCAAGCATCTCGAAGCTGGAATCTTTGTTTTGATGAAACAGTTAAGAACTTTGGTTTCATTCAAAATGAAGATGAACCATGTGTTTACAAGATGGTTAGTGGGAGTGCTATCGTGTTCTTAGTCCTATATGTAGATGACATATTGATTATTGGAAATGATGTCCCCACTTTACAAAAGGTTAAAGATTGGTTAGGGAATACTTTTTCAATGAAGGACTTGGGTGAGGCTGCATATATCCTTGGTATAGGGATCTATAGAGATAGATCTAGAAGGATAATTGGCTTAAGTCAAAGTACATACATTGACAAAGTGTTGAAGAGATTCAGCATGCAAGATTCCAAGAAGGGATTTTTGCCTATGTCACATGGTATTCATCTTAGCAAGAATCAATGTCCTAAGACATCTGATGAGCGAGATAGAATGAATAAGATCCCTTATGCTTCTGCTATTGGATCTATTATGTATGCCATGCTATGTACTAGACCTGATGTCTCATATTCTTTGAGCACAACAAGTAGATATCAAGCTGATCCTGGTGAGGGTCACTGGACAGCTGTTAAGAACATTCTTAAGTATCTAAGAAGAACTAAGGATGCTTTCTTGGTTTATGGAGGTTTGGAAGATGAGCTAGTTGTAAATGGTTACACAGATGCTAGTTTCCAAACTGATATAGATGATTACAAATCGCAGTCAGGTTTTGTATTCACATTGAATGGTGGAGCCATTACTTGGAAAAGTTCCAAGCAGAGTACAGTAGCAGATTCTACAACAGAAGCTGAGTATATAGCAGCATCAGATGCAGCTAAGGAAGCAGTTTGGCTGAAGAAATTCATCACTGAGCTTGGAGTGGTGCCTAGCATTGCTAATCCTATGGCTATCTATTGTGACAACAATGGTGCCATAGCGCAAGCAAGAGAGCCAAGGTCCCATCAGAAATCTAAGCATATACTCAAGCGATTTCACCTCATTCGAGACATCATTGATAGAGGTGATATCAAGATATGCAAAGTTGACACAAATGACAACATAGCAGATCCATTGACAAAGCCTCTCTCGCGGGTCAAGCATGATCAGCACACTAGGTCTATGGGCATGAGATATTTGTTAGTCTAGGCCTAGTGCAAGTGGGACACTGTTAGTGTATATGCCCTAGGCCATTGATTTGGACCTTAATGTTATTCATTTTGTTATTAATAAAGAAGTTTTTATTATCATTGTTATGTTTGCATGTTATATATAATAATGATTATATCCCTGGTTTATTATTGTTATGGAGATAATAATAAATATAACTAGTGTAATATTGATTTGATAATCATAAGATGATTATAGGTATGAAGATACAAATCAATATTATGGATACATGTTAGAGAACAGTGTTTTGGATAGACCCACATAGATATCACTTCATGGTTTAATGTCATAAGTGTATCTCATAATAGTTTTCATTTAATCCTTTGACTTGAGATTGTCATAGTTTCCAACATAAGGAATATTATGTTTTGACATGATCAAACGTTATCTGTAACTAGATAATTATAAAGGTTATGCTTGAACATGGTATAAATTATGTAGAGGAAAATGAACAATCAAGATGGAATTTGTCCCTCTCTATGAGAGAGATATCTTCTGGGCCCCTCGATAAGTGTAACTGAGAAATGCATGGCCGTGCTCAAATAAGTTGATATAAGATCAATCTTATTTGTTTATCAGTTAACTTGGAGATCGAGTAATCATAAGTTTGGACAATATAAGTATGACATTTACTATGACTTATGTTCAAACTAGATATCGTGTGACAAAGGGATTAATGCATGTACTATTTCAGGTTTCAATTTATAATGATTCTCATGATTAATTGGGTAGTTATAATGTCTTGCTAGAGGCCAATTATGATTTGTGCATTTCAATAGAGATTGAAATACACTACCAGTTAATATGAGCCTATCGGGTCACACACATAGAACGTAGGCTGTACTTAAACAATAATAATTATATTTTTATTATTGTTGTTAGTATTATTATTATTATTAGATATTAATAATAATATTGTTATAATAATTATTATTAGATAATAATTATTAAAAACGTGGGTCCATATAGGATATGGACAGTTAGGGTTTTGACAAGGAAAGGTCTTTTAAAACGGTTTTAAAAGGACTAGAGGCCTTGATGATATTTATTATTATTTTCGTTTTGAAAGAAAACGGAAGAAGAGGAAAAACCTAAAACCCTAGTTTCGTTTTTGCAAAAAAAAATTCAGCCACTGCCGTTGGTGAGCTAGCACTCAGACCGGCGTACGTTTGTGTGGACTTCGTTAGAGGGTGTTCGTCTTCAGAAGGCAGCATCTGTTAATCGTTTTGAAGCTACGCAAAAAAAAGGTTAGTTTCGAATCTCTTTTATCGAACTGAATGGATCACATGGATCCTGTGAGTAAATCGAAAGAAATTTTTTTTTGTTTTCCGCTGCGGCAAGGGTTGCAGATCCTTTTTCGATTTACTAACACATGCCACCAACAACAAAACTCTAAAAATGGAATAACACATTAGACACACAATTCATTCATTAATTCATTATCAATTTCAGTCTCATTTCCTCATCATCATTTAGGCAACCATGCCTCAATCATCTCATTTACATCATTATAGCCAACAACAATGGCTTCACATCTCATCAATAGAGTATACATAATCAATTACATTGAACATCATCATCTAGGCAAACATGCCTCAATTATCTCAATTCACATTTAAAACAACTCATCATTAAAGTATTCATCATATCCAATTGCATTGCACA
Organism: Garcia nutans; assembly: GCA_947685225.1. Taxonomy (NCBI): domain Eukaryota; kingdom Viridiplantae; phylum Streptophyta; class Magnoliopsida; order Malpighiales; family Euphorbiaceae; genus Garcia; species Garcia nutans. The sequence continues at coordinate 13,210,672 of CANTUV010000023.1, read as the reverse complement.
TACATTTCATATTTCATCATATCATCATATCTTTCACATTTCCTATTTCATATTTCGTTACATCATCATATCTTTAGAATCATTAACATATATTCCACAAAGTTCACATTATGCAAAACATAACATTATTAATATGCATCAACAATGCAATAGATTACTTAACATATTTACAATCAAATGTGTTAAGTCTCAAGGTCATATAAAGGTATGCAATAATGTAGGGTTTGTACTTACTTTAAGAATAACTCACACCAATCTATAACCTTCCTCTTCCAAGATTCTTCACCACTTGAATTAGGGCAACTTAACTTCTTCACAACCTAATCCAAAATGAACAATACTCACTTAATACAAATTCACATGAATTCCAATACAATTATACACCTATTAACCTCAAACTAAACCCATAGATCACAAATTACAAATCAACATCTCTCTCTAGGACACCACGGTCGTAGCCTCCCAACTCCCACGGGCGTGGGTTACTAAATGGTTCTGCCTCCCTTGCTCAAAACCCCCACGGCCATGGCTTCCAATGGCCACGGTCGTGGCAGCCAAGGGCCACAGGCGTGGCATCCAAGATGCTTCTGTTTTGGACCAAATTCACATATTCTATGCATTAAACTTCATCAAACACAATTATCATAAAGATCTAAAGAATAATTAATCAAACTCAACATTTACAACAATCACCACTTCAAAACCCTAACACAAACAAAACTCATACTCTTCCAACACCAATACCAACCTAACTTCTTATCTTTAATTCAATTCCAACACTCTTAAATATACCACAATCAAACATAATCACACTATCACACATCAACAATCAAACTCAAACATAATGTAATATCCCTAATTATGCCCTAGTAGTCTTGGTGTTAGTGTTGTTGCACTTGAATTATGTATATATGATAAGTTGATAAGAAATTGGAAGAGAATGTTTTTGTATGTGTTTTGGAGAAGAAATTTAGGGTTTAGAGACAAATGTATATGTTGTGTATATGATGATATATATAACATATAAATGGGTCAAAGGAAGAGTCAATGCAAGAAGATATTTTTGTGGAATGTGCAATTACATATAAGGGCTTATATGAGACAAAAAGTTAGTTATATGATTGAGGGCATTTTGGTAATTGCTTGGATAAGATCACTTGGTGGAGATTAAAAGCAAATTTGACTTTGTGTCTTCATCATTTCCTTCTTTCTTTCAAGAGGTGCCGGCTCTCCAAAAACCAAGAGAGAAAGAGAGGTGATCTTGAGGTTTGAAGCAATTTGAAGAAGGAAGCAAGGGTTTTGGTTAAAGATTTGTGGATTTCTTCATCTAAGGTAAGATCTTTTCTTTAAATTCTTCAATTCTTTTGAAGTGGTGTGAGAAAGGAATTAGGGTTTGTTGGTTTGATGATGAGATGAGTTGTGTTTAGTGAAATTCTTTTTCTGTTTTACAATTAGTAAAGGCTGTGACTTGTATGATTTTTAATTAATTATAGAAAAATGTTCTTGAAGTGAATTTTTGATATATTGTGCCTCTATGAGTCTAGAATGACTGAAAAATATGTTGATTCGATTTTGGAATGGTTATGAGTTTAGAAAGATTATTTTTAGTAGAACTGTTCCAGCAGGTACCTTAACTGAGACAGCTATATTTCGGGATTTTTAATAAAATGTAGAAAAATCATATCCAATTGAATTTTGGATATGTTGTTTCTTAGTGAGTCTAGTATTTGAGAAAAATAATTTGGAACCACGTTGATTGAATTTGATTTATGGAATTCACAAAGTTCAGAACTGCTGCCAGGATGCAGGGCAATTGGGGCAGTCTGGTTAGGTGAACTATTTGACCAAGATTTTGTGTTCAGTTTGATATGAAATTTTAAAGGAATTATTTTAAGATACAAAAATAAATTCTGTAAAAATTTTAGAATTTTTAATCAAGTAGATTATTTTATAAAAGTTTTCAAAATAAGGATAAAATGGAGTCTAAAACCAGAATGTATTATTCATATGAATCATATCAATTGTTCTTTGCCCTAATTGCATTGTTGAGATTGAACAATGTTATGTTATGCATTGTGAATGGTTATGTGTTTCATGAATAATATACATTGAAATTGAAATGATAATTCAAATAAGACATGATATGAGACAATGCCATTGTGATTGGCTATGATGATGATATTGAAAGAAAGAAGGCATGTTTGCCTAAATGTGATGAGAATTTGAGAATGGAAATGGTAACTATATAATAAATGAATTGTTTGTTTAATATGTTATTCAGTTTCAGAGTTCTGGATTTGGGTGGCATGCCTAAGAAATGATGAAAGGTAACAGTCTTGCCGGGTTGAGGATCTCCTCATATGTGTTGAGTTGATGGTCCAAGAGACTGGGTCTGTTACACTATGAGAATTGTGAATATAAGATATATGATTTGTAACAGTCTTGCCGGGTTGAGGATCTCCTCATATGTGTTGAGTGATGGTCCAAAAGACTGGGTCTGTTACACTATCCATGGATAGAGATACATGTATATACATTGCCTACGGGCGTGATTATTGTGACTATGAACCAAATCAGTAACTCTAAACTCTGAATATCATATTAAATACTTGTTGGGCCCATAGGTGTCAAGGTTATATGAATGTCCTAAATAATGTTATGAGTTAATGAAATGAGATGTTGGTTATTGAGTATGATTGAGTAATGTTGAATGTGGAAAGATGTTGAAATGTGGCATACTCATATGACTATGATTTGTGAAATGCATAATTATGTGTTAACTTTATATTTATGATGTTGATCTTATCAATAACATATGTGGCATTGCATTACATTTAAGCATACCATTAACATGTTTTATCTTACTAAGTCGTTGGCTTAGCGCGATAGTGTTTAATCGCGCAGGTAATAGAGTGGATAGAGTTGAACCCAAGAGTTCATCAAGACCAAGTGAGAGTAGACCTTGTTGAATCCATTTTTGGAGCTTAAAGATCAGAGCAGACTTGCCAATCATGTATATTTCTTTATATTTTGTAAAGAAATGTTTAGTATGTAAATATGTAAATATTTTATAACTTCCGCTGTGTAATATTTAAATATAGGGGTTGTCACAAAACCTTTATTTTATGTTGCACTAGAAGTGTAAATTCTTTTTGCAGGTTGTAGTTGAGGTTACAAGGGGGATTTATTGGGAGTGTATTGAGAATGATTTTGTTTGCATTGGTTTGTGTAAAATGTTTTTAAAAATAAGAAAAAAACCAGTTTTGTCGACACTTGGGACTCATTTTTTAGGCGAAACTATGGCAAAATTTTTGTAAAAAAAATCGAAACTAAAATTTGACTAAGTAAAATTGGTAGCAACATTAGGTTAGTGTGGTGCCTCTACTCAGCTTACACATGTAGGTCGGGAAGGGGTGTTACAATTGTTTTGGTATCAGAGCCTAGGTTTGAGATTCTCAACCTAGGTAAAATGTAATAAAAAGACTATTTTTACTTAAAAAGTGGTTTTGAATAACATATACGTTTGAGATTGGCAGTCTCTGATCTTTAATAAGATATAATCTGCTGTGTTTGCAGTGTTAGGTTGTGATGGATTCTCACTCACGACAGTCGGTTGAGGGTAGTGCCGAGAGTATTGCCCCTGATGATGGAGCTAGGGTTGTTAGTGTTGAGGAGGCACCTGCTTCGGTGTCAGGGAGATCAGCTGGGGAGGAGGTTCCGCCAGCTTGGGTTAGGCATGTGATAGAGGCTTTGAGGCCAGCACCAGTGCAACCACAGCCACCACCACCCCCCCCACAGCCTTTGGTAGCAGTGAGGCAATATGATAAACTAAGGAAGTTTGGAGCAGAGGATTTTATAGGTACTACTGATCCAGTTGTGGCTGAGCAATGGTTAGACAAAGTTCAGAGAATATTTGTGCAGTTGCAAGCCACTCCAGAGGAAAAGTTTGATTATGCAAGATCATTGTTGCAGAAGGATGCTTATAGTTGGTGGAAGACAGTGCCCCATTCTATGGAAGATCCCCCAACATTGTCCTATGCAGATTTTCTGAGGGAGTTCGAATTGAAGTATACTCCGAGGGAGTATAAAGATGGGAAGAAGAGAGAGTTTTTAGATTTGAAGCAAAACAACTGGACTGTGACGGAGTATGAGGTTGAATTTATCCGGTTGAGTGAGTATGCCGGGGGCATTATATCGGATGAGATAGATCGATGCCGGAGATTTGAGGAGGGGTTGAGGCCCTCTCTTATGTGCCATGTGGCTGGTTCTCGGTATCAGGATTTTTCTCAGCTTGTGGCAGTAGCTCGGAGTGTGGAGAAAGCTCAGAATATTGCAGCTGCTTCTGAGGAAGAGGTTAGGATTAGAAGGCCCCAATTTGAGGCAGAGTCTTCTTCTGCTAAAAGAGGTAAGGGAAGCTTTGCTCCTCGGGTCAGTAGAAGTCAAAGATCAGCTGGTAGGTCAGTGCAGTTCCAGAGGCAGAGATTTAGACCTGTAGCTTCAGTAGCGAGTGCTCCTACTCCTGGAGTTCAGAGATCCACCTTACCTGTGTGTAACCAGTGTGGTGGAAGACATGGGGGCGTTTGTTGGAGGCATAGTAGATCAGGGGTATGCTTCAGGTGTGGATCACCTGACCACTTTGTGAGAGACTGTCCTGAGAGGCAGGAGCAGATGCCAGTTGATTCTGCTGCTTCTCGAGCTAGTGTGAGGGGAGGCAGAGGAGGCAGAGGTGCCAGCCGAGGAGGTAGACCAGGGTTCAGTTTTAGAGGAGGTGCTACATCCAGGGAGAGTAGACCAGAGGAGGTTAGATCTTCCCAAAGGATGTATGTTATGCAAAGGCAGTCGGATGCATCGGCAGTTATAGCTGGTACTTTTTCTTTATTTGATACTGCAGTACTTGCTTTGATTGATCCCGGATCCACCCATTCTTATATTAGTGCATCTGTTTTGCCTGTGTTTGATATGCATGCTGAGTCCCTAGGATTTGATGTTTTGGTGACAAATCCTCTAGGGCATAGTGTGATAGTTAGTAAAGTGCATAAAGATAGTGCAGTGAGGGTGCAAGGTGAGGAGTTCCTTGGAGATTTGATTGAGATGCCATTTAAGGAATATGATGTGATTCTAGGCATGGACTGGCTATCTCGACATGGAGCTGTGGTAGATTGTAAGAAGAAGATTGTTTCTTTGAGAACTGGTGATGGTAGAGAGGTGATAGTATCTAATGAGCAGGAACAGCTAGCCTCCTTATTTGTTTCAGCTGTTGCAGCTAGGAGGTTGATTAGAAAGGGATGAGAAGCCTATCTTGCTCATGTGGTAGATACTAGAGTAAAGGGTTCTCCCATTGATAGCATTGCCACAGTTGCTGAGTTCCCAGATGTTTTTCCCGAGGAGTTGCCAGGATTGCCTCCTGAGAGAGAAGTGGAGTTTGGTATCGAATTGTTGCCCGGTACCACTCCTATTTTGATTACTCCTTACAGAATGGCACCAGCAGAATTGAGGGAGTTAAAAGTGCAATTACAGGAGTTGTTGGACAAAGGATTCATTCGCCCCAGTGTTTCTCCTTGGGGAGCTCCTGTGCTATTTGTGAAGAAGAAAGATGGTACTATGAGATTATGTATCGATTATAGGCAATTGAACAAAGTGACCATTAAGAATAAATATCCTTTGCCTAGAATCGATGATCTATTTGATCAGTTGAAGGATGCAGCTGTGTTTTCCAAAATTGATCTGAGATCAGGGTACCATCAGCTGAGAGTCAGAGCTGAAGATGTTCTGAAGACAGCTTTCCGGACCAGATATGGGCATTATGAATTTTTAGTTATGCCTTTTGGTCTGATGAATGCACCTGCAGCTTTTATGGATTTGATGAATAGGGTATTTAGGCCCTATCTGGATCAGTTTGTAGTGGTCTTCATCGATGACATTCTGGTGTATTCGCGGAATGAGGAGGAACATGATATGCATCTACGGATTGTGTTGCAGATTTTGAGAGAGAAGCAGTTGTTTGCTAAATTATCGAAGTGTGAGTTCTGGTTGGATCAAGTATCTTTTCTCGGACATATTGTTTCAGCAGAAGGCATTAGAGTTGATCCAAGTAAAGTTGAAGCTATTCTGAATTGGAGTCCACCTAAGTCTGTGACAGAGATTAGAAGTTTTCTAGGTTTGGCAGGCTATTACCGGCGGTTTGTGAAAGGATTTTCTTTGATAGCTACTCCACTCACCAGATTGCTTCGTAAGGGAGTGAGGTTTTTGTGGACAGATCAGTGTCAGGCGAGCTTTGAGCAGTTGAGAGATATGTTGACTCAAGCGCCTGTTCTTACTTTACCTGTAGAAGGCAAACCATATGTGATTTACAGTGATGCTTCATATAGTGGTTTGGGATGTGTGTTGATGTAGGAAGGTAAAGTTATAGCTTATGCATCTCGACAGTTGAAACCGCATGAGCTTAACTATCCGACCCATGATTTGGAATTGGCTGCCATTGTGTTTGCATTGAAAATTTGGCGCCACTATCTGTTTGGGGAGAAATGTTTCATCTACACTGATCACAAGAGTTTGAAGTATTTGGGTGTCCAGAAAGAACTCAATCTTCGTCAGAGGAGATGGTTAGAATTGATTAAAGACTACGACTGCTTGATTGACTATCATCCAGGTAAAGCAAATGTTGTTGCTGATGCTTTGAGTCGGAAGTCTTTAGCTGGTTTAACAGTTTACTCGCTCTCGTTGCTTGTTGAGTTGAGAGCATTGCATGCCAGTTTTGTACCTTGTGATGATGGTGCATTGTTGGCACAGTTGCTTTTGAAACCAGTTTTGTTAGATCAGATCAAAGAGGCTCAGTTGATTGATATGAAGATTCAGAAGATTATTTCAGATTGCAAGAATGGGAAGACTAGAGATTTTGTTGTGAAAAGTGATGGGAGCCTATGGTTTAAAAACCGATTGTGTGTACCCGATGATGCTGATTTGAAAAGGGTCATTTTGGAAGAGCTCATCAGTCAATGTTTGCTATGCATCCGGGTAATACGAAGATGTATCATGATTTGAGACAGCATTATTGGTGGATGGGGTTGAAGAGAGACATTGCTGAGTTTGTATCGAAATGTCTCACCTGTCAGAAGGTTAAAGCAGAGCATCAAGTTCCAACCGGGTTGCTTCAACCATTGTCAGTGCCAGAATGGAAGTGGGAAAGAGTAACAATGGATTTTGTGTCTGGTTTGCCATTGACACCAAAGAAGCATGATGCCATATGGGTGATTATGGATAGATTGACTAAGACAGCTCATTTTCTTCCGGTTCGAATGGATTACTCTTTGGAGAGATTGGCTGAGCTGTATATCCATGAGATTGTGAAACTGCATGGTGTTCCAACTTCTTTAGTGTCTGATCGAGATCCCAGGTTTACTTCCAGATTTTGGAAGAGTTTGCATAGTGCTTTAGGTTCTCGACTGCACTTCAGCACTGCTTTTCATCCACAGACGGATGGACAGTCAGAGAGGGTGATACAGATTATTGAGGACATGTTGAGAAGCTGTGTCATCGATTTCTCTGGAAGTTGGGATAGGTTTTTACCTCTTGTGGAGTTTGCTTACAACAACAGTCACCAATCCAGCATTGGTATGGCACCGTTTGAAGCATTGTATGGCAGACGGTGTAGGACACCTCTTTGTTGGAATGAGCTTGGAGATAATAAGTTGGTTGGTCCTGATTTGATTCAAGAAACTGAAGAAAAAGTAAAGTTGATTCGAGGCAGGTTAAAAGCAGCTTCAGACCGACAGAAGTCTTATGCAGATCTGAAAAGGAGAGATATAGAGTTTGATGTTGGAGATAAGGTATTTCTGAAAGTGTCTCCTTGGAAGAAGATTTTGAGGTTCGGTCGGAAAGGAAAATTGAGTCCTCGTTTCATTGGGCCGTATGAAGTGTTAGAAAGAGTTGGGCCAGTGGCGTATCGACTTGCTTTGCCACCTGAGTTGGATCGTATTCATAATGTATTCCATGTTTCTATGTTGAGGAGATATAGGTCGGATCCATCTCATGTGTTGCCATTTGAATCTATTGAAGTGAGCCCAGACTTGACATTTGAAGAGGAACCAGTTGCTAACTTGGCACGTGATGTAAAAGAGTTAAGAAATAAGAATGTGCCTTTGGTAAAAGTTCTGTGGAAGAATCATGCAAGAGAGGAAGCAACTTGGGAAAGTGAGCATACCATGCGAGACCAGTATCCTCAGTTATTTCAGAGTTAATTTCAGGTAATTTCGAGGACGAAATTTCTTTCTAGAGGGGGAGAATTGTAATATCCCTAATTATGCCCTAGTAGTCTTGGTGTTAGTGTTGTTGCACTTGAATTATGTATATATGATAAGTTGATAAGAAATTGGAAGAGAATGTTTTTGTATGTGTTTTGGAGAAGAAATTTAGGGTTTAGAGACAAATGTATATGTTGTGTATATGATGATATATATAACATATAAATGGGTCAAAGGAAGAGTCAATGCAAGAAGATATTTTTGTGGAATGTGCAATTACATATAAGGGCTTATATGAGACAAAAAGTTAGTTATATGATTGAGGGCATTTTGGTAATTGCTTGGATAAGATCACTTGGTGGAGATTAAAAGCAAATTTGACTTTGTGTCTTCATCATTTCCTTCTTTCTTTCAAGAGGTGCCGGCTCTCCAAAAACCAAGAGAGAAAGAGAGGTGATCTTGAGGTTTGAAGCAATTTGAAGAAGGAAGCAAGGGTTTTGGTTAAAGATTTGTGGATTTCTTCATCTAAGGTAAGATCTTTTCTTTAAATTCTTCAATTCTTTTGAAGTGGTGTGAGAAAGGAATTAGGGTTTGTTGGTTTGATGATGAGATGAGTTGTGTTTAGTGAAATTCTTTTTCTGTTTTACAATTAGTAAAGGCTGTGACTTGTATGATTTTTAATTAATTATAGAAAAATGTTCTTGAAGTGAATTTTTGATATGTTGTGCCTCTATGAGTCTAGAATGACTAAAAAATATGTTGATTCGATTTTGGAATGGTTATGAGTTTAGAAAGATTATTTTTAGTAGAACTGTTCCAGCAGGTACCTTAACTGAGACAGCTATATTTCGGGATTTTTAATAAAATGTAGAAAAATCATATCCAATTGAATTTTGGATATGTTGTTGCTTATTGAGTCTAGTATTTGAGAAAAATAATTTGGAACCACGTTGATTGAATTTGATTTATGGAATTCACAAAGTTCAGAACTGCTGCCAGGATGCAGGGCAATTGGGGCAGTCTGGTTAGGTGAACTATTTGACCAAGATTTTGTGTTCAGTTTGATCTGAAATTTTAAAGGAATTATTTTAAGATACAAAAATAAATTCTGTAAAAATTTTAGAATTTTTAATCATGTAGATTATTTTATAAAAGTTTTCAAAATAAGGATAAAATGGAGTCTAAAACCAGAATGTATTATTCATATGAATCATATCAATTGTTCTTTGCCCTAATTGCATTGTTGAGATTGAACAATGTTATGTTATGCATTGTGAATGGTTATGTGTTTCATGAATAATATACATTGAAATTGAAATGATAATTCAAATAAGACATGATATGAGACAATGCCATTGTGATTGGCTATTATGATGATATTGAAAGAAAGAAGGCATATTTGCCTAAATGTGATGAGAATTTGAGAATGGAAATGGTAACTATATAATAAATGAATTGTTTGTTTAATATGTTATTCAGTTTCAGAGTTCTGGATTTGGGTGGCATGCCTAAGAAATGATGAAAGGTAACAGTCTTGCCGGGTTGAGGATCTCCTCATATGTGTTGAGTTGATGGTCCAAGAGACTGGGTCTGTTACACTATGAGAATTGTGAATATAAGATATATGATTTGTAACAGTCTTGCCGGGTTGAGGATCTCCTCATATGTGTTGAGTGATGGTCCAAGAGACTGGGTCTGTTACACTATCCATGGATAGAGATACATGTATATACATTGCCTACGGGCGTGATTATTGTGACTATGAACCAAATCAGTAACTCTAAACTCTGAATATCATATTAAATACTTGTTGGGCCCATAGGTGTCAAGGTTATATGAATGTCCTAAATAATGTTATGAGTTAATGAAATGAGATGTTGGTTATTGAGTATGATTGAGTAATGTTGAATGTGGAAAGATGTTGAAATGTGGCATACTCATATGACTATGATTTGTGAAATGCATAATTATGTGTTAACTTTATATTTATGATGTTGATCTTATCAATAACATATGTGGCATTGCATTACATTTAAGGATACCATTAACATGTTTTATCTTACTAAGTCGTTGGCTTAGCGCGATAGTGTTTAATCGCGCAGGTAATAGAGTGGATAGAGTTGAACCCAAGAGTTCATCAAGACCAAGTGAGAGTAGACCTTGTTGAATCCATTTTTGGAGCTTAAAGATCAGAGCAGACTTGCCAATCATGTATATTTCTTTATATTTTGTAAAGAAATGTTTAGTATGTAAATATGTAAATATTTTATAACTTCCGCTGTGTAATATTTAAATATAGGGGTTGTCACAAAACCTTTATTTTATGTTGCACTAGAAGTGTAAATTCTTTTTGCAGGTTGTAGTTGAGGTTACAAGGGGGATTTATTGGGAGTGTATTGAGAATGATTTTTTTTGCATTGGTTTGTGTAAAATGTTTTTAAAAATAAGAAAAAAACCGGTTTTGTCGACACTTGGGACTCAATTTTTAGGCGAAACTATGGCAAAATTTTTGTAAAAAAAATCGGAACTAAAATTTGACTAAGTAAAATTGGTAGCAACATTAGGTTAGTGTGGCGCCTCTACTCAGCTTACACATGTAGGTCGGGAAGGGGTGTTACACATAACTTCAAATAAAACAAGGGAAATCAAGAGGAAACTCACCAAAGTTGATGAAACTTCTTAAAATTTCAACTTAATCACTTGAATCTTCCTTCAATTTGTTCTTAGAAATCAAAACCTCTCTTGCTCTCTTTTGTCTTTGATGAGCCGGCCAACAAGGAAAAGGAAAGAAAAAGAAGAAGAAAATGAGACAAAGTCAAACACTCTTCTCCACTTAAACCTCCTCCAAGCAAAAATAATAATAAAATAATCCAATTAATTCTCTTCCATTCATTTTAATTTTCCATTTTCCATTAATTAATTAATATAAAACAAATATCTTCTTTGACTTCCACACTTTGACTTGTATATATGTTGTATATATTTCCATATATGCAACATATACACTTTCTTCACTTCTTTTCTCTTTCAAATAAACACATATATTAAATCCAAATAAATCAATAATAAATATTCCAAAACTTTTAGGGCATACTTTGGGATATTATAGTTTCTTTTCTTTCTTTGCTTGGTCCTTCTTGACTTTGTCCTTTAGGTAAGACACGGCCAGTGGCTTGGCCATGTCGCCTGCTTGTGTCATAGTCTGCCAAAATTTCTTTTGAGGTGACACGGCTAAGCTCGATTTGACTTGGCCATGTCTTGCTTGATTCATGCTCTTCTTTCCTTGTTTTGATCTTCCAAGGGAGTTTTTTGCACTTTAACCACTTTTCCTTTGCAACTGCTTTTCCTTCCTTTGATTCTTTGATGATTGTTGCAGGCTATTGGCTCGTTTGATCATGAGGCTGGACCTTTTTTCACTGCCCCCTCGTTTGCTCATTCTAGCCTGCCGGATACGCCATCTCATCTGCAGGGTATTGATATGAACTACCTGGTACGTTCCTTATTTCACAATAGTTTATGCTATATGTATGCATGATTATGTATGCTCTTACCTTTTCCTTCTTGGCTCACAGCGGATTCTTGAAGAACAAAATAAGAAACTTTAAGAAGAGTTGGCTACAAGTCGTCAGCAGGCTTCTCATTTTGAATGTTTATATCACCAATCCGAACAAAATTTTCATGACTTCCTATTTCAAGGAATGAGGGATCCCGGTGCTTCTTCATTGAGAGGCCCCCAGACTGATGACCATGAGATCCTTTCGTCTGCTTTTGATGAGGACCATGACAAATCGGAACTCCAAGGCAATAGGGGTTTTAGTGCTTCTGTTTCGGATGATCCCGGGATGAATAATTTGCCCCCTCCTCCAACAGGTGACGACTTTTTCAAGTCTTTATTTGGTGACCTTATACCACCCTCTTAGTGATATGCAAATATTGTAGCAATTGTAAAACATTATACAATAATGAAAAATATACAATTTTCCTCTTTACTATAATTTTTTTCATATTTTTCCGTTACTGCCATTTTTTCTTTTTTTTTTCGTTACTGCCAAAAATATTTATTTTTTATTTTTTTTTATATATATAGTACATCATAATTAATATCCACTTCTTTTGTTAAACCAAATCCAAAGTGCAAAAAGAAATTGTGACCGCTTCCTTTCCTTATGCCATATGGTCTTCCTTTCCCATCATCTTTTCCATTTCACTTTTGGAAAAGGTTTATTTTCTTCTATATAAATCCCCTTGCATGCCATATTTCAATTCATAAACCAAAAATCTCTCTCTTTCAACGTGAAGACTCATTTTAGCAATTTTGGTTCCCCTTTATTCATCAACCATGACCGAGCACCATTTAAAGAAAATAAAAATTATATTTAAGAATATGGATGCCAACCACTGGAAGCAAATATCATGGTCAAAGCTTGATGTTTTAAAATGCTTTCAAAATGTCAAATCCTTCTTACATGCCGTGGCTTCCCTGTGGTATACGAATTCTAGGGTATTTAGAATTAATGGCTTTAAAATGTGTCCCTTGATTGAAGAATTTGAGGCCATCCTTGGACATCCCAATAATCAACAAATGGCGTTACCCACATTGATTTCCAAAACTCAATAGAAGATGCAGATGTTATTTCAAATTTTGAAACCCGAGATTCTTCGGTTGATGAGAGGTGAAAAAATTCTACTTGCTCCTTTGATTGACTTTTGTTTCTCTCATTTGGCTCCTACTAAGGCATGGGGACGCATGCTTTGTCTTTGCTTGCTCGACCAATTCTTGCTTGTTTCTTCTGACGGTGATATTGACCCACGAATATTGGATATTATGGACCAAATGGAAGGAGGCTTGTTGTCGGTACCTGTGATTTTAGCCAAGACCTTAGTTGGATTAGACCGATTTAAATCAGGATTGTCAAAGAAACTGACTGGGAGTCCATTGCTGCTTCAGGTAATTACCTAAACTGCCCTTTCGGGTTTTCAATTTAGGCTTTTTTTATTTCTCTAACTTTTGCCTAGTCCGCCCATGCGGGTTTTCGGAACTAGTGAGCTGTCCTAATTTTTGCCTAAGCTGCCCTTGCGGGTTTTCAACTCAGCGGACTTCTTCTTTTTTTTTTTAACTTAATTATTTCTTCACAGATTTGGCTTCAGGAGCATCTTTGTTTACTTAATACTCCCTCCATGGATTTTGCCAAATATCTGCCATGTCATCATTCTGCTAGGAAGCTACTCCATCCCATTTCTTCATATGCTGACTGGGTTAACTGGATTCACTCACTCTCTGAAGTCAATATCCGTTGGTTGGTACCTTGGTGGAAGATTTCTCGTATCACCATGCAGACATACTTGATGTACGTTCCTCTTGCTGCTCTTCGACAAGGTACATGCTATGATCCTCGCCGACTTGGGCGTCAGTATGGAGCTGAGCTTCGTGATTCTGACTTTGCTCCTGACCTAGACATGCCTTGCTTGACTGAAGCCTACTTGGATCGGTTAAGGCAAAGCTGGCCTGCACGTTACACTTATAGACTGCCATAGATTTTACATTTTTCAATTTAGAAAGTGTTTTGTTGGGATGAAAAATAACTAAAGTAATAAAAGATGCTTTTTTTCCATTTATAATTTGTCATCACCTTTTGCAATTATGATTATTTATTTCATCCGTATCTGGTCAAATACTTATAACAGTGCACATAGAACAAATTTAATTATTAATTTTGTTTTATTAAATTGTGGAATAACCAAACATAAAGCCAGCATACACAAGATCACTCCAGTTGCCAATTAGCCCTTTAGGGTTTTCTAATTGACGATTTTCTCTCATTTAGCCCTAATTGTTGCCTAGCCCGCCCTTTTGGGTTTTCGGAACTAGCAGACTGCTCTAACTTTTGCCTAGGCTGCCCTTTTCGGGTTTTCAACCTAGCGAGCTCTTTTTTCTTCTTTTTCTTCCTATCATACATAAAACCTCTTCAACCTGTCAATGTTTACTGGCTCACTCAATTTGTTCCCATCCATGTCTGACAATTTCACTGCACCTTTGCTCATGAATTGTTTCACGACATATGGCCCTTCCCAGCTAGGTCTGAACTTTCCTCTTAGATCAGATACATTAGGCTTACATTGCTTCAACACCAAATCCCCAACTCTGAATTTTCTGACCTTGACCCTTCTATTGTAGGCCCGAGCTATCTTCTTTTGGTACAGTTGGTGATGATACATGCCTTTAATCTTCTCTCTTCTAATAGAGCTAATCGTGTGTATCTGCTTGCTACCCATTTCGTTTCAGGCATTTTAGCTTCCAAGACTACTCTTAGTGACTTTATCTCAATTTAATAGGCAATACTGCTTCCATCCCATAAACCAAAGAGAACGGTGTCATTTCAGTAGGTGTTCGTAGACTCATCCTATATCCCCATAAAGTAAAGGGAAGCATTTCCGACCAGTCCCTGTAAGTCTTAGTCATCTTGGACAAAATTTGCTTAATTGTCTTATTCATTGCTTCTACTGCACCATTAGCTTTTGGTCTATAAGGAGAGGATCGATGATGATGGATTTGGTACTTGGAGAATAAATCCTTAACTGCTCCTTGAAACTGTACTCCGTTGTCTGATATCACACTGTGCGGGACCCCATATCTGTAGATGAGATTCTTTTCAATAAACCTAGCCATTTGACTTGCACCCAGCTTGTTAAAGGATTCAGCTTCGACCCATTTTGAAAAATAATCAACTACTACTACAATGAAACGATGACCGTTTGAGGCTGTCGGATGTATCTATCCTATAATGTCGATACCCCAGGTGGCAAATGGCCAGGGTGAAGACATTGAATGTAGTTCTTCAAGAGGCATGTGATTCAAGTTACCATACATCTGATATTGCTGGCACTTCTTGACAAACTCAATACAGTCTTTCTCCATGGTCAACCAATAGTAACCTTGTCGGATAATCTTCTTAACTAGGGCCAAACCACTCATGTGCGGACCGCAACTTCCCGCATGTATTTCAGACATGAAGTGCTCCACTTCATGCTTTCTTAAACATCTCAAATGCACTCCATCAGGCCATCTTTGGTATAACTCTCCATGGAAGGTGATGTATTGCAATGACCACCTCCTTATGGCTCGTCTCTCTTTCTTTGTTGCCCCCGACGGGTATTCTCTTTCATCCAAAAATCACCTTATAGTATCATACCATGCATCATGGTCCGTATCAACTTCCATGATTGTCTCATATTCATAGCAAGGAGTTGATGAACTGGTCAAGATTAGAGGCTTAAGGAATAGGCTGGTAGGATTTTCCCATACAAAAGCCAATGTGGCTAGGGCATCAGCCATCTGATTTTCTTCTCTTGACAGGTGTATAAACCTACACTCCTTAAAATTCCTCTTCATCATGGTCAAATAACGGTGGTATGGTTTTAATTTTTCCTCTTTCAATTCCCACTCTCCATTTACTTGGGATACTACTAGCAATGAATCGCCATAAACTTCCACCTTATCCACCTTCATAATCATTAGGGTTTCCAAACCGAAAATACACGCTTCATACTCCACCATGTTATTGGTTGCCCTAAATTTCAACTTCTTGGCTAAAGGGATAAGTTCCCCTTCGGGCGATTCTAGTACAACTCCCAAACCCGCTCCTTTCCTGTTTATCGCTCCATCAAAATACATTTTCCACCCTTTTACTTCAATTACTTCTAAATGTTCATTTGGAAATTCCAAGATTACCTCTTCACTTTCTGGTAATGGTTGTTAAGCCAGGAATTCTGCCACCATTCTACACTTGATTGTTTTTCTGGTTACATACTCGATCTCAAATTCTTCTAATATTATCAACCATTGACCATATTTCCCAATTAAAGATGGTGTCTCCCTTAAGTACTTCATTGTATCCAACCTGGAAATTGCTTGCTCACTATACGATTGAAAGTAATGCCACAACTTCTTAGAAGACCAAGCCACGGCTATACATGTCTTTTCGATGATACTATACTTAATTTCATAAGGTATGAGCTTTCTACTCAAATAGTAAACGGCATGCTCAATCCCCGACTCATTTGCTTGGGCTAGCATGGCTCCTATCGACTCTTCTTCTACTGCTAAGTATAGTAATAGAGGTTTTTTGGGTTTAGGTGGTTTCAAAATAGGTGGATTCAACAAATACTCTTTTATTCGGTCAAAGGCCTTTTGACATTCTTCATTCCATTCGACCGGCTGATTCTTTCTAAACAACTTGAAGATAGGCTCACAGATTGTTGTGAGCTTTGCTATAAATCTGCTAATGTACTGCATTTTACCAATGAATCCCCAAACTTCTCTCTCCATCTTTGGGGCTAACATATCCTTGATTGCTTTGACTTTGTCAGGATCTATCTCAATACCATTCAGACCAATTACATGTCCCAACAATTTGCCTGAAGTAACACCGAATACACACTTCTTCGGGTTTAATCTTAGCTTATACTTCAAAGCTCTATCGAAGAATAATTCTAAGTTTTGGAAGTGTTACTCCCTTGTATCCGACTTCACCATCATATCATCAACATATACTTCAACTTCTTTGTGCATCATGTCATGAAATAGTGTGGTGGCCATCCTTTGGTAGGTTGCTCCAGCATTCTTTAAGCCGAAAGGAATCACCCTATAACAAAATATACCCCATGTAGTAGTGAAGGCAGTTTTGGCTTTATCCTCTTGGGCCATTAACACTTGATTGTATCCAGAAAATCCATCTACAAACGAGTGTAGCACGCTAGAGGCCGCACTATCAATGAGTACATCTATGTGAGGTAAAGGAAAATCATCCTTAGGGGAAGCCTTGTTTAGATCTCTATAGTCCACGCAGACCCTTATCCTCCCATCTTTCTTTGGCACTGGTACTATGTTGGCTAGCCAATCTGGGTATTCTATCACTTCAAGGAACTTCACTTGTATTTGCTTAGTGACCTCTTCTTTAACCAATTCAGCCCACTCAGGTCTTAGTCGCCTAAGCTTTTGTTTGATAGGCTTAATGTGAGTGTAAGTAGGAATATGATGCTCGGCTATGTCTCGATCTATCCCAGGCATATCCTCAAAAGACCAAGCAAACACTTCTTCATATTTTTTGAATATTTTTTCAAATCTCTCTCTCTCATCAGGAGTAAGGTCGGATGCTATGCTTATGTTTTTAGGATTTTCAGTTGTTCCCAAATTTAATGATTGTGTGTTAACAGAATTAATATTAAAGATGCTCATGTAACTGCTATTTGAATGTATGCAACCATCAGGAGAAACATCACACAAGTAAGCAAAATCAGACTTTATTGCATTCATTTTGGAAAAGAAAACATCATCATCCTCATACAAAGCAGACAAATTAAAATTAAAATCAAAATCAAAATCATTGTTCTCAGAATCATAAAGTAGGACATTTTCAAACTTTTTCTCGACCAGGGCAGCAATCTCTTCCGGAGTCTTCTCGGCTTTCAGGGCAGCTTCATTCTTCTCTTTTGGATTGGATTCTTTGTTGGTTGACAAGGTGAGCTCTTTCTTCACTTGCTCCACTAGCTCAGCAACATCTACAAAAATTTCAAAACCTGGAATTAACTTACCCATGAACATGATCGGCTCGGGCTTTCCTTGGAGTGGTCCCATATCTGGAGCTTTGACAAAGATCTCTTCAAGTGGTGGGAAGCTCATCTTCTCATTCTTCTTTGGTTAAACATCATTGGCTTCATCATATCCCAACCCCTTCTTGGAAGCCTGAGTTCTAAAATTTGGCAACTTTGTTAAACCGGCCTTACCCTTTCCAAGACCAGCTCCAGGAAGGTAGTTCATGTTCTTCATCATATTCAAGACTTTGGAGTCCACTACTTCATCATCAGAAATTACAGCTACTTGAAAACCATTGAGAGGCCTCTCAACCATTAGAGCGTTAACAATCTTATTATCTTCAGCTTCAATGACCACTGTCTCATTTCCATTAGGGAATTTGATCTTTTAATGAAGGGTGGAAGGAACTCCACCAAGAGGGTGAAACCATGGTCGCCTCAAGAGCAAGGCAAAGGTAACTGGTATGTCTAAAACAACAAATTCAACAATAGATTCAATTGGACCAACCTTGACAGCGGCTTTGAAAGTCCCTTCGGCATGCCTCTTAGTGTTGTCATAAGCACGAATCGTTATCTCGGTTGGGTTTAGATCTCTTGTTGACATGGCTAGCTTTGGCAATATTTTAAGTGGACAAACATTTATGGCAGACCCATCATCGACCATGACACATGGATTCCTCTTCCCTTTGGCTATAGTTTCTCGGTGCTTTTTTGAAGTAGCTAACAAGTCCCAAATGCTAACACTTGCTTGGGTTCTTTTCAATTGCTTGAGCACAGCATCATCTTCTTCCACTTCAACTTCCTTCCCCTTATTAGTTTCTATCTCCTTAGGTGGTAGCCTTGCGTAAGGCTTACCGGATCTAGTATTCATCACCTCATCTTCTTCGGGCTCGGACCAAGTCCACTCCTCCTTCTTGGGTATAATATCATCATCACTATCACTTGAATCCCAAAACTCGTTGACAGCACAAATTGCTACTTCTCCACCCATCATAGCTTGTTCAATTTTGACAAATGCCTCTTCATTTTTGGTTGCTTTTTCATCCACATCTTGAAAAGAAGACATGACAAAGGCCTCATGCAAACCTCCTCCAATCATGAAGGTTGCCGGTGGTGGTACCCTATTGAATTTTCGTAATGGGTTATCTTTGGTGTTTGGCTTATTGAGCTTGGGTAGCTTCCCATTATCAATTAGTTTTTGGATCTCGTGTCTCAACCTTACACATCTATCCATGTCATGCCCTTGCATTTGGTGGAATTGACAAAATGTGTTGGTGTCAAAGTTAGGTGGGAGAGGGTTAGGCAAAGGACTTGGATTTAAGGGTTGTAGCAATCCTTTTCTTTGAAGCTTGTTGAGAACCCAAGACATCGGTTTTCCCAATTTCAAAAATTGTCTCCTTGTTCCTTGGTTAGTAGCATTAACACCGACAGCCTTTTGCATGCTTTGGCTACCAGGTTGATAGCTCCCTTCCTTGTTCCTTTTTGTTGCAAAGCGGCTCTTCTCCCTTTCCCATTCTTCAATTTGCAAACTAGCTTGAAGAAGGTCTTTGAAATCAAGGATGAGTGTATGAGACATCCTCTCACAAAGACTAGGCAACACCCCTCTCACAATCATCCTTATTTGATCGGATTCATCGGGCCTCTTCTTGAGTAAAGCGGCCTTGTTTCTCCATCGCTTCACATAGTCCACAAAATTTTCATTTGGCCTTTGCCTTATGGACTCCACTTCCATTAAAGTAACTTCTAACTCAACATTATATCCATATTGTCAGATGAAGGCTTTGTAAAGTAGATCCCAACACTTTTGTGTTCCATCATCTAAGGTATTGAACCAATTTTTGACAACAGGGTCCGATGAGAGCATAAAGTACCTTAGGGTTTGAGCCTTAGTAGCTCAGGCAGATTGCATGGCAGTGATATACTGCTTCACATGAAGATGGGGATTTCCGGTGCCATTGTACTTAGCAAAGGAAGCCATCTTGAATTTATAAGGGACCTCTTCATCTTGTTCAAATAGTTTGTCGACCTCAGACATCTCTTCGATTTTTGACTTCTTCTCAAATTTCTTTTCTAAATCAGCAATCATCTTTTCAGCATCAGATGTCTCGGTCTTTTCAATAGTTGCCTTCTCAACAACCTTCGGTTCTTTCTTCTTTTCTTGAACATCTTGGTAGTATTGAGCCCAATCATCATCATCATTAATGATCACCTTTTCATCATCAAAAACTACTTCACTAACTTTGGTCTTCCCTTTGTCCTTTGGTTTCTTAGTGCTAGCAGATGCCTTGGCATGGTTTTTTAAGATTGCAGTCAATTGGTTCTTCATGGTCTCAGCTAGGGCCTCTTTGATTTCTTCCATCTTGGCACTGAGGGCCTCATCCACCATCCTTTGAATTTGTTTGGGCTCCATCATTTTAGGTGAGCAAGTGATTGAGTCATTGCTAGATACTTCATCTCCTGCGTAGGTCAGATTGTTGTAAGCTTTTGAACTATCGTAATCCAGGGCTATGAGCCAGAGAGGATCAATGATATGAGATGCAAATGTATGCACAAACAATCAACAAATAAGGATAAATAGGACGTTCCTTCCAACCTTATAACATCCACACACGAATGGCGAGTCTATTTTCCTAGGTATATGGTTAACAAAATACCAACATGGGGTATCTTGCTTTTGAATAATTCCCTAGGATGTTTCAACCAATAGTTATATTTTTGAAAATGGGAATCAATCCATGATAATTCCTAATAATTAGGTTTTAATCCATTCAACCAACTATAATAGCTTTTATGCTATATTGGATTAAAACTAAATTAAGAGGTTTATTATAGATAGATTTCTCACTTAAAAAAGTAACTAATGATTCATGCCAAAAACAAGCCCATGGTTAATTTGTTCTTAGTGTAATCTAGGCCCACAATTGGTTTTTTGTATTTCATAATTGACCTAAATATTTTTATAAGCTCTTTGTAAAAAATGGTTGGGTGAAAATAGTTTTGTTTCTAAGCCCATTGTAAAAGATTTTAGAAAAATGGATTTTGGGCTTAGTATTTGGGCCATGGGCCAAAAAAATTTTTGACTTGTTTTTAGAAAAAATCTTATGTCCAAAGACCATCTTGAAAAATTTTAAAAATATCTTTGGTCTTTTGGATTTTAAAGAAAAATTTATTTTGAGCTTACAATATACTTATGTCATATTAGAAAAAGAACAAACCAAATAGGCCATGATTTAGACTAAGATAAACTAAACTAACCATAGTCAAACAACATGCATTTGGGGTAAAACCTAAGGAAAGTAACTAGGCCAAATACATGAGCTTTAGTCTTTGGGTTAAAAGGCTTAGGTTTCCATAGCAAGTATATACCAAATGGTACGAGGCTATGAGTGGTTATGCCATGCTCGATCTCCATACCTTGAGTGAAAGTATGGTATCCCTTACATAACATAACACGGGTAACACGGGCATCCTAACTCACGCACACGATGCAATCTAAGATGATGCAATGGATAATATCATTATAAGAAAGAATAGAATAATATAAAGACCAACGGAATCAACTTCTCTTATCCCTAGTGGAGTCGCCACTGTGAGCGGAGATTTTTGCCCCCACTCCTGATGGAATGGTTCTTGCGACTTCGGCACTGTTTAGGCTCGGGGCCTTAGAGAACACGAAACTAAGTTCGGAGAAAATGGAATCGCCACCCGGACGGGTCGAGAAAAAAAAAGGTGGATGACTCGATTCCTAAGGAATCCCCAACCCCCTAATGGGTTCAGAAAGTTGGGTACGTGTGGGGAAGGTGAGAAATGGCTCAGCACCCCCACAACGCTCGGTTCATTGGAACCGGCCTCCTTTACAGGTCTTAATATTATAAAATTCTTAAATATAACAACATTATCCATATTACACATAATAAATAAAAGAAAGCATCATTATATTAAAATCAAAGCAACGTCCAAAAAAGCAAATAAATGGACACCCATCCAAGGATGGAAACATGTGCTTACATCATATGCCTAGATAGGACACCCACCAAAAGGTAGAAACATGCCCTTTACATAGGTTCTAAAATAAAAAAGCAAATTAAATTACATGATATTTAACTAATGAGGTACCCACCCAGTGGAAACATACCTCTTACAACATTTGGAAGTCTAAATAAATTGATAAAAGTAAATAACAATTCATAATAAATAAATCATTCATCAAAGGTATTAATCAAAATATAAAATAAACATCCATCCATGATAAATTAAATAAATCAAGTATTGAAATTAAATAAATTAAAGCATAAGAAATAAATCAAAGCATAATCAAGTATGGAATTGAATAAAGCAAATGAAAGTCCAATTATGGCTACTGTGACTTTTTATGGAATTAAAATAAATTAGGGTTTTATGATTTAAAGGGTTGGTAAGACTCTTTGATTAACAAAATTAAGGTTTGAATGATGATATCATGAAACTAGGGTTTTAAACACTTTAAAATACTTTAATTTATGATTTTTGGTTATTGGGTTCCTAAGCTACTGTGTAAAATATAGGTTTTTATATTTTTATGTTTTTTAATGTTTTAAAAGGATTAGGGTTCATAAAAATCAGGGTTTAAGGTTTTAAAGGAGTTAAAGTTTAATATTTTAGGTTTAGAAGTTGAATTAGGGTTTTAGTGTTTTAGAATTTGGGTCTCGAGTGATTTGTTGAATTAGGGTATAAAAAGACAATTTGATGATTTCATGAGGTTTTATGAATTTAAACAAACGGATTGAAGTTTTTACAAATAGAAAAGATGCTTTTTATGGTTTTTTGGAAGAAACAATACCAAGTTTAAAATTTTAAAAGAAACGGAATTAAATTTTAGTTTTGTTGAAAAATATGTTCAATTAGAGTTTTAAGATTTTTAAGAAGTAAAAATAACAATTTTAAGTCTTTTTGGAAAATAAAGTAACGTATTAGTGTTTTAACCTTGGAAAAACTAAATTAATGTTCTAAGGTTTTTGATTTAGAAAACCTAAATTTCATAATTTTAGCTACTGTGTAAAAAAAATAATTAAAGAAAATCAATTAACACATACCTTCTTTTGATGATTCCTCCAAAAACAATTCTTATTGGATGAACTAGCTTCAAAGACAAGCCTTTTTTTGCCTTTGAATTGCTTAAATCATGATGCTGCTGTTCCAGAAAAAAAAGTTGAATTTAATTGCTTCTTTTTCTTCCTTAAATTGGTTTCAAATTTTCCAAGCTACTGTTGGATTTTTTGTCCCCCCAAATTAATTGCCTTTGGTCCTTATTTATAGTGGTTTGAGGTTGTTTATTCCTAATTAGTTAAGGTAAGTAATATTAATAAAAAAAACCAAAACCTAATTGGATTAGGTTTCAAAAATTTTGCGTCGAAAAATTTGCGCTGCCGAAAAAAATTGCCGCAGGAAAAAATGCGCTGGCAAAAAAATTTTGCTGCAGAAATCTGCGGCAGCGCGCGTGGAGCGGGCCCGTAAGCTATTTCGCAGGCAAAAAATTTCTGTGTGGGCAGAAAATTTCTGCGTGCAAAATAGCACAGTGATTTCACCCGCAGGAAATTCCTGCGAGGGAAATGCCCACGGGCCCGGGCGACGATTTTTTCGTCGCCGATTTTTCTGACTCTGATTTTTATTTTTTGACTTTTACTTGTTTATTTCTATTTTTTATTAATAAAAATTAGATACTAAAGCAAAATTATTTAATAAAAATTATTTTGGATCAATTAGACAACAAAAATCATTTTAGACTAAATAAAATATATTGGACCGGATTGGGTCAAAAATTAAAGGTCTACAGCTACCATCCCAGTGGGCAAAGTCAAAAGGGACAGAAAGATATTGAGATAAATGCAACAACTGAGCCAGCAAAGAAGAGTAAATTTTCAGACATGGGGGAACCTTTGTCAAAGGTGTTTAAAAATCTAATAAAGAAGGATTTGCTACAACTATTGATACCTCGATCATTACCAGATCCTTTACTGTCTAATCTCAACACTCAATGTTATTGCCACTTCTATCAGACACTAGGTCATAACACTGATCAATGTATATGTTTGAGGCACGAGATACAAGATTGATTTATTTAATTTCAATGCTTGATTTATTTAATTTACCATGGATAGTGTAGACCCTTAATTTTTTACCTAGTCTAGTCCAATATATTTTAATTAGTCCAAAATAATTTTTTGTGTTATCTTAATTGAATAATATTTTTCTTAATATTTAGTTTTTATAATTAATAAAAAATTAAAAATAATAATAATAAATAAATAAAAATAAAAATCGGCGACAAAAAAATTCGTCGCAGAAAAGTTTGGACGAAATGGCCTTGGGCCATTTCGCCCATAGGAATTTCCTGCGGGCGAAATGCCCAGCACACCAATGCTCGCAATTTTCCACAACAATCCTCACAGCAGTTTTTTTGCCAGTAAAATTTTTCCGCAGCAGTTTTTTTTCGCCAACAAAATTTTTTCGACGTAATTTTTTTCAAAGCCAAATTCTATTTGGTTTCGGTTTCCTTTTCTTAATTAATGTTAGTTTCCATAAACAAGTTGAATTAATCATCTAAATTTCCTATAAATAAGACTAGAAACAACACAGAAAGGGGGTAAACTTTGGGGGGATAAGAAGAGAGGAATCGAACTTTAGACAGACTTGGAATTTGGAACTGACACTTTACAAATCGATCGGACTATTTTAGAAGAGGAAGCAAGCAAGCAATCAAATCCATCAAAGGGAGCCATCTTGCCTTTATGCTTGTTCATCCAAGAAGTAATTTTTGGTGGAACCAACAAACGAAGGTATGAATATCTAATCTACTTTCCAACTTTCCAAAACCTTAAATTATTTTATTAATTCCCCAAAACCCTAATCTATTTTCCAATTTTTCAAAACCTTAAAACCCTAAATTTAACTTGCAGCTTCCAAAAATCACATAAAGCTTTATAAAACTATAAATTGTTTTTCCAAATTCTAAAATCAAATAAATTCTCTGAAACACTAAGACCCATAATTCAACATCCAAAATCAAGACAGCAACCCCAAACTAGCTAACCTTAAAACCTAGTTTTCTTAAACCCTAATTCCCTTAAAATCTTAAACCCTAGTTTTTCTAAACCCTAATCCTTAAAACCTTAAAACCTTATAACCTAAATATTAAAATTCAACACAGTAAGCCTAAAAATAACAATCCAATAGCTAATAATCATAAACCTAATGTTTTGATATTCTAAAATCCTAATTTCATGATTTTACACCTCAAACCCTAATTTGGTTAATTAAAGAACCATATAAATCTCTTAAATTATAAAACCTTAATCCATTTTAATTCCCTTAAAACTTACCGTAGCCTAAACCAATAAATTCCAAAATCCTAAATATTAATTAAAGAGCTTTAAATGAGAAACAATAAACTTCAATTTGTATCTTTACTTACCTTATTTGATTATGCAGTTTATTATATGCTTTGATTTATTTAAGTTCAATGATTGGTTTATTTAAATTATCATGGATGAATGTTTATATTTTGATTGATGTTTAATATCGTTGATGAATGATTTATTTATGATGAATGGTTATTTACCTTTATCAATTATTTTTTTATTTTTAAATGATGTAAGAGGTATGTCTCCACTTTGTGGGTATCTCGTTAATTAAGTTCTATGTAATTTAAATTAATTTTTATATTTTAAGACCAATGTAAAGTACATGTTTCTACCTTTCAATGGGTTTCCTATTAGTTTAGACATGGATGATGTAAGGATATGTTTTCATCCTTGGATGGGTGTCCATTTATTTGCTTTGTTTGGACATTGCTTTGATTTTAATATAACGATGCTTTATTTCAATTGTTGCGTGTAATATGGATAATATTGTTATACATAAGAATTTTATAATATTAAGACCTGTAAAGGAGGCCGGTTCCAATGACCTGTGCGTTGTGGGGGTGCTGGGCCATTTCTCACCTTCCCCACACGTACCCAACTTTCCGAGGGATTCCTTAGGAATTGAGTCATCCACCCCTTTCTTTTTCCCGGCCCGTCCGGGTGGCGACTCCATTTTATCAGGACTTAGGTCCGTATTCTCTAAGGCCTCGAGCCTAAATAGTGCAGAAGTCGCAATAACCATTCCACCGGGAGTGGGGGCGAAAGTCCCTGCTCACAGTGGCGACTCCATTGGGGATAAGAGAAGTTGATTCTATTGGTCTTCATATTATTATATTCTTTCTTATAATGATATTATCCTTTGTATCATATTAGATTGCATCGTGTGCATGAGTTAAGATGCCCGTGTTACCCGTGTTGTGCTATGTAAGGGATACCATACTTTCACTCAAGGTATGGAGATCGAGCCCGGCATGACCACTCATAGCCTCGTACCATTTGGTATGTACTTTCTATGGGAACCTAAGCCTTTTAACCCAAAAGACTAAAGCTCATGTAATTGGCCTAGTTACTTTTCTTAGGTTTTACCCCAACTGCATGTTGTTTGACTATGGTTAATTTATCTTGGCTTAAATCATGGCTTATTTTGTTTGTTCTTTTTTCTAATATGACCTAAGTACATTTGTAAGCTTAAATAAATTTTTTCTTTAAAGTCCAAAAGACCAAAGCTATTTTCAAAACTTTTCAAGATGGTCCTTGGATATAAAATGTTTCTAAAAACAAATCAAAAATTCTTTTGCTCATAACCCAAAGAAATGTCCGAAGTTGACAAATTATTTGAGCTAGATGAAGAAGTTCCATACAAATTCAAGATGCCATCTTTCGCGAAGTTTGATGGAACCAGAAATCCTCATCTCCATATGAAGTAGTATATCACTGCCATGTAGTTTGTTCGAGCTACTAAGGCTCAAACTGTAAGGTACATTATGCTTTCATTGGACCCTGTTATCCAAAATTGGTTTAATACCTTAGATGATGGAACACAAAAGAGTTGGGATTTGCTATACAAAACCTTCATCCAACAATATGGGTATAATGTCGAGATTGAAGTTATCTTAATGGAAGTGGAGTCCATAAGACAAAGGCCAAATGAGAATTTTGTGGACTATGTGAAACGATGGAGAAATAAGGCTGCTTTGCTCAAGAAGAGGGCCAATGAATCTTATCAAATAAGGATGATCATGAGAGGTGTCCTGCCCAATCTTCATGAAAGGATGTCTCACACCCTTATAAGGGATTTCAAAGATCTTCTCCAAGCTGGTCTACAAATTGAAGAATGGGAAAGGGAGAAAAATTGCTTTTCAATAAGAAGAAATGAGAAAGAGAATTATCAGCCTAGCAATCAAAGCACGCTAAAAGAAGTTGATGTTAATGTGACCGGCCAAGGAAATAAAAGGCAATTTTCAGAATTGGGGAAACCTCTATCTTTGGTTTTTAGCAAGTTGCAAAAGAAAGGGTTGTTACAACCTTTAGCTCCTCGACCATTACATAATCCACTGCCACCAAACATCAATGCTGAGGCCTTTTATCAATTTCATCAAATACGAGGGCATGAAACAGATAAATGTGCTCGTCTAAGGTATGAGATCCGAGATTTGATTGATACTGGTAAGCTACCCAAGCCGGATAAGCCCAACACCAAAGACAATCCATTACCAAGGTTCAATAGAGTACCTCCACCGGCAACCTTCATGGTGGGAAAAGGATTGGAAAAAGATTTTGTTTTATCATCCTTTCAAGATGGAAACATTGAAGATGTGAAAGGAAAAGAAGCATAAACTCAATGAACCTTCCTTAACTTGAATTTTTCTTTTCAATTTTACTTTCTTTAATATTTAATTGGAACAATTATGTTTTTCAAGTTTAAAGTCATTTGAATAAATTACTTTCATCAAAATTTTTGTTGGTCTTTGTTCATTTTGATGCTCAACCAATGAGGAATCTAGCTTGATAATTCATGAATTAATATATCTATGCATCATGATTCGAATGACTTTACTAGATAAGAGAATTGCTCTATAGCATTGAGTTGTGTATGCTTACTTAGAGAGAGCTCCTGCATAATTATCTTTGTCTAGGTCCTAGTCGGTCTTAGAACATGCTTAGGCAAACTTTTGAGGCGAAATTGAACTCTGCTTATTTAAGGGAGAGATGATTTAGGCATTGTTTGGTCAGCCAACAACTAGTATCCACCCAATTAAATATCAATCCCTAGTTGTCCCTTTGAGCCTTCATAAAATTTTAGCTTTCTTTTCATTGGCATATAAGCCCAACAACCTACCCTGAGCTGTTGTGATACTTTTAATAAGTCTTATGATCACTAAGGTGAAGAGGCAAGAAGATCAAAGAAAGGAATGCATAGCCAAGACCATAACGGTAGTTGAAGTTTTCAAGACCATAAGGATGGTTGAAGTTTTCTAAATATTTTAAATATATCAAGACAACAACAAAGTAACAAATGATTTTTCCCTATTAAAGAAGATTTATACCACTCCACTCATTCATTATTGGAAACCCAAGTTGGTACAAACAAGATAACTCTGTTTGAGCTAGAACCAAAAAAGGAAAGAAAGAAAGAAAAAGAAAGAAGAAAAGGAAAAGAAAAAAAAGAAAGAAAATAAAAGAAAAGAAAACAAAAGAAGAAAACAAAAAGAATAAAAGAAGAATAAAACCTAAAAAAGGCGGTTCAAAAAGCCAACTGAGTTCTCTTCTACCTAAGAAAACAAAAGGCTTCCATTTGGTTTATAAGGACGGATTGACTTGAATTGGTCCAACCCAACCAAAGATTCAATTAAAATCAAAGAAAAAGGAGAAAGACTATTCAGTTCTTGAAAGTTCTGTACTTGACAGTCCTATAAGGAAGAAGGACAAAATGATGAAATGCTCAAAGAAAGGGAAGAATAAGAAAAAAAAAAGGAAAGAAAAGGGAGAAGAGGAAAAGAAGCGAATTTGGGTACCAAACTTTTTGCAAGGGCAAAAATTATCCTAATCAAAATCCAGATTAATTCCAAGAAAATAGAAAGAATTTAGAGTCTAGAAAGATTGCTCTCAACTGTTTAAAGTTCCAACAAGAAATTTATAGTGTGAGGGTTGGTCCATTATGTCACACCAGCTCCAATCTCAAAATGGCCTTCACTTAAACCTGTGTCCCTTATAGACCCCATTTCAAGCCTATCAAAGACCTGTTGATCTCTCTTGGTAGGTAGAGTCTATTAGTGGAGATAGTTTGGATAAGCATGCATATGAGATAGACAATATTTAAACTCAGTGATGCCTATCTGAAGTGCAACAGTTCTTGCTTAAACAGAAATGATTCCCGAGTTTAGTACGGTAAATAGGGTTGTCATGTTATAGATAGGTTAATTTGGAAAAATTAAGTCCTGAGGTACATTGACATTGATTTGGCAAAGCCAACATTTGATTTCAAAATCAAAATTCGAAAAAAAAGTGTCTTGTCATACAAAGTCTTCAAGTTAAGGGAAGTATGTCGAATCATTGAATCACCAAAGGATGCATTGGGCAAGGGAAATGATTACTGGCAAGACCATGAAGAAGCTACCAACTGACATGCTGAATCATAATTTGAAATGGATGTATCTCTGATATATTTCCACCATCTCATTTTCAGTATTAAGATTTAGCTCTGCTCAAGTCTTTCAACAATTATTTTCTCATCATTTAGCATATTTTCTTAATCCACGTTCCATTTTAGTATTTTTCTTAGGTATTGATCATATCATTCCATGATCACGATCACATATCCCATAACATTATATCTTATTATATTGCTCAATTATTCCACAATTCATAATTCACAATAAAGCAAAAGACAAGCATGGGCCCAAAAAGATCTAATATGCTATTCAAATTTCAGAGTTACTGCTTTGGTCTCTAATGACACCTTGTGTCTAGCCCCATAGGCAATATATCCACAGATTAATCCAACTAGATCTGAGCTTACGACTAAGTCTTTTCACTCAGTCTAGCTTCAAGGATTTATTTTTAAGGCTTACGACCCAGTCTTTTCACCCCAAAAACATCATATTCATCAGCTGGGCCCAGCTTACAACCCAGTCTTTTCACCTGCCCAGCAATTCATAGGCATGCCGCCAAACCCAGAACTCTAAAAATTGAATAACATACTAGGCACACAATTTATTTATTTTTCTCATTATTAAATTCTTTCATAATTCTATTATCAAAAC
The DNA here is from genome assembly GCA_947685225.1 of Garcia nutans. Taxonomy (NCBI): domain Eukaryota; kingdom Viridiplantae; phylum Streptophyta; class Magnoliopsida; order Malpighiales; family Euphorbiaceae; genus Garcia; species Garcia nutans. The sequence continues at coordinate 13,180,678 of CANTUV010000023.1, read as the reverse complement.
TTTTATCATTTTCTCATTTTTCTCTTTTATATCAAGATAAATTCGTTACATTTTGTTTTCACATATCTCATCACATTATACCACATATCTTTTCATTTTCAACACATTACCTTGGTACTTCAACATAATACACATTATGCATATCATAACATAATTCACATTCATCAACAATACATTAAGTAACTTAACACATTTTTCAACTAAATGTGTTAAGTCCAAATGTCATGTAAATATATGCAATCATTCAAAGTTTGTACTTACCTTATGGAAAACTCCAAAATAAGCTTTAAAACTTCCTCTAACCTTCTCTTCCAAGTTGCCTTTCAACACTAAGGTTGGGCAAACTACTCTTTCTCAATGTCTATACCAAATGTGATCATAAACAACCATTTAGTATCACATTCTCAGGCATTCTTAATATTCAAATCATTTAAATAGGAAATACAAATGAAAAACAACAAAAGAAGTTACTCTCAAGTGACACGTCCACCAACACGGGCGTGTTAATGACAGTGTCATTAACTTATTCATACAGAAGCATTGACACATCCAATGACATGGGCGTGTCACTTCCTATGTCATTCATTCTGCCTCACAGAAACATTAATACGCCCACACAACATGGGCGTGTTCATGGCCGTGTCAATTATTTTATCTCTCAGTAGCTATGACACGTCCAATGACATGGTTGTGTTTATGGTCGTGTCACAAACCTTAAACTTAGCACCATTGACATGCCCAACGACATGGCCGTGTCACTGGCCATGTTAGGCAAAAGTTCTGCATTTCAAACTCTCATCCATATAAACACAATCACTCCAAAATCCATACTACAATACCCTTAATCAACATCTCAGTTTATATTCATAATTCACCTATCAATTCAACACTTATATAACTTCAACATATCATAATAATAATCATTATATACATCATTCATGTATCAATTTACTCAATTTCCCAACTCATTTATACTAAACCCTTACTCCTCAATTTCAACAACTCATCATCATCCTCACAAATAACCATATTTTCATCATCTAAGCACCAATTCAACACATATATATATTTCAATATTTTATCATCATCATATTATTCAATTAATCATCACTTTAACTCACTAACCATATCACATATAAACTCAATCTATAGAAATCAACTCAAGGAAAAGAGCACTTAATTGAATTCTTTGCAAATCTTCAATATCCACCTTCAATTCTCTTTAGGCCCTTATGAATTTGATATGTATGTGTGAGCGGGGATTTTTGCCCCCACTCCCGGTGAAATGGTTATTGCGACTTCGGCACTGTTTAGGCTCGGGGTCTTAGAGATCACGGGCCTAAGCCCAGAGAAAATGGACTAGCCACTCGTACGAGCCAGGAAAAAGAAAGGGGTGGATGACTCAATTCCTAAGGAATCCCCAACCGCCTAATGGGTTCAAAAAATTGGGTACGTGTGGGGAAGGTGAGAAATGGCCCAGCACCCCCACAATGCCCGGTTCATTGGAATCGGCCTCCTTTGCAGGTCTTAATATTATAAAATTCTTAAGTATAACAATATTATCCATATTACATGCAACAATTAAAATAAAGCATCATTATATTAAAATCAAAGCAATGTCCAAGCAAAGTAAATAAATGGACACCCATCCGAAGATGGAAACATGCCCTTACATCATCCATGTCTAAACTAATAGGATACCCACCAAAAGGTAGAAACTTGTCCCTTACATTGGTCTAAAATATAAAAGCAATTTAAATTATATGATATTTAACTAATGAGGTACCCACAAGGTGGAAACATACCTCTTACACTTTTGGAAATCAAAACAAATCGATAAAAGTAAATAACCATTCATCATAAATAAATCATTCATCAAAGATATCAATTAAAATATAAAATAAATATCCATCCAAGATAAATTAAATAAATCAAGCATTGAAATTAAATAAATCAACCACTAAAGCATATAATAGACTACATAATCAAATCTAAAAAATAAAGCAAGTAAAGATACAAATTAGGGTTATTGTTTCTATTTAAAATTCTTTAATTAATATTTTGGGTTTTGGAATTTTAGTATTATATTTTGTATTTTTTTAGCCTACTGTAAAGGTTTTGGAAAATTGGAATGGATTAGGGTTTCATGAATCAAATTAGGGTTTAGGGATAACATTATGAAATTAGGGTTTTAGAATATTAAAACATTAGGTTTATAGCTCTTGGTTACTGGACTGTTGTTTTGGATTTACTGTATTGAGTTTGAATGTTTAGGTTTGTAAGGTTTTAAGGATTAGGGTTTAAGAAAACTAGGGTTTAGATATTAGTTCTGAGGGAATTAGGGTTTTAGTGTTTCAGAAAATATGTTTGGTTTTAGGATTTGAGACAACAATTTAGAGTTTTATAATGTTTTTGGAAATAGGCCAAACGATTTAAGAGTTTTGGAAATAGAAAAGTAACGAATTAAGGTTTTTTGACATAGAAGAAATAAATTTAGGGTTCTTAAGGTTTAGAAAAGACAGAAAAGTATTTTTAGGGTTCTTAAGGTTTAGAAGAAATAGAAAAGTATTTTTAGGGTTTTTAAGGTTTAGAAGAAACAGAAAAGTATTTTTAGGGTTTTTTGAAACAAAAGAAATGAATTAGGGTTTTTAAGGTTTAGAAGAAATAGATTAGTGCTCTTAAGTTTTAGAAGAAACAGAAAAGTAACTTTTAGGGTTTTTGAAAATAGAAGAAACGATTTAAGGTTCTAAGGTTTAGAAGAAATAAATTAGGGTTCTAAGGTTTTTGGAATCAAAAGAAACAATTTATTAATTTTCAATGATTGAAGCTACTGTAAGAAAATAAAAAAAAAGAAATTAGAGATTCAAACCTTTCGTTGGTTCCACCAAAAATTGCTTCTTGGATGAACAAGGACAAAGGCAAAGTTGATGCCTTTGATAAATTGTTGATGGCTTTGCTTGTTCCTCTCAAATCTGAAGTCCCAAATTCAAAGTTCTAGTCCTCCAAGTCCGATCCCTTTTTCTGTTTTTTTTAGTGTTATTTATAGTAAATTTAGAAGATTAATTCCAATTGTTTAAGGAGACTATAATTAATTAGGAAAAGAAAACCGAAATAGGTTTCGAAAAAAATTGCGTTGGAAAAATTTCGCTGGCAAAATTTGCGACGGGCTGCGAGGAATTGCGCTTGGTGCGAGCAGGAATCGGTGCACTAGCAGGCTGCTAGGCCATTTCTCCCGCAAGAAGCCCATGGCCATTTAGACCAATTACTTTCGGCGACGAATTTTTCCGTTGCCGATTTTTAATTTTATTTATTTATTTATTATTATAATTTTTTTAAAAAATTATAAAAAATAAATACTAAAACAAATATTATTTAATTAAGATAACACAAAAATTATTTTAGACTAAATAAAATATATTGGACCGGACTGGGTCAAAAATTAAGAGTCTACAGTATGCCAACAAAATCACACTTCTCTCTGTCTCTCTCTCCCACGTTCAAAAAGGAAGAAGAAGAAGAATAAGAAAGAAAGAAAGAGAGAAAGTCTTCTCTTCCCTTTCATACTTATCATATATATATATATATAATAATATAATTATATACACCTAAAAATTATCCACCACAAATATTTTTCCTTCCCATTGACTTTCTTTTCTTCTTTTTCTCTTGTCATTATTATCATTATTATTATTAATTAATTATTTACAATTTACTTTTCCTGCACCAATATATACATCATGTATATGTGGTGTATATATTGATATATGTATATGTCTTATATATTGTATTTATATTTTCTTTACCTATATCACCAACATACTCTCTCACAACTACTATTCCAAAGTATATCAAAAATCGAGGTATTACAAATCTCTCCCCCTGAAATAATTTCATCCTCAAAATTATCCAGTACGGTAATAATCCATTCTTAACAAAATACCTCTTAATTTTTCATATGAAGTTAATCATATTATTAAGTTATTATTTCATCAAATCACATAACCTCTACTCTCCCCCCCTTAGGGTCAATCATCTTCTCTCAATTTCACAACTCATCACTATATATCTATATATTATTATTTTCTCAACAAAGCAATCAAGATAACTCATTACATTCCCAATTAATTTATCTTTATATAAGAATCAGATCATCTTATTATATATATACCTCGCCCATCTATTATGTTCAAGATATTTATCACCTTGTTCACTTTATAAATATACTCTCTTAACCTTAAATTTAGAGGTTATTGAATTATGTCTTAACTCATTCATGTCCATACACATATCAGAATATTACATCATATACATTATCACATATCTCTTACACTCTTAGTATAACTATACATATTAAATCTCAATAATGATTCGTAATCTTAGTGAAATCTAGATCAATTGATCTATCTGTCACAATATACCAACTTCGCAATCTTATTCGATTCAAGCCAACAATTAACTTATTTAAACTTATCATTAGATTTCAACATATGACCTAACTCTATTAGGTCAAACTTATATTCAAATTCTAATCTCTTCGGATCCATCATTTCAACTTTCTGAAATTAATGAATATTTATAACAAATCACTTCAAATTATTTTTCAATATTCACATATTTTGTTTTCTTTTATCTCAATACAATTTCCACATAATTCTCATGATTATCTCATACCAATTCATTACCCATAATTCACTCGCTTAAACATCATTTCCATCAAATTATTCACATAATACCATTTTTTAATATATTCAATATGACTTCCAGCCACATTTTGAAATTTCTCCCATTTATCATCTCCTCACATTTTCATATAATTTCTATATTTACATAATCACTTTCCTATCACATTATCCATAACTCATTACATTTTCACAATTCTCTTCTCTTTCCATACTTTCTATAATTATAAATAAGGTTCTAACATACAATTATAAGGTACTACTGTATAGACCATAAATCTTAATCATGTTTCTTGAAGCATAACTATCAATCTCACCAAAACTATCCTACGGTCATGTCATCTCAGGTCCATGCCTGCGGATAACAAAACTAATCGGCCAATATACTAAACAAATCATACGACCATGGTATATTAATGGTCACGCCTATGGCTTATAAATCCATACTGCCCTTCTATCATTCTTCTTCAAACATTTCAAAGCACAAAGCTAAGTTCGTATCGTAAAGATCACATATTCATTCTCTACACCTTTGCTACACAAAGAGTCAACACATTTCAACTCTGCTTCAAAGCATTTTACTCTTGATCACTTGATCATGATTAGCCTAACTCATGTTTCAACAATATTATCATTAACATCTCTTACATATACACATATAGATAGAACATTTCCACACGCACATACTTTGGGCTCAAAACATTATACAATCATCAAGTTCAATTATTACAACAATAATTTCATTGTCCAATGTTACTCGAGTCCATTCTCACTCTCAATTTCCTCACATAGCCTAGCTCTGTGCAGGCCAAGATCTAATCTCTCTTAGGTCTACTAGTACATGCAATATCATTCTCAATATCACTAGACAAGTAATTGTATAAGATAATAAACACACAATAACATTTTTTTTTATCATCCACATACAGTAAGTCATATTCATAATGTGACTTACTTTTCACATTTTCTTATATATTACAATCACGTTCATATTGAAAAACTCATCTCACTTATCATATACATGTATACATATAATCAGACAATTATACCCAATTCCTCTTTTACATACAATTTATACAAATTTAACATTTATCACATTTCAGAGAACATTATTATTTCTCATTCCTTTGACATGACTTAGGTTATTCATCAACTCAACATATATATATATATATCCTCTGACCACAACATAATTAACATTTTTTTATTGCATTTATCATACCCTTCATATCCATTTTCATCATTTCCAATCCAATTACCTAAAGTAACTCATTTTCACTTGCTTAATCATTACCCTTTATTTCATAATAAATTTTTATATTATCAACCACATTAAACATTATGTAGTACTTTCATAAGCAATAATATTCATTCAAAATAGCTCATATGCTTAATATACATTAAATTATCAATATCTAAGTAATCCTCATTAAAATTCCATTAAAACTCTAAACTCTCAACTTACTACTTTACCGAAGCTTCAATCTACTAATCTCATTTTCTTAATATTAACTTTAAAAACATTACATATATCATAATGTAACATCAAAACACATCATTTTCACAATTATTAAAGCTCATTTCAAAAATCCAAATTTCACATATTACCACCATTAACATGAGCTTTAACAACACTTAAGCATATCACATTTCTAACATTAAAATCACAATATTTGCATTAAAACAACACTATTATATCTCCTTACTTTAACCAACATCATCCATTTTTAAAAACCTTAACTTTACATAACCAAATCTTAAATTTTCACACCTTGTCTATACTAATCAACCCACTCAATATTCCACCACACTCTCTTCATTTTAATATCATATCTATCCATTTTAACAATCAAACAATATTTTATCTTTCTAGCAATCCAAACATAATACTCTTATAGAAAAGAGTACTTACTTAAATCTTGATTTTTTTAAACTCATTTCCAACATTATTCCCATATTCATTTCTTTATAACCTATTTCACAAGAACACTTTAACAATCAAAAGTTTTGAAATTTGCTTTATTTAAGTAAACTCCAATTCTTTAATATATCAATTAAACTTATACAAATTTTTCCATATCATTTCTTTCTCTAGCTTTACTTTCATGTAAAGCCTCATTCACACACTATCATCCAACTCATGTAATTCAAATACATCACAAATCACATAATGCCACATCTGAGACCAATCTAGGTATTAATGCATATGCATGTATCACAAATTTCACTTTTCAAAAATTTTCATCTTTTTTTTTAAATCTACTTAGGCTGAGAATCTCTAACCTAAGCTCTGATACCAAAATAATTGTAACACCCATATACTCTATATAAGTACTATACAAATACCCTATATACATACAATACGTATATAAAGTATAAAGATATCACGATTCATTACTGTTTAAAACCCTTACCTTTGTTCCATAACAATGATATATTTTTTTAAAAAAATTAAAGAACATTTACAAAACCATTATACTTTTGATTATATTACAAATATATATAAATTACATTGTATTTTCCAAAATTCATTTATGTACATTTACATTTTACCAAAATACTATATAATAAAGTTGTACATGTATGAATCACCTTCTGGTTGGTCTCGAAATACTCTTACCCTTCTTGTGGCATAACGGTTTGACTCTCAAATCAACCATCTACTCACCTGCGCTATTTACACAGCTACGCTAAGCTAAAAAGCTTAGTAGTACAAATAAATATTATAAACATACATTACAAAAAATCATACTCATATACTAACATCATTTATCATTATATTCCTATCATGTTTTCCATTTTCAAAACACTATGCATATCTTTTCACTAATTCCATAATTTATATATATCTTTAACATAAGCCGTAGTTCAATGGCTTATCATAATACTCATGAAACAATACACGCAATTTCCACATCCATATACGTATTACACATCACAATATATTTCCACATCTCATTTTCAATATTAAGATTTAGCTCTGTTCAAGCCTTTCAACAATTCTTTTCTCATCATTTAGCATATTTTCTTAAGCCACATTCCGTTTTAGTATTTTTCTTAGGTATTGATCATATCATTCCATGATCACCATCACATATCCCATAACATTATATCTTAATTTATTGCTTAATTATTCCACAATTCATAATTCACAATAAAGCAAAGACAAGCATGGGCCCAAAAAGATCTAATATGCTATTAAAATTTCAGAGTTACTGCTTTGGTCTATAATGACACCTTTTATCTAGCCCCGTAGGCAATATACCCATGGGTTAATCCAACTAGATCTGAGCTTACAACCAAGTCTTTTCACTCATTCTAGCTTCAAGGATTTATTTTTGAGGCTTATGACCCGATCTTTTCACCCCAAAAACATCATATTCATCAGCTGGGCCCGGCTTACGAACCAGTCTTTTCACCTGCCCAGCAATTCATAGGCATGCCGCCAAACTCTGAACTCTAAAAATTGAATAACATACTAGGCACACAATTTATTTATTTTTCTCATTATTAAATTCTTTCATAATTCCATTATCAAAACTTTTCTCATTTTCTCATTTTTCACTTTTATATCAAGATCAGTTCGTTACATTTTGTTTTCACATATCTCATCACATTATACCACATTTCTTTTCATTTTCAACACATTACCTTGGTACTTCAACATAATACACATTATGCATATCATAACATAATTCACATTCATCAACAATACATTAAGTAACTTAACACATTTTTCAACTAAATGTATTAAGTCCCAATGTCATGTAAATATATGCAATCATTCAAAGTTTGTACTTACCTTATGGAAAACACCAAAATAAGCTTTAAAACTTCCTTTAACCTTCTCTTCCAAGTTACCCTTTCAACACTAAGGTTGGGTAAACTACTCTTTCTCAATGCCTATACCAAATGTGATCATAAACAACCATTTAGTATCACATTCTCAGGCATTCTGTAGACCCTTAATTTTTGACCCAGTACGGTCCAATATATTTTATTTAGTCTAAAATAATTTTTGTGTTATCTTAATTAAATAATATTTATTTTATTATTTATTTTTTATAATTATAGTAATAAAAAATAATAATAATAAATAAAGGAAAATAAAAGGAAAATAAAAATCGGCGACGAAAAAATTCATCGCCAAAAGACATTGAACGAAATGGCCTTGGGCCATTTCGCCCGCAGGATTTTCCTGCGGCAAAATGGCTTTGCCAAATGGCTAAGGCCATTTTGCTCGCAGGAAAATCCTGCGGGCGAAATGGCTTCTGGCCGCGGCCCACAATTTTTCACGCAATTCCTCGCAGCCCCTCGCAGTTTTCGCAAGCAAAATTTTTCCGACGTAATTTTTTCCGAAACCAAATTCTATTTGGTTTCGGTTTCTTTTCCTAAGTAAATTTAGTTTCCTTAAACAATTAGAACCAGGCATATAAATTTTCATATAAATAACACTAAAAAAGACAGGTGTAGACCCTTAATTTTTGACCCAGTCCGGTCCAATATATTTTAATTAGTCTAAAATAATTTTTGTGTTGTCCAATATATTTTAATTAGTCCAAAACAATTTTTGTTATCGTAATTAAATAATATTTGCTTTAGTTTTTATAACTAATAAACAAATAAAAAAAATCGGCTTGTTGTGAAATGTCCAAAGCCATTTCGTCCGCAGATTGTTCCTGCTGTACGAAATGGCCCGCAGGCCAATTTCGCCCTCCGCTGCCACAGCCAGCTGCTGTAGCTTTTTCTCCAGCACATTTTTTCCGCAGCAGTTTTTTTTTGCTAGCGCAATTTTTCCGCAGCAGTTTTTTTTTTCCAGCGAAATTTTTCCGACGTAAATTTTTTCGAAACCTAATACAATTAAATTTCAGTTTCCTTTTCTTAATTAATATTTGATTCCGTGAATAACTAGAATTAACCATACAAATCTTCTATAAATAAGGACTAAAACAACACAAAAAAGGGGGAAATCGATCGGATTTGGGAGGAAAAATTGAGACCGAAATTGAGGAGGAAAACTTTGAATTTTAAGAATTCTTTCTGGCAGTGAATCAATCTAATTTTTTTTAAGAGAGCAAACAACAATTCAATTCATCAAAGGCAGCAAAGCTTATCTTTGTTTTTTGTTCATCCAAGAAGAAATTTTTGGTGGAACCAACAAAAAGAGGTATGCATCAATTGTCTAATTTCTTCACAGTAGCTTAAATCATCCAATTGTTTCTTTTAATTCAAAAACCCTAAAACCTTCATTCCTCTTTTCTAATGTTTAAAAACCTTAATTCATTGCTTTGTTTTCCAAAACGCTTAAAATTGTTATTTTTGTTTCTTCAAAATCTCAAAACCCTAATTTGCTTTCTAAATTGTCAAAATCATAAATTAAATCTGTTTCTTTCAAAAACCCTAAAAAACATCTTTTCTGCTTCTATAAACTTTAAATCATTTGGTTTATTTTCATAAAGTTTCATAAAATTATTAATTGATTTTCAAATCCTAAAACGTAATGCATTCTCCGAAACCCTAATTCAAAAATTTTAAAACCCTAATTCAACTTTAAAACAAAACAGTAAACCTTAAATTAGCTAACCTAAACCCTAATTTTTCTAAACCCTAATCCTTTAAACTTTAAAACCTTATAAACATAAATGTTATAATTTTACACAGTAAGCTTAAAAAACCATAATTCAGTAGCTAATAGTCATAAACTTAATGTTTTGAAGAGCCCAAACCCTAGTTTCATGATTTCACTTATCAAACACTAATTTGGTTAATTAAAGAACTTTATCAACCTATTAAACTCTAAAACTTTAATTTATCTCAATTCCATTAAAACTCACAGTAGTTTAAACCCATGAATTCCAAAACCCTAAACACATTAAATAAAGAAACTTAAATAGAAATAGTAGTCCTAATTTGATTCTTTATTTGCCTTATTCAATTTTATATTTGATTATGCTTTGATTTATTTTATATGCTTTAATTTATTTAAGTTAAATTTTTAATTTATTTAATTTATCATGGATGGATGTTTACTTTATATTGATATTTAGTACCTTTGATGACTGATTTATTTATGATGAATGGTTATTTACTTTTATCGATTTATTTAGATTTCCAAATGTTGTAAGAGGTATGTTTCCACTTGATGGGTACCTCATTAGTTAAATATCATATAATTTAAATTGTTTTTCTATTTTAGGACCAATGTAAAGGACATGTTTCAACCTGTCGGTGGGTGTCCTATTTAGGCATGGGATGTAAGGACATGTTTCCATCCTTGGATGGGTGTCCATTTAATTATTTTGTTTGGACATTGTTTTGATTTTCAATATATTGATGCTTTATTTTTATTGTGTGTAATATGGATAATGTTGTTATATTTAAGAATTTTATAATATTAAGACCTGTAAAGGAGGCCAGTTCCAATGAACCGGGCGTTGTGGGGGTGCTGGGTCATTTCTCACCTTCCCCACACATACCCAACTTTTCGAACCCATTAGGGGGTTGGGGATTCCTTAGGAATCGAGTCATCCACCCCTTTCTTTTTCCCAGCCCATCCGGGTGGCGACTCCATTTTCTCTGGACTTAGGTCCGTGTTCTCTAAGGCCCCAAGCCTAAACAGTGCCAAAGTCGCAAGAACCATTCCATAGGGAGTGGGGGAAAAATCCCCGCTCACAGTGGCGACTCCACTTGGGATAAGAGAAGTTGATTCCGTTGGTCTTTTATTATTCTATTCTTTTTTATAATGATATTATCCATTGCATCATATTATATTGCATCGTGTTCGTGAGTTTGGACTCCCATGTTACCCTTGTTGTGTTATGTGAGGGATACCATACTTTCACTCAAGGTATGGAGATCGAGCATGGCATAACCACTCATAGCCTCATACCATTTGGTATATACTTGCTGTGGGAACCTAAGCCTTTTAACCCAAAGACTAAAGCTCATGTAATTTGGCCTAGTTACTTTCCTTAGGTTTTACCCCTAATGCTTGTTGTTTGATTGTGGTTAATTTATTTTGAATTAAATCATGGCTTATTTGGTTTGTTCTTTTTCTAATATGACCTAAGTATATTGTAAGCTCAAAATAAATTTTTCTTTAAAGTCCAAAAGACCAAAGCTATTTTTAAAATTTTTCAAGATGGTCTTTGGACATAAGACTTTTCTAAAATTCTTTTGCTTATGGCCCAAATACTACGCCCAAATCTAAGATCTTTTTTCAATGGGCTTAGAAAGAAAATTATTTTACAAAGAGCTTGTAAATTATTTAGGTCAATTATGAAATATGAAAAATCAATTGTGAGCCTAGTTTATACTAAGAATAAATTAACCATGGGCTTGTTTTTGGCATGAATCATTAGTTACTTTTTCAAGTGAGAAATCTATCTATAATAAACCTCTTAATTTAGTTTTAATCCAATATAGCATAAAAGCTACATTAGTTGGTCAAATGGATTAAAACCTAATTAATGGGAATTATCATAAGTTGATTTCTATTTTAGAAAATATAACTATTGGTTGAAACGTCCGAGGGAAATATTCAAAAACAAGGTACCCCATGTTGGTATTTAGTTAACCATATACCTAGGAAAAGAGGCTCGCCATTCGTGTGTGGATGTTATAAGGTTGGAAGGAGCATCCTAATTATCTTTCTTTGTTGATTGTTTGTGCATACATGCATACATTTGCATCTCATATCATTGATCCTCTCTGGCTCACAGCCCTGGATTACAAAAGTTCAAAAGCCAACAACAATCCGACCTACGCCGGAGATGAAGTATCTAGCAATGACTCAATCACTTGCTCACCAAAAGTAATGGATCCCGAACAAATTCAAAGAATGGTGGATGATGCCCTCAATGCCAAGATGGATGAAATAAAAGAGGCCATGGCCGAGACTATAAAGAATCAAATAGCTGCAATTTTAGGAAACAATGCCGAAGTATCTGCTAGCACCAAGAAAGTCAAGGGGAAGGCTAAAGTTGATGAAGTAGCTTTTGATGATGATAAGGTGATCATTGATGATGATGATTGGGCTCAATACTACCAAGATCTTCAAGATAAAAAGGAGCCGAAGGTTGTTGAGAAGGCAACTTTTGAAAAGTTTGAAAATTCTGATGTTGAAAAGATGATCCCGAATTATTTGAGCTAGATGAAGATCCATACAAATTCAAGATGCCATCTTTTGCGAAGTTTGATGGAACCAGAAATCCTCATCTTCATGTGAAGCAATACATCACTGCTATGCAGTCTGCCCGAGCTACTAAGGCTCAAACTCTAAGGTACTTTATGCTCTCATTGGACCCTGTGATCCAAAATTGGTTCAATACCTTTGATGAAGGAACACAAAAGAGTTGGGATTTGCTATACAAGGTCTTCATCCAGCAATATGGATATAATGTCGAGATGGAAGTTACCTTAATGGAAGTGGAGTCCATAAGACAAAGACCAAATGAGAATTTTGTGGACTATGTGAAAAGACGGAGAAACAAGGCTGCTTTGCTCATGAAAAGGCCCGATGAATATGATCAAATAAGGATGATAGTGAGAGGCGTCCTACCTAGTCTTCATGAAAGGATGTCTTATACACTTATCTGTGACTTCAAAGATCTTCTCCAAGCTGATCTACAAATTTAAGAGTGGGAAAGGGAGAAAAATCACTTTTCAATAAAAAGGAATGAGAAAGGGAACTACCAGTCGGGCAATCAAAGCACACAAAAAGAAGTTGATGTTAATGCCACTAGTCAAGGAGGAATGAGGCAGTTTTCAGAATTAGGGAAGCCACTGTCATGGGTTCTCAAATAAGCTACAAAAGAGGGGATTATTACAACCCTTGACTCCTCATCCTTTGCCTAATCCTCTTCCACCTAACTTTGATACTAATGCATTTTGCCAATTCCATCAAAGGCCTGGACACAAAACGGACAATTGTATGAAGTTGAGGCATGAGATCCATAATTTAATTGATAATGGCAAGTTGCCTGAGCCGGACAAGCCCAATACCAAAGGTAATCCATTTCCAAGGTTCAACAGGGTGCCACCACCAGCAACCTTCATGGTAGGAAAAGGATTAGAAGAGGATTTTGTTTTATCATCCTTTCAAGATGGAAATATTGAAGATGTGAAAGGAAAAGAAGCTTAAACTCAATGAACTTTCCTTAGCTTGAATGTTGCTTTTTAATCTTACTTTCTTTAATATTTTGGAACTATTGTGCTTTTCAAACTTAAAGTTGCTTTGAATAAATTATTTTCATCAAAATTTTGTTGGTCTTTGTTCATTTTGGTGCTTAACCGACATGAAATCTAGCTTGATATTCATAAATTAATGTGTCTAGGCATAATGACTTGAATGACTTTTTTAGATGAGGGAATTATTCTATAGCATTGAGTTGTGCATGCTTACTTAGAGAGGGCTCCTGCATAATTACCTTTGTCTAGGTCCTAGTCAGTCTTAGAAAATGCATAGACAAACTTTCGAGGTGAAATTGAACTTTGCTTATTTAAGGGAGAAATGATCTAGGCATTGTTTGATTAGCCAACAACTAGTATCCACCCAATCAAATATCAATCCCTAGTTGTCCCTTTGAGCCTTCATAAAGTTTTAGCTTTCTTTTCATTGACTTATAAGCTCAACAACCTACCCTGTGCTGTTGTGATACTTTTGACAAGACTTATGATCACTAAGATGAAGAGGCAAGAAGATCAAAGAAAGAAATGAATACCATGAAGATAGTTGAAGTTCTCAAGACCATGAAGATAGTTGAAGTTCTCAAGATAGTTAAAGTTCTCAAGACCATTAAGATAGTTGAAGTTCTCAAGACCATAGGGGTAGTTGATGTTCTCAAGACCATAAGGGTAGTTGAAGTTCTCAAGACCATAAGGGTAGTTGATAGTTCTCAAGACCATGAAGATAGTTGAAGTTCTCAAGACCATAAGGGTAGTTGAAGTTCACTTAATATCTCCAACATATCAAGACAACATCAAAGTAACAAATGATTCATCCCTATTAAAGAAGATTTATGTTACTCCACTCATCCATTATTGGAAGCCCAAATTAGTACAAACAAGACAACTCTTTTAGATCTAGAACAAAAAAAAACCAAACAAAAAAAAGAGAAGAAAAGAAAACAAAAAAAAGACAAAAGAAAAAAAAAAGAAAAGGAAGTAAAAAAAAAGGACAAAAGAAAAAGAGAAAAAGAAAAGAAAACCCAAAATGGTTCAGAAAGCCAACTGAGTTCTCTTTTACCTAAGACAACAAAAGGCTTCCATTTGGGTTATAAGGACATTTTGACCTGAATTGGTCCAACCCAACCAAAAATTCAATTAAAATCAAAGAAAAAGGAGAAAGACCATCCAATTCTTGAAAGTTATGTACTTGACAGTCCTACAAGGAAGAAGGACAAATTGATAAAATGCTCAAAGAAAGGGAAGAGTAAGAAAAAGAAAGAAAAGTGAGAAGAAGAAAAAAAAAACAAATGTGGAAACCAAACTTTATGCAAGGGCAAAAACTGTCCTAATCAAGATCCAGATTAATCCCAAGAAGATAGAAGGAATTTGGAATCTAGCAAGATTACTCCCAGCTGCCTAATGTTCAAACAAGAAATTTGTAGTGTGAAGGTTTGTCCATTGTGTCACATCAGCTCCTATCTCAAAATGGCCTTCATGTAACCCATGTCCCTTATAGACCCCATTTCAAGCCTATCGAAGACTTGTTGATCTCTCTTGGTAGGTAGAGTCTATTAGTGGAGATAGTTTGAATAAGCATGCATATGAGATAGACAATATTTAAACTCAAATGAGACCTTTGGCCGAGTAATGTGTATGTGCCTATCTGAAGTGCAACAATTCTTGCTTAAATAGAAATAATTCCCGAGTTTAGTATGGTAACTAGGGTTGTTATGTTGTAGATATGTTAACTTGAAAAATCAAGTCCTGAGGTACATTGACATTAATTTGGCAAAGCCAACATTTGATTTCAAAATTAAAATTCAAAAAATTAAAAAAAATTAAAAAAAATGTTTTGTCATACAAAGCCTTCAAGTTAAGGGAAATATGTTGAACCTCCAAAGGACACATTGGGCAAAGGAAATGATTATTGGCAAGGTCATGAAGAAGCTATCAATCAACATGCTGAAACATAGTTTAAAATAGATGAATCCCTGACTCTACTGCTTGGGGTCTCCATTATTCATATTTTCAACATCTTGAAGATAAAAGCCATAAATGCAAAGCTTTCTATCATTCCAATGCAAGATCTGAATGAGCATCTGAAAGGAACCAATGAGAACACTTCTGTTGATCTCCTCAGTCTGTGAGTCAATGAAATCACTGTGAGTATTATCATGCATATCATGCATACATGAGCATATCACATCACACTTTCTTGTCTTGTATTGTCTATTCTTTATCAAGGTAAACGACAAACAACCTGTGAAGTAAACAATCAAAAGAAGATATCAAATCAGGGGGGGCATGGAAAGCCCATTGCTTGAGAAAGCTCCAATAATTTTGCAAAGAGAAGAAATGTGTGCTTGTGCGAAGAACTAAATAATAAAAACATCAATCAGAGCCTGCATGGAAAAAATCATGGGTTGGAGCCTACACAGGGTGCAAAGTTTCTTCTTTTCAATTTTTTGAGTTTATATACCAAATATTTTCAAACTCACTTGCAAATATTTCACCATGCAGGGGGTAGGAGAAGATATGAGGGCCAACTAAAAATAGCTTAATTTTTGCAAAAAGGAAGAACAAAAGAATGGAACATTAGAACTATCAAAAGAATGAAGATGCAAAAGACAAAAGATCAGTTCAGCTAAAAGAGCTGAAGCTAGGGTAAAGACCCGACCTCCAATGGATAAAGATTTATGTTTCAAGGGTGAAGACCCGATCTCAAAGGATGAAGATCCATATTTTCGAGGGTGAAGAACCACGATGCATAGAACAGCCGGAGAAGTCAGACTTCTCAATTGATAAAAGGTTAGTCAAACCTAATCTCGGGTCCAAGCACCCAAATCAAATTCAATCTCAGGTCCAAGTACCCATTCTCGGTCTAAGTACCCAAATCAAATCAATCTCGGGTCCAAGCACCCAAATTAAATTCATTCTCGGGTCCAAGTACCCATTCTCGGTCTAAGTACCCAAATCAAATCAATCTCGGGTCCAAGCACCCAAATTAAATTCATTCTCGGGTCCAAGTACCCAAATCAAATTAGTCATGAGTCCAAGTACCAAATCTCAGGTCCAAGTACCCTAGAATCAAGTTCAATCTCAGGTCCAAGTACCCAAATCCAATCCAATCTCGGGTCCAAGTACCCAAATCAAATTTAATCCTGGGTCCAAGTACCCATTCTCGGGTCCAAGTACCCAAATCAAATCAATCTCGGGTCTAAGTACCCAAATCAAATTCAATCTAGGGTCCAAGTACCCAATCTCATGTCCAAGTACCCAAATCAAATTTAAATCTCAAGTCAACGTACCCAATTTAGGATCGAGTATCCAAATCCAATTTAGGATCGAGTATCCAAATCTAGTTTAGGATCGAGTATCCGAATCCAGTTAGGATCGAGTATCCCAATCCAATTTAGGATTGAGTATCCAAGTCCAGTTAGGATCGAGTATCCAAGTCTAGTTTAGGATCGAGTATCCAAATCTCTGAAGTCTAGAACCCAAATTTTCCTTAGGTCCAGAACCTAAAATCTTTTCTAAGTACAAAACTTAGCTCGGGTCCAGAACCCAAATTTTCTTTAGGTCTAGAACCTAGAATCCATTGTAAGTCCAGAACTTAGCTCGGGTCCAAAACCCAAATTATCCTTAGGTCCAGAACCTAGAATATTTTCTAAGTCCAGAACTTAGCTCGGGTCCCGAACCCAAATTTTCTTTAGGTCCAGAACCTTTGGCCGAGTAATGTGTATGTGCCTATCTGAAGTGCAACAATTCTTGCTTAAATAGAAATAATTCTGGAGTTTAGTACGATAACTAGGGTTGTTATGTTATAGATATGTTAATTTGGAAAATCAAGTCCTGAGGTACATTGACATTAATTTGGCAAAGCCAACTTTTGATTTCAAAATTAAAATTCAAAAAATCAAAAAAAAATTTTAAAAAAAATGTTTTGTCATACAAAGCCTTCAAGTTAAGGGAAGTCTGTTGAACCTCCAAAGGACACATTGGGCAAAGGAAATGATTATTGGCAAGGTCATGAAGAAGCTATCAACCGACATGCTGAAACATAGTTTGAAATAGATGAATCCCTGACTCTACTGCTTGGGGTCTCCATTATTCATATTTTCAACATCTTGAAGATAAAAGCCATAAATGCAAAGCTTTCTATCATTCCAATGCAAGATCTGAATGAGTATCTGAAAGGAACCAATGAGAACACTTCTGTTGATCTCCTCGGTCTGTGAGTCAATGAAATCACTGTGAGTATTATCATGCATATCATGCATACATGAGCATATCACATCACACTTTCTTGTCTTGTATTGTCTATTCTTTATCAAGGTAAACGGTAAACACCCTGTGAAGTAAACAATCAAAAGAAGATATTAAATCAGAGGGGCATGGAAAGCCCATTGCTTGAGAAAGCTCCAATAATTTTGCAAAGAGAAGAAATGTGTGCTTGTGCGAAGAACTAAACAACAAAAACATCAATCAGAGCCTGCATGGAAAAAATCTTTGGTTGGAGCCTACACAGGGGGCAAAGTTTCTCCTTTTCAATTTTTTGAGTTTATATACCAAATATTTTCAAACTCACTTGCAAATATTTCACCATGCAGGGGGCAGGAGAAGATATGAGGGCCAACTAAAAATAGCTGAATTTTTGCAAAAAGGAAGAACAAAAGAATGGAACATTAAAACTATCATGAAGATGCAAAAGACAAAAGATCAGTTCAACTAAAAGAGTTGAAACCAGGGTAAAGACCCGACCTCCAATGGATAAAGATCCATGTTTCAAGGGTGAAGACCCGATCTCAAAGGATGAAGATCCATATTTTCGAGGGTGAAGAACCACGACGCATAGAACAGCCAGAGTAGTCAGACTTCTCAATTGATAAAAGGTCAGTCAAACCTAATCTCGGGTCCAAGCACCTAAATCAAATTCAATCTTGGGTCCAAGTACCCATTCTCGGTCCAAGTAATCAAATCAATCTCGGGTCCAAGCACCAAAATTAAATTCATTCTCAGGTCTAAGTACCCAAATCAAATTAGTCTCGGGTCCAAGTACCAAATCTCAGGTCCAAGTACCCTATAATCAAGTTCAATCTCAAGTCCAATTACCCAAATCCAATCCAATCTCAGGTCCAAGTACCCAAATCAAATTTAATCCTGGGTCCAAGTACCCATTCTCAGGTCCAAGTACCCAAATCAAATCAATCTCGGGTCTAAGTACCCAAATCAAATTCAATCTAGGGTCCAAGTACCCAATCTCATGTCCAAGTACCCAAATCAAATTCAAATCTCAAGTCAAAGTACCCAATTTAGGATCGAGTATCCAAATCCAATTTAGGATCGAGTATCCAAATCTAGTTTAGGATCGAGTATCCGAATCCAGTTAGGATCGAGTATCCCAATCCAATTTAGGATTGAGTATCCAAGTCCAGTTAGGATCGAGCATCCAAGTCTAGTTTAGGATCGAGTATCCAAATCTCTGAAGTCCAGAACCCAAATTTTCCTTAGGTCCAGAACCTAAAATCTTTTCTAAGTACAAAACTTAGCTCGGGTCCAGAACCCAAATTTTCTTTAGGTTTAGAACCTAGAATCCATTGTAAGTCCATAACTTAGCTCGGGTCCAAAACCCAAATTATCCTTAGGTCCAGAACCTAGAATATTTTCTAAGTCCAAAACTTAGCTCGGGTCCCGAACCCAAATTTTCTCTAGGTCCAGAACCTAAAATTATCCTTAGGTCCAGAACCTAAAATTATCCTTGAGTCCAGAACTCGAACCTGGTCAAGAACCCAAAACCTCAACCATCTCAAAAATTAAGTCTTATTGCTTTTCACTCTCTTTCACTAAAGTCTGAGATCATTCAAGCATGGGACAAATTGTAATCCCTTAATTTTTGACCCAGTCCGGTCCAATATATTTTAATTAGTCCAAAATAATTTTTGTGTTGTCCAATATATTTTAATTAGTCCAAAATAATTTTTGTTATCTTAATTAAATAATATTTGCTTTAGTTTTTATAATTAATAAAAAAATAAACAAATAACAAACAAATAAAAAAAATCAGCTTGCGGCGAAATGGCCTGCAGGCCAATTTCCCCCACCGCTGACGCAGCCACCTGCGGCAGCTTTTTCGCTAGCACATTTTTTCTGAATCAGTTTTTTTTTTGCCAGTGCAATTTTTCCGCATCAGTTTTTTTTCGCCAGCGAAATTTTTTCGACGCAAATTTTTTTGAAACCTAATACAATTAGGTTTTGGTTTCCTTTTCTTATTTAATATTAGATTCCGTGATGTAGACCCTTAACTTTTGACCCAGTCCGGTCCAATATATTTTGTTTGGTCCAAAATAATTTTTGTGTTGTCTAATATATTTTAATTGGTCTAAAATAATTTTTGTTATCTTAATTAAATAATTTTTGCTTTAGTATCTAATTTTTATTAATAAAAAATAAAAATAAATAAATAAAAATCAAAAAATAAAAATAAAAATAAAAAAATCGGCGATGAAAAAATCATCGCCGAAAACCAGAAGCGCGGGCTTGGCCGTGGGCCATTTCTCCCGCAGGATTTTCCTGCCGGCAAAATGGCCCGCAGGCCGTTCCCCGCCCCCCTTACCGCAGCCAATTGCGGCAAATTATTTTTCCAGCGTAATTTTTCCTGCGGCAAATTTTTTCGCCAGCGTAATTTTTCCACAGTAGTTTTTTTTCGCCAACAAAATTTTTCGACGCAAATTTTGCAAAACCTAATACAATTAGATTTCGGTTTCCTTTTCTTATTCTATATTGTATGCCGTGAGTAATTAGGATTAGGAATGGAATTCTTCTATAAATAAGGGAGGCAGAAGGAGAGAAAAGTAATCAGAAATTGGGATGAAAAATTAGGAAAGTTTGGGATCCGAATCTGTGAAGGAAAGGTAGTAATTTAATTCAATTTTTTTGAGGAAGCAGAAAAACAATTCAAGGCAATTCAAAGGCATCAAAAGCTTGTCTTTGATTTTGGTTGATCCAGGAAGCAATTTTGGTGCAATCCCACGAAAGAAGGTTGAATTCTTAGCAAAGCATACTAATGTTATTTTACCTGGTCCCAGGTTAAGCGGCTCAACACATAGCGGTGAGTATGCACGTGATGAGAGCCGGGAATGTCCACACGATCGGACAACTAGAAATTTAATCTCGAATACCCGACTCTCTCTCGGGAAATACCGGGTACCCTCACAAGGTTGTGTTCATATGCCCATACCTATAACAATAACAATAAAGATCACATGCATGCAAGAAAAGAGTGGAAATAACATTGGTGAAGGAAAAGAAACCTTGACAACCGCCATCAAGCTGACAAAAGACTTCTTGTTTCGGCAAAGCTTATCAAGACCATGGTAAAGAAACACGAGACTAGCTTCACCCCAATCAGAAGATGGTACCATTCTGAGATAAGAAAGGGCACTCAACACAGACAAGTGAATGGAGGATTCAGTGTTGCCTAAGATGGTCGACCCGAGCAGATATAATAAAAATCATCGAGCATACTGTTCGGCTGTGTCTCTGCCAACTCGTCCTTCGTAGTTCATCCAATAACTACGAATTGGCTTGATTTTTATTTTAAAAGGCCCTTTATATGATGGTTCCATGCAAATTAATTCCTGAATTTCTTCAAATGTTAAAATATCATTAGTCAGAGGAACCGGAACACCATCATATCGAAGGCCGGTTATGGCAGTAAAATCGACCGGACCAATTGTCATGTCTCCAATGGGCAAGTGAAAAGTGTGGGTTGTATCCAACCATCGCTCTGCAAGCGCCTGGACTACGCTCTGTTCTATCTGATATTCCTCAGATGGCAATTGTAAGATGAACTGCTCAAAGCCGCAATCTCGGATAATCCGCCTTACCCGAGAAGGCACTACATCGTACCATTGTCGTGCTTTGTAAATACATCATCCAGCCAGAACAACACAACGATCATGCTAACACAGACCTAGGTAAGTTAATACCAGATATGTACATATTATCCTATCTACTTAAATTAATTTATTTCTCCTAAAAAAGAATAATAATATAAAATAAAAATAAAAATAAACAAAACATAAAAAATAAAGGTAAATAAAAAAAATGAAGAAATCAAGAGAAATAAAAAAGGAAAAAAATAATTACCTCGCTTTTTTATTGGAACTGCGGTGGAGCGGCATCCCGGCTAGTATATCTAAATTTCCATCTTCATGATACCGAATAAACTCCAGTAACTTGGCATTAGAATGAGTCCCTGACCTCGAAGCATGCATTGTTTTTGAAAAATGTGCTAAAATTGAAAGAAATTTGAGAGAATTGAAATCGTGCTATGAAATGAAATGAAGGAATGGTGGCTTTTTATAGAGAAACGGCAAGCAAAAAAAAAATTCAAAACTGTTCATGAATAGTAAATTTACTATTCATGAATAGTATTACTATTTATAAATAGTGAAAGTACTATTTTCAATAGTAAATACTATTTGATACTATTTGCAAATAGTAAATTTACTATTTATGAATAGTAAATAGTGCATGAACAATGACTATACAGTAAATAAACAGTAAATTGAATTATTCACTTTAATCATTCAAATAATTGTAGGTATATAAATATTCTTACACCCAGGGGTAATAAGAAGACATATGCATAAAAAGTAGCCAAACTTTTTGAAATAAATAATTATTAGCTCAGGTCCAGGACCCAAATTTTCCTTAGGTCCAGAACCTAGAATTATCATTGAGTCCAGAACTCGAACCGGGTCTAGAACCCACATTTTTCTTAGGTCCAGAACCTAGAATTATCCTTGAGTCCAGAACTCGAACCGGGTCCAGAACCCAAATTTTCCTTAGGTCCAGAACCTAGAATCTGTTCTAAGTCCAGAACTCGAACCAGGTCCAGAACTAAAATTACTATTAGGTCTAGAACCTAGAATTTGTTTCTAAGTCCAGAACATAGCTCGGGTCCAGAACCCAAGTTTTCCTTAGGTCCAAAATCTAGAATTATTCCTAAGTCCAGAACATGGCTCGGGTCCAGAACCCAAATTACCATTAGGTCCAGAACCTAGAATTTGTTTCTAAGTCCAGAACTTAGCTTGGGTCAAGAACCCAATTTTCCTAAGGTCCAGAACCAAGAATTATTTCTAAGTCCAGAACTTAGCTCTGGTCCAAAACCCAATTTTACAATTAGGTCTAGAACCTAGAATTATTTCTAAGTCCAGAACTTAGCTCGGGTCCAGAACCCAAATTTTCCTTAGGTTCAGAACCTAAAATTATTTTTGAGTCCAGAACTCGAACCGGGTCCTGAACCCAAAACTTCCACCATCTCAAAAATTAAGTCTTGTTGCTTTTCACTCTCTTTCACTAAAGTTTCAGATCATTCAAGCAGGGGGCAAACTGTAGACCCTTAATTTTTTACCCAGTCCGGTCCAATATATTTTGTTTGATCCAAAATAATTTTTGTGTTGTCTAATATATTTTAATTGGTCCAAAATAATTTTTGTTATCTTAATTAAATAATTTTTTCTTTAGTATCTAATTTTTTTTAATAAAAAAAAATAAACAAATAAAAATTAAAAAAATAAAAATAAAAATCGGCGACGGAAAAATTGTCGCCGAAAACCACCAGCGCGGGCTTGGCCATGGGCCATTTCGCCCTTAGGAGTTTCCTGCGGGTGAAATGGCCCGCAGGCCATTCCCCGCCCCCCTGCCGCAGCCAACTACGGCAAATTATTTCGCCAATGCAATTTTTCCTGCGGCAAATTTTTTCGCTAGCGTAATTTTTCCGCAGCAGTTTTTTTTCGCCAGCAAAATTTTCCAACGCAAATTTTCTGAAACCTAATATAATTGGGTTTCGATTTCCTTTTCTTATTTTATATTGTATGCTGTGAGTGATTAGGATTAGGAAATGAATTCTTCTATAAATAAGGGAGGCAGAAGGAGAGAAAAGTAATCAGAAATTGGGACGGAAAATTGGGAAAGTTTGGTATCCAAATCTGTGAAGGAAAGGCAGTAATTCAATTCAATTTTTTTGAGGAAGCAGAAAAACAATTCAAGGCAATTCAAAGGCAGCAAAGCTTTTCTTTGATTTTGGTTGATCCAAGAAACAATTTTGGTGCAACCCCACGAAAGAAGGTTGAATTCTTAATTCCTTTTATTTTTTTTTCACAGTAGCTACACATCTTTTTTTTTCTTTTAATTCAAAAACATTAGGACCTCAATTCACTTTTTCTAAGGCTTAAAAATCTTAAATCGTTGCTTTATTTTCCAAAAGTTTAAAGCTATTAGTTTTATTTCTTCAAAACCCCAAAACTCTAATTTACTTTCCAAATTATCAAACCCTTAAATTATGTTCTGTTTCTTTTCAAAAAGTCTTAAAAACATCTTTTCTATTTATAAAACTTTAATTCATTTGGTTTACTTTTATAAAGCTTCATAAAATTATCAATTGATTTAAAAATTCTAAAAATAAAATTCATTACCCGAAACCCAAAATTCAAAAATCCTAAAACCCTAATTCAACTCCAAAACCTAAAATAGTGAACCCTAACCTCCTTAAAACCTTAAACCTTAATTTTTTCTAAACCCTAATCTTTTAAAACTTTAAAAAATCATATAAACACGAATATTTAATTTTACACAGTGAGCTTGAAACCATAATTTGATGAGTAACCGTAAACCACAAATCAAAAGTATTTTAAAGTGTTCAAACCTTATTTTTATTATTTCACCATTCAAACCTTAATTTAGTCAATCAAAGAGTTTTATCAACCTTTTAAAACGTAAAACTTCAATCTATTTTAATTCCTTTAAGAAATCACAGTAGCCTAATTCCATAAATTCCAAAACCCTAAACACATGAAATAAATAGCCCTAAATGGAAACAGTAGCTATAATTTGGATTTTTATTTGCCTTATTTAATTCCATATTTGATTATGTTTTGATTTATTTTATATGTTTTAATTTATTTAAGTTCAATGCTTGGTTTATTTAATTTATCATAGATGGATGCTTATTTTCCATTGATATTTAATATCTTTGATGAATGATTTATTTATGATGAACGATTATTTACTTTTATCAATTTATTTAGATTTCCAAATGTTGTAAGGGGTATGTTTCCACTTGGTGGGTACCTCATTAGTTAAATATCATGTAATTTAAATTGCTTTTATATTTTAGAACCTATGTAAAGGGCATGTTTCTACCTTTCGGTGGGTGTCCTATTTAGGCATGTGATGTATGGATATGTTTCCATCTTCGGATGGGTTTCCATTTATTTGTTTTGCTTGGACATTGCTTTGATTTTAATATAATGATGCTTTCTTTCAATTATTGTGTGTAATATGGATAATGTTATTATATTTAAGAATTTTATAATATTGAGACCTATAAAGGAGGCCGGTTCCAATGAACCGAGCGTTGTGGGGGTGCTGGGCCATTTCTCACCTTCCCACACGTACCCAACTTTTCAAACCTATTAGGGGGTTGGGGATTCCTTAGGAATCGAGTCATCCACCCCTTTCTTTTTCCCAGCCCGTCCGGGTGGCGACTCCATTTTCTTTGGACTTAGGTCCATGTTCTCTAAGGCCCCGAGCCTAAATAGTGCCAAAGTCGCAAGAACCATTCCACCGAGAGTGGGGGCAAAAATCCCCGCTCACACGTGAATAACTAGAATTAACCATAAAAATCTTCTATAAATAAGGACTAAAACAACACAAAAAGGGGGAAATCGATTGGATTTGGGAGGGAAATTTGAGACCGAAATTGAGGAGGAAAATTTTGAATTTTAAGAATTCTTTCTGGCAGTGAATCAATTTGATTTTTTTTATAGAGCAAACAACAATTCAATCCATCAAAGGCAGCAAAGCTTGTCTTTGTTTTTTGTTCATCCAAGAAGAAATTTTTGGTGGAACCAACAAACGGAGGTATGCTTAAATCATCCAATTGTTTCTTTTAATTCAAAAACTCTAGAACCTTAATTCCCCTTTTCTAAAGTTTAAAAACCTTAATTCGTCGCTTTCTTTTCCAAAAAGCTTAAAATTGTTATTTTTGTTTCTTTAAAATCTCAAAACCCTAATTTGCTTTCCAAATTTTCAAAATCATAAATTAAATCTATTTCTTTCAAAAACCCTAAAAAAACATCTTTTCTGCTTCTATAAACTTTAAATTGTTTGGTTTATTTTCATAAAGTTTCATAAAATTATTAATTGATTCTGAAATCCTAAAACCTAATGCATTCTCCGAAACCCTAATTCAAAAATTTTAAAACCCAAATTCAACTTTAAAACAAAATAGTAAACCTTAAACTAGCTAACCTAAATCCTAATTTTTCTAAACTCTAATCCTTTAAACTTTAAAACCTTATAAACATAAATGTTATAATTTTACACAGTAAGCTTAAAAAACCATAATTCAATAGCTAATAGTCATGAACTTAATGTTTTGAAGAGCCCAATCCATAGTTCCATGATTTCACTTAGCAAACACTAATTTGGTTAATTAAAGAACTTTATCAACCTATTAAACTCTAAAACTTTAATTTTACTCAATTCCATTAAAACTCACAGTAGCTTAAACCCATGAATTCCAAAACCCTAAACACATTAAATAAAGAAACTTAAATAGAAACAGTAGCCCTAATTTGAATCTTTATTTGCCTTATTCAATTTTATATTTGATTATGCTTTGATTTCTTTTATATGCTTTAATTTATTTAAGTTCAATGTTTGGTTTATCTAATTTATCATGGATTGATGTTTACTTTTTATTGATATCTAGTACCTTTGATGAATGATTTATTTATGATGAATGGTTATTTACTTTTATCGATTTATTTAGATTTCCAAATATTATAAGAGGTATATTTCCACTTGGTGGGTACCTCATTAGTTAAATATCATATAATTTAAATTGTTTTTCTATTTTAGGACCAATGTAAAGGACATGTTTCTACCTTTCGGTGGGTGTCCTATTTAGGTATGGGATGTAAGGACATGTTTCCATCCTTGGATGGGTGTCCATTTAATTATTTTGTTTGGACATTGTTTTGATTTTCAATATATTGATGCTTTATTTTTATTATGTGTAATATGGATAATGTTGTTATATTTAAGAATTTTATAATATTAAGACCTGTAAAGGAGGCCGGTTCCAATGAACCGAGCGTTGTGGGGGTGCTGGGCATTTCTCACCTTCCCCACACATACCCAACTTTCCGAACCCATTAGAGGGTTGGGGATTCCTTAGGAATTTAGTCATCCACCCCTTTCTTTTTCCCGGCCCATCCGGGTGCCAACTCCATTTTCTCCGGACTTAGGTCCGTGTTCTCTAAGGCCCCGAGCCTAAACAGTGCTGAAGTCACAAGAATCATTCCACCGGGAGTGGGGGCAAAAATCCCCGCTCATAACAATAAAGAGGGGGCGATTAATGATCAGACTAGATTTTAAGGGGAGAAACTCTTGGAGAGCTAGAACTTTGAATTTGGGACTTCGGATTTGAGAGTAACAAGCAACGCCATTAACAATTTATCAAAGGCAGCAACTTTGCCTTTGTCTTAGTTCATCCAAGAAGCAAATTTTGGTGGAACCAACGTACGAAGGTTTGAATCTCTAATTTCTTTTTAGTTTCTCACAGTAGCTTTGTTTTTTTATTCATAAGATTATACACACAAAACCTTGATCTATAAAATGTAGTAACGTTGATCTTCGTTTCAATGACATAAATGATCTTTTTTGTTTCTTCTAAACCTCAAAAATACCCTAAAAATACTTTTCTGTTCTTCTAAACCTTAAAAACCCTAAAAATACTTTTCTATTTCTTTTAAACCTTAAGAACCCTAAAAATACTTTCTGTTTCTTCAAAACCTTAGAACCCTAAATCGTTTCTTCTATTTCCAAAAACCCTAAAAAATACTCTTTTGTTTCTAAAAACCTTAAATTGTTTTTATTATTTCCAAAAGCTTTTAAAAACCTAAAACTATTTTCCTCTCACTTTTTTCTAAAATTTCCAAGTGTTTTGTTAAATATCCAAACTCTAAACTCACTTTACAGTTTGCTAGATACAATGGTACTAGAAATCCTCATCTCCATGCGAAGCAGTACATCACTGCCATGCAGTCTGCCCGAGGTACTATAGCTCAAACTCTGAGATATTTCATGCTCTCATTGGACCCTGTTGTCCAAAATTGGTATAATAATTTAGATGATGGAACACAAAAGAGTTGGGATTTGTTTAATGGAAGTTGAGTCCATTAGACAAAGGCCAAATGAGAATTTTGTGGACTATGTGGAAAGGTGGAGAAATAAGGCTACTTTGCTCAAAAAGAGGCCCGATGAATCTGATCAAATAAGGATGATTGTGAAAGGCGTCCTACCCAATCTCCATGAAAGGATGTCTCAGACCCTTATAAGGAACTTCAAAGATCTTCTCCAAGCTGGCCTACAAATTGAAGAGTGGGAAAGGGAGAAGAATCGCTTTTCAATAAAAAAGAATGAGAAAGGGAACTACCAGTCGAGCAATCAAAGCACACAAAAACAAGTTGATGTTAATGCCACTAGTCAAGGAGGATTGAGGCAATTTTCAGAATTAGGGAAGCCACCATCTTGGGTTCTCAATAAGCTACAAAAGAAGGGATTGTTACAACCCTTGACTCCTCATCAATTGCCTAATCCTCTTCCACCTAACTTTGATACTAATGCATTTTGCCAAATCCATCAAAGGCCTGGACATGAAACGGATAATTGTATGAAGTTGAGGCATGAGATCAAGTTGCTTGAGCCGGATTAGCCCAATACCAAAGGTAATCCATTTCCAAGGTTCAACGGGGTGCCACCACCAGCAACCTTCATGGTAGGAAAATGATTAGAAGAAAATTTTGTTTTATCATCCTTTCAAGATGGGGATATTGAAGATGTGAAAGGAAAGGAAGCTTAACTCAACGAACTTTCCTTAGCTTGAATGTTGCTTTTCAAATTTTGCTTTAATATTTAATTAGAACAATCATGTTTTTCAAATTTAAATTTGTTTGAATAAATTACTTTTATCAAAAATTTTGTTGGTCTTTGTTCATTTTGGTGCTCCACCAATGAGGAATCTAGCTTGATGATTCATGAATTAATATATCTAGGCATCATGACTCGAATGACTTTACTAGGTGAGGGAATTGCTCTATAGCATTGAGTTGTGTATGCTTACTTAGAGAGAGCTCTTGCATAATTACCTTTGTCTAGGTCTTAGTCAGTCTTAGAACATGCTTTGACAAACTTTTGAGGTGAAATTGCAACTCTGCTTATTTAAGGGAGAGATGATCTAGGCATTGTTTGGTTAGCTAATAACTAGTATCCACCCTATTAAATATCAATCCCTAGTTGTCCCTTTGAGCCTTCATAAAATTTTTTTTAGCTTTCTTTTCATTGGCATATAACCTCAACAACCTACCCTGAGCTATTGTAATACTTTTGACAAGTCTTATGATCACTAAGATGAAGAGGTAAGAAGATCAAAGAAATCAATGATTAGTCAAGATCATGAGGATAGTTGAAGTTCTCAAGACCATGAAGATAGTTAAAGTTCTCAAGACCACAAGGGTAGTTGAAGTTCTCAAGACCATAAGGGTAGTTGAAGTTCACCTAATATCTCCAATATATCAAGACAACATCAGAGTAACAAATGATTTATCCCTGTTAAAGAAGATTTAGGTCACTCCACTCATCCATTATTGGAAGCTCAAGTTGGTACAAACAAGACAACTCTTTTAGAGCTAGAACAAAAAAAAAACAAAAAAAAAAGAGAAGAAAAGAAAACAAGAGAAATGAGAGTAAGAAAAAAAAAGAAGAGAAAAAAAAGGAGGAAAAGACAAAGAAAAAGAAAAAAAGAGGAATAAAACCTAAAAAGGCAGTTGAAAAGGCCAATTGAGTTCTCTTTTACCTAAAGCAGCAAAAGGCTTCCATTAGGTTTATAAGGACAGTTTGACTTGAATTGGTCCAACCCAACCAAAGATTCGATCAAAATCAAAGTAAAAGGAGAAAGACCATCCAATTTTTGAAAGTTCTATACTTGACAGTCCTACAAGGAAGGATGATAAAATGCTCAAAAGAAAGGGAAGAGTAAGAAAAATAAAAGGAAAGAAAAGGGAAAAGAAGAATAGAAGCGAATTTGGGTGCCAAATGTTTTGTAAGGGCAAAGACGGTCCTAATCAAGATCCAGATTAATGCCAAGAAGATAGAAAGAACTTAAAGTCTAGCAAGATTGCTCCCAGCTGCCTAAAGTTCAAACAAGAAATTTGTAGTGTGAAGGTTTGTCCATTATGTCACATCAGCTCCAACTTACAAATGGCCTTCACTTTATCCCATGTTCCTTATAGAACCCATTTCAAGCCTATCAAAGGCCTGTTGATCTCTCTTGATAGGTAGAGTCTATCAGTGGAGATAGCTTTAATAAGCATGCATATGAGATAGAAAATATTTAAACTCAATGAGACCTTTGGCCAAGTAATGTGTATGTGCCTATCTGAAGTGCAACAATTTTTGCTTAAATAGAAATGATTCCCGAGTTTAGTATGGTAACTAGGGTTGTGATGTTATAGATATGTTAATTTGGAAAAATCAAGTCCTGAGGTACATTGACATTAATTTGGCAAAGCCAACATTTGATTTCAAAATCAAAATTCAAAAAATAAAAAATGCTTTTGTCACACAAAGCCTTCAAGTTAAGAGAAGTTTGTTGCATCATCAAAACTCGAAGGACACATTGGGCAAAGGAAATTATTACTGGCAAGGTCATGAAGAAGCTACCAACTGACATGCTAAATCATAATTTGAAATGGATGTATCTCTGCTGTTTGGGGCCTCCATTATTCATATTTGTAAGATCTTGAAGATAAAAGCCATAAATGTGAAGCATTGTGTCATTCCAATGCAAGACCTGAATGAGCATCTGAAAGGAACCAATGAGAACACTTCTGCTGATCACCTCAGTCTGTGAGTCGATGGAATGACTGTAAGTATTATTCATGCATATCATGCATACATGAGCATATCACATCGCACTTTCTTGTCTTGTATTGTCTATCCTATGTCAAAGTGAACAGCAAACACCCTGTGGTAAATAATCAAAAGAAGATATCAAATCAGGGGGGCATAGAAAACCCATTGCTTGAGAGGCTCCAATAATTTTGCAGAGAGAAGAAATGTACTTGTGCGAAGAACTAGACAACAAAAACATCAATCAGAGCTCGCATAGAAAAATCATGGGTTTGGGCCTACATAGGGGGCAAAGTTTCTCCTTTTCAACTTTTTGAGTTTATATATATAATATTTTCAAACTCACGTGCAAATATTTCACCACGCAGGGGCAGGAGAAGATATGAGGGCCAACTAAAAATAGTTGAATTTTTGCAAAAGGAAGAACAAAAGAATGGAAAATTAGAACTATCAAAAGAATGAAGACGCAAAAGACAAAAGATTAGTCCAGCTAGAAGAGCTAAAGCCAATATAAGACCTAATATCTAATGGATGAAGATCCAGCTTAAAGGATGAAGATCAAATTTCAAGGGTGAAGACCTGATCTCAAAGGGTGAAGATTCATTTTCAAGGGTGAAGACCTGATCTCAAAGGATGAAGATCCATTTTCAAGGGTGAAAACCCGATCTCAAAGGATGAAGATCCATTTTTCAAGGATGAAGACCCGATCTCAAAGGATGAAGATCCATTTTGAGGGTAAAGAACCACAATGCATAGAACAGCCGTAGCAGTCAGACTTCTCAACTGATAAAAGGTTAGTCAAAATTAGTCTCGGGTCCAAGTACCCAAACCAAATCAATCTCCGGTCCAAGTACCCAATCCCGGGTCTAAGTACCCAATCCCGAGTCCAAGTACCCAAATTCAATTCAGTATCAGGTCTAAGTACCCATTCTCGGGTCCAAGTACCCAAATCAAATCAAATTCAATCTCGGGTCCAAGTACCCAAATCAAATCAGTCTCGGGTCCAAGTACCCAAATTCAATCTAGTCTCGGGTCTAAGTACCCAATTTCGGGTCCAAGTACCCATTCTCGGGTCCAAGTACCCAAATTCAATTCAGTCTCAAGTCCAAGTACCCATTCTCGAGTCCAAGTACCCAAATCGAATCAAATTCAATCTCGGGTCCAAGTACCCAAATCAAATTTAGTCTCGGGTCCAAGTACCCAAACCAAATCAATCGCGGGTCTAAGTACCCTAATTCAATCTAGTCTCGGGTCCAAGTACCCAAATCAAGTTCAGTCTTGGGTACAAGTACCCAAATAAATTCAAATAACCATCTCATCAAAAATTAAGTCTTATTACTTTTCACTCTCTTTTACTAAAGCTCATATTGTTCAAGCAGGGGGCAAACTGTAAACCCTTAATTTTTTGCCCGGTCCGGTCCGTTATTTTTTATAGTCCAAAATAATTTTTATGGTATTTTAATCTTTATTTTAGTTAAAAAATGGTGAAGTGAATAAAAATAAAAATAATAAAAATAAACAAATAATAATAAACAAATAAATAAAATTAAAATTAAAATTGACAATGGAAAAATCGACGATTAAAAAATTCATCGCAGAAAACAGTGGACAAAATGGCCTAGCAGCCAATTTCGCTCGCTTCGCTTGCAATCATTCGCAGCAGCCTGCAGCAATTTTTTCTTCAGCAAACTTTTTTCGACGCAATTTTTTTCGAAACCAAATAGAATTTGGTTTCGGTTTCCTTTTCCTAATTAAATACATTTTCCTTAAACAATTAAAATTAATCATCAAAATTTCTTATAAATAAGACTAAAAAGACACAGGAAAGGGGGGAAAAACTTTTGGGGCAAAACTTTGGAGGAAAAACTTTGAAAGAAGATCAAACTTTAAAAATTCTTTTTGGCAGTGAAAACAATCGGACTTTTTGAGAGAAGAATAAGCAACCAAGCAATCAATCCATCAAAGGCAGCCATCTTGCCTTTGTCCTTGTTCATCCAAGAAGCAATTTTTGGTGGAACTAACAAACGAAGGTTTGAATATCTAATCTCTTTTTTCCTTACAGTAGCTTCAATCATTAAATTGTTTATTTTGATTTTAAAAACCTTAATTTGTTTCTTTGTTTTCCAAAAATCTTAAAATTGTTTTTTTGTTTCTTCTAAAACATAAGAACCCTAATCTATTTCTTCAAAATTTTAAATCCTAGACTTTCCAAATTTCCAAAACCTTAAATCGTTTTATTAATTCCCAAAACCCTAATCTGCTTTCCAATTTTCCAAAACCTTAAAACCCTAAATTGAATCCTTTTATTTCCAAAAACCCTAAAAAAATATTTCCTGTTTCCAAAAAACCTTAAATCATCTTGCCAATTTCCAAAAACTTTATAAACTCTAAATTATTTTTTTCAATTCCAAAATCAAGACAGTAACCCCAAACTAGCTAATCTAAACCCTAAGTGTTCTTAAACCCTAATTCCCTTAAAATCTTAAACCCTAGTTTTTCTAAACCCTAATCCTTAGAACCTTAAAACCTTATAAACCAAAATATTAGAATTCAACACAGTAAGCCTAAAAACAAAAATCCAGCAGCTAATAATCATAAACCTAATGTTTTAATATCCAAACCCCAATTTTATGATTTTACCCCTGAAACCCTAATTTTGTTAACCAAAGAACCTTATCAATCTCTTAAATTATAAAACCTTAATCCATTTCAATTCCCTTAAAATTATAGTAACCTAAACCAATAAATTCCAAAACCCTAAGTATTAATTAAAGAACTTTAAATGAGAAACAGTAACCCTAATTTGTGTCTTGACTTACTTTATTTTTAGATTTAATTATATAGTTTATTATATGCTTTGATTTGTTTAAGTTCAATGCTTGGTTTATTTAAATTATCATGGATGAATGTTTATATTTTGATTAATGTTTAATATCTTTGATGAATGATTTATTTATAATGAATGGTTATTTACCTTTATCGATTTATTTTCATTTCCAAATGTTGTAAGAGGTATGTTTCCACTTTGTGGGTGCCTCATTAATTAATTTCTATTGAATTTAAATCGCTTTTATATTTTAGACCAATGTAAAGGACATGTTTCTACCTCATGGTGGGTGTCCTATTTAGCTTAGACATGGATGATGTAAGGGCATATTTCCATCTTCAGATGGGTGTCCATTTATTTGTTTTGCTTGGACATGGTTTTTATTTTTAATATATCGATGCTTTATTTCAATTGTTGCATGTAATATGGATAATGTTGTTATATTTAAGAATTTTATAATATTAAGACCTACAAAGGAGGCCGGTTCCAATGAACCGGGCATTGTGGGGCTGCTGGGCCATTTCTCACCTTCCTCACACGTGCCCAACTTTTTGAACCCATTAGGGGGATGGGGATTCCTTAGGAATCGAGTCATCCACCCCTTTCTTTTTTCAGGCCCGTCCGAGTGGCGACTCTATTTTCTCCGGACTTAAGTCTGTGTTCTCTAAGGCCCCGAGACTAAATAGTGATGAAGTCGCAAGAACCATTCTACCGGAAGTAGGGGCAAAAATCCCCGCTCACACCATATAAACACAATCACTCCAAAATCCAAACTACAACACCGTTAATCAACATCTTAGTTTATATTCATAATTCACCTATCAATTCAACACTTATATAACTTCAACATATCATAATAATAATCATTATACATCATTTATGTATCAATTTACTCAATTTCCCAACTCATTTATACTAAACCCTTACTCCTTAATTTCAACAACTCATCATCATCCTCACAAATAACCATATTTTCATCATCTAAGCACCAATTCAATATATATATATATATATATTTCAATATTTCATCATCATCATATTATTCAATTAATCATCACTTTAACTCACTAACCATATCACATATAAACTCAATCTTTAAAAATCAACTCGAGGAAAAGAGCACTTACTTGAATTCTTTGCCAAATCTTCAATATCCACCTTCAATTCTCTTAAGGCCCTTATGAATTTGATATGTATGCCAACAAAATCACACTTCTCTCTCTCTCTCTCTCTCTCTCTCTCTCTCTCTCTCTCTCCCCCCCCCCCCCATGTTCGTGAGGAAGAAGAAGAAGAATAAGAAAGAAAAAGAGAAAGTCTTCTCTTCCCTTTCATACTTATCTTATATATATATAATAATATAATTATATACACCTAAAAATTTTCCACCTCAAATATTTGTCCTTCCCTTTGACTTTCTTTTCTTCTTTTTCTCTTGTCATTATTATCATTATTATTATTAATTAATTATTTATAATTTACTTTTCCTACACCAATATATACATCATGTATATGTGGTGTATATGTTGATATATGTATATGTCTTATATATTGTATTTATATTTTCTTTACCTATATCACCAACATACTCTCTCACAAATACTATTCCAAAGTACATCAAAAATCGGGGTATTACACTCCCATGTCACTGGGCGTGCCTCTTGAAGAAAGTGCTCAAAATAACTTTTTGCTTTGTTTTTTATTCATAATTCTAGCTGTAACGATTATAAGTTCTCAAAGTGTGAAGAATTTCTTTTGAAGTTAACCTTAAGTAGTGTAATATATTTATTTGAATATATGATAAAATATGTGTGATACTAAGTGTTGGTTAAAGAACTGTTTCATTGAAGTGTTGTACATAATTTAATGTTGTTAATAACTATTGAATTGCCCAAATTATACTGATTTTAGATCTAGCTTGGGATTGAATGGCTAGCCAAAGGGAGGATATCCAACGTGATAGTGGGCACTCTATGCCATCAATAGACACTCTGTGTCACCATACTCAGTGGACATTCGTGCCATAGAGGGCCATTGGCCAAAATTCTAATAGTGGGCATTAAATTGCCAACAGTGACCCGTTATCCAAACCTAGAATTAGAGTTCAGTGTGTATGGGCATAAATAAAGAAGTTATCTACTTAGAAAATAATGTGTTATATGGTTATTGTTAAATTAATCGATTTTGCATTTAATTGTGTTCAGTATTCAATGGATTTATTACTTCCTTTACTTAATGTTCGAAAAGTAATACTTTTCATTGTTTCTAAACTATTTAATGTTTAGATCTCTTTCCTTTAATTTTGCTTGCATATTGTGAATACATAAGCACCACTAAGCTTTGCTTAGCGTGTTATAATTATTTTTTGATGCGTAGATCAAACAAGAAGAGTTGAGTCTGCAGAGCGAGAGATTTACATTCCTAGTCAACTCCATCATAAAGGTTCAATAACAATATTGTAAATATTGTGTTTTGTATAGTTCACATGGAAATACCTTATATTTTGTATGACATTTCTACAAGTTTGAGAGTAGCTTGAGAATTTTATTAATATAATTTATAAACAGGAGTTCTTTATAATTTAACAGATATATGTTTGTAATATGAGATTGGTTGTAGTAGTTATTTTGAAAGCTTAACAACTGCTGTAGACCCTTAATTTTTGACCCAGTCCGGTCTAATATATTTTAATTAGTCCAAAATAATTTTTGTGTTGTCCAATATATTTTAATTAAACCAAAACAATTTTTGTTATCTTAATTAAATAATATTTGCTTTAGTATCTAATTTTTATTAATAAAAAAATAAAAAAATAATAATAAACAAAAAATAAAAATAAAAATCTGCGACGAAAAAAATCGTAGCCGAAGAGCTGCGGCGAAATGGCCTTGGGTCTACAGCCTTTCGGACCAGGTATGGGCATTATGAGTTTCTAGTGATGCCTTTTGGTTTGACGAATGCACCTGCAGCTTTTATGGACTTGATGAATAGGGTGTTTAGGCCCTATTTGGATCAGTTTGTAGTGGTCTTTATTGATGACATTTTGGTGTATTTGCGTAATGAGAAGGAGCATGATAAACATCTGCGGATTGTGCTGCAGATTTTGAGAGAGAAGCAATTGTTTGCTAAACTGTCGAAGTGTGAGTTTTGGCTTGACCAAGTTACTTTTCTCGGTCATATAGTTTCAGCAGAAGGTATTAGAGTTGATCCGAGTAAAGTTGAAGCTATTCTGAATTG
This sequence comes from Garcia nutans, assembly GCA_947685225.1. Taxonomy (NCBI): domain Eukaryota; kingdom Viridiplantae; phylum Streptophyta; class Magnoliopsida; order Malpighiales; family Euphorbiaceae; genus Garcia; species Garcia nutans. Next base: position 13,143,787 of record CANTUV010000023.1, on the reverse strand, counting down.
GAGTCCACCCAAGTCTGTGACTGAAGTTAGAAGTTTTCTAGGTTTGGCAGGTTATTACCGACGGTTTGTGAAAGATTTTTCTTTGATAGCTACTCCACTCACTAGATTACTTCGGAAGAGAGTGAGATTTGTGTGGACGGATCAGTGTCAGGCTAGTTTTGAACAGTTAAGAGAAATGTTGACTCAAGCGCCTATTCTTACTTTACCTGTGCAAGGCAAACCATATGTGATCTATGGTTTGGGTTGTGTTCTGATGCAAGAAGGTAAAGTTATAGCTTATGCTTCTCGACAATTGAAACCGCATGAGTTCAATTATCCGACCCATGATTTGGAGCTAGCAGCCATTGTGTTTGCATTGAAGATTTGGCGACATTATTTGTTTGGGGAGAAGTGTTTCATCTATACTGACCATAAAAGTTTAAAATATTTGGGGGTTCAGAAAGAGCTTAATCTTCGACAGAGGAGATGGTTGGAATTGATTAAAGACTACGACTGTTTGATTGATTATCATCCAGGTAAAGCAAATGTTGTTGCTGATGCCTTGAGTCGAAAGTCTTTAGCCGGTTTGACTGTTTATTCGCTCTCGTTGCTTGTGGAGTTGAGAGCATTGCATGCTAGTTTTGTATCTTGTGATGATGGTGCATTATTGGCACAGTTGCAATTGAAACCAGTTTTGTTGGATCAGATTAAAGAGGCTCAGTTGGCTGATGAGAAGGTTCAAAAGATTATTTCAGATTGCCAGAGTGGAAAGAGTCAAGATTTTATTGTGAGAGATGATGGGAGTCTCTGGTTTAAGAACAGATTGTGTGTACCTGATGATGCTGATTTGAGAAGGATTATTTTAGAAGAAGCACATCAGTCAGTATTTGCTATGCATCCAGGCAATACCAAGATGTATCATGATTTGAAGCAACATTACTGGTGGTCCGGTATGAAGAGAGACATAGCGAAGTTTGTATCCAGATGTCTCACATGTCAGAAGGTAAAAGCAGAGCATCAAGTTCCAACCGGGTTACTTCAACCTTTGTCAGTGCCTGAATGGAAATGGGAGAGAGTGACAATGGATTTTGTGTCTGGTCTTCCATTGACACAAAAGAAACATGATGCTATTTGGGTGATTGTGGATAGATTGACTAAGACAGCTCATTTTCTTCCGATTCGGATGGATTATTCTTTGGAAAAGTTAGCTGAGCTGTATATCCATGAGATTGTAAAGTTGCATGGTATCCCAATTTCTATAGTGTCTGATCGAGATCCCCGGTTTACTTCAAGATTTTGGAAGAGTTTTCAGGGTGCTTTGGGTTCTCGACTGCACTTCAGCACTGTTTTCCATCCGCAGACAGATGGGCAGTCAGAACGAGTGATACAGATTATTGAGGACATGTTGAGAAGCTGTGTCATTGATTTCTCTGGAAGTTGGGATGGATTTCTACCACTTGTTGAATTTGCTTACAACAACAGTCACCAATCCAGCATTGGTATGGCACCTTTCGAAGCGTTGTATGGTAGACGGTGTAGGACACCTCTGTGTTGGAGTGAACTTGGAGACGGTAAGTTGATTGGGCCTGATTTGATTAAAGATACTGAAGAGAAAGTGAAAATGATTCGAGATAGATTGAAAGCAGCTTCAGATCGACAAAAATCTTATTCAGATTTGAAGAGGAGAGACATTGAGTATAATGTGGGAGATAAAGTATTTTTGAAAGTGTCTCCTTGGAAGAAGATATTAAGGTTTGGTCGGAAAGGGAAATTGAGTCCTCGTTTCATTGGACCGTATGAAGTTTTGGAAAGAGTTGGGCCAGTTGCTTATCGGCTTGCTTTACCACCTGAGTTGGATCGTATCCATAATGTATTCCATGTTTCTATGTTGAGGAAGTACAGATCAGATCCATCTCATGTTTTGCCAATTGAATCAATTGAAGTGAGTCAAGATCTGACGTTTGAAGAGGAACCAGTTGCTATCTTGGCACGTGAAGTGAAAGAATTGAGAAATAAGAAAGTGCCACTTGTGAAGATTTTGTGGAAGAATCATGCAAAAGAAGAAGCAACTTGGGAAAGTGAACAAACCATGCGAGATCAATATCCTCAGTTGTTTCAGACTTGATATCAGGTAATTTCGAGGATGAAATTTCTTTTTAGAGGGGGAGAATTGTAATACCCCAATGTATGCCCTAGAAGTTTTAAATAGAATTGTTGTTTGATTTGGATCAATGTATATATGTTTTTGCAAAGGGAATGATGGTGTAAATGGAAGGTATATGTTGTATATATGTTAATATAAATAACATATGCATAAGTCAAATGAGGGGTCAATGGAAGAGGATATTTTTATGTGATATGTGAAATTACTATAATGGGCATACAAGTGACAAAAGTTAAATTAAAGGAAAAAGGGTATATAGGTAATTGCTTGGTTAAAATCTCTTGGTGGAGATTTAAAGTAGAAAAGAAGGATTGACTTGTGTTTATTTTCTTTTCTCCTCAATTGTGTGCCGGCTATCCAAGAGAAGAGAGAGCAAGAGAGGTGTTCTTGATGCTAGAAGCAATTTGAAAGAGGAATCAAAGGAGTGAATTGAAGATTGGTGAAATTTCTTCAATTAAGGTTAATACTCTTTTGTTTTTCTTTGTTAATTTTGAAGTTGTGTCTAAGGTGAATTGTGATTTGTTGATGTGATGATTTGGTGTGTTTGAGTTGTGTTTATAAGTGTTAGAATTGAGTGTAAGTTAAAATATTGAATTGGTGATTGGTTTGGTTTTGAATATGATAAGTTATGTGGAGGTTGATAGTGGAAGATCAAGAGTGAATTTGGTTTTAGGGTTTTGAAGTGATGAATGATTAAATGTATGGTTAATTGTGATTATTGTGTTAAACATGCAAAATAGGTGTTAATGACTTTGATTACATCCATTTGAATGAGTTTATGTTGTGTATAATGTGTTTAAATGCAATTAGAAGTGTTTTGGCCACAATTAGGGTTTTGTTCTTGAGTGACACGGCCAAAAGCAAGGAGAGACACGGCCAATTCATGAGAGACACGGCCAAGTCAAGGAAAATTGAGCCGTGTTGGATTGATTTTGGAGAGACACGGCCGTGTCTTATGCATGTGTTTGCTACTGCCAAAATTGTGTTGAGAGACACGGCCACAAGCTTGGCCGTGTCCCTCAAGTGTGCTGCCCGTGTCCCTCAAATGTGTTAGTTAATGTTTTTATTCTTTGTTCTTTTTGCATTGGTTTAATTCTCCAAAGGTATTTTTGTACCAAAACCTAAACATAAACACTTTAAACAATAATGATTCAAAACAAATGTATGTGGAAGATTCTAAATCCATGAATAATGTAAATTGTTATATATATATATATAAATGATGATCATTGAAAAAGTATATGCAATACCATTGATTATGTATACTTGAGTGATGAATGGATCAATGTGATTTGAGATATAGCGTGATGTAAAACCAATGTGTTTGGTGATAATGATGCAAATGTGATTGAAGCCATTGAGATTGGCTATGATGATACAATTGAAAGAAATAAGGCATGTTGCCTAAATGATGATGAGAATTGAGAATGGAAATGATAATTAAATAATAATTGAATTGTGTGGCTAATGTGTTATTCCATTTTCAGAGTATGTTGTTGGTGGCATGCCTAATAATGGTAACAATCTCTTGAAGTTAGGTTGGATTTGATCCTTGAAGCCTAATTGAGATGTTACAACCCTTGAAGCTAGGTTGGATTGGTTCTTGAAGCCAAGTTGGGTTGATGCTTAGCATGCTTTGCTCCCCTTGAAGCTTGGTTGAACCTAAATCCTTGAAGCCTAGTTGGGATTATGATAATGATAAATGTGATAACAAAACCAAAGCATTAACTCTGAAAATTGAATGGCATATTAGTGTGTTTTGGGCCCATGCTTGTCTTTGTTTAATCTGAGTCATGAATGATAAAATGATTGACTAATAAGGTATATGGAAAAATGTTGAAATGTGATATGTTTATATATGTGTGGTTTATGAAATATAAAGATATGTTGATAGCTCTTTATTTATAATGTTGTATTGAAATGTGGTATGTTTATATGATTATGATTTGTGAAATGAAAAAGGTGGGATGTTAGCTTTTCACCTATGTTGTTGCCTTTATTAATAACATGTGTGATATTGCATTGCATTAAGCATAATGTTGGCATATTTTGTACTACTAAGCCGTTGGCTTAGCGCGATAGTGTTGATCGCGCAGGTAACAGAGTTGAACCTGAGAGCTCCTCGAGACTGAGTGAGAGTAGAAATTAAAGAGGTTATTTTGGGACTTAAAGATCAGAGAAAGCTGCCAATCATGTATAACTTCTTTATATTTTGTAAAGTATTGTTTATAATGTGAATAAATGTATATTTGTAAATATGGGTTTAAATGCTTTCATATATGTAATTATTTTATAAATTCCGCTGCGTATTAATTAAATGTATCTATATCTACCTTGTTTTGTATTTTAAGTTAACTACTTATTTTTCTATAATATAAAATTATAAAGGTTATAGTATCAGTTAAAATGATTTGAATGTAAAGGAGAGCCGTAGCATCCCTATGTTCGGTGCATGTATATTACTTGGTGGTGAATGTAGTGTGCATGTATTGGATGTAGGGGTGTTACAACCTCATCCTCAACCGGTCTTCTGTTAGTCCTCCCTAAGGAAATGTGTTGAGGGTGGAGTAGAAATCCCGAATAAAATTCAGAGGATCCTCATTCGAAAAAGATGGCAGCATGTTGTAATGGATATTCTTCAACTCGTAATTTCTTACTGCATCTATCAATCTTATACATGAGGTGGCAGTCCCAATGACAGGTCTTGCAAAATCCCTCACAGTTCTTTGCCTATCGTCTCCCATATTGGTATATTGCACAGTATCTGACTCAAAATCAGAAATTTCCTCAAACCCAGTATACAATTCAAACTCTTCTCTGCTCCTTTTCACTCTTTGAATTTCTAAAATAAATGGGTAAAGCTCTCCTCCGAGTGATCTCCTACCTTGCATAAATAAAATTTCTGAAAGAAGGAATTATTTAAAGCAAAAGAAAAATAAAATAAAGTATAAACAATGAAAAATAATTTAATATATATATATGACTAATAAACAATTACGCCAACTAGCATCCCCGGCAACGACGCCAAAAACTTATTGCACTCTAATAAACACTACTAAAGCTACACTCGCAAGTATACGAGGCTGCTGTAGTTTTTCGATGAACACCTCAAGGTCGTCTCACAAGGAAGCTAGATAAGCTAATCATTTATCAAATTGTAATAAACAAATTATCAATCAATAGTCTTTGATTTATAAAATTAAATTGCTGAAAAACTAACGAAAATAGAAAGGAATTGAATTTATAACAATGAAAGAAAATTGAACAAATATATTGATTCACTTAATAGAAAAGCCTAGGGTTTGCACTTCTCTACTAATTTATATGTATGAACGGCTATTTCTCTCAACTGATTTAATTTTGAAGATCAGATTTCAAGCAACTTCATTAATCAAATTTAGGAAATAAGCTCTCGCATTCAAACCTTTTTCAATTAATCTTACTACAATCAAAATGATCTTTGCCTTAGGTTTATATTTCTAATTCACCTAAGTCCCTAATTAAATTATTCTGGTATTATATTTCATTTCTCAATCCTTCATCTAAGTACCTAAAACACATAATTGGTGCCCAATCAATTATATATTAACATTAATCCATTCAATTAAGGATAAAAGAAATAAATCAATTAAGAGAAATAACCATTTCATACAATCATAGTAGATTCATACAAACCCTAGACTAGATCAAAATTAGTTCATAGTAATGCTATCAAACAAATTCATCTCATTAAAATTCAAAGAAATTAATTTAGACATTAGAGAATTCATAAATAAATTTTCAATAAAACTTAAGAAATAGAGTTAAAGAACAAAACCCAATTACAATTTTCCTTTGGCTTCTGAAAAATCTCTTGCTCAGATTTTTGCTAAAAGAATAACGTAATGGCTAGAACTAATTTGATCTAGAGTGTTTGAATGAAAGTGAAATCAATCTTCTATAGTTTTCTTGTTTCAAAGAACAATTCTCCCGAGAAAAATAAAGAATGGCTCACAAAGTATCTCTCTCCCTCTTGCCCTAATCTTCTCTATTTATACAAATCCCTTGGCTAAAAAAAATAGCACAAGCTGTGTAAATATACACAAGCTATGTATTTGGGTGCTGGGATAAATTAAGGCAGAGAAGTACATAGGCTGTGTAAAAATACACAAGCTGTGTAAATATACACAAGCTGTGTAAAAATGCACAAGCTGTGTAGTTGGTACTTCAATTCTTCTCTTTGTTCTTCTTTCCTTCGCTTTTGCTCTTTTTACTTCCAAACTTCCTTGAGTTCTAAAAAAAAATGCTAAAATCACTAAATAAATAGATTAAAACTACCAAAATGTATGAAGAAAACAATAATTATCATAATAAATAAATAGCAATTTGAGGACAAAAACTAATAAAAGATCCAATAATATGGATACAATGTTGAAATGGAAGTTACCTTCATGGAAGTTGAGACCATTAGACAAAGGCTAAATGAGAATTTTGTGGACTATGTGAAAAGATGGAGAAACAAGGCTGCTTTGCTCAAGAAAAGGCCTGATGAATCTGATCAAATAAGGATGATCGTGAGAGGCATCCTGCCTAGTCTTCGTGAAAGGATGTCTCATACACTCATCTGTGACCTCAAAGATCTTCTCCAAGCGGGTCTACAAATTGAAGAGTGGGAAAGGGAGAAAAATCGCTTTTCAATAAGAAGGAATGAGAAAGGGAATTATTAGCCTAGCAATCAAAGCACGCAAAAAGAAGTTGATGTTAATGTGGCTGGTCAAGGAAATAAAAGACAATTCTCAGAATTGAGGAAACCTCTATCTTGGGTTTTTAACAAGATGCAAAGGAAAGGGTTATTGCAACTGTTAGCTCTTTGACCACTACATAATCCACTACCACCAAATTTCAATGCCGAGGCCTTCTGTGAATTTCATCAAATGTGAGGGCATGAAATAGATAAATGTGCTCGTCTAAGGCATGACATCCAAGACCTAATCGATAGTGGCAAGCTACCCGAGCTGGATAAGCCCAATACCAAGAACAACCCTTTGCCTAAATTTGGAAGAGTGCCACCACCAGCAACCTTTATGGTGGGAAAAGGATTGGAAGAAGATTTTGTTTTATCCTCTTTTCAAGATGGGAATGTTGAAGATATGAAAGGAAAAGAAGCTTAAACTCAACGAACTTTTCTTAGCTTGAATGTTGCTTTTCAATTTTACTTTCTTTAATATTTTGGAACTATTGTGTTTTTCAAATTTAAAGTTGCTTGAAATGAAGTACTTTTATCAAAATTCTGTTGGTCTTTGTTCATTTTAGTGCTCAACCGATAAGGAATCTAGCTTGATAATTCATGAATTAATATAGTTATGCATCATGACTTGAATGACTTTACTAGGTGAGGGAATTGCTTTATAGCATTGAGTTGTGTATGCTTACTTAGAGAGGGATCCTGCATAATTACCTTTGTCTAGGTCCTAGTCAGCCTTAGAACATGCTTAGACAAACTTTCAAGGTGAAATTGAACTCTGCTTATTTAAGGAAGAGATGATCTAGGCATTGTTTGGTTAGCCAACAACTAGTATCCACCCTATTAAATATCAATCCCTAGTTGTCCCTTTGAGCCTTCATAACATTTTAGCTTTCTTTTCATTGGATTACAAACCCCAATAACCTACCTTGAGTTGTTGTGATACTTTTGACAAGTCTTATGATCACTAAGGTGAAGAGGTAAGAAGATCAAAGAAAGAAATGAATAGTCAAGACCATGAAGATAATTGAAGTTCTCAAGACCATAAGGGTAGTTAAAGTTCTCAAGACCATAAGGGTAGTTGATGTTATTTGAGCTAGATGAAGAAGTTCCATACAAATTCAAGATACCATCTTTTGCGAAGTTTGATGGAACCGGAAATCCTCATCTCCATGTGAAGCAGTATATCACTGCTATGCAGTTTGCCCAAGCTACTAAGGCTCAAACTCTAAGGTACTTTATGCTCTCATTGGGCCCTATTGTCCAAAATTGGTTCAATACCTTAGATGATGGAACACAAAAGAGTTGGGATCCACTTTACAAAGCCTTCATCCAACAATATGGATATTATGTCGAGATGGAAGTTACCTTAATGGAAGTGGAGTCCACAAGACAAAAACCAAATGAGAATTTTATGGACTATGTGAAAAGATAGAGAAACAAGGCTGCTTTGCTCAAGAAAAGACCGATGATTCTGATTAAATAAGGATGATTGTGAGAGGAGTGTTGCTTAGTCTCCGTGAAAAGATGTCTCACACCCTTATAAGGGATTTAAAATATCTCCTCCAAGCTGGTCTACAAATTGAAGAGTTGGAAAGGGAGAAAAGTTGCTTTTCAATAAGAAGGAATGAGAAGGGAATTTTCAACCTAGCAATCAAAGCACGCAAAAAGAAGTTGATGTTAATGTGGCTAGTCAAGGTAATAAAAGACAATTCTTAGAATTGGGGAAACCTCTATCTTGTGTTTTTAGCAAGCTGCAAAAGAAAGGGTTGTTGCAACCGTTAACTCCTCAACCACTACATAATCCACTGCCACTAAACTTCAATGCCGAGGCCTTCTGTCAATTTCATCAAATGCGAGGGCATGAAACAGATAAATGTGCTCGTCTAAGGCATGAGATCCAAGATTTGATTGATAGTGGCAAGCTACCCGAGCTGGATAAGCCCAATACCAAGAACAACCCTTTGCCTAAATTTGGAAGAGTGCCACCACCAGCAACCTTTATGGTGGGAAAAGGATTGGAAGAAGATTTTTTTTATCATCCTTTCAAGATGGGGATATTAAAGATATGAAAGGAAAAGAAGCTTAAACTCAACAAACTTTCTTTAGCTTGAATGTTGCTTTTCAATTTTACTTTCTTTAATATTTAATTGGAACTATCGTGTTTTTTAAATTTAAATTTTTTTGAATAAATTACATCTATCAAAAATTTTATTGGTCTTTGTTAATTTTGGTGCTCAACCAATGAGGAATCTAGCTTGATAATTCATGAATTAATATTTTTATGCATCATGACTTGAATGACTTTACTAGATGAGGGAATTGCTCTATAGCATTGAGTTGTGTATGCTTACTTAGAGAGGGCTCTTGCATAATTATCTTTGTCTAGGTCCTAGTCAGTCTTAGAACATGCTTTGACAAACTTTTGAGGTGAAATTGAACTCTGCTTATTTAAGGGAGAGATGATCTAGGCATTGTTTGGTTAGCCAACAACTAGTATCCACCCAATTAAATATCAATCCCTAGTTGTCCCTTTGAGCCTTCATAAAATTTTAGCTTTCTTTTCATTAGTTTACAAACCCTAATAACCTACCCTGAGCTGTTGTGATACTTTTGACAAGTCTTATGATCACTAAGATGAAGAGGCAAGAAGATCAAAGAAAGCAATGATTAGTCAAGATCATGAGGATAGTTGAAGTTCTCAAGACCATAAAGATAGTTGAAGTTCTCAAGACCATAAGGGTAGTTGATGTTTTTAAGACCATAAGGGTAGTTGATGTTTTCAAGACCATAAGGGTAGTTGAAGTTCACTTACTATCTCCAATATATCAAGACAACATCAACATCAGAGTAACAAATGATTTATCCCTGTTAAAGGAGATTTATGTCACCCCACTCATCCATTATTGTAAGCCCAAGTTCATACAAACAAGACAACTCTTTTAGAGCTAGAACCAATAAAAAAAAACAAAAAACAAACAATTCGAACAAGAAAAAAAAAGAGAAAAAAAAAGAGAAAAAAGAGAAAAAAAAAAGAAAAGAAAACCCAAATGGTTCAAAAAGCCAACTGAGTTCTCTTATACCTAAAGCAACAAAAGGCTTCCATTTGGGTTATAAGGACATTTTGACTTGAACTGGTCTAACCCAATTAAAGATTCGATCAAAATCAGAGGAAAAGGAGAAAGATCATCAATGCTTAAAAATTATGCACTTGACAGTCCTACAAGGAAAAAGGACAAAATGATAAAAGTTCAAAGAAAGGGAAGAGTAAGAAAAATAAAAAGAAAGAAAATGGAGAAGAAGAAAAGAAGCAGATTTGGGTACCAAACTTTTTGCAAGAGAAAAGACTATCCTAATCAAGATCCAAATTAATGCGAAGAATATAGAAGGAATTTGGGAGTCTAGCAGGATTGCTCCCAACTGCCTAAAGTTCAAATAAGAAATTTGCAGTGTGAGGGTTTGTCCATTGTGTCACATCAGCTCCAACTTACAAATAGCTTTCATTTAACCAGTGTCCCTTATAGACCCCATTTCAAGCCTATCAAAGACCTGTTGATCTCTCTTGGTAGGTAGAGTCTATTAGTGGAGATTGTTTGGATAAGCATGCATATGAGATAGACAGTATTTAAACTCAATGAGACCATTGGCCAAGTAATGTGTTTGTGCCTATTTGAAGTGCAATAGTTCTTGCTTAAATAGAAATGATTCCCGAGTTTAGTACGGTAACTAGGGTTGTCATGTTATAGATATGTTAATTTGGAAAATCAAGTCCTGAAGTGCATTGACATTAATTTGGCAAAGCCAACATTTGATTTTAAAATCAAAATTAAAAAAAAAAGAGTTTTGTCATACAAAGCCTTCAAGTTAAGGGGAGTTTGTTGAACTGTCGAATTTCAAAGGACACATTGGGCAAAGGAAATGATTATTGGCAAGGTCATGAAGAAGCTACAAATTGACATGCTGAAACATAGTTTGAAATGGATGCATCCTTGACTCTGCTGCTTGGGGTCCCCACCACTCATGTTCTCAACATCTTGAAGATAAAAGCCATAAATGCAAAGCTTTCTATCATTCCAATGCAAGACTTGAACGAGCGTCGAAAAGGAGTCAATGAGAATACTTCTGCTGATCACCTCAGTCTGTGAGTCAATGAACCCGCTGTGAGTATTATCATACATATCGTGCATACATGAGCATATCACATCACACTTTCTTGTCTTGTATTGTCTATTCTTTATTAAGGTAAATAGCAAACACCTTGTAAAGTAAACAATCAAAAGAAGATATCAAATCAGGGGGGCATAGAAGGCCCATTACTAGAGAAAGTTCCAGTAATTTGTAAAGAGAAGAAATACGTGCTTGTACGAAGATCTAGACAACAAAAACATCAATCAGAGCCCGCATAGAAAAATCATGGGTTTGGGCCTACACAGGGGGCAAAGTTTCTCCTTTTCAATTTTTTGAGTTTATATACCAAATATTTTCAAACTCACTTGCAAATATTTCGCCACGCAGGGGGCAGGAGAAGATATGAGAGCCAATTAAAAATAGCTGAATTTTTGCAAAAAGGAAGAACAAAAGAGTGGAACCTTAGAACTCTCAAAAGAATGAAGATGCAAAATACAAAAGATCAGTCCAGCTAAAAAAGCTGAAGCAAGGGTAAAGACCTGAAGTCCAAGGGATGAAGATCCATTCTCAAGGGTGAAGACCCAATTTCCAAAGGATGAAAGTCCATTTTCAAAGTTGAAGACCCGATCTCCAATGGATAAAGATTCATGTTTCAAGGGTAAAGATGCAATCTCTAATGGATAAAGATCCAGTTTCAGAGGGTGAAGACCCGAAGTCCAAAGGATGAAGATCCATTTTCAAAGGGTGAAGACCCAATCTCAAAGGATGAAGATCCATTTTCAAGGGTGAAGACCCGATCTCAAAGGATGAAGATCCGTTTTCATGGGTGAAGACCTGATCTCAAAGGATGAAGATCCATTTTTTAGGGTGAAAACCCGATCTCAAAGGATGAAAATCCATTTTGAGGGTGAAGAACCACGACGCATAGAACAGCCGGAGCAGTCAGATTTCCCAATTGATAAAAGGTCAGTCAAACCCAAACTCGGGTCCAAGTAGCTAAATTCAATCTAATCTTGGGTCCAAGTACTTAAATCAAGTTCAGTCTCGGGCCCAAGTACCCAATCTCGGGTCCAAGTACCCAAATCAAATCCAGTTAGGATCGAGTATCCAAATCCAGTTAGGATCGAGTATCCCAATCCAGTTTAGGATCGAGTATCCAAATCCAGTTTAGGATCGAGTATCCAAATCCAGTTACGATCTTGTATCCAAATCCAGTTTAGGATAGAGTATCCAAGTCCAGTTTAGGATCTAGTATCCAAGTCCAGTTTAGGATCAAGCATGCCAATCCAATTTAGGATCGAGTATCCAAATCCAGTTAGGATCGAGTATCCAAATCTATTTAGGATCAAGTATCCCAATCTAATTTAGGATCGAGTATCCAAATCCATTTAGGATCGAGTATCAAAATCCAGTTTAGGATCGAGTATCCCAATCCGATTTAGGATCAAGTATCCCAATCCAGTTTAGGATCGAGTATCCAAATCCAATTTAGTAGGATCGAGTATCCAAGTCCAGTTAGGATCGAGTATCCCAATCCAATTTAGGATCGAGTATCCAAATCTAGTTTAGGATCGTGTATCCAAATCCAGTTTAGGATCGAGTATCCAAGTCCAGTTAGGATAGAGTATCCCCATCCAATTTAGGATTGAGTATCCAAATTCAGTTTAGGATCAAGTATCCCAATCCAGTTAGGATCGAGTATCCCAATCCAATTTAGGATTGAGTATCCGAATCCAGTTAGGATCGAGTATCCAAGTCTAGTTTAGGATAGAGTATCTAAATTTCTCGAGTCCAGAACCCAAAACCTCAACCATCTCAAAAATTAAGCCTTATTGATTTTCACTCTCTTTTACTAAAGTCTCATATCGTTCAAGCAGGGGGCAAACTGTAGATTCTTAATTTTTGACCCAGTCCAGTCTAATATCTTTTAATTAGTCCAAAATAATTTTTGTTATCTTAATTAAATAATATTTGCTTTAGTATCTAATTTTTATTAATAAAAAATAAAAAATAATAATAATAAATAAAAAAATAAAAATCGGCGACGAAAAATCGGCGAAGAGCTACGGAGAAATGGCCTTGGGCCCGCAGGAATTTCCTACGGGCAAAATGGCCCACAGGCAAATTTTCGCCCACTACGGCAACTTTTTTGCCAGTGCAATTTTTCCGCAGTAGTTTTTTTCACCAGTACAATTTTTCCGCAGCAGTTTTTTTTCGCCAGTAAAATTTTTTCGCCAGCAGTACAATTAGGTTTCAGTTTTCTTTTCTTAATTAATGTTAGATTCCGTGAATAACTAGAATTAATGATAAAAATCTTCTATGAATAAGGACTAAAACAACACAATTGAGGGACGAAAAATTTGGAGGAGACCGAAACATTCACCTTTTCTAAAGTTTAAAACCTTAATTCGTCTCTTTGTTTTTCAAAAATCTTAAAATAGTTGTTCTTGTTTCTTCAAAATCTTAAAACCCTAATTTGCCTTCCAATTCTTCAAAACCATAAATTAAATCTGTTTCTTTCCAAAAACCCTAAAAAAGCATCTTTTCTGTTTCTATAAACCTTAAACCGTTTTGTTTATTTTCATAAAACTTCATAAAATTATTAATTGATTTACAAATTTTAAAACCTAATGCATTCTCCGAAACCCTAATTCTAAAATTCTAAAACCCTAATTCAACTCCAAAACTCAAAACAGTAAACCCTAAACTAGCTAACCAAAACCCTAATTTTTCTAAACCCTAATCCTTTAAACCTTAAAACCCTATAAACATAAATATTAAAATTCAAACACAGTAAGCTTAAAAACCATAATTCAGTAACAGTAAATCATAAATCTAAATGTTTTAAAGTATTCAAACCCTAATTTCCTGATTTTACCACTCAAATCCTAATTTGGTTAATCAAAGAACTTTATCAACCTCTTAAATCATAAAACCTTAATATATTTTAATTCCTTTAAAAACTCAGAGTAGCCTAAACCAACAAATTCCAAAACCCTAAACATGTTAACTAAAGAATCTTAAATAGAAACAGTAACTCTAATTTCAATCTTTACTTCCTTTATTTAATTTTATATTTGATTATGTAGTCTATTATATGCTTTAATTTATTTTCAATGATTTGTTGATTTATTTAAGTTCAATGCTTGGTTTATTTAGTTTATCATGGATAGATGTTTACATTCTATTGATGTTTAATATCTTTGATGAATGATTTATTTACGATGAATGGTTATTTACTTTTATCGATTTATTTAGATTTCCAAATGTTGTATGAGGTATGTTTCCACTTTGTGGGTACCTCCTTAAACCTTAAATCGTTTAGTTTATTTTCATAAATTTTCATAAAATTATAAATTGATTTTCAAATCCTAAAAACCTAATGCATTCTCTGAAACCCTAATTCTAAAATTCTAAAACCCTAATTCAACTCCAAAACCCAAAACAATAAACCCTAAACTAGCCAACCTAAACCCTAATTTTTCTAAGCCCTAATTTTTAGAACCTTAAAACCATATAAATCTAAATGTTATAATTCTACACAGTAAGTGACCGTAAATTCAATGTTTTAAAGTGTTCAAACTCTAATTTCATGATTTTACCACTTAAACACTAAATTTGGTTAATCAAAGAACTTTATCAACCTCTTAAATTATAAAACTTTAATCCATTTTAATTCCTTTAAAACTCATAGTAGCTTAAACCCATAAATTCTAAAACCCTATTCACATTAAATAAAGAATCTTAAATAGAAACAGTAGCCTTAATTTGAATCCTTATTTGCTTTATTTAATTTTATATTTGATTATGTAGTCTATTATATGCTTTAATTTATTTTCAATGCTTTATTGATTTATTTAAGTTCAATGCTTAATTTATTTAGTTTATCATGGATGAATGTTTATTTTATATTTTGATTGATATCTTTGATGAATGGTTTATTTATGATGAATGGTTTATTTACTTTTATCGATTTATTTAGATTTCCAAATGTTGTAAGAGGTATGTTTTCACTTGGTGGGTACCTCATTAGTTAAATATTATGTAATTTAAATTGCTTTTCTATTTTAGAACTAATGTAAAGGACATGTTTCTACCTTTCGGTGGTGTCCTATTTAGGAATGGATTATGTAAGGGCATGTTTCCATCTTCGGATGGGTGTCCATTTATTTGTTTTGCTTGGACATTGTTTTGATTTTCAATATATCGATTCTTTATTTTAATTAGTGTGTGTAATATGGATAATATTGTTATATTTAAGAATTTTATAATATTAAGACCTGTAAAAGAGGCCGGTTCCAATGAACTGGGCGTTGTGGGGGTGCTAGGCCATTTCTCACCTTCCTCACACTTACCCAAATTTCCAAACCCATTAGGGGGTTGGGGATTCCTTAGGAATCGAGTCATCCACCCCTTTCCTTTTTCCCGGCTTGTCCGGGTGGTGACTCGATTTTCTCTGAACTTAGGTCCATGTTCTCTAAGGCCCCGAGCCTAAACAGTGCCGAAGTCGCAAGAACCATTCCTCCGGGAGTGGGGGCGAAAATCCTCGCTCACAGTGGCGACTCCACTGGGGATAAGAGAAGTTGATTCCGTTTGTCTTTATATTATTCTATTCTTTCTTATAATGATATTATCCATTACATCATATTAGATTGCATCATGTGCGTGAGTTAGGATGCCCGTGTTACCCGTGTTGTGTTTTGTAAGAGATACCATACTTGCACTCAAGGTATGGAGATCGAGCATGGCATAACCACTCATAGCCTTGTACCATTTGGTATATACTTGCTATGGGAGCCTAAGCCTTTTTACCCAAAGACTAAAGCTCATGTAATTGGCCTAGTTACTTTCCTTAGGTTTTTACCCCAAATGCATGTTGTTTGACTATGGTTAATTTATCTTGGCTTAAATCATGGCTTATTTGGTTTGTTCTTTTTCTAATATGACCTAAGTACATTATAAGCTCAAAATAAAATTTTCTTTAAAGTCTAAAAGACCAAAACTATTTTTCAAAACTTTTCAAGATGGTCTTTGGACATAAGATTTTTCTAAAAATAAATCAAAAATTCTTTTGCTCATGGCCCAAATAGTAAGCCCAAAATCCATTTTTTCTAAAATCTTTTTACAATGGGCTTGGAAACAAAAATTATTTTCATCCAACCTTTCTTAGAAAGAGCTTACAAATTATTTAGGTCAATTACAAAATACCAAAAATCAATTGTGAGCCTAGTTTATACTAAGAATAAATTAACCATGGGCTTGTTTTTGGCATGAATCATTAGTTACTTTTTCAAGTGAGAAATCTATTTATAATAAACCTTTTAATTTAGTTTTAATCCAATGTAGCATAAAAGCTACTATAGTTGGTTGAATGGATTAAAACCTAATTAAGAGAATTATCATAAACTGATTTTCATTTTCAAAAATATAACTATTGGTTGAAACGTCCGAAGGGAATTATTCGAAAATAAGGTACCCCATGTTGGTATTTTGTTAACCATATACCTAGGAAAAGAGACTCGCCATTCGTGTGTGGATGTTATAAGGTTGGAAGGAGCATTCTAATTATCTTTCTTTGTTGATTGTTTGTGCATACATGCATACATGCATACATTTGCATCTCATATCATTGATCCTCTTTGGCTCACAACCCTCGATTACGAAAGTTCAAAAGCCTACAACAATCTGACCTATGCCGGAGATGAAGTATCTAGCAGTGACTCAATCACTTGCTCACCAAAAACAATGGATCTCGAACAAATTCAAAGGATAGTGGATGATGCCCTCAATGCCAAGATGGAAGAAATAAAAGAGGCCATGGCCAAGACCATAAAGAATCAACTAGCTGCAATTTTAGGAAACAATGCCGAAGCATCTGCTAGCACCAAGAAAGTCAAGGAGAAGGCTAAAGTTGATCAAGTAGATTTTGATGATAAGGTGATAATTGATGATGATGATTGGGCTCAATACTACCAAGATCTTCAAAACAAAAAGGAGCCAAAGGTTGTTGAGAAGGCAACTTTTGAAAAGACTAAAAATTTTGATGTTGAAAAGATGATCGCGGATTTACAAAAGAAATTTGAGAAGAAACTGAAAACCGAAGTCCGAGATCGACAAATTATTTGAGCTAGATGAAGAAGTTCCATACAAATTCAAGATACCATCTTTTATGAAGTTTGATGGAACCGGAAATCCTCATCTCCATGTGAAGCAGTATATCACTGCTATGCAGTTTGCCCAAGCTACTAAGGCTCAAACTCTAAGGTACTTTATGCTCTCATTGGACCCTATTGTCCAAAATTGGTTCAATAACTTAGATGATGGAACACAAAAGAGTTGGGATCTACTTTACAAAGCCTTCATCCAACAATATGGATACAATGTCGAGATGGAAGTTACCTTAATGGAAGTGGAGTCCATAAGACAAAGACCAAATGAGAATTTTATGGACTATGTAAAAAGATAGAGAAACAAGGCTGCTTTGCTCAAGAAAAGGCCCGATGATTCTGATTAAATAAAGATGATTGTGAGAGGAGTGTTGCCTAGTCTCCGTGAAAAGATGTCTCACACCTTTATAAGGGATTTAAAATATCTCCTCCAAGCTGGTCTACAAATTGAAGAGTTGGAAAGGGAGAAAAGTCGCTTTTCAATAAGAAGGAATGAGAAGGGAATTTTCAACCTAGCAATCAAAGCACGCAAAAAGAAGTTGATGTTAATGTGGCTGTTCAAGGTAATAAAAGGCAATTCCTAGAATTGGGGAAACCTCTATCTTGTGTTTTTAGCAAGCTGCAAAAGAAAGGGTTGTTGCAACCGTTAACTCCTCAACCACTACATAATCCACTGCCACCAAACTTAAATGCCGAGGCCTTCTGTCAATTTCATCAAATGCGAGGGCATGAAACAGATAAATGTGCTCGTCTAAGGCATGAGATCCAAGATTTGATTGATAGTGGCAAGCTACTCGAGCTGGATAAGCCCAATACCAAGAATAACCCTTTACCTAAATTTGGAAGAGTGCCACCACCAGCAACCTTTATGGTGGGAAAAGGATTGGAAGAAGATTTTTTTTATCATCCTTTCAAGATGGGGATATTAAAGATATGAAAGGAAAAGAAGCTTAAACTCAACAAACATTCTTTAGCTTGAATGTTGCTTTTCAATTTTATTTTCTTTAATATTTAATTGGAACTATCATGTTTTTCAAATTTAAATTTGTTTGAATAAATTACTTCTATCAAAAATTTTGTTGGTCTTTGTTAATTTTGGTGCTCAACCAATGAGGAATCTAGCTTGATAATTCATGAATTAATATATTTATGCATCATGACTTGAATGACTTTACTAGGTGAGGGAATTGCTCTATAGCATTGAGTTGTGTATGCTTACTTAGAGAGGGCTCTTGCATAATTATCTTTGTCTAGGTCCTAGTCAGTCTTAGAACATGCTTTGACAAACTTTTGTGGTGAAATTGAACTCTGCTTATTTAAGGGAGAGATGATCTAGGCATTGTTTGGTTAGCCAACAACTAGTATCCACCCAATTAAATATCAATCCCTAGTTGTCCCTTTGAGCCTTCATAAAATTTTAGCTTTCTTTTCATTAGTTTACAAACCCTAATAACCTACCCTGAGCTGTTGTGATACTTTTGACAAGTCTTATGATCACTAAGATGAAGAGGCAAGAAGATCAAAGAAAGCAATGATTAGTCAAGATCATGAGGATAGTTGAAGTTCTCAAGACCATAAAGATAGTTGAAGTTCTCAAGACCATAAGGGTAGTTGATGTTTTTAAGACCATATGGGTAGTTGAAGTTTTTCTGATATCTCCAATATATCAAGACAACATCAGAGTAACAAATGATTTATCCCTGTTAAAGAAGATTTATGTCACTCCACTCATCCATTATTGGGACCCAAGTTGGTATAAACAAGACAACTCTGTTTGAGCTAGAACCAAAAAAAAGGAAAAAAAAAGAAAAAAAAAAGAAAGAAAAGAAAAAAAAAGAAAAAAAGGACAAAAGAAAAAGGGAAAAGAAGAAAAAAGAAGAAAAAAAGAGAATAATGCTTAAAAAGGCGGTTGAGAAAGCCAACTGAGTTCTCTTTTACCTAAGACAACAAAAGTCTTCCATTTGGTTTATAAGGATGGTTTGACCTGAATTTGTCCAACCCAACCAAAGATTCAATCAAAATTGGAGAAAAAGGAGAAAGACCATTTAGTTCTTGAAAGTTCTGTAAGGAAGAAGGACAAAATGATAAAATGCTCAAAGAAAGGGAAGAGTAAGGAAAATAAAGAGAAAGAAAAGGGAAGAGTAAAGAAAAGGGAGAAGAAGAAAAGAAATGAATTTGGGAACCAAACTTTACGCAAAGGAAAAAACTATCCTAATCAAGATCCAGATTAATGCCGAGAAGATAGAAGGAATTTGGAGTCTAGAAAGATTGCTCCCAATTATCTAAAGTTCCAACAAGAAATTTGTAGTGTGAAGGTTTGTCCTTTGTGTCACACCAGCTCCAATCTCAAAATGGCCTTCATTTAAACCCGTGTCCCTTATAGACCCCATTTCAAGCCTATTAAAGACCTGTTGATCTCTCTTGGTAGGTAGAGTCTATTAGTGGAGATAGTTTGGATGAGCATGCATATGAGATAGTCAATATTCAAACTCAAATGAGACCTTTGGCCAAGTAATGTGTATGTGCCTATCTGAAGTGCAACAGTTCTTGCTTAAATAGAAATAATTCCCGAGTTTAGTATGGTAACTAGGGTTTTCATGTTATAGATATGTTAATTTGGAAAAATCAAGTCCTGAGGTATATTGACATTGATTTGGCAAAGCCAACATTTGATTTCAAAATCAAAATTCAAAAAAAGATAAAAAAAATTTGTTTTGTCATATAAAGTCTTCAAGTTAAGAGGAGTATGTTGAAATGTTGAATCTCCAAAGGACACATTGGGCAAAGGAAATGATTATTGGCAAAGTTATGAAGAAACTATCAACTGACATGCTGAAACATAGTTTAAAAAGGATGTATCCCTGACTCTGCAACTTGGGATCTCCACCACCCATATTTTCAACATCTCGAAGATAAAAGCAATAAATGCAAATCTTTCTGTCATTCCAAGTGGAAGAACTGAATGGGCATCTCAAAGGAACTAATGAGAACACTTCTGCTGATCACCTCGGTCTATGAGTTGATGAAACCGCTGTGAGTATTATCATGCATACATGAGCATATCACATCACACTTTCTTGTCTTGTATTGTCTATTCCTTGTCAAAATGAATAGTAAACACCCTGAGAAGTAAAGAATCAAAAGAAGATATTGAATCAAGGGGGCATGGAAAGCCTATTCACTTGTGGAAGCTCTCCAGTCATTTTGCAAAGAGAAGAAATACATGCTTGTGCGAAGAACTAGACGGAAAAAACATCAATCAAAGGTTGCATTGAAAAATCATGGGTTTAAGCCTACACAAGTGGCAAAGTTTCTCCTTTTCAATTTTTTGAGTCTATATACCAAACATTTTCAAACTCACTTGCAAATATTTCACCACGCAGGGGGCAAGAGAAGATATGAGAGCCAACTAAAAATAGCTGAATTTTTGCAAAAAGGAAGAACAAAAGCATGGAACATTAGAACTGTCAAAAGAATGAAGATGCAAAAGACAAAAGATCAGTTCAGCTAAAAGAGCTGAAGCCAGGGTAAAGACCTGACCTCCAAGGATGAAGATCCATTTGCAAGGGTGAAGACCCAATCTCTAAGGATGAATATCCATTTGCAAGGGTGAAGACCCGATCTCAAAGGATGAAGATCCATTTTCAAGGATGAAGATCCAATTTCTAAAAGATGAAGATCCAATTTCAAGGGTGAAGACCCAATCTCTAAGAATGAAGATCCATTTTTAAAGGTGAAGATTCAATGCTAAGGATGAAGATCCAAGGTCCAACGACAAAGATCCATTTTTAGGATAAAGAACCATAATGAATAGAATAGCCAGAGCAGTCAGAATCCTCAACTGATAAAAGGTCAGTCAAATCCAATTCAATCTCGGGTCTAAGTACCCAGTCACGGGTCAAAGTACCCAAATTAAATCCATTCCTAGGTCCAAGTACCCAGTCACGAGTCCAAGTACCCAAATTTAATCCATTCTCGAGTCCATGTACCAAAATCAAATCAATCTCGGGTCCAAGTACCCAAATCAAATTCAATCTTGGGTCCAAGTACCCAAATAAAATTCAAATCTCGAGTCAAAGTACCCAGTTTAGGATCGAGTATCCAAGTCCAGTTAGGATCGAGTATCCCAATCCAATTTAGGATCGAGTATCCAAATCCAATTTAGGATCGAGTATCCAAATCCAGTTTAGGATCGAGTATCCAAGTCGAGTTAGGATCGAGTATCCAAATCCAGTTTAGGATCAAGTTTCCAAATCCAGTTTAGGATCGAGTATCCAAGTCCAATTAGGATCGAGTATCCCAATCAAATTTAGGATCGAGTATCCAAATCCAGTTTAGGATCGAGTATCCAAATCCAGTTAGTATCGAGCATCCTAATCAAATTTAGGATCGATTATCCAAATCCAGTTTAGGATCGAGTATCCAAATCCAAGTTAGGATCGAGTGTCCAAATCCAATTTAGGATCAAGTATCCAAATCCAGTTAGGATCGAGTATCCAAATCCAGTTTAGGATCGAGTATCTGAATCCAGTTAGGATCGAGTATCCAAGTCTAGTTTAGGATCGAGAATCCAAATCTCTTAAGTCCAGAACCCAAAACCTCAACCGTCTCAAAAATTAAGTCTTATTGCTTTTCACTCTCTTTCACTAAAGTCTTAGATCATTCAAGCAGGGGGCAAACTGTAGACCCTTAATTTTTGACCTAGTCCGGTCCAATATATTTTAATTAGTTCAAAACAATTTTTGTTATCTTAATTAAATAATATTTTCTTTAGTATCTAATTTTTATTAATAAAAAATAAAAAATGATAATAATAAACAAAAAAATAATAAATAAATAAAAATAAAAATCGGCGATGAAAAAATCGTTGCCGAAAATCAGCGTGCGGCGAAATGGCCCGCAGGCCAATTTTCGCCCGCTGCGGCAGTTTGTTTTTGCTAGCATAATTTTTCTGCAGCAGTTTTTTTTCCCAGCGCAATTTTTCCGCAGCAGCTTTTTTCGCTAGTGAAATTTTTTCGAAGCAAATTTTTCCGAAACCAAGTATAATTAGGTTTTGGTTTTCTTTTCTTAGTTAATGCTATATTCTGTGAATAACTAGAATTAATCAAAAAAATCTTCTATAAATAAGACCAATAACAACACAAAAAGGAACAAAAATTTGGAGGAGAAATTGGAGACCGAAATTGAGGAGGAAAACTTTGAATCAATCGGACTTTTGAGAGAGCAAACAAGCAATTCAATCCATCAAAGGCAGCAAAGCTTGTCTTTGTTCTTGTTCATCCAAGAAGTGATTTTTGGTGGAACCAACAAACGAAGGTATGAATTTCTTTATTTGTTTCATTAATTCACAGTAGCTACATCATTCAAAAATCTTAAAATTGTTGTTTCTGCTTCTTCAAAATAAAAAAACCCTCGAACTTTAATTTACCTTTTCTAAAGCTTAAAAACCTTAATTCGTCTCTTTGTTTTTCAAAAATCTTAAAATAGTTATTTTTGTTTCTTCAAAATCTCAAAACCCTAATTTTCTTTCCAAATTTTCAAAATCCTAAATTGAATATGTTTCTTTCCAAAAACCATAAAAAATATCTTTTATGTTTCCTTAAACCTTAAATTATTTTGTTTATTTTCATAAAGTTTCATAAAATTATCAATTGATTTTCAAATCCTAAAAACCTAATGCATTCTTCGAAACCCTAATTCTAAAACCCTAATTCAACTCCAAAACCCAAAACAGTAAACCCTAAACTAGCCAACCTAAACACTAATTTTTCTAAACCCTAATTTTTTTAACCTTAAACCATATAAATCTAAATGTTATAATTCTACATAGTAAGTGACTCTAAATCCAATGTTTTAAAGTGTTCAAACTCTAATTTCATGATTTTACCACTCAAACACTAAATTTGGTTAATGAAAGAACTTTATCAACCTCTTAAATTATAAAACTTTAATCCATTTTAATTCCTTTAAAACTCACAGTAGCTTAAACCCATAAATTCTAAAACCCTAAACACATTAAATAAATAATCTTAAATAGAAACAATAGCCCTAATTTGAATCCTTATTTGCTTTATTTAATTTTATATTTGATTATGTAGTCTATTATATGCTTTAATTTATTTTCAATGCTTTGTTGATTTATTTAAGTTCAATGCTTAATTTATTTAGTTTATCATGGATGAATGTTTATTTTATATTTTGATTGATATCTTTGATGAATGATTTATTTATGATGAATGGTTTATTTACTTTTATCGATTTATTTAGATTTCCAAATGTTGTAAGAGGTATGTTTCCACTTGGTGGGTATCTCATTAGTTCAATATCATGTAATTTAAATTGCTTTTCTATTTTAGAACCAATGTAAAGGACATGTTTCTACCTTTCAGTTGGTGTCCTATTTAGGCATGGATTATGTAAGGGCATGTTTCCATCTTTGGATGGGTGTCCATTTATTTGTTTTGCTTGGACATTGTTTTGATTTTCAATATATCGATGCTTTATTTTAATTAGTGTGTGTAATATGGATAATATTGTTATATTTAAGAATTTTATAATATTAAGACCTGTAAAGGAGGCCGATTCTAATGCACCGGGCATTGTGGGGGTGCTGGGCCATTTCTCACCTTCCTCGCACGTACCCAACTTTTCGAACCCATTAGGGGATTGGGGATTCCTTTGGAATAGAGTCATCCAACCCTTTCTTTTTTCCCGGCCTGTCCGGGTGGTGACTCCATTTTTCCCAGACTTAGGTCCATGTTCTCTAAGGCCCCGAGCCTAAACAGTGCCGAAGTCGTAAGAACCATTCCACCCGAAGTGGGGGCGAAAATCTTCGGTCACAGATACCTGTGATTTTGGCTGAGACCCTAGTTGGATTAGATTAATTCAAATTAGAATCTTTGAGGAGATTGGCCGAAAGTCCCTTGCTACTACAGGTAATTACCTAAATCCCTCTTTCGAGTTTTCAATTTAGGCCTTTTTCTTTTTATTTTTATTGCTCTAATTTTTGCCTAGTCCGCCCTTGTGGGTTTTCGGAATAAGCGAGTTGTCCTAACTTTTTCCTAAGTCACCCTTGTGGGTTTTCAACTTATCAAACCCTTTTTCTTATTATTTTATTATTAGTTATAATTTTTTCCTAGACAACCCTTGTGGATTTTTGAAACTAGCAAATCACTCTAACTTTTACTTAGGCCCCCCTTGTTGGTTTTCAACCTAACATGCATAATCATTTTTTTTAATTTGTTTTATTGGGCTTACAGATTTGGCTTCAAGAGCACCTTTGCTTGCTTGACATTCCATCCATGGATTTCACCAGATATCTACTGCGACATCACTCCGATAGGAAACTATCCCATCCTGCTTCTTCATATGCTGACTAGATTGATTGGATCCGCACACGCGCTGCAGTCAACATCCCTTGGTTAGTACCTTGGTGGCAGATTTCTCATATCACCATTCAGACGTATTTGATGTATGCTCCTCTTGTTATTCTTCATCGAGGTACTTGCTATGATCCTCATCGGCTTGATCGTCAATATGGAGATGAGCCTCGAGGTTCTAAGTTTATTCCTGTCTT
This sequence comes from Garcia nutans, assembly GCA_947685225.1. NCBI lineage: Eukaryota > Viridiplantae > Streptophyta > Magnoliopsida > Malpighiales > Euphorbiaceae > Garcia > Garcia nutans. Next base: position 13,119,050 of record CANTUV010000023.1, on the reverse strand, counting down.
GGACATGCCTCGTCTGACTAAAGCCTTCTTGGATCGGTTGAAGCAAAGCTGGCCTACACGTCACACTTATAATCTACCATAGATTTTACATTTTGTTAATTCTTTAGAAAGAACAATGTTAGGATGAAAAATAATGAACATAATAAAAGATGTTTCTTTTCCTTTTATAATTTATCATCACCTTTTGCTATTGTGTTATTTATTTTACCGTATTTTGTTAAATACTTGAAACAGTACACATAGATATTAACTCTATTTTATTAAATTGAAAAACAACCAAACATAAAGCCAGCATACACAAGATCATTCCTGTCACCAACCAACCCTTTCAGATTTTCTAATTAATAATTTTCTCTCATTTATCCCTAATTGTTGTCTAGTCCACCCTTTTGGGTTTTCAGAAATAGCGGACTACTCTAACTTTTTCATAGGCCGCCCTTTATGGGTTTTCAACCTAGCCACCTCTTTTTTTTTTTTACACATAAAACCTCTTCAACCTATCCATCATCGCCAGCTCACTAAACTTGCTTCCCTCCATGTCTGATATTTTGACTGAACCCTTGCTCATGACTTGTTTCACAATATATGGTCCTTCCCAACTAGGCCTAAATTTTCCTCTTGGATCAAAGACATTAGGTTTACACTGCTTTAACACTAAGTCGTTGATTCTGAATTTTCTGACCTTAACCCTTCTATTATAGGCTCGAGCTATCTTCCTTTGATATAGCTGATGATGATACAGTGCTTTCAATCTCTTCTCTTCTAATAAGGCTAACTGTGTGCATCTTCTTACTACCCACTCTATCTCAGGTAGTTCAGCTTCTAGGACAACTCTTAATGACTTGATCTCTATTTCAATTGGTAACACTGCTTCCATCCCATAAATTAAGGAAAATTGTGTCATTCCAGTAGCCCTTTGTACACTTATTTTGTATCCCCATAAAACAAAAGGAAGCTGTAATATCCCTAAAATGTTGAAATAAATATTAATTGTTGAAAATTAATTAAAGGATTTAAAAGTGTATATATTTAATTAAGTGAAAAGAAAGGAAAAAGGAAAGTGTGTATATGTTGTATATATGAAGATATATACATTATATACAAGTCAACATCTTTAGTTGGTCAAATGATATTTTAAACTTTTAAGATATTAATATGTTATGATAGTGGAAGATGATATTATAATATAATATTATTAATGCTTGGTGGAGAGTGAATTAGGGAATTGTGTTTGGTTAAAAGAGAAGTGTTTGGTTTGAGTTGTTGTTGACTATCATCTTCATCTTCTTCTTTCTTCTTTAGGCTGGCCACCACCATCTTCATTAAGGGAAAGAGGTTTTGCTTCTTGCTAACTCAAGAAATTGAAGGATTTCAGGTGATCAAGTTGGAGTTTTAAGGATTTTCTTCATATTTGGTAAGCTTCCAACTTGTTTCTTTGATTTCCTTTGAGAGTTTGTATGAGTTTTTTGGATGTTTGATGTGGTTTGTGTCTATGGTTGATCTTGGGTATGTTTGAAGTTCTTTTCTCTAGTTTACTATGAATTTGGGTTTTGATTGAAGAAAAAGTGTTAAGTTTGGTGAAAAGAATAAGAGATGTGGATTGTGTAATTGTTGAGTTGTGAAGTATGGTTGTGATTGTGAATTTTTGTGTTTAATCGAGTTGTGTTGATGTGTATTCAAGTATTATGTGATATAATGATGGATTTTGGTTGAGTTGTATGGAGTTGAAAAGGGTAATGAAGGATAATAGTCGGATATGGCATTTTTGTGTCGATATCAGGTTTTTGGCCTGACACGCCCGGTGACATGGCCATGCCTTTGACCATGTCGATGGTTCAATTTTCAGTGTTGGTGACATGATCAGTGACATTCCCATGTTACTGAGCATGACACAGCTTCTGTGATGTTGTAGCATTGACACGACAAGTGACACACCCATGTCACTGAGCGTGTCATAGCTACTGTGTTGTTGGATAATTGACACGACCAGTGACACGCCCATGTCACTGAGCGTGTTATAGCTACTGTGTTGTTGGGGGATTGACACGTTCAGTGACACGCCCATATTACTGAGAGTGTCAAAGCTTCTGTGTTGTGAGTTTAGGGCATGGTCATGGACACGCCCGTGTTGTTGAGTGTGTCATGTGTAGAGTTTGCCCTAGATAGTTCTCTTCCTTATTTTCTTATGTGTATCACTAAGTGAGAATTTATAATCACCTTTGGATTAGGTTTTTAAGAGAATTGAGTTATCCAATCCAAGTGTTGAGGGATATCTTGGAAGAGGAGATTGAAGTGGTGTTGTTGCTTTTAGTGGTATGTACAAACTTTGAATGATTGCATACATTTACATGACATTGGGACTTAACATATTTGGTGGAAAAATGTGTTAAGTTACTTAATATATTGTTGATGAATGAGAAATATGTTATGAAATGCATAATGTGAATTATGTTGAAGTATAAAGGTAATTGAGTAATATGTTGTAAATGAAAAGAAATGTGGTATAATGTGATGAGATATGTGAAAACAAAATGTAATGAATTGATATTGATATAAATGAGAAAAGTGAGAAAAAGATGATAAAATAAGGCAATGTTCCAAGTTTGATCATGAGAAAAAAAGAAAAGAATTAATAATGGAATCATGAAAGAAATTGATAATGAGAAGTATAAATATATTGTGTGCCTAGTATGTTATTCAATTTTCAGAGTTTTGGGTTTGGCGGAATGCTTATGAATTGCCTACGGGCTAGATGTTGGGCTGGTGAAAAGATTGGTCGTAAGCCAGGCCCAGTTGATAAATCTGATGTTTTTTGGGGTGAAAAGCCAGGGTCGTAAGCCTCAAAAATAAATCATTTAAGCTAGACTGAGTGAAAAGACTGGGTTGTAAGCTTAGATCTAGTTGGATTATACATGGATATATTGCCTATGGGGCTAGACACAAGGTGTCATTATGGACCAAAGCATTAACTCTGAAATTTGAAAAGCATAGTAGATCCTTTTGGGCCCATGCTTGTCTTTGCTTTAATATGAATTATGAATTGTGATACAATTGGGCAATATTATGGTATAATGTTATGAGTTGTGATATATATATGTGTGTGTTGTGCCTTGACATTACATTTAGACTATATTATTACCAAAGTTTGTACCACAAAGCTTTGGCTAGCGCGATTGTGGTTCATCGCGCAGGTGACAGGGTAGATCCAATTGACTCGGAGAGTTCACCTAGACCGAGTCGAGTCTAGGCTTGAGGCTTTGAGATCAAAGTTGTTAGTGGAACATCAAGATCAGTGACAAACTGCCAACATGTATAAATCCCCAACCCCCTAATGGGTTTGGAAAGTTGGGTATGTGTGGGGAAGGTGAGAAATGGCCCAGCACCCCCACAATGCCTGGTTCATTGGAACCGGCCTCCTTTATAGGTCTTAATATTATGAAATTCTTAAGTATAATAATATTATCCATATTACACACAATAAAAAGAAAACATCATTATATTAAAATTAAAGTAATGTCCAAGCAAAATAAATAAATGGACACCCATCCGAAGATGGAAACATGTCCTTACATCCCATGCCTAAATAGGACACCCACCAAAAGGTAGAAACATGCCATTTACATTGGTTCTAAAATAGAAAAGCAATTTAAATTACATGATATTTAACTAATGAGGTGTAATATCCCAAAATGTGCCCTAGAAGTTTTAGTATAATTGATGTTTTATTTGAATTAAAATGTATATGTTATTGGAAAGAGAAAATAATTTAAAAAGGAGTGTATATGTTGTATATATGGATATATATATAACATATATACAAGTCAAATGGATGGTCAAAGGAAGAAGATATTTATTTTGGTTATTTATGAAATTACTAAAAAGGACAAATAAGTAAAAGGGAGTTAAGATATATAGAAGAGGGTATTTTAGTAATTTTCTTTTTAGATTGTTTGGTGGAGGTTTAAAGAGATGAGAACTTTGACTTTGTCTTTAATTTCCTTTTCATTTTTCTTCTTTTTCTTTCCTTGGCCGGGTACTCCAAAGTTAAGAGAGCAAGATAGAGTTTGATTTTCTAAGATCAAATTCAAAGGAGATTTCAAATAAACAAGTTGGAATTTCAAGAAATTTCATTATTTTGGTAAGTTCTCTCTTGATTGCTCTTGTTGTTTTTGAAGTTATTTTTGAGTTTGATGAAGTGTTGTTGATAATATGGTTAGGATTGCTTGTGGTGTGTTTGTATGTGATGGAAATGGAATTAAAGATAAGAAGTTAGGTTGGTGTTGGTGATGGAAGAGTAAGAGTTGTGTTTAGTGAAAATTTTTCTGTTTTACAATTAGTAAAGGCTGTGACTTTTATGATTTTTAATTAAATATAGAAAAATATTCTTGCAGTGAATTTTTGATATGTTGTACCTCTATGAGTGTAGAATGACTGAAAAATATGTTGATTCGATTTTGGATATGTTGTTGCTTAGTGAGTCTAGTATTTGAGAAAAATAATTTGGAACCACGTTGATTGAATTTAATTCATGGAATTCACAAAGTTCAGAACTGCTGCGAGGATGCAGGGCAATTGGAGCAGTCTGGTTGGGTGAACTATTTGACCAGGATTTTGTGTTCAGTTTGATCTGAAATTTTAAAGGAATGATTTTAAGATGTAAAATTAAGTTCTGTAAAAATTTTAGAGTTTTTAGTCAAGTAGATTATTTTATACAATTTTTCAAAATAAGGATTAAGTTGAGTCCAAAACCAGAATTTACTATTCATATGGTCATTTTGCTAATACTCCTTTTTGGATTAGGTTATGAAGAGGTTGAATTGCCCTAATCTAAGTGTTGAGGATTCTTGGAAGAGTAAGTGTATAGATTGGTGTGAGTTGGTTTTAAGGTTAGTACAAACTACACTATTGCATACATTCATGTGATGTTGAGACTTGACACACATTTTATTGTAAATGTGATAAGGAACCTAATGCATTGTTTATGGATATTAAAAATCACATTATGTTTGGTAATATGTGAATGTTGTGATGAGCATGTAAAATATGTGTTAATGCCATTGATTATATCCATTTGAATAATGAACTGATTAATGTGATTTGAAATATAATATGAGATGGTTGAAACATATTTGCTTATATGATGATGAAATGAAATATGGAAATGAAATGTGAAAGATATGATATTATGAAGAATTATTTTATTGTGATTTGAGATATTATGAGTTATGAGGCCATGATTGTTGGCTGTGATAATGCAAATGAGATAATGGAGGCATGATTGCCTATTTGATTATGAGAATGAGATGAATTGAGAAAGAAATGTACAAAGATATAAATAAATGAAAAGATTGTGTGTCTAATGTGTTATTCAACCTTCAGAGTTCTGGGTTTGGCGGCATGCCTATAAAGTACTGGATAGGTGAAAAGACCGGGTCGTAAGCTGATTCCAATTGATAAATGTAAAATGTGAATTATAGTAACAGTCTTGCCGGGTTGAGGATCTCCTTGGTTTATCCGGGTTGAGGTCCAAGAGACTGGGTCTGTTACAGGTTACAGTCTTGCCGGGTTGAGGATCTCCTCGAGTTTAGTGGGTTGAGGTCCAAGAGACTGGGTCTGTTACCCTTTCCATGGATAGAGATATATATATCGCCTACGAGCTTAATGATTGTGATTATAGACCAAAGCAGTAACTCTGAACTTTGAATAACATATTAGTGTCTTGTGGGCCCATGCTTGTCTTTGTTTTCAATGTGAATCATGAATGTTTTGATTAATTATTAAATAATGTAAGATTGTGAAATATAATATTCTCTTGAATTGATCTTGAATCTTGATTGTGTGACATTAGCATGGCATTAAAGTATCATAGTATTGTAGTTTGTACCACTAAGCCGTTGGCTTAGCGCGAATGTGATTCTTCACGCAGGTGACAGGGAAGAACCAGAGAGTTCCTGTAGGCCGAGTCGAGCCTAGATTTTGAAGAGTGAATAGTGGGCTTTAAGATCGAAGACTGACTGCCAAACATGTATAAATTTTACGTGTTGTAAAACTTGAGTTTTCATGTATATGAATTTGTAAATATTGTTACTTTCCGTTGCATAGTGAACAAATATTTTATCTACTGTATTTCATAATAAACCTTTACTTTATTTTATACTAGAAGTGTAAATCCTTTTTGCAGGTTGTAGTTGAGGTTATAAGGGGGATTTATTAGAACTGTACTGAGAATGATTTTGTTTGCATTGGTTTGTGTAAAAATGTTTTCAAAAATCAGAAAAAAACCAGTTTTGTCGACACTTGGTATTGAATTTTTAGGCGAAACTATGGCAAAATTTCTGTAAAAATCGAAATAAAAATATGACTAAGTAAAAGTGGTAGCAACATTAGGATAGTGTGGCGCCTCTACTCAGCTTACACACGTAGGTTGGGAAGGGGTGTTACAATTTTTGGTATCAGAGCCTAGGTTTAAGATTCTTAACCTAGGTGAATTGTAAGAAAAAGAATATTTTGATTTTAAAAGTTGGTTTTTGAGTAAAATACATGTTTTGGTATGGCAGTCTTTGATCTTTAATGAGGAATATTATGCTGTGTTTGCAAATATAGGTAGAGATGGCATCTCATTCGCGACAGTCTGTTGAGGGTAGTGCGGAAAGTGTAGCTCCTGAAGAGAGTAGAGAGGGAGCTAGGATTGAGAGGGTTAGTGAGGCACTTGTTTCTGTGCCAGAGAGATCTGCTGCTGAGGAGGCTCCGTCGGGTTGGTTAAGGCATGTGGTAGAACTGTTGAGGGGAGCTCCAGTGCAGCCACCACCACCACCACCACAGCCTCAGATGCCGGTAAGACATTATGACAAGTTAAGAAAATATGGGGCTGAGGATTTTTTGGGCACTACCGATCCTGCAGTGGCTGAGCAGTGGTTGGATAAGGTATAGAGGATATTCATTCAGTCGCAAGCCACTTCGGATGAGAAGTTTGACTATGCCAGATCCCTCCTTCAAAAAGATGCCTATGATTGGTGGAAGACTGTCCCTCATGCTATGGATGATCCACCTACACTATCTTATAGTGATTTTTCTGAGGGAGTTAGAACAGAAATATACTCCGAGGGAGTATAAAGATTTAAAGAAGATGGAATTCTTGAGTTTGAGGCAAGACAACCGGACGGCGACGGAAGATGAGATTGAATACATCCGGTTGAGTCGTTATGCCGGGGGAATTATCTTTGATGAAATAGACCGATGCAGAAGGTTTGAGGAGGGGTTGAGGCCCTCTATTATGTGCATCGTGGCTGGTTCTCGGTACCAGGATTTCTCTCAGCTTGTTGCAGCAGATAGAAGTGTTGAGAGAGCACAGAGTATTGCAGCAACTGTTAGTGAGGAGGAGACTAGAGTGAGGAGACCCCAGTTTGAGGCAGGGTCTTCATCTGTGAAGAGGGGTAGAGGAAGTTTTGTTCCGAGGATCAGTAGGAGTCAGAGATAGCCGGGTAGGTCAGTACAGTATCAGAGACAGAGACCAAGACCTACAACTTCTGTAGCCAGTGCCCCGACTCCCGTGATGCAGAGGTCTACTCCACCTGTATGTTTTCAGTGTGGTGGAAGACATGTGGGTGTTTGTTGGAGGTATAGTAGATCAGCTGTATGCTTCAGGTGTGGATCGCCTGACCATTTCATTAGGGAGTGTCCTGAGATGCAAGAGCATAGGCAGGCTGAGTCAGCAGCCTCTCGACCCAGTGTTAGCAGAGGTGGTCGAGGAGGCAGAGGTTTCAGTAGGGGTGGTCGATCCGGGTATAGTATGAGAGGAGGATCATCATCTGGAGGCAGTAGGCCAGAGGAGGCCGGATCTTCTCAGAGGGTGTATGTGATGCAGAGGCAGCCAGATGCTTCAGCAGTTATAGCAGGTACATTTTCTTTATTTGGCATTTCAGTATTTGCTTTAATTGATCCAGGATCTACTCATTCATACATAAGTGCATCCATATTACCTGTGTCTGAATTGCATTCAGAATCCTTAGGATTTGATGTTTTGGTGACAAATCCTTTAGGACATAGTGTGGTTGTTAGTAAGGTGCACCGTGATAGTGCAGTGGTGATTCAGGGTGAGGAGTTTCTTGGTGATCTGATTGAAATGCCTTTTAAAGAATATGATTTGATCTTAGGCATGGATTGGCTGTCTAAGCATGGAGCTGTGGTAGATTGTCAAAAGAAATGTGTCACCTTGAGAACCAGTGATGGTAGGGATGTGATAGTATCTAGTGAGCAGAGACAACTTACATCCTTATTTGTATCAGCTGTAACAGCTAGGAAGTTGATAAGAAAAGGGTGTGAAGCTTATCTCGCTCATGTTGTGGATACTAGAGTAGGGAGTTCTCAACTTGATGATATAACCACAGTTGCAGATTTTCCAGATGTGTTTCCTGAGGAGTTGCCAGGGTTACCCCCTGAGAGAGAGGTTGAGTTTGGTATCGAATTGTTGCCTGGTACCACTCCCATCTCTATCACTCCTTATCGAATGGCACCAGCTGAATTGAGAGAGTTGAAGGTGCAGTTACAGGAGTTGTTGGATAAAGGGTTTATTCGCCCTAGTGTTTCACCGTGGGGAGCTCCTGTATTATTTGTGAAGAAGAAGGATGGTACTATGAGGTTATGCATCGATTATAGGCAATTGAACAAAGTGACTATTAAGAATAAATATCCTTTGCCTAGAATTGATGATCTCTTTGATCAATTGAAGGGAGCATCAGTGTTTTCCAAGATTGATTTGAGATCAGGGTACCATCAGTTGAGGGTTAAAGCTGAAGATGTTTCTAAGACAGCTTTCCGCACCAGGTATGGGCATTATGAGTTTTTAGTAATGCCTTTTGGGTTGACGAATGCACCTGCAGCTTTCATGGATTTAATGAATAGGGTGTTTAGGCCCTATCTGGATCAGTTTGTGGTGGTTTTCATCGATGATATTTTGGTGTATTTGCGTAATGAGGAGGAGCATGACAAGCATCTGTGAATGGTATTACAGATCTTGAGAGAGAAGCAGTTGTATGCTAAGCTGTCAAAGTGTGAGTTTTGGCTTGACCAAGTAACTTTTCTCGGTCATATAGTTTCAGCAGATGGTATAAGAGTTGATCCAAGTAAAGTTGAGGCTATTTTGAATTGGAGTCCACCAAAGTCAGTGACTGAAGTTAGAAGTTTTCTGGGTTTGGCAGGCTATTATCGAAGGTTTGTGAAAGGTTTTTCTTTGATAGCTACTCCACTCACCAGATTGCTTCGAAAGGGAGTTAGATTTGTGTGGACAGATCAGTGTCAAGCTAGTTTTGATCAGTTGAAAGAAATGTTGACTCAAGCACCTGTTCTTACTTTACCCATGGAAGATAAACCATATGTGATTTACAGTGATGCTTCACATAATGGTTTAGGATGTGTTTTGATGCAAGAGGGTAAAGTCATAGCTTATGCTTCTCGGCAGTTGAAGCCGCATGAGCTTAATTATCCGACTCATGATCTGGAGTTGGCAGCTATAGTGTTTGCTTTGAAGATTTGGCGACACTACTTATATGGGGAGAAATGTTTTATCTATATGGATCACAAAAGTTTGAAATATTTGGGTGTTCAGAAGGAGCTGAATCTTCGGCAAAGACGATGGTTAGAACTGATTAAAGACTAAGACTATTTGATTGATTACCATCCTGGTAAGGCGAATGTTGTTGCTGATGCCTTAAGTCGGAAGTCTTTGGCAGGTTTGGCTGTTTATTCGCTCTCGTTGCTTGTTGAGTTGAGAGCGTTACATGCTAGTTTTGAAGCATGTGATGATGGTGCATTGTTGGCTCAGTTGCAATTGAGACCAGTATTATTGGATCAGATTAAGGAGGCTCAATTAACAGATGAGAAAATTCAGAAGATTGTTTCAGATTGCCAAAATGGGGAGAGTCGAGATTTCTTTGTGAGAAGTGATGGTAGCCTTTGGTTTAAGGATAGATTGTGTGTTCCTGATAATGATAGTTTGAAAAAGGTTATTTTGGAGGAAGCACACCAATCGATTTTTGCTATGCATCCGGGAAATACAAAGATGTACCATGATTTGAAACAGCATTATTGGTGGTCAGGTATGAAAAGAGACATGGCGGAGTTTGTATCCAAGTGTCGCACTTGTCAGAGGGTGAAAGCTGAGCATCAAGTTCCAACTGGGTTGCTTCAACCTTTATCAGTGCCTGAATGGAAATGGGAGAGAGTGACAATGGATTTTGTGTCTGGTTTACCATTGACACAGAGGAAGCATAATGCTATTTGGGTGATTGTTGATAGGTTGACAAAGACAACTCATTTTTGTAATATCCCAAAGTGTGCCTAGAAGTTGATATAATTGTTGTTTGTTTGAATTATGTGTATATGTTAAGTTGATAAGAAAAGATAATTGAAAAGAGAATGTTTATGTGTTGTTTAAAAGGAAAGTAATGTGTAGAGAGAAAGTGTATATGTGTTATATATGGTAATATATATAACATATATGCAAGTCAAATGGGTGGTCAAGGAAAGAAGATATTTTAAATTGTGATTTGTGAAATTACTAAAAAGGGCAAGTGATTAAGAAGGAAGTTAAAACAAATTGTAAAAGGGTGTTTAGGTAATTCATTGTTTTGGAATACTTGGTGGAGATTTAAAGAGAAGTTGACTTTGTTTCTTCATCATCTTTTCTTCTTTTCCATGTGTGTGGCCGGCTCATCCAAAGACAAGAGAAAGCAAAAGAGCAAGAGAGGATTTTGATGTTCTAAGCTCAAATTGAAGGAAGATCTAAGTGATCAAGTTGGTGATTCAAGAAGTTTCATTACTTTGGTAAGTCCTCTTTTGATTTCTTTGCTTATTTGAAGTTGTGTGTGATTTTGATAGATGATTTAAGAGTGTGTTGTTGGATTGTAGTATATTTAAGAGTGTTTGAGTAAATTGATTATGGATTTTAAGGATGGATTGAAGAAAGGAGTAAGTTGGTTGAAAGAGATGGTGTTGTATTTGTGTTTAGGGTTTTTGATGATGTTTGTGATTTGTGTTTGATGTGTGTTTTGGTTTGTTTTGGTGATGTTGCAAGTTTGAGATGGTTTTTGGGTGTGTGTAGTGAAGTTTGTTTGAAGTGGATGTTGGTAGATAGAAGTGTTTTGTTGGGTGTTTTGTTGTTTTGGCCGGAATCTGGGTTTTTGGCCTGACACGCCCATGAGCACATCCAGGGTCTTTAGGCGTGTCAATTGTGTTGGAGGCAGTAGGATTGACACGACCAGTAACACGCCCGTGTTATTGAGCGTGTCATAGCTACTGTGAGATTGGAGAATTGACACGGCCAGGAGCACGTTCAGGGTGTTGGACGTGTCGATGTTTTTGTGTGAGACAGCATGTATTACACTCCCAGTGACATGCCCGTGGTTATGAGCGTGTAATAGCTTCTGTGTTGTGGAGTTAGGGCACGGTCAGGGACACGCCCGTGTGGCTGAACGTGTCATGTTTAGAGTTTGCCCTAGTTAATTCTTAATTTGATTATCTTATGTGTATCCCTAAGCAAGTGTATGTTATTATTTTTGGATTAGGTCTTAAAGGAAGTGAGTTATCATTTATCAAAGAAGTATAAGAATCTTGTAAAAGGAAGTGTTTAGAGTTGTGTGAATTACTATTGAGGTAAGTACAAATCTTGCATTATGGCATTGTTAATTTATATGAGTAATGTACTTTGTTATGTTTATATCAATGATGATATATGTATAATGTCAAGAATATGATGATGTAAATGATTGTGTATTTGAAAGATGAATTGCTATAATGTGGATTGAGATGTGATGGAAAATAAAGCCATTGTGATTGGCTATAATGACCTTAATGAGGCATGTGTGCCTAATTGATAATGAGAATTGAGAATGGGAATTGATAATGAAAGAATAAATGAATTGTGTGTCTAATGTGTTATTCCATTTTCAGAGTTTTGTTGATTGGTGGCATGCCTACTATTAGTAACAATCTCTTGAAGTTAGGTTGGAATTGATCCTTGAAGCCATGTTGGGTTGAAGTTTAACATGTTTTACTCCCCTTGAAGCTTGGTTGGGTCTAGTCCTTGAAGCCTAATTGAGATGTTACAACCATTGAAGCTAGGTTGGGTTGGTTCTTGAAGCCAAGTTGGGTTGATACTTAGCATGCTTTGTTCCCCTTGAAGCTTGGTTGAACCTAATCCTTGAAGCCTAGTTGGGTTTATGATAATTATGAATGTCAAAATTGAACCAAGGCATTAACTCTGAAAATTGAATGGCATATTAGTGTCTTTTGGGCCCATGCTTGTCTTTGTTTAAATGTGACTCTTTAATAGTAAAATAATTGAATTGTGAGATCTATGGAAGGACTTTGAAATGTGATGTGATTATAGGTGTATGGTTTATGAAATATAAAGTTGTGATATTAGCTTTTCACCTATGATGTTATCTTTATGATTAAAATGTGTGACATTGCATTGCATTAAAGCATAATGTTAACATACTTTGTACTTCTAAGCCGTTGGCTTAGCGCGATAGTGTTTGATCGCGCAGGTGATAGAGTTGAACCCGAGAGTTTCTCGAGACCGAGTGAGTCTAGGCATTGAAGAGTTTATTTTGGGACTTAAAGATCAGAGAAGACCTGCCAATCATGTATAACTTCTTTATATTTTGTAAAGTATTGACTCTAATGTAAATATATGTATAATTGCAAATATGGATTTGAATGTATTCATATATGTAAATATTTTATAAATTTCGCTGCATATTAAATAAACGTACATATATCTAATTTGTTTTAAATTACAAGTTAATTACTTTATTTTCTATAATGTATAATGAGAAAGAGTATCTTATCATTCAAAATGATTTAAATGTTAAAGGAAATCGTAGCATCCCTATATTCGGTGTACGTATATTACATTGTGGTGTTTGATGCTTGAAATTAAGTTGTTTTGATGTTATGCAAGTTTATTATGGTTTATTGATGGTTTGGGGTAAGCTTATTTGGAGTGGAAAAGGGTTTAAGAATGATGTTTGTTGGATGTGGTGTTTTTGGTGTCAGAATCAGTTTTTTGGCCTGACACGCCCAAAAACACTGCCATGACATTGGGCGTGTCATTGGTTCTATTTTCAGTATGGGTGACATGAGCAGTGACACGCCCATGTCACTGAGCATGTCACAGCTTCTGTGTTGATGTAGTATTGACTCGTCCAGTGACACGCCCATGTCACTGAGCATGTCATAGCTACTGTGTTGCTAGTGGATTGACACGTCTAGTGACATGCCCATGTCACTGAACGTGTCATAGCTACTGTGTTGGAGGAGAATTAACACATGCAGTGACACGACCATGTCACTGAGCATGTCAAAGCTTCTGTGTTGTGGGTTTAGGACACGGCCAGGGACACGCCCGTGTTGTTGAGCGTGTCAAGTGTAGAATTTTCCCTAGTTAGCTCTTATTCTTATGTTCTTATGTGTATCACTAAGTGAGTTCACCTAGGATTAGGTTTTGAAGAGATTGAGTTGCCCTAATCCAAGTGTTGAAGGATTCTTGGAAAAGGAAGTTGTTAGATTGGTGTGAGTTGCTCTTGAGGTAAGTACAAACCCTACATGATTGCATACATTTACATGATTTTGGGACTTAACACATTTGGTTGGAAAATGTGTTAGGTTACCTATTATATTGTTGATATATGAGAATGGTGCAATGATTTGTGTTATGTGCATTATGTGAATTATATGTTGAGGATTCAAAATATATGAACAATGTAAGTTGTGATGTGCACTCAAATGATGAAATGTGAAGCCATTGATGTTGGCTATAATGTGAAGCACTGAGGCATTGATGAAATGTGAAGCCATTGATGTTGGCTATAAATGAAATACTGAGGCATTGTGCCTACACGATTATGAGAAAATGAGAATGGAATTGATAATGAAATAATGAAAGAATTGTGTGCCTAGTATGTTATTAAATTTTCAGAGTTTTGTTGTTGGTGGCATGCCTAAAAGTAACAATCCCTTGAAGCTGTGTTGGGGTTCATCCTTAAAGCCAGGTTGGGTTGATGCTATGCTCCCCTTGAAGCTTGGTTGGGCCTAGTCCTTGAAGCCTAGTTGGGATGTTACATATGAGATGTTTCTCATTATGATAATGATTCACGTACGAGCTTGATAAATGTGATTATTGGACCAAAACAGTAACTCTGGAATTTGAATGGCATATTAGTTTCTTTTGGGCCCATGCTTGTCTTTGCTTAGATGTGAATCATGAATGATGAAACAATTGAACAATATAATGAAATGTAATGTTATGAAATATGATATCATTTTATATTGTTTACAATTCTTGAAAGTTTATATTGGCATTACATTGAATCATATTGTTATCATGGTTAGTACCACTAAGTCGTTGGCTTAGCGCAATTGCGATTTGTCGCGCAGGGGACAGGGTAGATCCGGTTGAGCCGGAAAGTTTAGCTAGACCAAGTTGAGTCTAGGCTTGTGATTCCTTATGAAGTGTTGATTTTGGACTTCAAGATCAGAGATGAACTGCCAAGCATGTATAAACTTTATATTTTTCTAAATATTGATTTTGATGTATACATATGTCTATTCCGCTACATTTTTCGCTGCTTAATAAACAAATGTTTTATCTATTATGTTTTATAATATAACTTAAATGTTTTAAGTTTTCTCATATTGTTAAATTGAAAGATTGGCTTGTTTACTATATACTGTGACATTCTTGTATCCGGTATATGTATATTACAGATGTGGGTGTGTGTGGTGTATGAATATTGGGTATGGGCGTGTTACAATTGTTTTGGTATCAGAGCCTAGGTTTGAGGTTCTCAACCTAGGTGAATTGTAAGAAAAAGAAAAATTTTATTTTAAAATATAGTTTTTTAATAAGATACATGCTTTGGTTTGAGTGGAAAAGGGTTTAAGAATGAAGTTTGTTGGATGTGGTGTTTTTCGTGTCGGAATCAGGTTTTGGCCTAACACGGCCATGTCCTTGGGCATGTCGTTGGTTCTATATTTAGTATGGGTGACACGAGCAGTGACACGCCCATGTCACTGAGTGTGTCACAGCTTCTTTGTTGGTGTAGTATTTACATGTCCAGTGACACGCCCATTTCACTAAGCGTGTCATAGCTACTGTGTTGCTAGTGGATTGACCCATCTAGTGACACGCCCATGTCACTGAGCATGTCATAGCTACTGTGTTGGAGAAGAATTGACATGTGCAGTGACACGCCCATATCACTGAGTGTGTTAAAGCTTCTGTGTTGTTGGTTTAAGGCACGGCCAGGGACACGCCCGTGTTGTTGAGCGTGTTATGTGTAGAGTTTGCCCTAGTTAGCTCTTGTTCTTATTTTCTTATGTGTATCTATGAGCAGGGATTTTCGCCACCACTCCCGTGGAATGGTTCTTACGATTTTAGCACTATTTAGGCTCGGTGCCTTAGAGAACACGGACCAAAGACCGGAGAAAATGGAGTCGCCACCCGGACGGGCCGGAAAAAAGAAAGGGGTGGATGACTCGATTCCTAAGGAATCCCCAACCCCCTAATGGGTTCAGAAAGTTGGGTACGTATAGGGAAGGTGAGAAATGGCCCAGCACCCCCACAATGCCCGGTTCATTGGAACCGGCCTCCTTTACAGGTCTTAATATTATAAAATTCTTAAATATAACAATATTATCCATATTACACACAATAATTAAAAGAAAGCATCAATATATTAAAATCAAAGCAATGTCCAAACAAAGCAAACAAATGGACACCCATCCAAGGATGGAAACATGTCCTTACATCACATGCCTAAATAGGACACCCACCAAAAGGTAGAAACATGCCCTTTACATAGGTTCTAAAATAGAAAAGCAAATTAAAATACATGATGTTTAACTAATGAGGTACCCACCAAGTGGAAACATACCTCTTACAACTTTTGGAAATCTAAATTAATTGATAAAAGTAAATAATCATTCATCATGAATAAATCATTCATCAAAGCTATTAATCAAAAAATAAAATAAACATCCATCTATGATAAATTACATAAATCAAGTATTGAAATTAAATTAAAGCATAAGAGATAAATCAAAGGATAATCAAGTATGGAATTGAATAAAGCAAATAAAAGTTCAATTATAGCTACTGTGACTTTTTATGCAATTAAAATAGATTAGGGTTTTATGTTTTAAAAGGTTGGTAAGACTATTTGATTAACTAAATTAATATTTGAATGGTGAAATCATGAAACTAGGGTTTTAGACACTTTAAAACACTTTTATTTGTGATTTTAAATGGTAATTTATTGTATTTTTAAGCTACTGTATAAAATTTATGTTTTTATGTTTTTATGTTTTTTAATGTTTTAAAAGGAATAGGGTTCATAAAAATTAGGGTTTAAGGTTTTAAAAGGGTTAGTGTTCATTATTTTGAATTTTGGAAGTTGAATTTAGATTTAGTATGTTAGAATTTAGGGTCACGATGATGCATGATTTTTAAGAATTTGGAAATCAATTTGATAATTTCATGAAGTTTTATTAATTTAAACAAACAAATTAAAGTTTTTATAAGTAGAAAAGATGTTTTTTAATGCTTTTTGAATGAAATAGAACCTACTTTAAAATTTTAAAAGAAACAAAATTTAAATCTTAGTTTTGTTGAAAGATATGTTCAATTAGAGTTTTAAGATTTTTAAGAAGTAAAAATAACAATTTTAAGCCTTTTGGAAGATAAACTAATGAAATAAGGTTTTTTGCCTTTAGAAAAACTAAATTAAAGTTCTAAGATTTTAACTTTTGAAAAACACAAAAATCCTAGTTTTTAGCTATTGTGTAAAAACAATTAAAAAAAATCAATTAACACATACCTTCTTTTGATGATTCCTCCAAAAATAATTCTTCTTGGATGAACTAGCTCCAAAGACAAGCCTTTTTTGCCTTTTTCCCTTTGAATCGTGCCTCTGCTCCTTTAAAAATCAATTGAATTGAATTTATTACTTTTCCTTCACTAATTTCGTTTTCCAATTTCCAAGCTACTGCCAAAAAATTTCCTCCCCTAAAATTAATTGCCTTTGGTCCTTATTTATAATGGTTTGAGGTTGTTTATTCCTAATTAGTTAAGGTAAGTAATATTAATAAAAAAAAGAAACTGAAACCTAATAGAATTAGGTTTCAAAAAATTTGCGCTGCCGAAGGAAAAAATGCACTGGCAAAAAAAAACTGCGGCAATGGGCGGGCTAGGGCGTCGCCCGCAGGAAATTCCTGCGGGCGAGCTATTTCGCCCGCAGGATTTTCCTGCGGGAGAAATAGCCCACGGGCCCGTGCAACTGTTTTTTCGCTGCAGATTTTTTCGACTCCGATTTTTATTTTTATTTTTATTTTTTGATTTTTATTTGTTTATTTTTATTTTTTATTAATAAAAATTAGATAATAAAGAAAAAATTATTTTGGACAAATTAGACAACAAAAATCATTTTAGACTAAATAAAACATATTGGACCGAATTGGGTAAAAAATTAAGGGTCTACAGTTTGCCCCCTGCTTGAATGATCTGAAACCTTAGTGAAAGAGAGTGAAAAGCAATAAGACTTAATTTTTGAGATGGTTGAGGTTTTGGGTTCTGGACCCGGTTCGAGTTCTGGACTCAAATATAAATTATAGGTTCTCGACCTAAGGAAAATTTGGGTTCTGGACTAGGTTCGAGTTCTGGACTCAATGGATGATTCTAGGTTATGGACCTAAGAAAAATTTAGTTTCTGGACCCGGTTCGAGTTCTGGACTCAATGGATGATTCTAGGTTCTAGACCTAAGGAAAATTTGGGTTCTGGACCCGATTCGAGTTCTGGACTCAAGGATGATTCTAGGTTCTGGACCTAAAGAAAAATTTGGGTTCTGGACCCGGTTCGAGTTCTGGACTCAAGGGAGATTCTAGGTTCTGGACCTAAAGAAAAATTTAGGTTCTGGACCCGATTCGAGTTCTGGACTCAAGGGAGATTCTAGGTTCTCGACCTAAGAAAAATTTGGGTTCTGGACCCGATTCGAGTTCTGAACTCAAGAATGATTCTATATTCTGGACCTAAGAAAAATTTGGGTTCTGGACCCGGTTCGAGTTCTGGACTCAAGGGAGATTCTAGGTTCTCGACCTAAAGAAAAATTTGGGTTCTGGACCCGGTTCGAGTTGTGGACTCAATGACGATTCTAGGTTCTAGACCTAAAGAAAAATTTGGGTTCTGGACCTGGTTCGAGTTCTGGACTCAAGGATAATTATATGTTCTGGACCTAAGGAAAATTTGGATTTTGGACCCAAGAGATTTGGATACTCAATCCTAAACTGGACTCGGATACTCGATCCTAAATTGGGTTGGGATACTCGATCCTAACTGTACTTGGATACTCGATCCTAACTTGGATTCGGATACTTGATCCTAAACTTGATTGGGATACTCTATCCTAAATGGATTTGGATACTTGATCCGAAATCGGATTTGGATACTCGATCCTAAACTGGATTTGGATACTCGAACCCAAATTGGAGTTGGATACTTAATCCTAAATTGGCTTTGGATACTCGATCCTAAACTGTATCCCAATCCTAAACTGGATTGGGATACTCGATCCTAACTAGATTTGGATACTCGATCCTAAATTGGCTTTGGATTTGGGTACTTGGACCCGAGATTGGGTACTTGGACCCGAGATTGAATTGATTTGGGTACTTGGACCCGAGATTAGGTACTTGGACCCGAGCTTGAATTGATTTGGGTACTTGGAGCCGAGATTGAGTTTGACTGACCTTTTATCATTTGAGAAATCTGACTACTCCGGTTATTCTATGCATTGTGGTTTTTCACCCTCAAAATGGATCTTCATCCTATGAGATCGGGTCTTCATCCTTGAAAATGAATCTTCATCTTTTAACATCAGGTCTTTATCCATTGGAGGTCGGGTCTTTACCTTGGCTTCAGCTCTTTTAGCTAGATTGGTCTTTTGTCTTTTGCATCTTCATTCTTTTGAGAGTTCTAATGTTCCATTCTTTTGTTCTTCCTTTTTGCAAAGATTTAGCTATTTTTAATTGGACCTTATATCCACTCCTTGCCCCCCTGTGTGGCAAAATATTTGTAAGTGAGTTTAAAAATATTTGGTATATAAACTCAAAAAATTGAAAAGGAGAAACTTTGCCCCCTGTGTAGGCTCAAACCAAAGATTTTATCCATGCAAGCTTTGATTGATGTTTTTGCCGTCTAGTTCTTCTCACAAGCACGTATTTCTTCTCTTTGCAAAATTACTGGAGCTTTCTCAAGCAATGGGCTTTCCATGCCTCCTGATTTGACATCTTCTTTTGATTCTTCACTTCACAGAGTGTTTGCTGTTCACCTTGATAAGGAATAGACAACACAAGATAAGAAAGTGAGATGTGATATGCTCATGTATGCATGATATGCATGAATAATACTTACAGTTGTTCCATCGACTCATAGACCGAGGCGATCAGCAGAAGTGTTCTTATTGGTTCCGTTTTGATGCTTGTTCAAGTCCTGCATTGGAATGATCGAATGCTTTTGCATTTGGGGCTTTTATCTTCAAGATGTTGAAAACATGAGTGGTGGAGACCCCTAATAGTAGAGTCAAGGATACATCCTTTTCAAACTATTTTTCAGCATGTCGGCTGATAGCTTCTTCATGACCTTGCCAATAATCACTTCAACAGACTTCCCTTAGCTCGAAGGCTTTGTATGACAAAACACTTTTTTTTTTTGAAAACAAATGTTGGCTTTGCCAAATTAATGTCAATGTACCTTAGAACTTGAGTTTTCCAAATTAACACATCTATAACATGATAACCCTAGCTACCATACTAAACTCTGGAATTATTTCTATTTAAGCAAGAACTGTTGCACTTCATATAAGCACATACACATTACTTGGCCAAAGGTCTCATTTGAGTTTAAATATTGTCTATCTCATATGCATGCTTATCCAAACTATCACCACTAATAGACTCTACCTACCAAGGGAGATCAATAGGTCTTTAATAGTCTTGAAATGGGGTCTATAAGGGACATGGGCTAAATGAAGGCTATTTTGAGATTGGAGCTGATGTGACACAATGGACAAATCCTCACACTATAAATTTCTTGTTTGAATTTTAAGCAGCTTGGAGGCAATCTTGCTAGACTTCAAATTCTTGGCATTAATTTGGATCTTGATTAGGACAGTTTATGCCCTTGCAAAAAGTTTGGTTCCCAAACTCGTTTCTTTTCTTCTTCTCCCTTTTCTTTATTTCTCTTATTCTTCCCTTTCTTTTATCATTTTGTCCTTATTTCTTGTAGGACTGTCAAGTACAAAACTTTCAAGAATTGGATGGTCTTTCTCCTTTGATTTTGATTAAATCTTTGGTTGGGTTAGACCAATTTATGTCAAACTATCCAAATGGAAGCCTTTTGCTGTTTAGGTAAAAGAGAACTCAGTTGGCTTTCTGAACCACCTTTTTAAGTTTTATCTTTTTTTCTTTTCTTTCTCTTTTTTTCTTCTTTTGTTTTCTTCTTTTTCTTTTTCTCTTCTTCTTTTGTTTTTCTTTTATTTTTTTTATTCTAGCTCTAAAAAGAGTTGTCTTGTTTGTACCAACTTGGGCTCCCAATAATGGATGAGTGGAGTAACATAAATCTTCTTTAACAGGGATACATTATTTGTTACTCTAATGTTGTCTTGACATATTGGAAATATTAAAGGAACTTCAGCTACCCTTATGATCTTAAAAACATCAACTACCCTTATGGTCTTGAGAACTTCAACTATCTTCATGATCTTGACCAATCATTGATTTCTTTGATCTTCTTGCCACTTTATCTTAGTGATCATAAGACTTTTCAAAAGTATCACAACAGCTTAGGATAGATTATTGGGGTTTTTAAGCCAATGAATAGAAAGCTAAAATTTTATGAAGGCTCAAAGGGACAACTAGGGATTGATATTTAATAAGGTGGATACTAGTTGTTGGCTAACCAAATAATGCCTTAGATCATTTCTCTCTTAAATAAGTAGAGTTCAATTTCGCCTTGAAAGCTTGTCAAAGCATGTTCTAAGACTGACTAGGACCTAGACAAAGATAATTATGCAGGAGCCCTCTCTAAGTAAGCATACACAACTCAATGCTATAGAGAAATTCCCTCATCTAGTAAAGTCATTCAAGTCATGATGCCTAGACACATTAATTTATGAATTATCAAGCTAGATTCCTCATCGGTTGAGCACCAAAATGAACAAAGACCAATAAGATTTTTGTTGAAAGTAATTTATTCAAGCAACTTTTAAAAAACCAAGATTGTTCCAATTTAAATATTAAAGAAAGTAAAATTAAGAAGCAATATTCAAGCTAAGGAAAGTTTGTTGCATTTAATTTTCTTTCATATCTTCTATATCCCCATCTTGAAAGGATGATAAAACAAAATCTTCTTCTAGTCCTTTTCCCACAATGAATGTTGTCGGTGGAGGTACTCTTCTAAACTTAGGCAAAGGGTTGTTCTTGGTATTGGGCTTATCCGGCTTGGGTAGCTTGCCACTATCAATCAAATCTTGGATCTCATGCTTTAGATGAGCACATTTATCTGTTTCATGTCCTCGCATTTGATGAAATTGATAGAAGGCCTCGGCATTGAAGTTTGGTGGCAATGGATTATGTAAAGGTCGAGGAGCTAACAGTTGTAACAACCCTTTCTTTTGCAGCTTGCTAAAAACCCAAGATAGAGGCTTCCCTAGATCTGAGAATTGTCTTTTATTCCCTTGACCGGTCACATTAATATCAACTTCTTTTTGTGTGCTTTGATTTCTAGACTAGTAATTCCCTTTCTCATTCCTTTTTATTAAAAAGCGATTCTTCTCTCTTTCCCATTCTTCAATTTGCAAACCAGCTTGGAGAAGGTCTTTGAAATCCCTTATAAGGGTGTGAGACATCCTTTTACGGAGATTGGGCAAGACACCTCTCACGATCATCCTTATTTGATCAGATTCATCGGGCCTTTTCTTGAGCAAAATGGCCTTGTTTCTCCATCGCTTCACATAGTCCACAAAATTCTTATTTGGCCTTTGTCTAATGGACTCCACTTCCATTAAGGTAACTTCCAACTCAACATTATATCCATATTGTTGGATGAAGGCTTTGTAAAGTAGATCCCAACTCTTTTGCGTTCCATCATCTAAGGTATTGAACCAGTTTTGGACAATAAGATCCAATGAGAGCATAATGTACCTTAGGGTTTGAGCCTTAGTAGCTCGGGCAGACTGCATGGCAGTGATGTATTGCTTCACATGAAGACGAGGATTTTTGGTGCCATTGTACTTAGCAAAGGAAGGCATCTTAAATTTATAAGGGACCTCATCATCTTGTTCAAATAGTTTGTCGATCTCAGACATCTCTTCAGTTTTCAGCTTCTTCTCAAATTTCTTTTCTAAGTCAGCAATAGTCTTTTCAAAATCGGATGTCTCGGTCTTTTCAATAGTTGCTTTCTCACCAACCTTTGGTTATTTCCTCTTTTCTTGAACATCTTGGTAGTATTGAGCCCAATCATCATCATCAATGATCACCTTTTCATCATCAAAAACCACTTCACTAACTTTGGTCTTCCCTTTGTCCTTTGGTTTCTTAGTGCTAGCAGATGCCTCGGCATGGTTCTCTAAGATTGTAGTCAAATGGTTCTTCATGGTCTCAGCTAGGGCCTCTTTGATTTCATCCATCTTGGCATTGAGGGCCTCATCCACCATCCTTTGAATTTGTTTGAGCTCCATTGTTTTAGGTGAGCAAGTGATTGAGTCGTTGCTAGATACTTCGTCTTCGGCGTAGGTCGGATTTGTAATATCCCGGAATAGACCCTAAGAGTTTTGGAGTTATTGTTGTTGTATTTGGAATTAATGTATATGTGTATATGGGAAATATAAAGATAATATATATAAGACATATACATATACATCATATATACATGGGATATAAAATGGTGTAGGGAAAGTGAATTGTATATATATTTGTATAATTAAGTAATAATAATAATGATAATAAAGACAAAAAGAAAAGAGAAGAAGAAAGTCAAAGAAAGAATATGTGGTGGAGATTTAAAGTATTATTATTATTATTATTATTGTTATTGTTATTGTTATTGTTATTATTATTATTATTATTATTATTATATATAAGATAAGAACGAAGGAAAGAAGTAGAACCTTCTTTCTTCTTCTGCTCCTTCTTCTTCGTCTTCTTCTTTTCTGCTTGGTCGAGAGAGAGAGGGAGAGAGAGAGAGAGAGATGATGATTTTGAGAGGATTGGAGATTTTTATTAAAGATTTGGCATATTAACCAAGTTGTGAAGGAAGTGGATTGCTCTAAGTTAAGTGGTGAAGAGTTCTTGGAAGGTAAAGTGAATAGATTGAGAATGGTTCTTAAGGTAAGTAAACTACCTAAATTCATCTATTAATAAGATATTGAAACTTAAGACATATTCATTTGTAAATGTGTTAAGGAATTGAATGTTTGGTTGATGTGTTTTAGCAAGGTGAATAATGTGAGAAATATGTAAATTATGTGTTTAGGACATTGATTATGTTCATTTGTGTGGTGTCATATTATGTATGAAGTGTTTGAGTGCAACCAAAGGGGATTTATAAATGTTAGGGGCTTAAATTCATGTGTGACACGGCCAAAAACAAGGAGAGACATGGCCAAGTCAAGGGAATTGGTTTGATTTTGGAGAGACACGATCACAGTCTCAACCGTGTTCTCTGCCCGTGTTTGTCACTGCCAGATTTTTGTGGAGAGACACGGTCGTGTCCCTTGCCCGTGTCTGTGACTGTATGATTTTTGTTGTGAGACACGGCCACTGGCTCAGCCGTGTCACTTGCCGTGTCACCTACTGCCTGAAATTATGTTGAGAGACACGGCCGTGTCGCCTGGCCGTGTTCACTACTGCCAATTATGGTTGAGAGACACGGCCACAAGCTTAGCCGTGTCCCTCAAGTGATGCTGGCCGTGTCCCTCAAATTGGTTAGTTAATGATTCTTATTCTTGATTATTCTTGTATTGTTGGATCCTCCAAGGGTTTTGTTGAATCTATACTTCAAATATATATGAAACAACTGTATGTTGAGGATTCCAAATCTAAGAATAAGGTAAATTATATATGTGTATATCAATGATGATCATTCTTGATGAATGTTAAATGTGTTTGATTATGAATATGTAAATAATGAAGTATTCTAATGTGAATTGAGACCAAATAAGATGTGATGTAATTGTGATTGATAATGATGTTATATGAAATGTGTAGTATTTGAGATAAATGATTGTGTATTTGAAAGATGAAAAGCTATGATATGAATTGAGATATGATTATTTAAATGATATGAGAAGCCATTGTGATTGGCTATGATGATTTAAATGATATTGGAAGCCATTGTGATTGGCTATGATGATCTAAATGATATGAGAAGCCATTGTAATTGGCTATGATGATTTCAATTGAAAATGAAATTGATAATGAACTCATAAATGAATTGTGTGTCTAATATGTTATTCATTTTCAGAGTTTTGTTGTTGGTGGCATGCCTAATAGTAACAATCTCTTGAAGTTAGGTTGGTTTGATCCTTGAAGCCAAGTTGGGTTGAAGTTTAACATGTTTTACTCCCCTTGAAGCTTGGTTGGGTCAAAACCTTGAAGCCTAATTGAGATGTTACCACCCTTGAAGCTAGGTTGGATTGGTTCTTGAAGCCAAGTTGGGTTGATACTTAGCATGCTTTGTTCCCCTTGAAGCTTGGTTGAACCTTAATCCTTGAAGCCTAGTTGGGATAATGATAAATGTGATAATTAAACCAAAACATTAACTCTGAAAGTGGAATGGCATATTAGTGTTCTTGGGCCCATGTGTGTGTTTGTATATATATATATATGTGATTCCTGAATAATGAAAATGAATAATGAGATATATGTTTGTCCTTGTTTTAATGTGAACTATGGAAGGAAATTAATGTTGTGTGATATATAGTGATAACTACGGAATGAGATGCATACAATTCATAAGTGAATTATTGAAGATGAGTATAGCTTGAGAAGCTATGTGAAATGATGAGTTTATGATGTGTAAATTGTATATGATGATATATGATGTGTGAAATGTATATGAATGTGGAAATAGTGGATATTGTTTCATGAAGACTTTGATAAGTCATTGGATTGTGAATTACTGAAATAAAATGTATGAATATGTATATTGGTAAAACATTAGTAGAAGTATATATATATGAAAAGTATAGCCAAAAAGGGAAAAACATGGTAAGAAAATAATGACATAATAAGTTAAAATGAAAATATGATTTTCTCTATTGTATGTGTATATGATTTATTTTTATTACTAAGCTCTCGGGCTTAGCGCGGTTGTGTGATCGCGCAGGTGATTATGCGGTTGATCGGGAAATCAAGCAGTTATGCCACGAGAAGGGTAAGAGTGTTCTGAGACCAACTAGAAGGTGATGCATACATGTAAAGTTTAATTTTGTTATATTATTCACAATCATATATTCATATGTATAATGATTTACTAAATGTTATTAAAATCTAAAGATAGTATTGTTTGAACTTGGATAAGATTTTTAAATTAAAACTAGAAGTGACATTCTTACACTCTATATACGTATTGTATGTATACTAGGTATATGTATAGTACCTATATAGAGTATGAGGGTGTTACAATTATTTTGGTATCAGAGCTTAGGTTCGAGATTCTCGGCCTAAGTAGAATTAAAAAAAGAAAGTTTTGAAAAGCTGAAAGAGAAGTGAAAAGAAAAGTTTTGAAATGAAATTTGTAATACATGCATATGCATTCACATCTAGGTTGGTCTCGAACGTGGCATTATGTGATTTGCGATGTATTGGAACGATTTGAGATGAATGATAGTGTGTGAATAAAATTTTATATGGAAGTAATAATTTGAAAAAGAAATGATATGACAATTTGTACAAGATTAATTGATAAATTCAGGAATGGGAATTTACTTAAGGAAAGTAAATTCTGAAGTATTGATTATTGAAAAGTGATTGGAAAATAAAGAAATGAAAAAGAGAATAAAGTTGGAAATGAGTTGAAAATAAAATCAAGATTAGAGTATGTACTCTTTCCTCTATGATTTGAATCTCTTTATGACAAAGTTTATGTTTAGTTTGTTAGAAAGAGGAAATATGGTGAGATTGTTATTATAGAAGGATATGTTATTTAAAGGAAGAGAGTATGGTAGAATATTGAATGAATTGAGTAATATAGATAAAGTGTGATTATTTAAAGTTTGGGGTATATAAAGCTAAGGTTGTGTTTAAAAGAAAAAGAGATGATATGGGTATAGTTTGTACTGTTTTTCTTTTTGTAAACATTGTGATTTCAATGTTGGAAATGTGAAATGTTTGCATATTGTGAAAGCTCATGGTAACAGTGATAATATATGATAGTTGGATTTTTGAAATGAGCTTAAGACTTGTGAGAATTATATGTTTGATGTTGCTTTGTGATATATATATAATGTTTAAAAGTTGATATTAATAAAAGATTAGTTTGGTATACTGAAGTTTAAGTGGAGTAGTAAGTTGAAAGGTTAAAGTTTTAATGGAATTTGATAAAGATTATTTGGATACTAATAGTTTAATGTATATTTAATACATGAGCTATGTGAATTGAATAATGTGATTAATAGTATGAGAATTTGTTTGAAGTTTAAAGAAAGTGAGTAAGTGGAAATGAGTTATTTTAAGTTATTTGAGTAAAAAGGATAAAAATGGATATGAAGATATATTAAATGCTTTTAAAGATAAAAGTGAAGGAGATGTCACATTAGGATTGTGACTAAAATGTATATGAAATGTTATTATGGTTAAAATATTTATATATTTGTTGTGATGATACATACTCTATACCATATTGAAGAAATGAGGATGATAGTGTTCAAAGGAAAGTGATAAACATTAGTTTTGTATGGAATGTATGAAGAAGGAAAATAAAATAAGAACATATAATTAAGTATATACATGTATAGGATGTATGAGTTGAGTTTTTCTATATGAATGAAATTATAATATGTAAGAAATATGAATCACATTATGAATGTATATGTGGTACAAATATTGGATTAGTAATATGGAGAATGATATTGTATGTATTGGTGAACCTAATAAAGATTAGGTTATGATTTGAACAAACTAGATAAATTTTATAATGAAATTGTTATGGTGATCACTAAACTGATGATCTTATAATATTTAGAGTTCCAAAGTATCCACATATGGAAAAGTATTATGTATTTGTATATTGTAAGAGATTGTAAATGGAATAGAAAGGAAGTGACAAAAGAGAAATTATGTAATGTTTACATGATGGAATATGTGTTCATACAAGAAAATAATAATATTGTTGAAACATGAATTAAGCTAGTGATGATTAAATAATCTACTGCAAATTGGGTGATAATGGAGTTGGAATGTGTTGACTCTTGAGGTAGCCAAGGTTTGGAAATGAATACAAAATTTTTGAGATCCAATTTAGTATGGTAATTGAAAAGGTTGGAAAAAGAATAATAAAGGAACCATATGGATTTATAAGTTTCAATTATGACCCTTAATCTTTTATAATCCTATGGTTTGTTTAGTATATTGTGGTTGATTAATCTTGTTATTTTCTGATTTGGGATTGAGATAACATGATTATATTATAGTTCTGATGAGATTGATAATTATGATGTGGTAAAGTGATAATTTATTATCTTATGTTAGAAATCTGGTTATAGTTATGAAAAGTAAGGAAACAGAAGAGAATTATGAAAATGTGCTAAGTATGGATAACATTTATTGTTAAGATAGCAATGGTGTGATATATGAAAAGATATTGGAAAGAGAGAAATTACAAAAAGGTGATTGGAAGTTATGCTAAATATATGTATGGTGTAAAGTGAATGGGTTTAAAGTTTAAGTGAATGAATTGTACATAATCAATATGATATGAGATTATCATAAGAATTGGTAGAAATGATAATTTGATTAAATATGGATCGGAAGAGATCAGAAATTGGATATAAGTTTGGTTGAATGGAATGAGGATATATATAGTGTGAAATCTAATGATAAATTCAAATAAATATTTGTTGGTTTGAATTGAATAGGATTGAAGTGTGAATATTTTGTAATAGATAAATCAATGATCTAAGTTGCGTTAAGATTATGAATCATTATTAAGATTTAATATGTATAGTTATACTAAGAGTATAAAATTTATATGATAATGTATATGATGTAAACTTTTATAATGTGGATGGATATGAATGAATGAAGTCATATCAGTTGTAAATAGTGATGAAAATGGAAAAGAATTGATTATCTGTTAAATAAGTTTACAAAGGTTGTATCAATATTAATATTAAGTGAAAAACATGATAGTGAAAGATTTAAGTGTAAGCAAAATGAAAAGATTGTTACCAATCAGGGTTTGATAAGCGGCTACTTTTAAAAGTGATTGTAATGACAAGATAAACAATAGTATGGTATAATTCAATAATTTCCAAGGTTAAAGTAAAGAGATTATTTATAAAGAGATGAAGTGATATATATATTTTGAATGTATTAGATGTATGGAATATATAGACTATAAGATGAATTGATTATTGTGTAGAAGAACATTCTTTGGGAATGTAATGAGCTATCTGGGTGGCTCTGTTGAGAAAGTTATAAGATAAAAATAGATTGATAATGGTGAGTTATGATTGACTTAAAGGGGGAGAGTAAAAGTTGAGTGATTTGATAAATTATAATGTAAGATATGATTATCTTCATATGAAATTAAAGATTGTATTATGTTAAGAATGGGTTGTTATGGTGTTAGATAATTTCGAGGACGAAATTACTTAAAGGGGAGAGAATTGTAATATCCCGGAATAGACCCTAAGAGTTTTGGAGTTATTGTTGTTGTATTTGGATTTAATGTATATGTGTATATGGGAAATATAAAGATAATATATATAAGACATATACATATACATCATATATACATGGGATATAAAATGGTGTAGGGAAAGTGAATTGTATATATATTTGTATAATTATGTAATAATAATAATGATAATAAAGACAAAAAGAAAAGAGAAGAAGAAAGTCAAAGAAAGAATATGTGGTGGAGATTTAAAGTATTATTATTATTATTATTATTATTATTATTATTATTATTGTTATTGTTATTGTTATTGTTATTGTTATTGTTGTTATTATTATTATTATTATTATTATTATTATATATTATATATAAGATAAGAACGAAGGAAAGAAGTAGAACCTTCTTTCTTCTTCTGCTCCTTCTTCTTCGTCTTCTTCTTTTCTGCTTGGTCGAGAGAGAGAGGGAGAGAGAGAGAGAGAGAGATGATGATTTTGAGAGGATTGGAGATTTTTATTGAAGATTTGGCATATTAACCAAGTTGTGAAGGAAGTGGATTGCTCTAAGTTAAGTGGTGAAGAGTTCTTGGAAGGTAAAGTGAATAGATTGAGAATGGTTCTTAAGGTAAGTAAACTACCTAAATTCATCTATTAATAAGATATTGTAACACATATTCATTTATAAATGTGTTAAGGAATTGAATGTTTGGTTGATGTGTTTTAGCAAGGTGAATAATGTGAGAAATATGTAAATTATGTGTTTAGGACATTGATTATGTTCATTTGTGTGGTGTCATATTATGTATGAAGTGTTTGAGTGCAACCAAAGGGGATTTATAAATGTTAGGGGCTTAAATTCATGTGTGACACGGCCAAAAACAAGGAGAGACACGGCCAAGTCAAGGGAATTGGTTTGATTTTGGAGAGACACGATCATAGTCTCAGCCGTGTTCTCTGCCCGTGTTTGTCACTGCTAGATTTTTGTGGAGAGACACGGCCGTGTCCCTTGCCCGTGTCTGTGACTGTATGATTTTTGTTGTGAGACACGGCCACTGGCTCAGCCGTGTCACTTGCCGTGTCACCTACTGCCTGAAATTGTGTTGAGAGACACGGCCGTGTCGCCTGGCCGTGTTCACTACTGCCAATTAGGGTTGAGAGACACGGCCACAAGCTTGGCCGTGTCCCTCAAGTGATGCTGGCCGTGTCCCTCAAATTGGTTAGTTAATGATTCTTATTCTTGATTATTCTTGTATTGTTGGATCCTCCAAGGGTTTTGTTGAATCTATACTTCAAATATATATGAAACAAATGTATGTTGAGGATTCCAAATCTAAGAATAAGGTAAATTATATATGTGTATATCAATGATGATTATTCTTGATGAATGTTAAATGTGTTTGATTATGAATATGTAAATAATGAAGTATTCTAATGTGAATTGAGACCAAATAAGATGTGATGTAATTGTGATTGATAATGATGTTATATGAAATGTGTAGTATTTGAGATAAATGATTGTGTATTTGAAAGATGAAAAGCTATGATATGAATTGAGATATGATGATTTAAATGATATGAGAAGCCATTGTGATTGGCTATGATGATTTAAATGATATGAGAAGCCATTGTGATTGGCTATGATGATCTAAATGATATGAGAAGCCATTGTAATTGGCTATGATGATTTCAATTGAAAATGAAATTGATAATGAACTCATAAATGAATTGTGTGTCTAATATGTTATTCATTTTCAGAGTTTTGTTGTTGGTGGCATGCCTAATAGTAACAATCTCTTGAAGTTAGGTTGGTTTGATCCTTGAAGCCAAGTTGGGTTGAAGTTTAACATGTTTTACTCCCCTTGAAGCTTGGTTGGGTCAAAACCTTGAAGCCTAATTGAGATGTTACCACCCTTGAAGCTAGGTTGGATTGGTTCTTGAAGCCAAGTTGGGTTGATACTTAGCATGCTTTGTTCCCCTTGAAGCTTGGTTGAACCTTAATCCTTGAAGCCTAGTTGGGATAATGATAAATGTGATAATTAAACCAAAACATTAACTCTGAAAGTGGAATGGCATATTAGTGTTCTTGGGCCCATGTGTGTGTTTGTATATATATATATATGTGATTCCTGAATAATGAAAATGAATAATGAGATATATGTTTGTCCTTGTTTTAATGTGAACTATGGAAGGAAATTAATGTTGTGTGATATATAGTGATAACTACGGAATGAGATGCATACAATTCATAAGTGAATTATTGAAGATGAGTATAGCTTGAGAAGCTATGTGAAATGATGAGTTTATGATGTGTAAATTGTATATGATGATATATGATGTGTGAAATGTATATGAATGTGGAAATAGTGGATATTGTTTCATGAAGACTTTGATAAGTCATTGGATTGTGAATTACTGAAATAAAATGTATGAATATGTATATTGGTAAAACATTAGTAGAAGTATATATATATGAAAAGTATAGCCAAAAAGGGAAAAACATGGTAAGAAAATAATGACATAATAAGTTAAAATGAAAATATGATTTTCTCTATTGTATGTGTATATGATTTATTTTTATTACTAAGCTCTCGGGCTTAGCGCGGTTGTGTGATCGCGCAGGTGATTATGCGGTTGATCGGGAAATCAAGCAGTTATGCCACGAGAAGGGTAAGAGTGTTCTGAGACCAACTAGAAGGTGATGCATACATGTAAAGTTTAATTTTGTTATATTATTCACAATCATATATTCATATGTATAATGATTTACTAAATGTTATTAAAATCTAAAGATAGTATTGTTTGAACTTGGATAAGATTTTTAAATTAAAACTAGAAGTGACATTCTTACACTCTATATACGTATTGTATGTATACTAGGTATATGTATAGTACCTATATAGAGTATGAGGGTGTTACAGGATTGTTGTAAGCTTTAGAACTATGGTAAGCCAAGGCTGCGAGCCAAAGAGGATCAATGATATGAGATGCAAATGTATGCATGTATGCATGTATGCACTAACAATCAACAAATAAGGATAAATAGGACGTTCCTTCCAACCTTATAACATTCACACATGAATGGCGAGTCTCTTTTCCTAGGTATATGGTTAACAAAATACCAACATGGGGTATCTTGCTTTCGAATAATTCTCTCGGACGTTTTAACCAATAGTTATATTTTCAAAAATGGAAATCAATCCATGATAATTTCCATTAATTAGGTTTTAATCCATTCAACCAACTATAGTAGCTTTTGTGCTATGTTGGATTAAAAGTAAATTAAGAGGTTTATTACGAATAGATTTCTCACTTGAAAAGAGGAACTAATGGTTCATGCCAAAAACAAGCCCATAGTTAATTTATTCTTAGTGTAAACTAGACCCACAATTGATTTTTGGTATTTCATAATTGACCTAAATATTTTTGCAAGCTCTTTGTAAGAAAAGATTGGGTGAAAATAGTTTTGTTTCTAAGCCCATTGTAAAAGATTTTAGAAAATTGGATTTTGGGCTTAGTATTTGGGCCATGAGCCAAAGAAATTTTTATTTGTTTTTAGAAAAGTCTTATGTCCAAAGATCATCTTGAAAAATTTTGAAAATAGTTTTGGTCTTTTGGGCTTTAAGAAAAATTTACTTTGATCTTACAATATACTTAGGTCATATTTGAAAAGAACAAACCAAATAAGCCATGATTTAAGCCAAGATAAATAAACCATAGTCAAACAACATGCATTTGGGTAAAACCTAAGGAAAGTAACTAGGCCAATTACATGAGCTTTAGTCTTTGGGTAAAAAGGCTTAGGTTCCCATAGCAAGCATATACCAAATGGTACGAGGCTATGAGTGGTTATGCCATGCTCGATCTCCATACCTTGAGTGAAAGTATGGTATCCCTTACATAACATAACACGGGTAACACGGGCATCCTAACTCATGCACACAATGCAATCTAATATGATGCAATGGATAATATCATTATAAGAAAAAATAGAATAATATAAAGACCAACGGAATCAACTTCTCTTATCCCCAGTGGAGTCGCCACTGTGAGCGGGGATTTTTGCCCCCACTCCCGGTGGAATAGTTCTTGCGACTTCGGCACTGTTTAGGCTCGGGGCCTTAGAGAACACGGACCTAAGTCTAGAGAAAATGGAGTCGCCACCCAGATGGGCCGGGAAAAAGAAAGGGGTGGATGACTCGATTCCTAAGAAATCCCCAACCCCCTAATGGGTTCGGAAAGTTAGGTACGTGTGGGGAAGGTGAGAAATGGCCCAGCACCCCCACAACGCCCGGTTCATTGGAACCGGCCTCCTTTACAGGTCTTAATATTATAAAATTCTTAAATATAACAATATTATCCATATTACACACAATAATTAAAAGAAAGCATCATTATATTAAAATCAAAGCAATGTCCAAACAAAGCAAATAAATGGACACCCATCCAAGGATGGAAACATGGCCTTACATCACATGCCTAAATAGGATACCCACCAAAAGGTAGAAACATGCCCTTTACATAGGTTCTAAAATAGAAAACAAATTAAATTACATGATGTTTAACTAATGAGGTACCCACCAAGTGGAAACATACCTCTTACAACTTTTGGAAATCTAAATTAATTGATAAAAGTAAATAATCATTCATCATAAATAAATCATTCATCAAAGCTATTAATCAAAATATAAAATAAACATCCATCCATGATAAATTAAATAAATCAAGTATTGAAATTAAATTAAAGCATAAGAGATAAATCAAAGTATAATAAAGTATGGAATTGAATAAAGCAAATAAAAGTTTAATTATAGCTATTGTGACTTTTTATGGAATTAAAATAGATTAGGGTTTTATGTTTTAAAAGGTTGGTAAGACTCTTTGATGAACTAAATTAATATTTGAATGGTGAAATCATGAAACTAGGGTTTTAGACTCTTTAAAACACTTTTATTTATGATTTTAAATGGTGATTTATTGTATTTTTATGCTACTGTATAAAATTTATGTTTTTATGTTTTTTAATGTTTTAAAAGGATTAGGGTTCATAAAAATTAGGGCTTAAGGTTTTAAAAGGGTTAGTGTTCATTATTTTGAATTTTGGAAGTTGAATTTGGATTTAGTATGTTAGAATTTAAGGTCACGATGATGCATGATTTTTAAGAATTTGGAAATCAATTTGATAATTTCATGAAGTTTTATGAATTTAAACAAACAATTTAAAGTTTTTATAAGTAGAAAAGATGTTTTTTAAGGCTTTTTGGATGAAATAGAACCTACTTTAAAATTTTAAAAGATACAGAATTTAAATCTTAGTTTTGTTGAAAGATATGTTCAATTAGAGTTTTAAGATTTTTAAGAAGTAAAAATAACAATTTTAAGCCTTTTGGAAGATAAACTAAAGAAATAAGGTTTTTTTGCTTTACAAAAACTAAATTAAAGTTCTAAGATTTTAACTTTTGAAAAACACAAAAATCCTAGTTTTTAGCTACTGTGTAAAAACAATTAAAGAAAATCAAGTAACACATACCTTCTTTTGATGATTCCTCCAAAAACAATTCTTCTTGGATGAACTAGCTCCAAAGACAAGCCTTTTTTGCGTTTTTTCCTTTGAATCGTGCCTCTGCTACTTTAAAAATCAATTGAATTGAATTTATTACTTTTCCTTCACTGATTTGGTTTTCCAATTTCCAAGCTACTGCCAAAAATTTTCCTCCCCTAAAATTAATTTCCTTTGGTCCTTATTTAAAATGGTTTGAGGTTGTTTATTCCTAATTAGTTAAGGTAAGTAATATTAATAAAAAAAGAAACCAAAACCTAATTGAATTAGGTTGCGAAAAATTTGTGTCGGAAAATTTGATTTGCCGAAAAAAATTATCGCAGGAAAAAATGCGCTGGCAAAAAAAAAACTGCCGCAGAAAATTGCGGCAGTGGGCGGGCTGGGGCGTCGCCCGCAGGAATTTCCTGTGGGCGAAATAGCCAACGGGCCCGTGCGACTGTTTTTTTGCTGCCGATTTTTTCGACTCCGATTTTTATTTTTATTTTTATTTTTTGATTTTTATTTGTTTATTTTTATTTTTTATTAATAAAAATTAGATACTAAAGCAAAAATTATTTAACAAAAATTATTTTGGACCAATTAGACAACAAAAATCATTTTAGACTAAATAAAACATATTGGACCGGATTGGGTCAAAAATTAAGGGTCTACAGTATCACTAAGTGAGTGTGTATCATCACCTTTGGATTATGTTTTGAAGAGATTGAGTTTCCCTAATGCAAGTGTTGAAGGATTCTTGGAAGAGAAAGTTGTTAGATTGGTGTGAGTTGCTCTTGAGGTAAGTACAAACTCTACATGATTGCATACATTTACATAATTTTGGGACTTAACACATTTGGTTGGAAAATGTGTTAGGTTATCTATTATATTGTTGATATATGAGAATGGTGTAATGATTTTTGTTATGTGCATTATGTGAATTATATGTTGAGGATTCAAAATATATGAACAATGTAAGTTGTGATGTGCACTCAAATGATGAAATGTGAAGCCGTTGATGTTGGCTATATTGATGTAAATGAAATATTGAGGCATTGTGCCTACATGATTATGAGAAAATGAGAATGGAATTGATAATGAAATAATGAAAGAATTGTGTGCCTAGTATGTTATTCAATTTTCAGAGTTTTGTTGTTGGTGGCATGCCTAAAAGTAACAATCCCTTGAAGCTGGGTTGGGCTTGGTCCTTGAAGCCAAGTTGGGTTGATGCTATGCTCCCCTTGAAGCTTGGTTGGGCCTAGTCCTTGAAGCCTAGTTAGGATGTTACATATGAGATGTTTCTCATTGTGATAAAGATTTGCCTACGGGCTTCATAAATGTGATTATTGGACCAAAACACTAACTCTGGAATTTGAATGGCATATTAGTTTCTTTTGGGCCCATGCTTGTCTTTGCTTAGATGTGAATCATGAATGATGAAACAATTGAACAATATAATGAAATGTAATGGTATGAAATATGATATCATTGTATATTGTTTACAATTCTCGAAAGGTGATATTGGCATTACATTGAATCATATTGTTATCATGGTTAGTACCACTAAGCTAATGGCTTAGTGCAATTGTGATTTATCGCGCAGGTGACAGGGTAGATTTGGTTGGTTAAAGGAAAATAACCAAAAGTTTGGGATTTACTGTACAAAGCCAACACTCAACAATATGGGTGCAATGCTGAGATTGAAGTAACCATGATGGAGGTAGAGACTATCAGACAAAAGCATAATGAAAATTTTATTGAATATGTGAAGAGGTGGAGAAATAAGGGTGCCCTTCTCAAAGAGTAGTAAGAGGTGTCCTACCCAACATTCTTGAGAGAGTATCTCACACTCTTATCAGGGATTTCAAAGATCTTCTCTGAGTTGGCTTGCAAATAGAAGAGTGGGAATGTGAGTGTGAGCGGGGATTTTCGCCTCCACTCCCATGTGGAATGGTTCTTGCGACTTTGGAACTATTAGGCTCAAGGCCTTAGAGAACACGACCTAAACCCAGAGAAAATGGAGTGGTCACCCAGATGGGCTGGGAAAAAAAGGGTAGATGACTCAATTCCTAATGAATCCTCAACCCCCTAACGGGTTCGAAAAGTTGGGTACGTATAGGGAAGGTTAGAAAAGGCCCAGCACCCCCATAATGCCCAATTCATTGGAACTGGCCTCCTTTCAGGTCAAAATATTTTTAAATTCTTAAGCATTATAATATTATCCATACTACATTCAATAGAATAAAGAAATATTCATTAAAATCAAGAAAGTCAACAACCATACAAAAATGAAAATATGCCCTTACAATAATGTCCAATGTCCACAAGGAAAGGAAAATAAATAAAATAGTTGTAGACCCTTAACTTTAGACCCATTCAAATCTGATAGCCCAAAATAATTTTGTGATATTTTATTTATTTTAATAATATTTTAATTACTAATAATATTTAATAGTTATTTTTAATAAAAATGAAAAATATAAAAAAATAAAAAAATAATAAATGAAAAAAAAATTAGTCAGATCGGCGAGCGTTGCCGCGCGGCAGCCCGTTCTGCGGCGAATTAGGCAGTCCCAAATTCGCCGCATCCAGTTCTTGCACAAATTGGCCAGCTGCACCCGTTTTTGCCAGCGCAGCCCACTGGCCCGACAGCCCGCGCTCTGCCGATTTTTTTACCAAACCTTGTTTTACCCAATTTTCTAATTTTTCCTAAACAATTCATATTTCCTTACTAAAATAGGATTAGGACTCTTTATTTTCCTATAAATACCACATTAAAACAAGAAAAAAAGAGGAGGACGAAAAAAAAAACAAAAACCCTAGAGAAGAAACTGGAGGAGGAAAATTAAAGAGGGACAGCAACAAACAGAGAAGATTAGCAGCAAGTATTCATCAATCATCAACCCAGCAAACATTCATCAATCATCAACTAATCAAAGGCACCAACATTGCCTTTGTTATTGTTCATCCAGAAAATAATTTGGTGGAACCAACGAACGGAGGTTTGATTTAATTCTTTAATTTATTTGAATTCACAGTAGTTTCATCCTTGAGTTACAACTTATTTAATTTATACATAGAAGTTTGAAGATTAAGAAGTTGTTTAGGTCCAGTAGTTAACTTAAACCTCGTAGTCTTGATTACTTAATTAAAATAACATGATTTGAGGTTAATGTTCATATAATCACAAAACATTATTAAAACCCTAATCTAATTGCCCAGTTGCTAAAAACCCTAATCTGCTTTCCAATTTCATCCAAAACCTTAAATCATTTTATTAATTCCCAAAACCTTAATCGTTTTCATAATTTTCCAAAACCTTAAATCATTTTATTAATTCCCAAAACCCTAAAAGATTTTCTAAATTTCGACCCTAAATTTATAAAATCAATTTTCAAAAATCAAAACACCAAAGCCCTAATCAAATTTTAAAACATCAGAATTCTTTAATTCCAGAAAACCTAAAACCCTAACTCCAGTTGCTTAATTCCCAAACCTAGACCCAAACCCTAATTCCAATAACTTAATTCCTAAACCCTAGTTTTATAGAAACCTTAAAATTTCTTAAACCCTAAATTTCATAATCCAAGCAATCTCAAAAAGAACTCTAAACCCTAAGCGATGAAACCTCAATTCAAAACCCTAAATTCTTTAAAACCCTAAATTTATATATTTATTGCTTTATTTAATTTTAGATTTGATTATATAGTTTGTTATATGTTTTGACGGTTTATTTATTTAATTTCAATGCTTGATTTACTTAGCTTGATTTATTTAATTTATCATGGATGGATATTTTCTTTATTATTATGATTATTATTTATTTATTTTGGTATTAAAAGTGTAAGAGGTCTGTTTCCACTTTTTGGGTACCTCATTAGCTAAATATCATGTAATTTAAATTGCTTTTATATTTTAAACCAATGTGAAGGACATGTTTCCATCTTCGGATAGATGTCCATTTATTTGCTTTTGTATTGGACATTACTTGGATTTTAATATAATGATACTTTATTTTAATTGTTGCATGTAATAAGGATAATATTGTTATACTTAAGAATTTTATAATATTAAGACCTGCAAAGGAGGCTGGTTCCAATGAACCGGGCATTGTGGGGGTGCTGGGCCATTTCTCACCTCCCCCACACTTACCCAACTTTTTGAACCCATTAGGGGGTTGGAAATTTAGGAATTGAGTCATCCACCCCTTTATTTTGCTCGGCCCGTCTGGGTGGCCGTAGACCCTTAATTTTTGACCCAATCCGATCTAATATGTTTTATTTAGCCCAAAATTATTTTTGTTGTCTAATTGGTCCAAAATAATTTTAATTAAGTAATTTTTACCTTAGTATCTAATTTTTATTAATAAAAAATAAAAATAAACAAATAAAAATAAAAATAAAAATAAAAATAAAAATCGGAGTAGAAAAGTGGTCGCGCAGGCCCGTCAGCTCACCCGCAAGCCTGCGGGCGTTTCGCCCGCAATAATTTCCTGCTGGCGAAAATCCCCGCTCACAGTGGCGACTCCACTGGGGATAAGAGAAGTTGATTCCGTTGGTCTTTATATTATTCTATTATTTCTTATAATGATATTATCCATTGCATCATCTTAGATTGCATCGTGTGCGTGAGTTAGGACGCCCGTGTTACCCGTGTTATGTTATGTAAGGGATACCATACTTTCACTCAAGGTATGGAGATCGAGCATGGCATAACCACTCATAGCCTTGTACCATTTGGTATATACTTGCTATGGGAACCTAAGCCTTTTTAAACAAAGACTAAAACTCATGTAATTGGCCTAGTTACTTTCCTTAGGTTTACCCCAAATGCATGTTGTTTGACTATGGTTAGTTTATCTTAGTCTAAAGCATGGCCTATTTGGTTTGCTCTTTTTCTAATAAGACCTAAGTATATTGTAAGCGCAAAATAAACTTTTCTCTAAAATCCAAAAGACCAAAACTATTTTTAAAATTTTTCAAGGTGGTCTTTGGACATAAGACTTTTTCTAAAACCAAATAAAAAAAAAAATTTTGGCCCATGGCCCAAATACTAGGCCCGAAATCCACTTCTCTAAAAATCTTTTTGTAATGGGCTTAAAAAAAAAATTCTTACAAAGAGCTTGCAAAATATTTAGGTCAATTATGAAATACCAAAAATCAATTGTGGGCCTAGTTTACACTAAGAACAAATTAACCATGGGCTTGTTTTTGGCATGAATCATTAGTTACCTTTTTCAAGTAAGAAATCTATCTATGATAAACCTCTTAATTTTGTTTTAATCCGATATAGCATAAAAGCTACTTTGGTTGGTTTAATGGATTAAAACCTAATTAATGGGAATTATCATGGATTGATTTCCATTTTCAAGGATATAACTATTGGTTGAAACGTCCGAGGGAATTATTGGAAAGCAAGGTACCCCATGTTGGTATTTTGGTTAACCTTATACCTAGGAAAAGTGACTCACCATTCGCGTGTGGATGTTATAAGGTTGGAAGGAACGTCCTAATTTGTCCTTGTTTGTCTATTGTTTGTGCATACATGCATACATTTGCATCTCATATCATTGATCCTCTCTGGCTCATAGCCCTGGATTACGATAGTTCTAAAGCTTACAATAGTCCGACCTACGCCGGAGATGAAGTATCTAGCCACGACTCAATCACTTGCTCACCTAAAGCAATGGAGCCTGAACAAATTCAAAGGATGGTGGATGAAGCCCTTAATTCCAAGATGGAAGAAATCAAAGAGGCCCTAGCTGAGACCATGAAGAACCAATTGACTGAAATCTTAAAGAATCATGCCGAGGCATCTGCTAGCACTAAGAAACCAAAGGACAAAGGGAAGACTAAAGTTAGTGAAGTGGTTTTTGATGATGAAAAGGTGATCATTGATGATGATGATGATTGGGCTCAATACTACCAAGAGGTTCAAGAAAAGAAGAAAGAACCGAAGGTTGTTGAGAAGGAAACTATTGAAAAGACCGAGACATCCGATGTTGAAAAGATGATTACTAATTTAGAAAAGAAATTTGAGAAGAAGTTGAAAATCAAAGAGATGTCTGAGATCAACAAACTATTTGAACAAGATGAAGAGGTCCCTTATAAATTCAAGATGCCTTCCTTTGCTAAGTACAATGGCACCGGAAATCCTCATCTTCACGTGAAGCAGTACATCACTGCCATGCAGTCTGCCTGAGCTACTAAGGCTCAAACCCTGAGGTACTTTATGCTCTCATTGGACCCTGTTGTCCAAAATTGGTTCAATACCTTAGATGATGAAACACAAAAGAGTTGGGATCTACTTTACAAAGCCTTCATCCAATAATATGGATATAATGTTGAATTAGAAGTTACCTTAATGGAAATGGAGTCCATTAGGCAAAGGCCGAATGAAAATTTTGTGGACTATGTGAAGAGATGGAGAAATAAGGCTGCTTTACTCAAGAAGAGGCCCGATGAATATGATCAAATAAGGATGATCGTGAGAGGTGTCTTGCCCAATCTCTATGAAAGGATGTCTCATACTATTATAAGGGATTCCAAAGATCTTCTCCAAGCCGGTTTGCAAATTGAAGAGTGGGAAAGGGAGAAGAATCGCTTTTCAATAAAAAGGAATGAGAAAGGGAACTACCAGTCGAGCAATCAAAGCACACAAAAAGAAGTTGATGTTAATACAACTGGTCAAGCAAATAGAAGGCAATTTTCATATCTGGGGAAGCCTTTGTCTTAGGTCTTCGATAAGCTACAAAAGAAAGGGTTGTTACAACCATTGGCTCCTCGACCTTTGCCTAGTCCATTACCCCCAAAATTTGATACTAAGGCTTTTTGTCAATTTCATAAGACTCAAGGACATGAGACTGATAGGTGTACCCAATTAAGGCATGAGATTTAGAATTTAATTGATAGTGGCAAGCTACCCGAGCCGGATAAGCCCAACACCAAAGACAATCCATTACCAAGGTTCAATAGAGTACCTCCACCAGCAACCTTCATGGTGGGAAAAGGATTGGAAGAAGATTTTGTTTTATCATCCTTTCATGATGGGGATATTGAAGATATGAAGGGAAAAGAAGCCTAATTCAATGAACTTTCCTTAGCTTGAATGTTGCTTTTCAATCTTACTTTCTTTAATGTTTTGGAACTATCGTGTTTTTCAAATTTAAATTTGTTTGAATAAATTACTTTAGTCATAAATTTTTGTTGGTCTTTGTTCATTTTGGTGCTAAACCAATGAGGAATCTATCTTGATAATTCATAAATTTATCTATGCATCATAACTCGAATGACTTTACTAGATGAGGGAATTACTCTATAGCATTGAGTTGTGTATGCTTACTTAGAGAGGGCTCCTGCATAATTATCTTTGTCTAGGTCTTAGTTAGTCTTAGAACATGCTTTGACAAACTTTCGAGGTGAAATTGAACTCTGCTTATTTAAGAGAGAGATGTTTTAGGCATTGTTTGATTAGCCAACAACTAGTATCCATCCAATTAAATATTAATCCCTAGTTGTCCCTTTGAGCCTTCATAAAATTTTAGCTTTCTTTTCATTGGCATATAACCTCAACAACCTACCTTGAGCTGTTGTGATACTTTTGACAAGTCTTGTGATCACAAAGGTGAAAAGGCAAGAAGATCAAAGAAAGAAATGATTAGTCAAGACTATGAAGATAGTTGAAGTTCTCAAGACCATAAGGGTAGTTGATGTTTTCAAGACCATAAGGATAGTTGATGTTCTCAAAACCTTAAGGGTAATTGAAGTTCCCTTAATGTCTCTAATATATCAAAACAACATCAACATTAGTGTAACAAATGATTTATCCCTGTTAAAGAAGATTTATGTTACTCCACTCATTCATTATTGGAAGCCCAAGTTGGTACAAACAAGACAACTATGTTTGAGCTAGAACCAAAAAAGGAAAAAAGGAAAAAGAGAATAGAAAAATAAAAGAAAGAAAAAAGAATAGAAAAAGAATTAAAAGGAAAAAAAAAGAAGAAAGAAAAAAAACCCAAAATCGTTCAAAAAGCCGACGGAGTTATCTTTTACCTAAAGCAGCAAAAGGCTTTCATTTGGTTCATAAAGACATTTTTAATTGAATTGGCCCAACGCAACCAAAGATTCAATCAAAATTGGAGAAAAGGAGGGAGACCATCCAGTTCTTGAAAGTTTTGTACTTAATAGTCCAACTAGAGAGAAGGACAAAATGATAAAATGCTCAAAGAAAGGGAAGATTAAGGAAAACAAAGAGAAAGAAAAGGGAAGAGTAAGAGAAATAAAGAAAAGGGGAGAAGAAGAAAAGAAATGAATTTGGGAACCAAACTGTCCTAGTCAATATCCAGATTAATGCCAAGAAGATATAGAAGGAATTTGGAGTCTAGCAAGATTGCTCCCAACTGCCTAAAGTTCAAACAAGAAATTTGTAGTGTGAAGGTTTGTCCATTGTGTCACACCAGCTCCAATCTCAAAATGGCCTCCACTTTAACCCATGTCCCTTATAGACCCCATTTCAAGCCTATCAAAGACCTGTTGATCTATCTTGGTAGGTAGAATCTATTAGTGGAGATAGTTTGAATAAGCATGCATATGAGATAGACAATATTTAAACTCAAAAGAGACCTTTGGCCAAGTAATGTGTATGTGCCTATCTGAAGTGCAACAGCTCTTGCTTAAATAGAAATGATTCCCGAGTTTAGTACGGTAACTAGGGTTGTCATGTTATAGATATGTTAATTTGGAAAATCAAGTCCTGAGGTACATTGACATTGATTTAGCAAAGCCAACATTTGATTTCAAAATCAAAATTCAAAAAATTCAAAAAAAAAATGTTTTGTCATACAAAGCCTTCAAGTTAAGGGAAGTATGTTGAACCTCCAAAGGACACATTTGGCAAAGTCATGAAGAAACTACCAACCGACATGCTGAAATATAGTTTGAAATGGATACATCCCTGACTCTGCTGCTTGGGACCTCCACCACTCATTGTTTCAACATCTTGAAGATAAAAGCCACAAAGGCAAAAGCTTTCTATCATTCCAATGCAAGACTTGAACGAGCGTCGAAAAGGAGTCAATGAGAATACTTCTGCTGATCACCTCGGTTTGTGAGTCAATGAAACCTCTGTAAGTATTATCATGCATATCATGCATACATGAGCATATCACATCACACTTGTATTGTCTATTTTTCATCAAAGTGAACAGCAAACACTCTGCGAAGTAAAGAATCAAAAGAAGATATCAAATCAGGGGGGCATAGAAAGCCCATTGCTTGAGCAAGCTTCAGTAATCTTGCAAAGAGAAGAAATGCATGCTTATGCGAAGAACAAGACGGCAAAAACATCAATCAAAGCTCGCATGGATAAAATCTTTGGTTTGAGCCTACACAGGGGGCAAAGTTTATCCTTTTCAATTTTTTGAGTTTATATACCAAATATTTTTAAACTCACTTACGAATGTTTTGCCACACAGGGGGGCAAGGAGAGGGTATAAGGTCCAATTAAAAATAGCTGAATTTTTGCAAAAGGAAGAGCAAAAGAATGGAACAACAAGTTAAGCTAGAATCCTCAACTAATAAAAGGTCAATCAAATCAAATTTAAATCTAGTTTAGGATCGAGTATCCCAATCCAATTTAGGATCGAGTATCCCAATCCAGTTAGGATCGAGTATCCCAATCCAAATTAGGATCGAGTATCCAAATCTAGTTTAGGATCGAGTATCCCAATCCAGTTTAGGATTGAGTATCCCAATCAAGTTTAGGATCGAGTATCCAAAACCAGTTAGGATCGAGGATACCAATCCAGTTAGGATCGAGTATCCCAATCCAAATTAGGATCGAGTATCCAAATCTAGTTTAGGTTCGAGTATCTGAATCCAGTTAGGATCGAGTATCCAAATCTAGTTTAGGATTGAGTATCCAAATTTTCCTTAGGTCCAGAACCTAGAACATCCTTGAGTCCAGAACTCGAACCGGGTCCAGAACCCAAATTTTCCTTAGGTCCAGAACCTAGAACATCTTTGAGTCCAGAACTCGAATTGGGTCCAGAAC
This sequence comes from Garcia nutans, assembly GCA_947685225.1. Taxonomy (NCBI): domain Eukaryota; kingdom Viridiplantae; phylum Streptophyta; class Magnoliopsida; order Malpighiales; family Euphorbiaceae; genus Garcia; species Garcia nutans. Next base: position 13,074,516 of record CANTUV010000023.1, on the reverse strand, counting down.
CCAAATTTTTCTTTGGTCCAGAACCTAGAATCCCCATTCAGTCCAGAACTCGAAACGGGTCCAGAACCTAAATTTTTCTTAGGTCCAGAACCTAGAATCATCCTTGAGTCCAGAACTCGAACAGGGTCCAGAACCCAAATTTTTCTTAGGTCCATAACCTGAAATCATCCTTGAGTCCAGAACTCGAAACGGGTCCAGAACCCAAATTTTCCTTATGTCGAGAACCTATAAATATCCTCGAATCCAGAAATCGAACCGGGTCCAGAACCCAAATTTTCCTTAAGTACAAAACTTAGAATCATCCGTGAGTCCAGAACTCAAATTGGGTCCAAGTACCCAAAACAAGTCGCCATTTCAAAAATTAAGTCTTTTTGCTTTTCACTCTCTTTCACTAAGGTTTCAGATCATTCAAGCAGGGGGAAAACTGTAGACCCTTAATTTTTGACCCAATCCGATCTAATATGTTTTATTTAGCCCAAAATGATTTTTGTTGCTAATTGGTCCAAATAATTTTAATTAAGTAATTTTTACCTTAGTATCTAATTTTTATTAATAAAAAATAAAAATAAACAAATAAAAATCAAAAAAAAAATAGGAGTCGAAAACGCCCACAGGAATTTCCTGCGGGCGAGTTATTTTGCCCGCAGGAAATTCCTGCGGGTGAAATAACTTCCTGCGGGGCAAGTTATTTCGCCCGCAAGAAATTTCTGCGGGCGAAAATCCCCGCTCACAGTGGCAACTCTATTTTCTCCGGACTTAAGTTCGTGTTCTCTAAGGCCCCGAGCCTAAATAGTGCTGAAGTCGCAAGAACCATTCCACTGGGAGTAGGGGTGAAAATTCCCGCTCACAGTGGCGACTCCACTGGGGATAAGAGAAGTTGATTCAGTTGGTCTTTATATTATTCTATTCTTTCTTATAATGATATTATCTATTGCATCATTTAGATTGTATCGTGTGCGTGAGTTAGGACGCTCGTGGTACTCGTGTTGTGTTATGTAAGGGATACCATACTTTCACTCAACATATAGAGATCGAGCATGGCATAACCACTCATAGCCTCGTACCATTTGGTATATACTTGCTATGGGAATCTAAGCCTTTTATCCCAAGGACTAAAGCTCATGTAGTTGGCCTAGTTACTTTCCTTAGGTTTTTACCCTAAATGCTTCTTGTTTGACTATGGTTAATTTATCTTGGCTTAAATCATGACTTATTTGGTTTGTTCTTTTTCTAATATGCCCTAAGTACATTGTAAGCTTGTTTTATTGGTTTTTGTTATAGATTTGTGTCTTGTTTATTATGATAATTATTGTTTTATTTAGGTATTTTGTTAGTTTTTATTGGTTTATTTAGTGTTTTCATTAATTTTGTTAGTTTTAGTTTATTTCAGTGTTTATATCGTTTTTGATCTAGTTTTTAGTATGTGTTTATGTTTTATTGGTTAATGTTTATTTACTTCTTATTTACAATTTGTTTGAGTTTTGTTTTAGGTTAAAAAAAGCCAAGGAACCAAGACTGAAGGAAAAATGGACAGTAGCTGACACAAGCAGAGGACACGGCCAAGTCACTGGCCGTGTCCCATATCAAGCTGAAAAGAAGCCACAAGACACAGTGATGGACACAGGCAAGGGACACGGCCAAGTTACTGGCCATGTCCCTCCAAAGAAGCTCAAACACGGCCAAGTCACTCCAACTTAGCCGTGTCTCACCTAAATCCAAAGCAAAGAAGAGCAATTCTCACAGTAGGTGACACATGCAAGGGACACGGCCAAGTCACTGGCCGTGTCCCTCCAAAATGGTCCAACTTGGCTGTGTCACCATCAACTTGGCCGTGTCTCTCCCTCCAATTCACCTCCAACACGGCCAAGTTCACTCTAACTTGGCCGTGTCACTCATGGATCAATGAAGACGCGCGGAGGTTTCGTATAAATAAAAAAGTTAGGGTTTTTCTTAAGAAACTGTTGACGATTTGGAGAACAGATTGAGCCGTCAAAGAGATTAGGGTTTTGATAACTTTGTTTTTCTTTGATTTTAACTACACTTTGGATTAAACTAGCTAGATTAGATTGTTCATGCCATTGATACATCCTTCTTGCAAGATTTGAACAAGAGATTCTTCAGAAGCTTCAAGGAGTTTGTAACTTGGTTTTGTTCTCAAACTTATTCTCTTTATTTTCATTGAAATTGTATTAATGGATATTATCATGTCTAATTTGATTTCTTTGAACATTAACGAGATGAGTATGTTTGATTGCATTATGAACTAATTTGATCTAGTCTAAGGTTTGTATGGATCTGCTATGATTGTATGAATTGGTTATTCTCTTAGCTAATAATTTCTTTAGCCTTGATTGAATGGAATATTGTTAATATATAATTGATTGGCCACCAATTATGTGTTTTAGGTATTAGATGATGGATTGAGAGATGAAGTCTAATGCTGGAACAATTCAATTAAGGACTTAGGTGAATTAGAGATATAACCTATTAAAAAGATTAATTCAATTATAACAAGATTAGTTGTAAGAGGTTTGAATGTGAGAGCTTATTTCCTTGACTCAATTAATTAAGTTGTTTGAGGAACTAATCTTTGAAATTAAATTAGTTAAGAGGAATAACCGTTCATACATATAAGTAGTAGAGAAGTGCAAACCCTAGACCTTTCTATCAAGTGAATCAAAACATCAGCTTCATTTACTTTTATTCGTTTTTAAACTTTAATCAATCTTCTTCAGTATTTAGCAATTTAAATTTCTTTAATTACTTGTTATTCATAATCTGATAATCAATTAGCCACTTTAGTTTCCTTGTGAGACGACCTTAGGGCGATCACCTTTGCTACAGCTACCTCGTATACTTGCGAGTGACGCTTTGTGGTAGAGTTAATTTGATTGCAACAAAGCTCAAAATAAATTTTTCTTTAAAGTCCAAAAGACCGAAACTATTTTTAAAACTTTTCAAGAGGGTCTTTAGACATAAAACATTTCTAAAAACGAATCTAAAATTCTTTACTCATAACCCAAATACTAAGCCCAAAATCCATTTTTTCTAAAATCTTTTTACAATGGGCATAGAAATAAAATTACTTTCATCCAACCTTTTCTTACAAAGAGCTTGCAAATTATTTAGGTCAATTACGAAATATCAAAAATCAATTATGAGCCTAGTTTATACTAAGAATAATTAATCATGGGCTTGTTTTTGGCATGAATCATTAGTTACTTTTTCAAGTGAGAAATCTATTTATAATAAACCTCTTAATTTAGTTTTAATCCAATATAGCATAAAAAGCTACTTTAGGTGGTTGAATGGATTAAAATCTAATTAATGGTAATTATCATGGACTGATTTCCATTTTTTAAAATATAACTATTGGTTGAAACGTCTGAGGGAATTATTTGAAAACAAGATACCCCATGTTGGTATTTTGCTAAACATATACCTAGGAAAAGAGACTCGCCATTCGTGTGTCGATGTTATAAGGTTGGAAGGAACATCCTAATTATCCTTGTTTGTTTATTGTTTGTGCATGCATGCATGCATACATTTGCATCTCATATCATTAATCCTCTCTGGCTCACAGCCCTGGATTACGATAGTTCAAAAGCTTACGACAATCCGACCTACGCCGGAGATGAAGAATCTAAACGACTCAATCACTTGCTCACCAAAAGCAATGGAGCCCGAAAAAATTCAAAGAATGGTGGACGATGCCTTCAATGCCAAGATGGAAGAAATAAAAGAGGCCATGGCTGAGACCATAAAGAATCAACTAGCTGCAATTTTAGGAAACAATGCCCAAGCATCCGCTAGCACCAAGAAAGACAACGGGAAGGCTAAAGTTGGTGAAGTGACTTTTGATGATGATAAGGTGATCATTGACGATGATGATTAGGCTTAATACTTCCAAGATCCTCAAGACAAAAATGAGCCGAAGATTATTAAGAAGGCAACTATTGAAAAGACCGAGACGTCTGATGTTGAGAAGATGATTGCTGATTTAGAAAAGAAATTTGAGAAGCTGAAAATCGAAGAGATGTCTGAGATTGATAAACTATTTGAACAAGAAGAGGAGGTCCCTTATAAGTTCAAGATGCCTTCCTTTGCTAGATATAATGGTATTAGAAATTCTCATCTCCATGTGAAATAGTACATCACTGTCATGCAGTCTGCCCGAGCTACTAAGGCTCAAACCCTAGGGTACTTCATGCTTTCATTGGATCCGGTGGTCCAAAATTGGTTCAACACCATAGAGGAAAGTACTCAAAAAGATTGGAACATGTTGTACAACGCTTTCATTCAACAATATGGGTATAATGTCGAGCTGGAAGTAACCTTAATTGAAGTTGAGTCCATTAGACAAAGGCCAAATGAGAATTTTGTGGACTATGTGAAAAGATGGAGAAATAAGGCTGCTTTGCTTAAGAAGAGGCCCGATGAATCTAATCAAATAAGGATGATTGTGAGAGGGGTGTTGCCTAGTCTTCGTGAAAGGATGTCTCATACACTCCTCCGTGATTTCAAAGATCTCCTCAAGCTGGTCTACAAATTGAAGAATGGGAAAGAGAGAAGAACCATTTTTCAACAAGAAGGAACGAGAAAGGAAACTATCAGTCTAGTAATCAAAGTACACAAAAGAAAGCTAATGGTAATGCCACTAGTCAAGGAGGAATGAGGCAGTTTTTAGAATTAGGGAAGTTGCTGTCTTGGGTTCTCAATAAGCTACAAAAGAAGGGATTGTTACAACCCTTGACTCCTTTTCTTTTGCCTAATTCTCTTCTACCTAACTTTGATACTAATGCATTTTGTCAGTTCCATCAACGTCCTAGACACGAAATGCACAATTGTATGAAATTGAGGCATGAGATCTAGAATTTAATTGATAATGGTAAGTTGCCTGAGCCGAATAAGCCCAATACCAAAGGTAATCCATTTCCAAGGTTCAACAGGGTGCCACCACTAGCAACCTTCATGGTAGGAAAAGGATTAGAAGAAGATTTTGTTTTATCATCCTTTCAAGATGGAAATATTGAAGATGTGAAAGGAAAAGAAGCTTAAACTCAACAATCTTTCCTTAGCTTGAATGTTGCTTTTCAATTTTACTTTCTTTAATATTTAATTGGAACTATCGAGTTTTTCAAATTTAAATTTGTTTGAATAAATTAATTTCATCAAAATTTTTGTTGGTCTTTGTTCATTTTGGTGCTCAACCAATGAGGAATCTAGCTTGATGTTCATGAATTAATATATTTATGCATCATGACTTGAATAACTTTACTAGGTGAGGGAATTGCTCTATAGCATTGAGTTGTGTATGCTTACTTAGAGAGGGCTCCTACATAATTATTTTTGTCAAGGTCCTAGTCAGTCTTAGAACATGCTTTGACAAACTTTCAAGGTGAAATTTAACTCTGCTTATTTTAAGGGAGAGATGATCTAGGCATTGTTTGGTTAGCCATCAACTAGTATCCACCCTATTAAACATCAATCCCTAATTGTCCTTTTGAGCCTTCATGAAATTTTAGCTTTCTTTGCATTGGCTTACAAACCCCAAGAACCTACCTTGAGCTTTTGTGATACTTTTGACAAGTCTTATGATCACTAAAATGAAGAGGCAAGAAGATCAAAGAATGGAATGCATAGTCAAGACCATGAGGATAGTTGAAGTTCTCAAGGCCATAAGGGTATTTGAAGTTCACCTATTATCTCCAATTCATCAAGATAACATCAGAGTAACAAATAATTTATCCCTATTAAAGAAGATTTATGTCACTCCACTCATCCATTATTAGAAATACAAGTTGGTACAAAACAAGACAACTCTTTTCAGAGCTAGAACCAAAAAAAAAAAGAAGAAGAAAGAAGAAAAGAAAAGAAGAAGAAAAAAGAAGAGAAAAAGAAAAGAAAAGAATAGAAGAAAAGAAAAGAAAAAAAGGAGAAAAGAAAAAAAAAGAAAAAAAAGAAAGATAAAACCTAGAAAGGCGGTTCAGAAAGCCAACTGAGTTCTTTTTTTACCTAAAGTAGCAAAAGGATTCCATTTGATTTATGAGGACATTTTTACTTGAATTGGTCCAACCCAACTACAGATTCAATCAAAATTAGAGAAAAAAAAGGAGAAAGACCATTCAGTTCTTGAAAGTTTTGTACTTAACAGTCCTACAAGGAAGAAGAACAAAATGATAAAATGCTCAAAGAAAGGAAAGAGTAAGAAAAATAAAAAGAAAGAAAAGGGAGAAGAAGAAAAAAAATAAATTTGGGTACCAAACATTTTGCAAAGGCAAAGACTATCCCAATCAAGATTCAGGTTAATGCCAAAAAGAAAGAAGAATGTTCAAAGCTCTATCTTTTCATGCTCCCAACTCTCTAAAGTTCTAACAAGCAGTTTGTAGTGTGAAGGTTTGTCCTTTGTGTCACACCGGCTTTAATATCAAAATGACCTTCATTTAAACCTGTGTCCCTTATAGGCCCCATTTCAAGCCTATTAAAGCCATGTTGATCTCTCTTGGTAGGTAGAGTCTATTAGTGGAGATAGTTTGAATAAGCATGCATATGAGATAGACAATATTCAAACTCAATGAGACCTTTGGCCAAGTAATGTGTATGTGCCTATCTGAAGTGCAACAATTCTTGCTTAAATAGAAATGATTCCTATGTTTAGTATGGTAACTAGAGTTATCATGTTATAGATATATTAATTTTAAAGATCGAGTCCTGAGATAAATTGACATTGATTTGGCAATGCCAACATTTGGATTTAAAAAAAAAAGAATTGAAAATTTTTTTTCAAAACCTTCAAGTTAAGGGAAGTATGTTGAATCATTAAATCTCAAAGGACACATTAGGCAAAGGAAATGATTATTGGCAAGGTCATGAAGAAGCTACTGACTGACATGATGAAACATAGTTTGAAATGGATGTATCCCTGACTCTGCAGGTTGGGGTCTCCACCACTCATGTTTTCAACATCTTGAAGATAAAAGCCATAAATGTGAAGCATCCTGTCATTCCAGTGCAAGACCTGAATGGGCATCTCAAAGGAGTCAATGAGAACACTTCTACTGATCACCTCAGTCTGTGAGTCAATGAAACCACTGTGAGTATTATCATACATATCATGCATACATGAGCATATCACATCGCGCTTTCTTGTCCTGTATTGTCTATTCTTTGTCAAAGTGAACAGCAAATACCCTACAAAGTAAAGAATCAAAAGAAGATATTGAATGAAGGGGGCATGGAAAGCCTTTTAACTTGAGGAAGCTCTAGTCATTTTACAAAAGAAGAAATATATGTTTATGAAAGGAACAAGACAAAATAAAAACATCAGTCAAAGCTTGCATGAAAAAAAAGGCCTTTAGTTTGAGCCTACACAGGGGGCAAAGTTTCTCCTTTTCAATTTTTGAGTTTATGCATGAACAAAATATTTTGAGACCCACTTTCAAATATCTTGCCATGCATGGGGCAAGGAGAAGATATGAAGGCTATCTAAAAAGGGCTGAATTTTTTTGTTCATGCATAATTGATGAACAAGAAAAAGAATTCTCAAAAGAACAAAAAAAAAGAAAAAAAAAAGAAAAAGAGAAAATTAGAATTCTCAAAAGAATGAAGATGTAAAAGATAAAAGATCAGTCAAGCTAAAAGAGCTGAAGCTAGGGTAAAGACCCGATTTTCAATGGATAAAGATCCATGTTACAAGGGTGAAGATCCGATCTCCAAAGATGAAGATCTATTTTCAAAGGTGAAGATCTGATGCTAAGGATGAAGATCCAAAGTCCAACGATGAAGATCCAATTTGAGGGTGAAGAACCACAATGTGTTAAAGAGTAGAACAGCCGGAGAAGTCAGACTTCTCAACTGATAAAGGTCAATCAAACTCAGTCTCGGGTCCAAGCACCCAAATTCAATTCAGTCTCAGGTCCAAGTACCCAATCTCGGGTCCAAGTACCCAAATCAATTCAATCTCGGGTCTAAGTACCTATATCAAATTCAATCTCGGGTCCAAGTACCCAAATCAAGTTCAGTCTTGGGTCCAAGTACCCAAATCAAATTCAATCTCGAGGCTAAGTACCCAAATCAAATTCAATCTCAGGTCCAAGTACCCAGTCTCGGGTCCAAGTACCCAAATCAAATTCAATTTCGGGTCCAAGTAACCAATCTTGGGTCCAAGTACCCAAATCAAATTCAATCTCGGGTCTAAGTACTTAATTTTGGGTCTAAGTACCCAAATTAAATTCAATCTCGGGGCCAAGTACCCAATCTCGGGTCCAAGTACCCAAATCAAACTTAATCTCGGGTCCAAGTACCCAAATCAAATTCAATCTAGGGTCCAAGTACCCAAATTCAATCCAGTCTCGGGTCCAAGCACCCAAACCCAAATCAAATTCAATCTCAAGTCCAAGTACCCAATCTCGGGTCCAAGTACCCAAATCAAATCCAATCTCGGGTCTAAGTACCCAAATCAAATTTAATCTCGGGTCCAAGTATCCAATCTCGGGTCCAAGTATCCAAATCAAACTCAATCTCGGGTCCAAGTACCAAAATCAAATCCAAGTACCCATCCTCATAAAAAATTAGTCAAAGATCTTATTGCTTTTCACTCTCTTTTGCCGTAGTATCAGATCGTTCAAGCAAGGGGCAAACTGTAGACCCTTAATTTTGACCCATTCAAATTCAATAGCCCAAAATAATTTTTGTGGTATTTTATTTATTTTAATAATATTTTAATTACTAATAATATTTAATAGTTATTTTTAATAAAAATAAAAAATAAAAAAAATAAAAAATGGAAAAAATAAAAAATTCGCCGCAGATGGCATCTGGGGTGAATTGGGCACTGCCCAATTCGCCGCAGCCAGTTGTTGCACGAATTGGCCCGCTGCGCCCGTTCGCCAGCGCAATTTCTGCCAGACAGCCCACACGCTGACGATTTTTTGACCAAACCTTGTTTTACCCAGTTTTCTAATTTTTTCCAAAACAATTCATATTTCCTTATTAAAATAGGATTATGACTCTTTATTTTCCTATAAATACCGCATTAAAACAAGAAAAAAGAGGAGGACAAAAAAAAACAAAAACCCTAGAGAAGAAACAATAGGAGGAACATTAAAGAGAGACAGCAACAAACAGAGAAGATTAGCAGCAAGCATTCATCAATCATCAACCCATCAAAGGCACCAACATTGCCTTTGTTATTGTTCATCCAGAAAATAATTTGGTGGAACCAATGAACAGAGGTTTGATTTAATTTTTTAATTTATTTGAATTCATAGTAGTTTCATCCTTGAGTTACAACTTATTTAATTTATACACAGAAGTTTGAAGATTAAGAAGTTGTTTAGGTCCAGTAGTTAACTTAAACCTCGTAGTCTTGATTACTTAATTAAAATAACATGATTTGAGTTTAATATTCATATAATCACAAAACATTATCAAAACCCTAATCTAATTGCCCAGTCGCTAGAAACCCTAATCTGCTTTCCAATTTCAAAAACTCTATATTTTTTTTATTAATTCCCAAAACCTTAATCATTTTCATTATTTTCCAAAACATTAAATCATTTTATTAATTCCCAAAACCCTAAAAGATTTTCCAAATTCCGACCTTAAATTTATAAAATCTATTTTCAAAATTCAAAACACCAAAGCCCTGATCCAATTCTAAAACATCAGAATTCTTTAATTCCAGAAAAACCTAAAACCCTAACTCTAGTTGCTTAATTCCCAAACCTCGACCCAAACCCTAATTCCAATAACTTCATTCCTAAACCATAGTTTCATAGAAACCTTAAAATTTCTTAAACCCTAAATTTCATAATCCCAGCAACCTCAAAAAGAACCCTAAACCCTAAGCGATGAAACCTCAATTCAAAACCCTAAATTCTAAAAACCCTAAATTCTTTAAAACCCTAAATTTATATATTTATTGCTTTATTTAATTTTAGATTTGATTATATAGTTTATTATATGTTTTGACAGTTGATTTATTTAATTTCAATGCTTGATTTACTTAGCTTTATTTATTTAATTTATCATGGATGGATTATTTAAACCCTAAATTCTTCAAAACCCTAATTTGATTTAAATAATTTATTATTATGATTATTATTTATTTGTTTTGGTATTAAAAGTGTAAGAGGTATGTTTCCACTTTGTGGGTACCTCATTATCTAAATATCATGTAATTTAAATTGCTTTTATACTTTGAACCAATGTAAAGGACATGTTTCCAACTTCGGATGGATGTCCATTTATTTACTTTGTATTGGACATTGCTTGGATTTTAATATAATGATGCTTTATTTTAATTGTTGCATGTAATATGGATAATATTGTTATACTTAAGAATTTTATAATATTAAGACCTGCAAAGGAGGCCGGTTCTAATGAACCGAGCGTTGTGGGGGTGCTGGGCTATTTCTCACCTTCCCCACACGTACCCAACTTTCTGAACCCATTAGAGGGTTGGGGATTCCTTAGGAATCGAGTCATCCAACCCTTTCCTTTTCCCGGCCTGTCCGGGTGGCGACTTCATTTTCTCCTGACTTAAGTCTGACTTAAGAACCATTCCATCAGGAGTGGGGACGAAAATCCCCGCTCACAATAGGACACCCACCATATGTGAAAATGTGTCCCTTACAATTGTCCCAAAATCTTTAAATAAATTAAATTACAAAAAATGAATAAATTATATAAATAAGGCACCATGAGTGGAAACATGCCTTTTACATCCTTAAAATCCAAATAATAAATTAACACCATTCAACCATTCATAGCAAAATAAATAATCCAAACATGTATTTTAATCATCACAATAATAATAATAAATTAAAGTTGAAATAAAAGAAAATTAAGGTTAATCATAATGACTAAGAATCCATAAATAAATATTGACCCCATTGACGAGGGGTTGCATACGGTAGTCTACCTAGATGGTTAGTGGTCGGGGTAAAAAGGACAGTGCCCCTTGCGAGGGATTGGGGGCAGTGCCTCCAAAAGTTAAACATTTTACATGATATGGTTTTGTTGGGGAATTAGGGTTTTTATCTAAAATAGGGTTTTTTATTTTTACAAATTAGTGTTTTTCCTAAACTATGGTTTACATGTAAATTAAGGTTTAACTATGTGATATTAGGGTTTTAGTTACAAAATATGCAATTAGGGTTTTTGAATAAAAATAAGTTAGATTAAATCATATTATTAATCATCATCAAAATTAGGGTTTAATGCTTAAGGTTCGGTTTCTGTGATTATATTTATAAACTTGGGGCTATTGGATGTTAATTTAGATGAATATTACATGAGATGTGTTGGTTTAAAAATTACTACTGGAGATTTAATCAATTGCAAGTTATTGAATGTATTAATAATGAAACTGATCACTGTAACTTTAAATGAGTGAGATATAGAAAATAAAACCTTCGTTGAAGGCTCCACTAATAATAATCTATTGATCCAAGCTGACTAATCCAATGCCTGAGCCAATGTTGATATTCGTTAGGAAAAATAATTGCTGGGACAATTGATGTGTGTTTTGCTCTTCTAGTTTGATTATACTTCTTTATAATTATTACTACCTCTCTTTTGTTAATTGATGCTCCCAGTTGCTTCCATGTTTAACTCTTCTGGCTGCTTGATCCTCCCCTTTATCTACTTTTAATCCTCTTATTTATAGGTAAATAATAGTTTTAGCCTCAAGCCTTAATCGGCTAATCCAAGTTTTAACAGTTTTAACCCTCAAGCCCTAATCAGCTAATCCAAGTTTTAACCGAAGTTTAGTTTGATTAGGAAATTAAAATTGCTACCCAAAATTAGGGTTTATGTCAAATTTGGCATCCAAATCAACATGAGCAATGGTCATGTCGACTTGGACCCTCCATGTAGACATGAGCATTGGCTCATGTTGCCTTGGATCCATCCCGACTCAAACCAGTCTAGAAATTTAACCTTCAGAGCCAACAAATTTAATTTGGGGTTTTATAACTTTAACCAATTTAATTTCAAGCTTTTAAATTAGGTTTAGGCTCTTTAAAAATATAACAAAGCAATCTTCTTAAGTTTAAACTAGCCCAAATTTAAGGGTCTACAGTTTGCCCCTTGCTCGAGTGATATGAGACTTCAATAAAAGAGAGCAAAATGCAATGTGACTTTTAAACAGGTTTTTTTTTTTTTTGGCAAAAGTAGGTTCTGGACTTGAGAATTGGATTTTAGGTTCTAGACCTGAGAATGATTTGTGTTCTAGACCCATGACTGGATTTGTGTTCTCGACACGAAACTAGATTTAAGTTCTCGACCTAAGACTAGATTTGGGTTCTCGACCCAAGACTAGATTTGGTTCTCAACCCTAGACTGGATTTGGGTTTTACACTCAAGAATTGTTTCAACTTACCTTCCATCATTTTAGGGTTTTAGCTTTCTTCTAGCCAATCGATTTTAACTCTTCTGGCTGATTAATCTTCTATCATGGCTTTCTTCTAGCCACTTGCTCCATTCTTTAATGGATCGACTTCAACTCTTCTAGCTGGACTGACCTTCTATCATTTGAGAGTGTAGGCTTTCATCTAGCCACTTGTTCCATTCTTTAATGGACCAACATTAGCTCTTATAGCTAGATTGAGTTTTTGTCATTTGAAAGTGCAGGCTTTCTTCCAGCCACTTGTTCCATTCTCCAATGGATTGACTTTAGCTCTTCTAGCTAGATTGGCCTTCTGTCATTTGTATCTTTATTATTTTGGGGCTTCTTTCTTGCTTCTAGTTCTGCTCTTTTGTTCTTCAAATTGCAAAAAATTCAGCTATTTTTTCGCTAGCCCTTATATCCTCTCTTTGCCCCCTGCATGGTAAAATATTGAAACTGAGTCTGAAAATCTTGTATACGCATAAAATCAAAAATTGAAAAGAGAAGCTTTGCCCCCTGTGTAGGCTCAAAACAATGATTTTGTTTTCATATAAGCTTTGATTGATGTTCACATTTTGTCTGGTTCTTTACACAAGCATGCATCTCCATTTTTATAAACTGGTTGGATCTTCCTCAAGCAATGGGCCTTCCATACCCCCTGATTCTATATCTACTTCATGTTTGCTTCATAGAATATCTGTTGTTCACTTTAACAAAGGGTAGGCAATACAAGACAACAAAATGTATAATATCCCAAATAATATCCCAAAATTTTGGAAATATTAATGGTTGAAAATTAAGTAAATGATTTAAAAAGTGTATATATATTTGTTTAAGTGAGAAAGGAGAAAGGAGATGTGTATATGCAGATATATACAATGTATATAAGTCAATATCTAAATTAGGTCAAAAGATATTTTAATTATTTGAAATAAGATATTAATATTATTGGATAGTGGAAGAGAATTTTTGAGATTTTTTATTATAATAATATATAGCTTTATGGAGATTAAAAGAGGGGATTGTGTGGTTTAAAGAGAATTTTGAGATTAGTGGAGTTGTTGACCATTAATATCTTCATCGTCTTCTTCTTCTTTCTCCATGGTAGCCGACCATCATCTCCATCAAAGGGAAAGAGATTTTGCTTCTTGCTAACTCACGAAATTGAAGGATTTCAAGTGTTCAAGTTGGAGTTTTGAGGATTTTCTTCATTTTTGGTAAGTTTCTAACTTGTTTCTTTGATTTTCTTTGAAAGTTGGTATGTGTTAATTGGATGGTTGATGTAGTTTGTGTCTATGGTTGATCTTTGGTATGTTTGAAGTTTTTTTGTCTAGTTTACTATGAATTTGGGGTTGGATTGAAGAAAAGGTTAAGTTTGGTGAAGAAAATAAGAGTTGTGGATTGTGTACATTTTGAGTTGTGAAATATGGTTATGATTGTGTATTAATGAATGTGTTTGAGTTATTTTCATGTTTACATAAGTATCATGTGGTATTATGGTGGATTGGTTGAGTTTGTATGGAGTTGGAAAGGTTAATGAAAGATGATAGTTGGTTTCCATTTCTGTGTCGATTTCAGGTTTTTGGCCTGACACGTGGCACGACCATGACTTTGGGCATGTCGATTGTTCTATTTTCAGTGTTAGTGACACGATCAGTGACACGCCCATGTCACTGCTACTGTATTGTTGTGGCATTGACACGTAAAGTGACAATCCCATGTCACTGAGTGTGTCATAGCTACTGTGTTATTGGAGTATTTGACACGTGAAGTGACACATCCATGTCACTGAGCGTGTCACAGCTACTGTGCTGTTGGAGTATTTGCACGTACAATGACACGCCCATGTTACTGAGCATGTCAAAGCTTCTGTGTTGTGGGTTTAGGGTATGGTCATGGACACTCCCATGTTGTTGAGTGTGTCATGTATAGAGTTTGCCCTAGATGGGTCTTTTCCTTATTTTTCTTTGTGGATCACTTGGTGATTATTTATAATCACATTTTGTTTAGGTTTGGACCTAATCCAAGTGTTGAGGGATATCTTAAAAGAGGAGGTTGAAGTGGTGTTTTTTGCTCTTAGAGGTAAGTATAGACTTTGAATAATTGTTTATATTTACATGGTATTGGGACTTAACACATTTGGTAGGAAAAATGTGTTAAGTTACTTACTACATTGTTGATGCAAGAGTAATATGATATGATTTGCATAATGTGAATAGTGTGAAATATGTGATGATGATTCAAAATGTATGGATAATGCAATTTGTTATGTATACACTAATGGTGGTATGTAAAGCCATTGGTGATGGCTAAACTGATATAAATGAGATATTTGAAGCATTGTACCTAGCTGATCATGAGAAAATGAGAAAGGATTTGATAATGGAATTATGAAAGAATTGTGTGCCTAGTATGTTATTCAATTTTTAGAGTTTTGTGTTTGGTGGCATGCCTAAAAAGTAACAATCCCTTGAAGCTGGGTTGCGTTTGGTCCTTGAAGCCTAGTTGGTTGTTACATGATGTAGCAGACCCTTGAAGCTAGGTAAGGCCTAGTCCTTGATGAATAGTTGGGATGTTACATATGAGGTAATCCTCATTGTGATTATGATTTGCCTCCAGGCTAGACAAATGTTGTTATATTGGACCAAAGCAGTAACTCTGGAATTTGAATAGCATATTAGATCCTTTTGGGCCCATGCTTGTCTTTGCTTTAAGGTGCATTGTGAATGGTGGAACAATTGAGTAATATAATGAGATATAATGTTATGAAATATGATATCCTTGTGCATTGTTTCTAGTTCTTGAAAATTTGACATTTGCATTACATTTGAACTATATTATTATCAAAGTTTGTACCACTAAGCTTTGGCTTAGCCCGATTGTGGTTCATCGCGCAGGTAACAGAGTAGATCCGGTTGAGCCGGAGAGTTCAGCTAGATTGAGTCAAGTCTAGGCTTGAGATTGTGAGTGCAATGTTGATTATGGACATCGAGATCAGAGACAAACTGCCATCATGTATATATTTCATATATTTCATATTGATTTCATGTATTTATGTATATTCCGCAATCTATAAAAAATGTTTTGGATAAACCTTTGGTAATGAAGTATATATATGTGTTTTAACCAGTATTATTTCATTTACTATTTATATGATATAATTGAATATTTTAAGATTATGCAGATTTTATAAATGATGATTTGGTTGTCTAAAAAGGCTGTGACATTCTTGTATCCTCTACATGTATATTACATGTAGAAGGTATATGTAGTGTACATATATTGGGTGTAAGGGTGTTACAAAATGCATTATGATATGCTCATGTACGCATGATATGCATGAATAATACTTACAGTGGTTTTATTAACTCACAGACTGAGGTGATTAGCTAAAGTGCTCCCATGGATTACTTCTAGATGCTCGTTCAACTTTTACATTAGAATGGAAGAAGACTTCACATTTATGGCTTTTATTTTAAAGATGCATAAGACTTCACATTTATGGCTTTCATTTTCAAGATGCATAAAAAATGAGTGGTGGCGCCCAAGCAGCAGAGATACATCCATTTCAAACTATGATTCAGCACGTCAGTTGGTAGCTTCTTCATATCCTTGCAAATAATCATTTATTTTTTCGAATGCGCCCTTCAAGGTTCGATGGTGCAACATACTTCCCTTAATTTGATGTTTTATGCAATAAGAAAATATTTTTTTAAAATCTTAAAATCTTAAAATCATATTTTGGCTTTGTCAAATCAGTGTCATTGTACCACAGGACTGGACTTTCCAAATTAACATATCTATAACATGACAACCCTAACTACCATACTAAACATGGGAATTATTTCCATTTAAGCAAGAACTATTGCACTTCGGATGGACACATACACATTACTTGGCCAAAGATCTCATTGAGTTTAAATAATTATCTATCTCATATGCATGCTTATTCAAACTATCTCCACTAATAGACTCTACCTAACAAAAGAGATCAATAGGTCTTTAATAGGCTTGAAATGGGGTCTATAAGGGACATGGGTTAAGTGAAGGCCATTTTTAGATTAGAGCTGATGTGACATTAAAGGCCCTTAATTTTTGACCCAGTCCGGTCCAGTTTATTTTATTTAGTCCAAAATAATTTTTGTGTTATCTTAATTAAATAATATTTGTTTTAGTATTTATTATATATATATATATAATTATAGTAATAAATAATAATAATAGATAAATAAATAAAAATAAAAATCGGCGACCAAAAAATCAGCGACGAATTTTGTTGGAAGAAATGGCCTGGCAGCCCGCGTCCTGCAATTTTCCACGCAATTCCTCGTAGCTCTCGCAGCCCGTCGCAATTTTCGCCAGCGAAATTTTTCCAACTCAATTTTTTTCGAAACCAAATTCTATTTGGTTTCGGTTTTCTTTTCCTAATTAAGTATAGTTTCCTTAAACAATTAGAACTAGGCATATAAATTTTCCTATAAATAACATATTAAAGGATAGAGAAAGGGGAGGAAGAGAAACAATCGGACTGTACTTAAAAAAAAAAGATTAACAAGAGAACTTTGGACAAGGGACTGGAATTTGAGACTTCATATTAGAGGGGAGCAACAAGCAAGCAATCAATAATTTATCAAAGGTAGCCACACTGCCTTTGTCCTTGTTCATCCAAGAAGCAATTTTTGGTGGAACCAACGAACAGAGGTTTGAATCTCTAATCTCTTTTAGTTTTATTTTCTTACAGTAGCTTTGTTTCTTTCCTAAGAATATACACACAAAACCTTGATCTATAAACATGTAGTAACATTGATCTTCGTTTCAATAACATAAGTGATTTCTTCTGTTTCTTCTAAATCTTAGAACCCTAATTTATTTCTTCTAAATCTTAAAACCCTAATTTGTTTCGTTTGTTTTCTAAAAACCTTAAATCATTCCTTCTATTTCAAAAAACCCTAAAAATACTTTTCTGTTTCTTCTGAATCTTAAAAACCCTAAAAATACTTTTTTGTTTCTTCAAAACCTTAAAGCCCTAAATTGTTCCTTCTATTTCTAAAAACCTTAAATCATTTTTCTTATTTCCAAAAGCTATTAAAAACCCTAAATTGTTTTCCTTTCACTTTTTTCCAAAATTTCCAAAGGTTTTGTTAAATATCCAAACTATAAACCCACATTACAGTTCCTAAAAAATCATAATTACTGTATAAAACTAAACTATTTTCTTCAACTCCAAAACCAAAACAGTAAACCTCAAACAAGTTAATCTAAACCCTAAGTTTTCTTAAACCCTAATTGCCCTAAAATCATAAACCCTAGTTTTCCTAAACCCTAATCCATAAAACCTTAAAACTTTATAAACCTAAATATTAAAACTCAACACAATAAGCCTAAAAACAATAATCTAGTAACTAAGAATTATAAAGCTAAATGTTTTAAAGTGTCCAAATCCTAATTTCATAATTTTACCCCTCAAACCCTAATTTTATCAATCAAAGAACCTTACTAATTTCTTAAATTAAAAAACCCTAATCAATTTCAATTCTCTTAAAACTTACAGTAGCTAAGAATTACAAACCCTAATAATACTAAAATCCCAACACCCTAAATATTAATTAAAGAACTTTAAATGGAAACAGTAAACCCTAATTTGTATCTTTATTTGCTTTATTTTTAGATTTAATTATTTAGTTCATTATATGCTTTAATTTATATTCAATGATTGATTTATTTAATTTATCATGGATGGATGTTTACTTTCTTTTTTGATTCATGTTTAATATCTTTGATGAATGATTTATTTATGATGAATGATTATTTATTTTATCGATTTATTTTGATTTCCAAATGTTGTAAGAGGTATGTTTCCACTTTGTGGGTACCTCATTAATTAAGTTCTATGTAATTTAAATTGCTTTTATATTTTAGACCAATGTAAAGGACATGTTTCTGCCTTTTGGTGGGTGTCCTATAAGTTTAGATGTGAATGATGTAAGGACATATTTCCATCCTAGGATGGGTGTCCGTTTATTTATTTTGCTTTGACATTGCTTTGATTTTAATATAACGATGCTTTATTTCAATTATTGTGTGTAATATGGATAATATTGTTCTATTTATGAATTTTATAATATTAAGACCTGTAAAGGAGGCCGGTTCCAATGAACCGGGCGTTGTGGGGGTACTGGGCCATTTCTCACCTTTCCCACACGTACCCAACTTTTCGAACCCATTAGGGGGTTGGGGATTTCTTAGGAATCTAGTCATCCACCCCTTTCTTTTTCCCGGCCCATCCGGGTGGCGACTCCATTTTCTCCGGACCTAGGTTCGTGTTCTCTAAGGCCCCGAGCCTGAACAGTGCTGAAGTCATAAGAACCATTCCATCGGGAGTGGGGGTGAAAATCCCCGCTCACAGACATTGCTGACAAACCATCACACTACAATCTTTTGGTTGGAACTCTATACTGTTAGAGATTCCATTTTCACCTTCTGGGCATCACTTTTATCTGCTGACTTCATGAAAATGCAAAGCTTGAATGTCCTTTCATCTTCTTGGTAGAAATATGGATCCAATCAGTACTATCTTGATCTTTAGACCACACTTTTTCTTATTCTTTCTTCCCGTCCTTTTCCCTTTTGGAGTATCAAGTCTAAGACTTTCAATATTATTAACTTGGAGCGATGTTGGATAAAACAAAAAATGGTCTTTCCCCTAATTCTCTAATTTTATTTGAATCTTTAACTGGATTAGACCAATTCAAGTCAATGTGTGGAAGTCTTCTGCTGCTTTATGTAAAAAAGAACTCGGTTGGCTTTCTAAACTACCTTTATTGGTTTTCTATTTTTTCTTTTTTCTTTTCTCTTCTTATTTTTTTCTTACTTTTTTTGAGTCCAAACTCTAAAAGAGTTATCTTATTTGTACCAAATTGTGTTTCTGATAATGGATGAATGGAGTGGCATAAGTATACTTTAGCCCTGACTTTATCTCAATAAGTCCATGATATTCTGTTTAATTTAGGTATCCTTCACCTATCACTATAGTCTTGACGATATATCCTTCTCTTTTATTTTCTTTCCCATTTGTTCCTTAGTGATCATCAGACTTGCCATAACTATCATAATAGCTCAGGGTAGGTCATTGGGGTTTATGAAGGCTTAAAGGGACAAACTAGGGATTGATGTTAATAGGGTAGATAGTAGTTGTTGGCTCACCAAACAATGCTTAGATCATCTCTCTCTTAAATAAACAGTGTTCAATTTTACCTCAAAAGTTCATCAAAGTATGTTCTAAGATTAACTAGGACCTAGACACTCGTAATTATGATGGAGCCCTCTCTAAGTAAGCATACACAGCTCAATTCTATAGAATAATTTCTTCACACCGGTAAAGTCATTCAAATCATGATGCATATATACACTAATTTATAAATATCAAGCTAGATTCGTCATTGGTTGAGCACTAAAAAAAACAAAGACCCAACAAAAAGATAATGAAAATAATTTATTCAAACAATCTTAATTTTAAAAACATAATTATTCCATAAAACGCCAAAAAAGAAAATGAAAGAAAAAAACCAAAAAGGCCAAGGGAAGTTTGTTGAGTTGGGGTCAAAGATGCTTCATCTACTTGGATATATCAAGGGAAATGGTCATCACCTCCTCATTCGTAGTTGGTCCAAGCTTGCTTAGTAGAACCTTCTCTTTAGCAGTTCCTCCATATGCGTCTTGAAAAGTTGATAATATAGTACTTTCCTTCAATCGTCTCTCTATCATGAAGATCGCTGGCGGTGGCACTCTTCCAAATTTAGGTAAAGGACAGCTCTTGGTATTAGGTTTATTAGGCTCAGGCAACTTTTCACTATTAATCAAATCTTGGATCTCATATTTTAGTCACAAGCATTTTTCTGTCTCACGTCCTTATGTCTGATGAAATTGACAAAAGGTTCTGGTATCAAATTTTAGTAGTAAAGAATTCGGCAAAGGTCGAGGAGACAATGGCTGTAATAACCCTTTCTTCTACAACTTGTTGAAAACCCAAGAAAAAGGTTTTCCCAACTCTGAAAATTATCTTCTATTTGCTTGACCAGTTGCCGCATTGTCATCCACTGCATTCTGGCTGCCAGACTGATAATTTCCCCTCTCATTCATTCTTTCAGAAAATGGCTCTTCTCCCATTCCCATTCTTCTATCTGTAAGCCAGCTTAGGAAAAATCTTTGAAATCTCTTATAAGAGTGTGAGACATCCATTCACACAGGCTAGTTAAGAAACCCCTTACTATCATTCGAATCTAGTCGGACTCATCTGGTTTCTTTTTTTGTAGCGCAACTTTGTTTCTCCATCTCTTCACATAGTCAACAAAATTCTCATTTTGCTTTTGTTTGATAGTTTCTACTTCCATCAATTTCACGGCAAATTTGACATTATACCCATATTTTTGAATGAAGGCTTTGTACAACATATCCCAATCTTTTTTGGGTACTTTCCTCTAAGGTGTTGAACAAATTTTTCACAACAGGATCCAATGAGAGTATGAAATACCTTATAGTTTGACCTTTGTTAGGTCTAGTAGACTGCATAGCTGTGACGTACTGCTTAACCTGCAAGTGAGGATTTCCTGTATTGTTGTACCTAGTGAAAGAAGGCATCTTGAACTTATAAGGAACATCTTCATATTGCTTAAATAGCTTGTCCACTTTCAACACCTCTTCAGTTTTAAGTTTCTTCTCAAACTTCTTCTCTAAGTTAGCAACTAATGTTTCTACATCAGTAGTCAGTCTTTTCAATAGTTGATTTTCCCACATCCTTTGGCTCTTTCTTCTTATCATTAGGATCTTGGAAATACTGAGCCCCTTAGTGTAATATCCTCATTTATGCCCTAGAAGTTTTGCATATTGTTGTTGTTGTTATTGTTATATATTGGATTGAATATATGTGTTAAATTGTAAGAGAAAAGAAATTGAGAAGAGAAAGTATATGTATATGTATTTTGGGAAGAAATAGGGTTTAGAGACAAATTTATATGTTGTGTATATGTTAATATATATGACATATAAAGTGGTCAAAAGGCTTGGTCAATGCAAGAGAAGATATTTATTTGAGATTGGTAAATTACTTAATTGGGCACATATAAGACAAAAAGATAATTATGTGAATAAGGGCACTTTGGTAATTGCTTGGATAAAATCACATGGTGGATATTTAAAGAAGGTTTGACTTGTGTTTTCTTTATCATTTCTTCTTCTTCTTCTTGTTGATGGCCGGCCCTTCATAGCCAAAGAGAAAGAAAGAGACAAGTGATGGTTTTGATGATTTCAAGCTTAAATTGAAGAAAGATTAAGTGTTCAAGTGTTGATTTAAGAAGTTTTTAACTAAGGTAAGATCTTTTCTCTAATTTCTTCAATTCTTTTGAAGTGGTATGATTAAGTTGCTTATGGTATGATTGTAAGTATTGATTTTGCTTGATAGATGAGAAGTTGGGTTGGTGTTGGTGATGGAAGAGTAAGATTGGTGTTTAGTGAAATTGTTTCTGTTTTAGGATTAGTAAAGGCTGTGACTTGTATGATTTTTAATTAATTTTAGAAAAATGTTCTTGAAGTGAATTTTTGATATGTTGTGCCTCTATGAGTCTAGAATGACTGAAAAATATGTTGATTCGATTTTGGAATGGTTATGAGTTTAGAAAAATTATTTTCATTAGACCTGTTCCAGCAGGTACCTTAACTGGGACAGCTATACTTCGGGATTTTTAATAAAATGTAGAAAAATCATATCCAATTGAATTTTGGATATGTTGTTTCTTAGTGAGTCTAGTATTTGAGAAAAATAATTTAGAACCACGTTGATTGAATTTGATTTATGGAATTCACAAAGTTCAGAACTGCTGCCAGGATGCAGGGCATTTGGGGCAGTCTGGTTAGGTGAATTATTTGACCAAGATTTTGTGTTCAGTTTGATCTGAAATTTTAAAGGGATGATTTTAAGATACAAAACTAAATTCTGTAACAATTTTAGAATTTTTAGTCAAGTAGATTATTTTATACAACCTTTCAAAATAAGGATAAAATGGAGTTTAAAACCAGAATGTACTATTTATGGTTAGGGTTTTAATTCTTTGTTCTTCTTGCATTGCTTTGGTTCTCCAAAGGTAGGTTGGTCCTTAAACCTAACCCTAAACACTTTAAACACACTTGAATCAATGAATGTTATAATCAATTGTTCTTTGCCCTAATTGCATTGTTGAGATTGAACAATGTTATGTTGTGCATTGTGAATGGTAATGTGTTTCATGAGTAATGTGGAATGAAATGTTGATATTTATGAATGATGCTATGTGAGATATAATGTGATCATGGATGAGATATATATATATATATATATACTTGAATAATGAGATGTTATATTGTGAAATGAAATGTGAAGCCATTGTTATTGGCTAAGATGATGTAATTGAAAGAAAGAAGGCATGTTTGCCTAAATGTGATGAGAATTGAGAATGGAAATGAATTGTTTGTTTAATATGTTATTCAGTTTCAGAGTTCTGGATTTGGGTGGCATGCCTAAGAAATGATGAAAGGTAACAGTCTTGCCGGGTTGAGGACCTCCTCATAGGTGTTGAGTTGATGGTCCAAGAGACTGGGTCTGTTACACTATGAGATATATGATTTGTAACAGTCTTGCCGGGTTGAGGATCTCCTCATATGTGTTGAGTTGATGATCCAAGAGACTGGGTCTGTTACACTATCCATGGATAGAGATACATGTATATACATTGCCTACGGCGTGATTATTGTGACTATGAACCAAAGCAGTAACTCTGAACTCTGAATATCGTATTAAATACTTGTTGGGCCCATAGGTGTCAAGGTTATATGAATGTCCTAAATAATGTTATGAGTTTAATGAAATGAGATGTTGGTTATGGAGTATGATTGATTAATGTTGAAATGTTGTATGCTCATATGACTATGATTTGTGAAATGCATAATTGTGTGGTTAACTTTATATTTATGATGTTGATCTTATCAATAACATATGTGGCATTGCATTTCATTAAAGCATACCGTTAGCATGTTTTATCTTACTAAGCCGTTGGCTTAGCGCGATAGTGTTTAATCGCGCAGGTAGTAGAGTGGATAGAGTTGAACCCGAGAGTTCATCAAGACCTAGTGAGAGTAGACCTTGAAGAATCCATTTTGGGAGCTTAAAGATCAGAGCAGACTTGCCAATCATGTATAAATTTTATGTGTTGTAAAACTTGAGTTTTGATGTATATGAATTTGTAAATATGTAAATATTTTATAACTTCCGCTGTGTAATATTTAAATATGGGGGTTGTCCCAAAACCTTTATTTTATGTTGTACTAGAAGTGTAAATCCTTTTTGCAGGTTGTAGTTGAGGTTACAAGGGGGATTTATTGGGAGTGTACTGAGAATGATTTTGTTTGCATTGGTTTGTGTAAAATGTTTTTAAAAATAAGAAAAAAAACCGGTTTTGTCGACACTTGGGACTCAATTTTTAGGCGAAACTATGGCAAAAATTTTGTAAAAATCGGAACTAAAATTTGACTAAGTAAAATTGGTAGCAACATTAGGTTAGTGTGGCGCCTCTACTCAGCTTACATATGTAGGTTGGGAAGGGGTGTTACAATTGTTTTGGTATCAGAGCCTAGGTTTGAGATTCTCAACCTAGGTAAAATGTAAGAAAAAGACTATTTTTACTTAAAAAGTGAGTTTTTGAACAAAAATACATGTTTGGGATTGGCAGTCTCTGATCTTTAATAAGAGGTATTCTGTTGTGTTTGCAGACTTAGGTTGTGATGGATTCTCACTCTCGTCAGTCGATTGAGGGTAGTGCCGAGAGTATTGCTCCTGCTGAGGGAGCTAGAGTTGATAGTGTTGAGGAGGCACCTGCTTCGGTGTCGGGTAGACCAGCTGGGGAGGAGGTTCCGCCAGCCTGGTTTAGGCCTATGATGGAAGCTATGAGACAAGCACCTGTGCAACCACAGCCACCGCCACCACCCTCTCAGCCTTCAGTACCAGTAAGGCACTATGATAAGTTAAGGAAATATGGAGCAGAGGATTTCTTTGGTACAGTTGATCCGGCTGTAGCAGAACAGTGGCTTGATAGAGTTCAGAGGGTATTTGTGCAGTTGCAAGCCACTTCAGAGGAGAAGTTTGACTATGCAAGACCTTTGCTACAGAAGGATGCCTACGACTGGTGGAAGACAGTGCCCCATTCTATGGATGATCCTCCAACACTGTCTTACACTGATTTTCTGAGGGAATTTGAGTTGAAGTATACTCCTAGGGAGTATAAAGATGAGAAGAAAAGAGAGTTTCTAGATTTGAAGCAAGATCATCGGACCGTAACTGAATATGAAGTTGAGTTTATTCGACTGAGTCAGTATGCTGGGGGTATCATTGCTGATGAGATTGATAGATGTCGGCGATTTGAGGAGGGATTGAGACCCTCGATCATGTGCTTAGTGGCTGGATCCAGATATCAGGATTTCTCACAACTTATGGCAGCAGCTCGAAGTGTAGAGCGAGCTCAAGTTATTGCAGCTGTTTCAGAGGAGGAGGTTAGGGTTAGAAGGCCCCAGTTAGAGGCAGGGTCTTCTTCTGCGAAGAGGGGTAGAGGAAGTTTTGTTCCTCGGAGTAGTAGGAGCCAGAGACCAGCGGGTAGGTCAGTGCAGTTCCAGAGGCAGAGATTTAGACCTGCAGCTTCAGTAGCGAGTGCTCCTACTCCTGGAGTTCAGAGATCCACCTTACCTTTGTGTAACCAGTGTGGTGGAAGACATGGGGGCGTTTGTTGGAGGCATAGTAGATCAGGGGTATGCTTCAGGTGTGGATCACCTGACCACTTTGTGAGAGACTGTCCTGAGAGGCAGGAGCAGATGTCAGTTGATTCTGCTGCTTCTCGAGCTAGTGTGAGGGGAGGCAGAGGAGGCAGAGGTGCCAGCCGAGGAGGTAGACCAGGATTCAGTTCTAGAGGAGGTGCTACATCCAGGGAGGGTAGACCAGAGGAGGTTGGATCTTCCCAGAGGATGTATGTTATGCAGAGGCAGCCAGATACATCGGCAGTCATAGCTGGTACTTTTTCTTTATTTAATACTCCAGTACTTGCTTTGATTGATCCGGGTTCCACGCATTCATATATTAGTGCATCTGTTTTGCCTGTATTTGATGTGCATGCTGAGTCCCTAGGATTTGATGTGTTGGTGACAAATCCGTTAGGGCATAGTGTGGTTGTGAGTAAGGTGCATAGAGATAGTGCAGTAGTGGTGCAGGGTGAGGAGTTCCTTGGAGATTTGATTGAGATGCCATTTAAGGAATATGATGTGATCCTAGGCATGGATTGGTTAGCTAGACATGGAGCTGTAGTTGATTGTAAAAAGAAAATTGTTTCTTTGAGAACGGGTGATGGTAGAGAGGTGATAGTATCTAACGAGCAGGAACAGCTAGCCTCCTTATTTGTTTCAGCTGTTGCAGCTAGAAGATTGATTAGGAAGGGGTGTGAAGCCTATCTTGCTCATGTGGTGGATACTAGAGTGAAGGGTTCTCCTATTGATAGTATTGCCACAGTTGCAGAGTTCCCTGATGTTTTTCCAGAGGAGTTGCCAGGATTGCCTCCTGAGAGAGAGGTGGAGTTCGGTATCGAATTGTTGCCTGGTACCACTCCTATCTCGATTACTCCTTACAGAATGGCACCAGCAGAATTAAGGGAGTTGAAAGTGCAATTACAGGAGTTATTGGACAAAGGATTTATTCGCCCCAGTGTTTCTCCTTGGGGAGCTCCTGTGCTATTTGTGAAAAAGAAAGATGGTACTATGAGGTTGTGTATCGATTATAGGCAATTGAACAAGGTGACTATTAAAAATAAATATCCTTTGCCTAGAATTGATGACCTTTTTGATCAATTGAAGGGTGCAGCTGTATTTTCTAAAATTGATTTGAGATCTGGGTACCATCAGCTGATAGTCAGAGCTAAGGATGTTCCGAAGACCGCCTTTCGGACCAGGTATGGGCAATATGAATTTCTAGTTATGCCTTTTGGTCTAACGAATGCACCTGCAGCTTTTATGGATTTGATGAATAGGGTGTTTACTCCCTATTTGGATCAGTTTGTAGTGGTCTTCATTGATGATATACTGGTGTATTCGCGGAATGAGGAGGAACATGATATGCATCTGCGGATTGTGTTGTAGATTTTGAGAGAGAGGCAGTTGTTTGCTAAATTGTCGAAGTGTGAGTTCTGGTTGGATCAAGTAGCTTTTCTCGGACATGTTGTTTCAGCAGAAGGCATTAAAGTTGATCCGAGCAAAGTTGAAGCTATATTGAATTGGAGTCCACCCAAGTCTGTGACTGAGATTAGAAGTTTTCTGGGTTTGGCAGGCTATTACAGGCGGTTTGTGAAAGGGTTTTCTTTGATAGCTACTCCACTCACCAGATTGCTTCGTAAGGGAGTGAGATTTGTGTGGACGGATCAGTGTCAGGCGAGTTTTGAGCAGTTGAGAGAATTGTTAACTCAAGCGCCTGTTCTTACTTTACCTGTTGAAGGTAAACCTTATGTGATCTACAGTGATGCTTCACATAGAGGTTTGGGGTGTGTATTGATGCAAGAAGGTAAAGTTATAGCTTATGCATCTCGACAGTTGAAACCGCATGAGCTTAACTATCCAACCCATGATTTGGAATTTGCTGCCATTGTGTTTGCATTAAAGATTTGGCGCCACTATCTGTTTGGGGAGAAATGTTTCATCTACACTGATCACAAGAGTTTGAAGTATTTGGGTGTCCAGAAAGAACTCAATCTTCGTCAGAGGAGATGGTTGGAGTTAATTAAAGACTACGACTGTTTGATTGACTATCATCCAGGTAAAGCAAATGTTGTTGCTGATGCCTTAAGTCGGAAGTCTTTAGCTGGTTTAACAATTTATTCGCTCTCGTTGCTTGTTGAATTGAGAGCTCTGCGTGCTAACTTTGTATCTTGTGATGATGGTGCATTGTTGGCACAATTGCATTTGAAACCAGTTTTATTGGATCAGATCAGAGAGGCTCAGTTGACTGATATGAAGATTCAGAAGATTGTTTCAGATTGTCAGAGTGAAAAGGGTAGAGATTTTATTGTGAAGAGAGATGGGAGTCTCTGGTTTAAGAACCGATTGTGTGTACCCGATGATGCTGATTTGAAAAGGGTCATTTTGGAAGAAGCTCATCAGTCTATGTTTGCTATGCATCCGGGTAATACGAAGATGTATCATGATTTGAGACAGCATTATTGGTGGATTGGGTTGAAGAGAGACATTGCTGAGTTTGTATCTAAATGTCTCACTTGTCAGAAGGTTAAAGCAGAGCATCAAGTTCCAACCAGGTTGCTTCAACCATTGTCAGTGCCAGAATGGAAATGGGAAAGAGTGACAATGGATTTTGTGTCTGGTTTGCCATTGACACAAAAGAAGCATGATGCTATATGGGTGATTGTGGATAGATTGATGAAGACAGCTCATTTCCTTCCGGTGCGGATGGATTACTCTTTGGAGAGATTGGCTGAGCTGTATATTCAGGAGATTGTGAAATTGCATGGTGTTCCAACTTCTTTAGTGTCTGATCGAGATCCCCGGTTTACTTCAAGATTTTGGAAGAGTTTGCATAGTGCTTTGGGTTCTCGACTACACTTCAGTACTGCTTTTCATCCACAGACGGATGGACAGTCAGAGAGGGTGATACAGATTATTGAGGACATGTTGAGAAGCTGTGTCATCGATTTCTCTAGAAGTTGGGATAGGTTTTTACCTCTTGTGGAGTTTGCTTACAACAATAGTCACCAATCCAGCATTGGTATGGCACCGTTTGAAGCATTGTATGGCAGACGGTGTAGGACACCTCTTTGTTGGAGTGAACTTGGTGAAGGTAAAATAATTGGATCTGATTTGATTCAAGAAACTGAGGAAAAAGTGAAGTTGATCCGAGGTAGGTTAAAAGCAGCTTCAGACCGACAGAAGTCTTATGCAGATCTGAAGAGGAGAGACATTCAGTTTGATGTTGGAGATAAGGTGTTTTTGAAAGTATCTCCTTGGAAGAAGATTTTGAGGTTCGGTCAGAAAGGAAAATTGAGTCCTCGCTTCATTGGGCCGTATGAAGTGTTAGAAAGAGTTGGGCCAGTTGCATATCGACTTGCTTTGCCACCTGAGTTGGATCGTATTCATAATGTATTCCATGTTTCTATGTTGAGGAGGTACAGGTCAGATCCATCTCATGTGTTGCCATTTGAGTCTATCGAAGTGAGCCCAGATTTGACATTTGAAGAAGAACCAGTTGCTATCTTGGCACGTGATGTGAAAGAATTGAGGAACAAGAAAGTGCCATTGGTGAAGATTCTTTGGAAGAATCATGCAAAAGAAGAAGCAACTTGGGAAAGTGAGCAAACTATACGAGAGCAATATCCTCAACTATTTCAGAGTTGATATCAGGTAATTTCGAGGACGAAATTTCTTTTTAGAGGGGGAGAATTGTAATATCCTCATTTATGCCCTAGAAGTTTTGCATATTGTTGTTGTTGTTATTGTTATATATTGGATTGAATATATGTGTTAAATTGTAAGAGAAAAGAAATTGAGAAGAGAAAGTATATGTATATGTATTTTGGGAAGAAATAGGGTTTAGAGACAAATTTATATGTTGTGTATATGTTAATATATATGACATATAAAGTGGTCAAAAGGCTTGGTCAATGCAAGAGAAGATATTTATTTGAGATTGGTAAATTACTTAATTGGGCACATATAAGACAAAAAGATAATTATGTGAATAAGGGCACTTTGGTAATTGCTTGGATAAAATCACATGGTGGATATTTAAAGAAGGTTTGACTTGTGTTTTCTTTATCATTTCTTCTTCTTCTTCTTGTTGATGGCCGGCCCTTCATAGCCAAAGAGAAAGAAAGAGACAAGTGATGGTTTTGATGATTTCAAGCTTAAATTGAAGAAAGATTAAGTGTTCAAGTGTTGATTTAAGAAGTTTTTAACTAAGGTAAGATCTTTTCTCTAATTTCTTCAATTCTTTTGAAGTGGTATGATTAAGTTGCTTATGGTATGATTGTAAGTATTGATTTTGCTTGATAGATGAGAAGTTGGGTTGGTGTTGGTGATGGAAGAGTAAGATTGGTGTTTAGTGAAATTGTTTCTGTTTTAGGATTAGTAAAGGCTGTGACTTGTATGATTTTTAATTAATTTTAGAAAAATGTTCTTGAAGTGAATTTTTGATATGTTGTGCCTCTATGAGTCTAGAATGACTGAAAAATATGTTGATTCGATTTTGGAATGGTTATGAGTTTAGAAAAATTATTTTCATTAGACCTGTTCCAGCAGGTACCTTAACTGGGACAGCTATACTTCGGGATTTTTAATAAAATGTAGAAAAATCATATCCAATTGAATTTTGGATATGTTGTTTCTTAGTGAGTCTAGTATTTGAGAAAAATAATTTAGAACCACGTTGATTGAATTTGATTTATGGAATTCACAAAGTTCAGAACTGCTGCCAGGATGCAGGGCATTTGGGGCAGTCTGGTTAGGTGAATTATTTGACCAAGATTTTGTGTTCAGTTTGATCTGAAATTTTAAAGGGATGATTTTAAGATACAAAACTAAATTCTGTAACAATTTTAGAATTTTTAGTCAAGTAGATTATTTTATACAACCTTTCAAAATAAGGATAAAATGGAGTTTAAAACCAGAATGTACTATTTATGGTTAGGGTTTTAATTCTTTGTTCTTCTTGCATTGCTTTGGTTCTCCAAAGGTAGGTTGGTCCTTAAACCTAACCCTAAACACTTTAAACACACTTGAATCAATGAATGTTATAATCAATTGTTCTTTGCCCTAATTGCATTGTTGAGATTGAACAATGTTATGTTGTGCATTGTGAATGGTAATGTGTTTCATGAGTAATGTGGAATGAAATGTTGATATTTATGAATGATGCTATGTGAGATATAATGTGATCATGGATGAGATATATATATATATATATACTTGAATAATGAGATGTTATATTGTGAAATGAAATGTGAAGCCATTGTTATTGGCTAAGATGATGTAATTGAAAGAAAGAAGGCATGTTTGCCTAAATGTGATGAGAATTGAGAATGGAAATGAATTGTTTGTTTAATATGTTATTCAGTTTCAGAGTTCTGGATTTGGGTGGCATGCCTAAGAAATGATGAAAGGTAACAGTCTTGCCGGGTTGAGGACCTCCTCATAGGTGTTGAGTTGATGGTCCAAGAGACTGGGTCTGTTACACTATGAGATATATGATTTGTAACAGTCTTGCCGGGTTGAGGATCTCCTCATATGTGTTGAGTTGATGATCCAAGAGACTGGGTCTGTTACACTATCCATGGATAGAGATACATGTATATACATTGCCTACGGCGTGATTATTGTGACTATGAACCAAAGCAGTAACTCTGAACTCTGAATATCGTATTAAATACTTGTTGGGCCCATAGGTGTCAAGGTTATATGAATGTCCTAAATAATGTTATGAGTTTAATGAAATGAGATGTTGGTTATGGAGTATGATTGATTAATGTTGAAATGTTGTATGCTCATATGACTATGATTTGTGAAATGCATAATTGTGTGGTTAACTTTATATTTATGATGTTGATCTTATCAATAACATATGTGGCATTGCATTTCATTAAAGCATACCGTTAGCATGTTTTATCTTACTAAGCCGTTGGCTTAGCGCGATAGTGTTTAATCGCGCAGGTAGTAGAGTGGATAGAGTTGAACCCGAGAGTTCATCAAGACCTAGTGAGAGTAGACCTTGAAGAATCCATTTTGGGAGCTTAAAGATCAGAGCAGACTTGCCAATCATGTATAAATTTTATGTGTTGTAAAACTTGAGTTTTGATGTATATGAATTTGTAAATATGTAAATATTTTATAACTTCCGCTGTGTAATATTTAAATATGGGGGTTGTCCCAAAACCTTTATTTTATGTTGTACTAGAAGTGTAAATCCTTTTTGCAGGTTGTAGTTGAGGTTACAAGGGGGATTTATTGGGAGTGTACTGAGAATGATTTTGTTTGCATTGGTTTGTGTAAAATGTTTTTAAAAATAAGAAAAAAAACCGGTTTTGTCGACACTTGGGACTCAATTTTTAGGCGAAACTATGGCAAAAATTTTGTAAAAATCGGAACTAAAATTTGACTAAGTAAAATTGGTAGCAACATTAGGTTAGTGTGGCGCCTCTACTCAGCTTACATATGTAGGTTGGGAAGGGGTGTTACACTTAGCTAGGGCCTCCTTCAATTCTTCCATCTTGGAATGATTGTATCATCCACCATCTTCTAAATCTATTCAGGTTCTATTACTTTTGGTGAGAAGCTGACTGAGTCGTTACTGGGTTCTACGTCATTGGCATAGGTCAGATTGTCATAGGCTCTTGAACTATCGTACTCCAGGTCTGTGAGCCAGAAAGGATCACCATGTAATGCAATACATGTATGTATGCAAGGATGTAGAAGTGACAGATAAACAAGGATAATTAGGAAATTCTTTCCAACCTTATATCTTCCACACACAAATGACGAGTCTCTTTTCATAGGTAAATGGTCAACAAAATATCAACATGAGACATCTTATATTTGAAAAAATTCACTCGGACGATTTAACTAGTAGTTGTATTTTCAAACATAGAAGTTAGTCCATGATAATTCTCATTAATTAAACCTTTATCCATTGGATCAACTAAAATTATGGATTAAAACTAAATTAAAGGGGTTTATCATAAATAGATTTACAATTTAGAAAAATAACTAATGATTCATGCTAGAAAAATGTTGTCCCAAGATAACAACCAAGAGTGGGGTGAATTGGTTAGTTTGGAAAGTGATGGCAAATTCAAAATCAAAAAGCAAGGAATGTAGAAAATGTAAAAGAAGATTAAGTAGAAGATGATGCAATGAACACAAAGATTTATAGTGGTTCAGATTTACCTTAATCCTACATCCACTTCCTTAACAACTTGTTAAGGTTCAACTAGCTTTGAGTTTTTATAAGCTTAACTCTAACTTAGTGTTTTCTCTAGCTCACACCAAACTAGTACAATGGTTTGAGATCAATCCTCACAACCCTTACAAGAGTTTTCCCAGGCTCACTATCACAACCTAAGTGTTTCCAAGCTTACTCTCAAACTTGAAATGGTATTTATTGCTCACACTCAACACTCAATCAATATAAAGTAAGATTTTGATGCAAAGAAAAGAAAGATGTTAAAGTAGGCATCACAATCACAATGTTACATCAAAATGGAGTTTCTTATGGTTTTTATAACCTTCAAGTCATGAAATAGCCATTTGAGGTTGGGACCAACATATTTGATTCTTGTCTTCCACTAATTTCTTTGCCAGATGGCTAGATTAGGCTTGGTCCAATCAGTATTTTATGATGCCGATCAAAGAACTTAGTGGTCTGGTCAAAATATTTGAGATTTTTCTTAATTCTCTTCCATCGGTTGGTTCTCGTGGCTTTCACTTATTGAGTGGAGATGCAACAGCTTCTGACTTGAGTATTTTCTAAAAATACTGGTAGGACTTGCACCAAGTCTGGTCGGACTATCAGTGGTCCATACATTTTTTTGGTGTACCTTTTGTCAGGAACTCCACTGGATGATTTAGAGAAAATTTGCTTCATTGGTCCGATCAAAATTCCTTGAAGTCCGGTCGGACTTCTTGTGGTACTCTGAGAAAATGAGAGTACTTCTAACCATGAAACCTTTTGTCTCTTTTGGTTCTTTTCTCATCCCATGGTCTGGTCGTAATGATTAATTGTTTGGTTGGACTGGATGTGGTACGATAAGATTTTGGGAGTACTCTCCACCGTGAAACCTTCTGTGTCTTTTGGCTCATTTTGAACATGAGTTGTATGGTCGGTCTTTTTAAGGATTCTTCAAAGAAATAACTTTCTGCATAATGTAACTTGATACAAGTGCTAGTTTAATTCAATTTGATTGACTAAGAGAAAAAATAGGAGGGTTTGGCTAACAATCTCCCCTTTTTAGAGTTTGGAAATTAAATTGAATTTTGAAGTGTCCAAAAGATGTGTTTATATGCTCCCTCTTAATGAATGCTTCAATTAGTTATTTAAAGATGTTTTTATATCCTCCCCCTTAATGAATGCTTCATAATGTTGTTGTTTAATTTGCCTATTTAATTTATTTATTCAATTTCAAGTATTTTATCCCCCTTTGACAAAGGCAAAAAGAAATATTCAAAAGCAATATAGAAAAGAAAATTCATTTATTTTGAAAGTAATATGAAAAACACACAAACAAGAGTACAGTGAAATAACAAAGAAAAATTTAAGTCATTAGCACCATTGTCACTTTCTTCATCTTCACTTTCTACTTCATCTCCCTCTTCTTCTTCTTCTTCCTCTTCTTCATGTTCCCCTTACTCTTCTTCCCTTGGTTGAGAGGCAACACTTTCTCCTTCATCTTCTTGGGAATATGGGCCATGCATAAAGGTGGACAAGCTTGGTTCATCTTTAAAGCACTTTAGCAATCCTAAAGCTTCTTGGATAGTTTGAATGTCAAGGTGAAGATGAGAGATATCATTGGTAATCTTATCTGTCCTTGAACTTTGTGTGCTCATTTGTCTATGTAAATCTTAAAGAAGTTGGAGGTGGAGGATTGACGCCTAAGAGTGGTAGTTCTAGGGAATTCCATTTAGAAAGTCTCTTCACCTTCCTCTTCAATCCTTGGTCTCTTCCTTTGTTGAGCTCTAGCACCTAGTGCTCCTAAGATGTAGACATAGTTCCCATCATCATTCCTAATACACTTGGCATGTCTAAGTTAGCCTATGTTTATGGACTTTTTGGTGGGATCAAGAGGATTGGAGAGTGTTCCTTTATTTTTTGGTGTAAGTGCCCCAACATATTTGGCAATTTGTGTAACTTGTGAAGACAGAAGAATAAGCTCGGATTTTGTTTTCCTAATGTGTAGGAAAGTGTCATTGAGGAATTTCCCAGTTTGGATTGGGTGACCTCTAATCAAGAAAAATAGAAAGAATAGATCTTTTTGGGTAACTTTCTCATTGCTTTCACCCCTAGCACTAATTGTGTAAGTGATAATCCTATGCAACATCCAAGAGGTGAGGGACCTAAGGTTTTGTTCATTTGATTGTTTGTGAAGTGAAGTTTCAATGGAAATTTCTTGCCAAAAATTCAATTGAACTTCATGAGTGAGGGGAGTGGTTAAGATGTGAGATATACCTTCTATTTGAAATTCCCAAATGGATGAAAAATCCTCTAAGGTAAGGCCATATTTTTTGTTGAATAACCTAAATGATATACCATAATAACCTATGAGATTTATACTCTTCTTGCTAACAACCAAGGTTATGAGAAACTCCTTGGTCAAGGTCTCACAACCAAGGTCATCATGCTCCAAGAAAACAAAATTTTCATATCCCAAGGTTCTAAGATAGCCCCTAATATCATTTTCAATACCCAAATATTCTAGAGTTAGGGTAGAGAAGAGAAGGTTTGGTTCTACGAGTTTGTCTTTGAGAATAACATACCTTTGCTTTTCTTCCTCATCTCCAAATCTAATCTTGTGGCTTCTTCTAGGGGGCTCTTCTTGTTGAGAAGGGGTAGCAACACCCTTTCCTTTCTCAGCTCTTGAAGACTTCTTATTGTGTTCTTAGGAGCCATGACTTTGAGCAAAGAAATAGATGAAGAAGAGAGTTGCTTTTAGGAGATTTTGAGTTTCTTTTAGTCTTTAAGTGTTGAAACTTTGATAAAAAGATGTAATACTGATATTAGAGGGTATTTATAGTGTTTGAGAAGAAAAATAGCCATTTATAGCTGTTGGAGGAGTAATTTCATGTTTTGACTGAGTTCCAACGGCTAGAAATTTTTAAATTCATAGTGAAAGTCTAGTCGGACTTCAAAACATCTGGTGGTGAAATTTAAAATTTTGAAAAGTCTGATGTGACTGTATAAATTAATAATAAGATATTGGTTTAGGCATAACTGTCATAAAATTTTGAAAAATATTAGTCGTACCAATGGAAAGTATGCTCATACTTTGACAAGAAGTTTGAAATCAAGAATTTTCAAAAAAGTATGGTAGGACTAATAGGTGGTCCGATTGGGAAACATTCAAAATCAAAATTTTTGGAAGAAAAGAATGCATTTAGTTGAAGATACAAATGTTTGATGAAAAATAGATATTAATGGGAAATTTGGATCAAGTAGGATTCCAAGCAATTTATGATTTGGTGCTCCATGTATCATTCCTAAATGATGTTTTATGAAGCTCATTCTTTCTTCATTTAAGAATTTTGTTAATATAGCAGCAAGTTGGTTTTGTGTATCAATGAACTCTAATACAAAATTTTTGTTTTGGACATTATCTCTTAAGAAATGGTGCCTAATATCGATATGTTTTGACCTAGAGAGTGGAATTGGATTTTTAGATAGATTTATGGCACTAGTTGTAACACCCCTATACCCAATATACACACACTACATACACCCACATATGTAATATACGTATACCGGATACAAGAATGTCACAGACTATTTTAAACAAACATTCCTTATGAGAAAACATAAAATATTTAATAAATATTACAGAACATAATAGATAAAACATTTGTTTATTATGCAGCAGAAAATGTAGCGGTATATACATATATATACATTAAAATCAATATTTACAAAATATATAGAGTTTATACATGCTTGGCAGTTCATTTCTGATCTTGAAGTCCAATAATCAACTCTTCACTAGGGATCACAAGACTATACACGACTCGGTCTAGCTGAACACTCCGATTCAACCGAATATACTCTGTCACCTGCGCGATGAACCATAATCGCACTAAGCCATAGGCTTAGTGGTACAAACCAAAATAACAATATGCTTTAATGTAATGCCAATGTCATACTTTCAAGAATTAGAAACAATACACAGGAATATCATATTTCTTAACATTACATTTCATTATATTATTCGATTGTTTCATCATTCATAATTCACATTTAAGCAAAGACAAGCATGGGCCCAAAAGAAACTAATATGCCATTCAAATTCCAGAGTTAATGTTTTGGTCCAATAATTACATTTATCAAGCCCGTAGGCGAATCATTATCACAATGAGAAACATCTCATATGTAACATCCCAACTAGGCTTCAAGGACTAGGCCCAACCAAGCTTCAAGGGGAGCATAGCATCAACCCAACTTGGCTTTAAGGACCAAGCCCAACCCAGCTTCAAGGGAGTGTTACTTTTAAGCATGCCACCAATAACAAAACTCTGAAAATTGAATAACACATTAGGCACACAATTATTTTATTATTTCATTATCAATTCTATTCTCATTTTCTCATAATCATCTAGGCAACCATGCCCCAATTATTTCATTTGCATCATTACAGCCAACAACAATGGCTTCACATCTCATCATTAGGGTATACATAACCAATTGCATTGTACATACATTTTGACTGATCATTATATCTTTCACATTATGCAAATCATAGCATTAATCAAATGTATGAACAATGTAATAGATTACTTAACACATTTATAGCCAAATGTTTTAAGTCCCAAAGTCATGTAAATGTATGCAACCATGAAAGGTTTATACTTACCTCAAGAGCAACTAATACCTATCTAACCACTTCCTCTTCCAAGAATCCTTCAACACTTGGATTAGGACAACTCAATCTCTTCAAAACCTAATCCAAAAGTGATTATACACACTCACTTAGAGATACACACAAGATAATAAGGATAAGAACCAACTAGGGCAACCTCTACATATGACAAGCTCAACAACAAGGGCGTGTCCTTGATCTTGCCCTAAACCCACAACACAAAAGCTTTGACACGCTCAGTGACATGGGCTTGTCACTGCACGTGTCAATCCTCCCTCAACACAGTAGCTATGACAAGCTCAGTGACATAGGCGTGTCACTGGACGTGTCAATACTACTCCAACACAGAAGCTGTGACATGCTCAGTGACATGGGCGTGTCACTGGTCGTGTCACCCATCCAAAAAATAAAACCATTGACACACCCAAAGACTTGGCCGTGCTCATGGGCGTGTCAGGCCAAAAATCCTGATTCCGACACTAACAACACCACATCCAACAAATATCATACTTTACCCTTTTCCACTCCAAATAATCTTACGCAAAACTATCAATAAACCATACTAAACTTGCATAACAACAAAACAACTCAAAAGAATCATCAAACACAATCACAACTCTCTCCAATACCTATCCAATTCAAGCGGCAAAGCAAGTCGATAAGCAATTGGTCCAACTCTCTCCAATACCTCATAAGGTCCAATAAAACGAGGACTCAGCTTCCTTTGCAGCCAAATCTCAAAATTCTCTTCCAAGGAGACACTTTCAAAAATACTTTGTCTCCAACACAAAACTCTATGTCTCTCCTCTTCAAATCTAAATATGATTTCTGTCAGTCTGAAGCTGCTTTCAACCGATCCAGAATTATCTTCGCTTTCTATTTTGTTTCCTTAATCAAATCGGGAACAACCAATTTACCTTCTCCAACTTCATCCCAACATAGAGGCGTCCTGCATCTCCTACCATACAATACCTCATAAGGTGCCATTTTAATACCGGACTGATGACTGTTGTTATAAGCAAATTCTATCAATGGCAAAAATCTGTCCCAACTTCCAGAGAATTCAACGAAATAGCTTCTCAATATATGCTCTAAAATTTGTATCACTCTCTCTGACTGTCCATCTGTCTGAGGATGAAAAGCAGTGCTGAAATGCAACCAAGAACCCAAAGCATCATGCAAACTCTTCCAAAACCTTGAAGTGAACCAAGGATCTCAATCAGACACTAAAGAAATTTGGACTCCATGCAACTTCACTATCTCACTGATATACAGCTCAGCCAACTTCTCCAGAGAATAGTCCATCCGAACTAGAAGAAAATGAGCTGTCTTCCTCAACCGATCAACAATCACCCAGATTGCATCATGCTTCTTCTAAGTCAACGGCAAACCAGTCACAAAATTCATTGTTACTGGTTTCCATTTCCATTCTGGTACTATTAACGGTTGGAGCAACCCTGTAGGAACTTGGTGTTTGGCCTTCACTTTCTGACAAGTGAGACATTTGGATACAAACTCCGCTACATCCCTCTTCATACCTGACCACCAATAATGTTGCTTCAAATCATGATACATCTTAGTACTTCCAGGGTTCATAGCAAAAGTCGATCGATGTGCTTCCTCCCAAATTATCTTTTTCAATCTTGTATCATCAGGAACACACAATCTATCCTTGAACCATAAACTACCATCACCTCTCACAAGAAAACCTCGGCTCTTCCCATTTTGGCAATCTAATACAACTTTCTGAATTCTTTCATTTGCCTATTGAGACTCTCTAATATGATCCAACAATATAGGTCTCAATTGCAAATGAGCCAATAAAGCACCATCATCACATGATTCAAAACTAGCATGCAACGCTCTCAATTCAACAAGCAACGAGAGTGAATAAGCAGTCAAACCTGCCAAAGACTTTCGATTTAAGGCATCTGCAACAACATTTACCTTACCCGGATGATAATCAATCAAACAATCATAGTCTTTAATCAACTCCAACCACCGTCTCTGCTGAAGATTCAGCTCTCTTTGAACACCCAAGTATTTTAAACTCTTGTGATCTGTATAAATGAAACACTTCTCTCCATACAAGTAGTGTCGTCAAATCTTCAAGGCAAAAACTATTGCTGCTAATTTCAAATCATGCGTCGGGTAATTCAACTCATGTGGCTTCAACTGCCGAGAAGCATAAGCTATGACTCTCCCTTCTTGCATCAAAATACAACCTAAACCATTACATGAAGCATCACTATAAATCACATATGGTTTATCTTACATAGGCAAAGTAAGAACAGGAGCTTGAGTCAACATCTCCTTCAACTGCTCAAAGCTTGCTTGACACTGATCTGTCCACACAAATCTAACTCCCTTTCGAAGTAATCTGGTGAGTGGAGTAGCTATCAAAGAAAAACCCTTCACAAAACATCGATAATAGCCTGCCAAACCCAAAAAACTTCTAACCTCAGTTACAATCTTCGGTGGACTCCAATTCAAAATAGCTTCAACTTTACTCGGATCAACTCTTATACCATCCGTTGAAACCACATGATCGAGACCAGTCACTTGATCAAGCCAAAACTCACACTTAGACAGCTAGCATACAATTGCTTCTGTCACGACCCAATTTGTACATATGTACAGTATATCCATGTACAGTATGTCCATGTACAGTAAGAGGAACCCTCCCGAGAAGCTACTCAAAAGCGCGAAGTGAAGGGAAGTTCTGTAAAATTGAAAGGACCTATTTGAAAAGATTGTAAAGTTTTGGGGAGGTGACCGTAATTACCAAAAGTTGTTCCGGAGGTCCTTAATAGTGCACATAACAGACTCCAGAAATGGGAAGTAGAGAAAAATCGGACAGTAACGGTGCGACACGGTTTTTCCCGAAAAAGCACGGTTTGGAAGATATAGGGGATTTTGACCAGGGGCATCATGGTCATTTTTAAAAGTGTCTCGAAAGTAATAAAGGATCTCAAAAATGAAAAGTAGAGGAAAAACTGAGTCAAAAAGTGTACCACAACATTCGGCGAAAGTGCGCGGTTTAAAAGTTATGAACGAGTAACCGCCGGAGGGTATTTTGGTCTTTTCACACCTTAGACCATAAAATTACAGCACAATGAGGTTGAGGGGCCAAAATATAATTAAGATGAAGTCCAAGGGATTGGGTTGTAAATAAATTAAAGAAGGAGACATTTGGACCAATGAGAATTGGCCATTTTCTCACATATGTGTACCAATGGGAAATCAACATCTACACCATGACCTATCAACCTCTCTTGGCTGCCATTTGGAGGAGAGAACACCACAAAAATAAAGCCAAGAACTCTCTTTGTTCTTGCTTGGCCGAAAATAGGAGGAAGGGAAAAGAGAGAGAGATTGTTTTTTTTTCAAGTAGCTAAATTTGGAGAATTGAAAGAGATTGCAAACTTGGGTGGAGAATAAGATTTTGAGGTAAGGAAATTCATCTATGGTTATATTTCTTTCATTGGTTATAGTATTTGTAAGATAAAAATGAAACAATAAATATGATGATTATAGAAAATTTAAGAAGTTGAAGAAAAGTGAAAGAGGTGATTTGCACATATAAGATTAAGGATGAAAAGGATGACTAGTAGTTTAGTTAGCAAAAGAAGGCATGAAGCACTTAAATTTTATTATGTTCTTGAAATGGATTTTATGAAAATTATAGGAAATCAAGAAGTGAGAGAGAAGGAAGCAAAGAAGGCATAAAAGAACTAGAAACAAGTGAAAAGAATTAAGGTTTGGTACTTAAATCATTACCTTTTCAGTTAATTCACATATTTTGCATTATGGGACTTTTGAAATGGTTTTGAAATAATGTTATTATATGTGGTAAATATGTGGGAAAGTGCTCTTGAACCATTTGTAATCAATTGATTGTGAAAAGAATGAAAACAAAACAAACTAGCTAAACTTTGCTCAATTATCCATAAACTTTGATGAACTTTTAATCATTCCTTTGGTTTGATTTTTGAAAGAGGGACCTTAGTCCTTCAATGGTATCACAAAAGGAGTCTAAAAATCAATTTTGCAAGAAAAAAATGAATTTCCCTCAACTTTTGAAAATTGGGCCGAATGGTCCCTTTTGGGCACCATTCTGCAGCTTTCATTTTGGGCAGTCCGTTGAAGGGGCAAACGAAAGAATTTTTCGACGAAATTTTACATGCATTTAGTTAACTTATGAAAGTGTTTTCCTGCAAAAATTCAGACAAAAATAAGTTTGTTTACTTGGTCAAAAACTTTGCCAAATTTGACTGATTTTCAGCAGTAAAAACAGATTTTACCATTTAGTTGTCGCGCGCCATTGCGTTGCCGATTTTACGCGCCGTGCTACTATTCATTTGGTCATTTTTATAAATGTGTTAAAACTTGAATATTATGATATGGATTGATGTTAAATCATATAAAATGACATGAAGGAGAATTGGAAATGATCAGAAAGGCATCATGACAAGCTATTCCGACAATACATACCTTATGGAAAAATCATGATCTATTGAATATCATGACCAAAGTAATTTAATAAATTATTTATGCTCTACTTGGTATATCAGAACCCTTGAGATAAGGGTATGATGCATCATACTATTATTGCAGTACTGCTTATGACATGATATGATATACCGGCTGAAGGCCGATGATTACAATGATATGATCAATGATGCAATGATAATGGCCATTGGCACATGTGCAAGAATTATGATGAAAGATAATGAAATATGATCATGATGAGATATGTTTATCATTACTCTTCCTTATCCGCTGACGTTCTGTTAAACCAGTAGAGCAACCAAAATGATAAAAGCAAGAAAAATGATTTAAATTCAAATTATTCAGTCAAGCCTTTTTACCATCTGTGTTTTGTATTGATTCCTTTCAAGTATTTAAAGTATATAAATGTATGATCAAATCATTCTTTCATTTTATTATTTTATTGCAATGATTTAAGTACCCACTAAGCAATTGCTTAGCGAGTTTAGTTTCCCTCTAAACTCGTAGGTTAAACGAGGAGACGAGATTGCAGCATGTCCTGCACAGCTGGCCTTGACTACTACTTTGGGTAGGAGTTGGATATGATTGATTGTAGTAATATGGCATGTACATAAGCTTGTATGATCTAGCAAATAAATGTATTATACTGTAAAGCTAGAACACGTACACTGCTAGTAATCTAATAAATCTTATTTGGGTTTAGCACTTATGTATGCAAGTATAGAAGTGTGAATTCTTCTTGCAGGAATGTAGTTGAGGTTATAAGGGTGGATTATTGGGAGTGTGCTTGAATTGAATTGTGAAACAAAATATTTTTCAAAAATAAGAAAAATCAGTTTTGGCGACACTTGGGACCTCCATTTTTAGGGGAGGTTATGGCAAAATTTTTTTAAACATCTGCACTTAAAATTGGCTAAGTAAACTATTAAGACACAACCACCATGAGATAACAGTCCATCTTGGTCTATAAACGTAGGCTAAGATGGGGTGTTACATTTAGTGGTATCAGAGCACCGGTTTAGCCGGTCCTGGAAAATTCAATATAGGAGGATACACATTTTATGTTGGGAGTGGCCATTACCAATGTAAAATGGGATATCCTATAGCAGAATAGAAATGAGAGCATATATCATTTAGGTA
This sequence comes from Garcia nutans, assembly GCA_947685225.1. Classification (NCBI taxonomy): domain Eukaryota; kingdom Viridiplantae; phylum Streptophyta; class Magnoliopsida; order Malpighiales; family Euphorbiaceae; genus Garcia; species Garcia nutans. Next base: position 13,031,802 of record CANTUV010000023.1, on the reverse strand, counting down.
CAAAATGTCGGTATAGTAGAAAGAATATTATAAATACATAAGTATATAAGGTACATGTGATAAAGGAAAATCTAATAGTGCTTACGTACATGCCATATAGGAAAGCTAATGTGATGAGTCAAGCCAGCTGCTAATTCTTATCACGATATATGTATACGGTATAAGGTTGCAAGAGGCAGAATCACAAAGAATTATAGATCAAGAAAAGGAATCACACGCTTTTCGTACCCATAAATGTAGAAATGGGTCTCGGACTTATGCCACGACCCGCAACGATGGCTGTGGAAGGCCCCGAAGTTTATTTAAGATAGATGATAGTACCATTGCAATAAACGGCAAGAATGGTACCTGTTGCTACCAAAAGAGAAAGGAAGTCCCCAATCGAGAAGTTAAGGAAATATGGGGCTAAAGAATTTAAGGCTAGTAGAGAAGAAGGATTTGAAGAAGTTGAGTACTGTTTGGACAGTACCAATAGGGCATTGGAACAACTGAGATGCACGCCAGATAAAATATTTAATTATGCCATGTCCCTTTGTGTAGAAGAAACATACACTTGGTAAAACATACTTAAACGCAAGGAGAATTGAGTTTATATATCTACAGCAAGGAAGAATGACAGTATCTGAGAATGATAGAGAGTTCACCCGCCTCAGTAAGTATGCAAAGAAAATGATAGAAACAAAGCAAGAAAGACATCAAAGATTTTGGAAGGATTAAATAATGAAATTAAAGTACAATTAGTAGTCATGGACGTGTTTGAATTTTCAAAATTAGTTGTGAAAGTTTTAGGTATAGAGATGGTATACATAGATTAGAGAAGTAGACACCAACGTATGCAACAAAAGAGAGTTCAAACTTAAAGCTTGGGAAGATTTTGACAAGTTGAGAAGAAGTTTAGAAGTGAAGATAGTTTTGCACAGAAAAGCCAGGGATCCGGCCGAGGTTCAAGGTGCCAGACATCCGTAGCCAGTATTCCAGGGTCCTTATAAGGGGGTTCCGGGAGAAGGTTAGATAGGCGTATATGAATGTAAAAATGAAAATGTATATAAGAAAATGAAATTTGAAGAATGGAATAAAAAGAGGAACAGAATAAGAGGATAAAAGAAAAGTACGTAAAATGTTAAGACCAGACGGTAAGAGATAAAACAGATAAATCTTAGATAACAAAGATGAGTGAACAGAAATAAGTATATGAGAAATTCTCATGTCCGACCATTAGAGAATATGTACAGTAACCCCATGTACAATATTCACACAAGCAGATGAAGTAAGCAAACTAAGAAGGTACTGCTGACCCGATACCGTCGTATTGAGATTTAGCAGGAAACCAGAGTTAAACGTGCTCGACCAATGATGATGGGTGACCATCCCGTGAAGTCTTAATAAGGTAGGTGACGGACCATATCAGTAGAAACTAGTCGAAACCTAATCAAAACACTGTATTGTGATTCCTCCTGAAAATGCCCCAATGAAATCATCAAAATTAAGAAATTATAAGAAGAAGATATATGAGATTATGAATTCAGGAAATGATGGAAAAAAAAAAGGGAGAGAGAAGAGAAAGAGAGAAATTAAGAACCAAAGAGGTAGAAAGTGCAGAATTAAAATTAGATCAAAAAGGAAAGAATGAAAGTAATAACAACCCAAGGACTAGGTAAAGGAAAAAGGAAAAAGTAAAAATTCAAAAATTACTGGAGGATTGGAAAGAAATATAGATTTAAAGGATATATTACTCCTCTATGCAAACACTGTGGATGAAGACATAAGAGTGAATGCTGGTATTTAACAGATGGATGCTGGGAATGCGGGGCACCAGATCGTGTTAGGGTAAACTGCCAGAAAGACAAGTGAATGCATCCGCACCGACAGAAAAATCACGGCCCGCTTTTGGCAAAGGCCGAAGCAGGGGAAAGGAAAGTGATTCAAATTTTCAAAGAGCACAATCAGAGACCGGTGACTAGCTCAATTCAAGTATACCAGCTAGAGCCTACACAATGAAAACTTAGAAGAATTACCGGTAGGATATGTTAAGTTTGAAACATTAGTTATAAATCCGATAAGAGACGAGGTAGTTACACACAAGTGATTAAAGAATGTTCTATAGAGTTACATGAAAATGCATTTCCAGAAAATTTAATAGAGTTACCATTCTGAGAATTTGACGTAATGTTGGTATTGGATTGGCTAACAAGGCATAAAACAGTGGTTGATTATATGAAGAAAGAGAGTAACACTTCATACTCCTCACAAGGAGGAAGTGACGGTAGTAGGAAAGAGAGCCAATTACCTAAACAACGTAACAGCAGCAGTTATAACAAGGCGTTCCATATAAACGGATGTGAGGCACATTTGGTAAGCACTATGGAAGCAAAGAAGAATGTAATAAAGATTCAAGAGGTATCAACAATGCGTGATTTTCTCGATGTTTCTTTAGACAAGCTACCCGGATTATCACCTAAGAGAAAGTAGGATTCACTATAAATGTATATCCGGGAATTGTACCGGTGTCGGTTGCCTCATACCGAATGGTACCAGCGGAACCCAAAGAAATGAAAATGCAATTATAGGAGCTACTCGACAAGGGTCTTATATGGCCAAGTATTTCTTCATGGGGCACGCCAGTACTCTTTGTCAAGAAGAAAGATAAATCCTTAAGGTCATATGTGAACTATAGTAGTTGAATGAGCTTACGATTAAGGATAGATATCCATTACCATCCATCGACGATGTATTCAACCAACTTAAGGGAACCGAGGTTTTGTAAAAAAAAAAATAGATCACCAACTGGGATATCAGCAGCTGCGAATCAAAGGAAAAGACATTCTAAAGACTACATCTAGAACTCGATACGGACGTTATCAGTTCCTTGTAATGCCCTTTGAGCTCACAAATGTGTCAGTAGTATTCATGGATTTAATGAATCATATCTTTCATCCACACTTTGACCAATTTGTAAATGGTGTTCATAGATGACACCTTCATTTATTTAAGGAACAAAGAAGAATATGATCGATACTTTTGCATAGTATTGCAAATGTTGCGAGAGAAGCAGTTGTACGTCAAACATGACAAATGCAAGTTTTGATTGGAAAAAGTGACATTATTAGAACACACCATATTAGCATAAGGCATTAAAGTAGGTCTTAAGAAAACGAAAGCCATTTTGGAATGGAAAACACCAAAGATAGTAATAGAATCTTCTTAGGACTGGCATTAAAGTAAGAATCTTCTTAGGACTGGCTAGGTACTATTAATGTTTTATAAAAGGGTTTTCCATTATTATCATCCCAATGACAAGGTTGTTTCAAAGGAATGCCAAACTCCAATGGACTGATAAATGTTAGAGGAACTTTAAGAAACTAAAGGAAAAGTTAACGAATGCTTCAATACCCATACGGCCCGTGTCAAACAAAGAATTTGTGATATATAGTGATGCTTCACACATCGGTTAAGGTTATATGCTTATGCAAAAAGGATAAAATAGTCGCATAAGTCTTTTGAAGATTTAAACCATACGAAAAATAATAATAATAATAATAATAATAATAATAATAATAACCTGGCACACTATTTGGAATTAACAGTTATCGTATTGGCTTTCAAGATTTGGAGATATGATGTATATGGAGAAAAGTATTATATTTATACAGACACAAAAGTTTAAAATATCCGTCAACCCAAGAGGATCTCAATTTATGGTAAGGAAAGTAAACCCAAGTTTTAGAATTAACAGCTAAGTTATAAATTATCATCTAGGAAAAGCTAACATGGTGGCCGACGCACTTGGTGGAAAATCGATACCAGCCTTAGGCGCTATAAAGATCAGTTTAAGACCAATGAAAGAGGAAGTACTAGTAGTAGAAATGCAAGCATAAACTATGTTTCTTTTCAAGAAATTCATTAAGTGCAAAAGAAAAACGAACAAATACAAAAATGGATCAAGCAAGTGCAAGGAGGAAAGGATATAAAATTCTAAATTTCTAAGAACAGTAGTTTGTATTATGACAATAGAGTAATGATACTAACAATGGGAGACATAAGAAAGAAAATTTTTTTCAAAAAGCATATAGTAGTCTCTACACAATGCATGCAGGAGTTACAAATGTATCAATATCTAAAGAAGTTTTAATGGTAGCCTGGAATGAAGAGAGATGTTGTTGATTTTATGACCAAATGTTTAATATGTCAACAAGCAAAAGTGAAATATCAAATACTATCGGGATTGTTACAACTAATTCCCACTTTGGTATGGAAATGGGAACATATCACTATGGATTTCGTCATAGAACTACCAATGACACGAGACAAGCATGACGTTGTTCGGATAATCGTTGACTGCCTAACTAAGTTAGCTCATTTTCTACTTTTACAAATGGATTATTCAATAGATAAGTTGGTGGAAATGTATGCCAAGGAAACTGTACGGTTACACAGGATTCCAACGTCTATCATTTTAGGCAGAGGTCCACATTCACCATGAATTTATGGAAGAAGTCGCAAACAGCTTCTGAAACACAAACAAATTATAGCACTGCCTTTCACCCGTAAACAGATGGACTATTTGAAAGAGTAATCCAAATTTTGGGAGGACATATTAAGAGTATGTGTTATAGAATTTAAGGGTGGCTGGATTAGGTATTTGAGTTTAATTGAATACGCATATAACAACGACTATTAATTCAGCATACGGTGATGCCCTATAAAGAATTATACGAAAGAAAACATGGAACACCAGAGTGTTGGACGAAATTAAGTAAAGACAAGATAAAATCATATGCGAACTCGAAACGAAGGGACATAGAACTCTCAAGATTTTTCTTAAGACTTTCCCATGAAAGAAGGTATTAAGATTTAAGTAGAAAGTAAGTTAAGCTTTAGGCTTATTGGACTATACGAGATCATCGAACGCATAGATCAATAGCCTATCGGTTAACGCTATTACCAGAACTGAACAAAATACATAATGTTTTTCACATTTCAATGATAAGGCAATATCGTTTGAACTTCACACATGATATAAAGACATAAAACATCAGAGTCCAATCTGACCTAAATTATGAAGAAGAACCAATAGAAATTTTAGCATGAAAAGTCAAAGGATTAAGAAATAAGAGATTTCCTCCAGTTAAAGTGCGGCGAAGGAACCATAGAATGGAAGAGATATTTTGGGAAAGAGAAGAAATAATGAGGATGGAAGCCTAAATTTTACACCCGATCGGCTTCGGGACGAAGCCTAAATTTTAGAGGGGAAGAAATGTCACGACCCAATTTGTACATATGTACAGTATATCCATGTACAGTACGTCCATGTACAGTAAGAGGAACCCTCCCGAGAAGCTACTCAAAAGCGCGAAGTGAAGGGAAGTTCTGTAAAATTGAAAGGACCTATTTGAAAAGATTGTAAAGTTTTGGGGAGGTGACCGTAATTACCAAAAGTTGTTCCGGAGGTCCTTAATAGTGCACATAACAGACTCCAGAAATGGGAAGTAGAGAAAAATCGGACAGTAACGGTGCGACACGGTTTTTCCCGAAAAAGCACGGTTTGGAAGATATAGGGGATTTTGACCAGGGGCATCATGGTCATTTTTAAAAGTGTCTCGAAAGTAATAAAGGATCTCAAAAATGAAAAGTAGAGGAAAAACTGAGTCAAAAAGTGTACCACAACATTCGGCGAAAGTGCGCGGTTTAAAAGTTATGAACGAGTAACCGCCGGAGGGTATTTTGGTCTTTTCACACCTTAGACCATAAAATTACAGCACAATGAGGTTGAGGGGCCAAAATATAATTAAGATGAAGTCCAAGGGATTGGGTTGTAAATAAATTAAAGAAGGAGACATTTGGACCAATGAGAATTGGCCATTTTCTCACATATGTGTACCAATGGGAAATCAACATCTACACCATGACCTATCAACCTCTCTTGGCTGCCATTTGGAGGAGAGAACACCACAAAAATAAAGCCAAGAACTCTCTTTGTTCTTGCTTGGCCGAAAATAGGAGGAAGGGAAAAGAGAGAGAGATTGTTTTTTTTTCAAGTAGCTAAATTTGGAGAATTGAAAGAGATTGCAAACTTGGGTGGAGAATAAGATTTTGAGGTAAGGAAATTCATCTATGGTTATATTTCTTTCATTGGTTATAGTATTTGTAAGATAAAAATGAAACAATAAATATGATGATTATAGAAAATTTAAGAAGTTGAAGAAAAGTGAAAGAGGTGATTTGCACATATAAGATTAAGGATGAAAAGGATGACTAGTAGTTTAGTTAGCAAAAGAAGGCATGAAGCACTTAAATTTTATTATGTTCTTGAAATGGATTTTATGAAAATTATAGGAAATCAAGAAGTGAGAGAGAAGGAAGCAAAGAAGGCATAAAAGAACTAGAAACAAGTGAAAAGAATTAAGGTTTGGTACTTAAATCATTACCTTTTCAGTTAATTCACATATTTTGCATTATGGGACTTTTGAAATGGTTTTGAAATAATGTTATTATATGTGGTAAATATGTGGGAAAGTGCTCTTGAACCATTTGTAATCAATTGATTGTGAAAAGAATGAAAACAAAACAAACTAGCTAAACTTTGCTCAATTATCCATAAACTTTGATGAACTTTTAATCATTCCTTTGGTTTGATTTTTGAAAGAGGGACCTTAGTCCTTCAATGGTATCACAAAAGGAGTCTAAAAATCAATTTTGCAAGAAAAAAATGAATTTCCCTCAACTTTTGAAAATTGGGCCGAATGGTCCCTTTTGGGCACCATTCTGCAGCTTTCATTTTGGGCAGTCCGTTGAAGGGGCAAACGAAAGAATTTTTCGACGAAATTTTACATGCATTTAGTTAACTTATGAAAGTGTTTTCCTGCAAAAATTCAGCCAAAAATAAGTTTGTTTACTTGGTCAAAAACTTTGCCAAAGTTGACTGATTTTCAGCAGTAAAAACAGATTTTACCATTTAGTTGTCGCGCGCCATTGCGTTGCCGATTTTACGCGCCGTGCTACTATTCATTTGGTCATTTTTCTAAATGTGTTAAAACTTGAATATTATGATATGGATTGATGTTAAATCATATAAAATGACATGAAGGAGAATTGGAAATGATCAGAAAGGCATCATGACAAGCTATTCCGACAATACATACCTTATGGAAAAATCATGATCTATTGAATATCATGACCAAAGTAATTTAATAAATTATTTATGCTCTACTTGGTATATCAGAACCCTTGAGATGAGGGTATGATGCATCATACTATTATTGCAGTACTGCTTATGACATGATATGATATACCGGCTGAAGGCCGATGATTACAATGATATGATCAATGATGCAATGATAATGGCCATTGGCACATGTGCAAGAATTATGATGAAAGATAATGAAATATGATCATGATGAGATATGTTTATCATTACTCTTCCTTATCCACTGACGTTCTGTTAAACCAGTAGAGCAACCAAAATGATAAAAGCAAGAAAAATGATTTAAATTCAAATTATTCAGTCAAGCCTTTTTACCATCTGTGTTTTGTATTGATTCCTTTCAAGTATTTAAAGTATATAAATGTATGATCAAATCATTCTTTCATTTTATTATTTTATTGCAATGATTTAAGTACCCACTAAGCAATTGCTTAGCGAGTTTAGTTTCCCTCTAAACTCGTAGGTTAAACGAGGAGACGAGATTGCAGCATGTCCTGCACAGCTGGCCTTGACTACTACTTTGGGTAGGAGTTGGATATGATTGATTGTAGTAATATGGCATGTACATAAGCTTGTATGATCTAGCAAATAAATGTATTATACTGTAAAGCTAGAACACGTACACTGCTAGTAATCTAATAAATCTTATTTGGGTTTAGCACTTATGTATGCAAGTATAGAAGTGTGAATTCTTCTTGCAGGAATGTAGTTGAGGTTATAAGGGTGGATTATTGGGAGTGTGCTTGAATTGAATTGTGAAACAAAATATTTTTCAAAAATAAGAAAAATCAGTTTTGGCGACACTTGGGACCTCCATTTTTAGGGGAGGTTATGACAAAATTTTTTTAAACATCTGCACTTAAAATTGGCTAAGTAAACTATTAAGACACAACCACCATGAGATAACAGTCCATCTTGGTCTATAAACGTAGGCTAAGATGGGGTGTTACAGCTTCTCTCTCAAAGTCTACAACACAATCCGCAAAAGCTTGTCATGCTCCTCCTCATTATGCGAATATACCAAAATATCATCAATAAAGACCACCACAAACTGATCTAGATAGGGTCTAAACACCCTATTCATCAAATCCATAAAAGCTGTTGGTGCATTTGTTAATCCAAAAGGCATCACCAAAAACTCATAATGCCCATACCTTGTACAGATAGCTATCTTAGATACATCTTCAGCTTTGACTCTCAACTGATCGTACCCTGATCTCAAATCAACCTTGGAAAACACTACTGCTACCTTCAACAGATCAAAGAGATCATCTATCATAGGCAAAGGATACTTATTCTTGATAGTCACTTTATTCAACTGCCTATAATCGATGCACAATCTCAAAGTACCATCCTTCTTCTTCACAAACAAAACAGGAGCTCCTCACAGAGAAACACTAGGGCGGACAAACCCTTTATCCAATAACTCCTGCAACTGCACCTTCAACTCTCTCAACCCAGCCATTCGATAGGGAGTAATAGAGATGGGAGTGGTACCAGGCAACAACTCGATACCAAACTCAACCTCTCTCTCAGGGGGTAACCTTAGCAACTCCTCAGGAAACACATCTGGGAATTCAGGAACTGTGGGTATACTATCAAGTTGAGAACCCACTACTATGGTATCTACAACATGAGCAAGATAAGCATCACACCCTTTTCGAATCAACTTTCTAGCTGCAACAGCTGAAACAAACAAGGATGCAATATGTCTCAGCTCACTAGATACCATCACACTTCTACCATCACCGGTCCTCAAGGTAACACACTTATTCTGAAAGTCTACCACAACTCCATGGTTGGACAACCAATCCATGCCTAAGATTAGATCATACTCTTTAAAAGGCATTTCAATCAAATCACCAAGAAACTCCTCATCCTGCACCACAACTGACCTATCTCGATGTACCTTGCTAACTATCACCTTTGGATTAGGTTTTGAAGAGAATTGAGTTACCCAAGCCAAGGTTTGAGTGAGATCTTGGAAGAGGAGTTGATAGAGTGGTGTTGTTGCTCTTAGAGGTAAGTACAAACTTTGAATGATTGCATACATTTATATGACATTGGGACTTAACACATTTAGTTGAGAAATGTGTTAAGTTACTTGATATATTGTTGATGAATGAATTATATGTTATGATATGCATAATGTGAATTATGTTGATGTATCAATGCAATTGAGTAATGTATTGTATATGAAAAGAAATGTGGAAAAATGTGATATGAGATGTGAAAACATAATGTAACCAATCGATATTGAGATGAAATAGAAGAATTTGAAAAATGAGAAAAGATGATATATTAAGGCAATGGGCCTAGTTTGATTATGAGAAATAAATTGTGAAAGAGATTGATAATGAGATAAATGAATTAATTGTGTGGCTAGTATATTATTCAATTTTCAGAGTTCTGAGTTTCGCGGCATGCCTATGAATTTCTAGGCAGGTGAAAAGACTAGATCATAAGCCGAGCCCAGCTGATAAATGTGATATTTTTGGGGTGAAAAGATCGGGTCGTAAGCCTCAAAAACTGTAACAGTCTAGCCGGGTTAAGGACCAAGATACTAGGGCCCTAGGGTCTAGCCAGGTTGAGGTCCAAGAGTCTGGGTCTATTACATTATCCATGGATATATATATTGCCAACGGGGCTAGACACAAGGTGTCAATATGGACCAAAGCAGTAACTCTGAACTTTGAATAGCATATTAGTTTCGTTTTGGGCCCATGCTTGTCTTTGCTTTAATGTGAATTATGAAATATGATGCAAATGATTAATATGTTGAGATATAATGCAATGAGTTGATATATTCATATATATTATGCATGAGCATCGCATTGATCTATATTGAATCAAAGTTTGTACCACTAAGCTTTCTGCTTAACACGATTGTGGTTAATCACGCAGGTGACAGGGTAGATCTGGTTGTGTCGGAGAGCTCATCTAGACCAAGTCGAGTCTAGGCTTGAATTTGTCATAGCAATGTTGAGTTGTGGACATCAAGATCAGAGACGAACTGCCAGCATGTATAAATTCAATAATTTTGTAAACATTGATTTTGATATATATACATAAGTATTTTCCGCTGCCTATTTAACAAATGTTTGGAACAAACTGTTTTTGGATAAACTTTTGGGGTAATGAAGATATATGTATATGTATTTTAAAAAGGAATGTTTTCTTTATTGATTTCTATAACATGAGTTAAATGTTTTAAGTTTACTTGGATTGACTTATGATGCTTATAAGTTAAAGATTAAAGTTTGGTTTGTTTAAAATGAACCGTTACACCCCTTTATCTGGTATGCGTATATCACGTGTTGTGCGGGTGTATGCGGTGTGCGTATATTGGGGTACGGGGTTGTTACAGTTATATTTAAGAATTTTATAATATTAAGACCTGCAAAGGAGGCTGGTTCCAATGAACCGGGCGTTGTGGAGGTGTTGGGCCATTTCTCACCTTCCCCACACGTACCCAACTTTTCAAACTCATTATGGGGTTGGGGATTCCTTAGGAATCAAGTCATCCACCCCTTTCTTTTTCCCGGCCTGTCTGGGTGGTGACTCCATTTTCTCCGGGCTTAGGCCCGTGTTCTCAAAGGGCCCGAGCCTAAGCAGTGCCGAAGTCGCAAGAACCATTCCACCTGGAGTGGGGGTGAAAATCCCTGCTCATAGTGGCGACTCCACTGGGGATAAAAGAAGTTGATTTCGTTGGTCTTTTTATTATTCTATTCTTTCTTATCATGATATTATCCATTGCATCATATTAGATTGCATCGTGTGCGTGAGTTAGGATGGTCGTGTTATCCGTGTTGTGTTATGTAAGGGATACCATACTTTCACTCAAGGTATGGAGATCGAGCATGGCATAAACACTCATAGCCTTGTACCATTTGGTATATGCTTGCTATGGAAACCTAAGCCTTTTAACTCAAAGACTAAAGCTCATGTAATTGGCCTAATTACTTTCCTTAGGTTTTACCCCAAGTGCTTGTTGTTTGACTATGATTAATTTGTCTTGGCTTAAATCATGGCTTATTTGGTTTGTTCTTTTTCTAATATTACCTAATTACATTGTGAGCTCAAATAAATTTTTCTTTGAAGTCCAAAAGACCAAAGCTATTTTCAAAACTTTTCAAGATGGTCTTTGGATATAAAACATTTTCTAAAAATAAATCAAAAATTCTTTTCTCATGACCCAAATACAAAGCCCAAAATCCATTTTTTCTAAAATCTTTTTACAAAGGGCTTAGAAACAAAATCTTTTGAAAGAGCATACAAATATTTAGGCCTATTATGAAATACCAAAAATCAATTGTGAGCCTAGTTTATACTAAGAATAATTAATCATGGGCTTGTTTTTTGCATGAATCATTTGTTACTTTTTCAAGTGAGAAATCTATTTATAATAAACCTCTTAATTTAGTTTTAATCCAATATAGTATAAAAGCTACTTTAGTTGGTTGAATAGATTAAAACCTAATTAATGGGAATTATCATGAACTGATTTCCATTTTTAAAATATAACTATTGGTTGCAACGTCCGAGAAAACTTTTTGAAAATAAAATACCCCATGTTGGTATTTTGTTAACCATATTACCTAGGAAAAGAGACTTGCCATTCGTGTGCGGATGTTATAAGGTTGGAAGAAACGCCCTATTTATCCTTGTTTATTTATTGTTTGTGCATACATGCATACATGCATACATTTGCATCTCATATCATTAATCATTTTTGGCTCAAAGCCCTGGATTATGATAGTTCAAAAGCTTACGACAATTCGACCTACGCTGGAGATGAAGAATCTAGTAGCAACTCGATCACTTGCTCAACAAAAGCAATGGACCCCGAACAAATTCAAAGAATGGTGGATGATGCCCTCAATGCCAAGATGGAAGAAATAAAAGAGGCCCTGACTGAGTCCATGAAGAACCAATTGGCTGCAATTTTAGGAAATAATGCCGAAGCATCTGCTAGCACTAAGAAGCCAAGGACAAGGGGAAGGCTAAAGTTGGTGAAGTGGTTTTTGATAATGATAAGGTGATTATTGATGATGATGATGATTGGGCTCAATACTTCCAAGATCCTCAAGACAAGAAGAAAGAATCGAAGATTGTTGAAAGATCAGCTATAGAGAAAACTGAAACTTTTGATGTTGAAAAGATGATTGCAAATTTGGAAAAGAAATTTGAGAAGAAGCTGAAAACCAAAGAAATGTCCGAAGTTGACAAATTATTTGAGCTAGACGAAGAAGTTTCATACAAGTTCAAGATGCCATCCTTTGCAAAGTTTGATGGAACCAAAAATCCTCACTTCCATGTGAAGCAGTATATCACTGCTATTCAGTCTGCCCGAGCTACTAAGGCTCAAACTCTAAGGTATTTATGCTCTCATTGGATCCTGTTATCCAAAACTGGTTCAATACTTTAGATGATGGCACACAAAAGAGTTGGGACATGTTGTACAAGGCTTTCATTCAGCAATATGGGTATAATGTCAAGCTAGAAGTAACCTTGATGGAGGTGGAAACCATTAGGTAAAGACCAAATGAGAATTTTGTGGACTATGTACAAAGATGGAGAAATAAGGCTGCACTGCTCAAGAAGAGGCCCGATGAATCATATCAGATCAGAATGATAGTCAGAGGCATCTTGCCCAACCTCCGTAAAGGGCTGTCTCACACCCTTATAAGGGACTTCAAAGATCTTCTCCAAACTGGTCTGCAAATTGAAGAATAGGAAAGGGAGAAGAACCACTTTTTGGCAAGAAGGAATGAGAAAGGGAATTATCAGCCTAGCAATCAAAGTACACAAAAGGAAGTTGATGTCAATACAACTGGTCAAGCAAATAGAAGGCAATTTTTAGATCTATGGAAGCCTTTGTCTTGGGTCTTCAACAAGCTACAAAAGAAGGGACTATTACAGCTATTGGCCCTTCGACCTTTGCCTAATCCTTTACCCCCAAAATTTGATACTAAGGCTTTTTGTCAATTTCATCAGACTCAAGGACATGAGACTGATAGATGTACCTGATTGAAGCATGAGATCCAAGATCTAATCGATAGTGGTAAGCTACCTGAGCCGAACAAGCCCAATACCAAGAACAATCCTTTGCCTAAGTTTGGAAGAGTACCTCCACCGGCAACCTTTATGGTGGGAAAAGGATTTGAAGAAGATTTCATGTTATCATCCTTTCAAGATGGAAAATTTGAAGATGTGAAAGGAAAAGAAGCTTAACTCAACAAACTTTCCTTAGCTTGAATGTTGCTTTTCAATTTTGCTTTCTTTAATATTTAATTGGAATAATCGTGTTTTTCAAATTTAAAGTTGTTTGAATAAATTCCTTTCATAAAATTTTTGTGGGTCTTTGTTCATTTTAGTGCTCAACCAATGAGGAATCTAGCTTGATGATTCATGAATTAATATATTTATGCATCATGACTTGAATAACTTTACTATGTGAGGGAATTACTCTATAACATTGAGTTGTGTATGCTTACTTAGAGAGGGCTCCTGCATAATTACCTTTGTCTAGGTCCTAGTCAGTCTTAGAACATGCTTTGACAAACTTTCGAGGCGAAATTGAACTCTGCTTATTTAAGGGAGAAATGATCTAGGCATTGTTTGATGAGCCAATAACTAGTATCCACCCTATTAAATATCAATCCCTAGTTGTCCCTTTGAGCCTTCATAAAATGTTTAGCTTTCTTTTCATTGATTTGTAAGCCCAACAATCTACCTTGAGCTGTTGTGATACTTTTGACAAGTCTTATGATCACTAAGATGAAGAGGCAAGAAGATCAAAGAAAGGAATGAATAGTCAAGACCATGAAGATAGTTGAAGTTCTTTAAGACCATAAGGCTAGTTGAAGTTCTCAAGACCATAAGGGTAGATGAAGTTCTCCTAATATCTCCAATCTATCAAGATAACATCAGAGTAACAAATGATTTATCCCTATTAAAGAAGATTTATGTCACTCTACTCATCTATTATTAGAAATACAAGTTGGTACAAATAAAACAACTCTATTTGAGCTAGAACACCCCCCCCCCCTCCAAAAAAAAAAGAAGAACAAAAGAAAAACAGTAAAAGAAAAGAGACAGAAAAAAAGATGAAAAAAAGACAAAAAAAAGAGAAAAAAAAAGAGAAAAGATAAAACCTAAAAAGGCGGTTCAGAAAGCCAACTGAGTTCTCTTTTACCTAAAGCAGCAAAAGGCTTCCATTTGGTTTATAAGGACAGCTTGACTGGAATTAGTCTAACCCAACCAAAGATTCAATCAAAATCGAAGAAAAAGGAGAAAGATCATCTAGTTCTTGAAAGTTATGTACTTGACAGTCCTACAAGGAAGAAGGACAAAATGATAAAATGCTCAAAGAAAGGGAAGAGTAAGAAAAAGGAAAAGAAAGAAAAAGGAAAAGAAGAAAAGAAATGAAGATTGTCCCAATCAAGATCTAGATTAATGCCAAGAAGATGGAAGGATACTCAAAGCTCTATCTTTTCATGCTCCCAACTACCTAAAATTCAAACAAGAAACTTGTAGTGTGAAGGTTTCTCCACTGTGTCACATTGGCTCCCACTTACAAATGGCCTTCATTTAACCCATGTCCCTTATAGACCCCATTTCAAGCCTATCAAAGACCTGTTGATCTCTCTTGGTAAGTAGAGTCTATTAGTGGAGATAGTTTGGATAAGCATGCATATGAGATAGACCATATTTAAACTCAATGATACGTTTGGCCAAGTAACATGTATGTGCCTATCTGAAGTATAATAATTCTTGCTTAAATAGAAATGATTCCTGAGTTTAGTATGGTAACTAGCGTTATCATATTATAGATATGTTAATTTGAAAATCGAATCCTGAGGTAAATTGACATTGATTTGGCAAAGCCAACATTTGATTTCAAAATAAAAAAAATCAAGTTAAGGGGAGTATGTTGAACTATCAAACCTCGAATGACATATTAGGCAAAGGAAATGATTAATGGAAAGGTTATGAAGAAGCTACTGAATCATAATTTGAAATGGATGTATCTCTATTGCTTGGGGCCTCCATTATTCATGTTTTAAATATCTCGAAGATAAAAGCCATAAATGTGAACATCCTGTCATTCCAAAGAAAAACTTGAATGGGCATCTGGAAGGAGTCAATGAGAACACTTATGCTGATCACCTTGGTCTGTGAGTCAATGAAATCACTGTAAGTGTTATTCATGCATATAATGCATACATGAGCATATCACATGGCATTTTCTTGTATTGTATTGTCTATTCTTTGTCAAAGCGAACAACAAACACTCTATGAAGCAAAGGTGAAGCGAGTATAGAATCAGGGGGCATAGAAGACCCATTGCTTGAGGAAACTAAAGTCATTTTGCAAAAGAAAGGAAGAAATGCATGCTTGTTCCAAGAACTAGATAATCTACAAACATCAACCAAAGCCCGGCATAGAAAAATCATGGGGGGCAAGGAGAAGATTTGAAGGTTAGCTAAAATGGCTGAAATTGTTTTACAAAAGTGCAAAGGAAGAACAAAAAAATGAAAAAGAATGGAACATTAGAACCATCAAAAGAATGAAGACGCAAAAGACAAAAAATCAGTCCAGCTAGAAGAGTTGAAGCCAATATAGGACAAATCTCTAAGGATGAAGATCCACTTTCAAGAGTGAAGACCCGATTTCCAAGGATGAAGATCTAGCTTAAAAGATGAAGATCCACTTTCAAGGGTGAAGACCCAATTTCCAAGGATGAAGATCCAATTTAAAGGGTGAAGACCCAATTCCAAGGATGAAGATCCAACTTAATGGATGAAGATCCACTTTCAAGGATAAAGACCTGATTTCCAAGGATGAAGATCCATTTTCAAAGGTGAAGACCTGATTCCAAGGATGAAGATCCAATTTCAAAGGGTGAAGACCCGAAGTCCAAAGGATGAAGATTCATTTTCAAGGGTGAAGAGTCGATGCAAAGGATGAAGATTCAACTTAAAGGATGAAGATCCAATTTCAAGGGTGAAGAGCCGATGTCCAAAGGATGAAGATCTATTTTCAAGGGTGAAGACCCAATCTCCAAGGATGAAGATCCATTTACAAGGGTAAAGACCTGATCTCCAAGGATGAAGATCCAATTTCAAAGGGTGAAGACCCAAAGTCCAAAGGATGAAGATCCATTTTCAAGGGTGAAGACCCAATGCAAAGGATGAAGATCCAGCTTAAAGGATGAAGATCCAATTTCAAGGGTGAAGACCCAACGTCCAAAGGATGAAGATCCGTTTTCAAGGGTGAAGACCCAATCTCCAAGGATGAAGATCCATTTACAAGGGTGAAGACCCGATCTCCAAGGATGAAGATCCATTTTCAAAGGTGAAGATCCGATGCCAAGGATGAAGATCCAAGGTCAAGGATGAAGGTCCATTTTGTTGGGTAAAGACCCACAATCCATTAAAAAATGGAATAACAAATTTAGTCCAGAACTTAGCTTAGGTCCAGAACCTAAATTATCCTTAAGTCCAGAACTTAGCTCGGGTCCAGAATCCAAATCTCTCTTAAGTCTAGAACTTAGCTCGTGTCCAGAACCCAAATCTTCCTTAAGTCCAGAACTTAGCTTGGGTCCAAAACCCAAATTACCCTTAAGTCCAGAACTTAGCTCAGGTCCAGAACCTAATTTACCCTTAAGCTCGGGTCCAAAACCTAAACTACCCTTAAGTCTAGAACTTAGCTTGGGTCCAAAACCCAAATCTCTCTTAAGTCCAAAACTTAGCTCGGGTCTAGAACCCAAATTACCCATAAGTCTAGAACTTACCTTGGGTCCAGAACCCAAATCCTAAATCTAGTTCGGGTCCAGAATTCAAATTATTTTTTAGTCCAGAGCTCAAACCAACCTTGGAAGTCCAGCATGGCTCCAAACCCAGTCAAAAATCACATTGCTTTTCACTCTCTTTTGCCGTAGTCTCAGATCGCTCAAGCAGGGGGCAAACTGTAGACCCTTAATTTTTGACCCAGTCTAGTCAAATATTTTTTACATAGTCCAAAATAATTTTTGTAGTATTTTAATTAAATAATATTTATTTTAGTATTTATTATTTATAATTTTTAATACAAATAAAAAAAAGGTAATATTAGTAAAGTTAAAAAAATAAATAAATAAAAATCGACGATGGAATCATTGCCGAAAGTGAATTTGCTTGGGCCAATTCGCCGTAGAAATTTCTTGCGGTGAATTGGGCACAAGCCAATTCACCGTAGGAAATTCCTGCAGCGAAATGGCTGGCTCACCCCAGTCTCACAATTTTTGTAGCCCGCAACAATTTTTTACCAGCGCAATTTTTTTCCAGCGCAGTTTTTTCTAAAACCGAATTCTATTTGGTTTTGATTTCTTTTCCTAAATGATTTTAATTTCCTTAGACAATTAGAATTAGGTTTGGATTTTTTTCCTAGAAATACCACATTAAAACACTTCAGAAGGGGATCTGGACTTTGGACTTCTGACTTTGGAGGATGAAACTTAGAACCAAACTTGGGACCTTAAAATTCTTTCGGGCAAAAGAAAACCCTAGCAAGTAAGGGGAAATTCAAGAGACAACAATCAAAGGAGGCAACAAGTAAATCATATCCAGATTGCTTTACTCAGCCAAAATCAAATCTGAAGCAGGCAACAACTTGGTTCAATCTCTTCAAATTTGGTGGAGTGTAGGTAAATTGCTCTAACTTTAGTTTATTGAATCATTAATCATCTTCATCTTTTAAGCCATCATCACACTGCCTTAATTGTTTGATTCTTCCTTCAATTTAGTTTAGGCAGCAGCATAAATTAATTCATACAATACTTAAGATCTTAAATAAAGTAAATAATATAATCATTCAACACAAATCTAATTTCATAAACCCTAAGTTATTCAAACCCTAAATCTTAATTAGTTTAGTTTCCAAACTTTCACAGTAGCTATTTTGTTATAATTTTATTCAGTGAGTTATTTTAATCTTTCAACAATAAATTTGGCTTTCTATATTTGTTTTCACCCAAAAATACATAAGTAGTTGATATAGTCAATATTTAAAGCACACTCAATTTTGATTACAAAAAAGCTTCAAATTCTAAATTCAAAATCATCATCCATAGAATTGAGATTTCAAACTATAAAACCCCAACACCAAAACCTACAACCCTAAAAGCCAATTTTGAAAATTTTTTGGGGCGCTGCCTCTTGACTCCACCCGCTAACTGGCTAGCGGGACCGCCGTATGAGCTCATCGAAGGGGTCAATATTTATTTGTGTATTATGAGTCCGTGTATTTAATTTTCTTTTTTCCAAAGCTATAATTTAGTAATTAAAATTCTAAAATCCTATTTTAAGATGCAAACCCTAAATTTGTATCTTTGTTTGCTTTATTTAATTTTAGATTTGATTATGTAGTTTATTATATGTTTTGATAGTTGATTTATTTAATTTCAATGCTTGATTTATTTAATTTATCATGGATGGATATTTTCTTTATTATTATGATTATTATTTATTTGTTTTGGTATTAAAATTGTTAGAGGTATGTTTCCACTTTGTGGGTACCTCATTAATTAATTTTCATGTAATTCAAATTGCTTTTATATTTTGGACCAATGTAAAGGATAAGTTTCTATCTTTCGATGGGTGTCTTATTTAGTTTTAGACATGGATGATGTAAGGACATGTTTCCATCCTCGGATGGGTGTCCATTTATTTGCTTTGTTTGGACATTGCTTTGATTTTAATATAATGATACTTTATTTTAATTTTTGCATGTAGTATGGATAATATTGTTATATTTAAGAATTTTATAATATTAATACCTGCAAAAGAGGCCGGTTCCAATGAACTGGGCATTGTGGGGGTGCTGGGCCATTTCTCACCTTCCCCACACATACCCAACTTTTTGAGCCCATTAGGGCATTGGGGATTCCTTCGGAATCGAGTCATCCACCCCTTTCTTTTTTCCAGCCCGTCTGGGTGGCGACTCCATTTGCTCTGGGCTTAGGCCCGTCTTCTCTAAGGCCCCGAGCCTAAACAGTGCCGAAGTCGCAAGAACCATTCCACCAGGAGTGGGGCCGAAAATTCCCTCTCACACCTCCTCAGTGGCATGATAAGGACTTTCACAAGTGGTACTATCTTATTTCTCAATTCTTTCATTTCTCATTCTAAAATCGCTGTTGGTTCTTCTTCGTAAGTCAGATTCAAACTCACTTCAATGGACTCCACTGACAAAATATGAGATGGGTTTGACCTGTACCTCTGAAGCATAGAGACATGGAAGACATTATGTATTCGGTCTAACTCAAGTGGCAGAGCCAACCTGTAAGCCAATGGACCAACTCTCTCCAGAATCTCATATGGTCCTATGAAATTAGGACTCAACTTCTCTTTGCGAATGAATCTAAAAATATTCTTCCATGGAGATACCTTCAAAAACACCTTATCTCCCACACTAAACTCTATATTCTTCCTTTTCAAATCTGTATAGGATTTCTAGAGATTTGAAGCTACTTTCAGATGACCCCTCATTAATTTCACTTTCTCTTTTGTTTCCTCAATCAAATTAGGACCAACCAGTTTACTTTCTCCAACCTCATCCCATTACAAAGATGTCCTACACCTTCTGCCATATAAGGCCTCATAAGGTGTTATCCCAATACTGGACTGATGATTTTTGTTTTATGCAAACTCAATCAGTGGAAAAATCTATCCTAGCTCCCTGTGAAATCAATGATACAATTCCTCAACATATCCTCTAGAATATGTATCACTCTCTCTGACTTCCCATCTGTCTGAGGATGGAAAGCAATACAAAAATATAATTGATAACCCAATGCATCCTGCAAACTCCACCAAAATATCGATGTAAACTGAGGATATCAGTTCGATACTAAAGAAATTGGGACTCCATGCAACCTCAGTATCTCATTGACATACAACTCAGCCAACCTCTCAAGTGAATAATCCATCTGAACTAGAAGAAAATGAGTTGTCTTCGTCATCCGATCAACAATCACCCAAATTACATCATGCCTCTTCTAGGTCAAAGGCAATCCAGTTACAAAATCCATCATCACTCACTCCCATTTTCACTATAGTACTGACAATGGATGAAGTAACCTTGAAGGAACTTGGTGCTCAGCCTTCACACAAGTGAGACATATGAACATAAATTCTGCTATGTCCCTCTTCATACCTGACCACCAATAATGTTGTTTCAAATATTGATACATCTTGGTACTACCATGGTGCATAGCATAAACTAACTGATGTGCTTCCTCTAATATCATCCTCTTTAAACTTGCATCATCAGGAATGCACAATCTATCTTTATACCACAGACTACCATCATCTCTCACACTGAAGTCTCGGCTCTCCCCCTTTTGGCAAATCTAACACAATCTTCTGGATCTTCTCATTTGCCAACTAGGCTTCCCTAACCTGATCCAACAACACTAGCCTCAATTGCAATTGAGCCATCAATGCACCATCATCACAAGACTCAAATCTGGCATGCAACACTCTCAACTCAATAAGCAACGACACTAAATAAGTAGTCAAACCTACCAAAGACTTTTGACTCAAGGCATCAACAACATTTGCCTTGCCAGGATGATAATCAATTAAATAGTCATAGTCTTTAATCAACTCTAACTATCATCTCTACTGAAGATTCAGCTCTCTCTGAACACATAAATACTTCAAACTCTTATGATCAGTATAAATGAAACACTTCTCCCTATACAAATAATGCAACCAAATCTTCAATGCAAAAACTATGGCTGCTAATTCCAAATCATGAGTTGGGTAATTCAACTCATATGGCTTCAACTATTGAGATGCATAAGCAATGTCTCTACCCTCATGCATCATAACCCAACATAAACCACTATGTGAAGCACCACTATATATCATATATGGTTTACCTTCCATAGGCAGGGTAAGAACAGGAGCTTGAGTTAACATTTCCCTCAGCTGCTCAAAACTCACCTAACACCGATCTGCCCACACAAGTCTAACTCCTTTTCGAAGTAATTTGGTGAGTGGCGTAGCTATCATAAAAAAGCCCTTCACAAACTGACGATAATAGCCTACCAAACTCAGAAAACTTCTAACCTCTCTCATAGCCTTAGGTGGACTCCAATTACAAGATAGCCTCGACTTTACTCGGATCAACTCTAATACCCTCTGCTGATACCATATGACCGAGAAAAGTTACCTGACCAAGCCAAAATTTCACACTTAGACAACTTAGCATACAACTAATTCTCTCTCAATGTCTGCAATACAATTCATAGATGCCTGACATGATCCTCCTTATTACACGAATACACCAGAATATCATCAATGAAGACCACCACAAACTAATCTAAGTATGGTCTAAACACCCTATTCATCAAATCCATAAATGTTGCGGGTGCATTTGTCAATCCAAAGGGCATTACCAGAAACTCATAATGCCCATACCTTGTACGGAAGGCTGTCTTGGGTACATCTGCATCTCTAACTTTCAAGTAATGGTATCCTGATCTTAGATCAATCTTAGAGAATACTACTGCTCCCTTTAAATGATCAAAGAGACCATCTATCCAAGGTAATGGATACTTATTCTTGATGGTCACCTTATTCAACTGCATGTAATCAATACATAATCTCAAAGTGCCATCCTTCTTCTTCATAAACAAAATAGGTGCTCCCCATGGAGACACACTATGGCAAATAAATCCTTTATCAAGAAACTCTTGCAACTGCACCTTCAACTCCTTCAACTCTACAGGTGCCATCTGATAAGGGGTAATAGAGATGGAAGTGGTACCAGGCAACAAATCAATACCAAACTCCACCTCTCTCTCAGGAGGTACTCCTAGCAACTCATCAGGAAAAACATCTGGAAACTCGCCAACTGTAGGTATACTGTTAAGCTGGGACCCCACTACTCTGGTATCTACAACATGAGCAAGATATGCCTCACATCTCTTATGAATCATCCTCCTAGCTGAAATAGTTTAAATAAACATAGATGAAAGGTATCTCTGCTCACCAGATACCACCACATCTCTACCATCACATGTTCTCAAGGTAACACATTTTTGCTGATAGTCTACCATAGCCCCATGCCTGGATAACCAATCCATGCCCATAATCAAATCATACTCCCTAAAAGGCATCTTAATTAGGTCAATGAGAAACTCCTCATCCTAAACAACAAATGAACTATCTCAGTGCACCCTACTAACCACAACACTGTGCCCTAACAGATTTATAACCAAAACATCAAATCCTAGGTACTCAGAATGTAAATCACTCACAGGCAATATGAATGCAATAATGTATGAATTAGTCAACCTAGGGTCTAACAATGTAAGAACTAAAGTACTAAATAAAGTAAAAGTGCCCGCTATAACAACTGAAGCATCTGGCTATCTCTGCATCACATAAACCCGCTGTGATGGCCCTGCATCCTCTAGTCTACTTCCTGGTATAGAACCTCCTCTCTGACTAGACCCTGATCGACTACCTTTACCAAAACCTCTACCACCATGACCCCTTCTAACACTGGATCTAGAAATTATTGTTATTATTTGTCTATTATCTGGTGGCTCTGGACAATCTCTGAGAAAATGATCTGGTGATCCGCATCTGTAACACACTGCTGGTGCACTTGTCCTCTGACAAATACCTCCATGTGCCCTACCACAATGAATACAGGTAGGTGGAGTAGGCCTCTGAGTCACTAAAGTCAGAGCACTAGCCACTGAGGCTACTCATCCTCTGCTGTTGTACTGACCTGCCAAGCTGCCCCTAGCTCCTACTGAACCTTTGAGGATATCCCCCTCAGCCTCTCTTCGATGGTGAAGACCCTACCTCACCTTGGGGTCTCCTACCTCTACTCTCCTCTATTATGGATGTTGCTACAACTCCCTATGCCCTCTCTACACTCCTGGCAGCTGCAGCCAACTGAGAAAATTATTATACCGAGAACCTACCATTAAACACATGATAGAGGGTCTCAACCCCTCCTCAAACCTTCGGCATCTTTCAAACTCATCTGATATAATCCCTCCAGCATACTGGCTCAGCCGGATAAACTCAATCTCTTACTCAGTCACTGTCCTGGTGTCCTACCTCAAACTCAGGAACTCCATCCTTTTTGCATCTTTATATTCCCTCAAAGTATACTACTTCTTGAATTCCCAAAGAAAATTGGCATAGGTCAAAACTAGTGGATAAGCTACACCATAGGAAATTGTCTTCCACCACTCATAGGCATCCCCCTGCAGAAGTGATATAGCACAATCAAACTTCTTCTCTGGACTAGCCTACAGCTGAATAAATACTCTCTGGACCCTATCCAGCAACTGCTCTGCTATAGCAAGATCTGTAGTGCCAAAAAAATTTATGGCTCCAAATTTCCTTAGCTTATCGTACTTCCAAGTCGGCAACTGATGCTGTGGCTGTGGTTGTGGTGGCGACTGCGGCTGCAAAACTGAAGCCTACCTCAACAGCTCCACCATATGCCTTACCGACCCTGCAGAATCTCCTCAGCTGCTGGTCTAATAGGCACAAAAGCAGGCACCTCACCAGCAGACTCAATACCAACTCCAACTCTATCCTCATTAGAAGCAACACTCTCAACACTACCCTCTACCGACTGATGCATCCTAGATGCTATAACTACATATATTTGTAAATACAGTAGAAATTGCCACATCAAAAATCAGAAAGTGCTAGTGCCAATGCATTTATCACAATTGAAAACCATATTTAAAATCTCCATTTTCTCTCTCTAACAACCCACCTAGGTTGAGAACCTCAAACCTAGGCTCTGATACCAAAATAAATGTAACACCCTTATGCCCTATAAATATATAATACACACATCCAGTATATGTAAAATACATATATACGGTATAAAAATGTCACAATCCTATTTAATAAAAATTTTCTTATTCCCCGTTCTTCAAAACATTTATACATATATATACATATATCAAAACACATAAAACCTCACATTACTCAATTATGCAAAACATTCTTTACTATTTACAATATATATATTTATACTCCAAAAACATAATATAATATACATAATATCAAAAAGTACTATGATATAAAATATAAACATGCTGGAAAAATGGCTCTGATCTTGATGTAGCAACACACTTCAAGCTCATCAATTGCAAGCCTAGATCTGACTAGGTCTAGTAGAACTCTCTGGCTCTACCAGATCACCCCTGTCACCTGTGTGATGAATTACAATCACGCTAAGCTAAAAGCCTAGTGGTACAAACTTTGATAATAATAAAACTTTAAAAGTAATGCCAATGCAAAATGCTTATATATTATGTCATATTGTGACATTCAAGTTCACTTTTAGATATATACTTTCATAACTTAATAATTCACACAAACACATACACAAGCATGGGCCCAAAAAACTAATACATTATTCAAATCCTAAAGTTACTATTTTGGTCCATAATGATACCAAGTGTCTAACCCCGAAGGTAAATCAAGTAATGCTCAAAAGCTACCCCGAAGGCAATTCATATCACATTGATGCCAAGCATCTAGCCCCAAAGGTAAATATTGAGGATAATCTCATAGGCATGCCGTCAAACATAGAACTCTAAAAATTTAATAACATACTAGGCACACAATTAATTCACATTCTCCATCATCAATTTCTTTCTTATTTTCCCAATTTTTTTCTCATTCATATCAATGTCATTTCATTTCAACATTTCATCACAATATAGGATATTTCATAACAAAACCACATTACCCAAACACTTTAGGTCATTTTCTCATTGTGCATATAATTCATATTTTATTCAGTCTAGCCATTAATAATGGCTTTTTGTAATGTATAATAATGCATACATAACAATTTACATGTCATGGCACAATGTTTATGTATCAAGTAGCTTAACACATTTTTCATCCAAAAATGTATTTAACCCAATTTAATGCTAACATGTCTAATTTATCAACAGTTTGTACTTACCTTAGAAAGCACTCTAAAAAAAGCTTCAAAACTCCCTCTAACCTTCTCTTCCAAGTTGCCCTTCAACACTAGGGTTAGGCAAACTACTTCCTTTCAATTCCTATACCAAATGTGATCATAAACAACCATTTAGTATCACATTCTAAGGCATTCTCAAAATCAAAACATTTAATTAGGAATTACAAATGAAAGACAAAGAAAAGAGTTATTTTGGGAAATTCTTCAAGTGACACGCCCAACAAAATGGGCGTGTTAATGACCGTGTCATTAATCCACTCTTATAGAAGCTTTGACACATCCAATGACATGGGCATGTCACTGCCCATGTCATTAATTCTGTATTACAGAAACTTTAACATGCCCAACAATACGGGCATGTTACTAACCGTGACAATTATTTTATCTTATAGTAGCTATGACATACTAAAAAGCTTAGCTGTGTTACTGGTCGTGTCATCAACGTTGAAACTCAGCACCATTGACATGCCCAATGACATGGCCATGTCACTGGCTGTGTAATATCCCAAAAATTTTAAGAATATTAATTTTTGAAAATTAAATAAATGATTTTAAAAGTATGTATATATATATATATTTGATTAAGTGAAAAGAAAAGAGAAAGGAAAGATGTGTATATGATGTATATATGTAGATATATACAATATATACAAGTCAACATTTTTACATGGTCAAATGTCATTTTAATTAATAAGATATTAATTAATAGATAGTGGAAGATGATATTTGATTTTAATTATATTATAATAATATATATACTTGGTGGAGAATAAAAGAGGAAATTTGTGTGGTTTAAAGGATATTTGTTGGAATGAGTGAGTGACCATCTTCTTCCTCTTCTTTCTCCATTGAAGCTAGCCATCATTTTCATCAAAGGAAGAGAGAATTTTGCTTCTTGCTAACTCAAGTAATTGAAGGATTTCAAGTGTTCAAGTTGTAGTGTTAAGGATTTTCTTCATATTTGGTAAGTTTCCAACTTGTTTCTTTGATTTCCTTTTGAAGTTTGTATGTGTGAATTGGATGTTTGGTATAGTCTATTTTAAAGGTTGATTTTGGTATGTTTGAAGCTCTTTTGTCTAGTTAACTATGAAGTTTGGGGTTGGATTGAAGAAAAGGGTTAAGTTTGGTGAAGAGGATAAGAATTTCGGGTTGTGTAATTTTTTGAGTTGAGAAGTCTTAGTTGTGATTGTGTACTTATGCTTTTAATTGAGTTATTTTGATGTTTACACAAGTATTATATGATATAATGATGGATTTGGTTGAGTTTGTATGAAGTTGAAAAGGTTAATGCAAGATAATAGTTGGATGTAGCAATTATGTGTGGATATCAGGATTTTAGCCTGACACCCCCGGTGACACGGCCATGCCTTTGGGCGTGTCAATGGTTCTATTTTCAGTGTTGGTGACATGAGCAATGACACGCCCATGTTGCTGAGTGTGTCATAGCTACTGTGTTGTTGTAGCATTGACACGTGAAGTGACACACCCATGTCCCTGAGCATGTCATAGCTACTGTGTTGTTGTAGTATTTACATGAGCAGTGACACGCCCATGTCACTGAGCGTGTCATAGCTATTGTGTTATTGTAGAATTGACACATGCAGTGATATGCCCATGTCACTGAGCGTGTCATAGCTACTGTATTGTTGGAGTTTTAGCACGGTCATTGACACGCCCATGTCACTGAGTGTGTTAAAGCTTCTGTGTTGTGGGTTTAAGGCACGGTCATTGACATGCCCATGTCAATGAGTGTGTCAAAGCTTCTGTGTTGTGGGTTTAAGGCACGGTCATTGATACGCACGTATTGTTGAGTGGGTCCTGTGTAGAGTTTGCCCTAGGTTATTCTTTTCCTTATTTTTCTTTGTGCTGAGAGGTTTTGTTTATACCTATAAGTATATCACTAAGTGATTATGTATAATCACATTTGGTTTAGGCTTTGAAGAGGTTTGAGCTACCCTAATCCAAGTGTTGAGGGATATCTTGAAGAGGAGGTTGAAAGTGGTGTTTGTTGCTTTTAGAGGTAAGTACAAACTTTGAATAATTGTTTATATTTACATGACATTGGGACTTAACACATTTGGTTGGAAAATGTGTTAAGTTACTTACTATATTGTTGGTGCATGAGTAATATGCTATGATTTGTACATTGTGAATTATGTTGAAATACCCGAGGTAATTGGGTAATGTGTTGTAAATGAAAAGAAATGTGGTATAATGTGATTAGATATGTGGAAACATAATGTAATGACTTGATATTGATATAAATGAGAAAAGTGAGAAAAAGATGAGAAAATAAGGCAATGTGCCTAACTTGATTATTTGACAATGAGAAATAAATCGATAATGAGAAATATGAATAAATTGTGTGCCTAGTATGTTATTCAATTTTCAAAGTTTTGGGTTTGGTGGCATGCCTATGATTTGCCTATGGGCTAGACACTGGGCGTCACTGTGAAAATATTTTTGAGGTGAAATCACCGGGTCATAAGGCTCAAAAACAAATCCTTGAAGCTAGGCTGGGTGAAATGACCGGGTCGTAAACTCAGACCTAGTTGGATTATTACATTGATATATTGCCTACGGGGCTAGACATATAGTGTCATTATAGACCAAAGCAGTAACTATGAAATTTGAATAGCATATTAGATCCTTTTTGGGCCCATGCTTGTGTTTTCTTTTATGTGAATTATGAAATGTGGAATAATTGAGCAATTTATTAAGATATAATGATATCATATCCTTATGTGTTGCGCATTGGCATTGCATTTGAACTATATTGTTATCAAAGTTTATACCACTAAGCTTTGGCTTAGCATGATTGTGATTCATCACGCAGGTGACAGGGTAGATCCGGTTCAGCCGAAGAGTTCATCTAGACCAAGTCGAGTCTAGGCTAGAGACCTTGAGGGCAGAGTTGATTGTGGACATCAAGATCAGAGACAAACTGTCAGCATGTATATATTTTATATTATTGCACATATTGATTTCATGTATATTATAATATATTTTGATGTAAAAATATGTATATTCCGCAAACTATCAAAAATATTTTGGTTGAACCTTTAGTAATAAAGTTATATAAATGTTTTAGCAAGTAATATCTCAACTATTATTTATATGATATCGGTTGAATGTTTTAAGATTATACAGATTTTATAAATGATGATTTGATTGTTTAAAATGGTTGTGACATTCGTGTATCCTCTATACGTATATTACATATATTGGGTATATGTAGTGTACGTATATTGGGTAAAAGGGTGTTACAGGCTGTGTCAGGCAAAATTCTGCATTTCATACACTCAACCATTTCAACACAACCACTTTCAAACTCAACTTAAATTCAACCATTTCTTCAATACAATCTTAAAATCATTATTAACTACTCATAAAAACTTCATACATACCCAAATAAGCTATTAAAACATGCTAATACACAATCTCAAAATTCATATATCATGTTCTTGCATAGAATTCCAAAGAACTTGCAAAATTAATAAAGTAACTTGCCAATTGATGAAGAATCCTTAAAAACTCCACTTGAATCCTTGAAATTCTTTCAATCCTTGGTGTATGGAAGAAGAAAGAAGTTCTTCTTACTCTCTCTCTCTAGCTCACGTTCAAGGAGGAAGAAGAAGAAGAAACACCTCTTCCTTTAATTCCATCTTTATCTATATATATAATATATATAAATTAATTAATAACAACCCACAAATCATCTTCTTCCATCTTTTGACTTCCACTTCTCTCTTATTATTATTATTATTATTATTATTATTATTATTATTATTATTATTATTATTATTATTATTATTATTATTATTATTATTATTATTAAATTTCCCTACAATTAATTATACATAACATATATGTGATGTATATCTTAGGTATATGTATATGTCTTATATATGTCATGTTTACTTCAAATATATTTCAAATATACATTCTACTTTATCACTTAAAATCATTTCATTTTCATTTAATTCATTTATTTAATTTATCCAATTAAATTTTAATTTATTTTTTAAAATTTATAAAAAATTAGGGGTGTTACAATTTTGAGGAGTAATAGTGAATTGGTTAAATGTGAACATTTGGGAGTGTAATTTTTTTTATAGGTTGATTTGATTGATTTTTGGGAAGATGTCCAAAATGCATATAAAACTGCGACTTTTTTCTAGAGATTTTTCTTTAAAACTTTGTATTTTTGGTGACTAAAAGACTGATGTTTATTACTTTTATTTGTATATCAAAGTACAATTTAAGAATTAAATTATTTTCTTATAATTATGGGGAATTTTTCAAATGTCATGTATGGTGACATGTTTTTATTTCGTATGTCTATTTTATATATACAAAATGTATGTATTATATGTATATAGAATATAAGGGTGTTACAATATACATTATTAATAGAAGTAAGGGTAGATAAGTGGCTTTTATTACTACAGATATGATCGGATGCACCAGCGTCATGAATCCATGGACCAATAGGAGATTTTCTAGTGAGGCAAACAAAAGATGTACCAAAATAAGTGCCTTCGGATTGTTTTGCAGCTTGATATTGTATATAGTCATTGTAATATGCTCCAGCCAATGTGATGGATTTGGATTGTTGGCTGCTTTCATCATGTCAAGGGAGTAGGCCATTTCCTTGAATGTGAGTAATATAGGTTGTAGGTCGATTATTGCTAGAATGATTGTTCCTTAGTGGTCGGCCATGTACGGCCCAACAATTTTCTAGAGTGTGACCACTCTTGTCACAATAGGTACAATGTGATTTCCTTCCTTTCCTATTTTGAGAATTCCCATGCTTACTTTGAACCACTAAAATAGATGACTCTAGCTCACTAATTGGTATGTAGGATGCGAAGAAATATGCATGAGTCTAGTAGACACATCTTCTAAGGAAGGAATGGTAGGGCTTGTTAGAATTTGATCTCTTACAGAACTTAGGTCTAATCTAAGTCATATCAAGGCCAAAACCATAAAAAAAAATTATCTCTACTTTTCCTATGTAGCAATATTGTCAGATAATGGCATGAGAGAATTAAACTCATCTCTAAGTGTTTCAACTTATCCCAAATATCCAGCCATATCTAGTTGGTTTTGTTGGAGATGGACAATATAAGAGACGACCTTATATATTCTTGGCACACCATTAGTATACAAGGTTTTAGCCTTAGTCCAAACCTTACAACAAGTTTTACATGACTAAAATAGAGTAAGAATTTTGGGTTCTAACAAATACCATAAAAAACTACATAGTTGAGCATCAATTTTAAGCCAAGCAGATATATCTTTCTCATCAATTTTAGAACTATCTTTCCCTAAATGACCCTCAAATCCTTGTCCTATAAACCATAATTCCACAGAGGGAACTCAAGATATATAATTATTACTATCTTCAATTCTAACAATAATAATGGAAGAAAAATTAGATGAGAAAAGAGTTTTGACAGAACTTGGGTTATCTGCTATTTTATCCATTATAAAAGCCTCAAGTATCAAGACTAAAAAATTATCCAAGTGTGCAGTGGACTCTTAAACATCCAAGTCTTTGGAAAGGAGTATTAAAATTGAAGAGTATGATTGGAAGAGGCCAGACTATTATCAGAATCGAGCCTGTGATGTCGGAGAAGAGGATCAGAGTGATAGGCATCAAGATACGCTCTCCCATGCTCAGAAAAGTTTGAACGGTGCATGAGCTCCACGTGCAGATTTTTTGGAGACCAGATTCTGAGGACAACCCAATCTTGGGACAACGCTCCTCCTGGGGTAGGGTGATGAGAGAGATTAATCACTCTTTAGCGGTGACCTAGAGTGGCAATAGCCAAGAAGAAGAAGAAGAAGAAGAAAAAGAAAAGAGGAAGCCTGCCTGGTTCAAAACCAGTGCTCTGATACCATGAGAAAGTGGGGAAGAAGAGGAGAAAAACTCTCTATTCATATATTACTCAAATGCAATCATTTTACATACACAAAAAGTTAGACAGCTTGCTACATTATGCATTTAGCCCATTCCTAAAGCTAATTATTCAATTAATCATTCTCTTACCCATGTCTGCAATCTAACATCCACTCTATTTAGCTAGATATCTTAACAGTCAGAAACATAAGGCGCGAATTGAGCACCCAATGAGAGAGTAACATGTGGGAAAATCAAAGAGAGCAAAATTCTGAGACTTCAAATATCTCAACAGGACTAAAGGAAAGCCCGACCAGACTGTGCTTACAGGATAGGTGAAATTTGATCATTATCTGTCAGCCTAATTAAAGATTTCCATGTGTAAAAGCCATTAGAGAGATGTTGGACACAAAACCAAATTTAGCGATCAGACCAATCTTAGCCTGCCCATAATTATTGCTTCCTGATCGAACCCAAGGCATCTACTAGGAAAGTCTTCTAACAAGTATTTAATGCAAGGGATTTTGGTTGGTGAAGCTTAGATCATTCAGCCCTCTTCTCCAATGACTTTTTGGACTTCAGATGGCTATAAACACTTCACCAAATCTCATTTATTATAAATTTTGTGAATGATATAGCCAAACTCTTGCAAATTAATTTTTAAATTGCCTTGTATTTAATTTCTCATTAATTGTTCATAGAGTGTTGAGCGTGAGTATTAAATACCATAGTTGTGAGCTTTGTTAGAGTGTAAACCAAGATAAAACTCTTGTTGAGTTGAGCCAAATTAAACACCATAATTTGGCTCAACATGACTCGGCATGACTTAGCAAGTTTGTGTTTATAAGTTAATGAAAACGTGAGTTTAAGGGGCTATATGATCAAAAGGGCAGACTGATTAAATAAGTAAAATTTTAAAGGTTGCATATTTGGCCTAATTTTATCATGCAGGTGACATGGCATAACATTCTATTGATAGTTCACCATTAGATTTATCAAGTAGTGATACTTTTAATTCAACTGATGATAGTAATAATAGTGATGGTGATGTTGGAGATTTGTTGATGATGAGATATCTAATATCAAATAAAAAATATTTATTTAGAAAAATTCCTTATAGGACCTAATGCAAAATGATATATTCGTGAGGTTTTAGTAGGAAATCCAACCAGATGTTATAATGGTTTTCATATGAAGTTGCATGTATTTATGAACTATATGATAAACTAAAAATGAATAATTTATTGTTTGATGCTAAAAATGTGAGTATAGAAGAAGATGTGGCAACAAATTTGACAATTTTTTTATCATAGCACAAACATTACGTGTAGGAAACAAACATATATTTGAAATTGAAAATTTTTTTATCAATAGTATAAACATTACTTGTAGGAAACTAACATATATACACCTTATAATTGTGATAGTGATGGGGAGAAATGCTAGCTCTTACATCACCGATATTTTATACTATTGATGCAAGTTCCTAAACTTAGCTTTTTTGATTTTTTTTAAACTATTTATTTCTTTATAATAATGGTAATTATAATTTAAAAAATATATATTCTTAGACTACTTTAAGCATAATAATTTGCAAACACATTTTTATCAAAATGTTGATAATACATATTATTAAAGTTGCACAAACTATAGAAGAAATTAAAAAGTTTTTAAAAAAAAATATCTGAGACACAAACAAAAACAAATAAAAGATTGTGAAATTCATCCCATTAGAATAGCAATCCTGATTTGATGTATAACAAACCCTGCAATATAAAGAATAAATGATTAATTATTATCCATGAAATATAAATATTATAAATATACAAAAATAGCTTAATTTTACATTAAATTGATAAAGTTAACTTTGATCTTTATTTTCTTTATTAGAGGGCGATGGATATTCTTGTCTGGTAAAATAAATATTTAAAGAGATATATAGTTAATAAAAAAAGATATTCTAAATAAGAATGAATATTTTTAATAATGAATTTTTTGTACCTAACACAAGTTTTTTCACTAGAGATTCTTCTGAAAATAGGTCTGTTATTGATGGAAGGATTATTTCACTTGCATTTGATGAATTGGATATTTCTATCATATCTCCTTTATCTATGTTTGGAAAATTTAAATATGTTTTGACATTTTTTTTGCTTGCTATTGATAATGGCCTGTGAAGAATTGTTGGATTGGTATGAATTACTTCAATCAAAGGTACAATAGATAATTAGGAAGATGCTTCATCTTTAAAAATATGAGTGACATTAAAAGATAAATGATATGCAATCCATAAATTCTTGTCATCAATGGTGGTACAGAAAACATGTCTTTGGAGCCTTATGCAAGATTGCTTACTAAACCAATTAATTCAGCTACTTGACGACCAAAAATATTGAAGGAAATAGAGCCCATATCATCCTCATCAATAGTTTTTAACTTGTACCTGAGAAAAATACATTAAAAGTTATTTATATGTAAATTTTAGTAATTGTTTTTTTTTCTAAAATGTAATGATTCGAAATAATATACCAACAAAGTGGAGGTTCTTTAATTATTCCACATTCACTGCACCAAAGTTGATCAACATAATTTTGCAGTCTAGACTTGCATTGAGGACATGCTCTATACCACCAGCCTTTTGAAAAATTAATTTCTTTTATGACTACTTCACATGTAAATTTAATGTCCTAAAAAATTTATACAAATAAAATATAAACATTAAAAAGGATTTAATTAAGTAATCTAAAAAGTTTTAATATTAGTTAAAAAAACATAATAAATGATTAAACATACCATATCATAATGAATATCCAAACACAACAGTTCTTTAGTTTTTTCCTATCAAGATTTTTTTGGGCATCCATGTCAACAAATGAAAGATTGTGAACTTCAAGCTTCAAAATTTTATTGACTGGCTCAGTCAATCTGAAATATAATTATATAATTATTATTGTTATTCATGATTTTAATTATAAAAAATAAACAAAATGGAAAATTTACCTTTGTTTAAAATCATGACATCAGGGATATCTAAATTGATGGAAATTTTTGTTATTGAAGAGCTATTAATCAAGACATCACCTGTAATAATATACAAATAAAGTTTTAAATTTTGAATGTATAACAAGCTAAATTGTAAGATTACGTAATATAATTTTTTATTTACCATTAAATTTTTTGATATTCATGGATAAAAAAGTAATTATAACAGCTCCATTTGATTCCTGGGCAAACACATCATCTTCAGGAAATTCAACAGCAATCTTTTCTCAAAGAGTAACATTTAGTTTATCATTGCTGCATATATAATGCAAATCTTAATAGTCAAGCTTTTTAGAAATAATTAAGGAAAAAATAAATATAAGTATTTTAGAATATAAAAACCTGTAATTTTTTATTTCCAATTGACGCTTCTTTGCAATTCTTTCCATGATTTTTATTTCTTCAACACTTCCAATTGAAATTACTTAACCTATGACATCTATAAAAAAAATTAATAATTCTTACTAAAAATTAAAAATGTGTGAGCTTAAACATAATAAATATTTTTTAAATATACCTATTAAAAATTTTTTGTTGCCCACTTTTGAAATAGCCTCATTAAAACTATAAAATTCAAACTTGTCAAATGGGATTGGATGATCATCTTCATCAAGCGTCTTCACAAAGCCATTAGTTGGCAATCTAATTCGAAATGGTTGATGACTAACTCTGTAATTAGGTTGGGCAGGAACAACTATAAAACCAGATATATGGTAGATTCTCCCTTCAATGAGCAACACAACAACAACATCAAAGCCTTAATCTCAAGTCAATTGGGGTCGGCTATATAGATTCTTCTTTTCCACTCAATACGATTTAAGGTTATCTCTTCTGATAGATGTAACATCATAAGATCATTTTGGACCACCTTTGACCAAGTTAGTTTAGCCCTACCTCTGCCTCTCTTAATTATATCTACTCTAACTTGTTCGGTTTTTCTAACTGGCGCATCGCTAGGTCTTCGTTTCACATGGCCAAACCACCTCAATCTATGCTCTCTTATCTTATCCTCAGTAGGTGCTACCCCCACTTTTTCTTTAATGTACTCATTGTGGATTCTATCCATCCTAGTATGACCACACATCCATCTTATCATTCTTATTTCCGCAACATTTATTTTACTCATGTGTTGTCCTTTTACTGCCCAACACTCACTACCATACATCATAGCAGGCCGTATTACAATGCGGTAAAATTTTCCTTTTAATTTAATTGGCATCTTTCGATCACATAGAACTCCTGTAGCACCCCTCCACTTCATCCAACCAGCTTTAATCCTATGATTTACATCTTCTTCACAACCCCCATCTTCTTGAAGAATTGAGCCAAGGTATCTAAAATAAGTACTATGAGGCACTGCTATTCCGTCTAAAATAATTTTGCCTCTTTCTCTATTCTCACTATTAAATCTACAATGCATATACTCAGTCTTAGTCCTACTGAGCTTAAAACCCTTAGATTCCAAAGTGCTTCTCCATAACTCCAACTTTTGATTTACCCCTGCTTGAGTCTCATCTATTAATACAATATCATCTGCAAACGTCATACACCAAAGGATGTCATCTTGTATATGTCTTGTTAGCTCATCCATGACCAAGGCGAAAAGATAAGGGCTTAAAGCTGAACCTTGGTGTAATCCAATAGAAATGAAAAAATCCTTAGTATCCCCTCCCACGGTGCGGACACTGGTGGTAGCTCCCTCATACATATCCTTCAAGACTTGGATATATTGTATAGATATTCCCCTATGCTCTAGGACCCACCATAAAACTTCTCTAGGGACTCTATCATACGCCTTTTTCAAGTCAATAAAAACCATATGTAAGTCCTTCTTCATCTCTCTATACTTTTCCATTAAATCTCTTATAAGAAAAATAGCTTCCATAGTTGATCGACCAGGCATAAAGCCAAACTGATTTGAGGAGATACAAGTATCTGACCGCAAACAGTATTCCACAACTCTTTTCCACAATTTCATAGTGTGGCTCATAAGCTTTATACCTCTATAATTTGAGCAATTCTGAATATCTCCTTTATTCTTAAAAATAGGTATCAAATTACTTTGTCTCCATTCATTTGGCATTTTCTTTGAACTTAAGATCTTATTGAACAAAGATGTCAACCATGTAATTCCTGTATCTCCCAAATATTTTCAAACCTCAATAGGTATCTCATCTGGTCCATAGGCTTTACCAACTTTCATCCTCTTCAAAGCTTCTTTAACTTCCGAAAATCTAATCCATCTAGTGTATTTCACATTTTTCTCCAGACTAACGTCTGAACCCTCAATGTTATCACTATGGTTACCATTAAGAAGTTCCTCAAAATAGCTTTTCCATCGTTCCTTAATATCCTCTTCTTGAACCAAAATCTTATTCTCTTTATTTTTTAATGCACTTAACTTAGTTTAAATCACGACATTTCTTTTCTCTTATCTTAGCTAATTTATAGATAGCTTTTTCTCCTTCCTTTGTTCCAAGTTTCTCATACAAACTCTCTAAAGATTGCGCTCTTGCTCGACTAACTGCCTTTTTAACATCTTTTTTTTCTTGTTTGTACTGTTCAAAAGCATCATTGTCATTACATTTGGGCAAACTCTTATGCCATTCCCTTTTACTTCTTACCACTTTTTGCACTTCCTCATTCCACCACTAAGACTCCTTCGAGGAATGTCCACACCCTTTAAATTCTCCAAGAATCTTTCTAGCTACTCTTCTAATAGTTGTAGACATGCATATCCACATATCATTTGATGACATACTCACATCTTCCTCCCACACTCCAGCTTTGACCAACTCATCCTTGAATAACAATTGTTTTTCACCTTTTAAAGTCCACCACCTAATCTTAGGACTATTGTTCCTCCTTGGCCTACAAGTCAACCTCTTAAACTTGATATCCAAAACTACTAACCTATGTTGAGTGGTCAAAGTCTCACCTGGAATAACCTTACAATCCTTGCATCAAGTTTGATTTGCTTTTCTTGTGAGTATGAAGTCAATTTGACTTCTATTTTTCCCACTTTTAAAGGTCACTAGATGTGATTCCCTTTTTATAAAATATGTATTTTCTAGAATCAAACCATAGGCCAAAGCAAAATCAAGGATACTCTTATCTTCTTCATTTCTAATTCCAAAACCATACCCTCCATGTACCTCCTCAAAACCTACTTTGTCTTTCCCTACATGTCCATTTAAGTCTCCTCCTATAAAAATGTTTTCATCATTTGGAATCCCTCGTATAAGTTCATCCATGTCATCCCAAAAATTTTGTTTGCTCTCCCCGTCCAATCCAACTTGAGGGGCATATGCACTAACTATGTTGATGGTCTCATTATGGATCACAAGTTTAATTGAAATAACCCTATCGCTTACTCTTTTCACCTATATAACCGTCTCCTTTAGGTTTCGATCCAAAATTATACCTACTCCATTTTTACTTCTATTTGTACCCGTATACCACACTTTATACCCAGTATTCTCAACATCTTTACTTTTCCCTTCAACCCATTTAGTCTCTTGGATACAAGCAACACTAATTTTCCTTCTCTCCATAGTATCAACAAGTTC
This sequence comes from Garcia nutans, assembly GCA_947685225.1. NCBI lineage: Eukaryota > Viridiplantae > Streptophyta > Magnoliopsida > Malpighiales > Euphorbiaceae > Garcia > Garcia nutans. The sequence goes on along the minus strand of CANTUV010000023.1, from coordinate 12,994,058 downwards.
TCTCAGTTTACCTATAAGAGATCTAATATTCCAAGTTCCTATTCTGATCTTACTCCCTAATAGTTCTTTCTTATGCTTCTTCCTATAAAATCTTTTACCATTATCTAAACCTGTATCTCTCATACTACTCTTATTATTTGTATTTTGAACTAACTTTTTTACCCACACCCGTCCATGATGTGAGAACCCTTGTTTATTATGCACCACATCCGGGCGCCGACATGAAGCGTCGCATTCGGGGAACGCCCTACACCCTTGCTTATTCTTCACTACACTCGGGCTCCGATGTAGCTCGTCGCAAGTAGGGAACGCCCCAACGATATTATTATTAGAATCCATATCATGAGATGTGACAAAAGTTTTACGCTGGTTGTCATCTACCGCGACCCTCCTCCTTTACCTGGGCTTGGGACCGGCTATACACAAGAAACTCATGTATAAGCGGAGTTCTCCCTTCAATGAGCAATGGCCAAAAATGATCAATACATTGTTTTGGTATTGTACCTTACATAGTATTTTCTTAATAAAATAATAAATAATAAAAGTAGTCACGTAATATATTTTAAAAAAACATTAGATAAAAATAATTTGAATTACAAATCTCATTGTCTATCATCAAGAAGTCAAGACTAAATTGTAACACCCTTATACTCCGTATACGTACACAGCATGCTTTAACGATCGTAATATGCGTATACTGAATATAGGAATGCCACGGTTTACTAACCAAACGACTCATTTCTTTTACAATAATATGAACAAATTTAAAACATTAAAGTTATATTATAAAACTCAATAGATAAAATACTTATTTAAAACGCAGCGGAAAATATAAAAATAATTACAAATACTTATACATCAACCTCAAGTTTTACAAAACATAAAACTATATATACATGTTTGGCAGTATGTCTTTGATCTTTAAGCTCCACTATCAACACCTCAAAATCTAGACTCTATTCGGCCTAGAGGAACTCTCTGGTTCTTCCTTGTCACCTGCGCGATGAACCACAATCACGCTAAGCCAACGGCTTAGTGGTATAAACTACAATAATATTATACTATAATGAAATGTAAATGTCATACTTTCAAATATATAAACAATTCTCAAGAATCTCATTATTTATTTATTTCATCATTCACATATCACATTGAAAACAAAGACAAACATGGGCCCAAAAAGAAACTATTATGTTATTCAAAGTTCAGAGTTACTGCTTTGGTCATAATCACAATTATCAAGCCCGTAGGCGATACATATATATATATATCTCTATCCATGGATAGGGTAACAGACCCAGTCTCTTGGACCTCAACCCGGCTAAACTCGAGGAGATCCTCAACCCGGCAAGACTGTTACCTGTAACAGACCCAGTCTCTTGGACCTCAACCCGGATAAACCCGAGGAAATCCTTAACCTGGCAAGACTGTTACTATAATTCACATTTCACATTTATCAACTGGAATCGGCTTACGACCCGGTCTTTTCACCTATCCAGTACTTTATAGGCATGCCGCCAAACCCAGAACTCTGAAGGTTGAATAACACATTAGACACACAATTATTTCAATTACATCTTTAACAATCTTTTTCTCAATCCATTTCTCATTTCATATTCCATAATCGAATAGGCAACCACGCCTCAATCATCTCATTTGCATCATTATAGCCAACCACCATGGCTTCATATCTCATCAAGATAATATACAATATCAATTGCATTAATATCATCATCATAGCCAATCACATTGGTTTTATATCTCATTATATCTCAAATCACATTAAATCAATTCATCATTCAAGTGTACACAACCAATTGCATTAACATACCTTTCATATTTCATCATATCATCAAATGTTTTAACCATGTAATCAATTGCTTAACATATGTATAATCAAATATGTTAAGTATCAAATCATGTGAGTGTATGCAATAATGTAGTTTGTACTTACCTCCAAAAGCAACTCACATAAAACACTAAACTCTTCTTCCAAGAATCCTTCAATACTTGGATTAGGGCAACTCAAACTCTTCACAACCTAATCCAAAAGGAATAATACACATGAGAAAATAAGACTAAGTTCTAACTAGGGCAAACTCTACACATGACACGCTCAACAACACGAGCATGTCCCTGACCGTGCCCTAAACTCACAACACAGAAGCTTTGACACGCTCAGAACCACAGGCGTGTCACTGAAAGTGTAATACATTCTGTTTCACAGAAACATTGACACGTCCAATAACACGGGAGTGTTCATGGCCGTGTCAAACCTTCACCAACACAGTAGCTATGACACGCTCAGTGACATGGGCGTGTCACTGGACATGTAAATGCTACTGCAACACAGAACCATCGACACGCCCAAAGACTTGGCCGTGCTCATGGGCGTGTCAGGCCAAAAATCCAGATTCCGGCAACATCAACAATACAACCAACAAACCACTTTCTTCCACCATTTCCACTTCAAACAAACTGAACTAAACACACCCAAAAACCATAATAACTTGCAAAAACACCAAAATACTTCAAAACATACATCAAACACCACTTTACAACCATCACATACACACAACTCTTACTCTTTCAACATCAAACCTAACTCCTTCTTTCCAATCCAACACCAACATCAAAATCAATTAACCCAAACACTCTCAAATACATCTTAATCAAACATATTCACATACCATCAACAATCAACCAACAAACTCAAACACATCTTAAAAGAAAATCAAGGAATCAAGAGGAAACTTACCATGGATGAAGAAACTCTTAAATTTCCAACTTGATCACTTGAAAACTTCCTTAAATCTTGAGTTTAGAAGATCAAATCTCTTTCTTGCTCTCTTGATTCTTTGATAGCCGGCCAAAAGAAAAGAAAAGGAAAGAAAGAAAATGGACCACGGAGAAAGAAAGAAAGAAAAAAGAAAAGAAAGAAATCAAAGTCAAATCTCATCCACTATCTCCTCAAAACCCTCTCCTCAAAGCATTAATATTAAAATATTCCAAATATCTTCTTCCACTCACTTAAATGTCCATTTACACTAATTAACTTAATTAATTTAAAATCATTACTAACCATCTTGACTTCACATTTGACTTGTATATGTTGTATATATTACTATATATACAACATATACACTCTCTCTTCACTTCCTTTCTCTTTCCAATTATACATATACATTAAATTCAATTAAAACAACAATTATATCAAAACTTCTAGGGCACATTTTGGGATATTACAATTCTCCTCCTCTAAAAAGAAATTTCGTCCCCGAAATTACCTGATCTCAAGTTCGAAACAGTTGAGGATATTGATCTCGCATTGCTTACTCACTCTCCCAAGTTGCCTCTTCTCTACCATGATTCTTCCATAGAACTTTCACCAATGGTACTTTCTTATTTCTCAACTCTTTTACTTCATGTGCCAGAATAACAATTGGTTCTTCTTCAAATTTTAGATCCGGACTCACCTCAACAGATTCAACTGGTAAAACATGAGATGGGTCTGATTTGTACCTCCTTAGCATAGAAACATGGAAGACATTGTGAATTCTATCCAATTCAGGCGGTAAAGCAAGTCGATACGCAACTGGTCCAATTCTTTCCAATACCTCGTACGGTCCAATAAAACGAGGACTCAGCTTCCCTCTTCGACCAAATCTTAAAATCTTTTTCCAAGGAGACACTTTCAAAAAAACTTTATCTCCAATATTAAACTCTATGTCTCTCCTCTTCAGATCTGAATAAGATTTCTGTCGGTCTGAAGCCGCTTTTAACCGATCCCGTATTATCTTCACTTTCTCTTCAGTCTCTTTAACCAAATCAGGACCAATTAATTTGCCTCCTCCAAGTTCATTCCAACATAAAGGCGTTCTACATCTTCTACCATACAATGCCTCAAATGGTGCCATACCAATACTGGATTGACGACTGTTGTTGTAAGCAAATTCCACCAGTGGCAAAAATCTGTCCCAACTTCCAGAGAAATCAATGACACAGCTTCTCAACATATCCTTTATAATCTGTATCACTCTCTCTGACTGCCCATCTGTCTGTGGATGAAAAGCAGTACTAAAGTGCAATAGAGAACCCAATGCACTATGCAAACTCTTCCAAAACCTTGAAGTAAACCGGGGATCTAGATCAGACACTAAAGAAATCGGGATTCCATGCAACTTCACTATCTCACTGATATACAGCTCAGCCAGTCTCTCAAGAGGATAGTCCATTCTAACTGGAAGAAAATGAGCTGTCTTTGTCAACCAATCAACAATCACCCAGATAGCATCATGCTTCTTCTGAGTCAAAGGCAAACCAGATACAAAATCCATTGTCACTCTCTCCCATTTCCATTCAGGCACTTTTAAAGGTTGAAGCAACCCTGTTGGAACTTGATGCTCAGCTTTCACCCTCTGACAAGTGAGACATTTGGATACAAATTCCGTTATGTCTCTCTTCATACCTGACCACCAATAATGCTGCTTTAAGTCATGATACATCTTTGAACTTCCAGGATGCATAGCAAAAATCGATTGATGTGCTTCTTCCAAAATAATCTTTCTCAAACTAGCATCATCAGGAATACACAACCTATCTTTAAACCAAAGGCTACCATCATTTCTCACATGGAAATCTCTACTTTCTCCATGTTGGCAATCTGAAACAATCTTCTGAATTTTCTCATCAGTCAATTGAGCCTCTTTAATATGATCCAACAACACCGGTCTCAACTGCAACTGAGTCAACAGTGCACCATCATCGCATGATTCAAATCTAGCATGCAATGCTCTCAATTCAACAACCAACGAGAGTGAATAAATCGACAAACCTGCCAAAGACTTCCGACTCAAGGCATCAGCAACAACATTCGCCTTACCCGGATGATAATCAATCAAACAGTCGTAGTCTTTGATCAACTCTAACCATCGCCTCTGTCGAAGATTAAGCTCTCTTTGAACTCCCAAATATTTCAAACTCTTATGATCCGTATAGATAAAACACTTCTCCCCATACAAGTACTGTCGCCAAATCTTCAAAGCAAACACGATAGCTGCCAATTCCAAATCATGCGTCGGATAATTAAGTTCATGTGGCTTCAACTGCCGAGAAGCATAAGCTACAACTTTACCCTCTTACATCAAAACACATCCTAAACCATTATGTGAAGCATCACTATAAATTACATATGGTTTATCTTCCACAGGTAAAGTAAGAACAGGCGCTTGAGTCAACATCTCTTTCAACTGCTCAAAACTAGCTTGACATTGATCTGTCCACACAAATCTAACTCCCTTTCGAAGTAATCTGGTGAGTGGAGTAGCTATTAAAGAAAAACCTTTCACAAAGCGTCGATAATAGCCTGCCAAACCCAGAAAACTTCTAACTTCGGTCACAGACTTCGGTGAACTCCAATTCAAAATAGCTTCAACTTTACTTGGATCAACTCTAATACCATCTGCTGAAACTATATGACCAAGAAAAGTTACTTGATCAAGCCAAAACTCACACTTCAACAGTTTAGCATACATTTGCTTCTCCCTCAGGGTCTGCAATACAATCCGCAAATGCTTGTCATGCTCCTCTTCATTACGCGAATACACCAAAATATCGTCAATGAAGACCACTACAAACTGATCTAGATAGGGTCTAAACACCCTATTCATCAAATCCATGAAAGCTGCAGGTGCATTCGTCAACCCAAAAGGCATCACCAAAAACTCATAATACCCATACCTTGTGCGAAAAGCTGTCTTAGGAACATCTTCAGCTCTAACCCTTAACTGATGGTACCCCGATCTCAAATCAATCTTGGAAAACACTGCTGCTCCCTTCAACTGATCAAAGAGATCATCAATCCTAGGCAAAGGATACTTATTCTTAATAGTCATCTTGTTCAATTGCCTATAATCGATGCATAACCTCATAGTACCATCCTTCTTCTTCACAAACAAAACAGGGGCTCCCCATGGAGAAACACTAGGGCGAATAAACCCTTTATCCAACAACTCCTGCAACTGCACCTTCAACTCTCTCAACTCAGCAGGTGCCATTCGATAAGGAGTAATAGAGATGGGAGTGGTACCAGGAAACAATTCGATACCAAACTCAACCTCTCTCTCAAGGGGTAACCCTGGCAACTCCTCAGGAAACACATCTGGAAAATCTGCAATTGTGGTTATACTGTCAAGTGGAGAACCCACTACTCTAGTATCCATAACATGAGCAAGATAAGCATCACACCCTTTTCTAATCAACTTTCTAGCTGTTACAGCTGATACAAACAAGGATGCAAGTTGTCTCTGCTCACTAGACACTATCACAATTCTACCATCACCGGTTCTCTAGGTAACACACTTCTTTAAACAATCTACCACAGCTCCATGTTTAGACAACCAATCCATGCCTAATATCAAATCATATTCCTTAAAAGGCATTTCAATTAAATCACCACAAAACTCTTCACCTTGCACTACCACTGCACTGTCACGATGCACCTTACTCACCACAACACTATGTCCTAAAGGATTTGTCACTAAGACATCAAATCCTAAGGACTCTGAATGCAATTCAGACACAGGCAATATGGATGTACTTATGTATGAATGAGTAGATCCTGGATCAATCAAAGCAAGAACTGAAATGCCAAATAAAGAGAATGTACCCGCTATAACTGCTGAAGCATCCGGCTGCCTCTGCATCACATATACTCTCTGAGAAGATCCGGCCTCATATGGCCTACTTCCTCCGGATGTCGATCCCCCTCTCTGACTAAACCAGAGCCGACTACCTCTACTGAAACCCCTGCCCCCTCGACCACCTCTGCTGACACTAGGTCGAGAAGCTGCAGAATCTACCTGTCTATGCTCCTGCATCTCAAGACACTCTCTAATGAAATGGTCAGGTGCTCCACACCTAAAACACCCAGCTGTTCTACCAATCTTCCAACAAACACCCACATGGTTCCTACCACACTATTCACATGCAGGTAGAGTAGACCTCTGAACTACTGGAGTCGGAGCACTAGCTACAGAAGCTGTAGGTCTCGGTCTCTGCCTCTGATACTGCACTGATCTACCCGGCTGTCTCTGGTTCCTACTGATCCTCGGAACAAAACTTCCTCTGCCCCTCTTCACAGATGAAGACCCTGCCTCAAACTGGGATCTTCTCACTCTGGTCTCCTCCTCAGTAGCAGCTGCGGCAATACCTTGTGCTCTCTCAACACTCCTAGCTGCTACAACTAGCTGAGAGAAATCCAGGTACCGAGAACCAGCAACAATGCACATAATAGAGGGCCTCAATCCCTCCTCAAATCTTCTGCACCGGTCAATTTCATCAGAGATAATCCCACCGGCATAGTGACTCAACCGAATGAACTCAATCTCATATTCTGTCACTGTCCGGTTGTCTTGCCTCAAATTCAAGAATTTCATCTTCTTAAAATCTTTATACTCCCTTGGAGTATATTTCTGCTCGAACTCCCTCAGAAAATCCCCATAAGATAATGTAGGTGGATCATCCATGGCATGAGGAACCGTCTTCCACCAATCATAAGCATCCTTCTGTAATAGGGATCTAGCTTAATCAAATTTTTCATCAGGAGTAGCTTGCAACTGGATAAATATCCTCTGTACTTTATCCAACCACTGCTCAGCTACTGTAGGATCTATAGTGCCCAAGAAATCCTCAGCTCCATATTTTCTCAATTTATCATAGTTTCTCACCGGCACGTGTGGCTGTGGTGGCGGGTGGCGGCTACACTGGAGCTCCCCTCAACAAATCTACCATATGCCTTAACCAACCCGGCGGTACCTCATCAGCAGCTGATCTCCCTGGCACAGGAGCAGGTGCCTCACTAACTCTATCAACTCTAGCTCCATCTCTACTCTCGTCAGGAGCTACACTCTCAGCACTACCTTCTACAGACTGACGTGACTGAGACTCCATCACTACCTATATCTGCAAACACAGCAGAATATACCTCATTAAGATCAAAGACTGCCATACCAAAACATGTATCTTATTTAAAAACAATATTTTAAAACTCAAAATTTCCTTTTTCTAACAGTTGACCTAGGTTGAGAATCTCAAACCTAGGCTCTGATACCAAAACAATTGTAACACCCTTATACTCCGTATACGTACACAGCATGCTTTAACGATCGTAATATGCGTATACTGAATATAGGAATGCCATGGTTTACTAACCAAACAACTCATTTCTTTTACAATAACATGAACAAATTTAAAACATTAAAGTTATATTATAAAACTCAATAGATAAAATACTTATTTAAAACGCAGCGGAAAATATAAAAATAATTACAAATACTTATACATCAACCTCAAGTTTTACAAAACATAAAACTATATATACATGTTTGGCAGTATGTCTTTGATCTTTAAGCTCCACTATCAACACCTCAAAATCTAGACTCTATTCGGCCTAGAGGAACTCTCTGGTTCTTCCCTGTCACCTGCGCGATGAACCACAATCGCGCTAAGCCAACGGCTTAGTGGTACAAACTACAATAATATTATACTATAATGAAATGTAAATGTCATACTTTCAAATATATAAACAATTCTCAAGAATCTCATTATTTATTTATTTCATCATTCACATATCACATTGAAAACAAAGAAAAACAAGGGCCCAAAAAGAAACTAATATGTTATTCAAAGTTCAGAGTTACTGCTTTGGTCATAATCACAATTATCAAGCCCGTAGGCGATACATATATGGACCTCAACCCGGCTAAACTCGAGGAGATCCTCAACCCGGCAAGACTGTTACCTGTAACAGACCCAGTCTCTTGGACCTCAACCCAGATAAACCCGAGGAAATCCTTAACCCGGCAAGACTGTTACTATAATTCACATTTCACATTTATCAACTGGAATCGGCTTACGACCCGGTCTTTTCACCTATCCAGTACTTTATAGGCATGACGCCAAACCCAGAACTCTGAAGGTTGAATAACACATTAGACACACAATTATTTCAATTACATCTTTAACAATCTTTTTCTCAATCCATTTCTCATTTCATATTCCATAATCAAATAGGCAACCATGCCTCAATCATCTCATTTGCATCATTATAGCCACCCACCATGGTTTCATATCTCATCAAGATAATATACAATATCAATTGCATTAATATCATCATCATAGCCAATCACATTGGTTTTATATCTCATTATATCTCAAATCACATTAAATCAATTCATCATTCAAGTGTACACAACCAATTGCATTAACATACCTTTCATATTTCAACATATCATCAAATGTTTTAACCATGTAATCAATTGCTTAACATATGTATAATCAAATATGTTAAGTATCAAATCATGTGAGTGTATGCAATAATGTAGTTTGTACTTACCTCCAAAAGCAACTCACATAAAACACTAAACTCTTCTTCCAAGAATCCTTCAATACTTGGATTAGGGCAACTCAAACTCTTCACAACCTAATCCAAAAGGAATAATACACATGAGATAATAAGACTAAGATCTAACTAGGGCAAACTCTACACATGACACGCTCAACAACACGGGCGTGTCCCTGACGGTGCCCTAAACTCGCAACACAGAAGCTTTGACACGCTCAGAACCACGGGCGTGTCACTGAACGTGTAATACATTTTGTTTCACAGAAACATTGACACGTACAATAACACGGGAGTGTTCATGGCCGTGTCAAACCTTCACCAACACAGTAGCTATGACACGCTCAGTGACATGGGCATGTCACTGGACATGTAAATGCTACTGCAACACAGAACCATCAACACGCCCAAAGACTTGGCCGTGCTCATGGGCGTGTCAGGCCAAAAATCCAGATTCCGGCAACATCAACAACACAACCAACAAACTACTTTCTTCCACCATTTCCACTTCAAACAAACTGAACTAAACACACCCAAAAACCATAATAACTTGCAAAAACACCAAAACACTTCAAAACATACATCAAACACCACTATACAACCATCACATACACACAACTCTTACTCTTTCAACATCAAACCTAACTCCTTCTTTCCAATCCAACACCAACATCAAAATCAATTAACCCAAACACTCTCAAATACATCTTAATCAAACATATTCACATACCATCAATAATCAACCAACAAACTCAAACACATCTTAAAAGAAAATCAAGGAATCAAGAGGAAACTTACCAAGGATGAAGAAACTCTTAAATTTCCAACTTGATCACTTGAAAACTTCCTTAAATCTTGAGTTTAGAAGATCAAATCTCTTTCTTGCTCTCTTGATTCTTTGATAGCCGGCCAAAAGAAAAGAAAAGGAAAGAAAGAAAATGGACCACGGAGAAAGAAAGAATGAAAAAAGAAAAGAAAGAAATCAAAGTCAAATCTCATCCACTATCTCCTCAAAACCCTCTCCTCCAAGCATTAATATTAAAATATTCCAAATATCTTCTTCCACCCACTTAAATGTCCATTTACACTAATTAACTTAATTAATTTAAAATCATTACTAACCATCTTGACTTCAAATTTGACTTGTATATGTTGTATATATTACTATATATACAACATATACACTCTCTCTTCACTTCCTTTCTCTTTCCAATTATACATATACATTAAATTCAATTAAAACAACAATTATATCAAAACTTCTAGGGCACATTTTGGGATATTACATAAATAATTCGCTAGAATTATAAATATTGATGAACTCCTATATTCTTCCAATGCGAATTTTGATTCAGATAATGCTATGTATGCCATATTGTTCTAAGTCTATTCTGAAAAAAAAAAGGGAATATGATAATTTCATATTGTATACATTTAGTGCAATTTATCCAAAAATTCTTATTATACAAAAAATGCATAATAAAAGAATAAAATTTAATACTTTATATTTCATGATTCAAAAGTAAATTATTAAATATTTTAGTGTATACAAAATTTTTATCATAATCTAAGTAATTATTATGTTTATTTTGTTTCATATTTTATGATTTAAAAATAAATCATTAAATATTTCGATATATATAATATTTTTAGCATAATCTAAGTAGTCATTATGTTCATTTTTTTCTTTATTATTAATTAATATTCTTAAATTTTTATGGTAGGTAACTCTTGACAATGCAACATATAATTGGCCATGAAAAAAAACATGATCATGAAGACATAAACCAACTTATTTTAATGTTTTCCCTTGGCTTTTATTGATTGTCATGCAATAAGAAACTCTTATTGGAAATTGTCTTCTTTTTAATATAAATGAAAATTTATTTTTGGTATAAGAAAGAATAATTTCAGGTATATAAACTTTTTCACCACTATGTGATCCTATTATTATAATTTTTTCTATAACCTTTGTTCCTAAATTAGTTGTCATTAATCTATTTCCATTGCATAAACCAATTCTAGTATTAAGGTTTCTAAACAGCATAATAGGGATATTTTTTTTTAGTTTCAATTCATGTTGAGAAAAACCATTAAAATTCAAAGAATTTATAAACTCAGTTGGATTAAGAACTTCTAACTCTTCTCCATCGTATGTTGTTTTGCAAATTGAATCTAAGCTATAGTAAATTTTTTCCTCTTCTGGCAATAAATTAATCATTTGTTTATTAATAATATCTACAATTTCGTTAGTCGGTGTGATAATAGCTTTGTTTTTTATATATGAATAATCATTATATTTACTTAAAATATCAGGGTATGTTTCTTCAATTATTTGTTTAATTGGATTGTTGTACTTTTCAACTAACAAATCGTTAGGAATTCTAATCCAGTTATTTTCGCTATCGTCTTCATCTATTTTTATAGTTGTTATTGATCCATCACCAACTAACAAAATCCACTCAAAGAAATCTTTAAGTTCATTACGTTCATTGATATCATTTGAAATTGGGGTAAGACGCATATTTACAGTTAATTGATACACTTTTAAAAAATTTCACAAATATGATTTTGTAATTGATGCACTTATAATATCACTTTTACTACCATTAACAACTACATGTAATATTTGCCTAAAATCTCCTCCTAATAAAAGAATTTTTCCTCCAAATGGATTATCTATTTTATCATTTTGTGAATTACATAAAACATCTCTAAATGATCTATCTAATGCTTCAAAACAATGTCTATGGCTCATAGGAGCTTCATCCTAAATAATTAGTTAAGTTTCTTGTATTAATCTTGCTAATTGAGTTCCTTTTTTTCACAGGATGAATGTTCATTTAAATTAATAGGTATTTTAAATCTAGAATGTGTTGTTCTACCTCCAGACAAATAATAATGATGCAATACCAGATGAAGCAACAACTAATATAATTTTTTCTTCACTTCTTAATTTAGATATAATAACTTCATATAAATATGGTTTGCCTGTTCCACCAAATCCATCTACAAAAAATAATCCTCCTCTATTATTATTGACAGCATCAATAATATCATTATATACTTGCAGTTGTTCAGAAGTTAAAGTTAAAATTAATTGATCATGTTTTTCTTTTAATTCTATAAAATTATAATTTAATTCTTCAGTCAACAACCTATTATTATTGTCAACAAGTAATGATCTATCAGGCATAGGTAAATTATGATATGCTAAAGTAGAAGAATTTTTATTAAAAAAATTCCAAGTTCAAGAAGAACTCTATTTTTTAAATATACATCAGAAATAGATGAAAGCAGAATATCTAATATATTATGAAGTTCCTATTTTATATCATCACAAAAAATTTTTCAAAATAAATGAAAGAGTTTATCTGGATGACTTACTTGACAAAATAATATGACAACTGCAAATAGATGGCGAAGCTCAAAAGATGATGCATATAAAATTGCTTCTTCAATTGCATTAATTCTTTAAATATTATTTCCTATTAAATCATATGGTGCACAAGCTTGTTGAAAAGTAGGATGTATAATTCTATTAACAGTCCTCATGTCTTTAAAATTTTTAGGACCTTTAATAATATTTAAAAGCAGTCACAAAAAATAAAGTTCACAAGAATTTGGATGAACATAAGCAATTCTACCGATACAATGTCCTCTTTTTCGTTTAATATATACTTTTTCTTTACTTTGCCTAACCCATTTTGTAGGAAATTCAACATGTGTTAGTAACCTAGCATCTTCATACATAGTATTAGTACTCATCCATTCAGTAAACATAGTTCGACTAAAATCAGGATTATTTGCAATATAAGTTAAACTACCAAAAGGTTTGAACAAAATGTTATTCATATTAGGCAAATGTAATACTAATTTTTCAACAGCCGGATCTCTATATTTTATAGGATATTCATATAAGCTCCAAATAGCTTCATGCAGTGGAAGAAATCGACAATCTAAATGTTACTACTTCATCAATAACATTGTTATTATTATGAATATTCTCATTTTCTTCATCATATCTACCATAATTTTTAATAATTGTTCGAATTCGATCGGTACCTTTACTAAGATATTTAAATAAATATTTTACCATTGTAGATTGGACACAAAATTCAATACAAATATGTGCTTCATACTTGCAAATTAAATCTTTATTATAAGGAACCACAAAATGATTATCTATCTTTTCATTATTCTTAATAACATAATTACTATCATTTCTACGTTTATAAGTTGGAAAACCACTAACATCAATAGTAGTTTGGTTTTGATATTTTTTTGAAAAATATTTACTATATTTTTTTTCTTTCATGCAAGGTGATGTAGGATTAATAGAACCACACGGACCATGAATCATGAATCTTGAAACTAATTCATATGCTTTTAAACTAGTTTCTTTTGCTGGTAACTCAGCAGATATGATAGAATCAATATTTGAAGGTCCAATTAGTTTATCATCTTTATGTAACCACAATAAACAATGGATATGAGGCAATCCTATTTTTTGAAATTCAACTGTGTGTAATAAAGCAACAACTTTACCAAAATATTGATATTTTTTAAAATCGTCAATCAACTGATTAACTTTAGCTTTAAAAATACAACAAACAATATTAGGTCAATCTTATGGTTTTAAGCCAAGTATATAATCTAACATTCGTTGTATTTCATTCAATAATAGATTGCATGTAAATGTTATAAATAAATTAGGATGTCCATAAAATCTACATATAGCCACAACATCGCGATAATGTTCTGTTAGCCAAACCACTGGCTTCTATTTTGATCTTAGGCAATCAAATTGTATAGGACTAATATTTGTACCAAATAACATTTTGCAAGACTTTAATTTTTGAAGGAATATCAAAGTTCCTGACCAGACTAGAATCCAAGCAGACCAGACTCAGAAGAAGTTAGCCATACCGAGCTAAAGTCTGACCGTACCAATGCCGAGCTGATGAACATTCCAAGAATGAGGTGACGAGCATGATCGTTCCAAATTCGAGCTAACCAGACCGGAGTATGGTACGGTCGGATCGAGCCTTAGCTGCTAGAATCGAGAATGAGATAATTGAATCAAACCTGAGCTAAAAAAATATCCAATAGAGTTCATGATCAATGTCACTCCTACATTATGAATGGACTATATGGCACGACCGGACCTTCTAGTAGTCCGACCATACACAGCACTTGTTAAACCCTCAAAACTTCCAAAAAAACTCACGGTCACTAGTACTCCGAAACTTCAGCATATCATGCCTGGTATGATCGGACCTAATGCAGTTCGATCAGACCAAGCCAAAGCTAAAAATCTAATAAAGTTCTAGTAGAGTTCACGGCTGCCCATACTCCCAAAACCTCAGCATACCAGGATGAGACCGACTGGATAAAACTTGTCCCGATCATACTAGTGGAATGGGATTTAAAAATTATAGCCATTACTTATCCACTCAATTATTAGATGTCATGTGTACTAATCATTGAAGAACTTTTATCAGAAAAATAGAGAGCACGACCAGACCAAGCACAGTCCGACCGTGCCAAGCCCGAGCTGACAGAACCAAAGTTAGTCTGACCATGAACTTGCTCTAGAAAGTGATTAAAGTGAAAGACAAGAATCAAACTTGTTCACTCCCACTCCAAAGGCTATTTGAAGACTTGAAGGCTATAAATACCATAAGAAACCTCATTTTTCAGGTGGATTGTGATTGTAATTGCCAAAATTAACAACTTTCAATTATTTGCATCAAAAATTTTACTTGCATTCCTTGAGTGCTGGGTGTGAACATTAAACACCATTGTAAGTTTGAGTTTGAGCTTTTAAACACTTAGGTTTTAGAGTGAGCCTGGGAAAGCTCTTGTTGGGTTGTGAGGAAAATACTCAAATGTTGTAAAAGTTTGGTGTGAGCTTTTGAAAACATCAAGTTAGAGTTGAGCTTGTAAAAAATCATGATTAATGGAACCTTAAGAAGTTGTTAAGGAAGAGGATGTAGGATTGAGGTGATCTGAACCAATATAAACTCTCTGTGTTCATTGTTCTCTGCTCTACTTTTTCTTGCTTTGTTTGATTTTAAATTTTAATTTACCTTCACTTCTTTAAAATAACCAATTCACCCAGCTCCCCTCTCTTGGTTGCCATCTTGGGACAACAATTGGTATCAGAGCCTCAAAATTTCAAGAAGCTTAATTGTGAAATTTGATCCACAATGGCAGCCACTTCTTCATTCGCCTTCATTACTCAATCTCATGGAAATATCAATTCTTATCTAAGACCCTACTTCGAAGGAAAGGATTATTCTTATTGGAAATATAAGATGTATTTGTTTCTTGATAGTGAGAGAATTAAGCTTTGGAAATGTGTGCAAAATACATGGAAATGTCCTACTCATGATGTTGATGGTGTTCAAGTGCCTCTTTATAGAGACAAATGGACAAATGCTCAAGAAAAAGCTCACTACAAGAACATTAGAGCAGTATCCATCTTGATAAATTCCTTATCTAGAGAAGAAGTTGGAAGAATTCAATATCTTACTTGTGCATATAGTATTTGGAAAACTCTTAAGAATTATCATGAGGGTACTACCCAAGTGAGGTTCACTAAAACCCAAATGCTTGTACATGATTATGAACTCTTTAAGATGAAGCCCAACAAAAAAGTCACCAAAATGATAAATCGGCTACTTGCTATTGTCAATGACTTGAAGAACTATGAAAAAATATATGATCAAGGTGATATCAATAGCAAAATATCAAGAGCACTTAGAGCCAAGAAGAACTTTGAATCAAAGGTTTCTTCAATTGAAAAGGCTCATGATCTTAGCACACTAAGAACCGATGAGCTTGTTGGAAAACTCCTCACTTTCGAATTGCATACTGAAAAAGAAGATGAGAAAGACAAAAGGAAAAGCAATAGCTCTCAAAGACACCAAAGAAGTTGAGAGTTCAAGTGAAGAAAATAGTAATGATGATGAAGAAATGGCCATGCTATCTAAAAGAGTAAGTGAATGGAAAAGAAAGAGGATATTGCAAGCAAAAGGTAATTCCTCCAAATTCTCTTTCAAATATAAGGAGAAGAAAAATGAAGTAAAATTTTATGAATATGTCAAGCGGGGTCACATCAACATGGATTGCTTCAAAATTAAGAACTAAAAGAAATGGGATAAGGAGAAGAAGAAATCTCTCAAAGCCATATGGGATGATAACTCTTCAAGTGAAAATCTTGGTCTCATGGCTATTGGAGATGATGATGATCACACTGATAAGGTAGGTACTCAATCTTTGAACTTGAATGCATATAGTGATGATGTTGATAATGCTTCAGATGATAGTGATCTAGTTGAGCATATGAACCTAAGAGTCCAAAAATATTTTTCTAAGATGAATTTCTATAAAGAAAAATACTCTAAGCTAGAAAAGAATTTTGTTTCTTTAAAAATTTTTACTTTAGAATTAAAGACCTCAAATGAACAATTATTGAAATCCATTGATAAAATGTCTAGAAATTCACATAGCTTAGAAAAGATAATCAAGGAAAATAACACTTTGAAAGAAGAAATAAATGAACTAAAGAATTCTATTTCAAAGTTTCACAAAGGTAAGGAAGCCTTGGATACATTGATTAGTGTCCAAAGGTCACCTTCTTCCAAATATGGCTTAGGGTTTAATGGCTCTTGTACTACTTCATCCAATGCGCCAATATTTTTTAAAGCATCTATAACTCAAACCTCTAGTATTGAAGTTGTAAAGAATACATATGCACACACTAAGCCTAAAATTCTCTAAGGCCCTGAGCCTAACAGTGCCGAAGTCGTAAGAACCATTCCACCGGGAGTAGGGGCAAAAATCCCCGCTCACAAATCCTTGACATCCTCCATCAAATTCAAGGATAAATTTTCTCACAAATTTCTCACATTTATGATTTTACCAAGAGAGTCTCTCACCTTCATATGGACTTTAGGGACATATAAGAATTCATGGGCATTCCCAAATGTCCCCCCGTCAGATGAAGAAGGAGATGATGGAGAGCCAATCGGAACCTTTGATGAAGGTTTAGAAGAGGAAGAAGGAGAAAAGGATAAAGAAGAGGGAGATGGAAATGGAACTAATAATGATAATTTTGATTATCCTCCTTATTAATTGCACTTAAATGATAATTTGCATTCCTTTTTTACTTTGTCAAATGGGGAGAATTTGCGTTATTTGTAATATAAATTTGATTAAATTGAATTAATTGAATTGCATTAATTAAAATTGATAGCATATGTTAAGGGGGAGTATTTATAAAAATATGATAGCATACGTTAATGGGGAGCATTAAGCATTTACTTGTCATAACTTTCTTTTGTTAAAAGAAGAGCATGTGTTAAAGGGAAAAACACTCTTTAGACATGGAAACTTTTTAAGGTCCTTTCAAATCAATTCAATTTAATTTCCAAAGTCAAAAAGGGGGAGATTGTTAGCCAAACCATTGGCCTCTATTTTGATCTTAGGCAATCAAATTGAATATGACTAATATTTGTACCAAGTAACATTTTGCAGGACTTTAATTTTTAAAGAAATCCAAAGCACATGACCGAACCAGAATCTAGGCCAACTGGACTCAGGAAAAGTCAGCCATACAGAGCTAAAGTTTGATCACGCCAATACTGAGATGACGAGCGTTCCAAGAATGAGGTGACGAGCATGATCGTTCTAAATCTGAGCTAACCGGACTGGAGTATGGTATGACCATACTGAGTCTTAGCTGCCAGAACCGAGCACGAGCTAATTGGACCAAACTCTAGCTAAAAATATCCAGTATAGTTCATGATCAATGTCACTCCCACATTGTGAATGGATTATATGGCACGATCGGACGTTCGATCAATTCGACCATACCGAATATGAGCTAAATCCTCAGAACTTTCAGTAAAGCTCACGGTCATTGGTACTCTAAAAACTTCAATATATCATGCCTAGTATGACCAGACCTAATGCAGTCCGACTGAACAGAGCCAAAGCTAAAAATCTAACAAAGTCCCAGTAGAGTTTACGGTTTCCAATACTCCCTAAACCTCAACATACTATGATAAGACCGACTAGACCAAACTTGTCCCAACCATACTATTGGAACGGGGTTTGAAAATTATAGTCGTTACTTATCTACTCAATTATAGTCATTATTGGAATGGGGTTTGAAAATTATAGTCATTACTATTGGATACCACATGTACTAGCCATTGAAGAACTTTTGTCAGAAAAACTGAGAGCACGATCGGATCAAGCCCGAGTCGACCATACCAAAGTCAGTCCGTCCATAAACATGCTCTAAAAAGTTATTAAAGTGGGAGACAAGAGTCAAACATGTTGGCTCCCACCCCAAACGGCTAGTTCAAGACTTGAAGGGCATAAATACCATAAGAAACCTAATTGTAGACCCTTAACTTTGGCTCTAAGCAAGTCCAATCCCAATTAATAGAGACCAAACTTGATCCGATCCAATTTTTAGGCTTAAACTTATTCCATTCGAATCTTGGAAAATCAAATCAAGTCCAATCCGACCTTGAAACCCAAACCAATCCACAGGTCCAGAACCTAAACCAATCTTAGGTCCAGAACCCAAATATAATCTTGGGTCCAGAATCCAAATCTGGTCTTTTGTCCAAAATCCAAATCCAATCTTGGGTCCAGAACCCAAATCCAGTCTTGGGTCCAGAACCCAAATCCAATCTCCGGTCTAAAATCTAAAATTCAGTCTCGGATTCAGAATCCATCCTCATCTAAGATCGACTAAAAGTCATATTATTTTTCACTCTCTTTTACTGAAGTCTCAAATCATTCAAATAGGGAGGCAAAACTGTAGATCCTTAATTTTGGCCTTAAGCCAGTCTTGTCCCAATTAAAAAGGGCCATGTCAAATCCAAAAAGTTTAAACCTAGTCTAGTCTGAAAAGCTTAAAATAAGTATGGACCAATTTTAAAAGCCCAAAATCGGTTCGACCCAATCTTAAAATCCCAAACCAAGCAGGTCTAAGCCTAAAGCATAAAATCATGATGAATTGACTTAGCCAATTTGCCACTGGGCTAGCCCATGGCGAATTGGCATGACCAATTCCCCATGGTGCTTCTTCATGGCGAATTGGCTTGGCCAATTAGCCATGGATGCCATGGACAAAGGCCCACGGTGAATTGGGTAGCTCAATTCACCATGGGTCTTAAATCTAGGTTTTAATTATGAATTTTTGGCTTAATTGTGTCCGGATTCAGTTTGAATTAGCTTCAAATTCTAATTTTAATCGGATTAGCAGAGAGATTTTTTGAAAATTAAAAATTTTAGAGCCGACTTTAGGTCTGATACTGGCTTATAAATACATAGATTAAAGGAGCAAAAGGGGGACTACAACATTAATCATTCACAACAGCAATTAACAAAGATAGAGAGTAACAAGATTAATCAAAATAGAAAGCAAAAAGCAAGCAGAAAGGAAAAGAAAATAGAGAGGCATTAGCAATTTGAGAGGCAGTAGCAATTGTCTACAAATTATTTCGTTCTATAACACCCTTGTACCCCATATACGCACACCACATACACCCACATATGTAATATATGTATACCAGATACAATAATGTCACAATCCATTTTAAACAAACCAATCTTTAACTTTAACATAAAATCATCATAAGTCAATCTGAGTAAACTTAAAATATTTAACTTATATTATAGAAAGTAATAGATAAAACATTCCTTGTTAAGATACATATATATATATATCTTCATTACCCAAAAGTTTATCCAAAATGTTTTTTATTGCGGAAGCGGAATATACATTTCTATATACGTCAAAATCAATATATAAATGCAAAAATCTAAAATATATACATACTGGCAGTTTGTCTCTGATCTTTGATGTCCACTAACAACTCTGATCTCAAAGTCTCGAGCCTAGGCTCGACTCGGTCTAGACGAGCTCTCCGGCACAACCGAATCTACCCTGTCACCTATGCGATGAACCATAATCGTACTAAGCAAAAAGCTTAGTGGTACAAACTTTGATTCAAAATAGATCAATGCGGTGCTAATACACAACACATATGAATATAACAACTCATTACTTTATATCTTATTATATTAATCATTTGCATCAAATTTCATAAATCACATTAAAGCAAAGACAAGCATGGGCCCAAAAGGGATCTAATATGCTACTCAAATTTCAGAGTTACTGCTTTGGTCCATATTGACACCTTGTGTCTAGCCCCGTAGGCAATATATATCCATGGATAATCCAACTAGATCTGAGCTTACAACCCAATCTTTTCACTCAGTCTAGCTTCAAGTATTTGTTATTAAGGCTTACGACCCGTTCTTTTCACCCCAAAAACATCACATTTATCAGCTAGGCCCAGCTTATGACCCGATCTTTTCACCTGCCTAGCAATTCATATTCATGCCGCCAAACTCAGAACTCTGAAAATTGAATAACGTACTAGGCACACAAGTTATTCATTTTTCTCATTATCAAATTCTTTCATAATTCCATTCTCAAATTCTTTTCTCACTTTCTCATGATCAAATTGGGCACATTGCCTTATTGTATCATCTTTTCTCACTTTTCTCATTCTTATCTTTTATATCAATATCAATTTATTACATTATGTTTTCACATATCTCATCACATTATTCAACATTTCCTTTCATTTATAACACATTACTCAATTGCTTTGATACATCTACATAATTTATATTATGCACATCATAACATGTTTCTCATTCATCAACAATATATTAAGTAACTTAACACATTTTCCAACCAAATGTGTTAAGTCCCAATGTCATGTAAATATATGAAATCATTCAAAGTTTGTGCTTAACTCTAAAAGCAACAACACCACTTCTATAATACCCCCTACATATCCCATACACTTACCTACATAGGAGATGTCTACATATCCCATACACTTACCTACATAGGAGATGTCACCTAGCATTCACAATTGTACTATATATGTGTCTATGTATGTATTAAAGAAATAAGGTCAAAATACCTCTAAATATTAATGCAGATGTTAAGCTTTTTATAGTACACACATATATCTATTAATTTATAAAGAACTCTTAATGATAACTTATATAATTATAAAATTCTCAAACTACTCTCAAACTAGTACAACTGCCGTACAAAATTATAAAGTATTGCTATGTGAACTATATAGAATATAATATTTATAATATTGTTCATTGAACCTTGGTGATGCAGTTGATCAAAACGTATATCTCTCACTCTGCGATCTCAACTTTCCTTGTTTGATCTGCGCGTCAGAAAATATTTCTAACACGCTAAGCAAAGCTTAGTAGTGTTTATGTATAATTTAAAGAAAAGAAAACTATACATTAAATAAATAGTTTAGAAACAATGAAAAATCTGACTTTCACAACATTTAATAAAGAAAGTAATAAATCTATTGAACTTTGAAATACCAAACTTAATCATATGCAAAATTGATTAAATTAACAATTGTAATATCCCAAAGTGTGCCCTAGAAGTTTTGATATTATTGTTGTATTTGGATGAAATGTATATGTTAAATTGGTAAGAGAAAAGAAGTGAAGAGAGTGTATATGTTGTATATATGGCAATATATACAACATATACACAAGTCAAAGTGTGGAAGTCAAAGAAGATATTTATTTTTATTTTTAATGGAATTAATTAAAAAGGAAAAATAAATGAATGGAAGAGAATTAATTGAATATTTTAATATTATTTTTGCTTGGAGGAGGTTTAAGAGGTGAAGTGTTTGACTTGGTCTCTTATTTTTCTTCTTCTCCATTTGTTGGCCGGCTCACCAAAGACCAAAGAGAGCAAGAGAGGGTTTTTGATTTCTAAGAGCAAATTGAAGGAAGATTCAAGTAATCAAGTTGGAAATTCAAGAAGTTTCATCAACTTTGGTAAGTTCTCTCTTGATTTCCCTTGTTTTATTTGAAGTTGTAATTAAGTTTGATTGTTGATATTTGATAGTATGATTAGGTTTGATTGTGGTGTGTTTGAATGTGTTGGAATTGAATTAAAGAAAAGAAGTTAGGTTGGTGTTGGTGTTGGTGTTGGAAGAGTATGAGTTGTGTTTGTTGTAGGGTTTTGGATTGGTTATTGTTGTAGATGTTGAGTTTGATTAATTATTTTTGTAAATCTTTCATGATGATTGTGTTTGATGAAGTTTGAAGCATAGAATACATGAGTTTGGTCCGAAATAGAGGCATCTTGGATGCCACGACCATGGCCCTTGGCTGCCACGACCGTGGTCATTAGAAGCCATGGCCGTGGGGTTTTGAGCAAAGGAGGCAGAACCGTTTGTTAACCCACGCCCATGGGGGTTGGGAGGCCACGACCGTGGGGTCCTAGAGAGAGATGTTGGCTTGTAATTTATGATCTATGGGTCTAGTATGAGACTAATAGGTGTATAATTGTATTGAAGATTCATGTGTATGTGTAATTAAGTGTGTATTATTCATTTTGGATTAGGTTGTGAAGAGGTTGAGTTGCCCTAATTCAAGTGGTGAAGAATTCTTGGAAGAGGAAGGTTATAGATTGGTGTGAGTTATTCTTAAAGTAAGTACAAACTACATTATTGCATACCTTTATATGACCTTGAGACTTAACACATTTGATTGTAAATGTGTTAAGTAATTTATTGCATTGTTGATGCACATTAATAATGTTATGTTTTGCATAATGTGAACTTTGTGGAATATATGTTGAAGATTCTAAAGATATGATGATGTAATGAAAAAGGAAATAGGAAATTTGAAAGATATGATGATATGATGATCATTCAAAAGGTATGTGCAATGCAATTGATTTTGATGAATTACTTTAATGTGAATTGAAATATGATGAGATGTGATGCCATTGTGATTGATTATAATGATTCAAATGAAATAAATGAGGCATGTTTGCCTAGATGATGATGTTCAATGTAATTGGTTATGTATACTCTATTGAAAGAGATGTGAAGCCATTGTTGTTGGCTATAATGATGTAAATGAGATGATTGAGGCATGGTTGCCTAAATGATGATGAGAAAATGAGAATGAAATTGATAATGAATTAATGAATGAATTGTGTGTCTAATGTGTTATTCCATTTTCAGAGTTTTGTTGTTGGTGGCATGCCTATAGTAACAATCTCTTGAAGTTAGGTTGGGCTTGATCCTTGAAGCCAAGTTGGGTTGAAGTTTAGCATGCTTAACTCCCCTTGAAGCTTGGTTGGATCTAGTCCTTGAAGCCTAATTGAGATGTTACAACCCTTGAAGCTAGGTTGGGTTTGGTTCTTGAAGCCAAGTTGGGTTGATACTTAGCATGCTTTGTTCCCCTTGAAGCTTAGTTGAGCCTAATCCTTGAAGCCTAGTTGGGATAATGATAATGATAAATGTGATAATTAAACCAAAACATTAACTCTGAAAGTTGAATGGCATATTAGTGTCTTTTGGGCCCATGCTTGTCTTTGCTTTAATATGCAATATGGAATGAGATATAATGTTATAAGATGATTATAATACATAAGTAACTTATTGAAAATGAATATGGCTTGGGAAACTATGTTGAGTAATGAAACTATGAAAGTACAACATGACGTATAATATGTGTATGGATGTGGAAATTGTGAGTATTACTTCGTGAATGTTTTGATAAGTTATTGAACAATGTAAGATTTTGAAATATAATATTCTTTTGAACTGTTTATGAAACTTGATTGTGTGACATTGGCATTGCATTGAAGCATAATATTATTGTAGTTTGTACCACTAAGCCGTTGGCTTAGCGCGATTGTGGTTCATCGCGCAGGTGACAGGGTCGAGCCGGAGAGTTTCTCTAGACCGAGTCGAGTCTAGAATTTTGAAGTGTTGGTTGTGAGCATAAAGATCAAAGATTGACTGCCAAACATGTATAAATGTTATTTTTTTTGTAAAATTTGGTTTTTGATGTATATATATTTGTAAAGGCCGCTATATTTTCCGCTGCGTATTATAGAAATGTTTTATCTATTGTATTTTTATAATATGTCTTAAATGTTTTAAGTTTTCTAATAATGTTGTTAAAAGGAATGAGTTGTGTGTTTAATAAACCGTAGCATCTTTATATTCAGTATACATATATTACAGATATGATGGTATGTAGTGTGCGTATACGGGGTATAGGGGTGTTACAATTGTTTTGGTATCAGAGCCTAGGTTTGAGATTCTCAACATAGGTAAATTGTAAGAAAAAGAATATTTTGATTTTAAAAGTTGGTTTTTGAATAAAATACATGTTTTGGTATTGGCAGTCTCTGATCTTTAATGAGGTATATTCTGCTGTGTTTGCAGATATAGGTATTGATGGAGTCTCAGTCACGTCAGTCTGTAGAAGGTAGTGCTGAGAGCGTAGCTTCTGAAGAGGGTGGAGATGGAGCTAGAGTTGAGAGAGTTAGTGAGGCCCCTGCTTCTGTGCCAGGGAGATCAGCTACTGATGAGGTTCCACCCGGTTGGTTACGACATGTGGTAGAATTGTTGAGGGGAGCTCCCGTACAGCAACCGCCACCACAGCCTCAAGTGCCGGTGAGGCACTATGATAAATTGAGGAAGTATGGAGCTGAGGATTTCTTGGGTACTACAGATCCTGCAGTAGCTGAGCAGTGGTTGGATAAAGTGCAGAGGATATTTATCCAGTTGCAAGCTACTCCTAATGAGAAATTTGATTATGCTAGATCTCTTCTTCCGAAAGATGCTTATGATTGGTGGAAGACAGTTCCTCTTGCCATGGATGATCCACCAACGTTATCTTATAATGATTTTCTCAGGGAGTTTGAGCTGAAGTATACTCTGAGGGAGTATAAAGATGTCAAGAAGATGGAGTTTCTAAATCTGAGGCTAAACAACCGGACAGTGACAGAGTATGAGATTGAGTATATCCGGTTGAGTCACTATGCCGGTGGGATTATTTCTGATGAAATTGACCAGTGCAGGAGATTTGAGGAGGGGTTGAGGCCCTCTATTATGTGCATTGTGGCTGGTTCTCGGTATCATGATTTTTCACAATTGGTTACAGCAGCTAGAAGTGTTGAGAGAGCACAGGGCATTGCAGCAGCTGCTACCGAGGAGGAGACCAGGGTTAGGAGACCCCAGTTTGAGGCAGGGTCTTCGTCTATGAAGAGAGGCAGAGGAAGTTTTATTCCGAGAGTCAGTAGGAGCCAGAGGCAGTCTGGTAGGTCAGTTCAGTATCAGAGGCAGAGACCGAGACCTACAGTTTCTGTAGCTAGTGCTCCGACTCCAGTGGTTCAGAGATCTACTCCACCTGTATGTGTTCATAGTGGTAGGACTCATGGGGGTGTTTGTTGGAAGACAGGTGGATTGGGAGTATGCTTCAGATGTGGGTCACCAGCTCATTTTATTAAAGATTGTCCGGAGCCACAGGATGATAGACAGACTGATACTGCAGCTTCTCGACCCAGTGTCAGTAGAGGTGGTCGAGGGGGGTAGAGGTTTCAGTAGAGGTGGTAGACCTGGGTTTAGTCAGAGAGGAGGATCTTCATCCAGAGGCAGTAGGCCAGATGAGGCCGGATCTTCTCAAAGAGTATATGTGATGCAGAGGCAACCGGATACTTCAGCAGTTATAGCGGGTACATTTTCTTTATTTGATATTCCAGTTCTTGCTTTGATTGATCCAGGATCTACTCATTCATACATAAGTGCATCCATATTTCCTGTGTCTGAATTGCATTCAAAATCCATGGGATTTGATGAGTTGGTGACAAATCCTTTAGGACATAGTGTGGTAGTTAGTAAGGTGCATCGGGATAGTGCAGTTGTGGTGCAAGGTGAGGAGTTTTTTGGTGATTTGATTGAAATGCCTTTTAAAAAATATGATATGATCTTAGGCATGGATTGGTTGTCTAAGCATGGAGTTGTGGTAGATTGTCAAAAGAAGTGTGTTACTTTGAGAACTAGTGATGGTAGAAGTGTGATGGTGTCTAGTGAGCAGAGACAACTTGCATCCTTGTTAGTATTTGCTGTAGCAGCTAGAAGGTTGATTAAAAAAGGGTGTGATGCTTATCTTGCTCATGTTGTGGATACCAGAGTAGTGGGTTCTCAAATTGATAGTATACCCACAGTAGCAGAATTTCCAGAAGTTTTTCCTGAGGAGTTGCCAGGGTTACCCCCTGAGAGAGAGGTTGAGTTTGGTATTGACTTGTTGCCTAGTACCACTCTTATCTCTATTACTCCTTATCAAATGGCACCTGCTGAGTTACGAGAGTTGAAGGTACAGTTACAGGAGTTGTTGGATAAAGGGTTTGTTCGCCCTAGTGTTTCTCCATGGAGAGCTCCTGTTTTGTTTGTGAAGAAGAAGGATGGTACTTTAAGGTTGTGCATCGATTATAGGCAATTAAACAAAGTGACTATCAAGAATAAGTATCCTTTGCCTAGGATTGATGATCTCTTCGATCAGTTGAAGGGAGCAGCAGTGTTTTCTAAGATTAATTTGAGATCAGGGTACCATCAATTGAGAGTTAAAGCTGAAGATGTTCCTAAGACAGCTTTTCGTATAAGGTATGGGCATTATGAGTTTTTGGTAATGCCTTTTGGGTTGACGAATGCACCTGCAGCTTTCATGGATTTGATGAATAGGGTGTTTAGGCCCTATCTGGATCAGTTTGTGGTGGTTTTCATTGATGATATTTTGGTGTATTCGCGTAATGAGGAGGAGCATGACAAGCATCTACGGATTGTATTACAGATCTTGAGAGAGAAGCAATTGTATGCTAAGCTGTCAAAGTGTGAATTTTGGCTTGATCAAGTGACTTTTCTGGGTCATATAGTTTCAGCAGACGGTGTTAGAGTCGATCCAATAAAGTTGAAGCTATTTTGAATTGGAGTCCACCGAAGTCTGTGACTGAAGTTAGAAGTTTTCTGGGTTTGGCAGGCTATTATCGACGGTTTGTGAAAGGTTTTTCTTTGATAGCTACTCCACTCACCAGATTACTTCGAAAGGGAGTTAGATTTGTGTGGACAGATCAGTGTCAAGCTAGCTTCGAGCAGTTGAAAGAGATATTGACTCAAGCACCTGTTCTTACTTTGCCTGTGGAAGATAAACCATATGTGATTTACAGTGATGCTTCACATAATGGTTTAGGATGTGTTTTGATGCAAGAGGGTAAAGTTATAGCTTATGCTTATCGGCAGTTGAAGCCGCATGAGCTTAATTACCCGACGCATGATTTGGAGTTAGCAGCCATAGTGTTTGCTTTGAAGATTTGGCGACATTATTTGTATGGAGAGAAGTGTTTTATCTAAACAGATCATAAAAGTTTGAAATATTTGGGTGTTCAGAGGGAGCTGAATCTTCGGCAGAGACGGTGGTTGGAATTGATCAAAGACTATGACTGTTTGACTGATTATCATCCTGGTAAAGCAAATGTTGTTGCGGATGCCTTGAGTCGGAAGTCTTTGGCAGGTTTGACTGTTTATTCACTCTCGTTGCTTGTTGAGTTGAGAGCATTGCATGCTAGTTTTGAGCTTTGTAATGATGGTGCATTGTTAGCTCAGTTGCATTTGAGACCGGTGTTGTTGGACCAAATAAGAGAGGCTCAATTAGTTGATGAGAAAATTCAGAAGATTGTTTCAGATTGCCAAAATGGGGAGAACCGTGATTTTCATGTTAAAAGTGATGGTAGCCTTTGGTTCAAAGATAGGTTGTGTGTTCCTGATGATGCTAGTTTGAGAAAGGTTATTTTTATAATATGTCTTAAATGTTTTAAGTTTTCTAATAATGTTGTTAAAAGGAATGAGTTGTGTGTTTAATAAACCGTAGCATCTTTATATTCAGTATACATATATTACAGATATGATGGTATGTAGTGTGCGTATACGGGGTATAGGGGTGTTACAATTGTTTTGGTATCAGAGCCTAGGTTTGAGATTCTCAACATAGGTAAATTGTAAGAAAAAGAATATTTTGATTTTAAAAGTTGGTTTTTGAATAAAATACATGTTTTGGTATTGACAGTCTCTGATCTTTAATGAGGTATATTCTGCTGTGTTTGCAGATATAGGTATTGATGGAGTCTCAGTCACGTCAGTCTGTAGAAGGTAGTGCTGAGAGCGTAGCTTCTGAAGAGGGTGGAGATGGAGCTAGAGTTGAGAGAGTTAGTGAGGCCCCTGCTTCTGTGCCAGGGAGATCAGCTACTGATGAGGTTCCACCCGGTTGGTTACGGCATGTGGTAGAATTGTTGAGGGGAGCTCCCGTACAGCAACCGCCACCACAGCCTCAAGTGCCGGTGAGGCACTATGATAAATTGAGGAAGTATGGAGCTGAGGATTTCTTGGGTACTACAGATCCTGCAGTAGCTGAGCAGTGGTTGGATAAAGTGCAGAGGATATTTATCCAGTTTCAAGCTACTCCTGATGAGAAATTTGATTATGCTAGATCTCTTCTTCAGAAAGATGCTTATGATTGGTGGAAGATGGTTCCTCATGCCATGGATGATCCACCAACGTTATCTTATAATGATTTTCTGAGGGAGTTTGAGCTGAAGTATACTCTGAGGGAGTATAAAGATGTCAAGAAGATGGAGTTTCTAAATCTGAGGCAAGACAACCGGACAGTGACAGAGTATGAGATTGAGTATATCCGGTTGAGTCACTATGCCGGTGGGATTATTTCTGATGAAATTGACCGGTGCAGGAGATTTGAGTAGGGGTTGAGGCCCTCTATTATGTGCATTGTGGCTGGTTCTCGGTATCAGGATTTTTCACAATTGGTTACAGCAGCTAGAAGTGTTGAGAGAGCACAGGGCATTGCAGCAGCTGCTACCGAGGAGGAGACCAGGGTTAGGAGACCCCAGTTTGAGGCAGGGTCTTCGTCTATGAAGAGAGGCAGAGGAAGTTTTATTCCGAGAGTCAGTAGGAGCCAGAGGCAGTCTGGTAGGTCAGTTCAGTATCAGAGGCAGAGACCGAGACCTACAGTTTCTGTAGCTAGTGCTCCGACTCCAGTGGTTCAGAGATCTACTCCACCTGTATGTGTTCATTGTGGTAGGACTCATGGGGGTGTTTGTTGGAAGACAGGTGGATCGGGAGTATGCTTCACAATTCACTATTAATTATCAATATTAAATTAAAAATTATGTATCTAAAATTTTGAACATTACAACTTCAACCTCCTCTACCAAGATATCCCTCAATCCTTGGATTGGGTAACTCAATTCTCTTCAAAACCTAATTCAAATGTGATTATAAATACTCACTTAGTGATACACATAGGAAATAAGAATAAGAACTATATAGGGCAAACTCTACACTTGACACGCTCAACAATACGGGCGTGTCCATGGTCGTGCCCTAAACCCACAACACAGAAGCTTTAACATGCTCAGTGACATAGGTGTGTCACTGCACGTGTCAATTCTCCTCCAACACAGTAGCTATGACACGCTCAGTGACATGGGTGTGTCTGTAACACCCCTATACCCCGTATACGTACAGAGCATGCTAATACGATCGTAATATATGTATACTGAATATAGGTATGCCACTGTTTATAAAACAAACAAATAATCCCTTTAAGATAATATAAATAAATTAAAACATTTAAAGGAATTTATGAAACACAATAGACTCAATGTTTATTAAATACACAGCGGAAAATGTAACAAATATTTACAAATACATATACATTAAACATAAATATATACATGTTTGGCAGTATGTCTTCGATCTTTAAGCTTCACTAGCAACACCTCAAGATCTAGCTTCTACCCTGCCTAGAGGAACTCTCCGATTCTTCCCTGTTACCTGCGCGATAAATCATAATCGCGCTAAGCCAACGGCTTAGTGGTACAAATTACAATAATACTATGTTTCGATGTAATGCAATGCCAATATAATATGTTCAAACATTATACTCTATACATAAGAATATCGCTTATCAAAGTCTTACATTGAATCTCATTATTCATTAATCACATTTAAACAAAGACAAGCATGGGCCCAAAGACACTAATATGCCATTCAACTTTCAGAGTTAATGTTTTGGTTTAATTATCACATTTATCATTATCCCAACTAGGCTTCAAGGATTTAGGTTCAACCAAGCTTTAAGGGGAACAAAGCATGCTAAGTATCAACCCAACTTGGCTCCAAGAACCAATCCAACCTAGCTTCAAGGGTTGTAACATCTCAATTAGGCTTTAAGGACTAGACCCAACCAAGCTTCAAGAGGAGTAAAATATGTTAAACTTCAACCCAACTTGGCTTCAAGGATCAAGCCCAACCTAACTTGAAGAGATTGTTACTATTAGGCATGCCACCAACAACAAAACTCTGAAAATGAATAACATATTAGACACACAATTCATTTATTATTCATTATCAATTTCATTCTCCATTCTCATCATCATTTAGGCAAACATGCCCCACTTATCTCAATTGAATCATCATAGCCAATCACAATGGCTTCTCATTTCATTTGAATCATCATAGCCAATCACAATGGCCTCAAATCTTATCATGTCTCAATTCACATTATAATACTTCATTATTCAAGTATACATAAACAATTATATTGAACATCATCAAATAGGCATACATGCCTCAATTATCTCAATTCACATTATGCAAAACATAACATTATTAATATGCATAAACAATGCAATAGAGTACTTATCACAATTATAATCATATGGATTAAGTTTCAAGATCATTTGAATATATGCATTTATTTAGGGTTTGTACTTACCTTAAGCACCACTTATACAAATCTATACACTACCTTTTTCCAACACTTCTTCACCACTTAAATTAGGGCAAATCAACCTCTTCACAACCTAATCCAAAAGAATAATACATATGAGATAAAATAGATAAGGCTAACTAGGGCAAACTCTACACCTGACACGCTCAACAACACGGGCGTGTCCCTGACCGTGCCCTAAACTCACAACACAGAAGCTTTGACACGCTCAGAACCACGGGCGTGTCACTGAATGTGTAATACATTCTGTCTCACAGAAACATTTACACGTCCAACAACATGGGCGTGTTCATGGCCGTGTCAATTCCTTACCAACACAGTAGCTATGACACGCTCAACAACACGAGCGTGTCACTGGACGTGTAAATACTACTACTACACAGAAGCTGTGACACGCTCAGTGACATGGGCGTGTCACTGCTCGTGTCACTCATCCAAAACACAGAACCATCGACACGCCCAAAATCCTGGTCGTGCTCATGGGCGTGTCAGGCCAAAAATACAGATTCCGGCCACAACAACCCTTAATCCAACAAAACACTTCCTTTCACCAAAATCCACTTCACACAAACTTAGCTCAACATACCCAAAAACCATAACAAACTTACAAAAACACTTAAACAACTAAAAACACATATAAAACACAAACCAAAATCATCACTACAAACCCTAAACACAAAGACACACTTTCTCTTCCATCCAACTTACTCTTTTCTTCAATCCAAACTCAAAAATCCATAAATCACATGAATCAAACACTCTTAAACACCACACAATCAAAACACACTCCTATCATCAACAATAATCCCTCAAACTCAAACATAACTCCAAAATAAACAAGAGAAATCAAGAGAGAACTTACCAAAGTTGATGAAACTTCAAAATTTCCAACTCAATCACTTGATTCTTCCTTCAATTAGCTCTTAGAATTCAAAGACCTCTCTTGCTCTCTTGTGACTTTGATGAGCAAGCCAAGCAAAGGAGAAGAAAAGAAAATGAAGAAACAAAGTCAAACTTTTCTTCTCTTTAAACCTCCACCAAGTATTCCTAATAAAACAATTACTTAAACACCCTTTTCTATATAATTAAACTCCCTTTCACTTATTGCCCCTTTTTAGTAATTTCACACATAATAAAATAAATATCTTCTTAAGTTGACCCTCCATTTGACTTGTATATATGTTATATATATTACCATATACACAACATATACACTTCCCTTTAAATCTCTCTTCTCTTTAAAATTTAACATATGCATTCAATACAATTACAACAATAATATCAAAACTTCTAGGGCATACTTTGGGATATTACAGTGTCACTAGACGTGTCAATCCCCCAACAACACAATAGCTATGACACGCTCAGTGATATGGGCGTGTCACTGGACGTGTCAATAGTACTACTACACAGAAGCTGTGACATGGGCATGTCACTGGACGTGTCACCAGCCCTGAAAACAGAACCATCGACATGCCCAAAGGCATGGCCATGCTACTGGGTGTGTCAGGCCAAAAACCTGAAATCGACACCAAAAACGCCACATCCAACAATCATCCTTCAATAACCTTATCATCACCACACAAACTCAACCAAATCCATCAATATATCATAATAAACTTGCATAACATCAAAACCACTCAATTACATGCATCAAAACACAATCACAACCATATTTCATAACTCGAAACTTACACAATCCATAACTCTTATTTTCTTCACCAAACTTAACCTTTTTCTTCAATCCAACCCCAAATATCAAAGTTATCAAGACCCAAGAACTTTAAACATATACAAAATCAACCATAAACACAACTACAACAACAATCCAACAAACTCATAAATACACTCTCAAAGGAAATCAAAGAAACAAGTTGGAACTTAGCAAAAGTGAAGAAAAATCCTTAAAACTCCAACTTGATCACTGAACTCTATGTCTCTTCTCTTTAAATCTGAATAGGATTTCTGTCGGTCTGAGGCTGCTTTCAAACGATCCCGAAATATTTTCACTTTCTCTTCTATTTCTTTAATCAAATCGAGACCAACCAACTTACCTTCTCCAACCTCATCCCAACATAGAGGCATCCTGCATCTTCTACCATATAATGCCTCATAAAGTGCCATTTTAATACTGGATTGATGACTGTTGTTATAAGCAAATTCAATTAATGATAAAAATCTATCCCAACTCCCAGAAATATCAATGATATAACTTCTCAACATATCCTCTAAAATCTGTATCACCCTCTCTAACTGTCCATCTGTTTGAGGATGAAAAGTAGTGCTAAAATGCAATCGAGAACCCAAAACATTATGCAAACTCTTCTAAAATCTTGAAGTCAACCGGGGATCTCAATCAGATACCAATGAAATTGGAACTCCATGTAATCTCACTATCACACTGATATACAGCTCAGCTAACTTCTCAAGAGAATAATCCATTCTAACTGGAAGAAAATGAGCTGTCTTTGTCATCGATCCACAATCACCTAGATGGCATCATGCTTCTTTTGAGTTAACGGCAACTCAGTCACAAAATTCATCGTTACACGCTCCCATTTCCATTCTAGCACCAATAATGGCTGAAGTAATCCCGAAGGAACTTAGTGCTCGGCCTTCACTCTCTGACAAGGGAGACATTTGGATACAAACTCCGCTATGTCCCTCTTCATACCTGACCACCAATAATATTGATTCAAATCATGATACATCTTGGTACTCCCAGGGTGCATAGCATACACTGACTGATGTGCTCCCTCCAAGATTACCTTTTTCAATCTTGCATCATCAGGAACACACAACCTATCTCTAAACCACAAACTGCCATCACTTCTCACATGAAAGTCTCGACTCTCTCCTTTTTGGCAATCCAATACAGTTTTCTAATTTTTTTCATCTGCCAATTGAGCCTCCCTTATCTAATCCAATAACACCGGCCTCAATTGCAACTGGACCATTAATGCACCATCATCACATGACTCAAATCTGGCATACAATGCTCTCAACTCAACAAGAACGGATGAGCAGTCATACCAGCTAAAGATTTCCGACTCAAGGCATCAGCAACAACATTTGCCTTGCTAGGATGATAATCAATTAAACAATTGTAGTCTTTAATCAACTCCAACCACCGTCTCTGCCGAAGATTCAACTCTCTTTGAATACCCAAATATTTCAAACTCTTGTGA
Source organism: Garcia nutans (assembly GCA_947685225.1). Classification (NCBI taxonomy): domain Eukaryota; kingdom Viridiplantae; phylum Streptophyta; class Magnoliopsida; order Malpighiales; family Euphorbiaceae; genus Garcia; species Garcia nutans. Next base: position 12,959,705 of record CANTUV010000023.1, on the reverse strand, counting down.
TTCTTATAAATAAAACACTTCTCCCCATATAAGTAATGCCGCCAAATCTTCAAAGCAAAAACTATAGCTGCTAACTCCAAATCATGTGTCGGGTAATTAAGCTCATGTGGCATCAACTGCCGAGAAGCATAAGTTATGACTCTACCCTCCTGCATTAAAACACAACCTAAACCACTATATGAAGCATCACTGTAAATCACATATGGTTTATCTTCCACAGGCAAAGTAAAAATAGGAGCTTGAGTCAACATCTCCTTCAACCGCTCAAAGCTTGCTTGACACCGATCTGTCCACACGAATCTAACTCCCTTTCAAAGTAATATGGTGAGTGGAGTAGCTATCAAAGAAAAACCCTTCATAAACCGTCGATAATAACATGCCGAACCCAAAAAATTCTAACCTCAGTCACTGTCTTCGGTGGACTCCAATTTAAAATAGCTTCAACTTTACTCGGATCAACTCTTATACCCTCTGCTGAAACCACATGACCGAGAAAAGTCACTTGATCAAGCCAAAACCCACATTTAGACAACTTGGCATACAACTGCTTCTCTCTCAAAGTATGCAATACAATCTGCAGATGCTTGTCATGCTCCTCCTTATTATGCGAATACACCAAAATATCATCAATAAAGATCATCACAAACTGATCTAGAGTCTAAACACCCTGTTCATCAAATCCATAAATGCTGCTGGTGTGTTCGTCAACCCAAAAGGCATCACCAAAAACTCATAATGCCCATACCTCGTGCTGAAAGTTGTCTTAGGTACATATTCCTCTCTAACTCTCAACTGATAGTACCTTGATCTCAAATCAATCTTAGAGAATATTGCCGCTCCCTTCAACTGATCAAAGAAATCATCTATCCTAGGCAAATGATACTTGTTCTTAATGGTCACTTTATTTAACTGTCGATAATTAATGCACAGTCTCAAAGTACCATCCTTCTTCTTCACAAACAAAACAGGAGCTCCCCACGGAGACACACTATGGCGAACAAACCCTTTATCCAACAACTCCTGCAACTGCACCTTCAACTCTCTCAACTCAATAGGTGCCATTCGATAGGGAGTAATAGAGATGGGAGTGGTACCAGGCAACAAATCGATACCAAACTCAACCTCTCTCTCAAGGGGTATCCCTGACAACTCCTCAGGAAAAACATCTGGAAATTCAGCAACTGTGGGTATACTATCAAGCTGGGAACCCACTACTCTGGTATCCACAACATGAGCAAGATAAGCCTCATAACCTTTCCGAATCATCCTTCTAGCTAAAATAGCTGAAACAACTTGGATGAAAGATGTCTCTGCTCACTAGATACCATCACACTTCTACCATCACCGGTTCACCGGTTCTCAGGGTAACACACTTTTTCTGACAATCTACCACAGCCCCATGCTTAGATAATCAATCCATGCCTAAAATCAGATCATACTCCTTGAAAGGCATCTCAATCAGGTCACTGAGAAACTTCTCATCCTGAACAACAACTGGACTATCTCGATGCACCTTACTCACCACAACACTATGCCCTAAAGGATTTGTCACAAAGACATCAAATATTGAGGACTCAGAATGCAAATCAGTCACAGGCAAAATAGATAAACTAATATATGAATGCGTCGATCCTGGATCTATCAAAGCAAGAACTGAAGCACCAAATAAAGAAAATGTACCCGCAATGACGGCTGAAGTATCTGGCTGCCTCTGTATCACATAAATCCGCTGTAATGGTCCTGCTTCATCTGGTCTACTATCTCCGGATGTAGAGCATTCTCTATGACTAAACCCAAGTCGACCACCTCTACTAAAACCTCTGTCCCCTCGACCTCCTCTAACACTGGGTCGAGAAGCTACAAAATCTGCTTGTCTATCCTCTGGTGGCTCTGGACAATCTCTGACGAAATGATCTAGTGACCCACATCTAAAACACACTCCCGAAGTACCTCTCTACCAACAGTCACCTCCGTGTGCTCTACCACAATGAACACATGTAGGTGGAGCAGACCTTTAAGCCACTAAAGTCGGTGCACTAGCCACAGAAACTATAGGTCTTGATCTCTGCCTCTGTTGCTATACCGACCTACCAGATTGCCTCTGACTCCTACTGAACCTCGAAAAATATCCTCCCTGACCTCTCTTTATAGATGAAGATCCTGCCTCACTCTGAGGTCTCCTAACTCTGGTCTCTTCATCCCTAGCAGCTGCTACAAGACCTTGTGCTCTCTCAACACTCTTGGCTGCTGCAACTAACTGGAAAAAATCCTGATACCGGGAGCCTACAATAATACACATGATAGAGGGTCTCAACCACTCCTCAAATCTCCCGCACCAGTCTATCTCATCTGAAATAATCCCACCGGCATAATGACTCGACCGGATAAATTCAATCTCATACTCTGTTACTGTCCAATTATCCTGTCTCAGACTCAGAAACTCCATCTTCTTAGCATCTTTATACTCCCTTGGAGTATTCTTTTGCTCAAACTCTAGCAGAAAATCATCATAAGTCAAGGTTGGTGGATCATCCATAGCATGTAGAATCGTCTTCGACCAGTTATATGCATCTCTTTGCATAAGGGTTCTAGCATAATCAAACTTTTCTTCAGGAGTAACTTGCAGCTGGATGAATACCCTCTGAACTCTATCTAACCACTACTCTGCTATAACAGGATCTGTAGTACCAATGAAGTCCTCAGCTCTGAACTTTCTCAATTTATCATATTGCCTCATCGGCACTTGTGGCTGCGGTTGCGGCGGCGGCGGCTGCTAAACTGGAGCCTGCCTCAACAACTCAACCATATGTCGTAACCAAACTAGCAAAATCTCATCAACCGTTGGTCTCTCTGGCACAGAAACAGGTGCGTCTCTAGCTATCTCAACTCTAGCTCCATCTCTACCATCAACAGGAGCTACACTTTCAGCACTACCCTCTATAGACTGACGTGTCTGAGACACCATAACTACATATATCTCAAACACAACAGAAATTACCTCATTAAAGGTCAGAAACTGCCAGTGCCAATGCATGTATCTTATTTAAAAACCATTTAAAAATCTCCATTTTCTTTTTCTTACAATTCACCTAGGTTGAGAACCTCAAACTTAGGCTCTGATACCAAAATAAGTGTAACACTCTTGTATACCATATACGTACACCACATACACCCACATATGTAATATACGTATACCAGATACAAGAATGTCACAATCCATTTTAAATAAACCAATCTTTAACTTTAACATAAAATCATCATAAGTAAATTTGAGTAAACTTAAAATATTTAACTTATATTATAAAAAGTATTAGATAAAACATTTCTTGTTAAGATACATATATATATATATATCTTCATTACCCAAAAGTTTATCCAAAACATTTTTTATTGCAGAAGCAAAATATACATTTCAAAATACATCAAAATCAATATATAAATACAAAAATCTAAAATATATACATGCTGGCAGTTTGTCTCTGATCTTTGATGTCCACTAACAACTCTGATCTCAAAGTCTCAAGCCTAGATCCAACTCGGTCTAGACGAGCTCTCCGGCACAATCAGATATACCATGTCACATGCACGATGAACCATAATCGCGCTAAGCAAAAAGCTTAGTGGTACAAACTTTGATTCAAAATAGATCAATGCGATGCTAATACACAACACATATGAATATAACAACTCATTACATTATATCTCATTATATTAATCATTTGCATCACATTTCATAAATCACATTAAAGCAAAGATAAGCATGGGCCCAAAAGGGATCTAATATGCTATTCAAATTTCAGAGTTACTGTTTTGGTCCATATTGACACCTTGTGTCTAGCCCCGAAGGGAATATATATCCATGGATAATCCAACTAGATCTGAGCTTACGACCCGGTCTTTTCACTCAGTCTAGCTTCAAGGATTTGTTTTTGAGGCTTACAACCCTGTCTTTTCACCCCAAAAACATCACATTTATCAGCTGGGCCCGGCTTACGACTCGGTCTTTTCACCTGCCCAGCAATTCATAGGCATGCCGCCAAACCCAGAACTCTGAAAATTGAATAACATACTAGGCACACAAGTTATTCATATTTCTCATTATCAAATTCCTTCATAACTCCATTCTCAAATTCTTTTCTCACTTTCTCATGATCAAATTAGGCACATTGCCTTATTGTATCATCTTTTCTCACTTTTCTCATTCTTATCTTTTATATCAATATCAATTTATTACATTATATTTTCACATATCTCATCACATTATTCAACATTTCCTTTCATTTACAACACATTACTCAATTGCTTTGATACATCAACATAATTTATATTATGCACATCATAACATATTTCTCATTCATCAACAATATATTAAGTAACTTAACACATTTTTCCAACCAAATATGTTAAGTCCCAATGTCATGTATGTGTATGCAATTATTCAAAGTTTATACTTACCTCTAAAAGCAGTAACACCACTTCAACCTCCTCTTTCAAGATATCCCTTAATCCTTGGATTGGGTAACTCAATTCTCTTCAAAACCTAATTCAAAGGTGATTATAAATACTCACTTAGTGATACACATAGGAAATAAGAATAAGAACTATCTAGGGCAAACTCTACACTTGACACGCTCAACAACACGGGGGTGTCCATGGTCGTGCCCTAAACCCACAACACATAAGCTTTGACACGCTCAGTGATATGGGCGTGTCACTGCACGTGTCAATTCTCCTCCAACACAGTAGCTATGACACACTCAGTGACATGGGCGTGTCACTGGACGTGTCAATCCCCCAACAACACAGTAGCTATGACACGCTCAGTGATATGGGCGTGTCACTGGACGTGTCAATACTACTACTACACAGAAGTTGTGACATGGTCGTGTCACTGGATGTGTCAATCCCCCAACAACACAGTAGCTATGACACGCTCAGTGATATGGACGTGTCAATACTACTACTACACAGAAGCTGTGACATGGGCGTGTCACTGGACGTGTCACCAGCCCTGAAAACAGAACTATCGACACACCCAAAGGCATGGTCGTGCTACTGAGCGTGTCAAGCTAAAAACCTGAAATCGACACCAAAAACGCCACATCCAACAATCATCTTTCAATAACCTTATCATCACCACACAAACTCAACCAAATCCATCAATATATCATAATAAACTTGCATAACATCAAAACCACTCAATTACATGCATCAAAACACAATCACAACCATATTTCATAACTCAAAACTTACACAATTCATAACTCTTATTTTCTTCACCGAACTTAACCTTTGTCTTCAATCTAACCCCAAATATCAAAGTTATCAAGACCCAAGAACTTCAAACATACACAAAATCAACCATAAACACAATTACAACAACAATCTAACAAACTCATAAACACACTCTCAAAGGAAATCAAAGAAACAAGTTGGAACTTACCAAAAGTGAAGAAAAATCCTTAAAACTCCAACTTGATCACTTGAAATCCTTCAATTGCTTGAGTTAGCAAGAAACAAAACCTCTTTCCTTTGCTAATGATGGTGGCCGGCCCAAAGAAGAAAGAAGAAGATGAAGATGCAACAAGTTAACAATACTCACCAAACACTTCTCTTTTAACCAAACATATCTCCTTAAATCACTCTCCATCAAGAAATTAATTAATATTATAATATAATAAACAAAAATCATCTTCCACTATCGATATTTAATATTTAATTAATTAAAATATCCTTTGACCTTATTAAAAATATATTGACTTGTATATGTTGTATATATCTTCATATATACAACATATACACACTTCCCTTTTCTCCTTTCTTTCCACTTAATCATATATACACTTAAAATTATTTAATTCAATTTCAACAATTAATATTTCTAAAAATTTTAGGATATCATTTGGGATATTACAGGTTTGACCAAAAGTCAGTTGATCTAAGCAGACATCTAAAACGAGCTTGGTTCAATACATTAATTGGTGGAGCCAATAAACGCAGGTTCAATCTTTGTTAACTAATTCAATTAAACTCATTCATTGATTTTTATAACTTCAATCACTGTGTTGAATTCATTGTTTGATTTTCAATATCCTAATTACTATTGTTATCTTAATACACTTTAGTGCCAAAGATGTAAATGAAATTTTATAAATCCTTCACAGTTAGCAGTGGGTTAGTATTAAAAGTTAATCAAAAATACAAAATATTTAACCTTTAGCCTAAATCCTAATTCTGTAAAACTAAAACCCTAATCTCAAACCTAAAAGACTAAACCCCAATTCTGTAAAACCAAAAACCCTAAACCCTAATTCTAAAACCCTAAATACCTAAAACTTAGCCTCAACCCTAATTTCAAAATACTGAAAACCCTAATTCCAATTCCATGAACCTAATTCCCGATTAAAATCCTAAAATCCTAATTTGGCAATCTAATCTCAGTTTAAGGAAGCCATAATTATTTGTTTACAACAGATGAAGCGTTTATTTTTTATTTGCTTATTTGAATGGTTAAGTTATATTTTCTTATTGTTTTGTGGATTTCAAAGTTGTAAAAGAGTTGTTTCCATTTTTGTGGGTGCATTGGTTTTAATTATGTAATTTAATATACCTTTTAAGGATTTTGGAACAATATAAGGGATACGTTTTCACCAATTGGTGGATGTCCTATTTATTTATTTGTACTTTTGGACTTTGAACATTGTAAAGGCATGTTTTCATTCTTGGATGGGTGCCTATTTTGTTTATTTTATTTCAATAATATGATGGATGCTTATTTCTTTTAAATTATATGTAATATGGATAATGTCATGATATTTAAGAATTCTATAATACTTAACTTGAAAAGGAGGCTGGTTCCAATGAACCAAGTGTTATAGGGGTGCTGGGTCATTCTCACCTTCCCCATGCATACACAACTTTCCGAACCTGAGTAGAGGTTGGGGATTCCTTAGGAATTAAATCATCCATCCCTTTCTTTTCTTTCTCAACCAGTTCAGGTAGTGACTCAATTTCTCTAAGTTTAGGTCTGTGTTTTCTAAGGCCCCGAGCCAAACAGTGCAGAATTCGTAAGAACTATTTCACCGGGAGTGGGGACAAAAATTTCCGCTCACACTAATTTTTCAAGTGGATTATAATTGTAATTGCCAAGATTAACAACTTTTGTTTGTTTGCATCAAAATTTCTACTTGTATTCCTTGAGTGTTGGGTGTGAGTATTAAACACTATTGTAAGTTTGAGTGTGAGCTTTAAAACACTTAGGTTTTCAAGTGAGCTTAGAAAAACTCTTGTTGGGTTGTGAGAAAAATACTCAAACTTTATAAAAGTTTGGTATGGGCTTGTGAAACACCAAGTTAGAATTGAGGTTGTAAAAACTAACAATTAGTAGAACCTTAATAAGTTATTAAGGAAGTGGACGTATGATTGAGGTAATATAAACTAATATAAACTCTTTGTGTTCATTCTTCTCTACTCTACTCTTTTCTTGCTTTGTTTTATTTTAAATTTTAATTTACCTTCACTTTTTCAAAACAACCAATTCACCCCCTCCTCTTGGTTACTATCTTGGGACAACATGTTCAATCATTTATCTTGGGCTTCGAGTATAAGTAGACAACAATATTACTGTAGATTTTCCAATATCATTAGAATTAGTTGTTCCATGACGAACATCATTTTTTATTTAGAATATATTTAGATCTTAATTCTTTTTTATTTCGTCTAATATAGTCTAATTTTTCTTCTTTATCGCATGAAATTACATCTATGATAAATTATTGAAATAAACGACCATCTCTCAATAAATTTTTTCCCTCTTTATGATGTTGCTATATTTTTTAGGCATAATATTCACACATTGTAACAAATCTTTTAGGAGAATTTAAATTTGGATGTGGGATTGTACATTTAATATCTACTGAATAACCATCTTCGCCATATGAAAATAATATTAAAAATTGCATTGTCATAAGACTTGGATGTAAAATGCTAATTCTTTTTAAGTTTCTAGATTTATGTTCAACAAATATGTCTCTTTCTTTGTTAAATAAATCAAAATCTCCTATAATTAATCTTGTAATTTAAGAAGATAATGATAGATTATATTCTAAACTATCTTGACATCTTTTTCCAATTAATTTCAATCTAATGGGAAGCAAAGCTTTTTCATCAAATCCTTCTCGGACAATTCTAAATTATTTTGCTATTTGGCTATATTTATCAAACAATTCTATAAGACCTATAACAATAACTTCATTTATATATGTATGAGACTCATCACTAAGTAAAAATTAAATTCTATTATGAACTTCATGTTATGTATTATATATATATAACTGAGCAAATTTCAGATTTTCTCCATTAGGAGGCAATAATGAGCCAATTATATAGTGATTTTGCCGACATATTCTAAATACATACAGTTCTGATTTTTTATTTATATCATAATCTATTTTTTCTCCCATTGATGAAAGCAAACATAGTATTATAAAGTCCTGTGTTTTCTCTAAATTTCAAAGATATAGAGCCTCTAAAAGGATTTAATAAAGCATCAAGAAAATCTGGAGTTCGCTGTAATAAGGGAAGTTTTATTTTTTCTCTTTTACAATAATTAGTATAATAATTTTTTCAACTATTTTCTGAATCATTGCTACATTCAACTAATCAATATAATGCTCCACAATTATCGCACTTGTGCTCTGGCATGCCTAAATCTGGTTTTTAAAGGTGAGTGCCTAGTAAATTATAATTAAAAATTAGTTTAAAATATCTATTTATTTATTTATAATAAATAAATAAATATGTAATTATTTTATATTTTTATTTATCGAGGATAAGGTATTTTGGCTTTGGAAAGAAGAAGCAAAAGTTGTAGTACATCTTTTATTTTGTCTTTTGAAGATGGATGACAAAATATGATCATCTGATAAAAAAAAATTTAAAAATTAAATAATATTTACTTAGTATCAAAATTATGAGGAAAAAATATTATTAAATTGTATACCTGAAAAAATTGCATCATTAATATTTACATCTATTAAATTTTGTTCTTCGCCTAAATTGACCGTTGAACAATGGATGATTTCAAAATTTCTCAAAATATTGCTAGACAAAGGACTCTAGTTATCTAGTATAATTTTTTTTGCAGTTGTAAAATGCAAGCTAATCTAATTATAATACTAAAATATCATACAAATAATATTTTACTTAAGTTTAAATTGCTTAATTGTATTGAGATATCAATTAAGTTATCACCTTTGGGCAGATTACGACGAAAGAATTCCATAATTTAATCTAGTGAAACAAAAATCTATGAATAAAGAAAAATAAATATAATATATAATTAAAAAATAGTATGCAATAATTTAACAAAAAAAAGTAATAAAAATTTTAAAAAATACTTTAAAATTTTATATTAAAACATATACCTAATTCGCAAATATTTTATTCTTGCCAATTGCTGCAAGAAAAAAATAACAATTAAATTACCTTATTAAGATATTTTAAAAACTCAAATAATAAATAAAAATAAATCAACCAAAACAAACATAATATAAAAGTAATTGAAATTAAAATAATCTATAATAGTTTAATGAAATTAAATAATAAAAGATTATTTTAGTTTTTTTTAAAGGCCCAAGATTGTTTTATTTTTTTAAAGACCTCAATTAACATCGATATGGCTAAAGAATTAAATCAAACTTGTTTTAAAACTTAAATCTGACTGAATTAATATTTTTTATTTGATAATTCATTAATATATATAATTAAGTTGATTTAATTGTTTTATATATTCTTTAAGATAAATCCAACAAAATAAATAACTCCAATTTATAAACATTCATATTAAACCCAACAAAGCAAAATCAAATTACATTATATTTTATTTAATTTTCATTATATGACTTTTTAGTAAAACTATCATCACAACACGAATGATTAGTTAACTTTCACCATATTCACTTGGCCAAGATTATTATTTATTGTCCAAAATTTAAAATTTCAGTCTAATTTTGTTATGATAATTCTAAAATTTCCTGCTCTAAGAACCATAAGCTTTCTTTTAATATAGGCCATAGCTTTGCAGTGCAATAAAAATAAAAATTAAACATATGTTTAGCGCATTAAATTATCTAATATAATAAAAAAGAGAAAATTACATGAAATTTCCTTTTTTTTTTAAAAAAATTTCATTTCCACTGTATTCTCTTCTCTATTTAAAAAAATATTGATTTTTTCACAAGTGTCGGATATAAAAAATTATTGTTATAAAGATTAGTCATATAAATTCAACGTTGTTCATCCTATTTGTCTGATACTATTCCTTATTAATTTACTATAGGATAAATTTTGATTCGTCCAGTAAATGTATCTATAATGTTGTGATAATGTGCTTAGCCTTTTATAAATATTTACATTCATTTGATTTTAGGAAATTATTCCACTGTTAAAAAAATAATAACAAAATGAAATCAGTGCAGCATAATGATTTTGATTTTAAAATGCTCAAAATAAAAACTCATGCAATTGAACATTAAAGCTTAATTCATATATATAATTAATAGTAATATAACATATAAATTCTCACAAAATGGCCAATTTTTTTTAAATATAACAGAAATAAGTTAACAACTGACATAATTCAACAAATATTCTACCAGCTAAAATAAATAAATATTCAAGGCATTTCTGCAGACAGAACCAGCAAAAATAAAATTACCAAATCCTCTATAATAGACCAGAAAATTCCACTAACCACTAACTGTAGACTTAACTTTTCTTATCACCCTCTTTAACTTTTCACATTTTTTGGTTAAATTTTGACACTCAGCAGTAAGTTTCTCACATGTGGCTTTCAAGAGTCCCACTTCTTGCTTTTGAAGCACCTCACAATTAAGTTTATACATAATCATATTTTTATGATTATAATTAACATCTAAATCAAAGACAGATCCTAAATGATCCAAGACAGTACAAACAACAGCATTTTTAGCATCTTCAGGAGATGCAAGGCTGAAACCCACCATATATGCTAGACACCTATTGCCTAAAGTATTAAAACATGCATAATAAACAGTACAAAATAATTATTCTCTCCATTTACTTATGGATGATATTCTGCAATAGGTAATCCTAATTGTTACAAAACATTGTTTAAAATGATATTCAAATGGATTTTCGCAGTTAATATCTGTAAAAAAATTAAATAATTAGAATAATTATAACTTAATGATGTCTAATGCATATATAATTTAAATATAAATAAAAAAAAGTAAGTGATTCCAAAGTTTACAAACAAAACACACAAATATAATTAGAATAATTATATCTTAATAATATTTAATGCATATATAATTTAAATATAAATATAAAAGTGAGTGATCCCAAAACTTACAAATAAAACACACAAATACATTAAACATATCAGTATTATTAGTTTTCAAGGTATAGAAGAGAAAAACGGAACTGTCAAAACAGCTCTTCAAAATGTATCAAAATTAATTTTAACTAAGATAATAATTATTCATGAAAAAAATATACATATAAAAAATTATATGTATATATAAATAGATCAAACAACATTAAAACATTTCTTTATAACAATAAAACAACAAATAAAATAGACTATTAAAAGAAATCATTAATTAATTATAAATGAAAATTGAATAACGAGTGTCTTTAATAACAATAATAAAATTTAAATAAGGGGAGAACAAAAAGAATGTGAAATAAATGCAGTAGAAGGAAAATAACCTTTAAGAGAGGAAATGGCCAAATTGCATTAAGTGATTAATTGAAAGAGTAGAGCGCATTAACTGCCATCAAAACAGCAGGTAAAAAGCAACAAAGTTACGTATTAAGCAAGTAAACATTTAATTTTTAGAGAAGATACATATATAAAAATTTTGATTTAAAATATTTTAAATAGCTATAAACTTAAAATACACTACTAAAGGATTAAAATAATATTAAAGAAAATAAAATAATATTAGAAATTATGGTATAGGCATGGGCCGTTCTTTCTAATCACTGCACATTAAAAAAAAAAAAACAAGTACTTTAAAAAAGTTGACTCTCTAATTACTGTACATGTAATCATGAAATGAAGTGGAGCAGAATGTAAAAGCAATATTTTTAGTTTCTTTGGAACTGAAACAGTAAATAGTTACTTCCAAAGAACTATAAAAGTTTCAAATAATAAATTGGGCTAAACCCAACAACTATTTAAAAATGCTAAAATATAAAACTCCAACGAATCTCCAACTTTTGAAATAGCTCTTATTGTTGTTGAATGTACAATACTGATAAAAGATTTTTTTAAAAAATCCAACAAGCACCAGACATAATTTAAAAAAAAACACTTTAAGCACATTAATTATTCATTTTATACTTAAATAATCTAAAGAGAATAAAATTCTTTGCAATTCAGCAATTAGACTTAAATCTATATGGTGGGAGGATTTGAATATTTTTGTAAAATCAAGTTGTGAACACTATAAATCTATAAAAAAAAACAACTCATTTATCAATAAGGTTCCAGTTATGCATCTGCAATTTTTTTTTTAAAAAAAATTTTTACTTACAAATGCAATTATATAGAAAAAAAATATATTCCTAGAACAAAAAATGCGAAATGCAAAATATATAGAAAAAAATGCAATAAAAAACTAAGAAAAAAAGAGTTAAGTGTAGAAGACACATAAAGTAAACAAAGTTTCAAGGAATGCAAATGAAAAGGAGAATTTTTTTTTTTGGCCAAAACCAAATTCTATTATCTTTGCAATCCTTAAACTAACCAAATAAAACTAAATAAGTTTTCATTAAAAATCAATTAACTCATAAGTCCCAACTAACCAAATTAAAAAAAAAATTAAAAAAAAAATCAACTCACAGGAGTGCAAACAAAAAGATAACAAATTAGAATAAATACTCCTGAAAAGCAAATCTTGTTTTATCCTTCAAGAGTCCCTAGTATGATTCAAAAAATAATAATTTCTTTCTTTTTAGTTCCATTGATTCAAGTCAATAATTCATGTGTAAGTACTTGTGTTCCGTTATAATATTCAACACAATCACAAACTCTCAAAATACCATTAATTCAAGTCAATGGTTCAAGAGTAAATATATTTTTGTTCAGTTATTTGTTGAAAGTTTCTTTTAATATTTTTTTGTTCCATATAATCTTCCATGCAAACAGAATCTCTCAAAGTTCCATTGATTTAAGTTGAGAGCTTCAAGGCATTTAAAAAAAGGAAAAATAGTCAACATTTTTAGGTATAATATCTAAAAATACATTGCTAAAAGATTTATCATTTTTTTGACCCAACAGAATCACACGAACACAACAGAGTGGATACTATGGCTTTAAAGTGAACATGCACACAGAAAAAAACAAAATTCCATTGATTTAAGTCAAGAGCTTCACGTCAAACAAAAAAAAAAGAAAAAACAATCAAAAGGTTCAGGTATAATGTAAGTGAAAATACATTGCTAAAAGATTATTATTTTTCTAGGCTAACAGAACCATACAAACGCAACAAAATGAATGTCATAGCTAAAAACAATATGCAAAGAGGGAAAAAATCAAAATCTGGAGTTTCTTAATCATTGTTTTAGTATATCACAGATATTGGAAACCACAGATATTTAAATGCGACAGAGAGCACCTTTTTTTAATCCAACCGCATACATAAATATGTATAGTGTGTGTACTTATCTTCACATTTATATATCACTGTAATTATTGATATATTGAAACAATAACTACCATAGAATTACATTTAATTTAATTTCATGCCAATCCCATAACTAACTTTTACTAATTGATCAAACCAAAATTTCAAAAAGCAATTCATGATGTTAGAAAGCCAAATCATAGCAAGCCACATCTTAGTATTCAACATGATTAAAGCAATCAACTATAGAATCCACCTACATCACGTTGGTTTAACTATCTTTTTAGTCAATAAATCTTATTGTATTGCCAAAGTAAAAATTGAATACGATCAGAGTTTAGCACCATATACTATATTCATAACAAAAGAATCAAAAGAAGGCACAAACACTCAGAATTTTTGTAGCCATATACCCATCATGTCCCTTTTACCCTATAAACCACCCTCACATCCCAATTCATATTAAGAGAAAAAAATAAAGGAACATCATATCTGAACCTCTCCTGTAACACCCCTAATTTTTAGAAATTAAATAAAATAAATTAAAATTTTAATTGAATAAATTAAATAAATTATTTAAATGAAAAACAAAGGATATTAAGTGATTTAGTAGAAAAAATATTTGAAATATATGTATTTGAAGTAAATATGATATATATATATATATAAGATATAAATACATATATTCAAGATATACATTACGTATATATATATTGTATAAAGAAGTGAACAGTGATTATTGTTATATATATATATATATATAGATAAGGATGAAAGAAAAGAGAATAGTCTTTTCTTTTCTTCCTTCTTCTTTGCCGTTAACTAGAGAGAGAGAGAGAGTAAGGAGCTTTCTTCTTCCATACACCAAGAATTGAAGGGATTACAAGGATTCAAGCGAAGATTTTAAGGATTTCTCCATCAATTGGTAAGTTTCTCTATCATTTTGCAAATTTCTTTGAAATTCTACGCAAGAACTTGATATTTGGATTTTGGAATTGTTTATTAGTATGTTTTAATGGTTTATTTGGGTATACATGAAGTTGGTTTTGAGTAGTTAATAATGATTTTAAGGTTAGATTGAAGAAATGATTGAATCTGAGATGAGTTTGGGAATGATCATGTTGAAATGTTTGAGTGTACGAAATGCATATTTTGCTTGACACGGCCAGTGACACGGCCATATCGTTGAGTGTGTCAATGGTGCTGAGTTTAATATTGATGACACGATCATTAACACGGCCATGTCTCTGAGCGTATTGTAGCTACTTTAAGGTAAAATAATTGACACGGCCATGAATATGCCCGTGTTGTTGGGCGTGTCAAAGTTTCTATGAGGCAGAATGAATGACATGAGCAGTGACACGCCCAATAACCCATGTCATTGGGCGTGTCAAAGCTTTTGTAAGAGTGGGTTAATGACACTGTTATTAACACGCCTGTATTGCTGGATGTGTTACTTGAGGAAATTATCCAAAATAACTCTTTTCTTTGTTTTTAAATTGTATCTCCTAATTTAAATTGTTTGATATTGAGAATGTCTTAGAATGTGATATTAAATGGTTGTTTATGATCACATTTGGTATAGGCATTGAAATGAAGTAGTTTGTCCAATCCTAGTGTTGAAGGGCAACTTGGAAGAGAAGGTTGGAGGGAGTTTTGAAGCTAGTTTTGGAGTGTTTCCTAAAGTATGTACAAACTCTTGATAAATAGAATGTGATTGTATTACATTTGGCATAACACATTTTGGATGAAAAAATATATTAAGCTACTTGATACATTAAATATTCATGAACATGGTGCTAAGACATGTGAATTGCTATGTATGCATTATTATTGATTGTGAAAAGCCATTGTTAATGGCTAGATTGAATAAAATGTGAAATATATGTAAAATATGAAAATGGCCCAGAGTGTTTGGGTAATATGGTTTCATTATGAAATATTTTGTGATGTGATGAAATGTTGAAATGAAATAACATTGATATGAATGAGAAAAGTGAAAATATGAGAAAAGAATTGAGAATGGAAAATATGAATTAATTGTATACCTAGTATGTTATTCAATTTTCAGAGTTTTGTGTTTGGCGATATGCCTATGAGGTTATCCTCAGTATTTGCCTTTGGAGCTAGACGCTTGACATCACTGTAAAAATGTCTGAGGTGAAAAGACTGGGTCGTAAGCCTCAGAAACAAATCCTGCCGTGAACCCGTGAAGGGAAGCAGACGGTAGCAGGCCCTTGAAGCTGGGCTGGGTGAAAAGACTGGATTGCAAGCCCAGGCCTGGTTGGGCTGTTACATTAAAACTTTACCTTCGGGACTAGACACATAGTATCATTATAGACCAAAATAATAACTCTGAGATTTGAATGATGTATTAGTTATTTTGGGCCCATGCTTGTGTATGTTTTTGTGTAAATTATTAAGTGTTGAAAGCATATATCTAAAAGTGAACTTGAATGTCATATTATGACATAGCACTTAAGCATTTTGTATTGACATTGTTATTAAAGTGTTATTATTATCAAAGTTTGTACCACTAGGCCTATGGCTTCGTGAGATTGTAACTCATCGCGCAGGTGACAAGGGTGATCCAGTAGAGCCGGAGAGTTCTATGAGATCATATCGGGTTTAGGCTTGTTTTGGTTGAGGCTGAAGCGTGTTGCTACATCAAGAACAAAGTCACTTTGCCCGCATGTATAAATTTTATATTATAATACATTTTAATATTATGTTTTTAAGGGTATATATATATATATATATTATAATCGTGTTTACCTTATAGAAATGCCTGTTCTGATTAGGGATTGCGACTTCTGATTCTCAGTCACGGATAAGCCCGACTCGACAGCGGCCGCCCCTGTGGGGGTGGCTCCTCGCACCTTTGCTTATGTTCTTACTGGTTCGTCTAAATCTTCAGCAGATTTGGAAGATCTTCGCTCCTTTTCTTCTATTCTCTCAAATAGCCGATTATCATCGAAATCTCCATTCAAGTATAAAGGGGTTCCTGCGATCAATTTTACTACTGAAGATGTGGCCACTTTGTCTTCCCCTTTTAGATTTGCATTAATCGGCTACTTTGGATTTGGCAGGCCCTCGATGATTGCTCTGAAGAAGGCTATGGATGTGGTAGGTTTTAAAGGTAATTTCTCTTTAGGCTTAATTGATTCTAACATATTTTGATTAATTTTTCCATTGAGGAAGATTACCTGCGTTGTTGGTTGCGTTATCAATGGTTTTTCAATGGTTTCTCTATGCGTGTTTCAAAATGGTCGGCTTCTTTTAGACCAAACGTCGACAACTCTGTTTTACCAATTTGGGTATCGTTTGATGGTCTTCCTGTGCATTTCTTTGACAAGGAAGCTCTGTTCTCTATTGCCTCTTTGATTGGAATTCCGCTCAAGCTTGATGCTGCTATAGCAACTATTACCCGACCATCCTCTGCCAGAGTTTGCATTGAAGTTGACCTAAAAAATGAACTACCTCAGAAAGTGTGGATTGATAATGCTGATAATGGTTTTTTCCAGAAAGTAGTGTATGAAAACATTCCTAAATTCTGTTCTGTCTGTGAACATTTGGGGCATGATGCTTACTCTTGTTCAGCCGGAGGTAACAATAAAGTGCATATTCATGAAAAAAAATGACCCTCCTGTGAAAGTCACTAAAACTTGGATTCCTAAAACACAACCTATAACTGTTGAAGACCCTACTACTATGGACATTCTGAAAACTGATGCTACTGCCAAAGTTATTGATATTGAACATAGTGTTGAAAATGTTTTGCCTATGGACCCAATTATTGACTTGAACTGTGACTCTTCTTGTACTATGGGAGCTCATACTAATGTTGACACTAAAACAGCTGAAGTTTTTGTAACCAGAATTAATGATATAGTCAACAGCCCTTCTGATATTGAATTGGATAATGACTTAGATACTGCAGCTGCTGGTACACTTTCAGATGGGGACTTAAGAGATGGGAATGAGTCATTAAATATGGACAAATTGAAACGAGATAGTGCTGTTTTTGCTGAAAAAATTAAAGCACTAAAGAAGCCTGTGAATGATGAGGGTATTGATAGAGATGGTTTCACTTTGGTGGTGCGACGTCGGAGAGGTCGCAAACCCAAAATTAAACAGGGTCATTCGATGATTACTCGTAAGCAGAAAAAATCTCTAACTGTTGAAAATGAAACTCTTTCCAATGAATGTGCTATGCTGGAATCTTAGGGGTTTTCCCTCTTCTTTTGATCGTTTGCTTAAGCTATGTCGTACCCATAAAATTTGTTTATTAACTATTATTGAACCTATGATTGATGCCTCTAATGCTATGTTATATGCTTCAAGATTGGGATTCAGTGATGTTTCCACTAGCTCTAACAATAAGACGTGAATATTTTGGAAATCTTCTATGTTGCACTTGTCTTCTTTTCATGATGACTCACAAATCTTTAGCTGTATGGTGAACCTCTATTCTCTGTCTGATACTTTTAATTTTTCTGCGATCTATGGTTTGCATTCTCGTGCTCAACGTGCGAACATGTGGTCTGCTCTTTCTGGTATTGCTTCTACTTATGGGGGTCCGTGGTTAATTGGGGGTGACTTTAACTCCATGAAATCTATGATTGATTACGAGGGAAATTCTGCACCGTGCTTGTTGAGTATGCAGGATTTCGCCGAGGCTTCAGATGAATGTGGTTTAATTGATATTCCATATCATGGATCCAGTTATACATGGACAGGAGTCCGTAGTAATGGTAGAGTTTGGGAGAGGCTTGATAGATTTCTTGCTAATTCTGGTTTTATGGATTTATTTGGAGACATCAGTGTTCGACATCTGGGTAGATCGACTTCTGATCATGCTCCGCTTTTTTTGAGTTGTAAATATGTTGACATGAATGTTCCTAAACCTTTTAAGTTTCAGAAGATGTGGTTAGCTCACTCCTCTTTTCTGCCTCTGGT
Source organism: Garcia nutans (assembly GCA_947685225.1). Lineage (NCBI taxonomy): Eukaryota > Viridiplantae > Streptophyta > Magnoliopsida > Malpighiales > Euphorbiaceae > Garcia > Garcia nutans. The sequence continues at coordinate 12,941,073 of CANTUV010000023.1, read as the reverse complement.
AAGAGAGAAATAGAACGCGAATTTCAATGGGGGAGGTATGAGGGGGCTTTACATTAAGCTTCGGGATCTTAAAAAGGATCTTCGTTCTTGGAATAAATTGGTTTTTGGTAATGTGTTTGATAATGTTGTGGCTGCGGAACAAGAGGCTGAGATTGCAGAGAGATTATTCGATTCGGATCCTTCGCCGGAACATAGGAAAAACTGGCAGGAAAAAAATAGTGATCTTATTTGTAAACTCAAAGTGGAGGAAACTTTCTGGCGTCAGAAAGCGCATGTTAAATGGATTGGAGAGGGGGAAACCAACTCCAAATTCTTTCATAATTATGTGCGGGTTACTAGATCGGATTTCTGCTATTAAAAAAGCGGTCAGGAACTGGGTTTCCGCTCAGGAAGACATTGGCAATAAAGCTGTTGATTACTTTACTAGTTTGTTTTCTGCTAAGGTTGACCGGCCAGATTTTCACCCTTTATTAGATTTTTTGCCGACTTTGGTTACTGACGACCAAAACGCTGTTCTTCAGCGCCTCCTTGATGATGATGAGATTAAACATGCTGTATGGCAATTGGACCCGAGTAGTGCTCCAGGACCAGATGGGTTTGATAGTTTCTTCTATAGAGAGTGTTGGGATATTATTAGCTGGGATGTTTGTAGTGCTGTGAAGGAATTCTTTATGGGCATTCCGGTTCCTACATATTTTGGTTCAGCTCAAATTATCCTCATCCCTGAGATTGACAATCCTTCTAACTTCAATCAATTCAGGCCAATTTGTCTCACCGATTTCATTAGCAAGGTTTGCACTCGTATCTTGGCTAACAGATTCTCTCCAATTCTGAACTTGCTTATTTCTCAGGAACAGGCAGGTTTTATGAAGGGTCGCTCTATACATGCACACATCTTACTAGCTAATGAGATGATTCATGATATTGAAAGGAAATCGAGAGGATATAACCTTGCTGTTAAGCTTGATATGGCAAAGGCGTTTGACAGAGTTGCTTGGGATTTTTTGGAAGCTGTGCTTGTGCGTTTTGGCTTTTTTAATCATGTTCTCAAGATAATTATGGGTAATCTCTCAGCTACACATTTATCTGTTATTGTTAATGGTGTTGCTTATGGTTTCTTCCAGCCAACAAGAGGGGTTAAACAAGGAGATCCTCTTTCTCCTTATTTGTTTATTTTGGCTTCGGAATGCTTCTCTAGAGGTCTTAATCATCTGATCAGGAATGGGAAAATCTCAACATTCAAATTATCCAGGCAATGTCTTCCCATATCTCGCCTTGCTTTTGCTGATGACTTGTTGATTTTTCTCAAAGGTGATGCACGGAGTATAAACAATTTTACCAAGTTCTTACAGCTTTACCAAACAGCTTTCGGACAATTAATAAACTTTGACAAGAGCTCATTCTTCTGTTCGAAAAAAGCTCCTCCTCAGGTTATTCAGAGGATCCAAGGTACTCTTGGTATTATGAGGAAGACTTTACCTTTTACATATTTGGGAGCTCCAATATATCAAGATATTAATAGAATGGATTATTGTGGTGGTTTACTTCACAAGATTGAAAGCAAGCTTTCTGAATGGATCAAGAAAATTCTGTCACAGGGTGGCCGTTTGCTATTAATCAAGCACGTTCTCAGCTCAATCCCTATACATATCATGGGGGCAGTGGAATTACCAAAGAAAATGATTAGGTTTATAGAGCAAAAAATGTCTAACTTCTTCTGGGGAGGGAACTCTTTTAAAACTAAGCATCACTGGGTTAGTTTTAAGGGAATGTCTATTCCTACGGATGAAGGAGGTTTAGGACTCCGATCACTCACCTCTTTGCAGGAAGCTTACTCTATTAAACTTTGATGGATATACATGAGTAATAATTCTATGTGGGCTAATTACATGCATCAAAAGTACCACCGCAAGGGTGATATGGTCTTCCGTATTACGAATTCTTGCTCTTGGAAGCGGGTTTGCAAAATCAATACCACTGCTGATTCCTTGATAATTAAAGAGAATAATCCTTTGGTTTGGAGAGATTCCTTGAAGGGATCCTTTACATTATCTTTAGCCTATGATAGCATTAGGCAAAGAAGGGCTAAAACATTAACAGCACGAGCTATATGGGATTCTACCATACCCTTGAAATTTTCAATCTTTACATGGAAATTGCTTCAAGGGGCTATCCCTCTCCCTCAAAATCTTGAACTGTTTGGTATTCATGGTCCCTCAAGATGCCCCTTCTGCTTGTGTGCTTTGGTTACTTTAGATCACATATTTTATTCATGTTCTATTATTCACAAAGTTTGGGTTTTCTTCGGTTCTTTTTTCCTTGATAGTATTATAAAGAGGAGATCCTTGAGGCAAGAACTTGTTTATTGGTGGCTTATTGGAAAACCGAAGACTTCCATTGGTCGACTTCATCGTCCTCTGCCACAAGTAATTATTTGGTCAATCTAGAAGATGTATACTCGATTAATTTGGGGGGATGGCAATTGTTACCCGGCGCTATTGTACAATGAGATAACCAAGATTTTGATGTCCTGGAGCATTGCAAACTCTGGAAAGAAATTTACCAAATATCTTTCCCATTTATCAGATGCAGGATTGATTTCAGAAAGCTTTGGAAGAAATCGCTTTAAGCCTATTGTTGTCTCTTGGAAGAAGCCCACAGCTGGCTATCTTAAGCTCAATGTGGATGCCACGTTCACAAAACATGGAGCAGCTGGAGGTAGTATTCTGCATGATTCTTCAGGGGCTGTTGTGACTGCTTTTTGTTTCACCTTTGCAGCGTCTTCAGCTCGTGAGGCAGAGTTGTTTGCTATTACTAATAGCTTTAGATGGTGTATTCAAAAAGGCTTTTCTCCATTGATATTGGAAACAGACTGTCTAGAGGTGGTTCGATTGGTTCAAAGGGCAATCTGGATAGCTGACGGTTCTCAGCCAATTCGTGATTTGGCTTCAAGTCTTAGTGCTCATAACTCTTTGCTCTATCACATTCACAGGGAGGCGAACCAGGCTGCACAATTTTTGGCTACTTTCTCTAGAATTAATGATTCTTTTTGTATATTTGAATCCTTTAACTCTTTGCCTCAACTATTGAGAGGTATTGTTCTTTTGGAGGCGATCAACACGCCCTATTTGAGATATTAATAAAAATTTAATCAGATTGATTAGTCTAACTGGATGTGAGTCTAGCTGGCTCCCCCATTTAGGCTGATCAATTTTGATTTTTCATTGCTTAAAATATATATATATATATATTGTAAATTATAAAGAATGTTTTTAAAAAAAAATACTATGAGGTATTATGCATTTTGATATATATAAATATGCATATATATATATATGGATAAATATTTTGAGGAATGAAGAATAAATGAAATGTGAAAAATTTTATTAAATCAGATTGTGACATTCTTATACCATATACGCATATTGTACATATACTAGGTGTGAGTGTATTATACATATATAATGTGTAAGAGTATTACATCTCTAATATTATGAACATTACTTGCATCTAAACATGAGATTAAAAATGGTGCTGCATGTCATCATTTATTCCCTACAATCTAACACAATAACCATCAACATGAAAAAATCTTAGGTCCAAGAGCCAAAAATGCAAAATATATAGAAAAAAAATACTAAACAAAGAAAAAAGAAACAAAAAGAGTAAGCAAAGAAGACATATAAACTGCACAAAGTTTCAAGAAATGCAAATTAAAAAGAGTTTTTTTTCTTGCAGAAAACCAAACTTAATTTTCTTTACAATCCTTAAACAAATCAAATAAAATTCAATAATTTTTTTAAAAAAATCTATCAACTCATATGCCCCAACTAATCAAATAAACCTCAAAAAATTTTAAAATAATAATAATAATAATAATAATAATAATCAACTCACAGAGGGCAAACAGGAGGATAAAAACCAGAATAAATACTCTTGTAAAAAAAGTCTTTTCTTTAAATTTAAATTAACCAAACCATTGTATTTAATTAGCTTTAACAAATCGCAATCATATATATATATACCTGTTATAGTTGGAATTCCTACATTTGCCTTGTTAGAAGACCACCAACTATCAATTCACCTTGGATACATAAATATAGATGTAATTGATTAATGTTCAAGAAAGATTCCACTTAATTATTAATTAATAATTAACTACTAATTAGATGATATGTTAGAAACTCACAGAAACTATTTCAATTTGTGTGGCATTTTAACCTTAAATCTCGTCTGACTTGTATCTCCATCACCAATACGTATATATAATAAAAGGATGAATTGTTTGATCTTTTAAAAGTATAATTAGCGAAAATAAATATGCCAACAGGTTCAAAGCGGCATCTATCTGGATAATTAGTGAATGCGGTAGTTTCAGCGCCAAAAAGCATGTACAACACCATTACTAAGGCTTAAATGCTTTTCGGATTTAATTCTAACACGTGAAAAGGGTGTTCGAAAATAGAGAATGAAAAGGGATTGAATCATGAGAAAGAAGAGAAGGTATGGAATTTACTTCATCTTTGCAAAAATTTTACAACAGTGACATGTCAACAATGGAGATGGTTACCACAGTTATCAATTTGACAACAGAGAGAAGGATCAAGCACTTATCTCTTTATCTTTTTAGATATTTGTAGTTAGATAAATAAATATCTATTATAATAAATAATAAATTAATTTGATAAATTAATAAAAAAAATATTTGAGACACATGATATAATATTGTGCAAATATTACTATTTTAGGAATATATATATATTGCGATTTAATTACATAAGAAAAAGTTTTTTTTTTTTTTATATCTTTCACATTATATTATGACTATTATCCAAAAGGAAATTGTCTTTGTTTTTTTCATGGAAACTTTAATGTGTTGAAAACTTGCTATGGTTGCATTGGATATTGAAAGTTTTTAGATTAAATTTTTTTTTTTTCATAATAAAGTCATTTCAGTACCTAAAAGCAAGCTGCACAATCTAGCTATACAATTGACAAAACAAAATCCCATACCATAAAGGCAATAGCACCTGTATCCTCCTATTAGCAAAACTACGAAAAAAACAGCAGCCTATCACAACAAAAATACATCAGAACATTCACTCGACACTCTATATACTCATATAACTAAAAAAAAACTTTTAAACCCAGCTGAGTCCCTTTTGTATTCTGTAGACCCAACAAAATAAATAGAAAACTCAGGCCACACCACAAAAAAAAAAAACTCATATTTTTTCATTTTTGAATCTTCATCAGCAGTTATCTAATCAACATAAATTAAGGCAATGAAAAGCAAAGGCTGATGATTATAAACAAATATTTAAATATATCAGTACACCTTTGAAATACCAAGTTGAAACCGTCAATTTAAAAGGTGCAAAAATCATGAAGAAAGTCGAAGGTGAAAAATTAAAATTCTAAAAAAATTTAAAAATTAAACAAAAAGTCCATCATATAATAATGCAAATTACCCACTCAGGATAGTAATATAAAATCTAAGATGATGATTTTAGATTCAACTAATTTTAAAAGCTCCAACACAAAATTTCCTTATTGGTGTTTCAATAATGTCATAGAAAACAAAATAAATTAAATTTAGATCACATTCAACAGGGGAAAAAGGGAACAAAATTTAAAGAGTAAATAAAGAAGGATTTATTTTAAAGAGCACATGAAAAAAGGCCTTTACCAAAACTTGTCAATAGAATGTAACCAACAACGAAACTTGAATTCCACAGTAGCAGCTGCACTTTTGCTTCATTGAATGGCTGAAAACAACACTTCCAAGAAAATAAAATAAGAAAAGAATTAAAAAAATCTAGAATTTAAACGAAAAAAAATTAATAATTGATCAAATATCTCTAAAATATAAGCAAATCTAAAAAATAACAAAAAATAAAACACATTCCTAATTAATCAGATTATATTAGGCAGAAGCTAAGATCAAACAAACAATAGAAATTGTTAGAGAGTCATCTAGCTAGGATTTCAAAAGATGTAAAAGAGATTAGATTGGTGTTTGAATAAAAAACCCCACCAAGATCTGTCAAAAACTCGGTGGAGTAGGAAAGAACATTATAGAGAGAAAAAAGCCCTTTGGCGAAGAAAGAAAACGACGAATAGATGTTAAGCGATAGGAAATCCGTTTCTCTAAACAAATTGATTTTTGTAGAAATCCCATTTCAGAGGTAGAAATTCTTCTTTATATAGTAAAACAAAAAAAAAAGAGAAAGAATTGATTTGTTTGTGTGGATGAAGAAAGAAAAGAAGAAAACAGTGTGTGGGGAATGAAACTATTGGCATTTTTGGTGAAGTTAAAATGAGCATTGGAAGATGTAAAAGAGAAATAATTTTCGACATCTAAAAAGATAGAATGGCGGTGCACACTGCGTGAGGCATCAAATATCACAACTTCTAAGATTTTATGTGTAAAGACCAATAAATCTTTTTAAATTATGACACCACGTCGTTTTGTTTTTGAGATCTTTGAAAAAGATGTCCAATTTAATAATTTTAATTTCAGTAAACTTTAAACGGCCTCTTTTATTATAAAGACTAAAATATCTTTTTAAAAATTCAAACACTCAGTTATAAATTAAATGACATAACCCATATTTAACAAAAGCCAAAATTAAATGAAAAGTACTGTTCTTAAGAATATGGCTTTTATTATTTAATTAATGATTATTTTACTAAAAAGAAAACAAAACTTATATCTTTTTTACTCTACATGATAAAGAAAAAATAAAACAATGGAATGAAGTAAACATCCTTTAATTTTTTATTTTTGCATTTGAAAAGTAGACAAAAAATAAAAAATTTAAAAAATTTAAAAATAAAAATAAAAAAAAGTTTTTTTACAAAATTTTTGTGTTTTAAGGATGGTGCCAGTACGAGTAGAGATATTCACAGTACTGTAACGTTAAAAAAATTTAGTCTATTAATTTCGTTTTAAAAAAAAATTCTAAATCTAAACTAAAATTTAAATAAAAGACTAACTTCAGTTTAATATATAAAATGAAAGCTTAACTGTAATTTTTAATTTTTAACAATTATACTATATACAAAAAATAAATTTTAATAACTTTATATATATTTAATAAAAAAATTAAATATAATCACTTGCAAAATTTAATCTTAATATAAACACATAATTAAAATAAAAAAAATTATATTTTAAATTTAAATATAATCCATCAAAATAATTTAATATATATAATTTATAATAAAATATATAAGTTAGATTTAATATAGATAACTTATAATATAATTATGAATTTATAAATTATTTATATTTAATATATATAATATATGATTAATCATTCGATTTAGCTAACTTAGTTGAATAATTTTTAATAATGAAAATTGAAATTAAAAATTTAAAATTTTAAAAATTAAAAATTTAAACTCAAATCATTAGCTTTGTAATCGTAATTCTCGATTTGATTTGACGGGTTAAGTTTTTGGTTCAATTCGGTTTTTTTTTTATCACACTGATGGAAAAATGTTACTGGAGAGAGTGTCGTGAAATTCCAATTTTGTCCCCAATTATTAACATCTTAAGTTTTTGGCAGTTTTCTATTTTATTCAACAGTAGCTCTCCAGTTTCCATGATTCTACAATCTCTCTCCAGATTTTAAGGTATAATCTCATGTTGCGATTATTTTCTTGATCTATAATTTTCACTTGGATTTTTCAGTTCTTCTTTTGCTTTTTTTTTTTTTAAAAAAATTTCTGCAATTTTATTGTCTTTCAGATGCGAGATTGAATTTTTTTTTTTTCGTAAGGATCTGTTGTTCACTTATTTTCTGGTTGGGAATTACAATGTCACACTGTTTTTTTAGCTTTTCTTCTAAATTTCTTTACCTTCAATTTGGATTTTGCAAACTAGGTTTTCTAGGGTGAGCTTGTGCTTTGAGAGATTTATTTGAATGGATTCAATATCGAATCAACCAGAATTTGATTACCTGTTCAAGTTATTGATGATTGGAGATTCTGGTGTTGGAAAGAGTAGTCTTCTTTTGAGTTTCACTTCTGATACCTTTGAAGATCTCTCACCCACTATTGGTAAGTGCCATTGGATTTCAACTGATGGATTAAGATTCAAAACCTCTGGTTTTTTTTTTTTCGTCTGTTGCTTTCTTCTTTCTGGTTCTGGGACATTCTTAAGTATCATTTGGCAGTACTGGATTTCACACTAGTATCGGAACCGGTACAACTGCATTCTCTAGTATCATTAAAAAATCCCTTTTGTAATTTTTTTTTGAATCTTGTTAAAAGTGTTATATTTACTTTTACATTGTTGTATAACTCATGACAAATGATCTCTTGTTATTGTGTTGTTCAAGATTATAACATATGAGAATATGACCAGTGCACTTATTGGTCGAAACCTGACTTTGCAAGTGACTTTTCAGAGATTCTCACTCTGTTATTTTTATATTGCTATAAAGGTGTGGATTTTAAAGTAAAATATGTCAATATTGGAGGCAAAAAGCTTAAACTTGCAATTTGGGATACAGGTAACTCTTGATTTTTTGAAATTGTGTGACTTCTCTATGTTTGTGGCTGTCCTTGTTATTCTGCTTTACAGTTTACATTATAATTACATTATATCTTCCTAATGCATGTCTCGTTTGTGCTGTCAAATGTAGCAGTACCTTTGTTGTCATCTATATGCGGTTCTATGTGGTACCATTTATTTTATTCCTTCTTCACACCATCAACCAGCATCATATTATAAATCTAATTTCCATCAATTGTAACCACTTTTTTCAAGCAGTCACAGCCACCTGTCTCTTACATCAAAACCAACAAGCACCATTAGGATTTTTCTTTTTTAATAATGACCCACCACTGCTCTCTTCCATGGTTCCTTAGGTAACACACACAGTGATTACTTAAGAGAAAACAAAACAAAATCAAGAATTTGAAATTGATTAATTAATCCCCAAAAAAAAATTGTAATAGAACTGGAATTTGGATATCTAGTAATGGAGTGGTCTTATAATGCCAAAGTCAGCTGGTCAGAAAGTGAATAAGCTTTTATAAACATGTCAAAAGGAAAGAGAAGAATATTAACTTCAAATATTGATGCTTTTCTATATTCTAATGGCTGTTACCTTTTGAAATGTGCAGGCATATAATGTAGCTTTGATTGAAACAGTTTCTGCATATTGCAGTTAAATTGCAGCTGCCTTTGTCTCATGGATCATTTGTGTTTTTGACTTAACTTGGTTTTGTACAACCTTTTCATGGTTGATGTTGAATTAATTGTCTGGGTTTTGTACAACCTGCTCAAGGTTGATGTTAAATTAACGGAGTCATCCTAATATAGTTGCATGCGCATTCCCACTTGCCAAGTTGCCTCAGTAGAATAATATTTTGCTACTTTCCTATTTTTCTTTTCTTTTACTACATATTGTCATCGTATTGTAGTTGGCTTTGTTTGTCATGGATCATTTGATGTTTGACGTAACTGGGTTTTGTATAATGTGCTCATGGCTGATGTTAAATTAGCTCATGGTTGATGTTAAACTAGATAATGGTTGAGATTCAATTAGCTCATGATTGACATTAGATTAGCTGGTGGTTGACATTAAATTAGCTCATGCAGAAACCATGAGGTGCTCATATTTACATTAAATTAGCTAAGTCATCCTAATATAATTGCTTATACTTCTACTTTCTGAGTTGCCATCTCAGTAGGATAATTTTTGTTACCTTCCTGTGTTTGTTTACAATGCTTGGAAGTTTTTCCTTAACTTATATCTTCAAGAGAAACTTTTGGTCTCGTAGTCTAATGCAGTTTACTATATGTTTCATCATGCAGCTGGTCAAGAACGATTTAGGACACTGACAAGTTCATACTACAGAGGTGCCCAAGGAATCATTATGGGTATTTCCTTTTTCTTTGACATCTAAAATTCCTTATTTGAATACGTTAATCACCAGAATGTTCCAGTTAATTCTTATTACAAAATTTTAAATTGATGCCAATGTCCTATTCATGGTTATAAAAGATGCAAGCATAAAGGGGTCTTGCCAAGACCTCTTGGAGCTTAGGTTCAAGGTACAAGGGTGCAAGGAGCTAATGTGTGTGTTTGAAAGAGGTCAGGGGCAAAAGGAAAAAGAAGAAAAATTCAAAACTATATCTAATATTTGTAGCAAATGCAAGATATCAGCATTATTCAGCCATAGGAACAAGAAATACCAATTTTTGAAGCATCAATCCAAAGTTAATAATCTAACCACTAAGAAAATAAGCAAAAAAAAGAACTGAATATTTAATTTAAAATTGATAAAATGTTATTAAATGCTTGATCTTGTTGGTGGAAATTAAAAGGAAAGGTATCTCAACCTTGTGATAATGTTTCTCAGATTGGATTTAAAAAAGCTTGAACTTATTTCATCTCTAATTATTGACATTTCAACTTTGTGAAGCTTAAACTATCATTTTTTAACATTACACGATAACAACTAAGTCTTGGTTCCAACTAGTTAGGGTTAGCTATATGGATTCATTTTTTCTGTTTCCTTTAGTTTTGTTACTTTTTTTAAAAGAAAGATTTAGGTGCAATTAGATCTCTTGTTATCACTTTTTTCCATGTCTTGGGTTTCTTTCTCCTTTCTTATCCTCATCTATGCTAAGATGCTCAACTTTTTCTTATGAGAGCCCTTGGTGTTCCATGCCATATATGATCAACCATCTCAATTATCTGCTCAATTTTTTGATAGTTGCACTCCCAACTTGGCATGAATTCGTTCATTGAGAATTTGTTCTGATCTCTTATGACCACATATCTATATTAACATGTTCATTTCTGCAACATACATTTTCTACATGTATTATTTCTTTATGGATTAACATTCACTACCATGCATTATAAATGGTTGGACTATGATGTGATAAAACTTGCCTTTTAGCTTCAATGGTATTTTGTGGTCACATAAAACTTCATTAGCATTACATGACTTCATATATCCTATTTTAATATGGTAATATACATCCATCTTGTTTCTTCCAATATCTTTCAATAATAGATCCTAAGTATTTGAAATATGTGCTTTGAGGCACTATTCCTCCATCTACAAACAATATTTTGCTATTCACTCCTTAATGCTAAAATTGCAATGCTTATATTCTAATTTTCTCGTATTAAACTTTTTTTTTTTTTGGTCCAAAGTGCTCCTTCACAGATCCAAGTTTTGGTTTATTGCAACCTGAGTTGTATCAATTAGGACAATGACATTTGTGACATCATGTACTAAGGGATAGCATCTTATATATGATTTGTTACCTTTTAGTCTTGATGTGAAAGTACAAGCTCAGATTGAGCAAGTGGCTTCTATGAGCTTTTTGCTAGTTGGCCTTCAAAATTTGACATTGTTAAATCTTAGATTCTCTTTAGTTATGAGATTTCATATGTACTTAACGCTTTCACACGGGTACTTTGTACAAGTAATATTCAAATTCCACATGTTGTCATGCTCTTGTTAGTAGCAATATGGGCGGACACATGGTAATAAAGGAGGAAACAAAGGTTGGATTAATGAGCCTTGTTATTAGCAATAGGGAACTTACTCTTGTTCAAGACTTTGGAAGTATTGTGTTATCGTTGTCATGAGCTTGGTCACACAAAACGATCATTCTTGAAGCTTCAAAGAAAGAATCAACGATCATAGATGAAAAATATGGCAATTGAGGAGTCTATAGTAGCTTTATCCTTTAAAGCACTATCTTGGTATCTGTTGAAGAATTCACACAATTCTCTCAATATTAAAGTCTACCAATTCCTTTATCACTGTTATTAATGAGTTAGATAAATCGGCTATGTGCCTTTGTGTCTTACACATCCAAATGGGTTATTAATTATGGTGCTACAAATCATATGACCGGAAATTTTAGTCTCTTATTTGCTTTTCAATCTTATTCAGCCTCTACTATGTTATTCTAGTTGATAGATCTACCTCGTGTGTCATGGGTTCTGGAATTGTGAATCCAACCTCATCCTCTTCTTTTTGTCTACCTCAACTCAACAAATTCTTATTCACAAGTTAATTGAGGTTGGCTATATAGATTCTCTTGTTTACTTGGCACGATTTATAGTTACATCTTTGGATAGATATAAAGCCATAAGATCATTTTGAACCACTTTTGTCTAAATTAGTTTAGATCTAAATCTGCCTCTCCTGGCTATATCCATCTTATTTTAGTTAGTTTTTCTGACTGAAAATCACTATGTCAAAATTTTCTAGTCAACTGAATCCTCCCACTTTTGCTCCAACAATTGCTAGACTTCCTACTTTTCATGTCTTTTAGGAGCCCGGAGACTTGACATAGATCCTCCACTTACTTTTTCGTTGGCGTATCCAGTTTCTACCATTGTTCATGACTCTAACCTCAATCTTCCCATTTCCCTTCTAAAGGATGCAAATGTACTCACCCTATCTTCTCTTTTGTTCTTATGATCATCTATCTTCTTGTTACTGTTTTGTCATGTCTCTAGATTCTTTCTATTCTTAAAACTGTTGTTAAGACACTGTCCAGTCCTGGCTAATATGCTACTATGAAAGAGGAAATGGAGGCTTTAGATGCTATTGTTACTTGAAAATGAGTACATTTATTAGCTGGGAAGAAAGTCATTGATTGTAAATGTGTGTTTATAATGAAGATGAATCTAGATTGGTCTATGGCTTGACTAAAGTTCAATGGCAAAAGGTGTATGCTCAGGCATATGAGGTGATTACTCTAATATGTTCTCTCTTGTGGCTAATCTTGCTTTTGTTTGTTTGTTTATCTCTCTAGCAGCAACTTAAGATTGGCCATAAATTAGCTAGATATAAAAAATGCTTTCTTGCATGGTGATCTTCAAGAGGAGGTGTATATGAAGCAACCACTTTGATTTGTTGCTTAGGATAATTGGCTAAAGTTTGGGACTTATTTGTGGCTTGAAATGAAGTCCTTGAGCTTGGTTTAGAAGATTTAGTGAGTTGCTATAGGAGTTTGGTATGCATGAGTAAATGTGATCATTCAGTCTTTTTGTAAGCACTCTGAGACTGGCTTATTTTTGCTCGTCGTTGTGGATGATATTGTTATCGCTAGGAGTGACTTCGCATGCATCTCAGCTCTAAAGTTTGTCCTTCATGCCCAATTTAAAATTAAAGATTTAGGTATATTAATGTATTTCTTGGTTATTTAAGTTACAAGAAGTAAAAAGGGTATTTGCTTTTGTCTCAAAGGAGCCTTGTAGCGTACCAATGACTCCAAATTTTTATATTGTCTCAAAGTGAGTTGTTTGAACATAACTACGTTACGAATCTTTAAAAAGTTTAACTTGTCTTTTAGAGTATCAAATTCAGAAAAATATTCTTATATCTTGTATGCCTTTTGGAACTTTTCTGTTATGTTGTTATGGTTTCCATCATAGCATGCAACCTTTTAAATTCAAATATAAACGTGCATAGATGTAGCAATTACACCACAACCTATTCTTGCATGTGCATGCATGTTGTAGTATGTTTTCATTAGTTGAGCTCTGAGCATCATGTCTTGAGATCTGTCTTGAAACTCCCTCATGCAACTTGTAAAAAATACCTGATTTTGTATCTTGATTAAACAGTTTATGATGTAACTCGGCGAGAAACATTCACTAATCTTTCTGATATATGGGCCAAGGAAATTGACCTATACTCAACAAATCAAGACTGCATCAAGATGCTAGTTGGAAACAAGGTTGACAAGGTAATGTTGCAAAATTCGCACTGTGATGAAATATTATTTAAATGGCCTTATTCTATCCTTTTTTTTCTTTCTGGAAAAGAAACTGGACATTCATGGGAGATTTTTTCAATGTTTTGTGCTCTGTTCTCTTTTTCCTCTCTCTTATGCATGGGCATGCTTACACACATATCCTTTCCATAGTAATTGATTGTCTCATTGTAGTTGTTTTATGCATAATATGGGGCTTTGTTTCTCTGTCACACACAAGCACACACATACTTTTCCTTGGTCATTGGTTGCCTGTTTTGTTTATGCTTGCATATAAAGTGGCAATATAAACCGTTCTTGTGTTATTTTGAGGAGTGAAGAAAGCTGCATTGTCTATGTTTTTCCATGAGACAAACTGAACCATTGTTTTGAGTTCTTTTTTACTATGGGATAATGTTATTGTCCTTAGTTTTCTTTAGGAGTCCAACTTAGTTTTCTTTAGGAGTCCAACTCAGATGGGGGCTGATTTTGGAATTTCCTTGTTTGAGGTTAGTTTGGGTCTATAAGCTGTTGTGCTTTTTAATGATTTATAATTTGGTTTTTCATTGAATAAATTTCAACAAATTATGCTTTTATCTTTGAGTATGATGCTATTCTAACACTAGAAAGTGATTTTGATGAGTGAGTCCAAATCCTGTTAGTATGGTGCTATTCTGACACTAGAAAGTGATCTTGATGAGCGAGTCCAAATCCTATTAGTATGATGCTAGTAGTTTATTTTTGCCTGTTTAATTTTCCTTTATTTTTCTAAAGAAATCCAATCTACCAAACTAAGGGCCTAATTCCTGATTTTTATAAATCCTAGCGCCTAATTTCTAGAGTCTAACTTCCCAAGCTGGCCTACATCAATTTTGGCAATCTCAACTCCACTTATTCTTCTATGTATGCAGGTCTTTTTGGAGGCCACAGTTAGGTTGCTTCCAATCACATTTTTCTTGATAATTTTTGTACTGAAATGAGTGCTTAAAATGATAATATATGTAAAGGTTTGGATTATTTTTGGTCAATTGGCAAAACAAATTGCACCCATTCATTTGATTGCTAAAGTTGAAACAGATTACAAAAGGTCAAGCTACAAATTACATAGTAGTTTATTTTTAACTATTGTTTTGCTTCCTCCCTCTCTCTTCCCTATCCCCCAAATCCCCCTATGTAGGGTTTAAATTCTGTAGAAGTCCTACATATGTTTATAAGGTTTTACGGGAAAATGATCACATGGTTGAAATTTTTTCATCCTTGTAGCGCTGCAGCCCTGTTACTTGCTCCCTCTTTCTTGCAGTCTACCTGTAGGCTTAACCAGAGTTTTATGGTATAACTTAGAGGCCAAGAGATTTTCTTTTTGCGTTCTCAATGACTACTGTGTTATCATATATACGAACAAACACTGCTTAAATAAGATGCAAGTCTGTGACTCTTGCAGTAATGTTAATTCAAATGTTATTAAGTAATATATATGGCCATGCTAGATAATTGAAACATTCTTCTTTTTATGTTGTGCGACAAGATTGCCCTATTTGGGTTTATTTTTTTCCTTTTTCCCCCTTCCACCTGTATCTTGACTTTTCCTGAAAAGAAGGCAACTATATATTGAATCAATTCACATCTAATGGATTTTTATAGTTTTAGGTTCACAATTGTATCTGAGATTGTAGCAACTTGATTGTTATTTCTCAGACCCCTGCTAACTTTGAGATCATATTAAAAGCTTTATGTGATTTTAGTTTTTCTTGTATTCCTTGGAGGGTGTGTTTGTGTGCATGTATAGGGAGAGAGAGAGAGAGAATTTGTATATTTATTTATGCCTAATATCTCGTAAATAAATCTCATAAGTAATTCTAACTGTACATGAAGAATAATAAGTTTTAGCTTGAATAGTTTTTTGTTTTTCCTAATTTCAGGACAGCGAACGAGTTGTAACAAAAAAGGAAGGCATAAATTTTGCTAGGGAATATGGCTGCCTTTTTCTTGAATGCAGTGCAAAAACACGGGTTAATGTACAGCAATGTTTTGAAGAGCTTGTTTTAAAGGTATAGAACACAGCCACTTTGGTTTCTCACTTTTATCATTTTCAATTGTTCTGTTGTTGTAGGTGTGCATCAGTGCATGTATCTAGGTTTGCTTATGTTAGAAATAAACTTCGATGCAATCTACATTGATTTTTTTTTGGCTTTACAATTCCTATGTTGTGGATTAGGCTGTGAAATGCTAGTGTCAAAACTATATGCAACTCACTGAATGCAGTTGAATATGGTGACTTCTTAATGATGGTCTGAATGATTCTGTGTGATCATGCAGATTCTGGATACACCTAGCCTCTTGGCCGAGGGCTCGAAGGGCTTAAAAAAGAACATATTTAAAGAGAAACCACCACGAACTGATGCATCGACCAGCAGTTGTTGCTGATGCTGATTCCTCTCCATATATTGCATCTTCATATCCTGACAGAAGTGGTAGAGGTGTTTCCCCACTTAATACTGAAGAACTTGTATTCTTTGTTGTTGTTTTACATAAAGTGGAAATTACATGTAATATAAGAATTATTTCCTTGAACCTTTGTTTTATGTACATTGAATTAATCTTTGATGGATGATAAGAAATGAAGCCAAAAACTATTCTGTCAAGATGCAATCAGATATCAATTGGTTAATGTAATAGAGTTTCTTTTTTTTTTCCAAAACAAATACTCCATTTCTTGAATATGAAAAAGGGCTTCTTGAAAAAATTGCCAAAAAAAAATAAAAAAAGATATTTATCATATTTTTAAATTTATTAATTTTTTATTGATTTATAAATTTATTAGTTTCATACAGTATATATAAAGTTTAGTACGAGTTTATTGTTTAAATGATTTTTTCTATAAGTTTATTATGATTTTGTTTTCTACTTTTGTAAAATAATTAAAAAGTATAGTAAAAAATATAGAAATTAAAAAATATATATATTCAATTGTCAAAAAAAAAAAAATATATATATATATATATATTCGGGGAAAACTCAGATCGCGGCAAGTGAAGGTTCAAGCCTCCACTTATTCTCACGAGGAATTTACGGTTTTTGCGTCCACTGTTTTCGATTTTACGCGGCTAAGTTTTCTTTTCAAAACATCAACTTCCGCTCTTTTTTGTTTTTGTTAATATTTTTTCAACGGTCATTTTGTCTATTTTATTTTATTTTTTTTGTGTTTTATTTTTATTCATACTTTTTTATTCATAAATATATTTTTTATCATATTTTCAACATACATATAAAATACATAAATATATATATAATATATACAATATGTATAAGATATATGCATAATAAACATAGACATAAACACATCTAAACAATATCTATAGACATTAGCATAAAATATACATATTTATATAATATTTACAAAATAAAATTAATATTTTTTAACTTTATTTTTTATGTATATAATATGTAATTTTTATTAATATATTTTTATATTTTTTATTTTTATATATTATTTTTGTAAGTATTATTTTTATTTATAATCAAAATAATTTTTTTTATAAAAAATTTAATATATTTTATATGTTAAAAATGTATTTTAAAATATTAATTTTTATTATTTTATTAAAATATATTTATTTAATAGTAAAGTTTGAACAAAAAATGAAAATTGAAATATAATATTGTTTGTAGTGAGAGAAAATATATATATATATTTTAAAAATCTTATTTTATTCTAGAGTGAGGTATTTATAAAAATTTGACTCAATTTTTTTTAAAAGTATAAATATTTTTTTTTACAATATTTTTGAAAAATAAAATTATTTTTGTAGGTAGTTTTTAAAAAACCCTATTATCATTTGAAATAGTAAAACAAGGATTTTAGAAGAAAGAATAATATAATTCATATCAATATAGCTCTTTTAATTAATATGATACATGCAAAAATACATATATATATTTTAAAAAATTATATATACTTTTTAATAAAATTGTGAAAAATAAATTTGAACTTTTGAATAAAAATAATAAGTTACTATAGAAATGAATTCTATGGCCTAGTAATTTTTTATCTGTGGGGTTAATGACACGCATGCATCAATATGAAAAACATCGTGATGTCAGCTTTTGTATATTAACTAGTGAGATTAACTTTGATTTTAGCTATCGCCATGTCAACTTTTGAAAGAGTATTTTTTATAATGAAACTTGTTAAGAATTGATTATGCAATTGGCTTAAAGATAACTTGATAAATAATTATTTGGTTACATATATTGAGAAAGTCATAAATTTCATTGATATTGAAAATATTACTCAAAGATTGCAAAATATGGTATTTATCATAACAAACATAAGACTTAATACACATGCAATTTGACCCATCTGCTTTTACATAAACTATTTTCACACACTTCATTTTGATTTTTTCTTACTGATTGGACCTTTATTTTTTGACGTGGTAAAACACATGCACCTTCTTTGTAATACCCTTATATCCAATATACGTAAACTACATACTCCCTCCATATGTAATATACGAATATAGAATACAAGAAATGTCACAATCCATTTTAAACAATCAAATCTTACAAATCTGTATAACTTAAAACATTTAAGCAATATCTTATAAATAGTAAATGAAATATTATTTGCTATACACATATATATATTCTTCATTATCAAAGATTTATCCAAAATATTTTTAATAATTTACGGAAGCAGAATGTGCATATATATATATATATGCATCAAAATCAATATGTACAAAAATATAAGATATATACATGTTGACAGCTTGTCTCTGACTTGATGTCCAAAACAACTCCACTCAAGGTCTCAAGCCTAGACTCGACTCGGCCTAGACGAACTCTCCGGCTCAACCGAATCTACTCTGTCACCTGCGCGATAAGTCAAAATCGCACTAAGCCAAAGCTTAGTGGTACAAACTTTATTAACAATTTAATTCAAATGCAATGCCAATGTTCCACACATAAGGATATCATGCCTCATAGCATTATATAATAATATCTTAATATTTTGTTCTAATATTTGCAATTCATAATTCACATTACAGCAAAGACAAGCATGAGCCCTGTAATATCCTCATGTATGCCCTAGAAGTCTTGGTTATGTTGTTGTTATTGTTGATGTTGTTGTTAGTGTTGTTGTTGTTATATATTGGATTGAATATATGTGTTAAATTGTAAGAGAAAAGAAATGGGAAGAGAATGTATATGTATATGTGTTTTGGAGAAGAAATTTAGGGTTTAGAGACAAATGTATATGTTGTGTATTTGATGATATATATAACATATAGATTGGTCAAATATAGAGTCAATGCAAGAAGATATTTTTGTGGAATGTGCAATTACATATAAGGGCTTAGATGAGACAAAAGGTTAGTTAATTGGTGAAGGGTGTTTTAGTAATTGCAAGGTTAAAAACACTTGATGGATATAAGAAGCCAAATTTGACTTTGCTCTTCATATTTTCTTCTTCTCTTCATGTGTGGCCGGATTCTCCATAGACAAAGAGAGAAAGAGAGGTGATCTTGAGGTTTGAAGCAAATTGAAGAAGGAATCAAGGGTGTTGGTTAGAGATTTGTGGAATTCTTCATTTAAGGTAAGTTTTCTCTTGATTTCTCTTGTTCTATTTGGAATTTTGTTTGAGTTTGATGGAGTGTGTTTGTGTATGGTGTGTGTAAAAGTGTTGAAATGGAATTAAAGATAAGAAGCTAGGTTGGTGTTGGTGATGGAAGAGTAAGAGTTGTGTTTAGTGAATTTTTTTCAGTTTTACAATTAGTAAAGGCTGTGACTTGTATGATTTTTAATTAATTATAGAAAAATGTTCTTGAAGTGAATTTTTGATATGTTGTGCCTCTATGAGTCTAGAATGACTGAAAAATATGTTGATTCGATTTTGGAATGGTTATGAGTTTAGAAAGATTATTTTTATTAGACCTGTTCCAGCAGGTACCTTAACTGAGACAGCTATATTTCGGGATTTTTAATAAAATGTAGAAAAATCATATCCAATTGAATTTTGGATATGTTGTTTCTTAGTGAGTCTAGTATTTGAGAAAAATAATTTGGAACCACGTTGATTGAATTTGATTTATGGAATTCACAAAGTTCAGAACTGCTGCCAGGATGCAGGGCAATTGGGGCAGTCTGGTTAGGTGAACTATTTGACCAAGATTTTGTGTTCAGTTTGATCTGAAATTTTAAAGGAATGATTTTAAGATACAAAACTAAATTCTGTAAAAATTTTAGAATTTTTAGTCAAGTAGATTATTTTATATAATTTTTCAAATTAAGGATAAAATGGAGTCTAAAACCAGAATGTACTATTCATATGGTCATTTTGCTAATATTCCTTTTGGATTAGATTGTGAAGATGTTGAATTGCCCTAACCGTGTCCCTCAAGTGGCTGCCCGTGTCCCTCAATTGTGTGGGTTAGGGTTTTAATTCTTTGTTCTTCTTGCATTGCTTTGGTTCTCCAAAGGTAGGTTGGTCCTTAAACCTAACCCTAAACACTTTAAACACACTTGAATCAATGAATGATATAATCAAATGCATGTGTAAGGTCCTAAAACTATGAATCATATCAATTGTTCTTTGCCCTAATTGCATTGTTGAGATTGAACAATGTTATGTTATGTATTGTGAATGGTAATGTGTTTCATGAGTAATATACATTAAAATTGAAATGTATATCAAAGATGCAATGATAATTTAAATAAGACATGATATGAGACAATGCCATTGTGATTGGCTATGATGATGATATTGAAAGAAAGAAGGCATGTTTGCCTAAATGTGATGAGAATTTGAGAATGGAAATGGTAACTATATAATAAATGAATTGTTTGTTTAATATGTTATTCAGTTTCAGAGTTCTGGATTTGGGTGGCATGCCTAAGAAATGATGAAAGGTAACAGTCTTGCCGGGTTGAGGATCTCCTCATATGTGTTGAGTTGATGGTACAAGAGACTGGGTCTGTTACACTATGAGAATTGTGAATATGAGATATATGATTTGTAACAGTCTTGCCGGGTTGAGGATCTCCTCATATGTGTTGAGTTGATGGTCCAAGAGACTGGGTCTGTTACACTATCCATGGATAGAGATACATGTATATACATTGCCTACGGGCGTGATTATTGTGACTATGAACCAAAGCAGTAACTCTGAACTCTGAATATCGTATTAAATACTTGTTGGGCCCATAGGTGTCAAGGTTATATGAATGTCTTAAATAATGTTATGAGTTAATGAAATGAGATGTTGTTTATTGAGTATGATTGATTAATGTTGAATGTGGAAAGATGTTGAAATGTGGTATGCTCATATGACTATGATTTGTGAAATGCATAATTATGTGGTTAACTTTATATTTATGATGTTGATCTTATCAATAACATATGTGACATTGCATTACATTAAAGCATACCATTAGTATGTTTTATCTTACTAAGCCGTTGGCTTAGCGCGATAGTGTTTAATCGCGCAGGTAATAGAGTGGATAGAGTTGAACCCGAGAGTTCATCAAGACCAAGTGAGAGTAGACCTTGAAGAATCCATTTTGGGAGCTTAAAGATCAGAGCAGACTTGCCAATCATGTATATTTCTTTATATTTTGTAAAGAAATGTTTAATATGTAAATATGTATATATTTTATAACTTCCGCTGTGTAATATTTAAATGTATATATATATATAACTAATATGTTTTGTTTTATAAGTAAATGATCTACTTTTCTATAATGTATAATGATAAGGGTATTGTATCAAGTTTAAAGTGTTTTGAATGTTAAGAAAACCGTAGCATCCCTATGTTTGATGCACTTATGCTACATTGTTGTAGTTGTAGTGTGTGGGCATTGGATATGGGGGTGTTACAAGCCCAAAAAGGATCTAATATGTTATTGAAGTTCCAAAGTTATTACTTTGGTCCAATATAACAACATTTGTCTAGCCCGTAGGCGAATCATATTCACAATGAGGATTACTTCATATGTAACATCCCAACTAGGCTTCAAGGACTAGGCCCAGCCCAGTTTCAAGGGTCTACTACATCATGTAACACCTAACTAGGCTTCAAGGACCAAGCCCAACCCAGCTTCAAGGGATTGTTACCTTTTTAGGCATGCCACCAAACTCAAAACTCTGAAAATTGAATAACATAGTCGGCACACAATTCTTTCATAATTTCATAATGAAATCCTTTCTCATTTTCTCATTTATATCAGTTTAGCCATCACCAATGGTTTTACATGCCATCATTAGTGTATAAATAACAAATTGCATTATCCATACATTTTGAATCATCATCATACATTTCACATAGTTCACATTATACAAATCATAGCATATTACTCATGCATCAACAATGTAGTAAGTAGCTTAACACATTTTTCAAACCAAATGTGTTAAGTCCCAATACCATGTAAATATAAATAATTATTCAAAGTTTATACTTACCTCTAAAGCAATAATTACCACTTCAACCTCCTCTTTCAAGATATCCCTCAATACTTGGATTGATAATTCACTTCTCTTCAAAGCCTAAACCAAAGGTGATTATAAATACTCACTTAGTAATACACATAGGAAATAAGGAAAAGCACTATCTAGGGCAAACTCTACACTTGACAGGCTCAACAACACGGGTGTGGCTATGACCGTGCCCTAAACCCACTACATAGAAGCTGTGACACGCTCAGTGACATGGGTGTGTCACTTCACGTGTCAATTCTACCACAACACAGTAGCTATGACACACTCAGTGATATGGGCGTGTCACTGCACGTGTCAATTCTACCACAACACAGTAGCTATGACATGCTCAGTGACATGGGCGTGTCACTGCACGTGTTACCAACACCGAAAATAGAACCATCGACATGCCCAAAGACATGGCCGTGTCACTGGGAGTGTCAAGCCAAAAACCTAATATAGACACAAAAAAATGCCACAACCAACAAACATCATTCATCACCCCCTTTCAACTCCACACAACTCAACCAAAACTATCATTATTCCACATAATACTTGTATAAACATCAACACAACTCAATTAAACACAAAAATATCTAATCACAACCATACTTCACAACTCAACAATTACGCAATCCATAACTCTTATTCTTTTCACCAAACTCTTAACCTTTTCTTCAATCCAACCCAAATTCATAGTTATCTAAACAAAAACACTTCAAACATACCAAATCAACTATATACATATACCCCACCAAACATTCAATTCACACAAACAACTTTCAAAAGAAATCAAAGAAACAAGTTGGAAACTTACCAAATATGAAGAAATCTAACTTGATCACTTGAAATTCTCTAATTGCTTGAGTTAGCAAGAAGCAAAAACTCTTTTCCTTTGGATGAAGATGGTGGCCGGCTCAAAGAAGGAAGAAGAAGATGATAATGGTCAACTCCTCTTTTCCAACTAAACCCTCTATAACCACACAAATATCCTCTTTTAATCTCCACCGAGCATTAATAATATTATATTACTTAATCTCCACTATTTCATCTTCCACTATCATTAATTAATATATAAATAATTAAAATATCTTTTGACCTTATCAAGGTATTGACTTGTATATAACATGCATATCTTCATATATACAACATATACACATCTCCTTTTTCACTTAATAAAATATATACACTTTTAAATCCTTTAATTCATTTTCAATAATTAATATTTTCAAAATTTTAGGATATTACATTCTTGCCTCCCATAAAGATAGAAATTCACATTAATATGGTTGATATGGATAGGGAAAAAAAAAAGGTTAAATACATACTTAGCTCTTTATACTTAGCAAGATTGGTCAATTTGCCTCTCTATACTTTAACTATTTTAACTCTCTAATTTGACTTCTTAATAGCACACCTCATATTATATATACTTTTGCAAAAAATTTCATATTGTGAATATAACACTTTTATGTCCCATATACATATAATATACACACACAGTATATGTAAAATATGCATACAGAATACAAGAACGTCATATTACAGTCTTTTCAAAGAATTTTATAATTTCAAGATAATTATTTTAATCACTTAAAATGTATTTTAATAAATTAATAAACGTATTCATCAGTGATTTAAATATTAAAAAGATATGTTTTAAATGAAAATCTATGAGAAAAAATTGTTAGAGTTTTGTCAGTATTTTGAATATTTTTAAATTTTAAATTTCACAACATGCATTTAAAATACACTCCCAAAAATTCATTCAACACTCTCATTTCTCCAAAATCGCCTAATCCACCAACATTTCACAATATATACATCCATTTATATTTATATATACATATGTCTCATTTTTCAAATTTCAAAGTTTAACCCAAAGAAAATATTTATAAATTACATCATATACATATTTATAAATATAATGTGCATACTTAAGTAAATTTCAAAAAAGTTTAAAGTGTATACATGAAATGCAGATGTCATTGATCCGCGGCAGCTCTAAAATCTTCACAGCGACCAACAAACATCAGTGTAGTTTAGACCTAGTGTGGTCTAGCAGCACTTTCTGGATCCTCTGGATCTGCCCTATTACTTGCGTGATGAAATTTATTTACGCTAAGCATTTCGCCAAGTGGTATACTTTGGTATAAAATAAATGATATTACATACATAATGCCAATAATGCACTATAATTCAAATGTTACCCAACACATATACACTTTTATTTAACATATTAATCATCCACACACATTGGGCCCTAAAATTGTTATATAATAGTCTAGTTCTAGAATATTATCTTGGGCTATCTCATTCATCTGTGACACCAGCATATCTCACTTGAAGGCGTAATGAGTCTATGATACTAGTGTATCTCACCAAAAGGTATATTAAGTATATTAACATCAGTGTATATCACTCGAAGGAGTAAAAATACAGTAACAATAATCTAGGACTAGACTTTATGTAAGATGACATGCAGACACATTTTCCTCATAATTCATATTTCTCTTATTTTTTCACATTTCTCATTCTTTTTCATATTTTTGACACATAAATCACATCATCATCACATTTTAAGCAAATGTGGCTCACTTTCACATTTTTGTACACAACTTGCACTTTTCACATTTTACACACATATCACATTTAGCCATTCTCCAATGGCTTATCATGCCATAATCCATGCAAACTAAGCATTGTTTCTTCAAACAATGCCATACACACATTCACATTAATTAAGTAACATATCACATTCAAATAATGAAATCTATTATGCTTAAAATCAATAAAATCAACCATACTCAATGTCAAAGTATGTACTAACCTCCTTCGAGAGCACTTCAAGCTAAATGCACTCCTTTCCCACTAGTTACTTAAAATGCCCTTCACCACTAGGTTTATGAAGTAACAAGTTACTCAATACCAATTCAAAATGTGAATGTATACCATACATTAGAATCACATTTTAAGGTATTTAAAGCATAAAGCATAAATTAAGGAACATTCCGTCATTTTCCCCCTTTCTTAGCCCTAATGCACTTTAACTCTTGAAATCCAATTCAACCTATTCCAAATTGAGTTTTAAGCTGAAATATATCCAAAACATTACATTTTAACACATTTCAAGTAATAAAACCCAATTTAGTATCACTCCCTTCAAAACCCTAAAATATGCCCTAACTCACTTCAACTTTGGAACTTCCTTCTAATCAACTCCAAATGGTAATTTAAGTTCATTTTCGTCATTTAAATCATTAAAAAACACAATTTAATTCATGAAACCAAATAAGCATGCATATTTTAACTTACTTCTTCCAAAACTCTAAAATCACTTCCACTTTTTCCAAACTCTAATCAAATCTAACTTTTCCTTCAATCTAAACTTAAAATCAAGGTTTACTCATCAAAATTACTTTATCCTTACCCATTCGAACAATTATAACAACCCCTTTCATAAATCCAATTCATACATATTCATAAGATTTTACAAAACTTGAAAATTAGGTAAGAAAGCTTACCAAAGAGTGAAGAAACCACCAAATCCCACTTCAATCCTTAAAAATCCTTCAAACTTTGGTGTTTGGAAGAGCAAAAATCTTTGCTTGTCTTCAATGGGGATTTCGGCCTAAGGGAGAGAGAGAGAGAGAGGAAGAAGAAGATGCAAATTATATTTTGATTTTTCCTTCTTTTCATTTGCAACCATATATACATTATTATGATATTTTAATTAATTATTTATTTTTAAATTCAAATTTTTATCTTCCATCCATAATTAATTTATTTTAAATTTTTTAAACCTTTTTCACTGCAGTGTTCTCCCCCTTTTGGCATCCCTCCACAACCTATCTCTATACTATCATGATGCAACTTCTAATTTTAGTCACGTTCCTTGGTGAACTCCAATTCAAAATTGCCTCAACTTTACTCGGATCAACTTTTAAACTCTCTGCTGAAATAATATGCCTGAGAAAAGTCACTTGATACAACTAGAATTCACACTTGGACAATTTGGCATATAGCTATTTCTCCCTCAAAGTCTGCAACACAATCCGTAAATGTTTGTTATGCTCTTTTTTAATGCGAGAGTATACCATAATATCATCAATGAACACTACCACAAACTAATCTAAGTACAACCTTAACACACCCGATTCATCAAATCTATAAATGTAGTTGGTGCATTCGTCAGCCTATAAGGCATCACCAAGAACTCATAATGGTCATATATCGTGCGGAATGCAGTCTTAGGAACATATGCATCCCTAACCTTCAACTGATGATACCCCAATTTCAAATTAATCTTAGAAAACACTACAGCCCCTTCAACTGATCAAAGAGATCATCAATGCATGACAATGAGTATTTATTTTTGATGGTCACTTTATTCAACTGCCGATAACTAATGCACAACCTCAAAGTGACATCCTTCTTCTTTACAGATAACACCAGTTGTGAGCGGGGATTTTTACCCCCACTCCCGGTAGAATGATTCTTGCGACTTCGGCACTGTTTAGGCTCGGGGCCTTAGAGAACACGGACCTAAGTCCGGAGAAAATGGAGTCGCCACCTGGATGGGCCGGGAAAAAGAAAGGGGTGGATGACTCGATTTATAACACCCTTATACCCTATATACGTACAATACATATTTCTAGCATATGTAAAATACGCATATACGGTACAAAAATATCACAGACCGGTTTAATAAAAAATTTTCACATTTCCAATTTAAAATTTTAAATTCTAAATATATAAAAATTAAATAGAATATAAATATTCTTTACTTATTATAAGAACCCAAAATAAATAATATATATAAAAATCTCTGGGAAAAATTCGCCAGAGTTTTATCTGTATTTTGGACATCCCAAAATTTATCAAAACACAACCTGCAAAAAAGAAAACACTCCCAAATAATTTTCAATCACCATCTCAACCATACTTCTCAATTTCACCATGTTTCTCAAACATTTATACATATAGATATATATAATTTAAAACACACTTACTCTCCCATTTCAAATACATTGACCCAAACATTCTTTATAATTTACAATACGTAAAATTCAAAACATAATATATTATGCATAAAACTCAAAATGTACAATAACATAAAAATATATACATACTGCAGGCAGTGTTTCTGATCTCGATAGCAACTCAACAAGCTCAACTACAAGTCTAGACCTGACCTGGTCTAGAAGAACTTTCTGGCTCAACTGGGTCTACCCTGCCACCTGCGCGATGAAAACAATCGCGCTAAGCCGAAGCCTAGTGGTACAAACTTTGATAATAACAATATAACTCAATGCAATACCAAATGCACAATGCATATAGATGTCACATCAATCCACTTTCTTATTTTTTTCAAATATTTCATAAGAACAACTCATAACACTATATTACTCAATTGTATCATAATTCATAATTCACAGTAAAACAAAGACAAGCATGGGCCCAAAAAAGGTCTAATATGCTATTCAAATTTCAGAGTTACTGCTTTGGTCCATAATGACACCATGTGTCTAGCCCCGTAGGCAATATATCCATGGATAATGTAACAGCCCCAGTCTTTTGGACCTCAACCCGGCTAGACCCTTAGGCCCCAGTATCTTGGTCCTCAACCCGGCTAGACTGCTACAGTTTTTGAAGCTTACGACCCAGTCTTTTCACCCCAAAAATATCATGTTTATCAGCTGGCCTGGCTTACGATCCAGTCTTTTCACCATTCCAGCGTATAGCCCGTAGGCAATCATAGGCATGCCTCCAAACTCAGAACTCTAAAAATTGAATAACATACTAGGCACACAATTTATTCATATTTCTCTTTATTAATCTCTTTCTCATTTTTACATATTCAATCTAGGCACATTGCCTTATTTTCACATTTTTTTCTCTCACTTTTCTCATTTTTCACATCTTTCTCATTTTTCTCACTTTTCTCATTTTTATCAATATCAATTCATTTCATTATTACACATATCTCATTTTTGCATTCACAACACATTACCCAATTACTTTGGGTATTTTCACATAATATGCATATTTCACATGTTACACAAATTAGCCATTATCAATGGCTTTTCACAATGCATTTAACACATATATGACATTACAAATGTCATAGCATATTATTCATACACAATCAATGAACCAAGTAGCTTAACACATTTTTCAACCAAAATGTGTTAAGTCCAAATGTTATACAAATATAAACATTATATTCAAAGTTTGTACATACCTCCACTAGCAACCCAAAGCAAGCTAAAAACAACCTTCAATCCAATCTTTCTAACTTACCCTTCACCACTTGGATGAAGCAAATCAATCTCCCTCAATGCCTAAACCAAATGTGATAGCAAATAATCATTTAGTATCACATTTAATGGCATTTCCAACATTAAATCATAATTACACATCACTCCTACAAATTTCCAAAAATTTAGCCTTTCCTTACTTCAACATTGGAATTCCATTCTACTACAATTAAATTAGTGTTTTAAGTTTATTTATATTATTAAAAACATATTTTAATACATTTAAATCATTTACATTATAAAAATACACTCTTATACACAAAATCTCAAAAATGGCCTAACCTTCCCCCATTGAAGATTTTCTATTCCAACACAATCCATTACTCATTCCAAGCTTATATTCATCACTTTTAACACTAAACAATATGCTTAAACAAATAAAATCACACAATTCAACTACTTTGGAAAATCACTTTTCCAAAACCCTAAATCTCCACTTCCATTCTCAAACTCCAACCCAACACCACCAAATCCAATATTTGACTTTAAAATACTTGTTTATGAATCAAAACAACTTATTTGGAATCAATTTGCACAATTAAAATTCATGTTTTCAAATCCCTAAAAATCCATAACCCTAAATTCTCTCTCTTCACCATTCTTTAACCAAACTCCATCATCACTTCAATCTAACCTTAGAATCATTGTTAACTACCCAAAATAACATCATACACACCAATTCCAACAATTATAACATCCTACATAAAAATCTAAATTCTCACATAATCTAAATTTCCAAGGAATTCAAAGAAAAGATATGGAAACTTACTAATTTTGGTGGAAATCACCAAAAATTCACTTGAAACTTGTTAATTCCTTCAATTTATGGAGTATGGAAGAAGAAAAATCCTTGGTCTTCAAACTTCCATGGAAGCCACGTTCTTGAGAAGAAAAAGAAGAAGAAGACTTTTAATATTCTTTCTTTTTCATCTTTTTTTAACCACATATATATATTAAAAAAATTTAATATTTAATATTTAATTATTTTTTTAATAAATTAAAACTCCTAATTTTCCTCTTCCATTTAAAAATAATTTATTTTTGAATTATTTTATTAATTTTGAATTTATAAGATTTAATTACCAAAATACCCTTTTCTTTTAAAAAGTGTTGACTTTTATATATGTTATGTATATTTTGCATATATATCACATATAAATTCCACTTTTTCATTTAAAATTCCTTCATTTTTCATTTAAAACCATTAATTTAATTTATTTTTTTAAATTATAATTTATTTTATCAAATTTTCTAAAAATTAGAAATTTTCAAAAATTTTAAGATGTTATACGATTCCTAAAGAATCCCCAACCCCATAATGGGTTCGGAAAGTTGGGTACGTGTAGGGAAGGTGAGAAATAGCCTAGCACCCCCACAACGCCTGGTTCATTGGAACCGGCCTCCTTTACAGGTCTTAATATTATAAAATTCTTAAATATAACAATATTATCCATATTACACACAATAATTAAAATAAAGCATCGATATATTGAAAATCAAAACAATGTCCAAGCAAAACAAATAAATGGACACCCATCCAAAGATGGAAACATGCCCTTACATAATCCATGCCTAAATAGGACACCCACTGAAAGGTAGAAACATGTCCTTTACATTGGTCTAAAATATAAAAGCAATTTAAATTACATGATATTTAACTAATGAGGTACCCACCAAGTGGAAACATACCTCTTACAACATTTGAAAATCTAAATAAATCGATAAAAGTAAATAACCATTCATCATAAATAAATAATTAATCAAAGATATTAAACATCAATAGAATGTAAACATCCATCCATGATAAACTAAATAAATCAAGCATTGAACTTAAATAAATCAAAGCATACCACGCATCATGGTCTGTATCAATTTCCATGATTGTCTCATATTTGTAGCAATGAGTTGATGAATTGGTCAAAATCAGAGGCTTAAGAAATAAACTGACAGGTTTTTCCCATACCAAAGCCAATGTGGCTAGGGCATCAGCCATCTGATTTTCTTCTCTTGATAGGTGTATAAACCTACACTCCTTAAAGTTCTTTTTCATCATGGTCAAGTAATGGTGGTATGGTTTTAATTTTTCCTCTTTCAACTCCCACTCTCCATTTACTTGGGATACTACTAGCAATGAATCGCTAAAAACTTCCACCTTATCTACCTTCATAATCATTAGGGTTTCCAAACCGAAAATACAAGCTTTGTGCTCCACCATATTATTGGTTGCCCTAAATTTTAACTTTTTGGCTAAAGGGATAAGTTCTCCTTCGGGCGATTCTAGTATGACTCCCAAACCTGCTCCTTTCCTGTTTACTGCTCCATCAAAATACATTTTCCACCCTTGTACTTCAATTGCCTCTAAATGTTCATCCGAAAATTTCAAGATTACCTCTTCGCTTTCTGGTAATGGTTGTTGGGCTAGGAATTCTACCACTGCTCTACCTTTGATTGTTTTCCTGGTTACATACTCAATCTCAAATTCTTCTAATATTATCAACCATCAACCATATTTCCCAATCAAAGAGGGTGTCTCCTTTAAGTACTTCATTGGATCCAACCTGGAAATTGCTTCCACACTATATGATTGAAAGTAATGCCGCAACTTCTTAGAAGACCAAACCACGGCTATATAGGTCTTTTCAATGATACTATACTTAATTTCATAAGGTAGGAGCTTTCTACTCAAATAGTAAACTGCATACTCAATCCCTAACTCATCTGCTTGGGCTAGCATGGCTCCTATTGACTCTTCTTCTATTGCTAAGTATAGTAATAGAGGTTTGCCGGGTTTAGGTGGTTTTAAAATAGGTGGATTCAACAAATACTCTTTTATTCACTCAAAGGCCTTTTGGCATTCTTCATTCCATATGACCGGCTGATTCTTTTTAAGCAATTTGAAGATAGGCTCACAAATTGTTGTGAGCTTTGCTATAAATCTGCTAATGTATTGTAATTTACCAATAAATCCCCGAACTTCTCTCTCCGTCTTAGGGGCTGGCATATACCTGATTGCTTTAACTTTGTCAGGATCAATCTCAATGCCATTCGGACTAATCACATGTCCCAATAATTTACCTGAGGTAACACCGAACACACACTTCTTCGGGTTTAATCTTAGCTTATATTTCAAAGCTCTATAGAACAATAATTCTAAGTTTTAGAAGTGTTGTTCCCTTGTATCCATTTTAACCATCATATCATCAACATATACTTTAACTTCTTTGTGCATCATGTCATGAATTAGTGTGGTGGCCATCCTTTGGTAGGTTGCCCCAGCATTCTTTAAGCCGTATGGCATCACCCAATAACAAAATATACCCCATGTAGTAATGAAAGCAGTTTTGGCTTTATCCTCTCGGGTCATTAACACTTGATTGTATCCAAAAAATCTATCTACAAACGAGTGTAGCACGCTAGAGGCTGCACTATCAATAAGGACATCTATATGGGGTAAAGGGAAATCATCTTTAGGGGAAGCCTTGTTTAAATCTCTATAATCCACACAGACCCTTATCCTTTCATCTTTCTTTGGCACAGGTACTATGTTGGCTAGCCAATCTGGATATTCTCTCACTTTAAGGAACTTCACTTGTATTTGCTTAGTGACCTCTTCTTTAACCAATTCAACCCACTCAGGTCTTAATCGCCTAAGCTTTTTTTTGACAGGTTTCATGTGAGTGTAAGTAGGAATATGATGCTCGACTATGTCTCGATCTATTCCAGGCATATCCTCATAAGACCAAGCAAACACTTCTTTATATTTTTTGAATATTTTTTCAAATCTCTCTCTCTCTCTCATCAGGAGTAAGGTTGGATGCTATGATAATGTTTTTAGGATTTTTTATTGTTCCCAAATTTAATGATTGTGTGTTAACAGAATTAATATTAAAGATGCTCATGTAACTGCTATTTGAATGTATGCAACCATCAGGAGAAACATCACACAAGTAAGTAAAATCAGACTTTATTGCATTCATTTTGGAAAAGAAAACATCATCATCCTCATACAAAGCAGACAAATTAAAATCAAAATCAAAATCAAAATCATTGTTCTCAAAATCATAAGGCAGGATGTCTTCAAACTTTTCTTCAACCAGGGCAGCAATCTCCTCCGGAGTCTTCTCGGCTTTCAGGACAGCTTCATTCTTCTCTTTTGGATTGGATTCTTTGTTGGCTAACATGGTGAGCTCTTTCTTCACTTGGTACACTAGCTCAGCCACATCTGCACAAATTTTAAAACCCGGGATCAACTTTCCTATGACCATGATTGGCTCAGGCTTTCCTTGAAATCTGGAGCTTTGACAAAGATCTCTCTTCAAGTGGTGGGAAGCTCATCTTCTCACTCTTCTTTGGTTGGACATCATTGTTTTCATCATATCCCAACCTTTTCTTGGAAGTTTGAGTTCTAAAGTCTAGCAGCTTTGTCAAACCAGCCTTACCCTTTCCAAGACCAGCTCCAGGAAGGTAGTTCATGTTCTTCATCATATTCAAGACTTTGGAGTCCACTACTTCATCATCAGAAATTGCAGCTACTTGAAAACCATTAAGAGGCCTCTCAATCATTAGAGCATTAACAATCTCATCATCTTCAGGTTCGATGACCACTGTCTCATCTCTGTTGGGGAACTTGATCTTTTGATGAAGGGTGGAAGGAACTCCACCAAGAGGATGAAACCATGGTCGCCCCAAGAGTAAGGCGAAGGTAACTGTAACATCCTCTGACAATTCTTATATAAAAACTATCAGAGAATGTTATTCAATATACTATTCGTGCTCCAATCAATTCAGAGAAAACTCTCTTCATAAATAAAATTTTCAAATAATAATACAATATGTATATCACAACACTTATAGGTCCAACATTTAGACCAATTTCCAATATCTCCAATAATCCGAATAGAATTTATAAATAAGATAAACTTCATAAGTTCATCAAATCAAATAAATATACAATACATTTCTTTCATGATACTCATTCACTAGAATCTCAAATTTCATTTTCTAACTACAAATATCCTTTTATGTTTACAAATTTATACAATCTCTCAAATATCCAAGCTGAAGTATCTATATACATTTTATAACTTATGAATACAATAAACACAAGATCTTCATCTGTTCTTATCTTGCTCTGATGTCCTGATACCTGCGTGTCAGAAAACAATTCTAACACGCTAAGCAAAGCTTAGTGGTGCTTGTACACACAAATTTTAACACTTAATATTAAAGAAATATACTTATGAAAATATAGTAATAACACTTAGTTTTAAGAAATATTTCCATATATAAACTAATTTTAGTAACAAGTCAATATACCATGCTGAATACACAAAATAAGAGTTATCCCTGTATAAAGTTATCATATAATACAATACTTTCGGTATTGCCTCTTGTCTCATTGAGAAGCAGTTTATTCAAGACTTGTTCTCTTATTTGATAACATTGTTCACAATACACTTATTTTGTTTTTCAATAAGTCTTTCTTTTCAAGTTCACTTCTAGTATCATTTCAATCAATCTATATTTTTCATCACTTCATTTTAGTACTATACTTGAGAGTTCTTTGTATCTCACATCATGATATACACTTTCAATCATTTGATATACTTTGGAGCACTTTGTATCTCATAGCATTATATACACTTTTAATCCTTTGATTAATTCAATACATTGAGCATAACATTACCATTACGTGCATTAGGATTTTCACTTGTAAGCATTAATATATATATTACCATTCACTTTTACACTATAACACAATACTTCAATTTCAAGTAATTGACTTATATTATTATTTTACATTTCTTTCAACTATCATGTTCACATATATTTTCATTAATTATGCCCAAACATACTAAACTTAGATCATAAGTTTTGATAACATGTTAGTATAGCAATCTCAAGAATTTATAATGGCAATTATGCCCACTATCACTGATAACACAATGTGTCCATTAAAGGAACGAGGTGCCCACTATCACTGTGGCTATCCATCCTCTGGTTAACCATTCAATCCAAAGCTATATATAAATTTAATATGATTTGGACAATTCATTAATTTTGATGAACATTACATTGTTTATTTCTTTTCATTAATACTATACTCTTATCAACATTTGGTAGAATATATATGTGTGTCACGTATCTAAAGTTTATCACTCGTTTTCATACATTTAACACATTAACACAAAAGTATGGACTATACACATTTTAGTCTCATGTCATTGATTAACACTTGTTTATATAAACACTCACTTGTTTATATAAGCACTTGTTTATATTTCACTTGTTTATATCATTTCATTAGTACATTACTCTTATCAATATTTAGTATGATATATATATTTGTCACTTATCTCAAGTTTCTCACTCTTTTTCATGAATTTAACACATACACATGAAGTCTCAATACAATTATTCACATATTAGTCTCATACTAGGCCCGTAGATCACAAATTACAAGTCAAAAACATTATTTAGGTACCCCACGACCGTGGCATCTCAACCCCACGCCCGTGGGATTCTAAATGAAGCTGTAAAATAAGTTTGAAGACCCCACGGTCATGGCCATCAAGGGCCACGGTCGTGGCATCTAAAACTCTTCTGTTCTATCAAATTTTTTTGAAGAAACAGCATCACTTTCAATCCCACGGTCGTGGCACTCAATTGCCATGGCCGTGGCATTGATTTTGGGACTGTTTTCGGAGTAAAATCATGTATTCTGCACTTTTAACTTCACTAAACACAAACATGTTTAAGATCTAAGATCAAAATGTATCAAACTCAAAGTTTTGATAGAAAAAGAATTCATATCAAATATTTTACCACAACTTCACTCAATCAAACTTTCAATCATTTCCTATGAAGAAAACCAACATCAAACCATTCAATTCTCATAAAGGTTGAGTTAAGGATCAAAACCCATCATATAAAAGTTATTTTTCACTCAACAATCCAATTAATCAATATTTTCAAGAAATATCTCATCATACATAAGTCAATCATTCAATTAAATCATTAAAACTCATAAAACTTCATAATTTTTGCAAAGTATAAATCAAAAGCACATACCTTATTGATAATCACCACTTTTCCAACTTAATCTTCTCAACACTTATATTTAGATATAATCTTATCTTAGTTTTGATTCAAATCATGGAATGAAAGAAGAAAGAAGAAACTTTGGTGGTGTTGGTGATGGTGGCGTGGAGAGAAGAAGGAAGAAAGAAATCAGAAAATTCTACACAATTGACACATAGACACATATATATATGTATAATATTTTTAATCTAGTGAGGGAATGCTCATAATAACTATAGTGCACCCTCATTCATAACCGTTGATTTTAAATCGAGTTTTCACCTTGTAAAACAGTAAATATACTTTTTTCCGTAAAGTTTTAAGATACACAATTTACTCTTCTCTACATATAGCATTTATCCACAATACTTTGGTCACTGTACACTATCAAGTTTTCATTATTAGTCAAAACGTCCCTGTTTAACATCTTGACCATTACAGTAACCGGTATGTCTAAAACAACAAACTCAACAATAGATTCAATTGGACCAACCTTGATAGTAGCTTTGAAAGTTCCTTCGGTGTGTCTCTTAGTATTGTCATAAGCCCGAATAGTCACCTCGATCGGGTTTAGATCCCTTGTTGACATGGCTAGCTTTGGCAATATCTTAAGTGGACAAACATTTATGGCGGACCCATCATCGACCATTACACATGGAGTCCTCTTCCCCTTAACTTCTATTTTGATAAAGAGAGGGCGGATGTGGTCTCTCCCCTCCTTCGGTAAATCCACATCTGAAAAAGAAACTGCTCCCATATTAACTTCACTCTTTTCTTGAACATCTTCACATTTCATTACCCCTCCAATTTTTATGAAGTTGATAAGCTCCTCCGGTGTTGTGGAGGTAGAAATTGGCATGCTAGCTAAGGCTTTGGCCATAGTTTCTCGGTGTTTTTTAGAAGTAGCTAATAAGTCCCAAATGCTAACACTTGATTGGGTTCTTTTCAATTGCTTGAGCACATCATCATCTTCTTCTTCTTTATTTCCTACTTCAACTTCCTTACCCTTATTAGTTTCTACCTCCTTAGGTGGTGGCCTTGCATAAGGCTTACCGGATCTAGTGTTCATTACTTCATCTTCTTCAGGCTCGAACCAAGTCCACTCCTCCTTCTTGGATACAAGATCATCATCATTATTGCTTGAATCCCAAAACCCATTGACAACACAAATTGTTACTTCTTTACCCACCATAAACTTGTTTAAAATCTTCCAAATATCTCTTCTTCTTTGGTTGCTTCTCCAGCCACATCTTGAAAAGAAGACATGACAAAATCTTCATGCAAACCTCCTCCAATCATAAAGGTTACCGGTGGTGGTATCCTATTGAACTTTGGTAATGGGTTCTCTTTGGTGTTTGGCTTATTGGGCTCGGGTAGCTTCCCATTATCAATTAGATTTTGGATCTCATGTCTCAG
The DNA here is from genome assembly GCA_947685225.1 of Garcia nutans. NCBI lineage: Eukaryota > Viridiplantae > Streptophyta > Magnoliopsida > Malpighiales > Euphorbiaceae > Garcia > Garcia nutans. The sequence goes on along the minus strand of CANTUV010000023.1, from coordinate 12,904,031 downwards.
CCTTACACATCTATCCATGTTGTGCCCTTGCATTTGGTGAAATTGACAAAACGCTTTAGTGTTGAAATTAGGTGGGAGAGGGTTAGGCAAAGGACGAGGATTTAAGGGTTGTAGCAATCCCTTTCTTTGAAGCTTATTGAGAACCCAAGACATCGGCTTCCCTAATTTCGAAAACTGTCTCCTTGTTCCTTGGTTAGTAGCGTTAACACTGACTTCTTTTTGTGTGCTTTGATTTCCAGACTGGTAGTTCCCTTTCTCATTCCTTTTTATTGAAAAGTGATTCTTCTCTCTTTCTCATTCTTCAATTTGCAGACCAGCTTGGAGGAGATCTTTGAAATCACAGATGAGCATATGAGACATCCTCTCACGAAGACTAGGCAACACCCCTCTCACAATCATCCTTATCTTATCAGATTCATCGGGCCTCTTCTTGAGCAAAGCGGCCTTGTTTCTCCATCTCTTCACATAATCTACAAAATTCTCATTCGACCTTTGTCTAATGGACTCCACTTCCATTAAGGTAACTTCCATCTCGACATTATATCCATATTGTTGGATGAAGGCTTTGTAAAACAGATCCCAACTCTTTTATGTTCCATCATCTAAGGCATTGAACCAATTTTGGACAATAGGGTCCAATGAGAGCGTAAAGTACCTTAGAGTTTGAGCCTTAGTAGCTCGGGCAGACTGCATAGCAGTGATATACTGCTTCACATAGAGATGAGGATTTTCGGTCCCATCAAACTTCGCAAAAGATGGCATCTTGAACTTATATGAGACTTCTTCATCTAGCTCAAATAATTTGTCAACTTCGGACATTTCCTCAGTTTTCAGTTTCTTCTCAAATTTCCTTTCTAAATCAGCAATCATCTTTTCAACATCAGAAGTTTTGGTCTTCTCCATAATTGATCTTTCAACAATCTTCGGTTCTTTTTTCTTCTCTTAAGCATCTTGGTAGTATTGAGCCCAATCATCATCATCATCAATGATCACCTTTTCATCATCAAAAACCACTTCACCAACTTTAGTCTTCCCTTTGTCCCTTGGCTTCTTAGTGCTAGCAGATGCTTCAACATGATTTTCTAAAATTGTAGTCAATTGGTTCTTCATGGTCTCAACTAGGGCCTCGTTTATTTCTTCCTTCTTGGCGTTGAGGGCATCATCCACCATTCTTTGAATTTGTTCAGGATCCATTATTTTTGGTGAGCAAGTGATTGAGTCATTGCTAGCTTCTTCGCTACCGGCGTGGGTCGAATTGTTGTAAGCTTTTGAACTGCCATAATCCAGGGCTGTGAGCCAAAGAGGATTAATTATATGAGATGCACATGTATGTATGTATGCATGTATGCACAAATAATCAACAAAAGATAAATAGGACATTCCTTCCAACCTTATAACATCCGCACACGAATGGCGAGTCTCTTTTCCTAGGTAATATGGTTAACAAAATACCAACATGGGGTACCTTATTTTCAAATATTTCCCTCGGATGTTTCAACCAATAGTTATATTTTTAAAAAGAGAAATCAATCCATGATAATTCCCATTAATTGGGTTTTAATCCATTTAACAAACTACAATAGCTTTAATGCTATATTGGATTAAAACTAAATTAAGAGGTTTATTATAGATAGATTTCTCACTTGAAAAAAAAGTAACCAATGATTCATGCCAAAAACAAGCCCATGATTAATTATTCTTAGTATAAACTAGGCTCACAATTGATTTTTGGTATTTCGTAATTGACCCAAATAATTTGCAAGCTCTTTGTAACATAATCTTGTTTATAAGCCCATTGTAAAAAGATTTTCAAAAAAATGGATTTTGGGCTTTACATTTGGGCCATGAGTAAAAGAATTTTTGATTTATTTTTAGAAAAGTCTTATGTCCAAAGACCATTTTGAAAGGTTTTGAAAATAGCTTTGGTCTTTTGGACTTTAAAGAAAAATTTATTTAAGATTGCAAATGTACTTGGGTCAAATTAGAAAAAGAGCAAACCAAATAAGCCATGATTTAAGTCAAGACAAATTAATCATAGTCAAACAACATGCATTTGGGGTAAAACCTAAGGAAAGTAACTTGGCCAATTACATGGGCTTTAGTCTTAGGGTTAAAAGGCTTAGGTTCCCATAGCAAGTATATACCAAATGGTACGAGGCTATGAGTGGTTATGCCATGCTCGAACCCCATACCTTTAGTGAAAGTATGGTATCCCTCACATAACACAACACGGGTAACACGGGCATCCTAACTCACGCACACGATGCAATCTAATATGATGCAATGGATAATATCATTATAAGAAAGAATAGTATAATATAAAGACCAACAGAATCAACTTCTCTTATCCCCAGTGGAGTCGCCACTGTGAGCGGGGATGTTCGCCCCCACTCCCGGTGGAATGGTTCTTGCGACTTTGGCACTGTTTAGGCTCGGGACCTTAGAGAATACGGACCTAAGTCCGGAGAAAATGGAGTCGCCACCTGGATGGGCCGGGAAAAAGAAGGGAGTGGATGACTCGATTCCTAAGGAATCTCCAACCCCCTAATGGGTTTGAAAAGTTAGGTACGTATGGGGAAGGTAAGAAATGGTCCAACATCCCCACAACACCCGGTTCATTAGAATCGGCCTCCTTTACAGGTCTTAATATTATAAAATTCTTAAATATAATAATATTATCCATATTACACACAATAATTAAAATAAAGCATCGATATATTGAAAATCAAAACAATGTCCAAGCAAAACAAATAAATGGACACCCATCCGAAGATGGAAACATGCCCTTACATAATCCATGCCTAAATAGGACACCCACCGAAAGGTAGAAGCATATCCTTTACATTGGTCTAAAATATAAAAGTAATTTAAATTACATGACATTTAACTAATGAGGTACCCACCAAGTGGAAACATACCTCTTACAACATTTGGAAATCTAAATAAATTGATAAAAGTAAATAACCATTCATCATAAATAAATCATTCATCAAAGATATTAATCAAAATATAAAATAAACATTTATCCATGATAATTTAAATAAACCAAGCATTGAACTTAAATAAATTAAAGCATATAAATCAAAGCATATAATGAACTACACAATCAAATCTAAAAATAAATAAAGCAAATGAAGATACAAATTGACATTTACTGTTTCTATTTAAGATTCCTTATTTAATGATTAGGATTTTGGAATTTATTGGTTTAAGCTACTGTATGTTTTAAATGAATTGAAATGGATTAAAGTTTTATAATTTAAGAGGTTGATAAAGTTCTTCGATTAACCAAATTAGTGTTTGAGGAATGAAATCATGAAATTAGGGTTTGGACACTTTAAAATATTAGGTTTATGATTATTAGCTACTGAATTGTTATTTTTAGGCTTACTATGTTTGAATTTTAATATTTAGGTTTATAAGGTTTTAAGGTTTAAAGGATTAGGGTTTAAAAAAATTAGGGTTTTTGGTTTTAAGGGAGTTAGGGTTTAAGAAAACTAGGGTTTAGTGTTAGCTAGTTTGAGGTTACTGTCTTGGTTTTAAAATTGAATTAGGGTTTTTAGTATTTCGGAGAATGTATTTGATTTTAGAATTTGGAAAAATAATTTATAGTTTTATAAAGTTTTTGTGATTTTTAGACGCTATAAGTCAAATTTAGGGTTTTAAGGTTTTGAAATAATGGAAAACAGATTAGGGTTTTGAGGAATTAATAAAACGATTTAAGGTTTTGGAAAGTAGATTAGGGCTTTGATATTTTGAAGAAACAGAAAAAGTAATTTAGGGTTTTTTGAAAATAGAGGAGACGATTTAAGGTTCTAAGGTTTAGAAAAAGTAAATTAGGGTTCTAAGGTTTTTAGAATCAAAAGAAAGAGTTTAATGATTCAAGCTACTGTAATTCATACCTTCATTTGTTGGTTCCACCAAAAATTACTTCTTGGATGAACAAGGACAAAGGCAAGATGGTTGCCTTTGATGGATTGAATTGCTTGTTTGCTTCTCCTAAAAAGTCCAATCGTTAATCTCTGCTAAAACGTTTTAAAGCCCGATCTCTTTTTCTAAGTTTTTCCTTCACTCGATTCCCCTTATTCTGTGTTGTTTTTAGTCCTATTTATAGATAATTTTGGTGATTAATCTTAATTGTTTACGGAATCTAACATTAATTAAGAAAAGGAAACCGAAACCAAATTGAATTTGGTTTTGGAAAAAATTGCATCGAAAAAATTTTGCTGGCAAAAAAAACTACTGCTGAAAAATTTCGCTGGCAAAAAAAAAATTTGCCGTGGGAACTTGCGGGCTGCGGTGCGAAATTGCCTGCGGGCCATTTTGCCGGTAGAAAATTCCTGCGAGTGAAATGGCCCTGGCCATTTTGCTCACAGGATTTTTCTGCGTTCACCCGCAGAAAAAATTTGAGGGCAAAATGGCCCAAGGCCATTTTGTCCGACCCCTTTTCGGTGATGAAATTTTTCTTCGCCGATTTTTATTTTTATTTTATTTATTTGTTTATTATTTTTGTTTATTATTTTTTATTAATTATAAAAACTAAATACTAAAATAAATATTATTTAATTAAGATAACACAAAAATTATTTTAGACTAATTAAAATATATTGGACAACACAAAAATTATTTTGGACTAATTAAAATATATTGGACCGGACTGGGTCAAAAATTAAGGGTCTACACTAGTGCTCCCTATGGTGATACACTAGGGTGGATGGACCCTTTATCGAGCAACTCCTGCAGCTGCATCTTCAACTCCTTTAATTCAACAGGTGTCATTCGATAAAGAGTAATAGAGATAGGAGTGGTACCAGGCATCAAATAGATACCAAACTCCACCTCTCTCTCTGGAGGTAACCATGGAAAATCATCAGGGAACACATTCGAAAACTCTGCTACTATAGATATACTATCCAGCTGAGACCCACTACCTTAGTATCTGTAACATGAGCCAAATATGCCTCACACCCCTTTTGGATCATCCTCCTAGCTGATATAGCTAAAATGAACATAGATGCGAGGTGTCTCTGCTCACCAGATACCACTGCTTCTTTTCTCACGTATTTTTAGAGTAACACATTTTCACTGATAGTCTACCATAGCCCCATATCTAGATAACCAGTCCATACCCAGAATCACATCATACTCCCTAAGGGCATCTCAATTAGATCAATAAGAAACTCCTCATTTTGCACAACAACTGGACTGTCTTGGTGCACCTTATTAACTACCACATAATGCCCTAAAGGATTTGTCACCAGCACATCATATAATATCCCAATTTTTGGTGTACTTTAGAATAGTAAATACAGGAGAGCATATGGGTATAATGGGTAGAGAAAATATTAGATGGATATTTATGATGGATGTTATATATGTACTATATATATTTGAAATATATGAGAAGGATAAATAGAATATATAAGACATATACATATACCTAACATATACTACACATATGCATGAGGTATATATTAGTGGTGGAAAAGTTAATTTTAATCATTTAATTCAACAACAACAACAACAATAATAATAAAAGGGAAAGTAAAAAGTCAAAGGAAGGAAGAAGATGAGTGGTGGAGAATTTAAGTGGGAATTGTATATAATATTTTATTTATATAAGGATAAGGATGAGTAAAGAAGAGACAAGTGTTCTTCTTCTTCTTCTTCTTCAACATGAGATAGAAAGAGAGAGAGTGGGGAAGAGTGAACTTTTCATGCTACATAAGATTCTAGAGGGATTAAAGAAAATAGTCAAGATTTGGCAAGTAATTCAAGTAAGTACTTTCTTCTTGTGCTTATTTTATGGATTATATATATGTATGATATAGTTAGTGAGAGAAATTGATGATTAATTGATTAATATGATGACAATGATATATTGAAGTATATATATATATGTTGAATTGATACATATATAAAGTAAATATAGTTAGATGTTGAGGATAATGATGAGTAGTTGGAATTGAGGAAAAGAGTAAGGGTTTGGTAAAGTTGAGTTGGGGATTTAGTGAATTGATATATGGATGATGGTATGAATAAAATACATGATGATTGTTATTATGATTTTGTGTTTAGATTAACAAGAAGTAAATAAAGAAGAGTAAGCTTGGGAATAACCAAAGATTTGTATATATGATCTTGAGTGTATATATATGATTTTGAGATTGTGCATATTTGATTTAACATGGGTTGGAGTTACTATGTGATATGTGAGTATTGTATTGATGAAATGAAGTGAAAGAGTATTTTTGCGATGTCATGGTGTACCCAAAGATTTAGCCTGACATGCCCAATGACATGCCCATGTCCCTGGGCATGTCGTAGTCACTGTAATACATAATTAAAGACACATGCAATGACACACCCATGTCTCTGGGCGTGTCGTAGCTACTGTAATGCAAGACTAAGAGCAAGAGCAGTGACACACCCATGTCTCTGGGCATGTCGTAGCTACTGTAAAGCAGTATTAAGGACATGAGCAGTGACATGCCCATGTCTTTGGGGATGTCGTAGCTACTATAAGGCAGTATTAAGGACATGGGTAGTGACACACCCATATCCCTAGGCGTGTCAAAGTTTCTAGAAGTTGAGTGTGTCACTTGAAAAATTTTGAGAAAATATGTTGATTATGCTAAATATTGGTATGCTGTTAAGTCATATGGTGAGTGTGGCTTATGCTTGCATGATGAAAATATGAAATGGTGTAGACCCTTAATTTTGACCCAGTCCGGTCCAATATATTTTAATTAGTCCAAAATAATTTTTGTGTTGTCCAATATATTTTAATTAGTCAAAAATAATTTTTGTGTTATCTTAATTAAATAATATTTGTTTTAGTATTTGGTTTTTATAAATAATAAATACTAAATAAATAATAAAAAATAAAAATAAAAATAAAAATCGGCGATGAAAAAATTGATCACCGAAAAACAGTGCTGGATGAAATAGCAGTGGGCCATTTCGCCCGCAAGAGTTTCCTGTGGGCGAAATGGCCCACAGCCCGCCAGCGCGCGCTAGCGCCAATTTTCACTCGCCAGTCCTCGTAGCCAGTCACAGCAACTTTTTCGTCAGCGAAATTTTTCCGTAACAGTTTTTTTTTGCTAGCGAAATTTTTCCGACGTAATTTTTTTCGAAACCAAATTCAATTTGGTTTCGGTTTTCTTTTCTTAATTAATGTTAGATTCTGTAATCAATTAAGATTAATCACCAGAATCATCTATAAATAGGACTAAAAACAACACAAAAAAGAGGAGGAACAACTGGAAAAAACTTTGGAACGATCGGACTAGGAGAAAACCTTTGGCAGTGAAAACAATCGGACTTTTTGAGAGAAGAAATAGCAACCAAATAATCAATCCATCAAAGGCAGCCATCTTGCCTTTGTTTTTGTTCATCCAAGAAGTAATTTTTGGTGGAGCCAACAAACAAAGGTATGAATATCTAATCTCTTTTTCTTTACAGTAGCTTGAATCATTAAATTATTTCTTTTGATTTTAAAAATCTTAGAACCCTAATTTACTTTTTCTAAAGCTTAGAACCTTAAATCGTCTCCTTTATTTCTAAAAACCTTAAAATTGTTGTTTCTGTTTTTTCAAAATCTTAAAACCCTAATCTACTTTCCAACTTTTCAAAACCTTAAATCGTTTCATTAATTTACCAAAACCCTAATCTGGTTTCCAATTTTCCAAAATCCTAAATTGAATCCTTTTATTTCCAAAAACAGTAAACCCCAAATTAAGTTTCCTAAACCCTAATCCTTAAAACCTTAAAACCTTATAAACTTAAATATTGAAATTCAACACAGTAAGCCTAAAAACAACAATCCAGTATCTAATAATCATAAACTTAATGTTTTAAAGTATCCAAACCCTAATTTCATGATTTTACCCCTCAAACCCTAATTTGATCAATCAAAGAACCTTACTAATTTCTTAAATTATAAAACCATAATCCATTTCAATTCTCTTAAAACGTCCAGTAGCATTATTCTTTTAAAAATAACATTAGTTTCTTCCAATTTTAAAACCCTATTTTTTAAATTCTAAACCCTAAAATCTTAATTTTTAACTCCAAAACCTACAATCCTAGAAGCCAATTTCCAAAATTTTTTGGGGCACTGCCCCCTTGACTCCCGCCCGCTAACCGGCTAGCGGGATCGCCGTATGGGCTCGTCGAAGGGGTCAATATTCATTTGTGTATTATGAGTCCGCGTATTTAACTTTCCTTTTTCCAAAGCCCTAATTTAGTAACTAAAATTCTAAAATCCTATTTTAAGATGCGAACCCTAAATTATATATTTGTATCTTTACTTATTTTATTTTTAGATTTAATTATGTAGTTTATTATATGCTTTGATTTATTTAAGTTCAATGCTTGATTTATTTAATTTATCATGGATGGATGTTTACTTTCTATTTTGATTGATGTTTAATAACTTTGATGAATGATTTCTTTATGATGAATGGTTATTTACTTTTATCAATTTATTTTGATTTCCCAATGTTGTAAGAGGTATGTTTCCACTTTGTGGGTACCTCATTAATTAAGTTCTATGTAATTTAAATTGCTTTTATATTTTAGACCAATGCAAAGGACATGTTTCTACCTCATGGTGGGTGTCCTAGTTAGCTTAGACATGGATGATGTAAGGACATGTTTCCATCCTCGGATGGGTGTCCATTTATTTGTTTTGCTTGGACTTTGTTTTGATTTTTAATATAACGATGCTTTATTTCAATTATTGCATGTAATATGGATAATATTGTTAAATTTAAGAATTTTATAATATTAAGACCTGTAGAGGAGGCCGGTTCCAATGAACCGCGCGTTGTGGGGGTTCTGGGCCATTTCTCACCTTCGCCACACGTACCCAACTTTCCGAACCCATTAGGGGGTTGGGGATTCCTTAGGAATCAAGTCATCCACCCCTTTCTTTTTCTTTGTCCGTTCGGGTGGAGACTCCATTTTCTCCTGACTTAGGTCCGTGTTCTCTAAGGCCCCGAGCCTAAACAGTGCCGAAGTCGCAAGAACAATTCCACCGGGAGTGGGGGCGAAAATCCCCGCTCACAAATGGGTAATGTGGTTTGTTGTGTATACATTAAAGACATTGTGAAAAGCCATTGGCAATGGCTAGATTGCATAAGTATGTGAATTATGCGAAGATACCCTAGATATCTGGGTAATGTGCTTTAATGTAAAATGTGATTCATTGTGATGATATACAGAGAAATGATGAAATTAAATGATGTGACTTATGTATGAATGATGTGAAATGGTAATGTGATGTGATCAAGAATAGTGATGATCATTGAAAAAGTATAAACTAAAATGATGTTATATATATGTAACCTATATCATTACTTATCTAATTGTGTTGAGATTGATTGGATATGCATGAGAGGTCCTGAGCAGAGCTAGGCCTAGAGGTCCATATGCCAATGGACCTGAGCAGAGCTAGGTCTTGATTCGAGTAGAGCTGATTCATGTGTTTGAGATGATGGTTGACCTGAGCAGAGCTAGGTCATGTGATTGAAATTGAAAATGGACTCGAGTAGAGCTGGGTTGAGAAACTGATAGTGTGACAGCTGAACTTAGTAATTGCAATGATGTGTGAGTGGGACGTGAAGCCCAATAGTCATGTACGAATATGGAATGTGATTTCCAATAGTGTAATGATGTGTAAGTGGGATGCAAATCCCAAAATTATATTTGTGTATATTATATATGGATAAGGATGTGATATTTGTATTTGTGTATTTGTATATATATTTGTTTATATGTACCACTAAGTATTGAAGCTTAGCGCGGTTATGTGAATCACCCAGGTAAGTAGATTGCTGATCTGAGAGTCAAATATTTATGCCACGAGAAGACTGAGGGTGTGCCAGAGACCAACTAGAAGGTGGTGCATGCATGTACATTTTGTTATTTTGTAGTTTGACCATATGTATATGTATATAAGTAAATTTTTGGAAAGATAATGTATAAATCTATATATGTCATTAAATGAAAAATGTTCTTATGTTCTTATATATATATATTTGTATAAATACGATAATGAAAGGTTTGAATGCATTTGTAATGTGGCATCCTTATGTCTTATATGCATATTGTACATATATGGGGTATGTGTATAGTATGTATATAGGGTATAGGGGTGTTACACATCAAACCCTAACAACTCAGAATGTATATCACTCACAGATAGGATGGATGCACTGATGTATGATTGCATTGATCCGTGTTCAATTGATGCATGTATAAAAATACTAATTAAAGAGAATCACTCGGCTACCGCTACATCACATATACTCTCTATGATGATCCTGCCTACTCTAGTCTACTAGTCTCTATTGTGGATCCCCCTCTTTGACTGGATCCAAATATGCCACCCCTACCACCTTGACCTCCTCTTTCATTAGGTCTAGAAACTGTTGTCTCAGTCTGTCTATTCACTGGTGGCTCTAGATAATCTTTGATAAAATGGTCACGGGACCCACATTTAAAATAGCCAGTTGATGATGGACTAATACCCAAAAAACACCCCTATGAATTTGACCACACTGAGCACAAGTGGGTGGAGGAGATCTCTGTGTAACTAGGGTCGGATTACTAGCCACTAAAGCAGTAGGTCTCTTCTCTACCTCTGTTGTTGAGACCCCCTACCAAACTGCCCTTGGCCTCTGCCAGACCTCTAAGGGAAACTCGCCCGACCTCACTTAAATGATGAAGACCGTGCCTCCGATTGTGGTCTCCAATCTCTACTCTCTGCTTTGGCTGCAGCCACAATCCCCTGAGCCTTCTCCACATTTCTGGCAGCAAATACCAATTGTGAAAAGTCCTCATACTATACAGTCACCACCTGGCACATAATGGATGACTTCAATCCCTCTTTAAACCTCTGGTATCTATCAATCTCATCTATCACAATCTCTTTTGCATACTTGCTCAGTCGGATAAAATCCTTTTCATACTCTAACACTATCTTTGATTTTTGTTTCAAACTCAAAAACTCCTTCTTCTTTGCGTCTTTATACTCTCGAGGATTTCTTCTCAAAATTTTGCAAAAGCCATCATATTCCAGTACCGGAGGATCAACTATTCCATGGGAATTGCCTTCCACCATTCGTAGGCTTTCTCCTACAGAAGAGATTTGGCATAGTCAAACTTCTCTTCTGTAGTAGCCTGTAACTGGATAAAAATCCTATGTACTCTATCCAACCACTGCTATATCACAGCTGGATCAATGGTGCTAAAGAAATATGTAGCTCCAAATTTCCTCAACTTATCATATTTTCTGGTCGATAGTTGCTGCTGCTGCGGCTGATGCACTGGAGCCTGTCGTAACAGTGCCGCCATCTACTGCACCCAGACTAGCAGAATTATAAGCGGGAATTTTTGCCCTCACTCCCATATGGAATGATTCTTGCGACTTTAACACTGTTAGGCTCAGGGCCTTAGAGAAAATGAGCCTAAACCCAGAGAAAATAGAGTCACCACCCGGACGGACAGAGAAAAAGAGAGGGGTGGATGACTCGATTCCTAAGAAATTCCCAACCTCTTATTGGGTTTGAAAAGTTGGGTACGCATTAGGAAGGTGAGAATGACCCAGAACCCCCACAGCACCCGATTCATTAGAACCGGCCTCCTTTTTAGGTCTATATATTATTAAATTCTTAAATATTATAAAATCATCCATACTACATGCAAACATTAAAATAAAGATTTATTATATCAAAATCAAGACAAGTCCGAACAAAATGATAAATAGGCACCCATCCATGGATGGAAACATGCCTTTACAATTGTCAAATGTCCAAAAGAAAACAAATAAAATAGAACACCTACCAATTGGTGAAAATATGTCCTTTACATTTATCCAAAACTTCAAATAAATTAAATTACATGAAACTTAACAAATGAGGTACCCACAATGTGAAAACATACCTCTTACAATTTTTTGATCAATAAGCAAATATTCGACCATTCATTATAAAATCAAGTAAAAATAAATCACCCATTAAGACATATAATTAACATGCATTAATAATCAATTCTATATCATATTAATCAATAAATGTACAAACTAAAATTTTATTGATATGAATTAGGGTTTAAGAAAATATGATTGATGTTTTAGGGTTTTAGAAAAGCAAGATTAGGGTCTAGGGTTTTAGTTATTAAAATAAGGTTGTTGTAATATTAAAATATTTTGATTTAACAAGCTACTGGGTGAAACAGAATTGAATAAGTAAACTGTTGCGAATTTTAAAGCCTACAAATACTGATCATGCTTTAATAAATGAATGTGAATTGAAATAAATGAATATCAAACTACTGGAACTTATTTAGACAATGAAGAAAAATAACCAGTGTTTAAAGTTATCAACACAACATCCTGAGTTGAATTTAAATGAGTTAAATGTAGTAAACGTACCTTTGTTTTATTGGTTCCACCAAAATTAAATGTTGATCTTGCAACAATTTGAAACTCTAGTCAAATAAGACAAAGACACTGTGTGTAACACCCCCACATCCAATGCACACACACTACAATCACAACAATGTAGCATAAGTGCACCAAACATAGGGATGCTACGGTTTTCTTCAACATTCAAAACATTTTAAACTTGATACAATACCCTAATCATTATACATTATAGAAATTAAGTCATTGACTTAAAATATAAACATGTTAGATATACATATAAACATTTAAATATTACACAGCGGAAGTTATAAATTAGGTACATTTTTACATTATAAACATTACTTTACAAAATATAAAAGAAGTATACATGATTGGCAAGTCTGCTCTGATCTTTAAGTCCTCAAAAATCAACTCTTCACTGTCTACTCTCACTCGGTCTTGATGAACTCTCGGGTTCAACTCTACCAACTCTATTACCTGCGCGATCAAACACTATCGCGCTAAGCCAACGGCTTAGTAAGATAAAACATGCTAATGTTTTGCTTTGATGCAATGCAATGCCAATTCTCAATCCATATTATACATGTAACATCATATATGCAAAACTAACAACATGCCTTTACGTTTCATAACTCAACATAAATAGACATATCATATTTCAACATCTTATCATATACCTCATTAGTATTCATTTAATCATTCATAATCAACATTAAGCAAAGACAAGCATGGGCCCAAGACACACTAATATGCCATTCAATTTTCAGAGTTAATGTTTTGGTTCTATCATCACATTTATCAATATCATAAACCCAACTAGGCTTCAAGGATTAGGTTCAACCAAGCTTCAAGGGGAGCAAAGCATGCTAAGCTTCAACCCAACTTGGCTTCAAGAACCAACCCAACCTAGCTTCAAGGGTGGTAACATCTCAATTAGGCTTCAAGGATTCAATCCAACCTAACTTCAAGAGATTGTTACACTTATTAGGCATGCCACCAACAACCAACTCTGAAAATGGAATAACACATTAGCCACACAATTCATTTATTATTCAATTATCATTTCCATTCTCAATTCTCAACAACATTTAGGCAAACATGCCTTATTTCTTTCAATTGCATCACATCTTAGCCAACCACAATGGCATTGTCTCATATCATGTCTTACTTGAATTATCATTGCATCTTTGATATACATTTCAATATTCATTACTCATGAAACACATTACCATTTACAATGCATAACATAACATTATTCAATCTTAACAAAGCAATTAGGGTAAAGAACAATTGATATGATTCATAGCTTTAGAACCTTACACATGTAATTGATTATATCATTCATTGATTCAAGTGTATTTAAAATGTTTAGGGTTAGGTTTAGGGACCAACCTACCCTTTGAGAACCAAAGCAATGCAAAAAGAACAAGGAAGTAAAACCTTAACCTACACAATTGAGGGACACGGGCAGCCACTTGAGGGACATGGCCAAGCTTGTGGCCGTGTCACTCAACCCAATTGGACAGTAAGCAACACGGGCAAGGGACACGGCCAAGCTTGTGGTCGTGTCTCTCAACCAAACTTTGGCAGTAGCAAACACGGCTTGGGGACACGGCCGTGTCTCCCAAAAATCAATCCAACACCTTCAAAATTTCATGTCTTGGCCGTGTTTCCCATAGCTTTTGGCCGTGTCACCCATAATCAAAACCCTAACCAAAGCCAACACTTTCCAAATTGCATTTAAACTTAATATACATCATACCACATGCTTCAAATGAACATAATCAATGTTCTAAACACATATTCATTACAATAATCACTTTAAAACACATTAATATCACAATTAAACAAACACCATCTCAAAACCCTAATTAATCACCATCTTTTTTCATCTTTCAAAAACAACATCCATTTAAACATACAATCTTCACAACCAACCCAACACTAATTCCATCTTTTAACTTACAATCAATTTTAACACTTAAAAACATAACACAAACTCATCTCATCATCACACCAACAAAACCTAATTCCTTTCTCACACCACTTCAAAAGAATTGAAGAAATTAAAGAGAAGATCTTACCTTATATGAAGAAATTCCATAAATCTTTCACCAAATCTCTCAATTCTTTCATCAATTGAGTATAGCATCAAGAACACTTCTCTTTCCCCCTTGTTGTTGGAGAGCCGGCCACCTCTTCAAGAAAAGAAAAGAAAAATGCACAAGTCAACCTCTCTTTCCTTCTTTTAATCTCCACCATGCATTTCATCCAAACAATTACCAAAATGCCCTCAAACATATAACTAACCTTTTGTCTTATATAAGCCCATATATGTACTTACACACTCAACACAAAAATATCTTCTTCCACTAACCAACACCTTGACTCTTCTTTGACCCATTTATATGTTATATATATCAACATATACACAACATATACCATTCTCTCTAAACCCTAAATCCTTCCCAAAACACAAATACTTTTCTTTTCTCAATTCTTTATCTTGCAATTTAAAACAACCACAATAACAACAACATACAAAACTTCTAGGGCATAAATGAGGATATTACACTGTGATACTGCCTTTGTGATTTTATGGTTTCATAATCTGCTTGTCTTTGTTACTGACTGCTAACTTTCTATCAATATTGCTTAATGCTGCTAAGGTTTGATGGTTTAAGGTTTTCTTCCTTATTGTTGGTTGCTAGTTGCTTAATCCAAATTGCCATCTGTTGCTAATCCCCCTATGTTAATTGAGATGTTGCTGAAGGTTGCTACCGGTTGCTGAAGCTCTTAAACCTGTATTTATATAAGGATATATTATATTAGGTTAAAACTTGTGAAAGCTTTATGTTTTAAAAACAGATTCCTGAGGCATATTGAACTAGACTATTTTTAATTCGACACAAACCATGAGTGTAACACCCCTTCCCGGCCTATGTATATAAGTCGAGTAGAGGCACCACACTAACCTAATGTTGCTACCCATTTTACTTAGTCAAATTTTAGTTCCGATTTTCACAGAAATTTTGCGAGAGTTTCGCCTAGAAATTGGGTCCCAAGTGTCGACAAAACTGGTTTTTCTGATTTTTGAAAACATTTTTACACAAACCAATGCGAATGCAATCAGTTTAAATACACTCCCAATGAATCCACCTTATACCTTCAACTACAAACCTACAAGAAGAGTTCACACTTCTAATACAAAATAAAGTAGAGGTTTATTATTATTACATACTACTAATGTACAGTATAACATAGTAATTCTCAATCTTATATACACATATACATGCCACAACTAGTTAACTCATAATGGAAACTAGGAGATCTACCCTGAGCTGCTGTGGGTCTGATCGTCGCTTTCCAAGAGTTAGCTACTGCTCCGAACCTACGAGTCAAGGAAACTTAACTCGCTGAGCAATGTCGCTCAGTGGATACTTTACCAATGGAAATAATAGTAAAACATGAAAGCATTTAAAATAAAAGGAAATAATTGAATCAAAAATCAACCAACATCAAACCAATGGAAGTTATTGTGCATTCAGTGTAAATATGATTTCAACAAATGTAAAAACCATAATTCAACTCATTTTGCATCACGTAGTTTTAAAAGAAACAAGACTTTGGCTCTACTGGTATATAAGGAACCACAGCGATAAGGCAGTGGCCCTCACCACTGTAACATAGGTGGCCCTCACCACTGATATCAAATCACAGGAATGGCCCTCATCATCCTGGTTATAACCAATTGCCCTCGCCATTGGCCCCCATTGGCCCTCACCATTGAGTTTGGATCATAACAATTCAATCACAATATCAAGCAGTACTGCATAAGTTAGTATAGTGCATCATACCCTTATTTGCCACTCCCAACTATCCAGTAGAGCATAAAGGTTAAAAAGATTTAATTTAAGTCTCAAACATCCTTTTAGAGTGACTCGAGAAATCATTTTAATTGCGCTTTGCCATTTACGCCGCGCACCACATTCTTTAGTCAAACCATTACCCTTTTTCACATATTTAACATCCACAATAAACATATCAAACATTTCAAATCATTCCTCAAAAGATCACAAATTGACCAAATGAATAGTGTCGCGGCACATAAAATCGGCAACGCAAAAAGGCAGGCGCCAAATGAATAGTAAAATCTGGGTTTTCGTCAAAATTTCAGTCCACTTCAGTCATGCATTTGACTAGATAAATGATCTTATTTTAGGCTGAAATTTTACAGAAAACTTATTTCATATGTTGACTAATTACAAGTAAAATTTCATTGAAAAATTCATTCATTTGCTACCTCAAAGAGCTGCCACAAAAAAGAGTCCAGAAATCTGCCATTTTGGAACCATTTCGGCCCAAACATATGAAATAAATGAAATAGTTTATTTTTCTTTTCCAAATCAATATGAGTGCTTATTTAATGATAAAGTGAAGATTCAAACACTTCCCTTTGACAAATTTTGCATGTTTAACTTAAATCAAACTAATTAAAGTTCATCAAATCAACTTGCCAGATTTTTCTCAAAACCTTTGGTTTAAATTAAATTTAAACAACTCAATTGCCATAAGAACCCAAGAACATAACTCAAACATTTAATTTAAACTCAATCAATACATTTAAGCATCAACATCAAAAATTCCATAAACCAAAGTTCGTAAGAAAAATAAAATTTCTTTTATGGTAAAGTACCAAACCTTGTTCTTTTAAATTCCCCTTTGTTTTTCCTTCTTATCCTTCCTTAGTCTTTGTTTCTCCTTCAAGAAATTCAAGAACATAACCTTAAACATAACCTTAGAAATTTAGAACAATAAGCTACCCTCCATTTCTTTTCAAACTAAACCCTAATCTAACCTCATTAAACCTTAGAAACCTTGATTCTTCCATTTAATTAATCAATATCATCACTTCTTAAATTTTCCCCAATTCCATCATGAGAACCCTAATTTCCAACCTTCCAATAGATATATAAATATTTAAAATTGATACTAGAATTGAAATCTACATGCTTTAAAACCTTAAAACTTACCTTGAACTTGAATCAAACTTGACAAAAATTTGAAACTCTTTGGTGTTCTTCCTATGGTGGCCGAAATTTTGGGAGAGTTGAGAGAGAGATTTTTCTCTTCATTCTATGATATATATATAGTGGAAATGATGTCCACTTTTGGGTTGGATGAATGGTTTATGACCATTTGTCCACACCTTTTTCTTTTCTTCTTTTTATGACTTCTAAATGGCTAATTTCCATTAGTCCATTTGTCTCTTTCTTTTATTTATTTAAAACCCAAGCCCTTGGACTTTCTTTTAATTATATTTTGGCCCCTCAACCTCCTTGTGCTGAAATTTTATGGTCTAAGGTGTGAAAAGACCAAAATACCCTCCGGTGATTAATCGATCATAACTTTTAAACCGTACAGTTCGACGAGGCAAACTACATATGGTTTTGATCCTCTCGACCTCTACTTTCTATTTTTAAGGTCTATTTTAAGTTTCCAAGTCATTTTGAAAAATTACCAAATAAGCCCTTGACTTTTTACAAAATCTCCTTTAAGTCCTTTCTTTGCTCGGGTTTTGCCCGGACTCCGTTTCCAGTGTCGATCATTTCATATTCAACCCCTCGACGTCCTCTACGCACTTGTGTGTTTATTTTCTACTTTGGATTCATGTATAAATTTTAATTAAAATGACCAAAATGCCCCGATTTTTCTCTACTCTCCATTTTTGGAATATGTTATGTGCACTATTAAGAACCTCCAGTACAACTTTTGAAAATTACAGTTACCTCCCCAAAACTTTGCATTTTTCTTCAATTAGGTCCCGTTGATCCTATAGCCTTATCTGGGGCCGTTGTCAGGAATTATCTTCTCCTTTCCCCTTCTCTCGCTGTGCACATGACTACTATGCATAAATGCGGTGGGCGGATGTGACAATTCCTCCCTCGTTAATTTAGGCTTCGTCCCGAAGCCCATCAGGTTGAAACAAATATGGGTACTGCTTCTTCATAGTTTCTTCTTCCCTCTGAGCCTCACGTATTTGTTGATGTAAGGTAGATCGCACGTTCATTTCTGCAAAGATAGCTCCATCTTCTGTGGGCTTTTATTCTACTCTCATAGCACGTAGCGCTTGCATTGACTTCCTACTAAGTGCATCTGCTACGACATTCGCTTTGCCCGGGTGATAGTTAATTGTATAGTCATAGTTGACTAACAATTGCATCCATTTTTGCTGTCGCAGGTTTAAATCTTCCTGCATGGGCAGATACTTCAGACTTTGATGATCCGTATAAATGTAACACTTTTCCCCATATAGGTAGTGCCTCTACGTCTTGAAAGCCAAAACAATCACTGCTAGTTCTAAGTCATGCGTGGGATAATTCTTTTCGTGTGACTTGAGCTGTCGAGAGACATACGCAATGACTTTGCCCTCCTGCATCAATACGCAACCTAACCTGATGTGGGATGCATCGCTATAGATCACAAATTCTTTTCCTGATTCCAGTTGTATAAGAATGGGCGCTTCAGTAAGTTTTTGCTTCAGCCTTTCAAAGCTCCATTAGCAAGCATCGGTCCACTGGAATTTGGCATTCTTCTGAAGTAGCTTGGTCATAGGTCCGGCGATCATGGAAAACCCTTTGACGAATCTCTGATAATATCCTGCTAACCCCAAGAAACTACGGACTTCCGTTACTGTCTTAGGTGGCTTCCATTCCAATACTGCTTCTATTTTCTTGGGATCGACCCTTATTCCTTCTGCCGATATAATATATCCCAAGAAAGCTACTTCTTCCAACCAAAATTCATATTTGCTGAATTTAGCGTATAACTGCTTCTCTCGCAGGGTTTGCAAAATGATCCTAAGGTGGCAATCATGATCCTCTCGATTCTTTGAATACACCAATATGTCGTCAATGAATACAACCACGAACTGATCCAAATACGGGTGGAAAATTCTATTCATCAGATCCATGAATACTGCAGGTGTGTTCGTTAATCCGGAAGGCATAACAATGAATTCATAATGTCCATAGTGAGTTCTGAATGTGGTTTTTTGTATGTCTTCGTCCTTGATCCCCAATTGATGATAACCCGATCGTAGATCGATTTTTGAAAAGACTCCAGCACCTTTGAGTTGATCAAACAAATCGTCTATGCGAGGTAGCGGATACTTGTTCTTGATGGTCAGCTTATTGAGTTGACGGTAATCCACACACAACCTTAGGGATCCATCTTTCTTTTTCACGAACAATACTGGCGCTCCCCATGGTGACACGCTTGGCCTAATAAACCCCTTGTCTAAAAGTTCATGTAGCTGTACCTTTAGTTCTTTTAGCTCCGATGGCGCCATTTGGTAAGGTGCGATGGATACTGGTGCAGTTCTCGAGTACACGTCTATGGTGAATTCCACCTCTCTTTTAGGTGGTAATCCGGGTAAATCATCAGGAAATATGTCAGGGAAATCACAAATAGTAGGTATATCTTGTAGCTTTGGTGCCTCTTCTATCACTTCTAAAGCGCATAACAGGTATGCCTCGCAGCCTTTTTGTACTAACCTCTTAGCCGTCATAGCGAAAATAATGTTAGTTAGATAATCCTTCCTCTTTCCCACTAAGGTCACTTTGTCGCCGTCTGACGTATGCAGAGTAACTCTCTTCCGTTTACAGTCAACCAGTGCATCGTGTTTGGCCAACCAATCCATCCCAAGGATAGCGTCGAATTCTTGAAATGGTAGTTCAAATAAGTCTCCCCAAAAGATACGTCCGTGTATCTCCACGGGGCAATCTTTCACTACCTTCCTCGTAATTACCTCACTCCCTAATGGGCTAGTAACTAATATTCCCTCTTCCTCTAGTTCTACCTTTAGGTTCCCAAGTTTTTCATTTTTCATGCATATATATGAGTGTGAAGAACCCGGATCTATTAAAATGTAAAGCGGAACTCCAAACATAGACAACTGACCTGCAATCACGTATAGCGCTTCTTCATCTTCTCGCCCCCTCATGGCATACATTCTAGCAGGAGCCCTCGCTTCTGATAGATTCACCGTCTCAGACTGCACACGTGATGGATTTTCGCCCCTACCTCTGCCTCGGCCTCGCCCTGCTGCCTCTTGCGATCCCTCAGTCTCCCTAGGTAGATTCTGCATTCGCTGGGGACACTCTCGCATAAGGTGATATAGAGATCCACATATGTAACATGCAAATGTCCGACCCCAACATTCTCCCATGTGGCGGCGTTCGCAATGATCACAGCGTGGATTAGTATTTTCGCCTTCATTACCTCTCGAACCGGTAGAAAAGTTACCTCCACTTCAGTTGAATCCTCTTCCTTGCCCTCTTTCTGATCGTCTGGTACTAGCGACTGAGATAGCTTGACTTGGGCCACCGCGAATCGATCCCTGACTGTAACCCCGGCGTTGACCTCCTCCCATGGAACCACTGCCTCAGAATCGCTTCCTTGATGGTTGGTAGTTTCCCGAGTAGTTTTAGGTACCTCTCTTCTGTTTCATCTTCTATCTTCTATTCTGCTCATCAGACTGACATTACTCTACTTCCAGAGCCCTAGTGACCAACTCGGAAAATTCCTTGATATTAGCAGCAATTAGCTGCATCCTAATCTCATTATTCAAACCATCCTGGAATTGCTTACACCTATCATGTTCATCTTCAATTGTCTTCTCTACTCAGCCTGGTAAATTCCCTCTCGTATTCGGCAACGGTCAGTCGACCTTGCTTTAAGTGTAGAAACTCCTTTTTCTTGGCATCTAGGTATGCCTCCAATATAAACTTCCTCTTGAACTCATTTACAAAGAAATCCCATGTCCTCTGTTCCGGTAAAACTCGTTGGTGAACTGTGTCCCACCATATATATGCTTCTTCCACTAATAAGGAAGTAGCACATACCACTCGCTCTTCTGGCGTACACTGTAATTGATCTAAGGCTTGTACTGTTCCTTCTAGCCAATATTCGGCTGTAGAAGAATCATCGTCCCTTCGGGCCCTAAACTCCTTCGCCCCGTACTTTCTTATCTTTTTGATCGGGGGTTTCCTTTCCCCTCCTACAGCAGGTACTGGTATGGGTGCTGGCGCTGGTGGTGGTGCTGGGGCAACACCGGCTATCTGCCGTAATACGGTAGCCATTTGTTGCAACATTTCATTGGGAATAGGAGCATCAGCTGGTGGTTGCTCAGATGCAGGTATCTCTGATACATGCATTTCTACAGTTCGGGAGGCCTGAGACTCGACCTCCTCCCCTATATCACGCTGCGCTACTCGCGACATCTAAAGAACAGAGCAAAATGTATACAATCCCATCATCAATAACGACCCAGACCAACAACATTATATTACCCTAGGTGGCATGTATATAAAGATAAAACTCTTAAATAACACATATACAATACAACTTTTATTTATTTCCAGGCAAAAGTATTTACATTACTAGGAAGCCCTTATGCACATTCCAAAATTTAGGACTCCTTACTACTATATCGTCATGTCATACTACCATACAATATTTACACGATACCCCGATATCACATATGTATATAACCAAAAGAACCTCCAAAAAGCAACACATCTCAAAGCTCAGTGAGTAGGTGCCCTAGGTGAGGAGGCACTGTCAGACAAATACTCTTCTATCTCAGGGTCAAAATCTGGGTCATGCGATGCTTCACCAGGTAAGTACTGGCCTAGCTCCTGGACCCTCTCCTGCAAAGCATGGATCTCTCTATGTGCTACCCCGAGGCTCCTACAGGCACTATCAAACTCCACTCTATGATTGAGCCTGTCCTCCTTTAACATATGCACGTCTCTTATCAAGGAGGTAATCATCTCATCTTTTGATCTCAGGTCTTCACGATCCTGTATACTTCGATCTACCAAAATTTCTAGGGTATCATCTTGCTCCTGCACTATCTGCTTTAACCTCTCTACTTCCATCCTCAGCTCCCTCATCTCATCGTTTCGATCACCCATAATTACTTTTGTTATAATTAGAATAACATAACTAACAATACTCCACACATGTATAGTTACATAATTAGAACCCCTAACCTAAGCCTATGTGTCATACATTTAAGCTTTAGTTCAACTAACTACCCAGAACCGACTAAACCGGAGCTCTGATACCAAGAATTGTAACACCCCTTCCCGGCCTATGTATATAAGCCGAGTAGAGGCACCACACTAACCTAATGTTGCTACCCATTTTACTTAGTCAAATTTTAGTTCCGGTTTTCACAGAAATTTTGCCAGAGTTTCGCCTAGAAATTGGGTCCCAAGTGTCAACAAAACTGGTTTTTCTGATTTTTGAAAATATTTTTACACAAACCAATGCGAATGCAATCAGTTTCAATACACTCCCAATGAATCCACCCTATACCCTCAACTACAAACCTGCAAGAAGAGTTCACACTTCTAATACAAAATAAAGTAGAGGTTTATTATTATTACATACTACTAACGTATAGTATAACATAGTAATTCTCAATCTTATATACACATATACATGCCACAACTAGTTAACTCATAATGGAAACTAGGAGATCTACCCTGAGCTGCTGTGGGTCTGGTCATCGCTTTCCAAGAGTTAGCTACTGCTCCGAACCTACGAGTCAAGGAAACTTAACTCGCTGAGCAATGTCGCTCAGTGGATACTTTACCAATGGAAATAATAGTAAAACATGAAAGCATTTGAAATAAAAGGAAATAATTGAATAAAAAATCAACCAACATCAAACCAATGGAAGTTATTGTACATTCAGTGTAAATATGATTTCAACAAATGTAAAAACCATAATTCAACTCATTTTGCATCACGTAGTTTTAAAAGAAACAAGACTTTGGCTCTACTGGTATATGGGGAACCACAGCGATAAGGCAGTGGCCCTCACCACTATAACATAGATGGCCCTCACCACCGATATCAAATCACAGGAATGGCCCTCACCATCCTGGTTATAACCAATGGCCCTCGCCATTGGCCCCCAATGGCCCTGACCATTGAGTTTGGATCATAACAATTCAATCACAATATCAAGCAGTACTGCATAAGTTAGTATAGTGCATTATACCCTTATCGGCCACTCCCAACTATCCAGTAGAGCATAAAGGTTAAAAAGATTCAATTTAAGTCTCAAACTTCCATTTAGAGTGACTCGAGAAATCATTTTAATTGCGCTTTGCCATTTATGCCGCGCACCACATTCTTTAGTCAAACCATTACCCTTTTTCACATATTTAACATCCACAATAAACATATCAAACATTTCAAATCATTCCTCAAAAGATCACAAATTGATCAAATAAATAGTGTCGCGGCACATAAAATCGGCAACGCAAAAAGGTAAGCGCCAAATGAATAGTAAAATCTGGGTTTTTGTCAAAATTTCAGTCCACTTCAGTCATGCATTTGACCAGGTAAATGATCTTATTTTTTGGCTGAAATTTTACAGAAAACTTATTTCATATGTTGACTAATTACACGTAAAATTTCGTTGAAAAATTCATTCATTTGCTACCTCAAAGAGCTGCCACAAAAAGAGTCCAGAAATCTGCCATTTTGGAACCATTTCGGCCCAAACATATGAAATACATGAAATAGTTTATTTTTCTTTTACAAATCAATATGAGTGCTTATTTAATGATAAAGTGAAGATTCAAACACTTCCTTTTGACAACTTTTGCATGTTTAACTTAAATCAAACTAATTAAAGTTCATCAAATCAACTTGCCAAATTTTTCTCAAAACCTTTGGTTTAAATTAAATTTAAACAACTCAATTGCCATAAGAACCCAAGAACATAACTCAAACATTTAATTTAAACTCAATCAATACATTTAAGTATCAACGTCAAAAATTCCATAAACCAAAGTTTGTAAGAAAAATAAATTTTCTTTTATGGTAAAGTACCAAACCTTGTTCTTTTAAATTCCCCTTTGCTTTTCCTTCTTATCCTTCCTTAGTCTTTGTTTCTCCTTCAAGAAATTCAAGAACACAACCTTAAACATAACCTTAGAAATTTAGAAAAATAAGCTACCCTCCATTTCTTTTCAAACTAAACCCTAATCTAACCTTATTAAACCTTAAAAACCTTGATTCTTCCATTTAATTAATCAATATCATCACTTCTTAAATTTTCCCTAATTCCACCATAAGAACCCTAATTTCCAACCTTCCAATAGATATATAAATACTTAAAATTGATACTAGAATTGAAATCTACATGCTTTAAAACCTTAAAACTTACCTTGAACTTGAATCAAACTTGACAAAATTTTGAAACTCTTTGGTGTTCTTCCTATGGTGGCCGAAATTTTGGGAGAGTTGAGAGAGAGATTTTGCTCTTCATGCTATGATATATATATAGTGGAAATGATGTCCACTTTTGGGTTGGATGAATGGTTTATGACCATTTGTCCACACCTTTTTCTTTTCTTCTTTTTATGACTTCTAAATGGCTAATTTCCATTAGTCCATTTGTCTCTTTCTTTTATTTATTTAAAACCCAAGCCCTTGGAATTTTTTTTAATTATATTTTGGCCCCTCAACCTCCTTGTGCTGAAATTTTATGGTCTAAGGTGTGAAAAGACCAAAATACCCTCCGGTGATTAATCGATCGTAACTTTTAAACCGTACAGTTCGACGAGGCAAACTACATATGGTTTTGATCCTCTCGACCTCTACTTTCTATTTTTAAGGTCTATTTTAAGTTTCCAAGTCGTTTTGAAAAATTACCAATAAGCCCTTGACTTTTTACAAAATCCCCTTTAAGTCCTTTCTTTGCTCGGGTTTTGCCCGGACTCCGTTTCTATTGTCGATCGTTTCATATTCAACCCCTCAATGTCCTCTATGCACTTGTGTGTTTTTTTTCTACTTTGGATTCATGTATAAATTTTAATTAAAATGACCAAAATGCCCCTAGTCTACATGTCTTTGTTTCTCTCTAATGAGGCGTTTCCTGGAAAAACCGTTACACGTCGTTGCGACCCAATTTTTCTCTACTCTCCATTTTTGGAATCTGTTATGTGCACTATTAAGAACCTCCAGTACAACTTTTGGAAATTACAGTCACCTCCCCAAAACTTTGCATTTTTCTTCAATTAGGTCCCGTTGATCCTATAGCCTTATCTGGGGCCGTTGTCAGGAATTATCTTCTCCTTTCCCCTTCTCTCACTGTTCACATGACTACTATGCATAAATGCGGTGGGCGGATGTGACAATGAGCATGTCGAATTAAAACTATTTTAATTTGAGGCAAACCAAGACCATCTCGAACTAAAATAATTCTAATCTGACATAGAATCAAAGTCCATATCAAATTAACAATCCTAATTCGTTATGGAGTCCTCAATAATGGCCCCATATCAAAATGGAAGAGCCCCAATTCGATATGGGGCTGCCCCAATTCGATATGGGGTTGCCCCATGTCGAATTGGGCACCCATACTCAAATTGAAGTTCACCCATATCAAATAAAACCAACCAAAACTTCAAATCAGACCTATTTAGGATTTTAAAGGTTAACTAGCTTATTTTAAGCCTTATGAGAATATATTAATCTAATCAAAAGTTTTAAATAGGTTTAAGCTTATTAAGAATGGATTGGTTATGGCTTAGGACTCATTAATTAGCATTGGACTAGCCGGGGATAAAATTAAATGTCTACAGTTTGCCCCCTTGCTTGAGCGATCTTGAATTTACTTAGAGAGTGAAAGGCAACATGACACTGAGCTAATTTTGGATAAGGATCATGTTTAAGACTTAGGGATCGGTTTGGGTTTTAGACCCTAAACTGGATCTGTTGGATTTTAGACTCGAGGTTAGTTAGGTTATGGACCCGAAATTGGATTTTTTAGGTTCTGAACCCGAAATTGGATTTGATTAACCTTCTATCAGTTGAGAATTCTGATTTTCTTCTAGCCATCAATTTTAGCTCTTCTAGCTGACTGACTTTCTGTTAGTTGAGAGTACTGGCTTTCTTCGAGCCGATTATTCCATTCTTCAATGGATTTCGGGTCTTCACCCTTCAAAATGGATCTTCATCCTTGGACATCAGGTCTTCACCCTTCAAAATGGATCTTCATCCTTGGACATTGGACATTGGGTCTTCACCCTGCAAAATGGATCTTCATCCTTGGATATCAGGTCTTCACCCTTCAAAATGGATCTTCATCATTGGACATCAGGTCTTCACCCATCAAAATGGATCTTCATCCTTGGATATTGGATCTTCACTCTTCAAAATGGATCTTCATCCTTGGACATCGGGTCTTCTATGCCCCCTGATTACATATTTGCTTCATGTTATCTTCATAGAGTATCTGTTGTTCACATTGACAAAGGATAGGCAAGACATGACAATAAAATGCATTATGATATGCTTATGTATGCATGATATGCATGAATAATACGTACAATTGTTCTATTGACTCATAGACAGAGATAATCAGCTGAAGTGTTCCCATTGATTTATTCCATATAATCATTCAGATCTTGTATTAGAACATCAGAAGACTTTACATCTATGGCTTTTATCTTCCAAGATGAAATCATGAGTAGTTGAGGCCCCAACAGGGTAGAGACATGAAAGACATCCATTTGGGTGGTAACTTCTCCATGGCTTGACCTTGCAAGTAATCCTTTCATTAGCCCTCTTTTGCCCATTATGTCCTTTGAGGTTTGATAATGCAACATACTTCCCTTAACTTGAAGGTTTATGCAATAAGAAAATAGTTTTTTTAAATTTTTAAATGTTAACTTTGTCAAATCAGTGTCATTGTACCTCAGGACTTGATTTTCCAAATTAACATATCTATAACATAACAACCCTAGTTATCATACTAAACTTGGGAATTATTTCCATTTAAGCAAAAAAACTTTTGCATTTCAGATAGGCACAAACACATTACTTGGCCAAAGGTCTTATTAAGTTTAAATATTGTCTATTTCATATGCATGTTTATTCAAACTATCTCCACTAATAGACTCTACCTACCAAGAGAGCTCAACAGGTCTTTAATAGGCTTGAAATGGGGTCTACAAGGGATACGGGTTAAATGAAGGCCATTTTTAGATTGGAGTTAAAGTGACACTGCTGACAAACCTTCACACTACAATCTTCTCGTTGGAACCATATACTATTAGAGGTTCTATTTTCACCTTTTGGGCATCATTTTCCTGTGACTTCATGAAAAATACAAAGCTTGAATATCCTTCCATCTTCTTGACAAAAATCTAGATTCAATCAGTACTATCTTGATCTTTATACCACCCTCTTCCTCCTCTTTCTTTTTGTTCATTTTACCTTTGGAGTATCAAGTCTAAGACTTTCAAGATTGCGAACCTGAAGCTATGAAAGATGATCTTTCTCTTTTTCCTTTTTTCCTTTTATTTTTTTTCTCTTCTTTTTCTTTTTTTTTTCTCTTTTTCTTTTTTCTATTTTTCCCTTTTCTCTTTTTTTCTTTCTTTTTTTAAGGTCCTAGCTCTAAAAGAGTTGTCTTGTTTGTACCAATTTGTGTTTCTGATAATGGATGAGTGGAGTGGCATAAGTCTGCTTCAGTCCTAACTTTATCTTAATAAGTCTATGATATTAGGTCTAATTCAGGTGTCCTTCAACTATCTCTATAGTATTGACTATAAATCCTTTTCTTTAATCCTCTTTCTCTTTTGTTCCTTAGTGATCATCAGAATTGCCATAAGTATCACAATAGCTCAGAGTTGGTCATTGAGATTTATAAGCCAAAGAAAAGTAAGCTAAAATTTTATAAAGGCTCAAAGGGACAAACTAGAGATTGATATTAACATGGTGGATACTAGTTGTTGGCTCACCAAATAATGCCTAGATCATCTCTCCCTTAAATAAGTAGAGTTAAATTCCATCTCGAAAGTTCGTCAAAGCATGTTCTAAGATGGACTTAAGACCTAGACAAAGGTCATTATACAGGAGCCCTCTCTAAGTAAGCATACACAGCTCAATGCTATACAATAATTCCCTCACCTAGTAAAGTCATTCAAATTATAATGCTTAGATATACTAATTTATGATTATTAAGCTAGTTTCGTCATAGGTTGAGCACCAAAATGAACAAATATTAACATAAACAAATTTTTTTGATGAAAGTAATTTATTCAAACAATCTTAATTTGAAAGACATAATTATTCCAAATAAGTACTAAAGAAAGAAAAATAAATGAGCAACACTTTCAAGCTAAGGGAGGTTCGTTGAATGAAATTTCTCCTTTACTTCACATTTTCAATATTCCTATCTTGAAAGGAGGATAAGATAAAATTTTCTTCTAATCCTCCTCCTACCATGAAGGTTGCTGGTGGTGGCATTCTGTTGAACCTAGGCTTATGCTTGGCTTATCAAGTTTAGGTAGATTACCACTATAGATTAGATCTTAGGTCTCATGGTTCAATCAGGTGCATCTATCTGTCTCATGTCCTTGAGTCTGATGAAATTGACAAAAAGCCTTGGTATCAAAGTTGGTGATAAAGGATTTGGCAAGGGTCGAGGAGTCAATGGTTATAACAACCAGCTTGTTAAAAACCCAAGACAGAGGTTTTTCTAATTTTGAAAATTGTCTTCTATTTCCTTGACTAGTTGTATTAACATCAACTTCCTTATGTGTACTTTAATTGCCAGATTGATAATTCTATTTTGCAGAAAAATGGTTCTTCTCTCTTTCCCACTCTTCTATTTGCAATCCAACTTGGAGAAGATATTTGGAATCCCTTATAAGGGTGTGAGACAACCTTTCATGGAGGTTGGGCAGGACATCTCTATCATCCTGATCTGGTCAGACTCATCTGGCCTCCTTTTGAGAAGTGCAACCTTATTTCTCCATCTTTTTGCATAATCAATAAAACTTTCATTTTGTTTTTGCCTGATAGTCTGCACCTCCATCAAGGTAACTTCCAGCTTGACTTTGTACCCATACTACTGAATGAAGGCTTTATACAGCATTTCCTAATCTTTTTGGATACTTTCCTCTAAGGTGTTGAACTAGTTTTGCACAAACGGATGCAATGAGAACATGAAATACCTTAGAATTTGAGCCTTGGTAGCTCTAGCAGATTGTATAACAGTGATGTACTACTTAACATGCAAGTGAGGATTCTATGTACCATTGTACCTAGAGAAAGAAGGCATCTTAAACTTTTAAGGAATTTCTTCATCTTGCTCAAATAGCTTGTCCACTTCAGACACTTCTTCGGCCTTCAACTTCTTCTCAAACTTTTTCTCTAAATCAGCAATCATCCTTTCTACATCTAATGTTTCGATCTTTTCTACGGTTACCTTCTCTACTGTAACACCCCCACACCCAATACATACACACTACATACAACACAATGTAGTATACATGTATCGAATATAGGAATGCTACGGATTTTTCTTAACATTCAAGAACACCTTTTAAATGATATCATAATCTTTTTCAGTATACAATATAGATAATAAGTAATTAACTTGTAAAATAAAACAAAGTAGATATAGATATGTTTATTTAGTACGCAGCAAAATTTATAAAATAGTTACATATATGAAAGCATTTAAATCCATATTTACAAATATACATATATTCACATTATAAACAATATTTACAAAATATAAAGAAGTTATACATGATTGGCAGCTTCCTCTGATCTTTAAGTCCCAAATAAACTCTTCACTGTTTACTCTCACTCGGTCTCGAAGAGCTCTCGGGTTCAACTCTGTTACCTGTGCGATCAACACTATCGCGCTAAGCCAACGGCTTAGTAAGACAAATCATGCTAATATTATGCTCTAGTGCAATGCAATGTCACACATCTTAATAATAGAGACAACATCATACCTTTGCATTACACCATTCATGATCATATAAGCATATCACATTTCACAAGTTCTTCTATATCTCATTATTCAATCAATTCATCTTAATAAATCACATTTAAACAAAGACACACATGGGCCCAAATCACACTAATATGCTATTCAATTTTCAGAGTTAATGCTTTGGTTTTGTTTTCACATTCATCATTATCATAAACCCAACTAGGCTTCAAGGATTAGGCTCAACCAAGCTTCAAGGGGAGCAAAGCATGCTAAGCTTCAACCCAACTTGGCTTCAAGAACCAATCCAACCTAGCTTCAAGGGTGGTAACATCTTAATTAGGCTTCAAGGACCAAGTCCAACCTAACTTCAAGAGATTGTTACTCATATTAGGCATGCCACCAACAACAAACTCTGAAAATAGAATAACACATTAGCCACACAACTCATT
Organism: Garcia nutans; assembly: GCA_947685225.1. Lineage (NCBI taxonomy): Eukaryota > Viridiplantae > Streptophyta > Magnoliopsida > Malpighiales > Euphorbiaceae > Garcia > Garcia nutans. Next base: position 12,873,325 of record CANTUV010000023.1, on the reverse strand, counting down.
TATTATTTCATTATCATTTCCATTCTCAATTCTCATCATCATAGCCAAATACAATGGCTTCATATCTCATTAAAATCATATTAGCCAATCACAATGGCCTCATATCTCATCATGTTTCACTTCACATTATCATATTTTATTTTTCAAGTATACATAGCCAAATACATTAAACATTATCACATAGGCATACATGGATATAAACATAACAAAGGACATTATTCATATGAGTCAACCATATCATCCAATGAATATATGCAACAATGACATGTTTGTACCTACCTCAATAACAATGTATACAACTCTTAACACTTCCTTGTCCAAGATCCTTTCACTTAGATCAATGATCAATCCCTCTCTTCAAACCCTAATCCAAAAATAATAACATATACTTACTTAGGGATACACAAGAGATAAACAATTTAAGAGTGAACTAGGGCAAACCCTAAACTTGACACGTTCACCCACACGGGCGTGTCCATGATTGTGTCTCAATTCCACAACACAGAAACATTTACACGCTCAACAACATGGGCGTGTTCCTGGGCGTGTAAATTCTCAAATCTTACAGTAGCTATGACACGCTTAATAACACGGGTATGCTACTGGTCGTGTTACATCTACTGCCTCCAACACAATTGACACGCCTAAAGACCCTGGACGTGCTCATGGGCGTGTCCGGCCACAAATCAAGATTCCGGCCAAAACAACCAAACACTCAACAAAACACTTTAATCCTTCAACATCCACTTCACACCATCTTAACAAAACATACCCAAAACCCATCTTAAATTCACAAAAACACCAAAACAAGCCAAAACACAAATCAACTATAAATTACAAATCTCATCACAAACCCTAATCACAAACACACATTATCTCTTCTAACCAACTTACTCTTTTCTTCAATCCACCCTTAAAATCCATGATCAAAACAATCAAAAACTCTTAAACACATCAAATCAACCAACACACTCTTAAATCATCTATCAAATCCAATCAAAACTTCAAACAAACAAAGAAATCAAAAGAAAAACTTACCAAAGTAACAAAACTTCTTGAATCAACAACTTGATCACTTGAATCTTCCTTCACTTTGAACTTAACACATCAAGATCTTCTCTTTGTCTCTTGCTTTCCTTTGTCTATGGAGAAGCCGGCCACACAAAGAAGAAAGAAGAAATGAACCACAAGAAACAAAGTCAACTCTTCTTTTAATCTCCACCAAGTGTTTCAATTAAAGCAATTACCAAAACACCCTTCTACAAATTGTTTTGTTTCTTTTTAAAACACTTGCCCTTTTTAGTCATTTCACCAATAACCAAATAAATATCTTCAACCCTTGACTCTTCATTTGACCAACTTATATATTATATATATTACAATATAATCAACATATACACTTTCCTTTAATTTCTTTTCTCTTGCAAATTGACACCTACATTCAATCCAATCTTTAAAACAACAACAACAACATTCAAAACTTCTAGGGCATATATGGGGATATTACAATTCTCCCCCTCTAAAAAGAAATTTTGTCCTCAAAATTACCTGATATCAAGTCTGAAACAACTGAGGATACTGATCTCGCATGGTTTGTTCACTTTCCCAAGTTGCTTCTTCTTTTCCATGATTCTTCCACAAAATCTTCATAAGTGGCACTCTCTTGTTTCTCAATTCTTTCACATCACGTGCCAAGATAGCAACTGGTTCCTCTTCAAATGTCAGATCTTGATTCACCTCGATAGATTCAATCGGCAACACATGAGATGGATCCGATCTGTACCTTCTCAACATAGAAACATGGAATACATTATGGATACGATCCAACTCAGGTGGCAAAGCAAGCCGAGAAGCAACTGGCCCGACTCTTTCCAAAACTTCATACGGTCCAATGAAACGAGGACTCAATTTCCCTTTCCGACCAAACCTCAAGATCTTCTTCCAAGGAGACACTTTCAAAAATACTTTATCTCCCACATCAAACTCAATGTCTCTCCTCTTTAAATCTGAATAAGACTTCTGTCGGTCTGAAGCTGCTTTCAACTTGCCTCGAATCAACTTCACTTTCTCTTCAGTTTCTTTAATCAAATCAGGCCCAATTAACATACTTTCACCAAGTTCACTCCAACATAGAGGTGTCCTACACCGTCTACCATATAATGCTTTGAATGGTGCCATACCAATGCTGGATTGATGACTGTTGTTATAAGCAAATTCCACAAGCGGTAGAAATCTGTCCCAACTTCCAGAGAAATCAATGACACAGCTTCTCAACATATCCTCAATAATCTGTATCACCCTCTCTGACTTTCCATCCGACTGTGGATTAAAAGCAGTGCTGAAATGTAATCGAGAACCCAAAGCACTATGCAAACTCTTCCAAAATCTTGAAGTAAACCGGGGATCTCGATCAGACACTAAAGAAATTGGAACACCATGCAACTTTACAATCTCATGGATATACAGCTCAGCTAACCTCTCCAAAGAGTAATCCATCCGAACCGGAAGAAAATGAGCTGTCTTAGTCAACCTATCAACAATCACCCATATGGCATCATGCTTCCTTTGTGTCAATGGAAGACCAGACACAAAATCCATTGTCACTCTTTCCCACTTCCATTCAGGCACTGACAAAGGCTGAAGTAACCCGGTTGGAACTTGATGCTCTGCTTTTACCTTCTGACATGTGAGACATCTGGATACAAACTCCGCTATGTCTCTCTTCATACCGGACCACCAGTAATGTTGCTTCAAATCATGATACATCTTGGTATTGCCCGAATGCATAGCAAATATTGACTGATGTGCTTCTTCCAAAATGATCCTTTTCAAATTAGCATCATCGGGTACACACAATCTGTTTTTAAACCAGAGACTCCCATCATTTCTTACAATAAAATCTCTACTCTTTCCATTCTGGCAATCTGAAATAATCTTTCAAATCTTCTCATCAGCCAATTGAGCCTCTTTAATCTGATCCAAAAACACTGGTTTTAATTGCAACTGTATCAATAATGCACCATCATCACAAGATACAAAACTGGCATGCAACGCTCTCAACTCAACAAGCAACGAGAGCGAATAAACAGTCAAACCTGCTAAAGACTTCCGACTCAAGGCATCTGCAACAACATTTGCCTTACCTGGATGATAATCAATCAAATAGTCATAGTCTTTAATCAACTCCAACCATCTCCTCTGCCGAAGATTAAGCTCTTTTTGGACACCCAAATATTTCAAACTTTTATGATCAGTGTAGATGAAACATTTCTCCCCAAACAAATAATGTCTCCAAATCTTCAATGCAAACACAATGGATGCTAGTTCCAAATCATGGGTCGGATAATTGAGCTCATGCGGTTTCAATTGTCGAGATGCATAAGCTATAACTTTACCTTCTTGCATCAGAACACAACCCAAACCACTATATGAAGCATCACTGTAGATCACATATGGTTTGCCTTCTACAGGTAAAGTAAGAACAGGCGCTTGAGTCAACATTTCCCTTAACTGTTCAAAACTAGCCTGACATTGATCTGTCCACACAAATCTAACTCCCTTTCGAAGCAATCTGGTGAGTGGAGTAGCTATCAAAGAAAATCATTTCACAAACCGTGGGTAATAGCCTGCCAAACCCAGAAAACTTCTAACTTCAGTCACTGACTTTGGTGGACTCCAATTCAAAATAGCTTCAACTTTACTCGGATCAACTCTAATACCCTCTGCTGAAACTATATGACCGAGAAAAGTTACTTGATCAAGCCAAAACTCACACTTTGACAGTTTAGCAAACAATTGCTTCTCTCTCAAGATTTGCAGCACAATCCGCAAATGCTTGTCATGTTCCTCCTCATTACGCAAATACACCAGAATGTCATCGATAAACACTACCACAAACTGATCCAGATAGGGCCTAAACACCCTATTCATCAAGTCCATAAAAGCTGCAGGTGCATTCGTCAAACCGAAGGCATAACTAAAAACTCATAATGCCCATACCTGGTCCGAAAGGCGGTCTTAGGAACATCTTCAGCTCTAACTCTCAGCTGATGGTACCCTGATCTCAAATCAATTTTAGAAAACACAGCTGCACCCTTCAACTGATCAAAGATATCATCGATTCTGGGCAAAGGATATTTATTTTTAATAGTCACTTTGTTCAATTGCTTATAATCGATACATAACCTCATAGTACCATCTTTCTTCTTCACGAATAGGACAGGAGCTCCCCAAGGAGAAACACTGGGGCGAATAAATCCTTTATCCAACAACTGCTGTAATTGTACTTTCAACTCCCTCAGTTCAGCAGGTGCCATTCTATAAGGAGTAATAGAGATAGGAGTGGTACCAGGCAATAATTCAATACCAAACTCCACCTCTCTCTCAGGAGGCAATCCTGGTAACTCTTCTGGAAACACATCTGGGAACTCTGCAACTGTGGGTATATCATCAATAGGAGAACCTCTTACTCTAGTATCTACTACATGAGCAAGATAAGCATCACACCCTTTTCTAATCAACCTCCTGGCTGCAACAGCTGAAACAAACAAAGATGCTAGCTGTTCCTGCTCATTAGATACTATCACATCTCTACCATCAACAGTTCTCAAAGTAACAACTTTCTTTTTACAATCTACCACAGCTCCATGTCTAGCTAACCAATCCATGCCTAGGATCACATCATATTCCTTAAATGGCATCTCAATCAAATCTCCAAGGAACTCCTCACCCTGCACCACTACCACACTATCTCGGTGCACCTTGCTAACAATCACACTATGCCCTAAAGGATTTGTCACCAACACATCAAATCTTAGGGATTCAGCATGCATATCAGACACAGGCAAAACAGATGCACTAATATAGGAATGTGTGGATCCAGGATCAATCAAAGCAAGTACTGAAGTATCAAATAAAGAAAAAGTACCAGCTATGACTGCCGAAGCATCTGGCTGCCTCTGCATAACATATACCCTCTGGGAAGATCCAACCTCCTCTGGTCTACTCTCCCTGGATGTAGAATCTCCTCTAGAACTGAACCCAGATCTTCCTCCTCTGCTGACACCTCTGCCTCCTCGACCTCCCCTCACACTAGGTCGAGAAGCTGCAGTATCAACTGACATCTGCTCTTGCCTCTCAGGACAATCTCTCACAAAGTGATTAGGTGATCCACATCTGAAGCATACCCCTGCTACACCAGTCTTCCAACAAGGACCACCATGTGGCCTACCACAATGAATGCAGATGGGTAGGGTGGATCTCTGAATCATTGGGGTCGGAGCACTTGCCACTGAAGCTGCAGGTCTAAATCTCTGCCTCTGAAACTGCACTAACCTACCCGCTGATCTCTGACTCCTACTAACCCGAGGAACAAAACTTCCCTTGCCTCTTTTAGCAGTTGAAGACCCTGCCTCGAACTGTGGTCTCCTAACCCTGACCTCTTCCTCTGAAGCAGCTGCAATAACTTGAGCTCGCTCCACACTCCGAGCTGCTGCCACAAGCTGGGAAAAATCATGATATCTAGATCCAGCCACTAGACACATGATAGAGGGCCTCAATCCCTCCTCAAATCTCCTGCATCTATCTATCTCATCAGCTATAATGCCCCCAGCATAATGGCTCAATCTAATAAACTCAACCTCATATTCAGTTACCGTCCTGCTGTCTTGCTTCAAGTTCAAAAACTCCATCTTTTTCATGTCCTTATACTCCCTTGGAGTATACTTCAACTCAAACTCTCTCAGAAAGTCAGCATAGGACAAGGTTGGTGGATCATCCATAGAATGGGGTACTGTCCTCCACCAGTCGTATGCATCCTTCTGTAGCAATGATCTGGCATAGTCAAATTTTTCCTCTGGGGTGGCTTGCAACTGAATGGAGATTCTCTGTACTTTATCAAGCCACTGCTCCGCTACAGCTGGATCAATAGTACCAAGGAAATCCTCAGCTCTATACTTCCTTAGTTTATCATAGTGCCTCACTGATACCACAGGCTGTGCGGGTGGTGGCGGTGGTTGCACTGGTGCTTGCCTCAAAGCCTCTACCACATGCCTAACCCAAGCTGACGAAACCTCCTCACCAGCTGGTCTCCCCGACACCGAAGCAGGTGCCTCCTCAGCACTATCAACTCTAGCTCTATCCTCCGGAGCTACACTCTCCTCACTACCCTCAACCGACTGACGCAAATGAGGATCCATCACAACCTATTTCTGCAAACACAGCAGAGTACATCTTATTAAAGATCAGAGACTGCCAATCCCAAACATGTATGTTATTCAAAAATTCACTTTTTAAGTAAAAATATTCTTTTTCTTATACGTGACCTAAGTTGAGAATCTCAAACCTAGGCTCTGATACCAAAACAATTGTAACACCCTCACACCCAATACCTACACACTACATACACCACAATGTAGTATACATGTATCGAATATAGAAATGCTACGGATTTTTCTTAACATTCAAGAACACCTTTTAAATGATATCATAATCTTTTTCAGTATACAATATAGATAATAAGTAATTAACTTGTAAAATAAAACAAAGTAGATATAGATATGTTTATTTAGTACGCAGCGGAATTTATAAAATAGTTACATATATGAAAGCATTTAAATCCATATTTACAAATATACATATATTCACATTATAAACAATATTTACAAAATATAAAGAAGTTATACATGATTGGCAGCTTCCTCTGATCTTTAAGTCCCAAATAAACTCTTCACTGTTTACTCTCACTCGGTCTCGAAGAGCTCTCGGGTTCAACTCTGTTACCTGTGCGATCAACACTATCGCGCTAAGCCAACGGCTTAGTAAGACAAATCATGCTAATATTATGCTCTAGTGCAATGCAATGTCACACATCTTAATAATAGAGACAACATCATACCTTTGCATTACACCATTCATGATCATATAAGCATATCACATTTCACAAGTTCTTCTATATCTCATTATTCAATCAATTCATCTTAATAAATCACATTTAAACAAAGACACACATGGGCCCAAATCACACTAATATGCTATTCAATTTTCAGAGTTAATGCTTTGGTTTTGTTTTCACATTCATCATTATCATAAACCCAACTAGGCTTCAAGGATTAGGCTCAACCAAGCTTCAAGGGGAGCAAAGCATGCTAAGCTTCAACCCAACTTGGCTTCAAGAACCAATCCAACCTAGCTTCAAGGGTGGTAACATCTTAATTAGGCTTCAAGGACCAAGTCCAACCTAACTTCAAGAGATTGTTACTCATATTAGGCATGCCACCAACAACAAACTCTGAAAATAGAATAACACATTAGCCACACAACTCATTTATTATTTCATTATCATTTCCATTCTCAATTCTCATCATCATAGCCAAATACAATGGCTTCATATCTCATTAAAATCATATTAGCCAATCACAATGGCCTCATATCTCATCATGTTTCACTTCACATTATCATATTTTATTTTTCAAGTATACATAGCCAAATACATTAAACATTATCACATAGGCATACATGGATATAAACATAACAAAGGACATTATTCATATGAGTCAACCATATCATCCAATGAATATATGCAACAATGACATGTTTGTACCTACCTCAATAACAATGTATACAACTCTTAACACTTCCTTGTCCAAGATCCTTTCACTTAGATCAATGATCAATCCCTCTCTTCAAACCCTAATCCAAAAATAATAACATATACTTACTTAGGGATACACAAGAGATAAACAATTTAAGAGTGAACTAGGGCAAACCCTAAACTTGACACGTTCACCCACACGGGCGTGTCCATGATTGTGTCTCAATTCCACAACACAGAAACATTTACACGCTCAACAACATGGGCGTGTTCCTGGGCGTGTAAATTCTCAAATCTTACAGTAGCTATGACACGCTTAATAACACGGGTATGCTACTGGTCGTGTTACATCTACTGCCTCCAACACAATTGACACGCCTAAAGACCCTGGACGTGCTCATGGGCGTGTCCGGCCACAAATCAAGATTCCGGCCAAAACAACCAAACACTCAACAAAACACTTTAATCCATCAACATCCACTTCACACCATCTTAACAAAACATACCAAAAACACCAAAACAAGCCAAAACACAAATCAACTATAAATTACAAATCTCATCACAAACCCTAATCACAAACACACATTATCTCTTCTAACCAACTTACTCTTTTCTTCAATCCACCCTTAAAATCCATGATCAAAACAATCAAAAACTCTTAAACACATCAAATCAACCAACACACTCTTAAATCATCTATCAAATCCAATCAAAACTTCAAACAAACAAAGAAATCGAAAGAAAAACTTACCAAAGTAACAAAACTTCTTGAATCAACAACTTGATCACTTGAATCTTCCTTCACTTTGAACTTAACACATCAAGATCTTCTCTTTGTCTCTTGCTTTCCTTTGTCTATGGAGAAGCCGGCCACACAAAGAAGAAAGAAGAAATGAACCACAAGAAACAAAGTCAACTCTTCTTTTAATCTCCACCAAGTGTTTCAATTAAAGCAATTACCAAAACACCCTTCTACAAATTGTTTTATTTCTTTTTAAAACACTTGCCCTTTTTAGTCATTTCACCAATAACCAAATAAATATCTTCATCCCTTGACTCTTCATTTGACCAACTTATATATTATATATATTACAATATAATCAACATATACACTTTCCTTTAATTTCTTTTCTCTTGCAAATTGACACCTACATTCAATCCAATCTTTAAAACAACAACAACAACAACAACATTCAAAACTGCTAGGGCATATATGGGGATATTACATCTACAGTCTTCACTTCCTTTTTCTTATCTTGTGAATCTTGGAAATACTAGGCCCAATCATCATCATCAATCATTACTTTGTCGTCATCGAAGGCTACTTCGCCGACCTTAGCCTTCCCTTTGTCCTTCTTTTTAGTACTAGCAGATGCCTCAGTAATGTTCTCCAAAAGTGTAGCCAGTTGGCTCTTCATAGTCTCAGCCAGGGCCTCCTTTAGTTCTTCCATCTTGGCATTGAGGGCATCTTTCACCATCTTTTGAATTTGTTCAGGATCCATTGCTTTCGGTGAAAAGCTAACTGAGTTTCTACTGGATTTTGTCACTGGCATAGGTTGGGTTATCGTACGTTCTTGAACTACTGTACTATAGGTTTGTGAGCCAAAAAGGATCAATGACATGTATTGCAATGCATGTATGCATGTAACACCCTTATACCCCATATACATATAATACACACACATCTAGTATATGTGAAATATGCATATAAATTATAAAAATGTCACAATCTTGTTTAATAAAAATTTTCTTATTCCCCATTTCTCAAAACATTTATACATATATGCATCAAAATATATAAAGCTTCACATTACTCATTTATACAAGACCTTCTTGATAATTTACACTATATATATATATATTTGAACTCCAAAAATATAATATCTGTAGACCCTTAATTTTTGACCCAGTCCAGTCCGATGTTTTAAATAGTTTAAAATAATTTTTGTGGTATTTATTTTATTTACTATTTATAATATTTAATAGTTATTTTTAATAATAAAAATAAAAAAATAATAAAAAATAAAAAATAGGACTGATCGGCGAGCGACGTGATGCAGTGCTGGCGCGCAGCAAGGGTTTCGCCGCAGTAAATGTCTGCAGTGAATTGGGCATTGCCTAATTCGCCGTAGCAACCAACTGGGCTTTCCCAGTTCGCCGCAGGCACTGCCTGTAGCGAACTGGCTTGCCCAGTTCGCCCAGCCCGCAGGCCCAGCAGCCCTCGCGCTGCCGATTATTGACCAAATCTTATTTCATACGATTTTGTGATTTTTTCCTAAATAGTTGGTATTTCCTTATTAAAATAGGATTAGGTCTTTTTGTTTTTCTATAAATAATTGTATTAAACACACGGACTGGGGTGGCAATTATTTGAAGAAACTTTGAACTTTTAATCTTTCCGAGAGAGTGTAGAGACTTTTTAATTTTTTTTGGCTGATACAATGGACTTTTGGACTCTGAGAGAAACCCTAGCAACCAAGCATCAACAGAAAAATTATAAGCAAGAAAATAAAACAGAGAAAAAGAAAGATCAAAGACACATAACTTGACAAAGGCAGTGAACACACTGTCTTAGTATTACTTGACCAGAATTCCAACAGCACAATTGTGATGTAGCCAACAAATGATGGTATATTCTTGATCGACTCAATATAATATGCTTTTGATAATTTTTAATATGGAACACATCTAATGTTTGTCTAAAATTAATTCAGTAAGCCATGTCCCTTTAGTTTGAATTCCTGTCACTTTATGTGGAGCATGAATTAATGATATTGTTTTGTTATTCACATGAAATGTAACACCCTTATACCCTATATACGTACAATACATATTTCCAACATATGTAAAATATGCATATACGGTACAAAAATGTCACAGACCGGTTTAATAAAAAATTTTCGCATTTCCAATTTAAAATTTCAAATTCTAAATATATAAAAATTAAATAGAATATAAATATTCTTTACTTGTTATAAGAACCCAAAATAAATAATATATATAAAATCTCTGGGAAATATTTGCCAGAGTTTTGTCTGTAATTTGGATATCCCAAAATTTAGCAATTACTCAACCTGCAAAAAGAAAACACTCCCAAATAATTTTCAATCACCATCTCAACCATACTTCTCAATTTCACCAAGTTTCTCAAACATTTATATATATAGATATATATAATTTAAAACACACTTACTCTCCCATTTCAAATACATTGACCCAAACATTCTTTATAATATACAATACGTAAAATTCAAAACATAACATATTATGCATAATACTCAAAATGTACAATAACATAAAAATATATACATGCTGGTGGTAGTGTTTATGATCCCGATAGCAACTCAACAAGCTTAACTATAAGTCTAGACCCGACCTGGACTAGAGGAACTCTCTGGCTCATCTGGGTCTACCTTGTCACCTGCACGATGGAAACAATCGCGCTAAGTCGAGGCCTAGTGGTACAAACTTTGATAATAACAATAAAACTCAATGCAATGCCGATGCACAATGCATAAAGATGTCACATCATTCCACTTTCTTATATTTTTCAAATATTTCATAATCACAACTATATTGCTCAACTGTATCATAATTCATAATTCACATTAAAAAAAAGACAAGCATGGGTCCAAAAAGGATCTAATATGCTATTCAAATTTCAGAGTTACTGCTTTGGTCCATAATGACACCATGTGTCTAGCCCCGTAGGCAATATATCCATGGATAATGTAACAGCCCCAGTCTCTTGAACCTCAACCCGGCTAGACCCTTAGGCACCAGTATCTTGGTCCTCAACCCAGCTAGACTGCTACAGTTTTTGAGGCTTACGACCCAGTCTTTTCACCATTCCAGCGTGTAGCCCGTAGGCAATCATAGGCATGCCGCCAAACCCAGAACTCTGAAAATTGAATAACATACTAGGCACGCAATTTATTCATATTTCTCATTATTAATCTCTTTCTCATTTTCACATATTCATTCTAGGCACATAGCCTTATTTTCACATTTTTTTCTCACTTTTCTCATTTTTCACATCTTTCTCATTTTTCTCACTTTTCTCACTTTTCTCATTTTTATCAACATCGATTCATTTCATTATTACACATATCTCATTTTTTGCATTCACAACACATTACCCAATTACTTTGGGTATTTTCACATAATATGCATATTTCACATTTTACACAATTTAGCCATTATCAATGGCTTTTCACAATGCATTTAACACATATATGACATTTCAAATGTCATATCACATTATTCATATGCAATCAATGAACTAAGTAACTTAACACATTTTCCAACCAAAATGTGTTAAGTCCAAATGTCATGCAAATATAAACATTATATTCAAAGTTTGTACATACCTCCACTAGCAACCCAAAGAAAGCTAAAAACAACCTTCAATCCAATCTTTCCAACTTGCCCTTCACAACTTGGATGAAGCAAGTCAACCTCCCTCAAAGCCTAAACCAAATGTGATAAAAAATAATCATTTAGTATCACATTTAATGGCATTTCCAACATTAAACCATAATTACACATCACTCCTACAAATTTCCAAAAAATTAGCCTTTCCTTACTTCAACATTAGAATTCCATTCTACTACAATTAAATTAGTGTTTTAAGTTTATTTATATTATTAAAAACATATTTTAATACATTTAAATCATTTACATTATAAAAATACACTCTTATACACAAAATCTCAAAAATGGCATAACCTTCCCCCATTGAAGGATTTCCATTCCAACACAATCCATTACTCATTCCAAGCTTATATTCATCACTTTTAACACTAAACAACATGCTTAAACAAATAAAATCACACAATTCAACCACTTTGGAAAATCAATTTTCCAAAACCCAAAATCTCCACTTCCATTCTCAAACTCCAAACCAACACCACCAAATCCAATATTTGACTTTAAAATACTTGTTTATAAATTAAAACAACTCATTTGGAAACAATTTGCACAATTAAAGTTAATGTTTTCAAAACCCCAAAAATCCATAACCCTAAATTCTCTCTCTTCACCATTCTTTAACCAAACTCCATCATCTCTTCAATCTAACCTTAGAATCATTGTTAACTACCCAAAATAACATCATACACACCAATTCCAACAATTATAACATGCTACATAAAAATTCAAATTCTCACATAATCCAAATTTCCAAGGAATTCAAAGAAAGGAGATGGAAACTTACTAATTTTGGTGGAGATCACCAAAAATCCACTTGCAACTTGTTAATTTCTTCAATTTATGGAGTATGGAAGAATCAAATTCTTGGCCTAACTCCCATGGAAAATTCGGCCAAAGGAAAGAGAAGAAGAAGAAGAAGAAGACTTTAATATTTCTTTTCCTTTCCTCTTTTTTTTTTAAACCATATATATATATTAAAATAATTTAATATTTAATATTTAATTATTTTTTAATAAATTAAAAGTCCTAATTTCCCTCTTCCATTCAAAAATAATTGTTTTTGAATTATTTTATCAATTTTGAATTTATAAGATTTAATTACCAAAATACCCTTTTCTTTTAAAAAGTGTTGACTTTTATATATGTTATGTATATTTTGCATATATATCACATATATATTCCACTTTTTCATTTAAAATCCCTTCATTTTTTTTATTTAAAACCATTAATTTACTTTATCCTTTAAAATTATAATTTATTTTATCAAATTTTTCAAAAATTAGAAATTTTTAAAAATTTGAGGATGTTACATGAAATGAGTCCAGTAACCTGTTAGCTTAAATTCTTTCAAGTGCATGATTATTTAGCCAATATACCACAATAGCTTCATTTAAAGTTTTTCATATAAACAGTAGCTTCATTTAAGTATTTAATAAAATTTGTCATGGTAGCTTATTTCTTCCAACATCTAAACCCTAATCTTATTTTCATAAATTCCAAACCCTATTTTCTAAACCTTAAACCCTAACTTATAAAACCTAAATCCCAAAACCAAAACCATGACTTAAACCCTAATTTCTAAAACTAAAAACCCTAACCTTGTTTTCCAAAACCCTAACCTTGTTTTCCAAAACCATAATCTGTTTTCTCAAACCCTAATCACTTCTTAAAACTTCCAACCCTAAATTTTATTTTCTCAAAACCTAAAATCATAATTAATTCTATATTTCATACCTTCACAGTAGTTTAATATTTTTAAAATAATGATAATAATATTTGTTTTGCAAGTCAAAACCCTAGTTTGATTCTAAATACCCATAAAATCATATTTCATATTCGAAACCCTAATGTCCTATCTAAAAACCCTAAAAAACTCTAGAATTCTTAATTCAAGATGTAAACCTAAAATATGTATCTTTATTTATTTTATTTAAGTTTTAGATTTAATTATGTAGTTTATTATGTGTTTTGATGTGATTTATTTAATTTTGATATTTGATTTGTTTATCATGGATGGATGATTTATTTATTATCATTATTATTTGTTAAAACTGTAAGAGGTATGTTTCCATGATTGAGTACCTCATTAGTTAATCTTTATGTAATTTAGATTATTTTCATATTTTGGAATTAATGTAAAGGACATGTCTCCACCTTTTGGTGGGTATCCTATTTAGTTTTAGACATAGACGATGTAAGGACATGTTTCCATCCTCGGATGGGTGTCTATTTATTTGTTTTGTTTGGACATTGTTGTGATTTTAATAAAGTATTTATTTATTTATTTATTCTTATGATCGCATGTAGTATGGATAATATTATTATATTTAAGAATTTTATAATATTAAGACTTGCAAAGGAGGCCGGTTCTAATGAACCGGGCGTTGTGGGGGTGCTGGGCCATTTCTCACCTTTCCCACACGTACCCAACTTTCCAAACCCATTAGGGGGTTGGGGATTCCTTAGGAATTGAGTTATCCACCCCTTTCTTTTTTTCCGGCCCATCAGGGTGGTGACTCCATTTTCTCCAGACTTAGGCCCGTGTTCTCTAAGGCCCTGAGCCTAAATAGTGCCGAAGTCGCAAGAACTATTCCACCGGGAGTGGAGGCAAAAATCCCCGCTCACAGTATCAAAAAGTACTATAACATAAAATATAAACATGCTGACAAAATGGCTTTGATCTTATTGTAGCAGAAGTGCTTCAAGCTCAACAAATGTGTTGTGCTCGACTAATTACTACTACAAGCGACACTCGCAAGTATACGAGGTAATTGTAGCAACGGTGATCGCCCCAAGATCGTCTCACAAGGAAGAAATTATTTTACAATAGTTTGATTATCAAGAAATTTAAAAGCAAGAGTGTGATATTTGAAGTAGTGGTGAAAAGCAATTAAAATTAAAAGTAACGTGTGTAATGGTTATACAAGATTATTTCAATTCTAGGGATAGTGCCTAGGATTGTAGATCAATTTAATCAAAGCTTAATTCTTAAATTATCCATTAACATGACCTTGTATTTTAATTTGTTCTTTGAGTTTAATTAGTAATTACCAATTCATTAGCTTTCACATTCAAGAATTAACAACAACCAATTATTTTGAAATTGCAAATTAATAAACCCTTGAACTTATATTTCTAATTCATTCTTAGGGTAGTTGATTGCATAATTCCAATATCAAATTTCACCTCTGGGTCCTTCATTCAATATCTAGAGATCAATAGATAGCTAATCTATCAACCTAACATTCAATCCAATACAATCAACCAACAACAAGGTATGTTAATGGAAATATCAAATCAAGTCATTCAATCCAATATACTACAAACCCTAGGCGTGAGTGATTTAGCTCATCATCATCAATTTAAAACAAATATTCATCTCAATATAAATCAAATCACAATTGTCCATTGAAATATTAATGTTCTTAACAAACAATAACAATCTAGAAATGAATTAAAAGAGAGAATATAAAAATCCCTTTGAAGATACAAAGAGTTGAACTTCCAGTCTTCCTCCTAGCTCCACTTTTGAATGTGATGAAGAACAAACAAGCCTTCTTCAATCAATGGCTCTCCTCTTGAAAGATGGAATGGTAACTCTCTCAAGGCCACAATTCCTCAATCAAGCTTTCTTCAAACCCTAAACTTCACAAGAGCTTGCTCATCCAATTTTATCCCTAAAAATGTCAAGAATCTTATCTATGGAAGAAATGGAAGATGAAGATGAAGGTGATGTTCATGGTCTCTCTCAAGACCAAGAACAAGATGATGAACCAAGAGAGAACTCCCCTTCAAGCCTTTAAAACGTGTATTTGTATATCCCTCTTCCTTCCATTCTTTTTTAATTTCTTAAGACACAAAGCATGCTTTCCAACTCACACACTCCACTTTGTCTCCCACTTTCTCATTATTTAAGTCTTCATCCCATGAATTAGGAAACCTTTTTCTTCTTTTAATATTTCTTTTTAAAAGATGGCACTTTTTGTCTCCCACTTTATCCCCCATTTAATGTAAATAATTGAAAGAATTATCACAAGACATGACTAAGTCATGAGTGACTTGGCCGTGTCACTCAATTTCTTATGGACATGGCCAAGCCATGTGAACATGTCCATGGCTGCCTTAATACCTCCTTCATTTTCCAAGTGGGACACGGCCAACGCCTTGGCCATGTCTCTTGAATGTGGTCTCCACTGCATTTCCTCCTTGCTTCTTCTTTGCTTTATTCAATTGGTGAGACACAATGAAGGCCTTGGCCGTGTCACAGTGGCTTGGCAGTGTCATGTAACATGGCCAGTGGCTTAGTCGTATCTCTTATGTGTGTCCACTTCTACCTTTGCGTCTTCCTGTTTTGTTCTTTGGCTTCATTTGGTGAGACACGGCCAAGGCCTTTGCCATGTCTTATGACACGGCCAGTGGCTTGGCCGTGTCTCTTGAGTGTGTCTGTCTCTGCCAAAATTTTCTGCCTCTTTCCTTGGATGAGGGACACAGCCAAGCCATGAAGTGTCTTGGCCGTGTCTCATGTTTTCTGCCTTAATAATCCATCAAATTGAATTAAAGCTCCATTGTTTTGTTCTTCAACCTGAATCAAATACTTCAAACAAACTTTAAACACAAATTAAAAGAAAAATCAATCAAAAGCCAATAAAATCACACTAAAAATAAACACATAAATGATTAAAACAAAATGCAAGCCTAGACCCGACCAAGTCTAGTAGAACTCTCCGATTCTACCGGATCACCCCTGTCACCTGCGCGATGAGTTACAATGCCAAAGGCCTAGTGGTACAAACTTTGATAATAACAAAACTTAAAAACAATGCCGATGAAAATGCTCATAAGTTATGTCACAATATGACATTCAAGTTCACTTTTAGATATATATATATATATTCATCACTCATTAGTTCACACAAACACATACACAATCATGGGCCCAAACAACTAATACATTATTAAAATCACAGAGTTACTATTTTAGTCTATAGTGACACCATGTGTCTAGCCCCGAAGGCAAATCATATCATAGTGATGCCAAGCGTCTAGCCCCAAAGGCAAATCATATCACAGTGATGCCAAGTGTCTAGCCCCGAAGGTAAATAGTGAGGATAACCTCATAGGCATGCCACCAAACATAGAACTCTGAAAATTGAATAACATACTAGGCACACAATTATTTCATATTTTCTATTCTCAATTCCTTTCTCATATTTCCACTTTTCTCATTCATATAAATGTCATTTCATTTCAACATTTCATCACATCTCAGGATATTTCATAATGAAACTACATTACCCAAATACTTTAGGTCAATTTCACATTTTGCACATATTTTATGTAACACCCTTATACCATATACGCGTACAATACATACAACCAACATATGTAATATAAGAATATACGATACAAGAATGTCACAACCCATTTTAATAAAATAAATCCTTATTTTTTGGATCTGCATAAACTTAAATCATTTAACTGATATAATGTAAATAATAGATAAAATATTACTTGTTAAAACACATACATAACTTCATTACCAAATGATTATCCAAAACATTTTTGATAGTTTGCGATATTTACATATATATACCTCAAACTATAACATAATATACATGAAGTCAAAATATACAAAAATATAAAATACGCACATGCTGGCAGTTTGTCTCTGATCATGATGTCCAACAATCAACTCTGCACTTTAGATCTCAAGCCTAGACCTGACTCGGTCTAGACGAACTCTTCGGCTCAACCGGATCTATCCTGTTACCTACGCTATGAATCATAATCATGCTAAGCCAAAAGCCTAGTAATACAAACCTTGATAATAATAAAGTTCAAATGCAATTCAAATGCACAATGCATAAGGATATTATATCTCATAACACTATATTTTAATATATTGCTCAATTGTTCCACAATTCATAACTCACGTAAAAACAAACACAAGCATGAGCCCAACTTATCTAATATGCTATTCAAATCTCAGAGTTACTGTTTTGGTCCAAATTGACACCATGTGTCTAGCCCCGAAGGTAAATCATATCACAATAAGGATAACCTTATATGTAACATCCCAACTAGGCTTCAAGGACTAGGCCCAACCTAGCTTCAAGGGACTGCTACATCATATAACATCCAAACTAGGCTTCAAAGACTAAGCCCAACCCAGCTTCAAAGGACTGCTATGTCTTAGGCATGCCGCCAAACACAAAACTCTAAAAATTGAATAACATACTAGGTACACAATTCTTTCATAATTCCATTATCAATATCTTTCTCATTTTCTCATGATCAAGCTAGGCACAATGCCTCAATTATCTCATTTATATCAATATAGCCATCACCAATGGCTTTACATAACATCTTTAATGTATACATAACAAACTGAATTACCCGAACATTTTGGGTCATTATCATATCTTGCACATAGTGCACATTAAATATAATGTATTTATGACATTATATAAATCAAAGCATATTACTCATGCACAAACAATGTAGTAACTTAACACATTTTTCCAACCAAAATGTATTAAGTCCAAATGTCATGTAAATATAATCAATTATTAAAAGTTTGTACTTACCTCTAAAAGCAACAAAACAAGCTCAAATACCACTTTCAACCTCCTCTTCCAAGATATCCCTCAACACTTGGATTGGGTAACTTATGTCTCCTCAAAGCCTAAACCAAATGTGATTATAACTAATCACTAAGTAACATACTTATAGGCATATACAAAACCTCTCAACATAAGGAAAAGAAACATAAAGGAAAAATAAAGCACAAAGAACTATCTAGGGCAAAATCTACACATGACATGCTCAACAACATGGGCGTGTCAATGACCATGCCCTAAACCCACAACACAGAAGCTTTGACATGCTCAGTGACATGGGCGTATCAATGACCATGTCCTAAGCTCTGTATTACAACATATAAGACACGTCCAGAGACATGGGCGTGTCCCTTCCTGTGCCAAAACTCCTACAACAGAGTAGCTGTGACACGTGCAGTGACACGCTCAGTGACATGGGCGTGTCACTACACGTGTCAATACTATAACATTACAGAAGCTATGACACTCTCAGTGACATGGGCATGTCACTTCATGTGTCACCAACACTGAAAATAGAACCATCGACACGCCCAAAAACATGGCCGTCTCACAGAACATGTCAGGCCAAAATCCTAATATCAACACATAAATGTCACATCCAAAATTATCTTTCTTTACCCTTTCCAACTCCATTCAAAGTCACCCAAATCCATCATTTTACCATAAAATACTTGTATATACATCAAAACAACTCAATTAAAAGCAAAATACACAATTTAAAACCATGACTTCACAACTCAAAAGTTACACAACCCAAAACTCTTATTCTCTTTACCAAACTTAACCATATCTTCAATCCAACCCTAATTTCATAGTTAAATACTCAAAAGAACTTCATACATACCAATACTAACCATTAAAACATACTACACCAAACATCGAATTCACACATATACAAACTTTCATAGAAAATCAAGGAAACAAGTTAGAAACTTACCAAATATGGAGAAAATCCCCAAAACTCCAACTTGAACACTTGAAATCCTTCAATTACTTGAGCTTGCAAGAAGCAAATTCCTCCTTTCCTTTAATGGAGATAGCCGGCCTTCACTGGAGAAAGAAGAAGAAGAAGAAGAAGATCTCAACTCATCTCTATCCAACTAATACCCTTTTAACCACATAAATCTCACTTTCAATCTCCACTAAGTAAAATATATATATATATATTACTTAATTAATATAAAAATCATCTTCCACTAACTGCACAATTAATTTTTCAATAATTTAAAATAACATTTGACTATTTTAAAATATTGACTTGTATATGTTATGTATATCTAAATATATATATCATATAGACATTTTACTTTTTCACTTATATATATATATTATTTAATCATTTATTTAATTTTCAAAAATTTAAAATTTTTAAAATTTTAAAATTTTTAAAATTTTGGGATATTACAATTCTCCCTCTCTAAAAATAAATTTCATCCTCGAAATTACCCGCTTTCAAGTCTGGAACAACTGAGGATACTAATTCCACATCATCCGCTCACTCTCCCATGTTGTCTCCTCAGCGGCATGATTCTTCCAAAGAACTTTCACAAGTGGCACCTTCTTTTTTCTCAACTCTTTTACTTTTGACGCCAAAATATCCACTGATTCTTCCTCACAAGTCAAATTGTACTCACCTCAATTGGCTCTACTGACAAAATGTGAGATGGGTCTGACCTGTACCTCCAAAGAATAGAGACATAGAAGACATTGTGAATTCAATCCAACTCAGGCAGTAAAGCTAACCTATAGGCCACTGGTCCAACTCTCTAGAGTACCTCATAAGGTCTTATGAAACGAGGACTCAACTTGTAATATCCCAAAATTTTTGAAAATTTCTAATTTATAGAAAATTTGATAAAATAAATTATAATTTAAAAGGATAAATTAAATTAATGGTTTTAAATGAAAAATGAAGGGATTTTAAATGAAAAAGTGGAATATATATGTGACATATATGCAAAATATACATAACATATTAAAGTCAACACTTTTTAAAAGAAAAGTCAAAGTCCAATGGCATTTTTGTAAATAAATTTTCAAAATTTAAAATTAATAAAATAATTCAAAAATAAATTATTTTTTAATGGAAGAGGGAAATTAGGACTTTTAATTTATTAAATAAATAAATAATTAATTAATTATTAAATTATTTTAATATATATATATATGGTTTAAAATAAAGATGAAAAGAAAAAGAAAATTAAAAAGTCATCTTCTTTTTCTTCTTCCCCACAAGGGCCGAAACTCCATGGGAGTCTAAACCAAGATTTTGATTCTTCCATACACCAAGGATTGAAAGAATTTTAAGGATTCAAGTGGAGTTTTAGAAGTTTCTTCATTAATTAGTAAGTTTCCAACTCTTTTCTTTGAATTCCATGGAAAATTGATTTATGTGAGTTTTGGACTTTTGAAGTAGTATGTTATAATTGTTGAAATTGGTGTGTATGATGTTATTTTGGGTATTTAACAATGATTTTAAGGTTAGATTGAAGAGATGATGGAGTTTGGATAAAGAATGGTAAAGAGAGAGAATTTAGGGTTATGGATTTTTGGGATTTTGAAAACATGAGCTTTAATTATGCAAATTGGTTCTAAATGTGTTGTTTTGATTCATAAACAAGTATTTTAAAGTCAAATATTGGGTTTGGTTGTGTTTGGTTGGAGTTTGAGAATGGAAGTGGAGATTTAGGGTTTTGGAAAAGTGATTTTCCAAAGTGGTTGAATTGTGTGATTTTATTTGTTTAAGCATGTTGTTTAGTGTTAAAAGTGATGAATATAAGCTTGAAATAAGTAATGGATTGTGTTGGAATGAAAAACCTTCAATGGGGGAAGGTTATGCCATTTTTTAGATTTTGTGTATAAGAGTATATCTTTATAATGTAAATGATTTAAATGTATTAAAATATGTTTTTAATAATATAAATAAATATAAAACACTAATTTAATTGTAGTAGAATGGAATTCTAATGTTAAAGTAAGGAAAGGCTGAATTTTTGGAAATTTGTAGGAGTGATGTTTAATTTTGGTTAAATATTGGAAATGCCATCAAATGTGATACTAAATGATTATTTGCTATCACATTTGGTTTAGGCATTGAGGGAGGTTGATTTGCTTCATCCAAGTGGTGAAGGGCAAGTTGAAAGATAGAATTGGAGGTTGTTTTGGGCTTGCTTTGGGTTGCTAGTGGAGGTATGTACAAACTTTGAATATATTGTTTATATTTGAATGACATTTGGGCTTAACACATTTTGGTTGAAAAATGTGTTAAGCAACTTGGTACTTTGATTGTGTATGAATAATGTGCTATGACATTTGTAATGTCATATATGTGTTAAATGCATTGTAAAAAGCCATTGATAATGGCTAAATTGTGTAAAATGTGAAATATGTATATTATGTGAAAATACCCAAAGTAATTGGGTAATGTGTTGTGAATGCAAAAAAATGAGATATGTGGTATAATGAAATGAATTGATATTGCTAAAAATGAGAAAAGTGAGAAAAATGAGAAAGATTTGAAAATTGAGAAAAGTGAGAAAAAAATATGAAAATAAGGCAATGTGCCTAGATTGAATATGTGAAAATGAGAAAGAGATTAATAATGAGAAATGTGAATAATATTGTGTGTCTAGTATGTTATTCAATTTTCAAAGTTCTGTGTTTGGCGGCATGCCTATGATTGCCTACGGGCTAGACGCTGGACGTCATTGTGAAAATATTTTTGAGATGAAAAGACTGGGCCATAAGCCTCAAAAATAAATATTTAAAGCTAGGATGAGTGAAAATACTGGGTCGTAAGCTCATGCCTAGTTGGAATATTCCATTGATATATTGCATACAGGGCTAGACACATGCTATCAGTATAGACCAAAACAGTAACTCTGGAATTTGAATAGCATGTTAGTTATCTTTGGGCCATGTTTGTCTTTGTTTATATGTGAATTGTGATTATGAAATATTTGAAAAAATAAGAAAATGGAATGATGTGACATCTATATGCATTGAGAAATATAATGAGATAAAATTTTATGAGTTGTCATATATATATATGTGTTGTGCATTGACATTACATTTGGATTTTATTATTATTATCAAATTTTGTACCACTAGGCTTCGGCTTAGCGCGATTGTTTCCATCTCGCAGGTGACAGGGTAGACTTAGCTGAACCAGAGAGTTCTTCTAGACCAGGTCGGGTCTAGACTTGTAGTTGAGCTTGTTGAGTTGTTATCGAGATCAGAAACACTGTCAGCAGCATGTATATATTTTTATGTTATTGTACATTTTGAGTATTATGCATAATATATTATGTTTTGAATTTTATGTATTGTATATTATAAATAATGCTTGGGTCAATGTATTTGAAATGGGAGAGTAAATGTGTTTTAAATTATATATATATATATGTTTTAGAAACTTAGTGAAATTGAGGAGTATGGTTGAGATGGTGATTTGAAATTATTTGGGAGTGTTTTCTTTTCGCAGGTTGTGTTTTATTGAATTTTGGGATGTCCAAATTACAGATAAAACTCTGGCAAATTTTTTCCAGAGATTTTCATATATAACATGCATTTTGGGTTCCTATAACAAGTAAAGAATATTTATATGCTATTTAATTTTATATATTTAGAATTCAAAATTTTAAATTGGAAATGTGAAAAATTTTTATTAAACCGGTCTGTGATATTTTTGTACCGTATATGTGTATTTTACATATGCTGAAAATATGTATTGTATGTATATAGGGTATAAGGGTGTTACATTTATTTTGGTATCTCGTTTAAGGTTCTAGACCTAGGTGGGTTGATAGAGAGAGAAAATGAAGGATTTGAAAATAGTTTTGAATTGTAATACATGCATTGGCACTGGGAGTTTCTGATATCTGATATTTGTAATTTCTGCTGTGTTTGCAGATATAGGTAGTTATGGCCTCTCGGATGCATCAGGCTGCTGAGGGTAGTGCAGAGAGTATGGCTCCGGATGAGGGTAGAGATGGAGTTAGAGTTATGTCTGCTGGTGGGGCATCTATTTCTATGCCTATGAGACCAGCAGCTGATGAGATTCCTCCTGGCTGGGTATGGCATATGGTAGAGTTGTTGAGGCAGGCTCTAGTTCTGTAGCCGCCATTGCTGCAGTCGCAACTGCAGTTACCGGTGAGGCAGTATGATAAACTGAGAAAGTATAGAGCTGAGGACTTTGTTGGTACTATATACCCTGCTGTAGCAGAGTAGTGGCTAGACATGGTTCAGAGGGTATTCATTTAGTTGCAGGCTAGTCCGAAAGAGAAGTTTGATTATGCCAGATCTCTTCTGCAGAGGGATGCATATGATTAGTGGAAGACAGTTCCACATGCTCTGGATGATCCACTAATCCTGACCTATGATGATTTTCTGTAGGAATTTAAGCAGAAGTATACTTCGAGAGAGTATAAAGATGCAAAGAAGATGGAGTTCCTGAGTCTGAGATAGGATACTGGGATAGTGACCAAGTATGAGATCGAGTTTATCCAGTTGAGTCACTATGCTGGTGGGATCATTTCTGACGAGTTTGACAGGTGCAGGAGGTTTGAGGAGGGACTGAGACCCTCTATCATATGCATTATAGCAGGCTCCCGGTATCAGGATTTTTTCCAGTTAGTTGTAGCTGCCAGGAGTATAGAGAGAGCACAGGGTCTTGTAGCAGCTGCTAGGGTTGAGGAGACCAGAGCTAGGAGACCCATAGTGAGGCAGGGTCTTCATTAGTGAAGAGAGGCTGAGGGGGATATTTTTAGAGGTTTAGTAGGAGTCAGGGGCAGTTTGGCAGGTTAGTATAGCAGCAGAGACAGAGACAGAGACCTGCAGTTTTAGTGGCCAGTGCTCTGACCCCAGTGGCTCAGAGACCTGCTCCACCTACTTGTATTCATTGTGGTAGAGCACACAGAGGTGTCTGCTGGTGGAGAGGTACTTCGGGAGTGTGTTTTAGATGTGGGTTATCAAACCATTTTATCAAAGATTGTCCCGAGCCACCAGAGGTTAGACAGGCAGATACTGCAGCTTCTCGACTGAGTGTCAGAGGGGGTCATGGTGGCAGAGGTTTTGGTAGAGGTGGTCGATCTGGGTCTAGTAAGAGAGGAGGTTCTACAGTTGGAGGTAGTAGACTAGATGAGGCAGGACCATCACGGCAGGTTTATGTGATGCAGAGGCAGCTAGATGCTTCAGCTGTTATTGCTGGTACTTTTACATTATTTTGTACTTTAGTTCTTGCATTATTAGACCTTGGGTTGACTCATTCTTACATCAGTGCATCCATCTTACCTGTGAGTGATTTGCATTCTGAGTCCTTAGGATTTGATGTTTTGGTCACAAATCCTTTAGGGCATAGTGTTGTGGTGAGCAGGGTGCACTAAGATAGTCCAGTTGTTGTTCAGGATGAGGAGTTTCTCGGTGACCTGATTGAGATGCCTTTCAGGAATATGATCTGATTTTAGGCATGGATTGTTTATCCAAGCATGGGGTTGTGGTAGACTATCAGAAGAAATATGTTACTTTGAGAACACGTGATGGTAGGGATGTGATGGTATCTAGTGAGCAGAGATATCTTTCATCCATATTTGTTTCAGTTATTTCAGTTGGGAGGATGATTCAGAAGGGGTGTGAGGCTTAACTTGCTCATGTTATAGATACTAGAGTAGTAGGGTCCCTGCTTGGCAGTATACCCACTGTTGCCGAGTTTTCAGATATTTTCCCCGACGAGTTGCCAGGGGTACCTCCTGAGAGAGAAGTGGAGTTTGGTATCGATTTGTTGCCTGGTACCACTCCTATCTCTATTATCCCTTATCGGATGGCACCTGCTGAGTTGAGAGAATTGAAGGTGCAGTTGCAGGAGTTGTTAGAAAAATGGTTTGTCAGCCCTAGTGTGTCCCCGTGGGGAGCACCTGTGTTGTTTGTGAAGAAGAAGGATGGCACCATGAGTTGTGTATTGATTATAGGTAGTTGAATAAGGTGACCATCAAGAACAAGTATCCTTTGCCTTGGATAGATGATCTCTTTGATCAATTGAAGGGAGCAGCAGTATTCTCTAAGATCGATCTAAGATCAGGCTACCATTAGTTGAGAATCAGAGATGTGGATGTACCCAAGACAACTTTTCGCACGAGGTATGGGCATTATGAGTTTCTGGTGATGCCCTTTGGATTGACGAATGCACCAGCAGCTTTTATGGATTTGATGAACAGGGTGTTCAAACCATATTTAGATCAGTTTATGGTGGTCTTCATTGATGACATCGTGGTGTATTCGTGTAATGAGGAGGATCATGATAGGCATTTGAGGATTGTATTGCAGACTCTGAGAGAGAAGCAGTTGTATGCTAAGCTATCTAAGTGTGAGTTCTAGCTCGATCGGGTAGCTTTTCTTGGTCATGTGGTTTCAGCAGAGGGTATTAGAGTTGATCCGAGTAAAGTTGAGGCTATCTTGAATTGGAGTCCACCAAAGACTGTGACAGAGTTTAGAAGTTTTCTGGGATTGGCAGGCTATTATTGTCAGTTTGTGAAGGGTTTTTCTATAATAGCTACACCACTCACCATATTACTTCAGAAAGGAGTTAGATTTGTGTGGATAGATCAGTGTCAGGCGAGTTTTGAGTAGCTGAGGGAGATGTTGACTCAGGCTCCTGTCCTTACCCTGCCTGTGGAAGGTAAACCATATGTGATAATTCCAATATCAAATTTCACTTCTCGGTCCTTCATTCAGTATCCAGAGATCAATAGATAGCTAATCTATCAACCTAAATTTCAATCCAATACAATCAACTAATAACAAGGAAGGAGGAAGACAAGAAGTTAAACTCTTAGCGTCTTCAAAAGGGGTGTAACACCCCCGTACCCCATATACGCACACCGCATATACCCACACAACACGCGATATACGTATACCGGATAAAGGGGTGCCACGGTTCATTTTAAACAAACCAAACTTTAATCTTTAACATATAAGCATCATAAGTCAGTCCGAATAAACTTAAAACATTTAACCTATATTATAAATAGTAATAGAGAAAATATTTCTTCGTTAAAATACATATATATATATATAACATTAGTACCCAAAAGCTTATTTAAAACAGTCTGTTCAAAACATTTGTTAATTAAGCAGTGGAAAATACATATGTTTACATCAAAATCAATAAGTACAAAAATATGAAGTTTATACATCTGGCAGTTCATCTCTAATCTTGATGTCCACAACTACTTCTAATCTCAAGCCTAGACTCGATTCGGTCTAAACGAGTTCTCCGGCACAACCAGATCTACCCTGTCACCTGCGCGATGAACCACAATCGCGCTAAGCAGAAAGATTAGTGGTACAAACTTTGATTCAATATAAATCAATGCGATGCTCATGTATAATATATATATGAATATATTAACTCATTGCATTATATCTCAACTTAATAATCATTTGCATCATATCTCATAATTCACATTAAAGCAAAGACAAACAAGGGCCTAAAAAGGATCTAATATGCTATTCAAAGTTCAGAGTTACTGCTTTGGTCCATAATCACATTCATCAAGCCCGTAGGTGACATATATATATATATCCATGGATAATGTAACAAACCCAGTCTCTTGGACCTCAACCCGGCTAGACCCTAGGGCCCCAGTATCTTGGTCCTCAACCCGGTTAGACTGTTATAGTTTTTGAGGCATACGACCCGGTCTTTTCACCTCAAAAACATCATATTTCACATTTTTCAGCTGGGCTCGGCTTACAATCCGATCTTTTCACCTGCCCAGTGATGATTCATAGGCATTCTGCCAAACCCAGAACTCTGAAAATTGAATAACATACTAGGCACACAATTAATTCATTTATCTTATTATCAATCTCTTTCACAATTCATTTCTCATAATCAAACTAGGCTCATTGCCCTAGTATATCATCTTTTCTCATTTTTCTCATTCTTCTCTTTTGTACCAATATTAATTTGTTACATTATGATTTCACATGTCTTACCACATTATTCCATATTTATTTTCATATGCAATACATTACTCAATTGCATTGATACATCAACATAATTCACATTATGCATATAATAACATATAACTCATTCATCAACAATGTATCAAGTAACTTAACATATTTCTCTACTAAATGTGTTAAGTCCCAATGTCATATAAATGTATGCAATCATTCAAAGTTTGTACTTACCACTTAAAACAACAACACCACTCTATCAACTTCCTTTTCCAAGATATCCCTCAAACCTTGGCTAGGGTAACTCAATTCTCTTTGAAACCTAATCCAAAGGTGATCTACAACACTCACTTAGTGATACACAAGAAGAAAATAAGAAAGAGAACTATCTAGGGAAAACTTTACACTTGACATGCTCAACAACACGGGCGTGTCCCTGACCGTGCCTAAAACCCACAACACAGAAGCTTTGACACGCTCAGTGACATGGGCGTATCACTGGCCGTGTCAATCCTCCAACAACACAGTAGCTATGACACGCTCAGTGACATGGGCGTGTCACTGGCTGTGTCAATGCTACTACTACACAGAAGCTATGACACGCTTAGTAACATGGGTGTGTCACTGCTCGTGTCCCCAACCCAGAAAACAAAACCAACGACACGCCCAAAGACATGGCCGTGCTCCTGGGCGTGTCAGGCCAAAAACTCTAAAATCGACACCAACAAAGCCACAACCAACAATCATCTTCCAATAACAATATCAACAACACACAAACTCAACCAAAACCATCAACAACCCATATAATACTTGAGTACACCTTAAAACAACTCAATTACAAATATCAAACACAAACACCACCATATTCACAACTCAAAAATCACACAATCCACACACTTGCCTCTTTCACCAAACTCATCCCTTTTCTCTCTTCAATCCAACCCCAAAATCAAAGTTAACAAAACAACACAACCCTCAAATATACCAAAACAACCATCCAACAAACCCAAGAACACAAACTCAAGAGAAAACCAAGAAACAAGTTGGAAACTTACCAAAAGTGAAGAAAATCCTTAAAACTCCAACTTGATCTTTTGAAACCTTCAATCTTTTGAGCTTGGAAGCAACAAAACCTCTTTTCCTTTGGTTGCTAAGGGTGGCCAGCCAAAGAGAAGAAAAGAAGAAGATGAAGATGAACGAAGAAGAATAAACAAAGAAAGAGAGAAAGAAAGTCAACCACTTAACAACTACTCTTCTCTTTTAACCAAACCACTTTTCCCCAATTTACTCTCCACCATACATTTAAACTATATAAATTAAATCCACTACATCATCTTCCACTAACATTAAACAAATCCATTTAATTGATCAAAATATCTCTTTTGACTAAAAGTCAAAATCTTGTATATATATTATTTGTATCTCCATATACATAACATATACACTTTAAATTATTTGATCCAATACCACAATTAACACTTCAAAATTTTAGGGTATAGTTTGGGATATTACAATTCTCCCCCTCTACAAAATACTTTCGTCCTCAAAATTACCTATTCTCAAGTCTGGAATAATTGAGGATACTGATCTCGTATCACTTGCTCACTCTCCCAAGTTGCCTCTTCTCTAACATGATTCTTCCAAAGAACCTTCATAATTGGCACTTTCTTATCTCTCATCTCTTTCATTCCATGTGCTAAAATGACCACTGGTTCTTCTTCAAAAGTCAGATCCGGACTCACCTCAATAGATTCCACTGACAAAACATGAGATGGGTCTCACCTGTACCTTCGTAGCATAGAAACATGGAAAACATTGTGAATTTTATCCAACTCAGGAGGCAAAGCTAGTCTATAAGCCATGGGTCCAACTCTCTCCAGTACCTCGTAAGGTCCAATGAAACGGGGACTTAACTTCCCTTTGCGGCCAAATCTCAAAATTCTCTTCCAAGGAGACACTTTTAAAAATACTTTATCTCCAACATCAAACTCTATGTCTCTCCTCTTCAAATTTGAATAGGAGTTCTGTCGATCTGAGGCTACTTTCAACCGATCCCGAATTATTTTCACTTTCTCTTCTGTCTCATTAATCAAATCGAGACCAACCAATTTACCTTCTCCAACTTCATTCCAACATAGAGGTGTTCTGCATCTTCTACAGTACAATGCCTCATAAGGTGCCTTTCTAATACTAGATTGATGACTGTTGTTGTAAGCAAATTCCATCAATGGCAAGAATCTGTTCCAACTTCCAGAGAAATCAATGATACAGCTTCTCAACATGTCCTCTAAAATTTGTATCACTCTCTCTAACTGCCCATCTTTCTGCGGATGAAAAGCAGTGCTAAAGTGTAATCGAGAACCCAAAGTAGCATGTAAACTCTTCCAAAACCTTGAAGTAAATCGGGAATTTCGATCAGACACTAAAGAAATTGGGACTCCTTGCAATCTCACTATCTCACTGATATACAACTTAGCCAACTTCTCAAGAGAATAGTCCATCCGAACTAGAAGGAAATGAACTGCCTTCGTCAACCGATTAACAATCACCCAAATTGCATCATGCTTCTTCTGAGTCAAAGGCAAACCAGTCACAAAATCCATTGACACACATTCCCATTTCTATTCTGGTACTGATAAAGGCTGGAGCAGCCCTGAAGGAACTTGGTGCTCAGCCTTCACTCTCTGACAAGTGAGACATTTAGATACAAACTCCGCTATGTCTCTCTTCATACCTGACCACCAATAATGTTGCTTCAAATCAAGATACGTCTTAGTACTTCTAGGGTGCATAGCAAAAGTCAACTGATGTGCTTCCTCTAAAATAATCTTTCTCAATCTTGCATCATTAGGAACACACAATCTATCTTTAAACCAAAGGCTGCCATCATCTCTCACAAGAAAATCTCGGCTCTCTCCTTTTTGGCAATCTGCTACAACTTTCTAAAATTTCTCATCAGTCAACTGAGCCTCTTTAATCTGATCCAACAACACCGGTCTCAACTGCAAATGAGCTAACAAAGCACCATCACTACAAGGCTCGAAACTAGCATGCAATGTTCTCAATTCAATAAGCAACGAGAGCGAATAAGTAGTCAAACCTGCCAAAGACTTCCGACTTAAGGCATCAGCAACAACATTTGCCTTACCAGGATGATAATCAATCAAACAGTCATAGTCTTTGATCAACTCCAACCACCGTCTCTGCCGAAGATTCAGCTCTCTCTACTCAGCAGGTGCCATTCGATAGGGAGTAATAGAGATGGGAGTGGTACCAGGCAACAAATCGATACCAAACTCAACCTCTCTCTCAAGGGGTATCCCTGGAAACTCCTCGGGAAACACATCCTGGAATTCAGCAACTGTGGGTATACTATCAAGCTGGGAACCCACCACTCTGGTATCTACAACATGAGCAAGATAAGCATCACACTCTTTCCGAATCATCCTCCTAGTTGCAACAACTGAAACAAACATGGATGCAAGTTGTCTCTGCTCACTAGATACCATAACACTTCTACCAACACCGGTTCTCAGGGTAACACACTTCTTCTGACAATCTACTATAGCCTCGTGCTTAAACAACCAATCTATGCCTAAGATCAAATCATACTCCTTAAAAGGCATTTCAATCAAATCACTAAGAAACTCCTCATCTTGAACAACCACTAGACTATCTCGGTGCACCTTACTCACCACAACACTATGTCCTAAAGGATTTGTCACCAAGACATCAAATCCTAGGGACTCTGAATGCAATTCAGACATAGACAAGATGGATGCACTTATATATGAATGAGTAGATCCCGGATCAATCAAAGAAAGAACTGAAATGCCAAATAAAGAGAATGTACCCGCAATGACGGCTGAAGCATCCGACTGCCTCTGCATCACATACACTTGTTGAGATGGCCCAGCCTCATCTGGCCTACTACTTCCAGATGTAGAGCCTCCTCTCTGACTAAACCCAGGTCTACCACCTCTATTGAAATCTCTACCACTTCGACCTCCTCTCACACTAGATCGAGAAACTGCAGAATTTGCCTACCTATCCTCCTGTAGCTCAGGACAATCTCTGATGAAATGGTCAGGCGACCCGCATCTAAAACACACAGCTGGTCCACCAATTTTCCAACAAACACCCCCATGTATCCTACCGCAATGGACACATGTAGGTGGAGTAGACCTCTGAGCCACTGGGATTGGTGCACTAGCCACAGAAATTGTAGATCTCGATCTTTGCTCTGATGTGGTACTGACCTAACAGGCTACCTCTGACTCCTACTGAACCTCTGAAAATGACCTCCTTGGTCTCTCTTTGCAGATGAAGAACCTGACTCAAATTGGGGTCTCCTAACTCTGGTCTCTTCTTCAGTAGCAGCTGCTGTAATAGCCTGTGCTCTCTCAACACTTCTGGTTGCTGCAACAAGCTGGGAAAGATCCTGATACCGGGAACCAGCAACAATACACATAATAGAGGGCCTCAAGCCCTCCTCAAATCTCCTGCACCAGTCTATCTCATCTGAAATAATCCCACCTGCATAATGACTCAACCAGATGAACTCAATCTCATACTCTATCACTGTTCGGTTATCCTGCCTCAGATTTAGAAACTCCATCTTCTTAGCATCCTTTTACTCCCTCGGAGTATATTTCTGCTCAAACTTCCGCAGAAAATCACCATAAGACAAGGTCGGTGGATCATCCATGGCATGGGGAACCGTCTTCAACCAATCATACACATCTCTCTGCATAAGAGATCTAGCATAATCAAACTTCTCTTCAGGAGTGGCTTGCAACTGGATAAATACCCTCTAAACTCTATCCAACAACTGCTCAGCTATAGCAGGATCCGTAGTACCAAAGAAGTCCTCAGCTCTGAATTTCCTTAATTTATCATATTGCCTCACCGGTACTTGCGGCTGTGGTGGCGGTGGCGGCTGCTGCACTGGAGCCTGCCTCAACAAATCTACCATATGCCATAACCAAACCGGCGAAATCTCATTAGTAGCAGGTCTCTCTGGCACAAGAGCAGGTGCCTCACCAGTTAACTCAACCCTAGCTCCATCTCTACCCTCAACAGGAGCTACACTCTCAGCACTACCTTCTACAGAATGACGTGACTGAGACGCCATCACTACCTATATCTGCAAACACAACAGAAAATAGCTCATCAAAGATCAAAAACTGCCAGTGCCAATGCATGTATCTTATTTAAAAACAATATTTTAAAATCAAAATTTTCTTTTTCTTACAATTCACCTAGGTTGAGAACCTCAAACCTAGGCTCTGATACCAAAACAGTTGTAACACCCCCGTACCCCATATACGCACACCGCATACACCCACACAACACGTGATATACGTATACCGGATAAAGGGGTGCCACGGTTCATTTTAAACAAACCAAACTTTAATCTTTAAAATATAAGCATCATAAGTCAGTCCGAATAAACTTAAAACATTTAACCTATATTATAAATAGTAATAGAGAAAATATTTCTTCGTTAAAATACATATATATATATATATATATAACATTAGTACCCAAAAGCTTATCTAAAACAGTCTGTTCAAAACATTTGTTAATTAAGCAGCGAAAATACATATGTTTACATCAAAATCAATAAGTACAAAAATATGAAGTTTATACATGCTGGCAGTTCGTCTCTGATCTTGATGTCCACAACTACCTATAATCTCAAGCCTAGACTCGATTCGGTCTAGACGAGCTCTCCGACACAACCGAATCTACCCTGTCACCTGCGCGATGAACCACAATCGCGCTAAGCAGAAAGCTTAGTGGTACAAACTTTGATTCAATATAAATCAATGCGATGCTCATGCTCAATTTAAATATGAATATATTAACTCATTGCATTATATCTCAACTTAATAATCATTTGCATCATATCTCATAATTCACATTAAAGCAAAGACAAACATGGGCCCAAAAAGGATCTAATATGCTATTCAAAGTTAAGAGTTACTGCTTTGGTCCATAATCACATTCAGTGACATGGGCGTGTCACTGCTCATGTCACCAACCCAGAAAACAAAACCAACGACACGCCCAAAGACATGGCCGTGCTCCTGGGCATGTCAGGCCAAAAACTCTGAAATCGACACCAACAAAGCCATAACCAAAAATCATCTTCCAATAACCATATCAACAACACCCAAACTCAACCAAAACCATCAACAACCTATATAATACTTGAGTACACCTTAAAACAACTCAATTACAAACATCAAACACAAACACCACCATATTCACAACTCAAAAATCACACAATCTACACACTTGCCTCTTTCACCAAACTCATCCCTTTTCTCTCTTCAATCCAACCCCAAAATCAAAGTTAACAAAACAACACAACCCTCAAATATACCAAAACAACCATCCAACAAACCCAAGAACACAAACTCAAGAGAAAACTAAGAAACAAGTTGAAAACTTATCAAAAGTGAAGAAAATCCTTAAAACTCCAACTTGATCTCTTGAAAACCTTCAATCTTTTGAGCTTGGAAGCAACAAAACCTCTTTTCCTTTGGTTGCTAAGGGTGGCCGGCCAAAGAGAAGAAAAGAAGAAGATGAAGATGAACGACGAAGAAGAAACAAAGAAATAAAGAAAGAGAGAAAGAAAGTCAACCACTTAACAACTACTCTTCTCTTTTAACCAAACCACTTTTCCCCAATTTACTTTCCACCATACATTTAAACTATATAACATTAAATCCACTACATCATCTTCCACTAACATTAAACAAATCCATTTAATTAATCAAAATATCTCTTTTGACTAAAAGTCATAATCTTGTATATATATTATTTTTATCTCCATATACATAACATATACACTTTAAATTATTTGATCCAATACCACAATTAACACTCCAAAATTTTAGGGTATAGTTTGGGATATTACAAGGGGATTAGCTATCTATTGATCTCTAGGATTTTATATTCTCTCTTTTAATTCATTTCCAGATTGTTATTGTTTGTTAAGAACATTAATATTTCAATGGACAATTATGATTTGATTTATATTGAGATGAATAATTATTTTAAATTAATGATGATGAGCTAAATTACTCATGCCTAGGATTTGTAGTAGATTTGATTAAATGATTTGATTTGATATTTCCATTAATATACCTTGTCATTAGTTGTTTTTATTGGATTGAATGTTAGGTTGATAGATTAGCTATCTATTGATCTCTAGATATTGAATGAAGTATCGAGAAGTGAAATTTGATATTGGAATTATGCATTCAACTACCCTAAGAATGAATTAGAAATATAAGTTCTAGGCTTTTATTAATTTGCAATTTCAAAATAATTAGCTGTTGTTAATTCATGAATGTGAAAACTAATGAATTTGTAATTACTAATTAAACTCAAGGAATAAATTAAAATACAAGGTTATATTAATGGATAATTTGAGAATTAAGCTTTGATTAAATTGATCTACAACCCTAGGCACCATTCCAAGAATTTGAATTAATCTTGTACAACCATTACACACATTACTTTTAAATTTATATTGCTTTTCACCATTCCAACATATCACACTATTGCTTTTCAATTTGTTTATTAATCAAACTATTGCAAAATAATTCCTTCCTTATGAGACGACCTTGGGGTGATCACCCTCGCTATAATAACCTCATATACTTGCAAGTGTCGCTTTATAGTAGTACGTGTTTCTTTTTGAATTACTAAGTATTTATAGTAAGGATGCAGTTTTCAAGGCACGAGGGAGTTTATGATGTGAATGATAATTATGAAATGGTATGGCATTTAGCAGAATTAACAAGTTAACTTAAGATGCTAAATGCAAGAGGAAGAGCACCTATGCCTAGTTAAGAAGTATGTCCAGCATGTGGCATTGCAGGACATAGTACAAACATGTGTTCATTTGGTTTTGAACAATACCAAGAGATGCAAGAGGAAGCATATGCCTTTGAAAGTTTCCAGCCAAGGGGTAGAAATGACCCATACTCCAATCCTTATAATTCAAGTTGGAGAAACTACCCAAATTTTTCTTGGGAAAACCAGCAGCAAATTCCACCTCAGCAATTTTTTCAACCTTATCAAAGAAGTTCTTACTTTCAAGGACAATTTTCAAATCAAGATCAACTTAAGAAATGAATGCCTTTATTCAAATTAGCACACAAAATCAAGATCAATTCAAGAAACCCACATTGGAAGATAATTTGAATGCCTTTATTCAAATTAGCACACAAAATCAGGAAGGGAGCAATAAGAGGTTTGATTTTTTGGAGGTATCATTAAAGAAGGTGGAAACTCAAGTTGGGCAATTAGCAAATTAACTTCAAGCACACCAAGAAGTGAAATCCCCTAGTCAATTAGAGTAAATCAATATAATCACAATTTTGAGGACTGAATAGGTAATATATAACAAAGTTTGCGATTCCTTTGATGCAGGTACTAATCAAGAAGAAAATGGCGAGGAGCTTCAACCCAACATAGAGAAACCAAGTCAATCAAAGGAGGAGGAGAATTTAGAAGCATCAACCCAAAATTGCATAAGCCTCCAAATCCTTATGGGCCACCAATTCCATTTCCAAGTAGATTGAAAGATGAGAGGCAAGATAAGTAACTTCCTGAAATCTATAACATGCCCTCCAAGGAAGATAGTAAAGATAAGCTTGAGATGGCCATGACCTTCGAAGAAGAGCTTGATTGACTTGGTGCACTCGACTAGCACTACTACAAGCGACACTCGTAAGTATACGAGGTTATTGTAGCAACGGTGATAGCCTCAAGGTCGTCTCACAAGGAAAAAATTATTTTTCAATAGTTTGATAAACAAATAAATTGAAAAGCAAGAGTGTGATATGTTGGAATGGTTAAAGGTAATTTAAATTTAAAAGTAATGTGTGTAATGGTTGTACAAGATTAATTCAATTCTAGGAATGGTGCCTAGGGTTGTAGATCAATTTAATCAAAGCTTAATTCTCAAATTATCCATTAATATATCCTTGTATTTTAATTTGTTCCTTGTGTTTAATTAGTAATTACCAATTCATTAGTTTTCACATTCATGAATTAACAACAACCAATTGTTTTGAAATTGCAAATTAATAAAACCCTAGAACTTATATTTCTAATTCATTGTTAGGGTAGTTGAGTGCATAATTCCAATATCAAATTCCACATCTCAGTCCTTCGTTCAATATCCAAAGATCAATAGGTAGCTAATCTATCAACCTAACATTCAATCCAATATAATCAACTAATAACAAGGTATATTAATGGAAATATCAAATCAAATCATTCAATCAAATCTACTACAAACCCTAGGCATGAGTAATTTAGCTCATCGTCATTAATTTAAAATAAATATTCATCTCAATATAAATCAAATCACAATTTTCCAATGAAATATTAATGTTCTTAACAAATAACAACAATCTAGAAATGAATTAAAGAGAGAATATAAAAACACCTTTGAAGATGCTAAGAGTTGAACTTCTAGTCTTCCTCCTAGCTCTACTTTGAATATGATGAAGAACTTACAAGCCTTCTTAAATCAATGGCTCTCCTCTTGAATGATGGAATGGTAACTCTCTCAAGCCTCTAACTCCTCAATCAAGTTCTCTTCAAACCCTAACCTTCACAATAGCTTACTCACCCAACTTTATCCCAAAAATGTTAAGAGTCTTGTCTATGAAAGAAATAGAAGATGAAGATGAAGGTGATGTTCATAGTCTCTCTATGTTCATAGTCTCTCTCAAGACCAAGAACAAGAAGATGAACAAAGAACCCCCTTAGGACTAAGCCCCCCAACGTGTATGGATATCTTCACTTTCTATTCTATTTAATTTTTTAAGACACCAAGCATGTCTTGCAAACTCACACACTCCTCTTTGTCTCCCTCTTTTTTCATTATTTAAACCTTCATCCCATGAAATAGGCAACCTTTTTCTTCTTTTATTGTTTCTTTTTAAAAGATAGCACTTGTTGTCTCTCACTTTGTCCCCCATCTCATATAAACAAATTGAAAGAATTCTCACAAGACACTGCCAAGTCATGAGTGACTTGGCCATGTCACTCATTTCCCTATGGACATGGCCAAGCCATGTGGTCGTGTCCTTGGCAGCCATTCTACCCTCTTTCTTCTCTAGGTGAGACACGGCCAAGGCCTTGGCCGTGTCATGTGACATGGCCAGTGGCTTGGCCGTGTCTTTTGAATGTGTTTTCCACTGTCTCTATTTTATCTCTTCTATTTGGTTTGCTCTTTAGATGGCACATGGCCAAGGCCTTGGATGTGTCATATGACATGGCCAGTGGCTTGGTCGTGTCTCTTGAATGTGTTTACCTCTGCCTATTCTCTTTGCTTCTTCTTTGTTTTATTCCTCTAATGAGACATGGCCAAGGCCTTCGCTGTGTCATGTGACATGGACAGTGGCTTGGCCTTGTCTCTTGCTTGTGTCTATCTGTAGACCCTTAATTTTTGACCCAGTCTGGTCCAATATATTTTAATTAGTCCAAAATAATTTTTGTGTTATCTTGATTAAATAATATTTGTTTTAGTAATTAATAAAAAATAAATAATAATAATAATAAACAAATAAATAAAAATAAAAATCGGCGATGAAAAATTTCATCGCCGAAAAGGTTGGAAGAAATGGCCAGCAGCCTCGCATCGCAACTTTTTTCGCCAGCGCTCGCAGCAGTTTTTTTGCCAGCGAAATTTTTCTAACGCAATTTTTTCTGAAACCAAATTCTATTTGGTTTCGATTTTCTTTTCTTAATTAATGTTAGTTTCCATAAATAAGTTGAATTAATCATCTAAATTTCCTATAAATAAGACTAAAAAAGTTACAGAAAGGAGGAGAATTGAGTGAAGGAAAAACTTAGAAAGAGAGGGATCGGACTTTAAAAATTTTTGGGTCAGTGAAACAATCGGATTTCTTAAAGAGGGAAGGAAGCAAGCAAATCAATCCATCAAAGGCAGCCATCTTGCCTTTGTCCTTGTTCATCCAAGAAGCAATTTTTGGTGGAACCAACGAACGAAGGTTTAAATTCTTAAATTCTTTTATTTCTTACAGTAGCTTCGTTCTTTATTTGATTCATAATATTATACACTCAAAACTTCAATCTTTGAAGATGTAATAACTTGATCTTCGTTTCCAGAAATCTTAAGTGATTTCCTCTATTTCTAAATACCTTAAAAATCTTAATTCGTTTCTTTGTTTTCCAAAAACCTTAAATCTTTCAACCTATTTCTTCAAAACTTTAAAACCCTAAATTGATCCTTTTATTTCTAAAAACCCTAAAAAAATACTTTTCTACTTCTAAAAACCTTAAATCATTTTGGCTTATTTCCAAAAACTCTAAACTATTTTCTTCAGTCCTAAAACCAAACATATTTTTCAAAACACTAAAAACCCTAATTCCCTCAAAACCAAAACCAGAAGCCCTAGCTTTCCTAAACCCTAAACCTAATCCTTAAAACCTTATAAACCTAAACATTCAAATCCAATAGAGTAAAACCAAAATAACAATCTGTTACCAAACCTATTTATTTTAAATCACAGTAGCATTATTTTCATAAAACATCCAAAACCCTAAATCTTTAAAACGTCCAGTAGCATTATTTACTTAAAAAATAATATTAGTTACTCAAAATTCTAAAACCCTATTTTCTAAATTCTAAACCCTAAAATCTTAATTTTTAACACCAAAACCTATAATCATAGAAGCCAATTTTCAAAATCTTTTTGGGCGCGGCCCCCGACCCAGCAAGGGGCATTGCCCCCTTGACCCCTGCTAGGGAGACCGCCGTATGGGCTCGTCAAAGGAGTCAATATTCATTTGTGTATTATGAGTCCGCGTATTTAAATTTCCTTTTTCCAAAGCCCTAATTTAGTAACTAAAATTCTAAAATCCTATTTTAAGATATGAATCTTAAATTATATATTTATTGCTTTATTTAATTTTAGGTTTGATTATGTAGTTTATATGCTTTGATTTATTTAATTTCAATGCTTGATTTATTTAATTTATCATGGATGGATGTTTATTTTATATTTTAATTAATAGCTTTGATGAATGATATATTTATGGTGAATGATTATTTATTTTATTGATTTATTTTGATTTCCAAATGTTGTAAGAGGTATGTTTCCACTTTGTGGGTACCTCATTAGTTAAATATCATGTAATTTAAATAAGCTTTTATATTTTTTTTAAACCATTGTAAAGGATATGTTTCTACCTTTTGGTGGGTGTCCTATTAGTTTAGACATGGGTGATGTAAGGACATGTTTCCATCCTCGGATGGGTGTCCATTTATTTGCTTTTCTTCGACATTGTTTTGATTTTTAATATAATGATGCTTTATTTCAATTGTTGCATGTAATATGGATAATATTGTTATATTTAAGAATTTTATAATATTAAGGCCTGTAAAGGAGGCCGGTTCCAATGAGCCAGGCGTTGTGGGGGTGCTGGGCTATTTCTCACCTTCCCCACACGTACCCAACTTTTCAAACCAATTAGGGGGTTAGGGATTCCTTAAGAATCGAGTCATCCACCCCTTTCTTTTTCCCGGCTCTTCTGGGTGGCGACTCCATTTTCTTTGAACTTAGGTCCGCATTCTCTAAGGCCCCGAGCCTAAACAGTGTCGAAGTCGCAAGAACCATTCCACTGGGAGTGGGGGCAAAAATCCCCGCTCATAGTGGTGACTCCACTAGGGATAAGAGAAGTTGATTCCGTTGGTCTTTATATTATTCTATTCTTTCTTATAATGATATTATCCATTGCATCATATTAGTTTGCATCGTGTGCGTGAGTTAGGACGCCCGTGTTACCCGTGTTGTGTTATGTAAGGGATACCATACTTTCACTCAAGGTATGGAGATCGAGCATGGCATAACCACTCATAGCCTCATACCATTTGGTATATACTTGCTATGGGAACCTAAGCCTTTTTACCCAAAGACTAAAGCTCATGTAATTGTCCTAGTTACTTTCCTTAGGTTTTTACCCCAAATGCATGTTGTTTGACTAAGGTTAATTTGTCTTGGCTTAAATCATGGCTTATTTGGTTTGCTCTTTTTCTAATATGACCTAAGTACATTGTAAGCTCAAAATAAAATTTTCTCTAAATCCAAAAGACCAAAGCTATTTTCAAAACGTTTTCAAAATGGTCTTTGGACATAAAATTTTTCTAAAAACAAATAAAAAATTCTTTTGCTCATGGCCCAAATACTAAGCCCAAAATATGTTTTTTCTAAAATCTTTTTACAATGGGCGTAGAAACAAAATTATTTTCACCCAACCTTTTCTTACAAAGAGCTTGCAAAAATATTTAGGTCAATTACGAAATACCAAAAATCAATTGTGAGCCTAGTTTATACTAAGAATAATTAATCATGGGCTTGTTTTTGGCATGAACCACTAGTTACATTTTTCAAGTGAGAAATCTATTTGTAATAAACCTTTTAATTTAATTTCAATCCAATATAGCATAAAAGCTACTTTAGTTAGATAAATGGATTAAAACCTATTTAATGGAAATTATTATGAATTGATTTACATTTTTGAAAATATAACTATTGGTTGAAACGTCCGAGGGAAATATTCGAAAACAAGGTACCCCATGTTGGTATTTTGTTAACCATATACCTAGGAAAAGAGACTCGCCATTCGTGTGTAGATGTTATAAGTTTGGAAGGAATGTCCTAATTATTTTTCTTTGTTGATTGTTTGTGCATACATGCATACATGCATACATTTGCATCTCATATCATTGATCCTTTCTGGCTCACAACCCTGGATTACGATAGTTCAAAAGCTTACGACAATTCGACCTACACTAGAAGTGAAGAATCTTGTAACACCCCTATACCCCGTATAATCACACTACATACCACCATATATGTAATATACGTATACTGAATATAGGAATGCTACGGTTTACTAAACAAACCACTCATTCCTTTTAACAATAATATGAGAAAACTTGAAAACATTCAAATCATATTATAAAGTACAATAGATAAAACATTTATGTGATACGCAGCGGAAAATATAATGGTATTTACAAATACATATACATATCAAAATCCATGTTTTACAAAACATAAAATTTATACATGTTTGGCAGTTTGTCTTTGATCTTTAAGCCCTCTATCAATGCTTCAGAATCTAGACTCAACTCGGTCTAGCTGAACTCTCTGGTTCTACCCTGTCACCTGCGCAATGAACCACAATCGCGCTAAGCCAACGGCTTAGTGGTACAAACCACAATAACAATATGTTTCAATGCAATGTCAATGTCACACATTTCAATAATAAAGACAATATTCATAAATAATATATTAATATTTCTCATAACACTACATTTCATTATCTTATTCAATTCTTTCACCATTCATGAATCACATTGAAACAAAGACAAGCATGGGCCCAAAAAAAACACTAATACGTTATTCAAAGTTCAAAGTTACTGCTTTGGTCCATAATCACAATCATCAAGCCCATAGGCGATACATATATATCTCTATCCATGGATAGTGTAACAGACCCAGTCTCTTGGACCTCAACCCGGCTAGACCCTAGGGTCCCAGTATCTTGGTCCTCAACCCGGCTAGACTGTTACTGTTTTTTAGGCTTACGACCCAGTCTTTTCACCTGTCCAGCAATTCATAGGCATGCCGCCAAACCCAGAACTCTGAAAATTGAATAACATATTCAGCACACAATTATTTCATTTATCTCTTTGTCAATCTCTTTGTCAATTCATTTCTCATTTCATATTCCATAATCAAATAGGCAACCATGCCCCAATTATTTCATTTGCACTATCATAGCCAACAACAATGGCTTCACATTTCATCATATCTCAATTCACATTAAAGCAATTCATCATTCAAGTATACATAACCAAATGCATTGAGCATACATTATGAATGATCATCATATCTTTCACATTATACAAATCATAACATTAGTCAAATGTATCAACAATGTAATAGATTACTTAACGCATTTACAACCAAATGTGTTAAGTCCCAAAATCATATGAATGTATGCAATCATGCAAGTTTGTACTTACCTCAAAAACAACTTACACCAATCTATACACTTCCTCTTCCAAGAATCCTCAACACTTAGGTTAGGGCAACTCAACCTCTTCACAACCTAATGCAAAAAGAATAATACACACTTATTTAAAGATACACATGAATTCCAATACAATTATTCACCTATTAGCCTCATACTAGACCCATAGATCACAAATTATAAGCCAACACAACTATCTAGGACCCACGGTCGTGGCCTCACACCCCCACGGTCGTGGTCTCACAAACCCCCACGGGCGTGGCTTAGAAAGCGAATCTGTCCAATTGCTTAACACCCACACGGTCGTGGCATCCAAGGGCCACGGGCGTGGCATCCAAAATGCTTATGTTTCGGACCAAACTCATGTATTCTATGCTTTCAACTCCATTAAACACAAACACATAGAAAATCTAAGATAATAATTGCTCAAACTCACAACATACATCAATTACCAAGTCACAACTCTTACTCTTTCAACACCAACCTAATTCCTTTTCTTCAATTCAACCCCAAAATCAAAATCAATTATACCCAACACTCTCAAACACACCACAATCAAACATATTCATACTATCCACAATCAATCATCAAACTCAAACACAACTTAAAATAAAACAAGAGAATCAAGAAGAAACTTACCAAAGTTAATGAAATTTCTCAAATCTCCAACTTGATCACTTGAATTCTCCTTCAATTTTGATCTTAGGAAAACAAAACTCTCTTTCTCTCTTTAGCTTTGTGAAGAAGAAAAAGAGTAAATGGCAAAGTCAAACACTTCTCATCCACTTAAACCTCCAATAAGCAATAAATCATTAAAATATTCTCATATATTCTCTTCCACTCATTTATTTTCCTTTTAATTAATTTCACTAATTTAAAATCAATAAATATCTTCTTTTGACTTTCATCACCTTGACTTGTATATGTTGTAT
Source organism: Garcia nutans (assembly GCA_947685225.1). Taxonomy (NCBI): domain Eukaryota; kingdom Viridiplantae; phylum Streptophyta; class Magnoliopsida; order Malpighiales; family Euphorbiaceae; genus Garcia; species Garcia nutans. The sequence continues at coordinate 12,829,691 of CANTUV010000023.1, read as the reverse complement.
ATATTTCTGTATATACAACATATACACTCTCTTTCTTTACTTCTTTTCTCTTTCCATTAAACATATACACTTAATCCAAATACAACAATAAATATTCCAAAACTTTTAGGGTATACTTTGGGATATTACAAATCTCCCCCTCTAAAAAGAAATTTCATCCTCGAAATTACCTGATATCAAGTCTGAAACAATTGAGGATACTGATCTCGCATCGCTTGCTCACTCTCCCAAGTTGCCTCTTCCTTTGCATGATTCTTCCAAAGAATCTTCACAAGTGGCACTTTCTTATTTCTCAACTCTTTCACTTCATGTGCCAAAATAGCAATTGATTCTTCTTCAAAAGTCACGTCCGAACTCACCTCAATAGATTCAACTGGCAGAAAATGAGATGGATCTGATCTGTACCTCCACAGCATAGAAACATGGAATAAATTATGGATTCTATCCAATTCAGGTGGCAAAGCGAGTCGATAAGCAACTGGTTCAACTCTTTCTAATACTTCATAAGGTCTAATAAAACGAGGACTTAGCTTCCCTTTTCGACCAAATCTCAAAATCTTTTTCCAAGGAGACACTTTCAAAAATACTTTATCTCCAACATCAAAGTCTATGTCTCTCCTCTTCAAATCTGAATAAGATTTTTGTCGATCTGAAGCTGCTTTCAACCGATTCCGAATTATCTTCACTTTCTCTTCTGTTTCTTTAATCAAATCAGGACCAACCAATTTGCCTTCTCCAACTTCATTCCAACATAGAGGCGTTCTGCATCTTCTACCATACAATGCTTCAAATGGTGCCATTCCAATACTGGATTGATGACTGTTGTTGTAAGAAAATTCCACAAGTGGCAAAAATCTGTCACAACTTCCAGAAAAATCAATGACACAGCTTCTCAACATATCCTCTATAATCTGTATCACTCTCTCTGACTGCCCATCTGTCTGCGGATGAAAAGTAGTACTAAAGTGTAATCGAGAACCCAAAGCACCATGTAAACTCTTCTAAAATCTCGAAGAAAACCGAGGATCTCGATCAGACACTAAAGAAATTGGGACTCCATGCAATTTCACTATCTCACTGATATACAACTCAGCCAACTTCTCAAGAGAATAGTCCATGAAAATGAGCTGTCTTCATCAACCGATCAACAATCACCCAAATAACATCATGCTTCTTTTGAGTCAATGGCAAACCAGACACAAAATCCATTGTCACACGTTCCCATTTCCATTCAGGCACTGATAAAGGTTGAAGCAACCCTGTAGGAACTTGATGCTCAGCTTTCACCCTCTGACAAGTGAGACACTTGGACACAAATTCTGCTATATCTCTCTTCATGCCTGTCCACCAAAAATGCCGCTTCAAATCCTGATACATTTTAGTACTCCCAGGGTGCTTAGCAAAAACCGACTGGTGTGCTTCTTCTAAAATAATATTTCTTAAACTAACATCATCAGGAACACACAATCTATCCTTGAACCAAAGGCTACCATCACTTCTCACATTGAATTCTCGGCTCTCTCCATTTTGGCAATCTGATACAACTTTCTGAATTTTCTCATCAACCAATTGAGCCTCTTTAATCTGATCTAACAACACCGGTCTCAACTGCAATTGAGCCAACAATGCACCATCATCACATGATTCAAAACTAGTATGAAACGCTCTCAACTCAACAAGTAACAAGAGCAAATAAGCAGTCAAACCTGCTAAAGACTTCTGACTCAAGGCATCAGCCACAACATTTGCCTTACCAGGATAATAATCAATCAAACAGTCATAGTCTTTAATCAATTCCAACCACCGTCTCTGCCGAAGATTTAAGCTCTCTCTGAACACCCAAATATTTCAAACTCTTATGATCCGTGTAAATGAAACACTTCTCTCCATACAAATAATGTCGCCAAATCTTCAAAGCAAACACTATAGCTGCCAACTCCAAATCATGCATCGGATAATTAAGTTCATGCGGCTTCAACTGCCTAGAAGCATAAGCTATGACTTTACCCTCTTGCATCAAGACACATCCTAAACCATTATGTGAAGCATCACTGTATATCACATATGGTTTATCTTCGGCAAAGTAAGAACAGGAGCTTGAGTCAACATCTCTTTCAACTGTTCAAAGCTTGCTTGACACTGATCTATCCACACAAATCTAACTCCCTTTCGAAGTAATCTGGTGAGTGAAGTAGCTATTAAAGAAAAACCTTTCACAAAGCGTCGATAATAGCCTGCCAAACCCAGAAAACTTCTAACTTCAGTCACAGACTTCGGTGGACTCCAATTCAAAATAGCCTCAACTTTACTCGGATCAACTCTTATACCATCTGCTAAAACTATATGACCCAGAAAAGTTATTTGATCAAGCCAAAACTCACACTTCGACAGCTTAACATACAATTGCTTCTCTCTCAAAGTCTGCAACACAATCCGCAGATGCTTGTCATGTTCCTCTTCATTACGCAAATACACCAGAATATCATCAATGAAAACCACCACAAACTGATCTAGATAGGGCCTAAACACCCTATTTATCAAATCCATGAAAGCTGCAGGTGCATTCGTCAACCCAAAAGGCATCACTAAGAACTCATAATGCCCATATCTTGTGCGGAAAGTTGTCTTAGGAACATCTTCAGCTATAACCCTCAATTGATGGTACCCTGATCTCAAATCAATCTTGGAAAACACTGCTGCTCCCTTTAATTGATCAAAGAGATCATCTATCCGAGGCAAAGGATACTTATTCTTGATAGTCATCTTGTTCAATTGCCTATAATCAATGCACAACCTCAAAGTACCATCCTTCTTCTTTACAAACAAAACAAGAGCGCCCCACGGAGAAACACTAGGGCGAATAAACCCTTTATCCAACAATTCCTGCAACTGCACCTTCAACTCTCTCAACTCAACAGGTGCCATTCGATAAGGAGTAATAGAGATGGGAGTGGTACCAGGCAACAAATCGATACCAAACTCAACCTCTCTCTTAGGGGGTAACCCTGGCAACTCCTCAGAAAACACATCTGGACATTCAGCAACTGTGGATATACTATCTAGTTGAGAACCCACTACTCTGGTATCCAAAACATGAGCAAGATAAGCATCACACCCTTTTCTAATCAACTTCCTAGCTGCTACAGCTGATACAAACAAGGATGCAAGTTGTCTCTACTCACTAGACACCATCACATTTCTACCATCACTGGTTCTCAAGGTAACACACTTCCTTTGACAATCTACCACAGCTCCATGCTTAGACAACCAATCCATGCCTAAGATCAAATCATACTCCTTAAAAGGCATTTCAATCAAATCACCCAAAAACTCCTCTCCTTGCACCACAACTGAACTATCACGATGCACCTTACTCACCACAACACTATGTCCTAAAGGATTTGTCACCAAGACATCAAATCCTACGGACTCAGTATGCAATTCAGACACAGGCAAGATAGATGCACTTATGTATGAATGAGTAGATCCTGGATCAATCAAAGCAAGAACTGAAATGCCAAATAAAGAAAATGTATCTGCAATAACTGCTGAAGCATCAGGCTGCCTCTGCATCACATACACTCTCTGAGAAGACCCAGCCTCATCTGGCCTACTGCCTCCGGATGTAAAGCCTCCTCTCTGACTAATCTCAGGTCGTCCACCTCTACTAACACCTCTGCCACTTCGACCTCCTCTCACACTAGGTCGAGAAACTGCAGAATCTGCCTGCCTATGCTCCTGCATCTCAGGACATTCTCTAATGAAATGGTCAGGCGATCCACATCTGAAACACACAGCTGATCCACCAATCTTCCAACAAACACCCCCATGTATCCTACCATAATGGACATATGTAGGTGTAGTAGACCTCTGAACCACTGGAGTCGGAGCACTCGCTACAGAACTGTAGGTCTCGGTCTCGGTCTCTGCCTCTGATACTGAACTGACCTACCAGACTGCCTCAGGCTCCTACTGACTCTCGGAATAAAGCTTCCTCGACCTCTCTTCATAGATGAAGACCCTGCCTCAAACTGGGGTCTCCTAACTCTGGTCTCCTCCTCAGTAGCAGCTGCTGCAAAACCCTGTGCTCTCTCAACACTTCTAGCTGCTGCAACCAACTGAGAAAAATCATGGTACCGAGAACCAGCAACAATACACATAATAAAGGGCCTCAACCCCTCCTCAAATCTCCTACACCGGTCAATCTCATCAGAAATAATCCCACCGGCATAGTGACTCAACCGGATGAACTCTACCTCATATTCTGTAACAGTCTGGTTATCTTGTCTCAGATTCAGAAATTCCATCTTCTTAGCATCCTTATACTCCCTCAGAGTATATTTCTGCTCAAACTCCCGCAGGAAATCACTATAAAGAAAAGTCGGTGGATCATCCATGGCATGAGGAACTGTCTTCCACCAATCATAAGCATCTTCCTGCAATAAGGATCTAGCATAATCAAATTTCTCTTCAGGAGTAGCTTGCAACTGAATAAATACCCTCTGTACTCTATCCAACCACTGCTCAGCTACTGCAGGATATGTAGTGACCAAGAAATCTTCAGCCCCATACTTTCTCAATTTGTCATAATGCCTCACCGGTACATGTGGTTGTGGTGGCGGTGGTGGCTGCTGCACTGGAGCTTGCCTCAATAATTCTACCACATGCCGTAACCAAACCGGCGAAACCTTATCAGTAGCTGATCTCTCTGGCACAGGAACAGGTGCCTCTCCAGCTCTATCAACCCTAGCTCCATCTCTACCTTCTTTAGGAGCTACGCTCTCAGCACTACCTTCTATGGACTGACGTGAATGAGACGCCATCACTACATATGTCTGCAAACACAACATAATATACCTCATTAAAGATCAAAGACTGCCAATACCAAAACATATATCTTATTCAGAAATCACATTTTAAAAATCAAAAATTTCTTTTTCTTACAATTTACCTAGGTTGAGAATCTCAAACCTAGGCTCTGATACCAAAACAATTGTAACACACCTATACCCCGTATACGCACACTACATACCACCATATATGTAATATACGTATACTGAATATAGGAATGCTACGGTTTACTAAACAAACCACTCATTCCTTTTAACAATAATATGAGAAAACTTGAAAACATTCAAATCATATTATAAAGTACAATAGATAAAACATTTATGTGATACGCAGCGGAAAATATAATGGTATTTACAAATACATATACATATCAAAATCCATGTTTTACAAAACATAAAATTTATGCATGTTTGGCAGTTTGTCTTTAATCTTTAAGCCCTCTATCAATGCTTCAGAATCTAGACTCAACTCGGTCTAGCTGAACTCTCTGGTTCTACCCTGTCACCTGCGCGATGAACCACAATCACGCTAAGCCAACGGCTTAGTGGTACAAACCACAATAACAATATGTTTCAATGCAATGTCAATGTTACAAATTTCAACAATAAAAGACAATATTCATAAATGATATATTAATATTTCTCATAACACTACATTTCATTATCTTATTCAATTCTTTCACTATTCATGAATCACATTGAAATAAAGACAAGCATGGACCCAAAAAAACACTAATATGTTATTCAAAGTTCAGAGTTACTGCTTTGGTCCATAATCACAATCATCAAGCCCGTAGGCGATACATATATATCTCTATCCATGGATAGTGTAACAGACCCAGTCTCTTGGACCTCAACCCGGCTAGACCCTAGGGCCCAAGTATCTTGGTCCTCAACCTGGCTAGACTGTTACTGTTTTGGAGGCTTACGACCCAGTCTTTTCACCCCAAAAACATCATATTTCACATTTTTCAGCTGGACTCGGCTTACGACCCAGTCTTTTCACCTGTCCAGCAATTCATAGGCATGCCGCCAAACCCAGAACTCTGAAAATTGAATAACATATTCAGCACACAATTATTTCATTTATCTCTTTGTCAATCTCTTTGTCAATTCATTTCTCATTTCATATTCCATAATCAAATAGGCAACCATGCCCCAATTATTTCATTTGCACTATCACAGCCAACAACAATGGCTTCACATTTCATCATATCTCAATTCACATTAAAGCAATTCATCATTCAAGTATACATAACCAAATTCATTGAGCATACATTATGAATGATCATCATATCTTTCACATTATACAAATCATAACATTAGTCAAATGTATCAACAATGTAATAGATTACTTAATGCATTTACAACCAAATGTGTTAAGTCCCAAAATCATATGAATGTATGCAATCATGCAAGTTTGTACTTACCTCAAAAACAACTTACACCAATCTATACACTTCCTCTTCCAAGAATCCTCAACACTTAGGTTAGGGCAACTCAACCTCTTCACAACCTAATGCAAAAAGAATAATACACACTTATTTAAAGATACACATGAATTCCAATACAATTATTCACCTATTAGCCTCATACTAGACCTATAGATCACAAATTATAAGCCAACACAACTATCTAGAACCCACGGTCGTGGCCTCAAAACCCCACGGTCGTGGTCTCACAAAACCCCATGGGCGTGGCTTAGAAAGCGAATCTGTCCAATTGCTTAACACCCCCAAGGTCATGGCATCCAAGGGCCACGGGCGTGGCATCGAAAATGCTTCTGTTTCGGACCAAACTCATGTATTCTATGCTTTCAACTCCATTAAACACAAACACATAGAAAATCTAAGATAATAATTGCTCAAACTCACAACATACATCAATTACCAAGTCACAACTCTTACTCTTTCAACACCAACCTAATTCCTTTTCTTCAATTCAACCCCAAAATCAAAATCAATTATACCCAACACTCTCAAACACACCACAATCAAACATATTCATACTATCCACAATCAATCATCAAACTCAAACACAACTTAAAATAAAACAAGAGAATCAAGAAGAAACTTACCAAAGTTAATGAAATTTCTCAAATCTCCAACTTGATCACTTGAATTCTCCTTCAATTTTGATCTTAGGAAAACAAAACTCTCTTTCTCTCTTTAGCTTTGTGATGCCCGGCCAACCAAAGAAAGAAGAAGAAAATGAAGAAGAAAAAGAGTAAATGGCAAAGTCAAACACTTCTCATCCACTTAAACCTCCACCAAGCAATAAATCATTAAAATATTCTCATATATTCTCTTCCACTCATTTATTTTCCTTTTAATTAATTTCACTAATTTAAAATCAACAAATATCTTCTTTTGACTTTCATCACCTTGACTTGTATATGTTGTATATATTTCTGTATATACAACATATACACTCTCTCTCTTTACTTCGTTTCTCTTTCCATTAAACATATACACTTAATCCAAATACAACAATAAATATTCCAAAACTTTTAGGGTATACTTTGGGATATTACAAATCTAGCGATGACTCAATCACTTGCTCACCAAAAACAATGGATCCTGAACAAATTCAAAGAATGGTGGATGATGCCCTCAATGCCAAGATGGAGGAAATAAAATAGGCCCTAGCTGAGACCATGAAGACCCAGTTGATTGAAATTCTAGAGATCATCAACAATGCTAAGGCAGCACCAGTGGAGAACAAGCTCACTAGTAGAGATCGAATCCCTATTCCACGAGACAAATCAAACCATGTGCTATCTAAGTGGGGCAATAAGGGCGGTTATCACCCCAGTGGAAAAGGTCAAGGGGAAATAGAGAAGAACCATTTGTCTGCAAAACTAAATTATCAGCCTAACAATCAAAATACACAAAAGGAAGCTAATGTTAATGCCGCCGGTCAAGAAGGAATGAGGCAGTTTTCAGAATTGGGGAAGCCACTATCTTGGGTTCTCAATAAGTTACAAAAGAGGGGATTGTTACAACCCTTAACTCCTAGACCTTCGCCAAATCCTTTACCCCCAAAATTTGATACTAAGGTTTTTTGTCAATTTCATCATACTCAAGGACATGAGACTGATACATGTACTCGATTGAGGCATGAGATCCAAGATCTAATCGATAATGGTAAACTGCCTGAGCCTAGTAAGCACAACACTAAGAATAATTATCTACTTAAATTTGGAAGGGCGCCACCGCTTGCAACCTTCATGAAGAGTTTTATCTTGTCATCTCATCATGATATGAATAGAGAAGTTGCTAAAGAGGATGTACTACTAAACAAGCTTGGATTAACTGTGGATGATGAAGCAATGATCCTTAATGATGAAAAAATCCTTGCCCTTGATATGTTTAAATAAATGGAGTATCTTCGACTCCAACTCAATGAACTTCCCTTAGCTTGAATGTTGCTTTTCAATTTTACTTTCTTTAATATTTAATTGGAATAATCTTGTTTCTCAAATTTAAAGTTTCTTGAAATAAATTACTTTCATCAAAATTTCTGTTGGTCTTTGTTCATTTTAGTGCTCAACCAATGAGGAATCTAGCTTGATAATTCATGAATTAATATATTCATGCATCATGACTCGAATGACTTTACTAGATAAGGGAATTGCTCTATAGCATTGAGTTGTGTATGCTTACTTAGAGGGCTCCTGCATAATGACCTTTGTCTAGGTCCTAGTCAGTCTTAGAACATGCTTTGACAAACTTTCAAGGAAAAATTGAACTTTACTTATTTAATGAAGAAATGATATAGGCATTGTTTGGTTAGCCAACAACTAGTATCCACCCTATTAAATATCAATCCCTAGTTGTCTCTTTGAGCCTTCATAAAATTTTAGCTTTCTTTTCATTGGCTTACAAACCCCAATAACCTACCCTGAGCTGTTGTGATACTTTTGACAAGTCTTATGATTACTAAGATGAAAAGGCAAGAAGATCAAAGAAAGTAATGATTAGTCAAGATCATGAGGATAGTTGAAGTTCTCAAGACCATAAGGGTAGTTGATGTTTTCAAGACCATAAGGGTATTTGAAGTTCTCAAGACCATAAGGGTAGTTGAAGTTTTCCTAATACCTCCAATATATCAAGACAGCATTAGAGTAACAAAGGATGTATCCCTATTTAAGAAGATTTATACCACTCCACTCATCCATTATTAGAAACCCAAGTTGGTACAAACAGACAACTCTGTTTGAGCTAGAACCAAAAAAGGAAAGAAAGAAAAGAAAGAAAAAAAAGAAAAAGAAAATAAAAGAAGAAGAAAGAAAGAAAATAACAAAAAATAAAAAATAAAAAAATAAAAAGAAAAAAGAAAAATAAAACCTAGAAAGGCAGTTCAAAAAGCCAACTGAGTTCTCTTCTACCTAAGACAACAAAAGGCTTCCATTTGGTTTATAAGGATGGATTGACTTGAATTAGTCCAACCCAACCAAAGATTCAATCAAAATCAAAGGAAAAGGGAGAAAGACTATTCAGTTCTTGAAATTTTGTACTTAACAGTCCTACAAGGAAGAAGGACAAAATGATAAAATACTTAAAGAAAGGGAAGAGTAAGAAGAATAAAAAGAAAGAAAAGGGAGAAGAAGAAAAGAAATGAATTTGGGTACCAAACATTATGCAAAGACAAAGACTGTTCCAATCAAAATCCAAATTAATGCTAAGAAGAAAAAAAGAATTTGGAGTCAAACAAGATTGCTCCCAGCTGCCTAAAGTTCAAACAAGAAATTTGTAGTGTGAGAGTTTGTCCATTGTGTCACACCAGCTCCAATTTCAAAATGGCCTTCAATTGAACATATGTCCTTTATAGACCCCATTACAAGCCTATCAAAGACCTGTTGATCTCTCTTGGTAGGTAGAGTCTATTAGTGGAGATAGTTTGAATAAGCATGCATATGAGATAGACAATATTTAAACTCAATGAGACCTTTGACCAAGTAATGTGTATGTGCCTCTCTGAAGTGCAACAATTCTTGCTTAAATAGAAATGATTCCTAAGTTTAGTATGGTGACTAGGGTTGCCATGTTATTGATATGTTAATTTGGAAAAATCAAGTCCTGAGGTACATCGACATTGATTTGGCAAATCCAACATTTGATTTCAAAATCAGAATTCAAAAAAATTCAAAAATGTTTTTGTCATACAAAACCTTCAAGTTAAGGGAAGTATGTTGAACTATCAAACCTCGAAGAACACATGGGGAAAAGGAAATGATTATTGGCAAGGTCATGAAGAAGCTATCAATTGACATGCTGAAACATAGTTTATGGATGCATCCCTGACTCTACTATTTGGGGGCCTCCATTATTCATATTTTCAACATCTTAAAGATAAAAGTCATAAAATGGGAAGCATTCTTTTATTCCAATACAAGACCTGAACGAGTATCTAAAAGGAACCAATGAGAATACTTCTGCTGATCACCTCGGTCTGTGAGTCATGGAACCACTGCAAGTGTTATTCATGCATATCATGCATACATGAGCATATCACATTGCATTTTCTTGTATTGTATTGTCTATTCTTTATCAAAGTGAACAGCGAACACCCTGTGATGTAAACAATCAAAAGAAGATATCAAATTAGGAGGGCGTGGAAAGCCCATTGCTTGATAAAGCTCCTGTAAGTAAAATTGGTAGCAACATTAGGATAGTGTGGCACCTCTACTCGGCTTACATATGTAGGTCGGGAAGGGGTGTTACAATTTTTGGTATCAGAGCCTAGGTTTGAGATTCTCAACCTAGGTCAATTGTAAGAAAAAGAATATTTTGATTTTTTAAAGTGGGTTTTTGAGTAAAATACATGTTTTGGTATGGCAGTCTTTGATCTTTAATGAGGAATATTCTGCTGTGTTTGCAGATATAGGTAGAGATGGCATCTCATTCACGACAGTCTGTTGAGGGTAGTGCGGAAAGTGTAGCTCCTGAAGAGAGTAGAGATGGAGCTAGATTTGAGAGGGTTAGTGAGGCACCTGTTTCTGTGCCAGAGAGATCAGCTGCAGAGGAGGCTCCGCCGGGTTGGTTAAGACATATGGTAGAACTGTTGAGGGGAGCTCCAGTGCAGCCATCACCACCACCACCACAGCCTCAGATGCCGATAAGACATTATGACAAGTTAAGAAAATATGGGGCTGAAGATTTCTTGGACACTACCGATCCTGCAGTGGCTGAGCAGTGGTTGGATAAGGTACAGAGAATATTCATACAGTTGCAAGCCACTTCGGATGAGAAATTTGACTATGCCAGATCCCTCCTGCAGAAAGATGCCTATGATTGGTGGAAGACAGTTCCTCATGCTATGGATGATTCACCTACATTGTCCTACAGTGATTTTCTACGGGAGTTTGAGCTGAAATATACTCCGAGGGAGTATAAAGATGTTAAGAAGATGGAATTTCTAAATTTGAAGCAGGACAGCAGGACTGTGACAGAATATGAGATCGAGTTCATCCGGTTGAGTCACTATGCTGGAGGTATTATTTCAGACGAGATAGACAGGTGCAGAAGATTTGAGGGGGGATTGAGGCCCTCTATTATGTGTCATGTGGCTGGTTCTAGATACCAGGATTTTTCCCAGCTTGTTGCAGCAGCTAGGAGTGTGGAGAGAGCCCAGGGTATTGCAGCAGCTGCTACTGAGGAAGAGACTAGGGTAAGGAGACCCCAGTTTGAGGCAGGGTCTTCATCTATGAAGAGGGGTCGAGGAGGTTTTGTTCTGAGAACCAGTAGAACCTAGAGACAGTCGGGCAGATCAGTTCAGTATCAGAGGCAGAGACCGAGACCGACAGTTTCTGTAGCTAGTGCCCCAACTCCAGTGATTCAAAGGTCTATTCCACCTATATGTGAGCATTGTGGTAAGACCCATGGGGGTGTTTGTTGGAAGATTGGTGGATTAGCTGGGTGTTTTAGATGTGGATCACCAGCTCATTTTGTTAGAGATTGTCCTGAGATGCAGGAGTATAGGCAGGCTGATACTGCAGCTTCTCGACCTAGTGTCAGCAGAGGTGGTTGAGGAGGCAGAGGTTTCAGTAGAGGTGGTAGACCTGGGTTTAGTCAGAGAGGAGGATCTTCATCCAGGGGCAGCAGGCCAGATGAGGCCGGATCTTCTCAGAGAGTATATGTGATGCAGAGGCAGCCAGATGCTTCAGCAGTTATAGCTGGTACATTCTCTTTATTTGGCATTTCAATTCTTGCTTTGATTGATCCAGGATCTACTCATCCATACATAAGTGCATCTATCTTGCCTGTGTCTGAATTGCATTCAGAGTCCTTAGGATTTGATGTCTTAGTGACCAATCCTTTAGGACATAGTGTTGTGGTGAGTAGGGTGCATCGTGAGAGTGCTGTTGTGGTTCAAGGTGAGGAGTTTCTTGGTGATTTAATTGAAATTCCTTTTAAAGAATATGATTTGATCTTAGGCATGGATTGGTTGTCTAAGCTTGGAGCCGTGGTGGATTGTCAAAAGAAATGTGTTACTTTGAGAACTGGTGATGGTAGAAGTATATTGGTATCTAGTGAGCAGAGACAACTTGCATCCTTGTTGGTTTCAGCTGTTTCAGCCAGAAAGTTGATTAGAAAAGGGTGTGATGCTTATCTTGCTCATGTTTTGGATACCAGAGTAATGGGTTCTCAACTTGATAGTATACCCACAGTTGCTGAGTTTTCAGATGTATTTCCAGAGGAGTTGCCAGGGTTACCCCCTGAGAGAGAGGTTGAGTTTGGTATCGATTTGTTGCCTGGTACTACTCCCATCTCTATCACTCCTTATCGAATGGCACCTACTGAATTGAGAGAGTTGAAGGTACAGTTGCAGGAGTTGTTGGATAAAGGGTTTATTCGCCCTAGTGTTTCTCCGTGGGGAGCTCCTGTGTTTTTTGTAAAGAAAAAGGATGGTACTTTGAGGTTGTGCATCGATTATAGGCAATTGAACAAAGTAACTATCAAGAATAAGTATCATTTGCCTCGAATTGATGATCTCTTTGATCAGTTGAAGGGAGCAGCGGTGTTTTCCAAAATTGATTTGAGATCAGGGTACCATCAATTGAGGGTTAGAGCTGAAGATGTTTCTAAGACAGCTTTCCGCACAAGATATGGGCATTATGAGTTTTTGGTAATGCCTTTTGGATTGACGAATGCACCTGTAGCTTTCATGGATTTGATGAATAGGGTGTTTCGGCCCTATCTAGATCAGTTTGTGGTGGTTTTCATCGATGATATTTTGGTGTATTCACGTAATGAGGAAGAACATGACAAGCATCTGCGAATTATGTTACAGATCTTGAGAGAGAAACAGTTGTATCCTAAGCTGTCAAAGTGTGAGTTTTGGCTTGACCAAGTAACTTTTCTCGGTCATATAGTTTCAGCAGATGGTATAAGAGTTGATCCGAGTAAAGTTGAGGCCATTTTGAATTGGAGTCCACCAAAGTCAGTGACTGAAGTTAGAAGTTTTCTGGGTTTGGCAGGCTATTATCGAAGGTTTGTGAAAGGTTTTTCTTTGATAGCTACTCCACTCACCAGATTGCTTCGAAAGGGAGTTAGATTTGTGTGGACAGATCAGTGTCAAGCTAGTTTTGATCAGTTGAAAGAAATGTTGACTCAAGCACCTGTTCTTACTTTACCCATGGAAGATAAACCATATGTGATTTATAGTGATGCTTCACATAATGGTTTAGGATGTGTCTTAATGCAAGAGGGTAAAGTTGTAGCTTATGCTTCTCGGCAGTTGAAGCCGCATGAGCTTAATTATCCGACACATGATCTGGAATTGGCAGCTATAGTATTTGCTTTGAAGATTTGGCGACACTACTTGTATGGGGAGAAATGTTTTATCTATACGGATCATAAAAGTTTGAAATATTTGGGTGTCCAGAGAGAGCTGAATCTTCGGCAAAGGCGATGGTTAGAGCTGATCAAAGACTATGACTGTTTGATTGATTATCATCCTAGTAAGGCAAATGTAGTTGCTGACGCCTTGAGTCGGAAGTCTCTGGCAGGTTTGGCTGTTTATTCGCTCTCGTTGCTTGTTGAGTTAAGAGCGTTACATGCTAGTTTTGAAGCATGTGATGATGGTGCATTGTTGACTCAGTTGCAATTGAGACCAGTATTATTGGATCAGATTAAGGAGGCTCAATTGACAGATGAGAAAATTCAGAAGATTGTTTCAGATTGCCAAAATGGGGAGAGCCGAGATTTCTTTGTGAGAAGTGATGGTAGCCTTTGGTTTAAGGATAGATTGTGTGTTCCTAATAATGATAGTTTGAAAAAGGTTATTTTGGAGGAAGCACACCAATCGGTTTTTGCTATGCATCCGGAAAGTACAAAGATGTACCATGAATTGAGACAGCATTATTGGTGGTCTGGTATTAAGAGAGACATAGCAGAATTTGTGTCCAAATGTCTCACATGTCAGAGGGTGAAAGCTGAACATCAAGTTCCAACAGGGTTGCTTCAACCTTTAACGGTGCCTGAATGGAAATGGGAGAGAATCACAATGGATTTTGTGTCTGGTTTGCCTATGACACAGAGGAAGCATGATGCCATTTGGGTGATTATTGATAGGTTGACAAAGACTGCTCATTTTCTTCCGGTTTGGATGGACTTTTCACTTAAGAAGTTAGCTGAATTGTACATCAATGAGATAGTAAAGTTGCATGGAGTCCCAATTTCTTTAGTGTCTGATCGAGATCCTAGATTTACTTCAAGATTTTGGAAGAGTTTACATGGTGCTTTGGGTTCTCGATTGCATTTTAGCACTGCTTTCCATCCGCAGACAGATGGGCAGTCAGAGAGAGTGATACAGATTATTGAGGATATGTTGAGAAGCTGTGTCATTGATTTCTCTGGAAGTTGGGACAGATTTTTGCCACTTATAGAATTTGCTTACAACAACAGTCATCAATCCAGTATTAGAATGGCACCATTTGAGGCATTGTATGGAAGAAGATGTAGAACGCCTTTATGTTGGAATGAAATTGGGGAAGGCAAATTGGTTGGTCCTGATCTGATTAAAGAGACTGAAGAAAAAGTGAAGATGATTCGGGATAGGTTGAAAGCAGCTTCAGACCGACAGAAGTCTTATTCAGATTTGAAGAGGAGAGACATAGAGTTTGATGTTGGAGATAAAGTATTTTTGAAAGTGTCTCCTTGGAAAAAGATATTGAGATTTGGTCGAAAAGGGAAGCTGAGTCCTCGATTCATTGGACAGTATGAGATATTAGAAAGAGTTGGACCAGTTGCTTATCGTCTTGCTTTGCCGCCTGAGTTGGATAGAATCCATAATGTCTTCCATGTTTCTATGTTGCGAAGGTATAGATCTGACCCATCTCATGTTTTACCAGTTGAATCTATTGAGGTCAGTCCAGATCTAACTTTTGAAGAAGAACCAATTGCTATTTTGGCACATGAAGTGAAAGAGTTGAGAAATAAGAAAGTGCCACTTGTAAAAGTTCTTTGGAAGAATCAAGGTAGAGAAGAGGCAACTTGGGAGAGTGAGCAAGCGATGCGAGATCAGTATCCTCAACTGTTTCAGACTTGATATCAGGTAATTTCGAGGACGAAATTTCTTTTTAGAGGGGAAGAATTGTAATATCCCAAAATGTGCCCTAGAAGTTTTAGTATAATTGTTGTTTTATTTGAATTAAAATGTATATGTTATTGTAAAGAGAAAATAATTTAAAGAGGAGTGTATATGTTGTATATATGGACATATATATAACATATACACAAGTCAAATGGATGGTCAAAGGAAGAGGATATTTATTTTGGTTATGTATGAAATTACTAAAAAGGGCAAGTAAGTGAAAGGGAGCTTAATTGTATAGAAGAGGGTATTTAGGTAATTTTCTTTTTAAATTGCTTGGTGGAGGTTTAAAGAGAGGGGAAATTTGACTTTGTCTCTTCACTTTGTTATTTTTTTTCCTTTTCTCTTTGTGTTGGCCGGACCTCAAGGAAACAAGAGAGCAAGTGAGGGTTTTTGAAGTTTAAGAGCTAATTGAAAGAAGAAAACAAGTTAGAAATTCAAGAAGTTCATCATTTTTGGTAAGTTTTCTCTTGTTCTATTTGGAATTTTGTTTGAGTTTGATGGAGTGTTGTTGATGGTTGGAGTGTGTTTGTGTATGGTGTGTGTAAAAGTGTTGAAATGGAATTAAAGATAAGAAGTTAGGTTGGTGTTGGTGATGGAAGAGTAAGAGTTGTGTTTAGTGAAATTTTTTCTGTTTTACAATTAGTAAAGGCTGTGACTTGTATGATTTTTAATTAAATATAGAAAAATGTTCTTGAAGTGAATTTTTGATATGTTGTGCCTCTATGAGTCTAGAATGACTGAAAAATATTTGATTCGATTTTGGAATGGTTATGATTTTGGAAATATTATTTTTACTAAACCTATTCCAGCAGGTACCTTAACTGAGACAGCTATATTTCGGGATTTTTAATAAAATGTAGAAAAATCATATTCAATTGAATTTTGGATATGTTGTTTCTTAGTGAGTCTAGTATTTGAGAAAAATAATTTGGAACCACGTTGATTGAATTTAATTTATGGAATTCACAAAGTTCAGAACTGCTGCCAGGATGCAGGGAAATTGGGGCAGTCTGGTTGGGTGAACTATTTGACCAAGATTTTTTGTTCAGTTTGATCTGAAATTTTAAAGGAATGATTTTAAGATGTAAAATTTAGTTCTGTAAAAATTTTAGAATTTTTAGTCAAGTAGATTATTTTATACAATTTTTCAAAATAAGGATAGAGTGGAGTCTAAAACCAGAATGTACTATTCATATGGTCATTTTGCTAATACTCCTTTTGGATTAGGTTGTGAAGAGGTTGAATTGCCCTAACCTAAGTGTTGAGGATTCTTGGAAGAGTAAGTGTATAGATTGGTGTGAGTTGGTTTTAAGGTAAGTACAAATTACATTATTTCATACATTCATATGATGTTGAGATTTAACATACATTTGATTGTAAATGTGTTAAGAAATCTAATACATTGTTAATGCATATTAATAATGTATGTTTGGTATGATGTGAATGTTGTGATGAGTATGTAAAATATGTGTTAATGCCATTGATTATATCCATTTGAATGATGAAATGAAATATGGAATATGAAATGTAAAAGATGTGATGATGAAATGAAATGTGAAAGATATGATATTATGAAGAATTGCCCTATTGTGATTTGAGATCATATGAGATATGAGGCCATGGTTGTTGGCTATGATAATGCAAATGAAATATATAATGGAGGCATGGTTGCCTAATTAATTATGAGAAATGAAATGAAAAGAAATTGATAATGAGATAAATGAATTCATTGTGTGCCTAATATGTTTATTCAATTTTCAGAGTTCTGGTTTTGGCGGCATGCCTATAAATCACTGGATAGGTGAAATGACCGGGTCGTAAGCCGATTCCAGTTGAAAAATGTGAAATGTGATGTTTTTGGGGTGAAATGACCGGGTCGTAAACCTCAAAAACAAATTATTAAAACTAGATTGGGTGAAATGACTGGGTCGTAAACTCAAATCTAGTTGAATATCCATGGATAAATGTATTGATGATTATGATTATAGACCAAAACAGTAACTCTGAACTTTGAATAGCATATTAGATTATTTTTGGGCCCATGCTTGTGTTTGTTTAAATGTGACTATTGAATGGTGAAACAAATGAATAATGAGATGACTACTATACATACAATATTGAAACCGGTAAGATTTGAAATATAATATTCTCTTGAATTGATCTTGAATCTTGATTGCGTGACATTAGCATGGCATTAAAGCATCATAGCACTGTAATTTGTACCACTAAGTCGTTGGCTTAGCGTGAATGTGATTCTTCGCGCTGGTGACAGGGAAGAACCAGAGAGTTCCTCTAGGCCGAGTCGAGTATAGATTTTGAGGTGTTGATAGTGGGCTTAAAGATCAAAGACTGACTGCCAAAGAAATGTATAAATTTTATGGGTTGTAAAACTTGAGTTTGGATATATATGAATTTGTAAATATTGTTATTTTCTGCTGCATAGTGAACAAATATTTTATTTACTGTATTTCATAATAAACTTTTACTTTATGTTGTACTAGAAGTGTAAATCCTTTTTGCAGGTTGTAGTTGAGGTTATAAGGGGGATTTATTGGGAGTGTACTGAGAATGATTTTGTTTGCATTGGTTTGTGTAAATGTTTTAAAAATCAGAAAAAAACCAGTTTTGTCGACACTTGGGACTCAATTTTTAGGCAAAATTATGGCAAAATTTCTGTAAAAATCGGAACTAAAAAAAAATTGACTAAGTAAAATTGGTAGCAACATTAGGATAGTGTGGCACCTCTACTCGGCTTACATATGTAGGTCGGGAAGGGGTGTTACATGGGCCTACACAGGGGGCAAAGTTTCTCCTTTTCAATTTTTTGAGTTTATATATAAAACATTTTCAAACTCACTTGCAAATATTTTGCCACACAGGGGGCAATAGAAGATATGAGAGCCAACTAAAAATAGCTGAATTTTTGCAAAAAGGAAGAACAAAAGAATGGAACATTAGAACTATCAAAAGAATGAAGATGCAAAAGACAAAAGATTAGTTCAGCTAAAAGAGCTAAATCCTGGGTAAAGACCCGACCTCCAATGGATAAAGATCCATGTTTCAAGGGTGAAGACCCGATCTCAAAGGATGAAGATCCATGTTTCAAGGGTAAAGACCCAATCTCAAAGGATGAAGATCCATTTTCAAGAGTGAAGACCCGATCTTAAAGGATGAAGATCCATTTTCAAGGGTGAAGACCTGATTTCAAAGGATGAAGATCCATTTTCAAGGGTAAAGACCCGATCTCAAAGGATGAAGATCCATTCTGAGGGTGAAGAACCACCATGCATAGAACAGCCGGAGCAGTCAAACTTCTCAACTGATAAAAGGTTAGTCAAACTTAGTCTCGGGTCCAAGTATCCTAAAATCAAGTTCAATCCCAAGTCCAAGTACCCAAATCTAGTTTAATCTCGGGTCTAAGTACCAAAATCCAATCCAATCTCGGGTCCAAGTACCCAAATCAAATCCAATCTTGGGTCCAAGTACCCAAATCAAATTTAGTCTCGGGTCCAAGTACCCAATCTTGGGTCCAAGCACCCAAATCAAATCAGTCTCGGGTCTAAGTACCCAATCTCAGGTCCAAGTACCCAAATCAAATCAATCTTGGGTCTAAGTACCCAATCTCGGGTCCAAGTACCCAAACCAAATTCAATCCTGGGTCCAAGTACCCAAATCAAATTCATTCTCGGGTCCAAGTACCCAAATCAAATCAATCTCGGGTCCAAGTACCCAATCCCGGGTCCAAGTACCCAAATTCAATCTAATCTTTGGTCCAAGTACCCAAATCAAATCAATCTCAGGTCCAAATACCCAATCCCGGGTCCAAGTACCCAAATTCAATCTAATCTTGGGTCCAAGTACCCAAATCAAATCAGTCTCGGGTCCAAGTACCCAATCTCTGGTCCAAGTACCCAAATCAAATCAATCTATGGTCTAAGTACCCAATCCCGGGTCCAAGTACCTAAATTCAATCTAATCTTGGGTCCAAGTACCCAAATCAAATCAATCTCAGGTCCAAGTACCCAATCCCGGGTCCAAGTACCCAAATTCAATCTAATCTTGGGTCAAAGTACCCAAATCCAACCCAAATCAAATTCATTCTCGGGTCCAAGTACCAAAATCAAATCAATCTCGGGTCCAAGTACCCAATGTTGGGTCCAAGTACCCAAATCAAATTCAAGCTCGTGTCCAAGTACCCAATCTCTGGTCCAAGTACCCAATATCAGGTCTAAGTACCCAAATCAAATCAATCTCGGGTCCAATGACCCAATCTCGGGTCCAAGTACCCAAATCAAATTCAATCCTGGGTCCAAGTACCCAAATCAAATCAATCTCGGGTCCAAGTACCCAATTCTGGGTCCAAGTACGCAAATTCAATCCAATCTCGGGTCCAAGTACCTAAATCAAATTCAATCTCGGGACCAAGTACCCAAACCAAATTCAATCTAGTCTCGGGTCCAAGTACCCAAATCAAGTTCAGTCTCGGGTCCAAGTACCCAAAACAAATTTAAGTAACCATCTCATCAAAAATTAAGTCTTATTGCTTTTCACTCTCTTTTACTAAAGTCTCAGATCAATCAAGCAGGGGGCAAACTGTAGACCCTTAATTTTGGACCCAGTCCGGTCCAATATATTTTAATTAGTCCAAAATAATTTTTGTATTATCTTGATTAAATAAAATTTATTTTAGTAATTAATAAAAAAATAAAAAATAATAATAATAAACAAATAAATAAAAAATAAAAATAAAAATCGGCGACGAAAATTTTGTCGCCGAAAAGGTTGGACAGAATGGCCCGTAGCCCCGCCCCGTAATTTTTTTCGCCAGTGCTCGCAGCAGTTATTTTTTGCCAGCGAATTTTTCCGATGCAATTTTTTTCGAAACCAAATTCTATTTGGTTTCGGTTTCCTTTTCTTAATTAATGTTAGTTTCCCTAAACAAGTTGAATTAATCATCTAAATTTCCTATAAATAAGATTAAAAAAGACACAGAAAGGAGGAGAATCGAGTGAAGGAAAAACTTAGAAAGAGAGGGATCGGACTTTAAAAATTTTTGGGTCAGTGAAACAATAGGATTTCTTAGAGAGGGAAGGAAGCAAGCAAATCAATCCATCAAAGGCAGCCATCTTGCCTTTGTCCTTGTTCATCCAAGAAGCAATTTTTGGTGGAACCAACGAACGAAGGTTTGAATTCTTAATTTCTTTTATTTCTTACAGTAGCTTCGTTCTTTATTTGATTCATAAGATTATACACTCAAAACTTCAATCTTTGAAGATGTAATAACTTGATCTTCATTTCCAGAAACATTAAGTGATTTCCTTTATTTCTAAATACCTTAAAAATCTTAATTCGTTTCTTTATTTTCCAAAAACCTTAAATCATTCAACCTATTTCTTCAAAACTTTAAAACCCTAAATTGATCCTTTTATTTCTAAAAATCCTAAAAAAATACTTTTCTACTTCTAAAAACCTTAAATCGTTTGGCTTATTTCCAAAAACTTTACAAAAACTCTAAACTATTTTCTTCAGTCCTAAAACCAAACATATTTTCTGAAACACTAAAAACCCTAATTCCCTCAAAACCAAAACCATAAACCCTAGTTTTTCTAAACCCTAAACCTAATCCTTAAAACCTTATAAACCTAAACATTCAAATCCAATAGAGTAAAACCAAAATAACAATCTGTTACCAAATCTATTTATTTTAAATCACAGTAGCATTATTTTCATAAAACATCCAAAACCCTAAATCTTTAAAACGTCCAGTAGCATTATTCACTTAAAAAATAATATTAGTTACTCAAAATTCCAAAACCCTATTTTCTAAATTCTAAACCCTAAAATCTTAATTTTTAATACCAAAATCTATAATCATAGAAGCCAATTTCGAAAATTTTATGGGGCGCTGCCCTCTTGACCCCCGCCCGCTAACCGCCGTATGGGTTCGTCGAAGGAGTCAATATTCTTTTGTGTATTATGAGTTCGCATATTTAACTTTCCTTTTCCAAAGCCCTAATTTAGTAACTAAAATTCTAAAATCCTATTTTGATTAATTGCTTTGATGAATGATTTATTTATGGTGAATGGTTATTTACTTTATCGATTTATTTTGATTTCCAAATGCTGTAAGAGGTATGTTTCCACTTTGTGGGTACCTCATTAGTTAAATATCATGTAATTTAAATAAGCTTTTATATTTTTTAAACCAATGAAAAGGACATGTTTCTACCTTTAGGTGGGTGTCCTATTAGTTTAGACATGGGTGATATAAGAGCATGTTTCCATCCTCGGATGGGTGTCCATTTATTTGCTTTTCTTGGATATTGTTTTGATTTTTAATATAACGATGCTTTATTTCAATTGTTGCATGTAATATGGATAATATTATTATATGTAAGAATTTTATAATATTAAGACCTGTAAAGGAGGCCGGTTCTAATGAACCGGGTGTTGTGGGGGTGCTGGGCCATTTCTCACCTTCCCCACGCGTACCCAACTTTCCGAACCCATTAGGGGGTTGGGGATTTCTTAAGAATTGAGTCATCCACCCCTTTCTTTTTCCCAGCCCGTCCAGGTGGCGACTCCATTTTCTCTGGACTTAGGTCATTATTCTCTAAGGCCCCGAGCCTAAACAGTGCCGAAGTCGCAAGAACCATTCCATCGGGAGTGGGGGCAAAAATCCCTGCTCACACTGTCTCTGCCAAATTTTCCACGGGACACGGCCATGCCAATTTGACCTAGCTATGTCTTATGAGTGTGTCATGCTTTATTGTCTTTGATGAAGGGACACTACCAAGCCATGAAGTGTCTTGGCCATGTCTCATGCTTTCCACCTTCTTCAATGCATCAAATTGAATTAAAGCTCCATTGTTTTATTCTTAAACCTGGATCAAATACTTCAAACAAACCTAAGCATAAATTTATTGAAACATCATTCAATAGACAATAAATTACCCAAAAAAATACATACACAAATGATCAAAACAAATACCCCACACTTAATTCCTTGCTTGTCCCTAAGCAAAGTTAAAATCAAAACAAACTAAATAAGATATATTTAGTCAAGTTCAAGAGTTATAAGGATGTATCAAGACTTCCATTTTTTTAAATCTGCAATCATTATTAAATTAAGAACAATTATTATTCAACCAATTTAATGGCCAATCCATGCATACCAAAAATTGTCACTCCCTCACAAAACCTCTTAAGTTTTTAATCAGGTAGTGTTTTAGCTCTCAACATTCAATGAAAGATTATCTCTATAGGCTTGCTTATCAATCAAATCTCCACTACCTAATTACAATCAAGCATCAATCATAAGGTCTTTCAATGGGTTGTAATGGGGCTAAGGTAAAGGTATGACATTTGGGAATGTGAGTATATTTACTAAGCTCAAGAGTACTTCAAGAGTGAAGTAAGTAATGTAGTATGACCAACAATCCCAACGTATCTCCCAATCACTTAGAACTAGACATTAAAGAACTTTTTAGGAACTCCACTTATTAAATTTGCAAAGATCATTCCCAAACTCAATTCAGCCCTTCCAACAAGAACAATAATTTTTTTTTTAAATTTATTATTTATTTTTTTCTTTTCTTTTATAAATTATGATTTGTAACTAAAGAACACAATGGTTTGCAATTTTAAACCCATTAAATTTAACCCCACACTTTATTTAACACAACACTCAATCATAAACACTCTTAAAATGCTCTTGATCAAATGAAAAGAGTAATAGTTAAAACAACAAGGTTCAAGCTAATGGAATTGTGAAAAAAAAAAGAAAAGAAAAAATGAAATAAGCTCAAAATTGGCTGACTAAGGTCGGATATAAGGTTGGTCTTTTTAAGACAAAATGGGTTCACCTAATTGCCTTAATCATATTGATGCCTAATTGAAATTTTTATGTAGTCTCAAAATGCATGTCAAAGCAAGTTCTAGCAATTCATCAATCAAAGATGATTACACACAATAAAGAATAATAAGTTGATATCCAAAAGAATAATAAGTTGATATCCAACTTAATAGGCTTAATTCCTCACTAGTTTAAAGGTGATGCAAAGAATAACCATTAAAATTGACAATAAGCACTAATTCTGATGAATTCTCAAATTCATGCTTTAAAAATTCAAAGGTCATCTGTCAACAATCTTATAACAATTGAACTTTTCAAAATTCATTTATTCAAAGAAAAACATTAACTAAACTTTAACAAAGATAAGTTGAAAGTAAAAACTGCACCGGTCACTTAAAGTTTCACATTGTCCCCAATGTGAGCATGCATAAATTAAAAGAGAAGAGTTCCGATGAAACCGAATTTCCATCATTCCCATATGCGATATGAAGTGCTCCTTCCATCCTTAATGAATTTGTCACCCATGTATGAAAAAATGAATAGCATGCAACTCTGAAAGGTACCCAGTGCATTGCAAAGCCTAAATAGCATCCTTTGAGGAGAAAATGTCCAAAGGAAACATGTGAATATTGTCTTGGGGTGATCCTCCAATGCTATAGGAACTTGGTAAAAACCTTTTTCAATATGCAACATGGTTATATTCATTTTTTGCTCCTCAAAGTGTTGATTGACTTGGAAGAAGTGTGGGGTATTTGTTTTGATCATTTATGTATGTATGTTTAGGGTAATTTATTGGCTTTTGATTGAGGTTTCTTTAAATTTGTGCTTATGTTTGTTTGAAGTATTTGATCCAGATTGAAGAACAAAACAATGGAGCTTTAATTCAATTTGATGCATTGAAGAAGGTGGAAAGCATGAGACACGACCAAGACACTTCATGGCTTGGCCGTTTTAGACCTTTTAATTTTTGATCCAGTCCACTCTAAAAATTTTAAAACAGTCTAAAATAATTTTTTTGTGATATAAATTATTTATTTTAATATTTAATATTTATTTTACTTAATATTTAATATTTATTTTATTTATCATTTATTTATAAATATTTATTATTTATTTCAATATTTATTTTACTTTTCATTTATTATTTATTTATATAAATAAAAAATCAGCGACGAAAGTCGCCTGCGTCGAATTGGCTTGGGTCAATTCGCTGCAGGTTTTGCTTGCGGCAAATTGGCCATGGGCAATTTTTTTGTCACAGGCAAAACCTGCGATGAAACTATGCCCTGGGCGCAGTTTTACCCGCGTCCAGCCTGTAGCTCACTCCCAGATCGCCCAGCGCCAATTTTGATTTTATTTGGTTTTTTTATTTTATTTCTCGCCGAAACCTTGTTTTACTTTTTTTTTTATTTTATTTCCAAAGAAATTTTTAATTTTCTTAACATACTAGGTTTTTTATTTTAATTACCTATAAATACCACATTAAAACACACAAAAAGGATGGAAGGGGTTTGGACTTTTGGGATCAGAATTTTATTCAAGAACTATTCGAATTCTTTTTGGCAATTTATTCATAACCTCGGACTTGAGGATCAAGAGGTAGCAAACAACAAAACAATCCATAAAAGGCAGCACACATTGTCTTTGTTATTGTTCAACCAGAATTAAAATTATGGTGGAACCAACAATGGAGGTTTGAGTTTCTATTAACTTTTTATATTTCCAGTAGCCTCATTATTCAATTTGATCAATTGTTTAAGCATACAATTCATGGATTTTTATTTAAAACATGTTGATCAATCGTTCTATTTATCATCTAGTTTCTATCTAAAACCCTAAATTTTTTTTTAAAACCCTAATATCTTAATACCCATTAAACTAATTTTTGAAGCCTAAAACCCTAATTGCACTTTTCTAAAACCACAAAACAATAATTTCTTTTCTCAAAATCATAATCAATTCTACTTTTCTAAAATTCACAGTAGCATATTCTTTCCAAACACCTAACTCTTAATCTTATTTTCATGATCTTCAATTTTATTTACTTAAACCTTAAACCTTAATATTATTTTCCAAAACCCTAAATCCGAAACATCCATTCTCTAGATTCAAACCCTAGTTTATTTCAAACCTAATCTTAATTCAAATATCCAGGAGCTATGTTATTTCTTTTACATTAATTATTTCTTAGTTGACTAATCCAATAAATACAAAACTCTAATTGTTAAACATAAAACATACAAAACCCTAATTTTATTCAAGAAATCCTAAATGATGCATAAACCCTAAATTCATATACTTACTGCCTTATTAGATGAATGTTTATTATACATTTTTATTGATGTTTCATGTCTTGGATGAATACTTTATTTATAATGAATGGTTGGTTACTTTTATTGATTTGCTTTGGTTTCAAAACATTGTAAGAGGTATGTTTCCATGTTTTGGGTACCTCATATCGTGAGCATCATGTAATTTAACTTACTTTAAAGTTTTTGGATCAATGTAAAGGACACGATTCCACCTTTTGGTGGGTGCCCTATTTAGTTTTAGATATTAGACGATGTAAGGACATATTTTCATCATCGGATGGATGTCTATTTATTTATTTTTTTTGGACATTGTTGTGATTTTAATAAAGTATTTATTTATTCTTATGATCACATGTAGTATGGATAATATCGTTATATTTAAGAATTTTATAATATTAAGACCTGCAAAGGAGGCCGGTTCCAATGAACTGGGCATTGTGGGGGTGTTGGGCCGTTTCTCACCTTTCCCACATGTACCCAACTTTTCAAAACCATTAGGGGGTTAGGAATTTCTTAGGAATCGAGTCATCTATCCCTTTCTTTTTTTCGGCCCATCAGGGTGGCAACTCCATTTTCTCCGGGCTTAGGCATGTGTTCTCTAAAGCCCAGAGCCTAAATAGTACCAAAGTCGTAAGAACCATTCCATCGGGAGTGGGGGCAAAAATCCCTGATCACAGTACCGACACCACTGGGGATAAGAGAAGTTGATTTTGTTGGTCTTTATATTATTCTATTCTTTCTTATCATGATATTATATATTGCATCATTTAGATTACATCGTGTGTGTGAGTTAGGATGCCCGTGTAACCCGTGTTGTGTTATATGAGGGATACCATACTTTCACTCAAGGTATGAAGATCGAGCATGGTATAACCACTCATAGCCTTGTACCTTTTGGTATATACTTGCTATGGAAACCTAAGCCTTTCAACCCAAAGTCTAAAGCTCATGTAATTGGCCTAGTTACTTTCCTTAGGTTTTTACCTCAAATGCTTGTTGTTTGACTATGGTTAATTTATCTTGGCTTAAATCATGGCTTATTTGATTTGTTCTTTTTCTAATATGACCTAAGTACATTGTAAGCTCAAAATAATTTTTTTAAAAAAATCCAAAAGACCAAAGCTATTTTTAAAACTTTCCAAGATGGTCTTTGGACATAAAACTTTTCTAAAAATAAATCAAAAATTCTTTTCTCGTGACTCAAATACAAAGTCAAAAATTCATTTTTTCTAAAAATCTTCTTATAATGGGTTTTTCAAACAAAACTATTTTTTCATTTCATCCAACCTTTTCTTACAAAGAGCTTACAAATTATTTAGGTCAATTACGAAATACCAAAAATCAATTGTGAGCCTAGTTTATACTAAGAATTATTAATCATGGGTTTGTTTTTGGCATAAATCATTAGTTACTTTTTCAAGTGAGAAATCTATTTATAATAAACCTCTTAATTTAGTTTTAATTCGATATAGCATAAAAACTATTTTAGTTTATTGGATGCATTAAAACCTAATTAATTGGAATTATCATAAACTAATTTCCATATTTGAATATTGGTTGAAACGTCCGAGGGAATTTTTTAAAACAAGATACCCCATGTTGGTATTTTGTTAACCATATGCCTAGGAAAAGAGACTCGCCATCCGTGTGTGAAAGTTATAAGGTTGGAAGGGACATTCTACCTATCTTTGTTTGTTGTTTGTGCATACATGCATACATATATTTGCATCACATATCATTGATCCTCTCTAGCTCATAGC
This sequence comes from Garcia nutans, assembly GCA_947685225.1. Classification (NCBI taxonomy): domain Eukaryota; kingdom Viridiplantae; phylum Streptophyta; class Magnoliopsida; order Malpighiales; family Euphorbiaceae; genus Garcia; species Garcia nutans. The sequence continues at coordinate 12,802,312 of CANTUV010000023.1, read as the reverse complement.
CCTAGATTAGAACAGTTCAAAAGCCTACGACAATCTGACCTATGTCGAAAATGAAGAATCCAGCAGCGATTCAATCACTTTTTCACCAAAAGCAATGGACCCCGAACAAATTCAAAGAATGGTGGACAACACCCTCAATGCTAAAATGGAAGAACTAAAGGGGGCCCTAGCTGAGATCATGAAGAATCAAATGACTACGATGTTTGGAAACACCGTTGAAGCATCTGCAAGCACTAGGAAAGATAAGGGGAAGGCTAAAGCTGGTGAAGTGGCTTTTGATGACGACAAGGTAGTCATCGATGATGATGACGACTGGGCTCAATGCTTCCAAGATCCTCAAGACAAGAAGAAGGAACCGAAGGTTGTTGAAAGATCAACTATGGAGAAAACTGAAACTTCAGATGTTGAGAAGCTAATTGCTGACTTGGAAAAGTAATTTGAAAAGAAGCTGAAAACTGAAGAAATGTCTGAGGTCGATAAATTGTTTTAACTAAATGAAGAGGTTTCGTACAAGTTCAAGATGTCATCCTTTGCAAAGTTTGATGGAACCAAAAATCCTTACCTCCATGTGAAGTAGTATATTATTGCTATGCAGTCTGCCCGAGCTACTAAGGCTCAAACTCTAAGGTACTTCATGCTCTCATTGGATCCTATTATCCAAAATTGGTTCAATACCTTAGATGATAACACTCAAAAAAGTTGGGATCAGCTATACAAGGCCTTTATCCAACAATTTGGATATAATGCTGAATTGGAAGTTACTCTAATGGAGGTGGAGTCCATTAGACAAAGGCCGAATGAGAACTTCTTGGATTATATGAAGAGGTGGAGGACTAAGGTTGCATTGCTCAAGAGAAGGCCTGATGAATCCGATCAAATTAGAATGATCGTGAGAGGAGTGTTACCTAGCCTTCGTGAAAGGATGTCCCATACACTCATTTGGGATTTCAAGGACCTTTTGTAAGCTGGTCTACAAATTGAAGAGTGGGAAAGATATAAGAACCACTTTTCAGTAAGAAGAAATGAGAAAAGAAACTGCCAGTCTGGTAACCAAGGCATGCAAAAGGTAGTTAATGTTAATTCTACTGGCCAAGGAAGAAGAAGGCAGTTTTTAGAATTGGGAAAGCCACTGTCTTGGGTCCTCAATAATCTACAAAAGAAGGGATTGTTACAACCCTTAAATCCTCATCCTTTGCCTAACTCTCTCCCACCTAATTTTGACACTAAGGCATTTTGTTAATTTCATCAAATGCAAGGGCACGATACGGATAGATGTGTGAGGGGTAGGCATGAGATCCAGAATTTGATTGATATTGGGAAGCTACCCGAGCCCAACAAGCCAAACACCAAAGACAATCCACTGCCAAGGTTCAATAGAGTACCACCACCGACGACTTTCATGATTAGAGGAGGTTTGTGTGAAAGTTTTATCATGTCCTCTTTCCAAGATGTGGATGGAGAAGCAAGTAATGAAGAAGTGGTGTTTAGCAAAGTTGAACAAACTATGGTTGGAAAAGAAGTAGCAATCTATGTTGTGAATGAGTTTTGGGATTCAAGCGGTAGTGATGATGATCTTGAACCCAAGAAGGAGGAATGGACTTGGTCCGAGCCTGAAGAAGATGAAGTGATGAACAGTAGATCTGGTAAGCCTTATGCAAGGCCACCACCCAAGGAAGTAGAAACTAATAAAGGAGAGGAAGATGAAGTTGGGAATAAAGAAGAGGAAGATGACACTATGCTTAAGTAGTTAAAGAGAACCCAAGCAAGCATCAGTATTTGGGACTTATTGGCCACTTCCAAAAAGCATTGTGAAACTATGGCCAAGGCCTTGGCTAGCATGCCGATTTACACTTCTATAACACCAGAGGACCTGTTTAACTTCATGAAAGTTGAAGGAGTGATGAAGAGTGAAGATATTCAAAAGAAGAGCGAAGTTAATATAGGAATGGTATCTTTCTCAGATGCGGATTTACCAAAAGAGGCGAGAGATCGCATCCGCCCTCTCTTTATCAAAGTAGAAGTCAAAGGAAAAAGGACACCATGTGTAATGATTGATGATAGGTCCGCCATAAATGTTTGCCCACTTAAAATTTGCCAAAGCTAGCTATGTCAACAAGGGATCTAAGCCAAACTGAGATAACCATTAGGGCTTATGATAATACTAAGAGGCATGCCGAAGGGACATTCAAAGCTGTTGTGAAGGTTGGTCCAATTGAATCTATTATTGAATTTGTGGATTTGGACATACCTGTTACTTTTGCTCTGCTTTTGGGACTACCATGGTTTCATCCTCTTGGTGGAGTTCCTTCCACCCTTCATCAAAAGATCAAATTCCCTAAAGGAGAAGAAACGGTGGTCATCGAGGCTGAAGATAATGAGGTGATCAATGCTCTAATGATTGAGAGGCCTCTCAATGGTTTTCAAGTAGCTGCAATTTCTGATAATGAAGTAGTGGACTCCAAGGTCTTGAACATGATGAAAAACATGAGCTACCTTCCTAGTGCTAGTCTTGGAAAGGGCAAGGCCGATATGACAAAGCTTCTAGATTTCAAGACTCAAACTTCCAAGAAAGGGTTAGGGTATGAAGAAGCTAGCAAAGATGTTCATCCAAAGAAGAATGAGAAGATGAGCTTCCCACCACATGAAGAGATATTTGTCAAAGCTCTAAACATGGGACCACTCTAAGGAAAGCCTAAGCCAATCATGTTCATGGGAAAGTTGATCTCGAGTTTTTAGATTTTTGCTAATGTTGTCAAGTTAGTGGAACAAGTGAAGACAGAGCTCACCCTACCAGCCGACAAGGAGCCCAATCTGGAAGAAGAGAAGAAAGTTGTTCTGAAAGCCGAAAAGACTCCAAAGGAGATTGCTGCCCTAGTTGAAGAAAAGTTTGAAGATGTTCTGTTTTATGATTTTGAGAACAATGATTTTGATTTTGATTTTAATTTGTTCGCTTTGTATGAGGATGATGATTTTCTTTTCCAAAATGAATGCAATAAAGTTTGATTTTGCTTACTTGTGTGATGTTTCTCCTGATAGTTGCATACGTTCAAATAGTGGTTACATGAGCAATTTTAATATTAACTCTGTCGATACACAATCATTAAATTTGGAAACAACCAAAAATTCTAAAAATACTAGCATAGCATCCGACCTTACTCCTGATGAGAGAGAGGGATTTCAAAAAATATTTAAAAAATATGAAGAAGTATTTGCTTGGTCTTTTGAGGATATGCTTGGAATAGATCGAGACATACTCGAACATCTGATTCTTACTTACACTCACATGAAACCTGTCAAATAAGACTAGAGTGGGCTGAATTGGTTAAAGAAGAGGACACTAAACAAATACATGTAAAGTTCCTTGAAGTGATAGATTATCTAGATTGGCTAGCCAACATAGTGCCCGTACCAAAGAAAGATGGAAGAATTAGGGTCTGTGTGGACTATAGAGATTTAAACAAAGCTTCGCCTAAAGATGATTTTCCTTTATCCCATATAGATGTCCTTATTGATAGTGCAGCTTCTAGAGTGCTACATTCATTTATAGACGGATTTTTTGGATGCAACCAAGTGTTAATAGCCCAAGAAGATAAAGCTAAAACTACCTTCATTACTACATGGGGTATATTTTGTTATAGGGTGATGTCGTTCGGTTTAAAGAATGCTAGAGCAACCTACTAAAGGATGGCCACCACCTTATTTCATGCTATGATGCATAAAGAAGTCAAAGTGTATGTTGATGATATGATGGTGAAGTCAGATACAAGGGAACAACACTTCCAAAACCTAGAATTATTCTTCGAGAGAGCACTGAAGTATAAGCTAAGGTTAAACCCAAAGAAGTGTGTGTTTGTGGTTACCTCAAGCTAGTTGTTGGGACATTGGTCCAAATGGCATTGAGATTGACCCTAACAAGGTTAAGGCAATCAGGGATATGCTAGCCCCTAAGATGGAGAGAGAAGTTCTAGGATTTATTAGTAGATTGTAATACATTAGTAGGTTTATAGCAAAGCTCACCATAATCTGTGAACCTATCTTCAAATTGCTTTAAAAAATCAGCCAGTCATGTGGAATGAAGAGTGTCAAAAGGCCTTTGAGCACATAAAGGAGTATTTGCTAAATCCACCTATTTTAAAACCACCTAAACTCGGTAAACCCTTGTTACTATACTTAGCAGTAGAAGAAGAGTCAATAGGAGCCATGCTAGCCCAAGCAGATGAGTCAGGAGTTGAGCACGCAGTCTACTATTTGAATAGAAAGCTCCTACCTTATGAAATTAAGTATAATATCATTGAAAAGACCTGTATAGTTATGGTTTGGTCTTCTAAGAAGTTGTGGCATTACTTTCAATCTTATAGTGTGCAAGTAATTTCTAGGTTGGATCCAGTGAAGTACTTAAGGGAGACACCCTCTTTGATCGGGAAGTATGGGCGATGGTTGATAATATTGGAAGAATTTGAGATTGAGTATATAATTTGGAAAATAATCAAAGGTAGAGCAGTGGTAGAATTCCTGGCCCAACAACCATTACCAGATAGTGAAGAGGCAATCTTGGAATTTCCCGATGAACATTTAGAAGCCATAGAAGTACAAGGATGGAGAATGTATTTTGATGGAGAAATGAATAGGAAAGAAGCAGGTTTGGGAGTCATACTAGAATCTCCCAAAGGGGAGCTTATCCCTATAGCCAATAAGTTGAAGTTCAAGGTAACCAATAATATGGTGGAGTATGAAGCATTTATTTTTGGTTTGAAAACCCTGATGATTATGAAGGTGGATAAGGTGCAAGTCTTTGGCGATTCATTACTAGTAGTATCCTAAGTAAATGGAGAGTGGGAGTTAAAAGAAGAGAAGCTAAAACCATATCGCCATTACTTGACCTTGATGAAGAAAAATTTTAAGGAGTGCAAGTTTATATACCTACCAAGAGAAGAAAACCAGATGGCTGATGCCCTAGCCACATTATATTCAGTATGGGAAAATCCTGTCAACTTATTCCTTAAGCCTCTGATTTTGACCAGTTCATCAACTCCTTTCTTTGAATATGAGACATTCATGGAAACTGATACAGACCATGATGCGTGGTATGATACTATAAGATGATTTTTGGAGGAGAAGGAATACCCGTTGGGAGCAACAAAGAAAGAAAGAAGAGCCATAAGACGATGGTCCATACAATACATCACCTTTCATGGAGAGTTATATCAAAGATGGTCTGATGGGGTGCACTTGAGATGCTTGAGGAAGCTTGAAGTGGAGCATATTGTGAGCGGGGATTTTTGCCCTGTAACACCCCTTCCCGACCTACGTGTGTAAGCTGAGTAGAGGCGCCACCCTATCCTAATGTTGCTACCACTTTTACTTAGTCAAATTTTTGTTCCGATTTTTATAGAAATTTTGCCATAGTTTTGCCTAAAAATTCAATCCCAAGTGTCGACAAAACTGGTTTTTTTTTTCTAATTTTTGAAAACATTTTTACACAAACCAATGCAAACAAAATCATTCTCAGTACACTTCCAATAAATCCCCCTTATAACCTCAACTACAACCTGCAAAAAGGATTTACACTTCTAGTACAAAATAAAGTAAAGGTTTATTATGAAATACAGCAGATAAAATCTTTGTTCACTATGCAACGGAAAGTAACAATATTTACAAATTCATATACATCAAAACTCAAGTTTTACAACACATAAAATTTATACATGTTTGGCAGTCAGTCTTCGATCTTAAAGCCCACTATTCAATCTTCAAAATCTAGGCTCGACTCGGCCTAGAGGAACTCTCTGGTTCTTCCTTGTCACCTGCGCGAAGAATCACATTCGCGCTAAGCCAACGGCTTAGTAAGATAAAACATGCTAATGGTATGCTTTAATGTAATGCAATGCCACATATGTTATTGATAAGATCAATATCATAAATATAAAGTTAACCACATAATTATGCATTTCACAAATCATAGTCATATGAGCATACCACATTTCAACATCTTTCCACATTCAACATTAATCAATCATACTCAATAACCAACATCTCATTTCATTAACTCATAACATTATTTAGGACATTCATATAACCCTGACACCTATGGGCCCAACAAGTATTTAATACGATATTCAGAGTTCAGAGTTACTGCTTTGGTTCATAGTCACAATAATCACGCCCGTAGGCAAGTGTAACAGACCCAGTCTCTTGGATCATCAACTCAACACATATGAGGAGATCCTCAACCCGGCAAGACTGTTACAAATCATATATCTCATAGTGTAACAGACCCAGTCTCTTGGACCATCAACTCAACACCTATGAGGAGGTCCTCAACCCGGCAAGACTGTTACCTGTCATCATTTCTTAGGCATGCCACCCAAATCCAGAACTCTGAAACTGAATAACATATTAAACAAACAATTCATTTCCATTCTCAATTCTCATCACATTTAGGCAAACATGCCTTCTTTCTTTCAGTTACATCATCTTAGCCAATAACAATGGCTTCACATTTCATTTCACAATATAACATCTCATTATTCAAGTATATATATATATATCTCATCCATGATCACATTATATCTCACATAGCATCATTCATAAATATCAACATTTCATACCACATTACTCATGAAACACATTACCATTCACAATGCACAACATAACATTGTTCAATCTCAACAATGCAATTAGGGCAAAGAACAATTGATTATAACATTCATTGATTCAAGTGTGTTTAAAGTGTTTAGGGTTAGGTTTAAGGACCAACCTACCTTTGGAAAACCAAAGCAATGCAAAAAGAACAAAGAATTAAAACCCTAACCATAAATAGTACATTCTGGTTTTAAACTCCATTTTATCCTTATTTTGAAAAATTGTATAAAATAATCTACTTGACTAAAAATTCTAAAATTTTTACAGAATTTAGTTTTGTATCTTAAAATCATCCCTTTAAAATTTCAGATCAAACTGAACACAAAATCTTGGTCAAATAGTTCACCTAACCAGACTGCCCCAATTGCCCTGCATCCTGGCAGCAGTTCTGAACTTTGTGAATTCCATAAATCAAATTCAATCAACGTGGTTCCAAATTATTTTTCTCAAATACTAGACTCACTAAGCAACAACATATCCAAAATTCGATTGGATATGATTTTTCTACATTTTATTAAAAATCACGAAATATAGCTGTCCCAGTTAAGGTACCTGCTGGAACAGGTCTAATGAAAATAATCTTTCTAAACTCATAACCATTCCAAAATCGAATCAACATATTTTTCAGTCATTCTACACTCATAGAGGCACAACATATCAAAAATTCACTTCAAGAACATTTTTCTATAATTAATTAAAAATCATACAAATCACAGCCTTTACTAATTGTAAAACAGAAACAATTTCACTAAACACAACTCTTACTCAACACAATCACTTCCAACACCTTCACCAACTCAACTTCTCATCATCAAACCAACAAACCCTAATTCCTTTCTCACACCACTTCAAAAGAATTGAAGAAATTAAAGAAAAGATCTTACCTCAAATGAAGAAATCTACAAATCTTTAACCAAAACCCTTGTTTCTTTCTTCAAAATGCTTCAAACCTCAAGATCACCTCTCTTTCTCTCTTTGTCTATGGAGAATCCGGCCACTTCAAGAAAGAAAGAAGAAAATGCACAAGTCAAACACCTTTTCTTCTTTTAATCTCCACCATGCATCTTACAAGGAAAATTACCAAAACACCCTTAACCATATAACTAACTCTTTGTCTCATATAAGCCCTTTATAGTAATTTCATTAACAACCAAAAATATCTTCTTCCACTTAACCATCACCTTGACTCTTCATTTGACCAATGTATATGTTAATTATATCATCATATAAACAACATATACATTTGTCTCTAAACCCTAAATTTCTTCTCCAAAACACATATACATATACATTCTCTTCCCATTTCTTTTCTCTTACAATTTAACACATATATGCACAAACATTCACTTCCCAATATATATATCAACAACCACAATAACAACAACATACTCAAAACTTCTAGGGCATAAATGAGGATATTACAATTCTCCCCCTCTAAAAAGAAAATTTCGTCCTCGAAATTACCTGATATCAAAGCTGAAACAATTGCGGATACTGCTCTCGCATGGTATGCTCACTTTCCCAAGTCGCTTCTTCTTTTGCATGATTCTTCCAAAGAATCTTCACCAATGGCACTCTCTTGTTCCTTAACTCTTTCACTTCTCGTGCCAAGATAGCAACTGGTTCCTCTTCAAATGTCAAATCTGGGCTCACTTCAATAGACTCAAATGGCAACACATGAGATGGATCCGACCTATATCTCCTCAACATAGAAACATGGAATACATTATGAATACGATCCAACTCAGGTGGCAAAGCAAGTCGATACGCCACTGGCCCAACTCTTTCTAACACTTCATACGGCCCAATGAAACGAGGACTCAATTTTCCTTTCCGACCGAACCTCAAAATTTTCTTCCAAGGAGACACTTTCAGAAATACCTTATCTCCAACATCAAACTCTATATCTCTCCTTTTTAGATCTGCATAAGACTTCTGTCGGTCTGAAGCTGCTTTTAACCTGCCTCGAATCAACTTTACTTTATCTTCAGTTTCTTGAATCAAATCAGGACCAACCAACTTATTATCTCCAAGCTCATTCCAACAAAGAGGTGTCCTACACCGTCTGCCATACAATGCTTCAAACGGTGCCATACCAATGCTGGATTGGTGACTGTTGTTGTAAGCAAACTCCACAAGAGGTAAAAACCTATCCCAACTTCCAGAGAAATCGATGACACAGCTTCTCAACATGTCCTCAATAATCTGTATCACCCTCTCTGACTGTCCATCCGTCTGTGGATGAAAAGCAGTGCTGAAGTGCAGTCGAGAACCTAAAGCACTATGCAAACTCTTCCAAAATCTGGAAGTAAACCTGGGATCTCGATCAGACACTAAAGAAGTTGGAACACCATGTAGTTTCACAATCTCATGGATATACAGCTCAGCCAATCTCTCCAAAGAGTAATCCATTCGAACCGGAAGGAAATGAGCTGTCTTAGTCAATCTATCCACAATCACCCATATAGCATCATGCTTCTTTTGTGTCAATGGCAAACCAGACACAAAATCCATTGTCACTCTTTCCCACTTCCATTCTGGCACTGACAATGGTTGAAGCAACCCGGTTGGAACTTGATGCTCTGCTTTAACCTTCTGACAAGTGAGACATTTCGATACAAACTCAGCAATGTCTCTCTTCAAACCAATCCACCAATAATGCTGTCTCAAATCATGATACATCTTCGTATTACCCGGATGCATAGCAAACATTGACTGATGAGCTTCTTCTAAAATGACTCTTTTCAAATCAGCATCATCGGGTACACACAATCGGTTCTTAAACCAGAGACTCCCATCATCTTTCACAACAAAATCTCTAGTCTTCCCATTCTTGCAATCTGAAAAAATCTTCTGAATCTTCTTATCGGCCAACTGAGCTTCTTTGATCTGATCTAACAAAATCGGCTTTAATTGCAACTGTGCCAATAATGCACCATCAACACAAGGTACAAAACTGGCATGCAATGCTCTCAACTCAACAAGCAACGAGAGCGAGTAAACAGTTAAACCAGCTAAAGACTTCCGACTCAAGGCATCAGCAACAACATTTGCTTTACCTGGATGATAGTCAATCAAGCAGTCGTAGTCTTTAATCAATTCTAACCATCTCCTCTGACGAAGATTGAGTTCTTTCTGGACACCCAAATACTTCAAACTCTTGTGATCAGTGTAGATGAAACATTTCTCCCCAAACAGATAGTGGCGCCAAATCTTTAATGCAAACACAATGGCAGCCAATTCTAAATCATGGGTCGGATAGTTAAGCTCATGCGGTTTCAACTGTCGAGATGCATAAGCTATAACTTTCCCTTCCTGCATCAATACACACCCCAAACCTCTATGTGAAGCATCACTGTAGATCACATATGGTTTGCCTTCAACAGGTAAAGTAAGAACAGGCGCTTGAGTCAACAACTCTCTCAACTGCTCAAAACTAGCCTGACACTGATCTGTCCACACAAATCTCACTCCCTTTCGAAGTAATCTGGTGAGTGGAGTAGCTATCAAAGAAAACCCTTTCACAAACCGTCGGTAATAGCCTGCCAAACCCAGAAAACTTCTAATCTCTGTCACAGACTTGGGTGGACTCCAATTTAAAATGGCTTCAACTTTGCTCGGATCAACTCTGATGCCTTCTGCAGAAACAATATGTCCGAGAAAAGCAACTTGATCCAACCAGAACTCACACTTCGACAATTTGGCAAATAACTGATTCTCTCTCAAAATCTGCAACACAATCCGCAGATGCATATCATGCTCCTCTTCATTCCGCGAATACACCAGTATATCATCAATGAAAACCACTACAAACTGATCCAAATAGGGCCTAAACACCCTATTCATCAAATCCATAAAAGCTGCAGGTGCATTCGTTAGACCAAAAGGCATAACTAAAAACTCATAATGCCCATACCTGGTCCGAAAAGCAGTCTTAGGAACATCTTCACTTCTTACCCTCAGCTGATGGTACCCAGATCTCAAATCAATTTTGGAGAACACTGACGCTCCCTTCAACTGATCAAAGAGATCATCGATTCTAGGCAAAGGATATTTATTTTTAATAGTCACCTTGTTCAATTGCCTATAATCGATACACAACCTCATAGTACCATCTTTCTTCTTCACAAATAGCACAGGAGCTCCCCAAGGAGAAACACTGGGGCGAATGAATCCTTTGTCCAACAACTCCTGTAATTGCACTTTCAACTCCCTCAATTCTGCTGGTGCCATTCTATAAGGAGTAATAGAGATAGGAGTGGTACCAGGCAACAATTCAATACCGAACTCCACCTCTCTCTCAGGAGGCAACCCTGGCAACTCCTCTGGAAACACATCTGGGAACTCAGCAACTGTGGCAATGCTATCAATAGGGGAACCCTTCACTCTAGTATCCACCACATGAGCAAGATAGGCTTCACACCCCTTTCTAATCAACCTCCTGGCTGCAACAGCTGAAACAAATAAGGAGGCTAGCTGTTCCTGCTCATTAGATACTATCACCTCTCTACCATCACCCGTTCTCAAAGAAACAATTTTCTTTTTACAATCCACCACAGCTTCATGTCGAGATAGCCAATCCATACCTAAGATCACGTCATATTCCTTAAATGGCATCTCAATCAAATCCCCAAGGAACTCCTCACCCTGCACCACTACTGCACTATCTCTATGCACCTTACTCACAACCACACTATGCCCTAACGGATTTGTTACCAACACATCAAATCCTAGGGACTCAGCATGCAAATCAGATACAGGCAAAACAGATGCACTAATATATGAATGTGTGGAACCCGGATCAATCAAAGCAAGTACTGGAGTATTAAATAAAGAAAAAGTACCAGCTATGACTGCCGATGTATCTGGCTGTCTCTGCATAACATACATCCTCTGGGAAGATCCAACCTCCTCTGGTCTACCCTCCCTGGATGTAGTACCTCTTCTAGAACTGAATCCTGGTCTACCTCCCCGGCTGGCACCTCTGCCTCCTCTGCCTCCCCTCACACTAGCTCGAGAAGCAGCAGAATCAACTGGCATCTGATCCTGCCTCTCAGGACAGTCTCTCACAAAGTGGTCAGGTGATCCACACCTGAAGCATACCCCTGATCTACTATGCCTCCAACAAACGCCCCCATGTCTTCCACCACACTGGTTACACACAGGTAAGGTGGATCTCTGAACTCCAGGAGTAGGAGCACTCGCTACTGAAGCTGCAGGTCTAAATCTCTGCCTCTGGAACTGCACTGACCTACCCACTGGTCTCTGGCTCCTACTACTCCGAGGAACAAAACTTCCTCTACCCCTCTTCGCAGAAGAAGACCCTGCCTCGAACTGGGGCCTTCTAACCCTAACCTCTTCCTCTGAAGCAGCTGCAATAACTTGAGCTCGCTCTACACTTCGAGCTGCTGCCACAAGCTGTGAGAAATCCTGATATCTGGATCCAGCCACTAAGCACATGATCGAGGGCCTCAATCCCTCCTCAAATCGCCGACATCTATCAATCTCATCAGTAATGATACCCCCAGCATACTGACTCAGTCGAATAAACTCAACTTCATACTCAGTTACGGTCCGATGATCTTGCTTCAAATCTAGAAACTCTCTTTTCTTCCCATCTTTATACTCCCTAGGAGTATACTTCAACTCAAATTCTCTCAGAAAATCCGCATAAGACAAGGTTGGTGGATCATCCATAGAATGGGGCACTGTCTTCCACCAGTCGTAGGCATCCTTCTGTAGCAAAGATCTTGCATAGTCAAACTTCTCCTCTGAAGTGGCTTGCAACTGCACAAATACCCTCTGAACTCTATCAAGCCACTGTTCTGCTACAGCCGGATCAACTGTACCAAAGAAATCCTCTCCTCCATATTTCCTTAGCTTATCATAGTGCCTTACTGGTACCGAAGGCTGAGGGGGTGGTGGCGGTGGCTGTGGTTGCACAGGTGCTTGTCTCATAGCTTCCAACATAGGCCTAAACCAGGCTGGCGGAACCTCCTCCCCAGCTGGTCTACCCGACACCGAAGCAGGTGCCTCCTCAACACTATCAACCCTAGCTCCCTCAGCAGGAGCAATACTCTCGGCACTACCCTCAACAGATTGTCGTGAATGAGATGCCATCTCTACCTATATCTGCAAACACAGCAGAATATTCCTCATTAAAGATCAAAGACTGCCATACCAAAACATGTATTTTACTCAAAAACCCACTTTAAAAATCAAAATATTCTTTTTCTTACAATTGATCTAGGTTGAGAATCTCAAACCTAGGCTCTGATACCAAAAATTGTAACACCCCTTCCCGACCTACGTGTGTAAGCTGAGTAGAGGCGCCACCCTATCCTAATGTTGCTACCACTTTTACTTAGTCAAATTTTTGTTCCGATTTTTATAGAAATTTTGCCATAGTTTTGCCTAAAAATTCAATCCCAAGTGTCGACAAAACTGGTTTTTTTTTTCTAATTTTTGAAAACATTTTTACACAAACCAATGCAAACAAAATCATTCTCAGTACACTTCCAATAAATCCCCCTTATAACCTCAACTACAACCTGCAAAAAGGATTTACACTTCTAGTACAAAATAAAGTAAAGGTTTATTATGAAATACAGCAGATAAAATCTTTGTTCACTATGCAACGGAAAGTAACAATATTTACAAATTCATATACATCAAAACTCAAGTTTTACAACACATAAAATTTATACATGTTTGGCAGTCAGTCTTCGATCTTAAAGCCCACTATTCAATCTTCAAAATCTAGGCTCGACTCGGCCTAGAGGAACTCTCTGGTTCTTCCTTGTCACCTGCGCGAAGAATCACATTCGCGCTAAGCCAACGGCTTAGTAAGATAAAACATGCTAATGGTATGCTTTAATGTAATGCAATGCCACATATGTTATTGATAAGATCAATATCATAAATATAAAGTTAACCACATAATTATGCATTTCACAAATCATAGTCATATGAGCATACCACATTTCAACATCTTTCCACATTCAACATTAATCAATCATACTCAATAACCAACATCTCATTTCATTAACTCATAACATTATTTAGGACATTCATATAACCCTGACACCTATGGGCCCAACAAGTATTTAATACGATATTCAGAGTTCAGAGTTACTGCTTTGGTTCATAGTCACAATAATCACGCCCGTAGGCAAGTGTAACAGACCCAGTCTCTTGGATCATCAACTCAACACATATGAGGAGATCCTCAACCCGGCAAGACTGTTACAAATCATATATCTCATAGTGTAACAGACCCAGTCTCTTGGACCATCAACTCAACACCTATGAGGAGGTCCTCAACCCGGCAAGACTGTTACCTGTCATCATTTCTTAGGCATGCCACCCAAATCCAGAACTCTGAAACTGAATAACATATTAAACAAACAATTCATTTCCATTCTCAATTCTCATCACATTTAGGCAAACATGCCTTCTTTCTTTCAGTTACATCATCTTAGCCAATAACAATGGCTTCACATTTCATTTCACAATATAACATCTCATTATTCAAGTATATATATATATATATCTCATCCATGATCACATTATATCTCACATAGCATCATTCATAAATATCAACATTTCATACCACATTACTCATGAAACACATTACCATTCACAATGCACAACATAACATTGTTCAATCTCAACAATGCAATTAGGGCAAAGAACAATTGATTATAACATTCATTGATTCAAGTGTGTTTAAAGTGTTTAGGGTTAGGTTTAAGGACCAACCTACCTTTGGAAAACCAAAGCAATGCAAAAAGAACAAAGAATTAAAACCCTAACCATAAATAGTACATTCTGGTTTTAAACTCCATTTTATCCTTATTTTGAAAAATTGTATAAAATAATCTACTTGACTAAAAATTCTAAAATTTTTACAGAATTTAGTTTTGTATCTTAAAATCATCCCTTTAAAATTTCAGATCAAACTGAACACAAAATCTTGGTCAAATAGTTCACCTAACCAGACTGCCCCAATTGCCCTGCATCCTGGCAGCAGTTCTGAACTTTGTGAATTCCATAAATCAAATTCAATCAACGTGGTTCCAAATTATTTTTCTCAAATACTAGACTCACTAAGCAACAACATATCCAAAATTCGATTGGATATGATTTTTCTACATTTTATTAAAAATCACGAAATATAGCTGTCCCAGTTAAGGTACCTGCTGGAACAGGTCTAATGAAAATAATCTTTCTAAACTCATAACCATTCCAAAATCGAATCAACATATTTTTCAGTCATTCTACACTCATAGAGGCACAACATATCAAAAATTCACTTCAAGAACATTTTTCTATAATTAATTAAAAATCATACAAATCACAGCCTTTACTAATTGTAAAACAGAAACAATTTCACTAAACACAACTCTTACTCAACACAATCACTTCCAACACCTTCACCAACTCAACTTCTCATCATCAAACCAACAAACCCTAATTCCTTTCTCACACCACTTCAAAAGAATTGAAGAAATTAAAGAAAAGATCTTACCTCAAATGAAGAAATCTACAAATCTTTAACCAAAACCCTTGTTTCTTTCTTCAAAATGCTTCAAACCTCAAGATCACCTCTCTTTCTCTCTTTGTCTATGGAGAATCCGGCCACTTCAAGAAAGAAAGAAGAAAATGCACAAGTCAAACACCTTTTCTTCTTTTAATCTCCACCATGCATCTTACAAGGAAAATTACCAAAACACCCTTAACCATATAACTAACTCTTTGTCTCATATAAGCCCTTTATAGTAATTTCATTAACAACCAAAAATATCTTCTTCCACTTAACCATCACCTTGACTCTTCATTTGACCAATGTATATGTTAATTATATCATCATATAAACAACATATACATTTGTCTCTAAACCCTAAATTTCTTCTCCAAAACACATATACATATACATTCTCTTCCCATTTCTTTTCTCTTACAATTTAACACATATATGCACAAACATTCACTTCCCAATATATATATCAACAACCACAATAACAACAACATACTCAAAACTTCTAGGGCATAAATGAGGATATTACATGCCCCCACTCCCAGTGGAATGATTCTTGCGACTTCGGCACTGTTTAGGCTCGGGGCCTTAGAGAACACGGACCTAAGTCCGGAGAAAATGGAGTCGCCACCCGGACAGACTGGGAAAAAGAAAGGGGTGGATGACTCGATTCCTAAGGAATCCCCAACCCCCTAATGGGTTCAAAAAGTTGGGTATGTGTGGGGAAGGTGAGAAATGGCCCAGCACCCCCATAACGCCCGGTTCATTGGAAACGGCCTCCTTTACAGGTCTTAATATTATAAAATTCTTAAATATAATAATATTATCCATATTATACATAATAATTAAAACAAAGCATCATTATATTAAAATCAAAACAATGTCCAAACAAAACAAATAAATGGACGTCCATCCGAGGATGGAAACATGTCCTTACATCCCATGCCTAAATAGGACACCCACCGAAAGGTAGAAACATGTCTTTTACATTGGTTCTAAAATAGAAAAGCAATTTAAATTACATGATATTTAACTAATGAGGTACCCACTAAGTGGAAACATACCTCTTACAACATTTGGAAATCTAAATAAATCAATAAAAGTAAATAACCATTCATAATAAATAAATCATTCATCAAAGATATTAATAAAAATATAAAATAAACATCCATCCATGATAAACTAAATAAACCAAGAATTGAACTTAAATAAATTAAAGCATATAAAATAAATCAAAGCATAATCAAATATAAATGTGAATAAAGGCAAATAAAGATTCAAATTAGGGCTATTGTTTCTATTTAAGTTTCTTTATTTCATGTGTTTGGAATTCATGAGTTTAAGCTACTATGAGTTTTAATGGAATTAAAATGGATTAAAGTTTTTATGATTTAAAAAGTTGGTACAGTTCTTTGATTCACCAAATTAGGGTTTGAGATGTATAATCATGAAATTAGATTTTGGACACTTTAAAACATCTAGATTTATGATTTACGGTCACTGGATTGTGTTTGAAAACTTACTGTGTTTGAATATGTTTATAGGGTTTTAAGGTTTAAAGGATTAGGGTTTAGAAAACTTTAAGGTTTAGGTTTTAAGGGAGTTAGGGTTCACTGTTTTGGGTTTTGGAGTTGAATTATGGTTTAGTGTTTTAGAATTAGGGTTTCGGAGAATGCATTAGGTTTTAGAATTTGTAAATCAATTGATAATTTTATGAAGTTTTATGAAAATAAATAAAATGATTTAAGGTTTTTATAAATAGAAAAGATATTTTTAGAGTTTGTGGAAAGAAACAGACTCAAATTTAGGATTTTGAAAATTTGGAAAGCAAATTAGGGTTTTGAGATTTTAAAGAAACAAAAATAATAATTTTAAGCTTTTTGGAAAACAAAGCAACGAATTAAGGTTTTTAAGCTTTAGAAAAGGTGAATTAAGGTTCTTAGGTTTTTTTGATTTTGAAGAAACAATTGGATGATTTAAGCTACTGTGAAGAAATTAGACAATTGATGCATACTTCCGTTTGTTGGTTCCACCAAAAATTTCTTCTTGGATGAACAAAAACAAAGACAAGCTTTGCTGCCTTTGATGGATTGAATTGTTGTTTGCTCTTTCAAAAAAATCAGATTGGTTCACTGCAGAAGGAATTCTTAAAATTCAAAGTTTTCCTCCTCAATTTCTGCCTCAATTTTTCCTCCCAAATCCGATCCAATTTTCTTTTTTTCTTCTCCCCTTTTTTGTGTTGTTTTAGTCCTTATTTATAGAAGATTTTTATGGTTAATTCTAGTTATTCACGGAATATAACATTTATTAAGAAAAGGAAACCGAAACCTAATTGTATTAGGTTTCGAAAAAATTTGCATCGAAAAAATTTCGCTATAAAAAAAACTGCTGCGAAAAAATTGTGCTGGAGAAAAAGCTGCCGCAGCTGGCTGTGGCAGTGGACGAGAATTGGCCTGCGGGCCATTTCGCCCGCAGAAATAAACTGCGGGCGAAATGGCTTTGGCCATTTCACCGCAATGATTTTCGGCAACGATTTTTTCGTCGCTGATTTTTTCGTCGCTGATTTTTATTTTTATTTTTTGTTTATTTTTATTATTTTTTATTATTAAAAATTAAATATTAAAGTAAATATTATTTAATTAAGATAACAAAAATTATTTTGGACTAATTAAAATATATTGAACAGGACTAGGTCAAAAATTAAGGGTCAACAGTTTGCCCCCTACTTGAATGATCTGAGACTTTAGTGAAAGTGAGTGAAAAGCAATAAGACTTAATTTTTGAGATGGTTGAGGTTTTGGGTTCTGGACCCGGTTCGAGTTCTGGACTCAAGGATAATTTTAGGTTCTGGACCTAAGGAAAATTTGGGTTCTGGACTTAGAAGAGATTCTAGGTTCTGGACCTAAGGATAATTTGGGTTCTGGACCCGAGCTAAGTTCTGGACTTAGAAGAGATTCTAGGTTCTGGAACTAAGAAAAATTTGGGTTCTGGACCCGAGTTAAGTTCTTGAATTAAAAGAGATTCTAGGTTCTGGACCTAAGTAAAATTTGGGTTCTGGACCCGAGCTAAGTTCTGGACTTAAAAGAGATTCTAGGCTCTGGACCTAAGGAAAATTTGGGTTCTAGACCCGAGTTAAGTTCTGGACTTAAAAGAGATTCTAGGTTCTGGACCTAAGGGTAATTTGGGTTCTAGACCCAAGTTAAGTTCTGGACTTAAAAGAGATTCTAGATTCTAGACTTAAGGAAAATTTGGGTTCTGGACCCGAGCTAAGTTCTGGACTCAGAAGAGATTCTAGGTTCTGGACCTAAGGATAATTTGGGTTCTAGACCCGAGCTAAGTTCTAGACTTAGAAGAGATTCTAGGTTCTGAACCTAAGGAAAATTTGGGTTCTGGACTCGAGCTAATAAAGATTTAATTATCCGTAAAAAATAATTTTTTGGTTTCAAAAAGTTTGACTAATTTTTATGCATATGTCTTCTCCTTGCCCCTATGTGTAAAAATATTTATATACACGCAAGCAGTTGAATGATTAAATTGAATAATTGAATTTACTATTTATTTACTGTGTAGTCACTGTTTATGCATTATTTACTACTCATAAATAGTAACTTATTATTCATAAATAGTATTTTACTATTAAAAATAGTAATTTACTATTTATCAACAGTAATTTACTATTCATGAATAGTAAAATTTACTATTCATAAATAGTAAAAGTTACTTTTTAATTTTATTTTTTTCCTTCCATTTCTCTATATAAACGAGCTAATTCTTTCATTCGATTCACAGCAAAATTTCTCAATTTCTATAATTCTCTCAAATTCTTTCAAATTTAGCACAGAGTTTTAAAAAAAATGCATGCTTCAAGGTCAGGGACTCATTCTAATGCCGAGTTATTGGAGTTTATTCAGCATCATGAAGATGGAATATAGATATACTAGCCGGGATGCCGCTTCATCATAGTTCCTACCAAAAGAGCGCGGTAATTATTTTTCTTTTTCTTCTTGATTTTCGTCTTTCTGTGTTTTTTTGTTTTTTTTATTTTTATTATTTATTATTTATTTATTATTTATTGTTCATTTTTTTATTTTTTTATTTATGTTTTTATATTATGCTCTTTTTAGAAAATTTAGGAAAAATATATTAATTTAAGCAGATAAGATAATATGTACTTACCTAGTATTAATTTACCTGGCTCTGTGTTAGCATGATCGTTGCGTTGTTTGGGCTGGAGGATGTATTTACAAAGCCCGACAATGGTACGATGTAGTGCCTTCTCGGGTAAGGCAGATTATCCGAGAATGTGGCTTTGAAAGCTTCATCTTACAATTGCCATCTGAGGAATATCAGATAGACTGGAGCGTAGTCCAGGCACTTGCAGAACAATGGTTGGACACAACCCATACTTTTCACTTGCCAATTGGAGAGATGACAATTGGTCCAGTCGATTTTACTGCTATATCCGGCCTTCGATTTGATGGTGTTTCGGTTCCTCTGACCAACGATATTTTAACATTTGAAGAAATTCAGGAATTAATTGGTATGGAACCATCATATAAAGGGCCTTTTAAGATACAAATTGAGCCAATTTGTAGTTATTGGATGAACTACGAAGGATGGGTTCACAGAGACACGGGCCAACAGTATGCTCGAGGATTTTTGTTATATCTGCTTGGGTTGACCATTTTAGGCAGCACTGAATCTTCCATCCACTTGTCAATGTTGAATGCTCTTTCTTACTTTAGAATGGTACCATCTTCTGGCTAGGGTGAAGCTGGTCTCGCCTGTCTTTACCATGGTCTTGATAAACTTTTCCGAAACAAGAAGTCTTTTGTCGGCTTGATGGCGGTTGTCAAGGTATTATTCTTCTACCAATGTCAATTCCACTCTTTTCTTGCATGAATGTGATCATTATTATTGTTGTAGGCATGGGCATATGAACACAACCTCGTGAGGGTACCCGGTATTTCCCGAGATAAGGTCGGATATCCAAGATTAAATTTTTGGTTGTCAGATCGTGTGGACGTTCCCGGTTCTCACCATGTGCATACTCACCGCTTTGTGTTGAGCCGCTTAACCTGGGACCAGGTAAAATAACATTAGCATACTTTAAATTTTATGTGAAAGTTTACTTGCCTTATGTTATTTTGCAGGTGAATTTGGCCTGGTGGAACTCAGAAGAGCGTACAAATTGGTCTCCTTTCATGAGGGCTGCACTATCTTTCCAACATTCTCGTCGAGTCATCGCAGGCCCAGTGTCTAGTGGCTGGTTTCTTGGGGAGAGAGTTTATGAATGTTTTCTTGATCCAGAGCAGTGGAGGGTTCCAATGCATTGCCCGGAATACACTTTAAATATTTTATCAATGCCGGAGGATGCATGGTGGTCAGCTCGATACGGTTATGGTGCTGAGTCATTTCTCCATCCGCCGGGTGCATTCTATGCCCATTTTATTCAAAGAAGGCTCTTGAACTTTGAGGTATCTCCTATTGGTGTGCGGGAGATTCCCGAAGAAAATGAGGGTAGAGATGAGGAGGAACATCACGGAGATGCAGGAGAGTTTGTTCGGGGCTAGTACTTCTCAGGCAAAACTTTTACCATTTTTCCCTTGGAACTACTTCTTTCTCTTTTTTTTTTATTCTTTAATGATTGTTGTAGGATGCTGATTCATTTAATCATGAGGCCGGACCTTCTTTTATTGCCCCTTCATTTGTTCATTCTGGCCCGCCAGATATGCCATCTCATCCGCAGGGTATTGATATGAATTACCTGGTAAGTTCCTTATTTCATGGTAATTTATGCTATATGTATGCATGATTATGTATGCTCTTACCTTTTTCCTTTTTGGCTCATAGCGGATGCTCGAAGAACAAAATAGGAAACTTCAAGAAGAGTTGGCTGCAAGTCGTCAGCAGGCTTCTCATTTTGAAAATTTATATCATCAATTCAAACAAAATTTTTGAGACTTTCGATTTCAAGGGATGAGGGATCTTGGCGCTTCTTCATCAAGAGGCCTCCAGACTAATGACCATGAGATCCTATCGTCTGCTTCTAATGAGGACCGTGACAGATCAAAATTTCAAGGTAATAGGGATTTTGGTGCTCTCGCTTTGGGTGATCCCGGGACGAGTAATTTGCCCCATCCTCCAACAGGCGATGACTTTTTCAGGGCTTTATTTGATGACTTACCACCACCTCCTTAGTGATGTATATAATTGTTGTATAAACATTGTATAATGAGTATAATAATAATGACAATATATAATTTCCATCTTCACTGTAACTCTCTCTTTTTTTTTTCTTCTTTTATTTTTTATTTAGTCTTCATATCTTTCCCTGTATAGGCTCAAACCCATGATTTTTTCTATGCGGCTTTGGTTGATGATTGTATATTGTCTAGCTTATCGAACAAGCATGCATTTCTTCCTTTCTCAAGCAATGGACCTTCTATGCCCCCCTGATTCAATATCTTCTTTTGATTCTTTGCTTCACAGGACGTTTGAATGGTTTCGTCGACTCATAGACCAAGATGATCATTGGAAGTGTTTTCATTGACTCCTTTCAGATAACCATTCGAGGATGCTTCAAGATATTGAGAACATGAACAATGGAGTCCCCAAATAGCAGAGATACATCCATTCAGCATGTTAGTTGGTAGCTTCTTCATAACCTTGCCAACAATCATTTCCTTTGCCCAATGTGCCCAAGAAACTTCTCTTAACTTGAAGGATTTGTATGACAAAAATATTTTTTATTTTGAATTTTGATTTTGAAATCAAAAGTTGGTTTTGTCAATCAATGGCAATGTACCTCAGGACTTGATTTTTCCAAATTAACATATCTATAACATGACAACCCTAGTTACCATACTAAACTTGGGAATTATTTCTATTTAAGCAAGAATTGTTGCACTTCAGATAGGCACATACACATTACTTGGCCAAAGGTCTCATTTGAGTTTAAATATTGTCTATCTCATATGCATGCTCATCCAAACTATCTCCACTAATAGACTCTACCTACCAAGAGAGATCAACAGGTCTTTGATAGGCTTGAAATGGGGTCTATAAGGGACATGGGTTTAAGTGAAGGCTATTTGTAAGTTGGGGCTGATGTGACACAATGGACAAACCTTCACACTACAAATTTCTTATTTGAACTTTAGGCAATTGGGAGCAATCTTGCTAGACTCTAAATTCATTCTGTCTTCTTGGCATTAATCTGGATCTTGATTAGGACAGTCTTTGCCCTTGCAAAAATTTAAGACCCAAATTCTTTTCTTTTCTTCTTTTCCCTTTTCTTTCCTCTTATTTTTCTTACTCTTCCCTTTTCTTTCTCTTTCCTTACTCTTCCCTTTCTTTTATCATTTTGTCCTTCTTTCTTATACGACTATCAAGTACAGAACTTTCAAGAACTGGATGGTCTTCCTCCTTTTTTCTCCAATTTTGATTGAATCTTTGGTTGGGTTGGACCAATTCAAGTAAAAATGTCTTTATGAACCAAATGGAAGCCTTTTGCTGCTTTAGGTAAAAGAGAACTCAGTTGGCTTTCTGAACCGCCTTTTTAGGTTTTATTTTTCTTTTTATTTTATTTTTTTCATTTTCTTCTTTTTCTTTTCTTTTATTTCTTTTCTTTTTTTATTTTTATTTGGTTCTAGCTCTAAAAGAGTTGTCTTGTTTGCACTAACTTGGGCTTCCAATAATGGATGAGTGGAGTAACATAAATCTTCTTTAACATGGATAAATCATTTGTTACTTTGATGTTGTCTTGATATATTGGAGATATTAAGTGAACTTCAACTACCCTTATGGTCTTGAGAACATCAACTACCCTTATGGTCTTGATAACACTAACTATTTTTACAGTCTTGGCTATGCATTCCATTCCTTGATCTTCTTGCCTCTTCACCTTAGTGATCATAAGACTTGTCAAAAGTATCATAATAGCTCAGGGTAGGTTATTGGGGTTTGTAAGCCAATGAAAAGAAAGCTAAAATTTTATGAAGGCTCAAAGGGACGACTAGGGATTGATATTTAATAGTTGGATACTAGTTGTTGGCTAACCAAACAATGCCTAGATCATTTCTCTCTTAAATAAGCAAAGTTCAATTTTGCCTCAAAAGTTTGTCAAAGCATGTTCTAAGACTGACTAGGACTAGACAAAGGTAATTATGCAGGAGCCCTCTCTAAATAAGCATACACAACTCAATGCTATAGAGCAATTCCCTCACCTACTAATGTCATTCGAGTCATGATGCATAAATATATTAATTCATGAATTATCAAGCTAGATTCCTCATTGGTTGAGCATCAAAATGAACAAAGACCAACAAAATTTTTTATAAAAGTAATTTATTCAAACAAATTTAAATTTGAAAGACATGATAGTTCCAATTAAATATTAAAGAAAGTAAAATTGAACAGAAACATTCAAGTTAAGGAAAGTTTGTTGAGTTTAAGCTTCTTTTCCTTTCATATCTTCAATATTTCCATCTTAAAAAGAGGATAAGACAAAATCTTTATCCAATCCTTTTCCCACCATGAAGGTTGCTGGTGGAGGTACTCTATTGAACTTGGGTAATGGATTGTCTTTGGTGTTCGGCTCATTAAGCTCAGACAGCTTTCCACTATCAATTAAATTTTAGATCTCATGTCTCAACCTCACACATCTATCCGTGTCATGCCCTTGCATTTGATGAAATTGACAAAATGCTTTAGTGTCAAAATTAGGTGGGAGAGGGTTAGGTACAGGGCGAGGATTTAAGGGTTGTAACAATCCCTTTCTTTGAAGCTTATTGAGAACCCAAGACATTGGTTTGCCTAATTCTAAAAACTGCCTTCTTGTTCTTTGGTTAGTAGTATTAACACCGACTTCTTTTTGCGTGCTTTGATTTCCAGACTGGTAGTTCCCTTTCTCATTCCTTTTTATTAAAAAGCGATTCTTCTCTCTCTCCCATTCTTCAATTTGCAAACCAGCTTGGAGAAGGTCTTTGAAATCACGGAAGACTAGGCAACACCCCTCTCTCAATCATCCTTATTTGATCAGATTTATCGGGCCTTTTCTTGAGCAAAGCAGTCTTGTTTCTTCATCTTTTCACATAGTCCACAAAATTCTTATTTGGCCTTTGTCTAATGGACTCAACTTCCATCAAGGTAACTTCCATCTCGACATTATATCCATATTGTTGGTGAAGGCTTTGTAAAGCAGATCCCAACTCTTTTGTGTTCCTTCTTCCAAGGTATTGAACCAATTTTCGACAAAAGGGTCCAATTTTCGACAATTTGTGAGCCTATCTTCAAATTATTGAAAAAGAATCAGCCGGTCATATGGAATGAAGAATGTCAAAAAGCCTTTGAGAGAATAAAATAGTATTTTTTGAATCCACCTCCTTTAAAACCACCTAAGCCCGGCAAACCTCTATTACTATACTTAGCAGTAGAAGAAGAGTCAATAGGAGCCATGCTAGCCCAAGCAGATGAGTCAGGGATTGAGCATGCAATTTACTATTTGAGTAGAAAGCTCCTACCTTATGAAATTAAGTATAGTATCATTGAAAAACCTGTATAGCCGTGGTTTGGTCTTCTAAGAAGCTGCGGCATTACTTTCAATCGTGTAGTGTGCAAGCAATTTTCAGGTTGGATCCAATGAAGTACTTAAGGGAGACACCCTCTTTGATTGGGAAATATGGTCGATGGTTGATAATATTAGAAGAATTTGAGATTGAGTATGAAAACAATCAAAGGTAGAGCGGTGATAGAATTCCTAGCCCAACAACCATTACCAGATAGCGAAGAAGTAACCTTGGAATTTCCGAATGAAGATTTAGAAGCAATTGAAGTACAAGGGTGAAAAATGTATTTTGATGGAGCAGTAAATAGGAAAGGAGTAGGTTTGGGAGTTATACTAGAATCACCCGAAGGAGAACTTATCCCTTTGGCTAAAAAGTTGAAATTTAGGGCAACCAATAATATGGTGGAGTAGGAAGCTTGTATTTTTGGTTTGGAAACCCTAATGATTATGAAGGTGGATAAGGTGGAAGTTTATGGCGATTCATTGCTAGTAGTATCCCAAGTAAATGGAGAGTGGGAGTTGAAAGAAGAAAAATTAAAATCATACCACCATTACCTGACCATGATGAAGAACTTTAAGGAGTGTAGGTTTGTACACCTATCAAGAGAAGAAAATCAGATGGCTAATGCCCTAGCCACATTGGCTTCGGTATGGAAAAATTCTGTCAGCTTATTCCTTAAGCCTCTGATCTTGACCAGTTCATCAACTCCTTGCTATGAATATGAGACAATCATGGAAATTGATACAGACCATGATGCATGGTACGACACTATAAGGCGATTTTTGGAAGAAAGAGAATACCCGCCGGGGGCAACAAAGAAAGAGAGAAGAGCCATCAGGTGGTGGTCATTGCAATACATCACATTCCATCAGGAGTTATATCAAAGATGGCCTGATGGGGTGCATTTAAGATGTTTAAGAAAGCCTGAAGTGGAGCGTATCATGTCAGAAATACATTCAGGAAGTTGCGGTCCGTACATGAGTGGTTTGGCCCTACTTAAGAAGATTATTCGACAAGGTTACTACTGGTTCACCATGGAGAAGGATTGTATTGAGTTTGTAAAGAAGTGCCAATAATGTCAGATGTATGGTAACTTGAATCACATGCCTCCTGAAGAATTACATTCTATGTCTTCACCCTGGCCATTTGCCACTAGGGGTATCGACATTGTAGGAGAGGCACATCCGACAGCCTCAAACGGTCACCGTTTCATTGTGGTAGCAGTAGATTATTTTTCAAAGTGGGTCGAAGTTGAATCCTTCAACAAACTGGGTGCAAATCAAATAGCTAGATTTATTGAAAAGAACCTCATCTGCAGATACGAGGTCCCGCACAGTGTGATATCAGACAATGGGGTACAGTTTCAAGGAGCAGTTAAGGATTTATTCTCAAAGTACCAAATCCATCATCATCGATCCTCTCCTTATAGACCAAAAGCTAATGGTGCAGTAGAAGCAACAAATAAGACAATTAAGTAAATTTTGTCCAAGATAACTAAGACTTACAGGGATTGGTCAGAGATGCTTCCCTTTGCTTTATGGGGATATAGGAAAAGTGTGCGAACACCTACTGGAATGACACCGTTCTCTTTGGTTTATGGGATGGAAGCAGTGTTGCCAATTGAAATAGAAATCAAGTCATTGAGAGTAGTCTTGGAAGCTGAATTGCCTAAAATGGAATGGGTAGCAAGCAGATACACACAGTTAGCTTTACTAGAAGAGAGAAGGTTAAAAGCGCTGTATCATCACCAACTGTATCAAAAGAAGATAGCTCGGGCCTACAATAGAAGGATTAAGGTCAGAAAACTCAGAGTCGAGGATTTGGTGTTGAAGCAATGTAAGCCTAATGTATCTGATCCAAGAGGAAAGTTCAGGCCTAGCTGGGAAGGGCCATATGTCATGAAATAAGTCATGAACAAAGGTGCGGTGAAGTTATCAGACATGGACGGGAACAAATTTAGTGAGCCAGTAAACATTGACAGGTTGAAGAGGCTTTATATATGATATAAAAAAAAAGAAAAAAGAAGCTCGCTAGGTTGAAAATCCAAAAAGGGCAGCCTAAGCAAAAGTTAGAGCAGTCCGCTAGTTCTGAAAATCCAAAAAGACGGGCTAGGCAACAATTAGGGATAAAAGAGAGAAAATCGTCAATTAGAAAACCCGAAAGGGCTAGTTGGCAACAGGAGTGACCTTGTGTATGCTGGCTCTATGTTTGGTTGTTCCCTAATTTAATAAAACAGAATTAATGTTAAAATTATTCTATGTGCACTGTTATAAGTATTTGACCAGATATTGATGAAATAAATAAACACAATAGCAAAAGGTGATGACAAATTATAAATGGAAAAGAAGCATCTTTTATTACTTTAATTATTTTTCATCCTAACAATACACTTTCTGAATTGACAAATGTAAAATCTATGGCAGTCGATATAT
This sequence comes from Garcia nutans, assembly GCA_947685225.1. Classification (NCBI taxonomy): domain Eukaryota; kingdom Viridiplantae; phylum Streptophyta; class Magnoliopsida; order Malpighiales; family Euphorbiaceae; genus Garcia; species Garcia nutans. The sequence goes on along the minus strand of CANTUV010000023.1, from coordinate 12,775,130 downwards.
ATAACGTGCAGGCCAGCTTTGTCTCAGCTGATCCAAGTAGGCTTCAGTCAAGCGAGGCATGTCTAAATCGGGAGTAAAGTCAAAATCGAGAGGCTCAGCTCCATACTGATGGCCAAGACATCGAGGATCATAGCAAGTACCTTGACGAAGAGCAGTGAGGGAAACATACATCAAGTATGTCCGCATGGTGACACGAGAAATCTTCCACCAAGGTACCAAACAACGAATATTGACCTCAGCGCGTGAGTGGATCCAGTCAACCCAGTCAGCATATGAAGAAGCAGGATGGAGTAGTTTCCTAGCAGAATGATGACATGGCAGGTATCTGGCAAAATCCATGGATGGAGTATCAAGAAAACAAAGACGCTCCTGAAGCCAAATCTATGAAAAAAAATTAAAAATAAAAAAAATAAAAAAAATAAAAAGGTCCGCTAAGTTGAAAACTCGCAAGGGCAGCTTAGGCAAAAATTAGGACAGCTCGCTAGTTCCAAAAACTCACATGGGCAGACTAGGAAAAAATTAGAGCAATATATATATATATATAAAGAATAAAAAAGAGGTCCGCTAAGTTGAAAACCCGCAAGGGCAGCTTAGGCAAAAATTAGGACAGCTCGCTAGTTATGAAAACCCACATGGGCGGACTAGGCAAAAATTAGAGCAATAAAGAAAAGAAAAAAGAAAAAACCTAAATTGAAAACCCAAAAGGGAAGTTTAGGTAATTACCTGAAGCAGCAATGGACTCCCAGATAGTCTCTTTGACAATTCTGATTTAAGTCGGTCTAATCCAACTAAGGTCTCGGCTAAGATCACAGGTACTGGCGACAAGCCTCCTTCCATTTGGTTCATAATATCCAATACTCGTGGATCAATGTCGCCGTCAGAAGAGACAAGCAGGAATTGGCTGAGTAAGCAAAGACAGAGCATGCGTCCCCATGCCTTAGTAGGGGCCAAATGAGAGAGATAAAAATCAATCAAGGGAGCAAGTAGAATTATTTCACCTCTCATCAACCAAAGAACTTCGGGTTTTGGAATTTGAAATAACATCTGCATCTTCTGTTGAGTCTTGGAAATCAATGTGGGTAATGCCATTTGTTGATTATTTGGATATCCAAGAATGGCCTCAAATTCTTCAATCAAGGGACATATTTCAAAGCCATTAATTTTAAATGCCCTAGAATCCTCATTCCAAAAGGAAGCCACGGCATGTAAGAAGGAGCGGTCCAATTTAACATTTTGAAAACATTTTAAAACATAAAGTTTTGACCATAAAATTTGCTTCCAATGAATGGCATCCATATTCTTAAATAGAATTTTTATCTTCTTAAAATGAAGTTTGGTCATGGTGATGAAGAAAAATCAAAACTGTTAAAGGGGTCTTCACATTGAAATAGAAAGTTTTTTTGGATTTTGTATGAAATATGGCATGAAAGGTGATTTATATAGAGGAAATAACCTTTTCCATAATTGATAAGGTAAAGGTGATGGAAAAGGATGAAACCATGTTGTGTAAGGAAAAGAATTGGAGACAATTTCCTTTACCACGTTGAATTTGGTTTAGCAAAGTAATGTGGCTATGAATTATGAAATTGTGTAAAGTACTGTGATAAAAATATGAAAGAGAAAGTTTAGTAATTGTGATGCAGTACGATGAAAAGTGAAAAAAGAAAAAAAGGTTATAGTAATTGTATTATTTATTATTATTTTACAATGTTTATATAATCGATACAATATTTACATATCACTAAGAGGGTGGTGGTAGGTCATCAAATAAAGCCCTAAAAAAGTCATTGCCTGTTGGAGGAGGGGGCAAATGACTCGTCCTGAGTCCGCCCGAAGCGGGAGCACCAAAATCCGGCAAATTACTTGTCCCGAGATCACCCGAAGCGGGAGCACCAAAATCCCTATTACCTTGAAGTTTCGATCCGTCACAGTCCTCATCAGAAGAAGATGAAAGGATCTCATGGTAATCAGTCTGGGGGCCTCTTGACGAAGAAGCGCCAGGATCCCTTATCCCCTAAAATCGGAAGTCTTAGAAATGTTGTTCGGATTGATTATATAAATTTTCAAAATGAGAATCCTGCTGACGACTTGCAGCCAACTCTTCTTGAAGTTTCCTATTTTGTTCTTCGAGCATCCGCTGTGAGCCAAAAAGGAAAAAAGGTAAGAGCATACATAATCATGCATATATATAGCATAAATTACCATGAAATAAGGAACTTACCAGGTAATTCATATCAATGCCCTGTGGATGAGATGGCATATCTGGAAGGCCAGAATGAGCAAACAAAGGGGCAGTAAAAGAAGGTCCAGCCTCATGATCAAATGAGCTAACAGCTTGCAACAATCATTAAAGAATAAATCAAAAAAATAAAGAAGCAGTTGCAAGGGAAAAATGGTGAAAGTTTTACCTGAGAAGTACTAGCCCCGAGAGGTGGAACAAACTCTCCTGCATCTCCATGATGTTCCTCTTCATCTCTACCCTCATTTTCTTTGGGAATCTCCCACACACCAACAGGAGATACATCAAAGTTTAAGAGCCTTCTTTGAATAAAATGGGCATAGAATGCACCCGGCGGATGGAGAAATGACTCAACACCATAACCATACTGAACCGGCCACCAGGCATCCTCCGGCATCGACATAATATTTAGAGTATATTTCGGGCAATGCATTGGAACTCTCCGCTGCTCTGGACCGAGAAACCACTCATAAACTCTCTCCGAGAAACCAGCCACTAAACACTGGGCCAGCAAATGACTCAACAAGAATGTTGGAAAGATAGCACAGCCCTCATGAAAGGAGACCAGTTTGTCCGCTCTTCTGGGTTCCACCAGGCCAAATTCACCTGCAAAATAACATAAGGTTAGTAAACTTTCACATAAAATTTAAAGTATACTAATGTTATTTTACCTAGTCCCAGGTTAAGCGGCTCAACACAAAGCAATGAGTATGCACATGACGAGAGCCAGGGACGTCCACACTATTTGACAACTAGAAATTTAATCTCGGATACCCGACCCTATCTTGGGAAATACCGGGTACCCTCACGAGGTTGTGTTCATATGCCCATACCTACAATAATAGTAAAGATCAAATTCATGCAAGAAAAGAGTGGAATTGACATTGGTAGAAGAAGAATACCTCGACAGCCGCCATCAAGCCGACAAAAAACTTCTTATTTCGGCAAAGTTTATCAAGACCATGGTAAAGACACGCAAGACCAGCTTCACCCCAGCCAGAAGATGGTACCATTTTGAAGTAAGAAAGGCCATTCAACACCGACAAGTGGATGGAGGATTCAGTGCTGCCTAAGATGGTCGACCCAAGTAGATATAACAAAAATCCTCGAGCATATTGTTGGGCCATTTTTCTGTGAATCCGTCCTTCGTAGTTCATCCAATAACTAAGAATTGGCTCGATTTTTATCTTAAAAGACCCTTTATATGATGGTTCCATACCAATTAATTCCTGAATTTCTTCAAATGTTAAAATGTCATTGGTCAGTGGAACCGGAACACCATCATATCGAAGGCCGGTTATAGCAGTAAAATCAACCGGACCAATTGTCATCTCTCCAATGGGCAAGTGAAAAGTGTGGGTCGTGTCCAACCATCGCTCTGCAAGCGCCTGGACTACGCTTCGATCTATTTGATATTCCTCGGATGGCAATTGTAAGATGAACTGCTCAAAGCCGCAATCTCGAATAATCTGCCTTACCCGAGAAGGCACTACATCGTACCATTGTCGGGCTTTGTAAATACACCCTCCAGCCTGAACAACGCAACGATCATACTAACACAGACTCTTGTAAGTTAATACCATGTAAGTACATATTATCCTATCTGCTTAAATTAATATATTTTTCCTAAATTTTCTAAAAAAAAAGATAATAATATCAGAATACAAAATAAACAAACAAAATAATAATAAAGGAAAACACAATAATAAAAAAAACATAAAAAAATCATCAAACAAAAATAAAAAATAATCATAAATAAAAAAATCAAAAATAATAAAGAATAATAATAACAGAAAAATAAATAAATAATAATAATTATTAAAAAAATTATTAAAAAAAAGACAAAAAATCAAGAGAAAAGAAAAAGAAAAATAATTACCGCGCTCTTTTGGTTGAAACTACGATGAAGCGGCATCCCGGCTAGTATATCTATATTTCCATCTTCATGATGCCGAATAAACTCCAATAACTCAGCATTAGAATGAGTCCCTAATCTTGAAGCATGCATTTTTTTTTTGAAACTATGTTTTAAATTTGAAAGAATTTGAGAGAATTATAGAAATTGAAAAACTTTGCTGTGAATTAAATGAAGGATTCGTGGGTTTTTATAGGAAAAAAATAAAATTCAAAAGTAAGTTTTACTATTTATGAATAGTAATTTTTTACTATTGATGAATAGTAAATTTTACTATTCATAAATAGTAAATTACTATTGATAAATAGTACATTACTATTCTCAATAGTAAATACTATTTACTACTATTTACAAATAGTAAGTTACTATTTATGAACATTAAATAGTATATGAACAGTGATTACACAGTAAATAAACAGTAAATTCAATTATTCAATTTAATCATTCAACTGCTTGCGTGTATATAAATATTTTTACATGCAGGGGGCAAGGAGAAGACATGTGCATAAAAACTAGTCAAACTTTTTGAAACAAAAAAATTATTTTTTGCAGATAATTAAATCTTTATGAGCTTGGGTCCAGAACTCAAATTTTCTTTAGGTCCAGAGCCTAAAATCTTTCCTAAGTCCAGAACTTAGCTCGGGTCCAGAACCCAAATTATCCTTAGATCTAGAACCTAGAATCTCTTCTAAGTCCAGAACTTAGCTCGGGTCCAGAACCCAAATTTTACTTAGGTCCAAAACCTAGAATCTCTTTTAAGTCCAGAACTTAGCTCGGGTCCAGAACCCAAATTTTCCTTAGGTCCAGAACCTAGAATCTCTTTTAAGTCCAGAACTTATCGAGTCCAGAACCCAAATTTTTCTTAGGTCCAGAACCTAGAATCTCTTCTAAGTCCAGAACTTAGCTCGGGTCCAGAACCCAAATTTTACTTAGGTCCAGAACCTAGAATCTCTTTTAAGTCCAGAACTTAGCTCGGGTCCAAACCCAAGTTTTTCTTAGGTCCAGAACCTAGAATCTCTTTTAAGTCCAAAACTTAGCTCAGGTCCAGAACCTAAATTATCCTTAGGTCCAGAACCTAGAATCTCTTCTAAGTCCAGAACTTAGCTAGGGTCCAGAACCCAAATTTTTCTTAGGTCCAGAACCTAAAATTACGCTTAGGTCCAGAACCTAAAATTATCCTTGAGTCTAGAACTCGAATCGGGTCCAGAACCCAAAACCTCAACCATCTCAAAAATTAAGTCTTATTGCTTTTCACTCTCTTTCACTAAAGTCTCAGATCATTCAAGCAGGGGGCAAACTGTAGACCCTTAATTTTTGACCCAATCCGGTCCAATATATTTTAATTAGTCCAAAATAATTTTTGTGTTGTCTAATATATTTTAATTAGTCCAAAATAATTTTTGTTATCTTAATTAAATAATATTTGCTTTAGTATTTAATTTTTATTAATAAAAAATAAAAATAATAATATTAAACAAAAAATAAAAATAAAAATAAAAAAGATTGGCGACGAAAAATTTTGTCGCCGAAAGGGGCTGCGGCGAAATGGCCTTGCATAGGATTTTCCTACGGGCGGCCATTTCACCCGTAGATAATTTCTACAGGCAAAATGGCCCGCAGGCCAATTTGCCCCCCACTGCCATAGCCAGCTGCTGCAGTTTTTTTGCCAGCGCATTTTTTCCGCATCAGTTTTTTTTTTGCCAGCGCATCTTTTCCGCAGCAGTTTTTTTTTGCCAGCGAAATTTTTTCGACGCAAATTTTTCGAAACCTAATACAATTAGGTATCAGTTTCCTTTTCTTAATCAATATTAGATTCCATGAATAACTAGAATGAATAAAAAAAATCTTCTATAAATAACACTAAAAACAACACAAAAAGGGATCGAAAATTGGACAGAAATTTGGAGGAGAAATTGGAGACCGAAACTGAGGAGGAAAAGCTTTGAATCAATCTGATTTTTTGAGAGAGCAAACAAATAATTCAATCCATCAAAGGCAGCAAAGCTTGTCTTTGTTCTTGTTCATCCAAGAAGTGATTTTTGGTGAAACCAACAAACGAAGGTATGAATTTCTTTATTTGTTTCATTAATTCACAGTAGCTTCATCATTCAAAAATCTTAAAAATTGTTCTGTTTCTTCAAAATAAAAAAAAAACCTAAGAAACCTAATTCACCTTTTCTAAAGTTTAAAACCCTTAATTCGTTGCTTTGTTTTCCAAAAAGCTTAAAATTGTTATTTTTGTTTCTCCAAAATCACAAAACCCTAATTTGCCTTCCAATTCTTCAAAATCATAAATTGAATCTGTTTCTTTCCAAAAACCCTAAAAAATATCTTTTTCAGTTTCTATAAACCTTAAATCGTTTTGTTTATTTTCATAAAGTTTCATCAAATTATCAATTGTTCAAATCCTAAAACCTAATGCATTCTCCGAAACCCTAATTCTAAAATTCTAAAACCCTAATTCAACTTTAAAACTAAACAGTAAATCTTAAACTAACTAACCTAAACCCTAAATTTTCTAAACCCTAATTTTTAAAACCTTAAAACCATATAAATCTAAATGTTATAATTCAAACACAGTAAGCTTAAAAAACCATAATTCAGTAACCGTAAATCATAAATCTAAATGTTTTAAAGTGTCCAAACCCTAGTTTCATGATTTCACTTCTCAAACACTAATTTGGTTAATCAAAGAACTTTACCAACTTATTAAATCATAAAACTTTAATCCATTTTAATTCCCTTAAAGTTCATAGTAGTTAAGAATTACAAACCCTAAATAAACACATAAATTCCAAAACCCTAAACACATTAAATAAAGAATCTTAAATAGAAACAGTAGCCCTACTTTGAATCTTTACTTGCTTTATTCAATTTTGTATTTGATTATGCTTTAATTTATTTTTAATACTTTGTTGATTTATTTAAGTTCAATGTTTGGTTTATCTAATTTATCATGGATGGATGTTTACTTTCTATTGATATTTTAGTACCTTTGATGAATGATTTATTTATGATGAATGGTTATTTACTTTTATTGATTTATTTAGATTTCCAAATGTTTTCAGAGGTATGTTTCCCCTTGGTGGGTACCTCATTAGTTAAATATAATGTAATTTAAATTACTTTTCTATTTTAGAACCAATGTAAAGGACATGTTTCTACCTTTCGGTGGGTGTCCTATTTAGGCATGGATTATGTAAGGGCACGTTTCCATCTTCGGATGGGTGTCCATTTATTTGTTTTGCTTGGACATTGTTTTGATTTTTAATATATCGATGCTTTATTTTAATTGTTGTGTGTAATATGGATAATGTTGTTATATTTAAGAATTTTATAATATTAAGACCTCTAAAGGAGGCCAGTTCCAATGAATCGGGCGTTGTGGGGGTGTTGGGCTATTTCTCACCTTCCCCACATGTACCCAACTTTCCGAGCCCATTAGGGGGTTGAAAATTCCTTAGGAATTGAGTCATCCACCCCTTTCTTTTTTCCCGGCCCGTCTAGGTGGCGACTCCATTTTCTCCGAACTTAGGTCCGTGTTCTCTAAGTCCCCGAGCCTAAACAGTGCCGAAGTTGCAAGAACTATTCCACCGGGAGTGGGGGCAAAAATCCCCGCTCACAGTATCGATGACAAGCCTCCTTCCATTTGGTCCATGATATCCAATACTCGTGGATCGATATCACCATCGGAAGGAACAAGCAAGAATTGGCAAAGCAAGCATAGACAAAGCATGTGTCCCCATGCCTTGGTAGGAGCCAAATGAGAAATGTAAAAGTCAATCAAGGGACCAAGCAGAATTTTCTCACCTCTCGTCAACTGTAGAACTTCGGGCTTTGAAAGTTGGAACAACATTTGCTTCTTTTGTTGAGTTCTGGAAATCAATATAGGCAACGCCATTGGTTGATTGCTTGGATATCCAAGGATGATCTCAAACTCTTCAATCATGGGACATATCTCAAAGTCATTTATCTGAAATGTCCTAGAATTCACATTCCAAAAGGAAACCATGGAATGTAATATCCTCATTTATGCCCTAGAAGTTTTGTATGTTGTTGTTATTGTGGTTGTTTCAAATTGCAAGATAAAGAATTGAGAAAAGAAAAGTATATGTGTTTTGGGAAGGATTTAGGGTTTAGAGAGAATAGTATATGTTGTGTATATGTTGATATATATAACATATAAATGGGTCAAAGAAGAGTCAAGGTGTTGGTTAGTGGAAGAAGATATTTTTGTGTTGAGTGTGTAATTACATATATGGGCTTATATAAGACCAAAGGTTAGTTATATGTTTGAGGGCATTTTGGTAATTGTTTGGATGAAATGCATGGTGGAGATTAAGAAGGAAAGAGAGGTTGACTTGTGCATTTTCTTTTCTTCTCATGTTTGTGCCGGCCATTGAAGAAGACAAAGGGAAAGAGAAGTGTTCTTGATGCTATACTCAAATTGATGAAGGAATTGAGAGATTTGGTGAAAGATTGGTGGAATTTCTTCATATAAGGTAAGATCTTCTCTTTAATTTCTTCAATTCTTTTGAAGTGATGTGAGAAAGGAATTAGGTTTTGTTGGTGTGATGATGAGATAAGTTTGTGTTATGTTTTTAAGTGTTAAAATTTATTGTAAGTTAAAAGATGGAATTAGTGTTGGGTTGATTGTGAAGATTGTATGTTTAAATGGATGTTGTTTTTGAAAGATGAAAAAGGATGGTGATTAATTAGGGTTTTGAGATGGTGTTTGTTTAATTGTGATATTAATGTGTTTTAAGGTGATTTTTATGATGAATATGTGTTTAGAACATTGTTTATGTTCATTTGAAACATGTTGTATGGTGTATATTGTGATTGAGTGCAATTGAAAGAGGGTTGAAGATGGTTAGGGTTTGGTTTGGGTGACACGGCCAAAAGCAAAGGAGAGACACGGCCAAGTCATGAAAGTTTTGGGCGTGTTGAATTGGTTTTGAGAGACACGGCCGTGTCTAGTGCCTGTGTTCACTACTGTGAGTTTTGGTTTGAGTGACACGGCCACAAGCTTGGCCGTGTCCCATACCCGTGTTGCCTACTGTCTAATTGAGTTGAGAGACACGGCCACAAGCTTGGCCGTGTCCCTCATGTGTGCTGCCCGTGTCTCTCATATGGGTTAGGTAAGTTTTGTTTTCCTTGACCTAGTTGCAATGTTTTGGTTCTTCAAAGGTAGGTTGGTTCCTAAACCTAAACTTAAACACTTTAAACTATGAATGAGATAATCAAATGCATATGAAAGATCCTAAAGCTATGAATCATATAAATTGTTCTTTGCCCTAATTGCATTGTTGAGATTTAAACAAGGTTATGTGATGCATTGTGAAAGGTAATGTGTTTTATGAGTAATGTACTTTGAAATGTTATATCAAAGATGTGATATCAATGATGCTTTATGCATAATATGAATTGAAATGTGAAATGCGATACAAAGCCATTGTTTTTGGCTATGATGATGATATTGAGAGAAAGAAGGCATGTATGCCTAAATGTTGATGATAATTGGAAATGGAAATGATAATTGAATAATAAATGAATTGTGTGGCTAATGTGTTATTCCATTTTCAGAGTTGGTTGTTGGTGGCATGCCTAATAAGTGTAACAATCTCTTGAAGTTAGGTTGGATTGAATCCTTGAAGCCTAATTGAGATGTTACCACCCTTGAAGCTAGGTTGGGTTGGTTCTTGAAGCCAAGTTGGGTTGAAGCTTAGCATGCTTTGCTCCCCTTGAAGCTTGGTTGAACCTAATCCTTGAAGCCTAGTTGGGTATATGATATTGATAAATGTAATGATAGAACCAAAACATTAACTCTGAAAATTGAATGGCATATTAGTGTGTCTTGGGCCCATGCTTGTCTATGGTTAATGTGAGTCATGGATGATGCTTGTCTTTGCTTAATGTTGATTATGAATGATTAAATGAATACTAATGAGGTATATGATAAGATGTTGAAATATGATATGTCTATTTATGTTGAGTTATGAAATGTAAAGGCATGTTGTTAGTTTTGCATATATGATGTTACATGTATAATATGGATTGAGATTTGGCATTGCATTGCATCAAAGCAAAACATTAGCATGTTTTATCTTACTAAGCCCTTGGCTTAGCGCGATAGTGTTTAATCGCGCAGGTGATAGAACTGTTAGAATCGAACCCGAGAGCTCTTCGAGACCGAGTGAGGGTAGACATTGAAGAGTTGATTTTGGAGACTTAAAGATCAAAGGAGATTTGCCAATCATGTATAACTCTTTTTATATTTTGTAAAGTATTGATTAAATGTACATATTTGTATATTTGTAAATATGGAATTAAGTGTTTTCAAATATGTAAATATTTTATGACTTCCGCTGTGAAATAACTATATGTATGTATATATGTATATCTAATATGTTTTATATTTTAAGTCAATGACTTAATTTCTATAATGTATAATGATTAGGGTATTGTATCAAGTTTAAAATGTTTTGAATGTTGAAGAAAACCGTAGCATCCCTATGTTTAGTGCACTTATGCTACATTGTTGTGGTTGTAGTGTGTGTGCATTGGATGTGGGGGTGTTACATTTGTTTTGGTATCAGAGCCTAGGTTTGAGATTCTCAACCTAGGTAAAATGTAATAAAAAGAATATTTTTACTTAAAAAGTGGTTTTAAATAACACATATGTTTGGGATTGGCAACCTCTGATCTTTAATAAGGTGTGTTTTTTTTTGTGTTTGCAGTGTAGGTGTTAATGGATCCTCATTTGAGACAATCGGTTGAGGGTAGTGAGGAGAGCGTTGCTCCTGAGGATGGAGCTAGGGTTGATAGTGCTGGTGAGGCACCTGTTTCTGGGTCGGGTAGACCAGTAGGTGATGAGGTTCCGTCAGCCTGGTTTAGGAATATGATGGAAGCTATGAGACAAGCACCTGTGCAATCACAGCCACCACCCCCTCAGCCTTCAGTACCAGTAAGGCATTATGATAAACTGAGGAAATATGGAGCGGAGGATTTCTTAGGCACAGTTGATCCAGCTGTGGCAGAACAGTGGCTTGACAGAGTTCAGAGAGTATTTGTTCAGTTGCAAGCCACCTCAGAGGAAAAGTTTGACTATGCAAGATCTTTGCTACAGAAGGATGCCTACGATTGGTGGAAGACGGTGCCCCATTCTATGGATGATCCTCCAACACTGTCTTACACTGACTTCTTGAGAGAATTTGAGTTGAAGTATACTCCAAGGGAGTATAAGGATATGAAGAAGATGGAGTTCTTGAGCTTGAAGCAAGATAGCAAGACTGTAACTGAATATGAGGTTGAGTTTATTAGATTGAGTCATTACGCTGGTGGCATTATTGCTGATGAGATAGATAGATGCCGGAGGTTCCAGGAGGGATTGAGACCCTCTATCATGTGCTTAGTGGCCGGGTCTAGATATCACGATTTCTCCCAGCTAGTGGCAGCAGCTCGAGATGTAGAAAGGGCTCAAGTGATTGCAGCTGCATCAGAGGAAGAGGTCAGAGTGAGAAGGCCTCAGTTCGAGGCAGGGTCTTCTTTAGCAAAGAGGGGTAGAGGAAGCTTTGTTCCTCGGAGTAGTAGGAGCCAGAGACCAGCAGGTAGATCAGTGTAGTTCCAGAGGCAAAGATATAGACCTGCAGTTTCAGTGGCAAGTGCTCCGACCCCTATGGTTCAGAGATCCACCTTACCTATCTGCATCCATTGTGGGAGGCCACATGGTGGTCCTTGTTGGAAGGCTGGTGTTGCAGGGGTTTGTTTCAGGTGTGGGTCACCGGATCACTTTGTGAGAGATTGCCCTGAGAGGCAGAGGCAGATGTCAGTTGATTCTGCCGCTTCTCGAGCCAGTGTGAGGGGAGGCAGAGGTGCCAGCCGAGGTGGTAGAGCAGGGTTCAGTTCTAGAGGTGGTGCTGCATCCAGGGAGACTAGACCGGAGGAGGTTGGTTCTTCTCAGAGGATGTATGTTATGCAGAGACAGCCGGATGCATCGGCGGTCATAGCTGGTACTTTTTCTTTATTTGATACTGCAGTACTTGCTTTGATTGATCCGGGTTCCACCCATTCTTATATTAGTGCATCTGTATTGCCTGTGTTTGATGTGCATGCTGAGTCCCTAGGATTTGATGTTTTGGTGACAAATCCGTTAGGGCATAGTGTGATTGTGAGTAAAGTGCATCGGGATAGTGCAGTGAGGGTGCAGGGTGAGGAGTTCCTTGGAGATTTGATTGAGATGCCATTTAAGGAATATGATGTGATTTAGGCATGGATTGGCTATCTCGACATGGAGCTGTGGTGGATTGTAAAAAGAAAATTGTTTCTTTGAGAACCAGTGATGGGAGAGAGGTGATAGTATCTAATGAGCAGGAACAGTTAGCCTCCTTATTTGTTTCAGCTGTTGCAGCCCGGAGGTTGATTAGGAAGGGGTGTGAAGCCTATCTTGCTCATGTGGTAGATACTAGAGTGAAGGGTTCTCCTATTGATAGCATTGCCACAGTTGCAGAGTTCCCTGATGTTTTTCCTGAGGAGTTGCCAGGATTGCCGCCTGAGAGAGAGGTGGAGTTTGGTATTGAATTGTTGCCTGGTACCACTCCTATCTCGATTACTCCTTACAGAATGGCACCAGCAGAATTGAGGGAGTTAAAAGTGCAATTACAGGAGCTGTTGGATAAGGGATTCATTCGCCCCAGTGTTTCTCCTTGGGGAGCTCCTGTGCTGTTTGTGAAGAAGAAGGATGGTACTATGAGGTTGTGCATCGACTATAGGCAATTGAACAAGGTGACAATTAAGAATAAATATCCTTTGCCTAGAATCGATGATCTCTTTGATCAATTGAAGGATGCAGCTGTGTTTTCAAAAATTGATCTGAGATCTGGGTACCATCAGCTGAGAGTCAGAGCTGAAGATGTTCCGAAGACAGCTTTCAGGACCAGGTATGGGCACTATGAATTTTTAGTTATGCCTTTTGGTCTGACGAATGCACCTGCAGCTTTCATGGATTTGATGAATAGGGTGTTTAGGCCCTATTTGGATCAGTTTGTTGTGGTCTTCATCGATGATATTCTGGTGTATTCGAGGAATGAAGAGGAACATGATATGCATCTGCGGATTGTGTTGCAGATTTTGAGAGAGAAGCAGTTATTTGCCAAATTGTCGAAGTGTGAGTTCTGGTTAGATCAAGTAGCTTTTCTTGGACATATTGTTTCAGCAGAAGGCATCAGAGTTGATCCGAGTAAAGTTGAAGCAATTTTGAATTGGAGTCCACCCAAGTCAGTGACAGAGGTTAGAAGTTTTCTGGGTTTGGCAGGCTATTACCGACGGTTTGTGAAAGGGTTTTCTTTGATAGCTACTCCACTCACCAGATTGCTTCGTAAGGGAGTGAGGTTTTTGTGGACGGATCAGTGTCAGGCTAGCTTTGAGCAGTTGAGAGATATGTTGACTCAAGCGCCTGTTCTTACTTTACCTGTAGAAGGCAAACCATATGTGATCTACAGTGATGCGTCACATAGTGGTTTGGGATGTGTGCTGATGCAGGAAGGGAAAGTTATAGCTTATGCATCTCGTCAGTTGAAACCGCATGAGCTTAACTACCCCACCCATGATTTGGAATTAGCAGCCATTGTGTTTGCATTAAAGATTTGGCGCCATTATTTGTTTGGGGAGAAATGTTTCATTTACACTGATCACAAAAGTTTGAAGTATTTGGGTGTTCAGAAAGAGCTCAACCTTCGGCAGAGGAGATGGTTGGAATTGATTAAAGACTACGACTGCTTGATTGATTATCATCCAGGTAAAGCAAATGTAGTTGCTGATGCCTTAAGTCGGAAGTCTTTAGCTGGTTTAACAGTTTACTCGCTCTCGTTGCTTGTTGAGTTGAGAGCTTTGCGTGCCAGTTTTGTACTTTGTGATGATGGTGCATTATTGGCACAGTTGCAATTGAAGCCTGTTTTGTTGGATCAGATCAAAGAGGCTCAGTTAGCTGATAAGAAGATTCAGAAGATTGTTTTAGATTGTGAGAGTGGAAAGACTAGAGATTTTGTTGTGAAGGATGATGGGAGCCTATGGTTTAAGAATAGATTGTGTGTACCCGATAATGCTGACTTGAAGAGGATCATTTTAGAGGAAGCTCATCAGTCTTTATTTGCTATGCATCCGGGTAATACGAAGATGTATCATGATTTGAGACAGCATTATTGGTGGATTGGGTTGAAGAGAGACATTGCTGAGTTTGTATCAAAATGTCTCACTTGTCAGAAGATTAAAGCAGAGCATCAAGTTCCCACTGGGTTGCTTCAACCGTTGTCAGTGCCAGAGTGGAAGTGGGAAAGAGTGACAATGGACTTTGTGTCTGGGTTGCCTTTGACACAAAGGAGACATGATGCTATATGGGTGATTGTGGATAGATTAACTAAGACAGCTCATTTCCTTCCGGTTCGGATGGATTACTCTTTGGAGAGGTTGGCTGAGCTATACATCCAGGAGATTGTGAAATTGCATGGTGTTCCAACTTCTTTGGTGTCTGATCGAGATCCCAGGTTTACTTCGAGATTTTGGAAGAGTTTGCATGGTGCTTTGGGTTCTCGACTGCATTTCAGTACTGCTTTTCATCCACAGACGGATGGACAGTCTGAGAGGGTGATACAGATCATTGAGGATATGTTGAGAAGCTGTGTCATTGATTTCACTGGAAGTTGGGATAGATTCTTACCTCTTGTGGAGTTTGCTTACAACAACAGTCACCAATCCAGCATCGGAATGGCTCCATTCGAGGCATTGTATGGCAGACGGTGCAGAACACCTCTTTGTTGGAGTGAACTTGGTGATAGCAAGTTGATTGGGCCTGATTTGATTCAAGAAACTGAAGAGAAAGTGAAGTTGATTCGGGGCAGGTTAAAAGCAGCTTCAGACCGACAGAAGTCCTATGCAGATCTGAAGAGGAGAGACATTCAGTTTGATGTTGGGGATAAGGTATTTTTGAAGGTATCTCCTTGGAAGAAGATTTTGAGGTTCGGTCGGAAAGGGAAATTGAGTCCTCGTTTCATCGGACCGTATGAAGTGTTAGAAAGAGTTGGGCCAGTGTCGTATCGGCTTGCTTTGCCACCTGAGTTGGATCGTATTCATAATGTGTTCCATGTATCTATGTTGAGGAGGTACAGGTCAGATCCATCTCATGTGTTGCCATTTGAATCTATTGAAGTGAGCCCAGACTTGTCATTTGAAGAGGAACCAGTTGCTATCTTGGCACGGGAAGTGAAAGAATTGAGGAACAAGAGAGTGCCATTAGTGAAAATTCTTTGGAAGAATCATGCAAAAGAAGAAGCAACTTGGGAGAATGAGCAAACCATGCGAGAGCAATATCCTCAGCTGTTTCGGCCTTGATATCAGGTAATTTCGAGGACGAAATTTCTTTTTAGAGGGGGAGAATTGTAATATCCTCATTTATGCCCTAGAAGTTTTGTATGTTGTTGTTATTGTGGTTGTTTCAAATTGCAAGATAAAGAATTGAGAAAAGAAAAGTATATGTGTTTTGGGAAGGATTTAGGGTTTAGAGAGAATAGTATATGTTGTGTATATGTTGATATATATAACATATAAATGGGTCAAAGAAGAGTCAAGGTGTTGGTTAGTGGAAGAAGATATTTTTGTGTTGAGTGTGTAATTACATATATGGGCTTATATAAGACCAAAGGTTAGTTATATGTTTGAGGGCATTTTGGTAATTGTTTGGATGAAATGCATGGTGGAGATTAAGAAGGAAAGAGAGGTTGACTTGTGCATTTTCTTTTCTTCTCATGTTTGTGCCGGCCATTGAAGAAGACAAAGGGAAAGAGAAGTGTTCTTGATGCTATACTCAAATTGATGAAGGAATTGAGAGATTTGGTGAAAGATTGGTGGAATTTCTTCATATAAGGTAAGATCTTCTCTTTAATTTCTTCAATTCTTTTGAAGTGATGTGAGAAAGGAATTAGGTTTTGTTGGTGTGATGATGAGATAAGTTTGTGTTATGTTTTTAAGTGTTAAAATTTATTGTAAGTTAAAAGATGGAATTAGTGTTGGGTTGATTGTGAAGATTGTATGTTTAAATGGATGTTGTTTTTGAAAGATGAAAAAGGATGGTGATTAATTAGGGTTTTGAGATGGTGTTTGTTTAATTGTGATATTAATGTGTTTTAAGGTGATTTTTATGATGAATATGTGTTTAGAACATTGTTTATGTTCATTTGAAACATGTTGTATGGTGTATATTGTGATTGAGTGCAATTGAAAGAGGGTTGAAGATGGTTAGGGTTTGGTTTGGGTGACACGGCCAAAAGCAAAGGAGAGACACGGCCAAGTCATGAAAGTTTTGGGCGTGTTGAATTGGTTTTGAGAGACACGGCCGTGTCTAGTGCCTGTGTTCACTACTGTGAGTTTTGGTTTGAGTGACACGGCCACAAGCTTGGCCGTGTCCCATACCCGTGTTGCCTACTGTCTAATTGAGTTGAGAGACACGGCCACAAGCTTGGCCGTGTCCCTCATGTGTGCTGCCCGTGTCTCTCATATGGGTTAGGTAAGTTTTGTTTTCCTTGACCTAGTTGCAATGTTTTGGTTCTTCAAAGGTAGGTTGGTTCCTAAACCTAAACTTAAACACTTTAAACTATGAATGAGATAATCAAATGCATATGAAAGATCCTAAAGCTATGAATCATATAAATTGTTCTTTGCCCTAATTGCATTGTTGAGATTTAAACAAGGTTATGTGATGCATTGTGAAAGGTAATGTGTTTTATGAGTAATGTACTTTGAAATGTTATATCAAAGATGTGATATCAATGATGCTTTATGCATAATATGAATTGAAATGTGAAATGCGATACAAAGCCATTGTTTTTGGCTATGATGATGATATTGAGAGAAAGAAGGCATGTATGCCTAAATGTTGATGATAATTGGAAATGGAAATGATAATTGAATAATAAATGAATTGTGTGGCTAATGTGTTATTCCATTTTCAGAGTTGGTTGTTGGTGGCATGCCTAATAAGTGTAACAATCTCTTGAAGTTAGGTTGGATTGAATCCTTGAAGCCTAATTGAGATGTTACCACCCTTGAAGCTAGGTTGGGTTGGTTCTTGAAGCCAAGTTGGGTTGAAGCTTAGCATGCTTTGCTCCCCTTGAAGCTTGGTTGAACCTAATCCTTGAAGCCTAGTTGGGTATATGATATTGATAAATGTAATGATAGAACCAAAACATTAACTCTGAAAATTGAATGGCATATTAGTGTGTCTTGGGCCCATGCTTGTCTATGGTTAATGTGAGTCATGGATGATGCTTGTCTTTGCTTAATGTTGATTATGAATGATTAAATGAATACTAATGAGGTATATGATAAGATGTTGAAATATGATATGTCTATTTATGTTGAGTTATGAAATGTAAAGGCATGTTGTTAGTTTTGCATATATGATGTTACATGTATAATATGGATTGAGATTTGGCATTGCATTGCATCAAAGCAAAACATTAGCATGTTTTATCTTACTAAGCCCTTGGCTTAGCGCGATAGTGTTTAATCGCGCAGGTGATAGAACTGTTAGAATCGAACCCGAGAGCTCTTCGAGACCGAGTGAGGGTAGACATTGAAGAGTTGATTTTGGAGACTTAAAGATCAAAGGAGATTTGCCAATCATGTATAACTCTTTTTATATTTTGTAAAGTATTGATTAAATGTACATATTTGTATATTTGTAAATATGGAATTAAGTGTTTTCAAATATGTAAATATTTTATGACTTCCGCTGTGAAATAACTATATGTATGTATATATGTATATCTAATATGTTTTATATTTTAAGTCAATGACTTAATTTCTATAATGTATAATGATTAGGGTATTGTATCAAGTTTAAAATGTTTTGAATGTTGAAGAAAACCGTAGCATCCCTATGTTTAGTGCACTTATGCTACATTGTTGTGGTTGTAGTGTGTGTGCATTGGATGTGGGGGTGTTATGTAAAAGAGAATGGTCCAATTAATATTTTGAAAATACTTCAAAATATTGATTTCAGACCAAGATATTTGTTCCCAATGAATGACTTTCATAGTTCTAAATAAACCTTTTATTTTCTTCAAATTGAGTTCTGTCATTATTGAAAGTTAAAGGAAAATTAAATTTGTTAAAAGGAATTTTGATGCTGAAATTGAAAATTCGTGAAAAATTTCCTGGATTCTGTATGGGGCCATAGCATGGAAAGAAGATTTATATAGATTGGCCATACCACGTTGACAAGGAATGGCTTGAGACCGAGATACTTAAGGATAGAAAATCAACGATGCAAAAGGTTTTGAGTTGCCGTGTTGCCTTCGATTTTGTGAATTAGTGCTACTATTGAATTCTAAATTATGAGAGGAAGGACCAATGATTGTACTGCAGTAATAATAATAGCAATAAAAAAATATAATAAAAAAATTGAAAGTCAAAAGTTGCAGTAAAAGTGCAAATTATAATTACTATTATCATTGTTAATAATAATAATAATATTAATAATAATACAATATTTTCTCAATTAGTACAATAACGATGGATCGCTGAGAAGGAGGTGGTGGATCATGATCAAACAAAGCTCTGGAAAAGTCATCGCCTGTTGGAGGAGGAGGCGTATCATCTATCCTGAGTCCATCCAAAGAAGGAGCACCTGAACCTCTATTACCCTGGAATTCAGATATGCAATGATCCTCATCAGAATTAGACGAAGTAATCTCTTGGTCATCAGTTTGGGGCCCCTAGAAGATGAAGCACCAGGATCCCTCATTCCTTGGAACCGGAAGTCTCAAAAGTCTTACTCTGATTGATGATACAATTTTTCAAAATGGGCAACCTGTTGGTGACTAGCAGTTAACTCTTCTTGCAGTTTCTTATTTTGTTCCTCAAGCATCCACTGTGAGTTAGAAAGCAAAGGGTAAGAGCATAAATAATCATCATGCACACATGTAGCATAAATCATCATGGAATAGGATAACCTACCAGATAACTCATATCAACGCCTTGCGGATGAGATGTCATCTCCAGTTGATAAGAATGAGCAAATGGAGGAGTAGCAGAGGAAGGTCTAGCCTCATGACCAAATGAGCCAATAGCCTGCAGTAATCATTAAAACAGTCAAAACAAGTTAAGAAAGGAGTAATTGCAATGGTAGAATGGTAAAAGTTTACTTGAGAGGTGCTAGCCCTGGGATGCGGGATGGACCCTCTTCCCTCTCCGTGATACTCCTCTTCATCCTCATCTTCCTTGGGAATTTTTCGGATGCCAACAGGAGATACGTCAAAGTTCAAGAGCCCTACTCAAATAAAATGGGTATATGATGCACCTGGTGGGTATAGAAAGGTTTCAACATCATAACCGTACCGAGCTAATCACCATGCATTCTCCGGCATTGATGCAGTATTTAAAGTATACTCTAGGCAGTTCATCAAGATCCTCCATCACTCGAGACCAAGGAACCACTCATACAATCTCTCCCCAAAAAACCAGCCACTAGACATAAGGCCAGCAGTGACTCGACGGGTATGCCGAAAAGGTAGTGCATTCATGGAAGAAGTCCATTTCGTCCGCTCTTCCATATTCTACCAAGCCAAATTGATCTACAGGATGACATAAGGTGAGTAAACTTTTACATAAATTTTAAAGTATGCTAATATTATTTTACTTAGCCCCAGGTTAAGCAACTTAAGAGATAGTGCTGGGTGTGCACATGGTGAGAGCCAGGAACTGCTACACAATCTGATAACCAAAAGTTCAACCTTGGATAACTGACTCTCTCTCGGGAAATACTAGGCACCCTCACAAGATTATGTTCATATGCCCATACCTGCAATAACAATGAAAATAAAATTCATACAAGTATAAGCATGGAATTGACCATGGTGGAAGAAGAGTTCCTCGACAACCGCCATAAAACCAACGAAAGACTTCTTATTCCTGCAAATCTTGTCTAGTCCATGATAGAGACAAGCAAGGCCAGCTTCACCCCAGCTATAAAGTGATACCATACTCATATCAGTAAGGGCCCTCAACACCGACAGATGGATGGAAGACTCGGTGCTGCATAAAATGGTCGACCCAAGTAAATACAGTAAAAATGCTCAAGCATATTGTTTGGCTATTTCTCTACAAACCTGTCCATCATAGTTCATCCAATAACTCCGAATTAGCTCAATTTTATCTTGAAGGGCTCTTTTAATGATGGTTCCATACCGATTAACTGATGAATCTCTTCGTGTGTCAAAATATCATTTGTAAGAGGGACCGAAAGGCCATAGTACCAGATACCAATTATAGTTGTATAATCGATTGGGCCAATGGTCATCTCTCCTATAGGTAGGTGAAAAGTATGGGTCGTGTCCATCCACCGCTCTGACAATGCTTGAACTACACTCCTGTCTATCGGACAGTCCGCAGATGATAATTGCAAGATGAAACTTTCAAAACTGCACTCTCGGACAATCCGTTTTACCCGAGAGGGTGCTACATCATACCATTATCGAACTTTATAGACACATCCTCTGCCTCGGACAATGTAGAGATCACGCTAACACAGAGCTAGGTAAGTCAACACGAGGTAAGTATATCATCCTATCAATATCACTAATTCATAGCCTAAACTTACATGTTATTTTCTATTTTTATTTATTTATTTATTTAACAAATTCTTAATAATAGTTCACTAATTAATTTATTTTTCCTAATCTTTAGTACTATTAATAATTAAAAATTTTAAAAACTAAAAAACTAATAATAAAATAATAAAATAAAATGAAATAGATTAATGAATATATATTTATGCTATTAAAATATTAAGTTGTTACCTTAGTTTTTTGACTTGAATTGCAATGAAGCTGCATCCCAACTAGTAGACTTATAGTTTCATTTTCATACCGTCGGATAAATTCTAACAACTCAGCATTAGATCGAGAACCAGATCTCGAAGCATGCATTCTCTCCATTTGCTGCTCACTCAAACTATCTGCTCTCAAGCTCTCAATGTAAGTATAACTGAAAGTATAATTGAATAAAAGTGTGAGTGAGAATTGGTGACAGCTGAGATTTATATAGACAAAGGATGAAGGAAAAGACAAATGAAAAAGAGGAAATAGTAATTCCCGTGATATAAAAAAATCTCACCGTTAGTGAATAGTGAGCAAATAGTGATGAACAATGTCTAAATAGTAAATTCAATTATGCAATTTAATTATTCAGCTATTTGCATGAATAAAAATATTTTTGTACTTTTAAAATATTTTTACACGCAGGGGCAAGAGGATATAGGTATGGTAAACAATAGCTAAATTTTTTTGCATCTAAATTTTTTTTTGCATCGTACTGACTACAATCATTTTTTGTAGATAACCAAATAATGTTTTAAGTCCAGAACTTACCTCGAGTCCAGAATCGCAATTTTTTTTAAGTCCAGAACTTACTCCGTGTCAAGAACCCAAATTATTTTTTAAGCCTAGAACTTACCTCCAGATCTAGAACCCAAATTATTTTTTAAGTCCAGAACTTACCTCAGGTCCAAAACCCAAATTACTTTTTAAGTCCAGAACTTATCTCGGGTCCATAATCCCAAATTATTTTCAAGTCCAGAACTTACCTCGGGTCCAAAATATAAATTATTTTTTAAGTCCAGAACTTATCCCTGGTCCAGAACCCCAAATTTTTTTTAAGTCCAGAACTTATCCTGGATCCAGAACCCAAATTATTCTTGAGTACAAAACTCAAACTAACCTTGGGTACAATGTCCAGTCTGGCTCTAAACCCAGTAAAAAATAACATTGCTTTTCACTATCTTTTGTTGTAGTCTCAGATCGCTCAAGCAGGGGGCAAACTGTAGACCCTTAATTTTTGATCCAGTTCAGTACAAAGATTTTTAAACACTCTGAAATAATTTTTATGGTATAAATTATTTATTTTAATATTTATTATTTATTTTACTTAATATTTATTATTTATTTTATTTATCATTTATTTATAAATATTTATTATTTATTTTAATATTTATTTTTCTTTTTATTTATTATATATAAAAATAAAAAAAATAAAAAATTGACGACGGCAGAATCGACGACGAAAGTCGCTGGCGATGAATTAGCCATGGGCCAATTTGTCACAGGCAAAACCTACAATGAAACTGCTCCCCGCGCACAGTTTTACCCGCGTCCAGCTCGTAGCTCGCTCCCAGCTCGCCTAGCACCAATATCGCCCGGGCCCGTGTGCAATTCTCACCGAAATCTTGTTTTACTTGGTTTTTTGATTTTATTTCCAAAATAATTTTTTATTTCCTTAACATACTAGGTTTTTTATTTTAATTACCTATAAATACCATATTAAAACACACAGAAAAGGATGGGAGGGGATTGGACTTTTTGGGATCAGAATTTTATTTAAGAACTATTCGAATTCTTTTTGGCAATTTATTCATAACCTCGGACTTGAAGGATCAAGAGGCAACAAACAACAAAACAATCCATAAAAGATAGCACACACTGTCTTTGTTATTGGTCTACCAGAATTAAAATTATGGTGGAACCGACAACGGAGGTTTGAGTTTCCATTAACTTTTTATATTTCTAGTAGCCTCATGATGTAATTTGATCAATTGTTTAAGCATACAATGGATGGATTTTTATTTAAAACACGTTGATCAATCGTTTCATTTATCATCTAGTTTCTATCTAAAACCCTAAAAATTATTTTTTAAAACCCTAATATCTTAATGCCCATTAAACTAATTTTTGAAGCCTAAATCCCTAATTGCACTTTTCTAAAACCACAAAACAATAATCCGTTTTCTCAAAATCATATTCAATTCTACTTTTCTAAAATTCACAGTAGCCTATTCTTTCCAAACACCTAACTCTTAATCCTATTTTCATGATCTTCAATTTTATTTACTTAAACCTTAAACCTTAATATTATTTTCCAAAACCCTAAATCCGAAATATCCATTCTCTGGATTCAAACCCTAGTGTGAGCGGGGATTTTCACCCCCTCTCCCGGTGGAATGGTTCTTGTGACTTCGGCACTGTTTAGGCTCAGAGCCTTAGAGAACACGGACCTAAGTCCGGAGAAAATGGAGTCACCACCCGGATGGACCGGGAAAAAGAAAGGGGTGGATGACTCAATTCCTAAGGAATCCCCAACCCCCTAATGGATTCAGAAAGTTGGGTACGTGTGGGAAAGGTGAGAAATGGCCCAGCACCCCCCACAATGCCCAGTTCATTGGAACCGGCCTCCTTTACAGGTCTTAATATTATCAAATTCTTAAATATAACAATATTATCCATATTACACATAACAATTGAAATAAAGTATCATTATATTAAAAATCAAAACAATGTCCAAGCAAAACAAATAAATGGACACCCATCCGAAGATGGAAACATGCCTTTACATAATCCATGCCCAAATAGGACACCCACCAAAAGGTAGAAACATGTCCTTTACATTGGTTCTAAAATATAAAAAGCAATTTAAATTACATGATATTTAACTAATGAGGTACCTGTTTTATTAGTTTTTGTCATAGAATTGTGTCTTATTTATTATGATAATTATTGTTTTCTTTAGGTATTTGGTTAGTTTTAATATGTTTATTTAGTGTTTTCATCAATTTTGGTAGTTTTAGTTTGTTTCAGTGTTTATGTCATTTTTGATTAAGTTTTTAGTGTGGTGTTTATGTGTTGTTGGTTAATGTTTATTTGATTTTTGGTTAAAGTTTGTTTAAGTGTTGGTTTAGGTTAATATGCAAGGAACCAAGAGAGGAAGAAAAAATCAAGGAGTCAAGAAAGGAAAAGTTGGGCAGTAACTGACACACTCAGGGGACATGGCCAAGCTTGTGGACGTGTCACATACCAAGCTAAGGAAGAAGACCAAGATTTCAGAAGTGGACACACTCAAGGGACACGGCCAAGCTTGTGGCCGTGTCCCTCCAAACTTGTCAAACACAGCCAAGTTGTCTAAGCTTGGCCGTGTCACACTCAAGTCCAAAGGAAGAAGAGATGAAAATCAAACAGAAGCAGACACCTTTAGGGGACACGGCCAAGCTTGTGGCCGTGTCCCTCCAAGCACCTCAAACACGGCCAAGCTTGCCTAAGCTTGGCCGTGTCACTCATGGACTAAAGGAGTGGATTTTTAAGCGAGTTTCATATAAATAATATGATTAGGGTTTTCAAGAGGGGGTTCGGAAGTTTTGAGTTGGGAGTTTTTCAGCCGTCAAAGAACTTAGGGTTTTCATATTTTATTTTCTTTGAGATTTTGATTTTGATTACACTTGGATTAAAACTAGTTTAGATTAAATTTGTTCTAGCCATTGATACATTCTTCGAGCAAGTTCTGAATAAGAGATTCTTCAGGAGCTAAGGAGTTTGTAATTTGGTTTTGTTCTCAGACTTTATCTCTTAATTTCATTTGGAATTGTATTTATGAATATTATTATGTCTAAATTGATTTCTTTGAATATTAATGAGATGAGTATGTTTGATAACATTATTATGAACTAATTTGATATAGTCTAGGGTTTGTATGGATCTGCTATGATTGTATGAATTGGTTATTACTCTTAACTTAATTATTTCTTTAGCCTTGATTGAATGGATTATTGTTAATATATAATTGATTGGCCACCAATTATGTGTTTTAGGTATTATATGAAGGATTGAGAGATGAAGTCTAATGCTGGAATAATTCAATTAGGGACTTAGGTGAATTAGAGATATAACCTAAGAAAAAGATTATTTCAATTGTAACAAGATTATTTGAAAGAGGTTTGAATGCGAGAGCTTATTTCCTTGATTTAATTAATTAAGTTGCTTGAGATCTAATCTTTGAAATTAAATTGGTTGAGAGGAATAACCATTCATACATATAAGTAGTAGAGAATTGCAAACCCTAGACCTTTCTATTAAGTGAATCAATATATCAGCTTATTTTACCTTTATTGTTTTAAACTCCAATCGATTTGTTTTCATTAGTTGTTAGCAATTTAAATTTATTCTAATTTGTTATTTGCAACCTAATAATCAATTAGCTTATCTAGCTTCCTTGAGAGATGACCTTGGGGCGATCACCTTTGCTACAGCTACCTCGTATACTTGGGAGTGACGCTTATAGTAGAACTTAATTTGAGCGCAACAAGTTTTTGGCGCCGCTGCCGGGGAAGCTAATTGGCGTAATTGTTTATTAGTCATAGATACTTTAGATTCTTTTTCATTGTTTACATTTTATTTGTCTTTTGCTTTTAATAATTCTTTCTTTCCAGAAATTTTGTTTATGCAAGGCAGGAGATCACTCAGAGGAGAACTATACCCAGTTATTCCAGAAATTCAGAGAGTGAAAAGGAGCAGAGAAGAGTTTGAACTATATACTAGATTTGATACCGAGGAGGACACTTCTGATTTTGAGTCGGATACTGCACAATCTGTCAATATGGGAGAAGAAAGACAAAGAACTATGAGAGATTTTGCTAGACCTATCATTGGAACTTCCACCTCTTGCATAAGATTGACAGATGTAGCAAGAAATTATGAGTTGAAGAACATTCATTACAACATGCTGCCATCATTCTATGGAGTTCCAAATGAAGATCCTTTGAACTTTATCCGGGATTTTTATTCTACCCTCAACTCTTTTCCATTGGGAGGATTAACAGAGGATCAGTTGAGAATGAGATGTTTTCCATATACATTGAAGGATAGGGCAAAGAGCTGGCTTATGATGTTGCCCGAAAATTCTTTGACAACTTGGGAGCAAGTTTATAATAAATTTATGGGCAAGTTTTACTCACATCAGAAGATAGCTGAATTGAGAGGGAAGATTGCTACATTCTCTCAATTTGAAGGAGAACTATTTCATGAGGCTTGGGATAGATTTAAGATGTTATTGATCCAGTGTCCACATCATCACTACCCACTTCAACTTCTGAATCAGTTTTTCTATGATGGTCTAACCCAGCAATTTTAGAATACAGTTGATAACGCAGCTGGGGGAGCCATGGGAGAAAAGACAGCAGATGAAACTTATGACAACTTTGAAATGTTGGGAGCTAATTCTCAATAGAAAAGTGTAAGGGGAATAAGTAAAGGGGTGAATCAATTGGAAGCCAATAGTGAGATGGTCAATCAAATAGCTGAATTGACAAGGCAGGTGCAGATGCTGAACATGAAGAACAATACTTCTTCATCCACTCAAGAAGTGTGTGGAATTTGTGGGACTTTCGGGCATGGAGCAAATATATGCCCCTCTGCATATGAGTCTTATGCCAATGAAGCTGAGCAAGTCAATGCTATGGGGGGATATCAACCAAGGGCCCAAAATGATCCTTACTCAAATACATACAATCCTGGTTGGCAGAATCATCCTAATTTTTCTTGAGCAACAAATAACTCTCAACAGCCTTTCCATTTGCTCCAGAGACAGAACCAACAGCAGGGTCAATCCTCAAATCAAGGGCAGCCTAAGAGAGAGAGTTTGGAGGAAAGTTTACAGGCTTTTATCCAAGTCAGTGCTAAGAATCAAGAGATGAACAACAAGAGGCTGGATTCCTTAGAAGCATCTTTTAAAAAAGTGGAGACTCAAGTGGGACAACTTGCACAACAGATGCAGATTCAACAAAAGGGGAAATTTCCAAGTCAACCTGAGCAGGCACAATCAGTGACTGTTCTTAGAAGTGGCAAGGTAATTAACAATAATGTTGAAAATAATTCTGTGAAAGCAGGTGAGCAAGAAAATAAAAAGGAAGGAGAATCAGAGAACAAAGGTGCTGGAGAAAGTTCAATGGAGAAATCCCCTTCTACAGATTTACATAAGGCGAGTAATCCTTACTGGCCACCTATACCATTCCCCAGCAGGTTGAAGAATGATAAACAAGATAAGCAATTTTCAGACATCTTCAACATGGTGTCTAAGGTAAGTATTATCTTACCCTTACTTGAAGCAATAAAGAACATACCAGCTTATGCTAAATTCTTCAAAGAGCTGAACACCAAGAAAAAGAGGTATGAGCCGAATGAAAAGGTGATAGTTTCAGAGGTAGCTAGTGCTGTTCTGCAGCATAAACTACCTCCAAAGCTAAAGGATCCTGGAAGTTTTATAATTC
The DNA here is from genome assembly GCA_947685225.1 of Garcia nutans. Taxonomy (NCBI): domain Eukaryota; kingdom Viridiplantae; phylum Streptophyta; class Magnoliopsida; order Malpighiales; family Euphorbiaceae; genus Garcia; species Garcia nutans. Next base: position 12,747,839 of record CANTUV010000023.1, on the reverse strand, counting down.
AAATTACTATGGGGAATGGAAAGGGGACTGATGGCATGTGTAATTTAGGAGCCAGTGTAAATTTGATGCCTTATTCTGCATACCTTGAATTAGAACTAGGGGAACTTAAACCAACTAAAATGGTGTTGCAATTAGCTGATAGATCTCTTAGATTCCCGAAAGGGGTTATAGAAGATGTGTTAGTTAAGGTTGGTGGGTTGATAGTACCTGTGGATTTCATAGTTCTTGACATGGAAAGAAGTAACTCTACACCATCAGCACACATATTCTGCTGGGTAGGCCTTTTATGGCTACTACCAACACCTTGATAGATGTTAAAAATGGTAAATTGTCAATGACTGTCTTGAGACAAATAGTTGAATTTTCTATTTTTAACACTTCTCCCATTCCTACAACTGCTTTATATGAGGATTGTTCTTTAATTAATTGTATTGACGCAGTTGTTTCAGATGTTTTCTTGCAGACAGGTTCCTCGGATAAATTGGAGCTGGCACTGACCTTAGATAGTGATTTGGATATTTTTGATTCAGAAATAGCCAGTTGCCTTGAGACATTAGAGAGTGCTGAATTTGAGGAACTTAAGGAGGACCCAGTATTTGAACTTCCTTCCATCCAAAAGGAAGAGAAGAATCCTTCACTTGAGTTAAAGCTGAAAGAATTACCTAAAAATCTGAAATATGTGTTTTTTAGGAGATCACAATACCTTACCTGTGATAATATCTAGTGAACTTAGTGAAGAGGAGGAGATGAGGTTGGTGAGTGAGCTTAAAAGATTGAAAAGAGCAATAGGATGGGGATTGAGTGACATCAAAGGTATTAGCCCTTCAATGTGCATGCATAGAATCACCTTAGAAGAGGGAGCTAAACCTGTGAGGGAGACCCAAAGGCGCCTTAACCCAAATATGAGTGAAGTGGTTAAGAAGGAAGTGCTCAAATTGCTTGATGAAGGAGTGATTTATCCAATAGCTAATAGTGAGTGGGTGAGCCCAGCACATGTAGTTCCTAATAAATTTGGAATCACTGTGGTGAAAAATGAAAATAATGAATTGCTTCCTACTAGGACTACTACTGGGTGGAGAATGTGTATCGATTATAGGAAGTTGAACAATGCCACAAAGATAGACCATTTTCCTCTTCCTTTTATTGATCAGATGTTAGATAAACTTTCTGGACACTCACATTATTGCTTTTTGGATGGCCTTTCATGTTATTATCAGGTGCCGATATCGCCAGAGGATCAATCCAAGACTACCTTTACTTGCCCTTTTGGGACTTATGCATTTCGGCGTATGCCCTTTGGCTTGTACAATGCACCTGCAACCTTTCAGAGATGCATGATGTCTGTCTTCTCAGACATGATAGATGATTTTATTGAGGTATTTATGGATGACTTTTCTGTTTTTGGTAGTTCTTTTGATAATTGCCTCAATAAACTTGTTCTTGTGCTTGAGAGATGCATTGAATGTAACCTCACTTTGAGTTGGGAAAAGAGTCATTTCATGGTTACTCAGGGCATTGTCTTAGGTCATGTAGTGTCAAGTAAAGGGATTAAGGTGGATAAGGCCAAAGTTGAGTTAATTGCTAAGTTACCCCCACCTACCTCTGTTAAGGGAATAAGAAGTTTTCTAGGGCGTGCAGGTTTTTATCGGAGGTTTATTAAAGATTTTTCTAAAATAAGCCAACCATTGTGTCATTTGCTGGGAAAAGATGTTCCATTTGAATTTACAGCACAATGCATGCAAGCTTTTAATTCTCTTAAGGAAAAACTGACTAGTGCACCGGTAATTGTAGCTCCTGTTTGGTCTTTACCTTTTGAAATTATGTGTGATGCCTCTAATCATGCAGTAGGAGCTGTTCTTGGGCAAAGGGTTGAGAATTTTTGAGAGTGATATATTATGCTAGCTTGACCCTGAATAGTGCGCAAATGAATTACACCACAACTGAAAAGGAAATGTTAGCTGTTGTTTTTGCTTTAGATAAGTTTAGAGCATATTTAATTGGGTCAAAAATTATTGTGCATTCTGATCATGCAGCTCTAAAATATCTTTTAACAAAACAACATGCTAAACCGCACTTAATTAGATGGGTATTGTTATTGCAAGAATTTGATTTCCAAATCAAAGATACTAAGGGTAGTGAGAATGTTGTAGCTGATCATTTATCTAGATTACCCTTCTTTAGTGAAAATCTTGCATCTGATAGCATTCATAAAAATTTAGAAGCATTTCCTGATCAGCAGTTGTTTGTGGTAATTGATACACATTGGTTTGCAGATATTGCTAACTATCTTGCTTGTGTTATTTTGCATTCTAACATGTCATTTCAGGAAAAGAAAAGGTTTTTGCATGTGAGCAAATTTTATTTTTGGGATGAACCTTACCTATTCCGGATTTGCAAAGATGAGATAGTTTGCAGGTGTGTATCTGAGGAAGAACAACTAAGTGTTCTTCAATTTTGTCATGACCTTCACTGTGGTGGTCATTTTGGAGGAAGAAAGACTACAGAAAAGGTGCTTCAAAGTGGTTTTTACTGGCCTACGCTATTTAAAGATGCTCAAGAGTATTGCAAGCATTGTGACCGATGTCAAAGAGAAAATATTCTTAGCATATTTGGCACGCCAAGAGTGATAGTCAGTGATGGGGGAAGTCATTTTTGCAACAAAATTTTTGAGAAATTAATGCACAAATCTGGTGTGAAGCACAAGGTGGCGACCCCATACCATCCATAGACTTCTGGACAAGTTAACACATCCAACAAGCAAATAAAAGGAATTCTGGAGAAAACAGTCAACTTATCAAGGAAGGATTGGACGAGTAGATTGCATGATGCACTATGGGCATATAGGACTGCTTTCAAGACTACTCTGGGTATGAGTCCATACCGATTGGTTTTTGGTAAGGCATGTCATTTACCAGTGGAGTTGGAGCACAAAGCATATTGGGCAATCAAGACTCTGAATTTAGACTTGGACAAGGCAAAGAGAGAACGTTTTCTGCAAATTTTAGAGTTAGATGAGCTGAGGAATGAGGCATATGAGAGCTCGAGGATATATAAGGATCGCACTAAAGCACTTCATGACAGATTTATTGTGCGAAAGACATTGAGTCCAGGTATGAAAGTTTTACTTTTTAATTCTCGTCTCCGTCTGTTTCCAGGTAAACTCAAGTCTTGATGGAGTGGTCCTTTCGAGATAACTCAGGTATATCCTTCTGGTGCCATAGAATTGCTTAACTCTCGAACAAATGAGACTTTTAAAGTAAATGAACAGAGAGTTAAACCATATAATGAAGGATTTCAAGAAGTGAGGATCATTGACAGCACTTTGATCCACGATCCCTAAGTCTTGCAGTGATGTCCACCTTTATGACATTAAAGAAGTGCTAAATGGGAGGCAACCCATCGGTTTGCATTTCTTTTTCATAGTTGTAATTTTACATTTAGCAATTTTGATTTTATGTTTGGTTTAAATAAATGGAATGGGTTCTTTGATCGGTTTTTATTTTTCTAATGTGTTTCAGGGTGGATCAAAGAAGAGTTTACAATTTAGTTAAGATTTGGTGATATATATATATATATATAAAAGGTTAAAAATGGAAGTAGGAGACACGGCCAACAAGCTTGGCCATGTCCTTGGCCGTGTCACATGGGACACGGCCAAGCTTCACAAAAAAAAAATTCCATTTCTTTTGTTTTTGCAAAATCTTTCACAGTAGGTGACACGGCCAACAAGCTTGGCCGTGTCCTTGGCCGTGTCACATGGGACACGGCCAAGCTTCACCAAAATTCCCTTTGTTTTTATTTTTGCAACTTTTCTTTACAGTAAGTGACACACCCATGGGACACGGCCAAGTCACTGGCCGTGTCCCTCAAAACACACTAGACATGGCCAAGCTCACCCAAGCTTGGCCGTGTCCCTTCACTTTTACTCTTTAAAAACACAATTTTTGCACTTTTTGCTCATTCCAATCCCTAGATCTGTTTTTGCTTTCTCTCTCTCTCTCGACTTCTCTCTCGTAAAACTCCATTGTTTGTGTTTCAAAGCTTCAAAACCTCCATTAAATCTCAATTTTCTTCACCAAAACTAAAATTAATCCATTAAATCTTCTTCTTCTCTCACAAAAGATCAATTTAATCGGTTTAAATTTCAAATTTTTTTTTCAGATCTTTCAAGATGCCAAGAACGAAGATGGTTTCCCACCGCAAGAAGAAGAGACCTACAACTGAAGGTGCATCTTCATTTTCATCGTTTTCATCTTTAAAGAGAGCAAATCTTTTGACTCAGGGTTTCTTCCCGATGAGGTATGTCAGTGATGAATCCCTTAATGCTCTTCATATTAGGGATAATTTTTATCGTTATGTTCAAAATCTTGGGTGGGAGAACCTACTCTCCTTGCGACCTTTGCAATTTCAAGAGCTTACTTTGGAATTTTTGACATCTCTTAAGGTTGAAAGAGATGAATAAAAAATTTGCTCTAGGTTGAGTTTTAAATTGCTTGGGAAATCATTTGTGGTTAATATTGAACAATTGAATGTTATATTTGGTTTCCATCAACATGGTGAAAGGTCGGTACCTAAGGAATTTAAACAATAATTTTCTTAGGGAGCATTGGGCTCGGGGCCAAATCAGCCAAAGCAACTAAATTGAGCAATCCCGCTTTGAGGTATTTGCATCATTTTATGTCTTGCGGATTCTTTGCTAGGAAGGAAAGCCCGGGTGTAGTGGAACTGAGTGAACTATTTTTCTTAGATTGTGCATGTAATGCAGTGCCTATTAGTTCCGGCTATTGGTTAGCCGATGTTTTTTATAGTGTGGCAAACAAGAAGAAGGGAGCTATCTGTATTGGAAGATTGGTTACCACATTGGCCATAGCCCTTCTTGATGATTTTGACCCGAGTACCTGTCGCATGACTAAAATTACGGGTAATGACTCATTGGATTTGGCCACACTAGAGAAGATGCATATGGTGGTGCACAGGAGAGGGGCTTATATGATGACTTCAGCTGAGGCAAAAGTTCCGAGGGGCAGACAAAAGAGAACATGAGTCCAGGAGGGGTCCAACTTGGATTCTCTTAATTTGGAAGAAGATGCTCCAGCTCCGGATAATCAAGAGATACTTAATAGGATTGAGGCGCTGGAGAGCAAGATAGATCATAACCATGCTGCGGTCCTGCAACAGTTGGACCAAATAAATAGCAACCTTGCTAAGATTTTGAGTCTTCATTCCTCGGCTGCTTCATCATCACATCCTCCTTCACTGTAGATCTTTCGAGACAATTCCTTACTTTCTTGTGTTTAGTTAGAGCATATTTGTGTTGTTATTTTTAGTTTTTATTTTTAATGTTAACATTTTATATTTTGGATATTTTATTTTATATATTTTATTTTGTTTTTTAACATTTGCTATTTGTGATGAAAAGGTAGAGTTTGCCTCACAAGGGACCGATGGGAAATAGGTTGTACCTTAACTCTTTATCTTTATTATCCTTGTTTCCATTGAGGACAATGTCATTTATAAGTGTGGGGTAATCTTTAAACTTTCCTTTAATTCTTGTTTTGTTTGTCGTTAATTCTTGTTTTGTTTGTCGTTTTGTGTTATATTGTGCGTTGTGCATGGTATAATTGTTGAAAACTTATTGACTTTTCTGTGATTCTGGTATTATATTTGGGACTTTAGTATCAGCATAGAGATTAGCATTTGAATTCATTCAGGATCAATTTTCACATTTTGCAATTCATGACATATAAATCTTTGAGAACCCACCTTTGTGAGTTTTGAGCCTCATAGATTTAATATTATTGTCAATTGATTTTCTTTTCTTAAGTGTGCACCTTCATGATTTTGCATCTCTAGAGCTTGCTTTTGGATACTAATTGAACTCACATTATGATTTCATCTCAAGTTTTAAAATGATGAAGGCAAATTAGGTTATCCCTTTAGCTTAAAAAGACCTCCCTTAATTATGAATTCCTTAGTGAGCCAAGTTGAGCCTTTGACTTTTTCTTGATTGATCAACACAATTCATAACTCAACATTTTCTTATTATCATCATACCTGCATTAAGGAATGGAGTTTCTTATGATATGACAATAGGGTGGTTTAATTCAAAAGTGTGGGGTAAGAAATTTAAAAAAAAAAGGTAAGCAATTTTAAAAAAAATGGTATTGCTATTTGGGGTTGAAATGCATACTTTGTACATTGTATTTGACTAAGAGTCGATTATTCTTTTCCTCTACATTTTAAGCTAGATGTTCCACGTAATTGTATATTTTGTATATATATATATTAAAAAAATGATAAAAATAAAATAAAAAAAGAAAGAAAATTAAAGAGAAGATATATATATATATACAAAATTCATATATTTTCTAGCATTAGTCATCAAAAGAGGAATGTTGACTCATTACTTTTCTTTAAGTATGCAAGTATGTGAAAGTATCAAGGGTTGGTGAGTATGCCATTAGAAGGAGTTATGGGTTTCTTAGCAAGAGTATTGTCTAATTTAGATACTCCATTTCTTGATGCTCCAACTTAAATGTCTTTTCTCACACCTTCACCTTAGCCCCATTACATCCAAATAAAAGACATTCGGATTATTTCTTAAGAAAATCAGTGAGAGAGATTGGATAATTAAGCAAGTTTATGGTAGTATGCAGTCATGAGTGGTTTGAGTGAATTAACCTTTGAAATCAAGTGAAACACTTAGATGAGAGATGAGATTTGTATGTCTGGATTAATGAATGAGTTAAGAAAATCTTGATTGAAGTAAATTGCAATTATTTATGGCTGAGTCTTAAAGGATTTCATTTTATATACTGGAATTATAGTTAAGGTTGTTTGAGTTTTTAATTTATGCCATGTGAATTTGCTTGAGGACAAGCAAAGTTTTAAGTGTGGGGTAGTTGTTTATTAGTTTTTGTCATAGAATTGTATCTTATTTATTATGATAATTATTGTTTTTCTTTAGGTATTTTGTTAGTTTTAATATGTTTATTTAGTGTTTTCATCAATTTTGGTAGTTTTAGTTTATTTCAGTGTTTATGTCATTTTTGATCAAGTTTTTAGTGTGGTGTTTATGTGTTGTTGGTTAATGTTTATTTGATTTTTGGTTAAAGTTTGTTTAAGTGTTGGTTTAGGTTAATATGCAAGGAACCAAGAGAGGAAGAAAAAATCAAGGAGTCAAGAGAAAGGAAAAGTTGGGCAGTGACTAACACACTCAGGGGACACGGCCAAGCTTGTGGCCGTGTCCCATACCAAGCTAAGGAAGAAGACCAAGAGTTCAGAAGTGGACACACTCAAGGGACACGGCCAAGCTTGTGGCCGTGTCCCTTCAAACTTGTCAAACACGGCCAAGCTTGTGGCTGTGTCCCTCCAAGCACCTCAAACACGGCCAAGCTTGCCTAAGCTTGTCCGTGTCACTCATGGACTAAAGGAGCGGATTTTTAAGCAAGTTTTGTATAAATAATACGATTAGGGTTTTCAAGAGGGGGTTCAAAAGTTTTGAGTTGGGAGTTTTTCAGCCGTCAAAGAACTTAGGGTTTTCATATTTTATTTTCTTTGAGATTTTGATTTTGATTACACTTGGATTAAAACTAGTTTAGATTAAATTTGTTCTAGCCATTGATACATTCTTCGAGCAAGTTCTGAGCAAGAGATTCTTCAGGAGCTAAGGAGTTTGTAATTTGGTTTTGTTCTCAGACTTTATCTCTTAATTTCATTTGGAATTGTATTTATGAATATTATTATGTCTAAATTGATTTCTTTGAATATTAATGAGATGAGTATGTTTGATAACATTATTATGAACTAATTTGATATAGTCTAGGGTTTGTATAGATCTGCTATGATTGTATGAATTGGTTATTACTCTTAACTTAATTATTTCTTTAGCCTTGATTGAATGGATTATTGTTAATATATAATTGATTGGCCACCAATTATGTGTTTTAGGTATTAGATGAAGGATTGAGAGATGAAGTCTAATGCTGGAATAATTCAATTAGGGACTTAGGTGAATTAGAGATATAACCTAAGAAAAAGATTATTTCAATTGTAACAAGATTATTTGAAAGAGGTTTGAATGCGAGAGCTTATTTCCTTGATTCAATTAATTAAGTTGCTTGAGATCTAATCTTTGAAATTAAATTGGTTGAGAGGAATAACCATTCATACATATAAGTAGTAGAGAAGTGCAAACCCTAGACCTTTCTATTAAGTGAATCAATATAACAGCTTATTTTACCTTTATTGTTTTAAACTCCAATCGATCTGTTTTTATTAGTTGTTAGCAATTTAAATTTATTCTAATTTGTTATTTGCAACCTAATAATCAATTAGCTTATCTAGCTTCCTTGAGAGACGACCTTGGGGTGATCACCTTTGCTATAGCTATCTCGTATACTTGCGAGTAACGCTTATAGTAGAACTTAATTTGAGCGCAACAGTACCCACCAAGTGGAAACATACCTCTTACAACATTTGAAAATCTAAATAAATTGATAAAAGTTAATAACCATTCATCGCAAATAAATCATTCATCAAAGGTATTAAATATCAATAAAAAGTAAACATCCATCCATGATTAATTAAATAAACCAAGCATTGAACTTAAATAAATTAAAGCATATAAAATAAATCAAAGCATAATCAAAAATAAAATTGAATAAAGGCAAATAAAGATTCAAATTAGGGCTACTATTTCTATTTAAGTTTCTTTACTTCATGTGTTTGGAATTCATGAGTTTAAGCTACTGTGAGTTTTAATGGAATTAAAATGGATTAAAGTTTATATGATTTAAAAAGTTGGTAGAGTTCTTTGATTCACCAAATTAGGGTTTGAGATGTATAATCATGAAATTAGGTTTTGGACACTTTAAAACATTTAGATTTATGATTTACGGTCACTGGATTGTGTTTGAAAACTTACTGTGTTTGAATATGTTTATAGGGTTTTAAGGTTTAAAGGATTAGGTTTAGAAAACTTTATGGTTTAGGTTTTAAGGGAGTTAGGGTTCACTGTTTGGGGTTTTGGAGTTGAATTAGGGTTTAGTGTTTTAGAATTAGGGTTTCGGAGAATGAATTAGTTTTTAGAATTTGGAAAATCAATTGATAATTTTATGAAGTTTTATGAAAATAAATAAAATGATTTAAGGTTTATAGAAGCAGAAAAGATGTTTTTTAGAGTTTTTTTTTTTGGAAAGAAATAGATTTAAATTAGGATTTTGAAAATTTGGAAATCAAATTAGGGTTTTGAGATTTTGAAGAAACAAAAATAATAATTTTAAGCTTTTTGGAAAACAAAGCAATGAATTAAGGTTTTTTAACTTTAGGAAAGGGGAATTAAGGTTCTAGGGTTTTTGAATTAAAAGAAACAATAGGATGATTTTATGCTACTGTGAAGAAATTAGACAATTGATGCATACCTCCGTTTGTTGGTTCCACCAAAAATTTCTTCTTGGATGAACAAAAACAAAGACAAGCTTTGCTGCCTTTGAATTTCTTGAATTGTTTGTCTCCTCTCTAAAAAAAAATTAGATTGATTCACTGCAAAAAGGAATTCTTCAAAGTTTTAAAGTTTTCCTCCTCAATTTCGGTCTCAATTTCCTCCCAATTTCCGTCCCAATTTCTTCATCATTTTTTGTGTTGTTATTGTCCTTATTTATAGAAGAATTTTATGGTTAATTCTATTCATTTATGGAATATAACATTGATTAAGAAAAGGAAACTGAAACCAAATTGTATTAGGTTTCGGAAAATTTGCGTCGAAAAAATTTCGCTGGCAAAAAAAACTACTGTTGGAAAAATTGCGGTGGCGAAAAAAAACTGCTGCGGAAAAAATGCGCTAGCAAAAAACTGCCTCAGCTAGCTGCTGGCTGCCGGCGCGAATTGCCCTGCGGGCCATTTCTCCACAGCCCCTTTCGGCAACAAAATTTTTCGACGTCGATTTTCTGTCACAGATTTTTTTTATTTGTTTATTTTTATTTTTTTTAATAAAAATTAGATACTAAAGCAAAAATTATTTAATTAAGATAACAAAAATTGTTTTGGACTAATTAAAATATATTGGACAACACAAAAATTATTTTGGACTAATTAAAATATATTGGACCGGACTAGGTAAAAAATTAATGGTCTACAGTTTGCCCCCTGCTTGAATGATCTGAGACTTTAGTGAAAGAGAGTGAAAAGCAATAAGACTTAATTTTTTAGATGGTTGAGGTTTTGGGTTCAGGACCCGGTTCAAGTTCTGGACTCAAGGATAATTCTAGGTTCTGGAGCTAAGGAAAATTTGGGTTCTGGACCCGATTCGAGTTCTGGACTCAAGGATAATTCTAGGTTCTGGACTCAAGGATAATTCTAGGTTCTGGACCTAAGAAAATTTTGGGTTCTAGACCCGAGCTAAGTTCTGGACTTAGGAAAGATTCTAGGTTCTGGACCTAAGGATAATTTGGGTTCTAGACCCGATCTAAGTTTTAGACTTAGAAATAATTCTAGGTTCTGGACCTAAGAAAAATTTGGGTTCTAGACCCGAGCTAAGTTCTGTACTTGAAAGAGATTCTAGGTTCTGGACCTAAGGATAATTTGGGTTCTGGACCCGAGCTAAGTTCTAGACTTAAAAGAGATTCTAGGTTCTGGACCTAAGAAAAATTCTGGGTTCTGCACCCGAGCTAAGTTCTGGACTTAGAAAAGATTCTAGGTTCTGGACCTAAGGAAAATTTGGGTTCTGGACCCGAGCTAAGTTCTGGACTTAAAAGAGATTCTAGGTTAAGGACCTAAGAAAAATTTGGGTTATGGACCCGAGCTAATAATTTTTTATTTCAAAAAGTTTGGCTAGTTTTTATGCACATCTCTTCTCTTTGTTTGTTTTTTTTTGCCCCCTGCGTGTAAAAATATTAATATACACGCAAGTAGTTGAATGAATAAATTGAATAATTGAATTTACTGTTTATTTACTGTGTAGTCACTGTTTATGCACTATTTACTATTCATAAATAGTAAATTTAATATTTGAAAAATAGTAGCAAATAGTATTTACTATTTGAAATAGTAATTTACTATTTATCAATAGTATAGTTTACTATTCATGAACAGTAAAACTTACTTTTGAATTTTATTTTTTTCCTTGCCGTTTCTCTATATAAACCCACGAGTTATTTCATTCGATTCACAGCAAGATTTCTCACTTTCTATAATTCTCTCAAATTCTTTCAAATTTAGCACATAGTTTTCAAAAAAAATGCATGCTTCAAGGTCAGGGACTCATTCTAATGCCAAGTTATTGGAGTTTATTCGGCATCATGAAGATGGAAATATAGATATACTAGCCGAGATGCCGCTTCACCGAAGTTCAAACCAAAATAGCGCGGTAATTATTTTTCTTTCCATTTTTTCTTGATTTTTCGTCTTTCTTTTTTTTTTATTACTATTCTTTATTATTTTTGATTTTTTTATTTTATTTATGATTATTTATGATTTTTGTTTATTTTTTTTAATTTACATTTTTATTATTATTGTGTTTGCCTTTATTATTATTTTGTTTATTTATTTTGTATTTTGATATTATTCTCTTTTTAGAAAATTTAGGAAAAATATATTAATTCAAGCAGATAGGATAATATGTACTTACCTGGTATTAACTTACCTGGGTCTGTGTTAGCATGATCTTTGCGTTGTTCAGGCTGGAGGGTGTATTTACAAAGCCCGACAATGGTACGATGTAGTGCCTTCTCGGGTAAGGCGGATTATCCGAGATTGCGGCTTTGAGCAGTTCATCTTACAAATTGCCATCCGAGGAATATCATATAGACCGGAGCGTAGTCCAGGCGCTTGCAAAGCGATGGTTGGACACAACCCATACTTTTCACTTGCCCATTGGAGAGATGACAATTTGTCTGGTTGATTTTACTGCTATAACCGGCCTTCGATTTGATGGTGTTCCGGTTTCTCTGACCAATGATATTTTAACATTTGAAGAAATTTCAGGAATTAATTGGTATGGAACCATCATATAAAGGGCCTTTTAAGATAAAAATCGAGCCAATTCATAGTTATTGGATGAACTACGAAGGACGGGTTGGCAGAGACACGCCGAACAGTATGCTCGAGGATTTTTGTTATATCTGCTTGGGTTGACCATCTTAGGCAGCACTGAATCCTCCAATCACTTGTCAGTGTTGAGTGCCCTTTCTTATTTCAGAATGGTACCATCTTCTGGCTGGGGTGAAGCTGGTCTCGCATGTCTTTACCATGGACTTGATAAACTTTGCCGAAACAAGAAGTCTTTTGTTGGCTTGATGGCGGTTGTCGAGGTATTCTTTTTCCACCAATGCCATTTCCACTCTTTTTTCGCATGAATGTGATCTTTATTATTGTTGTAGGCATGGGCATATGAACACAACCTCGTGAGGGTACCAGGTATTTCCCAAGATAGATTAAATTTTTGGTTGTCAAATCGTGTGGATGTCCCCGGCTCTCGCCATGTGCATACTCATCGCTTTGTGTTGAGCTGCTTAACCTGGGATCAAGTAAAATAACATTAGTATGCTTTAAATTTTATGTGAAAGTTTACTTACCTTATGTTATTTTGCAGGTGAATTTGGCCTGATGGAACCTAGAAGGGCGAGCAAACTGGTCTTCTTTGATGAGGGTTGTGCTATCTTTCCAACATTCTCGCCGAGTCATCGCTGGCCCAGTGTCTAGTGGCTGGTTTCTTGGAGAGAGAGTTTATGAGTGGTTTCTCAGTCCAGAGCGGTGGAGGATTCTGATGCCTTGCCCGGAATATACTTTAAATATTATGTCAATGCCGGAGGATGCCTGGTGGCTGGCTTGGTACGGTTATGGTATTGAAGGATTTCTCTATCCGCCGAGTGCATCTTATGCCCATTTTATTCAAAGAAGGCTCTTGACCTTTGATGTATCTCCTGTTGGCGTACGGGAGATTCCTGAAGAAAATGAGGGTAGATATGAAGAGGAACATCACGGAGATGCAGGAGAGTCTATTCCACATCTCGGGGCTAGTACTTCTCAGGTAAAACTTTTACCATTTTTCCCTTGCAACTGCTTTTTTCTTTCTTTGATTCTTTAATGATTGTTGCAGGCTGTTGGTTCATTTGATCATGAGGCTGGGCTTTCTTTTACTGCCCCTTTATTTGCTCGTTCTAGCCCACCAGATATGCCATCTCCTCCGCAGGGCATTGATATGAACTACCTGGTACGTTTCTTATTTCATGGTAATTTTTGCTATATGTATGCATGATTATGTATGCTCTTATCTTTTTCCTTTTTGGCTCACAGTGGATGCTCGAAGAACAAAATAGGAAACTTCAAGAAGATTTGGCTGCAAGTCATCAGCAGGCTTCTCATTTTAAAAGTTTATATCATCAATCCGAACAAAATTTCCAAGACTTCCAATTTTAGGGGATGAGGGATCCTGGCGCTTCTTCATCAAGAGGCCCCCAGACTGATGACCATGAGATTCTTTTGTCTGCTTCTGATGAGGACCATGATAGATCAGAACTTCAAGGTAATAGAGATTTTTGTGCTTCTACTTCGGGTGATCCTGGGATGAGTAATTTGTCGAATTTTGGTGCTCCCGCTTCGGGCGGACTCGGGACGAGTAATTTGCCCCCTCCTTCAACAAGTGACAACTTTTTCAGGGCTTTATTTGATGACCTACCACCACCCTCTTAGTCATATGTAAATATTGTAGCAATTGTAAAATATTATACAATAATAAAAAATTACAATTTCCATCTTTACTGTATCTTTTTTTTTTTACTTTTCATCGTTACTGGCTAACAATTATTAAACTTTCTTTTTCATCTTTTGATATTTATACAGTCACCACCGAATGCAACATGGTAAAAGTAAATTCGTCGCCAATTCCTTTCCTTACACAACATGGTTTTCGTCCTTTTCCATCACCTTTTCCTTATCAATTTTGGAAAGGTTTGTTTCTTCTATATAAATCACCTTTTATGCCATATTTCATACAGAAACCAAAAACTTTTCCATTTGAACGTGAAGACTCCCTTTAAAAATTTTGATTTTCCTTCATTCATCAACCATGACCAAGCATCATTTAAAGAAGATAAAAATTCTATTTAAGAATATGGATGCCATTCATTAGAAGCAAATTTCATGGTCAAAACTTGATGTTTTTAAAATGTTAAATTGGACCACTCCTTCTTACATGCCATGTCTTCCTTTTGGAATATGGATTCTAGGGCATTTAAAATTAGTGGCTTTGAAATATGTCCCTTGATTGAAGAATTTGAGGCCATCCTTGGATATCCAAATAATCAACAAATGGCGCTACCCACATTGATTTCCAAGACTCAACAGAAGATGCAGATGCTATTTCAAATTCCAAAACCCGAAGTTCTTCAGTTGATGAGAGGTGAAAAAATTCTACTTGCTCCCTTGATTGATTTTTGTCTCTCTCATTTGGCTCCTACTAAGGCATGGGGACGCATACTTTGTCTTTGCTTGCTCGGCCAATTCTTGCTTGTTTATTTCAATGGCGATATTGATCCACGAGTATTGGATATTATGGACCAAATGGAAGGAGGCTTATCGCCGGTACATATGATCTTAGCCGAGACCTTAGTTGGATTAGACCGACTTAAATCAAGATTGTCAAAGAGACTGACTGGGAGTCCGTTGCTGCTTCAGGTAATTACCTAAACTACCCTTTCAGGTTTTCAATTTAGGTTTTCCTTTTTCTTCTTTTTATTGCTCTAATTTTTGCCTAGTCCACCCATGTGGGTTTTTGGAACTAGCGAGCTATCCTAATTTTTGCCTAAGCTGCCCTCGTGGGTTTTCAACTTAGCAGACCTTTTTCTTTTTTTGTTATATATTTTTTATTGCTCTAATTTTTGCCTAGTCCACCCATGTGGGTTTTCGAAACTAGCGAGTTGTCCTAATTTTTGCCTAAGCTGCCCTTGCGGGTTTTCAACTTAGCGGACTCTTTTTTTTTTTTACAGATTTGGCTTCAGGAGCATCTTTGTTTGCTTGATACTCCATCCATGGATTTTGCCAGATATCTTCCACATCATCATTCTACTAGGAAGCTACTCCATCCTGCTTCTTCATATGCTGACTGGGTTGACTGGATACACTCACGCTCTGAAGTCAATATCCGTTGGTTGGTACCTTGGTGGAAGATTTCTCGTATCACCATGCGGACATACTTGATGTATATTCCCCTTGATGCTCTTCATCAAGGAACATGCTATGATCCTCACCGACTTGGTCATCAATACGGAGCTGAGCCTCACGATTCTGATTTTACTCCCGATTTAGACATGCCTCGCTTGACTGAAGCCTACTTGGATCGGCTAAGACAAAGCTGGCCTGCATGTTACATTTATCGACTGCCATAGATTTTACATTTGTCAATTTAGAAAGTGTATTGTTAGGATGAAAAATAATTTAAGTAATAAAAGATGTTTCTTTTCCATTTATAATTTGTCATCACCTTTTGCTATTGTGTTTATTTATTTCATCCATATCTGGTCAAATACTTATAACAGTGCACATAGAACAATTTTAACATTAATTCTGTTTTATTAAATTGGGGAACAACCAAACATAAAGCCAGCATACACAAGATCACTCATGTTGCAAACTAACCCTTTCGGGTTTTCTAATTGACAATTTTCTCTCTTTTAGCCCTAATTGTTGCCTAGCCTGCCCTTTCGGGTTTTCGGAACTAGCAGACTGGTATAACTTTTGCCTAGGCCGCCCTTTTTAGGTTTTCAACCTAGCGAGTTTCTCTCTTCTTTTTTTTTTGTCATACATAAAATCTCTTCAGCCTGTCGATGTTTACTGGCTCACTAAATTCGTTCCCGTCCATGTCTGATAACTTCACCGCACCTTTGTTCATGACTTGTTTTACGACATATGGCTCTTCCCAGCTAGGTCTGAACTTCCCTCTTGGATTAGATATATAAGGCTTACGTTGCTTCAACACCAAATCCCCGACTCTGAGTTTTCTAATTTTAACCCTTCTATTGTAGGCCCGAGCTATCTTCTTTTGATACAGTTGGTGATGATACAGTGTCGTTAACCTTCTCTCTTCTAGTAAAGCTAACTGTGTGTATCTGCTCGCTACCCATTCCATTTCAGGCAGTTCAGCTTCCAAGACTACTCTCAATGACTTGATTTCTATTTCAATTGGCAACACTGCTTCCATCCCATAAACCAAAGAGAACGGTGTCATTCCAGTAGGCGTTCGCACACTTGTCCTATATCCCCATAAAGCAAAGGGAAGCATCTCCGACCAATCCCTGTAAGTCTTGGTCATCTTGGACAGAATTTACTTAATTGTCTTGTTTATTGCTTCTATGGCACTATTAGCCTTTGGTCTATAAGGAGAGGATCGGTGATGATGGATTTTGTACTTTGAGAATAAATCCTTAACTGCTCCTTGAAATTGTACCCCATTGTCTGATATCACACTGTGCGAGACCCTGTATGTAATATCCCCATATGTGGCTTAGAAGTTTTGATTATATTGTTGTTGTTGTTGTTGTTGTTATTGTTAAATTGGATTGAATGTATATGATGGGGTAAGAAAAGAAATTGGAAAGTGAATGCTTGTGCATATGTGTTTTGGAGGAAGAATTAGGGTTTAGAGACAAATGTATATGTTGTGTATATGATGATATATATAACATATAAAGTGGTCAAATGAAGAGTCAAGGTGATGGTTAAGTGGAAGAAGATATTTTTGGTTGTTAATGAAATTACATGTAAGGACTTATATGAGACAAAGGTTAGTTATATGATTGAGGGTGTTTTAGTAATTGCTTGGATAAGAACACTTGGTGGAGATTAAAAGCAAAATTTGACTTTGTATCTTGATCATTGTCTTCTTTCTTCATGAAGTGGCCGGCTCTCCATTAGCAAAAGAGAAAAAGAAGTGTTCTTGATGATAGAAGCAAATTGATGAAGCAATCCAAGGTTTTGACAAAGGATTTGTGGAATTTCTTCTTTTCAAGTAAGTATTTTCTTGTTTTCTTTACTTATTTGGAAGTTGTGTTGGAAGTAAAGTAGGGTTTGATGATTTTGTGATTTGGTGGATTTGAGATGTGTTTGGTTGTGTTTTCAAGTGTTAAATTGATTTTAAGTTATGAGTTTAATTGAAGGTTGTTGTTGGAAATGATGGTTGTTGATTTGGATGGATGGAGAAGGATGTTGATTTTAGGGTTTTGAGTTAATATGTGTTTAATTGTGATATTAATGTGTGGTGAAGTAGTTCTTGTGATGAATATGTGTTTAGAACATTGATTATGTTCATGTGAAATATGTTATATAATGAATATTGTGTTTGAGTGCAATTGAGAAAGGGTTGGTTTTAGTTAAGGTTTTGTGATTTGGTGACACGGCTAAAACCAATTTAGGGGAGTGGGCGTGTCCCTTAGGGGAGTGGGCGTGTCAATTGTTTGAATTAGCTACTGCCTCTTTTCTTTTTAAGGACACGGGCGTGTCACTCAAGTTGGTTGGGCGTGTCATTTATTTGAGGAAGCTACTGCCTCTTTTCATTTTAAGGACACGGGCGTGTCACTCAAGCTGGTTGGGCGTGTCAATCAAGTGAGTTGGGCGTGCCCTTCAAATGATTTGAACATTGTTTGATTTCTTGGTTCTCTTTGCATGGTTTAAATTCTTCAAAAGTTCCATTGTTCCTAAACTTAAACATGAACATTATAAACATGTTTCAAACACAAGAATGATCTAATCAAATGAATGTGGATGGTCCTAAAGCTATGAATCATGTCAATTGTGTTTTGCCCTAATTGCATTGTTGAGAATTAACAATGTTATGTTATGCACTTTGAATGGTAATGTGTTTTATGAGTAATGTGGAATGAAATGTTAATATTTATGAATGATGTCATGTGAGATAAATATACACTTGAATAATGAAGTGTTATATTGTGAAATGAAATGTGGAGCCATTGTTATTGGCTAAGGTGATTTAATGGAGATAAATGAGGCATGTTTGCCTAAATGATAATGAGAATTGAAAATGAAATCTAAATGAATTGTGTGGCTAATGTGTTATTCCATTTTCAGAGTTTGTTGTTGGTGGCATGCCTAATGAGTGTAACAATCTCTTGAAGTTAGGTTGGATTGAATCCTTGAAGCCTAATTGAGATGTTACAACCCTTGAAGCTAGGTTGGGTTAGTTCTTGAAGCCAAGTTGGGTTGATGCTTAGCATGCTTTGCTCCCCTTGAAGCTTGGTTGAACTTAATCCTTGAAGCCTAGTTGGGTATATGATATTGATATTGATAAATGTGATAACAAAACCAAAGCATTAACTCTGAAAATTGAATGGCATATTAGTGTGTCTTGGGCCCATGCTTGTCTTTGCTTAGTGTTGTTCATGAATGATTAAATGATTAACTAATAAAATATATGCAAAGATGTTGAATTCTGAAATACATATATGTATGTTAGGTTATGAAATGTAAAAGTATGTTGTTAGCTTTGCATTTATGTTGTTACATGTATGATAAATTAGAATTGGCATTGTATAGCATTTAAGCATGTCTATTGCATGTTTTATCTTACTAAGCCCTTGGCTTAGCGCGATAGTGTTTAATCGCGCAGGTGATAGAACTGATAGAATCGAACCCGAGAGCTCTTCGAGACCGAGTGAGAGTAGACATTGAAGAGTTGATTTTGGGAGCTTAAAGATCAGAGCTGACTTGCCAATCATGTATAAATCTTTTATATTGTGTAAAGTTTTGTTGATAATGTAAATATATGTATAATAGTAAATATGTATTCAAATGTTTTCATATATATACATATTTTATAACTTCCGCTGTGTAATATATAACTGTATATATATATATATAGATAACTAATATGTTTTGTTTTATAAGTAAATGATCTATTTTGTTAATAAGATATAATGATATGGATATGGTATCAAGTTTTAAAATGTTTTGAATGTTAAGGAAACCGTAGCATCCCTATGTTTGGTGCACTTATGCTACATTGTTGTGGTTGTAGTGTGTGTGCATTGAATATGGGGGTGTTACAATTGTTTTGGTATCAGAGCCTAGGTTTGAGATTCTCAATCTAGGTAAAATAAAATAAAAAGAATATTTTTACTTAAAAAAGTGGTTTTGAATAACATATACGTTTGAGATTGGCAGTCCCTGATCTTTAATAAGATGTAATCTGCTGTGTTTGCAGTATTAGGTGTTGATGGATCCTCACTCAAGACAGTCAGTTGAGGGTAGTGCCGAGAGCATTGCTCCTGCCTAGGGAGCTAGGGTTGATAGTGTTGAGGAGGCACCTGCTTCGGTGTCGGGTAGACCAGCTGGAGAGGAGGTTCCGCCAGCCTGGTTTAGACATATGATGGAAGTAATGAGACAAGCACCAGTACAGCCACCTCCACCACCACCCCAGCCTCAGGTTCAGATGAGACAGTATGATAAATTGAGGAAGTTTGGGGCGAAAGATTTTATGGGAACCACTGATCCAGCAGTGGCTGAGCAATGGTTAGGCAAAGTGCAGAGAATCTTTATTCAGTTACAAGCCACCCCTGAGGAAAAGTTTGATTATGCCAGGTCATTACTGCAGAAGGACGCATATGACTGGTGGAAGACAGTGCCACACTCTATGGATGATCCTCCAACACTGTCTTACACTGATTTTCTGAGGGAATTTGAGTTGAAGTATACTCCTAGGGAGTATAAGGACATGAAGAAAATGGAGTTCTTAAGCTTGAAACAAGACAGCAAGACTGTTACTGAGTATGAAGTTGAGTTTATTCGACTGAGTCAGTATGCTGGGGGTATCATTGCTGATGAGATTGATCGATGTCGGCGATTTGAGGAGGGATTGAGGCCCTCAATTATATGTCATGTGGCAGGCTCCAGGTATCAGGATTTCTCCCAGCTAGTTGCAGCAGCTAGGAGTGTAGAGAGAGCCCAGGCCATAGTTACAGCTGCTTCTGAAGAGGAGGTTAGAGTGAGAAGGCCCCAGTTCGAGGCAGGGTCTTCTTCTGCGAAGAGGGGTAGAGGAAGTTTTGTTCCTCGGAGTAGTAGGAGCCAGAGACCAGCAGGTAGGTCAGTGCAGTTCCAGAGGCAGAGATTTAGACCTGCAGCTTCAGTGGCGAGTGCTCCGACCCCGATGATTCGGAGATCCACTCTTCCCATCTGCATCCATTGTGGGAGGCCACATGGTGGTCCTTGTTGGAAGGCTGGTGTTGCAGGGGTATGCTTCAGGTGTGGATCACCAGACCATTTTGTGAGAGATTGCCCTGAGAGGCAAGAGCAGATGCCAGTTGATTCTGCTGCTTCTCGAGCTAGTGTGAGAGGAGGTAGAGGAGGCAGAGGTGTCAGCCGAGGAGGTAGGCCAGGGTTCAGTTCTAGAGGAGGTGCTGCATCCAGAGAGGGTAGACCAGAGGAGGTTGGTTCTTCCCAGAGGATGTATGTTATGCAGAGGCAGCCAGATGCATCGGCAGTCATAGCTGGTACTTTTTCTTTATTTAATACTCCAGTACTTGCTTTGATTGATCCGGGTTCCACGCATTCTTATGTTAGTGTATCTGTCTTGCCTGTATCTGATGTGCATGCTGAGTCCCTAGGATTTGATGTGTTGGTGACAAATCCGTTAGGGCATAGTGTGGTTGTGAGTAAGGTGCACCGGGATAGTGTAGTGAGGGTGCAGGGTGAGGAGTTCTTTGGAGATTTGATTGAGATGCCATTTAAGGAATATGATGTGATCTTAGGTATGGATTGGCTATCTCGACATGGAGCTGTGGTGGATTGTAAAAAGAAAATTGTTTCTTTGAGAACCGTTGATGGTAGAGAAGTGATAGTATCTAATGAGCAGGAACAGCTAGCCTCCTTATTTGTTTCAGCTGTTGCAGCCAGGAGGTTGATTAGAAAGGGGTGTGAAGCCTATCTCGCTCATGTGATAGATACTAGAGTGAAGGGTTTTCCCATTGATAGCATTGCCACAGTTGCTGAGTTCCCTGATGTGTTTCCAGAGGAGTTGCCTGGATTGCCTCCAGAGAGAGAGGTGGAGTTTGGTATTGAATTGTTACCTGGTACCACTCCTATCTCTATTACTCCTTATAGAATGGCACCAGCAGAATTGAGGGAGTTAAAAGTGCAGTTACAGGAGTTGTTGGACAAAGGATTTATTCACCCCAGTGTTTCTCCTTGGGGAGCTCCTGTGCTATTTGTGAAGAAGAAAGATGGTACTATGAGGTTATGTATCGATTATAGGCAATTGAACAAAGTGACCATTAAGAATAAATATCCTTTGCCTAGAATCGATGATCTCTTTGATCAGTTGAAGGGTGCAGCTGTGTTTTCCAAAATTGATCTGAGATCTGGGTACCATCAGTTGAGAGTCAGAGCTGAAGATGTTCCGAAGACAGCTTTCAGGACCAGGTATGGGCACTATGAATTTTTAGTTATGCCTTTTGGTCTGACGAATGCACCTGCAGCTTTCATGGATTTAATGAATAGGGTGTTTAGACCCTATCTGGATCAGTTTGTAGTGGTCTTCATCGATGACATTCTGGTGTATTCACGGAATGAAGAGGAACATGATATGCATCTGCGGATTGTGTTGCAGATTTTGAGAGAGAAGCAGTTGTTTGCCAAATTGTCGAAATGTGAGTTCTGGTTGGATCAAGTAGCTTTTCTCGGACATATTGTTTCAGCAGAAGGCATTAGAGTTGATCCAAGTAAAGTTGAAGCTATTCTGAATTGGAGTCCACCCAAGTCTGTGACAGAGATTAGAAGTTTTCTGGGTTTGGCAGGCTATTACCGGCGGTTTGTAAAAGGGTTTTCTTTAATAGCTACTCCACTCACCAGATTACTTCGTAAGGGAGTGAGATTTGTGTGGACGGATCAGTGTCAGGCTAGCTTTGAGCAGTTGAGAGAAATGTTGACTCAAGCGCCTGTTTTAACTTTACCTGTTGAAGGCAAACCATATGTGATCTACAGTGATGCTTCACATAGAGGTTTGGGATGTGTATTGATGCAGGAAGGGAAAGTTATAGCTTATGCATCTCGACAGTTGAAACCGCATGAGCTTAACTATCCGACCCATGATTTGGAATTGGCTGCCATTGTGTTTGCATTAAAGATTTGGCGCCATTATTTATTTGGGGAAAAATGTTTCATCTACACTGATCACAAGAGTTTGAAGTATTTGGGTGTCCAGAAAGAACTCAATCTTCGTCAGAGGAGATGGTTAGAATTGATTAAAGACTACGACTGCTTAATTGACTATCATCCAGGTAAAGCAAATGTTGTTGCTGATGCTTTGAGTCGGAAGTCTTTAGCTGGTTTAACAGTTTACTCGCTCTCGTTGCTTGTTGAGTTGAGAGCATTGCATGCCAGTTTTGTACCTTGTGATGATGGTGCATTGTTGGCACAGTTGCAATTGAAGCCAGTTTTGTTAGATCAGATCAAAGAGGCTCAGTTGGTTGATATGAAGATTCAGAAGATTATTTCAGATTGCAAGATTGGGAAGACTAGAGATTTTGTTGTGAGAGATGATGGGAGTCTCTGGTTCAAGAGCAGATTGTGTGTACCCGATGATGCTGATTTGAAAAGGGTTATTTTGGAAGAAGCTCATCAGTCGATGTTTGCTATGCATCCGGGTAATACGAAGATGTATAATGATTTGAGACAACATTATTGGTGGATTGGGTTGAAGAGAGACATTGCTGAGTTTGTATCGAAATGTCTCACTTGTCAGAAAGTTAAAGCAGAGCATCAAGTTCCAACCGGGTTGCTTCAACCGTTGTCAGTGCTTGAATGGAAGTGGGAAAGAGTGACAATGGACTTTGTGTCTGGTTTGCCATTGACACAAAGGAAACATGATGCCATTTGGGTGATTGTGGATAGATTGACTAAGACAGCTCATTTCCTTCCGGTGCGGATGGATTACTCTTTGGAGAGATTGGCTGAGCTGTATATCCAGGAGATTGTGAAACTGCATGGTGTTCCAACTTCTTTAGTGTCTGATCGAGATCCCAGGTTTACTTCAAGATTTTGGAAGAGTTTGCATTATGCTATGGGTTCTCGACTGCACTTCAGTACTGCTTTTCATCCACAGACGGATGGACAGTCAGAGAGGGTGATACAGATTCTTGAAGATATGTTGAGAAGCTGTGTCATCGATTTCTCTGGAAGTTGGGATAGATTTTTACCTCTTGTGGAGTTTGCTTACAACAACAGTCACCAATCCAGCATTGGTATGGCACCATTCGAAGCATTGTATGGCAGACGGTGTAGGACACCTCTTTGTTGGAATGAGCTTGGAGATAATAAGTTGGTTGGTCCTGATTTGATTCAAGAAACTGAAGAGAAAGTAAAATTGATTCGAGGCAGGTTAAAAGCAGCTTCAGACCGACAGAAGTTTTATGCAGATCTGAAAAGGAGAGACATTCAGTTTGATGTTGGAGATAAGGTATTTTTGAAAGTGTCTCCTTGGAAAAAGATTTTGAGGTTCGGTCGGAAGGGAAAATTGAGTCCTCGTTTCATTGGGCCGTATGAAGTGTTAGAAAGAGTTGGGCCAGTTGCTTATCGACTTGCTTTGCCACCTGAGTTGGATCGTATTCATAATGTATTCCATGTTTCTATGTTGAGGAGGTACAGGTCGGATCCATCTCATGTGTTGCCATTTGAATCAATTGAAGTGAACCCAGACTTGACTTTTGAAGAGGAACCAGATGCTATCTTGGCACGTGATGTGAAAGATTTGAGAAACAAGAGAGTGCCATTGGTGAAGATTCTTTGGAAGAACCATGGGAAAGAAGAAGCAACTTGGGAAAATGAGCAAACGATGCGAGAGCAATATCCTCAGTTGTTTCAGAGTTAATATCAGGTAATTTCGAGGACGAAATTTCTTTTTAGAGGGGGAGAATTGTAATATCCCCATATGTGGCTTAGAAGTTTTGATTATATTGTTGTTGTTGTTGTTGTTGTTATTGTTAAATTGGATTGAATGTATATGATGGGGTAAGAAAAGAAATTGGAAAGTGAATGCTTGTGCATATGTGTTTTGGAGGAAGAATTAGGGTTTAGAGACAAATGTATATGTTGTGTATATGATGATATATATAACATATAAAGTGGTCAAATGAAGAGTCAAGGTGATGGTTAAGTGGAAGAAGATATTTTTGGTTGTTAATGAAATTACATGTAAGGACTTATATGAGACAAAGGTTAGTTATATGATTGAGGGTGTTTTAGTAATTGCTTGGATAAGAACACTTGGTGGAGATTAAAAGCAAAATTTGACTTTGTATCTTGATCATTGTCTTCTTTCTTCATGAAGTGGCCGGCTCTCCATTAGCAAAAGAGAAAAAGAAGTGTTCTTGATGATAGAAGCAAATTGATGAAGCAATCCAAGGTTTTGACAAAGGATTTGTGGAATTTCTTCTTTTCAAGTAAGTATTTTCTTGTTTTCTTTACTTATTTGGAAGTTGTGTTGGAAGTAAAGTAGGGTTTGATGATTTTGTGATTTGGTGGATTTGAGATGTGTTTGGTTGTGTTTTCAAGTGTTAAATTGATTTTAAGTTATGAGTTTAATTGAAGGTTGTTGTTGGAAATGATGGTTGTTGATTTGGATGGATGGAGAAGGATGTTGATTTTAGGGTTTTGAGTTAATATGTGTTTAATTGTGATATTAATGTGTGGTGAAGTAGTTCTTGTGATGAATATGTGTTTAGAACATTGATTATGTTCATGTGAAATATGTTATATAATGAATATTGTGTTTGAGTGCAATTGAGAAAGGGTTGGTTTTAGTTAAGGTTTTGTGATTTGGTGACACGGCTAAAACCAATTTAGGGGAGTGGGCGTGTCCCTTAGGGGAGTGGGCGTGTCAATTGTTTGAATTAGCTACTGCCTCTTTTCTTTTTAAGGACACGGGCGTGTCACTCAAGTTGGTTGGGCGTGTCATTTATTTGAGGAAGCTACTGCCTCTTTTCATTTTAAGGACACGGGCGTGTCACTCAAGCTGGTTGGGCGTGTCAATCAAGTGAGTTGGGCGTGCCCTTCAAATGATTTGAACATTGTTTGATTTCTTGGTTCTCTTTGCATGGTTTAAATTCTTCAAAAGTTCCATTGTTCCTAAACTTAAACATGAACATTATAAACATGTTTCAAACACAAGAATGATCTAATCAAATGAATGTGGATGGTCCTAAAGCTATGAATCATGTCAATTGTGTTTTGCCCTAATTGCATTGTTGAGAATTAACAATGTTATGTTATGCACTTTGAATGGTAATGTGTTTTATGAGTAATGTGGAATGAAATGTTAATATTTATGAATGATGTCATGTGAGATAAATATACACTTGAATAATGAAGTGTTATATTGTGAAATGAAATGTGGAGCCATTGTTATTGGCTAAGGTGATTTAATGGAGATAAATGAGGCATGTTTGCCTAAATGATAATGAGAATTGAAAATGAAATCTAAATGAATTGTGTGGCTAATGTGTTATTCCATTTTCAGAGTTTGTTGTTGGTGGCATGCCTAATGAGTGTAACAATCTCTTGAAGTTAGGTTGGATTGAATCCTTGAAGCCTAATTGAGATGTTACAACCCTTGAAGCTAGGTTGGGTTAGTTCTTGAAGCCAAGTTGGGTTGATGCTTAGCATGCTTTGCTCCCCTTGAAGCTTGGTTGAACTTAATCCTTGAAGCCTAGTTGGGTATATGATATTGATATTGATAAATGTGATAACAAAACCAAAGCATTAACTCTGAAAATTGAATGGCATATTAGTGTGTCTTGGGCCCATGCTTGTCTTTGCTTAGTGTTGTTCATGAATGATTAAATGATTAACTAATAAAATATATGCAAAGATGTTGAATTCTGAAATACATATATGTATGTTAGGTTATGAAATGTAAAAGTATGTTGTTAGCTTTGCATTTATGTTGTTACATGTATGATAAATTAGAATTGGCATTGTATAGCATTTAAGCATGTCTATTGCATGTTTTATCTTACTAAGCCCTTGGCTTAGCGCGATAGTGTTTAATCGCGCAGGTGATAGAACTGATAGAATCGAACCCGAGAGCTCTTCGAGACCGAGTGAGAGTAGACATTGAAGAGTTGATTTTGGGAGCTTAAAGATCAGAGCTGACTTGCCAATCATGTATAAATCTTTTATATTGTGTAAAGTTTTGTTGATAATTTAAATATATGTATAATAGTAAATATGTATTCAAATGTTTTCATATATATACATATTTTATAACTTCCGCTGTGTAATATATAACTGTATATATATATATATAGATAACTAATATGTTTTGTTTTATAAGTAAATGATCTATTTTGTTAATAAGATATAATGATATGGATATGGTATCAAGTTTTAAAATGTTTTGAATGTTAAGGAAACCGTAGCATCCCTATGTTTGGTGCACTTATGCTACATTGTTGTGGTTGTAGTGTGTGTGCATTGAATATGGGGGTGTTACACTGTATCTACATATGAGGTTCTTTTCAATAAATCTAGCCATTTGGCTTGCACCCAGTTTGTTGAAGGATTCGGCTTCGACCCATTTTGAAAAATAATCTACTGCTACCACAATGAAATGGTGACCGTTTGAAGCTACCGGATGTATTTCTCCTATAATGTCGATACCCCAGGTGGCAAAAGGCCAAGGTGAAGACATAGAATGCAATTCCTCGGGAGGCATGTGATTCAAGTTACCATACATCTGACATTGTTGGCACTTCTTTACAAATTCAATACAATCCTTCTCCATGGTTAACCAGTAATAACCTTATCGAATAATCTTCTTAACTAGGGCCAAACTACTCATATGCGGTCCACAACTTCCTGCATGTATTTCTGACATGATATTCTCCACTTCAGGCTTTCTTAAACATCTCAAATGCACCCCCATCAGGCCATCTTCAATATAACTCCCCATGGAAGGTGATGTATTGCAATGACCATCACCTTATGGCTCTTCTCTCTTTCTTTGTTGCCCCCGGCGGGTATTCTCTTTCCTCCAAAAATTGCCTTATAGTATCATACCATGCATCATAGTCTGTGTCAATTTCCATGATTGTCTCATAGTCATAGCAAGGAGTTGATGAACTGGTCAAGATCAGAGGCTTAAGAAATAATGTAACAACCCTATACCCTGTATACGTACACAGCATGCTTATACGATCGTAATATATGTATACTGAATATAGAAATGCCACAGTTTACAAAATATAAAAGTCATATCTTTAAAAAGAAATAAAACCAATATCAAACGTTTAAAAGAAATTCATAAAACGCAAATGATAAAAAACATTTATTAATACGCAACGGATATTATACAAATACTTACAAGTACAAATACATTATAAATCAAAAGTTACAAAACAGGAAATATATACATGATTGGCAGCTTGACTCTCTGATCTTTAAGCTCTAAGCCAACACTTCAAAGTACAAACTCAACTAGGTCTAGAGGAATCCTCCGTCTCAACTCTATCACCTGCGCGATGAATCACAATCGCGCTAAGCCAACAGCTCAGTATTACAAACCATAATAATATTATGCAATGTCAATATCAATGTCATACATTCAACCAATAGAAATTATACTCATAATTGTATCATCATTCATGAAGCACATTTAATATAGACACCTATGGGCCCAACAAGTATTTAATATGATATTCAAAGTTCAGAGTTACTGCATTGGTCCATAATCACAAATAATCAAGCCCGTAGGCAATACATATATATATATCTCTATCCATGGATAGTGTAACAGACCCAGTCTCTTGGACCATCAACTCAACAAGCTTGAGGAGATCCTCAACCCGGCTAGACTATTACCTGTAACAGACCCAGTCTCTTGGACCATCAACCCGACTAAATTGAGGAGATCCTCAACCCGGCAAGACTGTTACCTTTCATATATCTCATATTCATAATTCACATAATGTAACAGACCCAGTCTCTTGGACCTCAATTCAATTCAAATTGAAGAGATCCTCAACCCGGCAAGACTGTTACTTTTCATATATTTCATAGGCATGCCGCCAAATCCAGAACTCTGAAATTGAATAACATATTAAACATACAATCATTTCATTAATCTCTTTATCATTCTCTTTCTCAATTTGTATCTCATAATCAAATAGGCAATCATGCCTCAATAATTTCATTTGCATAACCATGGCCAACAACAATGGCTTCATTATATCTCCATTCACATCAAAGCAATTCATCATTATATTTCCATTTACACCAAAGCAATTCATCATTATACATATATAGTACATTTCATAAGATTCACAATGTGCAAAACATAACATTATTCATATATATATCAACAATGCCATATCAAATGAATGTATGCAACAATGCAAGGTTTGTACTTACTTCAAAAGCAATCCACACAACTCTAAACACTTTCTCTTTCAAAAGTCCTTCACCAAATGAATTAAGGCAATTCACCTTCTTCACAACCTAATCCAAAACAATGATGAAACACATCAATTCCAATACAATCAATCACTTATTAACCTCATACTAGACCCATAGATCACCATTACAAACCAACAACTCAACCTTAGAGCCCACGGTCGTGGCCACTCAAGACCCCCACGGGCGTGGGTTAAGGAGTGATTCTGCCCAAAATTATTCAACCCCCCACGGCCATGGCATCAAAGGGCCACGGGCGTGGCATCCAAGATGCTACTGCCTCCCACCAAAACATGTATTCAAAGCTTCTAACTCCATTAAACCCAAATATCATGAAGACTAACAAAAATAATAAACCAAACTCAACATTAACAACACTTACCAACTCAAAACCCTAATACAATTTCAACACAACACTTTCAAAACCAATATCAACTTAACTTACTTCCTTCAAACCAAAACCAACACCAAAATTAATTAAATCAAACATATTCCAACATACTACAACCAACACACCCCTATTTTCAAACATCCACAATCAAACTCATACACCACTTCAAATAAACAAGAGAAATAAAGAGAGAGAACTTACCAAAATAATAAAACTTCTTGGACTTTCACTTAATCACTTGAAAACTCCTTCAATTTTGAGCTTGAACATCAAAACATACTCTTGCTCTCTCTTGCTTTGGGTGGCCGGCCAACAATGGAGAAAGGAAAAAAGAAGAAATGAAGAAAAGTCAACTTCCCTTCTCTTTAAATCTCCACCAAGCAATTCAAAAAGAAAATTACTTAAATACCCCCTTTTAGAAATCCTAACTCCCTTATATTCACTTGTCCTTTTTAGTAATTTCACAATTCACAAATTAAATATCTTCTTCCCTTGACCCACCATTTTGACTAGCATATATGTTATATATATTGCCATATATACAACATATACATTCCCTCTAAACAAACCTTTCCCTTTCCAATAATACATATACATTTAGTTCAAATAAAATAACAATTATATCAATACTTCTAGGGCACACTTTGGGATATTACAAATAAACCGACAGGGTTTCCCATACCGAAGCCAATGTGGCCAAGGCATCAGCCATTTGATTTTCTTCTCTTGATAGGTGTATAAACCTACATTTTTTAAATTTCTTCTTCATCATGGTCAAGTAATGGTGGTATGGTTTCAATTTTTCTTCTTTCAACTCCCACTCTCCATTTACTTGGGATACTACTAGTAATGAATCACCATATACTTCCACCTTATCCACCTTCATAATCATTAGGGTTTCCAAACTGAAAATACAAGCTTCGTACTCCACTATATTATTGGTTGCCCTAAATTTTAACTTTTTGGCTAAAAGGATAAGTTCCCCTTCGGGCGATTCTAGTATAACTCCCAAACCTGCTCATTTCCTATTTACTGCTCCATCAAAATACATTTTTCACCCTTGTACTTCAATTGCTTCTAAATGTAATAATACTGGTCTCAACTGTTACTCTTTCCCATTTCCATTCAGGCACTGATAAAGGTTGAAGCAACCCTGTTGGAACTTGATGTTCAGCTTTCACCCTCTGACAAGTGAGACATTTGGACACAAATTCCGCTATGTCTCTCTTCAAACCAGACCACCAGTAGTGTTGTTTCAAATCATGGTACATCTTCGTATTGCCCCGATGCATAGAAAAAACTGACTGGTGCGCTTCTTCTAAAATAATCCTTCTCAAATTAGCATCATCAGGTACACATAATCTGTCCTTGAACCAAAGGATACCATCACCTCTCACAAGAAAATCTCGGCTCTCTCCTTTTTGACAATCTGAAACAATCTTTTGGATTTTCTCATTAGCCAACTGAGCCTCCTTAATCTGATCTAATAATACTGGTCTCAACTGCAGTTGAGCCAATAATGCATCATCATCACATATTTCGAAATTAGCATGCAATGCTCTCAACTCAACAAGCAACGAGAGCGAATAAACAACCAAACCTGCCAAAGACTTCCGACTTAAGGCATCAGCAACAACATTTGCCTTACTAGGATGATAATCAATCAAATAGTCATAGTCTTTGATCAACTCCAACCATCATCTCTGCCGAAGGTTAAGCTCTCTCTGAACCCCCAAATATTTCAAACTTTTGTGATCCGTATAAATAAAACATTTTCCCCATATAAGTAATGTCGCCAAATCTTTAAAGCAAACACTATAGCCGCCAATTCCAAATCATGAGTCGGATAGTTAAGCTCATGCGGCTTCAGCTGCCGAGAAGCATAAGCTATGACTTTACCCTCTTGCATCAAAACACACCCTAAACCATTATGTGAAGCATCACTGTAAATCACATATGGTTTATCTTCTACGGGTAAAGTAAGAACATGTAATATCCTCATATATGCCCTAGAAGTTGTGATTATGTTGTTGTTGTTGTTATATAATTGGATTGAATATATGTGTTAAATTACAAGAGAAAAGAAATAGAGAAAAGAATGTTTATGTATATGTGATTTGGGAAAGAATTTAGGGTTTAGAGAGAATGGTATATGTTGTGTATATGATGATATATATAACATATAAGTTGGTCAAAATGAAGAGTCAAGGAAAGAAGATATTTATTTTTGTTAAGTGTGAAGTTACTATAAAGGGCATGTAATGAATGGTAATCAAGACAAATGGTATAAGGGTGTTTAGGTAATTACTCTTGTTGAATCACTTGGTGGAGATTTAAAGAGGTGATATTTTGTCTTTTCTTCATTTCCTTCTTCTTCTTCTTCTTCTCTTCTCCACGTTGGTTGGCTCCTCCTTAGACAAGAGAGAGCAAAGTGAGATTTGTTTAATTCTAACATCAAATTGAAGGGAGAATCAAAGGATTTAATTGAAGATTTGTGGAATTCAACAACTTAGGTAAGTTCTTTCTCTTGATTTTCCTTTGTTCTTTTGAAATTGTGTTTGGGATTGGTGAGTTGATATGGATGGTTGATTAAGTGTGTTTGTGATGTGTTTTTAAGCATTAAGTTTTGAAGGAAGTGAATTGTCATTGATTTGGGAAGTGAAGAAGTCTTGGAAAAGGAAGTGTTTAGAAGTGGTGCTTAAGGTAAGTACACACTTGTTTCTCTTGCTAATTGAAGTTGTTTGAAGGTTTGATTGTTGTATGTTGGTGATGAAAATGTTGTGATGAGTATGTAAAATAATTGCTAATAATGTTGATTATGTCCATTTGAATGAGGTTATGTTGTGTACAATGTGTTTTAAGTTAACCAAAAGAAGTTTGGCTACATTTAGGGTTTATGTATGAGAAACGTAATTTGGGACGGTCGCTATTAGTCTTGGGCGGTCGCTATTTAGTCATGTGCGGTCGCGACTTAGGTCGGATTTCTGACCGCGAAACCTACTGTGATAGGGTTTCATCTTTTGATTGTGAAGTGCGGTCGCGACTTAGGTCGGACTTCTGACCGCGAAATCTACTGTGATAAGGTTTCATCGTGTAACTGTATGGCGCGGTCGTATTCAGGTGAGGCGCGACCGCTAGAAGTGTTCTGTTCTGCTTTATTTGAAGCAATTTAATTTTTGTAACAAGATTCTCAAATACATGTTAAATAGATCATCCATATGAGTTGTCAAGGATCAAAATAGAGATCATTTGTCTAACATCATTGTTGAGATTGAACAATGTTATATTATGTATTGTGAATGGTAATGTATTATATTGTTTGCATAACGTGACTAGTGTTATGACTTAAATAGCGCGAAAGAGGCGATGATCATTCAAAAAGGTACGTACAATGTAATTTGTTATGATAAACGTTTTAATAATGAATGATGTTAATGTGTCTTGAGAAATGATTGAAATGAAATAAATAGACATATTGTTTATATGACGATGAATTTAAGATACATATGCAATGAAATTAATGATGTATGTTCGATTAATGTCATGTTCGTGTAGTTAATGTAATTGGTGTTGTATATATATATATATATCAATGATGATGTGTATGATGTGAAGCCATTGTGATTGGCAATGATGATTCAAATGAGATGTGAAGCCATTGTGATTGGCTATGATGATTCAATTGAAAGAGATAAGGCATGTTTGCCTAATTGATGATGAGATTGATAATGAAATAATAAATGAATTGTGTAACTAATGTGTTATTCGATTTCAGAGTTCTGGGTTTGGAGGCATGCCTATAAAATGAAAAAGGTAACAGTCTTGCCGGGTTGAGGATCTCTTCGTTTTGAGTTGAATTGAGATCCAAGAGACTGGGTCTGTTACACTATGAGAAATTGTAATTATGAGATATATGATTGGTAACAGTCTTGCCGGGTTGAGGATCACCTCGAGTTTAGCCGAGTTGATGATCCAAGAGACTGGGTCTGTTACGCTATCCATGGATAGAGATATTGATATATGATGCCTACGGGCTTGATAATTATGATTATAAACCAAAGCAGTAACTCTGAACTTTGAATAACATATTAGTGTTTTGGGCCCGAGTCTGTCTTTATTGTCAATGTGAAATGCAAGTATTGAAATATTGATTGTGAGTATTAATACTGAATTATGCTTGGTGAATTGTGAATAATATAATGTTATTAAGTGTAATATGTAAATGAATTGTGATTTATGATTTGTATGATATGTAATTTGTGTATTGCAATAATGAGTGATATGATGTGTAATGTGTGTATTGCAATAATGAGTGGTATGATAGGTAAAGTGTGTATTGCAATAATGATTGGTATGGTATATATATAATGTAGGGGTATTAATATATTGGTTTTGAGTATTAGTGATGCATTGGGGTTGGTGATAATATTATGTATATATGTACATCATATATGAAATTAGCTATGATATATTAAAGATGAAATTAAAAAGAAAAGAAGATATGATAAGAACTAATTATATATTGAATTGATGTATCATTATATGTCAATACTTCTATACTATATGTTTATATCTTTATAGTTGGACTACTAAGCTCTCGGGCTTAGCGCGGGTGTTTATTCGCGCAGGTTTATAGATGGAAGATATGAAGTCTTTTATTATGCCACAAGAAGAGTAAAGTTTGTCGAGACCAACTAAAGGGTAATGCATACATGTATAAATTTTTAATTATCATGTATTTCTGACGAGAGAGTATTTATATGTATAAATGAAGTTTTGATAAAGATAATGATTTTGTAAATGTTATTTAAATTAATGTATTATGGTTTGAACTCTGTTACAGGTTTTTTAAAAGGGAACGAAAAGTGACATCCTTATACTTTATATATTTACTGTATGTATACTAGGTATACGTATAGTACTTATATAGGGTATCGGGGTGTTACAGAACAGGTGCTTGCGCCAACATTTCTTTCAACTGTTCAAAACTAGCTTGACACTGATCCGTCCACACAAATCTAACTCCCTTACGAAGCAATCTAGTGAGTGGAGTAGCTATCAAAGAGAATCCTTTTACAAGTCGTCGGTAATAGCCTGCCAAACCCAAAAAACTTCTAACTTCAGTTACTGACTTCGGTCGATTCCAATTCAAAATAGCTTCAACTTTACTTGGGTCAACTCTAATACCATCTGCTGAAACTACATGACCCAGAAAAGTCACTTGGTCAAGCTAAAACTCACACTTTGACAACTTAGCATACAATTGCTTTTCTCTCAAAATCTGCAGCACAATCCGCAAATGCTTGTCATGCTCCTCTTCATTACGCGAATACACCAAAATGTCATCGATGAAAACCACCACAAACTGATCCAGATAGGGCCTAAACACCCTATTCATCAAATCCATGAAAACTGCAGGTGCATTCGTCAATCCAAAAGGCATTACTAAAAACTCATAATGCCCATACCTGGTGCGGAAAGCTGTCTTAGAAACATCTTCAGCTCTAACCCTCAATTGATGGTACCCTGATCTCAAATCAATCTTGGAAAACACTGCTTCTCCTTTCAATTGATCAAAGAGATCATCAATCCTAGGCAAATGATATTTATTCTTAATAGTCACCTTGTTCAATTGCCTATAATCAATGCATAACCTCATGGTACCATCCTTCTTCTTCACAAACAGCACAGGAGCTCCCCAAGGAGAAACACTGGGGCGAATAAACCCTTTATCCAAAAACTCCTGTAACTGCACCTTCAACTCTCTCAATTCAGCAGGTGTCATGCGATAAGGAGTGATAGAGATGGGAGTGGTACCAGGTAACAAATCAATACCAAACTCAACCTCTCTCTCAGGGGGCAACCCTGGCAACTCCTCTGGAAACACATCTGGAAAATCTGCAACTGTGGTTATATCATCAAGTTGAGAACCTCTTACTCTAGTATCCACAACATGAGCAAGATAAGCATCACACCCTTTATACATACACAGCATGCTTATACGATCGTAATATACGTATACTGAATATAGAAATGCCACAGTTTACAAAATATAAAGTCATATCTTTAAAAAGAAATAAAACCAATATCAAACGTTTAAAAGAAATTCATAAAACGCAAATGATAAAAAACGTTTATTAATATGCAACGGATATTATACAAATACTTACAAGTACAAATACATTATAAATCAAAAGTTACAAAACAGGAAATATATACATGATTGGCAGCTTGACTCTCTGATCTTTAAGCTCTAAGCCAACACTTCAAAGTATAAACTCAACTAGGTCTAGAGGAATCCTCCGTCTCAACTCTATCACCTGGGCGATGAATCACAATCGCGCTAAGCTAACAGCTCAGTAGTACAAACCATAATAATATTATGCAATGTCAATATCAATGTCATACATTCAACCAATAGAAATTATACTCATAATTGTATCATCATTCATGAAGCACATTTAATATAGACACCTATGGGCCCAACAAGTATTTAATATGATATTCAAAGTTCAGAGTTACTGCTTTGGTCCATAATCACAAATAATCAAGCCCGTAGGCAATATATATATATATATATCCATGAATAGTGTAACAGACCCAGTCTCTTGGACCATCAACTCAACAAGCTTGAGGAGATCCTCAACCTGGCTAGACTGTTACCTATAACAGACCCAGTCTCTTGGACCATCAACCCGACTAAATCGAGGAGAGCCTCAACCCGGCAAGACTGTTACCTTTCATATATCTCATATTCATAATTCACATAATGTAACAGACCCAGTCTCTTGGACCTCAATTCAATTCAAATTGAAGAGATCCTCAACCCGGCAAGACTGTTACTTTTCATATATTTCATAGGCATCACTACAAAAAAAAGCACAATCAGCGACGCATTCTGCGACAACTCTTATTTCGTCGCTAATTAGCGACTTTATCAACGACAACTTTACGACAAAGAATCAAGATAAGCGTATTTTCAACATTTTGTCGCTGAATGGGTCGCTAAATGTGTCTCTGATTAACGACAAAAAAAATGGTCGTAGAATCTGTCGCTGAATAGCGATAAAAGGTCGTTTCTCGCTGAATGTGTCGCTGAATTTTGCGCCAAATTTTGGCGCCAACAATCAGCGACGACATTACGACTAATTTACGACAAATTAGTAAAGAATGTGTTTATTTTTTATTGGAAAGTTTTTTGTCGCTAATTAGTCGCTAAATTGCTCGCTGATTTGCGAGAAAAATAGTTAGTCGCAGAATTATCATTAATTTGCGAGAATATTGCGATAAATTAGCGAGAAATTAATTTTATTTTCTATTTTAAAGTAATTGGTCGCTAATTAGTCGCTAAATGGCTCGCTGATTTGCGAGAAAAATAGTTAGTCGCAGAATTATCGTTAATTAGCGAGAATATTGCGACGGATTAGCGAGAAATTAATTTTATTTTCTATTTTAAAGTAATTGGTCGCTAATTAGTAACTAAATGGCTCGCTGATTTGCGAGAAAAATAGTTAGTCGCAGAATTATCGGTAATTTGTGGGAATATAGCGACGGATTAGCGAGAAATTAATTTTATTTTCTATTTTAAAGTAATTGGTCGCTAATTAGTCGCTAAATTGCTCACTGATTTGCGAGAAAAATAGTTAGTCACAGAATTATCATTAATTTGCGAGAATATTGCGACGGATTAGCGAGAAATTAATTTTATTTTCTATTTTAAAGTAATTGGTCGCTAATTAGTCGTTAAATGGCTCGCTGATTTGCGAGAAAAATAGTTAGTCGCAGAATTATCGGTAATTTGCGAGAATATAGCGACGGATTAGCGAGAAATTAATTTTATTTTCTATTTTAAAGTAATTGGTTGCTAATTAGTCGCTAAATTGCTCGCTGATTTGCGAGAAAAATAGTTAGTCGTAGAATTATCGTTAATTTGCGAGAATATTACGACGGATTAGCGAGAAATTAATTTTATTTTCTATTTTAAAGTAATTGGTCGCTAATTAGTCGCTAAATGGCTCGCTGATTTGCGAGAAAAATAGTTAGTCACAGAATTATGGTTAATTTGCGAGAATATTACGACGGATTAGCGAGAAAGTTGTTGATTTTTTTAAAAGAATTTTCTCGCTAATTAGTCGCTAAACGACTCGCTAATTAAATTAATATTGTATTTTTAATAATAATAATAATAATAATAATAATATCTCACCGCATTTCGTCCTTCTGAGAAAGGAAATAAAGGAAAGGAAAAGAAACGAAAATATAATAATAATAATAATAATAATAATATATCTCACCAATTATAAAATTGAAAAAAGAGAATGAGTCAGTTGCTTCTCAATCTCAATCTCAATTTCAATTTCAAACCAGCTCTAAAGTTTGCAAAATGTACCATGATTTGGTTAAATGCCAACTTTGCCTTTTGCAAAATTTACCGTGATTTCAGTTAAATGTTGTTGAACTTTGCTTTTGGCATCATGATTTCAGTAACTTTAATGAGCTTCTGAATTTTCAAGAGGGTTTTTTTATACTCATTCTCCACAGCTTGTAATATCATGAAATAATCATGAGTGGTAAATAATTATGAGCACTGCAAATCAATGAGCTACTTTGTCGTTCCTATTAGACCTCAGGCCTCCAATAAATTGAAAAAGAAAAAAATAATTGTGAATACTAACAAATTTTAGAATTATAATATTTAAAAGTTACATTGAAGTAGTAATTCCTTAATTAAAAAAAATCTTAATTTTTGATAAATACAATCCTAAGATTCGAATTCAAAATTTAAATAAGCTGATCGTATACACGCACGGATAAAACCACACGGACCGTCTACCTTCTTCTCCTCTTAAAACTTTTCAGTCTTCACCGTTCATGGGTTTAGCTAGGGTTTCTTCCATGGCGAAGCCAACGTGAGGTCGCCCCTCGCCGCCGTCTGGTTCCAGCGCGGGCTCTTCATCCAGATCCCGCTCCAGGTCTAGGTCTCGCTCGTACTCTGGTTCAGATTCCCGGTCCAGCTCTCACTCCCGGTCCGTGTCTTCCCGTTCTCGCTCTCACTCCGGATCCTTCTCTTCATCCTCTTCTCTTTCTCGTAGCCTCAGCTCTGGTAGCGGTAGCCCCCCTCCGAAGAAGAAGAGGTAATGACATACACTTAACCTTAGTTGCCTTTTTGTTCCTTATATTTATAAATTATGAGAGTCTAGTTGATTGCTGGAAAATGACATATCGAATGTGAAGGGGCAGTGGTATGCTTGTGTGTAATTCTTCGATTTGGTGTAATTTAAGCTTTTGCATAGATGAAATGAGCATAATTTAAGTTTTTCAGAATTTAATCAATCAATGATTCTGTGAAATTTTATTTTCTGGAGGCATTTTTGGTCACAAGGATAGTAATAAATTGAAGGTTTGAGTTTAAGAGAAAGTTCACTAAATTATGACCTTTGTAGACATTTTGACTTGGCTGCATGGAATTGTTCATTTCGTGGAATTAGAAGTTTATTTCTTGCTCGGATATGCTCTAAAAAATGGGAAATTGGAAAGTAAAAGTCAAAAGCTGGGACTAGGTAAGAATTAGTTGGACTGTCAGTTGCATTATCTTATTACATGTACATGGAAACACCAAATGCTTTTAAGTTTTTGAAGTGAGCTTTTTGTCTGTTAGTTTTGGAGGTTATAGAAATTATCTGCTTGACTCTTTAGAAATCTCCACCTATAATTGTTAATTGAAATCATTACATTGACGTGAAATGCTGAACCTATGAATCAAGAATTACCTTATGTATCAGTTAATGATGTGAACTTTTTATACATGAATTTTTTATGATGGGACTAAGTTACATGAATTGAGAATGAGAAGTTCATAAGCCTTTTTTATGTCATAAGTCTAAAAATGCATCTTTTAAAATTTTTTTTGGTGGCTTAATTTCTTTTTAGGTACGTAGTTCCTTTTTCAGTCTTTTATATATACCTAAAGCACAGATGGCCCCCTTCTTTTTTTGCACAGTCCTGCTGAAGCAGCTAGGCGAGTCGCTCTTCACCACCACTATCTAAAAAAGCTTCTCCACCTCCAAGGTAAAGCTGTGTTGCAATTTTCTTGTGTTATATTTTTGTTTGTTTTTCCCCACTTATTTTTTTTAATATCATCTGAAATTTGGAGCTCTATGCGAACAATAGCAAAGGGATTAAAACTTCTGAATGATTTTTTTTCTTCTGCTCTCACTGTTTAGCTATTTATTCTGTTGATTGAATTTGAATGGAAATGATAGAAATACAATTTTATTTAAATTTTGTTTGCGCCATATGAGACTTGTGGGATATAAAAATATGGTCCTTCATACTTTTTGGGAAATTCTTCCACGGGCCACGGCTAAAATAATTTCACGAACAAAGATTAGAATTTAGGAAG
Source organism: Garcia nutans (assembly GCA_947685225.1). Taxonomy (NCBI): domain Eukaryota; kingdom Viridiplantae; phylum Streptophyta; class Magnoliopsida; order Malpighiales; family Euphorbiaceae; genus Garcia; species Garcia nutans. The sequence goes on along the minus strand of CANTUV010000023.1, from coordinate 12,708,597 downwards.
TGGTTGAGCAATTTTACAGTCACTATTTTTAACACATTTCTGTGAATGATATTAATTCAGGAAAGCTTCTCCAATCCGTGAGTCTCTTGTTCTTCATATTGACTCACTCAGCAGGAATGTGAATGAGGGCCATTTAAAAGAAATATTTAGTAAGTTTTAAAGTCCTGCTGCTTTCTTTTTATCTTATTTTATTTTATATTTTTAAAAAATTGAGGCTATGATTCATATAATTGTACGTGCTCTATATTTTTGGAGATTGTCCTTAATGCTTGTTGATTTGCATCTATATCTATACTATATGCTAATTATGCACTAATATAAGTTATTATGGTTTTCAGTTAGTTGTATGAATGCAATATTTGAGTTTCCTTTTAAAGATATTTGTCCACAAAAGAATGTCAAAATACACTTGCCTGGTTTTTGAGAGCGTTTATGTCTGAGAATATGCAAATGTAAATAGGTTGTTTGAAGTTTACCAAGTAGAAAAGTATCCTTTCCATGGCTAATATGGTAAGGTGATTGGACCAATGGGAGAGTAAAAAGAGCAGTAATGTTAGGAAGCAGATACTTTTAAGGATTTGTTGGTCAATCCAATAAATTTGAAGTTGATGAAGTTTCTGTTATTGCAGGATTCCCTATGGATATAGAAGTAAAATGTTCTTTTTCTGGTAACTCAATTTTGTATAATAAACATTTGATATAGCTTCTTTTGATAGTAAAGAATGGAATAAAAATTTGATATAGTTTCTTTTGATAGTAAAGAATGGATTAACTGGTGTTCTGCTTATCAAATTTATGAATGCTGGATGGATGCTAAATTTTTTCCTTTTTCTTTTCGTCTCTGTTTATTTGTTGTTCAGAAAAGATATGAAGTTTGTGTTTTAATGGTTGATGGGTTGTTTACTTTGATATCTCTGTTTATCCTGCTACTCAGGTAACTTTGGTGAAATTGTACATGTTGAGCTTGCAATGGACAGTACCGTGTTAATTTTAGTGTTTTCTTCACTTTTTAAGAGAGTTCTTAGATTGTCAATTGCTAGAGGTATATAATTATTTTCTTCTATATATATTGTTATTCTATTTTGTTTAAGTATTTTTATTATATGCTTATAATGCCATCATTCTTGACCTTGCAAAAATTAAATTCACAGGTGCTAAATTTTAAAATTTTTAAATAGAATTTTCATAGGTAAAGTTTTTTAAGAATGCACATACTTTTCTAGCATAAATACTTGTATATTGATAGAAAAAATATTGAAAGAGAATAAAACCAGTATTTTAATTACCAAAAAGCATAAAGGACAAAGGTGGACGATGTTAATAAAAAGAAATTGATATAGTCCTGCTTGAAATACTGTCCCATTAATATACCCGTATATCTATCTATACTGTTAGAGAAATAATATTAATTAGAATTATAATTCAACTAGATAATTAAAAGAAAATTTCATTTCGTATGAGACATATATTTATATATTTAATTAAGGAATTAATCTTAATTTGAATAGAAATACAAGTAAAATACAAATATACATTAAAAAAACACAAAATAGCTTAACAATTAAAATCAATATGATGTAAATGTCATTTTCAAGGGTGGGATTGATAAAATTTGTATGGAAAAGTCTATGTGAATATTTCAAACCAACTTATTTTTTTAACTTTATATTGGAGAATCGATTATGAATCTATTAACTTAGGTGCAGTTACTATTAACGCTATGTCTCATCGTGTATTTCAAACCCATTTTCTTAAATGAAGAGAAAAAAAAATTGTCATATGGTTAAAGGAATTTCATGTCATAAATAGCTGTGTTTTAATATTTTATTTACTATTCTAAAATTTCTATTTAAATCATCTTTGATTATTAAATTAAAAAACTGAATTTCTTTTCAATTGGCTTACACAATATCAATGGCTTATATGTCAATTTATATTCTTATATATATATATTTTTTTTTCAACATGCAATAAAACCTAGCTAGCTATTTTGAAAATAATGGGATAATTATGAGATTATCCAATAATTATTGGTGAAACAGCAGCTGCTCATTTCAAGAATGTAATTCTCCAACAATTGTCAGCAACGTCACGTGACCGTGTTAAATGGAAAGCATATTCGTACCTGAAAATTTACAGTGTTAAAAAGGAAAGCATATTCGTACCTGAAAATATACTAACTCAATGGAAAGCTGATTGGAGTACCGATAAAGCAAAACATCGTTCTTCCGTTGCTTCAAAGAATAGGTTTGTTTTTATTTCATCATTCATATTTATGGTATAATCTTACTGCTTGTAATTTCATTTGCATATATCTTTGGTAGGAGAAATATCAAGAACTTAAGAATGCCGAGCCTGAGTTGCAAACACTTGAGGCTGAGGAGGATGATATGCCTTCATTAAAGTTTGTGTTCTCTTTGTTTGTGTTTGGAGTGTCGGATTATTAAAGTTGGTGTTCTCTTTGTTTTTGTTTGGAGTGTCGGATTATTAAGACCTTATGTGTTCAATATACTTTCTTAAGGGGTAAACTTTACATTTGAATTGTTTATGTATACTTATTGCCACTAATTACTTAATTATGAATGTTGTGTTATTTGATTATTATTGTAATGAATGACTATTTTATAAACATGTTTGGTTATTATATTTGAAATTCAACAGGTTCTTGAAAATGGGTAGACAAAAAAAATTGGAATACTGGAAAAATATAGCCAAACAATTACAAAATTGCGACAAAATCAGCGACCAAAGGTGACAAAAAAAATATTGAATTCTGCGACAAATCAACAACTGATACAACGAGAAAAATATTGCGACATATTCTGCGACACATCAGCGATAAAATTTAGCGAGCAAATTAGCGACAAATTCAGCGACTAAATTAATGATCCAAATATCGATGAATTCAATGACCAAAGCTAAATCAGCGATGACTTTCAGCAGGAATAAATAATTCCCGCCAAAAATGAAAATGTCGTTGAATTTGTCTCTGTTCTGTCGCTGATTTATCACTGATCAACGACAAGCACAATTGGTCGCTGATTTGTCGTTGATTTTTTAGCGACCAGGACATTACCGTCCGCTCAATTTTTCTCGTTGTTCGTCGCTGATATTGTCGCTATCGTATTTTGGTCGTTGATTTCGTCGTTAATGGTGTCACAGATTGCGTCGCAGATTGCTGTTTTTTTTGTAGTGCATGCCGCCAAATCCAGAACTCTGAAATTGAATAACATATTAAATATACAATTATTTCATTAATCTCTTTATCATTCTCTTTCTCAATTTGTATCTCATAATCAAATAGGCAATCATGCCTCAATAATTTCATTTGCATAACCATGGCCAACAACAATGGCTTCATTATATCTCCATTCACATCAAAGCAATTCATTATTATATTTCCATTTACACCAAAGCAATTCATCATTATACATATAGTACATTTCATAAGATTCACAATGTGCAAAACATAACATTATTTATATATATATCAATAATGCCATATCAAATGAATGTATGCAACAATGCAAGGTTTGTACTTACTTCAAAAGTAATCCACACAACTCTAAACACTTTCTCTTTCAAAAGTCCTTCACCAAATGAATTAAGGCAATTCACCTTCTTCACAACCTAATCCAAAACAATGATGAAACACATCAATTCCAATACAATCAATCACTTATTAACCTCATACTAGACCCATAGATCACTATTACAAACCAACAACTCAACCTTAGAGCCCACGGTCGTGGCCACTCAAGACCCCCACGGGCGTGGGTTAAGGAGTGATTCTGCCCAAAATTATTCAACCCCCACGGCCATGGCATCAAAGGGCCACGGGCGTGGCATCCAAGATGCTACTGCCTCCCACCAAAACATGTATTCAAATCTTCTAACTCCATTAAACCCAAATATCATGAAGACTAACAAAAATAATAAACCAAACTCAACATTAACAACACTTACCAACTCAAAACCCTAATACAATTTCAACACAACACTTTCAAAACCAATATCAACTTAACTTACTTCCTTCAAACCAAAACCAAGACCAAAATTAATTAAATCAAACATATTCCAACATACTACAACCAACACACCCCTATTTTCAAACATCCACAATCAAACTCATACACCACTTCAAATAAACAAGAGAAATCAAGAGAGAGAACTTACCAAAATAATAAAACTTCTTGGACTTTCACTTAATCACTTGAAAACTCCTTCAATTTTGAGCTTGAACATCAAAACATACTCTTGCTCTCTCTTGCTTTGGGTGGCCGGCCAACAATGGAGAAAGGAAAAAAGAAGAAATGAAGAAAAGTCAACTTCCCTTCTCTTTAAATCTCCACCAAGCAATTCAAAAAAAAAATTACTTAAATACCCCCTTTTAGAAATCCTAACTCCCTTATATTCACTTGTCCTTTTTAGTAATTTCACAATTCACAAATTAAATATCTTCTTCCCTTGACCCACCATTTTGACTAGCATATATGTTATATATATTGTCATATATACAACATATACATTCCCTCTAAACAAACCTTTTCCTTTCCAATAATACATATACATTTAGTTCAAATAAAATAACAATTATATCAATACTTCTAGGGCACACTTTGGGATATTACAATTCTCCCCCTCTAAAAAGAAAATTTCATCCTCGAAATTACCTGATATTATGTCTGAAACAATTGAGGAAACTGATCTCGCATCACTTGCTCACTTTCCCAAGTTGCCTCTTCTCTACCATGATTCTTCCAAAGAACCTTTACCAAAGGCACCTTTTTATGTCTCAATTCTTTCACTTCATGTGCTAAAATAGCAACTGGTTCTTCTTCAAATGTCAGATCCGAATTCACCTCAATAGATTCAACTGGTAAAATATGAGATGGATCTGATCTATATCTTCGCAACAAAGAAACATGGAATACATTATGGATTCTATCCAACTCAGGTGGCAAGGCAATCCGATAAGCAACTAGTCCCACTCTTTCTAAAACTTCATACGGTCCAATGAAACGAGGACTCAATTTCCCTCTTCGACCAAATCTCAGAATCTTTTTCCAAGGAGACACTTTAAGAAAAACTTTATCTCCCACATTATACTCTATGTCTCTCCTCTTTAGATCTGAATAAGATTTTTGCCGATCCGATGCTGCTTTTAACCGATCCCGAATCATTTTTACTTTTTCTTCAGTTTCTTTAATCAAATCAGGACCAATTAACTTGCCCTCTCCAATCTCATTCCAACATAAAAGCGTTCTACATCTTCTACCATACAATGCCTCAAATGGTGCCATACCAAATCTAGATTGATGACTGTTGTTGTAAGCAAATTCCACAAGTGGTAAAAATCTGTCCCAACTTCCAGAAAAATCAATGACACAGCTTCTCATCATATCCTCTATAATCTGTATCACTCTCTCTGATTGCCCATCTGTCTGTGGATGAAAAGCAGTGCTAAAGTGCAATCGAGAACCCAAAGCACTCTGCAAACTCTTCCAAAACTTGAAGTAAACCTAGGATCTCGATCAGACACTAAAGAAGTAGGGACTCCATGCAACTTCACTATTTCACTAATATACAGCTTAGCTAACTTCTCAAGAGAATAATCCATCCGAACCGGAAGAAAATGAGCTGTCTTTGTCAACCTATCAACAATCACCCAAATAGCATCATGTTTTCTCTGAGTCAATGGAAAACCAGATACAAAATCCATTGTTACTCTTTCCCATTTCCATTCAGGCACTGATAAAGGTTGAAGCAACCCTGTTGGAACTTGATGTTCAGCTTTCACCCTCTGACAAGTGAGACATTTGGACACAAATTTCGCTATGACTCTCTTCAAACCAGACCACCAGTAGTGTTGTTTCAAATCATGGTACATTTTCGTATTGCCCGGATGCATAGCAAAAACTGACTGGTGTGCTTCTTCTAAAATAATCCTTCTCAAATTAGCATCATCAGGTACACATAATCTGTCCTTGAACCAAAGGCTACCATCATCTCTCACAAGAAAATCTCGGCTCTCTCCTTTTTGACAATCTGAAACAATCTTTTGGATTTTCTCATCAGCCAACTGAGCCTCCTTAATCTGATCTAATAATACTGGTCTCAACTGCAGTTGAGCCAATAATGCACCATCATCACATATTTCGAAATTAGCATGCAATGCTCTCAACTCAACAAGCAACGAGAGCGAATAAACAACCAAACCTGCCAAAGACTTCCGACTTAAGGCATCAGCAACAACATTTGCCTTACCAGGATGATAATCAATCAAACAGTCGTAGTCTTTGATCAACTCCAACCATCATCTCTGCCGAAGGTTAAGCTCTCTCTGAACCCCCAAATATTTCAAACTTTTGTGATCCATATAAATAAAACATTTTTCCCCATATAAGTAATGTCGCCAAATCTTTAAAGCAAACACTATAGCCGCCAACTCCGAATCATGAGTCGGATAGTTAAGCTCATGCGGCTTTAGCTGCCGAGAAGCATAAGCTATGACTTTACCCTCTTGCATCAAAACACACCCTAAACCATTATGTGAAGCATCACTGTAAATCACATATGGTTTATCTTCTACGGTTAAAGTAAGAACAGGTGCTTGCATCAACATTTCTTTCAACTGTTCAAAACTAGCTTGACACTGATCCGTCCACACAAATCTAACTCCCTTACGAAGCAATCTGGTGAGTGGAGTAGCTATCAAAGAGAATCCTTTTACAAGTCGTCAGTAATAGCCTGCCAAACCCAGAAAACTTCTAACTTCAGTTACTGACTTCGGTGGATTCCAATTCAAAATAGCTTCAACTTTACTTGGGTCAACTCTAATACCATCTGCTGAAACTACATGACCCAGAAAAGTCACTTGGTCAAGCCAAAACTCACACTTTGACAGCTTAGCATACAATTGCTTTTCTCTCAAAATCTGCAGCACAATCCGCAAATGCTTGTCATGCTCCTCTTCATTACGCGAATACACCAAAATATCATCGATGAAAACCACCACAAACTGATCAAGATAGAGCCTGAACACCCTATTCATCAAATCCATGAAAACTGCAGGTGCATTCGTCAATCCAAAAGGCATTACTAAAAACTCATAATGCCCATACCTGGTGCGGAAAGCTGTCTTAGAAACATCTTCAGCTCTAACCCTCAATTGATGGTACCCTGATCTCAAATCAATCTTGGAAAACACTGCTTCTCCTTTCAATTGATCAAAGAGATCATCAATCCTAGGCAAAGGATATTTATTCTTAATAGTCACCTTGTTCAATTGCCTATAATCAATGCATAACCTCATGGTACCATCCTTCTTCTTCACAAACAGCACAGGAGCTCCCCAAGGAGAAACACTGGGGCGAATAAACCCTTTATCCAACAACTCCTGTAACTGCACCTTCAACTCTCTCAATTCAGCAGGTGTCATGCGATAAGGAGTGATAGAGATGGGAGTGGTACCAGGTAACAAATCAATACCAAACTCAACCTCTCTCTCAGGGGGCAACCCTGGCAACTCCTCTGGAAACACATCTGGAAAATCTGCAACTGTGGTTATATCATCAAGTTGAGAACCTCTTACTCTAGTATCCACAACATGAGCAAGATAAGCATCACACCCTTTTCTAATCAACCTTCTAGCTGTTACAGCTGATACAAACAAGGATGCAAGCTGTCTCTGCTCACTAGACACCATCACACTTCTACCATCACTAGTTCTCAAAGTAACACATTTCTTTTGACAATCTACCACAGCTCCATGCCTAGACAACCAGTCCATACCCTAAATCAAATCATACTCTTTAAAAGGCATTTCAATCAAATCTCCACAAAACTCCTCACCTTGCACTACAACTGCGCTATCTCGGTGCACCTTGCTAACAATCACACTATGCCCTAAGGGATTTGTTACCAACACATCAAATCCTAGGGACTCAGAATGCAATTCAGACACAGGCAAAATAGATGCACTAATATATGAATGAGTGGATCCTGGATCAATTAAAGCAAGAACCGAAATGCCAAATAAAGAGAAAGTACCAGCAATGACTGCTGAAGCATCTGGTTGTCTTTGCATCACATATACTCGTTGAGAAGGCCCAGCCTCATCTGGCCTAGTATCCCTGGATGAAGATCCTCCTCTCTGACTATACCCAGGTCTACCCCCTCTGCTAATACCTCTGCCCCCTCGACCACCTCTGACACTAGGTCGAGAAACTGCAGAATCTGCCGGTCTCTGCTCCTGCATCTCCGGACACTCTCTAATAAAATGATCAGGAGATCCACATCTGAAGCATACAGCTGGTCCACTACTCTTCCAACAAACGCCTCTATGTGACCCCCACACTGAGCACATATAGGTGGAGTGGATCTCTGAACTACTGGTGTCGGAGCACTCGCTACTGAAATTGTAGGTCTCGATCTCGGTCTCTGGAACTGAACTGACCTACCAGCCTGCCTCTGACTCCTACTGATCCTAGGAGCAAAACTGCCTCTACCTCTCTTCACAGATGAAGACCCTGCCTCAAACTGGGGTCTTCTAACCCTGATCTCCTCTTCAGAAGCAGCTGCTGCTATACCTTGTGCTCTCTCCACACCTCTGGCCGCTGCAACAAGCTGTGGGAAGTCCTGATATCTAGAGCCAGCCACAACACACATAATTGAGGGTCTCAATCCCTCCTCAAACCTTCTGCACCGGTCAATCTCGTCAGAGATAATCCCCCCGGCATAGTGGCTCAACCGGATGAACTCTAACTCATATTCTGTCACAGTCCGGTGGTCTTGCCTCAAATTCATGAATTCCATCTTCTTCATATCTTTATACTCCCTCGGAGTATATTTCAACTCAAACTCCCATAGGAAATCACCATAGGATAATGTTGGTGGATCATCCATAGCATGAGGCACTGTTTTCCACCAATCATATGCATCCTTCTGTAGCAATGATCTAGCATAATCAAATTTTTCTTCTGGAGTGGCTTGCAACTGAATGAATATTCTCTGTACTTTATCCAACCACTGCTCAGCTACTGCTGGATCAATAGTACCTAGAAAATCTTCTGCTCCATACTTTCTTAATTTATCTTAATGTCTCACTGGTACCATTGGCTGTGGTGGTGATGGCGGTGGTTGCACTGGTGCTTTCCTCAATAATTCAACCACATGCCTAAGCCAAACTGGTGGAACCTCCTCACTAGCTGGTCTCCCTGACACAGAAGCAGGTACCTCTCCAGCTCCATCAACTCTAGCTCCATCCCTACTCTCTTCAGGAGCTATACTCTCAGCACTACCCTCTACAGATTGACGTGAATGAGAATCCATTACAACCTATATCTGCAAATACAGTAGAATACACCTCATTAAAGATCAGAGACTGCCAATACCAAACATGTATTTTATTCAAAAACCAACCTTTTAAAATCAAAATATTATTTTTCTTACAATTGTCCTAGGTTGAGAATCTCAAACCTAGGCTCTGATACCAAAATAATTGTAACAACCCTATACCCTGTATACGTACACAGCATGCTTATACGATCGTAATATACGTATACTGAATATAGAAATGCCACAGTTTACAAAATATAAAGTCATATCTTTAAAAAGAAATAAAACCAATATCAAACGTTTAAAAGAAATTCATAAAACGCAAATGATAAAAAACGTTTATTAATACGCAACGGATATTATACAAATACTTACAAGTACAAATACATTATAAATCAAAAGTTACAAAACAGGAAATATATACATGATTGGCAGCTTGACTCTCTGATCTTTAAGCTCTAAGCCAACACTTCAAAGTATAAACTCAACTAGGTCTAGAGGAATCCTCCGTCTCAACTCTATCACCTGCGCGATGAATCACAATCGCGCTAAGCTAACAGCTCAGTAGTACAAACCATAATAATATTATGCAATGTCAATTTCAATGTCATACATTCAACCAATAGAAATTATACTCATAATTGTATCATCATTCATGAAGCACATTTAATATAGACACCTATGGGCCCAACAAGTATTTAATATGATATTCAAAGTTCAGAGTTACTGCTTTGGTCCATAATCACAAATAATCAAGCCCGTAAGCAATACATATATATATATATATATCTCTATCCATGAAAAGTGTAACAGACCCAGTCTCTTGGACCATCAACTCAACAAGCTTGAGGAGATCCTCAACCCGGCTAGACTGTTACCTGTAACAGACCCAGTCTCTTGGACCATCAACCCGACTAAATCGAGGAGAGCCTCAACCCGACAAGACTGTTACCTTTCATATATCTCATATTCATAATTCACATAATGTAACAGACCCAGTCTCTTGGATCTCAATTCAATTCAAATTGAAGAGATCCTCAACCCGGCAAGACTGTTACTTTTCATATATTTCATAGGCATCACTACAAAAAAAAAAGCGCAATCAGCGACGCATTCTGCGACAACTCTTATTTCGTCGCTAATTAGCGACTTTATCAACGACAGCTTTACGACAAAGAATCAAGATAAGCTTATTTTCAACATTTCGTCGCTGAATGGGTCACTAAATGTGTCTCTGATTAACGACAAAAAAAATGGTCGTAGAATCTGTCACTGAATAGAGATAAAAGGTCATTTCTCGCTGAATGTGTCGCTGAATTTTGACCCAAATTTTGGCGCCAACAATCAGCGACGACATTACAACTAATTTACCACAAATTAGCAAAGAATGTGTTTATTTTTTATTGGAATGTTTTTTGTCGCTAATTAGTCGCTAAATTGCTCTCTGATTTGTGAGAAAAATAGTTAGTCGCAGAATTATCATTAATTTGCGAGAATATTGCGATGGATTAGCGAGAAATTAATTTTATTTTCTATTTTAAAGTAATTGGTCACTAATTAGTCGCTAAATAGCTCGCTGATTTGCGAGAAAAATAGTTAGTCGCAGAATTATCGTTAATTTGCGAGAATATTGCGACGGATTAGCGAGAAATTAATTTTATTTTCTATTTTAAAGTAATTGGTCGCTAATTAGTAACTAAATGGCTCGCTGATTTGCGAGAAAAATAGTTAGTCGCAGAATTATCGGCAATTTGCGAGAATATAGCGACAAATTAGCGAGAAATTAATTTTATTTTCTATTTTAAAGTAATTGGTCGCTAATTAGTCGCTAAATTGCTCGCTGATTTGCGAGAAAAATAGTTAGTCTCAGAATTATCGTTAATTTGCGAGAATATTGCGACGGATTAGCAAGAAATTAATTTTATTTTCTATTTTAAAGTAATTGGTCGCTAATTAGTCGCTAAATGGCTCGCTGATTTGCGAGAAAAATAGTTAGTCGCAGAATTATCGGTAATTTGCGAGAATATAGCGATGGATTAGCGAGAAATTAATTTTATTTTCTATTTTAAAGTAATTGGTCGCTAATTAGTCGCTAAATTGCTCGCTGATTTGCGAGAAAAATAGTTAGTCGCAGAATTATCGTTAATTTGCGAGAATATTGCGACGGATTTGCGAGAAATTAATTTTATTTTCTATTTTAAAGTAATTGGTCGCTAATTAGTCGCTAAATGGCTCACTGATTTGCGAGAAAATTAGTTAGTCGCAGAATTATCATTAATTTGCGAGAATATTGCGACGGATTAGCGAGAAAGTTGTTGATTTTTTTTTAAAAGAATTTTCTCTCTAATTAGTCGCTAAATGGCTCGCTAATTAAATTAATATTGTATTTTTAATAATAATAATAATAATATCTCACCGCATTTCGTCCTTCTGAGAAAGGAAATAAAGGAAAGGAAAAGAAACGAAAAGATAATAATAATAATAATAATAATAATAATAATAATATATCTCACCAATAACTAGGGTTTCTTCCATGGCGAAGCCAACGCGAGGTCACCCCTCGCCACCGTCTGGTTCCGGCGCGGGCTCTTCGTCCAGATCCCGCTCCAGGTCTAGGTCTCGCTCGTACTCTGGTTCAGATTCCCGGTCCAGCTCTCGCTCCCGGTCCGTGTCTTCCCGTTCTCGCTCTCACTCCAGATCCTTCTCTTCATCCTCTTCTCTTTCTCGTAGCCTCAGCTCTGGTAGCGGTAGCCCCCCTCCGAAGAAGAAGAGGTAATGACATACACTTAACCTTAGTTGCCTTTTTGTTCCTTATATTTATAAATTATGAGAGTCTAGTTGATTGCTGGAAAATGAAATATCGAATGTGAAGGGGCAGTGGTATGCTTGTGTGTAATTCCTCGATTTGGTGTAATTTAAGCTTTTGCATAGATGAGATGAGCATAATTTAAGTTTTTCAGAATTTAATCAATCAATGATTCTGTGAAATTTTAGTTCTGGAGGCGTTTTTTGTCACAAGGATAGTAATAAATTAATGGTTTGAGTTTAAGTGAAAGTTCACTAAATTATGACCTTTGTAGACATTTTGACTTGGCTGCATGGAATTGTTCATTTCGTGGAATTAGAAGTTTATTTCTTGCTCGGATATGCTCTAAAACATGGGAAATTGGAAAGTAAAAGTCAAAAGCTGGGACTAGGTAAGAATTAGTTGTACTGTCAGTTGCATTATCTTATTACATGTACATGGAAACACCAAATGCTTTTAAGTTTTTGAAGTGAGCTTTTTGTCTGTTAGTTTTGGAGGTTATAGAAATTATCTGCTTGACTCTTTAGAAATCTGCACCTATAATTGTTAATTGAAATCATTACATTGACGTGAAATGCTGAACCTATGAATCAAGAATTACCTTATGTATCAGTTAATGATGTGAACTTTTTATACATGAATTTTTTATGATGGGACTAAGTTACATGAATTGAGAATGAGAAGTTCATAAGCCTTTTTTATGTCATAAGTCTAAAAATGCATCTTTTAAAATTTTTTTTGGTGGCTTAATTTCTTTTTAGGTACGTAGTTCCTTTTTCAGTCTTTTATATATACCTAAAGCACAGATGGCCCCCTTCTTTTTTTGCACAGTCCTGCTGAAGCAGCTAGGCGAGGTCGCTCTCCACCACCACTATCTAAAAAAGCTTCTCCACCTCCAAGGTAAAGCTGTGTTGCAATTTTCTTGTGTTATATTTTTGTTTGTTTTTCCCCACTTATTTTTTTTAATATCATCTGAAATTTGGAGCTCTATGCGAACAATAGAAAAGGGATTAAAACTTCTGAATGATTTTTTTTTCTTCTGCTGTCACTGTTTAGCTATTTATTCTGTTGATTGAATTTGAATGGAAATGATAGAAATACAATTTTATTTAAATTTTGTTTGCGCCATATGAGACTTGTGGGATATAAAAATATGGTCCTTCATACTTTTTGGGAAATTCTTCCACGGGCCACGGCTAAAATAATTTCACGAACAAAGATTAGAATTTAGGAAGTGGTTGAGCAATTTTACAGTCACTATTTTTAACACATTTCTGTGAATGATATTAATTCAGGAAAGCTTCTCCAATCCGTGTGTCTCTTGTTCTTCATATTGACTCACTCAGCAGGAATGTGAATGAGGGCCATTTAAAAGAAATATTTAGTAAGTTTTAAAGTCCTGCTGCTTTCTTTTTATCTTATTTTATTTTATATTTTAAAAAATTGAGGCTATGATTCATATAATTGTACGTGCTCTATATTTTTGGAGATTTTCCTTAATGCTTGTTGATTTGCATCTATATCTATACTATATGCTAATTATGCAATAATATAAGTTATTATGGTTTTCAGTTAGTTGTATGAATGCAATATTTGAGTTTCCTTTTAAAGATATTTGTCCACAAAAGAATGTCAAAATACACTTGCCTGGTTTTTGAGAGCGTTTATGTCTGAGAATATGCAAATGTAAATAGGTTGTTTGAAGTTTACCAAGTAGAAAAGTATCCTTTCCATGGCTAATATGGTAAGGTGATTGGACCAATGGGAGAGTAAAAAGAGCAGTAATGTTAGGAAGCAGATACTTTTAAGGATTTGTTGGTCAATCCAATAAATTTGAAGTTGATGAAGTTTTTATTATTGCAGGATTCCCTATGAATATAGAAGTAAAATGTTCTTTTTCTGGTAACTCAATTTTGTATAATAAACATTTGATATAGCTTCTTTTGATAGTAAAGAATGGAATAAACATTTGATATAGTTTCTTTTGATAGTAAAGAATGGATTAACTGGTGTTCTGCTTATCAAATTTATAAATGCTGGATGGATGCTAAATTTTTTCCTTTTTCTTTTCGTCTCTGTTTATTTGTTGTTCAGAAAAGATATGAGGTTTGTGTTTTAATGGTTGATGGGTTGTTTACTTTGATATCCCTGTTTATCCTGCTACTCAGGTAACTTTGGTGAAGTTGTACATGTTGAGCTTGCAATGGACCGTACCGTGTTAATTTTAGTGTTTTCTTCACTTTTTAAGAGAGTTCTTAGATTGTCAATTGCTAGAGGTATATAATTATTTTCTTCTATATATATTTTTATTCTATTTTGTTTAAGTATTTTTATTATATGCTTATAATGCCATCATTCTTGACCTTGCGAAAATTAAATTCACAGGTGCTAAATTTTAAAATTTTTAAATAGAATTTTCATAGGTAAAGTTTTTTAAGAATGCACATACTTTTCTAGCATAAATACTTGTATATTGGTAGAAAAAATATTGAAAGAGAATAAAACCAGTATTTTAATTACCAAAAAGCATAAAGGACAAAGGTGGACGATGTTAATAAAAAGAAATTGATATTGTCCTGCTTGAAATACTGTCCCATTAATATACCCGTATATCTATCTATACTGTTAGAGAAATAATATTAATTAGAATTATAATTCAACTAGATAATTAAAAGAAAATTTCATTTCGTATGAGACATATATTTATATATTTAATTAAGGAATTAATCTTAATTTGAATAGAAATACAAGTAAAATACAAATATACATTAAAAAAAACACAAAATAGCTTAACAATTAAAATCAATATGATGTAAATGTCATTTTCAAGGGTGGGATTGATAAAATTTGTATGGAAAAGTCTATGTGAATATTTCAAACCAACTTATTTTTTTAACATTATATTGGAGGAGAGAAAATTCGATTATGAATCTATTAACTTAGGTGCAGTTACTATTAAGGCTATGTCTCATCGTGTATTTCAAACCCATTTTCTTAAATGAAGAGAAAAAAAAATTGTCATATGGTTAAAGGAATTTCATGTCATAATTAGCTGTGTTTTAATATTTTATTTACTATTCTAAAATTTCTATTTAAATCATCTTTGATTATTAAATTAGAAAACTGAATTTCTTTTCAATTGGCTTACACAATATCAATGGCTTATATGTCAATTTATATTCTTATATATATATATTTTTTCAACATGCAACAAAACCTAGCTAGCTATTTTGAAAATAATGGGATATTATCCAATAATTATTGGTGAAACAGCAGCTGCTCATTTCAAGAATGTAATTCTCCAACAATTGTCAGCAACGTCATGTGACCGTGTTAAATGGAAAGCATATTCGTACATGAAAATTTACAGTGTTAAAAAAGAAAGCATATTCGTACCTGAAAATATACTAACTCAATGGAAAGCTGATTGGAGTACCGATAAAGCAAAACATCATTCTTCCGTTGCTTCAAAGAATAGGTTTGTTTTTATTTCATCATTCATATTTATGGTATAATCTTACTGCTTGTAATTTGATTTGCATATATCTTTGGCTGGAGAAATACCAAGAACTTAAGAATGCCGAGCCTGAGTTGCAGACACTTGAGGCTGAGGAGGATGATATGCCTTCATTAAAGTTTGTGTTCTCTTTGTTTGTGTTTGGAGTGTCGGATTATTAAAGTTGGTGTTCTCTTTCTTTGTGTTTGGAGTGTCGGATTATTAAGACCTTATGTGTTCAATATACTTTCTTAAGGGGTAAACTTTACATTTGAATTGTTTATGTATACTTATTGCCACTAATTACTTAATTATGAATGTTGTGTTATTTGATTATTATTGTAATGAATGACTATTTTATAAACAGGTTTGGTTATTATGTTTGAAATTCAACAGGTTCTTGAAAATGGGTAGACAAAAAAAATTGGAATACTAGAAAAATATAGCCAAACAATTACAAAATTGCGACAAAATCAGCGACCAAAGGTGACAAAAAAAATATTGAATTCTGTGACAAATCAACTACTGAAACAATGAGAAAAATATTGCGACATATTCTGCGACACATCAGCGACAAAATTTAGCGAGCAAATTAGCGACAAATTCAGCGACTAAATTAATGACCCAAATATCGATGAATTCAATGACCAAAGCTAAATCAGCGATGACTTTCAGCGGGAATAAATAATTCCCTCCAAAAATGAAAATGTCGTTGAATTTGTCTCTATTTTGTCGCTGATTTATCTCTAATCAACGACACGCACAATTGGTCGCTGATTTGTCGTTGATTTTTAGCGTCCAAGACATTACCGTCCGCTCGATTTTTCTCATTGTTCGTCGCTGATATTGTCGCTATCGTATTTTGGTCGTTGATTTCGTCGTTAATGGTGTCACAGATTGCATCACAGATTGCTGTTTTTTTTGTAGTGCATGCCGCCAAATCCAGAACTCTGAAATTGAATAACATATTAAACATACAATTATTTCATTAATCTCTTTATCATTCTCTTTCTCAATTTGTATCTCATAATCAAATAGGCAATCATGCCTCAATAATTTCATTTGCATAACCATGGCCAACAACAATGGCTTCATTATATCTCCATTCACGTTAAAGAAATTCATCATTATATTTCCATTTACACCAAAGAAATTCATCATTATACATATAGTACATTTCATAAGATTCACAATGTGCAAAACATAACATTATTCATATATATATCAACAATGCCATATCAAATGAATGTATGCAACAATGCAAGGTTTGTACTTACTTCAAAAGCAATCCACACAACTCTAAACACTTTCTCTTTCAAAAGTCCTTCACCAAATGAATTAAGGCAATTCACCTTCTTCACAACCTAATCCAAAACAATGATGAAACACATCAATTCCAATACAATCAATCACTTATTAACCTCATACTAGACCCATAGATCACCATTACAAACCAACAACTCAACCTTAGAGCCCACGGTCGTGGCCACTCAAGACCCCCACGGGCGTGGGTTAAGGAGTGATTCTGCCCAAAATTATCCAACCCCCCACGGCCATGGCATCAAAGGGCCACGGGCGTGGCATCCAAGATGCTACTGCCTCCCACCAAAACATGTATTCAAAGCTTCTAACTCCATTAAACCCAAATATCATGAAGACTAACAAAAATAATAAACCAAATTCAACATTAACAACACTTACCAACTCAAAACCCTAATACAATTTCAACACAACACTTTCAAAACCAATATCAACTTAACTTACTTCCTTCAAACCAAAACCAAGACCAAAATTAATTAAATCAAACATATTCCAACATACTACAACCAACACACCCCTATTTTCAAACATCCACAATCAAACTCATACACCACTTCAAATAAACAAGAGAAATCAAGAGAGAGAACTTACCAAAATAATAAAACTTCTTGGACTTTCACTTAATCACTTGAAAACTCCTTCAATTTTGAGCTTGAACATCAAAACATACTCTTGCTCTCTCTTGCTTTGGGTGGCCGGCCAACAATGGAGAAAGGAAAAAAGAAGAAATGAAGAAAAGTCAACTTCCCTTCTTTTTAAATCTCCACCAAGCAATTCAAAAAGAAAATTACTTAAATACCCCCTTTTAGAAATCCTAACTCCCTTATATTCACTTGTCCTTTTTAGTAATTTCACAATTCACAAATTAAATATCTTCTTCCCTTGACTCACCATTTTGACTAGCATATATGTTATATATATTGCCATATATACAACATATACATTCCCTCTAAACAAACCTTTTCCTTTCCAATAATACATATACATTTAGTTCAAATAAAATAACAATTATATCAATACTTCTAGGGCACACTTTGGGATATTACAAATAAACTGACAGGGTTTCCCATACCGAAGCCAATGTGGCCAAGGCATCAGCCATTTGATTTTCTTCTCTTGATAGGTGTATAAACCTACATTTTTTAAATTTCTTCTTCATCATGGTCAAGTAATGGTGGTATGGTTTCAATTTTTCTTCTTTCAACTCCCACTCTCCATTTACTTGGGATACTACTAGCAATGAATCACCATATACTTCCACCTTATCCACCTTCATAATCATTAGGGTTTCCAAACTGAAAATACAAGCTTCGTACTCTACTATATTATTGGTTGCCCTAAATTTTAACTTTTTGGCTAAAAGGATAAGTTCCCCTTCGGGCGATTCTAGTATAACTCCCAAACCTGCTCATTTCCTATTTACTGCTCCATCAAAATACATTTTTCACCCTTGTACTTCAATTGCTTCTAAATGTTCATCTGGAAATTCCAAGATTACCTCTTCGCTTTCTGGTAATGGTTGTTGGGCCAGGGATTCTGCCACTGCCTACCTTTGATTATTTTTCTGGTTACATACTCAATCTCAAATTCTTCTAATATTATCAACCATCGACCATATTTCCCAATCAAAGAGGGTGTCTCCCTTAAGTACTTCATTGGATCCAACCTGGAAATTGCTTACACACTATACGATTGAAAGTAATGCCGCAACTTCTTAGAAGACCAAACCACGGCTATACAGGTCTTTTCAATGATACTATACTTAATTTCGTAAGGTAGGAGCTTTCTGCTCAAATAGTAAACTGCATGCTCAATCCCTGACTCAACTGTTTGGGCTATCATGGCTCCTATCGACTCTTCTTCTACTGCATAAGTATAGTAATAGAGGTTTGCCGGGTTTAGGTGGTTTTAAAATAGGTGGATTCAGCAAATACTCTTTTATTCACTCAAAGGCCTTTTGACATTCTTCATTTCATATGACCGGCTGATTCTTTCTAAGCAATTTGAAGATAGGGTCACAGATTGTTGTGAGCTTGGCTATAAATCTGCTAATGTATTGTAATTTACCAATAAATTCCCGAACTTCTCTCTCCATCTTAGGGGCTGGCATATCCCTGATTGCTTTAACTTTGTCAGGATCAATCTCAATGCCATTTAGACCAATCACATGTCCCAATAATTTACCTGAGGTAACCCCGAACACACACTTCTTCGGGTTCAATCTTAGCTTATATTTCAAAGCTCTATCGAAGAATAATTCCAAGTTTTGGAAGTGTTGTTCTCTTGTATCTGATTTAACCATCATATCATCAACATATACTTCAACTTCTTTGTGCATCATGTCATGAAATAATATGGTGGCCATCCTTTGATAGGTTGCTCTAGCATTCTTTAAGCCGAACGGCATCACCCTATAGCAAAATATACCCCATGTAGTAATGAAAGCCATTTTGGCTTTATCCTCTTGGGCCATTAACACTTGATTGTATCCAGAAAATCTATCTATAAATGAGTGTAGCACACTAGAGGCTGCGCTATCAATGAGGACATCTATATGAGGTTAAGGAAAATCATCCTTAGGGGAAGCCTTGTTCAAATCTCTATAGTCCACACAAACCCTTATTCTCCCATCTTTCTTTGGCACAGGTACTATGTTGGCTAGCCAATCTGGATATTCTATCACTTCAAGGAACTTCACTTTGTATTTGCTTAGTGACCTCTTCTTTAACCAATTCAGCCCACTCAGGTCTTAATCGCCTAAGCTTTTGTTTGACAGGTTTCATGTGAGTGTAAGTAGGAATATGATGCTCGGCTATGTCTCGATCTATTCCATGAGTATTCTCATAAGACCAAGCAAACACTTCTTCATATTTTTTGAATATTTTTTCAAATCTCTCTCTCTCATCAGGAGTAAGGTCGGATGCTATGCTAATGTTTTTAGGATTTTCGATTGTTCCCAAATTTAATGATTGTGTGTTAACAAAATTAATATTAGAGATGCTCATGTAACTGCTATTTGAATGTATGCAACCATCAGGAGAAACATCACACAAGTAAGCAAAATCAAACTTTATTGCATTCATTTTGGAAAAGAAAACATCATCATCCTCATACAAAGTAGACAAATTAAAATCAAAATCAAAATCATTGTTCTCAAAATCATAAGGTAGGATGTCTTCAAACTTTTCTTCAACCAGGGTAGCAATCTCCTCCGGAGTCTTCTCGGCTTTCAGGATAGCTTCATTCTTCTCTTTTGGATTGGATTCTTTATTGGCTGACAAGGTGAGCTCTTTCTTTACTTGGTCGACTATCTCGGCCACATCTGCAAAAATTTCAAAACCTGGGATCATCTTACCCACGAAAATAATTGGCTCGGGCTTTCCTTGGAGTGGTCCCATAACTAGAGCTTTGACAAAGATCTCTTCAAGTGGTGGGAAGCTCATCTTCTCACTCTTGTTTGGCTGGACATCGTTGTCTTCATCATATCCCAACCCCTTCTTGGAAGTTTGAGTTCTAAAATCTGACAACTTTGTCAAACCGGCCTTACCCTTTCCAAGACCAGCTCCGGGAAGGTAGTTCATGTTCTTCATCATATTCAAAACTTTGGAGTCCACTACTTCATCATCAAAAATTGCAGCTACTTGGAAACCATTGAGAGGCCTCTCAATCATTAGAGTGTTAACAATCTCATTATCTTCAGCTTTAATGACCACTGTCTCATCTCCGTTGGGGAACTTGATCTTTTGATGAAGGGTGGAAGGAACTCCACTAAGAGGATGAAGGTTTCTCTATGTTAGGTTGAAGCTTCTCGCCATTTTCTTCTTTATTAGTACCTGCATCAAAGGAATCACAAACTTTATTATATATTACCTTTAAGTCCTTAAAATTGTGATTACATTGACTTGCTCTAATTGGATAGGATATTTCAGTTCTTGGTGTGCTTTAAGTTGATTTGCTAATTGCCCAACTTGAGTTTCCACCTTCTTCAATGATACCTCCAAAGAATCAAACCTCTTATTGCTCCCTTCCTGATTTTGTGTGCTAATTTGAATGAAGGCATTCAAATTATCTTCCAATGTGCGTTTCTTGAATAGATCTTGATTTTGTGTGCTAATTTGAATAAAGGCATTCATTTCTTAAGTTGATCTTGATTTGAAAATTGTCCATGAAAGTAAGAACTTCTTTGATAAGGTTGAAAAAATTGTTGAGGTGGAATTTGCTGTTTATTTTTCCAAGAAAAATTTGGGTACTTTCTCCAACTTAGATTATAAGGATTGGAGTATAGGTCATTTCCACCCATGGCTTGAAACTTTCAAAGGCATATGCTTCCTCTTGCATCTTTTGGTATTGTTCAAAACTAAATAAACACATGTTTGCGCTATGTCTTGCAATTCCACATACTGGACATACTTCTTGACTAGGCATAAGTGCTCTTCCTCTTACATTTAGCATCTTAAGTTGACTTGTTAACTCTGCTAAATGTCATGCCATTTAGGAATTAGCATTAACATCATAAACTCCCTTATGCCTTGAAAACTGCATCCTTACAATAAAAACTTAGTAATTCAAAAAGAAACACTTACTACTACAAAGAGGCACTCGCAAGTATACGAGGTTACTGTAGCAACAATGATCTCCCCAAGATCGTCTCACAAGGAAGAAATTGTTTTGTAATTGTTTGATTAACAAATAAATTGAATATCAAGAGTGTGATATGTTGGAATGGTGAAAAACAATTTAAATTTAAAAGTAATGTGTGTAATGGTTGTACAAGATTAATTCAAATTCTTGGAATGGTGCCTAGGGTTGTAGATTAATTTAATCAAAGCTGAATTCTCAAATTATCCATTAATACAACTGTAGACCCTTAATTTTTGACCCAATCCGGTCCAATATGTTTTATTTAATCTAAAATGATTTTTGTTGTCTAATTTGTCCAAAATAATTTTTATTAAATAATTTTTGCTTTAGTATCTAATTTTTATTAATAAAAAATAAAAATAAACAAATAAAAATAAAAATAAAAATCGAAGTCGAAAAAATCAGCGATGAAAAAATCATCGCGTGGGCCCGTGGGCATTTAGCCTGCAGGAAATTCCTGCGGGCGAAATAGCTTGGGTTATTTCTCTCGCAGGATTTTCCTACGAGCGAAATAGATTTTCTATTTCGCCCGTAGGAATTTCCTGCGGGCAACGCCCCAGCCCGCCCACTGCCGCAGTTTTCTGCGGCAGATTTCTTTTGCCAGCTTATTTTTTCCTGCGGCAATTTTTTTCGGCAGCGCAATTTTTCGGACGTAAAATTTTTCGAAACCTAATTCAATTAGGTTTTGGTTTCCTTTTCTTATTAATATTATTTTCCATGATTAATTAGGATTATACATAGAAAAACCTCTATAAATAAGGACCAAAGGCAATGAAAAAGGTGGGGACAAAAAATCCAACAATGGCTTGGAAAATTGGAAACCAAATCAGTGAAGGAAAAGTAATAATTCAATTCAATTGATTTTTAAAGGAGCAGAAACACGATTTAGAGAATTCAAGGGCAAAAAAGGTTTGTCTTTGGAGCTAGTTCATCCAAGAAGAATTATTTTTGGATGAATCATCAAAAGAAGGTATGCATTAAATTATTTTTGTTATGTTTTTACAGTAGCATGAAATTATTTTCTTTTAATTCAAAAATCCCAAAACCTAATCCCTCTTGTTCAAAGTTAAAAACATTAATCCGTTGCTTTATTTCCCAAAGAATTTAAAGTTATTAATTTTATTGCTTCCAAACCCCAAAACTCCAATTTACTTTCCAAATTATGTAAGCTCTTAAAACATATTATGTTTCTTATAAAAAACCCTAAAATACTTTTTCCAATTACATAAATCTTTTCTATTTATAAAAACTTTAATTTGTTTGGTTTAAACTTATAAAATCTCATAAAAGTATCAAACTGATTTTCAATCCCAAAAGCTTCATGCATCACCCAAAACTCCAATCCAAAGCTCCTAAAAACCAAATTCAATTCCTAAATCTAAAATAGTAAACCTAAACCCTTTAAAACCTTAAACCTTAATTTCTTTAAGGTCCTAATTCTTTAAAACATTAAAAAACCATAAAACCATAAATACTTTAATTTTACACAGTAGCTTAAAACACAATAAATCACCATTTAAAACCTTGAATCAAAAGTATTTCAAAGTGTCTAAAACCCTAGTTTCATGATTTCACCATTCAAATATTAATTTAGTTAATCAAAGAGTCTTACCAACCTTTTTAAAACATAAAACCCTAATTTATTTTAATTCCATAAAAAGTCACAGTAGCTATAATTGGACTTTTATTTGCTTTTTTTCAATTCCATATTTAATTATGCTTTGATTTATTTTATGTGCTTTAATTTATTTAAGTTTAATGCTTGGTTTGTTTAATTTATCATGGATGGATGTTTACTTTCTATTGATATTTAATACCTTTGATTAATGATTTATTTATGATGAATGATTATTTACTTTTATCAATTAATTTAGATTTCCAAAAGTTGTAAGAGGTATGTTTCCACTTGGTGGGTACCTCATTAGTTAAATATCATGTAATTTAATTTGCTTTTCTATTTTAGAACCAATTTAAAGGGTATGTTTCTACCTTTCGGTGGGTGTCCTATTTAGGCATGTGATGTAAGGACATGTTTCCATCCTTGGATGGGTGTCCATTTATTTGCTTTATTTGGACATTGCTTTGATTTTGAATATAATGATGCTTTCTTTTAATTATTGTGTGTAATATGGATAATGTTATTATATTTAAGAATTTTATAATATTAAGACCTATAAAGGAGGCCGGTTCCAATGAACCGGGCATTGTGGGGGGTGTTGGGCCATTTCTCACCTTCCCCACACGTACCCAACTTTCCAGACCCATTAAGGGGTTGGGGATTCCTTAGGAATCGAGTCATTCACCCCTTTCTTTTTCCTGGCCCGTCCGGGTGGCGACTCCATTTTCTCCGGACTTAGGTCCGTGCTCTCTAAACAGTGCCAAAGTCGCAAGAACCATTCCACCGGGAGTGGGGGCAAAAATCCCCGCTCACAGTGGCGACTCCACTGGGGATAAGAGAAGTTGATTCCGTTGGTCTTTATATTATTCTATTCTTTCTTATAATGATATTATCCATTGCATCATCTTAGATTGCATCGTGTGCGTGAGTTAGGACGCCCGTGTTTCCCGTGTTATGTTATGTAAGGGATACCATACTTTCACTCAAGGTATGGAGATCGAGCATGGCATAACCACTCATAGCCTCGTACCGTTTGGTATATACTTGCTATGGGAACCTAAGCCTTTTTACCCAAAGACTAAAGCTCATGTAATTGGCCTAGTTACTTTCCTTAGGTTTTACCCCAAATGCATGTTTTTTTACTATGGTTAATTTATCTTGGCTTAAATCATGGCTTATTTGGTTTGCTCTTTTTCTAATATGACCTAAGTACGTTGTAAGCTCAAAATAAATTTTTCTTCAAAGTCCAAAAGACCAAAGCTATTTTCAAAAATTTTCAAGATGGTCTTTGGACATAAGACTTTTCTAAAAACAAATAAAAAATTCTTTGGCTCATGGTCCAAATACTAAGCCCAAAATCCATTTTTCTAAAATCATTTACAATGGGCTTATAAACAAAACTAATTTTCACCCAATCTTTTCTTACAAAGAGCTTGCAAAAATATTTAGGTCAATTATGAAATACCAAAAATCAATTGTGGGCCTAGTTTACACTAAGGATAAATTAACCATGGGCTTGTTTTTGGCATGAACCATTAGTTACCTTTTTCAAGTGACAAATCTATCTATAATAAACCTCTTAATTTAGTTTTAATCCAATATAGTATAAAGGCTACTTTAGTTGGTTGAATGGATTAAAACCTAATTAATGGGAATTATCATGGATTGATTTTCATTTTTGAAAATATAACTATTGGTTGAAACGTCCGAGGGAATTATTCGAAAGCAAGATACCCCATGTTGGTATTTTGTTAACCATATACCTAGGAAAAGAGACTCGCCATTCATGTGTGGATGTTATAAGGTTGGAAGGAATATCCTAATTATCCTTGTTTGTTGTTTGCATACATACATACATTTGCATCTCATATCGTTGACCCTTTCTGGCTCATAGACTTGAGGTACAGCAATTCAAGAGCATACAACGATATCACCTACAACACTGATTTTTTATTCAAGTGCTTCATTGGAAGGATGGATGCAAACCAGCTAAGGGATATAATCGATGAAGTTGTCAAAGCTAGGATGGCCGAGCTACAAGATCAATTGGTTGAAATTATGAAGACCCAGTTGATTCAAATTCTAGAGATCATCAACAATGCTAATGAGGCATCTCCCATTGACATAAGAAAGAAGGAAAAGGCAGCATTAACAAGGAACATGTCTACTGATAGAGATTGAATGAAAAATGAGAGATCAATCCCTATTCTACAAGACCAACCTAACCATGTGCTATCTAAGTGGAGCAATAAGAGCGGCTATCACCCTAGTGGGCAAAGTCAAAGGGAAAGAGGAGGTGTTGAGAAAAATGCAACAACTAAGCCAACAAAGAAGCGTAAATTTTCAAACTTGGGGGAGCCTTTGTCAAAGATGTAAGAAAATTTAATGAAGATGGATTTGCTACAATCATTAGCACCTCGGCCTCTACATAAGCCTCTACCATCAAATTTTGATGCCAAGGTTTTCTGTCAATTCTATCAAATGCAAGGGCACGAGACAGATAAATGTGTTCACTTAAGGCATAAAATTCAAGATTTGATTGACAGTGGAAAGTTGCCTAAGCCTGATAACCCAACATTAAGAATAATCCTTTGCCTAAATTTGGAAAGGCGCCACCGCTTGCAACCTTCTTGAAGAGTTTTATTGTCATCTTGTCATGATATGGAAAGAGAAGCTACTAAAGATGATGTAACACCCCTTCCCAACCTACATGTGTAAGCTGAGTAGAGGTGCCACACTATCCTAATTGTTGCTACCAATTTACTTAGTCAAATTTTAGTTCTGATTTTTACAGAAATTTTGCCATAGTTCCGCCTAGAAATTTGGATCCCAAGTGTTGACAAAACTGGTTTTTTTCTTATTTATGAAAAATATTTTGTTTCACAATTCAACTCAAGCACACTCCCAATAATCCACCCTTATAACCACAACTACAATCCTGCAAGAAGAATTCACACTTCTATATTCACAACCCAACTCAATTCAAAACCATACAGTTATTATACATTACTAGATTTACATGCTACATCAAGTTATCTCTTTGTATTGTTCAAATAAGTACATGCCAGTTTCTAATACAAAAATACAAAATGAAGAGCACCACTTAAGTTTGTTGATGACCGGTAGATCGTAGGACTCCTCTGCTCGCTACTGGCTTCTTGCTAATAACCTACGAGTTTAGAAGAAACTAAACTCGCTAAGCATTGCTTAGTAGGTACTTTAACCATTGTCGAATATAAATAGTGCAAGGAAGGTTTGTTGAAACACACGTAAAAGTAGAATACTGCATAATTAAACTATTTTCATACAATCATCATATTTATATTTTCTAATTAAGTTAAGATTCACATTCTGTATATAAACAACATGTAATATAACTTCATTATAATTACGAGTTAATATGCTCCACTAGGTAATTATGAATACACCGATCTCAAAATGAGGCCTCATATAGAGTTACGCGTGGTCTTGACCTCACATAAATAATTGCCATGGTCTTGGTCTCACACGATATAGAATAACTGCGTGGTCTTGGTCTCACACGACTAGTTGCCATGATCTTGACCTCACACGATATAACCGCGCGCGCGTAAGTAATATCCCGACCGAAGCCGTTAAGACAGTACTGCCGGTAGGATGGCATGCCAAACCCCCATTCCAGACCGGTTTTACCCATTTACCGAGTAGAGCATATATAACATTTTATATATACCCATTCACTTCGTATATATACCACATATTCTCCATGTATATACCATATATATTTACACAAATATCACATATACTCACATATGTATCATATGTATTCACATATTTTCAATCTTAATTTATTCTTCATATCATAATTAAACTCAATACCAAAAATAAAATGATAAAACACCCACACCAAGTTTTTGACCAAGTTAATAATGAAAAATTACCATATGAACAATAAACTCTGGTTCTTGACCCAACTTGATCCTTGTTTTAGAAAATTTGTATAAAATAATCCACTTGGATAAAAACTCTAAAATTTTTAAAGAATTTATTTTTACATCTTAAAATCATTCCTTTAAAATTTCAGATCAAACTGGACACAAAATCATGGTCAAGTAGTTCACCCAACCAGACTGCTCCAGTTGCCCTGCATTCTGGCAGCAGTTCTGAATTTTATAAATTCCGTAAATTAAATTCAATCAATGTGGTTCCAAATTATTTTTCTCAAATACTAGAATTATTAAACAACAACATATCCAAAATTCAATGTAAGATAATTTTTATATATTTAATTAAAAATCATACAAGTCACAGCATTTTACTAATTGTAAAACAGAAAAATTTCAAAAGGAGTTCAATGGTTAAAGTACCAAACCTTGCTCTTTAATTCCCTTTTGCTTTTCCTATTGTGGCCGAAATTTGTAAGTGGAAAAGAGAGATTTTGTTCTTCATATCATGATATATATATATATATATAAGGGAAATGATGATCACCTTATGTGTTGGATAAATCCTTAAAGACCACTTGTCCACCTTTCTCTTTCTTCATTTAATACTCATGCTAAATGGTTACTTTTGATTGGCCAACAAGAGATTTTTATAGTTTTCTTTCCCATTACTTCTTCCCACTTGTCCCTCTTTCCATTGGATACCCTAAAGTTGTCCCGTGTTACCCATACGGTCCCGACACGAAACCGGGCCCACTTTACGTTCCGGCGATTAATCGATTATAACTTTTAAACCGTGCGTTTTCGGAAAAAATTGAAACCCACGGTTATGACCCGATTAATCTCGAGAATATTCTTCCGGGGTCGGATATGGGCACTATTAAGAACTTCCAACACTTAATTTTTAAATTTACATAGTTGCCCCTAACTTTTGAGAAATTCTCACTTAGGTCCTTTTGATATCCCTTCCTGACCTTGCTGTCTTTCTTTATTAATATCTTTTTACTCACGACTCCAAATTAAGTAATTATTATTCCCACTGAAGCTAGACATCCGGGGCTACATTTTTTCAAAATTTCAGGTCGATCCGAGCTATATCTGATTTTTAACGGTCCTTTGAAGTCAAGCCTACTATGCTGTCCTGAGGCAGCTTGCACATTGTCTACTAAATCCATCATATCTTATTCTGTACAACTCCAAATTGGGTAATTTAAAGTTATACGTCTATCTAAGACACAAATAAACAATTAAGTCTTCTTTGAGAATCTCTAATTCTGTCATTAACTTGGATGAAATTCGAGCTCAAGTTATATAGGTCATGTTCTAAGTTCCTTTTTTCTAAGCCTAAATCATATCCTCTATGTCTGTTTCTTACCAATCTGGAATTCGGGATGTTACAGATGATGTGCTACTAAGTAAGCTTGGACTAACTGTGGATGATGAAGCAATGATCCTTGATCCTTGCCCTTGATATGTCTAAATGAATGGAGTATCTTTGACTCCAATTCAAAAAACTTTCCTTAGCTTGAATGTTGCTTTTCAATTTTACTTTCTTTAATATTTTGGAACTATCATGTTTGTTTGAGTAAATTACCTTTATAAAAAATTTTGTTGGTCTTTGTTCATTTTGGTGCTCAACCGATGAGGAATCTAGCTTGATAATTCATGAATTAATATATTTATGCATCATGACTCGAATGACTTTACTAGGTGAGGGAATTGTTCTATAGCATTGAGTTGTGTATGCTTACTTAGAGAGGGCTCCTGCATAATTACCTTTGTCTAGGTCCAAGTCAGTCTTAGAACATGCTTTAACAAACTTTCGAGGCTAAATTGAACTCTGCTTATTTAAGAGAGAAATGATCTAGGCATTGTTTGTTTAGCCAACAACTAGTATCCACCCAATTAAATATCAATCCCTAGTTGTCCCTTTGAGTCTTTATAAAATTTTAGCTTTCTTTTCATTGGCTTACAAACCCCAATAACTTACCTTGAGTTGTTGTGATACTTTTGACAAGTCTTATGATCACTAAGGTGAAGAGGCAAGAAGATCAAAGAAAGCAATTATTGGTCAAGACCATGAAGATAGTTTAAGTTCTCAAGACCATAAGGGTAGTTGATGTTTTCAAGACCACAAGGGTAGTTGATGTTCTTAAAACCATAAGGGTAGTTGAAGTTACCTTAATATCTCCAATATATCAAGATAGAGTAACAAATGATTTATCCTTGTTAAAGAAGATTTATGTTACTCCACTCTTCCATTATTAGGAAGCCCAAGTTGGTACAAACAAGATAACTCTGTTTGGGCTAGAACCAAAAAAAAGGGAAAGAAAAAAAAACAAACAAGAAAAAAAAGAAAAGAAAAAAGGACAAAAGAAAAAAGAAAAGGAAAAAGGAAAAGAGAAAAGATAAAAAAAAAAGAGATAAAAAGGCGGTTCAGAAAGCCAACTGAGTTCTCTTTTACCTAAGACAACAAAAGGC
This sequence comes from Garcia nutans, assembly GCA_947685225.1. NCBI lineage: Eukaryota > Viridiplantae > Streptophyta > Magnoliopsida > Malpighiales > Euphorbiaceae > Garcia > Garcia nutans. The sequence continues at coordinate 12,678,973 of CANTUV010000023.1, read as the reverse complement.
TTCCATTTGGGTTATAAGGACATTTTGACTTGAATTGGTCCAACCCAACCAAAGATTCAATCAAAATCAAAGGAAAAGGGAGAAAGACCATCCAATTCTTGAAACTTCTGTACTTGATAGTCCTACAAGAAAGAAGGACAAAATGATACAAGAAAGGGAAGAGTAAGGAAGAGTAAGAAAAATAAAGAGGAAAGAAAAGGGAAAAGAAGAAAAGAAATGAGTTTGGGTCTTAAACTTTTTGCAAGGGCAAAGACTATCCTAATTAAGATCCAGATTAATTCCAAAAAGATAGAAAGAATTTAGAGACTAGCAAGATTGCCTCCAAGCTGCCTAAAATTCAAACAAGAAATTTGTAGTGTGAAAGTTTGTCCATTGTGTCACATCAGCCCCAACTTACAAATAGCCTTCGTTTAGCCCATGTCCCTTATAGACCCCATTTCAAGCCTATCAAAGACCTGTTGATCTCCCTTGGTAGGTAGAGTCTATTAGTGGAGATAGTTTGGATAAGCATGCATATGAGATAGACAATATTTAAACTCAAATGAGACCTTTGGCCAAGTAATGTGTATGCGCCTATCTGAAGTGCAACAATTCTTGCTTAAATAGAATTGATTCCCGAGTTTAGTATGGTAACTAGGGTTGTCATGTTATAGATATGTTAATTTGAAAAAATCAAGTCCTGAGGTACATCGACATTAATTTGGCAAAGCCAACATTTGTTTTCAAAATCAAAATTGAAAAAAAAAGAGTGTTTTGTCATACAAAGCCTTCGAGCTAAGCGAAGTCTGTTGAAATGATTATTGGCAAGGTCATGAAGAAGATATCAGCCAAAATGCTGAAAATAGTTTGAAAATGATGTATCTCTGACTCTGCTGCTTAGGGTCTCCACCACTCGTGTTTTCATCATCTTGAAGATAAAAGCCACAAATGCAAAGCTTTTGATCATTCCAATGCAAGACTTGAATGAGCGTCAAAAAGGAACCAACAAGAACACTTCTGCTAACCACCTCGGTCTGTGAGTCGATGGAATGACTATAAGTATTATTCATGCATATCATGCATACATGAGCATATCACATCGCACTTTCTTGTCTTGTGTTGTCTATTCTTTGGCAAAAATGAACAGCAAACACCCTGTGAATTAAAGAATCTAAACAAGATATTGAATCAAGGGGCATGGAAAGCCCATTGCTTGAGAAAGCTCCAGTAAATTTGCAAAGAGAAGAAATACGTGCTTGTGCGAAGAACTAGACGGCAAAAACATCAATCAAAGCTTGCATGGATAAAATATTTGGTTTGAGCCTACACAGGGGGCAAAGTTTCTCCTTTTCAATTTTTTGAGTTTATATACCAAATATTTTTAAACTCACTTACAAATATTTTTCCATACAGGGGGGCAAGGAGAAGATATAAGGTCAAATTAAAAATAGCTAAATTTTTGCAAAAAGGAAGAATAAAAGAATGGAACATTAGAACTCTCAAAAGAATGAAGATGCAAAAGACAAAAGACCAATCCAGCAAAAAGAGCTGAAGCCAGGGTAAAGACCCAACCTACAAGGGTAAAGACCCGATGTCAAAAGATGAAGATTCATTTTCAAGGATGAAGACCCGATCTTAAAGGATGAAGATCCATTTTGACGGTAAAAAACCACAATGCATAGAATAACCGGAGCAGTTGGATTTCTGAAATGATAAAAGGTCAGTCAAACTCAATCTCGGGTCCAAGCACCCATTCTCGGGTCCAAGTATCCAAATCAAATCTAATCTCAGGTCCAAGTACCCAAATTAAATCAAAATCAATTCAAATCTCAAGTCAAAGTACCCAAGTTAGGATTGAGTATCCCAATCAAGTTTAGGATCGAGTATCTGAATCCAAGTTAGGATCGAGTATCCAAATTCAGTCTTAGGATCGAGTATCCAAATCCAGTTAGGATCGAGTATCCCAATCAATTTTAGGATTGTGAATACTCGAATTTTGAGGCTTGGAAAGCTGATTTCTCCAGACCGCAAAATGCCGACTCAGACTGGGTGACTTTGGAAAAGTTCACCGGAGATATATCGATATGGTACATGAAATGTCCGGAACGACACGTGGATCGTAGAAATGGTCTCGGAATATTTTTTGGAGGTCCGTAGCTCCCGAAAAATCAGTTTGTGCGAAAATCGTGCGAGCTGATGTGTTTTTTTGGAGGCCGAACCGCCGCATACAGCGGTCCAACCGCCGCATACAGCGGTCCAACCGCCGTGACCAGCGGTTCAACCGCCGCACATAGCGGTTCGACCACCGTGTAGGGTTTCAACCGCCGAGTTTCCTTTTGGAAGTCCAACCGCCGTGCACAACGTTTCAACCGCCGTGCACAGCGGTTCGACCGCCGCACACAGTGGTTCGACCGCCATGTAGGGTTTCAACCGCCGCCCTTTTTCCCTCTTCTGGCAAGTCAACCGTCATCCGCGGCGGTTCAACCACCATCCAGGTCTGAATTTGGTCCGATTTTCACTATAAATAGCCCCCAGAACAATCAGAAAAAGATCTCGGCTTCTTGTTGACGTACTCCCTATTCTTCTATGCACTTAGGCGCTTCTCTTCTACTCTTCTTTGCATAATTCTAACCTTGTGCTGCAGGAATCAACTCAAATTAGATCAAGAAAGCAGGAATCAAGAATCATAATCCAAGGTCCAAGAAAACAAGATCTGGAGCTTCGAAGTGGGAAAATCCTAAGCAAGCTAATATCCTAATTCATCCTTTGTCAATTCAAGCATGTTATAAGCATTACACCTTCTTCTTAATTTCTTTTTGGTCAAAGACCTAATCCTTTTAGGTCTAAGGCCTAATTAACTAATCAGTCAATCTTTCGGCATTAAGCCATGAATCAATCAACCCTTTTGGCCAAAGGCCTAAAATTTGCATCCTTTTGGTACAAGGTACCTAAATTTCACAATTTTGCACTAAGTGCTAATTAAATCTCACAATGCACAAAGCATACACACACACATGCATGAAGCATTCTTATCACCTTTGAATAGGCACTATCGAACTACATGGGCTTTGATCTCCCATTCAAATGGGGGTATGTAGGCACATTTTGAGATTCACCTCAAATAGCAAGTCCACAATCCACTAACAATTTGTTTGTCCTTTCCCTTGTTTTTTTAGGTTTGTTTCTTTTTTGCAAGTTAATCAAATGCATGACATAGTCCCCGAATCCTCCTTGGGTTCGTAGATTAGAAACCTTTACATTGGATGCATTATTGGAGTCAAACAAGGGTTTTCTTAGTTTTACCCTTTGAAGAAAAAAAAACTGAGTGGCGACTCCCAACAACAAGTGAATGTTCATCCAAATCCTTTTTGGGTGGAATTAGAGGTTCACAAGGATCGAGTATCCAAATCCAAGTTAGGATCGAGTATCCAAATCAAGTTAAGATCGAGTATCCGAATCCAAGTTAGGATCGAGTATCCAAATCAAGTTAGGATCGAGTATCCCAATCCAGTTTAGGATTGAGTATCCAAAGCCAGTTTAGGATCGAGTATCTCAATCAAGTTTAGGATCGAGTATCTGAATCCAAGTTAGGATCGAGTATCCAAATTTAGTCTTAAGATCGAGTATCCAAATCCAGTTAGGATCGAGTATCCCAATCAAGTTTAGGATCGAGTGTCTGAATCCAAGTTAGGATCGAGTATCCAAATCAAGTTAAGATCGAGTATCCGAATCCAAGTTAGGATCAAGTATCCAAATCAAGTTAGGATCGAGTATCCCAATCCAGTTTAGGATCGAGTATCCCAATCCAGTTTAGGATCGAGTATCCAAAGCCAGTTTAGGATCGAGTATCCAAATCAAGTTAGGATCGAGTATCCCAATCCAGTTTAGGATCGAGTATCCCAATCCAGTTTAGGATCGAGTATCCGAAGCACGTTTAGGATCGAGTATCCAAATACAGTTAGGATCGAGTGTCCGAATCCAGTTAGGATTGAGTATCCCAATCCAATTTAGGATCGAGTATCCAAATCCAGTTTAGGATCGAGTATCCCAATCTAGTTTAGGATCGAGTATCCAAAGCCAATTTATGATCGAGTATCCAAATCAATTTAGGATCGAGTATCCAAATCTAGTTTAGGATCGAAAATCCAAATCCAGTTTAGGATCGAGTATCCAAGTCCAGTTAGGATCGAGTATCCCAATCCAATTTAGGGTTGAGTATCCAAATCCAATTTAGGATCGAGTATCCGAATCCAGTTTAGGATCGAGTATCCAATCCAGATAGGATCGAGTATCCAAGTCTAGTTTAGGATCGAGTGTCCAAATCTCTCGGGTCCAGAACCCAAAACCTCAAAAATTAAGTCTTATTGCTTTTCACGCTTTTTCACTAAGGTTTCAGATCTTTCAGGCAGGGGGCAAACTATAGACCCTTAATTTTTGACCAAATCCGGTCCAATATGTTTTATTTAGTCTAAAATGATTTTTGTTGTCTAATTGGTCCAAAATAATTTTTATTAAATAATTTTTGCTTTAGTATCTAATTTTTATTAATAAAAAATAAAAATAAATAAATAAAAGATAAAAAATAAAAATAAAAATTGGAGTGGAAAAAATCGACGACGAAAAAACCATCGCGCAGGCCCATGGGCATTTCGCCCGCAGGAATTTTCTGCGGGAGAAATAGCTTTTCTATTTCGCCCGCAGGAAATTCCTGCGGGCGACGCCCCAGCCCGCCCACTGCCGCAGTTTTCTGCTGCAGTTTTTTTTCGCCAGCATATTTTTTCCTGCGGCAATTTTTTTCGGCATCGCAATTTTTTCGACGCAAAATTTTTCGAAACCTAATTCAATTAGGTTTTGGTTTCCTTTTCTTATTAATATTATTTTTCGTGATTAATTAGGATTATGCATAGAAAAACCTCTATAAATAAGGACTAAAGGCAATGAAAAAGGTGGGGACAAAAAATCCAGCAGTGGCTTGGAAAATTGGAAATCAAATCAGTGAAGGAAAAGTAATAATTCAATTCAATTGATTTTTAAAGGAGCAGAAACACGATTTAGATAATTCAAGGGCAAAAAAGGTTTGTCTTTGGAGCTAGTTCATCCAAGAAGAATTATTTTTGGATGAATCATCAAAAGAAGGTATGCATTAAATTATTTTTGTTATGTTTTTACAGTAGCATGAAATTATTTTCTTTTAATTCAAAAATCTCAGAACCTAATCCCTTTTGTTCAAAGTTAAAAACATTAATCCGTTGCTTTATTTCCTAAAGAATTTAAAGTTATTAATTTTATTTCTTCAAAACCCCAAAACTCCAATTTACTTTCTAAATTATGTAAACTCTCAAAACATATTTTGTTTCTTATAAAAAAATCCTAAAATACTTTTTCCAATTACATAAATCTTTTCTATGTATAAAAACTTTAATTTGTTTGGTTTAAACTTATAAAATCTCATAAAAGTATCAAATTGATTTTCAATCCCAAAAGCTTCATGCATCACCCAAAACTCCAATCCAAAGCTCCTAAAAACCGAATTCAATTCCTAAACCTAAAATAGTAAACTCAAACCTTTAAAACCTTAAACCTTAATTTCTTTAAGGCCCTAATTCTTTAAAACATTAAAAAACCATAAAACCATAAATACTTTAATTTTACACAGTAGCTTAAAAAATAATAAATCACCATTTAAAACCTTGAATCAAAAGTATTTCAAAGTGTCTAAAACCCTAGTTTCATGATTTCACCATTCAAATATTAATTTAGTTAATCAAGGAGTCTTACCAACCTTTTAAAACATAAAGCCCTAATTTATTTTAATTCCATAAAAAGTCACAGTAGCTATAATTGGACTTTTATTTGCTTTTTTTTCAATTCCATATTTAATTATGCTTTGATTTATTTTATGTGCTTTAATTTATTTATGTTTAATGCTTGGTTTGTTTAATTTATCATGGATGGATGTTTACTTTCTATTGATATTTAATACCTTTGATGAATGATTTATTTATGATGAATGATTATTTACTTTTATCAATTAATTTAGATTTTCAAAAGTTGTAAGAGGTATGTTTCCACTTGGTGGGTACCTCATTAGTTAAATATCATGTAATTTAATTTGCTTTTCTATTTTAGAACCAATGTAAAGGGCATGTTTCTACCTTTCGGTGGGTGTCCTATTTAGGCATGTGATGTAAGGACATGTTTCCATCCTTGGATGGGTGTCCATTTATTTGCTTTGTTTGGACATTGCTTTGATTTTGAATATAATGATGCTTTCTTTTAATTATTGTGTGTAATATGGATAATGTTATTATATTTAAGAATTTTATAATATTAAGACCTGTAAAGGAGGCCGGTTCCAATGAACCGGGCGTTGTGGGGGTGCTGGGCCATTTCTCACCTTCCCCACACGTACCCAACTTTCCGGACCCATTAAGGGGTTGGGGATTCCTTAGGAATCGAGTCATTTACCCCTTTCTTTTTCTCGATCGGTCCGGGTGGTGACTCCATTTTCTTTGGACTTAGGTCCGTGTTCTCTAAGGCCCCAAACAGTTCCGAAGTCGTAAGAACCATTCCACTGGGAGTGGGGGCGAAAATCCCCGCTCACAACAACCTTCTATTTTAATTTGTTCCTTAAGTTTAATTAGTAATTGCCAATTCATTAGTTTTCACATTTATAAATTAACAACAACCAATTATTTTGAAATTGCAAATTAGAAAAACCCTAAAACTTATATTTCTAATTCATTCTTAGGGTAGTTGAATGCATAATTTCAATATCAAATTTCACTTCTCGGTCATTCATTCATATTTAAAGATCAATAGATAGCTAATCTATCAACTTAACTTTCAATCCAATACAATCAACTAATAACAAGGTATATTAATGGAAATATCAAATCAAGTCATTCAATCAAATCTACTACAAGCCCTAGGCATGAGTAATTTAGCTCATCATCATCAATTTAAAACAAATATTCATCTCAATATAAATCAAATCACAATTTTCCATTGAAATATTAATCTTCTTAACGAACAACAACAATCTATAAATGAATTAAAAGAGAGAATATAAAAACCCCTTTTGATGATCTAAGAGTTGAACTTTTAGTCTTCCTCCTATCTCCACTTTGAATATGATGAAGAACTAACAAGCCTTCTTCAATCAATGGCTTTCCAATTGAAAGATGGAATGGTAACTCTCTCAAGCCTCCAACTCCTCAATTAAGCTTTCTTTAAACCCTAAACTTCACAAGAGCTTGCTCACCCAACTTTATCCCAAAAATGTTAAGAGTCTTGTCTATGGAAGAAATAGAAGATAAAGATGAAGGTGATGTTTATGGTCTCTATCAAGACCAAGAACAAGATGATGAACAAAAGAACTCCCTTAGGTCCAAGACCCCCAACGTGTATGTATATCTCCACTTTCAATTCCTTTTAATTTTTTAAGACACTAGACATGTCTTGCTAACTCACACACTCCTCTTTTTCTCCCTCTTTTTTCATTTAAATCTTCATCCCATGAATTAGGCAACCTTTTTCTTCTTTTATTGTTTCTTTTTAAAAGATAGCACTTGTTGTCTCCCACTTTCTCCCCCATCTCATGTAAACAAATTGAAAGAATTCTCATAAGACATGGCCAAGTCATGAGTGACTTGGCCGTGTCACTCATTTCCCTATGGACACAGCCAAGCCATGTGGCCATGTCCTTAGCTGCCATTATGTCCTCTTTCTTCTCTAGGTGAGACACGGCCAAGGCCTTGTCTGTGTCATGTGACACAGCCAGTGGCTTGGCTATGTCTCCTGAATGTGTTTTCCACTATCTCTATGTTGTCTCTTCTATTTGCTTTGCAACTTAGATGGGACACGACCAAGGCCTTGGCCGTGTCATGCTACACGGCTAGTGGCTTGGCTGTGAATCTTGAATGTGTTCGCCTCTGCCTATTCTCTTTGATTCTTCTTTTTTTTTTGTTCCTCTGGTGAGACACGGCCAAGGTCTTGGCCTTGTCTCTTGCTTGTGTCTGCCTCTGCCAAATTTTTCAAGGGACACGACTAAGCCAATTTGACTTGGCTGTGTCTTGTGAGTGTGTCATGCTTCATTGTCTTGGATGAAGGGACACGACCAAGCCATGAAGTGTCTTGGCCGTGTCTCGTGATTTCCACCTTCTTCAATGCATCAAATTGAATTAAAGCTCCATTATTTTGTTCTTGAATCTGGATCAAATACTTCAAACAAACTTAAGCACATATTTAAAGAAACATCAATCAAAAGCCAATAAATTACTCTAAAAATACATATACAAATTATCAAAACAAATACCCTATACTTAATTCTTTGCATGTCCCCAAGCAAAGTTAAAATCAAAACAATCTAAACAAGATAAATTTAGTCAACTTCAAGAGTTATAAAGATGTATCAAGACTTCCATTTTCTTAAATCCGCAATCATTATCAAATCAAGAACAATAAGTATTCAAGCAATTTAATGGCCAATCCATGCATACCAAAAATTGTCACTCCCTCACAAAACCTCTTAAGTGTTTAATCAGATAGTGTTTTAGCTCTTAATATTCAATGAAAGATTATCTCTATAGGTTTGCTTATCAATCAAATCTCTACCACCTAATTACAATCAAGCATCAATCATAAGATTTTTCATTGGGTTGTAATGGGGCTAAGATAAAGGTATGACATTTGGGAATGTGAGTTTATTCACTAAGTTCAAGAGCACTTCAAGAGTGAAGTAAGCAACGTAGTATAATCAGCAATCCCAATGTACCTCCCAATCACTTAGCGCTAGATATTAAAGAACTTTTTAGGAACTCCACTTATTAAATTTGCAAAAATCATTTCCAAACTCAATTCAACCCTTCCAACAAGAACAACAATTTATTTATTTATTTTAATTTATTATTATTTATTATTTCCTTTTTTTATAAATTATGATTTGCAACTAAAGAACATAATGATTTGCAATTTTAAATCCATTAAATTTAACCCCACACTTTATTTAACACAACACTCAATCATAAATGCTCTTAAAATGCTCTTGACCTAATGAAAAGGGTAATAGTTAAAACAATAAGGTTCAAGCTAATGGTGTTGTGAAAAAGAAAAAATGAAAAAATGAAATAAGCTCAAAATTGGCTAACTAAGGTTGGATATAAGGTTGGTCTTTTTAAGCCAAAATGGGTTCACCTAATTGCCTTAATCATATTCATGCCTAATTGAAATTTTTATGTAGTCTCAAAATGCATGTCAAAGCAAGTTCTAGCAATTCATCAATCAAAGATGATTACACACAATAAAGAATAATAAGTTGATATCCAACTTAATAGGCTCAATTCCTCACTAGTTTAAAGGTGATGCAAAGAATAACCATCAAAATTGACAATACGCACTAATTCTAATGAATTCTTAAAATTCATGCTTCAAAAATTCAAAGGTCATCTATCAACAATCTTATAACAATTGAACTTTTCAAAATTCATTTATTCAAAGAAAAACATTAACTAAAGTTTAACAAAGATAAGTTGAAAGTAAAAACTGCACCCCACACTTAAAGATTCACATTGTCCCCAATGTGAGCATGCATAAATTAAAAGAGAAGAGTTCAAATGAAACCTAATTTTCATCATTCCCATATGAGATTCCATCCTTAATGAATTTGTCACCCATGTTTGAAAAAATGAATAGCATGCAACTCCGAAAGGTACCCAGTGGATTGCAAAGCCAAAATAGCATCCTTTGAAGAGAAAATGTCCAAAGGAAGCATGTGAAGGTTGTCTTGGGGTGATCCTACAATGCTATAGGAACTTGGCAAAAACCTTTTTCAGTCTGTAACATGGTTATATTCATTTTTTGCTACTCAAAGTGTTGATTGACTTGGAAGAAGTGTGGGGCATTTGTTTTAATCATTTGTGTATGTATTTTTAGGGTAATTTATTGGCTTTTGATTGATGTTTCTTTCAATTAGTGCTTAAGTTTGTTTGAATTATTTGATCCAGGTTGAAGAATAAAATATTGGAGCTTTAATTCAATTTGATGCATTGAAGAAGGTGGAAAGCATGAGACACGGCTAAGACACTTTATGGCTTGGCCGTGTCCCTTCATCCAAGACAATGAAGCATGACACACACACAAGACATTCTTGGTGTGTTAAAAAATAAAAAAGAATTGAAAGCGGAGATATACATACACGTTGGGGGGCTTGGTCCTAAGGGGGTTCTTTGTTCATCTTTTTGTTCTTGGTCTTGAGTGAGACCATGAACATCACCTTCATCTTCATCTTCTATTTCTTCCATAGAGAAGACTCTTAACATTTTTGGGATAAAGTTGGGTGAGCAAGCTCTTGTGAAGATTAGGGTTTGAAGAAAGTTTGATTGAGGAGTTGGAAGCTTGAGAGAGTTACCATTCCATCTTTCAAGAGGAGAGCCATTGATTGAAGAAGGCTTGTTAGTTCTTCATCATATTCAAAGTGGAGCCAGAAGGAAGACTAGAAGTTCAAGTCCTAGCATCTTCAAAGGGGTTTTTATATTCTCTCTTTTAATTCATTTCTAGATTATTTTTTTTATTGAGAACATTAATATTTCAATGGAAAATTGTGATTTGATTTATATTGAGATGGATATTTATTTTAAATTGATGATGATGAGCTAAATTACTCATGTCTAGGGTTTGTAGTGGATTTGATTGAATGATTTGATTTGATATTGAAACTATGCACTCAACTACCCTAACAATGAATTAGAAATATAAGTTCTAGGGTTTTATCAATTTGTAATTTCAAAACAATTGGTTGTTGTTAATTCATGAATGTGAAAACTAATGAATTTGTAATTACTAATTAAACTTAAGGAACAAATTAAAATACAAGGTTATATTAATGGATAATTTGAGAATTAAGCTTTGATTAAATTGATCTACAACCCTAGGCACCATTCCTAGAATTGAATTAATCTTGTACAACCATTACACACATTACTTTTAAATTTAAATTGCTTTTCACCATTCCAACATATCACACTCTTATTTTTCTATTTATTTGTTAATCAAACTATTGCAAAACAATTCCTTCCTTGTGAGATAACCTTAGGGCGATCACCGTTGCTACAATAACCTCGTATACATGCGAGTGTCGCTTGTAGTAGTGTTAGTCGAGCATAATAAGTTTTTGGCGCCGTTGCTGGAGAGGGAAATTGTTGTTAGTAGTTTTATTTTTTTTTATTTAAATTGTTTAATTGTTTAAAGTGTTTATTTTTGAATTACTAAGTGTTTATTGTAAGGATGTAGTTTCAAGGCATGAGGGAGTTTATGATGTGAATGCTAATTCTAAAATGGCATGGAATTTAACATAATTAAGAAGTCAGCTTAAGATGCTAAATGCAAGAGGAAGAGCACCTATGCCTAGTCAAGAAGTATGTCCAGCATGTGGCATTGCAGGACATAGTGCAAACATGTGTTCATTTGGTTTTGAACAATACCAAGAAAGGCAAAAGGAAGCATATGCCTCTAAAAGTTTCCAGCCAAGGGGTAGAAATGACCCATATTCCAATCTTTATAATCCAAGTTGAAGAAACTACCTAAATTTTTCTTACAAAAATCAGCAGCAAATGCCACCTCAACAATTTTTTCAACCTTATCAAAGAAGTTCTTACTTTCAAGGACAATTTTCAAATCAAGATCAACTTAAGAAACTCTCATTGGAAATAATTGGAATGCCTTTATTCAAATTAGCACACAAAATCAAGATCAATTCAAGAAATCCACATTGGAAGATAATTTGAATGCCTTCATTCAAATTAGCACACAAAATCAGGAAGGGAGCAATAAGAGGTTTGATTCTTTGGAGGAATCATTGAAGAAGATGGAAACTCAAGTTGGGAAATTAACAAATCAACTCCAAGCACACCAAAAAGTGAAATCTCCTAGCCAATTAGCACAAGTCAATGTAATCACAATTTTGAGGACTGAAGAGGTAATATATAACAAAGTTTGTGATTCCCAAACTCAATACAACCCTTCCAAGGGCTTGGCTGTGTCTCCTGAATGTGTTTGTCTCTATGTTGTCTCTTCTCTTTGCTTTGCTCTTTAGATGGGGCATGACTAAGGCCTTGGCCGTGTCATGTGACATGGCTAGTGGCTTGGTCGTGTCTCTTGAATGTGTTCACCTCTGCATATTCTCTTTGCTTCTTCTTTTTTTTTTGTTCCTCTGGTGAGACACAACCAAGACCTTAGCCGTGTCATGTGACTTGACCAGTGGCTTGCCCGTGTCTCTTACTTGTGTTTGTCTCTACCAAATTTTCCAAGGGTCACGGCTAAGATAATTTGACCTGGCTATGTCTAATGAGTGTGTCATGCTTCATTATCTTGGATGAAGGGACACAGCCAAGCCATAAAGTGTCTTGGTCATGTCTCATGCTTTCCACTTTCTTCAATGCATCAAATTGAAGTAAAGCTCCATTATTTTGTTCTTCAACCTGGATCAAATACTTCAAACAAATTTAAGCATAAATTTAAAGAAACATCAATCAAAAGCCAATAAATTACCCTAAAAATACATACACAAATGATCAAAACATTGAGAGCTCAAGCAATGAAGATAGTGATGATGAAGAAGAAATGGCAATGTTTTCTAAAAGGATGAATGATTGAAAGAGAAAGAGAAGATTGCAAACTAACAAAGGTACACTTTCTAATACTTCATTCAAAGATAAAAAGAATGAAGTAAAATGCTATGAATGTGGCAAATCTGGGCATATCAAGTCGGATTGCTTCAAATTGAAGAACAAAAAGAAGTGGGATAAAGAAAAGAAGAAATGACTCAAAGCTACATGGAATGACTCTTCCTCAAGTGAAAAATAAGAAGAAGATGAGGAAGAAATTACTAATCTATGTCTCATGGCTATTGAGGATGAAAAAGACACCAATGAGGTTGGTACTCAACCCTTGAATTGAATTGAATATGATGATAATGCTTTAGATGATAATGATATGATTGAAAATATGAATCTTAGGATTGAAAAATATTTCTCTCAGATGAAATTCTATAAGGATAAATGCTCTAAGCTAGAAAAAAACTTTGTAAGCTTAAAAAATTCTACCTTAGAATTAAAGACCTCAAATGAATAATTGTTTAAATCACTTGATACAATGAATAAAGATTCATATAGCATAGAAAATATGATCAAGAAAAATGAAAATTTGAAGCATGAACTAAAGGAACTTAAGGAATCAATTTCAAAATTTCATGAAGGAAAAGAAGCATTAGATACATTAATTGATAATTAAAGGTCACCTTCCTTGAAACATGGTTTAGGATTCAATGCATCATCTAATACCACATCTAGAACACCTATATTTGTAAAAGCATCTATAACTAAAACCTCTAAGGCTGAAGTTGTAAAGAACACCAATGCACAGACTAAGCCTAAAAATCCTAAAAGGATTACATTGGGTACACAAAACTTTGGAACTAAGGTTCTAAGAGCAAATCATGCATTCATGTATACTAGGCATGAGTACAAACACAAAAATGCACAAAAATTAGCTCATACTTGTAATTGTGTGCATAGTTCATTGAATTTCAAAGAAAAGTGCATAATTATAGAATATTGTATCAATGCACATATTGTATGAAATTTGGGCATAAGAGCACATTTTGCTATATTAGGAAAGCTCATCTCAAGTTAGAGTATCCTTCTACTACTAACCCTCAAGGACCCAGCTTCATTTGGGTACCTAAAAGAAGATAAACATTATTACTTTTGTAGGTATGTCTAAAATCTACTATCAATGAGAGTTCTTGGTTTATGGATAGTGGATGTTCAAGGCATATGACGAGGAATGCAAAGCTTTTTACAACTCTCACTTATAAGCATGGAGGTAATGTTACTTTTGGAAATAATACTAAATGTAAAATAGTTGGCATTGGCTCCATTGGCATGCTTGGTAAAAATTTGATTGAAAATGTTTGGCTTGTTGATTAGTTGAAACACAATTTGCTTAGTGTGAGTCAATTGTGTGATAAAGGATATAATATAAATTTTGACTCCAAAGGATGCAAAATTACAAATTCAAATGGTGAAATTACATTCAACGGAGCTCTTGATTACTACTAAACAAATTTGAAATACTTGAATGGCATTATAGTGTTTGTTTGGGCAATGCCATTTGTTGTGTATGCATTATAGTGTTTGTTTGTGTATTAGATTTCAATCATGCCCTAGGAAATCTCATTTGATTACTACTAAACAAATTTGAAATACTTGAATGGCACATTGCATTTAGGACTTTGGTATCCTAGGAATACATCATTCGACATATTAGGCTTTTCAGATGTTGATTATGCCTGTAGTCTTTTTGATAGAAAGAGCATGACTGAGACATTTCATTTTCTTGGTGAATACCTGGTTTCTTAATTTAGCAAGAAACAAGTATCGGTTTCTCTATCTACCGAGAAAGCCAAATATGTTGCTGTATGTTTTTGTTGTACTTAAGTTCTTTGAATGAAACAATAATTATTTGACTATGGAATATCTTTTGAACACATTCCCATTAAATGTGATAACACTAGTGCCATAAATTTATCCAAAAATCCAATTCAACATTCTAGGTCAAAACATATAGATATTAGACATCATTTCTTAAGAGACAATGTCCAAAACCAAAATGTTGTCTTAGAGTTCTTTGATACACAAACCCAACATGCTGACATATTCTCCAAACCCCTAAATGAAGAAAGGATGAACTTTTTAAAACAACACTTAGGAATGTTAGATGAGAGCACAATTTCATAAGCTTAAAACTGCTTGAAAATCTACTTTACTTGATCCAAATTTCAAATCAATATCTATTTTTTATCAAATATTTGTATCTTCATTTTAAAAACATCATTTCTTTGAAAAATTATAATTTTTGAGAGTTTCCCAATTGGACCAACCTTAAGTCTGACCGCACTTAAAAAAAATTCTTGATTTTAATTTTTCTGTAAAGTATGACCATACTCTCTATGGTACGACCAGATTTTTTCTAAATTTTATGACCATTATGTTTAAAAGTTAAATTTTGTTCAGTCTTTACATAGTCTGACCATACATTTCAAAATTTTCAAATTTCACCACCGGACTTGTTAAAGTCTGACCGGACTTTTCTTCTGAATTTAAAAATTTCTAGCCATTGGAACTCAATCAAAATGTGCATATTTTGTCTCCAACAACTATAAATGGCTATTTTTCATTCTAAACACTACAAATACCCCTCAATATCAGCTTTTACATTCTTTTATCAAACTCTAAACACTTAAATGCTAAAAACACTTAAACTCCCTTGAATCAAACTCTCTCCTTCATCTATTCTTTCTTAAACTAAACAATGGCACCTAAAGAACACAAGAAGAAGGCTTCAAGAGCTAAAAATGGAAAGGGAGTTGCTACCCCTTCTCAACAAGAAAAAGCTCCTAGAAGAAGCCACTAGGTAAGGTTTAAAGATGAAGAAGAAAGACAAAGGAATGCAATCCTAAAAGGTAAACCCATAGAACCAAACCGTCTCTTCTCCTCTCTCGCTCTAGAATCATTAGGCATTGAGAATGACATTAGGGGTTGTCTTAGAACCTTGGGATAGGAAAAAATTGTATTCTTGGAGCGTGATGATCTTGGTTGGGAATCCTTGACAAAGGAATTCTTCACAACCTTGGTTGTTATAAAAAAGAGCACAAATCCCTTAGGCTATTATGGTGTCTCCTTTAGATTGTTCAACCAAGAATATGGTTGTACCCTAGAAGATTTCTGATCCATTTTGGGGCTTTCAAATAGAAGGCATCTCTCAAATCTCTACCTCTCTCCTGACTCCTAAAGTTCAATTAGAATTTTGGAAAGAAATCTCCATTGAAACCTCTCTTCACAAACAATCCAATACCAAGAACCTTAGGACCCTCACTTATTGGATATTGCATAGGATTGTCACATATACCATTAGTGCTAGAGGTGAGAACAATGAGAAAGTCACCCAAAAGGACTTACTCTTTCTTTTTTGCTTGATTAGAGGTCAATCAATCAAAACAAAAAAATTTCTCATTGACACTTTCCTATATATTAGGAAAACTAAGTCGGGACTTATAATTCTCTCTTCACAAATCACACAAATAGCAAAATATGTTGGTGCACTTACACCAACAAACAAAGCAACCATCTCCAATCATTTAGGTCTCACTAAAAAAATCCATAAATATAGGCTATCTCAAACATGCCAAATGTTTTAGGGATGATGATGGGAACTATGTCTACATACTAGGAGCACTAGGTGATAGGGCTTAACAAAGAGAAAGACCAAGGATTATAGAGGAAGGTGAAGAGATTTTCCAAATGGAATTCCTAAGAACCCAACTTCAAGACCTCTATCATCCATCCTTCAACTTCTTCAAGACATTCAAGGACAAATGAGCTCACAAAGCTCAAGGATAGACAAGATTACAAGTGACATCTCTCATCTTCACCTTGACATTCAAACCATCCAAGAAGCAATATGATTACCAAAATGCTTTGAAGATGAACATAGTTTGTCACCCTCCACTCATGGTTCCTACCCTCAAGAAGAAGAAGGAGAAGTTGATGCCTCTCAACCAAGGGAAGTTGAGGAAGGAGATCATGGAGAAGAGGAACATGAAGAAGAAGAGAGAGATGAAGAAGAAGAAGAGGATGAAGAAAGTGAAAATGATGATTAGTAGGATTTTTTTGCTACCACATTGTACTTATGTTTGTCTAATTAATGAAATTGCTATTGATTTCTGTTTCATTAAAATTGTTTTTGGTGTCTCATTCATTGCATTATAATTACATATTTCCTTCATTTTTGCCTTTTTAAAAGGGAGAACAACTTAAAAAATTGAATAAAAACTTGAATGACTAATTACTATTACATTTTTTGAATTAGGAAATTAAACAAAGACATTGTAAAATAATCAATTCAAATGAAGCATTAATTAAGGGGGAGCATATTAAACATTTGTTACACTTTTAAAGTTTTAAATTCAATTTAATTTCCAAAGTCAAAATGGGGGAGATTGTTAACCAAACCCTTCTATTTTTTATCTTAAACAATCAAATTAAATTTACATAACACTTGCACCAAGTTTCATTTTGCAGGAAGTTATTGCTTTTGAAGGAAATATGAAAAGTCCTGTAACAATATAAAATTTTTGAAAATTCCTAATTTTTGGAAAATTGGATAAAATAAATTATAATTTAAAAGGATAAATTAAATTAATAGTTTTAAATGAAAAATGAAGGGATTTTAAATGAAAAGGTGGAATATATATGTGATATATATGCAAAATATACATAACATATATAAAAGTCAACACTTTTTAAAAGAAAAGGGTATTTTGGTAATTAAATCTTATAAATTCAAAATTAATAAAATAATTTTTTAAAAAAATTATTTTTGAATGGAAGAGGGAAATTAGGACTTTTAATTATTAAAAAAATAATTAAATAATTAAATATTAAATTATTTTAATATATATATGTGGTTTAAAAAAAAGATGAAAGGAAAAGAAATATTAAAGTCTTCATCTTCTTCTTCTTCTTCTTCTTCTTCTTCAAGGGACGTTTTCCATAGGAGCTTGAAGACCAAGGATTTTACTTCTTCCATACTCCATAAATTGAAGGAATTAACAAGTTTTAAGTGGATTTTTGGTGATCTCCACCAAAATTAGTAAGTTTCCATCTCTTTTCTTTGAATTCCTTGGAAATTTGACTATGTGAGTTTTGAGATTTTGATGTAGTATGTTATAATTGTTGGAATTTGTGTGTATGATGTTATTTTGGGTAGTTAACAATGATTCTAAGGTTAGATTGAAGAGATGATGGAGTTTGGATAAAGAATGGTGAAGAGAGAGAATTTAGGGTTATGGATTTTTGGGGTTTTGAAAACATGAGCTTTAATTGTGAAAATTGGTTCTAATGAGTTTTTTTATTCATAAACAAGTATTTTAAAGTCAAATATTTGATTTGGTGGTGTTGGGTTGGAGTTTAAGAATGGAAATGAAGATTTAGGGTTTTGGAAAAGTGATTTTCCAAAGGGGTTGAATTATGTGATTTTATTTGTTTAAGCATGTTGTTTAGTGTTAAAAGTGATGAATATAAGCTTGGAATGAGTAATGGATTGTGGTGGAATTGAAAACCTTCAATGGGGGAAGGTTATGCCATTTTTGAGATTTTGTGTATAAGAGTGTATTTTTATAATGTAAATGATTTAAATGTATTAAAATATATTTTTAATAATATAAATAAACTTTAAACACTAATTTAATTGTAGTAGAATGGAATTCCAATGTTGAAGTGATGTGTAATTATGGTTTAATATTGGAAATGCCATTAAATGTGATACTAAATGATTATTTGTTAAAACATTTGGTTTAGGCATTGAGGGAGGTTGATTTGCTTCATCCAAGTGGTGAAGAACAAGTTGGAAAGATTGGATTGAAGGTTGTTTTTAGCTTGCTTTGGGTTGCTAGTGGAGGTATGTACAAACTTTGAATATAATGTTTATATTTGCATAACATTTGGACTTAACACATTTTGGTTGGAAAATGTGTTAAGCTACTTGGTTCATTGATTGTGTATGAATAATGTGCTATGACATTTGTAATGTCATATATGTGTTAAATGCATTGTGAAAAGCCATTGATAATGGCTAATTTGTGTAACATGTGAAATATGCATATTATGTGAAAATACCCAAAGTAATTGGGTAATGTGTTGTGAATACAAAAGAAATGAAATGAAATGAGATATGTGTAATAATGGAATGAATTGATATTGATAAAAATGAGAAAAATGAGAAAAGTGAGAAAATTAGAAAGATGTGAAAAATGAGAAAAGTGAGAAAAAAAAATGTGAAAATAAGGCAATGTGCATAGATTGAATATGTGACAAAGAGAAAGAGATTAATAATGAGAAAAATGAATAAATTGTGTGCCTAGTATTTATTCAATTTTCAGAGTTCTGGGTTTGGCGGCATGCCTATGGGCTAAATGCTGGAATGGTGAAAAGACTGGGTCGTAAGCCAGGCCAGCTGATAAATATGATGTTTTTGGGGTAAAAAGACTGGGTCGTAAGCCTCAAAAACTGTAGCAGTCTCTGAGGGAGATGTTAACTTAGGCTCCTGTCCTTACCCTGCCTGTGGAAGGTAAACCATATGTGATATATAGTGATACTTCACACAATGGTTTAGGTTGTGTTTTGATGCAGAAGGGTAGAGTCATAGCTTATGCTTTGCGACAGTTGAAACCGCATGAGTTGAATTATCCGATGCATGATTTGGAATTAGCAACAATAGTTTTTGCCTTGAAGATTTGGCGGCATTACTTGTATGGGGAAAAGTGTTTCATTTATACAGATCACAAGAGTTTGAAATACCTGGGTGTTTAGAGAGACCTGAATCTTCGGCAGAGATGGTGGATAGAGTTGATTAAAGACTACGATTGTTTGATTGATTATCATCCTGGTAAGGCAAATGTTGTTGCTGATGCCTTGAGTCAAAAATCTTTGGCAGGTTTGACTGCTTATTCGCTCTCATTGCTTGTTGAGTTGAGAGCATTACACGCTAGATTTGAATCTTCTGATGATGGTGGTCTGATGGCTCAGTTGCAGTTGAGGCCAGTCTTGTTTGATCATATTAGGGAGGCTCAATTAGCAGATGAGAGAATTCAAAAAATTGTGTTGGTTTGTCAGAAGGGAGAGAGTCAAGACTTTTGTGTGAGGACTAATGGCAGTCTATGGTACAGAGATAGATTGTGTATTCCTGATGATGCAGAATTGAAAAGAATGATATTAGAGGAAGCACATCAATCACTTTTTGCTATGCACCCTGGGAGTACCAAGATGTATCAGGACTTGAAGTGACATTATTGGTGGTCAGGTATGAAGAGGGACATAGCAGAGTTTTTATCCAGATGTCTCACTTGCCAGAAAGTGAAGGCTGAGCACCAAGTTCCTTCAGGGTTGCTCCAACCTTTATCAGTGCCAGAATGGAAATGGGAGCGAGTGACAATGGATTTTGTGACTGAAATGCTTTGACCCAAAAGAAGCATGACGCAATCTGGGTGATAGTTGATCGGATGATGAAGATAGCTCATTTTCTTCCAGTTTGGATAGATTATTCTCTTGAGAGATTGGCTGAGTTGTATATCAATGCGATAGTCAGGTTGCATGGAGTCCCAATTTCTTTGGTGTCGGATCGAGATCCCTAGTTTACTTCGAGGTTTTGGAAGAGTTTACATAATGCTCTGGGTTCTCGATTGCATTTTAGTACTGCTTTCCATCCTCATACAGATGGACAGTTAGAGAGAGTGATACAGATTTTGTAGGATATGTTGAGCAGCTGTATCATTGATTTTACTAGGAATTGGGATAGATTTTTGCCATTAATTGAATTTGCTTATAACAATAGTCATCAGTCGAGTATTGGGATGACTCCTTATGAGGCTTTATATGGCAGGAGATGCAGGACACTTTTGTGTTGGGATGAAGTTGGAGAAGGTAAACTGGTTGGTCCCAGAAAGTGAAGGTGATTCGGGGTCGTTTGAAAGCAACTTCAGACTGACAGAAATTCTATTCAGATTTAAAGAGAAGAGACATAGAGTTTAGTGTGGGAGATAAAGTGTTTCTAAAGGTGTCTCCATGGAAGAAGATTTTGAGATTTGGCCGCAAAGGGAAGTTGAGTCCTTGTTTCATAGGACCATATGAGGTGCTGGAGGGAGTTGGTCCAGTGGCTTATAGACTAGCTTTGCCACCTGATTTGGATTGAATACATAATGTTTTTCATGTCTCAATACTTCAGAGATATAGGTCTGACCCATCTCATATCTTGTCAGTGGAGTCTATTGAGGTGAGTCCAGATCTGACTTACGAGGAAGAACCAGTGGCGATTTTGGTACAAGAGGTTAAAGAATTGAGGAATAAGAAGGCGCCACTTGTGAAAATCCTTTGGAGTAATCATGCTACTAAGGAGGCAACATGGGAAAGTGAGTAGGCAATGCAGAGTCAGTTTCCCCAATTGTTCCAAACTTGAGGACAAGTAATTTCGAGGATTTTAGGGGGAGAGAATTGTAACATGCTAAAATTTTTGAAAATTTCTAATTTTTGGAAAATTGGATAAAATAATTTATAATTTAAAAGGATAAATTAAATTAATGGTTTTAAATGAAAAATAAAGGGATTTTAAAAGAAAAAGTGGAATATATATGTGATATATATGCAAAATATACATAACATATATAAAAGTCAACACTTTTTAAAAGAAAAGGGTATTTTGGTAATTAAATCTTATAAATTCAAAATTAATAAAAAAAATTAAAAAAATTATTTTTGAATGGAAGAGGGAAATTAGGACTTTTAATTATTAAAAAATAATTAAATAATTAAATATTAAATTATTTTAATATATATTAAAGTCTTCTTCTTCTTCTTCTTCAAGGGACGTTTTCCATATGAGCTTGAAGACCAAGGATTTTGCTTCTTCCATACTCCATAAATTGAAGGAATTAACAAGTTTTAAGTGGATTTTTGGTGATCTCTACCAAAATTAGTAAGTTTCCATCTCTTTTATTTGAATTCCTTGGAAATTTGGATTATGTGAGTTTTGAGATTTTGATGTAGTATGTTATAATTGTTGGAATTGGTGTGTATGATGTTATTTTGGGTAGTTAACAATGATTCTAAGGTTAGATCGAAGAGATGATGGAGTTTGGATAAAGAATGGTGAAGAGAGAGAATTTAGGGTTATGGATTTTTGGGGTTTTGAAAACATGAACTTTAATTTTGAAATTGGTTCTAAATGAGTTGTTTTGATTCATAAACAAGTATTTTAAAGTCAAATATTGGATTTGGTGGTGTTGGGTTGGAGTTTGAGAATGGAAGTGGAGATTTAGGGTTTTGGAAAAGTGATTTTCCAAAGTGGTTAAATTGTGTGATTTTATTTGTTTAAGCATGTTGTTTAGTGTTAAAAGTGATGAATATAAGCTTGGAATGAGTAATGGATTGTGCTGGAATGGAAAACCTTCAATGGGGGAAGGTTATGCCATTTTTGAGATTTTGTGTATAAGAGTGTATTTTTATAATGTAAATGATTTAAATGTATTAAAATATGTTTTTAATAATATAAATAAACTTAAAACATTAATTTAATTATAGTAGAATGGAATTTCAATGTTTAAGTAAGGAAAGGCTAAATTTTTGGAAATTTGTAGGAGTGATATGTAATTATGGTTTAATGTTGGAAATGCCATTAAATGTGATACTAAATGATTATTTGTTATCACATTTGGTTTAGGCATTGAGGGAGGTTGATTTGCTTCATCCAAGTGGTGAAGAGCAAGTTGGAAAGATTGGATTGAAGGTTGTTTTTAGCTTGCTTTGGGTTGCTAGTGGAGGTATGTACAAACTTTGAATATAATGTTTATATTTGCATAACATTTGGACTTAACACATTTTGGTTGGAAAATGTGTTAAGCTACTTGGTTCATTGATTGTGTATGAATAATGTGCTATGACATTTGTAATGTCATATATGTATTAAATGCATTGTGAAAAGCCATTGATAATGGCTAATTTGTGTAACATGTGAAATATGCATATTATGTGAAAATACCCAAAGTAATTGGGTAATGTGTTATGAATGCAAAAAAAAAAATGAAATGAAATGAGATATGTGTAAAAATGAAATGAATTGATATTGATAAAAATGAGTAAAGTGAGAAAAGTGAGAAAAATGAGAAAGATGTGAAAAATGAGAAAAGTGAGAAAAAAAATGTGAAAATAAGGCAATGTGCATAGATTGAATATGTGACAAAGAGAAAGAGATTAATAATGAGAAAAATGAATAAATTTTGTGCCTAGTATTTATTCAATTTTCAGAGTTCTGGGTTTAGCGGCATGCCTATGATTGCCTACGGGCTAAACGCTAGAATGGTGAAAAGACTGGGTCGTAAGCCAGGCCAGCTGATAAAAATGATACTTTTGGGATGAAAAGACTGGGTCGTGAGCCTCAAAAACTATAGTAGTCTAGCCGGGTTGAGGACCAAGATACTGGGGCCGAAGGGTCTAGCCGGGTTGAGGTCCAAGAGACTGGGGCTGTTACATTATCCATGGATATATTGCCTACGGAGCTAGACACATGGTGTCATTATGGACCAAAGCAATAACTCTAAAATTTGAATAGCATATTAGATCCTTTTTGGGCCCATGCTTGTCTTTGTTTTAATATGAAATGTTTGAAAAATATAAGAAAGTGGATTGATGTGACATCTATATGCATTATGCATTGGCATTGCATTGAGTTATGTTGTTATTATTAAAGCTTGTACCACTAGGCTTTGGCTTAGCGCGATTGTTTCTATCGCGCAGGTGACAGGGTAGACCCAGTTGAGCCAGAGAGTTCTTCTAAACCAGATCGGGTCTAGATTGTTGAGTTGCTATCGAGAGCAGAAACACTGCAGGCAGCATTTATATATTTTTATTTTATTGTACATTTTGAGTTTTATGCATAATATATTATGTTTTGAATTTTACGTATTGTATATTATAAAGAATGTTTGGGTCAATGTATTTGAAATGGGAGAGTAAGTGTGTTTTAAATTATATATATATCTATACATATAAATGTTTGAGAAACTTGGTGAAATTTAGAAGTATGGTTGAGTTGGTGATTTGAAATTATTTGGGAGTGTTTTCCTTTTACAGGTTGAGTAATTGCTAAATTTTGGGATATCCAAATTACAGATAAAACTCTGGCGAATTTTTTTTCAGAGATTTTTATATATATTATTTATTTTGGGTTCTTATAACAAGTAAAGAATATTTATATTCTATTAATTTTTATATATTTTAAATTTTAAATTTTAAATTGAAAATGTGAAATTTTTTTATTAAACCGGTCTGTGACATTTTTGTACTGTATATGCATATTTTACATATGCTGGAAATATGTATTGTACGTATATAGAGTATAAGGGTGTTACAAGTCCAATCAGACCACTTAGAAGATAGATTGGACCATTGATGACCAATGAGCTAAAAAGACACAGAAGGCTTCACAGTGGAGAGTACTCCCAAAATCTCACCGTACCACATAAGTCTGACCAGATCCATGATATTCCGACTGAACCATAGAAGCTAATTTTCTCCAAAATATCCAATAGGTTTCCTGGTCAAAGGTATGTCCAAAAATTAGACGGACCAAGGCAAGTCCAACCGGGCCTGATGCAAGCCTGACCGGACTATTTAAAAAATACTCAAGTCAGAAGCCGTTGCATCTCCACTCAATAAGTGGAAGCAACGTGGACCAATTGTTGGAAGAGCATTAAGTAGAATTTCAATTACTCTGACCGAACCATGCATAATTCTTACTAAACTACACTACTTTTGATCGGACCGTGAGGAGTCCGACCAAGAAATTGCTTTGGTAGAGAAATTAGTGGAAGACAAGAATTAAACATGCTGTCCCCAACATAAAATGGCTAATTATTGACTTAAAGGCTATAAATACCTTAAGTAACTTTATTTTTAAGTAGTTTTTTTTATTGTATTAGCCTTCTTGAACATCTTTCTTTCTTTTGCATCAAAATCACTTTTTTATTAATTGAGTGTTGGGTGTGAGCATTAAACACCATCTTAATTTTGAGTGTGAGCATGGAAACACTTAGGTTGTGAGAGTGAGCCTGAAAAAACTCTTATAAGGGTTATGAGGAAGTGATCTCAAACCATTGTAAGTAGTTTGGTGTGGGCTAGAGAAAACATTAAGTTAGAGTTAAGCTTGTAAAAACTCAAAGCTAGTGGAACCTTAACAAGTTGTTAAGGAAGTGGATGTAGGATCAAGGTAAATCCAAGCCACTATAAATCTTTGTGTTCCATCTTCTACTTAATCTTCTTCTACATCTTCTATACTTCTTTTTAATCTTTGAATTTTTTGAATTAACCATCATTTCTTAAACCAAACCACTTCACCCCTCCCCCCTCTTGGTTGCTATCTTAGGACAACACCTTAAAAACCCTAAAATATGCCCTAACTCACTTCAACTTTGGAGCTTCCTTCTAATCAACTCCAAATGGTAATTTAAGTTCATTTTCATCATTTAAATCATTAAAAAACACAATTTAATTCATGAAACCAAATAAACATGCATACTTTAACCAACTTCTTCAAAAACCCTAAAATCACTTCTACTTTTTCCAAACTCTAATCAAATCTAACTTTTTCCTTCAATATAAACTTAAAATCAATGTTTACTCATCAAAATAACTTCATCCTTACCCATTTGAACAATTATAACAACCCTTTTCATAAACCCAATTAATACATATTCATAAAGTTTCACAAAACTTGAAAATTAGGTAAGAAAGCTTACCAAAGAGTGAAGAAACCATCAAGTCCCACTTTAATCCTTGAAAATCCTTCAAACTTTGGTGTTTGGAAGAGCAAAAATCTTCCCTTTCTTCAATGGGATTTCGGCTTAAGGGAGAGAGAGAGAGGAAGAAGAAGATGCAAATTATATTTTGATTTTTCCTTCTTTTCATTTCCAACCATATATATATTATTATAATATTTTAATTAATTAATTAAATATTTTTAAATTCATATTTTTATCTTCCATCCATAATTAATTTATTTTTAATTTTTTAACCTTTTTCCCTTTTACTATTTAACCTTTGACTTTTACCTTTTTACCTTTGACTTTTATATGTTATATATATTCCACATATATTTAACATATGCTATCCATTTTTCTCACTTCTAAATCTTCATTTCTCCCTCAAATCATTCATTTTAGTTTAATTAAATTTTATTTTATTTTAGCAAAAATGCAGATATTACAATGAATGCTTATTATTTGCATATAAAATTATTTACCTTTTTTAATAATAAGACTTTTATGATTTTTAGAATTTTAGCAATTTGTTCATCATATAATTTTAGACAATTTATTCATTTTTATTCTAATATAAATTAGTAAGTTATTTTTTAAATAGAAACAATGTTTGATTCAGAAATTATATATATATATATACATAGCAACATCAAAATAAAAAAAAATCTTATTCCAATGCTAAAAATTTAAAAGATTAATTGACTTTTTATTATATGGTTTGTAAAAAAATTTAATTCGAATTCGCTTCAACAATCTTTGATAATATATTTATAAGGTATTAGAATTATAATTTATAAATGTACTTATTTAATAATTATTTTGAATTTTTTTGAGAAAACGTTATTGTAAAAATATCAATAAAACTCATTTAAATTCTTACCTTGGTATAAGTATTAAACTGTACTTTAAGTAAGGAGGGATTGATCAAATAAGTATGAAAAGACTATGTTTGAGTGTCAAAATGGTTAAAGTGAAAGTAGACAAGGCAAACTAACCAATCATACCATGTATAGGGGGCTACGTATATGTTATGTCAATGAGCATTCTGATAAATATGCCATATCAAAACATGTGCATCTACGTGTCATATTCCTCTCACATACTTTTAAATTAAGGGTCAAATAGGAATAAAAAAAATACTAAGTTGGAGTATCAAAATGATTAAAGTGAAAGTATAAATATGGGGCACACTGATCAATCACTCGATACATAAGATATGGATTTTGAACAAGAATTAAACACCAATAATTTTTGACAAGTGTCAATTATAAAAGCTTTAAAGAAAATTGTAAATTGTTATACATTTATTGAAATAATAAGAGTGTGCCTTTAGATAATGAAAAACTTGACTATTTATAGCCTTTTAACACAATCCTATTCTAACTAGAAAACCTAATAGATTTAAAAATTTTGGTCTGTTAAGTAAACAAAAATCCAAACTAAACTAGGAAAATAAAATTCTAAATAAACAAATAAACTAAACTAAACTAAGGAAGAAAATAAACAAAAATCTCAACTCAACTATGAAAAGAAATAGTTTAATTATGCTTTCTAGATTGCTCCACATCATTTCCTATGCTCGAGTTGGCTTGATTGTTGGGGTACAATGGCTCCTTGGAAGAATGAAAATTGGAAAGGTCTACCACATTGAAAGTGTAAGAAATTCCCATCTCTCTTGGAAGATCCATTATATAAGTATTGTCATTAATCTTTTTGGCTATTTTATAAGTGTAGACTCATTATTTTGGCATGCAAAAAAGTCCAACCATTGATAGATTTATTAATTATTTTGTTAATTCACTAAGCTATTAATTAGTAAAAAATAATAATTACAAAATGCAGGAAAAGAGCAAGAATTTAAAATCAGGAGGTTAAGCAAATTTTCCATGTCACATAGTGAATTCACTATGTCACATGGTTGATTTGCCATAGTCCATTGGTTAATTTTTTTAACCCCCGGTGAATGATCTTAACTCGGGGTTAATACTTTTACCTCTGTTTTTAAATAAGTTTGAAAAAAATAAGTAAAAGGATATGTTCTCTTTTAAAATAAAAAAACTGATATGATCTTTTTAACTGCCAAAAGTGATTAATTTTTTTTTTGAAAAAATGAACACAAATAGGGTTCTTGAGAGAGAGAGAGAAAGGTTTTAAAAAGGAGGAGGAAGGGATTTTTACACAAAAAAGAACTCTTTTACAAAAAAATGATTCAAAAAATACACAAAAAGGGTCATTAGAGAACCCAAATTTCAAGCATTTCAAGGCAAGCTCCTACACTAACCTCGTGAAAGGAGCCCGATATTACAAATGGAAGAAATCAAATTCTTTTTAATTGAAGCCAAAAATTTGGAAAATCTACGACATCGGTATTAAAATTCTTGACCTTAATTGCACTTTGAATTAATTCATTTATAATTTGTGTTTTGTTGTTTTTATGTGTGTTTACTTGTGTTTAGTAATAATTATCTATTCCATTAAATATTTTGATTGCTCTATGGTCATTTGTGTTATATGAATGCATGCTTTGAGATGATTTAATTGGATATTTTTAAAACTAAAAATCATTTTTTAAAGTTAATCTATGAAAAAAGTTTGTCTATGACCTATTCTTAAAAATAACAAAGATGGAAACAATGGCAAAATTACTATTTCTCATGGTAAATTCACCACATGCTATGGAGAATTCCCATAAGTTGGTTTTTATGTAGGTTTTATGATTCTGCAATCAAAATTTGGTTGATTAAAAATTAATCATTCTTGATTTAAGTTTATAAAATGTGTTTTGAAGAATTAAAATGAATTTTTCTATTGTGTATTTAGGAAAATAAAAAAGAAATGGCTTTTGTTAATTCTGTATTTAAGTTTTATATTATTTTATGTCTGTTTCTTTTAAATAAGATAATAAAAAAAATTTATTTCATTTGTTACTTAACTTTGAAAATAAGTAAAAGTAGACAATAAGATTTATTAATCTTTGTTGTTGCTTTGTATGTTCTTATACATGTTGATGCATTTATTTCTACCATTCTTGATTTTAGTTGTGGTTAAAATGTTGGTGCATAATGTTTAATTCTTATGTGTGTTAATTCTTATCAACCTATTCATTTTATTACTTTATTCATTGTACTTATTTATTTGGTTTAAGAGAAAATTATAAAAGCTATGTTTCCACTCTTTGTGTGTGTTTTAGTTTATTTTATTTATGGATTTTGGGCCTTGTAAGGGTATATTCCACTAAGTATAGGTGCCTATTTTATTTATGTATGAGATTTTTTTTCTTTTGATGAATGAATATTTTTAATTTATTTTGAAATGTTTATCACATGGATAATATTAAAATAATTAAAAATAATATAATATTTAGGCCCGAAAAGGAGGCTGGTTCCAATGAACAGGCGTATTAGGGGGTGTTGGGCCATTTTTCACCTTCCCCATGTGTACCCAACTTTTCAAACCTAGTAGGGGGTAAGGAATTCCTTGAAAATTGAATCTTCCACACCTATTTTCTTCCTAGCCCATCCAAATGATGACTACTATTCTCTGGGCTTAGGTCCGCGTTTCCTATGATCTAAGACCTGATAGTGCCAAAGTCACAAGAACCATTCTACTATGATTGGGTGCAAAAATCTCTACTAACAATAAGGTCCATATTTTTTGGCTGTAACTCACTATAAGTACCTGCTATAAATCTCTCACATCGTAAAATATCATGACTTTATCTCCAACATTAAATGGCATCTTCTTGCGATGTTTGTCAACTGCTTGTTTATACTTGACATTTTCTTCTTCAAGATTTTTTCTTCGCATCAACTTATATATTATGCCACTCATATGCCATACTTGCAGTTGTTATGCTAATTTCTTTTCATTTAGGCAATTGAATTAGATCTAAGGCACATTATGGTATCCTAGAATATATAATTGAGGATGGTGATCTTCAAATAGCACTATGAATTCAAACTCTAGTTATGCTAAGGCAAAGCTCATTACTTTGGTATACCTCCACAAATGCTTCAAATAAAATTGCCTAATGTTCTTTTGGCAACTTCAATTTGTCCATCCATTCATGGATGAGCTATGTTACTGAAATTCAAGGAGAAATCAATCATTTTCTACAAAGTCCTCGAAAAGTGGCTAAGAAATTTACTATCTCGATATGATGTAATGGTTATAAGAACACCAAATAAATGAAACACTTTTTCAAGAATAGTTTGGCTTCCTCGGATGCATATGTAGTTCTCATATAGGAAATGAAGTGTGCTATTTTTGATAACTTTCCAACCTCTACAAAAATAGAGTTGACTTCTCTTTGGGCTCATGGTAAACCAAGTATAAAATCCATGGATAAATCTTTCCAAATATTGCTAGGTATAGGCAACGGTGTATAAAAGACTAGCATTACTTATTTAACCTTTAGCTAATGAAAAATACAACATCTCTCCAAAAATTTACTTACATCTCTTCTTAATCAAGGCCAATAATGCCTATTTTCCACAATAGAAACATTTTTATCAAAACCTGAATGACCTACCAAAATCCCGCTATACAAATCACTAATCATTTTTTTCCTTAGAGAGGTTTTAGGAATGCAAAGTTGATTACCTCTCATAAGAAAAATTCATGAATATAAAAATTGCCCATTGGTTGATGGTTTGCTCCAAATTTTATGAAAATCTCCATCCTCAATGTACATAGTCTTCATCTCATTCAATCCCATAATTTCTTGTTTTGTTGTGACAAGATAGTCAGCACACCTACTTAATGAATCTGTTACTTTTATTTTGTAAACTTGATTTATGAATCAATTTCAAAGGAAATTTCTACAAAAATTATTACCATCTAGTATGTATGTCATTGCTAATTTGCCTTTGCCTACTGAGATACTTTAATGACTCATGGTCCGAATAGAGAATGAATTCACATCCCATTAAGTAATACTTCCAAGTCTTCAATGAATGCACAATAGCATAAATCTCTTTGTCATAAGTAGTCCATTTTCATCTTACTTCACTTAATTTCACACAAAAGAAAGCCACGGGCCCTTTCCTTTGAGAAAGTGCTCCCTGTTAGTGTTGTGTCCTAGGCTAATGGATGTATATTTATTATTACATTCAATAAACTAAATGAGGAATTTCTTTACATGTGCGCATTTATTTTTTTAATATGATTAAATTTTTATGAATAGATAGTTCAACTTTATGTCATCAAATATGAATTCTATTTTAAATTATCTCTAGTTGATCATTATTGATGGAACAATAATGAATAAAGACTAGTACATAGTTTAACTGATGATCACATTTTACTTATCGTGAATATTAGATATTAAGTCAAAATATAAGTACATGTTAGAGAACATTGTACTTGATAGACCCAAAAATGAGAATACTGACATGGATTAATGCCATAAGTGATTCTTATCACAACAATGTTTTGTAGTCCTTCAACTTGAAATCACTGTAGTTCCCTACATGAGGAGTTTTGTGTTTCAACATAATTCTATAGTATCTTTAAACAAATTTATTAAGGATTATTTTTGGACATTTAATAAGTCATGGAGAGGGATATATATGATCTAGATGGGATTTGTTCCTCTCATATCATAAGAGAGATATCTCTAGGTCTCTTGACAAGTAAGATTGAGAAATATACATGGTCATACTCAATTAAATTAATAAGAGTTATAATGTTATTTGTTAAGTCAACCGGCTTGGGAATAAATAAATTTTGATCAAACAATATAAGGATGACATATTCCATGCGTTATGATTAAGCTAAGATATCGTATGACAAAAGAACTAAATATTTAATTGTGGATGAAGGTTAGTTGGATCTCCGATTTTCATTTAATTTGGGTAGTCATAATGTCTTGCTGGAAGCCATTTATGATTTATTAGCTTAAAGTAATTGTTTAAGCCCATTGTCAATATTAAGTGGACCTACAGGGTCTTGCACATATAATGAATTAAAATAGGCATAATTAATCTAAGCCCTTTTTTGTACTCTTGGAAATATTATGCAAATAAAATGTTTTATTTCTATAATGATATATATATATATATATAAATGTTTAAGGATGTATAATTATTTTCCTTAATGATTAAGAAAATCTAACAGGGTTATAAATGTATATATATTTTGTTTCCAAAAGGATTTTGGAGAATCCCAGTTTATATATGTTAGATATATATATATGAATATATAAATTTATTATTTATTGAGGATAACTGATAAAATCAAATTCGAATAAGATTAGGATAAAACCCTAATAGATTATCATAAGAAGCTTATATATATTATATTGACCATCGGCTCTCTATGTTTTTGAGAGAAAAATGACAGAGAGAGACTTATATAGTTTTCTAAAGAGAGTCTTTAAATTTTACTACAGAAGGTAAGATAGTTTAACTTTTCCTTCGATTTAATTCTAAAACATGGATCTTGGCAGGTTTTTATGGATCACATTTTGTTTGACATTCAACCTAACACTCTTCAAACTCCAACTTTACTTGTATCACACTCAACCTCAAATAAGGCATCAAAATTCATTAGTGCTAGAAGGGGAGCTTTACTCAACTTCTCTTTCAACACAGTTATTTACACTAAGCATTTTTATGCCCAACCCATAAGTAAGGAATTTAAGAAATAATCAAAGCCTTGCTCTTTAGATTAATATAAGTTGAGGAGCTCTTTTAGTTGAGTCATCGAATAGCTGAAGAGCACTTGATGAAGCATAAACCTCAAATCATGGAAAACTTGGGAAACTAAACAAATTGACATGATTATGGCCATAAAGTATGAGTAACTAGTTACCTTTTGACTGTCGAGGAAAAGAAATAAGAAAGTGGAGGTCGTGAACTGAAAAGGAGGACAATCGTGTGATCATCCCAGAAATAAGGAAAAGCAATAATAAAAGAAAGTTGGGAAAAATGAAAAGGCAACCAATCCAATCCAGAAAAACAATTCAGACAACTCAAGTGAAATTTCTTCACAAAATTAGACAAATTAGCCAAATCTTTCAATCAAGTTTGATTCTTGCTTCCTAAATTAGATAGGTTCCATTAACAGTACCTCTGTTTACTTACATTATTCAATTAATTTAGTTCCACAATAGTTTAGTCCACTTTTGATTCCTCTATAAGTATGCTTTATAAGTATTTTGGTTTGCAGTAAAAACTCCAGTTTGTTAACTACAATTTGGTAGTGATTCCATTTGCATAATAGACATTTAGTAGTTTAGTCCACTTTTGATTCCTCTTATTGGATAGTGTATTTGTTCTAATTCCTCAAGTTTCATAGTTATTCTTTATTTTATGGTGACAAACAGTTGTTTCCATTATAACAAGTGTGTTTCAGTTTTGTTCCCAAGGTTTAAGATTTAATTTTGTTATTTTGAAATCGTTTTCATTTGTACAACTGACATTGGTCTTGTTCCCCAACTGTTGGTGCATCGTGTTTCTTGATTTCACTAGTTTATGTTTTTACCTGTCCAAGCAGTAAGTTTCATATCCTTAGTAGTTTTAGTTGTTAATTTTTAAAGTGTTCTAAATTTATCCAGTTGCTTGGTTATATTGAGGCATAATTCATTCCTCAGGATTGCTTTTAATTTTTTTAAAGAATTATTAATCTTATGTCCTTAAGGATTTCAAGGGTACCGTGAAAGGGACTTGAGGAAATCTACTCTTTTTCAAGTCCTCTATAGAGTTTAAGATAGATGTTTGATTGGAGGTTAGGTTAGCATATCAAAGATTGAGGAATCTTTATTCGTTTGGCATGCTCGCATCTAGTAAAGGCTAAGATTTGCTTTTTCACCAAGCAAACATTTTTTGGCATGCCCAGTGGGACTAATCAGTAAGGATGCCACCAAAAAGGGGGAAACACAAAAGATATGACTAGTCCCAGCTATCAGGAGACAATAGGTATAAAAGTACCACCAGAAGGGTATGTGCCCTAAATTTTCTAGCAGATTGACAAGACTTTGGCAGAAACCCAAGAGAAAGAGTAATGGCTCAAGAAACCAATGAAGAAACAAAGACTCTAATGGAAATCCTCAGGGAAATCCAATAGGAGAAAATAAAGTTATGAGAAGGACAAGATTCTATATCTCACACAGTTTAAGAAATTAAGAAAAGCAATAGCCAGTCCTATGGGGTTAGTCCTTCATGCCTAGAAATACAGTCAAGGCCTAGTAAGAATGTTTTTAAGGAATTCAAGGTGGCATTCCTTAGCCCTTAGAATTAATGATACTCCTTGTTCCTAAAGGCAGGGAGATGAAAAATACATACCTCTTAGAAGGAGAGTAGAAATGATTGTTGGTCACCATAATAACAATGGTTTTGCAGGACCTCAAATTACTTGTGGGGCTCATCCTTTTCAATAGGTGTTTGATGTCATTACTCCTCAGAACTAGCCAGTATTATATGAGGTTGAAAATTTTGCTACATGCATACTTCCATGACAAATGTACGAAATTATCTATTAGTTCCTTAGGTACCAAGACTTCAACCCCCTTAGTTGATGTTGACGTAGCACATAAAGTGATTTAGGAAATATATGGACCTAGATTAAGGTAGATTCTCTCTTTTTTCTAGTGAAGATGGCCAATCCACCTTGGAGCATATAGCCCTATTTTCCATTCAGTGGAGGGACCTAACTGATTTTGAGACCTTTGCACATTTTAAACTGAGGTTGCTCCCTAATTCTTTAATTGGACCTGCACTCTCATGGTACACCATGCTACCTCAAAATTCAATCTTCTCTTGGGGAGAAATGGAAGGGCGGTTCCATACATAATTTTATCATGTTGAACAGAAGGTATGCATTGCAAAACTATCCAAAGTGTCTCAGAAGCCTAGAAAATCAATAGATAGATTCATTGCATGGTTCAAAAAGATGAGGACTATATATAAGATATATTTTTTAGAGACAGAATATGTCAAAATGACCTGAAGGGGCCTTGATTTCAAGCTTTATAAGAAATTTCAAGGCTTAGAATTCAAAGGCTTTTACAAATTAATCGCTAAGGCGGCTGAACATGAAGAACTCCGGTATGAGGAAAAATAAAAAAGGGAATCAACAATGGGATCTTATTTTATAAAGGTTAGCCAGGAGACAGTTGTAGCTGATGTCCTCAGGATCATGTGTCTACCCAACATTAGTCAAAAAGACTCCAAATGCATGAATGAAAATACATGCTTCAAGTGTTATGTCCCAATACACATTTGATGTATCTAAGGCTGAGGAAATCTTTGATTTTCTCATCAAGGAACATTTTTTAAAGCTATCTCTTGGTCATCGGTGTCCCTGCATAGAGCAGTTGAAGAACCAAGAATACTATAACTACAACAATTTGAGGAACTATTCAACAAATGCATGTTAGGGATTCTAAAATTTTGGCACAAAACATAATCAACAAGGGAGTTCTAAAATTTCCAGAAAAGACAATCAATGTTGCTAGATGAGGATCCCTTCCCACTAGTGGCCATGGTGAATATGGCTTCAATAAACCTGCGGTCATTCCCCGATGAGAAGAATGAAAGAAGGAGATGGCTTCAAGAAAAGACATCACCACAATTGAAAAAGGTTTAGATTCCTAAGGAGTATTTATTGCAACTTAGAAAGGATGTCAAGCACGACACTCCTTAGCAAAGGAAAATGGTGCCACATTGAAACAAGCTCGTCAAGCCTTCGTTAGTGGCTCTAAGAACCAATGCCATTAGGTCAAACACCCAAAATTTCCTTAAAATTAACCGTGACTTATAACAAGAGAATGTTAAGGAAAAAAAGAATAGAGAAGCATTAGAAGGAAGCTGAGGAATGATATCAAAAGAAAAGAAAAATCCAGAGAAAAGCACCAGAGGATGTGTTGGGAAAATCTAAAGAAGATATAGTAGACTCAAAATTGCTGAAGGGATTTTTCACTGGCAATTCCTCATCCTCTTCAATTGTTCAGCAACAGAGATAATTTTACCATTATCTTTTATGGACCACCCTCCAATATATGACTTAATAGAGAAAGAGATTACTTGAGGGGCAAGGATGAAAGAAGATCATGAGGAATCAACCTACACCAGGATTACTATACAAGCTGCACCACTTGGGAAAGATAGAATTGCAGCTCTTAAGAAGCCACCTATAAAAATGATCAGTCATATTAAGCCACTTTATGTTAAAGCAGGCTTGAATGGTAGACCTCTTTCCAGAGTCTTAGTGGATAATGGATCAACCACTAATATTATGCCTCTAAGGATGATGAGGACTTTAGGGAAGAGTAAGGAAGACCTCATTACAACATAATGAAACTCTCCTTTTATTTTGAAAAGGGTTGATGGCTTTTATTTTGAAAAGGCAAAATTGGAGAGTCACCACCTTAGTTTATTTTATTTGGAAATATTAAGGGAAAACACATTTAATTGACTCTATTAAATTAAATTAATTTTTACTCAAAAAGGATAATAGTCTGAAATCAATCACGATGGGTCCTGGGCTAAGTTTTCTAAACTAGTTTTGATAAAAAATGATTTTTCTCTTTGATTGATTTTAACCTTTTTGG
Source organism: Garcia nutans (assembly GCA_947685225.1). NCBI lineage: Eukaryota > Viridiplantae > Streptophyta > Magnoliopsida > Malpighiales > Euphorbiaceae > Garcia > Garcia nutans. Next base: position 12,643,019 of record CANTUV010000023.1, on the reverse strand, counting down.
TTGAAAATGAATTGTAATGCATGTAGCAGAAATAGATATGAAAGCTAGTTAATTATGCATGGGGAAAATAATCATATGACATCCTTAGATTGCCACAAAAAAGAATTGTTACATTACCAAGAATATCATCCATAGGAAAGCTTTGACTCTTGCCCTTATGGGTACTAGAGTAAGCAAAAATCCCTAACTAAAATTATTAAAAGCAAATAATATTAACTAAATATGACATTTATTCAAATTAAATTACAATATAATGAAATCTCAAGATTAAAGAAAAACAAATTCAAATAAATTCAAAAGGACTAATTTGGGAATTTAGGTGAGGGTTTGCTACTCGAAGTGATGTTTCGAGTATGCCTACTTATCCCGTTTGAATGGCAATCAGGGCTGTAGGTAGTTCATGACTTTGATTGCAAATGGCTTAATTAACTGATTTTAATTGGTGTTATTACTAAATTTAGATAAAGATTGAATTAGAAAATTTACCTCTTTGAAGATTTCCTCTTGATTGACATGAAGCTTGAAGTGTTTTTGTACTCCTTAGACTTGATGGAATTTCTTGACTTAATATGAAGAAAAGAAATTTATGGAACAAAATCTAGTTGGGCAAAATTGATTTAGAAGACTAATTTCTTAATGAAAAATTGAAAAAAATAATTTTTTTGGAGAATTTCTGATGTTTGGAGAAATTGGGTAAAACTTTTGATATTTTTTGAGTAATTTTGAGAGCAATTGGCTCTCTATTTTTCTTTTTTTTTCTTCTAATTTTCTCGATCCCCCTTTCGAAGAAGAAAATCTCAAATTACAGTGAAAAAGTAGGAAAAAATTAGACCAAAATGACCATGAGCAGCACCCACGTTGGATGGGTCGTCGCACAGGCCACACTGACAACCGTGGGTTGTGCGGCTGCTATGGGCTGTGCTGATGGTCTGCACACGCATTCGACCCTTTTTACCTTTTCGGGTACATTTGACCTCCAATTTATGTGATTGAAGTTGCATTGGATTTATTATCATATGGGCTTTAATTTAGGATCAAAATTGAGGATTTTTTCTCAAGTCCAAAAAAGAGGGTTCTCGAGGACCATTTTAGGCCCATTTGACTTCGTCCAAACTCCAACTCATGCAATTCTAATTTTGTTGGAACCATTCTCATGTTCACCTTAATTTAGATGTAAAATTAGGGGTTCACAGTTGCCACCCATCATGGTTTCTTTTTTTTTGAAAAGCAACCATGATGGTGTGAACACGATGAGCTCGATGCAAGATATCATGTCATGTCATATAATGAGATGATTGTTTGCTCTAAGATGTTTAGGATGGTCCATTCTAAGGTTATCATAGAATTTCTATGTATACCTATCATAATGGGGTATGGAAAGGCCAATCTAGGTTTGACCTAAGATGTCAATACAAACCTACCCTAAAGGGGTAAGAGATAGCTCATTCTAGGTTTGACCTAAAAAATGTCTATGCAAACCTACCCTAAAAGGGTTAAGAAAGTTTGGCTTAAGAAGTCTATGCAAACTTACTTTCCCTTACCATTATAGGTTTGACCTAAAATATCTATGCAAACCTACCCTAAAGGGGTAAGCGAAGGCCCATTCTAGGTTTGATATAAAATGTCTATGTAAGCCTACCCTAAAGGGGGTAATAGAAGGCCATTCTAGGTTTGACCTAAAATGTCTATGCAAACCTACCCTAAAGGGGCAAGGGAATGCCCATTTTAGGTTTGACCTAAAATGTCTATGTAAACCTATCCCATGATGCTTAAATAGCTAGTTGGTTTCCATTCTTATGTTAATTGTTCTATGACTATATTTTTGTCTTGGTTATTGAATCAAGATTTGAGTTCTAGGGCATTAACCTAGATCATATCTTTAAAGCTGGATTCTAGGGCCCTTAACCTAAAATGATAACTTTAGGGCTCTTACTTAGGATTGTTTTGAAAGTTGACTTCTAAGGAGTTGATTTTGAATACATATGAAGGACATGCTCTAGGGTTTTGGCCTAGAATTGGTTTGATAATTGGATTATAGGGTTCTTACCTAGAATGATAATTTTAAAGGTTGAATTTTAAGTTGCTGACCCAAAATTAGTTTGATAGTTAGATTCTAGGGCTTTTACCTATAATGACAGTAAGGGATAACCTAAGTTTGTTTAGGAACAAAAATAAGGATTTTAGATACCTTGAAATCTAAGCTCTTATTTGATAGCATTCCAGATCTAGGGGATGCCCCCTGAATTTAAGGGATGGCCACTAGCTTGTCTATTTGATTGTATGTTTAGTTTGACAAGACTAGAGGAGCTTTAGTAACTATGGCTAGTTTTAATATTTCAATATTAAGGATTTGACCATGGTTGGGTTCAATTTGGTTTTGAATTACTTTAGAGGGCATGTCCTCTAGTAGGTTGGAATTTTCTTGGTGGGCCCTAACTTCAAGTTTTCTATGAAGGGGCTTAGCTTCAGACATATTTGGTTATAATGGCTTGGCCTTAATTTTTCCTAGAGGCTTGGCTCCAAACTCAAATTTTGATTGAAGAGCTTAGCCTTGGGGTTAACCCATTTTAAAGGAGATGCCCTTGACTTGTCTTAGAGGGCTTGGTTTCCAATTTTGACTATTCTTTGGAGAGCTTAGCCTCAAGTTTGACTTGTTTGAGAGGGTTTGGTCTTAAGCTTGGCTCATTTTCAAGAGACTTGGCCTCGAGGTAGGTTTGAATTACTTTGGAGGGCTTATCTTCAAACTGGCTCATCTTAAAGGCTTGGCCTCTGGCTCGACTCTTTTTGGAGAATTTGTCAATGGATCTAACATATTTTGGAGGATTTGCCCCAGGTTCAGTTGTGAGATGAGTTGGTTCATTATGGAACTTTAGCTTAGTTAAGCAAGCAAGTTGTGGTCCATTTGGCTTAGATAGACTGTGACATTGTAACACTCTTATGCCCTAAATACATACAATACACATATTCCGTATATGTAAAATACATATCTAGGACACAAGGATACTGCAATAATTACAATTAGAAACCCTCACTTGGATATTAAAATAATTTATAAATTACAAAAGAAAATTCTCTAAGAAAATTTCGCCAGAGTTTTATCTATATTTTTCAATAAATCCCACAATCAATAAAAAATGCTACCTGCAAATAAAAATTTAACACTTCCAAAATTTATAATTTCATAGAACTTCCATCCATCAACAATCCACCAATTATTTCAACCATTTAGCCAAAACTCCATATCTTAATACATATACATACACATATACATATCATTTCCTAACACATGTTTAGAATACATATAATGTATTTGTTAAAGTATACAATATTATAAATTACACATGTATGATAACCTTGGCACTGCTGGTCTCGTGGCAAAACTAATGCTTCAATCACTAATTAACTCTAGACCACTCTACTCTACAGTTCTATCACCTATGCGATACATCCATCCATGCAAAAGTAATTTTGCTTAGTGGTGCATATAAACAACAACATACATACATACGTTTACATACCATTCTCATGATATAATTTACAATAATATTGTAATTATTATTTGTTTACAATTCACCACATATATATACAAATTCACATCTTATACTGTAATTTGTAATAATTATACAACACACATATTCATACATACACATATTGGGCCTAAAACCCCTATACAATTATCAAGTCTAGTTACACAACATCAGTCTCTCGACCCAGCTCTGCTCGGGTCTATCTCCAGTCTCAATCTCATGACCCAGCTCTGGACAAGTTACAAGCACATAATAACAAACTTTTCATTCAAATTCTCATCTCAATAACACATTTCTCAAGTGATCAACCTTATCATGATCAATTCCACATTACACTATACATATCTTATCAATGTTCATCATTTTCATTTTTCCCCAATTTTCCATTTTTTTCCCACATTTTATAATTATTACCCAAATTTTCCAAGTGACGATCATTTTTCATGATCACTTTACATTTGATCATGTTTTAGTTATTTTTCACATATTTTCACTATTTCACCATCACATTACACAAACATGAGTCACATTCACAAAGGGACTCTTCCCATACACAATTGTCACATCTTTCAATATTCTCAACTTAAACATTTAACATAATGGTTTCTTTCATAATTTTTACATATTCTTTCTCATTTCTTATCAAATAGTTTATCTCTCATATTTTAAAACTATTTTTAGCATATTTCATATTTACTACATCACACGCATAACCATTACCATATCCATTCTACAATGGCTAAACTTACAACTCTTATCATTTTACATAAGAAATAACTTTACATGCATAATATCAACTCACATTGGATGAAAATCACAAGTTTTTAGGATATGCACTAACCTCTTTTCTCTTTCCCAAGCCAAACTCTAAATTTCACCTCTTATATCACTTTAACTTACACATACATAGTCCATTGATAAGCAACATTATCTATTTAAAGTCACTTATATGCTCAATATACTTTAAACTATCATTGTTTAAACAATTTTTTTTTATCAATATTCCATTAAAACTCTAAATTCACCATTGACTGCTTTGTTTAAACGTCATTCTACCAACCTCATTTTCAACATTAAACCTTAAAATCATTAATTACATACCAAAATAACTACAAATCAACCCATTTCAATAATTATATCATCCTCCTCCCAAAACCCTAATTTCACATAACTAAACCCTAAATCTCAACTTTATACAAAACTTGCCCATAACCAATTTCTAACCATATAATCATTACATACATATTAAAATAACATTAAATTCTTCTATTTCAACAATTATAACTATCCACACCAAAACTCTAATTTAAACATCACTTTTCCATAACCCTAAATCTAACAACTTTGTCCATTTCAACCCACCAACCAACAATTCATTATATTCTCCTCATTTTAATATCATTTCTACTTATTTTAACAATTTAACACCACTTTCTCTCTCTAGAAATTCCAAACACAATCTCAAAATAAAGAAAACAAAGCTTTAAAGAAAGAATACTTGAATTTTAATTTTCCTTTAAAACCAACTTGTAAAACTTGGATATTTTACCAAATTTTGGTGTCTAGAAGAAAAAACTCCCTCTCTCTCTCTCTAAAAATTGGCCATAGTTGTAATATCATATATATATAATAAATAATAATAATATAATAATAATACTGAGAAAAGGAGAGGAAGAATTGGAAAAGGAAGGAAGAAAAGAAAAGAAACAGAGAGAGAGAGGAGAGAGAAAGTGAGGGAGAGAGAGCATCTGACATTTTTCTCAAATATACCATCACTCAGTGATCATTTTTTGACACCTCCAGCACCATTAGAAATCCCATCATCCGATGAGTCCAATGCCACTAAGATTGCCGCCTTCCAATGTCGGAGCAACTCACACTCACCGGACGAAGTTGATACCTCCCGAGAGTTTACCCAAAAATTCTCCTCCGAATATCTGATTAGAAGTGGAAGAAACCTAAAAATTATTTTCATGCAATAGCAAAGAATATTAGAATATAGACAAATAAATGATTCTAAAGATTCTGCCAAAATTTCGGCAGAAATCCTCCTATAACTAGAATACTCCCCTTGAAACAAAATAATGAATAACACTTCTAAATATCTCACGACAATTATCCTTGTATGATTATGCAATTTGTTTGTCTAGTTGTCAATGCATGAGCATTATTTCCATGAAAATGATATATTATATTAATTGCTATGTAGCTCATTGAGTTGAACGCTCACTCCCGTTCACCATTTTCCCCCTGGGTTATAGGTTGAGCGTGGAAGGAATAGTTCATCAATTTAACCTGCCTTTCTTTTCTTGGAAGGAGTGTTACTTTATTTTGTTATATTGATTGTATCTTAGAACTCCATGTGGTATTTCTTTCCATATTTATCTATTTGTTTAGTTTTATTATTTGGTTATAAGTAATTGTTGATTGATATCTGATAATGATGATGAGATATATTAGTTGCACATAATTAGTATGCTCATGGGTCCAGTTTAAAATAGCGACTGTCGTCACAATATATTTTTCTAGAGAAATGAGTTGTCAGGCTGACTATGGGTTTCGCAAGCTATGTGCTTTCCCATTCCCTAGTGCCGGTCACGTGCCCTTGGGTTTAGGTCGTGACAAAGTTGGTATCAGAGCAAAATGTTTTGTAGCCTATAGTATGTCTATGATTGGAAGAGTTCTAGTTTGTATAGGTTTTCTTTTCATTTTGATTGAGTCTTGATTGCCTCAAATTAAGCATTATCTGTGGGTTGTGATTCATTGGTTGTCATATGCATGTGAATGTTATACGTGTTTATTGAATACAAGGCATGAGTTTTTTCATTTTTATGACCTTAAAGTGTAGTTATGTCAGAAATCATATATTATAACATTGTGTGTTTCCCCCATGATATGCCTAAAGTAGAAAGCTTTGAGTTGTTTCTTTGAGTGATCCTAGTAGCTCGAGAGATAAGATGCTTGACTCAAGATAGTTAATTTTTATTTCAAGGATGTTGGGAAAAAAATAATATAAAATAGAATTTAAGATTCGATGGAATCAAATGTGAAGTATGGCATATGAGGTAATTTGATTATAAATGATGAATTCAATTGTAGCATATTTGAGTTGGATATTTAAGTTCAGGGTAATAAAAAATTTAGAATATTTAAGTTGGATGAAGATTTTAAATATGTACTAAGGAAGACATCAAGATTTGGTGTTTGTTAAGGTATAATATGAGAGTTTAGAAATTGTTATGGATAAAATGTGCTTGGAAGTGATTAAGAGTATATGTATGATGGTAGATGATTTAGGAACAATTGCAATGATTAACCATCAAACTTGAAATTTAGGTCTAAAATGGTTATCTAAGCATTTTGAGATGATTTATGGCGATAGTTGAGTGAGATTTTGATGTGCTGGAATACTTGATCTAAGAGCAAAAGTTATGATTCTTAGAAGTGTATAGCAGAGTAAGCAGGGAAGCATGAAGAATTTGATTTTCTACTTTAGCACTTACTTTAGTTTGAAAATTTAAGGACGAATTTATCTAACAAGGGGAGATTGTAATATCATATATATAATAAATAAATAGTAAATAATATAATATAGTAATAATATTATTATAATAATAAGAAGAAGAAAAGGAGAGGAAGAATCAAAAAAGGGAAGGAAGAAAAGAAATGAAACAGAGAGAGAGAAAGGAGAGAAAGGAGAGAGAAAGTGAGGGAGAGAGAGAGTATCTGATGTTTTTCTCAGAACTACCATCATTTGATGATCATTTTTTCACATCTCTGGCACCATTAGAAAGCCCATCAACTGACGAGTCCAATGCCACCAAGATCACCGCCATCCAACGTCGGAGCAGCCCGCACTCGCCGGAAGAAGTTGACGCCTCCTGAGAGCTTCTGACAAAGATTCCAGCCATTTTTTAATATCCTTTCCTGGCAAGATTGGTATTTTTGGAATCCTCTCTTCATAAGCTTCATTTTGGTATATCATTTGTAGATTTTAGACCACTTTTGTGTTGGCCGAAATTCGGTAACTGTTCCGGCGACATCGACCATTTTTCGACGATGGTAACACTATTTCGGTGAGAAAAAATTTAAAATAAAAATATAATAAATGAATAATAAATAATAAATATATGTGATTAATGATAGATTAATTAAAGAGATAGTTAATTAAAATTTTTGAAATTAAATAAATTTAGAATATATATTTTTAATTAGTTATAATTAAATGAAAATTTATTAATTAGTTAAAAATTAAATGAGAAATTTATTAAAACAAATTGATCGGTTATAATGATTGTTTATCAATTATAGTCAAATATTTAACATGTTATATTAAATTAGATTGTGCTTTTATGTAAAGATTAAAATTTTAATTGATTATTTAAAATAACAATTATTTACTTTGCTAAGTGATTTAAATTAATTTACTTATAACTATTATTTATCATTACATAGAATTTATTAATTATTTTTATATATAAATGTATGAAATTAGTTAATTAAATTGAAATTATTAATTATGAATAAATTGAGTTGATTGTTAAATATTAAATATGTAAATTGGTTATTGGATTTTAAATGATTAAATAAAATAGTTAAGGTATTGTATTAAAGTTTATAAAATAATATTTTTATGATTAGAATAATCAAATTATTATTATTACTTAATTTCAAACTTAATATAGGTTATTATAATTGAATTAGAGATAAATAAGTAATTATTTTATAATTGAAACAATGTTAATCTCTAAGTAAATAATATTATAAATGATTAGTACAAGTTAAAATAAAATGTTGTTAAAGTAAACAAATTATATATCATTATTAATGTTGATTTAATAAATTATTATTATTATATTAGTGAGGAGTATATTGAGTTGTTGAAGATTGTGATGGTGGCAGAGAGGGCAATTGGGTTAATGATAATTGTCGTGAGATATTTAGAAGTGTTATTCATTGTGTTGTTTTAAGAGGAGTATTCTAGTTATAGGGGGAGCTCAGCTGAAATTAGGGGTGTTCTCCCGGCCCGAAAACCCGATAAACCCGACCCGGCCCGAGCAATTCGGGCCGGGTTGGGCAGGCCCGAAATATAATAGGGTTGGGCATCGGGCCAAAATTTTAAATCTCAACTCGGGTCGGGCCGGGTTTCGGGCTACATGTCAAAATTTTCCGGCTGGCCCGACCCGGCCCGAAAATTATAATTAAATACTACTTCTACTGTTCTCTCTTACCCTAAGTATATAAGTTGTGCTTTACCATTTTAACAGCTTCTCTCATCCGCCTCCTATCTGTCTTTCTTTAGATCTGTCGCAGCAAGCAGAGTAAACAACAGCTTCATTTTCTTTCTTTCTATCTTTCCATCGCAGCAGTAGGAGCAAGCAGCGGCAGTAGCAGCAGCAGCAGCAAGGAAGCAGCCACAGATTTCAACCAGCAACGGCAGTAGCAGCAGCCGCAGGAAGCAGCCGCCGTCGCACCAAGCAGCAAGCAGCAGCAGCAGTCGCACCAAGCAGTAGCAGCAGTCGCAGTAAGCAGCGGCAGCAGGAAGCAGCAGCAGCAGCAGCAGCAGCAGCAGTCGCAGCAAGCAGCAGCAAGCAGTCGCAGCAAGCAGCAGCAAGTAGGAAGCAGCAGCAGTTGTAGCAGTAGCAGGTAGCAGTAGCAGGGAGCAGTAGCAGGTAGCAGCAGTAGGGAGCAGCAGCTGTAGCAGCAGCAAGCAGGAAGCAGCAGTAGCAGGAAGCAGCAAGAAGCAGCAGCAGGAAGCAGCATCAGTAGCAGTCACAGACAGTAAGCAGCAGCAGTAGCAGTCGCAGCAAGCAGCAGCAGCAGGAAGCAAGCTCATTCTTCTCTCGTTCTTTGTAGCAGCAGGCAGCAGTAGCAACAAGGAACAGGAGGTCTCCAGTCTTTATTTTTTTGTAATTTCTTACTAATTTCTTAAGTTTTTTCTGTACTTTGTTGAATTGAACATGAATTTACTAATTTCTTTTAATAATTTTTGTTTTCTCTGTTAAAGCTTTTGCTAATTGAAGATTCTGGAGTTAGCAAGGTTTTGTGGTAAGCTTATTCTTTTTTGTTTTCTATTTGTTGCTTATGCATTTAAGGTGTTTGAATAAATGTTTGTGTGATAAAATTGGTTTGCCTACTACCATGTATAAATTTTTGGGCTTTTGATTACTTTAGTATGTAATTTGCTACTAACTTGCATATGCTTGTTTTAACAGCAATATTTTAAGAATGTTTTATATATTGTGTAAGTTTACTTGTGAATGTATTATATGAATTAATTATTTCTTTTTTCTATTGAGTAGAATTGCAAATGGAAACCAACGAATCCAGTGTCAATAAACCAATTGATAATGACTCCAATACCATTGACATCAATGCCAATGCTCCTAATCCAAATCCTACTCCTAGTAGCACTACTTCTCAAGGCCAAACTGAATATGTTAATAAGAGAAAGGCTGTCTCTAAGAATAAATCTGATGTTTGGGATCATTTTACTAGACTTCCATTAGAACAGACAAAGGGGGAACATAGAGCTAAATGTAACTACTGTGGGATTTCTTATGCTGCTGATCCGGTGAAACATGGAACAAATACTTTGAAGAGACATATTCCAAAATGCACCAAAAATCCATATATTGAAAAGAAACAACCAATTTTAGCATTTATGAACAAGGGTAGTGAAGGAGAAGGTACTATTACTTGTGAAAAGGTATTGATGGCTCATAAATATAACTTGGAGGGTTGTAGACGTGCATTGGCTGAACTAATTATATGTGATGAATTGCCTTTTAGGATTGTTGAAGGATATGATTTTCGTAAATATAGCAACCAATTAGAGCCTAGATTTTCTGTTCCATCAAGGATAACAGTCGCTAAGGATTGTTATAAACTTTATCTTTCTGAATTCAAAAAGTTAAAGGCTTTCATTAAAAATTCAAATGCTCGTGTTTGCCTCACTACAGACACTTGGTCATCAATTCAGAATTTGAATTACATGGTCATCGAAGAAACAGATCAATTAACTAATGGTATGTTATTTATTTCATCAATTTCTATAATTTAATAATGTGTTTTATAGTTTATATTTATTATATTTAATTTATTTATTTTTACAGATGTTGTAGTAGGAGTTTCTATAAGTTTTACCCAAGAATCAACAAATACAAAGGATAAAGACATGGAGATCAACCAATCAATTACTAATTGTTGATTGATGCTTAAGATTATATTAATTTTATTTGGGTTTTTGAGCTTTTTTTTTCATTATTTTGAGATTTTATTTTTGAAATTTGGAATTTTTATGGTTTAGTAATTTGGTTTTAAATTTGTAATTTATTGCATGTGCATTTATTTTTAAATTGCATGTTGATTGATGTTTGAAATTGTTTTAATTTTATTTGAGCTTTGAATTTATTTATTTTATCATGTTAAGATTTTATTTTTTGGAGTTTGGAAGTTGTATTACTTAGTAATTTGATATTAAACTTGTGTATGTTTTTAAACTTGTAATGTATAGTATTTTAATTTTTTTAATCAATTACCAATTGTTGATAGATAGGATTATTTTGATTTTGATTTGATTTTTGAAATAATTTATTAGTAATTTAGGTTAATTTAATTAATTATATTGATTTATATATTTTATATTAATTGTAAAATATTGTGGAATGGAAAATGCCATTTTTAAAGTAATAATTAAAATATTGTGGAATGGAAAATGCCATTTTTAAAGTAATAACTATAGATAAATTTTATTGGAATGTAAAAAAATTTAAATTTTATCTTTAAAAAAAATTTAAAATAAAGGCCCGTTGGGCTAGTTTAGCCCGGCCCGAACCCGGTCAGGCCCGAAGTGGCCCTGCCCGACCTAGTTTAGGGTCGGGCCACGGGCTGTATTATACAGCCCGAACACTTTTCGGGCCGGGCTGCGGGCTGGGATAAAACCCGGCCCGGCCCGGCCCGAGAACACCCCTAGCTGAAATTTTGGCAGAATCTTTAGAATCATTTATTTGTCTATATTCTAATAGTCTTTATTATCGTATGAAAATAATTTCTAGGTGTCTTCCATTTCTAATAAGATATTCCAAGGAGAATTGTTTGGTTTCATCTATCTGTGAGTTATATAGATTAATATAATACCCTGCTTCCCTTAATTTATGTTAATAGCTACATTTACATAAAAGCATTGACTGCTTGTGCTATAAATAAACATTTATTATTATAATAAGCATAATGTGTGTTGGTATAATTGATTATGCTTGGTGCATATAGCGTGTGTTTGAAGGACAGTGTGAGCGAGGATTTTTGCCCTTACTCCCATGTGGAATGGTTCTTGCGACTTCGGCACTGTTAGGCTCAGGGCCTTAGAGAACACGAGCCTAAACCTAGAGAAAATGAAGTCACTGCTCGAATGGGCCAGAAAATAAAAATGAGTAGATGACTCGATTTCTAAAGAATCCCCATTCCCTTATTGGGTTTGAAAAGTTGGGTATGCATGGGGAAGGTGAGAAATGGCCCAGCACTCCTATAACGCCTAGTTCATTAGAACTGACCTCCTTTTTAGGTCTAAAAATTATTAAATTCTTAACTTATTAAAATATCATCCACACTACATGCAAATTAAGGTAAATAAATATTCATTGTAGTAAAATCATAGAATTTTCAAACTAACACAAAAGTGGACACCCATACAAGATGAAAACATGCTCTTATAATAATACCCAATGTTCAAAACTAGCCAAAATAGGACACCCACTATTTGGTGGAAACATGTCCTTTACATTAATCTCAAAACTTAAAATAAATTTAATTACATTAAGTTTAACAAATAAGGCGCCCACAAAGTGAAAGCATGCCCTTTAGATCATTGAAACTTAAAATAATAAGAAATTATAATCCATAAGCAAATAAATAATGATAATGCACATAATCATTAAAAAATAATAAATTAGGACTTAAATAAAATGAAATCACAAAAAAATGTGCAATCCATGAGCTAATGAAATATAAGTAAATGATTTTCAAAATAGGTTTTGTTGTAGAATTAGGGTTTTAATTAGGGTTTATTAATGTAAATTAGGATTTAGAATATAAACTAGGGTTTTAGAATGTATATTAGGGTTTTGAGAAAGAAATTAGGGTTTTACATCCTAAACTAGGGTTTTAGATTACAAAATATGCAATTAGGGTTTTAGGTTCATAAAGCTATGGTGGAAATATGCAGTGAGGGTTTCAAATTATAAGATAATGATTAATTACAATTTAAAATAGTAAATAATGTGTTTATAAAAGTTAAACAATGAGATAGTTGATAAAATAAAATGAAATAAGTTTATGAGGAACTCACCTATGTTGTTTGCTCCACCAAAGTAATTCTGTTGAACCAAGCTTTGTTTTAACACCACAATCCACAGATGCTGAAGTTTGATGATGTTACTACTTCCCTAGATCAAATCAAGTTTTGGCCGAGCCAAATTATCTGAAGGTCAATTGATATTCTAACTACTATCCCTCTTTCTAAATTACTCTCGTTGTTTTTATAATTGTGGTTGTCCTTGTTTTCCTTAATAATTCTGGCCGCTAAAGATCCTTAAACCTAATTTGCTACCCCCTCCTTTTTTCTATTAATTCTCTTCTTATAGGCAATATTAGGGCACCGAAATAACCCTAATTATCTTCAGAAAGGCCCGAGCAGCTATTTTAATTTGAGCAAAACTAAAACTTTTTAATTCAGGCCGGGCATGAGGCAACTCATGTTGAATTGGCATGGGCCAATTCGACATGAGAAAGATAATGTCTAATTGGCATAGTGCTCTTGTCTAATTAGCATTGTGCCTTCCTAAATCGGACCAGAGTCGGTTTGGGCTTTTAAAATTAGATCGAATTAGGTTTAACCTTTCCAAATTTTGATTGAACTTAATTTGGGCCTCTTAATTAGAACTAAATTGATTCAAGGCCAAAATTAAGGGTCTATCGTTTTGCCCCCTGCTTGAACGATCTGAGACTTTAGTAGAAGAGAGTGAAAAGCAATATGACTTTGAGCTAATTTTGAATGAGGATGGATTCTAGACCCGAGATTGATTTGAGTTCTGGACCTAAGGTTGATTTAGGTTATGGACCTAAGGCTGGATTTAAGTTCTGAACCTGAGATTGGATTGGTTGGGTTCTAGACTGGAGACTGGATTAGTTGGATTTTAGACCCGAGGCTTGATTTGTTGGATTTTGGACCCGAGACTAGATTTAGGCAACTCTAATATCCCAATAGGTTCATCAGGCGACTATAATATCCTGAAGAAATGACAAAGTAACAAAACCATTGAGCGTCTCTAATATTTCAACGGTGTAGACCCTTAAATTTTGACCAAGTCTAGTCCAAAATTTTAAAATAGTAGGAAATGATTTTTAAAATATTTATTATTTAATATATTGAAAGAAAAAAAAGAAAATCATAAATATTTATTTTAAACATAATATTTATTTTTAATAATAAAAATAAAAATAAAAAATAAAAAATTGGAAGGATGAATCGGTGAGCGGCATGTAGCAAATTGGCTTGCAACAGGCCAATTCGCCGCAGGCCTTGGCCTGTAGCGAATTGGCTTGAGGCGGCCTGTGGCAAATTGCTGCTCACCCAGTCAATCCTCGCCAGCTCTAAATTCACAGCAATCGACTCACACACAATGACCAGCCTCGCAATGCCCCAGCGGCCCAACAGCCTGTGCCAACAATCCACGCAGCAATTGGCCAGCATCCCGCAGTGCCTCGCAGCAACCTGCGCCCAACGATAATTTTGCACAAACCTTATTTTACTCGATTTTTAAGCTTTATTTTGAAAACAATTAATTTTTTCTTAAACCAAATGGTATTAGGTTTTTTGGAATTTGCTATAAATAAGACATTAAAAGAGGGGACTAGGGATTTTTTCTTTTGGGAGGATTTTTGGAACGGCAGTGACTTTAGCAATTGAGAGAGATTCGACTTTTGATTTTCTTTAAAAAAAGCAGCAGACTTTGGTTATTTTGGGAGATTTTGAATGGAAATAGAGACAGAGAGAAAGAAAGAAATCAAAGGCTTGAGACCACCAACTAGAAGACAATACTATACATTTGCCTTCAACTTGTTTCAACCAAGATTTATAAGCTTACATACTGGTGGAACCTACCACGGAGGTTTGCAATCTTTTTGTTTAAATTATTTTTAAGATTACTGAAATTTGATTATTATTTTTCATTGTTTTATTTTCATTTTTATTTCATTGTTTTATTTGATTGTTTTATTTAAATTGTTTTTATTATTCTTTGAACCCTTAAATGTCACAGTAACAAAAATATATTTTTAATTTTCTTAAAACCTAAAATCCTAATTAATTCCTTTTTCTTAAATTATATTGTAGCTTAATATTTTAAATAATAATATCAATACTGTTAATTCTATAAATCAAAACCCTATTTTCTAAGCTTAAATCCCAAAACCCTAATTGTAAAGCTAAAATATTAGTTTTATTCAAAGAAACCCTAATTTAAGATGTAAACCCTAGACTTATATATTTATTGCTTTATTTAGTTTTAGATTTGATTATGTAGTTTATTATATGTTTTGATGATCGATTTATTTAATTTCAATGTTCAATTTGTTTATCATGGATGGATGGTTTCTTTATTATTAGTATTATTATTTGTTTATCTTGGTATTAAAATTGTAAGAGGTATGTTTTCATGATTGGGTACCTCATTAATTAATCTTTATGTAATTTAAATTATTTTCATATTTTGAAATTAATGTAAAGGACACGTTTCCATCTTTCGGTGGGTGTCCTATTTAGTTTTAGGCATTTGACGATGTAATGACATGTTTTCATCCTCGGATGGATGTCCATTTACTTGTTTTGTTTCAACATTGCTATGATTTTTAATAAAGTATTTGTTTATTCTTATGATTGCATGTAGTATGGATAATATAATTATATTTAAGAATTTTATAATATTAAGACCTGAAAAGGAGGCCGGTTCTAATGAATCGGGCGCTGTAGGGGGTGTTGGGCCATTTCTCATCTTCTCCATGCGTACCCAACTTTCAGAACCCAATAGGCGGTTAGGGATTCCTTAGGAATCGATTCATCCACCCCTTTCTTTTTTCCCAACCCATCCAGGTGGTGACTCCATTTTCTGCAGGTTTAGGCCCGTATTCTCAAAGGCCCTGAGCCTAACATTGCCGAAGTTGCAAAAACTATTCCACCGGGAGTGGGGGCAAAAATCTCCACTCACAGTGGTGACTCCAATGGGGATAAGAGAAGTGGATTCTGTTGGTCTTTATATTATTCTATTATTTTTTATTATGATATTGTCCATTGCATCATTTAGATTGCATTGTGTGGGATGCCCGTGTTACCCGTGTTGTATTATGTAAGGGATACCATACTTTCACTCAAGGTATGGAGATTGAGCATGGCATAACTACTCATAGCCTTGTACATCTTGGTATATACTTGTTATGAGAACCTAGCTTTTTAACCTAAAGACTAAAGCTCATGTAATTGGCCTAGTTACTTTCCTTAGGTTTGACCTCAAATGCTTGTTGTTTGACTATGGTTAATTTATCTTGATTTAAATCATGGCTTATTTGGTTTGTTCTTTTTCTAATATGACTTAATTACATTGTGAGCTCAAAAAATTTTTTTCTTTAAATCCAAAAAACCAAAGCTATTTTCAAAATTTTTGAAATGGTCTTTGGACATAAAACTTTTCCAAAACAAGTCAAAAATTCTTTTTCTCATGACCCAAATACAAAGCCCAAAATCAATTTTTTCTAAAATCTTTTATAATGGACTTAGAAATAAAATTATTTTCACTTCATTATGACCTTTTGAATGAGCTTACAAAATATTTAGGTCAATTATGAAATACCAAAAATCAATTGTGAGCCTAGCTTATGTTAAGAACTATTAATCATGGGCTTGTTTTTGGCATGAATCATTAGTTACTTTTTCAAGTGAGAAATCTATTTATAATAAACCACTTAATTTAGTTTTAATCCAAATATAGCAGAAAAGTTGTTTTAGTTGATTGAATGGATTAAAGCATGGGAATTATCATGAACTAATTTCCATCAATGAAAATACAACTATTGGTTGAAACGTCTGAAGGAATTATTAAAAAACAAGATACCCCATGTTGGTATTTTGTTAACCATATACCTAGGAAAAGAGACTCGCTATTTGTGTGTGGAAGTTATAAGGTTGGAAGGGACATCCTAACTATCTTTGTTTGTTGTTTGTGCATACATGCATACATACATTTGCATCTCATATCATTAATCCTCTCTGGCTCACACCCTAGATTACAATAGTTCAAAAGCCTATGATAATCTGACCTATGTCGGTGATAAAGAACCCAACAATAACTCAGTTAGCTTCTCACCAAAAGCAATGGAACCTGAGCAGATTCAAAAGATGTTGGATGATGCCCTTGAAGTTAAGATGGAAGAACTAAAGGGAGCCCTAGCTGAGATCATGAAAAGTCAAATGGCTACAATGTTTGGGAACACTGCTGAAGCATTAGCAAGCACCAAGAAAAACAAGGGAAAGGATAAAGTTGGTGAATTAGTCTTTGATGATGACAAGATGGTTATGGATGGTGATGAATACTAGACCCAATACTTCCAAATCCTCAAGATAGAAAGAAGGAGCCAAAGGCTATTGAGAAGATAATTGTTGAAAAGACTGAGACTTCTGATGTTGAGAAGATGATTGCTAATCTAGAGAGGAGGTTTGAGAATAAGCTAAAAACTGAAGAGATGTCCAAGATTGACAAACTATTTGAACAAGATCATGAGGTCCCTTATAAGTTCAAGATGCCATCATTTTCTAAATTTGATGGAACTGGCAATCCTCATTTGCATGTTATGCAATACATCACTACAATGCAGTCTTCCCGAGCTACTAAGGCTCAAACTCTAAGGTACTTCATGCCTTCATTGTATTTGGTTGTGCAGAATTGGTTCAACACCTTAGAGGATAATACTCAAAAGAGCTGGGAATTACTATACAATGCCTTCATTCAACAATATGGGATATAATGTTGAATTGGAGGTTATTTTAATGGAAGTTGAATCCATTTGACAAAGATCAAATGAAAACTTTATCGACTATGTGAAGAGATGGAGGAACAAGGCGGCATTGCTCAAGAAGAGACCCAATGAATCAGATCAGATTAGGATCATTTAAGAGGAGTGCTGCCTAGTCTACGTGAGAGGATGTCCCACACTCTTATTAGAGATTTCAAGGATCTTCTTCAAGCTGGTTTGCAAATTGAAGAATGGGAGAGGGAGAAGAACTGGTTTTCTGCAAGAATAAATGAAAAAGGGAACTACCAGTCGGGTAATCAAAGCACCCAGAAGGAAGTTAATGTTAATGCAATTGGTTAAGGAAATAAAAGATAGTTCTTAGAGCTGGGGAACCTCTATCTTGGGTTTTCAACAAGCTACAAAAGAAAGGGTTGTTACAACCATTGGCTCATCGACCGCTACATAATCCTTTTCCACCAAACTTCGATACCGGGGCCTTCTATCAATTTCATCAAATGCAAGGGCATGAGATGGATAAATGCACTCATTTAAGTCATGAGATTCAAGATTTAATTAACAATGGAAAGCTACCTGAGCCAGACAAGCCCAATAGCAAAAGCAATCCTTTACCTAAATTTGGAAGAGTACCTCCACCGGCAACCTTCATGGTAGGAAAAGGAATGGATGAAGATTTTGTTTTATCCTCTTTTCAATATGAGAGTATTGAAGATGTGGAATGAGGAGAAATTTTGTTCAACAAACTTCCCTTAGCTTGGAGTGTTGCTCTATTTATTTTTCTTTCTTTAAAATTTAATTGGAATAATTATATTTTTCAAATTATGTTTGTTTGAATAAATTACTTTCATTAAATTTATTTTTATTTGTCTTTGTTCCTTTTGGTGCTCAACCAATGACGAACCTACCTTGTTATTTATAAATTAGCATTTCTACGCATCATGATTTGAATGACTTTACTAGGTGAGGGAATTATTCTACAGCATTGAGTTGTGTATGTTTACTTAGAGAGGGCTCCTGCATAATTACCTTTATCTAGGTCCTAGTTATTCTTAGAACATTCTTTGACAAATTTTTGAGGCAAATTTGAACTCTGCTTACTTAAGGGAGAGATGATCAAGGCATTATTTGGTAAGCCAACAATTAGAATCCACCCTGTTAAATATCAATCCCTAGTTGTCCCTTTGAGCCTTCATGAGATTTTAGCTTTCTCTTTATTGGCTTATAATCCGATAACCTACCCTGAACTGTTGTTACACTTTTGGCAATTCTTATGATCACTAAGGAACAAAAAGAAAAGAAGAAAAAGAAAGAAAGAAAGAAAGAAATAAAAAGAAAAGAGAAGAAAAAGAAGAAAGAAAAAAATAAGAAGAAGAAGAGAAGAAGGAAAAAAACACAAAAGGCAGTTCAGAAAGCCAGCCGAGTTTTCCTTTACCTAAAGTAGTAGAAGGCAAAGATAGTTTGACTTAAATTGGTGCAACCCAATTAGAAATGCAACCAAAATTAGAGAGATAGAAGAAAGGTCATCTAGTTCTTGAAAGTCATGTATTTAATAGTCCTACAGGGAAGAAGAATAAAATAATAAAATGCTAAAGAAATAAAAGAAAGAAAAAAAAAGAAAAAGAAAGGAGAGAGAGAGAAAGGGAATAGAAGAAAAAGAAAGGAATATGGGTACCAAATTTTTTGCAAAGGCAAAGACTGTCCTAATCAAGATCTAGATTCATGTCAAGAAGAAAGAAGAAGATTCAAAGCTCTATCTTTTCATTTGTAGTGTCAGGGATTGCCAATTGTGTCACATCAGCTCCAATCTCAAAATGACTTTCATTTAACCCGTGTCCCATATAGACCATCTTTCAAGCCTATCAAAGACCTATTGATCTCTCTCGGTAGGTAGAATCTATTAGTTGAGATAGTTTGAATAAGCATGCATATGATGTAACATCCTAAAATTTTTGAAAATTTCTAATTTTTAGAAAAATTAGATAAAATAAATTATAATTTAAAAGGATTAATTAAATTAATGGTTTTAAATGAAAAATGAAGGGATTTTAAATGAAAAAGTGGAATATATATGTGATATATATGCAAAATATACATAACATATATAAAAGTCAACACTTTTTAAAAGAAAAGGGTATTTTGGTAATTAAATCTTATAAATTCAAATTTAATAAAATAATTCAAAAATAAATTATTTTTAAATGAAAGAGAGAAATTAGGACTTTTAATTTATTAAAAAAATAATTAAATATTAAATTATTCTAATATATATATATATGTGGTTAAAAAAAGATGAAAGGAAAAGAATATTAAAAGTCTTCTTCTTCTTCTTCTTCTTCTTCTTCTTCTTCAAGGATGTGTCTTCTATGGGAGCTTGAAGACCAAGAATTTTTCTTCTTCCATACTCCATAAATTGAAGGAATTAACAAATTTCAAGTGGATTTTTGGTAATTTCCACCAAAATTAGTAAGTTTCCATCTCTTTTCTTTGAATTTCTTGGAAATTTGGATTATGTGAGAATTTAAATTTTTATGTAGTATGTTATAATTGCTGGAATTGGTGTGTATGATGTTATTTTGGGTAGTTAACAATGATTCTAAGGTTAGATTGAAGAGATGATGGATTTTGATTAAAGAATGGTGAAGAGAGAGAATTTAGGGTTATGAATTTTTGGGGTTTTGAAAACATTAACTTTAATTGTGTAAATTGATTCCAAATGAGTTGTTTTGATTCATAAACAAGTATTTTAAAGCCAATATTTGGTGGTGTTGGGTTGGAGTTTGAGAATGGAAGTGGAGATTTAGGGTTTTGGAAAAGTGATTTTGGTTGAATTGTGTGATTTTATTTGTTTAGCCATGTTGTTTAGTGTTAAAAGTGATGAATATAAGCTTGGAATGAGTAATGGGTTGTGTTGGAATGGAAAACCTTCAATGGGGGAAGGTTATGCCATTTTTGAGATTTTGTGTATAAGAGTGTATTTTTATAATGTAAAATTATTTAAATGTATTAAAATATGTTTGAAATAATATAAATAAACTTAAAACACTAATTTAATTATAGTAGAATGAAATTCCAATGTTGAAGTAAAGAAAGGCTAAATTTTTGGAAATTTGTAGGAATGATGTGTAATTATGATTTAATGTTGGAAATACCATTAAATGTGATACTAAATGATTATTTGCTATCACATTTGGTTTAGGCATTGAGGGAGGTTGATTTGCTTCATCCAAGTGGTGAAGGGCAAGTTAGAAAGATTGGATTGAAGGTTGTTTTTAGCTTGCTTTGGGTTGCTAGTGGAGGCATGTACAAAATTTGAATATAATGTCTATATTTGCATAACATTTCGACTTAACACATTTTGGTTGAAAAATGTGTTAAGCTACTTGGTTCATTGATTGTGTATGAATAATATGCTATGACATTTGTAATGGCATATATGTGTTAAATGCATTGTGAAAAGCCATTGATAATGGCTAATTTGTGTAACATGTGAAATATGCATATGATAGGACTATATTTTGCACATAATTTAATGATTATTCTAGTTATATTTTATTGTTATCAATTGAATTTGATCAACCTTTATTGTGAAAGCTAGAATATTCATCATTTCAAGTATAGAGTTGCAAGTATGAAGAAAAAGCTTATTTTGGCTAAAAATCATGGAAAAATGGAAAGGAAGTCAAATCAAGCTCAAAAATGGAAGAAAATGAATTTACATGGTCTTATAAACCATGATACATGATTTTGAACTTGAAAATGAAATTAAAGATGAGAAATCAAGAGGTCCAGATTCATTTTGAATCCCAGGGCCAAAGCTGTAAAAAATCCATGGCCATGGGATTTGATTTGAAGCTGTCCAAGTTTTTCAATGACAGAAATTGCAAGGGCAGAAGCATTTGGAAAGCCACGACCATGGGGCTCAAAGGCCACGACCATGGCATGGATTTTGGCTCCATTTTGAAGATATTTTGCATATTTAGAAGCATATTCAAAGGCCACGACCGTGGCACTCAAAACCCACGACCGTGGGATTGATGTCGCTACTGTCCGAGCCAAGAAAGAGAAGAAAAATCAAGTTAGCAGTTTCATCTTCAATGCCACGATCGTGGCCTTCCAGACCGACCATTTATAGCCCTAAAGTGCTCAAACCAACCAAACCAACTCAGGCCACGACCGTGGCACTCAAAAGCCACAACCATGGGGCTGAAAATCATGACTTTGAGCAAACAATTGGGTTGGTGGTGAACCAAACATGATGTGGCCTAACCTTTTCAGTTTTTTCCCACTAAAGAAGCTTCCAAACACTCTATTTAAACACACTTCCTCTAAGGTATGAGATATGCAATAGATTAGATTAGATTCATCCTAATAAATTTAGTTTAGAAGAGTGAAATTCTGCTTCAAGGAGGAGTTCAAGATCCAAGTCAAGATCTTCTTCAAACAATAGAGTTTGATATTTCTTGTTCCTTTTAATTATGTTTTCATTTACCATTTTGAATATTTGTAATGTTTTATTTCAATAATGAAGAACTAATCCTTTTTAGGGTTGGTCCCTTTAATTGAATTTATCATGGAGCTATAAATGTCTATTTGGTTAATTTAGTTATCCTTTGATTATTTTGTTGTCTTTAATCTTAATGCTTTGATTATTTAGCCAATGATTAATTGATTTGAGATGTTGTGTGATGGAGCGAGAGTGGAAGCATGACATTGGTCCAAGGAGATAACAATCTTAAGTAAGTTTCTCACTTAGAGATAAGGTTAAACCCTTAAGAGGTTGATTAAAGATTCTCATAAAACTTAATGAATTGATTTAATTACTTATGATCACGAGAGTAGATGTAAGGATTAAAGTTGATATTAGTTCTAGTACTTGACAGAGACTTGAACTTAATTTAGGAGAATCTAACCATTAATCAAAAGGATGACTGAATAAAATCAATACCTTAGAAAATCCATGATAAATCAATAAAGGTGACCAAACCCTAAGTTTTAAATTATTATAAATTTATTCTTTATTTATTATCATCATAAAATTAAATTTGATCATCCAAATATTAATCAGTTTAATTGTTTGGTACTTAGAATTAACCTCCTCATGAGAACGATACTCTACTCATCATTATATTACTTTTTAACGATCTGTGCACTTACAGATAGTGAGGCTGAGGCCGCAACACATATTATGTGAAAATACCCAAAGTAATTGGGTAATGTGTTGTGAATGCAAAAATGAGATATGTATAAAAATGAAATGAATTGATATTGATAAAAATGATAAAAATGAGAAAAGAGAGAAAAATGAGAAAGATGTGAAAAATGTGAAAAGTGAGAAACAAAATGTGAAAATAAGGCAATGTGCCTAGATTGAATATGTGACAAAGAGAAAGAGATTGATAATGAGAAATATGAATAAATTGTGTGCCTAGTATGTTATTCAATTTTCAGAGTTTTGGGTTTGGCGGCATGCCTATAATTGCCTACGGGGTATACGCTGGAATGGTGAAAAGACTGAGTCGTAAGCCAAGCCAGCTGATAAATATGATGTTTTTGGGGGTGAAAAGACTGGGTCGTAAGCCTCAAAAACTGTAGCAGTCTAGCCTGGTTGAGGACCAAGATACTAGGGCCTAAGGGTCTAGCCGGGTTGAGGTCCAAGAGACTAGGGCTGTTACATTATCCATGGATATATTACCTACGGGGCTAGACACATGGTGTCATTATGGACTAAAGCAGTAACTCTAAAATTTGAATAGCATATTAGATCCTTTTTAGGCCCATGCTTGTCTTTGTTTTAATGTGAATTATGAATTATGATACAATTGAGTAATTTAATGTTATGAGTTGTGCTTATGAAATATTTGAAAAATATAAGAAAGTGGATTGATGTGACATCTATATGCATTGTGCATTTGGTATTGCATTGAGTTATATTGTTATTATCAAAGTTTGTACTACTAGGCTTCGGCTTAGCGCGATTGTTTCCATCGAACAGGTGACAGGGTAGACCCAGCTGAGCTAGAGAGTTCTTCTAGACCAGGTCAGGTCTAGACTTGTAGTTGAGCTTGTTGAGTTGATATCGAGATCAAAAACACTACCAGCAGCATGTATATATTTTTATGTTATTGTACATTTTGAGTTTTATGCATAATATATTATGTTTTGGATTTTTACGTATTGTATATTATAAATAATGTTTGGGTCAATGCATTTGAAATGGGAGAGTAAGTGTGTTTTAAATTATATATATCTATATGTATAAATGTTTGAGAAACTTGGTGAAATTGAGAAGTATGGTTGAGATGGTGGTTGGAAATTATTTGGGAGTGTTTTCTTTTTGCAGGTTGTGTTTTGATAAATTTTTGGATATCCAAAATACAAAAAAAACTCTGACAAATTTTTTTCAGAGATTTTTATATATATTATTTATTTTGGGTTCTTATAACAAGTAAAGAATATTTATATTCTATTTAATTTTTATATATTTAGAATTTAAAATTTTAAATTGGAAATGTTTAAAAAAAATTTAGTAAATTGGTCAGTGACATTTTTGTACCGTATATGTGTATTTTACATATGCTGAAAATATGTATTGCACGTATATAGAGTATAAGGGTGTTGTATATGAGATAGACAATATTTAAACTCAATAAGACCTTTGATCAAGTAATGTGTAAGTGCCCATCTGAAGTGCAACAGTTCTTGCTCAAATAGAAATGATTCCCTAGTTTAGTACGGTAACTAGGGTTGTCATGGTATAGATATGTTAATTTGAAAAATCGAGTCCTGAGGTAAATTGACATTGATTTGGCAAAGCCAACATTTGATTTCAAAAGCAAATTTGAAAAACAAATTTGTACGAACCCTTCAAGTTAAGAGAAGTATGTTGCATTGTCAAACCTTGAAGGACACATTGGAAAAAGTAAATAATTTTTGGCAAGGTTATGAAGAAGCTATCTATTGACATGCTGAATCATAGTTTGAAATGGATGTATCTATGACTCTGCTGTGTGGAGTCTCCACCACTCATGTCCTCAACAACTTGAAGATAAAAGCCATAAAAGCAAAGCCTTCTGTCATTCTAATGCAAGACCTGAACTGGCATCTGGAAGGAGTCAATGAGAACACTTCATCTGATCACCTCGGTCTGTGAGTTGATGAAACCACTGTAAGTATCGTCCACGCATATCATACATACATAAAGCATATTACATTGCATTTTTGTCTTGTGTACTTATCATTTATCAAAGTGCACAACAAATACCCTGTGAAGTAAAGAATCAAAAGAAGATATTGAATCAGGGGGCGCGGAAGGCCCATTGCTTGAGGAAGCTCCAGTCATTTTACAAAGGAAAGATAGAGATGCATGCTTGTATGAAGAACTAAACAACACAAACATCAACCAAAGGCCGCATAGAAAAAAATCATTGGTTTGAGTCTATATAGGTTTTTGTTCATGCGTGTACAAAATATTTTCAAACTCACTTTCAAATATTTTGTCACGCATGGGGCAAGAAGAAGATATGAGGGCCAACTAAAAAATAAAAATAGCTAAATTTTTACAAAAGGAAGAACAAAAAGAATGGAAAAGCCGGTTCAGCTAGAATTCTCAACTAGTAAAAGGTTAGTTAAATCCAATTTTGGGTCAAGCGCCCAAATCTAGTTCAAGATCGAGAATCTAGTTTCGGATCGAACACCCAAATCTAGTTTAGGATGGAGCATCCAAATCCAGTTTAGGATCGAGCATCCAAATCAAGTTTTGTATTGAGCACCCAAATCTAGTTTAGGATCAAGAATCCAGTTTTGGGTTGAGCACCCAAATCTAGTTTAGGATTGAGAACCCAAATCCAGTTTTGGGTCGAGCACCCAAATCCAATTTAGGATCAAGAATCCAATTTTAGGTCGAGCACCCAAATCCAATTTAAGATCAAAAATCCAGTTTCAGATTGAGAACCCAAATTCAGTTTTGGGTCGAGCACTCAAATCCAGTTTAGGATTAAGAATCCAGTTTTGGGACGAGCACCCAAATCCAGTTTAAGATTGAGAATCGAGTTTAGGATGGAGTATCCAAATCCAGTTTTGGGTTGAGCACCCAACTTCTGTCTTAGGTCCAAGTACCCAATCCAGTTTTTGGTCAAGCACCCAAAATCCAGTTTAGGATCAAGCATCCAAATTCAGTTTAGGATCGAGTATCTAAATCTAATTTTTGGTCGAGAACCCAAATGTAGTTTCAGGTCGAGAATCCAAAATGTAATTTAGGATCGAGTATCCCAATCTAGTTTAGGGTCAAGAACCCATCCTCATTCAAAATCAACTCAAAGTCATGTTGCTTTTCACTCTCTTCTTCTGAAGTCTTTGATCGTTTAAGCAGGGGGCAAACTGTAGACCCTTAATTTTTTACCAAGTCTAGTCCAAAATTTTTAAAACAGTAAGAAATGATTTTTATAATATTTATTATTTATTATTTAATATATTGAAAGAAAAAAAAAGAAAATCATAAATATTTATTTTAAACACAATATTTATTTTTAATAATAAAAATAAAAATTAAAAAATTGGATGGACGAATCGGTGAGAGGCACGCGGCACTGCCTATGACTAATTGGCTTGCCACATGCCAATTTTCCACAGGCCTTGGCCTATAGCGAATTAGCTTTCCACAGGCCAATTCGCCGCAGGCCTTGGCCTTTAGCGAATTGGCTTTCCATAGGCCAATTTACCACAGGCCAATTCACAGCAGGCTTGCTGCTCACCCAGCCAATCCTCGCCAGCTCAAAATTCGCATAAATCGGCCCACGCGCAATGCCCAGCCTCATAATGCCCCAGTAGCCTAGCAGCCCGTGCCAACAATCCTCGTAGCAATTGGCCAACAGCCCGCAGTGCCTCGCAGCAACCCGCGCCCAACGATAATTTCGTATAAACCTTATTTTACTCAATTTTTAAGTTTTATTTTGGAAACAATTGATTTTTCCTTAAACAAAATGGTATTAGGTTTTTTGGAATTTTCTATAAATAAGACATTAAAAGAGGGGAATAGGGACTTTTTCTTTTGGGAGGATTTTTGGAACAACAGTGACTTTAGCAATTGAGAGAGATTCGACTTTTGATTTTCTTTAAAAAAAAAAGCAGCAGACTTTGGTTATTTTAGGGGATTTTGAACAGAAACAGAAACAGAGACAGAGAGCAAGAAAGAAATCAAAGGGTTGAGACCACCAAGTAGAAGGTAGGACTATACGTCTGTCTTCAACTTGTTTCAACCAAGATTTATAAGCTTAAATATTGGTGGAACCTACTACGGAGGTTTGCAATCTTTTGTTTAAATTATTTTTAAGATTACAATAATTTGATTATTATTTTTTGTTGTTTTATGTTCATTTTTATTTTCATTTTCATTTTCATTTTCATTTCATTATTTTATTTAAATTATTTCTATTATTCTTTAAACCCTTAAATGACACAGTAACAAAAATATATTTTTAAAACCCTAAATTCTATTTTCTTAAAACCTAAAACCCTAATTAATTCCTTTTTCTTAAATTATACAG
Source organism: Garcia nutans (assembly GCA_947685225.1). Classification (NCBI taxonomy): domain Eukaryota; kingdom Viridiplantae; phylum Streptophyta; class Magnoliopsida; order Malpighiales; family Euphorbiaceae; genus Garcia; species Garcia nutans. The sequence goes on along the minus strand of CANTUV010000023.1, from coordinate 12,615,871 downwards.
TAGCTTAATATTTTAAATAATAATAACAATACTGTTAATTCTATAAATCAAAACCCTATTTTCTAAGCCTAAATCCCAAAACCCTAATTGTAAACCAAAAATATTAGTTTTATTCAAAGAAACCCTAATTTAAGATGTAAACCCTATACTTATATATTTATTGCCTTATTTAGTTTTAGATTTGATTTTGTAGTTTATTATATGTTTTGATGACTGATTTATTTAATTTCAATATTCAATTTGTTTATCATGGATAGATGGTTTCTTTATTATTATTATTATTATTATTATTATTATTATTATTATTATTATTATTATTTATCTTGGTATTAAAATTATAAGAGGTATGTTTCCATGATTGGGTACCTCATTAATTAATCTTTATGTATTTTCATATTTTGGAATTAATGTAAAAGACATGTTTTCACCTTTCGGTGGGTGTCTTATTTAGTTTTAGACATTGGATGATGTAAGAACATGTTTCCATCTTTAGATAGGTTCCCATTTATTTATTTCGTTTGAACATTGCTATGATTTTTAATAAAGTATTTGTTTATTCTTATGATTACTTGTAGTACGGATAATATCATTATATTTAAGAATTTTATAATATTAAGACCTGAAAAGGAGGCCGGTTCCAATGAACTGGCAGCTGTGGGGGTGCTGGACCATTTCTCACCTTCCCCATGCATATCCAACTTTTCAAACCCAATAGGGGGTTGGAGATTCCTTAGAAATCGATTCATCCACCCCTTTCTTTTTTTTCAGCCCGTCTGGGTGGCGACTCCATTTTTTCAGGTTTAGGCCAATGTTCTCCAAGGTCCTGAGCCTAATAGTGCCAAATCACAAAAACCATTCCACCGAGATTGGAGGCCAAAAATTCCCGCTCACAATGGGCAACTCTAATATCCCAATGGGTTCATCAAGCAACTCTAATATCTTGATGAACAAGCAATAAAACTATTGAGCGACTCTCATATCTCAACGGGTCTTTGGGCAACTCTAATATCCCAATAGGTCTATCAAGAAAATCTAATTTCTTGATAAAATCACAAAGCGATTCTAATATCTTCATGAGTGAAAATAGCCATCGAGTGATTCTAATATCCCGGCAAGATCCACCAAGCGTCTCTAATATCCTGTTAAATCAAAATGGTCATCGAGCGACTCTAATATCTCGATGACAACCACCAAGTGACTCTTATATCTTTGTAAGATAGTGAGCGACTCTAATATCTCACTGGAAACAAACTTGGATATTTCAATATATCAACAAAAGCTACGTCGTCAGGATACTTCAACAAATTCAATATAGGCTGGGTAGTGGATGCTTTAACAAATCAGCTTGATAATTTCTGCCTTGACAGAAATGATTCTTCATCTTGATTCTCTATTCTTAGGGATAGGCCTTTGTCTTACCTCAACTTCATCTCTCCTAGCTAGATTAATTTGTTCTTTATCTTGGACCTTTGTCTTGATCTTTTATCTTTTATATCTCCATTTTTTTAGGGGTTCTTACTTTCTTCTTGTTCCATTCTTTTAGTTCTTCAGCAAGAAATTTAGCTATTTCTTTAGCAAAAACTTCAGCTATTTTTTAGCTAGCTCTCATATCCTCTCTTTGCCCCATGCGTAGAAAAATATTAAAAGTTTGAAAATATTTTATAGATGCATAAAATTAAAAATTGAAAAGAGGAAGTTTTGCCCCCTGTGTAGGCTCAAACCAATGATTTTGATCCCATGCAGGCTCTGATTGATGTTTTTATTTTGTCTAATTCCTTGCACAAGCATGCATCTCTTCTTTCTTTTTTAATGGCCCTTTCATGCCCGCTGATTCCATATCTGCGTTTGATTATTTACTTCACATGGTGTTTGCTGTTAAAAATAAAAAATATAAAAGATATAAAAAAATAATAAAAAATAAAAAAATAAAAAAATCGGAAGGATCGGCGATTGTCGCGTGGCAGCCCATTTTGCCGCAGAAATTATCTGCGGCGAATTGGGCAGTCCCCAATTCGCTGCAGATGGTAATCTGGGGCCAGTTCTTACACGAATTGGCCCGCTACACCCGTTTTTGCTAGCGCAGCCCACAGACCCGATAGCCCGTGTTGCCTATTTTTTTGACCAAACCTTGTTTTACCCAGTTTTCTAATTTTTCCTAAACAATTGGTATTTCCTTGTTAAAATAGGATTAGGACTCTTTATTTTCCAATAAATACCACATTAAAATAAGAACAAAGAGGGAGGACAAAAAAAAAGGAGGAAAAACCCTAGAAAAGAAAAACGAACAGAACACCAAAGAAACCTTAAAGAAGGAGAGAAAACCCTAGAAAAAGAACGGAGAAATCCTAAGGATTGGACTGAATCTTTCCGAGGCAAACTAAGAGGGGGAAACATTAACAAGGGAGAATTAATAGGAACAAGGGTCGGCAATTGAGATTAACAGAGGTTTAAACCACAAAGCAGAAGAGAAGGCAACAAAGAGAGAAGAACAGTAGCAGCTTTTGGAGAACGAAGGAAACCACAAACAGAAATATCAAGACAATCAAGAAAAAGGCAGAGTACATACTGTCTTCACATTGTTCATCCAGAAATCAATTTGGAGGAACCAACGAACGGAGGTTTGATATGTAATTATAAATTACTCATGATCACAGTAGCTTCATTTCTTTGATTAATAAAAACATGCATGCAGTAACTTTATCTTTGAACACACAGTACCTTGATCTTTGAATATGCTGAAAATTGATTTTTGTTCCAATAACTTTAATCATTTGCTTTAATTAACACATGGATCAATTGATATTTGTAACCTCACTTGCATGTTTCATAAAAAAACATATAACTATCCAGTAGCCATCGAGGATTTAAATTAATTGTTAGAATTTATTTTGTTTACTTTAACTTCAACAACCATAGGTTATTTTTTTTAAAACTCAAAACCTCAAACTATTTTTATCCAAAAGCCTAAACCATTTCATTATTAAACTCCAAAATATTGATTATTTTTCCAAAACCTTAATTTATTTTTCCAAATTAAAAATTATGTTTTTTTTAGGCAGTAAGTCAAATCCAAAAATCCTAACTATCCAAAACCCTAATTCCAAAACCCTAACTATCCAAAACGCTAATTCCAAAACCCTAGTTTTAAAAACCCTAATTCCAAAACCCTAGTTTCAAAAACCCTAGTTTCAAGAACCCTAAAAATCCTAATTTCAAAACCCTAATTATAAAACTTTAGTTTCTAAAACCCTAATTTCAAAACCCTAGTTTCCAAAACCCTAGTTTCAAAAACCCTAAAAATCCTAATTTCAAAACACTAATTATAAAACTTTAGTTTCTAAAACCCTATGTTCCGAAACCCTAAATTCAATTGATAATTCTTTAAAACCCTAAATTTATATATTTATTGCTTTATTTAATTTTAGATTTGATTATATAGTTTATTATATTTTTTTATGGTTGATTTATTTAATTTCAATTCTTGATTTATTTAATTTATCATGGATGGATATTTTCTTTATTATTATGATTATTATTTATTTGTTTTGGTATTAAAAGTGTAAGAGGTATATTTCCACTTTGCGGGTACCTCATTAGCTAAATATCATGTAATTTAAATTGCTTTTATATTTTGAACTAATGTAAAGGAAATGTTTCCATCTTCGGATGGGTGTCCATTTATTTGCTTTGTATTGGACATTGCTTGGATTTTAATATAATGATGCTTTATTTTAATTATTGCATGTAATATGGATAATATTGTTGTACTTAAGGATTTTATAATATTAAGACCTGTAAATGAGGCCGGTTCAAATGAACCGGGCATTGTGGGGGTGCTAGGACATTTCTCACCTTCCCCACACGTACCCAACTTTCCGAACCCATTAGGGGGTTGGGGATTCCTTAGGAATCGAGTCATCCACCCCTTTCTTTTTCCCAACCCGTCTGGGTGGTGACTCCATTTTCTCCGGGCTTAGGTCCGTGTTCTCTAAGGCCCCAAGCCTAAACAGTGCCGAAGTTACAAGAACCATTCCACCGGGAGTGGGGCCAAAAATCCCCGCTCACAGTGGTGACTCCACTGGGGATAAGAGAAGTTGATTCTATTGGTTTTTATATTATTCTATTCTTTCTTATCATGATATTATCCATTGCATCATGTGCATGAGTTAGGACTCTCGTGTTACACGTGTTGTGTTATTGTTGCGCTCGAATTAAGTACTACTACCAAGCGTCACTCGTAAGTATACGAGGTAGCTATAGCAAAGGTGATCGCCCCAAGGTCGTTTCCCCAAGAAGGTGTGGTTCGTAATAGCTTGATTAAAGCAAGTAAATTAAAAGTAAGAGTTTGTTGTTTGGAATACTAAAGAACAATTTAAACCTAAGATTAACGTGCGTAGGGTTGATGTGTGTGAAAGTTGCACAAGATCAATTCAGTTCTTGGGAAAGTGCCTAGGATTATAGGTCCATTCAATCAAAGCTCAATTCTCAATTATCCATTAACATAACCTTGAAACTTAATTTGTTTCTTACGCTTAATTAGTCAATTACCAATCCATTAGTTCTCACATTCATGAATTAGCAATAGCCAATTATATTACATCACCAAATTAACAAAACCCTAGAACTTATATTTCTAATTCATTCATAGGGTAGTCAATTGCATAATTCCGATATCAAATTTCACCTCTCGGTCCTTCATTCAATATCTAGAGATCAATAGGTAGCTAATCTATCAACCTAGCATACAATCCAATGCAATTAACCAACACAAGGTACATCAATGTAAATATCAAATCAAAGCATTCAATCAAATATACTATAAACCCTAAGCATGGGTTTTTAGCTCAACATCATCAATTTAAAATATTCATTCAACTCAATATAAATCAAATACAAATTGTTCATTGTAATATCAATCTCTTAATACAACAAAAACAATATTGAAATGAATTAAAAGAGAGAATAGAAAAACCCCTTGTGAAGATGCCAAGAGTAGGATTGCTAGTCTTCCTCCTAGCTCCACTTTGATGTTTGATGAAGAGCTCAAGCCCTCTTCAATGGTTGATTTCCCTTTTGCAATATGGAATGGAGCTTTCTCAAGTCACCAACTCTTCAGTTGATTGTGCCTTTGGAAGATGGAATGGAGCTTTCTCAAGTCACCACTCCTTTCAATGATGCTTCAACCCTCAAGAGCTTGTTAACCCAATTTAATCCCAAAGAACCTCAAAGATCTTCAATGGAAGATGGAGAAGATGAAGATGGAGGATGAAGATGAGGGACAAGGAGAGTGTCACTCTCTTCTCATCCCAAATTGGTGCTTGCCCCTCCTCTCTTTTCTTTTTTTTCTTTTGCTCAAACCCTAGCCGCTCTCCCCGATTTCTGTTCGTGCGAAAGAATTTATACACTTTTCAGGTGGGACACGGCCAAGCGATGACAAGCTTGGCCGTGTCTCTTGCATTCTTTTCTTCCTTCCATGAGGTGACACGGCCAAGTTAAAAGAGACTTGGACATGTCTGAGGTCTTTGGTCCATGAGAGACACGGCCATGTTAAAGGAGACACGGCCGTGTTGGACAACTTTGGAGGGACACGACCATAAGCTTGGCCGTGTCCCTTGCTTGTGTTTGCTTCTATGATTTTGATCTTTCTTTTTCCTTTGGACTTAAGTGAGACACGGCCAAGGACATGGCCGTGTCCCCTAGGTGTGTCTTCTCCTGCTTGATTTTCCTCTCTTCTTCTTTGGAGTGTGACACGGCCAAGCCAGGGTGAACTTGGCCGTGTCTGACATTTTTGGAGGGACACGGCCAGAGGCTTGGCTGTGTCCCCTGAGTGTGTCACCTTTTGATCTTCATTTTTGCTCTTTCTTGCTCTGTTCTTTGGTTTTGCTCATTAGGTGAGACACGGCCAGAGACTTGATTGACAGTGGAAAGCATGAGATAGAGCCAATCAGGCTTAGGAATTCTTAGTGTTGGACTTATCAGGCTTAGGAAGCTTTCCACTGTCAATCAAATCTATCAATTTCATCAAATGCAAGGGCATGAGATAGATAAATGTGTTCGATTAAGGCATGAAATTCAAGATTTGATTGACAGTGGAAAGCTTCCTAAGCCTGATAAGTCCAACACTAAGAATAATCCTCTGCCTAAATTTGGAAGGGCACCATCGTTTACAACCTTCATGAAGAGTTTTATCTTGTCACCTTGTCATGATATGGATAGAGAATCTGCTAAAGATGATGATGAAGTAATGATCCTTGATGATGGAGAAAATCCTTGCCCTTGAGATGTCAAAATAAATGAAGTATCTTCGACTCCAACTCAACGAACTTTCCTTAGCTTGAATGTTGCTTTTCAGTTTTACTTTCTTTTTGGAACTATCGTATTTTTCAAATTTAAATTTATTTGAATAAATTATTTTCATCAAAATTTTTGTTGGTCTTTGTTCATTTTGGTGCTCAACCAATGAGGAATCTACCTTGATGATTCATGAATTAATATATTTATGCATCATGACTCGAATGACTTTACTAGGTGAGGGAATTGCTCTATAGCATTGAGTTGTGTATGCTTACTTAGAGAAGGCTCCTGCATAATTACCTTTGTCTAGGTCCTAGTAAGTCTTAGAACATGCTTTGACAAACTTTCGAGGCGAAATTGAACTCTACTTATTTAAGAGAGAAATGATCTAGGCATTATTTGGTTAGCCAACAACTTGTATCCACCCTATTAAATATCAATCCCTAGTTGTCCCTTTAAGCCTTCATAAAATTTTAGCTTTCTTTTCATTGGCTTACAAAACCCCAACAACCTACCCTGAGCTGTTGTGATACTTTTGACAAGTCTTATGATCACTAAGATGAAGAGGCAAGAAGATCAAAAAAAGAAATGAATACCATGAAGATAGTTGAAGTTCTCAATACCATAAGGATAGTTGAAGTTCTCAAGACCATGAAGATAGTTGAAGTTCTCAAGACCATAAGGGTAGTCGATGTTTTCAAGACCATAAGGGTAGTTGAAGTTCTCAATACCATAAGGGTAGTTGAAGTTTTCTTAATATTTCCAATATATCAAGACAACATCAGAGTAACAAATGATTTATCCCTATTAAAGAAGATTTATGTTACTCCACTCATCCATTATTGGAAACCCAAGTTGGCACAAATAAGACAACTCTGTTTGAGCTAGAACCAAAGAAAAAGAAAAGAAAAAAGGACAAAAGAAAAGAAAAGAAAAGAAAATAAAGAAAAAACAACAAGAAAATAAAACAACAAGAAAATAAAACCTAAAAAGGCGGTTCAGAAAGCCAACTGAGTCCTCTTCTACCTAAGACAACGAAAGGCTTCCAATTGGTTTATAAGGACATTTTAACTTGAATTGGTCCAACCCAACTAAAGATTCAATCAAAATTGGAGGAAAAAAAAGAGAAAGACCATTCAGTTCTTGAAAGTTCTGTATTTGACAGTCCTACAAGGAAGAAGGATAAAATGATAAAATGCTCAAAGAAAGGAAGAGCAAGAAAAATATAAAAGAAAGAAAAGGAGAAGAAGAAAAGAAACGAATTTGGTTACCAAACTTTTTGCAAGGACAAAAAAAGACTGTCCTAATCAAGATCCAGATTAATGCTAAGAAGATAGATAGAATTTAGAGTCTAGCAAGATTACTCCCAGCTCCCAAAAGTTTCAGTAAGCAGTTTGTAGTGTGAAGGTTTGTCCATTGTGTCACATTGGCTCCAACTTACAAATGGCCTTCATTTAACTCATGTCCCTTATAGACCCCATTTCAAGCCTATTAAAGACCTATTGATCTCTCTTGGTAGGTAGAGTCTATTAGTGGAGATAGTTTGAATAAGCATGCATATGAGATAGATAATATTTAAACTCAAAAGAGATCTTTGGCCAAGTAATGTGTATGTGCCTATCTGAAGTGCAACAATTCTTGCTTAAATAGAAATGATTCCAGAGTTTAGTATGGTAACTAGGGTTGTCATGTTATAGATATGTTAATTTAGAAAATCAAGTCCTAAGGTACATTGACATTGATTTGGCAAAGCCAATATTTGATTTCAAAATCAAAATTCAAAATCAAAAAAATGTTGTCATACAAAGCCTTCAAGTTAAAGGAAGTATGTTGAATCATTGAACCTCCAAAGGACACATTGGGCAAAGAAAATGATTATTGGCAAGGTCATGAAGAAGCTATCAACTGACATGCTAAAACATAATTTGAAATGGATGCATCCCTAACTCTGCTGCTCGGGGTCTCTTGTAACACCCTTATACCCCATATAAGCACACTACATACTACTACATCTGTAATATACGTATACCGGATACAGGAGTGCCACGGTTTATATTAGACAACCCAATTTTTCTCTTCTGCATTAATATGAGAAAACTTAAAACATTTCATATATATTTATATATATATATTATGGAACATAATAGGTAAAACATTTAATCATTATGTAGCGGAAAATGTAGCGGTATTTACATATATAAATACATCAAAATCAATGTTTACAAAACATAAAGTTTATACATGTTTGGCAGTTCATCTTTGATCTTTAAGTCCACAATCAACCCTTCAAAGTCTAGACTTGACTCGGTCTAGTTGAACTCTCCGGTTCTACCCTGTCACCTGTGCGACGAACCACAATTGCGCTAAGCCATAGGCTTAGTGGTACAAAACACAATAACAATATGCTTTAATACAATGTCAATGTTATACTTTCAAGCGATAGAGACAATATTCAAAAATGCTATATTTCATAGCATTACATTTCATTATCTTATTCAATTGTTTCACCATTTATGATTCACATTGAAACAAAGACAAGCATGGGTCCAAAAGAATTTAATATGCTATTCAAAGTTTAGAGTTACTGCCTTGGTCCATAATTATATTCATCAAGCCCGTAGACGATATATATATCTATCCATGGATAGTGTAACAGACCCAGTCTCTTGGACCTCAACCTGGCTAGACTGTTATAGTTTTTGAGGCTTACGACCCGGTCTTTTCACCTGCCCAGCAATTTATAGGCATGTCGCCAAACCCATAACGCTGAAAATTGAATAACATATTAGGCACACAATTAATTCATTTATCTCATTATCAATCTCTTTCACAATTAATTTCATTTGCATCATATCTCATAATTCACATTAAAGCAATTCATAACATTAATCAAATGCATCAACAATGTAATAAATTGCTTAACACATTTACAATCAAATGTGTTAAATCACAATGTCATGTAAATGCATGCAATAATGTAGAGTTTGTACTTACCTCAAGAGTAACTTACACAACACCAAACTCCTCTTCCAAGAATTCTTCAACACTTGGATTTGGGCAACTCAATCTCTTTAAAAACCTAATCCAAAAGGAATAATACACACTCACTTAAAGATACACATGAGATAATAAGGCTAAGAACCAACTAGGGAAAACTCTACACATGACACGCTCAACAACATGGGCGTGTACCTGACCGTGCCCTAAATCCACTACACAGAAGCTTTGACACACTCAGCAACATGGGCGTGTCACTGGATGTGTCATTCATTCTGTCTCACATAAACATTGACACGTCCAACAATATGGGAGTGTTCATGGCTGTGTCAATTCTTCCTCAACACAGTAGCTATGACACGCTCAGTGACATGGGCGTGTCACTGATCGTGTCACCCGTCCAGAAAATAGAACCATTGACACGCCTAAAGACCTGGCTGTGCTCATGGGCATGTCAGGCCAAAAATCCTGATTCCGGCAACAAAAACATCGCATCCAACAAACCTCTTACTTCCACCATTTTCCACTTCAAACAAACTTAACTAAACACACCCATAAACCATAATAACTTGCAAAAACACAAAAACAACTCAATACATACATCAAACACCAATTCACAACCATCACATACACACAACTCAAACACAACACTTGCTCTTCCAACACCAAACTTAACTCTATCTCTTCAATCAAACTCCAAAATCAACACCAAGAAGATCACACACCCTCAAATACACCATAATCAAATATACACATACTATCAAACCAATTTACAAGAAAACCAAAGAAACAAGTTGGAAACTTACCAAAAGTGATGAAAATCTTTAGAATTCCAACTTGATCACTTGAAATACCTTCAATTCTTGAATTTGGAAAGACAAAATCTCACTTTCCTCTCTTACTATAGAGATAGCCGGCCATGGAGAAAAGTAAAGAAGAAGAAGAATAGAGAAGAGCAAAGTCAACACTCAACTCTTGTCTCAACCACTAAAACTTCCTTTAATTCTCAACCAAACAATTTAAATAATAAAATATTCATAAATATCCTCTTCCACTTAATTTCCATTTCAATTAATTTAAAAAAATAAATCTTCTTTTGACCTTCCATTTCTTTGACTTGTATATGTTGTATATATCTCTATATATACAACATATACACTCTTCTCCTTACCTCTTTTCTCTTTGCACTTAAACATATACACATATAACACTTAATCCAAATACAACAATAAATATTCCAAAACTTTTAGGGTATACTTTGGGATATTACAATTCTCCCCCTCTAAAAAGAAATTTCGTCCTCGAAATTACCTAATCTCATGTCTGAAACAGTTGAGGATACTAATCTCGCATTGCTTTCTCACTCTCCCAAGTTGCCTCTTCCTTTGCATGATTTTTCCAAAGAACATTCACAAGTGGCACTTTCTTATTTCTCAACTCTTTCACTTCATGTGCCAAAATAGAAACTGGTTCTTCTTCAAAAGTCAGATCTGGACTCACCTCAATAGATTCAACTGTCAAGATATGAGATGGGTCTGATATGTACCTCCGCAGCATAGAGACATGGAAAACATTATGAATTCTATCCAACTCAGGCGGCAAAGTAATTCGATAAGCAACTGGTCCAACTCTCTCCAATACCTCATAAGGTCCAATAAAATGAGGACTTAGCTTCCCTTTGCGGCCAAATCTCAAAATCTTCTTCCAAGGAGACACTTTCAGAAAAACTTTATCTCCAACATCAAACTCTATGTCTCTTCTCTTCAAATCTGAATACGATTTATGTCGATCTGAAGCTGCTTTCAACCGATTCCGAATTATCTTCACTTTCTCTTTCGTTTCTTTAATCAAATTGGACCAACCAATTTACCTTCTCTAACTTCATTCCAACATAGAGGCGTTCTGCATCTTCTACCATACAATGCCTCAAATGGTGCCATTCTAATACTAGATTGTTGACTGTTGTTATAATCAAATTCCATTAGTGGCAAAAATCTGTCCCAACTTCTAGAGAAATTAATGACACAGCTTCTCAACATATCCTCTATAATCTATATCACTCTTTCTGACTGCCCATCTGTCTGCGGATGAAAAGCAGTGCTAAAGTGCAATCGAGAACCCAAAGCACCATGTAACCTCTTCCAAAATCTTGAAGTTAACCAGGGATCTCGATCAGACATCAAAGAAATTTGAACTCCATGCAACTTCACTATCTCACTGATATACAGCTCAGCCAATTTCTCTAGAGAATAATCCATTCTAACTGGAAGAAAATGAGCTGTCTTCATCAACCGATCAACAATCACCCAAATAGCATCATGCTTCCTCTGAGTCAATGGCAAACCAGACATAAAATCCATTGTCACTCGCTCCCATTTCCATTCAGGCACTGATAAAGGATGGAGCAACCCTGTTGGAACTTGATGCTCAGCTTTTACCCTCTGACAAGTGAGACACTTGGATACAAACTCCGCTATATCTCTCTTCATACCTGACCACCAATAATTTTATTTCAAATCATGATACATCTTAGTACTCCCAGGGTGCATAGCAAAAATTGATTGATGTGCTTCTTTCAAAATAATCTTTCTCAATCTTGCATCATCAGGAACACACAATCTATCCTTGAACCAAAGGCTACCATCGTCTCTCATATAGAAGTCTCGGTTCTCTCCTTTCTGGCAACCCGAAACAATCATCTGAATTTTCTCATCAGCCAATTGAGCTTCTTTAATCTGATCCAACAACACCGGTTTCAAATTCAACTGAGCTAACAAGGCTCCATCATCACATGATTCAAAACTAGCATGCAACGCTCTCAACTCAACAAACAACGAGAGCGAATAAATAGTCAAACCTGCTAAAGACTTCCGACTCAAGGCATCAACAACAAGATTCACCTTACCAGGATGATAATCAATCAAATAGTCATAGTCTTTAATCAATTCTAACCACCGTCTCTGTCGAAGATTCAGCTCTCTTTGAACACCTAAGTATTTCAAACTCTTATGATCTGTATAGATAAAACACTTCTCTCCATACAAGTAGTGTCGCCAAATCTTTAAAGCAAACACTATAGCTGCCAACTCCAAATCATGCATCGGTTAATTCAACTCATGCGGCTTCAACTGCAGAGAAGCATAAGCTATGACTCTACCCTCCTGCATTAAAACACAACCTAAACCATTATGTGAAGCATCACTGTAAATCACATATGGTTTATCTTCCACAGGCGAAGTAAGAACAGGAGCTTGAGTCAACATCTCCTTCAACTGCTTAAAACTAGCTTGACACTGATCTGTCCATACAAATGTAACTCCCTTTCAAAATAATCTAGTGAGTGGAGTAGCTATCAAAGAAAAACCTTTCATAAAGCGTCGATAATAGCCTGCCAAACCTAGAAAACTTCTAACTTCAGTCACTGACTTCGGCGGACTCTAATTCAAAATGGCCTCAACTTTACTCGGATCAACTCTAATACCATCCGCTAACACCACATGACCCAGAAAAGTCACTTGATCAAGCCAAAACTCACACTTCGACAGCTTAGCATACAATTGCTTCTCTCTCAAGGTCTGTAATACTATCCGCAAGTGCTCATCATGCTCCTCCTTATTATGCGAATACACCAAAATATCATCAATAAAGACCACCACAAACTGATCTAGATAGGGTCTAAACACTCTATTCATCAAATCCATGAAAGCTGCTGGTGCATTCGTCAACCCAAAAGGCATCACCAAAAACTCATAATGCCCATACCTTGTGCGGAAAGCTGTCTTAAGAACATCTTCAGCTCTGACTCTCAACTGATGGTACCCTGATCTCAAATCAATCTTGGAAAACACTGCTGTTCCCTTCAACTGATCGAAGAGATCATCTATTCTAGGCAAAGGGTACTTATTCTTGATAGTCACCTTGTTCAAACTGTCTATAATCGATGCACAGTCTCATAGTACCATCCTTCTTCTTTAAAAACTAAACGGGTGCTCCCCATGGAGACACACTAGGGCAAACAAACCCTTTATCCAATAATTCCTTCAGCTGCACCTTTAACTTTCTCAACTCATCCGGTGCCATTCGATATGGAGTAATAGAGATAGGAGTGGTACCAGGCAACAATTCGATATCAAACTCAATCTCTCTCTTAGGGGGTAGCCCTGGAAACTCCTTAGGAAAAACATCTAGGAATTCAGCAACTGTGGGTATACTATCAAGTTGAGAACCCACTACTCTAGTATCCACAAAATGAGCAAGATAAGCATTACACCCTTTTCGAATCAACTTCCTAGCTACAACTGCTGAAACAAATAAGGATGCAAGATGTCTATGCTCACTAGATACCATCACACTTCTACCATCACTAGTTCTCAGGGTAACACACTTCTTTTGACAGTCTACCACAGCTCCATGCTTAGACAACCAATCCATGCCTAAGATCAAATCATACTTCTTAAAAGGCATTTCAACCAAATCACCCAAAAACTCCTCACCTTGCACCACAACTGAACTATCATGATGCACATTACTCACCACAATACTATGTCCTAAAGGATTTGTCACCAAGATATCAAATCCTAAGGACTCTGAATGCAATTCAGAAACAGGTAAGATAGATGCATTTATGTATTAATGAGTAGATCCTGGATCAATCAAAGCAAGAATTGAAATGCCAAATAAAGAAAATGTACCCGCAATAGCTGCTGAAGCATCCGGCTGCCTCTACATCACATACACTCACTAAGAAGACCTAGCCTCATCTGGCCTACTGCCTCCAGATGTAGAGCCTCCTCTCTGACTGATCCCAGGTCGACCACCTCTACTAACACCTCTGCCACTTTGACCTCCTCTCACACTAGGTCGAGAAACTGTAGAATCTGCCTACCTATGCTCCTGTATCTCAGGACAATCTCTGATGAAATGGTTAGGCGATCCACATCTGAAACACACAGCTGATCCACCAATCTTCCAACAAACACCCCCATGTATCCTACCACAATGGACACATGTAACTAGAGTAGATCTCTGAACCATGGGAGTTGGAGCACTAGCTACACAAACTGTAGGTCTCGATCTCTGCCTCTGATACTGAACTGACCTACCTGATTGCCTCTGGCTCCTACTGACTCTCGGAATAAAACTTCCTCTCCTCTCTTAATAGACGAAGACCCTGCCTCAAACTGGGGTCTCCTGACTCTGGTCTCCTCTTCGATAGCAGCTGCTGCAATACCCTGTGCTCTCTCAACACTTCCTGCAGCAACCAACTGAGAAAAATCTTGGTATTGAGAACCAGCAACAATACACATAATAGAGGGCCTCAATCCCTCCTCAAATCTCCTACACCGATCAATCTCATCTGAAATAATCCCACCGGCATAGTGACTCAACCGGATATACTCAATCTCATACTCTGTCACTGTCCGGTTCTCCTGTCTCATATTCAGAAATTCCATCTTCTTAGCATCCTTATACTCCCTCGGAGTATATTTCTGTTGAAACTCTCGCAGAAAATCACTATAAGATAATGTCGGTGGATCATCCATGACATGTGGAACTGTCTTCCACCAATCATAAGCATCTTTCTGCAATAAGGATCTAGCATAATCAAATTTTTCTTCAGGAGTGGCTTGCAACTAGATGAATACCCTCTGAACTCTATCCAACCACTGCTCAGCTATTGCAGGATCTGTAGTACCAAAGAAATCCTCAGCCCCAAACTTCCTCAATTTATCATATTGCCTCACCGACAATTGTGGTTGTGGTGGCGGTGGCTGCACTAGAGCTTGCCTCAACAATTCTACCATATGCCGTAACCAAACCAGCGGAATCTCATCAGCAGCTAGTCTCTCTGGCACAAGAGCAGGTGCCTCTCCAGCTCTCTCAACCCTAGCTCCATCTCTACCCTCTTCAGGAGCTACACTCTCAGCACTACCCTCTACGGACTGACGTGATTGAGATGCCATCACTACCTATATCTGCAACACAGCAGAATATACCTCATCAAAGATCAGAGACTGCCAGTGCCAAAGCATGTATCTTATTTTAAAAAAAACCATATTTTAAAATCAAAATTTTCTTTTTCTTACAATTTACCTAGGTTGAGAATCTCAAACCTAGGCTCTGATACAAAAATAGATGTAACACCTCTATACCCCATATATGCACACTACATACTACTACATCTGTAATATACGTATACCGGATACAAGAGTGCCACGGTTTATATTAGACAGCCCAATTTTTCTCTTCTGCATTAATATGAGAAAACTTAAAACATTTCATATATATTTATATATATATTATGGAACATAACAGGTAAAAAATTTATTCATTATGCAGCGGAAAATGTAGCGGTATTTACACATATAAATACATCAAAATCAATGCTTACAAAACATAAAGTTTATACATGTTTGGTAGTTCATCTCTGATCTTTAAGCCCACAATCAACCCTTCAAAGTCTAGACTTGACTCGGTCTAGTTGAACTCTCCGGTTCTACCCTGTCACCTACACGACGAACCACAATCGCGCTAAGCCATAGGCTTAGTAGTACAAACCACAATAACAATATGCTTTAATGCAATGTTAATGTCATACTTTCAAGCGATAGAGACAATATTCAGAAATGCTATATTTCATAACATTACATTTCATTATCTTATTCAATTGTTTCACCATTTATGATTCACATTGAAACAAAGACAAGCATGGGCCCAAAAGAATTTAATATGCTATTCAAAGTTCAGAGTTACTGCTTTGGTCCATAATCACATTCATCAAGCCCGTAGGCGATATATATATCTATCCATGGATAGTGTAACAGACTCAGTCTCTTGGACCTCAACCCGACTAGACCCTAGGGCCCCAGTCTCTTGGTCCTCAACCTGGCTAGACTGTTACAGTTTTTGAGGCTTACTACCTGGTCTTTTCACCTCAAAAACATCACATTTCATCAGCTGGGTTTGGCTTACGACTCGGTCTTTTCACCTACCCAGCAATTTATAGGCATGCCGCCAAACCCAGAACTTTGAAAATTGAATAACATACTAGGCACACAATTAATTCATTTATCTCATTATCAATCTCTTTCACAATTCATTTCATTTGCATCATATCTCATAATTCACATTAAAGCAATTCATAACATTAATCAAATGCATCAACAATGTAATAAATTGCTTAACACATTTACAATCAAATGTGTTAAATCATAATGTCATGTAAATGCATGCAATAATGTAGAGTTTGTACTTACCTCAAGAGCAACTCACACAACACCAAACTCCTCTTCCAAGAATTCTTCAACACTTGGATTAGGGCAACTCAATGTCTTTAAAAACCTAATCCAAAAGGAATAATACACACTCACTTAAAGATACACATGAGAAAATAAGGATAAGAACCAACTAGGGCAAACTCTACACATGACACGCTCAACAACACGGGGGTGTACCTGACCGTGCCCTAAATCCACAATATAGAAGCTTTGACACAGTCAGCAACACGGGCGTGTCACTGGATGTGTCATTCATTCTGTCTCACAGAAACATTGACACGTCCAACAACACGGGCGTGTTCATGGCCGTGTCAATTCTTCCTCAACACAGTAGCTATGACATGCTCAGTGACATGGGCATGTCCCTGATCGTGCCCATCCAGAAAACAGAACCATTGAAATGCCTAAAGACCTGGCTGTGCTCATGGGCATGTGAGGCCAAAAATCCTGATTCCGGCAACAAAAACATCACATCCAACAAACCTTTTACTTCCACCATTTTCCACTTCAAACAAACTTAACTAAACACACCCATAAACCATAATAACTTGCAAAAACACCGAAACAACTCAATACATACATCAAACACCAATTCACAACCATCACATACACACAATTCAAACACAACACTTGCTCTTCCAACACCAAACTTAACTCTATCTCTTCAATCAAACTCCAAAATCAACACCAAGAAAATCACACACCCTCAAATATACACATACTATCAACAATCAATCACCAAACTCAATACACAAATTTAAAAGAAAACCAAAGAAACAAGTTGGAAACTTAGCAAAAGTGATGAAAATCTTTCGAATTCCAACTTGATCACTTGAAACACCTTCAAATTTTGAATTTGGAAAGACAAAATCTCACTTTCCTCTCTTACTATAGAGATAGCCGGCCAAGGAGAAAAGAAAAGAAGAAGAAGAATAGAGAAGAGCAAAGTCAACACTCAACTCTTCTCTCAACCACTAAAACTTCCTTTAATTCTCAACCAAACAATTTAAATAATTAAATATTCATAAATATCCTCATCCACTTCCACTTAATTTCCATTTCAATTAATTTTAAAAAAAATAAATCTTCTTTTGACCTTCAATTTCTTTGACTTTTATATGTTGTATATATCTCTATATATACAACATATACACTCTTCTCCTTACCTCTTTTCTCTTTCCACTTAAACATATACACTTATAACACTTAATCCAAAAACAACAATAAATATTCCAAAACTTTTAGGGTATACTTTGAGATATTACATCTCCACCACTCAGGTTCTCAACATCTTAAAGATAAAAGCCATAAATGCAAAGCATTCTATCATTCCAGTGCAATACCTGAATAGGCATCTCAAAGGAGTCAATGAGAATACTTCTGCTGATCACCTTGTTCTATGAGTCAATGAAACTGCTGTGAGTATTATCATGCATATCATGCATACATGAGCATATCACATCACACTTTCTTATCTTGTCTTGTCTATTCTTTGTCAAAGTGAACAGCAAATGCCCTTTGAAGTAAACAATCAAAAGAAGATCAGGGGGGAATGGAAAGTCCATTGCTTGAGAAAGTTCCAGTAATTTTGCAAAGAGAAGAAATGCGTACTTGTGCGAAGAACTAGACAATAAAAACATCAATCAAAGCCCGCATGGAAAAATCATGGGTTTGAGCCTACACCGGGGGTAAAGTTTCTCCTTTTCAATTTTTTGAGTTTATATTTTCAAACTCACTTGCAAATATCTCGCCACACAAGGAGGCAAGGAGAGGATATGAAGGCTAGCTAAAAAGGGCTGATTTTTTTTGCAAAAATGCAAAGGAAGAACAAAAAAGAATGGAATAAAAAAGAAAATTAGAATTCTCAAAAGAATGAAGATACAAAAGACAAAATATTAGTCCAGCTAAAAGAGCTAAAGCCAGGGTAAAGACCCAGCCTCCAATTGATAAAGATCCATGTTTCAAGGGTAAAGACCCAACCTCTAGGGGATAAAGGTCCATGTTTCAAGGGTAAAGACCCGACCTCCAGTGGATAAAGATCAACTTTCAAAGGTTAAGACCTGGTTCCAAGGATGAAGATCCAATTTCAAAGGGTGAAAACCCGAAGTCCATGGATGAAGATCCAATTTCAAAGGGTGAAGACCCGAAGTCCAAAGGATGAAGATCCATTTTCAAGGGTAAAGACCCGACGTCCAAAGGATGAAGATTTGATTTTTCAAGGGTGAAGACCCGATCTATAAGGATGAAGATCCATTTACAAGGGTGAAGGCCCGACCTCCAAGGATGAAGATCCATTTACAAGGGTGAAGACCCGATCTCCAAGGATGAAGATCCATTTACGAGGATGAAGAACCATAATGCATAGAACAGCCGGAGCAGTCAGACTTCTCAACTGATAAAAGGTTAGTCAAACTCAGTCTCGGGTCCAAGCACCCAAAATTCAATTCATTCTCAGGTCCAAGCACCCAAATTCAAATCAGTCTCGGGTCCAAGTACCCAATCTCGGGTCCAAGTACCCAAATCAAATCAATCTCGGGTCCAAGTACCCAAATCAAATCAATCTCGGGTCTAAGTACCCAAATCAAATCAATCTCGGGTCCAAGTACCCAAATCAAATCAATCTCGGGTCTAAGTACCCAAATCAAATTAATCTCTGGTCCAAGTACCCAAATCAAATCAATGCCGGGTCTAAGTACCCAAATTCAATTCATTCTCAAGTCCAAGTACCCAATCTCGGGTCTAAGTACCCAAATCAAAATCAATCTCGAGTCTAAATATCCAAATCAAATCAATCTTGGGTCCAAGCACCCAATCCCGGGTCCAAGTACCCAAATTCAATCCAATCTCAGGTCCAAGTACCCAAATCAAATTCAATCTCGGGTCCAAGTACCCAAATCAAATTCAGTCTCGGGTCTAAGTACCCATTCTCGGGTTCAAGTACCCATTCACGGGTCTAAGTACCCAAATCAAATCAATCTCGGGTCCAAGTACCTAATCCCGGGTCCAAGCACCCAAATTCAATCCAATCTTGGGTTCAAGTACCCAATCTCGAGTCTAAGTACCCAAATCAAATCCAATCTCGAGTCTAAGTAGCCAATCTCGGGTCCAAGTACCCAAATCAAATCAATCTCGGGTCCAAGTACCCAATCCAGGGTCCAAGCACCCAAATTCAGTTTAATCCCGGGTCCAAGTACCCAATCTCGGGTCCAGGTACCTAAATCAAATTCAATCTCGGGTCCAAGTACCCAAATCTAATATAGTCTTGGTTTTAAGTACCAAAATCAAGTTCAATCTCGGGTCCAAGTACCCAAATCAAATCCAATCTCGGGTCCAAGTACCCAATCTCGTGTCCAAGTACCCAATCTCGAGTCCAAGTACCTAAATCAAATCAATCTCGGGTCTAAGTAACCATTCATGGGTCCAAGTATCCAAATCTAATTTAGTCTCGGGTCCAAGTACTCAAATCAAGTTCAATCTCGGGTCCAAGTACCCAAATCAAATCAATCTCAGGTCCAAGTACCTAAATTCAATCTAGTCCTGGGTCCAAGTACCCAAATTCAAGTTCAGTCTCGGGTCCAAGTACCCAAAACAAATTCAAGTAACCATCTCATCAAAAATTAAGTTTTATTGCTTTTCACTCTCTTTTACTAAAGTCTTAGATCGTTCAAGCAGGGGGCAAACTTTAGACCCCTAATTTTTGACCCAGTCTGGTCCAATATATTTTAATAAGTCCAAAATAATTTTTGTGTGGTCCAATATATTTTAATTAGTCCAAAACAATTTTTGTGTTATCTTAATTAAATAATATTTTCTTTAGTATTTAGTTTTTATAATTAATGAAAAATAAAAAATAATAATAAAAATAAATTAAATAAAAATAAAAATCGGCGATGAAAAATTTAGTCGCCGAAAAGGGGTCGGACGAAATGGCCTTGGGCCATTTTGCCCGCAGGATTTTCCTGCGGGAGAAATGGCCCACAGGTAATTTCACCCCCATAGCCCGCCAACGTGCCCGCTCGCCAGTTTTTGCTCGTAGCTCCCACAATAGTTTTTTCGCCAGCAAAATTTTTCCGACGCAATTTTTTCAAAACCAAATTCTATTTGGTTTCGGTTTTCTTTTCTTAATTAATGTTAGTTTCTGTAAACAAGTTGAATTAATAATCTAAGTTTCCTATAAATAAGACTAAAAATAACATAGAGTGGGGGGACTTTTAAGAGGATCAGACTGTGAACAAAAACTAGGAGCAATCGGACTTGGATCAAATAGTGGAACTTGAGATTTGAGAGGAAGAAGCAATCAAGCCATCAAATGCAGCAATCCTGCCATTGTCCTTGTTCATCCAAGAAGCAATTTTTGGTGAAACCAACAAACTAAGGTTTGAATCTCTAATTTCTTTTTATTTTCTCGCAGTAGCTTAGTTTCTTTGATTCATAAAAATATACACATAAAACCTTAATCTATAAACATGTAGTGACATTGATCTTCGTTTCAATAACATAAGAGATTTCTTCTATTTCTTCTAAACCCTAAAGCCCTAAAATCCTAATTCATTTCTTTTATTTTCCCAAAAAACCTTAAATCGCCCTAAAAATCATCCTTCTATTTCCCTAAAACCTCTTCCAAAAACCCTAAAATTTTCTTTTGTTTCCAAAAACCTTAAATCGTCTCTTCTATTTTCAAAAACCCTAAAATTACTCTTCTGTTTCTTCTAAAACTTAAGAACCCTAATCTATTTCTTCAAAACCTTAAAAACCCTAATTTGTTTATTTTGTTTCCTAAAATCTTAAATCGTTTTGCCAAATTCCTTAAGCCTTAAAAATCAAAATAATAATCTGTTACCAAACCTATTCTTTTTTAAAATCATAGTAGCATTATTCATTTAAAAAATAATATTAGTTACTCAAAATTCCAAAACCCTATTTTCTAATTCTAAACCCTAAAATCTTAATTTTCAACACCAAAACCTACAATCCTAGAAGCCAGTTTCTAAAATTTTCTAAAGCGCTGCCCCTGACCCTGCAAGGGGCACAGCCCCCTTGACCCCCGCCAGCTAAACGACTAGCGGGACCGCTGTATGGGCTCGTCAAAGGGGTCAATATTCATTTGTGTATTATGAGTCCGCGTATTTAACTTTCCTTTGTCCAAAGCCCTAATTTAGTAACTAAAATTCTAAAATCCTATTTTAAGATGCGAACCCTAAATTATATATTTATTGCTTTATTTAATTTTAGATTTGATTATATAGTTTATTATATGCCTTGATTTATTTAATTTCAATGCTTGATTTATTTAATTTATCATGGATGAATGCTTATTATATATTTTGATTGATGTTAAATATCTTTGATAATGATTTATTTATTATGAATGGTCATTTATTTTTATTGATTTATTTTTTATTTCCAAATGTTGTAAGAGGTATGTTTCCACTTTGTGGGTACATTATTAGTTAAATATCATGTAATTTAAATTGCTTTTATATTTTGGACCAATGTAAAGAACATGTTTCTATCTTTCGGTGGGTGTCCTATTAGTTTAGACATGGATGATGTAAGGACATGTTTCCATCCTTGGATAGGTGTCCATTTATTTGCTTTGTTTGGACATTGTTTTGATTTCAATATAATGATGCTTTATTTCAATTGTTGCATGTAATATGGATAATATTGTTATACTTAAGAATTTTATAATATTAAGACCTGTAAAGGAGGCTGGTTCCAATGAACCGGGTGTTGTGGGGGTGCTGGGCCATTTCTCACCTTCCCCACACCTACCCAACTTTTCGAACCCATTAGGGGGTTGGGGATTCCTTAGGAATCGAGTCATCCCGTAACACCCCTATACCCCGTATACGCACACTACATACAACCATATCTGTAATATACGTATACCAGATACAGGAGTGTCACGGTTAACTAAACAAACAAATCTTTTCTTTTAGCAATAACATGAGAAAACTTAAAACATTTAAGCTATATTATAAAACATAATAGATAAAACATTTATTTATTAAGCAGCGAAAAATGTAGCGGTATTTACATATATATATATACATCAAAATCAATATTTACAAAACATAAAGTTTATACATGTTTGGCAGTTCGTATCTGATCTTTAAGTCCACTATCCACACCTCACAAGCTTAAACCTGACTCGGTCTAGCTGAACTCTCCAGTTCTACCCTGTCACCTGCGCGATGAACCACATTCGCGCTAAGCCATATGCTTAGTGGTACAAACCACAGTAACAATATGCTTTAATGCAATGTCAATGTCATACTTTCAAGCAATAGAGATCATATTCAAAAATGCTATATTTCATAACATTACATTTCATTATCTTATTTAATTGTTTTACCATTTATGATTCACATTGAAACAAAGACAAGCATGGGCCCAAAAAGAATGTAATATGTTATTCAAAATTCAGAGTTACTGCTTTGGTCCATAATCACATTCATCAAGCCCGTAGGCGATATATATATATATATATCTATCCATGGATAATGTAACAGACCCAGTCTCTTGGACCTCAACCCGGCTAGACCCTAGGGCCTCAGTATCTTGGTCCTCAACCCGGCTAGACTGTTACTATTTTTGAGGCTTACGACCCAGTCTTTTCACCTCAAAAATATCATTTTTCATATTTATCAGCTGGGCAAGGCTTACGACCCGGTCTTTTCACCTGCCCAGCAATTCATAGGCATGCCGCCAAACCCAGAACTCTGAAAATTGAATAACATACTAGGCACACAATTAATTCATTTATCTCATTATCAATCTCTTTCACAATTCATTTCTCATTTCATTTCTCATAATCAAACTAGGCAACCATGCGCCAATTATTTCATTTGCATCATTATAGCCAACAACAATGGCTGCACATCTCATCATTAAAGTATACATAACCAATTGCATTGGACATACATTTTGAATGATCATCATATCTTTCACACTATGCAAATCATAACATTAATCAAATGTATTAACAATGTAATAAATTACTCAGCACATTTATAACCAAATGTGTTAAGCCTCAAAGTCATGTAAATGTATGCAACCACGTAAGTTTGTACTTACCTCAAGAGCAACTCACACCAATCTAAACACTTCCTCTTCTAAGAATCCTCCAACGCTTGGATTAGGGCAACTCAATCTCTTCAAAACCTAATCCAAAAGTGATAATATACACTCACTTAAAGATACACATGAGATAATAAGGCTAAGAATCAACTAAGGCAAACTCTACACATGACACGCTCAACAACACGGGCGTGTTCCTGACCATGCCCTAAACTCACAACACAGAAGCTTTGACACGCTTAGTGACATGGGCGTGTCACTGGCCGTGTCAATCCTCCCTCAACACAGTAGCTATGACACGCTCAGTGACATGGGCGTGTCACTGGACGTGTCAATGCTACTACAACACAGAAGCTGTGACACGCTCAGTGACATGGGTGTGTCACTGGTCATGTCACCCATCCAGAAAAATAGAATCATTGACACGCCTAAAGACTTGGCTGTGCTCATGGGCATGTCAGGCCAAAAATCCTAATTCCGGCAATAACAACATCACATCCAACAAACCTCTTACTTCCACCATCTTCCACTCCAAACAAACATAACTAAACACACCCATAAACCATACTAACTTGCAAAAACATCAAAACAACTCAATACATACATCAAACACCAATTCACAACCATCACATACACACAACTCAAACACAACACTTGTTTTCTTCCAACACCAAACTTAACTTTATCTCAAAATCAACACCAATAAGATCAAACACCCTCAAATACACCATAATCAAATATACACATACCATCAACAATCAAACACCAAACTCAAAACACAAACTTAGAAGAAAACCAAAGAATCAAGTGGAGAACTTACCAAAAGTGATGAAAACTCTTAGATTTCTAACTTGATCACTTGAAACATCCTTCAATCTTGAGTTTGGAAAGACAAAATCTCACTTTCTCTCTTGCTATGGAGCTAGCCGACCATGGAGAAAAGAAAAGAAGAAGAAGATGAATAGAGAAAAAGCAAAGTCAACAATCAACTCTTCTTTCAACCACTAAAACTCCCTTTTGTTCTCAACCAAGCAATTATATTAATATAATATTACAAATATCATCATCCACTTTCCACTTAATTTCCATTTCAATTAATTAAAATTAATTATTTCTTCTTTTGACCTTCCATTTCTTTGACTTGTATATGTTGTATATATCTCAACATATACACTCTTCTCTTTACCTCTCTTCTCTTTCCACTTAAACATATACATTTAATCCAAATACAACAATAAATATTCCAAAACTTTTAGGGTATACTTTGGGATATTACAATTCTCCCCCTCTAAAAAAAAATTTCGTCCTCGAAATTACCTGATCTCAATTCTGAAACAGCTGGGGATACTGATCTCGCATCGCTTGCTCACTCTCCCAAGTTGCCTCTTCCTTCGCATGATTCTTCCAAAGAACCTTTACAAGTGGCACTTTCTTATTTCTCAACTCTTTCATTTTATGTGCCAAAATAACCATTGGTTCTTCTTCAAAAGTTAGATCCGGACTCACCTCAATAGATTCAACGGACAGAACATGAGATGGGTCTGATTTGTACCTCCGCAGCATAGAAACATGGAAGACATTGTGAATTCTATCCAACTCAGGTGGCAAAGCAATTCGATAAGCAATTGGTCCCACTCTCTCCAATACCTCATAAGGTCCAATAAAACGAGGACTTAGCTTCCCCTTGCAGCCAAATCTCAAAATTTTCTTCCAAGGAGACACTTTCAGAAATACTTTATCTCCAACATCAAACTCTATGTCTCTCCTCTTCAAATCTGAATAAGATTTCTGCCGATCTGAAGCTGCTTTCAACCGATCCCGAATTATTTTCACTTTCTCTTCCATTTCTTTAATCAAATCAGGACCAACCAATTTGCCTTCTCCAACTTCATTCCAACATAGAGGCGTTCTGTATCTTCTACCATACAATGCCTCATAAGGTGCCATTTTAATACTAGACTGATAACTATTGTTATAAGCAAATTCCATTAATGGAAAAAATCTATCCCAACTTCTAGAGAATTCAATGACACAGCTTCTCAACATGTCCTCCAAAATCTGTATCACTCTCTCTGACTGCCCATCTGTCTGCGGATGAAAAGTAGTGCTAAAGTGCAATCGAGAACCCAAAACACCATGTAAACTTTTCTAAAATCTCGAAGTAAACCGGGGATCTCGATCAGACACTAAAGAAATTGGGACTCCATGCAACTTCTCTATCCCACTGATATACAGCTCAGCCAACTTCTCAAGAGAATAGTCCATCCGAACTGGAATAAAATGAGATGTCTTTGTCATCCGATCAACAATCACCCAGATAGCATCATGCTTCTTCTGAGTCAATGGCAAACCAGACACAAAATCCATTATCACACGTTCCCATTTCCATTCAGGCACTGATAAAGGTTGAAGCAACCCTGTTGGAACTTGATGCTCAGCTTTTACTCTTTGACAAGTGAGACACTTGGATACAAACTCCACTATGTCTCTCTTCATACCTGACCACCAATAATGTTGCTTCAAATCATGATACATTTTAGTACTCCCAGGGTGCATAGAAAAAGTCAACTGATGTGCTTCCTCTAAAATAATCTTTCTTAATCTTACATCATCAGGAACACACAATCTATCCTTGAACCAAAGGCTACCATCTTTTCTCATATAAAAATCTTGGTTCTCTCCTTTCTGGCAACCCGAAACAATCTTCTAAATTTTCTCATCAACCAATTGAGCCTCTTTAATCTGATCCAACAACACCGGTCTCAAATGCAACTGAGCTAACAAGGCTCCATCATCACATGATTCAAAACTAGCATGCAATGCTCTCAACTCAACAAGCAACGAGAGCGAATAAACAGTCAAACTTGCCAAAGACTTCTGACTCAAGGCATCCGCAACAACATTTGCCTTACCAGGATAATAATCAATCAAACAGTCGTAATCTTTAATCAGCTCCAACCATCGTCTTTGCCGAAGATTAAGCTCTCTCTGAACCCCCAAATATTTCAAGCTCTTATAATCTGTATAGATAAAACACTTCTCCCCATACAAGTAGTGTCGCCAAATCTTCAAAGCAAAAACTATGGCTGCTAACTCCAAATCATGCGTCGGATAATTAAGCTCATGCGGCTTCAACTACCGAGAAGCATAAGCTATGACTTTACCCTCTTGCATCAAAACACAACCTAGATCATTATGTGAAGCATCACTGTAAATCACATATGGTTTATCTTCCACAGGCAAAGTAAGAATAGGAGCTTAAGTCAACATTTCTTTCAACTGCTCAAAGCTTGCTTGACACTAGTCTGTCCACACAAATCTAATTCCCTTCCGAAGTAATCTGGTGAGTGGAGTAGCTATCAAAGAAAAACCTTTCATAAACCATCGATAATAGCTTGCCAAACCAAGAAAACTTCTAACTTCAATTACAGACTTCGGTGGACTCCAATTCAAAATAGCCTCAACTTTACTCGGATCAACTCTTATACCATCTGCTGAAACTATATGACCCAAAAAAGTCACTTGATCAAGCCAAAACTCACATTTTGACTGCTTAGCATACAATTGCTTCTCTCTCAAGGTCTGCAATACAATCAGCAGATGCTTGTCATGATCCTCTTCATTACGTGAATACATCAAAATATCATCAATGAAGACCACCACAAACTGATCTAGATAGGGCCTAAACACCCTATTCATCAAATCCATGAAAGCTGCAGGTGCATTCGTCAATCCAAAAGGCATCACTAAAAACTCATAATGCCCATATCTTGTGCGAAAAGCTGTCTTAGGAACATCTTCAGCTCTGACTCTCAACTGATGGTACCTTGATCTCAAATCAATCTTGGAAAACACTGCTGCTTCCTTCAACTGATCGAAGAGATCATCTATCCTAGGCAAAGGGTACTTATTCTTGATAGTCACCTTATTCAATTGCCTATAATCGATGCACAACCTCAAAGTACCATCCTTCTTCTTCACAAACAAAATTGGAGCTCCCCACGGAGAAACACTTGGGCGAACAAACCCTTTATCCAACAACTTCTGCAACTGCACCTTCAACTCTCTCAACTCAGTAGTTGCCATTCGATAAGGAGTAATAGAGATGGAAGTGGTACCAGGCAACAAATCTCAACCTCTCTCTCAGGGGTAACCCTGGCAACTCCTCAGGAAACACATCTGGAAATTCCGCAACTGTGAGTATACTATCAAGTTGAGAACCCACTACTCTGGTATCCACAACATGAGCAAGATAAGCATCACACCCTTTTCTAATCAACTTTCTAGCTGCAACAGCTGAAACAAACAAGGATGCAAGTTGTCTCTGCTCACTAGATATCATCACACTTCTACCATCACCGGTTCTCAAGGTAACACACTTCTTTTGACAGTCTACCATAGCTCCATGCTTAGACAACCAATCCATGCCTAAGATCAAATCATACTCCTTAAAAGGCATTTCAATCAAATCACCAAGAAACTCCTCACTTTGCACCACAACAAAACTATCACGATGCACCTTGCTAACTACCACACTATGCACTCAAGGATTTGTCACCAAGACATCAAATCCTAAGGACTCTGAATGCAATTCAGACACAGGCAAGATAGATGCACTTATATATGAATGAGTAGATCCTGGATCAATCAAAGCAGGAACTAAAATGCCAAATAAAGAAAATTTACTCGCAATGACTGCTGAAGCATCTGGTTGCCTCTGCATCACATACACTCCCTGAGAAGACCAAGCCTCATCTGGCCTGCTGCCTCCGTATGTAGAGCCTCCTCTCTGACTGATCCCAGGTCGACCACCTCTACTAACATCTCTGCCACTTCGACCTCCTCTCACACTAAGTCGAGAAACTGCAGAATCTTCCTGCCTATGCTCCTGCATCTCAGGACAATCTCTAATGAAATGGTCAGGTGATCCACATCTGAAACACACAGCTGATCCACTAATCTTCCAACAAACACCCCCATGTATCCTACCACAATGGACACATGTAGGTGGAGTAGACCTCTGAACCACTGGAGTCGGAGCACTAGCTACAGAAACTGTAGGTCTCGGTCTCTGCCTCTGATACTGAACTGACCTACCCGACTGCCTTTGGCTTCTATTGACTCTTGGAACAAAACTTCCTCGGCCTCTCTTCATAGACGAAGACCCTGCCTCAAACTGGGATCTCCTAACTCTGGTCTCCTCTTCAGTAGCAGTTGCTGTAATAGCCTGTGCTCTCTCAACACTTATGGCTGCTGCAACAAGCTGGGAAAGATCCTGATACCGGGAACCAGCAACAATACACATAATAGAGGGCCTTAACCCTTCCTCAAATCTCCTACACCGGTCAATCTCATCTGAAATAATCCCCCCGACATAATGACTCAACCTGATGAACTCTACTCATACTTTGTCACAGTCCAGTTATCTTGTCTCAGATTCAGAAATTCCATCTTCTTGACATCCTTATACTTTGTTGGAGTATATTTCTGTTCAAACTCCAGCAGAAAATCACTATAAAACAAAGTCGGTGGATCATCCATAGCATGAGGAACCGTC
This sequence comes from Garcia nutans, assembly GCA_947685225.1. NCBI lineage: Eukaryota > Viridiplantae > Streptophyta > Magnoliopsida > Malpighiales > Euphorbiaceae > Garcia > Garcia nutans. The sequence goes on along the minus strand of CANTUV010000023.1, from coordinate 12,586,663 downwards.
TTCCACCAATCATAAGCATCTTTCTGCAGAAGGGATCTAGCATAATCATCAGGAGTGGCTTGCAACTGGATGAATACCCTCTGAACTCTATCCAACCACTGCTCAGCTACTGCAAGATCTGTAGTACCAAAGAAATCTTTAGCCCCAAATTTCCTCAATTTATCATAATGCCTCACCGGTACTTGTGGCTGTGGTGGCGGTGGCTGCACTGGAGCTTGCCTCAACAATTCTACCACATGCCGAAACCAAACCGGCGGAACCTCATCAGCAGCTGATCTCTCTTGCATAGGAGCAGGTGCCTCTCTAGTTCTCTCAATTCTCATTATCAATCTCTTTCACAATTCGTTTCTCATTTCATTTCTCATAATCAAACTAGGCAACCATGCCCCAATTATTTCATTTGCATCATTATAGCCAACAACAATGGCTGCACATCTCATCATTAAAGTATACATAACCAATTGCATTAGACATACATTTTGAATGATCATCATATCTTTCACATTATGCAAATTGTTGCGCTCGAATTAACTCTACCACAAAGCGTCACTCGCAAGTATACGAGGTAGCTGTAGCAAAGGTGATCGCCCCAAGGTCGTCTCACAAGAAAGCTAAAGTGGCTAATTGATTATCAGATTAAAAGTAACAAGTAATGAATAAATTTAAATTGCTAACTAATGAAAAAGTGTAATTGAAGCTTAAAACAATAAAAGTAAACAAGAGCTGATGTTTTGATTCACTTGGTAGAAAGGTCTAGGGTTTGCACTTCTCTACTACTTATATGTATGAACGGTTATTCCTCTTAACTAATTTAATTTCAAAGATTAAATCTCAAACAACTTAATTAATTGAGTCAAGGAAATAAGCTCTCGCATTCAAACCTCTTACAACTAATCTTGTTATAATTGAAACAATCTTTTTAATAGGTTATATCTCTAATTCACCTAAGTCCCTAATTGAATTGTTCCAGTATTAGACTTCATCTCTCAATCCATCATCTAATACCTAAAACACATAATTGGTGGCCAATCAATTATATATTAACAATATTTCATTCAATCAAGGCTAAAGAAATTATTAGCTAAGAGAATAACCAATTCATACAATCATAGCAGATCCATACAAACCCTAGACTAGATCAAATTAGTTCATCATGCTATCAAACATACCCATCTCATTAATGTTCAAAGAAATCAAATTAGACATGATAATATCCATTAATACAATTTCAATGAAAATAAAGAGAATAAGTTCGAGAACAAAACCAAGTTACAAACTCCTTGAAGCTTCTGAAGAATCTCTTGTTCAAATCTTGCAAGAAGGATGTTCAATGGCTAGAACAATCTAATCTAAGCTAAAGTAATCAAAAGTGTAATCAAAATCAAAAGAAAACAAAGTTATCAAAACCCTAATCTCTTTGACGGCACAATCTCAGCTCAAAATCGCCAACAGTCCCCAAAACCCTAGCTTCTTTTTCCTTTTATATGAATCATCCGCTTTAAAATCCGCTATGGCTTTGGTTCATGAGAGACACGGCCAAGTTGGATGTGACTTGGCCGTGTGGGTGCTCTTTGGAGGGACACGACCAGTGACTTGGCCGTGTCCCTTGCATGTGTCACCTACTGTTTGCTTTTTCTTCTTTTCTTCTTTGGTTGAGTGACACGGCCATGTTAGAGGTGACTTGGCCGTGTTGGAGCTTTTTGGAGGGACACGGCCAGTGACTTGGCCGTGTCCCTTGCCTGTGTCTGCTTCTGTGAGAATTGATCTTCTTTGCCTTGGATGCAAGTGAGACACGGCCAGGTTGGATCAACTTGGCCGTGTCTGGGCTTCTTTGGAGGGACACGGCCACTGACTTGGCCGTGTCCCTTGCTTGTGTCTTCTACTGTGACTTGCTCTTCCTCTTTAGCTTGGTATGGGACATGGCCAGTGACTTGGCCGTGTCCTCTGCCTGTGTCAGCTACTGCCTTTTTTCTCCTTCAATTTGCTTCCTTGCCTTTTTTAACCTAACACAAAACTCAAAGCAAACTCTAAACAAGAAGTAAATAGACAATAACAAAAAAAACATAAACACAATACTAAAGACTAGATAAAAAATGACATAAACATTGAAATAAACTAAAACTACCAAAATTAATGAAAACACTAAACAAACCGATTAAAACTAACAAAATACCTAAATAAAACAATAATTATCATAATAAACAAGACACAAATCTATAACAAAAACTAATAAAACAACTACCCCACACTTAAAACTTTGCTTGTCCTCAAGCAAATTCACATGGCATAAATTAAAAACTCAAACAACCTTAACTATAATTCCAGCATATAAGATGAAATCCTTTAAGACACAGCATAAATAATTGCACTTTACTTTAATCCAGGATTTTCTTAACTCATTCATTAATCCAGACATACAAATCTCATCTCTCATCTAAGTGTTTCACTCGATTTCAAAGGTTAATCACTCAAACCACTAATGACTGCATACTACCATAAACTTGCTTAATTATCCAATCTCTCTCATTGATTTTCTCAAGAATAATCCGAAGGTCTTTCATTTGGATGTAATGGGGCTAAGGTAAAGGTGTGAGAAAAGACATTTAGGCTGGAGCATCAAGAAATGGAGTATCTAAATTAGACACTACTCTTGCTAAGAAACTCATAACTCCTTCAAATAGCATATCACCAACCCTTGATACCTCACATACTTGCATACTCAAAGAAAAATACATGAGTCGACATTCCTCTTTTTATAACCAATGCTAGAACATATTTGACTTTTGTGTATATATATCTCTTTTTTTTCTTTTATTATATATATATATATATTTTAATACATATATATACAAAATATAACATTGCATAGATCATCTAGCTTAACATGTAGAGGAAAAGAATAATCGACTCTTAATCCAATACAATGTGCAAAGTATGCATTTCAACCCCCAAATAGCAATACCATTTTTTTTTACTTGCTTACCCTACACTTTAAAATAAACCACCCTATTATCATATCATAAAACTCCATTCCTTAATGCAGGTATGATGATAATAAGAACATGTTAAGTTGAGAATTGTGTTGATCAAACAATCAAAAGGTCAAAAGCTAAACTTGGCTTACTAAGGAAATCAATATTAAGGGAGGTCTTTTTAAGCTAAAGGGCTAGCCTAATTTGCCTTCATCATTTTAAAACTTGAGATTAAATCATAATGTGAGTTCAATCAGTATGCAAAAGCAAGCTCTAGAGATGCAAAATCATGAAGGTGCACGCTTAAGAAAAGAAAATCAATTGAAAATAATATCAAATTATGAGGCTCAAAACTCACACAGGTGGGTTCACAAAGATTTATATGTCATGACTTGCAGAATGTGAAAATTGATCCTGAATGAATTCAAATGCTCATTTCTATGCTGATACTAAAGTCTCAACTATAATGCTAAAATCACAGAAAAGATCAATAAGATTTCAACAATTATGCCATGCACAACAAACACAATAAGCAAAACAAGACAAACAAAACAAAAATTAAAGGAAAGCTTAAAGAGTACCCCACGCTTAAAATTTACATTGTCCTCAATGTAAAACAGGAATAATAAATAAAAAGAGTTAAAGGACAACCTGTCTTCCATCGTACCTGGTGAGGCAAAACCCTAGCTTTCCATCACAAACACAAAAGTTCAAAAATAAAAGTACAATATATAAAAATAAAATAACCAAATATAAAATGTTAACATGAAAAACAAAAATGAAAAATAATAACAAAAATACACTAAACAAAATAAAGCAAGGAACTCAAAATCTATGAAAAAGGCAGGCGTGAAGATGATGCAGCCGAGGGATGGAGACTCAAGATCTTCGCAAGGTTGCTATTAATCTGTTCCAACTGCTGCAAGACCTCAGCATGGTTACGGTCCACCTTGCTATCTAGTCAATCCACTTTGCCCTCCAGGGCCTCAATCCTCAGAAGTACCTCTTGACTTTCCGAAATCGGAGCATCCTCATCTAGGTCAAGAGAATCCGAGTCGGACTCCTCTTGGACCCGTGCTCTCTTCTGCCTGTCCCCCGGTGCTTCAGGCTCATCTGAAGGCATAACATAAGTCCCTCTCCTATGCACCACCATGTGCATCTTCTCAAGTGTAGCTAAATCCAAAGAGTCATTACCCGAAATTCTAGTCATGCGACTAGTACTCGGGTCAAAATCCTCAACAAGGGCTACTGCTAATGTGGTAATCAACCCCCAACACAAATTGCCCCCTTTCTTTTATTAGCCACAGTATCAAAAATATCGGCTAACCAATAGACGGCACTAACATGCATTGCATTCAAAGCACAATCCAGGAAAAATAGTTCACTCAATTCAACCACACCCGGGCTCTCCTTCCGAGCAAAGAATCCGCAAGACATAAACCTATGCAAATACTTTAAAGCGAAATTTCTTAATTTAGATGCTTTGGCCGATTTGGCCACATAAGTACCCGAGCCTAAAGCTCCCCAAGCAAATTGTTGTTTAAATTCTTTGGGTATTGACCTTTCCCCATGCTGATGAAAACCATATATATCATTTAACTGGTCAATACTAAGCACAAATGATTTACCCAACAATTTAAACATCAGTCTAGTGCAGATTTTCTTATCATCTCTTTCAACCTTGAGAGATGTCAAAAATTCTAAAGTCAGCTCCTCAAACTGCAAAGGTCTCAAGGAGACTAGAGTCACCCACCCAAGAAATTGCACATATCGATCAAAATTAGTCCTAATTTGCAGGACATCAAGAGATTCATCATTAACATACCTTGTCGGGAAAAAACCCCGAGCTAAAAGACTTGCTCTCTTCAAAGATAAAGTTGATGAAGAGGAAGAAGCTCCTTCGGTTGTAGACTTCTTCGTCTTGCGGTGTGAAACAACCTTCGTTCTTGGCATCTCTAGAAATCTGAAAAATTCAAACCAAAACTTGATCAAATCAAAATTTTATGAGAAAAGAAGAAGTTTTAATGGATTATTTCTAGTTTCGGTGAAGAGATTTGAGGATTAAAGGAAGATTTGGAGCTTGGAATAAAAAAGAATGGAGTTTGCGATACAGAGAGCGAGAGAGCGAGAGAGATGAAGAAACAGGAATTAGGGATTTAATGGAAAGAAACTGGGCAAAATCGTGTTTTTTAAAGTGTAAAAGTGAGGGACACAGCCAAGTTGTGGGCAACACGGCCATGTCATGTGATTTTTGAGGGACACGGCCAGTGACTTGGCAGTGTCCCTTGGGCATGTTCGCCTCTGTGAAGAAAGGTGAAAAATAAAAAGCAAAAAGCAAATTAGTGAAGCTTGGCCGTGTCCAAGTAACACGGTCAAGGGACATGACCGTGTTCCTTGACCGTGTCACTCACTGTGACAAAGTGTAGAAAATAAAAACAAAGGATGTGGTTTTGTTGAGGCTTGGCCATGTCCAAGTGACACAGCCAAGGGACATGGCCAAGTCCTTTGGCCGTGTCTCCTTCTGCCATTTCAACTTTTTTTTTTATTTACAAATCACCGAATATCAAAAAAATTGCACTCCTCTTCTCCGATCAACCCTGAAACACATTAGAAAGATAAAAGCCGATCAAAGCACCCATTCCATTAATTTAGACTAAACATAAACTCAAAGCTTGCTAAATTTAAAATTACAACTATGAAAAATAAATGCAAACCGATGGGTTGCCTCCCATTTAGCGCTTCTTTAATGTCATATAGCTGGACATCATGCAAGGCCTAGGGATCATGAATCAAAGTGCTGTCAATGATCCTCACTTCCTGAAATCCTTCATTGTATGGCTTAACTCTCTGTCAATTTACTTTAAAAAGTTTCACTTGTTCGAGAGTTAAGCAATTCAATTGCACCAGAAGGATACACCTGAGTTATCTCGAAAGGACCACTCCATCTAGACTTGAGTTTACCTAGAAAAAGACGGAGTCGAGAGTTAAAAAGTAACACTTTCATACCTGGACTCAATGTCTTGCGCACTATAATTCTGTCATGAAGTGCTTTAGTACGATCCTTGTAAATTCTCGAGCTCTCATACGCCTCATTTCTCAGCTCATCTAACTCTGAAATTTGCAAAAATCGTTCTCTTTTTGCTTTGTCCAAGTCCAAATTCAGAGTCTTGATTGCCCAATATGCTCTGTGCTCCAACTCCACTGGTAAGTGACAAGCTTTTTCAAACACCAATCGATATGGACTCATACCTAGAGGAGTCTTGAAAGCAGTCCGATATGCCCATAGTGCATCATGCAATCTACTTGCCCAATCCTTTCTTGATAAGTTGACTGTTTTCTCCAGAATTCCTTTAATCTGCCTGTTGGATGTTTCCACTTGTCCAGAAGTCTGTGGATGATATGGGGTTGCCACCTTGTGCTTAACACCAGATTTGTGCATTAACTTCTCAAAAAGCCTGATGCAAAAATGGCTCCCCCCATCACTGACTATCACCCTTGGCGTACCAAATCTGCTAAGAATATTTTTCTTCACAAATTTAACAACTACATTAGCATCATTAGTACGGGTGGGGATTGCCTCCACCCATTTTGAAACATAATCAACAACAACTAAAATATACTCATATCCAAAAGACTTGGGGAAAGGACCCATGAAGTCTATTCCCCACACATCAAACAGTTCAACAACAATATATGATTGAAGGGGCATTTCATTCCTCCTCCCAATGTTACCTACTCTTTGGCAATGATCACAATGCTTACAATACTCTTGAGCATCTTTAAATAAGGTAGGCCTGTAAAAACCACTTTGTAGCACCTTTTTTGCAGTCTTTCTTCCTCCAAAATGACCCCCACAGTGAAGGTCATGACAAAATTAAAGAACACTCAGTTGTTCTTCCTCAGATACACACCTGCGAACTATCTCATCTTTGCATATCCGGAATAGATAAGGTTCATCCCAAAAATAAAACTTACTCAAGTGTAAAAACCTTTTCTTTTCCTGAAATGACATGTTAGTACGCAATATTCCACAAGCAAGATAGTTAGCAATATCTGCAAACCAAGGTGCATCAAATACCACAAAAAGCTGCTCATCAGGAAATGCTTCTAAATTTTTATGAATGCTATCAGATGCAAGATTTTCACTAAAGAAGGGTAATCTGGATAAATCATCAGCAACAACATTCTCACTACCCTTAGTATCCTTGATTTGGAAATCAAATTCTTGTAATAACAACACCCATCTAATTAAGCGCGGTTTAGCATGTTGTTTTGTTAACAGATATTTAAGAGCTGCATGATCAGAATGCACAATAACTTTTGACCCAATTAAATATGCTCTAAATTTGTCTAAAGCAAAAACAACAGCTAACATTTCCTTTTCAGTTGTGGTGTAGTTCATTTGTGCACTATTCAGGGTCAAACTGGCATAATATATTACTCTCAAGTATTTATCAACCCTTTGCCCAAGAACAGCTCCTACTGCATGATTAGAAGCATCACACATGATTTCAAAAGGTAAAGACCAAACATGAGCTACTATTACTGGTGCACTAGTCAATTTTTCTTTAAGGGAATTAAAAGCTTGCATGCATTGTGCTGTAAATTCAAATGGAACATCTTTCCCTAGAATGGAACATCTTTCCCTAGCAAATGGCACAATGGTTGGCTTATTTTGAAAAAATCCTTAATAAACCTCCTGTAAAATCCTGCATGCCCTAGGAAACTTCTTATTCCCTTAACAGAGGTAGGTGGGGGTAACTTAGCAATCAATTCAACTTTAGCCTTATCCACCTCAATCCCTTTAATTGACACCACATGACCTAAAACAATGCCCTGGGTAACCATAAAATGACTCTTTTCCCAACTTAAAGTAAGGTTACATTCAATGCATCTCTCATGCACACGAACAAGTTTATTGAGGCAATTATCAAAAGAATTACCAAAAACAGAAAAGTCATCCATAAATACCTCAATAAAATCGTCTATCATATCTGAGAAGATAGACATCATGCATCTCTGAAAAGTTGCAGGTGCATTGCACAAGCCAAAGGGCATACGCCGAAATGCATAAGTCCCAAAAGGGCAAGTAAAGGTAGTCTTGGATTGATCCTCTGGTGCAATCGGCACCTGATAGTAACCTGAAAGGCCATCCAAAAAACAATAATGTGAGTGTCCAGAAAGTTTATCTAACATCTGATCAATAAAAGGAAGAGGGAAATGATCTTTCTTTATAGCATTGTTCAACTTCCTGTAATCGATGCACATTCTCCACCCAGTAGTAGTCCTAGTAGGAACCAATTCATTATTCTCATTTTTCACCACAATGATTCCAGATTTCTTAGGAACTACATGTACTGGGCTCACCCACTCACTATTAGCAATTGGATAAATTACTCCTTCATCCAGCAATTTGAGCACTTCCTTCTTAACCACTTCACTCATATTTGGGTTAAGGAGCCTTTGAGTCTCCCTCACAGGTTTAGCTCCCTCTTCTAAAGTGATTTTATGCATGCACATGGAAGGGCTAATACCCTTGATGTCACTCAATCCCCATCCTATTGCTCTCTTCAATCTTTTAAGCTCACTCACCAATCTCATCTCCTCCCCTTCACTAAGTTCACTATATATTATCACAGGTAAAGTGTTGTGATCTCCTAAAAACACATATTTCAGGTTCTTAGGTAACTCTTTCAGCTCTAACTCTAGTGAGGGGTTCTTCTCTTCTTTTTGAATGGAGGGAAGCTGTAATATCCCTATGCATGCCTTAGAAGTTTTGTTGTTGTTGTTGTTGGTTTGAATTGAGAAATGGGAAGAGAATGTTTTTGTATGGTGGTTGGGAAAGAAAAGAGGGTTTAGAGATAATTGTATATGTTGCTTATATGGTGATATATATAACATATAAAGTGGTCAAAATGGAAAGTCAAGGAAAGAGGATATTTTTGTGTTGGTTGTGAATTACTTAAATGGGTATAGATATGACAAAAGCTTAGTTAAATGGATGAGGGTATTATAGTAATTTTCTTTTGGATGGGTATTTAATGCCTATTGACTTTGTGTTTCTTCATCATTTCTTCTTCTTCTTGTTGTTGGGTGGCCGGCTCATTAAAGAGAGAAGAGAGCAAGAGAACAAGTGATGGTTTTGATGATTTCAAGTTCAAAGTGAAGGAAGTTTTCAAAGTTACAAGTTGGAGTTTCAAGGAATTTCATTATTTAGTAAGTTTGCTCTTGTTTACCCTTGTTATTTTTGAAGTTATGCTTGAGTTGAGTTGTGATTTGATGATGGTATGATTAAGTTGCTTATGGTGTGATTTTAAGTATTGATTTTGCTTGATAGATGAGAAGTTGGGTTGGTGTTGGTGATGGAAGAGTAAGAGTTGTGTTTAGTGAAATTGTTTCTGTTTTACAATTAGTAAAGGCTGTGATTTGTATGATTTTTAATTAATTATAGAAAAATGTTTTTGAAGTGAATTTTTGATATGTTGTGTCTCTATGAGTCTAGAATGACTGAAAAATATGTTGATTCGATTTTGGAATGGTTATGAGTTTAGAAAGATTATTTTTATTAGACCTGTTCCAGCAGGTACCTTAACTGAGACAGCTGTATTTCGGGATTTTTAATAAAATGTAGAAAAATCATATCCAATTGAATTTTGGATATGTTGTTTCTTAGTGAGTCTAGTATTTTAGAAAAATAATTTGGAACCACGTTGATTGAATTTGATTTATGGAATTCACAAAGTTCAGAATTGCTGCCAGGATGCAGGGCAATTGGGGCAGTCTGGTTAGGTGAACTATTTGACCAAGATTTTGTGTTCAGTTTGATCTGAAATTTTAAAGGAATGATTTTAAGATACAAAACTAAATTCTTTAAAAATTTTAGAATTTTTAGTCAAGTAGATTATTTTATACAATTTTTTAAAATAAGGATAAAATGGAGTCTAAAACCAGAATGTACTATTCATATGGTCATTTTGCTAATATTCCTTTTGGATTAGGTTGTGAAGAGGTTGAATTGCCCTAATTGCATTGTTGAGATTGAATAATGTTATGTTATGCATTGTGAATGGTAATGTGTTTCATGAGTAATGCACATTGAAATGTTATACCAAAGATGTTATAGTGATTCAAATGAAATATGATTGAAGCATGCATTGATGATAGGATTGAATAATAATGTGAGTGTTTAGATAATGTAATGAATATTGTATATAATGATTGCTTAACTTGCTTGTGAAAAAGAAATGAATTAAAAAGGTATTGATAAGTTTAATGAACGGACCTATCCGTCTCCTACGGAACCATGCGGACCCAGTGGGTTGGGCAACCGATCTTGGACTACCGATCTGGTAGGAGGAAGGTTCTATATAGTCAGTATTATACGTACCTATTTGCCTCCTGCGGAACCATGCGGACCCATTGGAATGGGCAACCTAACTTGGACAACCGACCTGGATGGGGAAAGGTATGTTACTGATAATGTTATACGTGCCTTTTTGCCTCCTGCGGACCCTTGGGATTGGAGGGCAACCGACCTGGTTGGGAAAGGGTACGTATATAAAGTCATAGTTGTTGGCTATAATGATAAATTTAAATGAGTATAATGAATGGTGCTATTATATGAATATTGATGTGACATTGAACAAAGCAACATATTGAATAAATAATATGATTTTGATTGATATATGTAATTAATTTGTGACATTGCATTTTAGCATGAATTATCTTACTAAGCCCTTGGCTTAGCGCGATAGTGTTTAATCGCGCAGGTAATAGAGCTGATAGAGTCGAACCCGAGAGTTCATCAAGACCAAGTGAGAGTAGACCTTGAAGAGTTGATTTTGGGAACTTAAAGATCAGAAGAGAATTGCCAATCATGTATACTTCTTTATATTTTGTAAAGTAATGTTTATAATGTAAAAGTATGGATATATTTAAATATGTAATCAAGTGTTTGTAAATATGTACATATTTTATAACTTCCGCTGGGTAATATTTAAATGTATATATATATATAACTAATATGTTTTGTTTTATAAGTAAATGATCTACTTTTCTATAATGTATAATGATAAGGGTATTGTATCAAGTTTAAAGTGTTTTGAATATTAAGAAAACCGTAGCATCCCTATGTTTGATGCACTTATGCTACATTGTTGTGGTTGTAGTGTGTGGGCATTGGATATGGGGGTGTTACAAGAAGTGTAAATCCTTTTTGCAGGTTGTAGTTGAGGTTATAAGGGGGATTTATTGGAAGTGTACTGAGAATGATTTTGGTTGCATTGGTTTGTGTAAAAATATTTTCAAAAATCAGAAAAAAAAATCAGTTTTGTCGACACTTGGGACTCAATTTTTAAGTGAAACTATGGCAAAATTTCTATAAAAATTGGAACTAAAATTTGACTAAGTAAAATTGGTAGCAACATTAGGTTAGTGTGGCGCCTCTACTCAGCTTACACACGTAGGTCGGGAAGGGGTGTTACAATCTAGCAGAAATGGTACTGGATGGTTCTCGCTGGCTCTCTTAAGTGGGAGGTCAGGGGTTCGATCCAGGGAGGCGACTCCTTTGGGAGCCAAATAAACAAATTCCTACTGGGTGGGCCGCGAGGGCTGTCCAGTACTGTAGCGATCGCTTGCCTCCTGCGGACCATGCGGACCCAGTGGGCTGGGCAACCGACCTTGGGATACCGACCTGGTTGGGGAGGGTCGTTACAGTTAAAAAGGCGCCTTTTTAACTGTAACGACCCTCCCCAACCAGGTCGGTATCCCAAGGTCGGTTGCCCAGCCCACTGGGTCCGCATGGTCCGCAGGAGGCAAGCGATTGCTACAGTACTGGACAGCCCTCGCGGCCCACCCAGCAGGAATTTGTATTTTTGGCCCCAAGGGGTCGCCTCCCTGGATCGAACCCCTGACCTCCCTCTTAAGAGAGCCAGCGAGAACCATCCAGTACCATTTCTGCTAGTAGCAGAAATGGTACTGGATGGTTCTCGCTGGCTCTCTTAAGTGGGAGGTCAGGGGTTCGATCCAGGGAGGCGACCCCTTGGGGCCAAATAAACAAATTCCTGCTGGGTGGGCCGCGAGGGCTGTCCAGTACTGTAGCGATCGCTTGCCTCCTGCGGACCATGCGGACCCAGTGGGCTGGGCAACCAATGTAACACCCCTTCCCGACCTACATGTGTAAGCTGAGTAGAGGCGCCACACTAACCTAATGTTGCTACCAATTTTACTTAGTCAAATTTTAGTTCCGATTTTTTTTCAAAAATTTTGCCATAGTTTCGCCTAAAAATTGAGTCCCAAGTGTCGACAAAACCGGTTTTTTTCTTATTTTTAAAAATATTTTACACAAACCAATGCAAACAAAATCATTCTCAGTACACTCCCAATAAATCCCCCTTGTAACCTCAACTACAACCTGCAAAAAGAATTTACACTTCTAGTGCAACATAACATAAAGGTTTTGTGACAATCCCTATATTTAAATATTACACAGCGGAAGTTATAAAATATTTACATATTTACATACTAAACATTTCTTTACAAAATATAAAGAAATATACATGATTGGCAAGTCTACTCTGATCTTTAAGCTCCCAAAATGGATTCTTCAAGGTCTACTCTCACTTGGTCTTGATGAACTCTCAGGTTCAACTCTATCAACTCTATTACCTGCGCGATTAAACACTATCGCGCTAAGCCAAGGGCTTAGTAAGATAAAACATGCTAATGGTATGCTTTAATGTAATGCAATGCCACATATGTTATTGATAAGATCAACATCATAAATATAAAGTTAATCACATAATTATGCATTTCACAAATCATAGGCATATGAGTATACCCCATTTCAACATCTTTCCACATTCAACATTACTCAATCATACTCAATAACCAACATCTCATTTCATTAACTCATAACATTATTTAGGACATTCATATAACCTTGACACCTATGGGCCCAACAAGTATTTAATACGATATTCAGAGTTCAGAGTTACTGATTTGGTTCATAGTCACAATAATCACGCCCGTAGGCAATGTATATACATGTATCTCTATCCATGGATAGTGTAACAGACCCAGTCTCTTGGACCATCACTCAACACATATGAGGAGATCCTCAACCCGGCAAGACTGTTACAAATCATATATCTTATATTCACAATTCTCATAGTGTAACAGACCCAGTCTCTTGGACCATCAACTCAACACATATGAGGAGATCCTCAACCCGGCAAGACTGTTACCTTTCATCATTTCTTAGGCATGCCACCCAAATCCAGAACTCTGAAACTGAATAACATATTAAACAAACAATTCATTTATTATATAGTTACCATTTCCATTCTCAAATTCTCATCACATTTAGGCAAACATGCCTTCTTTCTTTCAATATCATCATCATAGCCAATCACAATGGCATTGTCTCATATCATGTCTTATTTGAATTATTATTTCAATTTCAATGTATATTATTCATGAAACACATAACCATTCACAATGCATAACATAACATTGTTCAATCTCAACAATGCAATTAGGGCAAAGAACAATTGATATGATTCATATGAATAATACATTCTGGTTTTAGACTCCATTTTATCCTTATTTTGAAAAATTGTATAAAATAATCTACTTGATTAAAAATTCTACAATTTTTACAGAATTTAGTTTTGTATCTTAAAATCATTCTTTCAATTTGAGCTCAACACATCAAGATCCTCTCTTCACCACTTGCTTTCCTTTCTCTATGGAGGAGCCGGCCACACACATGAAGAAGAAGAAGAAATTATGAATAAACCAAAGTCAACTCTTCTTTTAAATCTCCACCAAGAGTTCCAATTCAAGCAATTACTTAATTACCCTTAATCATTTAATTTAACTTTTGTCTCATGTATGCCCATGATAGTAATTACACATATCACATAAAAATATCTCTCTTCCTTTGACTCTTCCTTTGACCCATTTATATGTTATATATATCCTCATATACACAATATATACCATTCTCTCTAAACCCTAATTCTTTCCCAATACACATATACACAAGCATTCTCCTCCCAATTTATATATACATTTTCAATTTATATATTTTCTTATCCCATCATATACATTCAATCCAATTTATAACAATAACAACAACAACAATATGCAAAACTTCTAGGGCATAAATGAGGATATTACAACCGACCTTGGGATACCGACCTGGTTGGGGAGGGTCGTTACAGAAGCTCACAAACTGGGTCCTCCTTAAGTTCCTCTATTTCAGCACTTTCTAAGGTCTCAAGACAACTGGCTATTTCTGCATCAAAAATCTCCAAATCACTGTCTAAGGTCAAAGCCAGCTCCAATTTATCAGAGGAACCTGTCTGCAAGAAAACATCTGAAACAACTGCATCAACACAATCAATGAAAGAACAATCCTCATATAAAGCAGTTGTAGGAATAGGAGAAGTGTTAAAAATAGAAAATTCAACAATTTGTCCTAAGACAGTCATTGATAATTTACCATTTTTAACATCTATCAAAGTGTTGGTAGTTGCCATAAAAGGCCTACCCAGCAGAATGGTGTGTGCAGATGGTGAAAAGTTACTTACTTCCATGTCAAGAACAATGAAATCCACAGGTACTATCAAACCACCAACTTTAACTAACACATCTTCTATAACCCCTTTCGGGAATCTAAGAGATCTATCAGCTAATTGCATCACCATTTTTGTTGGTTTAAGTTCCCCTAGTTCCAAATCAAGGTACACAGAATAAGGCATTAAATTCACACTGGCTCCCAAGTCACACATGCCATCAGTACCCTTTCTATTCCCCATAGTAATTTGAATGATAAAACTTCCAGGATCCTTTAGCTTAGGAGGTAGTTTATGCTGCAAAACAGCACTAGCTACCTCAGAAACTATCACCTTTTCATTCGGCTCATACCTCTTTTTCTTGGTATTCAGTTCTTTGAAGAATTTAGCATAAGCCGGCATGTTCTTAATTGCTTCAAGTAAGGGTAAGTTGATACTTACCTTAGACAGCATGTTGAAGATATCTGAAAATTGCTTATCTTTTTTATCATCCTTCAACCTGCTGGGGAATGGTATAGGTGGCCGGTATGGATTGCTTGCCTTGTGCAAATCTACTGTAGGGGACTTCTCCATTGATCTTTCTTCAGCACCTTTGTTCTCTAGTTCTCCTTCCTTTTTATTCTCTTGTTCACCTGCATTCACAGATTTATTTTCAACATTATTATTAATTACCTTGCCACTCCTAAGAACAGTCACTGATTGTGCCTGCTCAGGCTGACTTGGGAACTTCCCCTTTTGTTGAATATGCATCTGTTGAGCAAGTTGCCCCACTTGGGTCTCCACCTTCTTAAAAGATGCTTCTAGTGAATCCAGCCTCTTGTTGTTCATCTCTTGATTTTTAGCACTGACTTGGATGAAAGCCTGTAAACTTTCCTCCAAACTCTCTCTCTTAGGCTGCCCTTGATTGGAGGATTGGCCCTGATGTTGGTTCTGTCTGTGGAGCAAATGGAAAGATTGTTGAGCATTATTTGTTGTCCAGGAAAAATTGGGGTGACTCCTCCAACCAGGATTGTAAGTGTTGGAGTAAGGATCATTCCTGGCTCTTGGTTGAAACCCCCCCATAGCATTAACTTGCTCAGCTTCATTCCCAAAAGATTCATATGCAAAGGGGCATATATTTGCTCCATGCCCAAATGTCCCACAAATTCCACACACTTCTTGAGTAGATGAAGAAATATTGTTCTTCATGTTAAGCATCTGAACCTGCCTTGTCAATTCAGCTATTTGACTGACCATTTCACTATTGGCCTCCAGTTGATTCACCCCTTTACTTCTACCCCTTACACTCTTTTGTTGAGAATTAGCTCCCAACATCTCAAAGATCTCATAAGTCTCATCAGCTGTCTTTTCTCCCATGGCTCCCCCAGCTGCATTGTCAACAGTGTTCTGAAATTGCTGGGTTAGACCATCATAGAAAAACTGATTAAGGAGTTGAAGTGGGTAGTGATGATGCGGACACTGGATCAATAGCATCTTAAATATGCCCCAAGCCTCATGAAATGGCTCTCCTTCAAATTGAGAGAATGTAGCAATCTTCCCTCTCAACTCAGCTGTCTTTTGATGTGAATAGAACTTGCCCATGAACTTGTTATAAACTTGCTCCCAAGTTGTCAGTGAGTTTTCGGGCAACATCATAAGCCAGCTCTTTGCCCTATCCTTCAAAGTATATGGAAAACACCTGATCCTCAACTGATCCTCTGTTAATCCTCCCAATGGAAAAGTGTTGAGGGTGGAGTAGAAATCCCGAATAAAGTTCAAAGGATCTTCATTTGGAAGTCCATAAAATGATGGCAGCATATTGTAGTGAATGTTCTTCAACTCATAATTCCTTGCTGCATCTGTCAATCTTATGCAAGAAGTGGAAGTTCCAATGACAGGTCTAGCAAAGTCTCTCATAGTTCTTTGCCTTTCTTTAGCCATTTTAACATATTGTGCAGATTCCGACTCAAAATCAGAAGTGTCCTCCTCTGTAGTATCAAATCCGGTATAAAGTTCAAACTCTTCCCTACTCCTTTTCACTCTCTGAATTTTTGGAATGACTGGGTATAGCTCTCCTCCAAGTGATCTCCTGCCTTGCATAAACAAAATTCTAGAATAAAAGAATTATTAAAAGCAAAAGAAAAATAAAATAAAAAGTAAACAATGAAAAATAATCTAAAGTATTTTTTTCCTAATAAACAATTACGCCAATTAGCCTCCCCGGCAGCGGCGCCAAAAACTTGTTGCGCTCGAATTAACTCTACCACAAAGCGTCACTCGCAAGTATACGAGGTAGCTGTAGCAAAGGTGATCGCCCCAAGGTCGTCTCACAAGGAAGCTAAAGTGGCTAATTGATTATCAGATTAAAAGTAACAAGTAATGAATAAATTTAAATTGCTAACTAATGAAAAAGTGTAATTGAAGTTTAAAACAATAAAAGTAAACAAGAGCTGATGCTTTGATTCACTTGGTAGAAAGGTCTAGGGTTTGCACTTCTCTACTACTTATATGTATGAACGGTTATTCCTCTTAACTAATTTAATTTCAAAGATTAAATCTCAAACAACTTAATTAATTGAGTCAAGGAAATAAGCTCCCGCATTCAAACCTCTTACAACTAATCTTGTTATAATTGAAACAATCTTTTTAATAGGTTATATCTTTAATTCATCTAAGTCCCTAATTGAATTGTTCCAGTATTAGACTTCATCTCTCAATCCATCATCTAATACCTAAAATACATAATTAGTGGCCAATCAATTATATATTAACAATATTTCATTCAATCAAGGCTAAAGAAATTATTAGCTAAGAGAATAACCAATTCATACAATCATAGCAGATCCATACAAACCCTAGACTAGATCAAATTAGTTCATCATGCTATCAAACATACCCATCTCATTAATGTTCAAAGAAATCAAATTAGACATGATAATATCCATTAATACAATTTCAATGAAAATAAAGAGAATAAGTTCGAGAACAAAACCAAGTTACAAACTCCTTGAAGCTTCTGAAGAATCTCTTGTTCAAATCTTGCAAGAAGGATGTTCAATGGCTAGAACAATCTAATCTAAGCTAAAGTAATTAAAAGTGTAATCAAAATCAAAAGAAAACAAAGTTATCAAAACCCTAATCCCTTTGACGGCTCAATCTCAGCTCAAAATCGCCAACAGTCCCCAAAACCCTAGCTTCTTTTTCCTTTTATATGAATCGTCCGCTTTAAAATCCGCTACGGCTTTGGTTCATGAGAGACACGGCCAAGTTGGATGTGACTTGGCCGTGTGGGTGCTCTTTGGAGGGACACGGCCAGTGACTTGGCCGTGTCCCTTGCATGTGTCATCTACTGCTTGCTTTTTCTTCTTTTCTTCTTTGGTTGAGTGACACGGCCATGTTAGAGGTGACTTGGCCATGTTGGAGCTTTTTGGAGGGACACGGCCAGTGACTTGGTCGTATCCCTTGCCTGTGTCTGCTTCTATGAGAATTGATCTTCTTTGCCTTGGATGCAAGTGAGACACGGCCAGGTTGGATCAACTTGGCCGTGTCTGGGCTTCTTTGGAGGGACACGGCCACTGACTTGGCCGTGTCCCTTGCTAGTGTCTTCTACTGTGACTTGCTCTTCCTCTTTAGCTTGGTATGGGACACGGCCAGTGACTTGGCCGTGTCCTCTGCCTGTGTCAGCTACTACCTTTTTTCTCCTTCAATTTGCTTTCTTGCCTTTTTTAACCTAACACAAAACTCAAAACAAACTCTAAACAAGAAGTAAATAGACAATAACCAACAAAACATAAACACAATACTAAAGACTAGATCAAAACGACATAAACATTGAAATAAACTAAAACTACCAAAATTAATGAAAACACTAAACAAACCGATTAAAACTAACAAAATACCTAAATAAAACAATAATTATCATAATAAACAAGATACAAATCTATAACAAAAACTAATAAAACACAAATCATAACATTAATCAAATGTATTAACAATGTAATAAATTACTTAACACATTTATAATCAAATGTGTTAAGTCTCAAAGTTATGTAAATGTATGCAACCACGTAAGTTTGTACTTACCTCAAGAGCAACTCACACCAATCTAAACACTTCCTCTTCCAAGAATCCTCCAACGCTTGGATTAGGGAAACTCAATCTCTTCAAAACCTAATCCAAAAGTGATAATACACACTCACTTAAAGATACACATGAGATAATAAGGCTAAAAATCAACTAGGGCAAACTCTACACATGACACGCTCAACAACACAGGCGTGTTCCTGACCGTGCCCTAAACTCACAACATAGAAGCTTTGACACGCTTAGTGACATGGGCGTGTCACTAGGCGTGTTAATCCTCCCTTAGCATAGTAGCTATGACACGCTCAGTGACATGGGCGTGTCACTAGACGTGTCAATGCTACTACAACACAGAAGTTGTGACACGCTCAGTGACATGGGCGTGTCACTGGTCGTGTCACCCATCCAGAAAATAGAATCATTGACATGCCTAAAGACTTGGCCGTGCTCATGGGTGTGTCAGGCCAAAAATCCTGATTCCGGCAACAACAACATCACATCCAACAAACCTCTTACTTCCACCATCTTCCACTCTAAACAAACTTAACTAAACACACCAATAAACCATACTAACTTGCAAAAACATCAAAACAACTTAATACATACATCAAACACCAATTCACAACCATCACATACACACAACTCAAACACAACACTTGTTTTCTTCCAACACCAAACTTAATTTTATCTCAAAATCAACACCAATAAGATCAAACACCCTCAAATACACCATAATCAAATATACACATACCATCAACAATCAAACACCAAACTCAAAACACAAACTTAGAAGAAAACCAAAGAATCAAGTGGAGAACTTACCAAAAGTGTTGAAAACTCTTAGATTTCCAACTTGATCACTTGAAACATCCTTCAATCTTGAGTTTGGAAAGACAAAATCTCACTTTCTCTCTTGCTATGGAGCTAGCCGGCCAAGGAGAAAAGAAAAGAAGAAGAAGATGAATAGAGAAAAAGCAAAGTCAACACTCAACTCTTCTTTCAATCACTAAAACTCCCTTTTGTTCTTAACCAAGAAATTATATTAATATAATATTACAAATATCATCATCCACTTTCCACTTAATTTCCATTTCAATTAATTAAAATTAATTATTTCTTCTTTTGACCTTCCATTTCTTTGACTTGTATATGTTGTATATATCTCATATATACATTATATACACTCTTCTCTTTACCTCTTTTTTCTTTCCACTTAAACATATACATTTAATCCAAATACAACAATAAATATTCCAAAACTTTTAGGGTATACTTTGGGATATTACACATCCACCCCTTTCTTTTTCCCAGCCCGTCCGGGTGGCGACTCCATTTTCTCCGGACTTAGGTCCATGTTCTCTAAGGCCCCAAGCCTAAATAGTGCTGAAGTGGCAAGAACCATTCCACCGGGAGTGGGGGAGAAAATCCCCACTCACAAGGTGATCATTGATGATGATGATTGGACTCAATACTTCCAAGATCCTCAAGACAAAAAGAAGCCGAAGATTGTTGAGAAGGCAACTATTGAAAAGACCGAGACGTCTGATGTTGAGAAGATGATTGTTGATTTAGAAAAGAAATTTGAAAAGAAAATGAAAACCGAAGAGATGTCCGAGATCGATAAACTATTTGAACAAGATGAGGAGGTCCCTTATAAGTTCAAGATGCCATCTTTTGCAAAGTTCAATGGTACTGAAAACCCCCATCTCCATGTGAAGTAGTAAATCACTGCCATGCAATCTGCCTGAGCTACTAAAGCTCAAACTCTAAGATATTTCATACTCTCATTGGACCCTGTTGTCCAAAATTGGTTCAACACCTTGGAGGAAAGTACTCAAAAAGATTGGGACATGTTATACAAGGCTTTCATTCAGCAATATGGGAAGTTACCTTAATGGAAGTTGAGTCCATTAGACAAAGGTCAAATAAGAATTTTGTAGACTATGTGAAAAGGCAGACAAATAAGGCTGCTTTGCTCAAGAAAAGGCCCGATGAATCTGATCAAATAAGGATGATCGTGAGAGGCGTCCTACCCAATCTCCATGAAAGGATGTCTCACACCCTTATAAGGGATTTCAAAGATCTTCTCCAAGCTGGTCTACAAATTGAATAATGGGAAATGGAGAAAAATCGCTTTTCAATAAGAAGGAATGAGAAAGGGAATTATCAGCCTAGCAATCAAAGCACGCAAAAAGAAGTTGATGTTAATGTGACTGGTCAAGGAAATAAAAGACAATTCTTAGAATTGGGGAAATCTCTATCTTGGGTTTTTAGCAAGCTACAAAAGAAAGGGTTGTTACAACCATTAGCTCCTCGACCTTTACATAATCCATTGCCACCAAACTTCAATGTCGAGGCCTTCTGTCAATTTCATCAAATGCAAGGACATGAAACAGATAAATGTGCTCGTCTAAGGCATGAGATCCAAGATTTGATTGATAGTGGTAAGCTACCTGAGTCGGATAAGCTAATACCAAGAACAACCCTTTGCCTAAATTTGGAAGAGTGCCACCACCAACAACCTTCATGGTGGGAAAAGGATTGGAAGAAGATTTTGTTTTATCCTCTTTTTAAGATGGGAATGTTGAATATGTGAAAGGAGAAGGAGCTTAATACAACAAACTTTCCTTAGCTTAAATGTTGCTTTTCAATTTTACTTTCTTTAATATTTAATTGGAACAATCGTGTTTTTCAAATTTAAAGTTGTTTGAATAAATTACTCTTATTAAAATTTTTGTTGGTCTTTGTTCATTTTGGTGCTCAACCAATGAGGATTCTAGCTTGATATTCATGAATTAATATATTTATGCATCATGACTTGAATGACTTTACTAGGTGAGGGAATTGCTCTATAGCATTGAGTTGTGTATGCTTACTTAGAGAGGGCTCCTGCATAATTACCTTTCTCTAGGTCCTAGTAAGTCTTAGAACATGCTTTGACAAACTTTCGAGGCAAAATTGAACTCTGCTTGTTTTAAGGTATAGATAATCTAGGCATTGTTTGGTTAGCCAACAACTAGTATCCACCCAATTAAATATCAATCCCTAGTTGTCCCTTTGAGCCTTCATAAAATTTTAGCTTTCTTTTCATTGGCTTACAAATCCCAACAACCTACCCTGAGCTGTTGTGATACTTTTGACAAGTCTTATGATCACTAAGATGAAGAGGCAAGAAGATCAAAGAATGGAATGCATAGTCAAGATCATAAGGATAGTTGATGTTCTCAAGACCATAAGGGCAGTTGAAGTTCACCTAGTATCTCCAATTTATCAAGATAACATCGAAGTAACAAATAATTTATCCCTGTTAAAGGAGATTTATGCCACTCCACTCATCCATTATTAGGAATCCAAGTTGGTACAAATAAGACAACTCTTTTAGAGCTAGAGCCAAAAAAGAGAGAGAGAGAGAAAAAAAAAAGTAGAAAAGAAAAAAAAAGAAAGAAAAGAAAAAAAAAGAAAAAAAAAAGGACAAAAAAAAAGAAAGAAAAAGAAAAAGAAAGAAAGAAAAAATATAAAACCCAAAACGGTTCAGAAAGCCAACTGAGTTCTCTTTTACCTAAAGTAGCAAAAGGCTTCCATTTGGTTTATAAGGATGGTTTGACTTGAATTGGTCCAACCCAACCAAAGATTCGATCAAAATCAAAGAAAAAGGAAAAAGACCATCCATTTCCTGAAAGTTCTGTAATTGACAGTCCTACAAGGAAGAAGGACAAAATGATAAAATGCTCAAAAAAGGAAGAGTAAGAAAAATAAAAAGAAAGAAATGGGATAAGAAGAAAAGAAACGAATTTGGAGACCAAACTTTATGCAAGGGCAAAGACTGTCTCAATTAAGATCCAGATTAATGGCAAGAAGATAGAAGGGATTTGGAGTCTAGCAAGATTGCTCCCAGCTGCCTAATGTTTAAACAAGAAATTTGTAGTGTGAGGGTTTGTCCACTGTGTCACAATAGCTCCAACTTACAAATGGCCTTCATTTAAACCAATGTCCCTTATAGATCCCATTTCAAGCCTATCAAAGACCTGTTGATCTCTCTTGGTAGGTAGAGTCTATTATTGGAGATAGTTTGGATAAGCATGCATATGAGATAGACCATATTCAAACTCAATGAAACCTTTGGCCAAGTAATGTGTATGTGCCTATCTGAAGTGTAACAATTCTTGCTTAAATAGAAATGATTCCCAAGTTTATTATGGTAACTAGGGTTGTCATGTTATAGATATGTTAATTTGAAAAATCAAGTCCCGAGGTACATTGACATTAATTTGGCAAAGCCAACATTTGATTTCAAAAAAAAAAAATTACAAAGCCTTCAAGTTAAGGGAAGTATGTCGAATCATTGAACCTCTAAATGATACATTGGGCAAAGGAAATGATTACTGGCAAGGTCATGAAGAAGCTACCAACTGACATGCTGAATCATAATTTAAAATGGATGTATCTCTGCTGTTTGGGGCCTCCATTATTCATATTTTCAACATCTTAAAGATAAAAGCCATAAATGTGGAGCATTGTGTCATTCCAATGCAAGACCTGAACGAGCATCTAAAAGGAACCAATGAGAACACTTCTGCTAATCACCTCGGTCTGTGAGTCAATGAAACCGCTGTGAGTATTATCATGCATACCATGCATACATGAGCATATCACATTGCAATTTCTTATCTTGTATTGTCTATTCTTTGTCAAAGTGAACAGCAAATACCCTGCGAAGTAAAGAATTAAAAGAAGATATTGAATCAAGGGGGCATGGAAAGCCTATTGCTTGAGGAAGATCCGATCATTTTACAAAAGAAGAAATACGTGTTTGTGTGAAGAGATAGACAAGACAAACATCAATTAGAGCCTGCATAGAAAAAGCATGGGTTTGAGCCTACACAGGCGACAAAGTTCCTCCTTTTTAATTTTTGAGTTTATGCATATACAAAGCATTTTCAAACTCACTTTCAAATATCTTGCCACGCAGGGGGCAAGGAGAAGATATGAAGGTTAGCTAAAAAAATGGTTGAAATTTTTTGCTTTGCAAAAAGTGCAAAAGAAGAAAAAAGAGAATGGAAAAAGAAGAAAATTAGAATTCTCAAAAGAATGAAGATGCAAAAGACAAAAGATCAGTCCAACTAAAAGAGTTGAAGCCAGGGTAAAGACCCGACCTCCAATGGATAAAGATCCATGTTTCAAGGGTAAAGGCCCGACCTCCAGTGGATAAAGATTCATGTTTCAAGGGTAAAGACCCGATCTCCAATGGATAAAGATCCATGTTTCAAGGGTAAAGACCCGATCTCCACTGGATAAAGATTAATATTTCAAGGGTAAAGACCCAATTTCCAATGGATAAATATCCATAGTTCAAGGGTAAAGACCCAAAGTCCAAAGGATGAAGATCCATTTTCAAGGGTGAAGACCCAATTTTCAAGGATGAAGATCCATTTTCAAGGGTGAAGACCTGATTTCCAAGGATGAAGATCCTTTTACAAGGGTGAAGACCCGATCTCCAAGGATGAAGATCCATTTACAAGGATGAAGACCCGATCTCCAAGGATGAAGATCCGTTTTCAAAGGTGAAGATCCGATGCTAAGGATGAAGATCCAAGGTCCAACGATGAAGATCCATTTTGAGGGTGAAGAACCACAATGCATAGAATAGCCGGAGCAGTCAGACTTCTCAACTGATAAAAGGTTAGTCAAACTCAGTCTCGGGTCCAAGCACCCAAATTCAATTCAGTCTCGGGTGCAACTATCCAAATCAAATCAGTCTCGGGTCCAAGTACCCAAATCCAATTCAATCTCAGGTCTAAGTACCCAAATTCAATTCAGTCTCGGGTCCAAGTACCCAATCTCGGGTCTAAGTACACAAATCAAATTCAATCTCGGGTCCAAGTACCCAGTCTCGGGTCCAAGTACCCAAATCAAATTCATTCTTGGGGCCACATACCCAATCTTGGGTCCAAGTACCCAAATCAAATTCAATCTCAGGTCCAAGTACCCAAATCAAATTCAATCTTGGGGCCAAGTACCCAATCTCAGGTCAAAGTACCCAAATCAAGTTTAGTCTCGGGTCTAAGTACCAAAATCAAATTCAATCTCAGGTCCAAGTACCTAATCTCGGGTCCAAATACCCAAATCAAATTCAGTCTTGGGTCCAAGTACCCAATCTCGGGTCAAAGTACCCAAATCAAATTCAGTCTCGGCTCCAAGTACCCAATCTCGAGTCCAAGCACCCAAACCCAATTCAGTCATGGGTCCAAGTACCCCATCTCGGGTCCAAGTACCCAATCTTGGGTCCAAGTACCCAAATCAAACCCAATCTAGGGTCCAAGTACCCGAATTCAATCCAGTCTCGGGTCCAAGTACCCAAATCAAGTTCAGCCTTGGGTCCAAGTACCCAAATCAAATTCAAGTAACCATCTCATCAAAATTAAGTCTTATTGCTTTTCACTCTCCTTTGTCGTAGTCTCAGATCGTTCAAGCAGGGGGCAAATTGTAGACCCTTAAATTTTAACCCATTCAAATCCGATAGTCAAAAATAATTTTTGTGGTATTTTATTTATTTTATTAATATTTTAATCACGAATAATATTTAATAGTTATTTTTAAAAAAATATAAAAAAATAATAAAAAAAATTGGACTGAGCGGTGAGCGTCGCATGGCAAGGCGGCACCGCAGATGGCAATATGGGGCAAATTGGGCACTGTCCAATTTGCCGCAGCCAGTTCTTACACGAATTGGCCCGCTGTGCCCGTTTTTGGCAGCGCAGCCCCCGGGCCCGACAACCCCCGCGCTGCCGATTTTTTTGACCAAACCTTGTTTTACCAGTTTTCTAATTTTTTCCTAAACAATTGGTATTTCCTTATTAAAATAGGATTAAGACTCTTTATTTTCCTATAAATACCACATTAAAACAAGAATAAAGAGGGAGGACAAAAAAAAGGAGGAAAAAACCCTAGAAAAGAAAAACGAACAGAACACAAATGAAACCTTAAAGAATAAGGAGAGAAAACCCAAGAAAAAGAACGGAGAAATCCTAAGGATTGGACTGAATCTTTCTTAGGCAAACTAAGAGGGGGAACACTAATAAGGGAGAATTAATAGGAACGAGGGTCGGCAATTGAGATTAACAGAGGATTAAACCACAAAGCAGAAGAGACGGCAACAAAGAGAGAAGAATAGCAGCAGCTTTTTGGAGAATGAAGAAAACCACAAACAGAAATATCAAGACAACCAAAGAAGAAGGCAGAGTATATACTGTCTTCACATTGTTCATCCAGAAATCAATTTGGAGGAGCCAACAAACGGAGGTTTGATCTTTAATTATAAATTACTCATGATCACAATAGCTTCGTTTCTTTGATTAATAAAAACATGGATGCAGTAACTTTATCATTGAACACACAGTACCTTGATCTTTGAATATGCAGTAAATTGATTTTTATTCCAATAACTTTAATCGTTTGCTTTAATTAACACATGGACCCACTTGCATGTTTCATAAAAAACATATAACTATCCAGCAGCCGTCGAGGATTTAAATTAATTATTAGAATTTATTTTGTTTACTTTTACTTCAAGAACCGTAGGTTATTTTATTAAAACTCAAAACCTCAAAATATTTTTATCCAAAAGCCTAAACCATTTCAATATTAAACTCCAAAATATTGATTATTTTTCTAAAACCTTAATTTATTTTTCCAAATCCAAAATTATTTTTTTAGGCAGTAAGTCAAATCCAAAAACCCTAACTATCCAAAACCCTAATTCCAAAACCCTAGTTTTAAAAACCCTAATTCCAAAACCCTAGTTTCTAAAACCCTAGTTTCAAAAACCCTAAAAATCCTAATTTCAAAACCCTAATTATAAAACTTTAGTTTCTAAAATCCTAATTCCAAAACCCTAGTTTCCAAAACCCTAGTTTCAAAAACCCTAAAAATCCTAATTTCAAAACCCTAATTATAAAACTTTAGTTTCTAAAACCCTAAGTTTTGAAACCCTAAATTCAATTGATAATTCTTTAAAACCCTAAATTTATATATTTATTGCTTTATTTAATTTTAGATTTGATTATATAGTTTATTATATTTTTTTGATGGTTGATTTATTTAATTTCAATACTTGATTTATTTAATTTTTCATGGATGGATATTTTCTTTATTATTATGATTATTATTTATTTGTTTTGGTATTAAAAGTGTAAGAGCTATGTTTCCACTTTGTGGGTACCTCATTAGCTAAATATCATGTAATTTAAATTGCTTTTATATTTTGAACCAATGTAAAGGACATGTTTTCATCTTCAGATGGGTGTCCATTTATTTTCTTTGTATTGGACATTGCTTGCATTTTAATATAATAATGCTTTATTTTAATTGTTGCATGTAATATGGATAATATTGTTATACTTAAGGAGTTTATAATATTAAGACCTGTAAAGGAGGCCGGTTCTAATGAACCGGGCGTTGTGGGGGTGCTAGGCCATTTCTCACCTTCTCCACATGTACCCAACTTTTCGAACCCATTAGGGGGTTGGGGATTCCTTAGGAATCGAGTCATCCACCCCTTTTGTAATATCCCTAATTATGCCCTAGTAGTCTTGGTGTTAGTGTTGTTGCACTTGAATTATGTATATATGATAAGTTGATAAGAAATTGGAAGAGAATGTTTTTGTATGTGTTTTGGAGAAGAAATTTAGGGTTTAGAGACAAATGCATATGTTGTGTATATGATGATATATATAACATATAAATGGGTCAAAGGAAGAGTCAATGCAAGAAGATATTTTTGTGGAATGTGCAATTACATATAAGGGCTTATATGAGACAAAAAGTTAGTTATATGATTGAGGGCATTTTGGTAATTGCTTGGATAAGATCACTTGGTGGAGATTAAAAGCAAATTTGACTTTGTGTCTTCATGATTTCCTTCTTTCTTTCAAGAGGTGCCGGCTCTCCAAAAACCAAGAGAGAAAGAGAGGTGATCTTGAGGTTTGAAGCAATTTGAAGAAGGAAGCAAGGGTTTTGGTTAAAGATTTGTGGATTTCTTCATCTAAGGTAAGATCTTTTCTTTAAATTCTTCAATTTCTTTGAAGTGGTGTGAGAAAGGAATTAGGGTTTGTTGGTTTGATGATGAGATGAGTTGTGTTTAGTGAAATTCTTTTTCTGTTTTACAATTAGTAAAGGCTGTGACTTGTATGATTTTTAATTAATTATAGAAAAATGTTCTTGAAGTGAATTTTTGATATGTTGTGCCTCTATGAGTCTAGAATGACTGAAAAATATGTTGATTCGATTTTGGAATGGTTATGAGTTTAGAAAGATTATTTTTAGTAGAACTGTTCCAGCAGGTACCTTAACTGAGACAGCTATATTTCGGGATTTTTAATAAAATGTAGAAAAATCATATCCAATTGAATTTTGGATATGTTGTTTCTTAGTGAGTCTAGTATTTGAGAAAAATAATTTGGAACCACGTTGATTGAATTTGATTTATGGAATTCACAAAGTTCAGAACTGCTGCCAGGATGCAGGGCAATTGGGGCAGTCTGGTTAGGTGAACTATTTGACCAAGATTTTGTGTTCAGTTTGATCTGAAATTTTAAAGGAATTATTTTAAGATACAAAAATAAATTCTGTAAAAATTTTAGAATTTTTAGTCAAGTATATTATTTTATACAATTTTTCAAAATAAGGATAAAATGGAGTCTAAAACCAGAATGTATTATTCATATGAATCATATCAATTGTTCTTTGCCCTAATTGCA
Source organism: Garcia nutans (assembly GCA_947685225.1). Classification (NCBI taxonomy): domain Eukaryota; kingdom Viridiplantae; phylum Streptophyta; class Magnoliopsida; order Malpighiales; family Euphorbiaceae; genus Garcia; species Garcia nutans. The sequence continues at coordinate 12,558,295 of CANTUV010000023.1, read as the reverse complement.
TTGTTGAGATTGAACAATGTTATGTTATGCATTGTGAATGGTTATGTGTTTCATGAATAATATACATTGAAATTGAAATGATAATTCAAATAAGACATGATATGAGACAATGCCATTGTGATTGGCTATGATGATGATATTGAAAGAAAGAAGGCATGTTTGCCTAAATGTGATGAGAATTTGAGAATGGAAATGGTAACTATATAATAAATGAATTGTTTGTTTAATATGTTATTCAGTTTCAGAGTTCTGGATTTGGGTGGCATGCCTAAGAAATGATGAAAGGTAACAGTCTTGCCGGGTTGAGGATCTCCTCATATGTGTTGAGTTGATGGTCCAAGAGACTGGGTCTGTTATTCTATGAGAATTGTGAATATAAGATATATGATTTGTAACAGTCTTGCCGGGTTGAGGATCTCCTCATATGTGTTGAGTGATGGTCCAAGAGACTGGGTCTGTTACACTATCCATGGATAGAGATACATGTATATACATTGCCTACGGGCGTGATTATTGTGACTATGAACCAAATCAGTAACTCTGAACTCTGAATATCGTATTAAATACTTGTTGGGCCCATAGGTGTCAAGGTTATATGAATGTCCTAAATAATGTTATGAGTTAATGAAATGAGATGTTGGTTATTGAGAAAGATGTTGAAATGTGGTATACTCATATGACTATGATTTGTGAAATGCATAATTATGTGTTAACTTTATATTTATGATGTTGATCTTATCAATAACATATGTGGCATTGCATTAAATTTAAGCATACCATTAACATGTTTTATCTTACTAAGTCGTTGGCTTAGCGCGATAGTGTTTAATCGCGCAGGTAATAGAGTGGATAGGGTTGAACCCGAGAGTTCATCAAGACCAAGTGAGAGTAGACCTTGTTGAATCCATTTTTGGAGCTTAAAGATCAGAGCAGACTTGCCAATCATGTATATTTCTTTATATTTTGTAAAGAAATGTTTAGTATGTAAATATGTAAATATTTTATAACTTCCGCTGTGTAATATTTAAATATAGGGGTTGTCACAAAACCTTTATTTTATGTTGCACTAGAAGTGTAAATTCTTTTTGCAGGTTGTAGTTGAGGCTACAAGGGGGATTTATTGGGAGTGTACTGAGAATGATTTTGTTTGCATTGGTTTGTGTAAAATGTTTTTAAAAATAAGAAAAAAAAACCGGTTTTGTCGACACTTGGGACTCAATTTTTAGGCGAAACTATGGCAAAATTTTTGTAAAAAAAATCGGAACTAAAATTTGACTAAGTAAAATTGGTAGCAACATTAGGTTAGTGTGGCGCCTCTACTCAGCTTACACATGTAGGTCGGGAAGGGGTGTTACACCTTTCTTTTTTTTGGCCCGTCCGGGTGGTGACTCCATTTTCTCCGAGCTTAGGTCCGTGTTCTCTAAGGCCCCGAGCTTAAATAGTGCCGAAGTCGCAAGAACCATTCCATCGAGAGTGGGGGCAAAAATCCCTGCTCATAGTAAGCCAAAGCACTCTCATTGGTTCTTTCCAGATGCTCATTCAGGTCTTGCATTAGAACAATAGAAGTCTTCATATCTATGGCTTTATTTTTAGAATGTTGGAAACACGAGTAGTGGAGGCCCAAGCATGGTAGCCAAAGACATGAGAGATATCCATTTCAATATATTTGGTTGGCAACTTCTTGATGATATGACCTTATAGGTAATCCTTTCATTAGCCCACTTTTGCCCAATATTTCCGTTGAGGTTCAACAGTATAACATACTTCCTTATGCTTGAAGGCTTGGTATGATAATTTTTTTTAATCTTAAAATCATATTTTGGCCTTGTCAAATCAGTGTCATTAAACCTCAGGACTCAATTTTCTAAATTAACACATCTATAAAATGACAACCCTAGTTACCATACTAAACTTGAGAATCATTTCCATTTGACCAAGAACTGTTGCACTTCAGATTGGCACATGCACATTACCTGGCCAAAAGTCTTGTTGAGTTTAAATATTATCTATCTCATATGCATGCTTATTCAAACTATCTCCACTAATAGACTCCACCTACTAAGAGAGATCAACAGGTCTTTAATAGGCTTAAAATGAGGTCTATAAGGGACATGGATTAAGTGAAGGTCATTTTAAACTTGAGCTGATGCGACACTGTTGATAAACTTTCACACTATAAACTTCTTGTTGGAACTGTATACTGTTGGAGGTTCCATTTTGTAATATCCCAATGTGTGCCCTAGAAGTTGGATACAATTGTTGTTTTGATTTGAATTAAATGTATATATGTATTTGTAAAGGAAATGAGTGTGTTAAGAGAATGTATATGTTGTGTATATTGTAATATATATAACATATAAGTTGGTCAAATGGGGAGTCAAGGTAAGAGGATATTTTAACTTGTGCTAAGTGAAATTACTATAAAGGGCATATAAGTGACAAAAGATAAGTTGAATGGATGAGGGCAATTAGGTAATTGTCTTGTTAAATTGCTTGGTGGATATTTAAAGAAGAAGAGAAGTTGAATTTGTATTCTTTTTCTCTCTTCTTTGTTGGTGTGGCCGGCTACCAAAGGGAAAGGAAGAGCAAATGAGGTGTTTTGATTTCTAACATCAAATTGAAGGATGAATCAAAGGATGAAGTTGGAGATTTGTGAAATTTCTTCATCTAAGGTAAGTACTCTCTTGTTTTCCTTTGGTATTTTGAAGATGTGTTTGATGTGTGTTGTGATTTGTTAATATCTTGATTTAGAGTGTTTGTGATGTGTTTAAAAGTATGGAAATTGATTGTGAGTTAAAAAGGTTAAATTGGTGCTGGTTTTGTTTGAAAATGGTAAGTTAAATGGATGTTGTTATAGAAAGAAGAAGATTGATGTTGGTTTTTAGGGTTTGATGTGGTAAGTGTTTGAATGTATGGTTGATCTAGTGTTAATGTGAATATTGAGATAAATATGTGTTAATAACATGAATTACACCCATTTGAATGAGATTGTGTTGTGTATAAGTTGTTCTTAATTCAATCAAAGAAGTGTTGGTTATGTTTAGGGTTTTATATATGAGAGACATGGCCAAAATAAGAATGGAACACGGCCAAGTCCTATTAATTTTGGGAGACACGGCTAAGTTGAGGGAAGTTTGGCCGTGTTGGATGGATTTTAGGAGAGACACGGCCACAAGCTTGGCCGTGTCCCTTGAGTGTGTTTGCCACTGCCTGATTTTTGTTGAGAGACACGGCCGTGTCCCTTGCCCATGTCTGCCTCGGCTTGAATTGGTATTGAGAGACACGGCCACAAGCTTGGCCGTGTCCCTTGGGTGTGTTGGCTACTGTGATGGTACTTTGCTCTTCTTGTTTTATGGAGATTGAACATACATTCATAAATGTGATGAATGAACCAAAGCATTACTCTGAAAATTGAATGGCATATTAGTGTCATTTGGGCCCGAGTCTGTCATTGTTGTCAATATGATATATATAAATGTTGTAATAAACGAGTAATGAAATCTATGGTGGATTTGGTTGGAAATGTGATTCATGATTGATGAATTGTGAATAAAATAATGACATGAAATGTTATGTAATATGTATATTGAAATATTGATTGTGAGTATTAATGTTGGATTGATGATTGGTGATAATGATATGATATGTAATGTGGGTATTAATATGTTGATGGTGATTATTAGTGATGAATTGTGGTTGGTAAAAATGATATGTAATATCCCAATGTATGTAATATCCCTATGCATGCCCTAGAAGTTTTGTTGTTGTTGTTGTTGGTTTGAATTGAGAAATGGGAAGAGAATGTTTTTGTATGGTGGTTGGGAAAGAAAAGAGGGTTTAGAGATAATTGTATATGTTGCTTATATGGTGATATATATAACATATAAAGTGGTCAAAATGGAAAGTCAAGGAAAGAGGATATTTTTGTGTTGGTTGTGAAATTACTTAAATGGGTATAGATATGACAAAAGCTTAGTTAAATGGATGAGGGTATTATAGTAATTTTCTTTTGAATGGGTATTTAATGCCTATTGACTTTGTGTTTCTTCATTTTTTCTTCTTCTTCTTGTTGTTGTGTGGCTGGCTCATCAAAGAGAGAAGAGAGCAAGAGAACAAGTGATGGTTTTGATGATTTCAAGTTCAAAGTGAAGGAAGTTTTCAAAGTTACAAGTTGGAGTTTCAAGGAATTTCATTATTTGGTAAGTTTGCTCTTGTTTACTCTTGTTATTTTTGAAGTTATGCTTGAGTTGAGTTGTGATTGGATGATGGTATGATTAAGTTGCTTATGGTGTGATCTTAAGTATTGATTTTGCTTGATAGATGAGAAGTTGGGTTGGTGTTGGTGATGGAAGAGTAAGAGTTGTGTTTAGTGATATTGTTTCTGTTTTACAATTAGTAAAGGCTGTGATTTGTATGATTTTTAATTAATTATAGAAAAATGTTCTTGAAGTGAATTTTTGATATGTTGTGCCTCTATGAGTCTAGAATGACTGAAAAATATGTTGATTCGATTTTGGATAGGTTATGAGTTTAGAAAGATTATTTTTATTAGACCTGTTCCAGCAGGTACCTTAACTGAGACAGCTCTATTTCGGGATTTTTAATAAAATGTAGAAAACTCATATCCAATTGAATTTTGGATATGTTGTTGCTTAGTGAGTCTAGTATTTGAGAAAAATAATTTGGAACCACGTTGATTGAATTTGATTTATGGAATTCACAAAGTTCAGAACTGCTGCCAGGATGCAGGGCAATTGGGGCAGTCTAGTTAGGTGAACTATATGACCAAGATTTTGTGTTCAGTTTGATCTGAAATTTTAAAGGAATGATTTTAAGATACAAAACTAAATTCTGTAAAAATTTTAGAATTTTTAGTCAAGTAGATTATTTTATACAATTTTTCAAAATAAGGATAAAATGGAGTCTAAAACCAGAATGTACTATTCATATGGTCATTTTGCTAATATTCCTTTTGGATTAGGTTGTGAAGAGGTTGAATTGCCCTAATTGCATTGTTGAGATTGAATAATGTTATGTTATGCATTGTGAATGGTAATGTGTTTCATGAGTAATGCACACTGAAATGTTATACCAAAGATGTTATAATGATTCAAATGAAATATGATTGAAGCATGCATTGATGATAGGATTGAATAATAATGTGAGTGTTTAGATAATGTAATGAATATTGTATATAATGATGAAATGAAGTGAGAATGATATGATGTTATGAGAAAATGGTTTTGTTGTAATGTGAGATGTTGAGGCATGATTGCTTAACTTGCTTGTGAAAAAGAAATGAATTGAAAAAGTATTGATAAGTTTAATGAACGGACCTATCCGTCTCCTGCGGAACCATGCGGACCCAGTGGGTTGGGCAACCGATCTTGGACTACCGATCTGGTAGGAGGAAGGTTCGATATAGTCAGTATTATACGTACCTATTTGCCTCCTGCGGACCCATTGGAATGGGCAACCGAACTTGGACAACCGACCTGGATGGGGAAGGGTATGTTATTGATAATGTTATACGTGCCTATTTGCCTCCTGCGGACCCTTGGGATTGGAGGGCAACCGACCTGGTTGGGAAAGGGTACGTATATAAAGTCATAGTTGTTGGCTATAATGATAAATTTAAATGAGTATAATGAATGGTGCTATTATATGAATATTGATGTGACATTGAACAAAGCAACATATTGAATAGATAATATGCTTTTGATTGATATATGTAATTAATTTGTGACATTGCATTTTAGCATGAATTATCTTACTAAGCCCTTGGCTTAGCGCGATAGTGTTTAATCGCGCAGGTAATAGAGCTGATAGAGTCGAACCCGAGAGTTCATCAAGACCAAGTGAGGGTAGACCTTGAAGAGTTGATTTTGGGAACTTAAAGATCAGAAGAGAATTGCCAATCATGTATACTTCTTTATATTTTGTAAAGTAATGTTTATAATGTAAAAATATGGATATTTTTAAATATGTACTCAAGTGTTTGTAAATATGTACATATTTTATAACTTCCGTTGTGTAATATTTAAATGTATATATATATATAACTAATATGTTTTGTTTTATAAGTAAATGATCTACTTTTCTATAATGTATAATGATAAGGGTATTGTATCAAGTTTAAAGTGTTTTGAACTAGAAGTGTAAATCTTTTTTTCAGGTTGTAGTTGAGGTTATAAGGCGGATTTATTGGAAGTGTACTGAGAATGATTTTGTTTGCATTGGTTTGTGTAAAAAAAAATGTTTTCAAAAATCCAGTTTTGTCGACACTTGGGATTGAATTTTTAGGCGAAGCTATGGCAAAATTTCTGTAAAAATCGGAACTAAAATTTGACTAAGTAAAAATGGTAGCAACATTAGGATAGTGTGGCGCCTCTACTCAACTTACACACGTAGGTCGGGAAGGGGTGTTACAATGTATGCCCTAGAAGTTTTGAATATTATTGTTGTTTTAATTGGATTGAATGTATATGTTAATTTGAAAGAGAAAAGAATTTTTAAAGAAAGTGTATATGTTGCATATATGGTAGTATAATTAACATATACATAAGTCAAATAGAGAGTCAATGGAGGAGGATATTTATTTTGTGAGTGTGAAATTACTTAAAAGGACATATAAGGGAAAAGAGAGTTAGAATAAATGGAAAAGGGTAATTAAGTAATTTTCCTTGTTGGATTGCATGGTGGAGATTTAAAGAAGAAGAAGTGGTTGAATTGTTTTTATTTTCTTTTCTTTTATTGAAGAGGCCGGCTATCAAAGGGGGAAGAGAGCAAAGGAAGTGTTTTGATTTTTAAAATCAAATTGAAGGGAGAATAAAGAAATTAAGTTGGAGATTTGTGAAATTCAACAACTTTGGTAAGTTCTTTTTCTTGATTTCCTTTGTTCTTTAGAAGTTGTGTTTGAAGTGAATTATGGTTTGTTGATTTTATGAGTAGATGTGTTTGTGATGTGTTTTTAAGTGTTAAAATTGATTGTAAGTTAAGAAGTTGAATTGGTGTTATTATTGGAAGTGTTGTAGTTGATTTTGTGTTAAGGTTTTGAAGTGTAACATGAGGTTTAACTTGAGTTTGTTTAGTTATTGTCATAGATCTTCATGTGGTTGATGTTTGTTGGAATTTTGGGCTTTGGAATGAGATTTTGGCCGACGGCAGTAGCCTTCTGGATGCCACGCCCGTGGCCTTGGGTGCCATGGCCGTGGCCATTCATAGTTGTTTGAAGCCATGGCCTTGGAGGATAGGAACATGAGTGGCAGAATCCTTCTTTATCCCACGCCCGTGGGGGTTGAGGTGGCCACGGCCTTGGGCTCTAACATGCATAAAGGTCTTAGATGAGGTTATTAAGTGATAAATTGTATTGGAATTGATGTATTGTATCATTTTTGGGATTAGGTTTTGAAAGAAGATGATTTGCCCAAATTTGGGAAGTGAAGAATCTTGGAAAAGGAAAGTGTTTGGAATTGTGTGAATTGTTATTGAGGTAAGTACAAACTTACCTAGATGCATTCTTTTATATGATTTTAAGACTTAAAACAATGTTAAGTAAGTTATTATATTGTTAATATAATGTGACCGGTATTATGATTTGTATAGTATGAAAGGGAAGAGGATCATTCAAAAAGGTATGTGCAATGCAATTTATTATGATAAATGCTTTTATGATGAATTACTTTAATGTAAATTGAGATATAAAGAGATGTGAAACTAATGTTCTGGATTATAATAATGTACACGATATGGTTGAATAATGATATGTTTGTGTATTTTAATGATGATGCATATGATACTATATGAACAATGTTATGTTTTATGCATTGTGAATCTTGTGAATTGTATTGTGCTATATGAATAATGTACTTTGTAAGGTTATAGCAATGATGCTATATGTATAATGCGAATGAGGTGATGAGGTAATTGATTATGGATACTTGAATAATGAAATATTATACTATGAGTTGAGACAAATGTGATATGAAGCCATTGTGATTGGCTATGATAATTCAAATGTGATATGAAGCCATTGTGATTGGCTATGATGATTCAATTGAAAGAAATAAGGCATGTTTGCCTAGATGATGATGAGAATTTAAAATGGTATTGATGATGAAATAATCAATAAATTGTGTAGCTAATGTGTTATTCTATTTTCAGAGTTTGTTGTTGGTGGCATGCCTAATGATGGTAACAATCTCTTGAAGTTAGGTTGGGCTTGATCCTTGAAGCCAAGTTGGGTAGAAGTTTAACATGTTTTACTCCCCTTGAAGCTTGGTTGGGTCTAGTCCTTGAAGCCTAATTGAGATGTTACAACCCTTGAAGCTTGGTTGGGTTGGTTCTTGAAGCCAAGTTGGTTTGATACTTAGCATGCTTTGTTCCCCTTGAAGCTTGGTTGAACCTAATCCTTGAAGCCTAGTTGGGATTATGATATTGATAAATGTGATAATAAAACCAAAGCATTAACTCTGAAAGTCGAATAGCATATTAGTGTCTTTTGGGCCCGAGTCTGTCTTTGTTGTCAATGTGATATACAAGTGTTGAAAGAAATTAGTAATGAGATCTATGGTTGACTTCATTGGAAGTGTGAGTCATGATTGGTATGATATGTAATGTGTGTATTGATATATTGATTGTGAGTAGTGGTGATGGATTGTGGTTGTTGATAATGATTGTCTTTGTTGAAAATGTGATTCATGAATGGTAAATTGTGAATAAAGTAATGTTATGAAGTATGACACATAATGTGTATATTGATATATTGGCTATGAGTATTATTAACGGATTATGGTTGGTGATAATGACTTGTATATATGTATATAATATGTGAATGTAGTCGAGATATATGAAAGGTGCAATTAGAAATGAAAAACATGATAAGAAACTATTAATACGTGGAATTTCTATAAGGTATGTTTATATGTTATATTTGTACTACTAAGCTCTCGGGCTTAGCGCGGATGTGTATTCGTGCAGGTATCTAGGTGGAAGATATGAAGTCTTTCATTATGCCACAAGTAGAGTAAGAGTTTGTCGAGACCAACTAGAGGGTGATGCATACATGTAAAACTTTTAATTATGATGTATTTCTGATTAAGTGCATTCATATACATAAATGAAGTTTTGATAAAGATAAGACTATTATATATATATGTAAGATCATTAAAAGTATAATGATTTTATAAATATTCTTTAAATGAATGTAAGGTGGTTTGAACACTGGTAAAGGTTTTTAAATTGTAACGAAAAGTGACATCCTTGTACTTTATATACTTACTGTATGTATACTAGGTATAGGTATAGTACTTATATGAAGTATCGGGGTGTTACAATTATTTTGGTATCAGAGCTTAGGTTCGAGATTCTCAGCCTAAGTGAAACTAAAAAGAGAATTTTTGAAGAGTTTAAATAGAATTAAAAAGAAGAGTTTTGAAATGCAATTGGTAATACATGCATATGCATTCACACCTAGGTTGGTCTCCAACGTGGCATTATGTGATTTGTGATGTATCTGAATTACATGAGATAGATTTTGGTGCGTAAATGAGGTTTTATATGAAAGCAAATTTTGAAATGTTGATAATTGAAAGATGATAGTAATATAAATAAATGATATGGAATTTATAAGTAAAAAGTTTGATTATTGATATGTGTTTGACATATTTAGAAATGAAAAGAAGAATAAAGTTGAAAATGAGTTGAAATCAAAATCAAGATTAAAGTATGTACTCTTTCCTCTACACTTTGAACCTCTTTATAATAAAGTTTATGTTGGGATTGCTCGACAGAGGAAATATTGTTGGATTGTTAATGTTGAAAGATATGTTACTAAAATGGGGAGAGTATGGTGGAATATTGAATGAGTTGATTAGTATAAACAAAGTGTGACTATATAAAGTTTGGGATATATATATAAAGTTAAGGTTTTGTTTAAAAGAGAAAGAGAGATGATATGGGTTAAGTAAGAATATAGATTGATAATGTTATTTTAATGTAAACAATGTGAATTCAATGTTAGAAATGCGGGATGCTTGGATACTGTGAAAGCTCATGGTAATATGTGATATTTGAGATTTTTGAAATGAGCTTGATAATTGTGAAAACTATATGTTTTGATATTGCTTTGTGACATATATATAAAAGATGTTGTTAAAGTGATATTAAGAAAAGATGAGTTGACAAATTGAAGTTTAAGCGAAGTAGTAAGTTGAAAAGTTAAAGTTTTAGTGGAATTTGATAAAGATTATTGGGATATTGATGGTTTAATGTATATTCAATACATGAGCTAGGTGAAATGACTAATATTGCACATGAAAGTATTATGAATTGAGTAATGTGATTGATAGTATGAGAATTTGTTTTGAAGTAAAAAGGGAAGTGGATAAGCAAATGAAAATGAGCTATTTTAAGTCATTTTACTGCAAAGGGTAAAAATGGATGTGGAGGTATATTAAATGCTTTTAAAGATGAAAGTGAAAGAGATATCACATGGGGAATGTGACCAAGATGGATGTGAAGTGTTATTATAGTCAGGATATATATATATTTGTAGTGTGTATAAATACTTTACATTATATTGGAAGAATGAGAATGATAGAGTTTAAAAGATAGTGATAAACATTAAATTTGTATTAAATGTATGAAAAAGAAAAATAAATCAGAGTATATAATTAAATGTATACAAGTATATGATATGTGAACTGAGTCTTTCAATATGAATGAAATTATGATATATATATAAAAAAGTGTGAATCACATTATGAAAATGATCTATGAATATGTATGTGGTATAATTAAGGAATTAGTGTTATGGAAACGATGTTGTATGTATTAGTGGACCTAAGAGAGATTAGGTCTTGAACTGTGTAAAGCTAGATGGATTATGTGATGGAAGTGAGAATGGAATGGACTTGAGTAATATTGGACAGTGGAAATTGTTATAAGGAGCATTGAACTCGATGATCATATGATATTTAAAGTTACAAAAATATTCACATATGGAAAGTTCTATGTAATTATATATTATAAGAAATTGTAAATGGATTTGAAATGAAGTGACGAATAGAAATTGTATGGAAACTGCATATGATTGAATATGTATATAGTAATATTGTTGAAATATAACTGAAATTAATAAAGATCATATAATCAAGTGCAAATTAGTTTGAAACGGAGTTGGAATGTGTCAACTTCTGATATTGCAAAAATGTAAAGAAGGATTATGTAATTTTTGAGATACACCTTAGCCTTGTATCTATAAAGATTGAGAATAAAATTATATAAGAATAGAATTGATTTGAAAGTTCTAGGCTTGAATATTAATCTCTTAAGGCCATATGTTTTGTTCAGTATATTTGATCAATTAATTTGTTATCCATGGATTTGGGTCTTGGATGATATGATTGTAATATAGATTTGGTGAGATTGGAATTTTGTTTGAGAAGTATAGTTAAAAGTTGTGATGGATAAGGTTGTACCTTATCATTTTATGTTAAGAATTTGGTTATATTTATGAAGGTAAAGGGAGAAAAAGGAAATTATGAAAATGTTTTGAGTTATGGATAATATGACAAAAAGGTAATCAAAATAAATATAACAATGATATGAAATGTGAGGAGATATTAAAAAGGGAGATATTATAAAATGTGACTGAAAGTTATACTAAATATGTTTATGATATGTAATGAATGAATGAACTTAAGGTTTAAGTGATTGAACTATAGATAGTAAATATGGTATATAATTATTATGAGAATTGGTGGGAATTATATTAAGATAATAGAGAATAAACTATGTGTATATTGAAAGATAATTTGAAGTGATTTGTTATCATGATAATTTAATTGAATATGGATCGGAAGTGATCAGAAATTGAATGTAAGTTTGCTCTAATGGAATTAAGTTATATATATATACATATATGAATATGGTGAAATTTCATAATAAGTTAATCGTTGGTTGGAATTGGACAAAATTGGAATGTGGGTATATTGTGACAAATAAATCAAGTGATCTGGATTTGGCTAAGATGATGATTTATTATTGAGATTTAATATGTATAGTTGTACTAAGAGTGTAATTATTTACATGATAATGTGTATGATGTAAAATGTTAAAGTGAGATGAGACATAAATGAATGGAGTTATAGTGGTTATAAATCATGAAAAGGGAAAAGATTGGTTATTTATAAAATAAGTTGAAAAGTAATGTATTAATATGTAAGTTAAGTGAAAAGCATGCTAAAGAAGTAACTCAATTTATGAAAAATAAGGATTTTGTTATCCAGTGAGGTTTGATAAATGTCTATTTAGACAGTGATTGTAATGACGGGATAATTAATGCTCAGATATAACCAATGATTTTTGAGGTTAAAGTTAAGAGAGTAATTATAAAGAAGTGAAGGAACAAAATATATTAAATATAAAGATTGGAGGAAATGTAAGTGTACTATAAAATGATCTGATTCTTGTATAAAGACATTAATAGGAAATGTAATGAATTCTTTTTGAATGTTTGATCAAGGAAGTAATAAGATATATAAACATATAGAATGATGAGTTAAAGAATTTAGAGAAGTTGATTAACTCTAAGGGGAGAGTTGAAGTTATATGGTTTGATGACATAATAACTTAAGGATATACTTAACTTCATATGGAAGTTAAGATAGCATTTTGTTAAGAATGGATTGTTACGGTACTGATAATTTCGAGGACGAAATTATTTAAGGGGGAGAGAATTGTAATATCCCAATGTATGCCCTAGAAGTTTTGAATATTATTGTTGTTTTAATTGGATTGAATGTATATGTTAATTTGAAAGAGAAAAGAATTTTTAAAGAAAGTGTATATGTTGCATATATGGTAGTATAATTAACATATACATAAGTCAAATAGAGAGTCAATGGAGGAGGATATTTATTTTGTGAGTGTGAAATTACTTAAAAGGACATATAAGGGAAAAGAGAGTTAGAATAAATGGAAAAGGGTAATTAAGTAATTTTCCTTGTTGGATTGCATGGTGGAGATTTAAAGAAGAAGAAGTGGTTGAATTGTTTTTATTTTCTTTTCTTTTATTGAAGAGGCCGGCTATCAAAGGGGGAAGAGAGCAAAGGAAGTGTTTTGATTTTTAAAATCAAATTGAAGGGAGAATAAAGAAATTAAGTTGGAGATTTGTGAAATTCAACAACTTTGGTAAGTTCTTTTTCTTGATTTCCTTTGTTCTTTAGAAGTTGTGTTTGAAGTGAATTATGGTTTGTTGATTTTATGAGTAGATGTGTTTGTGATGTGTTTTTAAGTGTTAAAATTGATTGTAAGTTAAGAAGTTGAATTGGTGTTATTATTGGAAGTGTTGTAGTTGATTTTGTGTTAAGGTTTTGAAGTGTAACATGAGGTTTAACTTGAGTTTGTTTAGTTATTGTCATAGATCTTCATGTGGTTGATGTTTGTTGGAATTTTGGGCTTTGGAATGAGATTTTGGCCGACGGCAGTAGCCTTCTGGATGCCACGCCCGTGGCCTTGGGTGCCATGGCCGTGGCCATTCATAGTTGTTTGAAGCCATGGCCGTGGAGGATAGGAACATGAGTGGCAGAATCCTTCTTTATCCCACGCCCGTGGGGGTTGAGGTGGCCACGGCCGTGGGCTCTAACATGCATAAAGGTCTTAGATGAGGTTATTAAGTGATAAATTGTATTGGAATTGATGTATTGTATCATTTTTGGGATTAGGTTTTGAAAGAAGATGATTTGCCCAAATTTGGGAAGTGAAGAATCTTGGAAAAGGAAAGTGTTTGGAATTGTGTGAATTGTTATTGAGGTAAGTACAAACTTACCTAGATGCATTCTTTTATATGATTTTAAGACTTAAAACAATGTTAAGTAAGTTATTATATTGTTAATATAATGTGACCGGTATTATGATTTGTATAGTGTGAAAGGGAAGAGGATCATTCAAAAAGGTATGTGCAATGCAATTTATTATGATAAATGCTTTTATGATGAATTACTTTAATGTAAATTGAGACATAAAGAGATGTGAAACTAATGTTCTGGATTATAATAATGTACACGATATGGTTGAATAATGATATGTTTGTGTATTTTAATGATGATGCATATGATACTATATGAACAATGTTATGTTTTATGCATTGTGAATCTTGTGAATTGTATTGTGCTATATGAATAATGTACTTTGTAAGGTTATAGCAATGATGCTATATGTATAATGCGAATGAGGTGATGAGGTAATTGATTATGGATACTTGAATAATGAAATATTATACTATGAGTTGAGACAAATGTGATATGAAGCCATTGTGATTGGCTATGATAATTCAAATGTGATATGAAGCCATTGTGATTGGCTATGATGATTCAATTGAAAGAAATAAGGCATGTTTGCCTAGATGATGATGAGAATTTAAAATGGTATTGATGATGAAATAATCAATAAATTGTGTAGCTAATGTGTTATTCTATTTTCAGAGTTTGTTGTTGGTGGCATGCCTAATGATGGTAACAATCTCTTGAAGTTAGGTTGGGCTTGATCCTTGAAGCCAAGTTGGGTAGAAGTTTAACATGTTTTACTCCCCTTGAAGCTTGGTTGGGTCTAGTCCTTGAAGCCTAATTGAGATGTTACAACCCTTGAAGCTTGGTTGGGTTGGTTCTTGAAGCCAAGTTGGTTTGATACTTAGCATGCTTTGTTCCCCTTGAAGCTTGGTTGAACCTAATCCTTGAAGCCTAGTTGGGATTATGATATTGATAAATGTGATAATAAAACCAAAGCATTAACTCTGAAAGTCGAATAGCATATTAGTGTCTTTTGGGCCCGAGTCTGTCTTTGTTGTCAATGTGATATACAAGTGTTGAAAGAAATTAGTAATGAGATCTATGGTTGACTTCATTGGAAGTGTGAGTCATGATTGGTATGATATGTAATGTGTGTATTGATATATTGATTGTGAGTAGTGGTGATGGATTGTGGTTGTTGATAATGATTGTCTTTGTTGAAAATGTGATTCATGAATGGTAAATTGTGAATAAAGTAATGTTATGAAGTATGACACATAATGTGTATATTGATATATTGGCTATGAGTATTATTAACGGATTATGGTTGGTGATAATGACTTGTATATATGTATATAATATGTGAATGTAGTCGAGATATATGAAAGGTGCAATTAGAAATGAAAAACATGATAAGAAACTATTAATACGTGGAATTTCTATAAGGTATGTTTATATGTTATATTTGTACTACAAAGCTCTCGGGCTTAGCGCGGATGTGTATTCGTGCAGGTATCTAGGTGGAAGATATGAAGTCTTTCATTATGCCACAAGTAGAGTAAGAGTTTGTCGAGACCAACTAGAGGGTGATGCATACATGTAAAACTTTTAATTATGATATATTTCTGATTAAGTGCATTCATATACATAAATGAAGTTTTGATAAAGATAAGACTATTATATATATATGTAAGATCATTAAAAGTATAATGATTTTATAAATATTCTTTAAATGAATGTAAGGTGGTTTGAACACTGGTAAAGGTTTTTAAATTGTAACGAAAAGTGACATCCTTGTACTTTATATACTTACTGTATGTATACTAGGTATAGGTATAGTACTTATATGAAGTATCGGGGTGTTACAATTATTTTGGTATCAGAGCTTAGGTTCGAGATTCTCAGCCTAAGTGAAACTAAAAAGAGAATTTTTGAAGAGTTTAAATAGAATTAAAAAGAAGAGTTTTGAAATGCAATTGGTAATACATGCATATGCATTCACACCTAGGTTGGTCTCCAACGTGGCATTATGTGATTTGTGATGTATCTGAATTACATGAGATAGATTTTGGTGCGTAAATGAGGTTTTATATGAAAGCAAATTTTGAAATGTTGATAATTGAAAGATGATAGTAATATAAATAAATGATATGGAATTTATAAGTAAAAAGTTTGATTATTGATATGTGTTTGACATATTTAGAAATGAAAAGAAGAATAAAGTTGAAAATGAGTTGAAATCAAAATCAAGATTAAAGTATGTACTCTTTCCTCTACACTTTGAACCTCTTTATAATAAAGTTTATGTTGGGATTGCTCGACAGAGGAAATATTGTTGGATTGTTAATGTTGAAAGATATGTTACTAAAATGGGGAGAGTATGGTGGAATATTGAATGAGTTGATTAGTATAAACAAAGTGTGACTATATAAAGTTTGGGATATATATATAAAGTTAAGGTTTTGTTTAAAAGAGAAAGAGAGATGATATGGGTTAAGTAAGAATATAGATTGATAATGTTATTTTAATGTAAACAATGTGAATTCAATGTTAGAAATGCGGGATGCTTGGATACTGTGAAAGCTCATGGTAATATGTGATATTTGAGATTTTTGAAATGAGCTTGATAATTGTGAAAACTATATGTTTTGATATTGCTTTGTGACATATATATAAAAGATGTTGTTAAAGTGATATTAAGAAAAGATGAGTTGACAAATTGAAGTTTAAGCGAAGTAGTAAGTTGAAAAGTTAAAGTTTTAGTGGAATTTGATAAAGATTATTGGGATATTGATGGTTTAATGTATATTCAATACATGAGCTAGGTGAAATGACTAATATTGCACATGAAAGTATTATGAATTGAGTAATGTGATTGATAGTATGAGAATTTGTTTTGAAGTAAAAAGGGAAGTGGATAAGCAAATGAAAATGAGCTATTTTAAGTCATTTTACTGCAAAGGGTAAAAATGGATGTGGAGGTATATTAAATGCTTTTAAAGATGAAAGTGAAAGAGATATCACATGGGGAATGTGACCAAGATGGATGTGAAGTGTTATTATAGTCAGGATATATATATATTTGTAGTGTGTATAAATACTTTACATTATATTGGAAGAATGAGAATGATAGAGTTTAAAAGATAGTGATAAACATTAAATTTGTATTAAATGTATGAAAAAGAAAAATAAATCAGAGTATATAATTAAATGTATACAAGTATATGATATGTGAACTGAGTCTTTCAATATGAATGAAATTATGATATATATAAAAAAAAGTGTGAATCACATTATGAAAATGATCTATGAATATGTATGTGGTATAATTAAGGAATTAGTGTTATGGAAACGATGTTGTATGTATTAGTGGACCTAAGAGAGATTAGGTCTTGAACTGTGTAAAGCTAGATGGATTATGTGATGGAAGTGAGAATGGAATGGACTTGAGTAATATTGGACAGTGGAAATTGTTATAAGGAGCATTGAACTCGATGATCATATGATATTTAAAGTTACAAAAATATTCACATATGGAAAGTTCTATGTAATTATATATTATAAGAAATTGTAAATGGATTTGAAATGAAGTGACGAATAGAAATTGTATGGAAACTGCATATGATTGAATATGTATATAGTAATATTGTTGAAATATAACTGAAATTAATAAAGATCATATAATCAAGTGCAAATTGGTTTGAAACGGAGTTGGAATGTGTCAACTTCTGATATTGCAAAAATGTAAAGAAGGATTATGTAATTTTTGAGATACACCTTAGCCTTGTATCTATAAAGATTGAGAATAAAATTATATAAGAATAGAATTGATTTGAAAGTTCTAGGCTTGAATATTAATCTCTTAAGGCCATGTGTTTTGTTCAGTATATTTGATCAATTAATTTGTTATCCATGGATTTGGGTATTGGATGATATGATTGTAATATAGATTTGGTGAGATTGGAATTTTGTTTGAGAAGTATAGTTAAAAGTTGTGATGGATTAGGTTGTACCTTATCATTTTATGTTAAGAATTTGGTTATATTTATGAAGGTAAAGGGAGAAAAAGGAAATTATGAAAATGTTTTGAGTTATGGATAATATGACAAAAAGGTAATCAAAATAAATATAACAATGATATGAAATGTGAGGAGATATTAAAAAGGGAGATATTATAAAATGTGACTGAAAGTTATACTAAATATGTTTATGATATGTAATGAATGAATGAACTTAAGGTTTAAGTGATTGAACTATAGATAGTAAATATGGTATATAATTATTATGAGAATTGGTGGGAATTATATTAAGATAATAGAGAATAAACTATGTGTATATTGAAAGATAATTTGAAGTGATTTGTTATCATGATAATTTAATTGAATATGGATCGGAAGTGATCAGAAATTGAATGTAAGTTTGCTCTAATGGAATTAAGTTATATATATATACATATATGAATATGGTGAAATTTCATAATAAGTTAATCGTTGGTTGGAATTGGACAAAATTGGAATGTGGGTATATTGTGACAAATAAATCAAGTGATCTGGATTTGGCTAAGATGATGATTTATTATTGAGATTTAATATGTATAGTTGTACTAAGAGTGTAATTATTTACATGATAATGTGTATGATGTAAAATGTTAAAGTGAGATGAGACATAAATGAATGGAGTTATAGTGGTTATAAATCATGAAAAGGGAAAAGATTGGTTATTTATAAAATAAGTTGAAAAGTAATGAATTAATATGTAAGTTAAGTGAAAAGCATGCTAAAGAAGTAACTCAATTTATGAAAAATAAGGATTTTGTTATCCAGTGAGGTTTGATAAATGTCTATTTAGACAGTGATTGTAATGACGGGATAATTAATGCTCAGATATAACCAATGATTTTTGAGGTTAAAGTTAAGAGAGTAATTATAAAGAAGTGAAGGAACAAAATATATTAAATATAAAGATTGGAGGAAATGTAAGTGTACTATAAAATGATCTGATTCTTGTATAAAGACATTAATAGGAAATGTAATGAATTCTTTTTGAATGTTTGATCAAGGAAGTAATAAGATATATAAACATATAGAATGATGAGTTAAAGAATTTAGAGAAGTTGATTAACTCTAAGGGGAGAGTTGAAGTTATATGGTTTGATGACATAATAACTTAAGGATATACTTAACTTCATATGGAAGTTAAGATAGCATTTTGTTAAGAATGGATTGTTACGGTACTGATAATTTCGAGGACGAAATTATTTAAGGGGGAGAGAATTGTAATATCCCAATGTATGCCCTAGAAGTTTTGAATATTATTGTTGTTTTAATTGGATTGAATGTATATGTTAATTTGAAAGAGAAAAGAATTTTTAAAGAAAGTGTATATGTTGCATATATGGTAGTATAATTAACATATACATAAGTCAAATAGAGAGTCAATGGAGGAGGATATTTATTTTGTGAGTGTGAAATTACTTAAAAGGACATATAAGGGAAAAGAGAGTTAGAATAAATGGAAAAGGGTAATTAAGTAATTTTCCTTGTTGGATTGCATGGTGGAGATTTAAAGAAGAAGAAGTGGTTGAATTGTTTTTATTTTCTTTTCTTTTATTGAAGAGGCCGGCTATCAAAGGGGGAAGAGAGCAAAGGAAGTGTTTTGATTTTTAAAATCAAATTGAAGGGAGAATAAAGAAATTAAGTTGGAGATTTGTGAAATTCAACAACTTTGGTAAGTTCTTTTTCTTGATTTCCTTTGTTCTTTAGAAGTTGTGTTTGAAGTGAATTATGGTTTGTTGATTTTATGAGTAGATGTGTTTGTGATGTGTTTTTAAGTGTTAAAATTGATTGTAAGTTAAGAAGTTGAATTGGTGTTATTATTGGAAGTGTTGTAGTTGATTTTGTGTTAAGGTTTTGAAGTGTAACATGAGGTTTAACTTGAGTTTGTTTAGTTATTGTCATAGATCTTCATGTGGTTGATGTTTGTTGGAATTTTGGGCTTCGGAATGAGATTTTGGCCGACGGCAGTAGCCTTCTGGATGCCACGCCCGTGGCCTTGGGTGCCATGGCCGTGGCCATTCATAGTTGTTTGAAGCCATGGCCGTGGAGGATAGGAACATGAGTGGCAGAATCCTTCTTTATCCCACGCCCGTGGGGGTTGAGGTGGCCACGGCCGTGGGCTCTAACATGCATAAAGGTCTTAGATGAGGTTATTAAGTGATAAATTGTATTGGAATTGATGTATTGTATCATTTTTGGGATTAGGTTTTGAAAGAAGATGATTTGCCCAAATTTGGGAAGTGAAGAATCTTGGAAAAGGAAAGTGTTTGGAATTGTGTGAATTGTTATTGAGGTAAGTACAAACTTACCTAGATGCATTCTTTTATATGATTTTAAGACTTAAAACAATGTTAAGTAAGTTATTATATTGTTAATATAATGTGACCGGTATTATGATTTGTATAGTGTGAAAGGGAAGAGGATCATTCAAAAAGGTATGTGCAATGCAATTTATTATGATAAATGCTTTTATGATGAATTACTTTAATGTAAATTGAGACATAAAGAGATGTGAAACTAATGTTCTGGATTATAATAATGTACACGATATGGTTGAATAATGATATGTTTGTGTATTTTAATGATGATGCATATGATACTATATGAACAATGTTATGTTTTATGCATTGTGAATCTTGTGAATTGTATTGTGCTATATGAATAATGTACTTTGTAAGGTTATAGCAATGATGCTATATGTATAATGCGAATGAGGTGATGAGGTAATTGATTATGGATACTTGAATAATGAAATATTATACTATGAGTTGAGACAAATGTGATATGAAGCCATTGTGATTGGCTATGATAATTCAAATGTGATATGAAGCCATTGTGATTGGCTATGATGATTCAATTGAAAGAAATAAGGCATGTTTGCCTAGATGATGATGAGAATTTAAAATGGTATTGATGATGAAATAATCAATAAATTGTGTAGCTAATGTGTTATTCTATTTTCAGAGTTTGTTGTTGGTGGCATGCCTAATGATGGTAACAATCTCTTGAAGTTAGGTTGGGCTTGATCCTTGAAGCCAAGTTGGGTAGAAGTTTAACATGTTTTACTCCCCTTGAAGCTTGGTTGGGTCTAGTCCTTGAAGCCTAATTGAGATGTTACAACCCTTGAAGCTTGGTTGGGTTGGTTCTTGAAGCCAAGTTGGTTTGATACTTAGCATGCTTTGTTCCCCTTGAAGCTTGGTTGAACCTAATCCTTGAAGCCTAGTTGGGATTATGATATTGATAAATGTGATAATAAAACCAAAGCATTAACTCTGAAAGTCGAATAGCATATTAGTGTCTTTTGGGCCCGAGTCTGTCTTTGTTGTCAATGTGATATACAAGTGTTGAAAGAAATTAGTAATGAGATCTATGGTTGACTTCATTGGAAGTGTGAGTCATGATTGGTATGATATGTAATGTGTGTATTGATATATTGATTGTGAGTAGTGGTGATGGATTGTGGTTGTTGATAATGATTGTCTTTGTTGAAAATGTGATTCATGAATGGTAAATTGTGAATAAAGTAATGTTATGAAGTATGACACATAATGTGTATATTGATATATTGGCTATGAGTATTATTAACGGATTATGGTTGGTGATAATGACTTGTATATATGTATATAATATGTGAATGTAGTCGAGATATATGAAAGGTGCAATTAGAAATGAAAAACATGATAAGAAACTATTAATACGTGGAATTTCTATAAGGTATGTTTATATGTTATATTTGTACTACTAAGCTCTCGGGCTTAGCGCGGATGTGTATTCGTGCAGGTATCTAGGTGGAAGATATGAAGTCTTTCATTATGCCACAAGTAGAGTAAGAGTTTGTCGAGACCAACTAGAGGGTGATGCATACATGTAAAACTTTTAATTATGATATATTTCTGATTAAGTGCATTCATATACATAAATGAAGTTTTGATAAAGATAAGACTATTATATATATGTAAGATCATTAAAAGTATAATGATTTTATAAATATTCTTTAAATGAATGTAAGGTGGTTTGAACACTGGTAAAGGTTTTTAAATTGTAACGAAAAGTGACATCCTTGTACTTTATATACTTACTGTATGTATACCAGGTATAGGTATAGTACTTATATGAAGTATCGGGGTGTTACATGATATGTATCTAATACATGAAATTAGTTAAGATATATGAAAGGTGCAATTTAAAAGGAAAACATGATAAGAAACTAATGGCACATGGAATTGATATATCATTATATGTTAGTATTTTTATAATGTATGTTTTTATGTTATTTTTGTACTACTAAGCTCTCAGGCTTAGCGCGGATGTGTAATCGCGCAGGTAGCTTGGTGGAGGATATGAAGTCTTTCGTTATGCCACGAGAAGAGTAAGAGTTTGTCGAGACCAACTAAAGGGTAATGCATACATGTATAACTTTTAATTATGATGTATTTCTGGTGAGAGAATATTTATATGTATTAATGGAGTTTTGATAAAGATAATGATTTTGTAAATGTTATTTAAATTAACGTATTATGGTTTGAACTCTGTTACAGGTTTTTAAAAGATAACGAAAAGTGACATCCTTATACTTTATATACTTACTGTATGTATACTAAGTATATGTATAGTACTTATATAGGGTATCGGGGTGTTACAATTATTTTGGTATCAGAGCTTAGGTTCGAGATTCTCGGCCTAAGTGAAATTAAAAAGAAAAAGCTTTGAAAAGTTTAAATAGAAGTAAACTGGAAAAGTTTTGAAATGAAATTGGTAATACATGCATATGCATTAACACCTAGGTTGGTCTCGGATGTGGCATTATATGAATTGTAAAATATTTGTGTTATATGAGATGGATACTAGTGTGTGAATGATGTTTTACATGAAAGTAAAGTCAGAGAAAGAAATGATATGGATTTATATAAGTTTAATTGATAAATTAAAAATGGAAATTTATGCAAGTAAAGTGAATTGTTAAATGTGTTGAAGTATAAAGAAATGAAAAGGAGAATAAAATTGAAATTGAGTTGAAATCAAATCGAAATAAAAGTATGTACTTTTTCCTTTATACTTTGAATCTCTTTATAATAGAGTTTATGTTGGGTTTGTTAGATAGAGGAAATATAGTTGAATTGTTAATATTGGAAGATATGTTACTAAAATGAGGAAAATATGGTGGAATATTGAATGAGTTGGTTAGTATAGACAAAGTGTGATTATTTAAAATGTGGGGTATGTATATGTAAAGTTAAGATTTTGTTTAAAGGAAGAAGAGATGATATTGATTAAGTAAAAATATACATTGGTATTGTTATTTTAATGCGATCATTGTGAATTCCGTGTTAGAAATGTGAGATGTTTGGATATTGTGAAAGCTCATGGTAATGGTGATAATATGTGATATTTGAGATTTTTGAAATGAGCTTGATAAATGTGGAAATTATATGTGTTGATATTGCTTTGTGATATATATATATATAGGATTTTTTAAAATGGATATTAAGAAAAGATGAGTTTGGTAAATTGAAGTTTAAGTGAAGTAGTAAGTTGAAAAGTTAAAATTTTAGTGGAAATTGATAAAGATCATTTGGATGTTGATGGTTTAGTGTATATGCAATACATGAGTTAGATGAAATGACTAATATTGCATATGAAAGTATTATGAATTGAGTAATGTGATTGATAGTATGAGAATTTGTCTTGAAGTAAAAAGGGAAGTGGATAAGCAAATGAAGATGAGCTATTTTAAGTCACTATATTGAAAAGGGTAAAAATGGATATGGAAATATATTAAATGCTTTTAAAGATGAAAGTGAAAGAGATGTTACATTGGGAATGTGGCTAAGATGGATGTAAAGTGCTATTATAGTCAGAATATATATATATATATATGTGTTGTGTGAATAAATACTTTGCATCATACTGGAAGAATCGATACTGTATTGCGCTCACTGGCTCTCTTAAGTGGGAGGTCAGGGGTTCGATCCAGTGAGGCGACTTGCACTCATATGTCTTGGGTGTAAGTCAAATAAGTGAATCCTGTTGGAAGGCCCGTGAGGGCAGTTTAGTGCTGTAACAGCCCAGCCCAGAGACCTTGAGGGTTTCTCCGGATAGGAATGGCTCAGCAGGTGGACTGGGACGGTTGTTACAGTTATAAAGGAAAATTTGTATTGAATGTAAAAAAAAAAAAGTAAATAAGAGCATCTAATTAAATGTATACATGTATATGATATGTGAACTGAGTTTTCAATATGAATGAAATTATGATATATACACAAATGTGTGAATTACATTATGAAGGTGACCTATGATTATGTATGTGGTAAATTATAGAATTAGTGATATGGAAATGATGTTGTGTGTATTAGTGGACCTAAGAGAGATTAGGTCTTGAACTGTGAAGAGCTAGATGGATTATGTGATGGAAGTAAGTATAGCATAGATTTGAGTAATATTGGACAGTGGAAATTGTTATAGTGAGTATTGAACTTGATGATTATATAATATTTAGAATTCCAAAGTATTCACATATGGAAATTCTATGTGATTATATATTATAAGAGATTGTAAATGGATTAGAAATGAAGTGATGAATAGAAATTGTATAGAATTGCATATGATTGAATATGTATATAGTAATATTGTTGAAACATGAATTAAGTTGATAAAGATCATATAATCGAGTGCAAATTGGTTTGAAACGAGGTTGGAATGTGTTAATTTCTGATTTAGCAAAAATGTAAAGAAAGGAATATATCATTCCTGAGGTACACCTTAGTTTTGTGTTTGTAAAGACTAAGAATAAAATTATATAAGAACAGTATTGATTTAAAAGTTTCAGGCTTGAATATTAATCTCTTAAAGCCATGTGTTTTGTTCAGTATATTTGATCGATTAATTGGTTATCCATGGATTTGGATTTTAGATCAAATGATTGAAATACAGATTTGGTAAGATTGAAATTATGTTGAGAAGTATAGTTAAAAGTTATGATGGATAAAGTTGTACTTTATCATTTTATGTTAAGAATTTGGTTATAATTATGAAGTAAAAGAGAGAAAAAGGAAATTATGGAGATGTGTTGAGTTATGGGTAATATGACTGAAAGTTATGCTAAATATGTTCATGGTATATAATGAATAAATGAATGGACTTGAGGTTTAAATGAAAGAACTATTGATAGTAAATATGGTATAAAATTATTATGAGAATTGGTGAGAATTATATTAAGATAATTTGAAATGATTTGTTGTCATGATAATTTGATTGAATATGGATCGGAAGAGATCAGGAATTGTATATAAGTTTGCCCTAATGGAATTAGGTTATATATATACATATATGAATATTGTGAACTTTCATGATGAATTTGAATGAATTAATTGTTGATTGGAATGTGAATATATTGTGATAGATAGATCAATTGATCTAGATTTAGCTAAGATTATGAATCATTATTGAGATTTAATATGTGTAGTTGTACCAAAAGTGTAATTAGTTACATAAGGATGTATATCATGTAAAATGTTAAAGTGTGAATGGACATGAATGAATGGAGTTATAGTAGTTATAAATATTGATAAAAAGGGAAAGGATTGGTTATTTATAAAATAAGTTGAAAGGTAATGTATTAATATGTAAGTTAAGTGAAGAACCTGCTAAAGAAGTAACTCCAATTGTGAAAGATAAGGATCTTGTTATCTAATGAAGTGTGATAAATGTCTATTTAGACAGTGATTGTAATGACAGAATAATTAATGCTAAGGTATAAACCAATGATTTTTAAGGTTAAAGTTAAGAGAGTAATTACAAAGAGGTGAATGAATAAAATATAGTGAAAATAAAGATTGGATGAAGTATAAGTGTACTATAAAATGATTTGATTCTTGTATAAAGATATTAATAAGAAATATAATGAGATCTTTTAAATGTTGATTAAGGAAGTAATGAGATATATAAACATATAGAATGATGAGTTATGGAATTTAAAGAAGATGGTTGATTCTAAAGGGGAGAGTTGAAGTTATATGATTTGATGACATAATAACTTAAGCATATAATTAACTTCATATGGAAGTTAAGATAGTATTTTGTTAAGAATGAATTGTTACGGTACTGATAATTTCGAGGACGAAATTATTTAAGGGGGAGAGAATTGTAATATCCCAATGTGTGCCCTAGAAGTTGGATACAATTGTTGTTTTGATTTGAATTAAATGTATATATGTATTTGTAAAGGAAATGAGTGTGTTAAGAGAATGTATATGTTGTGTATATTGTAATATATATAACATATAAGTTGGTCAAATGGGGAGTCAAGGTAAGAGGATATTTTAACTTGTGCTAAGTGAAATTACTATAAAGGGCATATAAGTGACAAAAGTTAAGTTGAATGGATGAGGGCAATTAGGTAATTGTCTTGTTAAATTGCTTGGTGGATATTTAAAGAAGAAGAGAAGTTGAATTTGTATTCTTTTTCTCTCTTCTTTGTTGGTGTGGCCGGCTACCAAAGGGAAAGGAAGAGCAAATGAGGTGTTTTGATTTCTAACATCAAATTGAAGGATGAATCAAAGGATGAAGTTGGAGATTTGTGAAATTTCTTCATCTAAGGTAAGTACTCTCTTATTTTCCTTTGGTATTTTGAAGATGTGTTTGATGTGTGTTGTGATTTGTTAATATCTTGATTTAGAGTGTTTGTGATGTGTTTAAAAGTATGGAAATTGATTGTGAGTTAAAAAGGTTAAATTGGTGTTGGTTTTGTTTGAAAATGGTAAGTTAAATGGATGTTGTTATAGAAAGAAGAAGATTGATGTTGGTTTTTAGGGTTTGATGTGGTAAGTGTTTGAATGTATGGTTGATCTAGTGTTAATGTGAATATTGAGATAAATATGTGTTAATAACATGAATTACACCCATTTGAATGAGATTGTGTTGTGTATAAGTTGTTCTTAATTCAATCAAAGAAGTGTTGGTTATGTTTAGGGTTTTATATATCAGAGACATGGCCAAAATAAGAATGGAACACGGCCAAGACCTATTAATTTTGGGAGACACGGCCAAGTTGAGGGAAGTTTGGCCGTGTTGGATGGATTTTGGGAGAGACACGGCCACAAGCTTGGCCGTGTCCCTTGAGTGTGTTTGCCACTGCCTGATTTTTGTTGAGAGACATGGCCGTGTCCCTTGCCCGTGTCTGCCTCGACTTGAATTGGTATTGAGAGACACGGCCACAAGCTTGGCCGTGTCCCTTGGGTGTGTTGGCTACTGTGATGGTACTTTGCTCTTCTTGTTTTGTGGAGATTGAACATACATTTAATGATGCATATGATTATGTATGAACAATGTTATGTTATGCATTGTGAATCTTGTGAATGGTAGTATGTTATATGAACAATGTGACTAATATTATGACTTGTATAGTGTGGAAGAGATGAGGATCATCCAAAAAGGTATGTGCAATGCAATTTATTATAATAAATGTTTTAATAATGAGTGTTGTCAATGTGTTTTGAGAAATGATGAAATGTGATATCATCATGGTTGATAATAATGATTGAAATGTTATAAAGGGATATGTTGTTTATATGATGATGAATTTAAGATACATGTGCAATGAAATTGATTATGTATGCTTGAATAATGAAGTGTATAATGTGAATTGAGACATAAAGAGATGTAAAACTAATGATCGGTTTGTTTAGCTAATGTAATTGATGTTGTATATGTATAATGATGATTCAAATGTGATGTGAAGTCATTGTGATTGGCTATGATGATTCAATTGAAAGACATAAGGCATGTTTGCCTAATTGATGATGAGAATTGAGAATGAAATTAATAAATGAATTGTGTAACTAATGTGTTATTCCATTTTCAGAGTTTGTTGTTGGTGGCATGCCAAAAATGAGTAACAATCTCTTGAAGTTAGGTTGGCTAAGTCCTTGAAGCCTAATTGAGATGTTACAACCCTTGAAGCTAGGTTGGATTGGTTCTTGAAGCCAAGTTGGGTTGATGCTTAGCATGCTTTGCTCCCCTTGAAGCTTGGTTGAACCTAATCCTTGAAGCCTAGTTGGGTCTATGATAATGATAAATGTGATGAATGAACCAAAGCATTACTCTGAAAATTGAATGGCATATTTGGGCCCTAGTCTGTCGTTGTTGTCAATATGATATATATAAATGTTGTAATAAACGAGTAATGAAATCTATGGTGGATTTGGTTGGAAATGTGATTCATGATTGATGAATTGTGAATAAAATAATGACATGAAATGTTATGTAATATGTATATTGAAATATTGATTGTGAGTATTAATGTTGGATTGATGATTGGTGATAATGATATGATATGTAATGTGGGTATTAATATGTTGATGGTGATTATTAGTGATGAATTGTGGTTGGTAAAAATGATATGTATATAATACATGAAATTAGTTAAGATATATGAAAGGTGCAATTTAAAAGGAAAACATGATAAGAAACTAATGGCACATGGAATTGATATATCATTATATGTTAGTATTTTTATAATGTATGTTTATATGTTATTTTTGTACTACTAAGCTCTCGGGCTTAGCGCGGATGTGTAATCGCGCAGGTAGCTTGGTGGAGGATATGAAGTCTTTCGTTATGCCACGAGAAGAGTAAGAGTTTGTCGAGACCAACTAAAGGGTAATGCATACATGTATAACTTTTAATTATGATGTATTTCTGGTGAGAGAATATTTATATGTATTAATGGAGTTTTGATAAAGATAATGATTTTGTAAATGTTATTTAAATTAACGTATTATGGTTTAAATTCTGTTACAGGTTTTTAAAAGATAACGAAAAGTGACATCCTTATACTTTATATACTTACTGTATGTATACTAAGTATATGTATAGTACTTATATAGGGTATCGGGGTGTTACACCCATCCGAAGATGGAAACATGTCCTTACATCATCCATGTATAAAATAAATATGACACCCACCAAAAGGTAGAAACATGTCCTTTACATTGGTCTAAAATATAAAAGCAATTTAAATTACATGATATTTAACTAATGAGGTGCCCACAAAGTGGAAACATACCTTTACACTTTTTGGAAATCAAAATAAATCGATAAAAGTAAATAACCACTCATCATAAATAAATCATTCATCAAAGATATCAATCAAAATATATAATAAACATTCATCCATGATAAATTAAATAAATCAAGTATTGAAATTAAATAAATCAACCATCAAAGCATATAATAAACTACATAATCAAATCTAAAAATAAAGCAAGTAAAGATACAAATTAGGGTTTACAGTTTGAAGTTCTTTAATTAACATTTAGGGTTTTGGGATTTTAGTATTATTAGGGTTTGTGATTCTTAGCTACTGTAAAGGTTTTAAGAAAATTGAAATGGATTAGGGCTTATAACTTTAAGAAATTAGTAAGGTTCTTCGATTGATCAAATTAGGGTTTGAGGGGTAAAATTATGAAATTAGGGTTTTGGAATCTTAAGATATTAGGTTTATAATTAGTATTTATTGGATTGTGATTAAGGCTTACTATATTGAGTTTTAAGGTTTGGATTTATAAGATTTTAAGGTTTTAAGAATTAGGGTTGAGGAAAATTAAGGTTTACCATATTAGTTTTGAGAGAATTAGGGGTTTTGATATTTTAGAAGACATATTTAGTTTTAGGATTTGAGAAAACAGTTTAGAGTTTTATAAAAGTAATTATGATTTTTAGAAACTGTAAAGTAGGTTAGGGTTTGGAGATTTAAGAAAACAATTGGAAATTTTGGAAAAAAGTTAGAGGAAAACACTTCAGGGTTTTTAAAAGTTTTTGGAAATAGGAGAAACGATTTAAGGTTTTTGGAAACAAAAGAAACGAATTAGGATTTTTTGGAGATAGAAGAAATAAATTAAGGTTCTTAAGGTTTTTGGAAACAAAAAAGTATTTTTTAGGGTTTTAAGTTTTAGAAGAAATAGAAGAAACAATTTATTCAATTTGATGTGATGAAGTTACTGTAAAGAA
Organism: Garcia nutans; assembly: GCA_947685225.1. Classification (NCBI taxonomy): domain Eukaryota; kingdom Viridiplantae; phylum Streptophyta; class Magnoliopsida; order Malpighiales; family Euphorbiaceae; genus Garcia; species Garcia nutans. The sequence goes on along the minus strand of CANTUV010000023.1, from coordinate 12,528,444 downwards.
ATAAATAAAGAAAATAGAGATTCAAACCTCCGTTCGTTGGTTCCACCAAAAATTGCTTTCTGGATGAACAAGGACAAAGACACGATTGCTTCCTTTGATGAATTGTTGATTGCTTAGTTATTGCTAGAGTTTTCTGTAATCCAAGTTTCGATCACCTAATCAAAGCCCCACTATACGATCTCCAAGTTCCAGTCCAAAGTCCCTTTTTCCTGTCTTTTAAAGTGTTATTTATAGGAAAATTTATATGCCTAGTTCTAATTATTTAAGAAAACTAAAATTAATTAGGAAAATAAACCTTTCTAATTGTTTAAGGAAACTAAAATTAATTAGGAAAAGAAACCGAAACCAAAAAGAGTTTGGTTTCGGAAAAAATTACGTTGAAAAATTTCGCTGGCGAAATTGCAATTTTTGGCGAGAAACTGCGAGGCGCTGGCTATGAGGATTGGTGCTGCCAGCCAATTTCTTCACAAGAAATTCCTGCGGCGAAATGGCCCAAGGCCATTTCACCCGCAGGAAATTCCTGCGGGCGAAATTGGCCTTGGCTTCCGTCTCCAATTTTTATTTTTATTTATTTATTTATTATTTATTATTTATTATTTATTTATTTTTATTATTATATTAACTTCACCATTTTTATTTTTATTAAAAAATATAAATAATGAATACTAAAATAAATATTATTTATTTAAAATACCACAAAAATTATTTTGGACTATATAAAAAAAAACGGACCGGACTGGGTCAAAAATTAAGGGTCTACATAATTCCTAGATCATCTCTCCCTAAAATAAGTTGAGTTCAATTTCATTTCAAAAGTTTGTCAAAGCATGTTCTAAGATTGATTAGGACCTAGATAAAGGTAATTATGCAAGAGCCCTCACTAAGTAAGAATACACAACTCAATGCTATAGAACAACTCCCTCACCTAGTAAAGTCATTTAGACCAAGATGCATAGATACACTAATTTTATAAATATCAAGCTAGATTTGTCATTGGTTGAGCACTAAAATGAACAAAGACCAATAAAAATTTAATGAAAGTAATTTATTCAAACAATCTTAATTTGAAAAAATAATTGTTCTAGAAAACACCAAAGAAAGAAAATGAAACAAAAACTAAACAAGCCAAGGGAAGTTTGTTAAGTTTGAGATGAAGATGCTTCATCTACTTGGACATATCAAAGGCAAGGATCATCAATGATATTCATTGCTTTGGCATCCACAGTTGGTTCAAGGTTGCTATATTATAGATTAAAACAAAATTAATGGGTTTATCATAAATAGATTTCCAATGTAGAAAAAACAATTAATGATTCATGCCATAAACAAGCCCATGATTAACAATTATTGGTATAAATTAGGGCCACAATTGATTTTTGTTATTCCATAATTGACCTAAATAGCCGTAAGCTCATTTAAAAAGAAGGTTAAGAAAAGTTATAAATATTTTTGTTTCAAATCACATTGTAAAAATGTTTGTTTAAAAATGAATTTCGGGCTTTGTATTTGGGCAATGAGGTAGAAAATAATCATTGACCCATCATAGAAAAGTTTTATGTCCAAAGACCATCGTGAAAATTTTAAAAAATAGTTTTGGTCTTTTGGGCTTAAAAAGAATAAAAACTATTTTAAGTTTACAATATAATTAGGTCATATTAGAAAAAGAACAATCTAAATAGGCCATGGTTCAAACCAAGATATATCAATAATAGTCAAATAGCAAACATTTGGGTAAAAACCTAAGGAAAGTTACTAGGTCAACTACATGAGCTTTAGACTTTGGGTTGAAAAAGCTCAGGTTCCCATAGCAAGTATATACCAAAAGTTACGAGTCTATGAGTGGTTATGCCATGCTCGATTTTCATACCTTGAGTGAAAGTATGGTATCCCTTACATAACACAACACGGATTATAGAATGTCCTAACTTACACACTCACAATACAATCTAAATGATGCAATGGACAATATTATAATAAGAAAGAATAAAATAATATAAAAACCCATGGAATTAACTTCTCATATCCCCAGTGGAGTTAACACTGTGAGCGAGGAATTTTGCCCCCACTCCCATGTGGAATGGTTCTTGCAACTTTGGCACTATTAGGCTCAGGGCCTTAGAGAGCATGAGCCTAAACCCAGAGAAAATGGAGTCAGCACTCGAACGAGCTGGGAAAATAGAAAGGGGTGGATGACTCGATTCCTAAGGAATCCTCAACCCCCTATTGGGTTCGAAAAGTTGGGTACGCATGGGAAATTTGAGAAATGACCCAACACCCCCATAACGGATGGTTCATTAGAATGGCCTCTTTTTTAGGTCTAAATATTATTAAATTCTTAACTTATTAAAATATCATCCATACTACATGCAAATTAAATAAATATTCATTGTATTAAAATCAAAGAATGTTCAAACTAACACAAATGTGGGCACCCATACTGGAAACATGCCCTTATAATAATATCTAATGTCCAAAACTAACCAAAATAGGGAGCCCACTAATTTGGTGGAAACATACCCCTTACATTAATAATGATAATGTACATAATCATTAAACATTAATTAATTAGGACTTAAATAAAATGAAATCACAAAAAAGTGTTATCCATGAGCTAATTAAATATAAGTAAACAATTTTCAAAATAGGTTTTATTGTAGAATTAGGGTTTTAATTAGGGTTTATTAATGTAAATTAGGATTTTAGAATATAAATTAGGGTTTTAGAATGTAAATTAGGGTTTTGAGAAATTAATTAGGGTTTTCATCCTAAGCTCGGGTTTTAGATTACAAATATGCAATTAGGGTTTTTAGGTTCATAAAGCTACGATGGAAATACGCAGTGAGGGTTTTAAATTATAAGACCATGATTAGTTGCAATTTAAAATAGTAAATAATGTGTTTATAAAAGTTAAATAATGAGATAGTCCATAAAATAAAATGAAATAAGTTTATAAAGAACTCACCTACATTGTTAGCTCCACCAAAGTAATTCTGTTGAACCAAGATTTGTTTTAACACCACAATCCACAGAGGCTGAAGTTTGATGATGTTATTGCTTCCCTTGATCAAACCAAGTTTTGGCCAAGCCAAATAATCTGAAGGTTAATTGATATTCTAACTAATATCCCTCTTTCTAAATTACTCTCATTGTTTTTATAATTGTGGTTGTCCTTGTTTTCCTCAATAATTCTGGCCGCTAAAGATTTGCTGCCCCATCCTTTTGTCTATTAATTCTCTTCTTAGAGTCAATATTAGGGCACCAAAATAACCCTAATTGTCTTGAGCAGCTATTTCAATTTTGAGCAAAAGTAAAACTGTCTAATTCGGGCTGGTCATGAGGCGACTCATGTCGAATTGGTATGGGCCAATTTGACATGAGGCCTTACATGTTGAATTGGATTATGTCAATTTGACATGAGCACAAGCTCATGTCTAATTGGCATAGTTGTGAGCAAAATTTTTTTCCCCCACTTCTATGTGGAATGGTTCTTGCGACTTCAGCACTGTTAGGCTTAGGGCTTTAAAGAACATGGACCTAAATCCAAAAACATAGAGCTGCCACACGGATGAGCCAGGAAAATAGAAAGGGGTGGATGACTTGATTCATAAGGAATTGCTAACCTCTTATTGGGTTTGAGAAGTTTTGTACGCATGGGGAAGGTGAGAAATTGCCCAGCACCCCATAAAGCCCGATTCATTAGAATGGCCTCCTTTTTAGGTCTAAATATTATTAAATTCTTAGGCATTATGATATCATCCATACTACATGAAATTTAAAATGAATAAATATTTATTATATTAAAATCAAAAAATGTCCAAACAAATATAAATCGGCACCCATACAAGATGAAAACATGCCTTTACAATAATTGTCCAATGTCAAAAACTAAATAAAAAAGGACACCCACCATTTGGTGGAAACATGTCCTTTACATTAATCCAAAACTCAAAATAAATTAAATTACATTGGACTTAACTAATGAGGTACTTACAAAGTGGAAACTTATCCCCTTACATCCTTGAAATCAAAATAAACTAATAAAAGCATTTAACCATTCATTGTGGATAAAACAATAGTAAATCATCCATCACAAGCATATATTATCAAATTAAATGATCAAATCTATGTTTTAATATTACTTTGAATAATAGATATACAAAACTAGAGTTTTAATATATGAATTAGGGTTTCTTAAAGTTTAGAATGCTAAATTAGGATTTTTAGGGTTTTGGAAAACATAATTAGGGTTTTTAGGGTTAAAATATGATTTTAGGGTTCTAGGATGACAATTAGGGTTTTGGTTTAGAATTAGGGTTTTGAATATTGAAAATTATGGTTTTTATAAGATTAGGGTTTTAAAACTATAATTTATTATTTTGATTTTTCAAAACATGCCAATAGGATTTTAGGTAATTAAATTAAAGGTTTAAATTAAGTCCTAAGCTACTGTGAATTTTAAAAAAATAAAAGTCATCTAACTAGACTACTGGACAGAATAAAGTTAAATGAATTAAGCTATGGTGACTGTGAAATCAATGAAATTGAGCTACTGGACATGCTTTAATGAAACCAATATAAATTGAACTAATGATAAATAAAACTTGCTATGAATTTAAAGGGTTAAAAAAATTAAATCTCCATTTGTTGACTCCACTAATATTTATACGGAGATTTATGCTCTCTGCCTGCACCGATGTTGAATCTTGGTTGAGCTTAAATAAAGACAGTTGCTACTCCCTTTTTATTTTTTGTTGCGTTGATGGTATTCTTTGTACATTTCTTTTCTTTGGTTACAGTTGCTTTGATAATTATTGTTGCTGCTTGGTTTTCTTTTCATTGTTTACAAAGTCACCATATCTTAATTCATTCAATTTTGTTTCTGGACTTAGGATTTAATTTAAACATCTAATTACCTAAAACTCAATTGGACTTTTTTTTGAAAAACCAAGATTTTAAATTATAGTTTTAAAACCCTAATATCATAAAAACCTTAGTTTCCAATATTTAAAATCCTAAAACCATGTTTTAACCTTAAAAACCCTAGCTTTATTTACAAAACCCTAATCATCATTTGTAAACCCTAATTTTGCTTTCAAAAATCCCAAAACCATAATTCAAGAATAAAATCCTAATTCTCACCTAAAAACCCTAATCTTATTTTTAAAACCCTAAAATCCCAATTTTTATCCATAAACCCTAATTTCTAAATTAAAGATCCTAAAACCCTAATTTTCCTTAAAAACCCTAGTTTTCATTTAAAAACCCTAATTACGTTTTTCAAAGTATAAATATCCTAATTTTTCCCTAAAATTCTAAAGTTCCATCTCAAAATCCTAAAAACCTTAAGTTTGTATATTTGATGCTTTGTTTAAGAATAAAAGTTTATTGTTTTATGTTTGTCATGAATGATTTATTGATGTTTTATTTACCATGGATAATTTGTTCTATCTTTTGATTATAGTGGATGTTTGAATGATTTAATATCAGTTGGTTAATTATTTAAACTTTGAGGATGTAAGAGGTATGTTTTCACTTTGTGGGTACCTCATTAGCTAAGTTTAATGTAATTTAATTTATTCTAAATTTTGGATTAATGTAAAGGACATATTTTTACCAAATGGTCGCTGTCCTATTTTATTTAGTTTTGGTCATTGGACATTGTAAAGGCATGTTTCCATCTTGCATGGGTGCCCATTTATTATTTTGTTTAAACTTGTTTTAATTTTAATACAATGATTATTTATTTCAATAATTGCATATAGTGTGAATGATTTTATAATATTTAAAAATTTAATAATATTTAGACCTAAAAAGGAGGTCGATTCCAATGAACCAAGTATGATGGGTGTGCTGGGTCATTCTCACATTCTCTATACGTATCCAAATTTTCAAACCCATTAAGGGGCTGGGGATTCCTTAGGAATCGAGTCATCCACCACCCCTTTCTTTTTCCTGGCTTGTCTGGGTGGAGACTCCATTTTCTTTGGATTCAGGCCCGTGTTCTCTAAGGCCTTGAGCCTAACAGTGCTGAAGTCGCAAGAACTATTCCATATGGGAGTGGGGAGAAAATCCTCGCTCACAGTGGTAACTCCACTGGGGATAAGAGAAGTTTATTCCATTAGTCTTTATATTATTGTATTCTTTCTTATTATGATACTGTCCATTGCATCATTTAGATTACATTGTGAGCGTGAGTTAGGATGCCCATGTAACCCATGTTATGTTATGTAAGTGATGCCATACTTTCACTCAAGGTATGTAGATCGAGCATGGCATAATCACTCATAGCCTCGTACCTTTTGGTATATACTTGCTATGGAAGCCTAAACTTTTTAACCCAAAGGCTAAAGCTCATGTAATTGGCCTAGTTACTTTTCTTAGGTTTTTTCCCAAATATTTGTTGTTTGACTATGATTGATATATCTTTGTTTGAACCATGGCTGATTTGGTTTGTTCTTTTTCTAATTTGACCTAATAATATTGTATGCTCAAAATAATTTTTATTCCTTTAAGCCAAAAAGTCCAAAACAAAATTTTAAAAATTTTTTAAGATGGTCTTTGGATATAAAAAATAGGTCAAAAATTCTTTTCTACCTCATGATCCAAATGCAAAGCCCAAAATTCATTTTTAAATAAACCTTTTTACAATAGGCTTTGAAACAAAATTATTTTTTCACTTCATGTAAAATTACAACTTTTTCTTAAAAGAGCTTACAGCTATTTAGGTAATTTATGGAATACTAAAAATCAATTATGAGCCTAATTTATACCAAGAATTTTTAGTCATAGGCTTGTTTGTGGCATGAATCATTAGTTATTTTTCCAAATAGAAAATCTATTTAAGATAAACCCTTTAATTTAGTTTTAATCCATAATATAACATAAAAGTTATTTTTAGCTGATCCAATGGATTAAGGCTTAATTAACGAGAATTATCATGGACTGATTTCTAAATTTGAGAATACAACTATTGGTTAGACTGTCTGAGTGAATTTTTTGAAAACAAGATTTCCCCTGTTGATATTTTATTGACCATATTCCTTGGAAAAGAGACTCACCATTCGTGTGTGGAAGTTATAAGATTGGAAGGAACGTCTTAACTATTTTTGTCTATCTGTTACTTTTGCATCCATGCATACATGCATACATGCATTGTATTACATGGCATTGACTCTTTCTAACTCACAGACCTAGAGTACAATAGTTCAAGTGCTTACAACAATCTGACCTATGCCAGTGATGTAGAATCTAGTAATGACTCAGTCAGCTTCTCACCAATAACAATAGAACCTGAATATATTCAGAAGATGGTGGATGATGCAATCAGCTCCAAGATGGAAGACCTGAAGGAGACCCTAGTTGAGACCATGAAAAGCCAATTGGCTACATTATTGGGAAACATTGTTGAAGCATCTGCTAGTACTAAGAAGCAAAAAGACAAGGGAAAGGCCAAGGTTTGTGAAGTGGCTATGGATGATGACAAAGTGATGATGGATGATGATGATTGGGCTCAGTATTTCCAAGATTCACAAGATAAGAAGACTGTGGAGAAGGAAACTATGGAAAAAGATTGAACTTTAGATGTAGAAAAAATTATTGTTGATTTAGAAAAGAAGTTTGAAAAGAAGTTGAAGGTTAATGATATGTCAGAGGTTGACAAGCTATTTGAACAGGATGATGAAGTCCTTTTCAAGTTCAAGATGCCTTCCTTTGTTAAGTTCAATGGAATTGGCAATCCTCATCTAAATGTCAAGCAATACATCATAGCCATATAGTCTGCTTGAGCAACTAAGGCTCAAACTCTAAAGCAATTTATGCTCTCATGAGATCTTGTTGTGTAGAATTGGTTCAACATCTTAGAGGATAGTACTCAGAAGGATTGTGATTCATTGTATAAGGCCTTCATCTAGCAATATGGGTACAATGCCGAGTTGGAAGTTACTTGAATGGAGGTCTAATCAATCTGGCAGAAACAGAATGAGAACTTCATTGACTATGTGAAGAGATGGAGAAACAAGGTTGCACTACTCAAGAAAAGGCCAGATGAGTTAGAGCAGATTAGGATGATTATGAGAGGGGTGCTACCTAATCTTCATGAAAAGATGTCCCACACCCTTATTAGAGATTTTAGGGATCTCCTTCAAGCTGGCTTGCAAATAGAAGAATGAAAAAGAGAGAGGAACCATTTTTCTATAAGAAGGAACGAGAAAGGGAATTATCAGTCTGGTAATCAAAGCATGCAAAAGGCAGTCAATGTTAATGCAATTGGTCAAGGAGGAAGGAGGCAATATTTAGAGTTGGGAAAGCCACTATCCTGGGTTCTCAATAAGCTACAAAAGAAGGGACTGTTACAACCCTTGATTCCTTGACTATTACCAAATCCCTTAACACCTAGCTTTGATGCTAAAGCATTTTGTCAATTCCACCAAATGCAAGGGCACAAGAAGGACAAATGTTTGAGAATGAGGTATGAAATTCAGAATTTGATTGACAGTGGAAAGTTTCCAGAATCTAAGAAGCCTAGAATGAAAGACAACCCATTGCCAAGGTTTAATAGAGTGCCACCACCATCAACTTTCATTATAGGAGGAGGTTTAAATGAGAAGTTTGTTCTATCTACTTTCCAAGATGTAAGTGGTGAAATAACTAAAGATGAAGAGGTGTTTAGTGAGATAGAACCAACTAAGGTTAAAAAAGAAGTAGCCATCTATGTTGTCAATGAGTTCTGGAATTTAATCGACAGTGATGATGATTCAAAACTGAAGGAAGAAGAGTAGACCTGGTTTGAGACTGAAGAGGATGAGGTGTTGAAGACTCAATATGGAAAGCCTTATTCAAGGCCTTTACCAAAAGAAGTAGAGGCTAAAAAGGGGAAGGATGCTGAAAAAGAAGTGAAGGAAGATAAAGATGATACAGTCCTTAAGCAATTAAAAAGGACTCAAGCAAGCGTCAGGATTTGGGATTTATTGGCTATGTCTAAGAAACGCCATGAAACTGTAGCCAAAGCTTTGGCTAGCATTCCAATTTCCACTTCTACAACACTAGAGGAGCTGGTTAATTTTGTGAAAGTTGAAGGAGTGATGAAGTGCGAGGATGTTTAGAAAAAGGACAAGGTTAATGTGGGAATGGTGTAGCTTTCAGATGTGAATTTACCAGAAGAGGGAAGAGATCATATCCGCCCGCTTTTCATCAAAGTGGAAGTCAAAGGAAAGAGGACCTCATGTGCCATGGTTGATGATGGATTTGCCATAAATGTATACCCACTCAAAATCCTACCAAAGCTAGCTATGTCAACAAGAGATTTGACCCTAAGGTGACCATTAGGGCTTATGACAATACTAAGAGTCATGCTGAGGTAACCTTTAAAGCCATTGTGAAGGCTAGCCTGATTGAATCCTTGGTGAAATTTGTAGTCCTGATTGAATCCTTAGTGGAATTTATAGTCCTGTTTTTATCCTCTTGGTGGAGTTCCTTCTATGCTCCATCAAAAGATCAAGCTCCCAAATGGAGATGAAACAGTGGTTATCGATGCTGAGGATAATGAAGTGATAAATGCTTTGATTATTGAGAGGCCTCTCAATGGATTTCAAGTGGATGTTGTTTCTTATAATGAGATAATGGGTTCTAGAATTTTTGCTATGATTAAGAAAATGAACTATCTACTAGGTACTGGCCTTAAGAAGGGGACGGCAGGTGTAACAGAGCTCCCGAATTTCATGACTCAAACTTCCAAGAAAGAGTTAGGATATGATGAAGCAAATGGAGGTGTTCTCTTGAAAAGGAATGAGAAGATGAGTTTTCCTCCACTTGAAGAAGTATTCATCAAAGCTCTAGATATGAGACCACTCTAAGGGAAGTCAAAGCCAATCATGTTCATGGGAAAGTTGATTCCAAGTTCTACAATCTTTGATGATATTGCTGAGTTGGTAGAACAGAGGGAGAAAATGCTTGTCTTCCTAGCTGATAAGGAATCTAGCCCAAAAGAAAAGAAAGAAGCTACCCTGAAAATCCAGAAGACTCTAGAGGAAATTGCTACTCTCATCAAAGAATAATTTGAGAACCTTGTAGTTTATGATGATGAGAACATTGATGTTGTTTTTGATTTTGATTTTAATTTGTCTGCTCTGTATGAGGATAATGATGTTTTTTTTCCAAAATGAATGCAATAAAGTCTGATTTTTCTTACTTGTGTGATGTTTTTCCTGATGTTTGCATACATTCAAGTAGTGATTTCATGAGCATTTTTAATATTAACTCTATTGATACACAATCATTAAATTTGGGAACAACTGATAATCCTAAAAACATTAGCATAACATCCAACTTTACTCCTGAAGAAAGAGAAAGATTAGAAAAAATATTTAAAAAAAAATGAAAAAGTCTTTGCTTGGTCTTATGAGGATATTCCTGGAATTGATCGACATATAGCCGAGCACATGAATCCCACTTACACTCACATAAAACTTATCAAACAAAATCTTAGACGGTTAAGGATGGAATGGAAAGAGTTGATCAAAGAAGAAGTCACTAAGCAGATACAAGTGAAGTTCCTTGAAGTGAAAGATTATCCAAACTGGTTAGCCAATATAGTTCCCTTGCCAAAGAAAGATGGAAGAATTAGGGTTTGTGTGGACTATAGAGGCTTGAACAAGGCTTCCCCTAAGGATGACTTTCCTCTATCCTATATAGATGTCCTTATTGATAGTGCAACCTCTAGAGTGCTACTCTCATTCATAGATGGATTTTTTGAATACAATCAGGTTTTAATGGCCCAAGAGGATAAAGCTAAAACTGCCTTCATTACTACCAAAAGATGGCCACCACCTTGTTTTTGACATGATGCATAAGGAAGTTGAGGTCTATGTTGATGATATGATGGTGAAGTCAGATACAAGAGAGTAGCATTTCCAAAACCTAGAGAAATTCTTTGAGAGAGTAGTAAAGTATAATCTAAGTTTGAACCCAAAGAAGAGTGCGTTTGGAGTTACTTCAGCCAAAATGTTGGGGCATGTGATAGGCCCAAATGGCATTGAGATTGACCCTAACAAGGTTAAGGCAATCAGGGATATGCCAGCCCCTAAGATGGAGAAGGAAGTTTGGGGTTCATCGGAAGGTTACAATACATTAGCAGGCTCATAGAAAAGCTTATCATAATGTGAATTTATCTTTAAACTGCTTAAAAAGAACCAGCCAGTTAAGTGGAATGAAGAATGTCAAAAGGCCTTCGAGTATATGTAGATCCTTAATTTTTGACTCAGTCTGGTTCAATATTTTTTATATTGTCCAAAATAATTTTTGTGGTATTTTAATTAAATAATATTTATTTTAATATTCATTACTTATAATATTTATTTTTAATAAAAATAAAAAAGGATAACAGTAAAAAAATAAAAAATAAAAAATAAATAAAAATCGACGACGGAAAAATCGGCGATGAAAAATTTCGTCCCGAAAGTGAATGAGCTTGGGCCAATTCGCCGCAGGAATTTCCTCCAGCGAATTGGACATAAGCCAACTCACCACAGGAAATTCCTGTGATGAATTGGCTGGCCCGCCCTCGCTCACAATTTTTGTCCCGCGGTAATTTTTTTGCCAGTGTAATTTTTTCCAGCACAGTTTTTCCGAAATCGAATTCTATTTGATTTTGATTTATTTTCCTAAATGATTTTAATTTCCTTGGACAATTAGAATTAGGTTTGGATTTTTTTCTTATAAATACCACATTAAAACACTTCAAAAAGGGATCGGGACTTTGGAGATGAAACTTAGATCTTTCAAAAAGAAATCAAACTTGGGACTCTCAAAAATTCTTTCGGCCAAAAGAAAACCATAGCAGCAAGTGAGCATTCATCAATCATCAACCAATCAAAGCCAGCAACATTGCCTTTGTTATTGTTCATCCAGAAATCAGTTTTTTGGTGGAACCGACTACGCAGGTTTGATCTTTAATCGTAAATTACATGTTCACAGTAGCTTTGTTTTCTTTGATTAATAAGAATATGCAGTAATTTGATCTTTGTTTTAATAACCTAATTGTTTTCTTTAGTTAATACATTAATCAGTAGGTTTTCAAAACTCCACTTGCATGTTTTATAAAAACTAAAAAACTTAAAACCATATAGTAGCCTAAGTCATTGATTAAATTATCAAAAACCCTAAATTATGCTTCTGTTTCCCAAACTTCAAAAATCCTAAATTATTCTTCTATTTTCAAAACTTCAAAAACCCTAAATTATTCTTCTGTTTCCAAAACTTTAAAACCCTAAACTGTTCTTCTGTTTCCAAAACTTTAAAACCCTAAATTATTTTTTTTTGAACTATTTTCTTAATCATCTAAACCCTAACTTTTTTGTCCGTAACTTCAAAATGTCTTCTTAATTCTCCAAACCCTAATCTTCTTTACAATTTCTAAAAAATTTAATCATAATTATTTTTATATAACTCTAAATTGTTTTCTTAAATCCTAAGATCGAATATGTTTTCCAAAATATCAAAAACCCTGAACTATCTTATTAATTCTCAAAACCCAATGCAGTAAACCCTAGTTTTCATAAACCCTAATTTTTAAAACATCAAAACTTTATGACAATTTCATCAACACCTAAAGCCCTAATCCAGTGAACTTAAAACTCAATCTAGTAAATCTAAATCCTAATTCTTAACTTAGTTACCATAATCCAGTAAACCTAAAACCTAATCTTTTAAAATTATAAACCCTAATGTCTTAAGGTTTCAAAACCCTAATTTCATGATGTTAGCCCTAAACCCTAATTTGATTAACTAAAAACCTCACCACTTTCTTAAATTTATAAAACCCTAATCAATTCCATTTTTTCAAAAATCATCACAGAAGCCTAAATAATAAATATAATAATTTCAAAATCCCAAAATCCTAAATGTTAATTAAAGAATCCTAAATTGAGACATAAAACTAAATTTTTATCTTTATTTGCTTTATTAAATTTTAGATTTGATTATGTATTTTATTATATGTTTTGATGGTTGATTTATTTAATTTCAATACTTGATTTATTTAATTTATCATGGATGGATATTTTCATTATTATTATGATTATTATTTGTTTATTTTGGTATTAAAATTCTAAGAGATATGTTTCCATATTTTTGGTACCTCATGTTGTGAGCATCATGTAATTTATTTTATTTTAAAGTTTTTAGACCAATGTAAAAGACACGTTTCCACCTTTTGGTGGGTGTCCTATTTAGTTTTAGACATGGACAATGTAAGGACATGTTTTCATCCTCGAATGGGTGTCCATTTATTTGCTTTGTTTGGATATTGCTTTGATTTTAATATAATGATGCTTTATTTTAATTGTTGCATGTAATATGGATAATATTATTATATTTAAGAATTTTATAATATTAAGGCCTATAAAGGAGGCTGGTTCCAATGAACCGAGTGTTGTGGGGGTGTTGGGCCATTTCTCACCTTCCCCACACATACCTAACTTTTCGAACCCATTAGGGGGTTGGAAATTCCTTAGGAATCGAGTCATCCACCCTTTCTTTTTCTCGGCCAGTCCGAGTGGCTACTCCATTTTCTCCTGACTTAGGCCCGTGTTCTCTAAGGCCCCGAGCCTAAATAATACCGAAGTCGCAAGAACCATTCCACCTGGAGTAGGGACAAAAATCCCGCTCACAATGGCGACTCCACTGGGGATAAGAGAAGTTGATTTTGTTGGTCTTTATATTATTCTATTCTTTCTTATCATGGTATTATCCATTGCATCATATTAGATTGCATCGTGTGCGTGAGTTAGGACGCCCGTGTTGTGTTATGTAAGGGATACCATACTTTCACTTAAGGTATGTAGATCGAGCATGGCATAACCACTCATAGCCTTGTACCATTTGGTGTATACTTGCTATGGGAGCCTAAGCCGTTTAACCCAAAGACTAAAGCTCATGTAACTGGCCTAGTTACTTTCCTTAGGTTTTTACCCCAAATGCATGTTGTTTGACTATGGTTAATTTATCTTGGTTTAAATCATGGCTTATTTGGTTTTTTCTTTTTCTAATATGACCCAAGTACATTGTGAGCTCAAATAAATTTTTCTTTAAAGTCCAAAAGGCCAAAGTTATTTTCAAAACTTTTCAAGATGGCCTTTGGACATAAAGCTTTTTCTAAAAATAAATCCAAAAATTCTTTTCTCATGACTCAAATACAAAGCCCAAAATTCATTTTTTCTAAAATCTTTTTACAATGGGCTTAGAAATAAAATTATTTTCATCCAACCTTTTTCTTACAAAGAGCTTGCAAATTATTTAGGTCAATTACGAAATACCAAAAATCAATTGTGAGCCTAGTTTATACTAAGAATAATTAATCATGGGCTTATTTTTGGCATGAATCATTAGTTACTTTTTTAAGAGAGAAATCTATTTATAATAAACCTCTTAATTTAGTTTTAATCCAATATAGCATAAAAGCTACTTTAGTTGGTTGAATGGATTAGAACCTAATTAATGGGAATTATCATAAACTGATTTCCATTTTGAAAATATAACTATTGGTTGAAACATCCGAGGAAAATATTCGAAAATAAGATACCCCATGTTGGTATTTTGTTAACCATATACCTAGGAAAAGAGACTCGCCACTCGTGTGTGGAAGTTATAAGGTTGGAAGGAACATCCTAACTATCTTTCTTTGTTTATTTTTTGTGCATA